>CM057455.1:1070842500-1073342500 GCA_016271365.2 Neoceratodus forsteri | reverse complement strand
GAACACTCAGGTAGGGGAGTTGCCAGGTGGAGTGAGGGAGACCGAGCAGAGATGTTAATGTAGATAGGCATCCCATTTCTTGTAATATTTAGTCGATTGATTTAAATTGCTGTAAGAAAGTCTCTCCAAGATAGCCAGTTTGGCAACAGCTGCATGCCATGTCATTCTAGACAGAGGCTGTGGTTGTCTCCATTTCATAAGGATGGCCCTTTTAGCTTCCATCAGTGCCACCATTACTCAGCTTTTAAGTAGCATTGGGAGAGGGTCTAGTGAGGAGGCATCCCCCAGGAGTAGAAGTGGAGTCACCTGTTCAGTCTCGATGCCCACCACCTTGGAAGAGTTCTCCAGCACTGCTGATGAGAAATGTGTCAGCATTGGACACTGCCATAGTACATGCAGTAGGTGTGCAGGACTATGCTGACATCTCCAACATTGGGCATGGTGTAGGAGCCCCATGGATTGCAACTGGCCTGGTGTCCTGTACCAGCACAGCAGTATTTTCAATTGCAGCAGTTCACTACAGGAGTCCCTATACCCCAAATGGGCTCCTTTAAGGCACTGCGACCAAAGCTCGGGGGAAATGGCGGTTTGTGAGTCCTGTTCCCATTTCAGCCTGTACTTATCCATGCCCTCTGGCTGAGAGTCCCTTAACATCTTGTAGATTTTACCTGCTAGCCCTTTCTGCCTTCCAGGTTTGTGAAGGTTACTCAGCCAGTCCCATTCTGAATCCCAACTCTGGTGGATCTGGAAGACCAATTGCACTCCAGATCTGGAGAAACCTCCAGAAGTCCTGGTTTGGGAGCAGATATTTTTGTATCTGTTCAGACATCAACTCCTCTGAACCGGCAGGCACAGGTCCCCTATTAGATATATACCTTTGTTAACCCAAGATGGCCAGTGTAGGATTTCCTTCCCAATCATGATCCTCTGGTTATCCCAGAGCAGGAGGTAAACTCAAGGGGAATGCCATGTTGTTTTGGGTGTTCATGTTAGTGACATGCAAGTGTGTCAAGCCCTCCAGGTTTCTTCCAAGATAGGCAGGTTGAATGTCTTAGGAATCTTCCCCGCCTATAGCAAAAGGCCAAGCCACCTTCCTCCTGATGGGTCCATCTCTAGAGAAACCCACATAGGTGTATTAGCAAGGGTAGGTAAAAACCATTTTGTGGCTTGCACCATCTTGTAAGCCAAGCAATACCCCTGGAACCAGGGGAGGCCTAGGCCACCCTTGGACCAATGTGCGCTCAACCTGGTTTTTCCAAACAGTGAGGCCTTCCCTTCCCAAAGGAGGGTAGCCACTAACTTGTCCAATGTCTAGAATATCTTAGGGGGTATTCTGATTGGGAGGTTTTGGAACAAGTAAGATATCCTGGGGAGTGCAAACATTCTCACCACCTTTACCTTTCCCTTCAAGGATAACTTTATCCTTAACCAGCGGTGTATCTCAGTGAGTTAATCAAGAGGTTAAAGTTTGCATCTACCAAATCCCTCCACCTTGTGGTTATAGTGACACCCAGGTAAAAGGACCCCTGCTGGGCCCACCCTATAGCGGTGCCTTTAAGATACTGCTTGGAGCAGGCTATGTTGAGAGGGAAAAGAATAGTCTTTCTTTGATTGACTTGAAGTCCTGAGAATTTTGCAAACTCTTGCAGGGTCACCAGAACCGGTAGCAGTGAAAGCTTTGGATTAGGGAGCATCAGGAGCAGATCATCTGTGTATGAGTTAACTAGATATTCCTTCCCCTTCACCTGGATGCCCTGTATCTCTGGGAAGGCCAGCAGTTTCCTCGCCAGTGGGTCTCATGTAGTTAGAAAAGCTAGGGGAAAGAAGACAGCCCTGGCTAGTCCTCTCTTTAACTCAAACAGTGAGGAGATATTCTTATTGATGAAGATCTTGGCAGTTGGAGCATTGTAAAGAGTGGTTATCCATGTACGGAAATAGGGACCAAAGCCGTATGCTTCTAAAGTCCTATGTAGATAGCCCCATCCCACCACATCAAAAGCCTTGGAGAAGTCGACTGCCAAGGCTGCCATAGGGGTGTGGGACTGAAGGGCTTGCCAATTCAGGTTAAGCACCATCCTTAAATTGTCCACCCCCCCTCTTACCTTTACTGAACACTGCCTGAGAAGAATGTATCAAGGAATGCAAGATACACTCCAGCATGTTAGCCAGGACTTTCGCCACTATCTCTGTGTCAACCGATATCAGTGAGATCAAGCAGAAATTGGAGCAGTCAAGTGGGTCAGAGGATTTTTTTCGGTAACAGGGTGACTGTTGCTTCCTTCATAGTCAGGGGGTGTGTTTCTCTGCCGAGGGCTTCCTGTAGTGCCTTCAGCAGGGGTGAGGATATCTCTTCCCCCAACATTTGGTAAAGCTTAATTGTCATGCCATCCGCCCTTGGTGCTTTCCCTTTGGACAGCTGAGAAAGAGCTGCTCGGAGTTCTAGGAGAGACAGGGGTGGGTCCAATCATTGAGCCTCGTCTGCAGAGAGATACGGCAAAGGGGTAGAGCCTAGAAATTCTTCCATTTTCCTGAGCAGGTCCACAAACCCAGTGGGGGTTTTGGATTCATTTAGGTCCTGACAGAACCATCTCATTTTGTTTATGCACTCAGGGTAAGTGACTGTCTTCCCGGTATGGTCTCTAAGTGCATGTATTTGAGAAGAGGCCTGCTGTTTCCGCAGATGGTAGGCTAGTAGTTTGCCACCCTTATCTTCCCCTTCCCAGAACTTATGTTTTGCTCTGAGGAGCTGCCACTCTGCCTTACACTGTAAAAGAGTGTTGATCTTATATTTTAGCCCCAGGATAGAGGCAAGAAGGGTACTATCAGTGGAATATGAGGCCTTAAATCTCTCCTCTAGTCCCACCAGTTCCTGTTGTAGCCTGGTTACTTCTTCCTGCCATTTCTTATTCTGGGCAGCTGTGTAATCTATGATATGCCCTCTTAATACTGCTTTGAAGGCCTCCCAGACTGTGCTGGCCCCTACCTTCCCCTTGGAGTTAATCTGGAAGTAAGAATTTGCCTCTTCCTGCATCTGCGAGTGGAATTCTTTGTCCCAGTGCAGTAAAGGATTACACCTCCACCTGGGTGAGGAAGGCCAGCTCCCTTGGGGGAGAAAACAGCAGGCGGTGGGAGCATGATCTGATATAATTATACTTTAATAGTACTGTTGTGAATACCTTCAGCAGCTGCCTTATTAGCCAGCCAAAAGTCAATATGAATTAAATCCCAACTGGATCCATTATTAGCTCTCTCAAATAAATTTACTCCTGAGATTTGTATTTTAGGGGACTACACGACCCTCCAGGGCAAAACCCAAAGAGTCTATATGGCACTGATATCTGTTTGTGCCAAAAAAGTGTTACTTAGACATTGGGTAGGTGCCCTAATACCGACTTATACTGAATGGTATAAACAAATCATGTTTGCTATATAGGCAGAACATGTCATTACGGGATTAACCCAAAGAATGATAAAATATAAACAACTTTGGGATCCCTTTCACAATTTGCTATTAATCCAGTCCAATACAATAACAGTTAACTTTAACGCCCCTTCATAAGTTAACCATTACTTTCATTAGGGTTTCCTACTGATATATATCCACAATTGCTAAGGCTAATATTTGTGGCAGTGGGGGATAGGAGGGGAGGTGGGGTTAAGACTGTGATGGTAGGGGTAGATGGGGGGGAAGGTGGGGGGTTGCAGACATCCAATATGGTACTATTAGGTAATGGCTGTATTTTACGGTGATCAGAAGACCTGTTTAGCAAGCATATATACAGCATTGTATGATCTCCTGTATATAAAGATGTCTGTACCTTAGATTAAAAAACGAATAAAGTATACTTAATATTAAAAAAAAGTTAATATGACTATGTGTGCTGTGCACGGGGAGAAGAAGGTGTAGTCCTCTCCTGAGGGGTTGTCCCTGCACCAAGGGTCTATCAGTTCCCACTCATCCTGCAGCTCCCGTAGTGCTGCTTTAGCCTTAGGATGCGACTCGAGAGTGGTGTGCGATTTGTCCAGGGATATGTCATCAACCAGATTGAAGTCCCCACCCATGAGTTCTGGAATATCCAGTTTGTCACTCATGAGCTGTGTCAGAGCCTGGCTAATCTGAGGAAAAAACTCTGCGGAGTCTGAGTTTGGCCCGTATACATTCACCACGACTACCTTGCCCCCTGGATATGGGAATCGGGCAGACACCCAACGGACTTGCTTGTCTTCCACCCATGGGCATGCTTTGCGGACCAGTATAGCTACCCCCCTTGACTAGGATGAGGCCGAGCTATGCACTACCTTGCCCACCCATTGTTTTTTAAGCCAGAGTACCATCCTGGCAGTGAGGTGTTTATCCTGGAGCAATGCTACCTCCGTATGGAGAGATTTTAGGTGTTGTAACACCTTGGTTCTCTTCATGTGGTGATTGAGATCTTTGATGTTCCAGGAGACACACCTTCACCCCTATTGTTTGTTGTTGGTCATATCCACCCAACTCTTAACACCCAATTCCACTTACCTTCGGATTACCCAAACCTTAGTTCGAGCTGAAGCAGCTGTATGAAGGAGCAGGTGTCTGTCGGTGGGGAGGTGTTACTGCCCATGAACTGTAGTGAGAAGAGGTAGGATGCTGTCTGGGTTCAGCTGGGATAAACTTAGTTACTTAGCTACAGCAAAGGAAGAAAAAAACAAAAGGATACTTTAGGACGATGCACACTGATATTTAAGAAATCTAACAATCAACCTCCTAAACTACAATTGTAACTTTTCCTAAGAAACTAGGTTGAGGTTGTCCCCACGATGCTACTCGAGCAGCTTATATCACCCTACAAAAAAACACCTGTATCCACAAATGCTTCTCTGCCTGGAGTGATTTACCCTGGAGCAGGGGGGATGGTCTAATAACCTGTGGTTAATTCATGTGGGAGCATGATGCACCAGCCTGCCAGCTATTGCCCTGCTGGTAACCTGTAGTACTGTGCACGCTTTCTGTGAAAAGACAGAAGATGCCAAAGTTGGGCGCAAAGGGAAACTGAGGTAATGACCTACCGGTTTCAGCCGCACTAGCTTGGCATCCAAAGGGGTGGTTAAGTACCTGCAAAAGGTTTGGTACCACCTACCCTGGACCATCTTCACCACTAATGGGTGATCCAGGAGGAAGTAGTTTATAAACCTAAGAGTTACTGTTTCCCCACCCCTGAACCATACATTAATTATTAACATTTTTGTAGAATGCAACTTAACATATATACATATGTAACTCATCTTATAGGTAGCTTCATCCTAATGCCACTCGGAATTGCTCCTCCACAGGCCATCTCTAGCAACTCGGGCCCTCCACCAACCTCTCCGAAGAAATTGGGGGGGAGGAGGAGGGTGCAAGCCTATCCACTGGAAGACCACCGGGGGGGATCTCTGAGGTACAGAGAGAGGTACCAAGGAGTGGTATCGTAACTCTGGATGTTGACCTCGGAACATTTTGACTCCTATATAAGAGACATTTAACCCTTACTACCCCCCAGCCTGTGGTGTATAAGGGCACCTCTGACCTGCAGAGCCTGAAAGCAATCTTAGCAATAAGGACTCCTCCTAACAATAGTCCTGGCCAGCGGGGGCATGAGTGTATTGCACTTCTTGTGCATTGTATACCCAACTCTGTTCACGCTTACCCCCCATTCAATGTCAGGTTCCCGTCCTGCCATTTATGGGTGGCCCATATCTAACCCTGGACAGGGGCAAGTGATTGGGGCCGGGAACACCCAACAAGCCTCAAATTAATTAAGAAGGAGAATAACAACTCCTGGGTGGGGGGTCGCTCTCCTATTGTTGTGCATTCAGCCTGTCTCCTCTAAGGTTCCCCAGTCCCGCCATTGCTCACCTTTAATCCACAGGAAGGTGGGTAGTTCAAGAATCAATTCTGCACCCTGTAGCATCTTATACTAAACTGAGGGAGAGGGTCCAGCGTGAGATGAAGGAGGGGATCATGACACCCCAACATACATTAGTGGGAAGTGCTTTCAGCTACCTGGCACCTGTGAAGAGGTGTGGAGCAGGAGCAATCCCACCACTATTTCCCTCCTGGAGCCGGCTACCCCACCCTTAGGGCTGATTGCAACAAGTTAAACCCTTTACTAAACACAATAGGAGGACCAAGCAATAAGAAACATATAACAGCACGGAGCAATAGTGCTTAGCCCTTCTGAGCAGTTGCAAGTCCAGCGATCACCACCTTGCAGTGACCACAGTCGATATCAGCCCTCTGTGACTATTACAGCAGTTAGAGCAGGGCTCTCCTCATTGCTGGGGGTTCCCAATTTCCCAGTTGCCACCTCCGAAAAAGACCTCAGTCCTGGTCTTACAGGCCCCAGCAGCTGTTCCTTGTAGTCTGGTGTCTCAGGGTCCTCTTCCTGCCCCTCATCACTTGAAGAGTCTTCTCTAGGCAGTTTGGCAGGCAGGGAGGGTGGGAACATATGAACATGGTTATCCTTGCAGGGGCAGCTTCTAGATCTATGCCTGGAGCGCTGTTCCAGAGGTGGTCTCCTAGCATCTCGTCTTCTCCTTTCTGTCTGCTGCTGTAAGCTGGGTGTTTTGACCGGGCCAGTTTCATGGAGGTTAGAAGCCTGAGGGCCTGTCGCATGAAAGCTGGGGGACTTGGAAGGCAGACCTGTGTGGCCTTGATTGCTCTCCCTGTGGAATTGATTTTCTTTTCTGCTGTTCATTCTAGTGGGTGCCAGCCCTCCTGGGGTGCAAAGGCTTCTAGGGGATGGAGTTGTTATAGATATTGCAGGCCATTGTTGTTTGAGCCAAATTGCAATGTCCTAGGATGAATTTGCTAACAGTTCTTTGCCATCTTTGGAAACCTGTAAGGTGTCCAGCCCCCTGAAACGATATTTACAACAGTTGTCCCTCAGAGTTCTTTTGATCGGAATAAAGGCTTTAAATTTGGTTGCCACCTCCTGTGAAAAGTCCCTGTAAAACAGTATGTGGGCCCCTCTCCAGATAATGTTCCCTTGCTCCCTGATCACTGTCAGTACCTGTTCTTTGACCAAATATTTTAGCAAGTAGGCAATTATGGGGCATGGTGGGGAGTCAGGGGGTCCAGCCCAGCCCCATGTCCTGTGTGCATGCTCCACTTCGACTGGCCTCCTCCATCTTTCCCCCAGCAGCCTGAGTATGAAGTCATTGAAGAACCGTTCCATGTTGAGGCCTTCCAGCCCCTTGGGGATGCCCAGGATTTGAATATTATTGAGGCGTCTCCAGTCCTCTTGGTCCTCCGCCCTCTCCCATTGTTTTTGTAACTTAGTCTCATGCTTCTGCAGCCTCTGCAGTATTCTGTGCTGCTGCCTCTCCAACTCCTCCATTCTTTGTTTGGCAACATGAAACTGATCCTCTAGCTGGTGAACATCTGCTACATTTCCGGTAAGGGCTGTGCTAATGCCATCCACCCGAACCAGTAGAGCCTCCAACATTTTGGAGATGTAAGATAGTGAGTCAGTTACTCGGGTGGGTGCCTCCGTGGGTCCCTGCATTTCCTCCGTGTGGGCAGGGGGAGGTAGTTGTTGGGAGGAAGCCATTCCACCCGGCCCGGTCACTCGTTTTCAGCAGCCCACTCGTGAAGCCAAAGATGAGTTCTGATGCGCTCTCCAATGCTCCAGGAGAACTTGGATGATCACATCAGTCGGAAACACCCTGCTGATTCAGGTACTACAGACTTTTTATTTGATATAGTCTGGTTTGGTAGTCAGAGCTCCCAGTCTCTGTGCAACATTCAGGCCGGTATAACTATAGGGTGGTGCTCTACATCCAGTACCACGAGGCCACCTGATTTGGTGTTCACCTCTCCTCACTACTGCACCTCTCCCAGTGCCTCAAACTTCATTCCAATGACATTTGGTGATCGTGGGATGTGTTCACCTGCACCTCATGCAGAAAGGAGTAATTTTGCTCTGGATCACAATGTTTTTCAAGCCATTAGGTCCTGGGAAGGATGGAGCAAAAAATCTATACTGCCATCATAACCTTTGTTTCTCTGTGTTATGTCCTTGATGATTTCTTTTATGAACTGTGTAGTTCTGTAATGTCATGAACTTCCTGTTGGTACTGTATGTAATTAACTCCAGGTCACCCATGAAAATGGGACCGCTGGTCTCAGTGGGCTCACCCGTTTATCAAAATGTCATAAATAAATATAAATAAATAAAATCTTTTCAGTGATTAAGTCACACCCCTCATTTTGCAGATTTCTTAATAATTGCTTATTTGTAACTGAACAAACCATATCCAAACCACATAATTTTGTAGCACTTGTACCAGGAATACTGCAGAAAAAATTGACACTTGTTGCTCACAGTCTTCTCTACTAATCAACTAATAACTAACTAACTACCCCCCCCCCAAAAAAAAATCCTTTTTCAAAGACGGACCTTCTCTACAGAAAATGCAACAGGAGGGCTTCAAACATACTTTTCAAACCAAAATACTTTCCATAGCATTGCCATTTTAGTTCAAAAACATATAGAACAGTGTATGGGCAACCATACGCAGCAAGGCTGTTTTTCCACTGAAGGGTAGAAACTCTGCCGTGTTGTGTATGGTTGGCCATACAGTTTTCTATGTAGTATATGGAATACCATTGCTATAACAAACGCTGCCCAAAAATCTGATTTATTGCTTCACTACAACAAGTGATCAACTATAGCCACAAAAAAAAAACCTGTAGTTTTTTTGTAGTGTGTTCTTCTTTGCTTCTGACATCATCATCATCTTGTTTCATGACAGCTGTCTGTAGATAATAAGAAAAAATGGAAAACAACCTATTGCCTGTGCTTGACAGGTTTTCAATTCCTCCCTCTCTTCTGCAAGGCTTCGATTTCTTTTTGCAGAGCAATCTTTAGCCTTGTTGCCACAGTGACCATTTACACTCCCCTTCCCTCCACTTGACCTGAGAGTAGTAACCACCAAAACTTGACTGAATGCTGCAGCCCCCAGAACACAATGATCAACAAATATACTCCCTCCATACACTGAACTGAGTTGAATACATGATTCACCAAACCCCCTCCTGCACACACAACCACACAGTGCACAATGCTTTTGAAAGCTACAAACCACACATGTTCACTGTTTAACTCGAATGGCTTTAGCAAGTCTAAACAGCTGATTCTCCCACTTTTCTGTATGATATAACTGCTGCAGCAGAACAAGTGCTTACTGTCCCTTACGCATGATCGGGGTGTAGGGACATGCAAAATGCGCATACCCAGCCCTTGACCCTGCACCCCATGGACAGGTGTGACAGTACTGGCATTCATATGCTAGCCACCTTTCAGCTGCCCCCACCCTCCAGCCTGCAAGTCCACGAGGGTGGGTGTGGGAGAGACATGGACCCAGCCAGGAAGCCAATCAGATGCCTGGCATGGGTCTGACAGTGGTCCTATGCATGGCAGGGTGTGCATTGCAGCGCATCCCATGGATGTCTGAGGGCTGGCAGCTGTGGTGAGGGGGCAGGGATGCAATGCCGCCGGCCTTCGCCGTTGGCACAGATGCGGTGCCATGAGATGGGGAAGGGGGGGCATGCCTGCCAACAGGGGGTGGAGAGACACAACCTCCAGTAGCAGGGAGGGGTGTTAGCTTGCAGCACCACTGGGGTGGGGAGGTGGCAGCCTTGACCCAGTACCCCTGTGAGGGGTAAGAGTGTTGTGGGTGTCGGGGGGGCACTACACTCACTGCTGCATGCGGGGGGTTGGTGGGTGATGTCAGGCGGCTGAGACCTGTGGCCCTGGTGGTTTGGTGAGCTACTCACCCTGTCTAGCAGGGTGTACATGGGGCACACAGGGGGTTTACTGCTGGGTATCTCTGGTGTACCCAGTGACTCCCTATGCACCCCCGCGGCCAGCACTATGCGCCTTAGTGCATGACGCATAGTGCCAGCTCGCCACCTCACCTGACCCCGGCGCATTACTCATTGCACAGCCGGGGGATCGGGGGTGTGTATATACTGCATGCCCGCCCTTCATCCATCCTGCAACGGGGGCATAGTTGGTGAGGTGGTACCACCCCAGATATGCGCGCATAGCCACTCCACATCATTCATGCATAGGGCCCACCGTGCTGTAGTAGATATGTCACTACTGCACCAGAACGGCATTTTGCTGTAAATAGATTTCTATGCATAATAGAGGGCACCCATATACTATAAAGAATTGTACTTGGTTGCCCCTGTTTTATGTATGTCAAAAGTAAAAATTTCAGTTTATATACAGTAGTACAATACGTGGAATGCATCCACCCCTCTCCCACCTATCTTTTATCGCTCATAGTCAGTACCTATATTTAAGATAAATTATTATGTTGACAGGGAGCTTAACAGGTGATAACAATACAAAGCAACTTTATGTGACATTTGAACTGTGTACAACACTTTTTTATGACCTTTGAACTCTACACAACAACTTTTGTCCATGCATAACAAGGATTGTTAGTGGATCGAAATCCATAAACAACAATGCTTAGCCCATACAGTATAATGAGTTTGATAATGCCCACATCTATTGAACATGACAAAACATACTTTTAGAACATCATCTTTTCAACTCAAACAACAAGGAGTTTGCAAACCTCTACGCTTACATGGCAAAACTGAATTTTAGCACCATCATATTTTCAGTTTAGACAATGAAGGGAGGTTTTGGCCTTATGGTTTATGAGCTCTTTAGCGCAACATACTTGTATTATTTCCTTGCAGATCCCATGTTTCTAGCATTTATTCTCTCTATATACTGTACAGGGATTTATGTGATAACAGTGAATCCCTTACCACACGGCACTCAAACCGAGACTCAAAAATCACCCAGCGCAGAAGGGCGACCTCAATAAACAATGACCTCTGCAAACTGAGATAATCCTCAGATGTTCAACAAATAGCAATACAAATACTTCTTTTTTTGTGGGGGGATATGCCCCCCACACCACCATTTGCAGGGGCCAAGTCCCGCACCTCCTGAATTAATATAATCATCTCCGGGGGGAGGACAGGACTTGAATAAAAAAAAATTCTATATCCTACTGTGGGACCTGAACCCGGGTCTGCTGGTGGTGGCTCTAGCCACTATGCCAAATGACCAGCTCAGTAGGATTTGGCCACACACCTGTCTATATCCTAGTACAGTGAGTGTAGTTCACTGCTGAACTCGCTATACTTGCCATACGGGATCTTTCACTCTGTTTCAACAGTCGCCCTAAACATGAGCGGTATTATTGAGTCACTCATATTGAGTTGCTCAATAATACTCACCATATAGGGTGATACCACTGTACAATATAGATCTGCAAAAGAAGACTAATTTGCACTCTTCTGAGTCAGAGATAATGAACATCAAAATATTTTAT
Organism: Neoceratodus forsteri; assembly: GCA_016271365.2. Classification (NCBI taxonomy): domain Eukaryota; kingdom Metazoa; phylum Chordata; order Ceratodontiformes; family Ceratodontidae; genus Neoceratodus; species Neoceratodus forsteri. Next base: position 1,073,331,112 of record CM057455.1, on the reverse strand, counting down.
TTATTTATTTATTTGTTAACCGGGTAGGTACACTGGTCCCAGGGACCAATTTCTGGCATGACCCAGGCTATGACAATGACACATACAGTACAATAAAAGGAAAAGAGATGCACTATTACAACAACAGTACATGAGAGAAACATTACTCAGGATTCAGCAAAACCATACTGCACATGACATACCATGCACAGGTAAAGGTGACTGTTACAAACAACATGTAAGTCATGATATATAAGTCAACAGCATACAAGCTGTAAAATGTAAGTCAGTGTAATAACACATAAGACAGTTCAACAGTAAATACAGATTCCATATGACAGGAGGCGAAGATGCTGCAAATAGCATGCAATTATCATTTAACTGTTAAAAAACAGTGAGCTGCTCTAGCATTTTTTTTACCAATTATTTTACAAGGTGAGATACACTAAGCTGAAAGCTTGTTTGCAGGTGCAACCTGGGAGCACGAGGAAGTTAAGTGACTTGCTCAGGGTCACACAGTATGCAAGTGGGGGCTGTGGGATTCAAACCCAGGTCTCCAGATTTGCTGCTCAGAGCTTTAAACCACTGCACCATACTGCCTCCATTTTACAATGTGTTTCATAAATGTTGCTGGATTCTGCATGAATCCCTGCAAAAACTGTTGTCTAAGAGCTCTGACTCAGTTTTATATTGAATCCTGACAGAACTGATATTTGTTAACCAGGTAGGTACACTGGTCCCAGGGACTAATTTCTGGCACGACCCAGGCCATGACAACGGCACATACAGTACAATGAGAGAAAAAGAGGTGAGCTATTACAACAACATCGATAATGACTGTGACATGGCTGATTTATTTAATACCTTATTTCTGTCAATATACCAGGAGGAAGAAGAGCATGTGACGGTGGAGCGTTATGAACATATGATGAGAACAAAATATAGGGTGGATGTAGTGGAGGTTTTTGATAAATTAACTAAATTAGATATAAATAAATCTTGTGGACCAGATGACATCCATCCTATATTCCTAAACAAGTTGGCTGCAGAATTGGCTGGACCACTTGCCCTGCTGTTTAATATGTCATTGGCTTCAGGCATAGTGGTGCATGATTAGAAGATAGCACATATTTCCCAATATATATAAAGGGACCAGGTTGGTGGTGGAAAACTATCACCCTATTAACATAACTTCACAGGTTGGAAAATTACTTGAGGATTTATTAAATTATTTCTCATAGATAATCTTGCCGGTTTAGGAATAGTTGACATAACACAACATGGATTTTCACAGGGAAGGTCGTATGTTACCAATCTTTTGGACTTTTTTGAGCCTGTGAGCCAAGCCTTAGATCAAAGACTTCCAGTGGATGTTGTGTACCTGGATTATAGTAGAGCATTTGACTCTGTTCCACACATAAAATTGCTTGAAGTGTTAACAGAAATGGGAGTGGATACTGATATCCTTAAATGGATACAGTCATGGTTTGATAGCAGGCTTCAAAGAGTCCAAATAAGGGGATATTTTTCTGAATGGGGTTTAGTGACACGTGGGGTCCCACAGGGCTCATTTTTGGGCCCTACTCTCTTTTCCACCTTTGTGACTAGTACACAAGGTCAGGATGGAATATGGATATAGATATGCATGAATGACACGAAGGTGGCGGCTAATGTTAGCGATAAAGATTTTAATTAAGAAGTTACAAAAGTACTTATTGTCCCTAGAACAGTGGGCCACTTTACATAATTTAAAATTTAATGAAAACAAATGCAGAGTTATGCATTTCGGACATAATAATAAAAAGGCAGAGTATATGATCAATAACAAGGTCATATGTGCAACGACTTGTGAAATAGATTTGGGGGTGTTCATCTCTGATAATTTGAGCTTTGAACTTCATAATAGAGAGTTAACAAAAAAAATGCAGAGTAATGGGTAATATAATAAGAAATATACAAACTAGGAAAGAAGAGGTCCTAATGCCTCTTTATAGGTAGTTGATAAGGCCAGAATTAGAATATGGTTTCCCTTTTACTTCACAAAGTATTAGTAGTATTAAATCTTTTAAATGAGTTCAGAGGAGATTTACTAAGAAGGTTTACAGGGTAAAGAACAGAACATATGGGAAAGGATGCAAGCCCTGTCCTTGTATTCAATGTCATACAGGAGAGGAGAGGATATGTTATTCATCTATAGAGCCACTAAAGATGATGCCCTGCTGGAATCTGCAGGATTGCAAAAAAAAAAAAAGAACTGCTGAGGGCATAATAAGCAATTGTTGGGGGAGAAATTTAGAACAAGGAGAACAGGCCTTTGGTTTAGCCAAAGAGTGGTGAGCATGTGGAATGCATTACCAAGTGCAGTGGTAGAGGCACCACCAATTCAATCATTTAAAGTGAGATATGATGAGTTTATGGGGGACAAGGTTAGGGATTTCTACCACTAATGTGGTGGCGGGTCTATTATGGCTCTAGTAGCCACTTTACCTGTACTTACGCCTATGAACCTATGAAACTATAACTGCTGATGCATTCCACATGACTAACAGAAACATTTGGTATACATTGCTCTTGAGCTTACCACTTGTAAAACAACCCAATGCAAGTTGTGAACTCATTGCCAACTTAAAAAAACAACAACGTAAAAACAACTCATTGGACAACTCAAGGCTTCTGCAATTGGATATAGGTTTGCCTGCTGTAAAATGGTTTACAGATTCTTTAAAGGGAAGAACTCAAGTAGTGCATGTAAACGGAGAAAAGTTTTCTGCGTGTCCAGTATCAATAGATGTCCTGCAGGGGTCCATTGTATGACCCCTGCTGTTCACCTTATTTGTAAGTGATTTACCAAGTATACTACAGGTACAACAATCTCGCTAAATGCTGATGATGTTGTGATCTGTGCTGCACATAATGATGTGCAAACACTGAATGCAGCTCTGAAATCTGAGTGTGGAAAACTGGCACAATTGTTCAGGGTCGGATGTCACTAGTAAATAAAAAGAACGTAAAAGCAATGGTCTTCTGCATAGTCCAGAAATAATGTCTACAATGAGGATTTCAAGATCACTGTTGATGAGAATGAGTGTTTGGAAACAGTGGAAGCCTTTAAACATTTGGGGGTTGCCCTTGATTCCTCACTATCCTTCAAGCTACGCATTAAGCATGTAACCATGCAAATCCACAAAAGGCTAGGGACACTTTATACAGTTAGGGATCTCTTAACTGATGAGATACATAACATAGAAGCACAGTCAGCAGATAAGGACCACCTGGCCCATCTAGTCTGCACGTAAGCCCTTGCACTGGATTGCTGCTTCCGACCCACCGTGCTGTACCTCTATGGTTCCCCTATGCCTGTTCAAGCATGCTTGGATCCATCCACAGTGCTCACTCCCACCACCTCCTGAGGTAGACCATTCCATGCATCCACCACCCTCTCTGTGAAGAAAAACTTCCTCACATTCCCTCTTAACCTCCCACCTCCCAATTTCATGTCATGCCCCCTCATTATTATGCTCCTCCAGTATGGGAAAATGTGTCCCCCCCCGTACATTGTTTATACCCTTGTATATACGTAAAGCCATAACCCAGAGCATTCTCCTCTCCATACTTGACTATGGTTGCCAGGCGTGGGAAGCAGCTTCCTCTAATGGTCAGCTAAAATGCTGGGTACTATATAAGGGATATACAATGATCTGAGTCAAACTATCACATTTATTTCCATGAGTAAGAGGGCAGAACCATAACTCCTAAGTGGCAAAGCCAAGAGTGAGTTATGAAAGTTCTGCCCCCTCATTAATGGAAATAAATGCCATATTTTAACACAGACCATTGTATTGTCTGTGTATTCAAATGTACAGTATGTAGGTCCCACTTTGTTGGTTGTCTGTGTGCTGTTGTTTTTTTTCCTTTTTTTACTGGTTGGATCCCATCATCTCCAATAAAAATACTGTAAATGCAGGTGAATTGATCCACTTTGTTAAACAGAGAAGTACTGCCCCCCACTGAGGTTTTCTGCCCCCATTCAGGCTCTGTAGAGTGTACATTTTAAACTACTTGGCATTTTTTTCTTTATCTTATTTTCTTTCTTGTTTTCACCCACTTGTCCTGGAGTGAGTAGACAAGTGCTTGATTCTGCAGGGAGTGAGTGAGAGGTGAGCTGGTGCCATGCTGGATGTAGTAAGGAAATTTGAGGAACTGTTTTAAATTTGAGTAAATACACTGCCATTGAGTTGAATGCTGTGAATAGTTGTCACATCTTAAATAACTAAATATTTGGACAGTTTTTAAAAGATGACTGTAGCTTTTCAAATTGCCAAACAAAATGGAGAAACAAGATGGTGGCTGGAGCAGGACTTTGAATTTCAAAGTTAGGACTACTACTGGTTCTTAGCAGGAGGCTGATTCATCACCAGATTGGATGGAATGGGATGTCAATCAAAATTATTAATAGTGCTGTTGTGTTATGATGTAGGCAAGTGAAAAATAAACAGTGTTATTTAATGATATCTGCAGATTTGTACTACTTGCAAAAAAAGATGGAACACCATTGTGTCCTGTACTCAAAACTTGACTGGTTACCATTAGATCTCAGGGACCAGCTAATCATAGGAGCAGTGACTTACAAGGTAATCAGCAAAGGAGCACAAAACATAATCTCTGTCTTAATCAAGATGCCAAATAACAGGAACCATTTGAAATCAAACAATGCGTTGACCTCAGAAATACCTCCATTCAAGTCAAAGGCAGGTCAACAATCCTTCTTCTATTTGACAGCAAAAGCCAACCTTATTAGCAATGGGCAATCAAGCACTCAAACTCTGTTCAAAAAGAGTTTCAAAACGTACCTGCACAGTTTTTTCTGGATGGAAATCTTTATTAGTTTTGCATTAACTAACGTATTGTGCTGATATTATTTTAACATATTCTATGTACGTTCTTTGCACCTAGGTCATGTCTGTAAAAGGATCATGTGACCCAGTGCACCCACCAGGTTATCAAACTCAAATCAATCAATTAATCAATCAATCCATCAATCAATACCAGTTAAGCAAGCAATAATTCCCAACAGGGTGGGTGGTATTGAGCTATATCCACCCACCAGGGATGTAATGAGGCCCAACACCACAGGCAGAGGGCCTTATAGACCTTGGAAGGTGGGTATAGCTCATATCACCCACCTTGGAAGGTATTATTGCACTTAGAAACTGGGTTACATGTGGACTTTTTAAAAAGAAAAAAAGAAAACAAAAACATGACTACAAATTGAGTACAAATCTATTTAGCCTAATTTTGTTAGTAAACTAGTCCCTCTACTGGTATATTTGCTAGTAGAGGGCACTGCAGTCTTTAATTCACACTTTTTACAATTTCCATTACTTGTGTTTTCTCCTTATTGCTGTCTTAAACTGTCCTGTTTCTGGAACTGTCCTCCACCCCCGACCCTCTGCGCTAGTGATCTGTTTTATTTCTTTAGTGTTTATTTTGCTTTCTTACATGCATTGTGGTCAAAAATCCATTCAGAGTTCAGTGGGAATGGGGCTAGGCTGTAGCTGGATAGCGACTTTCAGGACACAGTCTGTGATCGGGTGGCACTTCCATGAGGTAATTTTAGTTAAACAAAAAGGAAAAAATATTAGTTACTTTTGTTAAGGTCTAGCATGGGTTCAGCCACAGGGAGGTTGGAAGGAATGTGCCTAGTGCATTAGAGAAACGCTGAGCAGGCAGCATGCTGGTGCTTCTACTTTAAATATGAAAACTGTTCTTTTTTTTACTCAAGGGGAAAATGTCATAAAAGTGATAGTGTGTACCACAGCTATATTCTGGTTGCCATTCTGGTGGTATGTGTGTATCTGTGTGTGGGGGGGGGCACGTCACCAGCTAATTACCTTGTTTGGTTAGCAAGAGAAACAAATGGCACTTTTACAGTTTCATTTTGAAGGTGGCAGAGGGATTTCAGTGGGTAATGCAACAGTTGGCACAGGGACTTGTTTTAGGTGGGCATTGTTGTCTCATAAATCCCACCAAGACAAGTCTCTCAGCCAATCAGAAGCCTACAACTGTTCTACCCATTTTCTTTTTTTCCTATTTTCTTTCTTTTCCTTTTTTTTCTGTTTTTCTTTTTTCTCCGCATATTGCTTTTTTCCTTTGGGGCTGGCAGGTAGGCTACAGCCCCCCCCACCAGAGGGATCTGTTTTCTCTACTGCAGCTCCACTTCCCTGACTCCAGGCTCCACCAGGTATTCCCCCATGGATTTTCTGTGTGTGGCAGGGCTGAAGGGGGAGATCCGTCCCCCCCCCGAAGCACAATCCAGATATCCAGGGGCACCAGAGTCGGATGCAGTGCTACAGTGTCAAGGAACCTACCAGCTCCTTTTCCCATTTTCTCCCATATACACCCCTCCCCCTTGCGACATGAATGTGCATGAGTGGAGGCACGTGCATGTCACAGCTTCACGCTCCTGTATCTCCCAGCCTCCAGAGCTGCCTTCCAGCCTCCACTTGGGAGCAGTCAAGGAGTGGGATGACAACCCTTCCCTTCCCTGGAGAGGAGAGCACTCCATTGGACCTCGATACTCTCTCTTCCCTGCCAGCCCCCACAACCTGAGGTCGCTCCATGACCCCAGGTCACTGGCGTGGTGCAGGTGTGGTGTCCAGTGCCTCAACCCTCAGGGCCACTGGGCCAGCCATTCTACCCATTTTCTGAACATGATTTTCATGTTTGGAAAAATATTGTGTATTACTTCATTGTTAGTGTAGTGGTACTTGTTGAGGGTAGTACTGTACAGGCTGGTCATTATAAAAGATTAAGAAAAACAGTGGGTCAGGTATTGAACCTGGAGGAACACCTACTGTATGCTGACATTCAACATGGCTGATTTGGCTCCCTCACATTTTACAAGTTGTTTTCTGTCTGTAAGTTGTGTTAAGGCAGCATGCAACAAGTAATCCTAAAAATGTCTAGCATTTTTAGGAGATGTTATAAAAATGGGCCAAATCGTTGCTTAGATTAATGAATGTGGCACTCTTGGCATCCCCTACTCATGGCAAAATTGATATTGGTTGTATGTTTAGGTAGGGTTGTGCAGCGGACTGTTCAGGACTGAAGTGTGATTAGTAGGGGATAATACAATTTGCCTTACCATTGTTAGTGGATTAAGGATTTAGTGGGCTGACCCAAGCTGGTGGACCTAAGGATAGTTGGGGGTTGAGCTAGAAAGCCCCTCCAGCTTTAATATCCCTAGTGCAGCTCTTGGCTCTGGTTGCAGCAGAAGTCACCAGAGTAAACAAAGGGCAAAGCAACGTGGTTGTTTACTGAAATCGTGACCACTCCCTCCCCTCTATGGAGGGCCCAGTCTGCCATTTGAGAGGAAGCAAGGTCAGCTCTCGTTGTTCACCAGCTGCTGATTCTGTTAATTGGGCAGTCCCAAGGATAGTCAGCGGCAGAGCTAGGACAGCCCTGCCGACCACTATGTCAATACTCACTGACAAACGGCCCTCCCACTTCAGGCCCTCGTGCTAAGGACCCATGCAAAGGACATTGGGAGTCTGTCAGGAGTCAGCCAAGGAGACACCCAAAAGCCAGGAACCCAGCCCATCTGAACCCAAGTGCCCCTGCATTCTTTGTGGGTTTGACGGTTGGAGTGTGTTGGGAGGTTTTATGGTAGCTGATTGGTAAAAGGTTGTGGTTTAGGGAGCCTGCTGCTAGATTGATATCTTGGTAGGAAGGTACTATCTTGTCTGGAAGAAAAAAATATTTCTTTTAGTGTTTGTGTTTATAGCATACCTGTATCTGTGACATACCTAGGATAGTTAAACCAAAGGGTTATATATTGTACTTTAGTAATTCGTACTGCGTACAGCTTAGCCTTTACTGGATTCTGGAAAAGGAGGCCAGGAGGCACAGGTATAGCAGGAATAAGGAATGTTGGGAGTGGTGCAGCACAGCGGTTGTGGAGTGGTAGTCTTCAGGGAGACCTTCTGGTGGTGCTGCCCCATCTGCGTGCACCTCTCTGGGCTGACGATGGAGGTTTATAGACACCAGGCAGAGTTGGCTGAGAGTCAGGGGCCCTTCATCCCTGCCCAAGGGCCACCAAGTCTGACACTGTTACCTAAAGGATGCCAGATAGGAGGAGTGACTGGACTATGGTGGGCTTGAGGAGGGTTGACGTGGTGGGATCTGGAAGCTTGAAGGGGTCACAGCCACATTTCTCAACAGGTACCACTACAGAATTCCTACACCACTCTGGAGAAGCATGGAGCAGGACTGCCAAAAAAAGGCACCCATGGTAGTGGCCTGGGGCAGATGTGGACCCTCCCTAGTGGAGACCCCAGGATGCTGGAAGAGGACCCCAGAGGAGGAGGTGGAAGCAACTTCTGATGAAAGAATCAACTGTCAGGGGGATAGAGTTGGGAATAGGAAAGTGGGTGGAGTGGGAGGTCAGGTGCCTACCTGGTGCCACAGCTGGGAAGGATGGGAAGTGTATCCTATGGATCTTTAGGACAGCAGGAAGGAAGGGGAGCTGGATGTCATTGTCTACCTGGGAAAAATGATCTGGCTAGGGACTGGGCAGAAATAGATTAGGGAGTTTAAGGAACTGGGAAGAGGTCTTAAACAGGTAGCACAGTCAGTAGCTTTTGCAGAGGTACTGCCTATCTATGATAGGGGGAAGTGAGGGATCTCTGCACAAAGGCCTTCAACTCATGGTTGAAGGAATTTTGAAAAGAGGAGGGGTACAGCTACATTATGGACTGGGGGCCCACCTGGGAGGATGAGAGTCTATATAGAGATGATGGCCTGTATCCATCTGGGAGGGGAACAATAGCCCTCAGTGGACAGTTTAAATGTTACTTCAGTAAACATTTAAACTAGCCAAGAGGCTGGTTGAGGAAAAAGCGGAGGCAAAAATGGCCCTCTGCAAGTTGGGATAGATATTAAGGAGATTCCAAGGGGAGAGAGTTTCACCAGGGTTCTAGTTAATCAAAGAAGCAGGGGATTAGCAAAGGAAGAAGGGGGAAGAAGCAGTCAATGGAGAAGGGGGAGGAAGGAGGAACAAAAGGAAAAAAGTGGGAACAATAAGCAAAGAGCTAACAAAATCTGGAAGATGATGTGTGCTAATGCTAGAAGTTTTTGAAAAAAGATCCCAGACCTAGAGACCATCATGGCGGAGGATGACCTGGATATTGTGGCCGTTACCAAGTCATGGTGCACTGACAGCCATGACTGGAACATGGCTATACCAGGCTATATGCTGCTCAGAAAGGATAGGATGGTATGGGAAGGAGGGGGTGCAGTGCATTCTGTGAAAGAAAGCATTAAAGCAACAGAAATACAGGGAATTCAGGAAGGCAGAGAGTTGTGGGTCACCCTCAAATAGAGAAACAGAGCCACTATTCAGACAGATATGATTTATATACTCCAGCACAAGGGAAGGAGTTAGATAAAGAAATGTTAGAAGCAATTGGTAAAATGATTGAAAAGAGGGACGTTTTGCTGGTGGGGGATTTCAATCTGCCAGATGCGGAGGGGGCATGGTTTGACCACCAACGAGATGGCCACTTAACTCTCGAGCTCTCTCCATGGAGGACTGTAATCCATGGTCGACTACCTCATCCCCAGGGAACTACCTCAAAATTTAATATCTACTTAACGGTAGTTTACCCACCTACCTGTCATGATGTGTTTATTGTGGATCCGTTTGTTATTTGCTCGATTTGCAGTGTTGGTTTTCCGCAAGGCGATCCAGCACCCAGGCCCTCAGGCCTCCTGCTGGCACTTCATCCAGTCCTGCCTGTCTCCCTTCCTGATTTTCAGCAGCACGACAACCTACAACTGGGGTGCACCAGCAGTAATGGCATCAGAGGAGAACTGTTATGGCACAATCCTTACTACTCTGTCTGTCCTTGGAAGGCACAACACCCGGCCAAGCCACTTCAGTGACAGAATCCCTGCAGCAAATCACCCACATGCTCAAAACGTTACTGTCATGGGTGGATAATATCAGCACAGCACTCACGGGCACAGCAGCAGATGTAAAAGATCTGCAAGACCATATGAATGTTGTAGAACAGAGGGCCGAATCCTTGGAGGCTCAACAGGATGCTATGTGGCAGAGACTGCAGGTGCATGAGACACAGCTTGTAGAGCTTTGGGAACACACAGAGGATCAGGAAAATCGGGAACGCCGCAATAACATCAGCATTATAGGCATCCCAGAGGGCTCACAAGGCCCTAATATGGAGAAATACCTCCTCAAAGTTATCCCTGTCATGCTGTGGGATAGATGGTGAGGGCCGACAGAGGAGGAAAGAGCCCATCGTTTGTCAACTAGATGAGATGGAGCTGGGCAAAACCCAAGACCTGTAATTGCCTATCTGCTTTGGTACTCCACCAAAGAAAGGCTTCTCAATGCGGCTAGAGATCTGAGGGAGATCAGATGGAAAGGAGCTCGCATCTCCTTCTATAGAGCCTTTACCAGGGACACAGCCATGTGAAAGGAAGCGTTCCTTCCTATTAAAAAGTATCTCCAGAGCCATAACTTTTGATACAAGTATACAAATCTCACCCAGATTCAGGTCTTCAAAGATGGCAGGGAACTGGTGGCTTCACAACCTGGAGAAGTGGGAGATGGATTACCAAGTTTTGGCCTAATCGACCCTCCCCTACTACATCACCCAGAAAGCTCTGGGAACCTACTAGAATGCCCTTCTCTACTAGGAACCAGCCTAGAATGGTACTGCTTCAGAGGATGCATGATATCGGACGGACTGGCCCTGCAGTTAATTCCTCCCCTAGCCCTGCAAAGTTGGCTAGTGCTATCCCTCCTACAGTTTCTTCCACAGAGCATTTCTCTCCTGCAGAACCCATAGCTTCACCTGCATGCAATAGAAGCTCCTCTCAATGCCAGAGACAGCGCTCTAGCAGTGAGTATCTCCCTCATCGGATCAATATCTTATGGCTCCACCTGCAAAGCTCATCCATGAGGGCATGAAGCCAGAAGAGGATCACTCTAGTCATGCCCCAGTGAATGCAGACTTTATGGATACTACACCTACCTCGGACTGGGCCAACACTCCCGACGAATCAATAGTGGAGGCCACTTCCATGGAAGCACTAGTTAAACCCAGGCTTCATTCCTATGCAGATGCCCTACTTATTACATGATCATGCAGAAGGGCTGGCTATCTTCTGACCGTCTGTCATGGGACTCTTAATTTTTTGGATTGACACTGCTACTCTGATCTCTTGCTGGTCGGTACACCTAATAGGGGCTACTGTACTGCTCCTCCTGCCTCAGGGCAAATTCCAGGAGACCTCCCCTAAACTGAGCACTATTATTTGGTTTGAAGGACACCTGAATTGGACTCAGTGTATATGGTGACACGATCACCTAACTTCCCTCCTCAGGGAGGGTCCAAGATCATACCCCAATCCTACCCATTGGGGCTTATAATGGTAGTTAAAGAAGGTCTCCTTTCCTAGTACCTGCATCTTTTTTTTCAATTTAAAGTTTATTACATGTCTGTAACACTTACATGAGACAGAGCCATGAGTAATGAATCTACACATCAGTTCAAAAAGTCAGTTACCTTGGATCTGTCCCCCCCCTTCCCCAATTTTCCCCTCCCCCGCAGTCCATATATTCTAAGTCATTTATTATGATGTTACTAACATGATGCACTCTTTAAAGGGAATACACAAAGTATGCAAGGGGTCCCATATATTTTTATATTTAGGCAAATTATTATGAAGGCTTGCTATAGCCTTTTCAGTTCTGAGGTTAGCTAATAACTTGTTGAGCCATTCAGCATAGGAGATAGTATGATTATCCTTCCAGTGTTTAAGAATCAATTTTTTAACAAACATTGAAATAAAGGATATGTGATATTTATGACTACCCACTGAAATTTGTGAGTAATCACCCAGTAAACATATTTCAGGTGTAAAATACTCTGACAGTCCTAATAACGGATATGCTCTGGCCTGAATGCAATTACATAGAGGGCAACTCTGGGGCAGGTCCGAAAGATATGAAGAAGGTACCCTCTTCCTGAAACAGCAGGGAACATAGACTGGAGGATATTAAGCCCTATGTATCTCATTTTGTGGGGAATAATACAAGTTGTGTAAGATGTGAAATTGCATAAGGCGTAATCGATCTTGTATCACAAAACGGTGGCAGTTACACCAAAGGGTGGGCCAATCTATATTCCAGTGGGGAAGAAGGGATTCATATAAGGTTGGATATAATTTAGAGACTGCTTTAGGAAAGTTAACTAGGGGGCTCAGATCTGGCTGGAAAGAGAATTTGGGTGGCGGGGGGTATCTTACCTATCACTTTGATAAAGAGATGCCTCAATTGAAAAACCTTGAAGAAACAGGGCCAGGTATTTTAAATTTATTCGTAATTTCAGCAGTTGAGAGCCAAGAACCATCTTTTCCCATGAAAAGGGATAACTTTCCATCCCCAGTTGGGGTAATCAATTAGGTGTAAGCCTCTTGTAAATTTAGAAAGTTGGGAATTCCAAATAGATTGGGACAAATTGGTATGGTGTTTGTATTGTAAAGAGCACATAACTGAACTGAGACTTGATCATGGTTGATTTTAGGTTTATTGGAAATGAGGATGTCTTTAAACATAACAATGTAGAGGGCTCCATGCTACAGGAGTGAATCAAATCCAATTCAATTTTGAGCCAAGGTGGAAGAGAAGAGGAGGAGGAGGTGTGTGAACCATTTGAGGTATTTGGATGCATGACTGGCCCAATAGTATAGATTAAGGTGAGGGAGACGTAAGCCTCCTTTAAGTTTGGAAGCAGCTAGTTTGTGATATGCTATTCTTAGTTGTTTCTTGGACCAAATGAATTTCATAAGAAGCCTATGGACTTTCTTAAATCAAGTACCTGGTAACCAAACATTGAGTAAATTGAGGGGGTAAAATAAATGAGGGAATATACTCATTTTAATTAAATTTATCCGTCCCCACAATGATATAGGAAGAGTTGCCCACCGATCTAAGTCCTGGGTGATGGTTTGTACCAAGGAGTCTAAATTTTTCTTAATGTTAAGCAGTGGGTTTTTGGTAAGTTTGATAACCAGGTATCTAAGGGAATCCTGGAACCATGAGAGACCTAAAGATGTAATGGTGTTTTTGAGTACTTTATGATTTAGGGGAAAAACAAATGACTTGTTAACATTTAATTTGTAGTTCAATAATCTACTATACTCTGCAATAATCTCTAGCATTGATAGGATGGATGTCTCTGGGTAGGACAGATGTAGGAGAAGGTCATCCATGTATGCAGAGACCTTTATCTCTGTGCCTTGTATTGTTAGACCTTGCACCATCCAACTTGCAATCAGTTTACGGATAAGGGGTTCAAGATACAAATTAAATAGTAAGGGAGAGAGAAGGCATCCTTGTCTGTTCCAGAGTGTAAAAGAAATGATTCTGAGATCACTCCATTCCCTGAAATTCTTGCAGATGGGGTCTGATAAAAAGCTTTTATCCACCCCTGAAATTCTAGGGGAAAACCAAAGGTGTTCAAAGTTTGAAACAAAAAGTTCCAATTAACTCGATCGAATGTCTTCTTGGCGCCCAGAGACACCAGGACAGTTGGAAAGGGGCCATCTCTAGATGCCGAGAAGACATGCAAAAGAGTGCAGAGATGGTCCACTGAGGATCTCCCCTTCATGAATCCCACCTGCTGTGGACCTATTAAGTCTGGAAGTACTAAACTAAGTCTATCTGCTAATAATTTGGTTAGAATTTGTATAGCTTGATTAAGAAGAAAAATGGGTCTATAATTCTTTGCCAAATCTGGATTCCTGTCTGGTTTAGATAAAAGAACAATGAGAGCTTCAAATAATGTGGGGTCGACTTGTGCACCTGATAAAATATGTTGGTATAATGGTAAAAGGAACGGGATAATTTGGCCTTTGAATTTCTTGGAAAAGTTGAATGAAAGTCTGTCTGGTCCTGGTGTTCTGTCAGTAAGGAGATTTTGTTTCACCTCAGCAATTTCTAAGGTAGAAATGGGTGCAATTATTGCCAGTTTGTGGGCATCAGAAAGGGAGGGCAGTTGGGCTTCTTTTAGATAGGAAGATAGGGTTGGGTTTGAGGGGGGATTAGTCATAGCTCCATGTAATTGTTTATAATACATAGTGAATTTGTTTACAATTTCTTTAGAAGAAAATTTCAAGGAACCATCCATCTGAGAGCAAATAGGGGGAATGAATCGAGACGATTCCTATTGCTTAATTCTAAGAGCTAATAACTTTCCCACCTTCTCCCTTGTTCTGTATAAGAAGCCTTAGTGCGGAGAATTGCAAATTCTGCTTTTTCCCCTAAGTAAACCAGATAGGAATCTTTAATCTTGACTAAATTTTGTTTGATTTTATCAGGAGAATGATGATTTAGATTTGCTTCTATGGCCTGAATTTGGGATTTCTTTTCTTAGAGGCTAACCAATTAGTATACCTCTATGGTATGCTTTAAAGGCACACCAAATAATATCAGGCTTAGTATTACGGGTTGAATTAATATAAAAAAATGTTCAATGTGTTATTTAACAAGGTCAGAAATCTTTGAGTCCTTGAGCAACTGGTCATTCAATTTCCACGTGGATTCCGTTTGGGTAGGGAAGTAAGGGACAGCCAGCCCATTACAAGGGAATGGTCGAAGGGAGGTCCAGGCTGAAATGAAGAAGACAAACACCAGGAAGAAGTGCTTGGGATATCAAAATGTAATCAATATGGGAAGAGGATCCGTGGACTGGGGATGTAAATGTATATTCCCTGTCCTTGAGATTCAAAACTCTCCAAACGTCACACAGACCCATCCGATCTACTAGATCATGAAGTGCACGTTGAGCTGGAGAAAGTCCTCTGGGAGTGGAACCTGTACGGTCCATATTGGGGATGAATACCAAATTCAGATCACCTCCTAGAATTATTGAGATGGGTAGCAAAGGCAGCATGGTGTTAATAAGGTGCATAAAAAATTTGGGGTCATCTTTGTTAGGACCATAAACACTGCCAATCAGAAGCTCTACTGAGTATATAATACCCCGGACTAAAATAAACCTGACCTGCGGGTCTTTAATGATCTGTGTGGGGCTAAATGGAACATTGTTATTAATTAAAGTCATAACGCCACAGCTACTTGTGGCACCTTGGGCAGAGAACACCTGTCCCACTTGCTGTCTCCTCATTTGTAAGGCTTCAGCATCTAATAAGTGGGGTTCCTGAAGAAAATAAATTTGTGATTGTAGAACATTTAAATGCTTTAGGACTTTGTATTGTTTCAGTTTTCATTTAACCCCTTTAACATTCCATGAAGAAAATATAAGATCATAAGCCATTTTTCTTGTAAACAGAAAAATCATAGATTAACATTGAAGGACTGCAAACAATATTTCTTGGTATCCCTCGAGATCTGTGGACTATGGACTGTCCCTCCCTTCCCCCCCAAACCCCTATCACAAACCCAGAATTCCAACAATAAGCCCCAAGGAATCCCCACGAAATTCCCATACCAGTTACAATCCGCCCTCTCCTCCCCTTACTGTTATGAATATTGTTTTGCAGTACCCCATACTTTCGCTTCTCCCCTCCAGCCATCCCCACCTATGTTTATCAAATACAAATAACCCATCCTACAAGGAGTCACCTCCCTTCTAAAGACCTAAAATTACAAATCTAAACATTGCTACTTCTGCTCTGATTCCAAGGTATATAATTGAAAAAACGTGCAATACTCCCTCATGTGGACATTAAAAGGAACTACACCTTCCTTGGCCCTGGTAAGTGAAGCTGCTGAAACGCCTCAATTTTAAGAAGTATTCTTTGTCCTGCAGCCCTGTGAACAAGCAATAGCAACCCAAAACTTTGTGGAATGAACTAATTCCCTGTGTTTCTATCTGGTAGTACTATAAAACTACAAAACGAGAAACCCCTCTGCTGAAACCTTATTCCTGGTACTAAGAGGGAAATATCCTTCTCTTTGCCTTTAGTCCTGTAATTCTTCTATGGCTTCCTAGGTAGAAGACATTGAAAACAGGTCAAACCCAGAGTTCTCGCCATTATTTGTAAAAAAAAATGATCCTTCCTTCAGATTAATAGGTGTAGAAATCAGTTTTAAAATGAGGGAAATCTTTGACCTTACAATTACCATTCTCTAGGCAAAGGAAACAGTCTATTGAAATGTTCCTGTTATGTTTTCAGTCACAGAAACAGTTCCCATAACACAAAATTGCTGGCTTGTTAATCCATGCTCTTGCAGCACAGTCCTTGATTAGAAACGACCTTGCACATGCTCACTTAGTAGCCAAACCCTTAAATTCAGGTACCTCAAAAAAGATTGGGCAAAGCAGCTTTAAGGCCTATGCTTGCACCTCTGAATCTTTGTAGGACTGCCAGGATCCTGAGATGAACGCCTGTAATTTTGCCGGATAAATCATTTTAAACTTTAAGCCTGCTGCAATTAGTTTTGTGACCAAAGGATGGAATGCAGATCTCCATTGCCTGACTGTGAGAGGCAAATCCTGGGCCACACTAAATTTTTTCCCCTCCCATTGCACTTCTTGGGTTTCCTTTATTTTAGAAAGGAAATGTTGTCTCTCTAGATAGTTTAAAAAGCGAAATATGAGAGGTCAGGGAGTTGTCCCGGGTGGAGGAGTAGGTCGGAGAGCCCCGTGAGTCCTCTCAATTATATATCGAGGCCCTAAAGGAGAAGGCCCAACTATTTTTTCAATAAACTTCTGGACAAAAAGAATGGTATCCTGTACTTCCTTCATCTCTGGAAGTCCAATGATAACCGTGTTATTTCGGTGGCATGCCCTTCCAAATCCTCTACTTTTTATTCTGTCTTTGTAAGCTTTTGTTTCACTGCAACCAATTCTGGGTCAAGTCTTTCAGCCCGTCTCTCCAAAGAAATAATACGGGCTTCGCTATCTGATGTTCTTGTTGCAATGTCCTCAATTGCTTGGGATAAAGATTTGGTTTCCATGGCCATTCCTCTAAGCTCCTCTTGAAAGGGTCAGAATTCGGCTAAGAAGCCTGAGAGTGTTAGTGGTTCTTGATCCGGTTTCTGTAGAGTCAGGCTCTGCGAACTGGTGGCACTGCTAGCTCGTGGTTTTTTGGGGGGCCTTCTCCAGTGTTACTGGAGGAGTGTGCCTTGGCTGCAACTTCTTCATTTCTACATCCATCATCACTGAAACGGTACAGGAAATCGGCCATATATTTAGGCATTTTCTTTATCGAGTTAGACAAATTTTAGTAATCTCCCAAGGGTAGAAATTGATTTGTTGGAGTGGGTGTCTGGAGAGGATTAGAGAAGCTTCCTTCTGGCGTGCTGCATCATGGCCCCCAGTACCTGCATCTTACTCAGAGATACCCACTGTCAGTATACTGTTTCTAATTAGGCTTTGCCTGCTCAGGCTGAGTAATGGGCCAACCTAGCACCACCCAGCTTATTTGCCAGTGCGCATTATCACCGGCTGGGGAGTTCTCCCCATCTTCCCTTCCTTCTTCCTCCCTATTCCTTCCCTTCCCTTATTTACTTTTGTGGGTTTCTCCCCCTCCCCACTACTTCCCCTCATTCCCTGGGCTTGAGATCCTCCCCCCCAGGATCACATGCCCTCTGGGGAGGCTCAGTCTTGTTGGTTGCTAGCCTAATTTCCCGGTTGGGGTACAGAGGTCAGCGGAGCAGAGAGCTCCCATTATTGGTGAATACCTATTTCGCAATATCTCTCCACCCTTTAACACGCTTACATTTTTGGTTGTTTACATTAGTATAGCATATCTTTTGCATCTATACACTTTATCATAATCATTGTTATTTCATGTATTGCTGTTACAATCTACTGTTTTCTACTGATTCAGTTTACTATTTCCCTTTTACATAGGGCTCCTCTACCAAGTAGTTACCCTATTTTATTTTGTTATACCCACATTCCGTCAGCGCCGAACATATCACCTGGGAGTCGTCATTTCCCTACCTCACCCATAATATCTTCTCTATTGAAGTAGGTGACATCCCACTGGGGAGGTAAGATGACTTTTATCTTATGTCTGGGATGATGTCCAGGGTCCCCACTCATGGCTGGAGGTGAGTTTCCTGGAGTGGCAAAGGGTTGAATCACCTGATTAAGTATACTAAAGTGCTACATCACCTTCGCTCGCTGCGGACTGATATCACCCTGCTAGATGAGACACACCTCACATTTAAAACCATGTAGTGGCTACAGAAATCTTGAGTGGGTCAGGTTTTAGCCAGTTCGGCCACTACAAAATCCAAAAGTGTTGCAATCCTGATTCACAAAGCTTCCCCCTTAATGATTGATGCTACCAGGAAGGACTCTCAGGGGAGGTGGATTATGGTAAAGTTATCTTATCCTCGGGGCAAATTCATTTTGGTTAATGTTTACGACCCCAATATGGATTCCTCAGAATTCATGGCTGTCATTGCTCAAGCCTTAGATGTTCTGATGGACAGACAGACTGATATCCCTATCCTTATAGGAGGAGATTTCAACTTAGCCCTTGATGTCTTTCTGGACAAATCCCACCCCACCCTGCAAACACACCCCCAGGTTAGGGCAGCACTACAGGCCCTAACCAACGAATGGGGATTGGTTGATTTGTGGAGGACGGATAATCCCTCTGGA
The DNA here is from genome assembly GCA_016271365.2 of Neoceratodus forsteri. Taxonomy (NCBI): domain Eukaryota; kingdom Metazoa; phylum Chordata; order Ceratodontiformes; family Ceratodontidae; genus Neoceratodus; species Neoceratodus forsteri. The sequence continues at coordinate 1,073,312,462 of CM057455.1, read as the reverse complement.
AGGGATTATACCTTCTTCTCCCCTGTACACAACACATTTAGCCACATAGACTTTTGACTAGCCAATAGGGAAACAGCCAATTGTATAGATGGGACCAAGACTGGCAATATTCTTATCTCGGACCATGCTCCGATCCCATGTACCTTCCTCCCATTGGCTCAGGGACCATCCTTCACTAGATGGAGGTGCAACCCTCGACTTCTCTCTGATCCGGAGTTTTGTGCGGTCATGAAAGAGGAAGCAAAAACTTACTTTAACATCAATGCCTCGTGGGAAGTAGCCCCAGGTATGGTCTGGGAAGATTTCAAGGCTTTCCTATGAGGGCAAATTATCTCATAATCAGTGGCTAAAAGTAACGCTCACCGCCTTGAGGTAGCTACGTTATAGACCGGATTCCCCGAACTGGAAAAAAGGTTCAAGAGATCCACACAGACTAATTATACCCTTCTTCAGTCTATTACTGGGTTAAAATATCGTATTAACACCATCCTTTAGCAAAAGGCCAAATGGACGCTTCTGAGCCAAGCATAAGTACTGGGACAGAAGTGATAAAAGTGGCAAGCTGCTCTCTATCACTTAAGGAAACAGCAGGCAGCCCAGAATCCACGCCTCAGCGATGGTGAGGGTAACCTTATTACTAACTCCCAAGGCATTAATACCAATACAATGCGATCTTTCTCTGAGACTCTACCAATCTAAGTTGGTCCTAGATGAACCTGGGATGGCCAAGGCACTGGCAGAGTTTTACAGGGCATACCCATCCTCCAGCTGCCAGAAGCATGTGAAAGCTAGATGTCCCCATCACGGCAGGCGAGCTCCGGTCTTCTCTTTTCAGTTGGCTAAGAGAAGCTCCCAGCCCTGATGGTATGACCGTTGAGCTCTATCAAGCCTTGCATGGAAATCAAATTCCCCTCCTCCAAGTCCTGCAAACCACTCATGGTGCTGGTCTCCTTCCTCCTACTATGACGGAAGCCTTAATTACATTGATCCCAAAAAATCCCTGACCTAACTAATGTGCCAATTTCCATCACATATCTCTGCTCTCGTGGACATGAAAATAGTTGCAAAGTTTTGGCTAACAGGCTGGTGTCCGTTCTCCCATTACTGATACACTTCTCCCAATCCATCTTTTTAAAGGGTAAGTCCGGTGCTGACAACCTGAGACTTGCCCTCAACCTCAAATGGCTTGCCTCACAATCTGATACCCTGATGGCGGCCCTAGCCTTGGACTTTTCCAAGACCTTTGATTCAGTAGAATGGGGCTACCTGCACCAGATTCTCTCTCAGTACGGAGTGGGACCTTACTTTCGCAGGTGGGTCTCGGTCTTTTACAATGCTCCCATGGCACGAATTCTTACTAATAAGGACATCTCCCCCCCCCTTACTACAGAGGAGCACAAGACAAGGCTGTCCCCTCTCTCCCCTACTTTTTCTACCCGTCATTGATCGATCCCCTGGCCAGGAAATTTTTTAATTTTTTTTTTACTTTATTTGTACATCTACACCCCCGGGCTTCTTTCAGGAGTGCCCACTTGGAATCTGCCCTACTGCTAGCCTGAACCCCTCACATCTCCCTTGATCTCCTCCCCCAAATGACCGCAGGCAAGCTCGACCCCCGCTGCCATCTTCGGGGCTGATTCCGCCCTCCCTTAGCATCCGGCTCCTAAGTATAAAGGGCCTTACCTGCTGTTGTCGGTCAGCCCTGGAGGGATCAGGGCACATCTGGCCCAACTTTTGGGTTGTGGGTGATTCCCCTGGGGCCACCATCATCTCACCAATTGTGCAGATGGCTTTTATTCCTTTGTTTCCCCCACAGTGCGATGTGCAATGGCGTCAGCACATTGCCCCGTGGACGCCTGTCACTTGACCCTAACCAATCCGAGCTACTGGATGAAATGCCCCTGCTTCCACTAGGGGCCACCACGGAGCATGGTACACCCTGGATCCCCCCCCAGAAGAAGAGAGCAGTCCTCCGGACACTCAATCTTCTCCTTCCCCACCGACCCTCGATGGCCCTGTTTCTATCCTGGACCTGGGTCGCCGGCATGGCATGAGGTGTGGCGTCCAGCGCCTCAACCCTCAGTGTCACTGGGCCGGCCCTGGCCAGGAAATTAATTGCAACACAAGACAACTCTGGCATTACAGTGGGTGATCAGGACTACCTGGTCAACTCATATGCAGACGATGTTCTCCTTCTGATCTCTAATCTGGCCCATTCACTCCTTCATATTTTAACCAAACTTCGGGAGTTTGCTGTCATCTCTGGCCTGATGGTTAACCAAAAGAAAACTATTTTTGCTCCTCTAAACCTGGCCTGCTCCAAAGCCTGTCTTTCAGGACAGATATATCCTGGAGCTCTCATGCTTTTCCTACCTGGGAGTATTCCTCTCCACTAGCTGGAGGAACCTGGAGGTTTCTAATTTCTCCACGCTACTTACCTCCCTGGCAGCTGAAGTTGATCGATGGCGTAAGCTTAATCTGACCATAAAGGGCAGAATCGAAGCCGTCGCAATGTTCCTACTCCCAAGAGTGTCCTACCACTTTAATAACTTGCCTATTAGACTTTCTCCCCAAATTTTCAGACCTTGAATAAACTGATCTCCATCCTCTTGTGGGAAGGTGAGAGCACCCAGCTGGGGATGGAATAAACTTGTGTGCTGGACAGGGGAGGCCTCGGCCTCCCTTGGTTCCAGACCACCAGTGGCCTACAGAATGGCCCAAGCCACTAAATGGTTCACACATCCTCCTCTCAATCACCTCTATGGGTTACCTTGGAATCTTCCCTCCAAGGGAAACAACCGTTATGGTCTCTTCTGGGGCAGAGATCCTCTTCCACTTTGGTTGTCACCCCAATTATGGAAGAAACTGCCTCTGCCTGGTGGGCTGCAATTGTAGCTTCTCACACTCCCCCAGGTCCCATCTCCTGCATACAGACTTTACCCCTCTTTGGTATAACAGCCGCATCTTGGTAGAGGGTAAACCCATCTCCTGGCCTTCCTGGGAAGCCAGAGGTATCAGAGTGATCAAAGACCTGTACATTCCTGGTTCTTCTACCCTCAGGTCTTTTGACCAGCTCAGGTCCCAGTACAGTCTCCCTCCGCAAGACTTCTGGAAATCTCTCCAGATATGGGGAGCTACTCGACTCTTTCTAAACCTCCACTCCCCAGACGATAAATGGGCCTGGATAGGTAAACTCCACAAGCCAGAGGAATACAAAGGGCTGGCAGGAAAATATATAGGGTGATCCGGGATTCCAACCTGACCACACAGCAAGGCCCGGCAACAATGGGAAGCTGATACATACCTAGTGCTCTCACCCGAGCTTTGGTCAAAGTGCCTTTAGAATTGCATGTGGGGTACAGAGGCAGCTAGGAGCCAACTTATCCAGCTCAAAATTCTGTTAAGGTGGTATAGAACTCCTGCAGTGCTCTGTTCCAGGGTCCCTGTTAATACTTCTAAATGTTGGAGATGCAATCAGTACTCAGCCTATCTGCTACATGTGTTGTGGTCCTGCCTGGTCCTTGCAACCTTCTGGACAGTGGTGATGGAGGATTGCTCCTGAGTGTTAGGCATGGAACTGGACTTATTGTCCCCACTAATCCTGCTCGGAGACCACTCGCATCTAGCCTCTTTACCAATACCTTTAAGGCAATGGGTACTCTGCGCACTGTTGGAAGCTAAGAGAATCATTCTGATGATGTGGAGGCAGCCATACCCACCTTCCTTGATGATTTGGCACAAGGCTTTGTCCAGGCTAGCCATTTTTGAAAGGCTTACTTTTACAAGCTCGAATCAGCTCCTCAGGTTACAGAAGAAATGGGGCCCTTATCTGCATTCCCACCTGTGCTCCATCCCAATAATACTCCCCTCCTAGGCAACCCTGTTCCCAAGTATGTTCCTTATCATCTTGGTTGGATAGTAACCTCTTTGTGATTCGAGATCCTAATATAAATTTTTCTCTAAAGCGCCCTTCTGCCTTGGGCACCCGGGTTCCCCCCCTGTCTTTATGTTCTGACCTGGATGGAACTAGTTGTGGTTTGGTGATTATCACTGCTTGATTGTTTACAATATTTTTATTATGCTTTTGAAATGTTATCTGAACAGTAAATTGTTACACCCTTACTCCAAATGTTGAGAGACAGGGATAATCTCTGGCACAAAGCCACAGAATCTGGCAGGTTGGCGGACAGACAATCCTATAATGCCACTCACAATAGATGCACTCGAGCCATCCGTAAGGCCAAAGCAGACCACTATCAATCCTCTCACAGCCACATTGGGGTCTGCAAGGACCTTCTGGAGTAATATCAAAGAACTCAATGGGAAATCACGCTCCCCACCTCCCTACCAGCTCACCATAAATGGCACTGCCTCCACAGACACATTCACCATAGCAAACTGTCTAAACACCACCTTCTCGGATCTCAGCACTGTTCTCCCAGTTATTTCTTTGACCTGTGCCCCAATACCAACCCCCTACCCTGCAGCATCCTTGTTTCCTCCTGTACAAAATATCCACCCATGAAGCTCGAGCTTGCCTACAAAAAGTGCAAAACAGCAATAACCCTATAAATGACCCCCTAGATGCCAGACTCCTTCGACTAGTCCTCGACGAGGTCCTAGTCCCCCTAACGGACCTGCTCAACAAATCCCTAAGCCTAGGGCAATTCCCTAGTGCCTGGAAAACAGCTGTCATCACCCCCATCCATAAAAGTGGTGACAAAGCCTCCCAAATAACTATCGACCCATCTCCATTCTTCCCCTCTCTAAAGTGTTAGAAAAATGGTTGCCACCCAACTACTGAATACCTAGCCAAGTATGACATTCTATGCCCAGCAGCATGGCTTCTATTCTGGCCATAGCACCACCACAGCCCTCCTAAATTCACCAGCTTCCTGCAATCCTCCCTAGACACGGTAACATTGCAGGAGCTGTGTTCAGACCTATCCAAGGCCTTCGACATGGTCTGCCACCTCTCCTTCTCGACTCCCTCCACCAACTTGGTTTCTCCACAGGCCCCCTAGCCTGGTGCTCTAGTTACCTTTCTGCCTGGTCCCAATGTGTCAAAATTAACGGAACCCTATCCAGCACACTACCAGTCTGCTCTGGGGTGTCACAGGGCTCTATCCTGGGGCCACTTCTTTTCTCCCTCTACCTAAACTCCTTACCAAAGGCCTGCTCCACAAAAATTTTACTATATGCAGATGATGCAGTGCTCTTTGCTTCACATCACAAACCCACGCCCCTTCAGTACTCCCTCCAACATGCCTTCTCCCAGGCTGAAACATGGTTTAAGGACCGTAGACTGGTCATAAACTTAAAAAAGACTAAATCAATGATCTTCTCTCACCACCAAAACAAAGCAAAATGTACACCTCTCCACATCCTCCCCAGCACCCCCTTGAACAGGTATCCAACTACAAATATCTTGGACTTACCCTTGACTCGGCCCTTACCTTCCATGACCACATAAACACCCTTGTTGCCGAAACAAACACCCAGATTGGACTCCTTTACCGACACAGGGACTGCCTCCCCCGAAGCCCCTAGGCTTGCCATCACCTCATCAATACTGTCCCTAGTGGACTATGGGCTCCCTGTATATGGGGCAGCAGATAACTCTGCACTCCAAAAAATCCAGGTCTCCCTAAACAAGGCCTGAAGGCTCCTAACTGGTGCACCTAGGCTCACTCACACCTGCTCCCTCTATACCTCTTCCAATCTTCTCAACCTCGAAGAAAGGCTCCTTTACCAGACCTGCATACTGTCCAAGAAAATACTGCTCAGACTCTCTCCCCCTGGGGTCACCGCCTCTCTTCATCCTGCCACCCCCACTATCTCCACCCATAACTCAGAGAAAGCACCACTGGTTGTGCCCAGGGTAAAACCTCCCTTTCCCAGAGATCTTTCCACTACAGGCCCCCATTGTTTAATGCACTTCCAACCACTATCACTAATGCACCCAAGATCACCCACTTCAAAACCACTCTTTACAACCACCTCTTCAATATCCGCTCCTGTAACTGCAACTAACATTTCACTCTCTCACCCACTCTGATCCGAATTCTCTGACAAAGTTCATTATGGATTGCAACCACCATCAACAATACCAAACCCATGAATAGGACTGACTACTCTGTTTAGATGCTTTCTCAAGCTAATAATGTCTTTCTGCTGTGATAATGTAAATATCGTCATCCAAATACTGTAAATAATGTCTGAAAATATCTACATCCAAATACTGTAAATAATGTCTGTGACAAATGTCTGTAACAAATGCTTAATGTAATTGTTGTTATACCCTGTCTGTATTAGTTTCTGTCTTACATGTGACGAGGTAGCTTCGAAAATGAGCCTCTGGCTCAAAGGTTGTAAACCTGATATATCAAATAAATAAAAAAATAAAATGTTGCTTACGGGTGTCTTATCTAATCAGTATGTTTGTTCAGCATGGGAAATATCACTTATCTGTAGCAGTTTATGTGTAGACTTGTTCTCCTATGCTATATTGAAAGAAAATTCAGTAAAAATTATTCTATGTTAAAAATAAATCTGCCAGATGCATACTGGAGCCTCCCAGATCTAAAAGCAGGGAGATCCTGGACTCTCTGCAGGGGGCATTCCTTAGGAAGGTAGTCAGTGAACTCACTTGTAATGGGGCAGTACTGGACCTGATGCTTATTAACAGGGACAGTATTGCAGACATCAAGGTGGGAAGCCATCTGGGGACCACTGATCATCACACATGTGGCTCAATAGAAAAACAGCTGAAGAATCTAAACACACAAAGGCGAGGGTTCTGGACTTCAGAAGGTCTGATCTTACAAAGATGGGTGAATGCCTCAAGGAATGACCTGGTTGGGGGATGACCTGGGGGTGGATGAACAGTAGGTCAGACTAAAAGAGGGTAAAGTGAAGGCAACAAATCTCTGCATCAAGCAAGTAATCAAAAGGAAGAGGAGACCACTATGGGTCTTGAAAGAGGTGGCAGGAAAGGCTAATATAGTTGCATTCAGAAGGTATAAGGAAATCCAGAGAGAGGAGGATAAGGATGTGTATTAGGAAAAACAGAGGGTGGCAGGGAAAGCAATAAGGAGTGCAAAGGTGCAAACTGAAGAAAGAATAGTTCAGGAAGCATCAGAAGGGGACAAGACATTTTTTAGGTATGTTAGCGAAAAAAGGAAGACAAAGGGAGGGATTGTACAGTTAGAAAGGGAAGGCGGGACTATACAGAAAGGGACCATGAAGGGGAAGACATCTTGAACAAATACTTCTGCTCAATGTTCACAGTAGAAGGGGAAAGGAAAGGGACTGAGAAGAAGCACCAGGAGCTTTGTTGTGAGGAGAAATGGACAATAGTAATTTTTCTGAGGAGAGAGTCCAGAAATCACTCGCTAACCTGAAGGCGGACAAAGCTATGGGGCCAGATGGGATGCATCAAAGGGTGCTGATGGAGCTCAGGGAGATACTACCTTCACCTCTGATAGACTTGTTTAACAGATTACTGGAGACTGCAGTGGTCCCAGAAGACTGGAGAAGACCAGATGTAGTCCCATTTCACAAAAGTGGTAGAAGGGAAGAGGCAGGTAATTATAGGCCTATTAGTCTGACATTGGTGGTGAGTGAGTTAATGGAAGAACTACTAAAGGAAAGGATTGTATCTTGAATCCAGTGGGTTACAGGATCCAGGCAGCAAGATTCACAGGAAAGGTCATGCCAAACAAATCTGATAAATGTCTTTGACAGGGTGACCAGGGAGTTGGATCAAGTTTCAAGTTCAAGTTCAAATTTCAAGTTTATTGCAGGAAAACTCCATTGAGCAAGCTCATTCACAAGGAGGTCCTGTGACATAAACACTTAAAGTACAAACACAGATAGGTAATAACAGTATATACATGAAATGCACGTTACATGATACAGGCTGGATATACATACAAGGGTACCACATAGGGTGACCGCAGGTGGTAAACATTGATATGAGACAGGAAGCGACTTACAGGTTGCATACTGATAAATGAAACATGATGACTGGTGTGTGCACACATATATTTTGGCAGCTAGAACAAACAACAGTCTACAACTGATATGGGGGGAGGAGTGATTTGATAGAGTAGCAGTGGAGCATAAGCATAGATAAAGCCAGGAGTAGAAGGGGAAGGGAAAGCAGTTAATATGACAAATCAATTATACCTTACCAGTGGATAAACATGGCACACATGGGGAAGGAAGAGACTTAATGACAGTTACAGGTGTCTTTTATTTTGGCTGAACTTAGCGATTTGTAGAAGTTTATTGAAACTGTGCTAGTTAGTTTCAGTACGGTTTGTAATTGGTTCCAAATGGAGGGAAGGGCATATGCAATAGCACGTTTACCAAAGGAAGTCCACGTCCTTGGTATGTCAAGCATAATAAAGTCAGATTTTCTTAATGAGTATGCACTATGTGAGATACTAATAAGGAAGAGAGATAGCTTGGCAATTTCTGCAGGAGCAGTTTAAGAGTCCATAGCCAGCATGGAGCAGGCGTCTAGTAGTAAGGGATGTCCAACCAACAGCTGCATATAAGTCACAGTGGTGCGAACGGTAAGGAGTTGGTAATGAACCATAACGATGGTGATAAAGGATGTCCAGTTTACTTAGATTTGCAACAGTGGTGGAGGAATAGATTACACGCCATAGTCAGAGTAGGGGAGAAAAGTGGCCTGTACAAGTGCTGGTTTCAAGGGGAAAAAGGGCCTATTTCTGTAGAAGAAACCTAACCTTGCTTTTAACCTTCTAGAGACATCTTCACGTGGTCATTGAAAGATAATTTATTGTCGATCCAGATACCTAGATATTTAAATTTGGTTACAACTTCCAGAGGCTCGTTTAGCGTGGTGACAATGAAGTCTTGGGCAAGAGTATTGGGGGTCTGTGACAGCACTGCGGAGAATATCATTGCTTTAGTCTTCTTAGCATTGAGCAGAAACTTTGCCTTTATTGATTATGCTCAAGTTGTGCAGTCCGCAAGACACTCCCTTGACTTCGGATAACGATGAGCCAGAAATATACATAACACAGTATAATCTGCAAAAGTGCAGATTGGACGTAGATATGTTAGCATCTAAGTCATTAATGTACAGAGAAAACAAGATAGGGCCTAAGATGGATCCTTGGGGACTCCTCTGCAACTGGCAAGGCAGCAGAAAAAAAGCCTTCCGCCTTTACTTTTGGAATCTTCCAGTTAGGTAGCTAGAGAACCACTGAGTGGTATGGTATGTGGCACCCAACTTTGCAGGCAATTGACTAATAGTTGTGATCAACAGTATCAGCTTTGCTAAGGTCCAGACTGCACCAGTTACCTTCTTAGCATCTATAGCAGAGATCCAATCATTGGTTACTTTGCTAGTGCAGTGATTGTGCTATGATTAGCCCGAAGCCAGATTGAGCTGGGTTAATGAGAGAGAAGGTTTTCAAGTGAGATTTTAACTGAATATGGATCAGTTTTTCGAAAACTTTAGAAAGGATAGGCAAATGGAGATAGGCCTATAGTTGTTTACATCGCATGGGTCACCAGATTTAAATAGAGGAGGATATGTGCTGATTTCCAGCAGGACGGCACAGTAGCGATGTAATGGAAAGATTGAAGATGTGGAGAATTGGGGCAGTGAGATGGGCGTAGCTGACCTTAGAGAAAATGGTTCCAAGCCACGCCCCCGCGCTTTTTTGGTGTCTAAGTTAAGAAGAGAATCTTCTACTTCTTTATAAGTTATCTCGCCGCAGCTGGAAGGGCTGGGTGCAGGACTAGATGGGGGGAGGTATGCTGGCTCACCGCAGCACCAGCATAAGGTGACGAGTCAAAGCTAATCCAGCTGTGGCAAAATGGGAGTTAAGTTCCTCCAGGATTAGGGACTTGTTTTCCACAATCTTGCCACTTGCAACTATCTTTGTTGGGACAGAGGGGCCATGGGCCTTCCTTCTATAGCTTTGATAGTCTTCCATATTTCATGAGGGTTACCTTTAGCTTGTTCGAGTAGAAATATAATAGTTAGCTTTAGCAGAGCGAAGTTTTTTCACACAAGTTATTCCTGGCTGTTCTAAAGGCCTGCCAATCCAAGATTCTTTGGAATGTCTAGCTTTAGCCCAGAGCTTATCTCGCTATAAGGGCTGCCTTGAGATCCCAGGTGAACCAGGGTTGGAATTGTTCTGTACCCTTACTTTGATGAGATGGGCATGCTTATTTATTATTGTAGTGAGTTTGTCATTAAGGATGTAAGCTGCCTTGTTGACATCTTTGGCTAGGTAGAGATCTTGCCATCTGATCATGCTCAGGTCAGATAGGAAGTTTACTGCACTGAATTTATGGTGCGATCTTTTTGTTATAAAGATGGTCATGGGGCTGGCCTTTAATTTGAGATCTATGCAAGCAACAATTCCATGATCAGCCATTCTCGCTGTGAAACACTGCTGAATGAGATATTTTGTGTGGATGGGTGGTTAGTACCACATCTAGAATGGAACTGTTGGCAGTATTTAAAGTGCACCAGCAGGTTCACTGACTAATTGCCCAAGACCTAGCTTGTCACAAAGGATTTGAGTACGTGTGATTTAGGTGACAGCCAGTCCATATTTAGATCTCCTAGAAATATTGTTTCAGTTTTGCATCTACGAACATGGATTTCCAAAAGATTAGGACTTCATCACCACCAGACGGGGTCTATAGCCACCCAGGATAGTGATACATTCCGAGGAGGGAGATGAAGGCTCAACGAACTAACTCAAATTCCTTGGCTAGAGATTTGCAACTAATATTGGTGACCAAGGACTTAGATTTAGTGTAGATAACCACACCCACCTCTAGACTCTCTATCTGCTCTAAATAAATTGTAGCCCTGCAGTGATATTTGTTGATCAGTGTTCATCTTTTTAACCACGACTCAGTAATTATGATAAGGTCAGGGGTTAGCGTGTGCAGCCAGGCTAAGCAGCTGTACAAGTTTTTAGGCAGGCTTAAAATATTGACCATCATCATTCTGAGACCTGTGGCCTCAGCAAAATCGATAGGCGAGTTAAGTTGTAGGGGGGGTTGAGCTCCACATTTCCTGAGCAGAGAAGAAGCAGAAGTATAACTTTCTTTAAGGAGCTTATAAGAATGGAGACTGCTTTTTTATTTCTTCGCGGATCAGGGTGGATCAGGGAGGAGCAGTGGGCATGGCCTACTTGGATTTCAGCAAGGCTTTCAACACGGTACCACATAGGAGAATAAAAAGACAGTTGGGTAGCTTGAGGTGGGCAATTAGGTGGTAACCTGGGTAAGAAACTGGTTAGGGGTTAGGAGACAGAGAGTAATGATAAATGGAGTTCACTCTGAGGAGGGAGGGTGACCAGTGGGGTACCTAGGGTTCAGTGCTGCCACTGATCCTCTTTAATGTATTTCTAAGTGACATAGAAAAGGAGCTGAAAGGGAAGGTCTGCCTCTTTCTGGATGACACCAAGATCTGTAACAGAGTACACACTGATGAGGGGAAGGTGGAAAAGATGGGCAGGAATCTGAAAAAAACTGGATGTGTAGAAAAGGTATGGTAGTTAGGTTTAATGCACAAAAGTACAAAATAATGTACTTGGGCCGTAGAAACCTGGGGTGGAGTACAAAATAGGTGGAGTAATACTGACAATGACCAAGCAGGAAAAAGACCTGGGGGTTATCATACTGGAAGAGCTAAAGGTGGTCAGGCAGTGTGGACAAGGCAGTCAGGAGGGCTAGTAGGATGTCTAGGGTTCATAGGCAGGGGTATCAGTAGCAGGAACAGGTAGATGGTGTTGTCTCTATATAGATCGCTGGTAAGACCCAACCTTGAGTACTGTGTCTAGTTCTGGGAATGCATCTAAGGAAGGATATAGACATGGAGGAGATGGCTGAGAAGTGGACAACCAAAATGCTGCAGGATCTGCATCAAAAGCCCTATGAGGAGGGGCTAAAGGAGCTAAATATGTACACCCTGGAGGAGAAGAGGGAGAAGAGGGATATGATAGAGACCTTTAAGTACCTCACAGGAGTTAATAAGGGATGGGGGGTACTTTTCAGAGAAAAAGGTGCTCTAGAACTAAGGGACATTCCATGAAGCAGAAGGGGGTAGATTTAGGAGAAATGTGAGGAAGTACTTCTTCACAGAAAGGGTGGTGGATTCCTGGAACAGCCTTCCAGCAGAGGTAATGGGGCAAAATCAGTGGTGGGTTTCAAAAAAGCCTGGGATAGGCACATGAGAATTATATGGTAAGGAGAGGGGGAAGAGATAGTGCTGTAAATCAAGCAGGGTCTGCAGCAAAAATGAAGGTAGGAAAAAAAATGGGCAGACTGGGCGGGCCAAGTGGCCCTTATCTGCCAACAGATCCTGTGTTTCTGTGTTTCAACAATTTTAGCAGTGATGGTAGAGGGCTATAAGAGCTAGACTGTAACATCATGTTGAGTTTCATTTTTGTGAACATAGATCATCTACTCTTTTTTCCAGACTACTGTACCATAAACTCACCAGTTTGAAAGGAAACACTAGAGAAACTGATGATTATGGCAGCTAAGAATTGGCTCCAAGCATTTCCTCAAGCTGTCGCCTTCTTCAGAGGTAAGCATTTTTATTTCTTTTTAAGAAATCAGACTGAGATTATATTCCCAGCTGAGTCGCTTATTTGGTTAATGATGGAGAATGGACTGTTGTGTTTTACGCAGGTACAGTCTAGCTGATTGGCCAAAAGGTTGGTAATAATTATGAAATGTGCATTAGAAAAGTCAACAATTTAAAGTGAATTTGGTAAATGTCTGTGTGGCTACCCTATTACTTGTAAGTTACATGCAATGTTCAAGCATTTCTTGAGTTATTTACATTTGCTAAGAAGCAGACAGATCAAAACTCTGGCTTGGCTAAAATTCACCCCACTCTACTTTGGCACAGCTTCATGTAGCATTGTCATTCTTCTGGGGAGTTTGAACACCTGCATTTTCAACATACCCATATATACAGTCTTCATCTCTGCCTGAAGAGCTCAGTTAGTGTTGTATCAATGGATACCACTGTTTCCCCTGTTATGTCCTGGTTCTCCAGAGTGCCTGTCTGTCAATGAATGTGAGGAATAGAGAATGGAAAGAAAATAAAGCTTTTTCATAATCATGGATCAATTGGATTTGATGTCATGCACATTATTTGGTTGGGTCTGTTAAAAAGTCTTTAGCAACATAGTACTCATAGGGTTTGTATTTCAGGATCTCGAGGGTAGTTTTTGGATCTTAGTTTTCATGATAGAAATGATGATTAAATAAAATGTCACCACACCCACCAAAATCTTCTTAAACTGGGTTCTTATACTAGGTATAGAATGGAAGAAGGCACAATTGCCCACTGATACTGTTCCCCACATTAATGGGTCCATCTTAATCCCTTTTGTAGTAGTAGGTTATCTATTTCTTTTTTAAAGAAGTTCACTGACTTACTTAAAACTACATTGTTTGGTAGTGTATTCCAAATCCTTCCAGTCCTATTTATAAATGAAAAATATCTACTATTTTTCTTTACTGCATCTAGAGATGGGTGAAGTGGCCCCATTTTGCTCTGCGAAGTGATTCACAGAGTGAAGGCGAATTCTCGGAGTGCTCCGCAACGCAAAGCGGAGTACTTCGCGTTATAATGGGTAATGTGAAGTCCATTAAAAACAATGACTTTGCATTACTCTGCCTTCCCAAACCACTACTCCACCAATTCTTAAGGTGAAGTACATTGACAGCAATGTATTTCGCCTCACTTCACCTTGTTTTTAAGCTCCAAAGGCGAATTTTGCAGTGATTCATGGGATTTTAGGTCACGTGGGCTCTCGATTGTTCTGCACAGCCTCAGTTTGGGGTAGTGTGTGTAGGAAACTATAGGAGACAGTCTGCTCTGAGAGCTCTCTGTGATTCAAACCTTCTAAAATCTATTAAAAGCCTTTTGAGTAATTTATTTTGCTGAAACTTTAGTTCATCGATTGTAGAAACCTTCCTGTGCTCATATCATCGAAGCCGCTTATTGTTTGTGTATGGATTTTGAATGTTAATGTATGACATTCAGTCTGTGTACTGAGAGACAGTGGAAGTGTGCATTGGGAAGGGCACATCTGTGGTGTAGGTAGATAACTTGGAGAAACAGACAGTTCTTTTCTGTTTTGGTGATATTTTTCTAGTATAACTGTGTTAATATACACAGTAATATTTTCAATAATTCTTACATATTTTTGCTGATTGTTGTGGTGCAGCAGTGCATAATTTTAGTTTGTTTAAAATCACGTGGTTATATTAGCGAAGTTTTCAATTTGCTACACATTACTTAAAGAAATAAACTTAAATATTTTAACCTATCCTTATAGCTACAGTGTACCTCCTGAAAGACCTGATCATTTTAGTGTATCTACATTGTACTTTTCTACTCTATTTATCTTGTCTTGAGCATAGGATTCCATAATGGAAACCCATTAATCCATATGTGGTCTGACATATGTTGTGTATAAGGGTTACAGGCACCCTTTGGATGTATTTATGAAGCTCCTTTTATATTTCTAATCAGTAATTTATTTTTAGATCACTAGTGTTCTGTGTTCCTTAAAGCTGAGATCTTTATCTATCATTATTCCACAGTCTCTTTCATCTGTAGTTATTCATAACTGTACTTCATAATTATAATTATTATTTCTCCCTAAGTGCATTACAGTGCACTTTTCTATATTAAGTGGCATTCTATTCGCATGAAGTCCTCTAGTCCTTATGAAGACACTTGCTACAAAACATTCATGTGCAAAACAGTTTATTTGTAGCGACATCAGACAAAGAAACATTCCCATTTTATCCATAAAAAATCATGAGAAGCAGAGAAAACTAGTCTCCCAATGTGTTCACATCATTACAAATGCTTCTACAGAGGATGTGTGTCTAAAGGTTCATGAGCCTCAGGAACATAAACACTTGTTTTCATTTTTAATAAAGCATTCATTTGGGCATGGGAGAAGTCTGTTTAACCCAGTGTATTATTTTGCCTCTTTGTTTTGAAATAGTCATATGTTCCTTATTTATGGTCTTTTAATGTAGCTTTGCTTCCTGCCAAATATTAATTATTTGATTACATAGCAGTTCCAGAACTCAATGACATGAGTTGGGTGGAAGCACAGCATCCACATCTTCAATGTAGACTTCAGTTCAACAGATATTACTGGGTTTTGGAACTCAAAGTAATTTAACAATAGATATTAGGTGGGAAAAGACTGCATACATAAGGACCCTAAATAGGATAAAAGGGCCATTTCAAACCAAAACTACATTTCAGTTACTAGACAACAGACGCTCCATTGACAATTATATCAAAAATATAAACAACAAGGTTTATGTTAACTTTAAATATTCAGGCCAGGATATTCAGACTGCACCAAGCAGTGCGCAAGCCTGGGCTGGCGCAGCTGTGATACGCCGGGCTAGGTCCAGTTGATATTCAACAGTGCTACCATGGTGCAGTACCATTGAATATCACCTGGTCCTGGCCCCGCACAGCACCATTGAATATGGTATGGGCAGCGCGACAACTGCGCATGGCGAGTGGCACTGCACCAGGTCAAAACCACAGATAGGGAGTTAACGGGGATGCACTCCAGTAAGTGCAGTTGTGCTAGATGCAGCACCCATGATATTCAGCAGGGGCATTCAAATGAGGCCATAATATATGCAAGGCACAAATGGGGTCATTTGCATGTCATTATGGCCCCATTTGCATGCCTTGTGCAGGGCAGGCCGGCAACTTGCACCTGGTGATCTGCACAGCAAGACGTGTGTTGTGGGGATCTCAGGGCTTCCCCTGCCTTGCAGCCATGATCACATGGTATATGGTAATAAGTAATCCCTGGTAGTCTAGTGCTTCATCCCACCCAGTCCCGATTCCCCAAAATTGGCAATATGAGGTCCCTGGTGGTTTAGTGCAAGCCCCCCGCCTGTTGCCACGATCATGAGTAAAACTCCATATATCGTAATGCCCTGGTGATCCAGTGGCACCCCACCCAGCCACCCACACAGAACCCCATGCTCCCCCACTCCCTCCCGTCATTGGCGGGTGGCTGCATCCTGCCTACACACCACCCGGCTGCCAGTCAAATGACAGGTACAGTATGGGCTATAAGCCCATTGGTTGCACTCACATGGGCTTGCAGGGCACTAATTAGACAGTCCCAAAAATGTGAGTGGAGTCATCTCACATATTTGGGACTGTCTAGTACAGTATGCCCTGCAAGCCCATTGGTCCACTGGGGACCACTGGGCTTACAGCCCATTCTGTACCTGTTATTCAGCAGGTGATGAGACAATGTGCAGGGGATGCAGCCACCCGCTGATGATGGGGAGGGAGGGGGTGGGCATGAGGTCTCTGTATGGGTGGGTAGGTTGGGGCACCACTGGATTACCAAGGCATTATGATATGGGAGTGTACCCATCATGGCAATGGGCAGAGGCTCTCTGACCACCAGGGACATCATATTGCCAATTGTCGGGAAACTGGGGACTTGGGTGGGAGGGAGGACCGCTAGACCACCCGGGATGGTCTTGTTTCTTACACCTCGGGGAATTGGGGACTGGGGGGGCCACTAGACTACAGGGATATCATTATAGATATACACCGCACAATCACAGCTATGGGCAGGGGGTTTCACTAGACCACCAGGGTTGTGTGTACTTGGGACGGTGTTCTGGGCTGGCTGGTGGCCACCCACGACTGGGCTGCTGTGTTGCACTCAGCATTACAGCAGCCCACCTGTGGGTGACCAGGATTTGCTTCTACTCTGCACAGGCTCAACTTTGAGCCCCCCCCATGTGGCACAGTGCAGGGGAGCACTGGCATATGCGCCGCACATCCCAGGCTGAATATCAGGATGTGCCGCATATGCATGGGCATGCCCCCTGCATCTGTGCCACATACATTGTCATTGCACCCCAGCACATCGGGATTTGCGCTGTGCCAGGCAGCCTTCTCAATATCCCACTGGGGCCCAACTCCTTTGAATATCCGGGCCTCAATTTTTATGGTAAGAAAACAGTTTTCAATCTTGATCTAAGTAATTCATTATGTGTTCTCAAAGGGTGTGTGTCTCTGGACTCCAAGTATAGTTTTTGAATCTTAGTTTTCCAAATGCAAAATATGACTGTTACCACAAACTACAGTACCTTGTTCTGTATTTTCACACATTATTTCACTTTGGTCTGATGTCAAGGTGAGTATAGAGTTACTGTATGGTAAGTATGGTATGTAAAAGTTCACATTATTGTTAATCTTGGTTGGTGTGGTTAACTGAGTCAGGTTTTATTTTAGTAGGGTATTCTTTCTTAGTTTGCAGTTTAGTATAATTCATAAATCCAGTGGATGATGAAATCACCAGTGATGAGTAATTCATGGTGCCGATTCTAGTAGGGTTGGCACGAGTTGCACTAAATGCTATTGTGCCGGGGACCCTACACCCAATTATCTATTGGGCAGGGTCCCCGTGGCTAAGTCCTGTGACTTGTGCCAACCGTACTGGTACGCCAAACAGAGAGCATACCTGAACAGTTGGCCACAGGTCTGCGGCAAGCCTGAAATGCCCCCCAAGCCCTGATCCCTCAACGTATGTTTTAAAACCCCACAGGACTAATCATGACCCCCAAGCCCCAATCCCAGATCACCAGCCTGCCTGCAAATGGCAAATGTAAAAAAAAATACATAACCCACAATTCCTGGTAGTTTAATGGTCCCCCACCCCCCAACCTGGCAATGCCAGTCCACTTCACTCCCTCTTTATCCATAGCCAGCCAGCAACTGGCACAGCTCACCTCCATGGCCAGCTGCTGACTGGGCTCATCAATGAACATGTACTATAAATAGTAGGCACTCAGTGACAGACAGCTGCTGTCAGTCACTGAGCATGTACTATTTTCAATACACACTCATTGAAGCGCTCAGTCAGCGGCTGACCACGGAGGTGAGAGGTGGGCTATGCCAGTCACTGACTGGCTACAGGTCGGGGGGGAGTAGGATGAACTGGCACTGCTGGGTGGGGGGCCACTAGACTACCAGGGATAATGGGGATTCTTTCTTTTGGACCACATATTTAAATTTTATGCACACTGGGGTACAGGGATCAGGGCATGGGGGTGAGTGCTAACCCTGCCGGGCAGTTTGACAGCGGGTGGTCAGAGTGCAGCAGGTGCACTAATTGCCCTGTGGGGCATTTACATTATGGGGGATCAGGGCATGGGGGGTTACACCAATTGCCATGTGGGGCATTTACACTGAGGGAAATGGGGCATGGGGTGTTGTACCAATTGCCCTCCAGGGCATTTCACCAAAAATGTTTTGGGGTTTGGGGACATGGGGAGGATTCCAAAGCCCTGTCAGGCTTATTCCACTGCTTGGGGGATTGGGGCTGGCTGCACATTATGCAAACTCCAGTGGGTGAAAAGTACACTTACACCAGCTGTTAGCTGGTGTAACTATACTTTGGCGCATGCCCTCCAGGGGTTGTTCGAGAATAGCAGAATCAGGGACTTGGAGGCTGTCCTTCCAGAATAGGGCACAACTACTACCATAAAACCCCTAGCACCATGTCACGGGGGTATTGCATAACTGGTAGTGTAAGTCCACTTTGGCTCAAATAGCCTGACATGTCACAGGCTGCTTTGCAGAATACCGAATGTCACAACTCCTGGCATAAACTACTATTTGCACCTTTTTGTCTTGGTGCAAGTTAGTTTATGCCAGGTGTACCCTTTGAGAATTGGGCCTCATGTTTATAAACAAGTGACTTAAGGGTTTCCCCAATACTGTAGTATCTAAGGCAGGATTATTTGTTTCAGTGGGCTACTTATGAAACCTATGGACATTTTCTTCTTCTCCCATAAGCTAAGTTCAAGATTTAGAGTTTCCATGACTGTAAATGATTTTCAAATGAGATCAGACTGATAGATCAGTTGTCCATGATAAATTTGGGAGATATTAATATGGACAATTTTAAGACCTTTAGTAAGTAGCTCATCACTACACTTAGTGTAAGTAATAGAAGTAATAAACATATATTTAGTGTTAGTGTGCCAGGGGGACATATCTGAACTGAGCAGTACGGTATGGGCTGCATGCCCGGTAGCTCATGCTGTGAACCAATGGCGTGCAGCCCTCACCGAGCTGTCAGTCGGCGGGCGGCAGGGCGGCAGGCGGGTAGTGCTGCCCGCCGGCTGATCGGGGGAGCGGGACGGTGGGGCTCAGTGGGTGGGTGGTGGGTACACTAGATCACCAAGGATATTGGACTTGGGGGTCCTAGTAATGATGCCCGTGATTGGGGCACATAGAGGTCCACTGGACCACCAGGGATATTGGACTTGGGGGGTCCTAGTAATTGGACTGTTTTTATATTTCAGGAATGCCCACGATCAGGCTGCAGGGGGTGTCGGTCCCCAACGGCTGCTGTCTGGCAAGGCGCCAGGAGCAAGTCGTTGGGGATCGATGCACCTGCATGCTAATGGCATGCAAATGGGGCCGTAATGAGATGCAAATGGCCCCCTGTGCGCCTTGCATATATTATGGCCCCATTTGCATGTCCCCTTTTCAATATCACAGGTGCTGTGCATGGAGCAATGGTACTTGCGCCAGCGTATCTCCATGCTCCACTCTGGCCACTTGCGCTGGTGCAGTGCCATTGCGCCATGCACAGTGGGGGTGGCCAGAGTGCGATATTCAAAGCTGCTGCACCATAGCACAGCTCCGTTGAATATCACCCAGGCCACACCCCTGTGCAACAAAGTTGAGCTGTGCCCAGGCTTGCGCCACAGCCTGGCGCAGTTTGAATATCCCGGCCAGATACTTTACCGAATAGAAATATCAAGATAATAATTATTCAGGATTCAAGTACAAATATCACTTGATATTCCTAGTATTCAGAATTTTTTATTGAAGTTCAAGTTTATTTTATGTTTTAACAGGGTAGGGCACTAGTCAAGCCTATTTTCAGGGCCGTCCTGTATATAAGCTCACATATAAAGTATTTTGTTACATCGAAAGATGACATAAATCCAAATACAAAACAATGGCATCATTACGTTGTAAAAGTATTAGTAACAATGACACTTAAAAGAATACATTTCTGACATGGCTGTCTTGAAAGACACATTCCTCTAGAGCAACAGTTAGCTATTTGATTGTTTGTTGTTGTTTCAAATATTGCAAATGGTAGCTGGTTATTGACCCACTGTTGCATTTTGCAGCTGCACATACTATAGGCAGTATGTCAGTCACCATATTTTAAAATAAGCTATTTTAACTTTGCAAAATGCCCACAAGTTATAAAGTGGTTCCCTGTGGCAAACTGCAAATCATGGCCAAAATGTGGTTTACAAGGCTACAAGACCTCTCCATCCCAAGCAGTCAGTTTTTTCATGCTATCCCCCTCCTCAAATTGCCTTATGCCTACACATAAGCACAGTGCAGTCTATACATACTATGCCAGTCTACAACTGCACACTGAATTACATCCAGTTTCAACTAAACACTATCCTGAAGTTAGATATGCATCTAGTTTAAAGCAAAAAATCTAAACTGTATATGACCATCAGTTATGGATATTCATGCCCAATGTGTTAAGATAATACTTTTATTTTTTTTTTAAAGTCAACAATTCATATTCTCCATTTCAAAAAGAAACAAAACATGGTATATAAATGTTTTCCTCAAATAGAATCCAAACGTTGTGTATAGTATAACATTGAGCCACTGTGCAAACATATTATGCACAAATGAGTGCTTTTTCTCTCTCTCTCTCTCTTCACTCTGTAAGGCCCCTGTAAGTGACCTCACTTTACTTGGATAATATCAATACCAGTCTCAATTTACATTAATGCAGTTTAATAGAGTCATAAAGAGAGCCGAGTCAGTCCATGCAGGAATTATGGCAGGTGCATTTCTAACTTCAGTTCCTGAATGGGTATGAATTTGCTTATATTACTGAAAAAAAAGTATTTTATATTTAAATTACTCTATATCTTATAGCATCCTCCTTTTAAATGTATGAACAGCTAAATTCAAATTATGTAATGGTTTATATTAAATTATTCTCATGAAATGTTTGTCTTGTAAATTATATGTAGTGTATTAATAATAATGAAACATAATATATACACAGTATATAACATTTTCTATAATGCATGATTTTAACATTCCAGTCTTTGCTACCAGTACTATACGCAAGCCTTGATGTCTTTGTAGTAAAATATAGAGAGTAGGTTTGGTCATTTAGGACAAATTCAGTGTCTGTATCATAACCAGTTCTGTGATCTCACCTGTAGTCACTGCAGATTAGCATAATCCTCTGTACTTAAATATTACATAGGTACATTATGAGCTAGGTGCAATCAGCTGGACATATACCAACCTTACAAAACACAGTTATTTATTAAGTAATAGTTTAAAGAACCATAAATATGTACAATTATTCAAAGCATGTACATCCCAAAACTATCATGTAGGAATACTTTAAGCAGTATTTGAATTTTTGGAAAATGCAGTAGTGTGTGTAAGTGTATATCAATACATTTGTGTGTGTGTGTATATAATGGAAGATAACTTCATTTTTGCTTCAAATTAATTTAAATTGCAACTTTTCAGCTTCATTGAATATATGTGGAAACAACTAAAATTTGAAACCTGTTATCAATGAAAATAGCCATATGGTTTACTGAAAACTATTCTCCTGTTTGAGTGTGTGTGTGTGCACGCGCGCACGCGTGCATTGTGAATGATAGGAATGCCTTGTTGATTTGATATTAGCAACAACGGGCAGAGAGCTGTTATCAGCTGTACAGCCTGATGTTAAAAATTGCAGGTCATTGAAAGCCTTGTTAGTAATACATTCAACATTTTGCAATCTCATGCAGTTTATGTACAACATGTATAAAATAAATGTATGGGCAGTAGTGTGTAACAGTGTTGTATATACATCCCAGCTGTGTAAGTAAAAAAAACTAGTCTGACTGCTCTCAAAATCAATATTTTTACAGTTAATGTGCTTTTATGGACTGTATTTCAAATCCTCATTAGAAACATATTTATTTAGCGGCATTTGGGGGTAATGTTTAGTTTTAGCATTGCTGCCTTTTTATTTTTATGTGTTTCACTTGATTACATGTCTGTTTTTATATTGTATATGCGCTTTGGTTTTGAAAAGTGCTTTAGAAATAACGTTTGATTTGATTTGAAAATATTAGGGGCCAGATATTCTAAAGCTGGCACAGGTGGTAAGGTTTTCTTGCCCACACGATCCAGTTTTGTGCACATATTTGGAGTGGGGTCTATATTCAGAGGCTCCTGTAGCACAGACTAAACCCATTAGCACCAATGTACTAACATAACACTGTGTCCATGCAGATGAGGGGTCCCCTCTTGCATATGGGTGCAGCAGCATTTTCTAAGGTTTGCAACAATGGTAAACAGCAAGCAAAGCAATGCTATTTACCACCTGTGAAAACCTTGATCTAACTGGGTACTAAGCCTGTGCCCTCACCCCACCAATGGGGAAATGACTGTACTGCAGCTGCTCATCCTTGTTTTCCTTTCCAGTGACTCTCAGACAGTTCCTTGATGTCTAGTGGTATCCCCCACTCCTACCAACCATCCCATAGATTTGCCACATATCCCTGGTGTCTAGCAACACTCTCCACTCCCTGAACACCCATCCCATATCTGTGAATCATCTCCCTGACTTCTAATGGCACTCACCCCCCGATCACCTATCCCAGTTATTATAAACATTTCCCTTGTGTCTAGTGGCACCCCAACCCCCTGATCACCCATCCCATATCTGTTACCCTTTTCCCTGGTGTCTAGTGGCACCTCCCCACTGCCCAATTACCCATCCCATATACATTCATAATTTCCCTGGTGTCTAGTGGCATGCCTCACCCACTGATCATCCATCTCATGTCCCCTACACTATCCTTCATCTCCAATAGTAGCCCAATTCTCACCCCCAAATGCCAACCAACAAACAGACCAGTGAAATTTGGCAGTCCAGTGTCCCCCTACCCACCCCACCTGAACCGTGAAAATCCCTCATTCAGCCCCCCCGGAGACCTCCTCTCATCTCCTCAGCCAGCCACCAAATGAGCTGCAGTGTGTGTGCAAATGGTATACAGTATACTGTATGTGTGAATACTGTAGATTATACTGTGGCTGGCTGTGGAGGTGAGAGGTGGGCTGTGCTGATTGCTGTATCAAAATAATATGCAGGGCTCCAGAGACACCCATAATTGAGGGGTTGGATGAGTGATGTTCAGGGTGCTGGTGGGGTGGGTGGGGCAGCTGCTGGACTGCCAATGTCCACTGGTCCATCTGTCAACTGGAATTCAGGGGGTGGGAGCAGGGGTACCACTGGATGCCAGGGATAGTGTAGGGGACATGGGATGGGTGACCATGGGGTGGGGGATGCCACTAGACACCATGGAAACAATTAACATCTATGGGATGGGTAATCAGGGGAGTTGGAGGGGGTGCCACTAGACACCAGATCAGTGATTAACATCTACAGGGAGGGTGGTCAGGGAGTGTAGGGGGTGCCACTAAACACCATGGAAAAGATGAACAGCTACAGGATATGTGGTCAGGGGTAGGGGGTGCCACTAGATACCAGGGAAAAGAATATCAGATATGGGATGGATGGTTGTGGGGTGGGGGTACCACTGGACACCAGGGAACAGATGAACATATATGGGACGGGTGTTCAGGGGGTGGGGGGTGCCACTAGACACCAGTAATGATGTGGCAGGCTCCCACAAGATTGGTGGAAAAGGGCCACTGCTTTCGATGAAAATGAGCCCATAATGGGCATGCAAATTGTCACTTAGTATCTTCCATGCCCAATGGGCTCATTTTGCGTAGTGCGACTGAACATAGCACCATGGCTTCCAGTGCTATCTGATCCTGTGACACAATTCCCTGTTGGCTGTATACAGCCCAAGTCCTTATCAGGGCAGTGCAGATTGACTTGGTAGTGCTCAAACATGGGCCAATATTCAGTTGGAAAGCAGAATATAGCAGTCACTGGGTTGGGCACAGACTCAAGTGCAGCGCAAATCTCTGCGGCCTGCTTGCACCAGTTTTTGAATATCTGTTCCCAAATGGCTTCCCCACTTGTGCTCCCAGCATCCACCTCTGCAATTCCCTTTCTAAATCTACTCTTGGTCTCCAAACCAGCAGCTGTGTAGAGATACACGGGGCAGGATTCACAAAGCTCAAAAGTAGACATAAACAAAAGTTATGTCCAAAGGGGTTATGCTGCATCCAGAAAGAAGGAAGCTACATCTGAAATGAGTGATGCCTTTATTCACAAATGTAGCTGCATTTCAAGGTGATAGGAAACAGTTTTTTTACACCTCTAGATGCCCTTCAGTTTTACTTTTAATGTCTATCCAAGCAATATTCTAATATGTTTTGACTTTTTTGTTAAATTAATAATGTATTTGATTGCCATTGTATCTTCTCTAAATCCCTTTCTCTTTGGCAGTTGCTGATATCTCTCTCTTTTCATACTGTCTGAACATGCTAAGACATCAGTAACACTATTTTATGCCATTCCAGTGAATAGCATGGAATGGTGCAACTGATGTCATGGAATGTCTTAGAAATATGAAAGAAAAGAGCAGCAACTGTTGAGGAGAGTGGAACTCGATTCAGATCTAAGGGCATCCCAAAACTAGATTATTTACTAACCATTAGTCAAAGCATATGGAAATGCATAACTAACACAGAAAGGAAAATGGAGGGAATGTTAATTATGTAAGCATCATTACGTAGCACATTTAAATTGCATGTGGCTTACTTCCAACCCCACAGGAATCCAAGAAGTGGAAGTAAACATTATGCAAATGTGTGTATATAACCACAAGGATGGTGCTTCTTCCATATTTGTAATGTACTAGTCCCATCAATAAAATCCACCATGTGGTCTGGATAGTAGGCTAAAATTTAAGTGGACACAGCCAGTAGACCACAAAAAGGTGACCTGAACAGGTTAGCCAGTGCCTTAACTGACAGAACACAGTACTATACAAGGCTCTGGTAGCACTTTTCAGCATGCAGGAGGAGAGACTGTGATGTGTGTGTGTGTGTGTGTGTGTGTGTGTGTGTGTGTGTGTGTGTGTGGAGGGCAGCATGCATCTGTGCATAGCACAGAGCAGAATTTCCATGCCAGCACCTGCCCCTTTCCATGTGGTGTTGACCACTGTGACAGCACAGGGAACGTCTTGTGACCCTGTTGTGTACTGTATATCACAGTGTGATACAAACTAGAAACATCTCATGTCTGGGACAGAAGGTTTTAACTTCTAGTCCCACACTAGGACTTGGTCTCATACTACACATGCTGACAGTCCAGTGCAGTATAATGGGGTGCTTTGCTGCTCAGGTATGTTGTCCTTTGGATGAAACATTTAAATAAAACCACTTCTAACCATTTCTGGGGTTGTCATATTGGATGTCTAGGTGAACGTAAAAGAACCCATGACTCTTTCATGAGAGTAAAACATTTTCCCCAGTGACCTGGCCAGTATTCCACTTCCCACAAAACTGAGTCAGGTAATTGACCACACCTGTATGTGGGTGTTGATGAGTGGAATGTCTGCCACTACACATTAACAGTCATGTTACTACCAGTCTGTCTCATTGTGTTTAGAAGGGAAAGTCTTAAGGCTGTCCGGCCATGTGAGCCATGTAGAATAATGGTTAGAACACTGGAATGGTATTGCCAGGGGGTCTGTGTTCAATTCCCAGTGGGGCACACCTTTCCCTTCTTTCATTTCCATCCTTGCTTATAAAGTGTTATAAGGGATACAACGTGTATGAAAAGTGCTATACGAATGCAAATTGATGTTCTTCCCAAATGCTGATTTCCAGTCTTAGCCTGCACAGTGAGTCCCACAGTCGAATGTACAGGGTTCAGTATAACAATACTATGCTGCACCCTGTGGGATACATGCCCCAAAGGTCCCTTTGTGCAAAACCCACCACCTCCCCAATCCCACAGAGGAGACTGATTGCTGAAGACTGCAATGCCAGTGAGATATGAATATGGGAGTTTTCCACAACAGGATGCATTACAGGGAGCTGGCTATCCCCTCACCTACAGAAATGAACTTGTGTACATGGACCACCACATAAAAGAACTATAGAAGGGGCTCTTGTAAATAGACCACCACATGTACTACTTTTACATGAAAACATTTATTACTGGTGCACCTCTTCCTGCATCCCTTTTACCTTCTGTTGGATGCAGTAGCATTCTGAAGCATTGCTTCACAATTTTGGATGTTGTTTGTGGATACTGTGAAACCAAACAGGTTGCCAGTCACAGACAATGTGCCACTGGATGCAGAATTCCTTAATTACATCCCTTTTTGTGAACCCTGCCCATTGTTTTTAAAAGACAGAATTGCTGTAAATAAAAAAAAAATAGTACCGGCCAGTACCCCTCCTTCCTTGATCTTAAACAGCTCACTTACTGTTGCTATCATGCTTTGCCTGCTGTGCCAACACTGAGTGATTGGCTGATCATCACGTTTTCTCACTCAGTAGCAGATGGTATCATAGTATGAGTTATGATGGCTGCAGTGAGTGGCTGAAGGTCAAAGAGGGACTGGGATGGGTTCAAGCAAGGTCAGTAGATATTTGTTTTCTTCATCTTTTAAAGAAAGTGTCTTGGGTCTGGAGCGAGGGGATCTGGTGTGGAGGGTGGATGACAAAACATTGAGATAAAGAAAACGGCTGAATTTGAATCAGCTTATAGTCAGGAGCAAGCTCCATTATGCACATTAAAGGTGACATCACCAAACATGTATAATGGAAGTTTGAAATCCTGATTTTATATTGTAATCAACACTAATCAGTAGTTATATAACAAAGCTACAGAATGTGTTCATTACAACCTTGCAGTTACTGGTCATCAATGCTAATACACACATAACTGGATATTATTACTGGATTGCATTTTTTCCCTAAGAGAAACCCAGTTATAATTTGCTGTTCAGACATGTGCAGGGTTTCCCACGCTCCACGCATGGGCCAACCTCCAGTCTTCCCTTCCTCAGCACCAGCCACAATAACTTACTGCTGGCACTTCACCACAACTCGCACTTGGCGATAAGTTAAATTTGAAAAAAAAAAAAGTAACTGGCTTTTTCAGGCACTGCCTCCACCATATAACCTGAATTAAAAAATAGCAAAATAAAAGAAAGGGAAAGTTTCCAGCTGCTTCCGACCACGGACTGCATTTCATCTGGGTTGGACCGAGGTTGACAACAGATGCATCTGTATTTTATATACAGTAATTGCTGTGGTGAAACAATGCTCCTCAGCAATTATATAAAATAAAGGCTGGGTAGGTGTATAAAACTCACATTTTACACATGCCCTCAGTGTGGAATGCCTTTTTTAAACCCCTTGGGCTTTGCTCTAGGGGTTTATGTGGCATTCCACACCTTGGGTGTGTGTAAAACTTTCATCACAACCACCTACCCAGCCATTATTCTATATGTAAACATCAGTTACAACTGGCCATGTATAACTCAGAGCTGTCAAACAAATGTGTGGCTCTCAAAGTGTGTAGCACAAACTCAGCAGGAGGTGGGCAAGGCCAATGATCTCTCTCTCTCTCGGCCTCACTTACTCACATGCTCTCACTGGGCAGGTAGGCAGCAGCAGACCCTACACCCCTCTGTGCACAGTTGGGCACTGTTCACCTCCCAACTAATATGAGCATCCCCAACTGGACAGCCCTGAGCAACCGGTGACTTCAGCTATATTCAACCAGTGGGACCAGCAATTATCAAAAATAAAACATGGGGTGGGTGTAATCCAGAATTTTATACACAACCTCCAGATGAGATGCTTTCATAACCCCCTCAAGTTTCCCTCTTGGGATCTATGTAGCATCACGCACCTTGAGCCAGTTGTACAATTCTGGTTTCACCCACCCACCTACACATGTATTATTTTCTATTTTATGGTCAATTCTTCCTAAGCAGGTTTTTCAGTTGCAGGATTTCTGGTGCAAACAAGTCTCAATAAGTCATTTCTGAAGGTTGCAGCATGGTATCAGACTCACTATAAGAAGTACTTTGGTTGTAATTGTATCTTAAGCATATCATAAACAGTGATAGAAAAAATGTCCCTAACTAATGTTTTTACATTTTAGATCCCTTGCCTATGCAACAGTGCTCCTTGTTTGCTGTGCTCCTGTTGTCCTACTGGCAGGAATTCTATTGTAACTCGACTAGTGTATTCCACATACCTGCTGTTAGCTGCTCTCATTGGTGGCATACTACTTATCCCTGGAACAACAAACCTGATGAGTAAGGTATGATCCCTTGATACATGTGTGGCTTTATTATTTTGTAAGGCATATAGATTGACCCAAACAGTTTCTGAAAAAGATCTAAAAACGACTTCATATGTTTATACAGTATATAGCCTCATGGCATTTTTTATGGCTACCGGAGTGCTTTCTAGAATTCTTTGGGTGGGAGAACTATCCAGTAAAGCTGAACACACAAAGGACTTGGTAAGGCACTCCTGCAACCATAAGAGATGTTGGAATGGTACAAACAAACAGTTTATAAATCATGTTAAATACTACTGTATAAAAAAAAAAAAACAGAACTTGAATTTTAAAACAAAATGTTTTAGTTTGTGGAAAATAAGAGTACCCCCTGCATGGGAAATGGACTATGCCAACTGAATCTAGAACTTCAGAATGTTAGAACTTTTTGTATGAGAGGCTGTATTATGATTATAAGAGTTTCTGCAATGTGCAAGCAATAATACCTGACAGGGTGGGCAGTATTGGGCAATACCGGACTGCCCAGGGGTGTAAGGCCTGACACCACAGGCGGAGGGCCTTATAGCCCCTGGAAGGTCCGGTATTGCCCATACCGCCCACCCTGGAGGGTATTATTGTGCTTAGAAAATGGGCACTGTAGAAAAAAATCAGTTAAAAAAAATTGTTAATAAAAAATTACTTTAAAATAAGTTTTGTAATAAAAAAGTCCCTCCACCTATATTACAATGATGTGGTTTGGACAGTAAAATAAGTTACACCCCCACCACACACACACATGTTGGCCTTGTAAAATAAATACAGTATATAATTTGTGATTGAGTCATGCATGCAGCATTCTGCGACATGGAGAGGAACGGGAGCTTACCATTTGGGCAGGAAACGAGCATTGTTGAACCTGTGGCTTGAGAAGTGTTTGCGGTTGGTTGTAGTGGTGAGCTGGACTGCAACATCATCTGTGACACTGAGAGGGCAGTTACTGTAGAATTGCTGTAGTGAAGTAGTTGTATTACTTTTTTTTTTAATTTTGGGTTTAAAAAAGATAGGCTTCCTTGTTTGTTTGTGCCGAAGACCAGTGCTGCAGTCAAGATGAGCCATGAGTGTATCGGAGTAGCAGTGACTTTGACAGGAGGCAGTGCAGTCCATTTGTCCTAGTCGAAATAAAGCAGTGGTCTCCAAAGGAAGGACATTTTCAGAACTGCCCCTTACTTTTTTGTGGGTCTCTATTGAAAATGAGCTTTGTGTGATTTGAAGTGGGAGTGTCGATGTGTCCGGCACTACAGTTTAAGTAAGCATGCATAGATTGCGGAGCGCTGAGCACGCGGCTTGCTAGCAGTGCTAATTTAAAAAGCAACCTTTTTATTGCTATGCGATAGAAATATGAAAAACAAAGTGGATACTGTTTGGGGAAGGACTGAATATAAAGTGGTGGTGGGGGGTCTTGCTAAATGAGTAAAAAAAAATGGCGCACATTTGAAATGAAAAAAAAAAAACCGGGTTTAGCCAATTAGACAGCTGGCTGGGCACCAAGATCCTGGTGATGGGGCAGACTAGACTGGCACTTTTAATAGGTGGGTATCTGTTGTCTGATAGATGCCCACCTAGAGAAGCTTCTGAGCCAATCAGAAGGCTCAAATAGCTTTCCCCATTTTCTAATAAGAAATAAACAGTCCTGATTGGCTAAACACAATATCATGATCAAGTATTAATACATGACTGGGTCGGCAGCTAAGGGCTATATCCACATGCCAAGGGATGAAGTGAGGCCTGACGCTGCAGGCAAAGGGCTTTACAGACCTCCAAAGGGTGGGTATAGAAAACACCTCCCACACTGGAGTGTATTATTGCTCTTAGAAAATGGCTTACTTTGTAAATTTGAAATAAAATGTTATAACATTTTTTTTTAAATGTAGAAAATAAATAGAAATCAATAAAAAAAACTTCTTTTTTACTGTATATTAGTCCATCCACTGCTCGAAGTGCAAGTAGAGAGCTCTGGTGTTTTACAGTGTTATATTTTTCTTGTACAGCCATGCAGACACTTTTCTTTCTCTGGTCATCTTCACCCCCCACTGCCCCCTGAGTAGTAGTGTGGTTTGGAGGATAAATGGCTTAATGGCAGCTACTTCTTTGACTGGCATCAGTAGTTGGAGCTTTTAAAAAAGTGTTCTATTGCAATACACAATAGTGGGAGCACAGTGGCTCGTGAGGGCTATAAGCACGGTTGGATGGCAGACTAGTTAATGTGACATTGTGAGTGATGGCACTTCTGAGAAAACAGCATTAGAACTAATGTAATGCTTGTTGTTTTGTTTTTATTAATAATGCTCAGTCCTGTGGATTTCATGATGAGTGAGTGTTTTGGAGTTTCTGTTAGCAAGCAGGGGAAATGACAGATGAGTGCGTAAGTGAGAAAAACAAATGGTGACCATTAAGTTTGAAAGATTCTGTTTGGGCAGAGTGATACATATTATAACAAGCATTTGTCAATGCCGAACGTTCACTTGCAGGTATTTGCAGTGGTATTTGGCACTTGGACATGGCTTAAAAAAATCAGCGACAAAGAAGTACAAGCATTTGTCAGTGCCGAATGTTGCTTGCTTCTATGTGCTGTTTAGGTATTTGGAAGTCATTGAGTGCAAATATTGAAAATTAAGGAATCTCACGAAAAGTATGAGGAACTGCTTAACTATCGTCAGAAACAGTAATTTTTAGATCTTTTCACCAAATTTTCAACATCACCATTTTAAGACCTCTGCTCATGAACAGCATCACTATGATTTTCTTAATGTGTCCCATACATTGAGTTCGCGATAACGACCGCGCCATTGTGCGCTACATGGGCGGAAACACGCTTTGGGCAGGATGTGAAAAATGACAGCTGTACTGCTCATAAGGAGGTGTGGTAAAATGGCAATGTTGAAACCTGGAGTGAAAATATTGAAAATTCGTGAACCCACGAGCTGAGTAGGAACTGCGAATGCACGCCAGAAACAGTCATTTTAGGAATTTTTTCACCAAATTTTCAACACAGCCATTTTAAGACCTCTGCTCATGAACAGTGTCACTGTGATTTTCTTAATGTGTCCCATACATTGAGTTCGCACACCGACTGCGCCATTGTGCGCTACATGGGCAGAAACACGTTTTGGGTGAGATGTGAAAAATGACAGCTGTACTAGTCATAAGAAGATGTGGTAAAATGGCAATGTTGAAAATCTGGAGTGAAAATATTGAAAATTCGCAAACTTACGAGCTGCATAGGAACTGCGCTACGCACGCTCATAAAACGGTCATTGTTAGGAATTTTCCACCAAATTTTCAAAATAGGCTTTTTGAGAGCCCACCTTATGAATGCTGGCACTGTCATTTTGTTAATCGGGCCTGAAAGGTGATTTCGCACAGTGACTGCGAAATCACCCTTAAGGCCTGAATAAAGCCATGACAGTGACAGAATTCATGAGAAGGGGTCCCAAAAACCCCATGTTGAAAATTTGGTGCAAAAATTCCCAAAATGCCTAAGATATGCAACAAAGTTGAAAACCCATCTAGCCCATTATAAAGCTTACCGGCATTTCCTCAGTTCGCGGTCGGCTTTGAAGAGTGCAGACATGTTCCCGGTCCACCGAAGATTGTCGCCGAGCTCCAGAGGTAAGTATGGGGTGAGGGGGGTGTAGGGAGGCTGGGTGCGCAGTGGGTGGGTGCGGGTTGTGGAGGGGCGGGAGACTGTGGAAACCGCTTAATTTACAGGTTTTTTTTTATAATTGATGAAGCGGACGCTTGGTCAAGGCTGGGATGGGCTCCAGCGCGGCAGAAGGATGGCTGGAGGCCATGGAGCCGACGGGGATTGGGCACCCCATCGGCAGATGACACAGGATGGGATCCCAGCGTGGCAGCAAAGATTTGAGGGGGGGGCGTGACGTGCTGCAAGCACATAGCGGTGGTTTTCTTTGAAGAGAAGACCACCACTGTCATACACAGCACCACAGTGATTGGTGCAGGACCACCACACCTGCTCAACGGAGCAGGGGATTGCACAGGAAGGCACACCTCCAAAGTGTCCCATTTTTCAAGACGCCTGCGCATGCAAGCTTAACGTAAAAGGCAGGCTGGAACTGGGACGTTTATTTCCCCAGCCTGTTCCCAATAACTGCCCAGGAACTGTGAGCAATCACAGAATTTTGTAACCCATTTTATAAAACGTAATAATAAACATTATCCAGTGATATAGGCGAGTCAAATTGAGCAACTCAGTTTTACTGCCTGTGAAAAGAATGGGTGGTGAAGCATAGCAAATGTTGGAAGAGCAAGGGCATGAGGGCAATAATTGGAATGGAAGGACAGATCGACAGAAGGAGGGATGTGAAGTGAACAAGGATATAAGAGATAGTTTGGCCAGTCAGTTTCCAGCAGGCTGTTTGGTCTTGTGGAGGCAACGTATGCTGCTGGGGTGGGAGGACCCAGGTTCAAAGCTGGATAGGAGCTTGTTTTCTTGTTTTGCTTTACTGGGAATTTCATTTTTGTTATGTGACGTTCCTTGCTCCCCCTTCCTCCTAGATGTTCCCCATTCGCATGTTGCCCCCCCCCATGAATAGCCCTTTCTTGAAGATTCCTCTGTACCCCATAGTTAGGCTCCCCCCGGAGTCAATTATAATTATCGTGGGAGGGTGCAGGGGGTATAGCCCCCTCATAAAAAATTGTATACCTATTGTGCCCACCCATGTTGCAATTGCGATCATTGCAATCGCCATATCACATGGAACCATAATAAAAAGGTCATCTGTTTCACAAACTACAGGAAGCCTGATTCATGCAATGTTTTCACTTGAGTATTTGGCTTTTGGATAATGCCTTATTTTAGACAAAGCAGAAGCATTTCACAGACACACGCCTTCTAGATCCTCAAGGTCACTCCTTTGGGTGTTTTCTCCAGAAAATAAACTGTAGTACTTTCAGGAGGTCACAAAGAAAAATATGATATCACAACTGTTTCCTAAGGAAACCATGCTTTTATTAGGCTACTTATAGCACAAGTATGTTTCAGTCAGCAAAGAACATTATCATACAGTTTATTAGCAATAATATATTTCTGATATAATTGACATCATCAGTATATTTTATCTCTCTGATGTTTTGTGAAACAGCTTGTATTACTCATTTTACAACGAATGACTTATGACATTAAGAATCTCTTCTCTTGAGGTTACTTTTTGACTTTGCAGGATGGATTCCTATTGTGGATGAACAGTTTCAGATATAGATACAGCCAGATATTTCACAATATTTCTAAACAGATTCTCTGGTGGCCCACAGTGGTACTGCAGGCAGGCAGGGAATTTCTCTAGAAATATTGCATACATTTCAGGAAATACCTGGCCATGTCTTCAGCTGCAATTGTATTAGGAGGGTGCTAGCACACATTTCTGGTGGTAAATAGCACAGCACAACACCAATATATTTAATTTATTCATAGTGGGTGTGGCCAGGCAGCAGTTATATTTAAAAATTCAAAACCTATTATCTGAATTCAGGAATGGAATACAAGGAAAAGAAACATGGATTTATTGATATTTTTGCCACTAACAAATAATTGCTGTTTTAAGCTGTACATACTACACATGTTATACAAACTTAGACATTAAAATACAGTATTTGCTGGATAGTTGAAAACATTTATTTAATCTGTAAAACTGTCTTGGAACTCAGCACATAAGACTTAAAGGGACTTAGAAAATGCTGTCAACCCTATGACCTTTCTTTCTCTCTTTCTTGCTTTCTTTCTTTTCTTCTTTCTTTCTTTCTCTCTTTCTTTCTTTTTCATTTTTCTTTCTTTCTTTTCTTGCTATCAAGGGAATCATGTGACCTAGGTGTTTCTTGAAGGATCCTGTCCTTATGTGTACTGTGTTGCAGGCTTCTGTTCTATTCATTCGGTATTCTGAGAGACAGGGGGCTATCTATTTTAGTTTTTAATGTTTATTTTTATTGCCAATTTTGGTACAAGATAAATCCCCAAAGTATTGTTTAATGGAATGTCTTGATATACTGTAATACACAATATCAATATAATACAATACAATAGAATGCAATGCAATAGCTGGAGGAAATGGACAAAGAAATGATTGAAGGCATCCTTAGAATGGGAGAAAAAAGAGAGATATTGTTGATGGGGGACCTGAATATGCCACATGTTAACTGGAACACCTTTGCTGCAGCCACATTCAAGAGCAGGGTCATTCTCAATTCCCTTCAGGGGGCATGCCTCAGACAGCTAGTGTTGGAACCCACTCGGGAGGGAACAATCTTAGAGCTGGTACTCTCAAATGGGGACTGAGAGAGGATCTCAGATTTAGAAGTTGGTAGCCATTTGGGAATAAGGGACCACCAAACAGTATGTTTCATGATAAACACAGCAGAATAGGCAAGCCATACAAAAGCAAGGGTACTGGACTTTAAGAGGGATGACTTTGGCAAAATGGGAGAGTGCCTCAGAAAAGCACTAGCAAACAGGCAAGAAGGAGGGGTGGAGGAACAATGGAGAAAAATCAAAACTGCCATCACAGAGGCAACAAGCCTTTGTGCTAAGCAAATAAACAAACCAAAATGAAGTAAAAAAACACTATGGTTCTCAAAAGAGGTGGAAGGAAAGGTTAGGGAGAAAAGACAGCATTCAGGAAGTATAAGGAAACACAGAAGAAGCAGGACAAAGAGCCGCACCAGTTAAAGCATAAGGAAGCGAGGAAGGCAGTCAGAATAGCAAAGGTCCAAACTGAGGAAAAGATAGCCCACTCAGTTAAGAAGGGGGATAAAACCTTTTATAGTTACATTAGGGAGTGAAGAAAGATCAAGGGAGGGATAGTGAGGCTTAGTAAAGGGGAGAGGGTGGGCAGAGGGTGACAGTGAAAAAGCATGGATACTGAACGAATACTTCTGCTCAGTATTCACAAAAGAAGAGGACAGGGAGATACCTAAACCAATCAACAGAAGCACTCTGGATAGGGGGGTCAATACCTGCCCATTCACAGAAGAAAGGATCCTGAAAGAACTTCTAAAACTGAAAGTAAACAAGGCAATGGGACCTGATGGGATTCACCCCAGAATTCTAAGAGGAGAACTAGTGACACCACTGACTACCCATTTTAACAAATCATGGGAGGATGGTGTGGTACCTGAGGACTGGAGGAGGGCGGATGTCATTTCCTTTCACAAAAGTGGGAGCTAGACTGTGGCAGGAAACTATAGACCTGTTAGTTTCACCTCAGTGGTAGGGAAAATGATGGAATCACTTTTGAAACAAAGAATTGTTGAGTACCTAGAGGCTAGCAGGGCACAGGACCCAAGGCAGCATGGATTCACAGTGGGAAGGTCATGTCAGACCAATCTCAAAGATTTATTTGACTGGGTGACCAAAGTAGTGGACCAGGGATGGGCTGTGGACATGGCCTACCTAGACTTTAGCAAGGCATCTGACACAGTCCCACACAAAAGATTAATTAACAAGTGAACCAGCCTGGGAGTGGGTCTCAGGGTGGTAGCCTGGGTAAAACATTGGCTGGACAACAGGACACAGTGGGTAATAGTAAATGGAGTGCACGCCAAAGAAAGGAGGGGTTACTTGTGGGGTACCGCAGGATTCAGTACTGGGACCGGTCCTCTTTAATGTCATTATAAGAGACGTTGCGGAGGAACTGGAAGGAAAAATATGCCTCTTTGCAGATGTCACAAAGATCTGCGAAAGGGTTGATACACAAGGGGGGGCATGGAAAGGATGAGAAGGGACTTGGCAAGGTTGGAGGAATGGTCAAACGTATGGCAGCTTAGATTCGATGCAAAGAAGTGCAAGTAATGCACCTGGGAAACAAAACCCAGGAAAGAGTGCACAATGGGGGTGTAGGTACTGACAACAACAAAAATGGAAAGGGACCTGGGGTTAGTCATATTAGATGACTTAAAGGTAGGCAAGCAATGTGAGAAGGCCGTAAGGAGGGCTGGGAAATACTGGGATGCATAGGGAGAAGCATCACCAGTAGAAAACAGGAGGTTGTTATCCTCTGGACAGACAGTTACTGAGACCCCATCAGGAGTACTGCATGCAGTTCTGGAGATCCCATCTCCGCGTGGGCACAAGGACATAGAAAGGATGGAGGCAGTCCAGAGGAGGGCAATTAAAATGTTGCAGGGTCTGCACCAAAAGCCATATGAAGAGAGACTAAAGGAGCCTAATATGCATACCCTCAAGGAAAGGAGGGAGAGGGGGGACATGATAGAAACTTTCAAGTACCTCAGGGGAATTAACAAGGTCCAAGAGGGTAGCATGTTTCAGAAAAAGAGATGTGCAAGAACAAGGGGGCACAGTTTAAAGATAGAGGGGGAACAGGTTCAGGGGCAATGTGAGGAAGTATTGTTTCATGGAGAGGGTGGTGGACACATGGAACAGCCTTCCTGAGGAGGTTGTGGGGTCTAAAACAGTGGGAGAATTCAAGAATGTATGGGACAGACATAAGACAATTCTCGTGGGTGGTAGGAGGAAGTAGGCTGTTGGTTAACTAGAATCTGCAGCTTATCCAATAGGTAGGGAAATGGGAAGACTGGGTGGGCCAAGTGGTCCTTATCTGCCATCAAAGTCTATGTTTCTACGTTTCTACAATACAATACACTACACAAGACAGGACAGTTACAAATAATGTGAAATTTGTTTTCCTGACAACTGTTCTGAGTTCATTTTGATTTCAGCTCTGCTTATGATAGGAAATATTGCAATTGATTGTGTAGGTTTGAAAAAATGACAGCTGTTTAACATGGCAATGTCATACTATGTGGTGGTGTTCTGCTGCAGAGTAGTTGTGCTGGTAAGGTAGTCCATTTGTAATTATTTTTGCTTTAGTTTGCTGAATCAATAGAGTTATTATTACTGTTAGTTACTGTCTGTGTGTTGTATTGTTTTAAGGAGTTATTTAGTGCCAGACTGTCATAGTATGGAGGGATGCACTTGAATAACATCAGAGGAACCTGTGAAAGCCAATTGAACTAAGTGGCAGACAAGTGGTTTGAGGTAGTTAATTGTTAAAATTGTAGTACTGTTGTGCCAAGTGCCCTTGTAACCACTGATATATGGAATCATAGAAACATAGAAATATAGATTTTGACGGCAGATAAGGACCGCCTGTCCCACCTAGTCTGTCCTTTTCCCTACCTATTTAAACTTCAGATCCTAAATGATCAGCAGCTTACCCTCTCTTTCCTATCACTAGGGTTGCCTTCAGTCTGTCCCATGCATTCTTGAACTCACCAGTCATTTTAGCCTCTACGACCTCCACTGGGAGTCTGTTTCTGTGAAAAATCTTCCTCACATTACCCCCGAGTCCCCCTTTCCAACCTCATATTGACCCCTTGTTCTTGCACATCTCATTTTTTGAAAGATGCTGCCTTCCTGAACTTTGTTGATTCCCTGAGATACATGAATGTCTCTATCATATCCCTATCTCCTCCTTTCCTCCAGGGTATACATATTGAGGTCTTTCAGTCTTTCCTCATATGTTTTCTGGTGCATTCCTTTAAACGTTTATTTTGCCCTTCTCTTGACTGTCTCCATTCTGTCAATATCCTTCTGGAGATGTGGTCTCCAGAACTGAACACAGTATTCCAGCTGTAGCCTGACCAATTTTCTGTACCATGGCATCACCATCTCCTGTTTTCTATTGGTGATGCCCCTCCCTATGCACCCCGGAATCCCTCCGACCCTCTCCACTGCCTCTTTACATTGCTTGGCCACCTTCAGGTTGTCCATTATGTTTACCCCCAGGTCCCTTTCCAGT
The DNA here is from genome assembly GCA_016271365.2 of Neoceratodus forsteri. NCBI lineage: Eukaryota > Metazoa > Chordata > Ceratodontiformes > Ceratodontidae > Neoceratodus > Neoceratodus forsteri. Next base: position 1,073,274,277 of record CM057455.1, on the reverse strand, counting down.
TTTGTTGTTGTTAGTATCTCCCCCACCCCCATTTTGTATTCCTCTCTGGATTCCTGTGGCCTAAGTGCATGACTTTGTACTTTTTTGTATTGAATTTAACCTGCCACACTCTTGACTACTCTTGACCACTCCTCAAATTTGCCTAGGTCTCTTCTCATTTTTTGCACACTGTCTGCAGTGTATACCCTATTGCAGATCTTGGTTCCATCCACAAAGAGGATTTCCTTCCTTCCAGCCCCCCCGCAATGTCACTAATGAAGACATTGAAGAGGACTTACCCCAGAACCGAGCCACGTGGCACTCCACTTGTCAACCTCCTCTCCTGGGATTGAACTCCATTTACCGCCACCCTCTGTGTGCTGTTGCTCAGTGAGTTTCAAACCCAGTGTACTCCCTCGGGACCTACTCCCAGACTATGCAGCTTGTTTATTAGCCTCCTGTGTGGGACAGTGTAAAATGCCTTGCTAAAATCTAGTTAGCCCATGTCCACCACCCCTCCCTGATCCACCACCCTGGTTACCCAGTCAAAGAAATGTATCAGATTTGTTTGACAAGATATCCCTCTGTGAATCCATGTTACCTCAGGTCTTGTGCCCCACTAGCTTCCAGTAATGCCACAATCCTTTCCTTCAACATGGATTCCATGATTTTCCCCAGCATTGAGGTCAGGCTGACCTGTAATTTCCAGCCTCTACCTTGCTCCCACTTTTGTGTAGTGGTACCACATTCACCCTCCTCCAGTCCGTTGGTACTACTCCCTCCTTTAGTGATTTGTTAAATAGGGCTGTCAGTGGTGACACTAATACCCCTGATTCCACGTCAAGATATCAACAACATTGTTGCCGTTATCCACGACAGCAATGGGAACAATGCCAACCGTTGGCATTGTTCCCATCGAGACAAAGTGTTGTTTTATGGGGGGCTATGCCCCTGCACCCCTGTCTCTAAATAACCAGCTCCTAGTCAAAGTTGGCTCGGGGGGGGGTGTGAATTACTAGGACTCACAGTAATGCTGTACAGTGGACCACCACAGCGACCTGGCAAGATTTTGTCACTGTGGTGGTGTTCTCTACAAAACAGTCACTGTGGTGGTGTGATACTTTACCTCCCTGAGTTCTTTTAGTATTCTGGGATACATCCCAACTGGTTCCATTTAGTGATGGGCAAAGTAGCCAAAATTTGCTCCATGAAGTGATTTGTGGAGCAATGCGGAATCCGCGAAGTAATCTGCAACGCGAAGCGGAGTACTTTGTGTCACAATGAGGAGCGAGAAGTCCATTGAAAACAATGACTTCACATTACTCCACCTTCCCCCAACCACTTCTGCACCAATTTTAATGCGAAGTACATAGAAATCAGTGTACTTCGCATCACTTCACCTTGTTATTGAGCTCCAAGGTGAATTTTGCAGTGATTCATGGGATTGCAGGTCACATGGGCTCCAGGTTGTTCTGCACAGCCTCAATTCTGTGTAGTGTGTGTGTAGTGGTAGCTGGAGACAGTTTGCTCTCAGAGCTCTGTGATTCAAACCCTCTAAAAGCTGTTAAAAGCCTTTTTGAGCCATTTTTGTGCTCAAAATTTAGTACATTGATTGTAGGAAACCTTCCTGTGCTCATATCATCAAGCGTTTATTGTTTGTGTGTGGATTTTGAATGTTAATTTAGAACATTCAGTCTGTGTACTGACAGAAACTTGAAGTGTTCTTTGGGGGAAGGGCGTATCTGTGGTGGAGGTAGATTAACTGGGAGAAAAACGCAGTCTTTCTGTTTTGGTTATATTTTTCTTGTACAACTGTGCTAATGTACTGTACACACAGTAATATTTTCTGTAATTCTTACAATTTTTTTGCTGATTGTTGTGGTGCAGCAGTGCATAATTTCAGTTTGTTTAAAAGATTTGGTTATATTACTGAAGTTTTCAGTTTGCTACACATTGCTTGTAGTGTGTGTGTGAGTGTGTGTGCGATGCGTGCCATCAAATCAGACACCTTTTATTGTGCCACAGAGTAATTGCAGCAGTGTGAGCCTGCTATTCACCACACCTATGTGATTTTGTACTGCTTTGTGTTATCTTGGTTTTGGACTGTTACTGCAGTACACTGCCACCCTCCCCCCTCCCACCATACCTCTCAACTGCCCCTGATTTTCAGGGACGTCCCTGATTTTGCCTCAAAAGTTTCCTCTGTCCCTCGTAAAATTTGCGTTTTTGTGACAGAAAAGTGGGGATTAAAATCACAAAATAATGTTGAACATTACAGTTATAGGCTTGTTCTTCTTCAGAAAATGCATCTTAACATACATCACTTTAGTCTATCAGCTTTCTGAGTGAATAGTATCAATTTTTAAGATGTGTCCCTGATTTTGGGTCTTTGTCCCTGATTTATTTAAGTTTTGTCCCTGATTCATGAGGTAATAGGTTGAGAGGTATGCCTCCCCCAACCTGCAAAAGGTATTCTTTGCCAGATTGGATTGTGACTTGTGAGCACTGGTTAAGGTGTTGTGACTTTGCATCTGCATCTTTTCTTGATTGCGCAGTACAATCTTAATCTGTCTGTGCTTTTGTATCTGTTTAGTGCCCAATTTCCATCTGCAAGCCACAGTTGGTTTTTTTTTTGGCTTCACATCAACTGGCCCAAACTGAAAGTTCAGAAATCTAAATTTGTTTAGAATTTTCTTGGTGATCCCCCAAAATGCCTGCAAAGAGACGTGCAAGCAAAGCTGTTTCTGGCCATGGCACTGCTGCCAGTGGCAAGATGGCCCATGGGTGTGGTAGTACGTAGAAGTGCATAGCTGATTTCAGTAAAGGGATTTCCCCATCAATGTTTTTTACAGCGCAATCTGTAGCTTCACTCATAGTTGGAGGAGATGATGTTGTCTCAGCTGGTGGTGTTAGTGCAGTTTTTTGCTGGCATGAGTATTGCTGCCTCAAGTTCCACTTCTGACCAGTTAACCATTTAAAAAAATACAGTTGAGTCTAAAGCTGTGACTGACAATGTAGATGATGTCATAGTTCCCATTAAAAACATACCCCTGGTACAGTAGCTGAACATGATTCTGATCCTGGCAATGATAACTCACAATGTCACCTTTCTTTCAGCGCTGTTGAGGTCATGCCTTTGCCATCCAATGATTCAAAGTGTGGCGCAAAAATATCGAGTGACGATGATGATGATGTGGTTGGCACATGTTCTCCACATGACAGCATCCAAGCTGAAAATGTGGATGCGGATGTTGTTGATGAATATGATGACAATGTCAGTGACCCCTGTTGGGAACCGGAGAAAAATAAAGTAAAGGTGGCTGTGTCTGGGTCTGTTGGCGTTAAACCCCCCCCTCCTCAAACAAGTTGTGATTAAGCAGTTCCTGCTGATGATGATGATGATGATGACCAGTAATAATCATAGGTAGTCATGGTGGTCAGTTGGAGTCCAAGTGTGTCCAGCCTAAAAAATCATGTAGCACATGCCCCATTTCAGGGGTTAAAAAAAAGGAGTCCAATAAGCAGCATCAGGGACATGGGACATGTTAAAGTAGGGCAACACAATCCCTTGTTTGGAATTTTTTTGTCCAAGATGCAAATGATGAGTCAGTTGCAATCTGCCTGCTTTGCCATGCACGTGTGAGCCAAGGTAAAAAGGGGAATCATCTGGGCACAGGGGGGCGAGCATGCACATCTTAAGAACAAGCACATGGCACTGTGGACCCGGCACCAGATGGCAGCTAATGCCATTATACGAACATACGAAATTTGCCAGCAGATAATGGCCTAGAGGTCTATCAAGTCTGCTCGAATGTGCAGCTAGCACCCCTTATTCTGCAGCTGCCCTCCTTCCACCCCTTCCCTTCATTAACCCTCCCCTTGTCCTGTCCCATCCTCGTTTGAAGCAGTCCACTGTTCTACTGCATACCACTTCAGCAGGTAACTCATTCCACCCAGCCACTACCCTCTCTGTAAAAGTGTCTCCTCATCTTCCTCCTGAACCTTCCTTGCTCCAGTCTCATATCATGGCCCTGGTGGCCCTCTCCTCCCTTACTTTGAACAGCCCCTCTGTACCCGTCTTGTTTATTCCTTTCATGTATTTAAAGGTTTCAATCATGTCACCCCTGTCTCTCCTCTCCTCCAGTGAGTACATGTTCAACTCCTTCAACCTCCTCTCGTATGATAAGTCCCCCAGCCCCTTGATCATCTTTGTCACTCTGCACTGCACCCCCTCCAGTAACTTAATGTCCCTCTTCAGATACAGACGCCAGTACTGCACGCAGTACTCCAGGTGTGGTCTAACTAATGACCTATACAGTGGCAGAATCACCTCCTCCCTCCTCGAGGATATACCCCTTGCAATACAACCCAGCATTTTGTTGGCCTTTGCAGCTGCCTTCCTACATTGTGCCGAGTTGTTCATTGACCCTGTAATGAGCACACCCAGATCCTTCTCTCCTCTGTCTGGGCTAGCTGCACTCCCCCCAGCTGGTAACTCCTCCTTGGGTTCTTCATCCCAAAATGCAGCACCTTGCACTTTTTGGCATTAAAGCCCAGTTGCCAGGTGTCTGACCAGGTTTCAAGCTTTGCCAGATCATCCTGCAACCCCTGCCATCCCCTTAGGTCATCCACCACCACGCCTACCTTGGTATCATCAGCAAACAGACCGATCTTGCTCTTGATGAAGCATTCACCCTCGTCATCAGCCTTACTGAGTATGCTATCCCCTTCCATGAGTGTAAGACCAAGTAGGAATGTCTGCAGTAGCAATGAAATAACACCAGAGGATTACCACAGGCTTGATGAGAGGGAGGATTATGATTTACAAATCTTGTCAAGTGGTGGTCAGAGTAGCAGTGGTGGTGGTGGTGGTCAATACAGTATGTCTAGTGCAAGTGGTACATCAACCCCTGTACGTAAAACAGGGAAAATGACTTCATTTGTGATCTTGTCACCTGTGCACCCCTTTTCATCACACGTCCGTATCCCACACCCGGCCATTCGCAGAGCAGAGCCATTTGTCACACCCCATGCAAAACGTGTAAGTCAGCCTACTTTGGAGAGTGTTTTTGCCCGTAACTTCCTGCCTGCCTGCCTGAAGCATGTGACCTACACTGCGTAAGCCATGTGATGTGTGTGGGCTGCCTGTGACTTCTCACTCCGCCTTAAAGTGGAATAAGGCAGAGTGCATAACACAAAGTCATAATTACAATGTGAAGTGGTGAAGTAAGGGTTTAAAATGGGCACTTCATGTAGTGGAATACTAACACGGGTAGAATTTTACTTCGCTGCATCTCTAGTCCCATTGCCTTGTCCACTTTAATTTTGAGAATTCCTTTAGGACTCTGTCTTCCACAAATGGACTGATGTCCACAACCCCGTGTGTTTCTACCCCTTAATTTTGGTGTCTCCCCTTCCACTTCCTTTGTAAATATGGAGCAGAAGTGTTTAAAAATTTAGAATTTCTGCTTTTTCTAGGTCCCCTCTGCATACTCCCCCCATTCAACCTCCCGGATCCCTCCATTGGTCTTTTTCCTTTCCGTGATGTAACTAAAGAAGGTTTTGTCACCTTCTTTTACTGATTCTGCTGTCCTTTCTTCAGTTTGTGCCTTCACGCACCTGACTGCCTTCCCCACATCCTTCTGCTTTGCCTGGAGCATTTCCCTGTCTCCCTCCCTCTGTGTTGCCTTGTACTTTCTGAACTCCTATTTTTTTCTCTAATCTTCTCTGCCACTTATTTTGAAAACCATAGTGTTTTTTTCTTTCTTTTTTCTTTGTTTATTAGCTCAGGTAATGCTAGGTGCTTTTTGTCAGCAAACTTTTCCCCCAGTAGGCTATCTTTCCAGTGTGGATCCTATACCCTTATTGACTAGTACCTGATTAAAAGGTCGGAAAGAATTGTATTGTCTGGGTTGCTCTCTGATGTTATAACAGATCACTCCCCATTTACTGTATGGAGGCTACTCTGTGTTTTCTCTCTGATCTTGCCTGTGCAGAGTGGTCTCATGTCCTCACTTCTTCTAGTATCACCAATACCCTCTCTGCTTTTACCCAGACCTTTGTGTCATTATATGAGGCCCATGCACCTTTCTGATTAATTTTTCACTCTCTGTCTTTTTTGTTTGTCTAATTAATGAAGTCTATCATGGGTTTATTAGCATGAATGTCACCTAGTCTGTTATCTTTATGGCTTTAAAAAATGAAAATGTCACATCAGTTTGGCATTATTGCCGTAAATCTGAGCACCTGAGATGGTTACAGTGCCATATGATACTTGACTAGGAGTATGGGCAAAACTTTTTACCTGAAATATCATAAAGAGTGTCAGTATTATTAGTTAGTAAATTATTTATGTTATTTTTAAAGCAGTTGCACAAAAAGGAGTGTCTCCATGGTGCGGTCCTAGTGGTCTGATAGAACTTTATATACCATTATATATCATTATGATGAAAAACATCAAAAAGTATATAGCAGGTATGACTGCATATTTTTTTCCTTTTTTTTATTTTCTTCTTTTTGGAGCCAGACTCCCCTAGCCCCGCTAACGGGTTCACCTGTCTCCTGGTAGCCTGCCCCCTCATACTCGGTGAAGCCTCCCTCCCGAGTGGGGCCGCCATGGGTAGAACTGTCATGGCCAGAGGGCACAGGCACCAGACATGGCTCATACGCGAGGAGCTGACATATTTTCCAAGGAGCTGAGTGCGTGCAATGACACAGGCTGAGGAGGAACCTGCACACTTCCGTGCATGGTCCCCTCAATGCATCTGCACTCGGCTCCCCCCATGCTCTCGCATGGCGCCTTGTTCCCCAGCCTCCAGCAGAGGGCAACCAGGCACTGGTGCTGCACGTCACCCCTCCCCAGAAGAAGGAGAGCAGTCATCTGGATGCTCAATCTTTCCCCTCCCCTGCTGAACCCTAGTGGCCCATGCCCATTCCTAAACATGGGTCGCCAGTGTGGTGCGAGGTGTGGCGTCCAATGCCTCAACCCTCAGCGCCACTGGGCCGGCTCTGACTGCATATTTTTTAACTTCCAGAAAGATCTGTGCATGAAAACACAATGTGATTGTTATATGTATGTGAATACACAGAATCTGTAACATTCATATTTAGTAACATGTTTTTTATTGAACACCTTCATTTGTTTTGTGGTCATATGGTACACTTTTATTTAAAGGTACCAGCTCTCCTACTGATATTTGGTCCTTACTGAAGAAGAAGGATGCCTCTAAGTGCTGGAGCATCAGTCCTGTTGCACAGTTGGTGACAATAAAGTATTTATTTCTATCTTCTTGGTTTGTGACCATATTTGTTGTTTTGTTATTCAATGTTTGCTGTTTTGGGGCAGCATCTGGGGTCCTACTCTGTCCTTGAAGGCACGCTGTGTGGTGTGTGACACTGCCACCAAGTGGCTATATAGTGACCTCCTAAAACTTATGAAAGCAAGAAACTAGAAATGCAGTGAAGTTTAATTATATGGGCGGAACTCAAGTGGTCCACTTTGAATTTATACACTACGCCGAATTGTCCATTAAAAACTTGAAATTCACCTTGCTTTTGCCTTACTTCACATTGTCCACTTCGAGTCCACTTTGAGTTACAGTTTGATATGATGAAATTATTAAAAAACAGGCCACTGATCACATGCCTGACTGTCTCTGCAGGTCTGCAAGTCACATGATTCAGGGAGGCAGTTAAATAGACAGGAAGTCAGTGTTAAAACTGTAAAGTGGGCACAGATGCAGTGTGCAAGAGTCAGCATTTGCTTTTTTTCAGGGTACTGCAGAAACTCCTGTACCACCAGATTTGAACAATGGGCCATACAGGGAACCTGCACTAAGTCACCATTGCTGATACATTTCACAACATTTGATCCATTACCACCAGTTATGAAGCCAGCTTTTAGGGACAGGGGATGCAGCCACTTAACAATTTCTGTCAGTAGCAAGTCTAGAATGTGTCCACCTGCATGCGACCCTGCTACACTATGCATTGCAAGCCTGGCATGCTGTCTAATGCCATGTAAATTGCTACCACCACCACAGTCTGATTTATTACACTGCTTTCCCATCAAACCATCACAGACAACCCCAGGTAGCTGCGCTAAATGTGCAATAATACACAGATAGGAACTACCCGCTGTTTTGCCACTGTCCACATATCCATGCTTAAGTGAATGTAGGGTGATGCGAAATGTTGAAGGGCATCTCTTACAGACTCTGTCACTGTCTGATATAACTGAGGGACAGCACAGGTGGAAAAGTATGTCTGGGACAGGACTTTCCATTTAGGACATGCACGTGCTGCAAAGTGCCAGAAGCCCACATTCTCCACAAAGGAACATGGCAAAAGGTCAATTACCAGCATTTCCACTACAGCATCATCGAGTTCACATGCATCTGCATGACTGGGTGGGTATTTAGTGTTGCACACAAAAAGGCTGTGCAATGTGTGCTACATTGTTCATTGCTTTACATGTGGCATGCCAAACGGCTCTACTGTTCTAATTGACATGGATGGGGTGCCTTGGATATGTGATGGTGGATACACAGGTGACAAGCCAATACATATGATTATTTTCCTTGTTTTAAGCACAGAGGTTGATGAAGAAGAATTACTACATGGACCGCCACTTCTACTCTGACTACTGCTTGAACATTCCAAATCATCATCCTCCTCATGCCTGTAGTAATCCTCTGGTGTTATTTCACCACTTTTACCAACATGGCTACTCACACAGATGGATGGGGATACCATGCTCACTAAGGTAGCTGTGGGTGAATGCCCAACTATGGCATTAGCTCCCTTCTGGTGCCGCGCCCATAGGGTCTTGTGCCTGCTCTTCAGATGAGTATGCTGGCTCCCAGTGCCCAAATGACTATCCTTTCTACCACACTTCACATGCACTTGGCAAAGCTGGCAGATTGCCACTGTTTCATTGTTGCCATCTTGTACAAAAAAATCCCAGACTAGGGATTTGGATACCCTGCTCTTCACATGTCACTGCTGGTGCTGCTGCTGCATACATAACTGCACTTTTGGTGGCGATGAAATGATCTCTGCTGTTTTGCACAAGTGGACTTTGACTGAACATCCCAATCTATGACTTTTAATTTGGGGTCATCATCAACAGACACAGCTACAGCAGAACTTTGAGGAGGGGGTGAGTGACTAACAGACTGTTTACTAACAGCCACTTTCACATTCCTTTTTTCTGGTTCCCAAATGAGGTCGCTAGTATCATCATCATAATCATCATCCACTAATTCACTTTGGAGGCTGTCCTCCTGTGGAGATATTCCAAGTTCAACAGCAGCCTCAATATTATCAGCCACTCTTTTTTCATCAATGTCTGAATGTTTGAATAAAGGAATAATGCCTGACAGGGTGGGTGTTATGCTGGGATAACATCCCACCTCGGGTGGTTGGGCCCGAGGCCACTGGCCGAGGGCGTCCAATGCCCGAGAAGGGATGTTATCCCAGCATAACACCCACCCTGGAGGGCATTATTCCTATTATACAATGGCTCATGTTTTATAAAGAAAAAAATAATTTTAAAGAATTTTATTTAGTGTTTTAAAAAAATTTTTAAGAAAAGATGCAAACAGTGTGGTGCTGGTGCTCAAGCATATCAGCAGCAGGGATGTTATGCCAGGATAACATCCCTGCTGTGATGGCCAACTGATCAATCAGGAGCCAGGATTCTTTCTTGCCATTGTATAATGGCCTATCCTCAACATCAGTGGAAACATGAGACTGTGAGTCATCATCATGATCAGAATCATGTTCACATACTGTAGGGAGTGGGACATCAACTGCACTCAAGTCTGAGGACTCAACAGCATTGTTCCCACATGATATGTTTAACAGGGTTGAACTTGTAGCAGTACTCATGCTGTCATCAACCATGTCCTCACTAACTTTACTAACAGCAGGGACAACACTATCTCCAACCAGCATTGAAGTGACTGATTTTGCTGTGAAAAACATAGTCTGACAAATCCTTTTACTTGCACCAACTACTATCTTTCCCTTCTGCTGCATACTACCATGGCAACGACCACTCTTAACACTGCTACCATTCGTAGCCCCTGATGAACCTGACTCATCTTCACAACAACTTCCACTGCTAATAGTCTTCTTGGCAGCAGCACCACAGTCAGAAACTGCTTTGTCTGACCGTCTCTTTGTGGGCATTTTTTCAGATGACACTGACAATTTACAACAACTTGATATTTCGGCACTTTAGGGTGGCTGGGAAGCAAAACACTAAATGCAGCCACACAGGCATGACACAATACCTGTCCTTGAATCCTTAACCAAACTTCAAAAAGCCAACAGTCAAAAAACAATACCTTGTTTTGATGGGGGAGAGACACAGTACCTAGCTACAAAGAAGCAGGGAAATGAATTGCAGACAGGCTTAGAAATTCAGAGTACTGCTATTGCAGTGCCACAGTGAAATGCATATCAATTGACAGCACGCACACAGATTAAAGGTCAGGCACAGACACTTTAACTGTTCAGTACAGTACAACACAGACAGTCCTGTAAAAAGACTGAAAAACTGTCCAGCAAACAGAAAATATTTATAAACAATTCAGTGATGTTGTACTGTGTCTACCTGAACACAAAAATAATAAAACAATAGCCAACAACGGTTGGAAAAATGCCTTTCTCACTACTATCCCTTCTACGCCACAGATCAGCTCCTCCCCCAAAGCACACGTCTACAGTATCTCTCAGTATAGAGATTGAATCAACTAAATTAACATTCAATATTCACAAAACATCAATAAATGCTCAATGATATAACCACATCAGGGTTTACTACAATCGATCAACTAAATTTTGTCACAAAATTCTGTGGCAAAAAGGCATTTTTAAAGGTTTTAAGAGGGTCTGAATCTCAGAGCTCTGAGACCAAACCGTCTTCAGCTTTCCACTACACACACCACACACTATGATGAACTGAGGCTGTGCAAGACAATATAGAGCCCATGTGACCTTACATCCCATGATTCACTGCAAAATTCACCTTAAAGAACACAAAAACAAGGCGAAGTAATAAAGTCAATAGAAAACAAGGCGTAGTAACACAAAGTCCACAGAGAACAGTAAGAACTTTGCATTACTTCAAGATACATAGTTATTCACTTTGCTTTGCAGAGTAGTAAGTGAAATTCGGGTTCTATGCTAAATACTACACATAGCGAATTATAGGCACTTCGCCCACCACTACTAGAAACAGACAATAGTACACCTACAAAGCCTCACAGACCTTGGCTGACCTCAATAAATATAGAAGGTTACTAAATGCCTGTAACAGAGCAATCCATACTGACAAGACTGTGTACTGTCATGATGCCTTATTAGCTTTAGCTATAGACCCCCATTCCTTTGGAGGAATAAAAAAGATCTAGTGGGAGATACATCTAAGCAGTCACCCAATGGCTTACTTCTTGGTGGCATTAACTGTAGTAATCCCCTTACTAATGGCAATGATTTTAGCCAGCACTACATTAACTTTTCTGCTTACACCCCTGCTGCCTCACCCTCTTAGGAGCACGAACCCGCTGCATTCTCCTTGCCATCCTCAATTGACCTCCCGCTTTTTTATCTGAAAATAATGATGAATAATGACACGCAGAGATTCCTTCCAGCCCATCTCGATATACTAGTCCAGGAAATTATCATCAGGAGACCAAACTTCTAAAGCTTAGTGCCCCCATCCTTACCCCTTTGGTCAGGCACATTTTGTATTTATGTAAGGAAGACTCAAATTCCTGAATTAAAGGGACACTGTCAACCCCCTTAGGCTTCAAAGTGTCCCTAGTTTAAGCAAGTTCTGGTCAGAGCCATCAAGGCAGCATAATGCTATTTTCAGTGTCAGTGGCTCAGTAGGTTGCACACTCACCTCTGAGGCTGGAAGATCAGAAGGCTGTAGGTTCTATCCCCACACCAGACACTTGGGTTAAATCACAATACTGGCACTGTAGTGCAGCATGAGGGGGTTGTTGCATTCCTGATGTGCCATCTTTCAGATGAGATGTTAAACCGAGGTCCTTTCTGCATATTTTGGTGGTAGTTCAGGTGGACATTAAAGATTCTATGGCACTTCTTGAAAACAGTAGGGGATTTTTTATTGAAAACTTTAAAACAAAAACACACAAAAATGTATTACTTCATACAAAATTATAATGAACGAATTCAAAAAACAGAAATGAGTATTACAGCATACATGAACTACAAACAGAAATGTTCCATAATTAAGCACAACCCCCGTCCCATCCCCACTAAAAAAAATAGGGGAATTTGTATTCAAACACTGAAAACAAAACATACAAAAATGTATTATTTCATTCAAATCAGAATGAAAGAAATCAATATTAAAATATAATTATAACAGCAGATATGAACTGCAAAGCAGAAATAATCCAAATTAGTAAATAACCCCCATACCTTCCCCACCTAAGGAGTAGGGGAAACATTTTTTTATCCAAAAACAGCAAAAGGAATGCAGCAACAGCAGTACAATCATACAAAACATGTCTGAAAAGGGAAATAACAGAATCATGAGAAAATCCATGAACAAATCCCAATACCTATGAAAACCCCAGTTGGTACAGTAGCCTGCTCAGAATAATAAACAGAATGCAAACCCTGTATTATCTGGGTGACTATCTGAATAGGAATACTAACTGTCCATTGTAGTAAAAAAGCACACCTGGCCTGCCATAAATAACAATGACAAATTGCAAAAATCAAACGTAAAGCACTAGGACAATAACGGGTTAAACCAGGGGGATAAATACCATAAATCAGTACATCATAGGTAAGAATCGGGAGGGCTTTCTCCTTCTACTTACGGAGAAGGAGTGTCCATACCAGATGGGAATAAGGGCAATCAAGGAAAAAACGCATCATGGTCTCAGGAATGGAAAAGCAGATATCACGGGGACAAGTCCTGTCCTTTTGAGCCTTATGCTTCAGGTTGTCATGAACACCCAGCCTACCATAACACGACAACCAAGTAATGTCCCAAACCCTATGTGGGATATGGGGATCAGTTAATTGGCGAAAAACACTGGATAAGTCCAGCAAAGTCCCAAGGGAATCCCACAGCACAGGTAAATCTGAAAAGGACGTCCCCAAAACAAACTGATATAAACACTTCCTCAAGGTAGAGAGGATTGTCGTAGGGTTCAGAGACCACTGACGAAGCTTCAAAAGGGCGAGAATAATAAAACCAGGAAGATTGAATTTATGGAAATTTCGGGGGATTTCCAGCGGGGGAAGGCTCCATATAGCGCACAATGGGGCAACACGATGATGAAGAAGAGAGAATCAGAATACAGGTGGGTTATGTAAAAGATAGGGAATAATAAATTTGAAAAAAAAACAGACAGTGAAAAAATACCAAGGGATTCAACATCCGAACTCCGCCATGGCAATAATCAGGGTACGTGTAAGTATGCTTAACTGGATTTAAGTGGCTGCCCCAAAATCCTTGAAAGAAAACATTATATACTCAGGCTTCTAAAGAAAAGGGATAGGAAAAACCAAAGCCAAGTGAAGAAATAAGGGAAGAACAAAGGTTTTAAACAACAAAACCCGCTGCCTCTTTGCAATAGTACGTCCTTTCCAAGAAGCAACAACATGGGAGGCTTTCTCCAGAACAGCAGTCCAGTTGGAGAGAGCATCATCAGAAGCACCAAAGGACAAACCCAATATCTTGATTGGGGTGAACTGCAAAGGCACCCCAGCAGTAGAGGAAAGAGAACTAGAAGGCTGCTGGATTGAGAGATACAATGCAGAACTCTTGCCAAAGTTCAGCTTAGATCCAGACACTCGTTCAGAATCCGTTAGAAGCTGGAGCAAATCCATTTCCTGAAGCCGGGGGGGTGATAAGAATACAAAGGTCATCCGCATAAGCCGAAACCGTGGGAAGAGAGCATCTGGAAGGGAAGAATAGGTGAGGAATTGATGCATGGCATAGAATCTTACGAAGTAAGGGATCAATGTGGAAAACATAAAGGAGATAACTGAGAGGACAGCCTTGTCTAACCCCTGTATGACTCAAAAAAGGAGGGCAATATGTACCATTCACATAGGGATGGATCCAGCTCATGGAATAGAGTAGTCTGATCCATTGTATAAAACATTGCAGAATACCATAATATGACAGAACATGAAATAGGTAAGCATGATTCACTCTGTCCAATGCCTTCTCCTGACCAAGAGAAAGGAGAAGTGTGGGCGAAGAAGGAGAGCGAAAGGCTGAAACATCCCTCAGAAGGGAGAGGTTGAAACAATAGAACGGCGTGGAACAGCACAAATCTGTACTTCAGAAATGACATGGGAAACAACCGGAAGGAGACGATGAAGCAAAATGGAGGCAAAAATCTTATAGTCCACATTCAGAAGACTTAAAGGCCTCCAATTCCGAATATCCGCCCTATCCCCTTTCTTAAACGAAAGAAAAACAATAGCATCAGAAAAGTGCAGAGGAACAGAGTGAGTGTCAATGATAGTATTAAAAAGTAAAGTAAGAATGGTAGAGAAAACAGCAGGAAATGCTTGGTAAAGCTCTGCCAGGAGACCGTCCCATCCTGGGGAAGTAGACCATTTGTGCTTCTTAATTGCAGCCTGCACCTCTGCCACAGAAATTGGAGCAGTCAACTTGGTACAAAGCTCTGAAGGGGGAGAGGGGGCCTGAAAATCCAGAAAGGAATCAGAAAGTTGGGAGACCACTGTAGGAGTCCCAAAGATGCCAACTAGATGGGAAAAGACCTTTTGCTGTAGAGAAGAGATAGTATCATAAACCGTGGATGTGTCAGGATCAGTAAGACAGTCAATGTGTGTGGCCAACACCCTGTCAAAACATTGCTTATAAACATCAAAGGAAGCCTTAGAAGAATGGATACCACAAGATGCCTCTAAACGCAAAGAGCAAGCCGATATGATAATATTGAAGAGCTGCCATCCTGGCCTTCAAGGAGGCAATAAGAGGGGAGTAATCCAGACCAGACTCACAGACCCTAGAGATGGTATCCCGAAGATGCTGTCTCAAAAGCAAGTACTGATGGTAAGAAGAAGCAGATTTTCGCCTAGCATGCCAGAGAAAAAAATACTTGAGGTCCAGTTTAGTATCATCCCACCAACGTAAGGGGGAGGTATATGCATCCAAAACTGAAATACGAGCCAACAAAATCTCATGACAATCTTTAACAATGCAAGTATCAGACAACAAGGAGCTGTTCAATTTCCAATGGGAAGAAACAACAAGAGGATGAAGGCAGTAGAGGGAACACAACGCAATGAGATGGCCATGTGGTCAGAGGTTTCACAAGGAACAACTTTCGCTTGCTGGATTAAAACATTCTGGGAAAGAAAGAACAAATCAGTACGAGTAGCCAAAAGGCCTCTATGATAAGTCTTGGCTCCCGTTGGGTGTACTGCATGGTAGCCGTCCTGAAGAGAAGCAGTCTGGAGAATAGCATTCATTGCAACAGAATCCCCAAAAATCTTCCGGAAGAAACCTCCCCTGGCCAACAGGGTAAGTCCACAATTGAAATCTCCCCCTAGGTAGAGATGTTGGGAGGTATGCAAATAAGGCTGCAGCAACTGAAATAAGTCCGAATGGGCTGCAATGCTCTGAGGCACATAAACATTTAAAATTCTAAGTTTCAGGAGATGGAAAGTGCAATCAAGCAGCAAAACGCGGCCAGGGACAAGATCCACCAGCCTGGTAACTGTGCAATCAAAGTTAGAAAACAGAATACCCAGGCCATCACAGGTATCTGCACTGAAGGACCAATAAGAAGGGCCTCTGGTCCATGTGGCAGAAGCCCGAGAGAGCTCGTAGCGAGTTTTCAGATGTGTGTCCTGAAGCAAGTAGAAATCATGTGGGAGGTCCAAGAGAAACTGCAAGGTGGTAAAAAGTTTCCTATGGGACTTCATGCTGCACACATTAAGCGTGAAACAGCGAAGACTTAAACCCACAGACATAAGGAGAAAGAGAAACGAAAAGGACAAAGGTATGACAAGGATACACTAAACAAGGCAACATCAAGTAACTGCCGATGGATGCCCAGAACCCATTTTAGAGGGGGAAGGGTCCAACTGGGAATCAGAAGAGTAGTCCATATGGAGGGAAGAGGCCTGAGAAGATTCACAATCATTTTCCTTATCCATTATGTCACCCCACTGCTTCCGTTTAGACAAGGCCTGGTAACGATTTCTAGTTAGGATGGACTGCCTGAGGGAGGGATTGGGAGCTTTGCGCTTACCCTTAGACTTTCCCTTCTTGCCCTGAGCCACCTCTATAATGGGGTCCTGGGCGGAGGGGGAGGGGCATGGGGTCAGTGGGAACAACCACCGTGAGAGGCTGACACCGGTCTGGGAGGAATTGAATCCTGTTGCACCTGATCTTCCACATGGAGAGTGGATGGAGGAGCATCGCGGGGGCACCACATCCTGGTGTTCCCCATCACGCCGGCAGAGCACCTGCAATTGTGAGTCAGTGATGAGCGCCACCTGGTCCTGAGGAGGGCGGTCAAGTCTATTGTGGTCAGCCCATGGGCACTGGTGGTAGGTATGCCCCTGCTCATCACATTGATTACACTTCTGTGGGTTAGGGCAACCGAGACTCACATGACCATAAGCTAAGCAAATAGAAAAGCATGGCTCATTGCGGTATGGCTCAGATGGGTCCAGGCCCCGCACTTATGACAAGTGTGTGGCTGACCAGGATAAAAACACAAACCCCGATCCCTGCCAATATAAAAACTGCAGGGCAAATGTGAAATACCCCTATCTGTCTGCCTCAATTGAACCTTGACTTTCCAGCCCCTGTCCAGACAAGGCCCTCATCCAAAATAGGATGAGGAGCCTCGAGGATGTCGCAGCGCTGCTTGAGCCAGTATTGGACATCCGCTATGCTCACACCCTCATTACGAAAAAGAAGAGTGATGATCTTCACTGTAGGTTTCGTAAGAGTGATAAGCATAAAGGGGGTCCACAAAGGCTGGGATTTAACTAATTCATATTTTGCCCAAAACCTTTCCAATGTATAAACATTTTTAAAACTCAAATCATAAATGGATTCTCCTTTAACATGTATGAAGGCAAATAACTCACTGGCAGAAATACCCAAGGAATCATGCAACATAGAATGCAACACAGTCTGCCTGTCAGGTGCAGTAGCGAGATCACCAAAAAACTTAAGTCTTACAGCATTCCTGTGCTGAGCAGGAGTCCCCAGATTAAGGAAGAGGTCACTAAGGTGAAACGGAGGGCCCGACACAGTCTCAGCCATGGGAAGAGAAGGCAAGGCTGGGTCAGCAGGATGGTGCAGGGAGTCCTCGTCTGAGGAAGAAAGCTGGGAAACTGGAGGTTGAGGTGCCAAATTAGAGTCCTGTGCAGACACTGAGGAAGTCGAGGGAATTGATGGTTAGCCAACAGTTGGGATCCAGGTGGGAGAGGTAGAACTGTGGAGTAAAGATTCTGAAAATGGCTGCTGCAGCAGTAAAGGAGCAGCAGTGGCAGGGAGTCCTGGAGCTGAATTCTCTGTGATGATGTCCGCAGCACTGCCTGCTCAGGGAGAAGTCCAAGGCGCACCAGGAAGTCATTGGGTCCAACCCGCTGTATGGAGGGCGGAAGCCTGGGACCGTACTGGATCAGGAAGCGGCAAGTCTCTGGGAACAGCCTTGGGAGCAGTAGAAGCAGAAGGAGGCACGCCAAGACAGGTAGGAAACAAAACCGATCCATGTTGGGGGTGAAATGAGCATAAAAGTTTGGGTACAGACTGAGCCGAAGTAGATGGCAGGGCAGCATGCAAGGTGTCATCTCAAAGACCATTTGCCGCAATTGGGAGTGGTGCTGCAGAAAAACGTGTCGAGGTTGGGAGGAGGTAAGGGGAGCATTGCAGGCCTCAGAAACAGTAGGCAGTATAACATCCTCATTCAGTGTGTCAGCAGATGTAACGGTTGGTGCAATAGGAGAGGAAAGTACTCCAACGCTGGAATCCAGAACAGGCACAGAGTCAGTTAAATCATTACTGTGAGAGAGAGATGCTGCACAATAGGCTGAGAAATATCCATAGAAGATTGAGGATGCAGAGCCGCTTCACAAGCACCCCCACTGGGGTCCGGGATGGCAGCCATCTTGAGTAGCAATCCAAAACTGCCAAAGGATCCCCTACTGCAGAGAAGGGGAATTTCCACGGTGCCCAGGCCAGTTTTCCCCATTCACTAAAATACCACCAACAGCTTCATAGTTTCAGTGGTCCTACCTGGTCAACAAAATTCAACAAGTAAATAAATAAATTTTACAGGGGTTAGGAGCAATTTACAGTGAACTTATATATATAAAAATAACCTTAAGCAGCTCAAACTTTTGTTTAAAACTGGCAGCTAATAACAGTATCCACCTGTGATTCCTGGCCCTGTTAATGTTAACACATTCTCTGGTGTCCACAAGTACAACCCTCCCCCTTACCACCGGGCCCATTAATAAAAAAATAATTCGCTGGTGTGCTGTATAAGGCCAGTCTGTTCCAGTGGTATGCAGACATGAGGCACTATGTGCCTTATTGCCCGCCACATCAGTGACCCGAGTTCAGGAACATGCCAGGTTGCCAGGGGTCAGAAAGCAGATTGAACATTCATCACATAGCTGTCCTGTCCCTGCATGGGGAGGCATGCTGATTTGACCTTTGGCTTCCTCCATGTGAAGGCAGGAACTCAAGAGGAGAAAATGCAGAAATGGCTAGCGCAGGCTTCATAAAGCCCTACCCAGCTACTCTGTCCCACATGACCACTTGGAGTACTGGCTCATTTGTGGATGTAAGTGACTAGGTGGGGGGAAGGATGTCTCTCCCCTTTCTGGCCACCCTATCATGGGGGACAGAGGAACTTTGGGATCTGTGGTTTGGGACGGGGAGTGATGGTCAGGGAAGGTAGGGATAGGGCTGAGAGCCTGGCCGAGTCAACTGGCAAGGCAAAAAGTTTTATGGAGGGGGAAAAATGCTGCAGTATGTCAGACTTTAACACATACAGTATACACAACCCTCCCATAATAGCTGCAGCTGCACTGTTACAGTACACCTATCAAGTACAGGTAATATGTACAGGGTCTCTTACCAGGGTACTATTGAGCCAGAGGTAGGAGTCAAAAAGGGATGATATTTCTTAGACTTGTATAATAAAATAGAGGAAATGGGTCACAAAGGATCCTCAGTTCTTAGGGAGTTACTAGGAAGGATAAGACAGGTTAGACATATTGTAATACTTATCTGATGGGGAAGGAGTTCACATCCTGTGAGTCCTGCAAAAGTAAAGAGAAGAAGGTTCATATGGAGCAAATACAGTAATGGGAACAATAGAGAGGAGAGACAGATGAAATGGGTGTAGTACAGTGTAAGAGATAAAAAATACAGCTGCAGAGGGAAAGGTATACAATTAAATGAAGTAAAAGATACAGAGATATGCTTGATTTAAGTATTATGCTAATATCAGTTATAGTTTACCATGAGTGTCAAAAACAAAATGTAAAAAAAACAGAATAATGAAATGTGTGTTGCTTGGAAAAATTGTTCCTGTGTTTTCACCTTGACTTGCATATTGTTTTTAGTGTGTGGTGTATATCACTTTGACATTTCTATATAAATGAGATGCATGTTTGTATTCCTCAGACCTGCCCTCTGCAGAAGGCCCACTGAAGGCCTGAAGTGCTGGCCCAAGTGGATGTATGCCAGGCATCTTGCCAGAAAATAAATCTTGCACTTTGCATGTAAAACTGAATCTAGGAGTGCTGAGCACTCTTTTCTTTTGTTATTACAAGCTGGCCACTTTGCTTATGCACCGCCTTTTCCTTTACTTGTGCACCACTCCACACTACTTATACAGTAGCCACAGCACCGGCCCCTGACCATCGCAGGACTGAACCTCCCACTCCTGACAGTTGCAGGACTGTACCCCCTCAGACAGTCACAGGACTGACAACCTCCACTGACAGTCTTGACAATGACTACCCACCTATGGCAGTCACAGCACTGATCCACACCTCTTGAGAGTCACAACATTTTCTCAGTATTCAAAACAGTCACAGAACTGCTCTCCTACCTCCACCCCAACCTGGCAGTCACAGCAATGACCATACACCCCTGAGAGTCAAAACATCGATCCCCAACCCCTCATATTAACAGCACTAGTCACAGCACTGCACCCCGTCCCATTTACGGCACAGATCATCAATCCCCAACAGTCACAGCACAGCCACTTCACTCTCAAAAGTCACAGAACTAACACCCCCTACCATCAGTCACAGCAGTAATTCCCCACCCCCTGACAATGACAGCACTGACCTGCTACTCCTAACGGTCACCACACTGACCCCCATCCACAACAGCCACAGCACTGCCTCCTCATCCACAATGGTCACAGGAGTGCCACCCCAACCCCGACAGTCACAGAACTGTACCACCCTGTCAATAGTCACAGAACTAACACCTTCTACTGTCAGTCACAGTGGCCACCTACCCGACAGTCACAGTGCTGATCCTCATCCCACAACAGTGACAGCACTTATCTCCACCCCCAACAGTCACAGCACTACCCACCACCACCACAGTCAAAGCACTGTCCCCCTAAATCCATGACAGTCACAGGTCTGATACCCTCTACAGACAGACACAGCAGTAATCCCCACCTCCAAAGTCACAACACTTCCCCCCCCACTCACAAAAGTTACAGCCCTGCCCCCCCCACCTGGCAGTCACGGTGCTGGCCACCGACCCCCTGAAAATAAGTGCACTGGCTCTCCACCCTCAACCATTAAAGCACCAACACCCCCAACCACAACAATCATAGCAGGGTTTTAAATAATTGATTAACAGTTTTTTTCTTGGGACAATACTAACTGTACAGAAAGCATCTATATAGGTTTTCTAGGAGTGTTATGTTTGTTAAACACAGTGAGGCAAGTGCTATGCATTTTCACAATGTTTTAGCACTTTTATGAGCAAAACGCTAATCAATTTTTAGAGTTAAATAAAACCCTGCATAGTACTGACCCCCACCATTAACACAACACTGCCTCTGAACCTCCCTCAACAGTCATAGGACTTATCTGCCCCCTGACTGCAATGCACCCAACAATCACAGCACTGACAACCAGCCACTGGCATTCCCAGAGTTGACCACACCTCAGTCATTAAATCTTAAAAAAAGTTGTTTAAGTCCTGGCAACCCATCGCAGAGAGTGCAGGGCTCGAAACTGGTACAGGCCAACTAGCCAAATTCTGATATATTTTGTGTTAGGCTAGTAAGATTTTCCATTAACTAGCCCTATAGGTTTGTACTGTAGAATGTAACCAAAAAGTACATCAGCTGGGCTAGTGTAAGAGTTTGTGGGGCTAGTCAATTTTCCCAGCCACTAGACTTGCTGGCTAGTGGCTGCAAAACTTAATTAAGAGCCCTGGAGTTGGCCATACTATCCACAAGATGCCCCCCCCCACCCGCTTTTGGTTTTACTGATTTTAATTTATGAAAGTGATAATTTGTAGACTGGAAAATTTTTTATGTTCCTTTGTCATTTTATGATAGATTTGTTGCTGTTATGTGGTGCCCAGAGCTTCCGGGATTGGGCGCCTGAAAAATAAAATGTGCCTTGCCTTGCCTCTAGACATTCCTGCCCAGAGACCAGCTCCAAGCTGAGCATCCTGCTAGGAGTAGAAAAACCCACATTCCAGCACCCCCCCACCCAGCAGGACCACTCTTTCAGTACCAGTGCAACTCTGTATATTAAACCATACATTTCTTGTTAAACAGGCTTATGGAATGTATACTGTCACAGCTGCTGAAGTAAGGAATTCAAAGAAGAAGTATTTACATATAACCCCTAGGTGGCGCTACTTCTAGGGTTACAACCCCTGCCTGTATTACTATCCACAGGCTGAGGGGCCTGGATTTGTAACTAGCCAGTACCAGGGTCTGCCCACCCACGGTAAACACAGTGTTTTGATGCCTCCACCCAGAGTAAGGTTTCAGTGGGTATTTATTAAATTTGTTACAGCCCTCTGGGAAGCTATAACTACCCACTACCCCACCTTTTGGCCATATACCTTGGAAAAGCAGTAATCTCTTGCAACATTCACAATATATTTGTCAACAGACATTAATGATATGCTCATAGGTTTCTCACTTACCGAGGTCTGGGCTTCAGTATGTCCTTCTGGAACCCCCTGCAAACAATGGTTATCAGGCATGCACATTCAGGAATATTCCAAACACAGTAACAGTTAGACCACCAGTAAACACGCTTGAGGCAATATAACATTGCAACATCAATCAGGTTTATTTAGGAGGAGCATAACAAGGAAGGAGAAAATTTGGTCCAATTATTTTAGCCTTACTGGTTTGAGCCAGGATACTGACATGCATTTAGTCTCACTTTGCAGTCCCATAAATATACTGGGTACCCAGATGGAAAAAAGGCTAGCCGAAATGGTGCCTGAGGTTGCAGCTGTTGTTGGGGCCCTTGATGAAAGAAGACATGATGATTTGGCATGCACAGTTTTATTTGTGGCTGGTGGCCAGATGGTCCAGTCACTTGAACCATTAAACTAGTAGTGAAACAGAGATTAGGTGGTACCACAATGATTATTAAAGCTTGCTGCAGGAAGCTACCCTGATTTCTACCCCCTGTAGCCAGACACTGGAGATGAGCTGACGAAATAAGACCTGTGGAGATGTTTCTTCAGCAGGAGGGAGGACTCACCTTATGGTCCTCATATAGCAGGTGATCTGGTGATGCAGGAGCAATTGACTTGGGCTGACTTTGCATAGCTCAAAGCCAAATGGCTTAGCTGAGTCAACAAGCCGAAACCGTGAGCTGGAAGTCCCAAACTGGCTGTCTGCGCAAACACTTCGGCAATTTATGCATATCTATATGAAAGAGTGCTGCTGGTTCCTTTCTAGTCCTTCCAGTTGGCTTGCAGGCTGATCCACAATACTACCTTTTGCTGCACAAATTCCCTGTTGCTGCACACCAGAGCTTGTGCTGACTGATGCACCTTGGACCCCGAGGACTGAACTGCCGAGAAAAGTCTAGGCCCACCAGGCCTAAACTCTGAGAGCTGGCTAGCTGCCCAGAGGCTCACACTTTGAACTGCTGGGCAGATCTGGCAAATCTCCACTGTTTCAGCAGTTACTCCATTTTATATGGGGCTAAGATCCAGGAATTTCACTGACTGCCAAAACTGTCCCAGTCTGTTAACTGACTTGCTTTCTTGGTGCCTAGAAAAGGTCCTCCTTTTTTCACCACGTCTTTTTTAATCCCTATAAGTCTCTGGTCAAAGGTCCAGGCTCTTGATTGGTTGTTTGGCTGCACAATGGTGGCTGCTGCATAGTCCCAAACACACATTTTACTGCAGTCTCAACATAATTGTCCTGGTGCACCAGAATAAACACTATTCTTACATAAATTCCTCACAGTTACATAGCCCCAGCATTTCTCTTTTAAACACATTTATTTAACTCTCCCATATGTGCCTAGTTTCTGTGTCACTGCCTTGCAAATACAGTGCCCCTCTAAAACCAGCAGCAGCTCATTAATATTCATTAGGGCTTCACAGCCCTGACATTTGCCCTTTAATACTGGTGCCCCAGAAGCAGCACTTCATGTGCTTGCCCTATATTTATTTAAAAACACTTTCCCTGCCCTTGCTATATGTCCACAGTGCCTTTTTAACTAAATATCATGCACCAGGACCCATGGGAACACCTTCCGACTTTTGACTGCAACTGGTAGTCACAAACCGTGCACCTCTCAAACATGTGAGCAGAGGCTACAAGGCTGAAATGCCAGCTGCTCACAGAATGCACTCCAGGAGCCCAGTAGAGGGCTCACATGAGATAATGGGGCTGCCTGGGAAACTTGGGGGGCACAGAACTTGGGCAAGGCGGTGACATGGGGGACACATCGGGAGGATGCTCGAGAGGTACTGCAAATGTACGGAAGGACTACCAGGTAAGCCCCCCAAAGGAGGGTTACATACAGTCTCTCAGCACTGGTACTGTGTACCGACAAAGAACTAGCAGCTACAGTCCCTCAGGTCTGTGGCTAGAAGCTAAGAATTTGAAGCCTTCAGCTGAGCACCGTGCTAGACGTAGGAAAATCCACATCCCAGCCCTCCCAACAAGACCACTCTTCCAGTACCAGTGCAGTTCCAGATCAGTGGCAAATGTCTGCAATTTAAAAAGAAGGCTTTTGAATCTGCTGCATTAACCATCTAGTTACACATGGTACTTGTGCTGTTTTATTAAAATTGGTTTTGAAATAATAGTTTGTCACCCATTATTGTGAGTTTACCCAAAGCACTGTGTCTGGTCTTCTCTGTTGTGCTGCAGTCTAGGCTACTGTACTAATGACGTCATTTGCTATGTCCATTCTACTAGCCTGTATCTATCTGCAGAACAGCTAGGGAGGATCCTGCTGCATGGGAGTAGTGTACTAGTAATTTATAAGGGGCTGATAACTGTTTAACCTTTAGTGTGCTTGGCTGGACACATGGCAGGTACTGTGTTGTTCAGCTCTGGACAAGCTGCAGGCGTACTTTGTTGTTTACTGAACTAATGTGCTGGAATGTTGCTCAGAGTTCCTGTGGGGGACAAATAGTCACCATAGAGACAATTATGCAAATTAGCACCCCTCTGACATCCCACAGCACTGTTTGACTGGGCAGCTTAGAAAGACGCTGAAGGTAGAATGAACTGCTTTTGAGATGCTGAAACTCAGGAGGAGAAAAAAAGTGTTCACAATAAAATCAATGCCCAGAACAGCTGCAGTACTGCTAGATACCAGGAACAAAACTAGAAAAAGGCACAATACAGCAAAACACTGCACACCATTTGCCAGTGATCTTACATTGTTTGTTAAACAGGCTTCTGGAATATATAATGTCACAGTTGCTTAAGTAAGAGATTCAAAAAAGAAGCATTGATAATCTCTCAGTCCTGGTGCTGTGTACCCACAAAGAACTAGCAGCTTTGCTTACCTAGATGTGGCTTTATAACCTGCAGTTCTGTTTACTTCTTGCTAAGTTCCACATCATTTTCTGCTCTCTGACTCAGAACTACAAGTCTTTCAGCCTGTGAGACTCAAATTCCTCAAGGTTCTAGGGCCAGTCTGATAAAAAAAAAAACTGACAGCAGAATATGCTTGGACAGGGTGATCAAATCCTGTGTTTTTAAAAACTGTAGAAAACTATTTCTTCAGTGCCGCAGCAGGAGGGGGATGAGAGGGGGTTATCAGGTCTGCAGATGGGAGAGTCAGTGGAAAACCAATGTTGAGAGCATGACTGCAGCACTGTGGAGGGACACATGATAGCATTCCTGTCCCCTTTTCCCTTCTATTTCATAGCAATAAGACAGCATGACTATGCCCATGCTGCCTTAAAAACACATTTTATGATTGCCAACATTCTGTAAAGATTGCTGAAGTAGCTAGTAGTTTGATTCTGATTCTTTTTTACCTTTAAAAAGTGAAAAACAGACTGCCCACTCTACTGGTGTTACCACACAAAAACATTCATTGATCAGCTCTCACTGCAGCTTTAATGGACTTGGGAACATCCACAACACAGTCTAGCCACTCATGATGCAGTGGGAGTTTAGGAGGCTGTTGCAGCATGAGTGACTGCACTGTTTTCAAGTGTTTCTAATGTTCAGGAGGTATTCAATAAGAACAGTAACAGGATTTGAAACAAAACAAGGTTGTTTAGATCTGTTGATTTACTACCAAAGAGGTTTAGAATTCTCCAACTTTCAATGGATGTGTTCCCCTGTAATAATGCAGGTGGACTACTAGGTTAAAACCTGACCATTATAGTGACTTAAAGCAGGAGGAAAAGGAGGCCATTATGGTTCTTGAAGGAAATAGCATAGATGGTAGAGGAAAAAGGGCTGCATTCAGGAGGCATAAGAAAACACAGGGGTAGGAGGGCAGGGAGCTATACATAGTAAAAGAAGAAAGCTGGAAAGGTGGTGATGGGAACAAAGACACAGACAGAGGAAATAATCACCAAAGGGGTCACTAAGAGGGAGAAGAATTTCTTCAGCTATGTTTGTGAGAAGAGGAAAGCAAGGGGAGGGACAGTGAGGATTTAAAGGATGGAGGGAAAGACTATGCAGAAGGGAGCCAAGAAAAAGCAGACATCTGGAATAAATACTTCTGCTCAGTCTTCATGGTGGAGTGAGGGGGGATGGACCACAAGAGAGTAGCAGTAAGTGGGGGTAGATGGATACAAATCCATTTTTCAGAAAAAAAAGAGTCTGAAGGGACTTTCAGCTCTGAAGGTGGACAAAGCTATGGGACCAGGCAGAATACATCCAAAGGTTCTGAAGGAACTCAGGGATGTGCAAGCTGCCCCACTAACAGCCTAGCTGAACAGCTCACTGGAAACAGGTATGATTCCAGAGGACCTGACAGGAGCAGACTTAGTCCCACTTCATAAGAGTGGTAGCAGTGAGGAGGCTAGTAACTATAGGGCAGTCAATCTTACATCAGTGGTGGGAAAATGAATGGAAACCCTGCTAAATGAAAGATTGGTTGACTAACTTGAATCCAGTGGACAGCTTGGATTCATGGGGTGGAGGTCATGGAAAATAAATTTGATGAATTTCTTTGTCTGGGTGATCAGGGGAGGGCAGTGGATGTGGCCTATCTGGACATTAGCAAGGCCTTCAGCACTGTGCCACATGGAAGCACCACGTTATCTCGTCGGTGAGAATGCCGACCTCCCCCACAGCGACGGCACAATACCGATGCAGGTATTGTGCTGCCTCTTGCATAGGCATTTTCTGTAGGGAGGCAGCACCACCCACACCTCCCATGTGAGGGGCTCTTCTCCCACACACCCCGGACTTTAGGATTCCAGCTCCAGATTGGAGTTAGTCCGGGGAGGGGGCAGAACACTGGGAGAATGCGAAACACAGAAAAAGGACCATTACCGTGAATGTCAACATAATGGTCTTTTTCTATGTTTCGCCATCGGGGTGTCGACAACAAGGGGTGATACAGTGCCACATAGGTGACTGATAAAGAAACTGAGCAGCCTGATGGTGGGATCCAAGGTGGTGAATTGGGTTAGAAACTAGTTAACAGATAGGAGACAGAGGGTTGTGGTAAACTACACTCACTTGAGTGATGGTAAAGTAACCAGTAGGGTTCCACAGGGCTCAGTACTGGGGCCATTCCTCTTTAATGCCTTCATAAGTGTCATTGCTTAGAAACTGCAAGGGAAGATATGCCTTTTTACAGATGATACTAAAATGTGCAATAGGGTGGACACTCAGGAGGGGGTGGTGAGAATAAGCAGTGATGTGGGGAAACTCAAGGAGTGGTCTATAGCATGGCACCTGGGGTTCAGTGCCACAAAGTGCAAGATCATGCACCTGGGGAACAGGAATCCAGGTGCTAAGTGTAGGATGGGGGGGGGGCAAAATACTGACATTCAATAAACAGTAAAGAGACCTTGTGGTTATCATATTTGATGATGTCATGGAGGTGAGGCAGTGTTACAAAGCAGTGGGTAGGCTAGTGTGATGTTGAAGTGCATAGAGAGGGGTATATCCAGCAGGAGGAGGAAAGTGGCAGTTCCACTCTATCACTTGTTGGTGAGACCCTACCTGGGCCAGATATTCAAAACTTTGCAAAGGACACAAAGTGGTTGTACCTACTTTGTGGTGTGATTGAGCTGAAATCCCACAATCAAAGGGGTGAGCAAGGCATGCTAAATCTGTTTGGGTACACTCACTAAGAAAATGTATGCAGTGCACAATGGCAGAGGGTGGGGCCATGCATACTGGTGCAGCGAGCATATTCAATGTGTTAGCGCTGCACGGCAGGGTTAGTACAGGCCATTTAGTGCTGCACAATTGCTGCCTATATAAAGGCCAATTTAAACCCTGGAAGAGGTGAGTGGAGACACTGCAGGCAACAGTGCCAGATCGTGCTCGGAGGAGCACATATAGTATACATTCTGCAGCAGCACATACAGGAGGAGGAGAGGGCTGATTCCCATCATGGCTTGCATCCATATGTTGGATGCTTAGTTGCTATGCTGCACACAGATAGTACGTCCATGAGTCACATGTAAAGTCATCAGTAATGACAAGTTCATAGGCTGGTACAGGCTCAAGCAGGCCGATGCTTAGGCAGCTGTGTGAGCTGCTACATGATCAGCTCCAGACTGATACCCAACACAGCCGTGCATTGTCTGGTGAGCCAATAGTAATGGCTGCAATGTGTTTCCTGGCCACTGGAACATTCCAGACACCAGTGGGGGACACCACCCATATCTCACAGTTAGCCACTTTGTGCCTGCTGGGCCAGTTCCTAGACAATCTGCTGGATCATGCTGGTGAATTTATCATATTTCCCAATCCAGTACACCCCAGTGGAACAAACAGCAACCATGCAGCAATTCCATCAAGTTGCACACCTACTATCTGCACTCAGTGTCATTGATTGCACCAATATTGAAATTTGGGCATCCACCAGTAATGGCATGGGGATCTATCTCAGTTGGAAGGGGTGCCACTCCATCAATTGCCAAGAAGTGTGCAATGCAACAGGGTGCATCATAAATGTCCTGGCACGGTACTTTGGCAGCACCCACAATGCCTTCCTATGTCATAATTCTATCTTGTGCTGGAAGCGTGAAAATGGAGAATCCCTAGTGGCCACATTATGTGTCAGTATACACCATAGCCTCTCCAGAAGCCCATATGGAACATGACGGGGTAGAACCCAGTATGGACTATAAGTCCCCCATATGCTAGGGTCTATGGGTGGACTGGATAGACCAGCGGTTGTTACCTGTTGTCACTGCCCAAGTACCTATACTGCTATGGGACAGTAAACTATGCCCTTTACCATCACAGGGGACAGTGCCTATCCCCTGCATTCATGGCTCCACACACCTGTCGTCCACCCCGCATCCATTGCAGAGGACAGGAACAATGTGGCACACACTGCCACATGCAACATCATTGAGCATGTGTTTGGAATGCTCAAGATTCAATTCTGGTGCCTTGACCATTCCAGAGGTGTCCTACAGTATAACTCTCAGAAGGTCTGTGCCATATTCCTTGCCTGTTTGGGATATGCCTGCTGGTCACAGAGGAACAGCCTGCATCAGATACAGAGCCAGAGGACCAGGGGATACTGGAGCAACTTGATAGGCATGATCTGAATATGGGCAGGAGAGCCCAGGAGTACCGAGCTGAAGAGAGGTGGGTGACCAGTGGGGTCCCGCAGGAATCAGTGCTTGGACCTGTCCTCTTTAATGTCTTCATAAGCAACATTGCAGAGGGGCTGGAAGGGAAGGTGTGTCTCTTTGCAGATAACACAAAGATCTGCAACAGGGTTGACACTCCAGGAGAGGTAGAGAAAATGAGAAGGGACCTAAGCAAGCTTGAGGAGTGGTCAAGGGTGTGACAACTAAGATTCAATGCAAAGAAGTGCAAGATCATGCACTTGGGGCACAGAAATGTGGGGGAGGAGTACATGATGGGGGGTACTGATGGCCACCAAACAGGAAAGGGACCTGGAAGTAATCATATCTGATGATCTAAAGGTTACCAAACATTGTGAGAAGGCTATGAGGAGAGCCAGTGGAATGCTGGGGTGCATAGGGAGCGGTATCTCCAGCAGAAGGAAGGAGGTGGTGATGCCGCTGTATTGAACACTGGTGAAACCTCATCTAGAGTACTGTTTCCAGTCCTGGAGGCTGTATCTCTTGAAGGACATAGACAGAGTAGAAGTGGTTCAGAGAAGGGTGACTAAAATGGTGCAGGGGCTGCACCAAAAGTCATATGAGGAGAGATTGGAGCATCTCAATATGTATTCCCTGGAGGGGAGGAGGAGAGACAGGGGGATATGATAGAGACTTTCAAATACCTCAAGGGTGTAAATCAGATACAAGAGGGTAACATCTTTAAAAAGAAAGATGTTCAAGAACAAGGGGCTATGATATGAAAATAGAGGGAGGTAGACTTAGGGGTAACATAAGAAAGTATTTTTTCATGGAAAGAGTGGTGGATCCATGGAACAGCCTCCCAGCAGAGGTTGTAGGGGCAAAAGTGATAGGGGAATTCAAAAACACATGGGACAGACATAAAGGAACTCAAGTGATAGAAAAGGCAAGGCAAGAAGGATTTCCGGTGTGATGGCTGCCTGGTGAACAGCTCTGCCTCTTGGCTCCCTCGCCACCCTCGCTCAAAATAACTGTAACCTTGGTGACCGGAGCTCCAGATAGACTCTTCAATTTAAAAATTACCTACTTGGTCTTTTACGGAGTCTTCATTTGCTATGAGCAATCTAAATGAATAAAGAACAGCAGAAAAGCGCTTTAACGCACACACCGCCGAATACGCCAACAAAAGACAAACTGGCTAAAAGATCCAAGGCAACTACTGATGATCCACCTTCAAATATTTTCCCACAAGGGATACTTATGGAGCAAAAGTTTCTTGAAGAACTGTCCCCAATGAAAGAAACACTGCTAATGTTAGCGTTGGAATTTCAGCACATGAGAACTTCTGTGGAACACCTTGCAACCAGAACGACAGATAATGACGATTGCATATCTTCCCTGGAAGACTGGAGGGCCAGGATGGAACTGGAGCTTGTGCAGACCAGACAAAGGCTGAAAAAAGGCGAAGAGAAACTTGAAGACCTTGAAGGAAGGTCTCGGCATAATAATCTTGTGGTGATGGCCTTGCCGGAAGGAGAAGAGGGAGCTGCACCTATCTTATTCGCCCAAAAACTCTGTGAGCGTCTGATGGGGCCTTCCCCAAATGGCCAATGCTACATAACTGAGCGAGCGCATCACTTCCTGCGGCCTATGCCTCCCGCTGGCTCCCCCCCAAGGCCTTTTTTGTTCAAAGTATTAAACTACCTTGACAAGCAATACATCTTGGCCAAGCTAAAATATCTTAAAAAAATCCAATGTGCTGGTCAGAAAATAAGGTTGGTGCAAGACTTACCTTACTCGGTGTGCCAAAAACGATCTGCTCTTCATCCAGTTGTCAATAAGCTCATCACAGCTAGTATCAAATTCAGAGTTAGATACCCAGCTACTCTGCAGATATTAAAGGAGGGTCAGTGGTTTTCCTATAAAAATGTGGACACAGCAACCGATGCTTGTAAGCTGATGTTTCCAGACCTCTTCAAGTGAAAGGTCGCAGTGACACTGTGTGGCTACAGAACGGTAGTACAACATATTGCAACATATTTCATACAGAAGACACTACGACAATGGCTTTTCTGATACATATTCTTTCTGGAATGGCTCAAGATACAGCATAAGTCTTGTTGGACTGATTAAACTGACATTGCGGATCCTTCGCTAGGGCCTTTAATTTTATGTGCAATGCTCCTACAATTAGTCAAAAGGTTAAGTTTGATATTGGCCTAAACTAGAAGATCCTCTTAAGTTTTTTACTTTGCGTGGGGGCCGAAATACTAAGTTATTATATCAAGAGGAGCTAAAAAATAATTTATTTTCTCAATTATGGTTTGGTGGAATTCTGTTTTGAATGCATAGTGGGGATGTTGATGGTCCCTCTTAATAATTTTAGAAGGCACCAAACATCACGTATAGCACAGGTCCCTAAGGATAAAGGGCCTAAAGGCTAATTCTTGTTTTGTTTTCCTAAGTTTGAACAAGGATAGAAGTTAAGTGAGGTGGACCAATATAAATCGATGTATGGTCACTTGATTATACAGTTAATCAGGGTAGTCTGTTGTCATATTCCTAAGTTTTCTCCTTCAGACTGACAAGG
Organism: Neoceratodus forsteri; assembly: GCA_016271365.2. Taxonomy (NCBI): domain Eukaryota; kingdom Metazoa; phylum Chordata; order Ceratodontiformes; family Ceratodontidae; genus Neoceratodus; species Neoceratodus forsteri. The sequence goes on along the minus strand of CM057455.1, from coordinate 1,073,242,448 downwards.
ATAGACTTCTGGTTTTGGGCGAGGGGTGGGGGGGTAGAGGGCAGTAGTGATTAGCAGGTAGCATGAGCATCATCATGCCAAGCAAGAGGGTTGGAGTGCAGTCATTAGGACTGGGGGACGTTCCTGCTAAGCAGATATATGGATCTCCTGGCCAGAATACGATTTATGAGCTTAGTAGGAAGGAGAGAGTATTATTTGTTACTTTAATTTTAGTTTATGTGGGTAAGTTAAAAGGGGAGTATTGTTGGGAAGGGATGGGGTGAAAGCCATGTTCTTACTCTCGCAGTCGAGGTATCCAGGATTTTGGTATGCTCAAATTGTGTTTCCGATATTAGGTTCTTTCATATGAAAATTGTCTCCTGGAACATTAAAGGGGCTCGGTCCCGGGTCAAAAGGCTTCAAATTATCAAACATCTGTCCCTAATGGGAAGCCAAATTATACTCCTCCAGGAAACACACCTCTTAGACGTGGAGAATAACCTTTTCAGGAGGAGCTTCATAGGTACAGTGTATGCCGCAGGATCCTCTACTTCACAATCTGGTGTAGCGATTTTGATTGCCAGGGGGGTGCTGTTCTTAGAACTGCAAAAAATCACTGATCCACAAGGTCATTTTATTTTTCTGAGAGGAGTGTTTGATTACAAGGAAATTCTTATTGGTTCAATATACGGCCCTAACTGAGACTCTCCTGAATTTTTTTCCACTCTTTCTGAATCCCTAGCACCCTTTAATAATTTAATAATTTACCCATAATATTGGCAGGGGACTGGAACCTAGTTATCAACGTTCTTCTGGATAGATCTTCAGGTACTTCTGCCATCCCATCTCCTGCACAGTGTTCCCTCCAAGATCTCATGGAAACCTATGGGCTGATCGACCCTTGGCACTTTCTATACCCTAAAACTAAAGAGTACACCTTTTTTTCACCACTGCATAAATCCCTCTCCAGAATAGATTATTTTCTAATTAATCAAAGAATGATTTCAGGTTTATCCGGGTGTGAAATTATCCCTAAGGTTCTATTGGACCACTCTCCTATTTGGTTAGATCTTAACCCTCTCCCAGTAACCCAGAAAGATACTATCTGGAAGTTAAACTCTCAGTTATTAGTGCACGAATATACGGTAACACATATTAAAGAACTCATTAAGGATTTTATGATTCATAACGAAGGCTCCATTTCAACCTTTGATCAGATATGGAGTACTTTGAAATGTGTTCTTGGGGTGAATTTATTAGACTATCTGCCACTAGGAAAAGACAGCAAGACAAGCAGGCCACCTTTCTTCTAACAGAGATACGATCCCTAGAGACCTCACTACCCAACCTCCCCTCCGAGACAGAGATGTTCCGTCTGACTTCGCTGAGAAATCAATATGCAGAAATATTAAGGCAGAAAGCAGATTATGCCCTTTTTAAAACTCAGGCCAAGTATATAGAACAAGGGGACAAAGCTAGTCATCTGTTGGTGATGAGGCTCAAGAGACAGAAAGAATCTCGTATCAATTTCTTCATTGACTTCCTTACATTCTGGTACTATTATAACCTCCCCTAGAGAAATTGCACAAGAATTTGAGAAGTATGATAGACAACTCTATAGCCCCATGGATCCTCCTCCTTCAGACAAGGATATTGCTGAATATTTGGATATAACTCCCCTCCCCTCTCTTGATGCAACCCAAATAAAAGTGCTTGATTCTCCTATAACAGAACAAGAAATTAGGGAGACCATTAATTCCCTGCCTTGGGACAAAGCCCCAGGCCCAGATGGCTTTTCAGCTAATTTCTACAAATTATTTGAAGCTGACCTGACCCCCATTCTTCACCACTTGTTCGAATTTTTTAGTGAGCATGATTTCTCAGACCCAACACTGTTGGAAGCAATCATAATCGTGCTTCCGAAACCAGGCAAATCACGGGATTTGGTTACCAACTATTGCCCCATATCACTAATGAACTATGACATAAAGATTTTTGCCAAAATTTTAGCTTCTAGAATTGCAGAGGTTTGGGAGGGACTCCTAAGCCCTGAACAAGTTGGGTTTGTACACGGTAGATCTTCCTAGGACCACATTCGTAAGCTTGACCATATCTTTTTGGTGTCCAGGGAAGCGAATCAGCCTATGGCCCTCGTCTCCCTGGATGCTGAAAAAGCATTTGATAGGGTCAGTTGGCCCTTCCTTCTTTGCACTTTATCCAAATTTGGTTTTCCATTAAGTTTTTCATCCCGAGTCAAATCCCTATATTCTTGTCCCACTGCAAAAGTGTATTGCATCGGAGTTATATCACCCTCTTTTCCTCTCAGATCTGGTACTCGACAAGGTTGTCCCCTATCACCACTACTATTTAATCTATACTTAGAACCATTGTTACGACAACTGACAGCTTCTCCACTCTTGAAAGGAATCAAAGTAGGATCAGTACATCTAAAAATGTCTGTTTATGCAGACGATATACTTCTTCATGTTTCTGAGCCTCATAATTCCATCAGGACTGCTTTACAAATAATACAGAAATTTAGTTTGGTTCCCAATTATAAACTTAATCTGAATAAAACTGAAGTGATGGCACTTAATCCCCTCTTGTCTCAGGCTGAGATCGACCCATTCTCTATGATCTGGAATACTCGTCTGAAATATCTAGGGATAATATTATATACCTCTGTAACACTAATGAAAAAACTCAACTTAGATAACCTTATTTTAACCATTAAACAAGATCTAGAAAGATGGACTCCAATGTATTTGTCCCTACAGGCTAGAGTCAGTGTAGTCAAAATGAACGTTCTGCCCCAGATATTTTACCCATTTGCATATGTTGAATATTCATCTTCCCTTGTCATGGTTTCGACAATTACATGGGGTGCTTTCTAAATTTCTGTGGTGTGGCAAACCCCCAAGGAGGTCATATAACCTCCTCTGTGCACAGCGACAGATGGGAGGACTTAAACTTCCTAACTTTTATTATTATTATTTGGCTAGTCATGCATCTAAATACATACGGTGGAATTACACGCCTCAGGACTTGGAAACTTCCCTATATACCCCCTTGTGGTTAACAATTGAATATCATATTTTAACCAAGGCTGGTTTTGCACCTTCTAGTCTGCTGTTTACGTCGCCAAGTCGATCACCACACTTTCTACGAAGCTCAGTTATACATACATCCTTAAAAGTTCATATACAATTGTGTAAAATTCTTCGATATAATAATCAACAAGACTTGTCCCAACCACTGTTTGGTAACCCCAATTTTAAGTTTGGCAATCAAGTGATCTCACCTCCAAAGAACTGTCCTATCAGTCATGTATTAGTGAGTGACTTGGTGACTGACGGGAGACTTTATAATACCTCTGAAATATCAGCACACTTTCAATTACCTAGTAAATATACATTTTTGGGGTTTCAAATCAGACATATGTTAATAAAATGGTATGGTTCAGACATCTTGATTGTTCATTCAACAACCCCGATTCAGGAAATGTTAACTTGTAATATGCAACCCCATGCTGTGTCTCACCTGGTTTTGATCTTAATAAGGTTACTTTATTCAGCAGAAGTGGGATACCCTCGATACCGGGCTCTAACTTTTCCTGATGAAACCATTTTGTGGGAAAAGTTATGGCGGGGTATATACTTATACACGTCCAATGATCGTCTCCGGCTGATACAATTTTATATTTTACACAGTATCTACTACACTCATGTAAAATTGCTCAAAATGGGCAAAGTCCCGACTCAGGCTTGCTTCAGGTGCAATCAAAATGTAGGAACACTGCTTCATGTATTTTGGGAATGTCCCAGAGTAACCCCCTATGGATCCTAATTCAGAGGAAAGCTGATCCGTTACTGGGTTTACAGGAGTTATTTACTCCCCAAATCTATATACTGGGAGATTATAGCAACATCTCAATTAAAGAAAGACAGTATTATATATGTATTATTTCTTTATCAGTCAAAAAACTCATTCTCCGACTCTGGAAAGATCAAGATGTGATAACTTATTCTGAATGGGTAAATTAATTGCTCTACAACCTCAGGATTGAAAAAACAATTGCTAACCTTCGTGGCAATATTTTCTTGTATAAAAATAGATGGGAGAAACTGTATACCCTTTGGTCTTTATCCCCCCCTTAACAGACTGTAGAACCACCACACAATATGAATACCTGGGTTACATGTAAACCATTGATAGATGTGAAACACTTGTTCCTTCATGATATTAGTGGCTTTCAAAGGGTAGGGAAGGGGGGTGGGATATCTGGGATAGGATTGCTTGTTTGGGGTGGGGGAGGGTAGGGTTTAAGTTGTTAGGGGATGAATGCTACACTGTCTGTTTTATGGTCAGTAGATATTGTATTGTTAAATTCCTTTATGTAGAGCATGTACTGTCTTGATACTCTGTATATATATTTTTAAAGTGTCATGCTGTTACAGACTCTGTGCCTACTGTATATTGTATTGTGGGTAAATAAATAAATAAAATATATTAAATTTAAAAACAAAGAAAAGGCAAGGCAAGGCAAATTTTATTTTTCAGGCACCCAATCCCAGAGGCTCTGGGCGCCGTACAATAAAAACATACTAACAATACAAATAAATTAATATAAATAAAGCAATAAAAATGGCAGCATAAATAAGTACAGTTACTAAATATCTATATTAAAACTGAACTCTGGAAAAATAAGACTGGGCACCCAGGGAGGACTAATATACAAGGTTTGGGAAAGCCTGATTAAACAGGAAGGCCTTGAGGAAGGCCTTAAAGACCTCAACTGAAGGGGCCTCCCAAATAGGTGGAGGAAGCGAATTCCACAGGACGAGGCAGGCGACACTGAATGCTCTGTCACTGGTGGTTTTTAGCCTCGTCCTGGGAATCGCCAGGAGGCTCCTAGAGGAGGACCGGAGGGGGCAGACCAAGACAGCAGATGTAAGAAGCTAGGATCCAGCCCGTGTAGAGCCTTAGTGAGCAAGCCCATGTTAAAGAGGATCCTCCATCTCACTGGCAGCCAGTGCAGGTCATGCAGAACTGAAGTAATATGACAGAATTTTGGTTGCCCAGTCAGTAACCTAGCAGCCGCGTTCTGCACTAGCTGCAGCCGGCGGAGGTTACCCCCCCCCGAGACCCCGAGGTACAGCGCATTACAGTAATCAAGTCTGGATGCCATGAAGGCATGCGCTAAAGTGGGGAGGTCCATAGAAGGAACTATGGGCTTAACCCTGGCGATATTCCTAAGACGGTAAAAGCTGGTCCGGCAATGGATGACACCGGGAAATCAAATGACAATCCACTGTCAAAGGTCAGGCCAAGGTTTCGCACCTTAGAGGAGGCCCTCAGTGGTACAGACCCCTGGAATAAACCAGTTTCGGCACCAGAGAGCAACCTGTTCCATCTTCTGTTCTACTCCACCACCAGTACCTCCGTCCTATCAGGGTTCAGTCACAACCAGCTGGAGGCCATCCAGTCATTGATCTCTGCAATGCAGTTGTTTAGTACTTCCACCACACTAGAAGCTCCAGAGGCAAAGGAAAAATACAGCTGGGTATCATTGGCATAGCAATGAAAACCCAAGCTGTATTTCCTAATGAGCTCACACAGGGGCAGAAGATACATGGCAAACAACATCGGTGGCAACACCGACCCTTGAGGTACTCCACACAGCAAGGGACCAGACGAGGAGAAGAAATTCCCCATCACTACTCGTTGCCTCCTGTTCATGAGGTATGACTCAAACCAGCAGATAACAGAGCTGGTGAGCTCACAAAATTCCCTCCGGTGGCCGAGCAGCACACAATGGTCTACCATGTCAAAGGCTGAGGAGAGGTCGAGGAAGATTAGAATTGTCCCCTCCCCTGATCTCTAGCCCTGAGGAGGTCATTGTGCACCTGAAGTAATGCAGTTTCTGTACGATGCCTTTCACGGAAACCAGACTGAAATGTCTCATAGAGATTGAAGGCTGCGAGGTGCTCTTCAAGGTGCTGCACTACAACCTTTTCAACAACGTTTCCCAAAAATGGGAGGTTGGAGATTGGATGGTAATTCGCCTTGATGGCAGGGTCAAGTGATGTTTTTTTTTCAGGAGGGGATGAACCAGTGCCTCCTTCGAGGCATCTGGAAAAATCCCCTCCATCAGAGAACACTGGACAATCAAGGCAAACATCAGGCCAACAGTGTCGACACATCTCATTAAGAAATGCGTCGGCACTGGGTCCGGTTCACAGTATGTGTGCTTTAACCTGCGAGCAACCTCAATGATCTCTAATACCTCCACTGGTTTAAACTTCCCCCAACCAGGTGGAGCACTCTCCGGGTGATCCGGACGATCACTGTAGGCCACTGTAAGGCTCACTGGCAGAATGCCCCGACAGATGCTGGACACACTGTCTGAGAAGAATTGAGCAAAATTTTCGCATAAAGTGTTAGTAAAAGTCTTTTTTGGCTGGAGACAGACAGGGTTTAGGATCTTGTCCACAGTCCAAAAAAGCACAGTTGGTCGATTCATCCCAGCAGCAATCTCTCTGGACAGGAACTCTGCTTTCTTATGAGTGATTTCTCCCTGATACTCACTATAGTGTGAACACAGGGCCAGTCTATCCACCTCCAGGCAGGACATCCGCCAGCAGCGCTCCAGCCTCTTACCCACAATCTTCATCACCTTGAGCTCCCCATCAAACCAAGGGGATCTCAAGTGAGAAGATCTGGGTTGTACATGGGCTGGTGTGAGGGAGTCGAGCGCTGCCGTCATCACCCTGTTACAGGTGGCAACTGCCATGCCCAGACACCCTATACATGCACTGTCCACACTAGAAAGATCAGCTACCACCAGAAATCCCTCCAGGGTCAAACCCTTCAAAGGGCAGTAGCTGACCATCTCAGCAGGGGGTGGGCTCTCAGGAGGGCCCTGAGCAAAAACCCCATCGTGCAGTGATCGGACCAAATGACCCAGTCAATACTGAGGTTACTAGCCTCAAGTCCCAGTGAGAAAACCAGGTCCAACATGTGGCCATCCTGGTGGGTTGTGGTGGAAACTTCTTGTGACAGGCCCAGAGATGACATGGTCTGGAGGAGGCTATAACCTAGCCTAGATTCTTCGTTGTTGGCCCAGGCATTGAAGTCCCCCAGGATCAAACACGGGGGGACTTCAATGTCTCGCAGGCAATAAGATCGGCTACCTCCTGTAGAAATTCACCTGCCGCACCAGGGGGAGGTAGATCAGGAGAATTTTACAACCTGCACCTGGACCTCCACGCATGGCCACACATTCAAATGAGCCTGGTCTTCCCACTGAGTGCATGGAAAAGCCAAGCTCATCTAAAGTAGATGGCAACTTTCCCGCCCCTGCGTTCCACTATGGGGCAGTACACCACCGAGCATCCCAGGGGGACGGTGGCCTCTAAAACCAGGCCAGCATCTTCCCCCACCCATGTCTTGGTAATGCAAGCCAGATCGACTGAGGAAATCAAGTCTGCAATAAAGGCAGTTTTGTACCTAATCGATCTGGCATTGCAAAGCACTGCTCTCAGGGGATTGGTGGACAGTGTAGTCCTTCTGGCTACCTGCCCACTCAGTCTGGTGGGAACCCTAGAAACAGGAGCCAGATACCTCTCACCTCTCACATGGCCCCATTGATTTCCAGGGCGCCTTCTACACCCAACCACCTCAATCCTGCCCCCCCATGGTGTATGGGGCACCACGCCATACCCGATCAGTGCAACCCCTTTTTATCCCAACCTTCCGACAGTGATGTGCTGTAGTGGTGGAGACTGGAAGGTCAGTAAAACGCCACAGATCAAGCAGCTGAGACACCCCATACACTATCTGGCCCACCCCAGGCCCCCTAGCCCTCCCAGATGCATAGAATCCAACTACAAATGGCCTCTGGCAACTAATTCACACACTCACGTCAATCAATCACACTAGTAGTAAAACCATTTATTTTTATACAGGACAAAGAGACACATGTCATAAGGGTTAATTTCCCTGTTTTCAAGACAGTCATGTTTAGATGTTACATCCATACGCATAACAATTACTATGGACATCTACAAATACATAACATTGCTACACATAACATTATCACTTATATACATCATATCAAATACATAGCATACATACAGATATCAACAATGACATTCAGTATCAACAATGACATTCAGTAGCAAAAATAGATTTCAAGTTTCTGCCAACTACTGATACAGACAATAATCCTAGCCACTCAAACACCATCCACACTAAATAAAACAAAAAAAAAACAATACCCAACCCCACTCCCACCCAACCACCAAAGGGAAGAGTAAGCACAGAGCAGGCCTTAAAGTTTAAAAGAGCATTTCCCAGATCCCATTAACTTATGCCTAGCTAATGCTTGGTCGGATATAAACAATTATTAAACAAGAGCTGAAAAGGGGGTCCCCACAACTAGAGAGTAACCAGACAGCTGTAGTTCAGGCAATCCACATGGAACCAGCTGTCTCGAGACGTGGTAGTCTGTACAATCCAATCCCCCCTTCATGATAATCCAGTGGGGGGGGTTGGGAGACCAGAAGATCCGCAGTAATCCACAACAATTCAATCCCCCCCCTTTACAAAAAGAGCCACACCGAACGCTACACCACTGATGGCACCAAGTACCATCCAACCCAGAGAACCAGGCATTAAATAATCAAGCCTCCATGGCTGAAATGCCGACTGAAACAGGTGACCGATCTTCCCCCAGGAAAATGAGCACGGGGATGCCTTCTACACCCGTGCTCTCCTGTGGAGGTCCACACCCCAGCAATGGCCCAGCATGCTCACGACAGCCCCTGCATATGATGGCAAGCAGGGCGCCGCCGCAGACCAATAAGCTGTGTTGCACAAAGTTCACAGAGGAGAGAGTAAACGCACGGTCCCAGGGCAGATCCTGAAAAGCTAGCCCCTCCGCATCAAAGAGCACCTGAGTCAGTCACGTTGCTAGATGGAAGTTTCAAAGGTCACTACAAGCCCACGATGGTCTGAGGGAGTACACGAGACCCGAGTCAGGAGTACAAACATCCAAGAGTATGGGAGTTGGGACCCTGCACCTGTTCTGAAGCTCTTATAGTGGATTCCACAAAAATCAGTTCAGCAAGGTAGGGATCTAAGAGAGACAGCTAAAAAATTAAAAAGCTTACTCCACAAGCTTAATCACTTCCCCACCCTGCCTCACGCTAATGAACCCTAAGCTATCCACTAAATAAAACAGAGTTTTTTGGATCTCCAGTCAGAAAATGAACTGGAGATCAAGCTCAGTCAGCTTTGTTATTTAGAGGGATAGTGCAATAAGCCAACAGAGGAGGTGCTCTCAGCTTCAGAGAGCTGCAAGTGGCAGGCACAGCTCCACCGCCATCTTGCCCCAGAACTGCATATCATTTAGGATCAGCAGTATATGAAACAGGTAGGGAAAATGGGCAGACTAGGTGGGCCAAGCAGTCCTTATCTGCCGCTAAATTCTATGTTTCTATGAGCCCGAATTGTACAAGACTTCTAGGGACATGGCAAGTGAATACAGACCAAACAGGATTGTTAAGCAATGTATTATCACACAAAAAAAAAGCAACAATGCAAGCAGTGAAGTATGCTAGGCAAGGATGCCAACAAAGATAAATGCCATACAGGCTGGTTCGAAGGCAGTGCATGGCATAACAGTCCCTAAATGCACGGGGGTAGCACATGCAGTACACGCAAACACAGCCCATGTGGTGGGGCAACAGAAATCTATACGGGGTACCTGACAGCCAAGTGGGGTGGGAGTTATACTACAGGCTATCTATGCCAGGGTCAGGCAGCTTGGACCATGACACAAGGGCAGCTGGTAATGTCACGGGGGTACAGCGCAGGTGGTTCAGAAATCCTGTTGGCATGCAGTAGCCAATCACTGCCTCATCCATGAGAGGAGAGGAGCAGAGTAGTGTATAGCCCAGGAGCAACTCCCATGTCTAGGGGTATTTGGGTGGTAACTTATTACCAGGAGCCATCCACTTCCAGCAGTTCTGTGTCTGGCTGCCTCATGCCTGATGGGTGTGGTCACTGGGCTGCCCTCTATTGAAGTCCCTACACCACCCCATTAGAGCTGCCTTGGCCACGCTACCTATGCCCTTTATGGGGACACGACTCACTGATGCCCAGCATTGCCTGCTCTTATTGGAAATTCTGGGGGTGTCTGTTTCTCCCTCATTGGTGTGGTACAATGGCCACAATGGCACTTTGAAGCCACCTTTGGCTGGTCACACAATAGATTTTATTTCACTCACATTATGTACAGATTAGCAGGGTCAAATGTAGATGCAGATACTTAATTCCAAACATATATTAATTTCATACTGATCCCTGTGTAACTGTGAGGGGACCAGGCCACATGCGTACCCATGTCATTAACAGGTCTGACACGGGAAGGGGCTATGCCCTTCTAGATAGGCCATGCACCAGGACATGGACAACCAATGTTCTGAGTTAGAAAAAGGCCACTGGAACCTTGCCCCTTCCTTGGATCCTACTGTCTTAGCATCAAGCAGTCATAGGTTTGAGGCTTACCATGGCTAACCACATCTCACCCTTTTCTCTCAGGTCTCAATGTCATTGCACCACCTCATCTAATCTTCCACAGATTCTCAGGTTTTGCTCTGTTCATGTTCTGCTCCTTCACAAAGGATCCAGGTGACAGGACAGCTGCAGGTTACCCTTGATTGCTGCAATGGTACATTTGGTATGAAAACCATTAGGTGGCCCTTCTTGAGTATAGGCCACCAACAAGCCCTTGCTGTCTCTGACCTCAGACTCTGGCTGAGATCTAAGCTGCCAGAGACCCCACCTGAAGGATCCAGTGTTACTCTGGACCCAGGACCCTGCCACTACTTTGAGCATGCAAGCCTGCACTGGCTGGCCCCATCTGTTCCAATACTGGGAAGCTATGGCCCCTACAAAGCTCTCTAGAACCTCACTTTTGGAGGGACTGGGGCTCCTCTTAAATTATCTGGACAGGCAGGTAGAAAATCTGGGAAAGTTCTGAACTGAGGAGTACAGGTTCTAATCTAATAAGTACAGGGTGTGCTCTGCATGGGGAAGGCACCCTTTTAACAGAAATATTGGATGCGGTATTTTGTTTATTTTAAATTGTGTATTTATTAATTTGTTATGTTATTATAATTGCCTGTCATTTATGTATGGCACCCTGAGCCTTTGGGGAAGGGCGCCTTTCAACTAAAGTTACTACCACCCTGTCACTGGGGAAGAATACTGTAAAAAAAAAAAAAGGAAACAGCATCTGCTTTTCTGAACAGGCCAAAATAGTGACCATTTAGAGCAACCTTTACAGAATCCAAGTCCACCTTGTAATCCCCTTTTGCAATAGATGAGTTACAGCTATAACTAAAGAGTAAAATCCCTCTCCTGAGCAGGGTAAAGTCCTAGAGTACCCACTGGCCCAAAACCTGCCAACTAAAGTCTCCACAGCCAGAAATGTGAAGTTCTGGTGGAGAGAAGCCTGCCTTATCTCTCCTTTATTCATAGCATTTGTGAGGTGGATGCCTGTTTGGACTGGATGATGGATCCTTTCCCACTTATGTGATATGGAATATTTTTTTTCCGGGAGAGATGATTAACTGTGGGAACTCTAAAAGAACTGTGAGTACTGTTGGACCGGGACCTCTTAGGAGAACCGACTGAGCCTGGTGGCTTATGAACTTTTCTCCTTGTATGATAGGATAACCCCCGCCCCCATCCCTGCTTTTGTCTGTTGCTAAATGTGGTTGTCTAATTATGTTGTAATGTTTTCTCCTTTTATGAATTTTGTTATATAACTACAACTGTTTCTGATGGTTGTGACACCTTCTCCCTAATATTTATAAATCAGATTGCTCTTGTTACACTGTTGAGGGGCCAGTGAAATGGCTGCACACTGCTTGCCTAACCGCGAACACTGTAAACAGGAAAAGCACAATTACACTTAATGGCGCCATCAGAAATAAGACTTGTATTACTTTAAATATCTTTGAAAGGACGCTCACACAATGACAGCACATCTTAGCGATGTAGAAAATGAGCTGCAACCTGTGATCTACATGACTGGGACATGCAATCATCATGTGCATCTTATTTCTTCTAATTTAAATTTCACAGGCAATATTTTCTCAGTCATGTTACTCTTTCCCTTTGTAAACATTAAAGGAGACTGCAGATGTTCAGGGTCCCTCTTAGTTTAAAAGCCCCCCAAAAAACTCTTTCAAGCCAGCCCAGTGGCACTGAGGGTTGAGGCACTGGACATAGAAACATAGACTTTGACGGCAGATGAGGACCGCTTGGCCCACCTAGTCTGCCCATTTCCCTACCTACTGGATAAGCTGCAGATACTAGTTAACCAACAGCCTATTTCTTCCTACTCTCCAGAAGAATAGCCTTATGCCTGTTCCATGCATTCTTGAATTCTCCCACAGTTTTAGACCCCACAACCTCCTCAGGAAGGCAGTTTCATGAGTCCACCACCCTCTCTGTATGCCACACCTCACACCACGCCATCAGCCTGGGTTCGGGAATGAGCCTGGGCCACTGGGGGTCAGCAGGGGGGAGACAGGATTGAGCATCCAGAGGACTGCTCTCCTCTCTCCAGGGAAAGGGACTAGTCGTCTCACCTGCTGATTGCCTTCTAGTGGTGGCTGGAGGGCAGTACAGGTCAGGAGGCTCAGAAGCTGACATGCTTAGATTGGAGGGGAGGGAGGAAGAAAACACAAAAAAAAGGCCGGGGCTCTATGGACCCATGATGGCCCAACTGCTCTGGCGAAGTCTGCCCCCATCACCAGATTTGCCATACCGGGTGGCGGGGGACTGCCGGAGCCCTTCCACCTGGCCCTGCTGCAGAGGGGGAATCCACGGGAGAACCTTGGGGGGCAGATGAGCTGGGGGTCAGGCCGGAGGATATACCCACTCTGAGGAAGGGGGGTCATAGCCCCATGGAGCCTGCGGAAGGCGCTACAAAGAAAGAAAATCAAAGGTGATACAGTATTTTGCTAACAAACCAACACACTTTACCCCATGATGTACGGTTCTCTCCGAGCTGCTCTGCTCTTCACTTGGCTCTCTGTCCCAACTTCCCAAACGTTCTCCTCACTCACACACACATCTACCATTTGGGACTACAGTATTTTGCTAACAAAAATCACAAACACATTTTACCCCATGATGTGTGGTTCTCTATAAGCTGCTTTGTTCTTCAGTTGGCTCTCCGTCCTAACTTCCCAAAGTTTCTCCTCACTCACACACACACACCTACCATTTGCTGAGAGGCTGGACTCAGACCACCACTTCCACATTCGCCATGTCACAGAGAAAGGAGGTTTCCGGCTTGTGTCCCACTGTTGGGCCCGGTTCATGTCCAGCCATGACATTACCCCACTTTTGTGGGGCACGCAAATCACTGCTCAGCAATGCAGCAATGCTGTCTCCACTCTCCAATTCTTCTTTCAGCTCTGGGGACAGCCATATGGAGAGGGCAATTCTATACACAGGGCTTGGGCCTAATTGGTAGCCCAAAGAGGAGCTGCCAATCACAGCATATGGGGGTGACGCTCAGTTCAAACTCAATTGCAACAGGGAGGAGCCTAAGTTGTCAAGAGCTACCAATTGCAGTAGCCAGGGGCAGGGCTACAGGCCCTTTTCTGAGGTGTGCTATAGGCGGATGGCCCAAAAAATAGTGTAGTACTGCAGTGGAGAAGATAAACATAGTGAGGATACAGTGGAGGGCTTCAGCTGGTGGAGGTATCATACCTCAGCTTTTCTACTGTTGTTTGCTCAGTTCCAGATCCGGTGACTGCTTTTCAGAAGCAAAACATCTGTAGGCTCTGTCCCTGCAGCCGTAATAAGTAGATGGTAATTCATTTTATTTCACAAACAGAAGTGTATTATATTGTCTTTCAAGGCCACATAGGTCTCTTCAGAAGGGGCTGTGGTAAAAGAAATTTTGTTAGGCTGATATTGGCTTTTAGGCATTGGTTTCCATTGCCTAAGTTATTGTATATATTTATTGTGTTATATTTGATATATTGTTATATTTTGTTTTATCTTGAATGTATAGTATTTGTTCTCTTTCTGAATGTTCAGCACCCAGAGCCTCTGGGATGGACATCTCTTAAATAAAATGTGCCTTGCCTTGCCTAAAACATTTACAAGGAGAGGTATTTATACAGAGAACAGTTGCTAATTAGGATAATAAGTTAAAACAGTTAAGATGAAAATAAAGTTTTCCACATGAGTGCGACAGTCTATGGCAGGGAAATATAATACCAAAAGAACTACAAATAATTGGGTGGTTACATAGAAAGAAGAGCAGTCTTTAAAATACTGAGTTATAAATTAGTTTGGAGAAACAGACTCTCTTGTAGAGTAAACAAACTTTTATGCAATAGTGTGACAACAAAGCACTATAAACTATTGTTCATTGTTTTGGTGTATAGAGTATGGGGCTAGTAGTGTTAATGTAACTGTAGTTTACTTTCTGGCTTTTCTCTATTCCCTCCCTTGATAGATAGATAGGCTGGGTAGTGTTTGTAGGGAACAGAGGGGTCAGTGTCAAGGGTGAGTAGAGTGCTAGAGAAGGAGGAGGAGGATGGGGAGGGTGGTAGATGAGCAACACCCTAAGCAAGGGTTTCTGGGATAGGTTAGCTTATGTAGGGGATATGGGAGGAGCTATTCCCCCACATTGAACCTCAGGCTTTAGCCCTCCCATTCAATGTTTTGGTGAATAGAGTATGATGTTAGCAGTGCTTATGTAACTATAGTTTACTTTTTGGCTTTTCTCTATTCCCCTCTTGATAGACAGATAGGCTGGGTAGTGTTTGTAGGCAATAGAGGGCCCAAAAAGATACTTCTTCCAACTCATGGAGAGTATAAGTGCTAGCACACAGGACAGAAAAAAAACCCAGGTGAAGAAAATCTCTAAGGTCCCATGGCTATTGGTCTGCCCACCCTCTGGGCATACTAAGAGGAGAGCACCCTAAAGGCTTGATGAAGTTCTGGTTCAGGATTAGGGATATAAGTCTCAAAGGCCAATGATGTCCATCTTCCCAGTTTCTTAATGATGTAAGGTGGAATGTTGTTTCTTGAAACTGAAGTTGCTGTTCTTGGCTGGCCCGGTGGCACTGAGGGCTGAGGTGCTGGATGCCACACCTCATGCCACGCCAGTGACCTGAGTTCAGGAGCGAGCTCAGGTGCCAGGGGTCAGCAGGGGAGGGACCGGATTGAGCATCCACTGGGCTGCTCTCCTGTCCCGGTGGGGAGGGCATTGGGGAGCTCGGCACTCCGGCGGCCCCTGGTGGAGACTGGGGGCACTGCAGTAGCGTGGGGGAGCACGTAATAGCATGCCTGATGCTGGCAGGGTTGCCGTGCACCACAGCGTTGGGGAGTGCACGCACAGGGATGGGGTGGGTGCAGCAGAATATAGGAAAAACATCGGTTCCAGGGGTAGGCAATGGCACCAATCCCCATGTCCATGACCGGGTCCAATCCAGCAGGCCTTCACAGACCCTCCGCCCAGAGGCCCACATCTGCAGCTGGAGTCTACAAATTGAAGAGCGCCCAAGTTAGGAGGGGCAGCCCGACCCTGGAGGGGTTAAGCTGGGGTGCCAGTTAAGAGGCGGGGGTGTAGGAGAGGAAGGTTCAGTCGGGGTGACTTCAGGCAGGACAGGACAAAGGTTGGATGCCTGAGAGAGGCTCCTGGATCTGTGACCGGAGGGAAAAAGAATTGAAAAGAAAAAAAAAAGTTGCTGTTCTGATTCGGAAGGACTGTCCAGTGAATGAATAAGGATTAAGTCTGAGTCAGTGAAGGAAGGTTCTAATGTGATCCAAAAACCATTTAGTTGTCGTGGGTGAATGGTTGCCGGAAGTCAATAAAGGTAGAGACGGAGCTTATCTATCTAGGCTATTGGGAACCAGATTTTGGAAGTACAGTAGGGTAATAAGGTATGAACACCCCTTTATGGAGTCTATTGGTCTTGAAGGAGGGTAAATGTAACTCGTAGTGGTCATTGATTTTCTGTAAGTTGACAATCTTAAGAAAGTTGGTAGAAGGGGGTGGCAAAATGGTAAACTCGACGGGATGCAAAAATCTGTAGAAAGCCAGACATATAGCTGAAGAGACCAAGGTGGTAGATGCAGGATTGAAAGGGTTTGAGATCAGTAAGTCCACCAAGTTTTACATGATAGATCTGTCTATAGGAAGGTGCTGAGGGAACTTGGGGCTTAATTTTCTTTGAATGCCGAACAGAAGAACTTTGATGGAAGTGTTACTGAATAAGGATGGTGAAGATGGAGTAGACTGAGACAAGAAAAACTGGATGCCTGGAAGATACTGTCTGATGGTTCCATAGGACAGCTGCAAGGCCTGATGGCAAAACATTAGGAAAGCCAGAATGTTGTCGACATGTTCGCCATTCAAGGAAGAGGATTATAGTCCACAAAAGGAAGAATACTTTTTCCAAGCGGTAGTGCATGAGGCTCTGGTGGCAGAAGCTAAGGTAGTCTACATAATATTGGAAGCTTGCAGTTGGTAGTATGCTACATCATGATGTGGTCTGATAATGAAGGGGGTGAAGGCATGACTGGATCTGCCGAAGGATATACTATAGGTGACAGAAGGTCTGGAACTGAAAATGAGAAAGGGCATCGGCTGGTTCATTAAAGTGACCAGGTATATGGAAACACTGTAATATAAAATGGTGAATGAGAGACTTCCAAGTTAGTCTTCACAGGAACATCATGATGGTAGTGGAAGAGGAACTGCCTTTGTTGATGATGCTCACTGTGGGTTGGTTATCAGAGAAAACAGATATGGTTTGAAAGGACCATTGATGGCCCCAGAGGAAAGTAGCAGCTACAATAGGATAGATCTCGAGGAGAGCGGATGTAGTGGAGAAATCCTGAAGACGGTGATATCCAGGGGCCAGGAGGCAGCTATCCAAGATTGATTAAAGATGTTGGCATAACCATATTTTGGTGAAGCATCAGTATAGATTCTGGGGTGAAAATCAGGAGACGGGTCTTTATAGAACATTGAACAACCGTTCCTGTAGGACAGAAACCGGGACCACATGGCGAGATCCAATTTGGCGGCTGCTTGTGATGAGAACGTGGTGATGGAGCTCAGCAACTGAAGAAGCTAGAGTCAGGAGGTAGGATATAAATGATCTGCCCTGAGGAATGATTCACATAGCAAAGTTAAGGTATCCCAAAAGGGATAAGAGTTTGTATTTTGAGCAACTAGGTCTGGTAGAAAATGAGTCCACCAAATTCTGGATGCAGTAAAGTTTGTCAAGTGGTAATCTGTCTTCCACATGGGTAGAATCTAGTATGATGCCAGAGAACTCGATGGATGTCATGGGGCAAAGAGTCTTCTCCTCCAATAAAGGAACAGCCAAGTCACGAAACAGCTGAACCAATGCAGTGGTCCCAGCAGCTGGAGTGGAATCTGGGGGGTCAATAAGCAAGAAATCATCGAGTAAATAAATCACAGATGGCTGTCGACAAATGTTTAACAGTGCCCAGCATAAAGCCTTGGCAAATTGATCAAACAATTTAGGGCTACTTTTGCAGCCAAAGGTCATGCATGTAGTGAAGTAGTAGTTACTCTGCCAAAACAGGTCATGGAGATGCCAAAGGAAAGGATGGATGGGCAATAGCTTGAAAGCATCTGTGATAGCCACCTTAGAAAGCCAGGAACCAGGGCCAAATTGCTTGATGACAGTAATGGCATAGTCGATGCGAGCATATGATAGAGAATACTCATCCAAAGGTATCAGTGAGTTAATGCTGGTAGTAGATGAAAACTGGGAGCAGATAGGTCAACAACAGCGGTGCTTCTTGCCTGAGAATTTTCTGTGGCAATGCCTATGGGGTTGAACTGGTAAGCAGGAAAAGGAGGGGTATGAAATGGACCACTGATGAAACCTTTCTGCAGTTCCTTCTGTAAGAGCTGGCAGACAACATCTGGCTCCTTGATTGCAGATTGAAGATTGGGATAAATGAAAGATTTGGTAGGGAGCACAGAAATGCCAGTATGGAATCCATAGGAGAGTACGTCCAGGAGCTGCTGTACAGCAGGAGGAGAAGGATGATGCACCAAAAGGCGGGATAAGGCTGACATGTTGACATGGGTTGAATGGTGAACGAATAGTCATTAATGGCATTTGGGAGCTTTAGCACAAGTGTAATGGAAGTGGGCATCGCTGCAGAAGATGCAAACTTGTAGAAGCATACAACCATGACTAGGGCAGCCAGTTTTGTTGAAAATTTTGCAGACGGTCTTTCTTCCAAAGAACTTTATATGACGGCATCAAAAGTCAAGGTGGGTAGCTGGATTGGAGATGGTATGAAGCAGCCTAGAGGCAGATGCAGTAGGAGAAGCAAGTGGCTGGTCAGACCAGGGATCAGCCATAGAGGAAGGGGATGTAGAAACTGACAAGGAACAAAGGGGTGCAAAATGCTTGAAAGAGCCACAGAGGGAACAGGAGAAAATGTGTTACCTTGCAAAATGGCGGCAAAAGAGCTCGGTGTCCAGGACAGCCTAATTCAATTTGGTGCTGTAATGGGTCAGAGAGGTGGCACCCTTTGCCGAAAAAGATCTGTGATAATCGTAGAAGTGGGTTCCCTTGTAGCATACGCTGAGGTCAGTAAGGAGATACAAATAGGAGTCCAGTTCCTCACGACGGGATGGAAAAGCTGAACAAAGGCATCATGATATAGGCTAAAAGCCAGGACAAATTCAGAGAGTCAGTTTTCACAGGAGATGAGGATCCTTGGAATTGAGGATGACAGAGATGTCACCACGGGAAATGATCCTATTTTCAATTACCTCTTGGGAGGAGATTAGGAGAGTGGCCAGATTTATATCCTTTCTATCAATGATGTCCCTATGGAGGTGAGCTGAGGTGAGATGAGATGAACAGGTAATATGATCAGAGAAGGAGCAGACAATTACATAACTGGGGTTAGGAGAGGCCCTGGAGTGCTGGATGTTGAAGGAGGAGGAGGAGGAGGAGGAACTGGAAGAACAGGAATGGGGATGTTAAGAGCCTGGCTGGTAGATGGAAGAGCCTCCGAAGCAGTGAGGGTGGGTGCTGGAGCAGGAGCAATAGGGATGGGGGCTTCGATGGCAGTCATTCAGGATTCTAGATTGACAGCTGAGGAGGAGAGTTGGGTCATAAAGTCCCGGGATTTTAGACATGAAGGAGTCTTCAGCAGGAGGATCGGATCACCTGGGAACAGTATTATGGGCCGGCCTGGATTGAGAGGCAATGAAGAGATCATATAGTTCATGTCTGCTGGCTGAAGCCACATTTTCACAGTTTGGCAACTAAGCGAGGATCTGTCCAATCTGTGATGGAAAAGTCTGACTTTGAGGTACGCTTGTGGGAGGATGGAGCCTGGCTGGAAGTTTGCTGAGGCTGAGCAATGGAGCCTTCAGTGGTGGCAGGTACAGCATCGGTAGACAGGTTTGATTCCATGGTAAGCAGAAGGAGATGTATGGGGGCCTAAGTAGGCCGGAGCTGCAGGATGTTGGAGAAAGGTTCCCACCTCCCAAGAAGATGGCGAACAGAAGGCGTAGATGAAGGTACCTATGGGTGAAACAAGGTTAGTATTAGGGGAGAATCTGTAAAGTCCCAGGGCTCCTGTCCCTGAAGACAGGCTATCATCTTCTACTCAAACTTTGACAGGAAGGGCTATGGATGGAGACCAAAGGACTGTCGGTGTGAAAGAGTCAGTTGGTAAGTACATATTGGAGATGGACTTCCTGCCCCATTAGCCAAGCAGGTCTATCCTACACTCCAATACTGCTAGGTATGAGTTAGCGTCAGAGTGGTTAGGTAGCGGGATATGTAATGATTAGTGGTGGGCGAAGTAGCCTCAATTCGCTCTGTGGGCGATTCACGGAGTGAAGGCAGATTTGTGAAGTGCTCTGCAGTGCAAAGAGGAGTACGTCACATCATAATAGGTAACACGAAGTCCACTGAAAACAATAACTTCGGATTATTCTGCCTTCCCCAAACCACTACTACACAAATTTTAAGACAAAGTATATTGAAAACAATGTACTTCACCTCACTTTGCCTTGTTTTAAGCTCCAAAGGCGAACTTTGCAGTGATTCATGGGATTTCAGGTCACATGGGCTTTAGATTGTTCTGTACAGCCTCAGTTTGGAGTAGTGTGTGTAGGGGGCTGTTCGAGACAGTCTGCTGTGAGAGCTTTCTGCGGTTCAAACCTTCTAAAAGCTGTTAAGCCTTTGTGAGTCACTTTTTTTGCTGAATCTGAGTGACAGTGGAAGTGTGCTTTGGGGAAGGGGGTATCTGTGGTGTACACAGACTTAAGTTGGAGAAATAGGGAGTTCTTTGTTTTTTGGTTATATTTTTCTTGTATAACTGACTGTGTTAATGTACACACAGTAATATTTTCAGTAACTGTTGATTTTTTTTTTAATTCAATAAACTTTATTTAATTATTTAGCATTGACACAAGTTGGTACAGACATGAAAATTGAAAACATATGAGGTCTCTCCCTTAACATTGTACATAGTTACTAGCAATATAACCTTTAAATGAGGAGATGTGAGGTACATGTCCAGGTAAAACAATCCCGACCCCGACCCCTCTTTCCCCGCCTCCCTACATATTCCTCCCCTATCTCCCATATCAAGTGTGCATATAACTAACTTCGAGATAACAAATTAATTGAACAAACCGATGGGTACAGAAGGGAAATAAATAGAAAAGGCAACCAAATATCACAGACCCTTATGGTTTCCATGCAGTAAGTAAGGCATCCAGGGGGCCCCATCTAGAATGGTATAAATGAGAGCGGTTACTCATGTATAAAATGTGCTTCTCTAACTGGAGAGCGATAAGCACTTCTTTATACCATTCCAAAACCGACAGTCCTGCCTTGTCATTCCAGCGCCTCATGATAATAAGTTTTACTATGATGGAAATCAAAGCTAGGTGTGCCATCCTGACCCCTGGGGTACCAGTCGGGAAATGGTATAATAAGCAGACTTCTGGAGTGAACAGGGAGTCGAGCCCAAGCAGCGGGTCTAGTATTTGCTTAATAGATTGCCACAGGGCTTGAGCCTCTGAACACTCCCATAGCATATGATATAGGGAACCAGGAGTTTGGTTACATCGAGTACAATTATGTGAGGGAAGATGGCCCAATTTGCATAACTTCCCAGGCGTATAGTAAAGGTTATACATGATGTTAAACTGTATCAATTGCAGTCTGTCCTGCTTGACGTACTTATAGATATTTTTCCATGCATTTTTTCAAATATCTGCATCCGTAGTAAGGGATAATTCTTGGGCCCAGTAATAGCAGGTCCCCAATGGTAAATTGGCATCCAAAGATTGCACCTCCTTGTAGACCCTGGATACTGCATGAGCCTCTTTAGCTGAGAGTAGAAGCTTGTTCGATATCTCAGTATGTGACTGGCTTATACCTTCCAATCTCACATAAGCCTTAATGGCCTCTTTGACCTGTTTATATTTAAAAAAAGTTGTAACAGGCACCTCAAAACGTACACGGAAAACAGAGAAAGGAATCAGCTTGCCATCCTCAAACAGGTCCGAGACTTTCTTACCAATCAGAAGAGGCTAGAATGTGGGTGAGATAGGTTTATAATTAATTTTAAAGTGGGGATTACCCACTATAGGTTGCTCAGGGGATGTATACCAATTACATGAGAGGTGAACTTGTAATTGATGGAGGGCTCTAACCGACCATCCAATGGGAGTATTCTTCAACATTTTGGGGAGCTTCTTAGGACTCACATAGATCAAGGAAGTAAGAGTACCTTGATATTGGGATATTAAAGCTTGTTCTGTTTCCAGGCACTGGTGTACATAAGCCTGATACTCTGCCTCCCACTCCGTCTTTGACCAGCAAACTATTTTACTAAGGTGGTGAGTGCAATAATAGGTAAAAAAGGAGGGCAGTACTAATCCGCCCTGTAACTTAGGCCCTGTCAACTTAGTATATGATCATCTGATGGATTTACTTCTCCACAAAAAGGTATTTAAAATGGCTTGCAACTGAGTAAACCATTTTCTGGGAAGAAAACACCCAAGCATCCCTAAAGGGTATAAAACCATGGATAAAACATTCATTTTTACCGTATTTATTCTTCCCCATAGTGTAAGAGGGAGCCCACCCCACCTATCCAGGTCTGTCTTGATGGTTTTAATCAGATCTGTGAGATTGAGTTTAAACATAGTGGGAATATCTCTTGCCACCTGTACTCCAAGATAGGTAAGGGTATGAGGTTCCCACTCCAGATTGGTATTATTTATCACCAGCCGTGAGGTCCTGTTATTCAAGGGAAAGATCTTGGTTTTATTTATATTAAGTTTATAGTTGGAAACAGCTGAGAAGGCATCAATTTCCTCCAAAAGAGCGGGAATTCCTGATACAGGGTTCTCTAGGTGCATCAGCAAGAGGGAGAGGTACCTAAAACAAACAATAGAAACACTCTGGATACAGAAGTTGATACCAGCCCATTTACAGAAGAAAGGGTTCTGAAAGAACTCTTAAAACTGAAGGTGGACAAAGCAATGGGGCCTGATGGGATTCATCCCAGAATTCTAAAATAACTAAGGGTAGAACTAGTGACACCACTGACTACCCTCTTTAACAAATCATGGGAGGATGGGGTGGTACCCGAGGACTGGAGGAGGGCAGATGTGATTCCCCTTCTCAAAAGTGGGAGCAAGGCAGAAGCACGAAACTACAGACCTGTTAGTTTAACCTCAGTAATAGGAAATGATGGAATCACTTCTGAAGGAAAGAATTGTTGAGTATCTAAGGCCAGAGGGCACAGGACCCAAGGCAGCATGGATTCATAGCGGAAGGTCATGCCAGATGAATCTGATAGATTTCTTTGACTGGGTGACCAAAGTAGTAGATCAGGGAGGGCTGTGGACATGGCCTACCTAGACTTTAGTACAGCGTTTAACACAGTCCCACACAAAGATTAATATACAAGTTAGCCAGCCTGGGAGTGGGTCCCAAGATGACAGCCTGGGTAAAGAATTGGCTGGAGAATAGGACACAGAGAGTAATAGTAAATGGAGTCCACTCTGAAGAAAGGGGGTTACTAGTGGGCACCGTGAGGTTCAGTAGTTAGATTAGTCCTTCTCAATGTCTCTATAAGTTTACATTGCAGAGGACTGGAAGGAAAAGTATGCTCTTTGCAGATGACACAAAGATCTGAAACAGAGATGATGCACAAGGGGTGGAAAGGATGAGAAGGGACTTGGCAAGGTTAGAGGAATGGTCAAATGTATGGCAGCTTAGATTCAATGCTAAGAAGTGCAAGGTAATGCACCTGGGAAACAAAAACCCAGGGGAAGAGTACACAATGGGGGCTGAGATACTAACAACAACAAAAATGGAAAGGGACCTGGGGGTAGTCATATCAGATGACCTAAAGGTGGGCAAGCAATGTGAGAGGGCAGTAAGGAGGGCTGGGGGGATAATGGGATGCATAGGGAGAAGCATCACCAATAGAAAACAGGAAGTTATTATCCTTCTGTACAGATAGCTGGTGAGACCCATCTGGAGTACTGCGTGCAGTTCTGGAGACCCAATCTCCACAAAGACATAGACAGGATGGAAGCTGTCCAGAGGAGGGCAACTAAAACGGTGCAGGGTCTGCACCAGAAGACATATGAAGAGAGACTTAAGGAGCTTAATATGTATAGCCTTGAGGAAAGGAGGGAGAGGGGGGACATGATAGAAACTTTCAAGTACCTCAAAGAAATCAATAAAGTCCAAAAGGGTAGCATCTTTCAAAAAAAGAGGTGTGCAAGAACAAGGGAGCACAATTTGAAGATGGGAGGGTGGCTCAGAGGTAATTTAAGGAAGTATTTTTTCACAGAGAGGGTTGTGGATGCATGGAACGGCCTTCCGGAGGAAGCTGTGGAGTCAAAAACAGTGGTGGAATTCAAGCATGCATGGGACAGTCATAAGGCAATTCTAGGGGGTGGGGGTAGGAAGAAGTAGGCTGCTGGTTAACTAGGATCTGCAGCTTATCCATTAGGTAGGGAAATGGGCAGACTGGGTGGGCCAAGCGGTCCTTATCTGTCGTCAAATTCTATGTTTCCATGTTTCTATGTCTGCATAAGCAGACAGAGTATAGCGTCGTTCTCCAATTTTAATACCTTGTATTCGTGGGGAAGAAACTAACTTCTGGATCAGAGGCTCTAAATAAAGGTTAAACAACTGTGTTGATAAAGGGCAGCCTTGTCTGGTCCCTTTCTGAAGTTGGAAGGGATCAGACAAGATTCCGTTACGCCAGACCTGTGCTGACGGGCAAACATATAATAATCTAACCCATTTGACAAATTCTATGGGAAGGCCATAATGTGTTAAAATTACAAACAGAAAATCCCAAGAAACCATATCAAAAGCTTTCTCGGCATCCAAGGACACCAACACCGCTGGTGAGTCAGAGTCCCAGGATACCAAGAGAATATACATAAGTTTCTGCAAATGATCCACGGATGACCTACCAGCCATAAAGCCAATTTGTTCACACCCAATAAGGGTAGCTAACACAGGGTTTAGCCTATTGGCCAGAATTTTGGCTAAAATCTTTACATCCGTATTGATCAATGAAATGGGCCAATAGCTTCCAGGATAAAGGGGATCTTTACCTTGCTTGGGTATAAGAGTAATCAATGCTTTCAGGAAGCTATCCTCCGACATAACCTCCGTATACCAAAAATTAAATACCTCCGTTAAGAGAGGAACAATTTCTGATATACACACTTTATATACATTATTAGAAAGACCATCTGGTCCAGGAGATTTATCTGATGTTAGTTGCTCGATGGTCTGTTTAACTTCTTGTGTAGTGACCAAACTACCAAGTGACCTGGCACAATGGGGAGATACTTTGGGTAGCACCACCGAGGAGAGATAATTAGAAATATCTTGAGCTGCGGGGTGATCAGCTTGCTCTACCGAATACAACTTTTGTTAATATGTCCGCAATTCCCTTACAATATCTCTAGGTGATGTAATAATTTGGCCATCAGATTTGATGCTAGAAATGAAATGGGAGGCCTCGGCCTGCCTAAGCCTAACTGCCAATAGTTTCCCCTTCTTTTTCCCCTACATCCAAGTATTTAATTTTAGTGCGCTTCAGGCATAATTCCACCCTCTGGTATATCAGGGCTGAATATTGGGCTTGTAGCTTATGCAGATTAGCCCAACGAATATCCGGGGACCTACTATTAAGGGTAGTCTCTAGCCTACAGATAGCCACAAGCAGAGTTTCCTGTTGGGCTCTAAATTGTCAGGATTTAGTAGCAGCCAGCCGTAGGCATTCTCTTCTTAAGGCGCACTTCATGGCCCCCCACACCACATTGACTCTTGTAACAGAACCCCTGTTATCAGACATAAATTTAGAGAGGAAGTCTTTAGTCTGTTGCAAGGTATCAGGCTTCTGGAGTAGTTGATTGTTCAACCTCCAGACAAAGTCTCTTCTAATTCCCGGTCCCAAAAAAAACAAGAGCGAGACAGGTGAGTGGTCTGAGATAACCCTCTCATGAATGAATGAGCTTATGACACTTGGGAGCAAAAGGGAACTAAGCAAAATAAAATCTATCGGGAAAGAGATTTATGTGGAGGCGATAAAAACATGTATTGACGCTCCATAGGGTGCAACATCATCCAGGCATCCAAAATATCCGCACCTCTCATCAACTCATGTAATGCCCTTTGCGCGAGGGAAAAAAACCCTGCCTCCGGCAGTCGGATCTATCTATGTCAGTGTATGGAACCACATTCCAGTCTCCCCCTAATATAGTTAAGACCGGTGGGTCAGTAACTAATATACTCAGTAGCTGTGTGAAAAACACAGGGGATTCGCAATTCGTGCCATATATAGCACCAAGTATGATTGGCTGGGTTTCAGTACTTCCATGTAGGAGGATGTATCTCCCATTGGGGTCATATATTTTCTTCCCCATTTTTAAAGGGAACTTTTTTATTTATTAGAATTGCCACCCCCCTTCCCACTGTTATTAGATCTCCCTGCACCAGATACCTGTCTCACTCATGCCTTGGCAAATAGATGGATGTATTCCTGTTTCAAATGGGTCTCCTGGAGACATGCTGTCCCTGTTTGCAAATGTTGCAGATGTCTATGAACCATCTGCCGTTTGCACCTATCTTGGGCACCTTTAATGTTCCAGCAAATCAGTTTATATGGGCCACTCATTACACTCAATAACACATGACACTATGGATGAATCTACGCCGTCCTGTCTATTAAAACCCCGACTGGTCCCCAAGCAGTGCCCTAAAGAAAACTCTGTAACCATGAGTAAATGGTACACACTTAATCTCTCTCCCCCCCATAGCACAACTATAATTAAGAACAAAGTAAAGAAAAAAGAAGAAACCAAATAAAGTAAGTAATGTATATATATATATTGTATATATATATATATATATATATATATATATATATATATGTTCCTTGTATCCCAACCACAATGTCCCCAAGATAAAACAGAGAAAAAAAAACCTTTCCCCTCGCCCCCAGTTCCTACGAACTGTAACGCCAATTACTTAAGGCGAGTGATGTCCTCTTTGCAGAGCAATGCACACCAAGATCCCCTCTCCCCATCCCCCGCACCTCCCCTACTTGAACAAACAGCAAGTCAAACCTTCAAACATTTACAGCTATTTAAAACGTCCTAGAAAACACAGCAAGAGTAAGTGGAGTACAGCTCTTCCATTTTAGTATTTCAGATACGATTCCTTCATCGTAGTTAACACTTACTGGCCTTTTATGCGACTACCAAAAAAAAATAAACAAGTAAGAGAGGAAGAGCAAAAAACAAAGGGATCCCTGCTCTCAAACAGTCAGCTTTATTTCAGCCCCCAAATAAACAGAAGGGCTAACAGCAGTCAAGTGATACTGTAGAAGGAAACATTCCCGATCTTCTCTGTTGTAATCCAATGTATCTTGCAGTAGAATGAAGAGGTAACATCTAGTAATCAAGTCATCATCTGGACCT
This sequence comes from Neoceratodus forsteri, assembly GCA_016271365.2. Classification (NCBI taxonomy): domain Eukaryota; kingdom Metazoa; phylum Chordata; order Ceratodontiformes; family Ceratodontidae; genus Neoceratodus; species Neoceratodus forsteri. Next base: position 1,073,215,369 of record CM057455.1, on the reverse strand, counting down.
TGACAGTCTATCCAGGCTGCAGACCTTGTCGCCGAACCCATCCAAATTTTGTCAGCGACTGCAGCAAAATCTACCGAACAGGGGTAAACACAAAAAGTGATCCTCTCGACATGTCAGGCCAGTTCTGAGAGGCACCCCAGCTATGTATTTCGGGAGAGGCACCCAGCGGAGAACATAACAAGTGGTTTCTCTACACAGGGCAACAAACCAACTCAACTACCTTACTCAGACATAGACTGCAGCCCTGTAATGTTTGAACAATCACCTCACTTAAACAGGTCTGGAAAAAGCTCCTTAAGCTCCTTCAGTGCTTGCTCCTTGGTTTCCAGAGGTATCCAGCGATCTTCATATCTGATATGAAGTACTGCAGGGTAATGCATCCTACAAGGCTTTCCCGCTGCAATCAACTTAGATACAATCGGGTGCATCTCCTGCCGCTTCACTCTAACCGATGGTGGGAGATCTTGCGATATCCTTAATCAATGCCCTTCCCATAGAATTTCATGCAGATCCTTGACTTTGGCCAAAATATATTGCTTGTCAAAAAAATTCGATAAGCGACATATCGGGGGAAAGGTGGAGAGCTAGGAGGTGGAGGTGGATGGAGAGCCGGGTGTGCCCGTTCGATTATGTAGGTGGATCCATTCGGGGAAGATCCTGCAATTTTTCCGCAGAGATTCTGAATGAAGAGTATGGGGTTTGAGCCTTCCTCTTTTTCCGGCACACCAATAATTAGGAGATTATTCCTCCTGCTCCTCCCCTCCAGGTCTTCCAGCTTATCCTCCAACTTTTTAAGCCTCCTCCCGAACTGCATGGCCATTAGTTCACTTGTATCTTGCTTTCTCTCCAGCGATATGATTTTAGCTTCCGAATCTCCTACTCTTGTCAAAAGGGCTTGGACGGAAGACTTAATTTACTGCATGTCCTCTGCTATCTCCATTATTTTGTCCTGGATCAGACGCATTATTTCTAGAAATCTCTCTTCCGAGAGAGCCGCTGCAGGGGAAGAGGGTTTACTCGTACTCGCCGGCTGGTGTTTGGGCTGCTTTGTGGCCTTCTCTTTTTAAGGAGTTGATGGAGGTGAGTGCCTTGGCGGTGGTTTTTTCATGAAGATGTCCATCCTGAGATAGTGTCACTGCTTCCTAGGAGTCTCCAGCAGTCGACCAGTACAGGTAGGGCATGCTGTTTGTGCGCTAATTCGCAGTATAACACTATATTAATAAGCGAAGGTGCAGAGCTATGAAGAGCTGCTGCTGCCTTTCACTCTGCCATCACGTGACCCCCCGTTGAAATATTTTTGCTGATTGTGTGTGTTGTGGACCTGGTGTAGCAGTGCATAATTTCAGCTTGTTTAAAATATGTTGTATATCACTGAAGTTTTCAATTTGCTACACATTACTTGTAGATGAATTGTGTGTGTGTGTGGTGCGTGACATCAAATAATACACCTTTTATTGTGCCACAGTATAATTGCAGGCGCAGCAGTGTGAACCTGCTATCTACTGCACCTGTGTGATTTTGTACTGCCATTGTGGTATCTTTTCTTGGTTTTGCACTGCTGTAACCTGCAGTCAGTGCTCCCCCCACCCCAACTGGCAAAAGGTATTCTTTTTCCAGATTGGATTGTTTGTGACTTAAGAGCACCACTGGTTAGTTAAGGTGTTGTTGAACTTGTGACTTTGCATCTGTATCTGTTATTGAAGCCACAGTTGTATTTTTTTGGCTTCACATCCAGCGTCCCTCCCCCCTCCAGCCCCCACCCAGAGTGAACTTTCCAAAATCTAAATTTGTTTAGAATATTCTTGTTGATCCCCCAAAATGCCCACAAAGAGATGTGCAAGCAAAGCTGTTTCTAACCATGACACTGCTGCCAGTGGTAAGATTGTCTGTGGGCATGGTAGTATGCAGTCGCAGAAGTGCACTGCTGATGTGAGAAAAGGTATTTCTCCTTCAATGTTTTTTACAACGTAATCAGTAGCTTCACTCATAGCTGGAGGAGATGATGCTGTCCCAGCTGGTGGTGTTAGTGCAGTACTGATCTCAGCCTCAAAACAACCTGAATTCTAAATGAAACTATTACAAAGCAGTTTGTCTTTCTCAGTGCTACTTGCAGCAGTTTGTCTTTCTCAGTGAGACTCTGAATCACTCAGTTAGCTTTGCAAAACACACTCACCTGTGTTTCTTACTCCCAGTCCATTCAGAACACACACCCACACACACAGACACACACACACACCACACACAGAATGAACAGGAAACGCACAGAAACACAAAACATTTTCCTAAAGCTCTCACCCCAGTGGTATAAACTGCACACATGATGCGTAGATCGTGGGATATGGAAAATATTCTCATTCCTGAATCGTGAGCTGTGCATTCTCACTCTGCAGGACTTGAGAATATTTTCCATATCCCACTCCTGCCCATCATGTATCATATATATATATATATATATATATATTATTAGTAGCACAGTAGTGCTACCATAGTTAGGGTTGAGGAGCCATTTCTATGTTAAACCCCCAAATTTTGCACCTTAATAACTTTGCAACCATTTGACAGATTTGCCTGAAATTTGGAATACACAATCAAAAACCATAAGCCGTGGGATCTGCCAAGTTTTGTGCTGGTTGGATATACAGATTTGGAGTTATAGCATGATCTGCGCGCGACGTTACGCTGTTTCTGGAATTCTACATGTAGATGGTCAGGTCGACGTGTTTAGCGATCGGCCCAAAATCTTCAGGGAATATGCAGCAGGGGTCCCTGATGTGCCTTTTGAAGATTTGGTGAAAAATATTAAATGGTTCAAAAGTTATTCAAAAAACAATTTACCATTATAAGTCAATGGGAAAAGTTAACAAAAAGTTCGACAGTGTCGCAAATGGCCCTTTTACTTTTGCAAATCCGCCATTTTGTTTTCAGTTAGTGATCAGAAAAATGCTTGGCATTTAAATTTGGGACCCTCTAGCAACCTAATTCTTTTTGTATTCACCTAGTCAGACCCTGAGGATGCTAGCCATGTCTTTATTTTGGGGCAAAACACCCCAGAAATATGTTTTTCAAATTTCTGGAAAAAGTACTTTCGCAAAGTACTTTTGTGCTCATGAAAGTTTCGCAAATTTTTGTGAAAGCTTTCACAAATTGCGACAGTAGTTTTCTAGTCTGTGGGAAAATGACAGCAATTCTTTGGCACTGCGTTGCAAAACAATGGTTGGGAGTTTTGGGCTGAAATTTGGAGAGAACGCAGCCGACATCTCACAGATGTGCCTTTCAGTGTTGTGTTGAAAAAATATTACACAGTGGCAAAGTTACGGCACTCCAAAGTTGATGGTTTTTCCCATAGAATAACATTACGGCGCCCGACACATTACAGGAATCCTTTGGTACCCTGCTGCAAAATAACGGTTTGGTCTTTTTTCCTGAAATTTGGAGGGAGGACAGCCAACAGCCCACAGATGTGCCTTTCAGTAGTTTGGTGAAAAAATATTACAGGGAGGCAAAGTTATGGTGCTCCGAACTTCTCTTTTTTTCCCATAGGATAACATTACAGCGTTTGCCGCACCTTTCAGGGCCCGTATCTCAGAAACGGTGTGAGATACGGACTTTTTGTCAGAAAAACATTTAGCCCTCTATTAAGTACAAAACTAGCCAGGACAGTCATAAATCATATGACTTTTACATTTTTTTTCTACGTCTTACGGTTCCTGAGGTATAACCTATTTAGTATTCCAAGTCCTCATTTTCCGCTCCGATACCCATTATTATGCATACATTCTTTGTACTCACTGTCTTTCTCTATGCAGGTTTTGGGCAAAACCAAGCTGTGCGCTTACATTACTGTTACCATTGCCCTTCCGCTTGTGGTTCCATACCCATTTCACTTACCATTGACGCCTATGCCACCATGTGCATTATCCTCATGCTTTTATTTGCGCTTGCATTTCTGTTATTTTTTGCCATTTGTGTCTACAGTACTGTTTCTCTTTCTGTTTCACTTTGTGTCACCATGCCCATTGACATTTCCGTTTGCAGGCACCATGTTACTATGTGACAACACATTACGTGCTATACTGTTTCCCGTCCTCACGCCACCGTGTGCGTTACCCTTTCTGTTCTCATTCGCGCTTGCATTACCATGTGTGCCACTGTTAGTGCTTCTGTTTATGTTGCTGTTCTATTACTATGCCTCAAGACATCACGTGGTGGGGCCAGCGCTCCCAGCCGCTGCATTACATTCACTATTTCTGGTTATCATTCTCAAAGAAGAAGGAAATTAGAGGCAAAAACTCAGTTTGATGCATTAGTTAAGGTTGTTCAACAGCGACAAAAGTGAGGAAATTTGGTGTTAGGGTTGAAAACCCCCTTGAACCCTCTGCCCATCCCCAACCAGCATTGGGGTGTGCATTGGGGTCATTGGTCCTAACTCTCACCCCATTCTCCTATACTTCTGCTGCTTTACAGTGATGGGGTGAGGTTAGGCTGATGACCCCAATGCACACCCAATGCAGGTTGGGGGTAGGCAGGGGTCCAAAGGGTTTTCAACACTAACACCGACTTCTCACTTCTGTCGCTGTAGAACAACCCTAACTAATGCATTAAACTTGTTTTTGCCTCTAAATATATATATATATATATATATATATATATATATATATATATGTCAACTCACGAAGACTACTATTAGAGTACACACAAAGGGCACCCTGCCATCCAGTTGAGGTGATCGCATTGCATTTGCAGGAATCACAGCACACTTTGGACAAGCAACAGTTCTCTCACGGTTATCATTTCTGATGGAACACTGAATGGATTCATGTCATGTTATCCCTCCTTCACATGGTTTGGCAAGACACTGTGCATCATGACATCATCATCACAGTATGTTAATTTTCTGGACATAAGACAGTTGCATTTTAGGGATGCATAATAATTCTGGGGACTTTGTGTGACCACTGCATGCATGAGTGACCACAAAATACATTCTGAGGGACTTTGCACATGGTGTACCGCTCCCATTTCACTTCATCAGCACTTGGGAATTTTCTGGACACAAGACAGTTGCATTTTGTGTGTTGTGAGCACATAATGTCATAATTAAATTATAAATTAAAGCAGCAGTGCAACAATGTGGTGAAAATTTTGACCTGTACTTTTTTATGCTATTTTAGATTGCCAGCCACTTACCTCCTGACTTGTATGATACCCTTCTTTTCACAATTTGTGTCTGCTTTAGTACTTTTTCTCATGTCTGAAAAAATAAAATGAGTACTCTTTTTAATATGGCTCAGACCAGATTTTCATTAGTATTTGCAGCTGTTTTTGAACAAATATTGTTCTGTGAGGTCAGAAAACACTGCCTGCTGCATAATTGTTAATTTTACTCACAACAGAAGGTATATATAAACAACTGTGGACAAAAACAGTGGAAAATACTGATGAAGACCTGGTCCTCACCGTATTAAAAGGAGCAATCCTTTTATTATTTCAGACATGAAAAAAAGTACTAAAGCAGATTCAAATACTGGAAAGAATGGTATCATACAAGTCAGGAGGTAAGTAAAGTGGCAATGTAAAATAGCATAAAAAAGTATAGGTCAACATTTTTATCAGATTGTTGCACTGCTGCTTTAATGTCTCTTTCAAAAAATTAATATTTCTGGAGCCTCAGTAATGTTTATTTTGTGTTGGGACTCATGAAGTGTTTGTCAAAAAGCAGGACTGAGCAGTGCAAGTATGCTGTTCTAAACTGCATGTGTGCCATCAGTGTTCTTTCCGGTGTGTGCAGACATTGTCCAGCTTCATACAAACATATATATGGTGTGACTAATTGCAGTATGTAAAGAATAAAGATAAGAAAGAATATAAGATGTATATTTTATGTGTACCATCAGCACCAGCGGAGCAAGTGATATGATATTTTTTCAGAGGTCTCAGGTCACTGTACACCTCAGTCACTCACAGTGCACACATGACTTTGCATCGATAATAGCACAGAAAATGCAAGCTCCCCTTAAAGTCATGTGTGCAGTATGTGACTAAGGTGCACTTTGCCCAGACACTTCTGAAAAAATATCATATCACTTGGTCCGCTGATGATGATGGTGACAATAAAATATATGTTACATATTCTTATCTCTATTCTTTACACCATAAACACTGCAACTAGTCAGCATATATATGTTTGCAAGAAGCTGGACAATGTCTGATGTCACACACACACACAAAACAACACTGACTGCACACAAGCAATTTAGCACATTATACTTGCACTGCTCAGTCCTGCTTTTCCCCCCAACCACTCCACAACAGAAAGTAAACATTACTGAGGCACCAGATTATAATAACAGGGCAATAAGGAGCATGTACTGTATGTATGTATGTATGTGTATGTATATATTTAAAGGGAAGCAGTCAGTAACAGGAGCTCCCACCTCCTGCAAGGCTTACCCTCTGGTTAAGCCTTTTAAGTATGTTGCAGAATTTTTATCACACCACAACATATTTTATTTGATCATTTAAGATTTTATTAAAGTTTTTCAGGTACTTTAAGCTGTGAAAATGGCCCTCATACACCAAGCCTACAATACAGTCAAGCAAGCTAATACATAGGTAATTATTCTCAGAATACAATGTGTTACCTACAGACTCTATACTTTAAACAGGTATGTCCTGATGCAGGTGTCAATGTACGCACACTCTAAACTGCAAAATGCAAGTTTCATACAGCAGGGAAATTAACTACCATAGTCTTTCTACATTAACTAAGAGTTACCAAGATCTGATCTGGAAAACCAGATCAGAACATCCTACTATCAACCAGCTCAGGTTTATATGAAATTGCAACTAATTACAGTAATAGCAGTCTGTAAAGACTAAAGGAATTCTATCATTCAAAACTATAGACAGTAAAGAAAAAGCCAAGAAGATCCAGAAACATAGGGCAGTGTGATCAGAGAGGCTGATAAGACCATACAACAGCAGCCAGCTATTGTAATGTTAGCAAACTATATTGCAATTTGTGGTATAGGTTTTTTTTTGCAGTGGTGGGGGTGCAACCAAACAGATATGGGAGTGTAAATAAGCCCCCCAGTTCTTGTAGTATCTGTCAAGCCTTCCCTTGGCCACCGACGAGAGCCTCTCAAAAGTAGCCAGTCTAGTCACAGCAGAACGCCATTGCAAAATCACTGGGGGTGCAGATTGTCTCCAGCGTATCAAGATGGCACTCTTTGCCTCCATAATAGCCACTAGGACCCAAACTGCACTGGGCAGAGGGAGTGGATTTAATGCTGAAGTATCCCCCAGTAAGAGGGAATAATGTTGCAGCCAGATTGGTTTACCTATTATCCTGGAGCAGTCCCCTAAGACTTGCATCCAGAAATGTTGTAGGGCCAGGCAGGTTCAGATAATTTGAAGTAGGTGAGCAGGGGAAGAGTGGCATCTCCAACATTGATCCTGTGGTATAATCCTAAGGCTATGTAGAACTGCCGGGGTTCTTTACCACCTTAGGAGAATTTTTAATTGTATTAATTGACTCTTGGAGTCTTCATAGACTGTGTGAGCCACTCCGATGCACATCGACCATTGCTGCTGGGATAAGGGGTAGAGCAGATCCCTTTCCCAGGCAGATCTACTGGTAAGAGTAGCATCTGGCTGAGCATCTCTAAGGATCTTATAAAGAAAGCCCACCAGTCCTTGGCCCTTTTGGGTAGGTGAAGGACGCTCAAGTAATCCCAGGTGTTTTGTGATGACGGAGCTTTAAGAAGGGAGAAGGGAGAAGAGAGCACTTCTCAGCTGCAGAAATTTCCAGAAGTCTGAGGATCCCAACCCATATCTATCCCAAATCTGTTCAAAGGACATTAGTGTACGAGAGTTTGGGAGTAGGAGATCACCTATAACTCGAATGCCCTTTGAGGCCCAATAAGGCCACAAGAGTGGCTTATGATCAACCATGATGAGATGGTTGTTCCATATCGGGGCATATCTGAGCGGGGGAAGGTATTCTGATTATGGGACCCCAGTGATTGCCATCGCTCTCTGCCATGATCTACATGTTTCTAACATAATGGGGGTGAACCGATTTGCCGCTGGTTTTGTACTGAAGAGCAGAGAAAAGAGGGGAGTATCCATTGACAAAGTGGCCTCTAAAGATACCTATTGAGGAGGGGGGTAAGATAAGGGATGAACCAGGCTGTAGACTGGGCCATTCTGTAAGCCAGGTGATAATCCTCAAACCAGGGGAGCCCCAACCCAACTCTGGTCCAATGTGCACGTAACTTTGTGTGCCCCTTCTCAGGACTTTACCCTCCCACAAGAAGGAAGAAATTAAATTGTCTAGGGCCCTGAAAAGTTTTTGAGAGAGTGGGATGGAAAGATTATTTAGTATGTACGAAACTCTGGAGAACAAAAACATTTTAAAGGCTTCTACCTTACCTTTTAGAGTGAGGTGGAGCCATTTCCATCGCTGGACTTCGGCCGTTAAAGAGGCCAATAGAGGGGAAAAGTTAGTGGATTCTAAATCCTTCCAAGCCATGGTAATAGTTACGTCTAAGTATAGAAAACCTTGTGGGGCCCAGGTAATGTCGGTACCAACAAGACAATACCTGGTACATGCCCCATTCAGGGGGGATAGGATGGTTTTCTTTTGATTCGCCATTAGTTCCGAGAGACAAGCAAACTCCTGTAAGATTGCTAGAAGTGGAGTGATGGAGGACTGGGGATTTGAGAGTGTAAGGAGCATATCGTCTGCGTACGCGTTAACCAGATAAGTTGTCCCTTTTATAGGAATGCCTGTGATGTTAGGGGAATTTATAAGTTTTCTAATTAGAGGGTCTAATGCAATAAGAAAGAGAAGAGGAGAAAGACGGCAACCCTGTCTGGTGCCTCTTTGCAACAAAAAGGGGAGGGAAGTATCTCTATTAGTGACAACTCTAGCTGTAGGGGAATGGTAAAGTGTGGAGACCCATGAGCAAAAGTCTGGCCCAAATCCATATAGCGTGAGGACTTTATGAAGGAACACCCATTCTAGGGAGTCAAATGCCTTGGCAAAATATATTGCCAAGGCAGCCATTGGAGTTTTGGAATGTAATGCTAACCACTTAAGGTTCAAAATTAGGCGCAGATTATCTGCACTCGATTTCCCCTTTAAGAAGCTGGATTGTGACGGGTGAATTAGGGTGGGTAGGAGCAAGGATAGTCTATTCGCTAGGATTTTAGCCAGCAACTTGGTATCCACAGGGAGGAGCGAGATAGGACGGAAGTTCGCACAGAGGAGAACATCGAGTGTTTTTGGGGAATAAGGGTTATTAATGCCTCACGCATAGTCGGAGGGAGCATGGTATCTTTTTGGGCTTCTTGCAATGCTTGTAGAAGTGGGTCAGTGATGTGGTTTTGGAGTAGTTGGTAAAGCTCCACTGATACCCCATCCAGCCCAGGCACCTTTCTCTTCACCATTTGGGATAAAGCACTATGGAGCTCCTTGGAGGTGATAGGGGCATCCAATTCACGTTGTTGTGTCTCTGAAATTTGAAGAAGAGGGGTTCCCTGGCACAGAGTGTTCAGCCAGTGGGAGAGCTTATCATCTGAGAGGGTATTCTGAGATTGATGGAACTCCTGGTAGAAGTTTTGCATCTCCGCATTAATGTCCTTGGGTGCCGTAAGGAGTTCCTCCTTTTTATTCTTGAGGGCCAATATTCTGGAGGAAGTCTGCTGCTTTCGCAAATAGTAGGCAAGCAGCTTCCCTCCCTTGTCCCCTCCTTCCCATACCCTATGTTTTGCCCAGGTCAACTGCCATTCAGCCTTTCTATTTAATAGAACGTTAATCTGATATTGTAGGCCTGTGATAGGAGCCAGAAGTGGGGAGTTGAGCGGGTTCTGGGGAGAAACTTTAAACTGTTTTTCCAATTTTGCTAGCTCATCCTGCAGTTCCCGGAGATGTTTCACTTGCTCATTATTTTTAGCGGCTGCATAAGAAATGATTCTCCCCCTTATAACAGCCTTAAAGGCTTCCCATACAGTAGTCACTCTCGTCTCTCCAGGGGTGTTAAGAGAGAAATACTGGTGCATTTCCTCCTTTATATACCCCTAGAAGGCTGCATCCTGTAGCAGTAGGGGATTGCATCTCCATCTTGTAGATGGAGGGCTTTGGCCTGGTGGGGAGAACGTAATTGCTACAGGGGCATGGTCAGATATCAAGATATTACCTATGGTTGCATCACTCACACCTGGCATTGCTGCATGATTAACCAACCAAAAATCCAATCTACTGTGGGTGCCATGCACATTGGAATAAAAGGTGTAATCATGCCCCTGTGGATGGCTGTTTCTCCACGGATCTCCTAGAGCCCACTCTGACATCAGAGTATTCAAGGTAGCTAGAACTTTGGGTGAGATTGTGGTGTAGGGATGGACTTATGCATGAAAACATCTAAGACCAAATTATGGTCTCCACCCAGTAGTATAGGGATCTCAGCCTCATCTTCCGTAAGTTCTGCAAAGGCTTGATTCAGTTCAGAGTAGAGATCCCCAGAATCTGTATTAGGGCTGTACACATTGGCCACTACAACTTTGCCACTGGGGTAGGACAGCCTAGCCGCTAACCACCTCCCCTGGGAGTCCTGACGCTAGGTTTTGACTGACCATTGTCCCGACCTCCGAAGGAGGATAGCAACCCCCCTATACTTTGTAGCTGCACAGCTAGCCAAAACTGTTCCCACCCATACTTTCTTTAACTACTGAACCGTTCGGCTGGTGAGGTGCATCTCCTGGAGCAGGGCCACATCAGCCTCCATGGAGTTCAATAATTGCAAAACCTTAGTGCGTTTCACCGGGTGATTAAGTCCCCTGACATTCCAGGAGACGCACCTCCACCCTTGCGGTCCTGCGGATGCTGCTGCCATGGTGGTTCACCCTCGGATGCTTCTAGAAATATAGAGTACTCACCCTGCAGGTAGTAATACGTAGGTAAACACAGTATAGCAGAAAGGAGGTAACCTGTTACCGTAAGGTGTGAGGGCAGACCTTAGAAAGGAAAAGTGGTGAGAAAAAGAGTAGACAGCAGCAGATGCTCTTGTCTATGCTGGTCAAACACCTAAACGGAATGAGGACAGAGACAAGGAAAGTTATCTATCTTAATAATTAAAATGTAATAAAAGATTAACAAACAACAAACTATATCAGTATTAATCACCTAAGCTACTAACACTAACTCAGTTGGTGGTGTCGAGGTATACGTGTGAATAGAGGTAAAAGTCCCCTATAAGCCACACTGCTACAGGCACCACAAAGAGCAACGGGAAAGGTCACACCTAATAGAGATGACCTGACCCAGCCTTACTCCATAATGCCAGATCTGGAGAGTCTAGGCACGTTCGGCAATCATAAGTCACCCAAATAGGGGATGGGGGGGGGAGCGGGGGCCTCTGCCAACCACATGCAAAGAATTAATTTTCCTGGCAAGTAGTGATGCCCTCTATTCTTAAAGTTGGTGGGCTACCAATTGTAATTGTTCAGCCACATTATTACTATGGCATAAGGGTCATCCCCAGCAGCCCATCCTAATAACTAGGGTTTGTCTAAGCAACAGATTTGCACCCTCCCCTTTCTGTAAACATCATACCAAAGAGAGACAGGGGGTCTATTAAGGCTACTACACATTATATGTCAGGGGAGGTGAAAAACCTGCATCCCATAAAGAGGACGAGTAGCCGATATGGTAGAACTTGCCCAAGCAGGAGTCTACCCAAAGCATAGCAATGCCAGTGCTTCATATTCGAGTGGGGGCTGGAGCTTTCACCCAACGGAGAAAAAACCAAAAGAGGGCTAAGTGTCAGAGCGCATTGCGACGTCCCCCAAATTACAAGTTAGTCCAGAGTCTGCAGGGCTAGCATTCGAGGCTAGTGCCTCTGCTAATGTCTTCAGGCCTGGCTTCAGCAAACCATCAGAAACTGCAGCTTCTCCCTCATATGCATCCATTTCGGTCGCCCAGTCCAGCAGAGTCGGATCCTCCATGGGTATAGCAGCCTCTTCCTCCGGTTGGTCTTTCTGGTTGGCTTTACTCCATGCTGAGGCATTGGCCCTAAGCTGCTTGGCAGGTGGCGACGCTGGTGTGCTGCTTGACATCAAGGAGCGGGGACTTCTGGAGCATTGTCTTTGTCTAGCAGGTAGTGGGGTCATAGCATCACCCTGGTTCTTACTGTGCAAGTTATTGCTAGGCACCTCCTGGTCGTTGGAGATAACAGCCACGGCTTTACTCAGCTTATCCCCCAAAAGTTGCAGGGCCCATAACTGTCTGCTAGTGGGGGAATCCTTATTTGGTGGGCCATTCCGATGCGAATTACTATCCTCTAATAAAGCGCTTCCTTTTTTAAAGATTCCCTGGGTCATTTGGTTCCTAGGCTCCCAGAGGTGTCTGGGGGATATAGTTCATGGTATCATACCCGGCCAGTGATTCTGGATCCAGGCCTCTGCATCTCCTGGGGATTCCACGAGGAATGATTGCCCGTTTCCGTTCAGGTACAAAGCAGTGAGGCCCTTGAAGTGATATTGCACTGAGTTAGCTGCAAGAATTTGTTTTAGAGGATTATATGTTCTGCGTTTTGCCGCCACCTCCTGAGTAAAGTCTCTATAAAATGATATCGTATTACCTTTCCACTCAATCTCCCCAAGGTCTCTAGCTGCCTGGAGTAAGCGTTCTTTGACCGAGAAGCACAGCAGATAGGCAATGATAGTACGTGGGCCTTTAGTATTATTAGGGTTACCAAAGACACGGTGGGCCCTCTCCACCCCTACTGGTTTCTTCCATTGGTCACCAAGGAGTTGCAGTATCCAATTGTTTAAGAACCTTTCCATGTTAGGCCCCTCGACTCCCTCAGGCACACCTAAAATCCGTATATTATTTCTTCTACTTCGATTTTCCTGGTCGTCTGCTCTATACCATAGGCGGGATAGCTTGGCCTCATGGTCCTGGAGCTTTTGTAGGACATGTAGGTGCTGTCTCTCTAACTCTTCTGTCCATTGTTCCAAGACGTTATGCTGGTTCTCCAAGCGATGTACATCTGCCACATTGGTCATTAGGCGCCAATTGTGTCCACTCTGCTCAATAATGCCTCCAGCATTTTTGTAATATTGGCTAGGGCTTCTCCAACTTGTGCCTGATCAGAGGAGGCCGGGGTGGCCCGATGAGATGATCCAGCAGCACTGCGGTTCAAGGGCTCCATCTCTACAACAGCTCCTGTAGCCAGTGGTCAACAGACTCAGTGTTTATCCCACAGGGGGAACAGTAGAAATCCCCACTACCTCCAGAAACTCCATCGGACTTGCCCTGATTCTCAATTAGGGGAAGGGGGGAGAAAGGCTGCAGCTCCGGTCGAATTGGGGGGGGACCATATGGCAGCACTGAAATACTGAGCTCGGGCCTGTACGGCCTGTTAATAGGCATCGGCTCTGGAGTAAATGCAGCCCGTCAAATACAAAACAAGAGCGTGGCATACCAAATTACATCTCAGCGGTGGTGGCAGAAGCGAGAGAAGGTATGTGAAAATGCAAAAATAACCATTAGTCCAGCATCTTAGTCACTTTTATTCACTTTTCTTGTCAGGCTTTGGCAGAGAGAAAGATTTAGGCTGCCATCTCCTTCGGGTCCAAGCCACACCCCTCCCAACATATTTTATTTTAATAAAGAAAAGTCCATGACCCGGAAGTATGGTGGATGTTATGGGGGCTCCATTATGTGTAGAGGTGTGGAGATGCACCATGCACTTGAATATAAAAATATTGAAGTGCATGGTGAGTCACAACACATCTACACACATGGAGCCCCCATAGCGTCCGCCATACTTCTGGGTCACTGACTTTTCTTTATTAAAATAAAGTATGTTGCGGTGCGAGAAAAACATTGCAACATACTTAAAAGGCTTAACTGGAGGGTAAAAAAAAAAACCCAGGGCACCAACTCAAGACTAACCTAAATGCCAAAGATTTGAAATCACTTCTTTTCTTCATTGTTTTCAATATTTCATCTATGCCCCGACATTTCGCCAGTGCAGTTTCTTCTGGGGGACTGTTAAAACATGTAAACTATTTTTAAGTACATGTGTAACAATATATGGTTCTCCCATACATTTAAATTTGAATTTTATAATGAAATTTGATACAAAGTTTTTTATATGCTTATGTTCCTCAGCTGTTTATACTATCTACACAAAAATAATAAAAATTAAATATGAAAACTTTTACGAAAATAATCAAATGATTATTAAGAGAATTGCCTATACAGTACTGTACTTTGCCCTAGGGCATAATCTACAATTTAACCTCCTTAACTGGAGGGTAAGCCTTGCATGGGGCGGGAGCTCCTGTTACTGACTGCTTCCCTTTAAACTACTACTGTGGGCTTCCCTCTGTCTGTTATTAAACAAAAGATAAAACACTACAGCAGTGGGGGGGAGGTGTGCTGCAAAATAGCTAATGGGGATCCCCTGATGGTCCAGCAGCAGATGGAGCATCAACATAATATGTAACTGGTGTTGGTCTATCTGCTCCAACTGCTGCTGGACAGCATCCACCCTCTCATTGTTTTCTTCCACCACAGCCCACAAAAGTGCTATGTCTGCCTGAACTGCAGGCATTGCGGGATCCACTGATGGTGGTACACCAGGTAGTGGTGGAAGTGAGGATGGTGCTGCTGGTGGTAGTGGAGCAACTGCTGTTGTGGCCCTCCTCCTGCTGCGATGATGCTCAACAGCAGCACCCCTCTGCCACTGCCACAGAAGGGCCACCAGGTGGAGGCCTGGCCTGTTCTGTGGTAGCCTGCCACTCCACCTTGTGGTGGTTCAACATATGGGTGCGCTGGCCCTCAGTCCCCAGATGTGTCCCCCGGTGACCACGGCGCATCTGCACTCTACAAAGTAGGCATACCGCAAGGTTGCTGTCCCCCCCAGACACAGTTGAAAAACTGCCAAACTGGAGAGATGTGTGTGTGGGGGGGGGTCCAGGCACAGAAGGGGCAGATGCAGTGCCGGCAGCATGGTCACGGACCTGAGGCATGACCTTCTGCTGTGGAGGTGGTGCTGCTGGGGCTCCTGCAGCTGCCACCGGTGGTGGTGGTGGCAGACTTGGTGGTTGTGGCACTGGTAGTGCTGCTGCTTCTGGAGGGGGGAGAGGATCAAAGACTCTTCAGCGGTATTGTGAATCTATATAAGTTCATTCTAGCTCTTAGGATCTGGACAGTTGCTCCGGTATTTTGCACCATCTCATTCTCTATGAATTTCCAGATATTTTACAGTAATTCTAAAGAGATTTACTCCAGTGGGTCTACATCAGTACTACAGACAGGCAGGACTTATCTTTCATGACACTGTAGAAACTTCAGGAAATAGCCAGACTTGCCATTGGCTGTAACTGTAAATATTAGGCAGTAGTAAACTTTTTACATCTGATCAGGTATATCAGATTCTTGTAATCACAACTATGCTCACCACCCTGTCTGTCTCCTCACAGTATGTGGGGAAATACACTGTTACAGTAACCTATGTGTGTGAAGATTTTCCATCATGACTCGTGTGTGGCATGTTCTTGTACTCAGTTCTTTGGTATTAGTTCTATGCAACTTGCTGCTGATGTGTTTCTGTAATACTTTGGCTTTGGAGGCTGTCTGAATTGTAATGTGACAGAGAGCTCCTGCCACTCTTGAGGACTGACCTTTTCTTAAATCTGTTGCAACAGTTCTTTTATTTCTTAGCCTAATGTATCTTTTACAATTTCTAGTCCATAAGGTTGGCCACCTATGGGCACCCCTTCCCTTTCTTGACTATGCTACAGTGTCCTCTTTGACTTTCCTTTTCTATCTCAGGCCCTTGTACAGGGAGGTTATTGTGGTGATCTACAAGCATATGTAAAACAGGGTTGTGTTTATATTTGTTGGATTTAGTATGTAATAACACTATGTCATAAAATACCTTGATGCATATACCTTATGTTTATGAAACCTGTAAATGTTGAAAATACCATGGCGCTAGGTGTTTTTGATAATGGTAAAAAGTACTAGGCGATTATTATAGAAATTAAGTTAGTTGTGCTATTTAAAATGCATGTAAATTACTGTAAATTGAACAAGTCTGAAATGTCATGGTGATTTACATATATCCACTTTGCATTAGGGAAGTATGTGTGATGTTGTTTTTTTTGAAACTTGGCTTATTGTCAATGTCCTTTGGGGTAACCCATGTTTCAGTGCTTCTGCATGGAGGTTGTTCGTCTTTAGCTTGGTTTTCTTGTTATTTTATTTTATTTGAGCCCCCACCACCCAAGCAAACAATGCATAGGGGTGGAGGGTGAATCTCAACTGCTACGTTAGATCAGAGATCAATGTCAGTAGGTGCTAGATAAATGCAGAGAAAGGACATACATAGTCTGTTGTTGCAAACTGATGTACCAGAGAAGGGATATGCCATTGCTTAAAGCAGCAGTGCAACAATCTGGAGAAAATTTTGACCTATACATTTATAGAAACATAGAAACATAGAATTTGATGGCAGATAAGGACCGCTTGGCCCACCCAGTCTGCCCATTTCCCTACCTAATGGATAAGCTGCAGATCCTAGTTAACCAGCAGCCTACTTCTTTTTACCCCCGCCCCCTAGAGTTGCCTTATGACTGTTTCATGCATGCTTGAATTTAACCACTGTTTTTGACTCCACAACCTCCTCCGGAAGGCCATTCCATGCATCCACAACCCTCTCTGTGAAAAAATACTTCCTTACATTACCTCTGAGCTGCCCCCCCATCTTCAAATTGTGCCCTCTTGTTCTTGTACACCTCTTTTTGAAAGATGCTACCCTCTTGGACTTTGTTGATTCCTTGAGGTACTTGAGAAGTTTCTATCATGTCCCCCTCTCCCTCCTTTCCTCAAGGCTATACATATTAAGCTCCTTTAGTCTCTCTCTTCATATCTTCCGGTGCAGACCCTGCACCATTTTAGTTGCCCTCCTCTGGACAGCTTCCATCTTGTCTATGTCCTTCTTGGAGATTGGGTCTCCAGAACTGCACACAGTACTCCAGATGGGGTCTCACCAGCTGTCTGTACAGAGGGATAGCAACTTCCTGTTTTCTACTGGTGATGCCTCTCCCTCGCATCCCAGTATCCCCCAACCCTCCTTGCTGCCCTCTCACATTGCTTGCCCACCTTTAAGTCATCTGATATGTCTACCCCCAGGTCCCTTTCCATTTTTTTGTTGTTAGTATCTCACCCCCATTGTGTACTCTTCCCCTGGGTTTTTGTTTCCCAGGTGCATTACCTTGCACTTCTTAACATTGAATCTAAGCTGCCATACATTTGACAATTCCTCTAACCTTGCCAAGTCCCTTCTCATCCTTTCCACCCCACTTTGTGCATCAACTCTGTTACAGATCTTTGTGTCATCTGCAAAGAGACATACTTTTCCTTCCAGTCCCTCTGCTATGTCGCTTATAAAGACATTGAAGAGGACCAGTCCTAATACTGAACCCTGCGGTACCCCACTAGTAACCCCCTTTTCTTCAGAGTGGAATCCATTTACTATTACCCTCTGTGTCCTATTCTCCAGCCAATTCTTTACCCAGGCTATCATCTTGGGACCCACTTCCAGGCTGGCTAACTTGTATATTAATCTTTTGTGTGGGACTGAGTCAAATGCCTTGCTAAAGTCTAGGTAGGCCATGTCCACAGCCCCTTCCTGATCTACTACTTTGGTCACCCAGTCAAAGAAATCTATTAGATTCATCTGGCATGACCTTTCTGCTGTGAATCCATGCTGCCTTGGGCCCTGTGCCCCTCTGGCCTTTAGGTACTCGACAATTATTTCCTTCAGAAGTGATTCCATCATTTTTCCCTATCACTGAGGTTAAACTAACAGGTCTGTAGTTTCCTGCTTCTGCCCTGCTCCCACTTTTGTGAAGGGGGAATCACATCTGCCCTCCTCCAGTCCTCAGGTACCACCCCATCCTCCCATGATTTATTAAAGAGGGTAGTCAGTGGTGTCGCTAGTTCTACCCTTAGTTCTTTTAGAATTCTGGGATGAATCCCATCAGGCCCCATTGCTTTGTCCACCTTCAGTTTTAAGAGTTCTTTCAGAACCCTTTCTTCTGTAAATGGGCAGGTATCAACTTCTGTATCCAGAGTGTTTCTATTGTTTGTTTTAGGTACCTCCCCCTCTTCATTTGTAAATATTGAGCAAAAATATTTGTTTAGTATCTCTGCCTTTTCACCGTCACCCTCTGCCCATCCCTCCTCCCCTTTATTAAGCCTCACTATCCCTCTCTTGGTCTTTCTTCGCTCCCTGATTTACCTAAAAGGTTTTATCCCCCTTCTTAACTGAGTTGGCTATCTTTTCCTCGGTTCGGGCCTTTGCTGTTCTGACTGCCTTCCCAGCTTCCTTTTGCTTTAACTGATACAATTCTCTGTCCTGCTCCTTCTGTGATTCCTTGTACTTTCTGAATGCTTTCTTTTTCTCTTGAACCTTCACTGCCACCTCCTTTGAGAACCATAGTGGTTTCTTACATCATTTTGTTTTGTTTATTTGCTTCACACAAAGGCTTTTTATGCTATTTTCATGCTATTTCAGATTGCCACCTACCTTCTGACATCTATGATACCATTCCTTCCACAATGTGTGTCTGCTTTAGTACTTTTTTTCACATCTGAAATAATAAAAGGAGCACTCCTTTTAATATGGCTTGGACCAGATTTTCATCTGCATTTGCAGCTGTTTTAGAACAACTGTTGTTTTGTAAGGTCAGAGAGCACTGCCTGATGCATAATAGTTTAGTTTAGTCACAACAGAAGTGATATATAAACAACTGACGGACAAAAACAACTGAAAATACTGATGAAGACCTGGTCTGCACCGTATTAAAAGGAACGCTCCTTTTATTACTTCAGACATGAAAAAAAGTACTAAAGCAGACTCAAACTGTGGAAAGAAGGGTATCATACAAGTCAGGAGGTAAGTGGTACTCTAAAATAGCATAAAAAGTATAGGTCAAAATCTTCATCAGATTGTTGCACTACTGCTTTAAGGTTATCTTCTAGAGATTGTGTGTTGAACTTGAACCCCTCCACAGACTTGGTGTTAGAAGTGGGATGACTTGCTAGAAGTATCTGGACTGGCCAATGAGGAATGTTTTCTGGTGGATATCACCCAGATATCCCAGGTGGACCGATGTACCAGGAGTTGCAAGAGAAGAAAGTCTGTGGAGTTCTGACCAGAACCATGGCCCACAGACTGGGAGAGAAACTACTGCATGGACTGGACCTGGGAACTCAGAGGAAGGCCAAGCCTGAAGATGATGAAGAGATGCAAGAGGACATGGAAGAATAGAGAGAACTGCCTCCTTTTGAAGATGCTCCACCTGAGGATGTAGGGGAGTTGTTGAAATGGCTCTGCATAAAACAGGTGCAGATGGAAAGAGAAAGAGACATTGAGCGGAAAAGTCAAGATGCCAAATGGGTGGATACCACAGGGGTCTTGCATGCCATCAATGCAGGGCAAACAGAAAGAGCCAGTAGCCCAAAAGACATTAAACTGTCTAAACATTCGGACAGTGATGACATTTAGTCCTACCTCACAACGAACAAGCGCATGGTCAAGGGAACAGTGGGTTATTCAACTGGCACCATACCTGACAGGCAGTGCCCAGTTGGTTTATAGCCACATGGACTCCCTAGAGGCAGAGGACTATGACTGTGTGAAGCAGGAGATCCTCAGGCACTATGACATAAACACTGAAACCAATTGCCAGAAGTTTATGTTTCTTAAAATGCAGTCAATTGATACCCCCCTGAGAGACTTATGCCTGTCTCAAGGAGCTCTGCTACAAATGGTTACAACCAGAGAACAAAAACAAGGAAAAACTTCTGAAGGAGGTGATTATTGAACAGTTTATTAATGTTTTACCCCAGGATGTGCAACTTTGGGTTCGGGAGCATAAGCCAGATTCCGCTAATAAAACCATCACATTGGCAGAAGACTTCCTGGCAGCCTGACCATCCAGACTCGGAGGATTCAAAGGGACATCAGCAGCTGCAACCACCAGCAATCTGATAAGAAACCGTTTTACTTATAAACTGTCTAATCCAGCACCAGAGAACTAAGACTGGAGAGCAGAGAGAGGGGGGAAAATTCCAGTAGCTGAGATTGTATGCCATGGGTGCCAAAAGAAGGGACATTATGTAAGAAACTGCCCTAATATAAAGAGAGAGAGAGACAGCTCACGTAGCCTTAGTGAACTTGGGTCACTTTATGGCTACTGTGTAGATTGCATCACAGCAGATGATGGGACTGATTGATTCAGGGAGCTGCCAGACTCTTGTGCGAGCAGATCTGGTGACTGGGAATAATAAAGGACCAAATACAGCAGTCATCTGTGTGCACAGTGATACCCATCGCTACCCTACAGCCACCATACAAATGTCTGTTCAAGAAAAGACACAGGTAAAAGTGAGGTTGGTACCTTGCCTACCTGTGTCAGTTATTATCGGGCATGACCACCTAGACTTTGCTTCATTTATACATTGTCAAGCCGCCCAGGGCTCTGCTCTAGTTGTTGTAACCACCAGAGCTCAAGTGAAGTGGGGACATTTACCATCTGTGTTCCCATTTGATGATTATGTTTTTGAGGATCCTGGCAAGGACCGTGAAACTAAGGCGGAGAAGAGGAAGCTAAAGAAGGACTGGATTGATACTCATGCTGGTGTACAGCCAGACTTGGGACATATTTTTAAATGTGATATGCAGCATGAGCAAAAAGCAGACCCTTCACTTAACCCTTTTTTTCCACAGGTGAGGAAGAGAGTGGAAAAAGGTGCCCCTCAGTTTGCTGTAAAACAGGGAATACTGTATAGACAATACACTAACCCCAGAACTGGAGAGGTAGTAGAATAACTAATGGTCCGAGAAAAATTTAGCTCCCGAATCATGTATCTGGCACGTGACGTCCCTTTAGCAGACCATGCCGGCAGAGATAGCACCCTGAATAGGGTATTACCCAGGTTTTATTGGCCCTCTATCCATGAGAACATAATTGAGTATTGTAAAGCATGTGCTGAGTGTTAGAAGGTAGCTCAGGCAGGAAAAAGGGATAGAGTACCGCTATAATCCATCCCCATTGTGACTAACCCCTTTGATACGATAGCCATGGATATAGTGGGCCCCCTGAAAAAGAGCTCCAAGGGTAACAGATTTGTACTGGTCATATGTGATTATGCTACCCACTACCCAGAAGCTATCCCCATGAGAACTGTCACAGCCCCAAGGTAGCAGAGGAGCTAGCAAAGGTATTTAGCCACATGGGAATCCCCCAAGAAATACTTACTGATCAGGGGCATAATTTTAATGTACACCTGCTAAGAGAATTGTACCATTTGCTGGGTGTGGTAGCAGTGCATACTTCCCCATAACACCCATTGAGTGAAGGCCTCATAGAGAGGTTTAATCAGACATTAAAGAGAATGTTGAGGAAATATGTAAAAGAAGAAGGTAAAGATTGGGATAGGTACCTCCCCTATTTACTTTTCGCTTACAGAGAAAGCCCTCAAACATCCACTGGTTTCTCGCCTTTTTCATTACTGTATGGGAGGAACCCAAGGGGACCACTGGATGTGGTTAAAGTACACTCGGAAGAAGGGAAGGAGGTGAGACATCTTAATGTCGTAGAGTACATGACTCAGTTACACATATGTCTTGTGAGGTATATCAACTTGGCACACCAAAGCTTAGAACAGAAGCAAGACTTGCAGAAAGATACAATCAGGGTTTGAAGACTAAAACATTTCAGACAGGGGACAAAGTGTTGTTACTCCTTCCCTCCACAGAGAACAAACTACTCATGAAATGGCAGGGCCCCTTCACCATTTTGAGGCAAACAGGAGCAGTGAACTATGAGCTTAGCATGCCTGGAAAGAGACCCGCCAAGAACATTTACCATGTAAACCTCCTTAGGAAATGGTGTGAGAAGCCCAACCCCTTCCTTTATATTCATCCTGAAGTTAGGGAGTCAGAGCTGGAGGTTGCCTATAAAAGGCTAGAGCAATCAGGACCATTGGAGGAGATTCAGATAAACCCTGAATTGGAGCCTCATCAACAGAAAGATTTGCAGGGGGGTATTACAAGTATTTGAGCCCATATTCACAAGCATCCTGGAGCGGGCCAAAGGAATTGTGCACACCATAACTGCCACATAAGACAAGCCCATATACCAACAGCCCTACAGACTGTCCATGAAGGTGAGGGATGAGGTGATTCAGGAAGTCAAAAAATGGAGCAGTTAGGCATCATTGTGCCTCAAAAAGTGCATGATCTTCACCTATGATCATAGTGGACAAGAAAGAGGGTGGGATACGTCTATGGCTAGATTTTAGAAAGCTTAACAATGTGTCACTATTCAATGGCTACACAATGCCCTGAATAGATGACATCATTGACAGGCTAGGCAATGCACAGTATATCTCCACCCTGGACCTTACTAAGGGATATTGGCAAATCCTCTTGTCACCTGAGTCACAAGATAAAACCGCATTTAGCACCTCAGTCAGTTTATACCAGTTTGCCACAATGCCATTTGGACTACATGGGGCCTCAACCACTTTTCAGCATTTTTTGGGTCACATTCAAAGACCACGCTCTGAGTACTATGTAGCTTATTTGGATGATGTGGTCATATTCAGTCCTGAATGGGAAACCCGTGTCAGACACTTGTCCAAGATATTGCAAGCAATAAAGGAGACAGGAGTGACAATTAACCCTGCTAAGTGTGCCCTAGCAAAGACAGAGACAAGACACCTAGGGTTCATTTTAGGAAACTGACAAGTGAAGCCCGAGGTAGAGAAGGTTACAGCAGTAGCGAACAGCCCAATACCTACCACTAAAAAGCATGTGAGATCTTTCCTAGGCTTGGCTGGTTATTAATGGAGATTTATACCTAATTTCTCAGCCATTACTAGTCCTTCGACTGATCTCACTAAAAAGACGTGCCTGAATAAGGTTCAGTGGACCACTATTTGTGATGAGGCATTTAGGAATATCAAGACAAGTCCATGTACAGCTCCTGTATTGAAAAGCCCTGACTTCAACCAAGCATTTGAGGAGCATAGGATCATAGCCACAGACACTGCCAGATATTTCTCAAAATTTCTGTGATATTTCCAGAAATATCTTCTGCTTTCTCCATTTCCACAGTAGGGGCAGCAGAGAGAAACTCTTGAGAAATTTTGCGAAATATCTGGAAATAGCTGGCAATGTCTCTAGCTACTATTGTAGTTTACAAGCTCAGTAGGCAGTATTGCCTTTTTTGAGCTCGCCATCATTGCTAATGGCGGAAATTAAATTTTTTGTTACCCATATATATGTCTAATCTGTTTTTAAGGATGTTTACTGTCTACATTGTCTTTGGGAAGAGCATTCCACTTAGATATAACCCTTTGTGTATACCACTTATTCCTCTTGTTGGATTTATTTTGAGTGCCATTTAATTTCTTGTTATGTAATCTTGTATTAATTACGGAGGGATTTATACACAAACTGATGGTTTCGAAGATTGACTTATTATTTAATGCATTATATGTAAGATTAATAATAATAATAATAATAATTTTATTTATAAGGTGGCTTTCAATTGCCAAGGCGCCGTACATAAATAACAGATTAAAACAATACAATTCATTAAAAATACAGCTTGGTCAAAACAAGTATTTTAATCAATATTCTAAAAATGCAGTTTCCCACAAAAAAGTCTTCAAACCTCTCTTAAAGCCCTCCACAGAAGTGCACTCCTACAACCGGCGGGGTAGAGAATTCCAAAGGGTGGGGGCCGCATACACAAAAGCCCGAGCGCCCGAAGATTTCAAATTCACCCTTGGAACCTCTAGCAACCCCTCGTCAGCCAAGTGGAGTGATCGATTTGGGTGATAGGGAACCAGAAGTTCTTTCAGATAGACTGGGCCCAGATCATGTAGAGCTTTGAAAGTCAGGAATCTGACTTTAAAGGTGATCCGACACAGAATTGGCAGCCAGTGCAGTTCACACAGCACCGGAGTAATGTGACAGGACCTACTAGAACCTGTCAAACGCTGGGCTGCAGCATTCTGCACTAGCTGCAGGCGATGGATTTCAACCCCAGAAAGCCCTAGGTAAAGGGAGTTGCAATACTCCAAGCATGAGGACACGAAGGCATGGACTAACACTGGCAGGTCAGCAGGCGGAACAAGATGCCGAATCCCGGCGATATTCCTAAGATGATAAAAGGAAGTCTTGATGACTGCTGACACCTGTGAATGCAGTGTCAGCCCATCGTCAAGAACTACCTCCAGGTTCCGCACCTGTTCAGAGGTCGGGAGAGAAACACATCCAAGAAAAATACTGGAAGACGCACCATCACCCAACCCCCCTATCTGTCGACCCGGGTCCATGACCAGTACCTCAGTCTTATCAGAGTTCAACCTCATCCAGCTAGAATTCATCCACTCCTCAGTCTCCTGAATTGCATAGAGTAAAGTTCCAATTTTTTCAGTCTTGTACTTTAATCCGGACTGCTTACAGCTTTGACTTTTTTTAGTAACTTTGCATTGAACCTTTTCTATAAGTTTCTTTCCTCTAACCGAGGTTGGGGCACATACAGAGGAGTAGTATTCAAGATGTGGCCTAATGAGACTAGAAAAAGAGGGATTATGACCTTTTCATTTCTACTGTTTATGTTTCATAGTATACAGCCCAAAATCTGATTCCCCTTCTTTATGATATTTGTTGTGTGTGTTTCAAAGGACATGTTTTTAGAGAAGGTGACTCCTAAATCTTTTTCATTTTCTATTACTTGCAAACTTCTGTTATTTAATTTATAGGTGTAACATGGGTTGTGTTTCCCAAGATGCATCACCTTGCATTTATGAGTATTAAATGATAATTCATTCTCAAGAGACCATTTTTCTAGATGTGTGAGATTTCTTTGTATTTCCTGAGTTGAATCTTGATTTGTTACAATACTGCCAAGTTTACAATCATCAACATTCTTGACCATCCAGCAATGATTGTTTAAAGGGAGCATCAAAGATATCAATATATTAAAGAGTCCTGGCTCCAGCACGGATCCCTGAGGGACACCACTAGCAACATTTTCCCAAGTAGACGGATGGCCTTTTAATGAAACTTGTTGTCTCCGTTCTGTTAGCCAGGACTCAGTCCAGTTTATTATTGATTGCTGTACCTTGGCTTTTATTAACTGTTTGATTAATATATTGTGAGATACCAAGTCAAAGGCTTTTGAGAAGTCCATAAAAGTTACATCTACTGATAAGCCTTTGTCCAGGGCTTCACTTACTGGCTAAAAAAATATAAAAGGTTTGTTTGATATGATCCGGCCTTTACAAAACCATGTTGGGTAATATCTGTTTGCCCTGAGTCTAATAGATTTTCAGTTATTCTATTTTTTAATAATCTCTCCATTAGTTTGCAAAAAATTACAGTGAGACTTATAGAACGATAGATAATTCTGTGCAAGATTTCTGCTTCCATTTTTATGTTGCTTGCATGCATGTGCAAGAAACATAGTGCCATCTTCGGAGATTTTGGAGGTGTGTCACCTCCTCCTCCAATTCAGTCAGTGAGCTGGCAGGTGCGGCACCTGTAAGCCAATGCATTTTGGAGCTGTCTATGACACGCTCCAAAATGCAGTGGCATACAGTTGAAAGGGGGAGCTACGCTTCAGTGAGCAAAGATAAGAAGCCCACTGAGCGTAGCCCCCCACAGGCAGTGTGCCCCGCACCTACTGCATAGCCGACGGGTGCCCAATCCCCTCGGGCTGAGCTGCACCTCCCCAGTTGTAGGTGCCATGCTGGGAGCCCACCCCAGCATGGCAATGAGTCATTTGGCCGACAGGTGCCCAATCCCCCGTCGGCTGAATGCCCCCCCAACATCCTTGTGCCACGCTGGGAGCCCACACCAGTATGGCAAACGGTCCCACGACGTCTTTTTTTTTAACCTGAAAAACGAAAACGGTCCCTCGGAGTGTCTCCCGACCCGCACCACAACCCGCACCCACCCACTGCGCATCCAGCCTCCCACGCCCTCACCCCATATTTTCACTCCGACTCGCACGACGATCTTCGTGGACGGGAACACGCCTGCACTCTTCAAAGCCGACCGCGAACTGAGGAAATGCCTGTAAGCTGTATAATGGCCTAGATAGAGGGTTTCAACTTTGTTGCATATCTCAGGCATTTTTGGGAATTTTTGCACCAAATGTTCAACATGGGGTTTTTGGAACCCCTTCTCATGAATGATGTCACTGTCATGGCGTTATTTGGGCCCGAAGGGTGATTTCGCACAGTGACTATGCAGTGACTGTGAAATCACCCTTTGGGCCTGAATACTGCCATGACAGTGACATCATTCATGAGAAGGGGTCCCAAAAACCCCATGTTGAAAATTTGGTGCAAATATTCCAAAAAATGACTGTTTTATGAGTGTGCGTTGCGCAGTTCCTACGCAGGCTCGTAAGTTCGTGAAATTTCAATATTTTCACTCCAGATTTTCAACATTGCCATTTTACCACACCTTCTTATGAGCAGTACAGCTGTCATTTTTCCCATCTCACCCAAAATGTGTTTCCGCCCATGTAGCGCAGAATGGCACAGTCGGTGTGTGAAATCAATGTATGGGACAAATTAAGAAAATCACAGTGACACTGTTCATGAGCAGAGGTCTTAAAATGGCTATGTTGAAAATTTGGTGAAAAAAATTCCTAAAAATGACTGTTTTACAAGCGTGCGTTGCGCAGTTCCTACGCACGCTCGTAAGTTTGCGAATTTTCAATATTTTCACTCCAGATTTTCAACATTGCCATTTTACCACACCTCCTTATGAGCAGTACAGCTGTCATTTTTCACATCCTGCCCAAAACGTGTTTCCGCCCATGTAGCGCACAATGGCGCAGTCGGTGTGCGAAATCAATGTATGGGACACATTAAGAAAATCACAGTGACACTGTTCATGAGCAGAGGTCTTAAAATGGCTATGTTGAAAATTTGGTGAAAAAATTCCTAAAAATTACTGTTTTACGAGCGTGCGTTGCGCAGTTCCTACGCACGCTCGTAAGTTCACAAATTTTCAATATTTGCACTCCAATGACTTCCAAATACCTAAACAGCACATAGAAGCAAGCATCATTCGGCATTGACAAATGCTTGTTATATAGTGGGATTATCGTGGCCTGATTCCAAATTGGAATAGTGGTACCTGTTTTGAGGGAGATGTCGAACATAGTTGTTAATGGTCCTACGAACTGTTTTGCAGTGTATTTAATAACGATGAGGGGGAATTCCATCAGGCCCTGCAGAACCATTGGATTTAATTATCTTAATAGCATCCATTACTTCCTCTTGAGTAAAAGGTTTGATTGTTCCTAAGGATTTTGAGCATTGGGAAGCTGTATCGAGTTTGGGATTAAACACACTGATAAAATATTTATTTAGTTCTGTTGCTATTTCCACCTCTACAGTAATTATTCCTTTTGTTGTATTTAATGGTGCAATTGTAGGACTGCTTTTTTTCAAAGACCCAATATAGTTAAAGAATATTTTTTTGTTTTCTTTAATAGATGTAGCTAATTTTTCTTCTAAAAGCTTTTTTGCTGTCCTTATTAAACTTTTGCTTTTATTTACTGATTTATTTTGTATATTGACCAGTTATTAGTTGTTGGATGCTTTTTATATCTTCTGTACAGTTTCTTTTTTTCTACTTAGGCTCCTTTTTATATTCTTATTCCACCATATGGGTGTTCTCTTGTTATTATTATTCTTGTATTTATGTCTATTCGGTACCCATTGATTATTGCAAAATTATATTTTATTTTGGATTTTAAGCCAGATTCCACTCAAATTACAATCTGAACAGTCAGTGACCCAGTCCCAGTCCTTTAAATATTTATTTATTAATGTATAATCAGCTTTATAGACATTTTTAATCTTGGTGCAACCTTTACTTAATTTTTTTGTTTTGTGTTTGCAGTAATCAGTACCATGTTATGATCGTTATTTGATAATGGATGCATTACTTTGACTTTTGCTATGTCCTCATCTATATTGATTAAAAACAAGTCCAAAGTATTTTTGCCTCTTGTCGGTTCTCTTACTAATTGTTCCATATTGTTTAGGATCACTTGGTCCATAAATCTAGTTTTTTAATTCAGATGTGCATGTACCATTTACCCAGTCAATTTTTGGGAAATTAAAACCACCCATTAGAATATAATTGTTTATCAAGTCCCATTTTTTCAGTTTTACTCATGAATAGATTGTTTTCATGACTATTTAGGTTAGGGGCTTTATATCCTAATTCAATTGTGATACTGTAGTTGTTTTCAATTAATACTTTTGTCCAAACTAATTCAACATTGTTATTTTCTTCAGTTGTGCAGTTTGCTGGGCAGCATTTATATGTATTTTATAAATATATATATATATATATATATATATATATATAGAGCAATGCCTCCACCTCTTGTGTTAGAACAGTTTTTTTCTATCTTAGTATATCCAATTTTATCTGTACACCAGTCTGTGTCATTGAACCAAGTGCTGGTAACCTTGCATATGTCTATGTTGTTTGTTATTAAGAAGTCCTTTAATTCATCCATTTGTTGTTTAGGCTACGGGTGTTGACAAGAAGTATATGTATCTGTTCTTTGTTTTGTTTATATGTTTGATTATTATTATTTTATTTACGTTTTTCCTTGTTGGTATTTATGCTATTATGTTTTTGAACTTTTGCAGAAGCATCCTCTATACCTCCATAGTTTTTACTGTGGTTCAGAGACTCCAAATCTTTTGGCTTCTCCCCCTAGTTTTTAGTTTAAATTTTTGTTGATATATGAGACAATGTGTTTTCCTAATATACCATTTCCCTTCCTGCTGAGATGAAGTCCATCCCATGAAAACAGTTTATTTCTGTCTTCAAAATCCTCCCAGTGAGTGATGCATCCTATCTGTTGTTTTAAGCACCAACCACGTAGCCACTTAGTTAAGTTTTTGATTTTAGCTTGGTATGACTTTGTTGCCTTGGGGATCAGAAGTATCTCTGAGAATGCTATTCTGCACTTTAAAAGTGCAAGTTTATTTGCCATTACCACAATATCTTATTTTATTTTGACATTGCCACAATATCTTGTTTTATTTTGAAAAGTGGTTCCCTCAATATATTGTTTGCACCAGCATGTATGATTACCAATGAATCGCATGAGTTTGCTAAGATATTATTCACTTGGGAGCTTAAGCAACAGGTTGGTAGAAAAGAGGCCAGGAGTTATATTTTGTTTTAAACTGAAATATTTGAATAGTTTGTTAGTGAAATTAGTTCTATGTGTTAAAAATTATTACCTTGAATTTGAACTGATACTTGGGCTGTGATATTGTAGGTTTGGGGATAGATGTTTGGCAGGGAAAATTAGAAGGTAATTTAAATGTGTTTTGCCTGGTGTTTGGAGGAGGGACATTAGCTGCAATTAACTTGTCTTTAAACAGGAATTACTGTGGCTTTCATTGTTCACTTGGGAGCTTAAGCAACAGGTTGGTAGAAAAGAGGCCAGGAGTTATATTTTGTTTTAAACTGAAATATTTGAATAGTTTGTTAGTGAAATTAGTTCTATGTGTTAAAATTATTACCTTGAATTTGAACTGATACTTGGGCTGTGATATTGTAGGTTTGGGGATAGATGTTTGGCAGGAAAATTAGAAGGTAATTTATATGTGTTGTTTGCCTGGTGTTTGGTGGAGGGGACATTAGCTGCAATTAACTTGTCTTTAAACAGGAATTACTGTGGCTTTCATTGTTCACTTGGGAGCTTAAGCAACAGGTTGGTAGAAAAGAGGCCAGGAGTTATATTTTGTTTTAAACTGAAATATTTGAATAGTTTGTTAGTGAAATTAGTTCTATGTGTTAAAAATTATTACCTTGAATTTGAACTGATACTTGGGCTGTGATATTGTAGGTTTGGGGATAGATGTTTGGCAGGGAAAATTAGAAGGTAATTTATATGTGTTGTTAGCCTGGTGTTTGGAGGAGGGGACATTAGCTGCAATTAACTTGTCTTTAAACAGGAATTACTGTGGCTTTCATTGTTCACTTGGGAGCTTAAGCAACAGGTTGGTAGAAAAGAGGCCAGGAGTTATATTTTGTTTTAAACTGAAATATTTGAATAGTTTGTTAGTGAAATTAGTTCTATGTGTTAAAAATTATTACCTTGAATTTGAACTGATACTTGGGCTGTGATATTGTAGGTTTGGGATAGATGTTTGGCAGGGAAAATTAGAAGGTAATTTATATGTGTTGTTTGCCTGGTGTTTGGTGGAGGGGACATTAGCTGCAATTAACTTGTCTTTAAACAGGAATTACTGTGGCTTTCATTGTTCACTTGGGAGCTTAAGCAACAGGTTGGTAGAAAAGAGGCCAGGAGTTATATTTTGTTTTAAACTGAAATATTTGAATAGTTTGTTAGTGAAATTAGTTCTATGTGTTAAAATTATTACCTTGAATTTGAACTGATACTTGGGCTGTGATATTGTAGGTTTGGGGATAGATGTTTGGCAGGGAAAATTAGAAGGTAATTTAAATGTGTTGTTTGCCTGGTGTTTGGTAAGAGCCCTCCCACCCACCCTGTTTTGTAGGCTTTCTAAATACTGAAAAGCCACTGGGGTTGGTATTGAAGGGCTGAGTATTTCTGTTTGGGACTGAAATTTGAAGCAACAGGAGTTGGTGGGCCTGTGACATCATACGGTACCTGGAGTCTGCTTACACACACTGTTATGGGACTGAACACATACTGGACTGTATGTGTTTGTGAGACTTGGGAACTTTGTTGGTGGGGTTGAAATTGGGTTTGTAAATAACTACAGTCAGTATAGAGAGAACTGTACTCAGGGAAAGGGACTGAGAAGAGGGTGTGCTATTAAAAACAGAGGGGATAATCAGGGTGGCCATATTCCACCATGGCAGGCATCTTCTGAAGGGTTGCAGGCTGCACAGGCTGTGGGATGGCAATAATTCTAAATTGGGCCTGAGAGAGGAGGCTGCCCACTCTGTAGACAGCTATCTTGTATCAGGAGTGAGGTATATTGGTTAAGGAGTAAGCTGTGGAGCTGGTGGGGGTGTCCAAGGATAAGGGGTGGATATGGGCAGCAGAAGGGTGGGGCTGAGGGAGGCTGGGGCAACGCCTGAAATTACAGGACATTATGCTACAGCAAGCAGAAGGGGGATATTAGGACAGAGGACCCTAGATAGGGAAGTTGATGCTAAGGGGAAAGCGACAGGGTGAAAATTTGAATTCAAGGAGACTGGAAGGGGAAGAGTCAGGAGGGGCTGTTGTGCGGAAGCCTAAAACAGCAGACTGTGGGAAGGGAGCTCCTAAGGTGAACAGTGCAAGAGAGGAAGAAGAGGGTCAGTTTAGAGATGCAGTCAGGGGAAACTCGGGTTACTTGATGGAGGCTGACATAGAGTGTCACAATAAATTTGAGATACTAAGCATCCTAGAGGGGGAGGAAGGGGTTGGTGGAAATGAGGAAACTTATACAGAGGCCGGGGGGAGGGAGTCAGATACCCATAGGGCATCACAGAACAGCTATGGAAAGGATAGACATAGTCCCAGAGGGAGAAGGGGAAACATATATGTTAAGCAAATGGGGGAGATGCAACATATTCCAGACATGAGGGAGGAGAGCATGATTGGAGAGGAACTGGGAGACAAGGAGGTGGGAGAGGAGCCCCCCTTCAGCAGGAAGGTCAGTACCAAGGATGGGGCCCTAGCTAAAGGGGACCCACAGAGAGCCTCTGGAGACAGGGGTACTATTACAAGGGGGGGGATGAGGAGAGGGGAAGGGAAACCATCAGGGCCAGGATAAATGGTTCAGATAAGAGAGGGTTAAAGGGGACACCTATTCAGAGGGGGTTTGAGTTAAGTGGGCAAAATAGCAAGGGAGGCAGAAAGGGGAGGGTGACAAGGGGGTCTCTAATAAGGCAGGAAGACTCCCATGAAATTGCGATCATGAATAAAGTGGGGGGGGGGCTGAGAGGGCATAGTGGAGGTAACCATAAGGATGATGGCGGTGTTAAGGTTCTGTTACTGGGAGACTCGATGATTAAGGGTATCCATTGGGAGGGACAGGGGGATGGATGCCATAGCTAGGTGAAGGTAGTGAGTATCTCTGGGCTGACAGTGCACAGAGCAAAGTTCATGGTGTATGAAATGGTTAGGGATTGTGGAGGGAAACCGGATTTCCTGGTGCATTTGGGAACTAATGATCTAGAGGGAAATAGCATTATGGAAATCCAAGCAAGGTTCCAAGAACTTGCCAGAGTCTGTCGGGATAATGGATGCAACATTTCTTTTCGGAATATTGCCAGTACCAAAGGCCTCAGTGGAGAAAAAAATGACTACAGAGGTTAATGAATGGCTCAGGAAGTGGGGTGAAGAGAATGGGTTGGGTGTTAGGGAACTGAATGGAGTTTGGGAGGATAAGGGACTATATGCCAAGGACAGGTTTCATCTTGCCCATTAGGGAAGGAAGTCCTTAAACAGGGATGGCTGACTACATACAAGAAAGGTGGGGTTTAAACTTGTAAGGGGGAAGGGATAAGGAGGGGCTGACCAGAAGCCCTCCCCTCCAGATGAGGGGAGTAGCCTTCAAGCCCAAGGGGGGGAGGGGGGAAACAGACTGGAGGTGGAGGTTTCAGGAGGAGCAGGGGGAGGATGGAAGTATAAGGAATCTGGGTGGGGTTCGACACAAAAGGATCAGGGATAAGGGGTGGGGGTTAGTGTTAGTAAATGCCAGGAGCTTGGGAAACAAGTTGCCAGAGTTCCAGGCCATGCTGTTCGAGGGGGTGGATGTGGCGGCAGTCACGGAAACGTGGGCCAACAAAAACCATGACTGGGACCTAAATGTATGGGGGTACACTATGGTTAGGAAGGATAGAAAGGAGGGCAGAGGGGTGGAGTGGCTATGTTCATTAGAGATGACATAGAAATTGCTATGGTAGAAGAGGCAGAGGAAACGTGGAGGCCTTATGGTCACCTACGATCCCCAGCAGGAGATAAGGTCAAGCTGGGAGTAGCATATAGGCCCCGGGATGAGTGATGTTCTAGAGGATGGTTTGCTGGACAACATCATTGCCCAGTGTGGTCCAAAAAGGGAAGGAGTGGTTGATGGGGACCTTAATATGCCAGGTACAAACTGGGGAACCATGTCGCCTAAGGTGGCCAAGGAGCAGAGGCTGCTGGATGGCTTCCAGGATGTGTTCTTAACACAGCATGTGATGGAGCCCACAAGGAGGGCATGTCCTGGATGTGGTTCTGCAGATGGGGATCTGGTAAGGGACATGGTTGTACAGGACCCCTGACTGGGAGTGACCACAATACTGTCTGGTTTCAAATAAGCATTGGGGAGTGGGGGTGAGATCTAGGACACTGGCAGTGGACTTCAGGGGGGCAGACTTTATGGGCATGGGAAATATTCTCAAGGATCACTTGAAGGGGATTACCTCAACGACAAGTGTGGAAAGGAGATGGGAGGTCACAAACGGGACTTCATGAGGCAGTCAGGATCTGTGCTAAGTTGAAACGTAAGGGAGCAAGGTCACATAAACCATGCTGGTGGTCCAGTGAG
Organism: Neoceratodus forsteri; assembly: GCA_016271365.2. Classification (NCBI taxonomy): domain Eukaryota; kingdom Metazoa; phylum Chordata; order Ceratodontiformes; family Ceratodontidae; genus Neoceratodus; species Neoceratodus forsteri. Next base: position 1,073,181,693 of record CM057455.1, on the reverse strand, counting down.
GTCCAGGTAGCAGTCAGAGAAAAGAAGGCGTTACAAAAATATAAAACAACAAGAGGGATAGGGATAAGAAATGTACCAGCTTGCATCTAGAAAAGTCACCCGTATGGTGAGGGAGCTAAGTCCAGTAAAGAGCAACGGCTGGCACAGGGATACATGGAGGGAAAAGGGTTCTTCCAGTACATTGGGGAGCGGAGAAAACTAAGGGCCATCTCAGCAGATTGAGATCAGAAGGAGGGTGGGTGGAAGAGGCGAAGGACCAGGGCAGAGGTATTTAACCAGTACTTTGCCTCTGTGTTCACTAGGAGGGGATGGGATATCTACAAAGCAAGGCACAAAGGAGAGAAGCGGCAGGGAGGGGATCAGGGAGCAAACAGAAATGGAGCAAAGGGAGGGAAAGGTACCCCAGGGGTGTCACATCTGGATAAGGATAAAAGACCAGTAAGGTGGAGGGACGGATGATGCCATCCCACCAAAAGGGTGTGGTTTGCCCTCAAGGCCCTAAAGAAAGACAAATTCCCCAATAATGGCATTCATCCGAGAGTACTATGGGAATTGGCGGACATACTGGCTGCACTCTCTGGCGGAGCTTTTCAACATGTCACTTGAGAGACAGGGAGGGTACCTAGGGATTGGCGAGAGGCACATGTGGTACCAACCACAAGGGGGTCAAGGAAGTACCAGGAAACTATAGACCCATCAGTTTAACCTCGTGGTGGGAAAATTAATGGAGAGTATACTAAAGGAATGATTGGGGTTTACTTGGAGGAGGTGGAGGTCTGGATAGTCGGCAGCATGGGTTTGTGCCAGGTAGATCATGTCAAACCAACCTTGTGGAGTTCTATGAATGGGTAACATCAGAACTGGACAGAGGTAAGCCTGTGGATGTATTATTCTTGGACTTCAGCAAGGCGTTTGACTCTGTCCCCACAATGGTCTGGTGGAGAAACTGATGGGGTTAGGAGTAGGCCCTTTGATGGTCAGATGGATTGAAAACTGGATAGCTGGACACACTCAGAGAGTAGTGGTCTGTGGGGAGCCTCGAACCCACAGAGGTTGGTAGTGGGGTACCACAGGGCTCGGTCCTGGGTCCAATCCTGTTTAATGCATACATATCAGACATCAGGGATGGTATAGGGTGTGAAATGAGTCTCTTCACGGATGACTCCAAGATGGGAGCAGTAGTTGAGGGAGAAGAGGGGAGGTTGGCCTGCAAGGGACCTGGACACCCTGGAAAGCTGGGCTCACATGGAAATTAAATTTCAATATCACCAAGTGCAAGGTGTTGCATCTTGGTCGGGAAACCCTAAACACAGGTACACCCTGGGAGGGAGGTGCTGGAAGCCTCAACAGGGGAAAAAGACCTAGGGGTCATGGTGGATACATGTATGAATAACACTGAGCAGTGCAGGAGAGCAGCTAGCAAGGCAAACAGGATGTTGGGATGCATCGCAAGGGGGATCACCTCTGGGAGCAAGGAAGTGATTCTGCCGCTGTACAATGGACTGGTTAGACCACACCTTGAGTACTGTGTACAGTACTGGAGACCACACTTGAAGAGGGACATACAGCTCCTGGAGAGGGTACAGAGGAGGGCAACAAAGATGATACAAGGGCTAGGGGATTTGACTTACGAGGACAGACTTGAGGAGCTCTGCCTGTTTTCATTGGAGGAGAGGAGAGACAGGGGGGACATGATTGAGGTCTTCAAGTACCTCAAGGGAATAAATAGGGTAAACATGGAGGGGATCTTTAGAGTAAAGCAGGGAGGCATCACCAGAGGGCATGGTTTGAAGTTGGAAGGTGGAAGGGTGAGGGGAAAAGAGGAGGAGGTTTTTCACTGAGAGGGTGGTGGACCCTTGGAATGCTCTGCCTGGTGAGCTGGTTCAGAGATCCACAGTGGAGAGCTTTAAGAGAGGTGGGACAGACACAGAAAGTGGATGTATCAGATGATGGCCTGTCCCGGGGATGGATGATAGGGTTTCTGGAGCACAAGGGATGGGAGGTCTCGGTACCCAACTAAGGATCTAGGTTCGAGCAGACTTGATAGACCATAAGCCCTAATCTGCTGGCAAATAGTATGTTAGTATGTTAGTATTATCTAGCATTAAAGTTAAGTCTTTAATTCTTGCTCTCCCAAAGGAAGACAGTGTTCTAAATTCCTTGACACTGTTATAGACCATTCTGTCTAAGTGCTTTATTATTGAGTCACCCAGTATGTATATTGATTTATGTGTATGTTCTGTTTGGAAGTCCATAAGATTTATGTCTTCTGTTTGATGTGAGACTGTATCTTGAGTGTATGCTTGCTCCTGAACTGAGGTGTCATTACTAGAAGGCCTAGAAATTGTAGTCAGGGGGGCACTGGAACTAAGATTATTTAATCCTTCCATGTCAGTACTCGGTAATATTACTGGTAACAGAGGCACTGAATGTTCGTCATTGATAATTATATGTTCATTTGAAGTATCATTAGGACAACTAAATATATCATAGTGATTTGTTAAAGGTAACTCCCCCGCTGCCTGGCTTGCTATAGCTAGGGGGATACTACTTCCCACACTTTCATACGGGCTCGTTGCCTTTGCTCCTGTCCCATCCTCAAGCCTCGCTAAATGGGACACCACTTACAACAACATATGCCGCTTTGATCTCTCGGCTCCCCATCACATGCATTGCTGTATGCTCTACTCTCATCTGGAATGGCTTCCCCCAGAAAAACACTGCACCTACATCCTAGGCAACTCGTTGATAATATAATTAGAAAGGCCACCCCCGCTTTGCTTGCCCTTCCCCTGAAGTATGCCTCCCCCACCTACCACCTCAGGTCTGGTGTGACCCAGGCCCACTTGGTCCCTAAGACCCACACCCTCACTGGTGATTGGGCATTCACCGTCCACATGCCAAAAATGTGGAACTCCCTTCCGGCCCAAGTTCATGCCTCCCCCTCCCACTCCTCCTTCAAAACATCCCTCTGGAACTTCCTAAAAGCTGGAGCTACATGCCTGTGTACCGCATAATACCCAGTCTCCTAGCACTGTTACCTCCACTGGTACCCCTCTTTAGGCACTTACTGGCCCCAAGTGGAGCGTCATTACTGCTCAGTATCACTAACCACCCCCTGCCCAGTACTGAGTCTTGCTTTCACTTTAGGCATTCAGTTCTGGCCAGCATATACAGGTGTGCTCCAATCAATTTTGAGGCTGCCACCATTAGAGTTGTTCTTCTATCATACATTACAGTATATGTCTAGATGTTTTTCCACCGCCTCATGATGTTCTTTGAGCCTGTATGTACATAAGCTGTTTTTTCCCACTGTTGGAGCATGTGGCTCCTGTATGTAACCTTGGACTCTGTATTTCATTTCATGGATACCTTGTAACTCTCCTGGGTCGCACCTGAAAATAGGCACTTAGCTGTCTAGTGTGCTTACCCGGTTACCAAAAGCAAATAAATAAAAAAAACTCAAAGGTTCCAGCTTTGTGGCCTTTTTTTGGAGCTTTGGCACTTTGTAACAGTAAACCATTCCTCCTCTGTACAAGTGTCAGGTTCTCTAGATCTTTTCCTGTTTAGTTTATGTTTTAAGTGCTCGTTCCTTTCTGAAGTATTATTTGGTTCTTGTTGGACTAGCATAATTTTGGTGTTTAAATCTTTATTTATTTTGGTGTTAATGTCTCCTATTTGATTTGTTTCATTTAGAAACACAGATGCCTGAAAGTCAGTTTCCTTATTTATTTTAAATTGGGCTGCTGTTTCAGTTTGGCTTGCCTCTAGAAAGTTTAATCTGCTGCTAAAACAGGTTATTTCCTGTTTCATTTCCTCATTTTCTAGCCATTTAACACATTTAAAATGTACTTCAGGTTCTAAGGCTTTGGCAGTAATTTCATACATATTGCAGGAAAGACATTTTACTCCCATGTCCCCATTTGCTGTCATAATATAATCTGCCATTGTTAACAACTGTATCAGTGCCAGATTAGTGACAGGCAAGGTGTTGCTACAGTGGTCTATTACAAGTTTGTTTACATTGGATGTTGCTTTGGCCTTACCCAAATGGTCGAAATCTTATGGGCGACAAAGTAGTTTCCGATCCAATCACTCTGCAATCACTCTATAAACATGCATAAACATGCACTAGATGCACGTGTCTTTGTGACTATCTTCACGTGCGCAAGTGCTCATAGCAGGGCTGTTTAAATGCTCAAGTGTGACCCGGAAATAGATCCCATGGATCAGGATAGGCAGCAGCTAATTGAGTGCTTTCCCAGTGATATACAAAGAAAATGCAGTTTAAGATACAATAAAATCACTGCAAGCAGTCTCCAAAGCTAGACTGCAGTGCCCTGAGGTGTTTCAGAGACTGTTTTGCAGTTAACACTCGCCCGCTCGTAGCAGGGCTGTTTAAATGCTCAAACGTGACTCGGAAATAGATCCCACAGATCAGACTAGGCAGCAGCTAATGTTGCGCTTTAAAATAAATATTTTGCACCAATTTGCTGGCGAGAGCCTCTCATCCACAGTTCTGCCAAACATCAAGAATAAATCTGTGCCCAAAATTTGTTTTTATGTAAAATACACTGAACCGTAGTCCTAACTGCCTGAAGAAGGAACTGGAAGGGGACAGGATCAGTTGTGTTCCAGTACAGTAGCTGCTTCTTGTTGTTTTTACAGGGTTTCTTGTGGACTTTACTTGGTAGAAGGTTATTTCTTTTCTTTCTTTCTTCTAAGGGGCTAGCAGGGTATTGTTTTTGGGGCTGTTGGAAGTTTGAAAACTGATTTGGTGGCTGTAAGTGGGCTCATTTGTTGGATGTTTCACTGTGTAACAGGCTGCGCTGCTGGAGGCCTATTTTTTCTGATTTAAAACCTATTTGGTGGGATTTGCTTGGGGCTGGTTCTTTGAATTGGAGACCTATATCTGTTAATTTCAAGCCTATTTTGATGTGTTGTTAGTGAAGCTGATTGAATTTGAGACCTGTTTCCTTTGGCAGCAAACATATTTTGGGGGCTTTGAGTTGAATTTTGATTCCTTTTTGCTGACTTCACTAGCTGCAAAGGTTAGTGCATAGTGTGGGAAGGGTGTTAATGGTCTGGCCAGGTCTCACTCAGCTAATTGACTGGATGCAGAACTGAATCAGGTTTGTGGTGTTAGTTGCTTTGGCTTCTCAGAAGGAACTGTAAGGGGACAGGATCAGTTGTGTTCCAGTACAGTAGCTGCTTCTTGTTGTTTTTACAGGGTTTCTTGCGGACTTTACTTGGTAGAAGGTTATTTCTTTTCTTTCTTTCTTTCTTCTAAGGGGCTAGCAGGGTATTGTTTTTGGGGCTGTTGGAAGTTTGAAAACTGATTTGGTGGCTGTAAGTGGGCTCATTTGTTGGATGTTTCACTGTGTAACAGGCTGCGCTGCTGGAGGCCTGTTTCTTCTGATTTAAAACCTATTTGGTGGGATTTGCTTGGGGCTGGTTCTTTGGCTGCAGGGCTTGGAGGGGCAGACACAGGGCTGATACACTCTCTTGAGAGCCAGGTCTAGGCCCAAATTCCACCCTCCACCACCCCTCCCTCCCCAGAGCTCTGCTTATTTATAGGGGAACACCTACCCTGCAATTGGAGGAAAAGGCTGCAGGTGCAGCTCATGTTGTTCTAGCCACTGGGGGTTTGATTTAAAGGCTGGGTGAGAGGAGCTTAGGGAGTTGTTCACTTACCTTATAAGTTTACTGTGTTGTACTGCACCTAGTAATAGGGTTGCCAGTTTACTGTGGGACTGTATATACGATTAGTGGGTGACCTGATTACTCAGTAGGGGGTATATTGGACTAGTGGGGAACCTGGTGGCTCACCCAAGGAAACCTACTTGGAGGGGGATGGGACCACACGTCATTAGGGCCGGCATCTTTGGGAGAGTGGTGGGGTGCACAGGGTGTGGGGCAGCCATGATACTGGACTGGACTTGGAAGTTCAGTGGTTGCCCAGTGTGCTACCAGCTAGCACAGCTTAGGGAGGAGGGTGCGAGGATTAGGAGACAGCTGGGGGAAGGGGGGAGGTATGGTTAGGGAAGAGGGCAGGGGATCTCTCACGGGGTTGCACCAAGCACTAGGGGCAGGGGCATAGGGAAAGGAGTGCAGGAGAATACTCTAGAGTCACATAGGGACCCTGGCAGAGGGGGCCCAAAAGGAGGACACTACCAAGGAAGCAGGCAGGTAACTGGGGACCCTCACAGAGGGGGGCCAGAGGGACAACATTCTCAGGGAAGTAGGCAGATGATCGGGGCTGGACAGAAGGAAGCAAGGTGGGAGGTGGATCGACCTTATGCTCAGTAACCGCTTCACCCTCTTCTTCTGCTTGAGGATGAGGGGGGTGATGTAGCCATGACAGGGTGGTTAGAGATGGAAAGGAGTGGGGGAAGGAGGCGGGTGGGAGCAGGAGGAACAGGGGAAACTGGAATGCAGGAAAATGGGGGGAGCAGTGAATCAGAGTAGGAGGAGCAGGGGGAAGAGGGAGAAAAGTGCAAGGAGAAGGACCAGTTGGGAGGAAAGGGCAAGGAGAAAGACCAGAAGTACAAGGAGGATACAGTAAAGGGAGCTAAGGGTTTAGGCCAGTGGAGCATGACAAGCAAGGAGGGACTAACCGGAGACAGGAAGGAAGGGAGGATGAGCCAGGCTAGTTTAGCGGATGGGGAAGAAGGACCAGTCAAGAGCAGTGAGGGGGGAGTTAGCGAGGCACAGAAGGATACTCAGGAGGAGGAGAGGCATAGGATTGGAGTGGAGGGGGTGGCCAGGGTAAATAAGGAGGGGGGGCATGTGGCACCCAGATAGGGGGAGGAACAAGGAGCCGGCTGGGTGGAGGGGACAGTAGAAAGGATGAGGGACATGGAAGGGGGGAAATGGAGGAAAAGGAGTGGTCAGAGTGCTCCTGTTGGGGGATTCTATGATCAGGGGTATCAAATGGGATAGGGAGGGAGAAGCCTGGCCAGTTAGAACATAATGCTTCCCTGGACTAATGGTGCACAGGGCCAAGCACGAGGTATATTAGCTGGCAAAGGATTGTGGGGGTTCCCCAGACATACTGGTCCACCTTGGTACAAATGACATTGAGGGAAATAGTGAGCTAGAGATACAGGCAAGGTTCAGGGAGCTTGCCAAGGTCTGTCATGACATAGGATGCACAATTTCCTTCTCAGAAATCCTGCTAGTGCCAAGGGCTAGTGGGGAACACAAAAGGAAGATTAGGAAGATAAACCAGTGGCTCAGGGAGTGGTGTGAGGCCAGAGGGTATGGGTTGATGGGGGATTGGGGGGAGACCTGGGAGGATAAGGAGCTGTATGCTAGAGACAGGCTCCATCTCAATTTGGAGGGGAGGGGAATCCTTAAGTTGAAAATAAAGGGGTTCATTGGTGAAAAGTGGGGTTTAAACTTGTGAAGGGGGAGGGATGGGAGAAAAGGCTGTCGAGGGGGGTCCGATAAAGGAGGGACTCTGTCTCCACCCCCCTGGGGAGCTGGAGAAATGTAGGAAAAGGCCGACTGGTAAAGTGCAGACCAGGGGAAAACGGAATCCCCATGGGAACACAAGCAGGAGAAATGGAAGTATAGGGAAAGGGTGGAAGGTAGTCCTGCTAAATACCAGGATCTTGGGCAATAAAATGCCTGAGCTCCAGGTGATGCTAACTGAGGGAGCAGTGGATGTGGCAGTGGTCACTGAGACCTGGGCCACCGCAGGACATGACTGGGACCTGAACCTGAAGGGTTACACTATGTTCAGGAAGGATGGGGGAGGGAAGGGGAGGAGGGGGCAATGATAGTCAAAAACTGCATTGGCATAGGGGAGTAGAGGAGGCAGGGAACCGTGGAGGCAATTGGGTCATCTTGATAACAAGGGGGGGCAAGAGAATAAAAATAGGAGTGGTGTATAGACCCCCCGCACTGGCGGAGGAGCTGGAGGAGAGTCTGGTGGCAGATGTTGGGAGACACTGCAGATTGGGCAGGGGAAGGGTGGTGGTGTTAGGGGACTTAAACACACCAGGAACAGACTGGGAGACTATGACATCCTTGGTGGCAAGGGAACAGAGGTTGTTGGATGTCTTTCAAGATGCGTTCCTAACTCAGCAGGTGGGGGAACCGACCAGGGAGGTGCGGGTACTGGATGTGGTCCTATCAGACAGTGACCAGATTAGAGGCCTGGAGGTAAGGGACCCATTGGAGGGGAGTGACCATGCCATGGTCTGGTTCTGCCTGGACCTAGGAGGGGTAGAAGGCTGCACATAGACGGAGGTAACTGACTTCAGGGGGGGCGGATTTTAAGGAAATGGGAAGGATCCTTAAGGAGCATTTGGATGTGATTGGGTCAGACATGGACGCTAATAGTAGGTGGGAAATCATCAGGAGAGGGGTGCAGGATGCTACCAGCACCTGTGCAAGAGTAAGACGAAAACGTGGTAGGGCCCGAAAACTCTGCTGGTGGACCAGGGAGGTCCAGGAGGTGGTGCGGGGAAAGAAGGCAGCCTATAGGCAATTCAAGTGCTCAAGGAGTGAAAGGGATCGAGGGGAGTACGAGCTGATGGCTAGAAGGGCCACTAGGGTGGTGAGGGCGGCTAGGGCAAGGAAGGAGCAGAACCTGGACAGGGAAATTAGGAGAGGGAACAAGGGGTTCTTTAGATATGCTGGGGAAAAACAAAGGGTGAAGGGGCAGATTAGCAGGATTAAAACAGGGGAGAGATGGGCACAAGACCCAGGAGAGCAGGCCGAGGTACTAAATGAGTACTTCACCTCAGTTTTCACCAAGGAAAATGGGGGTGCTGCATCATACATGAGAGGAGACAGTGATACTGAGGAGGGGGGACCCTTACCAATCGGCGGGTCTGGGGATAGGGGGAGGCATCACTGGCAGGAGGGGGAAGGCTAAGCAGGGAGAAGAGGTAGCGGGAAGTGGAAATCACAGCAGAGAGATTGAGGGAAGCCCTCAGGTCCCTTAAGACAGAGAAAGCACCTGGGCCAGATAAATTACATCCCAGAGTGCTGAATGAACTTGCGGATGTCCTGGCAAAACCCCTGGTGGAGTTTTTCACCATCTCTCTGAGGAGAGGGTGGGTGCCCCAGGACTGGAAGGTGGCGCATATCGTGCCTATCCACAAGGGGGGATCAAGGGAGGTGGCAGTGAACTACAGGCCTGTCAGCCTGACATCGGTGGTGGGCAAGGTGATGGAGGGCATTGTCAAGGAGAGGCTGGGGACCTGTAAAAGTCAGGGTGCCTGGATGATAGACAGCATGGATTCGTCCCAGGGAAATCGTGTCAGACAAACCTTGTGGAGTTCTATGACTGGGTGACGAGTGCCTTGGACCTGGGTAGACCAGTGGACATCCTCTTTCTAGACTTCAGCAAGGCATTTGACTCTGTTTCTCATGAAGGCCTGTTGGATAAGCTGGGAGAAATTGGGGTGGGGAACCAGATGATCAGATGGGTAGGCAATTGGCTCCAGAACCGGACCCAGAGGGTCATAGTTGGTGGGATAGTCTCATCCGCAAGGAGGGTCATTAGTGGGGTCCCACAGGGATCAGTCCTTGGGTCCCTCCTGTTCAACGCCTATGTCTCTGACATAAGGACAGGTATCAGGAGTGAGATGAATCTCTTTGAGGATGACTCAAAACTTGGGCGGTGGTGGATGGGGAGGAGGGGAGGGTGGCCCTACAGGGGGACCTGGAGGCTCTGGGAAGATGGTCTAGAAAGTGGAAACTGAGGTTCAATGCAGGGAAATGCAAGGTACTGCACCTGGGGGCTAGAAACCCAGGCCAAGTGTACACCTTGGTGGGGAGGAATGCTACAAGTCACAATGTCTGAGAGGGACCTGGGGGTGGTGGTGGATGTCAAGATGAACAACTCGGAGACTTGTAGGAGGGCAGCAGCCGAGGCCAACAGGATGCTGGGATGCATCGTTAGGGGGATCACCTCCAGAAGGAGGGAAGTGATACTCCCTCTGTATAACTGCTTGGTGAGACCGCACCTCAAGTACTGCATGCAGTTTTGGAGGCCACACTTAAAGAGGGACATTAACCTCCTGGAGAGGTTCCAGAGGAGGGTAACCAAAATGATTTGGGGCTTGGGGGACAGAACCTATGAGGAAAGGCTCGAAGAGCTAAATATGTACACATTGGAAGAGAGAAGGGACCAGGGGGACATGATAGAGGTCTTCAGGTACATGAAGGGGGTAAATAGGGGAGAAGCAGTCAGGGTGCTTCGAAGGAAGGAGGAGGAGGCCACTAGAGGGCATGGGTGGAAGCTGGAGGGGGGAAGATTCAGGGGAGAAAGGAGGAGGTGCTACTTTACTGAGAGGGTGGTGGAGCCATGGAATGCACTGCCTAGGGGGCTGGTGGAGGCAGAGACAGTGAAGGGGTTCAAGAGTGGGTGGGACAGGTACAGGGGAAGGGTTCTGGAAGCAAAATCCAATGCAGCGAGAATATCCGGAACTGGGAAGAGAGAAGCCAGAGAAGGCGAGGAGGGCAGCAAGGTCAGCTTCCAGGGTGGGGGCTGACCAAATGACCAGATGTGAAAGACCATTACGCCTATTCTGCTGGCATTTTAGTATGTTAGTATGTTAGTAAAACAGACTACAGTTCACTCTTCCTGTAATCAGGATGGTCACAGGGCTCAGGCACACTAATCAGGTGCTTTCCCAGTGATGCACAAACAAAATGCAGTTTACGATACAATTAAATCACTGCAAGCAGTCTCCAAAGCTAGTCTGCAGTGCCCTGAGGCATTTCAGAGATTGGTATTGGGGCAGTCTTATCTCAGAAAATGGATGGGTAGGAACATCCATTTGTATATATCAGCAGCGAGGAGCGGAGGTCGCGAGGGCGCATCAGAGCCCTCCCCCACATCGAAGGAGCGAGCCAGCCCCGAACCCCCAACCAAGGCTTGCACACGCCACCGAGGAGCGGAGGTCGCGAGGGCGCATTGGAGCCCTCCCCCACATCGAAGGAGCGAGCCAGCCCCGAACCCCCAACCAAGGCTTGCACACGCCACCGAGGAGCGGAGGTCGAGGGCGATCGGAGCCCTCCCCCACATCGGGCGAGCGAGCCAGCCCCGAACCTCAACCAAGGCTTGCACACGCCACCGAGGAGCAGAGGTCGCAGGGCGATCGGAGCCCTCCCCACATCGGGCGAGCGAGCCAGCCCCAACCCCCAACCAAGGCTTGCACACGCCACCGAGGAGCGGAGGTCGCGAGGGCGCATCGGAGCCCTCCCCCACATCGAAGGAGCGAGCCAGCCCCGAACCCCCAACCAAGGCTTGCACACGCCACCGAGGAGCGGAGGTCGCGAGGGCGCATCGGAGCCCTCCCCCACATCGAAGGAGCGAGCCAGCCCCGAACCCCCAACCAAGGTAACTGCCACCGCTTGGAAGAAAGACCACGCTTGTATTCTTGTTGGCGCCCTTTTCTCCTACCAGCGTGTCCATTCAGAACTCTCTTTTGAATCCCCCTCTGTGGCTAAGCCCAACGGCAGGGCGGCTAATTTAAAAAAAGAAGAAAAGAAAAAACTTACAAAACTGCAGGACGTTTGGAGCTTGTACCAGGGCAGCATGCTGGCAGGGCTGGTACTGCAGCCTTTCTGTAACAGGGCAGCTTTATTTAGAGCAGTTGTTTTAAGGGAAAATGTGTTTGCTGTAATCCATGCATGCTGAGTTCACTTTATTCCCCATTGCCTTGTTTTATTCTATGTGAAGTTAGCAAACAGCCATTACCACGCTCCCAGCATCTCCTGGCTTAATTATACCAGCATTGAGATTCCCGCCTCCTTTCTCCTCCTCTCGCCTCCCCCAGCTGTCCTCCATCCCCTGATTTGATCTGCCCCCCTCCTCCCACCTCCCCAGACCTACTTAATCCTGTCTCCTGTTGTCCTTTCAGGCTTGCACACGCCACCGAGGAGCGGAGGTCGCGAGGGTGCATCGGAGCCCTTCCCCACATCGAAGGAGCGAGCCAGCCCCGAACCCCCAACCAAGGTAACTGCCACCGCTTGGAAGAAAGACCATGCTTGTATTCTTGTTGGCGCCCTTTTCTCCTACCAGCGTGTCCATTCAGAACTCTCTTTTGAATCCCCCTCTGTGGCTAAGCCCAACGGCAGGGCGCTAATTTAAAAAAAAAAAAAAAAGGAAAAAAACTTACAAAACTGCAGGACGCTTGGAGCTTGTACCAGGGCAGTTATAATCCCAGCCAACGCTTATGCTCGCTCCCCCACCGCCCCCACCACCACCCTTGCTCGGCTCTCCAATTTATAGGGAAGTGAGGTCAGGTGTCAGGCTGAAATAACCTATCAGCCAACTTTACCAGCAGCAGATTATACAAACTGTACACTAGTGGCCGCTGCAGCACCTATCCCTCTCTCTGTCGTTGATATGAACACTCTACTACTAGCTATCCTCTTACTTGCCTGGACCCCACAGCTCGCCCCACTACCCCTCCTAGAGGCACCCAACCCCTCCCACTATAACTGTTGCACCATCCCTTTGGCATCCAAAAGTACACACAGATTCTGTACCACCATCAGCCGCTATACCAAACACACTGAACCCGTGGCCATTACTTTTCACTTGCTCAACTTAACACACACTCACACACCAGGCATACGCTGCAACCGCTTAGTGTCCCCAGACCCCTGCCCCCACCACCCTCCCTTTCCTCTCACGGCCCCTCTCCCCTTAAGCTACTTCTCCTGTATTACTCCCAGCCTCCCCATCCCCACCACCAATGCAAAACGTCTTCACCCTACCAGTTACAGTGTCTCTCACCAAAACTCAGCATGCTGGCCCTCCCACGGCACACCTTCTACTCCTCCTTGTATCTGGTAACATCCACCCCAACCCAGGTCCACCTCGCAAGATTGCTTCTCCTAAAACCCGGAGGCGCCGCGGCTTGCTACCCAAATATATGCAGCCTCACCCAAAAACACACACCACTCCAAGGCTGGATCGCCCAGCATGCTCCTGACATACTCGCACTCTCTGAGACCTGGCTCACTGACAAGATACCAGTGAAGTGGTCTCCTCCCTAATTATGTCTCTCCGGCAGATAGGCACAGCAAGAGAGGCGGGGCTGTGCAATGTATGTCAAATCCTCTCTCAATGCCACTGAAGTCCATACACCAGCATCACAATACGGTGCCCAGGTTCTCACAATAAAACTCAGCCTGGGTAACAAAACACTCCACATCATCTCGGCCTACATCCCCCCGAGAAATCAAAAACTCGCATTCGACTCTATTCTTCAAGTCATCTCCCATCTACCCAACACTAGCGAAGTCATCGTTATGGGGGATTTCAATGTAAACTGGTTATCCCTGGCCTCTTCCAGCTACAAAGATGCCGCCCGGGCCTTTGATCTCACCCAACTAGTCACCTCCCCCACCAGAAGGGACCTCAGATCCGGGACCTCCACCCTCCTGGACCTCATCTTCACCAACCGGCCGGGAAACCTCTCCGCTGCTACAGTGCTCCCTGATGCTAACAGCGACCACTCACCAGTAACTTGCTGGTGGTCGTGCAAGTTGCCCCCTGCACTCCCTAAAATCTCCTGGCAACGTAGACTCAAAAAGGGCGGTTTAAAGAACCTTAAAGCACCTAACCAACAGCAACTGGCTACCCATTTACACTGCCCAGTCAGTTGACTTCGCCCTGGCTTACTTCATAACCATCTTCAACAAAGCCTGTGACTTATACGCCCCCTTTTCTAAGCTAGTTGCGAAATCCAGATCCACCCCTGGATCACACCCCACCACTTAGCCTGCTTCAGCAAAGAGATAACCTCTGGCACAAAGCCATAGACTCCCAAAGCACCCTGGATAGACAACTCTACAGGAGGCTCGTAATAAATGTACATGGGCTTCTGGCAGGCAAAGCCTCTACTACCAACACACCCTAACCTCTACCTGGGGTGATGGGAAAATTCTGGGACAACATAAAGGAGCTCAGTGGCAAATCTCGCCCCCCACCCCACGCAACTCACTATTAATGGTGAGGTCACTCAGGATCATCCCACTATCGCTGAAGCCCTTAACTCGGCCTTCTCCGATCTCTCCCACATCCTCCCTCCTCACTCCCCCAACTCGAGTTCTTCCAATACCCCTTCCGCGTCAGTCATCACCTACCACCACGGCAAAATGCTATATTACCAGGGCTATCTCTAACACCGCCACAGCAATGACACCTTGATCTTAAACTCCTGAGGCTCTCCCTTGATGCCACGCTACCGCACCTCACTAAAATTCTTAACCTCTCACTCTGCCTTGGCCAGTTCCCCTCTACCTGGAAGAGAGCCATAATCACTCCCATCCTGAAGGGCGGGGACCCCACTGACACCAGTAACTACAGACCCATCTCTACACTTCCACCTCTCTCCAAAGCCCTAGAAAGAATAGTCTCTGACCAGTTAACCGAACACCTAACTAAGCATATGCTCCTCAGCCAGGAGCAGCATGGGTTCGCTCAGGTCACAGTACCATCACCGCCTCACAGAGCTCACCTGTTCCTACACAAGCCCTTGACCATGGCTCAATTGCGGGCCATATACGTGGACTTCCAAGCGTCTTCGACGGTCAGTCACGAGCTTCTGCTTCCAGGTCCTCCTCAAACTAAATGTGGTCCCCAGACATTGACCTGGTTCAAGGATTACCTCTCAGGCCGTCGCAACAAGTCAGGATATGCTCTACCCTCTCCACCCCTAAAACAGTTTCCTCTGGGGTCCCTCAGGGTCTATCCTGGCCCACTGCTGTTCACCCTCTTCCTAAACTCCCTCCCTAAGGCTTGCAGTGGTCAGTTGCTCCTCTATGCCGATGATGCGGTTCTGTTCGGGAAACATGCCCACCCTACCGCCCTCCAGCAGACCCTTCAAAGGCAATTCCGGGAACTAGAGACCTGGTTCTCTGAACACCGCCTAATTATCAACTATAAAAAAACTAAGTCCATGATTTTTGCCCACCGCCAAAGTCCTTATAGTCAGTCTGCTCTCCTCATCAAGAACGCGATAGGTGCCCCTCTGGAACAAGTTTCCGATTTCAAATACCTAGGTGTCACTTTAGACACCTCCCTCTCTTACCAGAGGCATACCCAAATTCTCTCCTCCTCTATCAGCTCTAGGGTAGGCATCCTGTACCGGCTCAAGCACTGCTTACCCCCCAAGGCTATGCAGCTCGCAGTCACCTCCTCCATCCTCTCCCTGGTGGACTATGGGATCACTATATACGGCTCTGCTGAACCCACCTCCCTGAATAGGATAAACATTGTCCTGAACAAAGCCTGCCGCCTAGTCACTGGTTGTGAGAGGCTAACCCACACCTGTGATCTTTATGCGTTATCTGGTTGGCTAAACTTCCAGCATCGATTGCAGTTCCACACCTGCATCCTCGCAAAAAAAATACACCTTCACCTAGCCCCCGTCGGACTTTTCCCCTTAATCAGTTCTGCACCTCACAGATGCAATACGAGACTCTCCGCAAGCTCCCCTTTCCTTGTACCTCAATGTAGAACCTCTCTAGGGCAAAGATCCTTCCGATACCGAGCCCCTCTCTGGCTCAATGCGTTACCACACTCACTCGCTCAGACCCACAGCATCTCTCAATTTAAAACAGGCCTCAAAGCTCACCTCCTTGAAAGAGCCATATGTGACTGCGGCTAACTCTGCTCACCCAGATGAACGCCCTCCCTCCCCCTACTCTTGACTCAGGGTCTCACAAGGCCCCACGTAACTCACCAAATCCCTGCCTGGGTAACCCAAGATTGCAGCCTAACTTCCTTACCAGTCATTAAGTTTTTTCTGGAATGCTCCTGTGATTTTGTTATGTATATTCTATCTGTTTCAAGTATGTTCTCTACTGTATCTGTCTTCCCTCCACCCTTTGTAACCGACGTGGAGCTTTTGCAAAAGAGTCTGTGACTCAAAGGTTTGTAATTCCGATTGTTTCCAATAAATAAAAATAAAAATAAACATGTGAGGGAAAGAAGATGTGCTACCATAAAGAAAGAATGTTTAGTTCTGAAGTGGGCTATTGAGTCTCTGAAATATTACTTGTGGGGGCTGAATTTAAGGTTGTAACTGATCACAATCCCCTCTGCTAGTTGCACCAAATGAGAGAAAACAATCCCCGTATAATGTAGTGGTACCTGAGTCTTCAGCCTTATCGATTTACTGTGTCCCACAGGGCAGGGACAAAACATGTAAATGCTGATTTCAAGTCTAGATATGGTGCAGGAACTGATGTTAGTGAAATACGACATACTTTCCCTAAAAGGAGATGGGAAGGTAGCGTTAGTCTCTATTAAGAAATGTGTTAATGCCTCAGGGTAAAGAATGATGATATCCACTATGCTTATGATAGAATGTTTATCATTAATAGGGACCCTGAGACACAGCTTCTGAAGATGGATGGGTGAAACTCATCCCTCCTGGGACAGGAAGGTAGTAAGCAGTTTGCAATAACTACTTCCTTCTTAAGGTGGGGGATATGTGACAGGGAGCTCCTGCCACTCTTGAAGACCAATCTTTTCATAAATCTGTTGCAACAGATCTTCTATTTCTTAGCCTAATCTATCCTTTACCATTTCTGGTCAATAAGGTTGGCCAACTATGGGCACCCCCTTCCCATTCTTGACTATGCTATAGTGTCCTCTTTGATTTTCCTTTTCCCTCTTATGTCCTCATATAGGGAGATTATTGTGGTGACCTCCAAGTGTATGTAAAACAGGTTGTGTTTATCATTGTTGGATTTTGTATGTAATAGCACTATGTCATAAAATACCTTGATGTATATACCTTATGTTTATGAAACCTGTAAATGTTGAAAATACCAGGGCACTAGGTGTTTTTAATAATGGTAAAAAGTACTAACTGATTATTATAGAAATTAAGTTAGTTGTGCTATTTAAAATGCATGTAAATTACTGTAAGTTGAACAAGTCTGAAATGCCATGGTGATTTACATATATCCCATGATGCTTTGCATTAGGGAAGTATGTGTGATGTTGTGCTTCTTTGAAACTTGGCTTATTGTCAATGCCCTTTGGGGTTAACCCATGTTTCAGTGCTTATGCACTGAGGTTCTTAGTCTTTAGCTTGTTTTTTTTGTTTGTTTTTTTTTATTTGAGCCACCACCACTCAAGCAAACAAGGCCCACACAGGGGTGGAGGCTGAATCTCAACTGCTAAGTTAGATCAGAGATCAGTGTCAGTAGGTGCTGGCTAAATGCAGAGAAAGGACATACATAGTCTGTTGCTGCAAACTGATGTCTTGAATAAGGGATATGACATTCCTTAAGGTTATCTTCTATATTTTGAATAAACATCACACAAAGATTGTGTGTTGAACATGAAGTTTGGGGTCTGGTCCATCTGTTATCCCACAGCCCCTCCACCTGTAACACTAGTGTTTTAGGGAAGATTGCAGATATTTAGAGGTCATCATCCACAAGGGGTTGTAAGTCTCTTAAGAGAGTCTAAATAATGCCAGGGGCCGGATTGTATGTGGCAAGCAGTGGTACCTGTTTGTGTGTTCTCTTTCCTTTGTCTTCCAAGGGATCCATGATGCTGGCGTGACAACCCTGACGGCAACATCCACCACAGTGCCAGGAACCTGCTGACACCGCTGATGCAACCCCAAACTGACTGGCACCATTGTGATGGAAAATGTGGGGAGGCTGTGCCCCCCGCCCCCTCCTCACCCCCCTACTATATATATCTAACTCCACATCGCACAGACAGTGGAGTTAGATATTTACCCCTTAGCACTCTAAAGTGTCTCAAAGCAAAACCCCGGTCACTGCCGGTTTAGGAGCAGAGGGGGTTGCTGTGGGGGGTTCACTGTCTGGGTGTCACTGTAGTGGTGGCATGCCCCTTCAAAGAAGTCCTTTCATTGTACTTGAGTGGCCCAAACAATTGTTTTTTTGTCAGTAGTGCTTAGGGGGATATTTTTGTTTGGCAAAGGCACCACACAGCTTTTTCAAGTTACTGTCCCTGTCTGCCCATTCACAGCAGATATTTTGATACAATTTAGCCTGGTTGTAGATACTTCCCCTCATCTGTGTGATTGAGGAGGAAGCTGGAGAAGTGGAAGTAGCAGAAGCTGGATGTTTTCTGTAAAATGACATACATGTTTTTCCTTGTATCATCATAAGCTTGGTGTCTAAGAAGTTTATTTTTTTAATGCTCCATTTAAAGATTAATAGTGATGGTGGTGGTGGTGGTGGTGGTGGGGTTGTTAACTCTTTGGTGGAATTCCAGGTGTCCTTCTTTGCAGTTTGACTAGATGAAAAAAATCTCATCAATGTACTGTACTTGTAATACAGCAAGGGGTGATGGGGTATTGTGAAAGGAAATTAGTTTTTAGGTTTGCCATGAATAGATTGGAGTACCAATGAGTCATCTTAGTTTCCATATTAGTGCCCATTTTTTGTAGATAAAGTATCATTGAATCTGAACTAATCATGGGTTAGGAGGAATTCAATAAGTTCCAGTAGTATTTCTGTAATAGGTTGAAAGATCTCATCAAGGAGAAGTTTGCAGACCAAAGAACCATCTGTAAGAGGTACTGTATATTTGTATAAAGAATTCCACATCCATAGTGAATAAGGTGGCAATGCTGGGTAGGACTGTTCTCTGCGGCAGTTTATTTAGGAACTCAGTTGTGCCTCTGAGAAAACTGGAGGTTGTACGGTATGCACATCTGGGCTCTGGCTTTAGGATCTCATCCACCTATCTAGAAATACCCTCTGTTAGGGTGCATATGCCTGATGTTATTGGATGCAGACTACTTCTGTACCTGTCTTGATGTTATTGGGTGCCCTGGATTACCTGCTTGTAAGTTGTTGGAAGTGCATAAAATGTTTTTTTTTTTTTTTATCTCATCTATTTTTCTCCTCCTGCAGTCACTGACCTGCCATTATCCGGACACCACTCCACTTCCACTGATGACCCTGGAGGCACAACCACACGCCAGCTGGCACATGCAGCTGTACCTTTGAGAGGGGACTTCCCCTTATCCCCGTGCCAGATCAGGAACCAATATTGGCGAGTGCCCATGCGTACTGGGCCTCACTGGGCAAGGAAGTGCGGCCATCAAGCTGCCGTGGACAGTGCTGCCATTTTTTCCTCTTCAGATTCCCCCGCAGTGCAAACATGCAATGATGTCGGAGGCACTACATGCAGACATCTGCTGCACTCCACCCCTTGCTTGCACCAGCTCTGTCACTGCCCCGGGTCATCACCAGAGGCCACTGCAGAGTGGTGGCAGCCCATAACCCTCCACAGAATAGGAGAGCAGTCCTCTGGATGCTCAATCTTATCCCTCCCCTGCCAACCCCGACAACCCAGGCTCACGTATGAACCCAGGTCGCCAACATGGTGCGAGATGTGGCGTCCAGCGCCTCAACCCTCAGTGCCACCGGGCCAGTCAAAGTGCATAAAATATTTGTGAGTTGAAATTGGGAGGAATATGTTAATTTATGATTCCTTTTACTGCAGGTCACTATTTCTTAATAAGGTTCCTAACTACTACCTCTTGTACAAACTAAACACATTTTGTTTATTATCATCACAACTCTTGTCTTCCAGTTTAATAATTATATTGTCATTCTGTTTGAGGCCCTGTATCACCCTCCATTTAATGCAGTTTGAGTTGTAGTAGATTTTTGCATTTCTGTTCAGGATGTGGGAGTTTACTGTGTGGAGAAAGTTGTTGATGTACAGATCCAGTTTAAAATTCCTGCTGGCAGGTGGATCCATGCATGTAGCTGTATTTATTTCTCTGTGGTGCTGTGATCATGGAAGAATTTTTGCAAGTGCAGTTGACAAAATAATGTACTGTCATCGACCGTCATTCTTGCGGGGGAGGGGGGCAGTATGGTGTTTCTCTCAGACTCTGACAGGAAAACTGGAAAATGTGTTGTGCTGCATAAACTGTAACAACGTGAGTAAATGTGACTTGTACTTTGGGAAAGTACTGTGTTTGGGATTCTGTGTTTATCTGAAATGTGTAGAGGTTTCTAGTCATTGTGTGCAGTAGTGACATGAAAGTGTTGATGTCAAGCTTTTAGCTGGAAAAGTGTTGCTAACAGATTAAACACATTTAAAAATGTTTGCTGCCCTCTTAGGGTTTTTTTTTTTTGTTATTGTAGTTTCTTCATCCTTTTCCGATACTATAAATTTCATATATCTGAGCTCTGAAGCAGCTGATGTGGAAGGTATTTGTGACACCATTTTGTTTTGTTTCTGTTTTGAGTTCCTAGGTGTACATAATTGATTGTGGGCATGGCTAGAGGTTAAGTGACTGTGGGAGAGGTTTATATGAATAACCAACTCTGGGACATATCTGATGTAGTTTGTGGGAGAAAAACTGATAGCTGTTCTTCACTGTGATTGGCTTAGAACAGATACCTCTCATATAATATATAATATCTACACTTCCAGGTGATGAAGGTACTATATGCCTCTCAGTGCACCTGGACCTGCAGCTATCACATAACAACCAACACCCTGCCATGTGCCATTACTTACATAATTGAAGAAGGAGAAGGAGAATACAGTGGTGCCCAGTGTCTGGTTCCCAAATGTTGTGAGCGCTCCTGACACTACTGTTACTCTGCCATTAGAGATTACCGATCATAATGGTTGGACACACAAGACAATTGAAGGCAATTAAACAATTAGCAACTTATCAATCTGTCTATTCTTGCCAATTCTTCACTGAAGATCCTGATAGACATGAAGGAGTCTGACACTGGGCACCACTGTAACATATATATATATATATATATATATATATATATATATATATACACACACACACACACACACACACATATATTTATAGTTATACAATAGGGGTGAGCACATAACATCCCCAATATATATCTCTATTCTCACTGGAGTGAAATAACTTGCTGATGACATAGACACTATGAGTTTATTTCCATTTATTTTCACAGTGTCTATGTAATCACCTGATATTCCAACAGTGGTGATGTCACTCTTCACAAATTCAACCCTATTCTTAATGGGATTATTGTTCTAAACAGCCACATTTTCAAAATTAGAAACACCTGTCACCCACCTGAACAGAACATAGATTATTGGATTCCCCCGTGCACCTCAGAACATCCTTTCTGATCATGGAGTAGCATCTTCTGTCTGCAGAGACAAAAAGGAAAGCCTGAAAATTCAGTTCTCAAAATGAGATTTTTACACAAAATGTAAACATATGCCACATGAAAAACCTAAGCGAATTAACAAACTAACACTGAAAAAAAGAAAGTACCAGTAAATATTGCCGAGGAAATATTTCTTAGCTGCTCACAATTTGAATGCAACTGTGAGCCACTATTCGACCCCAAAGTTTCACAATCTGGATTTGCAGTTCCTGAAACCCAAGACATACAAGAAATTCCCTCAAAACTTCCAAGAGTAGACAACATGGCAATTGATAAATTCATTGAAAGTACAAGAAATGAAAACACCAGAAAAAAAACTGCATCAGATGTATCGCATTTCCACTGTTGTTTCCGAGAGGAACTACAGATCTTCCAACTGATGGAATGTATTACACCTGAACATCTCGATCCCATCTCAACACAATATTTTATGAATTTGCAAAGAATAGATGGCAATAACTATGAGCCTCTCACTATACAATCAAAATGTCAAAGTCTGGAAAGATATATGAAAGATAAAAATTACAACGATTCTCTGTCCACCTCCAACAATTTCATGAGAACCAGACAAGTACTAACCTTGAAGCAAAAAGTCCTTAAAGAACAAGGAAAGGGCAACCGTCCCCAAGCCGTGGACAAGTTAAGTGATAACACAATTGACACACTGTATGAGAAAAACCTGCTGGGACCCAGTAATCCACAAGCATTATAAAATACTATGTGGATTACTGTAACAATGTATTTCGGCCTCTGTGAAAACACGGAGACATAACATTTTTAAAGTGGGGGGATGTTTGCTTGTGCTGAGATGAACAAGGGTTTCTATATATTGAATAAATCACCAAAAGAAAAAACAAAACGAGATCAGGAAGCAACCCAAAAGACATCAGACAATTGAAACCTAGAGCTTATCAAACCAAAGAAAAGAAACGGTGCCCAGTGAACAACTACATTATATATAAAGCCAAAACACCTGATAAATGTAATGTTAATATGGCTCCTTTTTTTCTTGCCAATAACCAAACCCAGCAAGCTGAATACTCAACAAACTGGTACAAGAATCAGCCACTTGGCTGCAATACCTTGAGCAACATTGTCAAAAACATAATATCTCAAGCTGGCACTCAAAGTGCTCTTCACCTCACTAATCATTCAATAGAGAAACATCTAGCTCAAAAATGATTCAACAGCAATGCTCCCCCATGAAATCATACAGGTCTCGGGCCACAAGAAGGTCCAATCTCTAAATGAATATGCGTGGCTCAGTGAGGAGAAACAAAAAAAATATATGCAGCATTTTAAGTAACAGCACAAACCCCATTCCCTCAACTTCTGGTGTACAGTTTAACAGAGAAAACAATTCATGCAGTGAAGCCACCCTGCCGGAAACCCTATCTATGTGATTCAGCCACCTTACCATCAATACTAGAAACATAACTTTCATCATTATTCAAGGTAAGTATTTACGATTCCCTCAACATTATATTAAACTTCTTTTCAAAATACGCCTTCTCATGTTTTTTTTTCTTTGCAGGCAACCAGTACAGGAAGCAACCACAAAGATGAGCTGCCATTGTGGAATCGGATACAGACTCCAAATGACTGCCAAGAATCCAACATATCAATATTCCCGCGAAAACATTCAAACACCATTTAGTTACCCAAAAATAATGTTATTTTTATCTTACCCCATGCCAAAGTATACCAGAGCGGGTGAAGTTAACCATGCTTCATGACTCCACATGTCACCAAAACACTTGAAAGTATAATAAGTATATAGAACAATATTTTCCTGTACAATAGTATAAATGGTGGACATACATGTCAGTAAAAAGAAATAAAACAGCAATTTAAGCTGCATTACCTGAAAAAAATCCAATAAACTCTATCAAAATATTGGTTAAAAAGTAAAAATAAAACTCTCCTGAAAACTAAAACAGGAAACATCTCCATGCAACAGTCCTCTGTGAAGCCACGCCCACACAAACAATATCACCAATCAGAAGAGATGCATCTCGACCAACAAACACGCAGAACCAATCACAATACATGCAATCTAGAACCAACCAATCATTACATGCCTCTTTCCCATTCACAACCTATCCATTCAGAACCCATTCAAACAAACTTGCTAATGCCAAATAACCAGTGGATGCACACAGATACATGAAATAAATCCTTGTGAAATAAAATGTAAATGACAACACTCTGTGAAATATTACAACAAGTAATTCAGAGCCTTATTGTATAAATCACACACATGATGAGCAACTTGTGGAATATGGCAAATAATAACACTCATGCAGAGCGATCACAATGCACTCTGCACTCATACTATATATATATATATATATATATATATATATATATATATATATATATATATATATATGGGATATGCAGGGGGTCCTGTGTGATACATGATTTATTCACGCTAGAAACATAGAAACATAGAATCTGATGGCAGATAAGGACCACTTGGCCTACCTAGTCTGCCCATTTCCCTACCTAACAGATAAGCTACAGATCCTAGTTAACCAAGAGCCTACTTCCTCCTACCCAGCACTAAAATTGCCTTATGTCTGTCCCATGCTTTCTTGAATTCCCCCATTGTTTTTGACTCTATGACCACCTCAGGAAGGCTGTTGCATGCATCTACAACCCTCTCTGTAAAGAAATACTTCCTCACATTACCTCTGAGCCATCCCCCCGCTATCTTCAAATTGTGCCCCCTTGTTCTTACACACCTCTTTTTCTGAAAGATGCTACCCTCTTGGACTTTGTTGATTCCCTTGAGGTATTTGAAAGTTTCTATCATGTCCCCCCTCTGCCTCCTTTCCTCAAGGTTATACATCTTAAGCTCCTTTAGTCTTTCTTCATATGTCTTCTGGTGCAGACCCTACACCATTTTGATTACCCTCCTCCTCCTCCTCTTCTTCTCACAAGAGAGGTTACCTGAGGTCAAACAACACTTGTGTAGATAAGTCATTTATCTGACAGTTCACCATTGTACATCCTATATATATATATATATATATATTTTTTTTTAATTTATTTATTTGAATCTAGGATTACAAGTGTATATATATATATATATATATATATATATATATGTGTGCATATATATATTGTATATATATATATTTGTTTTATTATTATTATTATTCTTTTGGTAACTGGGTAAGGCCCACTAGGCCCAAAGTCTGTCTTCAGGGGACCCAAAAGCACTGGGGAGGTTAAGAGACTTGTTCAGTCACACAGTATGCAAGTGAAGGCTGTGGGAATCAAGCCAAGGTCTACTGATGTACCAAGCCCATTCGCAGCTTGTTACTCTAACCTCTAGGCTATACTGCCAGTAATATATTTGCAAACATTCTTATACAACTCGATAACATCTCTGCTGCTTTTGTCATCACACTGTTGCTCTGGTTTGTCCATCTCATCCTCTAGTGTTGTAAGTTTCATACTACAGCTGTGTTCCAATGTTGAATTCCTTAGTTGGTGAAGAGAAAGCATGTTTAGAGAGAAAATAACACTTGCAATCACAGTATTCTCCTTGACTCATTATACATAATGGAGGATAGTGGTGTGTACAGCATGGGTGCTAACCACACACCATTGTGACATGGTTGCTAAGGTAGCCCTCTCAAGCTTCCCTCTTAAGGGTTACTGTGCAGTCTTTCCTCACGAGCCTGTATTGACACCATTCTCTCTGCCACAATTTGTTATTATTTGTATCGATGCAGTGTGAGTCTATACTAGGCAAGGCAAATTTTATTTAAAAGATGCCCAATCCCAGAAACTCTGGGTGCCTTACATAAAAGACACAATAGAACATGACATCCAAAATATACTATAGGGATGATCATGGAGTATAAGCAATCTATCATTTAGTCACCCACATAGCCAGCTGGTTGGCAAAAAACAAACTCTAGTACCCTTAGAGTGGGAGTGTTTTTCACCAACCAGCAAGGTGACTTGAATGTTTTGAATGCTGGTGTTGTCAGCACAATTGTTTCAATATGTACTACAGCTGTATAGTAGCATGCACATAATAGAAACATACAGTAGACTTTGACAGCACATAGGGATCACTGGGCCCACCCAATCTGCCCATTTCCCTACCTACTGGATAAGCTGCAGATCCTAGTTAACCAATAGTCTATTTCCTCCTACCCTCACTACAATTGCTTTATGTCTGTCCCATGCATTCTTGAATTCCCCCACTGTTCTTTTTTTTTTAAACTTTAGTTTTTATTGATGTTTTTCTCACAGGTATCCATACAGCATTATAAGTGAGACATACAGTAGTTGGTGCAATACAGAGTTAATCATACAGGAGGACAATAGGTATATAAAAGACAGTTCTGGTACGCTCTGGGTTTTAAAAGTCCATAAATAGAAGCACATAATATGACATAAATACCATGTTAAGACATGCATTATAGGGTTAAAGGTATCCAATCTAGAGCTAAGCTGGTAGAACTTGTGAAAAGCTATTGACCTGCCTGGTAGGTCCTCTGGGTTCCTTCCCACAAAAGATTTTAATTTTATCTTTACACATCATGGCATGAAGAGAGGATCCTGCTGAGTTGCACAGATGACCCATTTTCTCCATCTAATTTCGAATGAAGTATCTGGTTTTGGTCCACTGAAATTAAGCTTCTCTAATACATAAAGGTCTCTCATAATTTTAAACCACTCTCTAAGTGACGGTGGGGCACTACTACCCCAGAGGCATGTGAACACCTTTTTGGCAGCCAGAATGTATGTTTCCAGAAGAGATCCCTTTTGTAGATGAAGTTCCTCAGTGGGGACCGTCAAAAGAACTAACTCAGGGGTCAACACTGCCTCTTCTCCCACCAAATTCACTAGGCTATATCCCACCAGAACCTCCTAATACCAGGGCAGGACCAGAAGACATGGCAGTGACACACCTTCCCCTCCCCACAATTCCTCCAGCATTTCCCATATGGGTCCCTTATTATTTTTGCCACATTAGCCGGGGTATTAAAAAATCTATTCCTTGTTTTCCAAGAAAATTCCCTCCAGTAGGGGACCAGAGGAATCCACAGTGAAAGCTTTGTATATTTACTCCAGTCCTCCTTAGAAACCGGTACCTCTAGTTCCCTATTCCATGCCACCAAAATTGAGACCGTGGATTCCCAGGAGAGCTCCTGTAGTCCCCCATAGGTCACCCCAATGAGGTGTGGCCACTGCTGCCCCTTAAGGGCTGCAATGAAAAGCTGCACTAGCATAGGAAGTGGTTTTGGCAGCACACTCCTACGAGGGCCCCTCTGAACTAGTAGGTCTTTTAGTGAAACATATATCTGAAGATCTGTTTGGTGAATCCCATATATTTCCTAGATCTTTTGAAAGGGGAGATGCCCCCCCCAGTACATCACTTGGAACAAGAAATTTAAGCCCCTCTTACACCAGTGCTCAAATGTCTGCAGTGCTTGAGGGAAAAGAGGAGACATCTCTGACTTGACCAGCCTCAAGAAATAAGAAACCAGCTCCCATTCTCCCAAGGTTCTCAGTTTGTTCCAGATTTCTAGATTAGAAAGCATGCCTAGAAAATAGTTAGGGGGACTTGCGAAAGGTGGGCTTGGGGAGAAAACTAGAATTAAATCCTGGATTTTATTGAGGGTTTGGTCTAGAATTTTCCATGGGAGAGTATAGGCTGGGTTACTCCACTACATTACCTGAACTAGGACAGTGGCTAGGGCATATTTAAAACAGGTCAGGGAGATCCAGGCCCCCCTTAGCCTTAGGAAGTTATAAAATAGTCCATCAAATCCGGGGGCTCTTACCGTCCCAAACAAATCTGGCCAAGGTACGGTTCCAGGAGGTAAAGTAGGAAGGAGTTGGGAATATGTGGATAGTTTGAAATAGGTACAACAACCCTGGAAAAATGTTCATGTGAATAAGATCAATCTTAAGATAGAATGGGTGGCCGGCCCGGTGGCGCTGAGGCGCTGAATGCCACACCTCGCACTACGCCGGTGACCCAAGTTCAGGAGCGAGCTTGGGCGCTGGGGGTCGACAAGGGCCGGATAGGATTGAGCACCTGATGGGCTGCTATCCTCCCCAGGGGGGTGGTCAAGGATTGCCCAGTGTGCCAGCGGCTCCTGGTGGAGACCAGGGGTGCTGCAGCATGCTCAGCTGCGCATAATCAGTGTGCCCTGATGCAGGCAAGGCTTGCCGTGTGCCTAGCGTTGGGGTTGTGCACATGCACGGGGGATCACTAGAACAAAGGAAAAACCTGGTCTGAGGGGGTAGGTGATGGCACCTGACCCCATGCCCATGGCCGGGTCCATCCTGCCTGATCTTCCAGGTTCCTCCACCCAGGTCTTTTCCCATGTCGGAATCTGTCTCTAAATGCACCCAAGGGGGAAGGGCAACTCCACCCCAGAGGGGTTAAGCCGGGTGGTGCAGATCATGGACAGAGGAGAAGGGAGAAAGGAGGCACAGGTAAAAGGACTTCAGGCAGGGCAGGAGCAGGCAGGATGCCTGAGAGAGGCCCCCCATACCATGACCGGAGGCAAAAAGAGTTAAAAAAAAAAAAAGATAGAATGGGAGATGGAGATGAGACCATTCATGAATTTCCGCTTCTATTCCTTAGGTAAGTAGCTCATAATTCAAAAGAAGTATATTTTGGACATCTTGAGGGAGAGTCACTGCTTAATACTTAATTTTGTTACTCCTCCATTTAAAAGGAAACCCGGCCTTTATATGGTTGGGGGCGATATAGTGAAAAGAAATGACTTCAGTTTTTTAGGAATTTGTGCTATATCCTGAGACCTGGGTAAAATGTTCCAAAATATCCCAGAGAGCTGGGAGTGATTTATCAGGGTCAAGTTAGGAAAGAAGAATATCATCCGCGTAGAGAGCCAGTGTCCATTCCCTCTGTCCAGCTGCAATTCCCAAAAAAGCCTGAGAGTCTCAAATTATCATAGCCAAAGGCTCAATACAAAGAGCAAACAGAAGTGGAGAAAGGGGACATCCTTGTCGGGTGCCCCTCTCAAGGGGTATCGGAGTAGAAATCTCCCTGTTAAGTCTAATATAAGCTTTTGAAGAGGTGTACAACCCCCTCAGTCACTTAATTATCTCATCAGGGAAACCAAATGCTGACAGGACCTCCCAGAGGAATCCCCAGGAAACCCTGTCAAAGGCTTTATAGGCATCTAGGCTAATCAATATGGAGGAGGAAGGTCTCTGAGACATGTGTTCCATTAAATGTACAGTATGGTCCATTGGACATTGTCAGTAGTTGTCTTGCCCTTAAGAAGCCGGCCTGGTCCGAGTGGATCAGACCTGGAAGGATGTCCTCCAATCTACGGGCCCATATGGACATGTAAAGTTTATAATCACAATTAAGGACTGAAATGGGTCTATAAGAGTCTGTTCTTATGGGGTCTTTGCCAGGTTTCAACATGGCAGTTATAACTGCATATGCCCATGAGGCTGGGGGCGGGGGGGCACCTTGTTGAATATCTAAGAAAGCTTGATGAAGGGGAGGCAGTAATGTAGGGGCTAGAGCTTTGTACCACTCGATAGCAAATACATTGGGGCCTGGGGATTTTAAGGTCTTAGCCCTGCCTATTGCTGAAGACTTGGTTTGCTGGCCAAGGCACCTAGCTTCACCTGAGCTCTTTCCTTCTAAGACTGCTTGAAAGGCAGAGTAGAGAAACTTACCAGAGCAAGGGAGAAGGATTAAGACTTAGTTTGGCTAAGCAGATTTACTGTGTGGTGGTGTTTTTATTTTTTACTCACAGGGATTGCTACTGTTTGTTGCTAACATTTCATTGCTTTATTTTTTCTCTGATTTAAATTGTTGTTGCTGGTATACCTTCTTCTGCATTATTACAAGGTGTGCCTACAGGTGTGTGCTAACAGATTACTGCTGTAATCTTCTGATTCAAATTGTCTTTTGCAAGGTATATCTTCTGTTACTGCTTTATTTTTCTCTGTAGCAAAGTGTTTCTTACAGAGTATATCTTCTATGAAATTATTACAGGTGGTGCTTTACAGGTTTTACAGTTTTATCTAACATTAGGATAAGCTCTCAGGGTTACTGCATTTGTTGTTGACTGATTGTTTCTGCTCTTACCTCCTTGTTCTTTCGTCCGTGGTTCTTCTTTTTAGGCAGGGGAAGGGCCCAGCCACCCACCCCCATCCCCAACCACCCCACGCTACACTCCTTTTATAGGGTACCACAGTTGTGACATTTCCTGTGGCAGAGCAGGAAGGGGCGGATCAGTGGGCTCTACAAGGTGATCTCATTTACAGAGCACTAGTAATTTAACTTGTTATAACAAGTTAAACAAAGCACAATTAAACCATTACTTGCATTTTTTTCCTTCTAATTACTCTGACTAGGTTACAAACCCAGCAACTTATTTGGAATGGATTTCATTAACTGCAGGTAATGTGAACAATTTTCAGAAGGACAGTCTTACAGGATTTAGGACACTGTCCTACATGCTGGGCCTTTGAGATCTTAGGTCTCAGCTCCGGGCAGCATGGGCAGAGATTGCACGCCCAAATTTCATATTGAAGAGGAAATACATTATAAGAACCACCCGCCATTTCCCCAGCATCCAACAGAAAAACCTCGACCGCAGAGGGTAGTTGGTCCAAGAGGTTGGCAGGTGGTTAGGAGGAGCAAATCAGGTGCCCCATCACTCTCTGCTCTCCAACACATTACCTCCAAAAACCATATAAACACTACAAACAGGTATCTGCCTCTATCTCTGAAATCAAATAAAGAGGCAGAAGACACTGCAGAGCAGGACACTGCAGCACAGGAGCTAGCACAACAATACTCACCCAAATCAGGAACCAAAACTAAACAAGCACAAAGGAAATCCAAAAAACTTCTGATCATAGGAGACTCCATGATTCGGGGAGTTGATACCCATCTCCAGCCAGGGGTGATGGTCAGATGTCTCCCAGGTACATCAGCATGGAGAGACACTGACCGCATTACTAAAATTGTTCACAAAGCAGGAGAAAACATTGATGTCCTAGTACACATAGGGACTATGATCTCGCCAGCCGGTCAGTTGTGGAGACCAAGGAACACCTGACTAAGCTGGGTGACAAACTATCATCTATTTCGTCCTGGCATCTCCTTCTCTGAGATCCTGCCAGTCTGGGAGAAGGGAGCAGATGGACGGAAGGTCAGAGAAGGGGAGATAGGGAGCTAAACACGTGGCTCGGACTGGTGCCAGGAAAAAGGACACAGATTTGTAGGGAACTGGCAACAGTTCTGGGAGCCAAAGTTCTTTAAATTTGATGGACTGCATCTGACTAAAGAGGAGTCAGTGCATTGGGGCAGAAGTTTGACGCCTTTGCAGAATATTTAAACTAGCAAATGGGAGAGGGGTAGCACTCATACGTCGAATGGGAAGAACACCCTCCCCTCAGCTAGTGGTCAAACAGGAATTCAGCGTGTTTGCCGCTCATTTGCATCACCAGGTAAGAAAAAGGTTTGTCTCCCATACGATGCACAGGGGTAATGCCAAACTTCACCCAACAACTAACACACCAAAATCTGGCCAATGGAAAATCATGTACACAATGCTCACAGCCTGGGAAATAAGATCCCAGACCTGCAGGCAATAATGTCAGAGGCTAAACTGGATATAGTAGCAATTAGTGAGACGTGGTTTACCAGTAACCACACTTGGGAGACTTCAGTACCTGGCTATGTATTGTTCAGAAGAGACCGAGGTGCAAAAAGGGGGGTGGCCCTGTATGTTAATGAAAATATCAAAGCTACAGAAATTCAGAATACACATAAGGAGCCAGAAGAACTGTGGGTCACCCTGGAAACAGGAAATGGGACAGCCATAAGAACTGGGGTTGTCTACAGGCCCCAGACCAGAGGGAGGACATAGACACATTACTGTTAGAAGATATACAAAACATGACAGCTAAAGGGAGGTTCTGATAATGGGAGACTCAACATGCCAGATACAGATTGGTCAATACCAGCAGGAACATCTGCCAGAACTAGACTCATAGTGGATTCCCTGCAGGGGAGGGCCTCAAACAACTGGTACAGCAACCCACAAGAGACAGGGCTATCCTAGATCTAGTACTGACTAACAAAGAAGGGATCACAGATCTCCAGGTAGAAGGTCACCTGGGGCCAGTGACCATCACATGGTATGGTTCAATTTGATTACTACATCTAAATCATCCCATTCCAAGGCAAAAATATGGGACTTCAGAGGAGCTGACTTTGATAAGATGGCCAACAGAGTTAAGCTAGCCCTGGCAAAAAGAAACACAGGTGAGGAGGTACAGGCAAAGTGGGCAAGCATTAAGGATACAATACTTGAAGCAAAATCCCATTGTGTTAGACAGAAAAGGAAGTGCAAAAGAAGAAGGAAACCACTTTGGTTCTCAAATACAATAGCAGAAAAGGTCAGAGCCAAAAGGCTGGCCTTCAGAAAATATAAGGGAACACAGCGGGATGAAGATAGGGAGGCATACCAAACTGCCCTAAGGGAAGCAGGTAAGGCAGTAAGGCAGGCAAAGTCCCAAACTGAGGAAACACTAGCACGGACAGTAAAAGAAGGTGACAAGACTTATAGATACATTAGTGAAAGGAGAAAGTCCAGAGGGGGTATTTCTAAGCTTAATGGAGAAAAGGGAGCATGTGAGGAGGAGGACCCTGTAAAGGCATCTATCCTAAATAGATACTTTTGCTCAGTATTTACTGAAGAGAAGGTAGGGCAGGGCCCACAGCTCAGCATCATGGACACAGGGGGGAGGGAGGTGAGCACTACTCCCTTCACAAAAGAAAGGGTCCTACAAGAGCTTGCTAAGCTCAGGGTGGATAAGGCAATGGGACCTGATGGCATACATCCCAGGGTACTTAAGGAGCTAAAGGAGGAACTAGCAGAGCCATTAGCAGAATTGTTTAGTGAGTCTCTGAGCACAGGAGAGGTCCCAGAAGACTGGAGAAGGGCTCATGTGATCCCACTCCACAAGAGTGGTAGCAGGGAGGAGGCGGGAACTACAGACCGGTCAGTCTTACCTCAGTAGTGGGCAAGATTATGGAGGCACTCTTAAGGAAAGGATAGTGCAACACCTGGAATCCATAGGGGCACAGGATCCAAGACAGCATGGGTTTACAAAGGAAGGTCCTGTCAAACTAATCTCATAGATTTCTTTGACTGGGTAACCAGAGTGGTGGACCAAGGGGAGCAGTTGATGTGCTACCTTGACTTCAGCAAAGCTTTTGACACTGTTCCACATAGAAGATTGATAAATAAGCTAGGTAGGCTCGGGTGGGCAGAAGTTGGTCAACTGGGTGGCAAACTGGTTGACTGGCAGAAAACAGAGAGTGGTGGTAAATGGTATACAGTCAGAAGAGATGCAAGTCATAAGTGGGGTACCTCAGGGATCAGTTCTGGGGCCAGTCCTATTCAACATCTTCATTAGTGACCTCAGAGATGGACTAGAGGGTAAGGCTTGTCTGTTTGCAGATGACACCAAGATCTGCAACAGAGTAGATGATCCAGATGGGGTGGGCAGAATGAGAAGAGATCTGGATAAACTAGCAGAATGGTCAGAAGAGTGGCAACTGGGATTTAATGCAAAGAAGTGCAAAATCATGCACATAGGGAAGAGAAACCCTGAAGCCACTTATAGGCTGGGAGGGGAGTTGCTAGCAGTCACAAAGGAAGAAAGAGACTTGGGCATCATCACTGATGACCTAAAATCATCCAAGCAGACCTCTAAAGCAGTAGGTAAGGCTAGGGGGTGTTAGGGTGTATTAGTAGGGGTATCACAAGTCGTAAGAGGGAGGTAATAATCCCTCTGTACAAGACATTGGTTAGGCCCCATCTGGAGTACTGCGTGCAGTATTGGAGGCCACACCTTCACAAGGACATTAACCAAATTGAGGCAGTCCAGAGAAGGGCAACCAAAATGGTGCAGGGACTGCATCAGAAGACATATGAGGACAGATTAACGGAGCTCAATATGTATACCCTGAGCAAAGGAGGGAGAGAGGTGATATGATCGAGACATTTAAACACCTTAAGGGCATAAACAAGGTGAAAGAGTCTAACATGTTTAAATATAAGAAAATAGCAGGACAAGAGGACACAGCATGAGATTAGAGGAGGCCATTAAGGGGGAATGTGAGGAAATTCTTTTTCACAGAAAGGGTGGTAGATGGCATGGAATGGCTTACCACAAGAAGTGGTGGCTATGAATACAGTGCAGGGCTTCAAACAGGCATGGGATAGGCATAAGGGAGCAATACAAATGACTATGAATAGATAGGTCACTGACAGAGCAAAGGCCGATGGCACATTTATAAGGTAGAAAAAGAAATGGGCAGACTGGATGGGCCTTGCAGTCCTTATCTGCCTTCAACTTCTATGTTTCTATGTTTCTATGTAATTTCAGCATCCATGATGGGACTGAGCAAACAAGCTCTTTGGGAATCTGTGAGCTTTGGAAAGGTCAGAGGGGCAGGAACGTCCTGATAGCTTCAGGAGAAGGGGTGGGGGGGGACCACTCAGCATATAATCTTTTATAAAAGGTTTGGAAAACATTCATTATATCCGTTCTCCAGTACTTCACCTCTCCGGTATTTAAATCTCAGATTTTGGTGACTGTACTGATGTGTTTAAAAGCCCGAACTCTTTTACCTAAGTTTCTTGCCACAAGGGGCCCCCTTCATAATAAAACTACTTAGTATATAAGAGTGCAGCCTGGACCTTGTGGTCTAAAATCCCTTGTATTTCAGACTGTACCTGTCTAAGCTGTGCGGAGGAGACCCTTTCACCCTTTTCTGCTCTTCTCTGTAGCTCTAAGAGGAAAGCCAATAATGTCTTGTATCTGGTTTTGCTTTGTTTAGCTTTACGGGTTGAATAGGCTATAATTTCCCCCCTAATTACTGCCTTTAGGGTATCCCAAACTACAGTAGGAGAGATGTCCGAGGTTAGGTTGTCAGTAAAGATTTGAGGGATATGTGTTTGCATCATTTGAATAAATTCAGGGTCCTATAGGTGGGAAACATTGTGCCTCCAAAGGGTAGATTTCTTAGAAACTCCCAAGGAAATCTTCAGCAACAGAGGTGTGTGATCTGATAGAACCCGCGCCCCTATTGTGATATCCTGTATTTTGTCCAGAAATTCAGCAGAGGCAAAGATATAGTCCAATCTAGAGAATGTATGATGGCGGGTTGAGTAAAAGGTGTAGCCCTCCATGATGGGAAAAAAATGTCTCCAAACATCGGTTAGTCCCAATTGAGGGAACTGCGCCCAGAGAAGTTTTTGTGTAGGGGAATTTCTATATGCCTGAGGCAGGAGGAGTCTTTCTGGGGCAAGAGAATGATGTTGAAGTCACCTCCAACTAGCATTATGCATTTGTGGATGTCCATTAATTTGTTTAGAAACCTATAGAGTAGAAGTGGGGAAGCCCCTGGGGCTAAATATACATTTGCAAGTGTAACTTCCTGTTCTGCCAAGCACCCTGTACTATGATGAAATACCCATCTGGATCCTCGCATTCTTGCTCTTTAAAAAAAAAAAGTAGTTTGAGGAATCAATATGGCCACCCCCTATGCTTTCCAGTTCTACTCAAGGAGGAGAAGACCACATATCTGCTACCCGCAGCAAGTTTGGCATACTCTAAAGGAGACAAATGAGTTGCCTGTAAGCAAATTAGATGGGCTCCCTGTTGGCGCAGATGCTGCTGGAGCACTGATCTTTTAATAGGGTTGTTGATCCCATTTATGTTAAGGGAAAGTAGACGAATCACCTTATCAGCCATTGAAAAACATTGTGATACCAGGCTTTAATGAACTGTGCTGCCTGTCCCAGCTGAATGTGGTCAGTCCCCCCTTCCCAAACATCACAGAACAATCCAAGATATATCCCCGTTCTCCCCCTGAGAATTGATCCAAGGTCCCCCATGTGAAATGGGCTCCAATCAAGCTCTGTTAAGAGCATCTTTTGTTTAGAGGTGCTTCTGTTCTTTTTCTGTAAGACACCTGATCCCTTCTCTATGTCTCTGCCCATACAATAGTCTGTCTCGCTATATGTACAGTAGAATCATAAAGAACATCAAAAATAACATTAACTGTGAACCTTAACAATTGCACACAGAATACATGCAAAACTATGTACAATTATTTCAGCACAAATGATCAACTAGTGTACTATTTGGACTTCCAGCTGTGGAGAGGTGTTATTTCTCCTCCCTGTACCCAAAAGGAGAACTTTGCAGCATAGTGTTCTTCCTGATGGAGGAGGTAACCCCAATGGCCGAAGGCTCGGGGCCTCCAGGGAACCAGAAGGTTGTTCCCTTAAAACAAAGGAAAACAAAAGCAAAACAAGAATCTCAGGTGAGGGAAGGCTCCGCATTAGAGAGCAGCAGCTGTCCAATCCCTTCCTCTGCCCCGACTTTCTGGGAAGCCAACAAGAAAATAAATATTTTTTACAGGCAGAGTACCTCTTTTTGCCCACTTTAAATTCAGTAGCTGAGGCACTTATCCTTAAACCTTCCTGTTATAAATAAAGAAACCTCCCTAGGAACCATCAAGTGGAAAAAACCAATGGGCAAGGAGAGGGTTGAGGTATTACCTCCCCCTTCCCATTGATCAGTTTAGGGTTAGCAGCTTATTCCAGTGCTTCTCATAATGCCAAGCATGAGCTTCAGGACCTAGAATTTTAACACTGACCTGAAAGACGTGCACAGTGAAACATCTGAACAGACAAAATGTAAATGTCTGATTCTAGTATGATTATGTCCCAAGTAGTATAAGGCAGGGATCTAAATATACCCCAAACCCATGGGGGGGGTGATGCCTCACCCAGCGGCTAGCCGACAAATGACACCAAGCTAGCCCAAATTGGAGGGTCTGCTGGAAGTCTAGAGTCAGGCCATGGCTGAGGGAAGCTAATTGCCCCAATGCAGGGGTATACTCCCTCCCAGATCCAGTAGCCTGCAAAAATCAAAATGTCCGTAGACCCCTTCAAGTATCGCCAGGGCCAGCGTCTCTTCCATAGGCAGCAAGCACTTTCCAAACTGCAGCAAGGCCCTGCTGTTTGTCTTTAGGCTTGGAGGAAACAGTCTGCCATCTCAGCATTTGTGGTTGTGGATTACCAGGGCCGAATGTTCTGTCTGGGAACAGCAGGACAACTTTGGTTAATTCAATGGGGTCTTGGGCTGTAGCGAACTCCACCTTTCCCATTGGTAATTGCACAACAAGACGAGGCGGATATGGTGTGGTGAACTGGTAACCAGTAGCTTTAATGACCAGGAGGAATGGTAGATATGCTCGCCTCAGGTGCATCATTTTTGGGGCATAATCATGGTTGAAATATATGTTTGCCTGTCCATAGAATGTCTTCTGTTTCCTCCAGGCAGTAAGTAGCACCTGCTCTTTCGTAGCTTAACTATTAAAGCGAAGGATGATTGAGCGGGGTGGGGCATTGTGAGATGTGGGTTTCAGGGCCACGGCCCTATGTACACGCTCCAGCTGAAGTTTGTAGCCCCGGAGTAACTCTACTGCACTGTGTAGTAAGGCTTCCACAAATTCTTTTATGTTTGACCCGTCTGAGCCCTCAGGGAGACTGTAAATCCTGATATTCTTTCACCTTGCCTGGTTTTCAAAGTCCTCCTGATACGCATCTAACAGATCCTGCTGATCCTGTAATTGTTGGACCTTAGTTTCAAGATCATTGACCCTGTTTTCAGTCGCTGTCCCTTGCCGCTCCTGCTCGTCCATATGCTGCTCCAATTGCATGACATTGCTGTGAAGTTCTCTGTACATTTCCTTAATTTCAGCTTAAAAAGTCAATGTTCTTGATAGATTAGATCTAATTTATCTTTTTTAGCCTTTGGTTTACCCTGCTTCAGTTTATTTTTAGAAGAAATTCGACGAGTTTCTCGGGACGCCATCGCTCGCTGTTCTGAACAATCTGAGGCCTCTGAATTGGATCGGGCTGCAGAATCATCAACGTTTGAAGGTAAACTATAAATTGCACCTTGTTTTTACAGCACACCTTCCCCAATATTGATCGGTATAGGTATTTGAATGTCAGTACCACAATTTACACTGGATTGAGAGAGTTTTTAGTCAGGGCAGATTCCAGCTTCTCGTCTATGCTGCCATCTCCACGGAGCGGTACCGGAAGTCTTCTCCCACTGTTTTTCACCCCACTACCTCCTCAGGAAGGCTGTTCCATGCGTACACCACCCTATCTGTGAAAAAATACTTCCTCACATTGCCCCTGAGCTGTCCTCCCTCTGTCTTCAAATTGTGTCCCCTTGTTCTTGCACATCTCTTTTTCTGAATTATGCTACCCTCTTGGACTTTGTTGATTCCCTTGAGGTACATGAAAGTTTCTATCATGTCCCCCCTTTCCCTCCTTTCCTTGAGGGTATACATATGTTAAGCTCCTTTAGTCCATCTTCATATGGCTTCTGATGCAGACCCTGCACCATTTTAGTTGCCCTCCTCTGGACAGCCTCCATTCTGTCTATGTCCTTGTGGAGATGGGGTCTCTAGAACTGCACACAGTACTCCAGATGGCATCTCACTAACTGTCTGTACAAAGGGATAACAACCTCCTGTTTTCTACTGGTGATGCATCGCCCTATGCATCCCAGTGTCCCTCCAGTCCTCCTTACTGCCTTCTCGCATTGCTTACCTACCTTTAGTTCATCTGCTATGACTCCTTCAGGTCACTTTCCATTTTTGTTGTTGTCATTAACCCCCCCCCCCCCATTGTGTACTCTTTCCCTGGGATTTTGTTTCCCAGGAGCATTACTTTGCATTTCTTTGCATTGAATCTAAGCTGCCATACTTTTGACCATTCCTCCAACCTTGCCAAGTTCCTTCTCATCCTTTCCACCCCACCTTCTGTATCAACACTGTTGCAGATCTTTGTGTCATCTGCAAAGAGGCATACTTTTCCTTCCAGTCCCTTCAGTCAAACAGAAGTTTTCTGCAGCCTACAGAGCATTATGTGAAATCAGTAATACGCCTGATATTGTACCCTTAATTCTTTAGAGCAGACTGCTTGACCCCAGCAATAAGAACTCAGGGGCCCACTGTTCAAAGATTTGCCCAGTGCCTGGGGTTTACATTGATGCATAATATTCAAAGGAGTCAAGAGCACACGCTAAAAGGAATAGCACGTGCAACGATCAGTGTGCAAACGTATTAGCAGGGACAAGAATATTGGTGCAGCACAATATTCAGCCCATTAGCGCTGCATAATAGGAATAACGCTGGATGCTTTGCACAGCGCAATTACCACCTAAAAAAGATCAACTTACTCCAGGCAACCCTAGCAGCCAGTAGAGAAACCACAGCCAACAACCAAGTTGGTGGTCGGGAGAGCACACCTGCTCCATGTTCTAGTGGCACTCCCACCCTCTGAACTCATCCCTGTAACAGCACAAGCATTTCCTCATGTCCAGTAGCTCCCCTGCCCTCTGATTGCTGATACCATGAAGAATGCCTCAGTCCCTGTCATCTAGTGGCACCACCCAACCTCTGATCCTTGTCCCCATGAAGAACACATTAGACCCTAGTGTTCAGTGGCACCCCCCCATCTCTGATCCCCTCCACATTAAGTAAAACCCATTTCCTTATGTCCAGTGTCATCCCCACCCACCAATCCATGTCCCTATACAAGCATAAGCAGTCCCTGACATCTAGTAGATCCCCCTGCATCACTGGCTCCAAGTAAACCACCTTGCCACCCCCTTACCATTTTCACTGGTGCCACAGATCCAACACAGCAACCAGCACAACCTTCCTCTCACTACCGCAGCCAGCTGCCATATGGACTGAAAGGGAGCATGAATCCTCTGTACTGAAAAGAGAGTGTGCGTAGGCACACTCCCTTTGCAGTATAGAGGAAATGCGCTCCATGTCAGTCCGTACAGCAGCCAGCCGAGGTGGTGAGAGGAGCACTGTGCCAGTCACCAAATTAGATACATGACACTATCAAAAATGGTAAGGGGGAGGCAGGGTGATTTATTAGGTGCCAGTGGTGTGGGGGACCTGCTAGATGTCAGGGACCACTTATGCTTATACAAGGACAGGGAACAGTGGGTACACCTAGACACCAAGGAATGGGTTTCACTTAATTTAGATGGGGATCAGAGGGCGTAGGGTGCCACTGAACACCAGGGACTAATGAGTTCTTAATGGGGACAGAGATTGGAGGCTGGGGGGTGCCACTGGACACCAGGGAATATTTACTTTACTGTGGGGATGGCAGTTGGAGTGGGGGGTGCCACTGGACACCAGGGAATATGTACTTTACTATAGGGACAGCATCACAGGGCGGGGGTGCCACTAGATACCAGGGAACACGTATTTTAATACTGGGATGGTGATCGGAGTTGGAGGGGGTCACAGGGGCGCAAACCTGCTGCTGCTTGTCATGCAAATGAGTTCATAATGGGCATGCATATGTTTCCTTAGAACCTTGAATGCTCAGTTGACTCATTTGCAGGTTGCCGGCTGAATATCACACTGAGACTTCCAGCACTAACAGGTCTGGGGGCACACAAGT
Organism: Neoceratodus forsteri; assembly: GCA_016271365.2. Classification (NCBI taxonomy): domain Eukaryota; kingdom Metazoa; phylum Chordata; order Ceratodontiformes; family Ceratodontidae; genus Neoceratodus; species Neoceratodus forsteri. The sequence continues at coordinate 1,073,141,953 of CM057455.1, read as the reverse complement.
TTGATGCACTTTGCATATGCTGCATACAGCCCAGATCTATGTCAAGGTGGTACTACATGACTTATCACTGCCATGACATGGCCCTATATTCAGTCGGATAATGCTGGTGTGCTACCTGACTGAATATTGTGCCCTTGGGTTTGTGGGCAAGGGCAAGTGGAGTTCAAAGCAATGTGCTTCGCTTTTACCCATTTTCCAATATCAGACCCCAGGGTTTTAGAAAAGGGGTCTTTTATAACATTTTAATGCATCTGAAGAGAGTGTGAGGGAATGAAAAGGGTCAGGGGAGATTCTCCAGTTTTACATAAATACTGTTGCAGATTCTGAATCTTTAGATGCTGTAGCATTCTTTGTGTTTTTTTGGTTTTAAAAGGAAAAATAAAATTGTTGTTAATAGGGTCAGCAAGAGACAATCAATGTCAGAATTAAGTAATGTTTACAGCTGTGGCTGGTTTTAAGATTAGGGGTTGGGCCTGTAACACCTCTAACCGAGAACACAGCATTTTTACCCTAGATTGACTGTATTGTACTGTACAGTATATTAAATAACTGACTTTGAATGCTCCCTGATTCATGGATTAACACCATTAGCGAGAAAGGAATTTATACTATTGCTTTTCTTTCATTAGGTGGAGGGGATATGTAATGACAGTTCCAGATTACAGGTCCCTATGCAGGATGGCAAAAGAGACTGCAGTGAATGGTTTGGTTTCTGGGCAGTCTATCGAATTTTCTTTGGACTGGCAACGTTCCACCTGCTGCTAGCACTTTTTATGATTGGTGTGAGAAACAGCAGAAATTTCAGGGCTTCAGTTCACAATGGGTAAGGTTTTTTTCTTTGATAGTCTACCTCTGGTGTCTGCTCTAGTAAAGCACTCATAACCTTTTCTGTATAGGGGATGGCACCACCTGATAGGAAGGGTACCCAACAGTGATATGTTTATTTACTCTGGATTCTAGGTATCTGCATGTTACTGCCTGATCTAGACCTTTGGTCTTACACCAACTAGAGAAGAAGTGCTTGTTTTTAATGGAACAAACACTAGTATCTTCAGACCTCAATTTTCTAAATAGAGTTGCTATATCATTATGTTTATGTTATAACACTGGTAAAATCAACAGAATTGTAAAACTGTTTTAAACCATTCTATGTTTCAGACTAATGACATGCTCTGTTAGTAACAGCTGGTTGGTCACTGTGGTCAGTCAATCAGCTGTTACTACTTGGGCACATCATCACCAATTCATTAATTTAGTGAGACAGTGGTGAAAGGAACAGAGAGGCTGGTCACCATAATGGGGGATGGTTTCCTGTTTTACAAGCTGGTATAATCATATCCTTTCTTTGAGCAATGAGCAACAGGGAGGGTGGTAGGGTGCCAGAGGGTGGTGAGGTGAGGGTGCTCCTTATTTATTTTACTATGTTGGGTGGGTGGGGTTGGGGTTGGACTTATTCAGTGTTGCAACACAGGTGGCGGGATGGGTTAGACTTAATTATGAAAACTTTGCTGGGACACAGGGTAATGAGGGAAGGAGGTGCTACAAGGGTGGAGCTGGAGGAGCAATGTTATCATCAGCTGTGGTGGGAGGGGGAGGGAGACCTGTCATACTTGGGCAGGGTTTTTTTATTTTAACATTTAGAGAAAATAACATTGTCACGTGAAGTTGAATTGAAGTTGGGAAACTTCGCCTCGCTACACATAGTGCGTAGCTTCCATTTCACTGCAACTTCACGGATAAAGTTTTAATATGCAACACCCTTACATAGGAGAGATTATGCAAGTGTCGTCCCCACTCCCTACTCTCAAAGTCTAAATGCATTACCTCTGTAGTACTGTACATCCCAGATCACTGGCTAGAGGCAAGGAGTCAGACTTATACAATGCAAAACCAGATTTCCTGCTGCTGCACTGTTCTGGACCTAATGCTGAACATGGGTATCTCTTACAAAAAAAAATTGTATGAACACTGTTTCGTTCATAACAAACCAAAAATTAGTCAGTGTGGCTCAGTATGGTCATGTCAACAGTAGTGTGTTGCACCAACATGAAGGGGACCCAGCTTTGTAATCTGGCTCTGATCCCTCACTCCAGGCCACTGGAGGCTGGAATGCTCTGCAGTGGTAGTGCATTCTGTTTCTTGCTTAGAGAGCTTGGGTAGCTACTTTAAGTGCCTCCTACAGTGACTTGGTGCCATGGCTATATGGATAACCTTGTACAGCAAGCCAGGTTTCTCTAGAGGGAGGATGCTCAATAGTGTCTCTTCCACTGTGAAAGGGGAGAAGGGGAGTCCTGGGAGAAAATAGGGAAGATTAGGCAGATGAGGTAGCCTCAGTCACTGTATCTACAAGAGGCAACTTTAGCCTCTTGCTTCACCTCTGGGACTAGATCAGCTTTTCCATCTTTGGTGTGCCTATCCAAAGAAGAAGAGCTTGCACAGACCCCTAGTGAACTGATATGTGGTTTGATGGTCAGGGAGGGGTTTGCAAACAGAGGTGAAGCCCTGTCTAATGGAAGGGAGGGGAGTAAGTCTGCCCATACCTGGTGTTGGTGAATAATATGAGAACTGCTTGCAGACCATGGAAAGAGGACCTGGTCCTGGACTAGGATGGACATTTGTGTGTGGGGGGGAGGAAAGACGGCATGTGAGGAGTATCCCAAAATATGTACCGGGAAATGCTCATACAACCCTTCCCCTGCATTTCAGGGATCAGTTTGGGCAGAAATTTATGCTTTTAATTGTAGTTCCCTGGCTGCACTGTGGGACAACAGTAGGACCCCCTTCCCCACCCCAGTTATTTCTTGCTCTCCACTCCTTTATCATTCTCCCACACACATTTAGTAGAATGGTCAATTCCTGGCACTGTGCCAGGAGTCAACATCTTTTACAAGTAGCCCTCCTCTCTAGCCTGACCCTCATTCCAAAAATAGATACATTTAATAATGCTGCCCCTTTATGCCCCCTAATCCATGACTTGGGTGGACAAAAATCTCAACAATTTAGTTAAGTAATAATGCCCAACAGGGTGTGTGTCGTGCTGGGATAACGTCACGTCTCAGGTGGTTGGGCACGAGGTCGCAGGCCAAGTGCGTCCGACAACTGAGGCATGACATTATCCCAAACAACACACACCCTGGAGGACATTATTGCTATTATACAATGGCTCTTTGTTATATATAAAATAAAAAAATAATTTTAAAGAATGTTATTAGTGTGGAAAAAGTATTTTTGTTTCTTAAGAGGAGATGCAAAAAAGAAGAGCGGCCATAGTGATGATAGTAGACCCGTGATGTTGTGTTGGGATAACATCATGGGTTCAGCCCAAGACTGACCAATCAGGGTCCAGGATTTTTTCTTGCCATTGTATAATGTAGGTTGTTTAGGGAGCTTGGCTGAGGTAGTATACAGGAGTGTTTTTAGGTCAATACCATGGTCTTGACAAATTTCTCTTTAAGCGGAGTCACTGTGGGCTAAATGTGACTGTAGGGTTTGCCTCATTTTCTTTTCCCTATTGAATGTATTGAGCACCTTTCCCAGCATGACGTACACAAGAAAGTCAGGTAAACATAGTCCCCCCAATCCTGTTTAGTGACAGTAAGCTGAACATTTAGGTTTCTTTCCATTCCATAAAATGTGGATAAAACAGAATGTAATGAGTGAACCATTTCAAAAGCAGGGTAATATCTGATATCCCCAAAGGGAAGAGGAACCTTGGTAGGATGTTCATCTTTATAGTACTGCTGCTTCACAGCAAGGATAGGGGAGGCTTGACTTTCTATCAAAACCCTGCTGGATTGCCTTTAATAAGGTTGTCAGATTATTTTGTACTGTTTGTTTTTTGGAACTTGATACCTGTATCCCAAAGTATGTTAATTTCTGCCTCTCTCAAGTAATGCTCAGGTTTGTGAAATCTTGCCATCTAACCAAACCATTTACAGTAGAGGGAATATGCTTGTTTTATGTGTTTTAAGTTAGTACAGGATAGCCGGCAGAAATTTTAAATGTCCTGCAAAGTGGCTGTCAAGGGGTTTCTGGGTGTGTTCAGTGGCGCAGGATATCATCTGCATAGAGTGATAAATTGTACTGTTGGTGGCCAATAGCCACGTTCACTATAGCCAGATTTTGCTTTATCTTGAGTGACAGCAGATCTAAACATAGGCTGAATAAGAATCAGGTGCATAGGTGATACCAGTACCTTCTCCAAGGTTTATAAAAATTGGTGGATAGGCTGCCAGAGCCTGGTGATTTATTTAGGGTTAAGGTGTCTGTGGCTGCAGCAAGCTCCTGAGTAGATATCAGCCTTTTAATGAATTCCTGTTGGAATTCTGAGAATTGGGGAAGCACCTGTCCCAGGAATTTATCTAGTGCTTTTCTGGTACAGCCTCTGCTTTCAGGTTATAGAGATCAGCATAATATCTCTGGAACTCTTGAACTATTTCTCTAGGTACCGTCAGTGATGTTAGTCAACAAAAAATGACCGGTACCAGGCTTCAGGAGTACTGCAAAACTTTACTGTTATAAAGGTTCGCATTACATATAGTAATAGGAAAAATACCCATAGTGGTGGACAGAACAAGACCCTGACCAGTTTCGTCCTCTTGACTTTTTCAAGGGATACTGAATAAGAGGAAACAGCCTGAATGTAGGTGGTCTACACCTGTGCTCCACACCTGTGCAAGTCACAGAATTAAAGGTGCAGTACTCATTTAAAGGTACACTACACATAAATCATAATCGTATACACATAGTTAAAATAGCTTAGTCGAGCAGGCACTAGCTTAATGTTAAAGGCACTAATATTCAAAACGGATTTAAATATATTAAACCAGTATTTAAACAATTTTTGACATTTTTGACACCCTTTAAGAGCATTCAAACTCATAGATCACAGTTCCAAAAAGCAAGCCACAATATTAATAAGTCATGTACTTGCCAGACCCCATGGTAGGCAATCTGTTTCTGCTCATAAAAAATTATGTGTGCTGTGATACTGGAACCTGAAATGGAAAAATAGTGAGGTATGAGAAAATTACCCAATCACAATCATTACATTTACTTCTTCTTAATCAAAGGCATAATCTCCAGTTTTTCATTTAATCCTGGGGGATAATGATCTCCCAACTGGATAATCCAGAAGGCTTCCCTTCTGAGAAGTAGTGCTTCGAGATCACCCTCCCCCCACCATCTGCCCATCTCTGTTCTCTCTATCCCAAAGAATTTGTAGTTATGGGGCCCAGTTTTCAAACGTGTTAGATCGAAGCAAGGGACTTGCATCAAAAGAGTTTGATGCAAGTGGTGACTTGTGTCACAACTTGCGTCAAACATGATTTTCTAAAGCAGCCTGCATCATCAAATCCTGACCCCACTGTTCCAAAGCACCCCTTGCACCAAGGCTGTGGCAAACAACCAGGTGCACCAGGTCGCAAGGGGACTTGCACCATGGTAGGGCTACAATATCCCCTTTTTGGGGATTTTACAAACCCTGCCATGGATGCAGCAAAAAGCACCACTTAGTCCAATGAGGAAGTGATCTAAGTGGCATGTGCCAGTGGGAGAGGGTATGAAATTGGGCTGTGGGGTGCAGAAGTGGCACCAGACATGGCACAGGGGAGTCAGGGAGACAGTTGGGCATCACCTGGAGTGATGTGGCACCCAGCAGGGTGTGTTTGCATTGTACTGTATTCTAGTATGGTATACTTATCTTCCCTGGTGGTCTAGCAAACCCCCCCCATCTCCGATGTCCACCATACATAAGGGTATATCTTCCCTTGTGGACTAGCAAAACCCACGAATCCCCGATGTCCCCTAGAAATATTTATATATCTTCCCTGGTAGTCTATCAGACCCCCCAATCCCTGATCTCCACCTAAACCATTTATGTCACATTCCCTGGTGGTCTAGTGGACCACTAACCCTGGCAGGCAGTGCCTCACTATCCTGCTCCTCATCCCTTCCATGAGAAAGTGACTGACACAGCCCTCCGCTCACCACCATGACCCACTGATGACTGAGCAGTTAAGGAACTTGTGCTGTATGCAGTATGGGCACATTGATTGTCACTGGATTTGAGGGAGATCGGGGATCAGGGGTTCCGCTAGACTACCAGGGAATATCTGGGGAACATCAGGGATCGGGGGGTCCACTAGACTACCAAGGAAGATATATAAATATATCTGGGGGACATCAGGGATGGGGGGGGTCTGCTTGACTACCAGGGAATATATCTAAATATATCTGGCTGACATTGGGAGTCCGTGAGACTACCAGGGAAGATATTTAACTATTTCTGGGGACACCAGGGAAGGGGAGTCTGCTAGACTACCAGTGTATATATTTAAATATTTCTGGGTGGCATTGGGGATTGCAGGGGTTCTGCTTGTCAACTAGGGTAGATATATCCTTATGTATGGGGGACATCAGGGATCAGGAGGTCCTCTAGACCACCAGGAAAGATAAGTATACTGTACTAGAATGCAGTACAATGCAAATGCACACTACTTGGTGCCACATCACTCCTGGTTATGCCCAGCTGTCCCCTCGACTCCCTCATGCCACCTCTTGTGCCTCTTCTGCACCCGGCAGCCCATTGTTAGACTCCTTCCCACTGGCACAAGCCACTTAGACCACCTCCTGGCTGGTCTCAGTGGTGCTCTTTGCTGCATCCATGGCTGTGCTTGTAAAATCCAAAAAAGGGAATGTTGCAGCCCCGCCATGGCACAAGCCCTCTTGTGACCTAGCACACCTGGTTGTTTGCTGCAGCCTTGGTGCAAGGGGGCTTTGTTGCAGCAGCATCAGGATTTAACATGACTGCTTTAGAAAATCATGTTTGACGTAAGTTGTGATGCAAGTAACCCCTTGGATCAAACTCTTTTAACACAAGTCCCTTGTAACCCATTTGAAAATCAGGCCCCATAACTTTAAATTCTGTGGGATAGAGAGAGTACAGGTGGGCAGAAGGGTTGGGGTGATCTCAAAGCACTACTTCTCAGAAGGGAGGTCTTATGGATTATCTATTTGTGAGGTCATTATCCTACAGAACTAAATGAAAAACAGGAGATTATGCCTTTGATGAAAAAGTAAATGTAATGACTGTGTTTGGGTAATTTTCTCATACGAACATACGAAATTTGCCAGCAGATAAAGGCATAGAGGTCTATCAAGTCTGTTTGAATGTGCAGCTAGCACCCCTTATTCTGCAGCTGCCCCTTCCTTCCACCCTTCCCCTTCATTGACCCTACCCCTTGTCCTATCCCATCCCTTTTGAAGCAGTCCACTGTTCTACTGGATACCACTTCTGCAGGTAGCGATTCTACCCAGCCACCACCCTCTCTGTAAAAGTCTCCTCATCTCCCTCCTGAACCTTCCTCTCTCAGTCTCATAGTATGGCTCCTGGTGTCCCTCCCCTTCCTTACTTTGTACAGCCCCTCTGTACCTGTGTTGCTTATTCCTTTCATGTACTTAAAGGTTTCAATCATGTCCCCCCTGTCCCTCCTCTCCTCCAGTGAGTACATGTTCAACTTCCTCGGCCTCCTCTCATATGATAAGTCCTCCAGCCCCTTGATCATCTTTGTCACCCTGCACTGCACCCCTTCCAGTAACTTAATGTCCCTTTTCAGATACGGGTGCCAGTACTGCATGCAGTACTCCAGGTGCGGTCTAACTAATGACCTAAACAGTGGCAGAATCACCTTCTCCCTCCTCGAGGATACACCCCTTGCAATACAACCCATCATCTTGTTGGCCTTTGCAGCTGCCTTCCTACATTGTGCCGAGTTGTTCATTGATCCTGTAATGAGCACCCCCAGATCCTTCTCCTCCTCTGTCTGGGCTAGCTGCACTCCCCCCCAAGCTGGTAACTCCTCCTTGGGTTCTTCATCCCAAAATGCAGCACCTTGCACTTTTTGGCATTAAACCCCAGTTGCCAGGTGTCTGACCAGGTTTCAAGCTTTGCCAGATCATCCTGCAATCCCTGCCATCCCCCAAGGTCATCCACCACCGCTCCTACCTTGGTATCGTCAGCAAACAGACGGATCTTGCTCTTGATGTCCAATGATATGTCTGCAGTGAATATCCCAAACAACACTGGTCCCAACACAAAGCCCTGTGGAACCCACTCGTCACTACCCTTGGGTGTGAGAGCTCCCCACCCACCACCACCCTCTGTTGCCTTCCCTGAAGCCAGTTCCCTACCCATCTCACCAGCTTTGCACCTGCCCCGTGCCTATTAACTTACTTCCCAGCCTTCCATGCAGCACCAAGTCGAATGCCTTACTGAAGTCCAGATACAGGACAGCCACTGCATGGGCCCTGTCCAGTTGCCTAGTTACCTAGTCATAGAACTCCACCAGGTTGGTTTGTAAGGATCTGCCCCATATGAAGCCATGCTGTCTGCTGTCCTGTAGTCCTTTGACCTCTAGGAGGGCCACTAGCCTCTCCTTCAGTATAGTCTCCATTAGCTTACCCACGATGGATGTGAGGCTCACTGGCCTGTAATTTCCTGGTTCCTCCTTGGGGCCACTCTTGTGGAGAGGCACCACATGAGCCATCCTCCAGTCATGAGGTACACACCCCAAATGTAATGAGGCATTAAATAGGTCTGCCAAAGGTCCTGTAAGGAACTCTGACAGCTACTTCAGTACCCTGGGGTGGATGCCATCTGGGCCTGGTGCCTTATCCGCCCTTAGTGCCTTCAAACCCTCCCGAACTCTGCCCTCCATGATTTCCCCATCTGTCACCCTTTCTCCCCTGTTTCTGCCATTTCTCCTTCCTTGGGTGTCACCCCCCTCTTCTCTTTAGTAAATACTGAGCAGAAGTACTCATTTAGTGCTTCTACCTTATCGCACCCTGCTTCCACCCAACCCCCCTCCTTCCTAATCCTTACTATGTGGTCCTTACAGCTCCTTTTCTCCATGATGTACCCAAAGAAGTCCTTCTCCCCCTTCTTGATGCCTTGTGCCAGCCTGAGTTCTGTAGATGCCTTGGCTCCCCTTACTGCCCTTGTCACCTCCTTCGATTCCGTCAAGTACTCCTCTCTGTCCTCCCCTCTCCCTGTTTTCTTGTACTTCCTAAAGGCAGCTCTTTTTTGCCTTACCTTTTCCATGACCTCCTTGTTCAACCAGCTTGGCTTCTTAGCCCTAGCCTTCTTGCTCTGGGCCTTGCAGCAGGTTTTGGTTGGCTCCACTATCCCCAACTTTATGAGCTCCCACCTCTGGTTAGTGTCCATACTAGATTGAATTCTGGCCAGGTACCCTTTTAACACTTCCCTCATCCTCCCAAAATCAGCCCTCCTGAATTCCATCACTCTTGTGCCAGATTCCACTCCTTCCTTGCCCATATCCAATGTGAGCCATACTGAGTGGTGGTCACTCCATGACAGCTGTTCCTCCACTGTAAGTTCGCTCACAAAGTCCCCATTTGCCAGCACAAGGTCAAGGGTATTCCCTAATCTGGTTGGTTCACTGACCATTTGCAGCAGGAAGCTGTCCTGGAAGACATCCAGCAGTACCTGCTCCCTTCTGTTCCTGGTTGTTGGGGTACTCCAATCCACTCCTGGCATGTTGAAGTCCCCCACAATCACCACACTACCCTTCTCGCAGGTCCTCCTGATCTGTCCCGCTAGTTCTCTGTCTAACTCCTCCATCTGAGATGGCATCCTGTACACCACTCCCATTCTAAGAATCCTATTCTTGGAATCCTGGATTTGCATCCAAAGTGACTCCATACTACCCCCCTCCCCTTCCTCCCTTACACACTTCAGTCCTTCCTTCACATACAGTGCCACATCCTCTCCTTTCTCAATCACCCTGTCCCTACAAAATAACCTGTACCCTGGTACAGACAGGTCCCAGTCATTGTATTGGGTGGCCCATGTTTCTGTGATGGCTGCAATGTCCACCTCTCCCTCTGCCATGAGCACCTGTAACTCTGCAGTTTTCTCCCAAGGCTCCTAGCATTAAGGGTAACCACCTTCCACCCTTTACCCCCCCTCCCATCCTGCCCTCCTTTACTAGCATCACCAATAGTACTTGACATTTGTCTTTTGTCACTGTTATAGGGGGAAGGCTCATATGGTTTCCCAACCTGTGGTCTCTGCATGTCTCTTGCCCAATTGCCACCCCCCCCACTCCTAGTTTAAATTCCCTACTCTATGTATGCCTCCATCCTCTGTTTCAACACTTTCTTCCCTCCTCACTCAAGCATAATCTGTCCTTGGCATAGAAACTACTGTCCTCCCAGGTCCCCCAACAGCCCATACCTTTTAGCACAACACCAGGTTCTTAGCCATCCATTAAATTCCTCTATTTTCAGCTTTCTTGTTGTGCTTGCTTTGGGCACTGGAAGTATCTCCAAAAACGTAACTGATCTTCCTGCCCCCTCTCATAATTGTCCTAGTTCCTCAAACCTCCTCTGGACTATATCTATTATCTTGTCAGCCAGGTCATTCGTCCCAAGATGTATAATTAAATGAGGCTTGTCCCTACCCCTTCTAGTATATTTCAGAACAGATTGTCCCACCCTTTCCGCTGTCATTCCTGGCATGGCCTCCACTCAAATGCGATTATGCCTCTGCCCCTTGCTACCCCACCTGACTCCTCTTAGTATTGAGTCCGCCAGCACTAAGATTCCACCACTCTTTCTGCCTGCTTGCTTCCATTCATCTCCCTCTCTCATTTCCGGCTCCTCTTCTTCCTCCTGCACATTATTTTCCCCTTTTGCCCCTGTTGCAATTCTCCCAGCAGAACTTCCCCCCACTCCGGTTTGGTGCAGGCATTTATCAATTACTCCTCTAATTTCATAATTTCCCTCCTCCACCTTCTTCCTCTGTAGCAGTGCAAAACTATTTTCTGAAGACTCTTCACAAATGCCCGCTCCCTCTCTCTTCATAGTAACCTGTTCGCTCCTGTCCACTCCATGACTTTTGCCACTTCTTCACCTCCCCTCACAAGTCCCTATCTCCTCCTTCCATTTGTCTTTTGTCTCCTGACCTGGTTTCCCTGCACTCGCTCTTCCTGGCCTGGGTCCCTTGTCCCTGCTTCCTCTTCTGACCCTCTCTCACCACTGTTGGCTTAAATCAACCTCCCTCATCTCCCATTCTTCCTCCCTCCAATATTGGGCTAAACCCACCCCCAGTCTGCCTTGCCTGTCTTAATTCCTCCTGTAGACCCTCAATCTCCTTTCTAAGTTTATTTATGTCGTTGCACACTAAACATCCTCCCACACTCCAGGCAATTTTTACAAAGATTGGTGCACTACAGTTGTTGCAGCCTACCACCCTACCCATTGCTGTTGTTGCCCACCAGCAACCCCTAACCCTTCCAGATGCAGGATACCAAACACTCCCCCAAGTCTCCCCTCTCCCTCCTCTATCAGTGCAAAACATTCTTTTCTTAATTTTCCTTACCCCCTTTGTTGTACACGTTTAGATAGATTGAACAACTGCTTTTTATATTACTAACCTTCCTATCCACACTCAAAAAGAGACTTTAAGTAGCTATTGCACAACCTTCTTCAAACTCCTACTCCTCCTTTCCACAATACAATAGCAATCCAAAGAAGTAACAATGAAAGCTCCTAGATTTGCAGTTACTTCCCTTCCACTTAGATAGCAGTCACCTCTTCACTCGCTGCTGTTCATTTCCTGGATGTCTGCTTCTGCTATGACAGGTGCATATCCTTTGCCCGTTTGAGGAAGTGATGTCAGAACACCTGGTATAAAGGAAAGCATGGACGGGTGGGTGGTGGAGGGGTTGGGGAATGGGACCAACCCAAGTCTTCCAGAAACAATCAGGTAGCTGAGGCCCCTGGTCAGACCATTAGCACCCTTCCCCTACTATGCACAAACCTTTGCAGCTAGTGAAGCCAGCAAAAATGAATCACAATTCTAAGCAAAGCCCTCTAAAATAGGTTTGCTACCAAAAGAAACAGGTCTCCAATTCAAACAGCTTCACCAACAACACATCAAAATAGGCTTGAAATTAGAATATATAGGTCTCTGATTCAAAGAAACAGCCCCAGTTAAATCACACCAATAGGTTTTAAATCAGAAGAAATAGGCCTCTACAAATGCAGCTTGCTACACAGTGAAATATCAAACAAATGAGCCCACTTATAGCCACCAAAACAGTTTTCAGAATTCCAACAGCCTCAAAACAATACCCTGCTAGCCCCTTAGAAGTAGTAAGAAAGAAAAGAAATAACCTTCTACCAAGTAAAATCAACAAGAAACAATGTAAAAACAACAAGAAGCTACTGTACTGTAACCGATCTGATCCTTTCCCTTCTAGTTCCTTCTGAGAAGCCAGAGCAACTGACACCACACCTGATTCAGCTCCGCCTCCCTAGCTGAGTGAGACCTGACCAGTCCATTAGCACCCTTCCCCCACTATGTACTAACCTTTGCAGCTAGTGAAGCCAGCAAAAATGAATCACAGTTCTACTCAAAGCCCCCAAAATAGGTTTGCTACCAAAAGAAACAGGTCAATCCTTCACAGGCTCCGCTCCCAGGCCGGGCTTAAGGTAACCCCCGATAATGCCAGGATGTCGGGGCTAGGGGGTGCTAGTCAGACTGTTGGGGGCTGCCAGTGCAGGGGACAAATAATCAAAAAAAAATTGTTTAAATACGGTTTTAATATATAAAAATCTGTTTTGAATATTAGTGCATTTAACATTACACTAGTGACTTCTTGGCTAAGTAAGTTATTTTAACTATGTGTATACTATTATGATTTACATGTACTGTACCATTAAATAAGCACTGCACCTTTAATTCTGAGATTTGCTTAGGTGTGGCACACAGGTGTAGAGCATTTAAATTCAGCCAGTTTCCCCTCATTCAGTATCCACTGAAAAAGCCAGGTGGGCGAAACTAGTCGGGGTCTTGTTCTGTCTACCACTATAGATATTTTTCCTGTTACTATATGTAATGGGAACTTTTAAACAGCAATGTTTTGTAGTAATCCTGACACCTGGCATTGGTCGTTTTTTGTTGACTGACTGCTTGCTATTTAGACCTGGCTTGGGCAGCTAGTGTGTAGTCTTGTCTGCTTCACTGTCAGTGATGTTCCTTTCTCCAGGGCTTTAATATGTTGCATCATGCATGAGGCTTCTTGCTTTCTAAGTCATAGGACTAGTAGTCTACCTGTCTTTCTGTCCTGAGATAGGCAGTTCATTTTGGCTTTGAACAGTGCTATGGTATTTGTGCTTGTTCTCTGTTTAATTCAAGGTATTGTTCCCTAGCTGTTGCTAATTGTTTTCTAATTTCTGGTTCTGCTGTCAGTGTCTCTAAGTCTACGATTTATGTAAGGAATGATTTTGCTTTTAGTTAGTCTGTTTCTTTTCCTTTTTGTGGTAATTCTAGTCAATTCCCGTCTAATGGCACACTTGTATGCGCACCAGACTGCCTCAGTGTTTCCTACAGAGCCCATATTTTCTTTAAAGGAGAACTGAATCAAATATGTAAGACACTTGTGCAAATGGAAGCTGTTTTTTAATTACTGGTTCAAATTCTGTTATTCTTCCATTTATACAGGCCTTTTAATAACCTCAGTGGGTGTTTCTACTTTATAATCTAGTGCCAAGTACCATTTTAGAACTGTATGATGTAGCTTTTGTCCTTAACAACCACAGAGGTCTGTAGTTGAAAATGGATGCATTATGCCAACAATAGAAGCACAGAACAGGGACATAAACTACATTATTCTGTTCGAAAATGGTTCTTACCAGCAGAATGTATATCGGAAACACCCACTAGGATAATATAAAAGCCTGTATGGCTTGAGCAATAACAGCATTTGAACCAGTATTTAAAAACAGCTTCTATTGGAACAAAAATGACTTCTAGATTCAGCGCAGTTCTCCTTTCAAGAACATTTGGGTGAATTGGGTCAATCTGTCCAGAATCATCTTATCTTTGTACCATTGTTGTCGAGGAACCTTTGTAAATGAGCTCTTAGCTCAAAGGTGTTACCTAATATCATAAATAAATAAATAAATAAATAAATAAATAAATACATAATAAACATTGTTTAGGCGCCACTCCAGGTCACTCTCAGAAATTAGAATACAAGCCTGAGACAAGAGCACTGGTGCATGGTCTGATAAAACCATAGTAAAATGTTTGCTGAGGCCACCCTGAGGTTAGTGAGTGCCTGGTATGGAAATAATCCAGTTGAGAACTACTGTAGTTTGATGTGGGTTTGAAAAGAATCAGATTCTTTGTCGTTCAGGTGGAGTAGTCTCCATGGATCCTGTAAGTTGTTTAAGGGTATCCTGGAACTCTCAAAAGCCGTATTTACACCATGGCTGCGAACTGAGTACTGCGCCACTCTGAGTGTGCCACGCTGTCTTTCTACAGGCACAATCTAAATTTACACAGCCCCCTATGCTCCGCCGCAAGTTGGGGTGGCTATGGGGGTGTGACTGATGAGGAGTGTGTGGTCTGTGACGCAGTGCCGACGCACTCTCTCACTGAAATGCGCAGCAGATGGAGTGCACAATCAGGTTTATACACCAGGATAATTCACTGGAGTCGCATGGGGTACCCTCTCCTGCTGCATTCCAAAAAATGGCTCTGAAGGCATCTTGAGGAGGAACGGTAAATGTTCTCATGGTGACATCTGCAGCGCATTAATCCATGTGCAGAGGTTAATGTGCTGCAGATGTGGTGCTGTAAACAGGGCTTTAGTGTCCTTTGTGCTGGTGATATACCTTGTCTTGTTTTATGGGACCTGTCTGTCATCTGTTACTAGAGTCCAGTCTCCTACCATTAGGATAGGAACACCAGACCATTTGTTCAATTTAAGCAATAAGGATTTAAAAAAAACCTGGAGAATCAGTGTTCGGGCCATAAATATTAACTGAAATCAACTCAGTTCTTTCTAACATCCCTTTGAGCAGGATCTATCTTCCATGTGAGTCCTTCATTTCTTGTTGCAATTTGAAGGGTGTTGATCTTGTAAGTATTATACAGTAGCTACCCCAACTTGTCTAGAGTCTGTTCCCACCCCTAGACCTGTCTCACTCAGCTACATCTTAAAGTGCATTTAGTTGGGGTACCTTAACGTGGGATTCTGGGAGAAAGCACACTGCAGGATTATATTTTTAAGGTGTGTGCTGATACTTATCCTTATCACTTGGGTGTTAGCTCCCTTTATATTCCAAGTGAGAAACACTGCATTTTGACTAGCCATAAGATATTGTCAGGGTATGTCCAGTACTAGTTTCTCTCCCATACAGCTGACAGTTTTTCCAAGGCATTGCAAACCTTATATTAACACTTAGTAAGCTCATGTTTGTCCATATTATGCATAAAGCCCCCCAGATTCTGCCCCTTCCTATCTCAGACATCTCTTCACATTTAGCCCGATTAAAATTATTGGCATCTCTGGCCCAGATATTCAAAGGGGTTGCACCTGGCACAACAGACTTGTGCCGATGCAACCCCGCATTGCGCCCTGGCGGGATATTGAAAAGGCTGCCCCACACAGTGCAACTCCCGATGCACAGAGGCGCAATTTAATGGTATGCAGTGCAGATTCAGGGGGCATGTCCATGCATATGCGGCATATCCTGATATTCAGCCCAGGATGTGCAGCCCATATGCTGGCGCAACCCTGCATTGCGCCGCATAGGGGGTCTCAAAGTTGAGCCCTTGCAGAGTAGGAGCAACTCCCGGCCACCTAAAGGTGGGCTGCAGTACTGCAGGGTGCAACACAGCAGCCCAGCCTTGGGTGGCCACCTGCCCACCCAGAACACCGTCCACAGGCACGCACTTACCCGGACCCCTCCCCGCTTATAGCTGCCATTGTGCGGTATACATATAAAATGAAATCCCTGGCAGTCTAGTGGCCCCCCAGTCCCTGATTCCCCGAGATATATTAGCCATGTACATCCCTGGTGGTCTAGTGGAACCCCCCGCCCATTGCCGCAATTGCAGTAAATGTAAGATACAACATTCACTGGTAGTCTAGCGGACCCCCTCCCGCCCGAGTCCCCAATCGCAGTATCTAGCCCACACTTACTTCCCTGGTGATCCAGTGGCACCCCACCCCTCCCACCCACATAGGACACCTTGCCCACCCCTCCCCCCTGTCATTGGTGGGTGGCTGCATCCTGCCGCTGCTGCCCGGCCACCCTCTGAATGAACAGGGTGAGTCATGGTTATCCGTGGACCACGGGCTTGCAGGGCATTGTACTAGATAGTCTCAAAATATGTGAATGATTCATTCACATATTTAGAACTGTTAGTACAGTATGCTCTGCAAGCCCATTGGTCCACAGGGGACCAATGGGCTTATAGCCCATACTGTACCTGCCAGTCGGCAGGCAGTCGATGATATGCAGACGATGCAGCCACCGCCAATGATGGGGGAGCGGGGTGGGCAAGGAGTCCTGTCTGGGTGGGAGGGGTGGGGTGTCACTGATCACCAGGGAAGTAGGTGGGCTAGTTGCCACAATCGGGACTCGGGTGGGAGGGGGTCCACTAGACTACCAGGGAATGTTGTATCTTATATTTATCACAATTGAGGCAATGAGCATGGGGGGTCAACGAGACCAGATCACCACAGCACACGTCATGCTGTGCAGGGCACCAGGCTCAAGTCACCAGCCTGCCCTGTGCAAGGCATGCAAATGGGGCTATACTGACATGCAAATGGCTCCATTTACACCTTGCATATATTATGGCCTCATTTGCATGCCCCCTGCTGAATATCACGGGTGATGCGCCTAGCACAACTGCACTTGCACTGCCGCATTCCCGTGCTCCCTATCAGTGGCTTGCGCTGGCGCTGTGTCACTGCGCCATGCGCAGTTTGTGCACTGCCCTTGCCATATTCAATGGTGCTGTGCCATGGAGCAGCACTGTTGAATATCACCTGGACCTGGCTCCGATGCATTACAGTTGCACTGCACCCAGGCTTGCACCACTGCCTGGCGCAGTCTGAATATCCTAGCCTCTGTGTTTTCCTTGAGCATTTCCCACTGGCCAACCCCCAACCCCTTCATCTACTCACAGAGCATGTGATAGAAAATTATCAGTCTTTATGAAGAGTGAGAGCTGTTGGCTCCTGTTCCTCCATTCCTTCTATTAAGTAATTCTAATTTTGTATTTGTAATATGATGCATTTGATTATAATTGCATGTGATATTTTATTTTCCATAATATTGTTTCACTGTATTTATTTATTTACTGTATTGTACTAATGGAATCTGAAATGCTTGCACAATCTAAGGGACATCATTGCAGATGAGCTTGTCTCAAGGGATAACTACCTAAATGAAACTGAATGGAATTGAATTGAACGGAACTGAAAATTACTTCATTATCTGTTGTGGTTCCATCAGAAGCCTATCGGCTCACTAGGATCTGGTATCCCTGTACTATATGCCTAATACTGCATTCTGGCATTTTTATGGGGATACAAATGCAGGACTTTTTTCCTACTGCTGTGCCCCCCCCTTCCGAGGAGAAGCTAATTAATTGCTTTTAGCCCCCGTCTGGGGTTTTACAATATGCCCTAGGTATCTGCAGAGTTTGGAATGTTTAAGATACCCAGAATAAGGAGAAGAAAGAGTATTAATAATCAAACATAGTAACTGTTGCAAATCTGATTAGGTAGAACCATTATCAATATAATTTGCATAAACCCTGCCATACCCTAGGCAGGGCGTGACCTAGCCAGGGATGAAAATGGCCATCCATGCTTAGAGCTCTGTCCCTATTCACTAAATACTGCTAGCATCCAACATCTAAATGGTTGGCAAACTTTCAAAATCATTGAGGATAGCAGCTCAAATGTCATAGCCACCAAAATCAGCAAGGAGGCCAGTGACTGAAACATGGAGATGGCTCATCTGTTAACAGTTTTTGTGTGTTATTTTAAATAATTAGTTGGACCGGATTGTAATGCCCCAAAGTTGGGGCATCCCAGAAAAACTACATAAATAGATAAACTAGGGGTTTACACGTACCCAGGGTGCCTGCTGTAGGTGTGGGCAGCAGGATACAATGAAAATAGGGCCCCCTAAGAGTAAAGTTTTCTCCTCTTGATAAAGGGAAATACTGTAAATAGTAGAAAAGTGCCCTGTGCACTTAAATCCTGGTCAAAAAGTAGATTTATATGCAAGCTGCAACAACAACAATGGCTTGGATGGAATGCTGTGCTGAGCTGCTCATGCACAGCATTCCAGTCCAAACACTCTAGAACCTGAGGGTTTGTTTTTAAAAATAAAACAGTTTTTTAGTTAGTTCCTGCTAGCTGTGGAGAAGGGAGGACACATAAAGTTAAGGGAAACCGGGAGTGCTTACCTGATGGGTTGAAGCCATTCCCCGAGGACTGTTCTGTGTGCCTGCTCGAGCTCCAGCTATTGAAGTTGTCCAGTAGCTGCTGGTTTGCCCCGTCGTTGTGTGGCGGTGGGGTGAATGCCCTTCAGGGGCACCACCGAAGAAAAGAAATGCGTCTGTCACATTCGTTTTGGGCTGAAGAGCCCCGTTGCTTTGTTGTTTTGACCCCCCTGAGTGTTTTAAAGTTTATTTTAGGTCCCACGTCAGCCACATCGTGACCGTTTTCCTATCGGCCATCTGAGACCCCTGTCGCCCACTGCATTGCCTGCCAAACTCCCTCCCACTGCCAGTGCACCTCCCACCTCCCAACTACAGCTCTCCTCGACCCAGCTGAGGCAGTGAGTCAGATGGCAGCACTAGGAATGAGTGCTGGCTGTCCAATGCTAAAGAAGGAACATTTTTTTTTTATATATATAGTTGGCACAAGAGGCGCTTGAAGAAAGCGGCCACGCGCCGCAATGTAATCAGGTCCTAGGACCCTCCTTTGGTATGTGGGAGGGACGGGAGTGAGAAACGCCCACAAGGAGGGGCCAAGGCATGCAAGGCCAGTCCAAGGGCCTATGAATATTAAGTGAAGGGGCGGGTTTAGGGGCGGCCACCTGGTGAGAGAGTGACAGCTCTCAGAGAGCTGTATAGGATTAAAGGGGCCATGCAGTTAAAAGGGCAAGTCAGGCCCAAAACAAAGTGAATAGGGCTTTCAGGCCCAAAGTAGGGTGGGTACCAGGCCCCAAATTAAGAGTGGGCACTAGGCCCAGTTCAGAAAGGGGTAGCCAAGGCCCAGTACAGGAAGGGCTACCTGACCCAATATAAAATAGTGGGCACCAGGCCCAAAATAACGAGGGCAAGTCAGGCCCAGAATAGGAGGGCATCAGGCCCATTTTGAAGGGCAATCCAGGCCCATTTTAGTGAAGGCGTCAGGCCCAGAAGTGAAAGGGCTGCCAGGCTCAACATCAAGGTAGGGCATCAGGCCCGAGGTAATTGTAGGGAATCAGGCCCGAAGTAAATGTAGGGCATTAGGCACAAGGTAAAGCAGGGTTCCAGGGCAGTCCCCGGCCTAGTGGATTAGGGCAAACCAGCCTAGTGGTAGTAAGGGTAGCCCCCGGCCTAGTGTATTAGGGCAAGCCAGCCTAGTGGTAGTAAGGGCAGCCTTGGCCTAGTGTATTGGGGCAAGCCAGCCTGGTGGTAGTAAGGGAAGCCCCGGCCTAGTGGATTAGGACAAGCCAGCCTATTGGTAGTAAGTAGGGTATATAGGCTCCATAGCAAATAAGGCATTTAGGCCTTTAGTGTTCTGGGCAATTAGCATAGGGCAGGTGGTACCCTCAATATAGTGGGTAAGGCATCCATAGCAAAACATTCAGGGGTAGCCAGATCCTATTCGGGAAGGCCCTACAGTAGGCAAAAAGGGTTCATCCAAGGGTGCTCAGCTCACAAATACCACAAAGTAACTGTAACAACTGTATTGTTCATGCAACTGTTTATGCTAAAGTATCTGAAAGATTGTGAGCTTGTCAAGAAGCACCAAGACTGTAGTGTATATGGATTGTGATTATTTGCCTCTGGTTGTCTGAACTGTTGCCCTAAATGTTTGAACTATTGCCCTAAGCATTTGAACTATTGTCCTAAGCATCTGAACTATTGTCCTAAGCATCTGAACTATTGCACTAAGCATCTGAACTATTGCTCCAAGCATCTGAACAATTGCCCCAACTGTAACAATTACCCCCAAATTTATAATTTGCCCGTCCCCTGGCAGTTCTCTTGGCATTGCAGAAAGGTGCATCTTTTAGCTACAGTGTTACCAGCAGAAGGGGACAGTCTCAATCTTCTACCACACTGCAGTCCCATAGTGTGGTTTGTAATACTATGAACTCAGAATCAGTCTCTACCCAGAAGGGGACGTCTGTTCATCATTCTTCACCCAAGTGGTATTGACCATCAGATCATCTCCTCCATCTGTGTCATCTGCCAAAGTCGATTCCGTCACCAGTCGTACAAGTCGTACCCACCGTTTCATGTTTTTCACAGCTCGAAGTTACGTCCGCCGAAGCACATCACGACAGCCGTGCCAGTGTCGTTTCGTATGGTTCCTGATCCAGGTGTCCTGAAGTTGGTCGCCCTCCTCAGAAGAGTGCGCACATCCTGGAGAACCTGATCTGCGCCCATGGTCATTCACCAAAAGTCGAGTCCGTCGAAGCCCAGTTCGGGATGCGTCCGCCATTTCTTTATTTTGTTCTAGGTTCTGGTGACAAGATTGCAGAATCAACCATCCTCTTTACAGATTCTTCTGGTTCCTGGTCCTATTGGAGTTCCTTCAGAGTTTAGCTAGCCCTTGGAGTGTTGCAGCATCATTCAAGTTGTGTTAGTCCTCGAGTGGATTCGTCACCACGCAGAACCTGTTTTCTCCTCATCCTTGGCGACCCTGGAAGTGGGTTTTGGCCAAGGAATCCTTTGTCTTCAGTTTGGAATCTGACAGTCTGTAAGTGGGTTATTCCAGGAACCAGTTTCTCTGGTTCTTTCATTCCGGCAGCCTTGGAGAGAGTGGGCTTTTGCCGAAGAATCATATGGTCTGTTTACCAAACCTCCCACCACCCTGTGGCCTTTACAAGGTCCCTGCTGGGAATTGTGTTTAGTATCAACCATTCTGTTTTTCCCCTTTGTAGCTACTATCATAGACCGACGGTGTACATGAAGATGTCAGACCTTTGGACTTGTGACATTTGGACTTTGGTAGAACTCTGTGGTCATAGCTAAACCAAATATTGTAGTGGGCAGTACATATCATCTGATTCTTGCCTAAGTTTAGTAATAAGTACAGGAACTGTTGAATAATTATAGAAGTATAGTGGCAATAGGCCATGGTGCACCCATAGAGAAGAATAACATAGAGTTTAGACATTTTAGAGTTTAGTTGTTACTGTTTAGATATCCATAATGCTGTCCATACTCCCTACTGTTTTTGTGGTTGGTATGTTTCTGTACGACCATGTCCTCCATCCCCTCCTGTCTAATAAACATCTTTGCTTCATCCAATCTCTGTGTACAACTCCTGCCTCTCCTTCTCGGGTGATTCCACCAGTCCAACCCCATTTGGACCTCAAGCGGCCCCTTGCCATCCCACCTGCTGAGGGTGTCACTGGCGCTGCTGGTAGTAACACAGTTCCCTTCACCACTCCGAGTGAAGAACCCCGAGGTCTACCAGTGCAGTGTCCACCATATCATTATAGACCCTGTTATTATAGAACCTGTTTCAAGAACTCATCTCTTTAGCCTTAAAACCAATTTTTGACCAATGGACAGACCATTAGGTATACAATCTACTTACACTACTGTTAGTAACTTTGTGTATTCTTTTGCAATTGAATTGTTATTGTCAAGTAGTATTCTAGGTGTTCAACTAGAGGAAAAAACAGGTTGCTTCCAAGGAGAATCACTTGGGTGATCTCAGGGGAAAGTAGGTAATCATGGGGGTGTTGAACCTATCATAAGAGTAGTACAGCTGTGCATAACTTGACTGAGCAATTGTGATCAAATTGAAATAAGCATAGGGTAAGTGCTGCATGGGGGTCTGCCTGATCCCAGGCTCTCATGGGAGGGCTTGCACTTGGTGGCTCCAGAACCAGTTTAATCCTTGACAATACCTGATGGAAAGGTCTTGCCAGACCAGGAGGCCATCAGTAGTGCCTTTTAACACTTTTATTCAACCATGTATACTTCAGAATCTGACTGGTATACCTCTCCTCATACATTCCTCCAATCCATTGATCTTCCATTACCTGATAATTCAATGAAGGAGAAACTAGACTTGCCCTTAATGAGTGAGGAGATATACAAAGCTGTTCAGAGCTCAACAATGGGAAATGTGCTGGGCTCAGATGGCTGCCCTATGGAATTTTGTAAAGCATTCTGGACAAATATCCAGGAAAACATGAAGGATATGATTTTGGAATCCTTAGAGTGGGGGAGCTCCCACCCTCCCAGACCCTGCGACCATAACAGTATTAGCAAAGCCTGGCATAGAACCCACAAATTGCAGATTCTACCACCCTATGTCACTGCTTAATGCAGATTACAAGATTTGGGCAAACATATTGGTGAGGCACTTAGTAGGGGTCCTGCTAGACCTGGTGCATCTGAACCAGGGTGGGTTCATCAAAGGGAGGCAGGCAAAACACAACATATGGAACACCCTGAATGTAATGTGAAGATGGTCCAGATGAGGAGCTGCTCGACCTGGCCTCTTAGTCTTAGAAGCTGAAAAAGCATTTAGCTAGGTCAAGTAGCCCTTTATGTTCACCATCCTTGAAACATTTGGCTTTGGGCCTTGCATTTTGGCCTGGATAGTGACTTTATATCACTCTCCATGTGCTCAAGTTCTCAACAGTGACCACTTGTTTAGGTCCTTCCAGCTCAACATGAGAATAAAACAGGGTTGCCCCTTCTCACCTTACCTCTATGTTCTCACTATTTAACACTGGCTAAAGCCAACTGATCTTCCTAACCAATCACCATATGGCCATACCAGCCTTCACGGAATAGTTCAATACTAATGTACCCCTTTCTGGTCACAGAATCATTTGGTCCAAATGTGAATGGCTACCAGCGAGCCAAGTGGGGGCACCCAGGCCAGGTGGCAGGATTTAAAGTCACCCAGGTCAGTTCATGAAGTACTTGGGAGTACAGTTGCCAAAAAAGCTGTCCACATTAAGCAAATTACACTTTCAGCCTCTCTTGTAGAAAATGAAAACAGAATGTGAAAGCTGTAAGTCCCTTTCCTTCTCAGTCCTAGGAAGAGTCAACACTGTAAAGAAGTATGTCCTTCACCAGTGCCTCTACCTGTTCTGAGTGTACTGATACATCTTCCTCAGATTTCTTTTACTCCCTCAAAGGTATACCTCACAAATCTCCTAGAAGAGCGATGATAAAACAGCCCATGCTGTGGCAAACTCTGAATAGCGGAGGGCTGGCAATCCCCAACTTCCACTATTACTATCTGGCAGTTCAGATGGATTTTCTTAAAGATTCCTTCTGGCCCCCTTCTGGGAGGCTGGTGGTGGTGAATCTAGAGCAGAAACACTTTGGTGGTCCTCTGTTGAGGAATGTACTATCCCCAGCACTGGCAGGCAGAACCATTAAGCAAGTACTGAACCCATTTACCAGACCCTCAGCGTGTGCATGGCAGACAGTCCGTAGCCTCATAAAGCAGCCTAGATTGCCATCTGCAGAAGCTGGGATTTGACCAGCCCTCTGGAGAACTATAGACTCTCCAGGGTAAACAAGTTTGACACTCAGTCAGTGGTCTGAAAAATGTCTGACCAAGGTGGATGACCTCTTTGAGGAAGACAGCCTAAAATTATATAGAGAAATGGTCAGCTAGTTTGCTGTCTGCCCCAGAAATATCTTTGTATATCTGCAGGTAGGGGCTAGACTGGAGATCCCTTCCTTGGGCCCAGGGGATGGCCCAGTCCAGGAGAAGAGATAATGCTGGACCAGAGACCTCTAGCCAGGCATGTGCAACAGATATACTCACTACTACAGGGAAGCATGCTTCAAGGGATCCAGAGCAAGTGGGAGGGGGATTTGTGGGGCCAGAGGTGGACAAAGGGGGACTAGTCACAGATATTGATAGGGATACACTCATATTCCATTAGTAACTTGCTCAGACAAACACACTTCAGTTTTCTTCACAGGGCTTACTTCGCTCCCCACCTGGCCCTCCTGGTAGACCCCTCTAAACCAGTAGAGTGGCAGAAGTGCAAGGTAGAGGAAAGCACTTTCATACACATGGTCTGGCAATACCTACATATCCGGGATGTTTGAAGAGAATTCCACAATCTATTAGCTAGAACCCTCCAGCTCCTCTTTTCCCAAAAAATAGAGGGTATACTATTGTGGTTAACACTGGGTGGTGACCTGGGGAGAATATACCGCAAGCTCTTGTGGACGCTGGGAATAGTTGTGGGGAAAAAACTAATAGCCCAACACTGGAAAAAAAAAAACAGAGCTCCTACCATACCACAGCTGGTCTTAGCATTGTTAGAATGCATGAAACTTGAAAACACTCAAAGTCATTAATGCAAAATGTTCAAAGATTTGAGAATCTCTGCCCCTCCCCCCCAACCTTTAGAAGCTGATGGCTCCTGAACTTTGAGCCAGATGGGGACCTGTGTGGCTCTTGGCACAGGGAGATTGTGGAACTCAGTGGAGAGAAAAATAAGTAGCCTGCTCTAAGACACATCCCCATATGAATTCTTTATGTGTGAGTACCCTACAGTAACCTCTTCCAATTCACTGTGTATTGTTCCAGTCGGGGGGAATTCCTTCAGTCTATATACCTACTACTGTGTGATGTGATGTAACAAGTAATGATTTGTCAAAACGAATGATGCTTACCAATAAACAGAGTTTTAAAATAAAACTGTCATAACCTGGCAGAACGTAACTTCATAACATGAGCATTAACAGGCAAATAAACTGAGTTCATGTTAACCTTATTCAACAGAGTCCCCCGAGTGAGAAAAATGTAGTGAGATTCTGGCCCCACTGTTCAAGAGGAGGAAATTAAACCCATCCTCCAGTGATCTCCTGTGATATATCACCCTTTCCCCCCACATGCCCCCTCACTCCACTTTACTGCCATCTGTTTATCATAGAACAGTCTGACTCATACGACTCATACTCATGGCTGTTTGTGAATCAAAGTAAAAATGATGAGGTGGTGTGTATTGCCTTATAGTGGCTGCGGCAGTTGTTGAGTGTTTCAGCATGAAGGGTCAAACCTTTCTAATTGTCTGCAGCCAAAGCTGATGTCTTTTTTTGTATGTGTAAGATTCTGGACTGACGGTTGTAAAGATTTGCACCATCCTGGCTCCAAACTGCATGCTGTTCTGATCCATCCACTCGCTTCTGTGTCCTCTGGTGCACCTGTGGTTTATGGCTGGGTGCTTGCCTATTCACTTCTAGTCTGACAAACCAAAGCAGCAAAACACTTACCACTGAGGGTTTCAGCCAGGATAATATTGAGCAACAAAGTCATTAAGCTTCAAAGGATTTTTTGCTGAAACAAATGCGCAAATTGGCAAAGCATGTAGCCGAGTAGCCACACAAACCTCTTTTACTGAAACAAGTGCACAAAGTAGCAAAGTGTGTAGCTGAGTAGTCACACAATCCCCTGTGCTTCAGCCAGAGGTCTTCCTGAAGGGGTACTGTTCATGTGGTTAGGGAGATCCCTTTCATACTTCAACATTTATACAATACTGCCATCTTGTGGCCCACTATAGTAATTGACATACACAAATTAAATCAGTGGTTCTATGGGGATTCAAACCTATGGAGATGATAGGTATGCTAACACAAAATTACATTACAAAACTTAAAAAGTTCAAAAATACAATTACTAGATAAACCACATATGTAATGCAACAACCAGGGTTGATAAACACATCTTAATGGATTTAATTTTAAGTTGCAAAGTTGCTCTATATTTGATCAATATTGTGTATATCATGTTGTAGCATAGTTGTATTAGTCGTAATAGCTGTGAAGCTGGAAAGGTAAGATTCCAAAAGTGAGAGCAATAGGTTATGGTGCACTTTATCTGGAAACATGATCACCCACTGTGTTACATTTGTTTGTGAATTCCAAGTAGATCCACAGATGCCAAATCCTCATTGAATCACATATGAGGGCACCTGGAAAAAAGAGTGCAGAGAAACATGAGGTCAAAGGTTCAAGGTGCAGTATACTTTACAAAATTCAGTTCCTCAAAAATGGTTTAAGATCCCATTCTGCATTAAAACCCTTTGGCTACAGACATGCCAAGTAATAAAATCCAGAAGCTTTCCATTTGCAACAGTTTGTTAGCTTGGATTTCTGGCCACAAATTCCAGGGCCACGAGTTTGGTGTCTTCTGGATTATTTTCATGCATCTCTGTATAATGTCTTATCAATGGTTTATGGAACAATCCTGCTCTGATATTTCAGATATGTTCCTGGATCCTCTGTTTCAGTGGTCTAATGTTTTTTTTCCCACATATAGGAGATTGCAGGGGCACCAGATAGCATAAACAACATATGAGCTGTTGCAGTTGAGAAAACCCTTGGTTTCCATCACCCTGTCATAGTTTTCCAAATTTAGTTAGTCACCCTGAAAACATAAATTGGAGACATTACACCTCCCACATTTGAGCATTCCTTTGTGGGGAGGGGGTAACCATTGTCTGAATGATGGATCAGGTTGGGTGGAAGTATACCTACTGTCTGCCAGTAGCCAAAAGGTCTTAATGCAGAATGGGATCTAAAACCATTTTGGAGGAACTGAATTTTGTAAAGTATACTGTGCCTTGAACCTTCAACCTCATGTTTCTCTCCTCTCGTCTTCTTTCCAGGTGCCCTCACTTGTGATTCAATGAGGATTTGGTATCTGTGGATACCCTGGGAATTCCTAAACTAATGTAATACAGTGGGTGATCACATTTTCAGATAAATTGTACTATAACCTTTTTCTCTCCTATCATTTTTGGAATCTTACCTTTTCAGCTTCACAGCTATTAGGACTAATAAAACTATGCTACAACACGATATACGGTACACAATATGGATGAAATATAGAACAACTTTGCAACCTAAAATTAAATCCATTAAGATGTATTTATCAACCCTGGTTGTAGCATTAGATATGTGAGTTGTCCAGCAATTATATTTTTTGAATGTTTTAAGTTAGGTTTTGTAATGTAATTTTGTGTTAGCATACTTATCAGCTCCATAGATTTGAATACCCTTAGAACCACTGATTTAATTTTTGTATGTCAATTACTATAGTGGTCCACAAGATGGCAGTATGGTATCAATGTTGAAGTATGAAAGGGGTTGCCCTAGTCACATGAACAGTACCGCCTCAGGAAGACTTCTGGTTGAAGCGCAAGGGTTTGTGTGGCTACTCAGCTACTTGCTTTGCTACTTTATGCATCTATTTCAGCAATAAATCCATTATAATGTATGGGGAGTTCTTATTATTAACTAAAATCAAGCAGATTCTAACCTTATTATGCCATTGATATGACATCACTCTGTTGTTAACCCTTCTTGAGTATGTTATATCAATGATATAACAAAACAGAATGCTCACAACAATCAATGTTCCATAAATTAATTCAGTAAAGTAATTCACTCCACGATGGTACACATACATTATCATATATGAAGCTTACTGACCTTGTTGCTCAATTTCAAGTCTGGGTGAAACTTCACTGGTGAGTGCTTTACTACTTTTGTTCATTTGTTTGGAGTAGAGGTTGGCTACCCCAGTAGAGCACTGGGTCTTGTCCTACAGTGCACTTCTATTTTTGGATCTTCACTTCTAGTCTGGCTGTTGCTGATCAGCAAAGGCACTGGGAAATACATTCACAACACACAAATCCACAGTTTCTTGCATTTTCTATAATTTTTGGCAAAAGTTGTATAAAAATATTTAAATTCTCATGGAAAGACACTAAAACTTGCTAACAATTTGGTATGCATACCTGGACTTGCCCAAAACAAAACAGACGTGAGGTGAGGAGCAGTTCAATGTGACTGCTTTTATCTGATTCACTTCCCTTGATGGTTTCAAAATGTTTTGTCCATGAATATTTAAACTTAATCAAATCTTTGTTGAAGCAAATTATCAGAAAACTTTCTACTGTCACATATATGGAAACAACAGGTGTCAGAAAAAGTGCAAATTGCCCCATTCACCTAAATTTATTTTATTTATTTATTTTATTGAAATCTAGGATTACAAATACCTTTGAGCAGGAACTGCTCGTTTACAAAGGTTCCACATCAAAGGAATGGGGGGGTATACATACATACAAAGGTCAACATAATAATACATAGTTACACAATAAAAAGAAGTAAGAGACTGAGGCTTAGGAAATTCCAGTAATTCAAAATGTGCCAAATGTTAGGCAGCATGACGTACCAGCCAAGGGCAATCTTAGAAATAAGTGTTGCATGTGAGAGGGAAGGGGGTATGCAGGCAGGAAGGCCATTGTCAGAGGGTAGAGGGTGAGGATAAGAGCTCTAAAGGGGAGAGAGGGGAGGGATAAAAGTCAGGAAATGCCCTGGGGGAGGAAAGGGAGAGGGGGGGCAAGGGGGTAGAAAGGTAGAAGGGGGCAAGGCAGGGAGAGGTAGCTGTCAAGACTGAAGTGGATGGCAGTGAGCGGTGGACCCCTGATTAGGCGAGGCAGTCACAACTAGTTGAAATGAGATGAAGTCGGAGTTGTCTCTTAAAAGGGCCAAGAGCAGCAGCAGTGAGAGTTTCTTTGTTGAGAGTATTGTACCACTGTGGTGTTCTGTGGGTAAAGGCCCTCTGGCCCATGGTAGTCCAGCATCTGGGGACAAGGAAGGTTAGTTGTTGTGAACTTCTAGTTCGCTGGGTGCTGTGGTAGTCAATGAGGAGCTTTTCAATGCCTGGGGGCATGACCCTGAAGAGGACTTGTTTGGCTAACAGGCAGGTTTGATACTGTATCCGGCTGATAAGAGGAAGCCATCCTGCCCGAGTTTACAGGTCACAAGTGTGTGTAAGTCGGTCAGCCCCAGTTAGCAGCCTGCATGCTTTGTTGAGTGCAACTGTAATTCTGCGGAGGGCAGAGGCAGAGCCATAAATTGCTAGCCTGTAATCGATGATGGAGGTGACAGAGCTGTTGGTAGCCAACTGGAGAGTGTCAGGAGTCATGCAGTGTTTGTGCCTGTAGAGCAGGCCTATACGGATGTTGGTGGCTTTTGCGACAGAATCTATGTGCCGATGGTAGGAGAGTGAGCTGTCCAATATGACACCTAGGTATTTAAAATCAGGAACATGTTCAGGTAAGGTCCTTTGTGGTTTAGGATGGTGAGGTCACGGGATTTATACTTGCTCCTGGCATTGTAGAAGGTCATAACCTTTGTTTTGCTGTAGTTCATGACCAGTTTGTGTGACTTGAACCATTCTTCGACGCATGAATTCAAGCTGTAATTGTTTCTCGAGGAGCTCATGCTTGGTGGTTGGTGAACATGACTGCGTCATCGGCATAGAGCAGTAATTTCTGGTGGCAGACACTGGGAAGGTCATTGAGGAAGAGGCTGAAGAGTAGTGGCCCCAGGATGGACCCCTGTGGGACCCTGAAAGGACTGGCTTTTCTTCCGAGGTGACACCGGCAATCCTAACCCACTGGACCCTCTCCCCAAGGTAGCTTGAAAACCAGAGCAGTACTTCACTGGAGAGCCCAATGTTTGATAATTGCTTGAATAGGAGTGGGTGGTTCACAGTATCAAAGGCTTTCATAAGGTCGATGAATACTGCCCCTACACAGTTTCCTTGATCGAGCGTGGTATGGATGAAGCCCGTGAATTTTAATAGTGCAGTGGTGGTACTGTGCCCTTTTCGGAAACCATGTTACTCAGGACACTGGATGTCATATTTTTCCAGGTAATTGACTAGTTGGTCTGAGGCAATGCACTCCAGGGCCTTAGACAATGGAGGGAGGATGGAGATAGGTCTGTAGTTGGAGTGCAGTGATTTGTCTCCACTTTGGTGTACCGGTGTGATGGTCGCCTGTTTCCAGTGAGATGGGAACTGGGACATCCTTAGTGATAGGTTGAGGACCTTTGTCAGGGGTTCAAGGACTTCTTCAAGGAAAAGTGCTAACAACTTCAGGTCAAGGGAGTCACCGCTGTAGCCTGCTTTGTGAATGGCCTTCCAAATATAGGTTCTGGCTTCATGCACTGGGATCTCCTTGAAGTAGCATTGTGGGGCAGGGTGTAGGAGAGGAGTAGTTGCAAGAGGGTTACTACCAGAGGGGGGCATCAAAGAAATTAGAAGGGAGGACACTATCCAAGTTGGAGAATGCATTGTTAAAGGTGTTGGTGATTGTGTACAGGTCAGATGTTGGTGTTCCATTTATGTTGAGCATGGTGGGTGGTGACTTAGGGTCCTTGCCTGTAAGGTCTTTCAAGTTACTCCAATTTTTTTTCCATTACCCCAGGAGTTGGAGAGAGCTTCCTTGAAGTATTTGCTTTTGGTGCTCCTAACTGCTCACGTGCACTCATTTCTGGCAGCTTTATATTTATGAATATCTCCAGGTTTGGATGTTGCACGGGCACAGTGCCAGAGATGATCCCTATGTATGAATAAAGTGATTAGATCGGGGGTTATCCAAGGGTTAGCTCTGCCCCTGACCTTCAACTTTTTTTGAGAGGTGCAAAGATATTGCAGGCCGCAGTGAAGTGGCTGATGAAAATGTCTAAGGCTTGGTTTACATCAATAGCAGAGTCGATTGGTGTCTAGTCCTGGTGGTTTAGGTGCGTCTTTAGTAGCTCAAGGTACCCCTGCTTTAACACTTTGGTGTGGATTATTTTAGGAGGGGGCTTAATGAATTTGTTTGTCCAGGTACATGTGACCGGTGAGTGGTCACTGATCCCATCAGGGAGCACTGAGACTTTTGAGATTCGATCAGGGTGATTAGTAAGGATCCAGTCCAGAAGAGTGTGTGACCCTGTCCTATAGTTGCATCTGATGGGGTTGGTAACAAGCTGGGTGAGTTTATGTGACATGACAGCATCCTTGTAGTTTCTGGCCTCCAACGATAGCCAATTTATGTTGAAGTCACCTAGTACTATGAGTTCAGAGTTATGGTGTAATTCCTGTAGGCCTTCGAATATGCTCATAAATAGAGCATTAATTACTATGCTTGTTTTTGAGTGGTAGCGTAGGTTTTCCTTGTATACATACTTTCACTCTGAAAGGATTTTGATTTAAATGTCTGACAGTTTGGATGGCCTTGATGATTATAAACTTGAGCGTGCTTCTGAAGGAGTTGGTGACAGTGATCCCTTACTTGATAATCTGCCCAATCTATATGCTTATATACAAAGCCTACAACAAACCCTAAGATTTCTGTAAACACGCTGATAAACAGATGAGGAGTATTTAAACAGTTAACTTAAAATAGGCAAACCTCACTGCAACCTGACTAAAACAAAAGTGCCATGTATTACAAACTACTATATGATGTAGTGAAACACTATTAGTATGATTTAATACTTTTATCATGTGATTTTAATCTTTATTATTTATAGTGCTGATCAAGAACAACAATTACTTTAACTAAATAAACTGTTTTTTTTTTAAATTATTTTACTAGAACTTGATGAGGCACCTTGGTTACCTGATAATTTCTTCTTGCCCCAAATTAAAGAGTTATTAAACAGGCATCATTATTTTATGTCTAGAAATTGGCAAAATAAGTTATTTCAGGATTTGTTCAATACTGACTGTAAATTATTAAATAAAATCTAGTGTGCACTGCATGAGGTAGATGTCTTTAGATTTTAGAGAATATGCTACATAATGATTAATTTGAAATTCATTTCAAAAACACAAGCCTTTCTTCATATTGAAACATCCATAAGTGCCAATATGTTTAGCAATTTATACGATCAAGGAAACATGCTGCAACAAACAATAAAAGACTTAATTGTGAGCACTGGGGATGTATAGTGAGCTCCCACAATTTCAGCAGTAAGTGTCAGCATTCTAGGCCTAAGGTAACACTTTTTGCAATTTTCCAGTCACTCTGCTGATCAGGCCTTCATGGTGGGTATTGGAAGTGGGAGCATGAAGACTGTCACGGAAAACTTTGATGGGCAGGAGCACCATTTTGAATCTTCCATTGTAGTGCCATTGTACATGAAGAGTCAATTTTCAGCCAAATCTTAGATGTTGCAAAACGATGGACATTCTTATAACATTTCTCCTTTGCTTTGCCTTAGGCTGGAGAGATTTTGTATGACCTTTTAACTGTAGCATTTCTAGAAGGTTCCCATGGCACTGTTCAGGGGTGGAAACATAGCTGTGAGACTCTCAGTCTTGACAAGACTGTCAGCCTTGCTGGACATACTGTATCTGATCACTGTCTTTTTAATGGTCCATTTTTGAGGTTGGAGGTTTGGTAAGCTTGTTGAATGTTTCTGGAAAAAGGCGTTTTGCTACCACTGCAGACTCTAAGCTATGC
This sequence comes from Neoceratodus forsteri, assembly GCA_016271365.2. Taxonomy (NCBI): domain Eukaryota; kingdom Metazoa; phylum Chordata; order Ceratodontiformes; family Ceratodontidae; genus Neoceratodus; species Neoceratodus forsteri. The sequence goes on along the minus strand of CM057455.1, from coordinate 1,073,109,580 downwards.
AAGCCTTGTGGTGTATGAATAATCATTCTTGCTAGAAAGACCGCTTTAAATTACACACCACCAGCATGCAGTCTGTGTTTGATCTACTGGTATTCTTTTTGTTTCTTGCACATAGATTAACTGGGATAACTGACGATGTAAAAGTGCCAGTTGTGCCAGTGGCGGGTCGGTTTAGATCTCGTCACTTACTGTATTTTCATTTTACCTCAGAAATTAAGCATTTTACAGATTAATGAGTTGGGTTTTTCTTCAGCTTTCAATGGTGGTCATAAGGCTCTGCTTGTCCTGTCAATGGCGTAAATCTGGCTACCTGATGGTGGTCATGCTATCAGTTTGAACAGATGTTGTAGGAATTTTATGGGGTCTGTGCTTTCAGCATTTTTTGGGATGCCTTTCAGAAGCAGATTGTTGTACCTGCTCCATTTTTGTGTTTGTCAATTTTCTCTTCTAATCTGGATACCTTTCTTGTTAAGGTAATAATTTCTCTTTTCTCCCTTGAAATGGATTCTTCAAGACAACTCACTTGGGCCTCTACATCTCTAACATGACATCTGATGGCCTCCATTGATGATTTGACTACTTTCAAGTCCCCTGCTGTATTGGTCATTACAAGCGTAACTGAGATGAGTTCTGTCGTTAGCTGTGCTATTGGGTTTAATTCCACTGTTGGGTCAAATGGTGTATCAGGAGACAAGTTGGCCTTGTGTCACTTTGGAGCCTAGACTCTCATCAGGATCAGAGGTGGGAAGAGAAAATCCATTGTTGTTTCAGAGTTCTCTGGGTTCATTCCTTCAATTATGTATCTAGCTTGCCAGTGCAGTGTATCTAGTGTTTTTTTTTGTGTGCAGTTAGAGGCATTTTGAAGTGGCAGATTCAGTCAGATGATTAGGGCTTCTCCCAGAGCTCACAGGAAAGTGACCAGCTACATCCAACCCTTTACTGGACATCTCTTCACAAACTCAGGCTATTGAATCTTCTCACTGCTTTCTACTGGTCTGATGTCATCTGCATGGGATTCTTGGATTTGCAGTAACAGAAGATGTCAATCTACAACAAAGCAAATTTAGTTTGATACATTCTACTATACTTCGGTAAACAGCAAGTAAACCAAAATATTTGTGCACACAAAGTGTTCATTGGGACCAGCTCCACTCTTGAGTGTGGGGGCCCTTGGTATTGACTGTTCTCCTATAAATAAATAGTATCAATGCTCAATGAACTCAGTTAACTCAGTTGAACCCCAGACCCAAAGGCCATATAATTGCAAAACTGGCAGAATCTCAAACTGAGGTATCTGTTATTCCATGCCTGGTAGTCCATATCCATTAAACAGTTTCACAAACCATTATCCTGTATCCCAGCCATACAGCAAGCCTTGAATTTACACATGGTTCCAGTGCTATCAGACCTCCCTCACAGAACAGGGCTCCAATTTTGCAGTTCGCTTCAGTCCCTCTCAGCTAGCTAGTTGGTCTCTCGGGTCTGTCTCACTCTTTCTGTTCCAATCTTTTTTTGTTTTGGTTTCTTTTGTTTAACCAGGAGAGACACACTAAGCTGAAACTTGTTTACAGGTGCAACCTGGGAGCATAAGGAAGTTAAGTGACTTGTTCAGGGTCACACAGTATGCAAGTGGGGGCTGTGGGATTCAAACCCAGGTCTCCATGTTTGCAGTTCAAAGACTTAAACCACTACGCTATGCTGCCTCCTTCTGCCAATCTCTCACAGTGCTTCTGCACTGGCAGTGCAAATAGGAGATATAGCTATCTTCTAGTTAATCAGTCCACAGCAAATCTGCATTGACCCCACATACAGGCATCTAGAACTCTTTGAGCAGTAACAGCCTGGTACTGGGCTATGGTTCCTGCAGGTGGATTCAGCCACAGTCATGGGTGACAGTTCACTTCTCTTTCTCTGATGATGCAGTGGTGATGCTCAGCATCAATGGCATACTGAAGTATACCATCAAAACATCGAAACTTATACAGCGAAGACCATTACAGTGAGAGAAACCGGCAGGTCACTGTAATGGTCCTGCTGTACACTGGCACTGCATCTCCTGGTGTTTTGCTCCCTCCACGAAACAACTCTGATTCAGAGTTGATTATTTTAATAGTGGGGAGTGTGGGTGGAAGAGCCTCCCACATGGGGGGGTGCAGGGGCACAGCTCCCCGTAGGCAACGCATTGTTTTACCAATGACACAATGCAGACTGACAACATTGTATCTGTCAATGTAATGCACATTGACAACTTTGTCATTGATGCAGCTTGGTGGAACAACATGCTGACTAGCCTCAGTTTCTAATGAGCAATGAATCTGCTTTCTCTCACAGTTCATCTATGACAGATGTGCAGTCTGTCACAGCACAGATCTCAGGCCCTGGTCAGCAATCCTGCTCTGATGAGATTTCCCACAGATTTACCTTGAGGAAAGCTGCTCAGCCTCAACACTTCATGGAGGCAGCAGAAAACCTGATTGATCCATTTGGGCTGTCAATCAGGATGGACAGTCCTGGAGGTCTGACACATGACAGGTGATTGGTAGCTCAAACAACACCTACATTAATTGAATCCATTTATAGTTGATGAGCCCCTGCTGCTCCCTGAGCTGGCAAACATCCCTGATTGGCTGGCATAGTGCCCTTCAACTCTGTCACCATGGCAAGGTGGGTCAAAGAGTAGCTACATGGCTGCTGAGTTGTAGTTCCAATGGCAAATTTTATAAAAGTCCTAATTTGCATAGAATGCTCAGTCCAAACACCAAGTCACACCCGCAAAACAGTTCTGTATGGGGTGCACACTCATATTTTAGGCAGCTGATAGGCAGATTGGGTGGCTCCTGGCCTGGTTACTGCTATTACAGTTTCAGCTCCATTAGTGGTGGTGAAAACCTTTGATGCCCGAGCAAGCAAAAGGAGTCTTAAAGGTATAGTAGCCCACAAGTTGATTACAGTAGGACCACAGTGAACTAGCATTACAGATACGATGCTGGGACCTTTATGGACAATGGGTTTTCAAACATAGATGAGAAGACTGATAAAAACCTAGAGACAGCTATATGCAAAGGGACACTCCTTCACTTATCTCACATACTTAAATAAAATGCTATAGCATACTTGAAATGGAGAGGAAATGGCATCCTATAAAACAGGAGAAAAAGAGCAATCTGACATAAACTAAAAAGGTATAGGTACAAAATTGTATGCATAACTAGAACTCAGTAAGTAAGGATTAATGGTTACTATTCAGATGAAGCAATGGTTATCTGTGGTGTCCACTATTGGGATTAATTTAGAAGAGCTATGGTACATAACTTTAAAAACAACATTGTGAAATTTGCAGATGATACAAAGATAGGATGTAAGGTAGACACTGTAGTTAAACATCAGTCCCTAACAATTCATTTGAAGAACATCGAAATATGGGCTGCTAAAAACAAGATGCAATTTAACATTGACAGATGTACAGTGCTTCGTTTAGGAAAAAATAACTCTATGTATCCCTACACGCTCAACAACATCACACTAAGGGTGGTGAATAATGAACATGATCTAGGTATCATCATTAATAACAACTTATTCACTGTAAATCACTCTAGGAAAATTGCTCGTGCAGCAAATGGGCTGTTTGGAGCCATGTAAAAAGTTTTTATTTCTAGGAATGAACAGTGTATTCTTCCACTATACAGAACGTAAGTGACACCCTACTTGGACAATAGTTCCCACTTTTGGTCACCACATTTGAATGGGGACATGCACCTGATAAAGGGCATCCAGAGTATTGTTACCAGATTGATACCAAGGTTGAGAAACAAGGCATATATGGAAAGACTAACTGAATTGGGTCTGTTTAGTTTGGAAGGTAGAAGGTTAAGGGATGATATTTACTGCTACTAAAAATATTGAATAATCCAGATTTAACAATTCAGTGCAGTTTTTCATACAGGGACAGAATTACAAGCTTCAGGTCACATAACAAACAGCTTATGATATTCATAGCAAATTGTAACAAAGAAGATGACTTTTTCACCATTTGGGTGGCAAAAGTGTTGAATATGCTACCACGAGAACTGATAGAAATTACTTTCTTTAATACATTTAAACCAGAATTATTATGAGGGTCTCAGAAATGCTGCAATTTCCTTGGCTGTCAGCATTCTGAGAGCCTTATGTTAACCCACTAGTTAACATATTTGTGTAGCCTGATTACAGGAGCACTGATTTTAAAAATGAAGTTCTGAATGACCTTTCCAGCATTCTACCTGTGGAACCTATAGAAGCCATTAGGACAAGGCTCAACTGAATAGGTGGGGGGAAAAGAAGTAACTAAAAAGTATTCAAAGTCATACAGCTGTGCTGTGATGGGCTGCCTGTATGAAAAATCGCAGGAGTGTATTTCGTTTTCATTTTTTCAGTCCAAGATTATCACCAGCGTGCTGTCCTCATTACAAGGATTGAGGGGGTGAGGAGCTTCACAGAAAAGCCACGCTGTGGGCTGCCATGTCAATGAAAGTAAATTTTTAAGCTGACAATAGTAAAAACTAACTTTTACTGACATAGCAGCCCGCAGCGTGGCTTTTTAGTAAAGACCCTCACCCCCCCGGATCTTTGTAATACTGGCAGCAGCAGCAGGCTGGTGATACAATTTGGCTGCAAAAAAAAAAACAAAAAACGCCTCACTCCTGCATTCATAAATCAGTTCATGTGCATGTACATCTGTGTAGCCCATGCAGATCCAGACTTCAGCAATTTAGCATGGCAGAGGGACTATTTTATGTTAATTTCTGGGGGATCGCAGTTCAGAGCTCGGTGATCTCAACTATCAACTATGACCTCATCATCTATGGTTCTGCTTCCACCACCGCCCTCAGACACATGTCAATGGCTTTGAACAAAGCTTGCTGACTTATCACTGGATCCCTTCATCTCACCCATACGTGTGACCTATATGCCCAAACTGGTTGGCTTCAACTGTCAAGCTGCATCAAATATCTAACATGCATAATGGCTAAAAAAACAGTGATGGGCTTTGCCCCCCAGAGTTCAAGCTCTGCTACAACCTGCAAAGAATCCCTGCCTCACTAGGGGCTCTGAATCTCAATTACTGCATATTCCAAGATGCCACACCTCACAGGGATAAAGATCATTTGCCTTCAGAACCCCCAGCTAGCTAATTGGTCTCACCAGAGACATCTCCTCCCTAGCTAAGCTAGGTCCATTCAAATCTAACCTCCACCTATTCCTCTCTGCCTCTAGCACATGCGACTGTCTTCTCTAACCTGCTGTTCCCTTTTTGGCACTTCTCCTTTCTCATCCACCCCACTACTCTCCCCCTCTACCTTCCTCCCTCCTCCTCCTCCTACTTGCACTTTCCAATTGCACTTCCTGTGTGTTTTGACAATTGCCTCTGGTAGCATCTTCTTCTCATGTCTCACCAAGTTCTCATCATCAATGTTATCCCTGTCCTCTGCATGCCCCTAGTACCACCTAATCTGTATGTACTCATGTGATGATAAGCAACTGTAACCTGTAATCCTGTAATAATTAATGTCCTGCTTGTTTGTTCTTATCCTGACGTAGAACCTTTGTAAAAGAGCCTTGGCTCAAAGGTAATTGTAATCCTAGATAAAATAAAAATTTCAGACACAAATAAAACAAAATACAAAAAAAAAAACATATTTAAACTAAAGTAACTCATAACCCAATTATAACAATAGCAATAATGAACTCTGGGGGGTGGGGTTACATTAATGTCCAAGTTAATCACCCACTGGGGGCAATATGGCACTCGGCTGCACCTCATTCTACATTACACCCCAAGGGGATGATTAACTAGAACATTAACGTAACCCCTGTCATTCATTATTGCTTAACTAGACAAGCACTTGCTGTCATTAGCACTCAAGACACTCAAGACAAAATACACCTGCTAGGAGTGGGAGACAGTCATGATGGGCTTGAACTGCCTGCCCCTAACAAAACTGAATAAAACAGAGTAAACAGGCACTGCTGCTTTAATATGATGTTAACAATGTACTTGTTTCAAACGGCATATTGTCTTGGGCAGTGAATTTTCTAAATGTTTGTTGTCACCACTGATTGGTCCTGTGGCATGTCTACTAATTAACATTGCATTTGGAATGTATTGTAATGATTAAGATTAATAACTATAATGGTATGTTTCTGGTGTGAGTTATTATGATTGTGTGTTTATTGTGTAGGAATGTTACTTAATTGGTTTGTACAGCACTTTGAACTATGACTACGAAAGGAATGTTATCAAAAATAATTTGATTGCTTAATTGATATGTGAATGGGGTCCATGGAGTAAGTAGAATAGTTACTGACCGGGGCTAGGTAGTTCTATAGATACCATATGCAGGGCATTGCCATGAAGACATTTATGCAAAAAGGTGAGTCAATAACATGTCTGGGAATACAAGTGAGAAAATGATCCATACTACATAAGTGGAAATGTGTAAGAAAATGTTTGATAAATTGAATCTGGATACATCGAGATGGGAATTGGTTCTTTTAGCTCTGCTCAAACTTTAGTATGTACTTTTGATAGCTCTCCCAAATGTTAATATATACTTTTCAACTTCCCCATCTAGATACCCAGTTTCTTTTCCACAATTCTGTCATCCATACTGTTGTCATTTATCTGGTCAGGGAAATGGCAGACTCTCCAGAGGCATTGGAATACTGTGAGGTTTGGCCTGCCTAAACTATGCCTAAGGCATGAATGGGTAGTGCTCTTCCAGGCTGACCTATTCTCATCAAAGACAATGATTTTCATTTTTTATCAGAAAATCCAGCAAAAATTCCCAAATCTGGTCATTCTATTCACTGGTAAAAACAAAGCATTTCACAGAATTTGCCATTTTTTTACCAGATCAGTGAATATTTCAGACATTTTATTTTTCTATAAATTCTTTCCTATACTGTTTTCATTTTGCTTTATTTAATTTGATGTTCACTTATCCATCTTTTGTTCTAGAATATTTATACACAAACCAAAATGGTACAAGGACAGAACACTGGTAAAAACTGATTTTGGCATTGCAGACACTGGTGACAATATTGTTTTTCCCATCTGTAAAATGGAATTTGCCCTTTATCAATCACGGTAAACCAGTTGTCCTTGTTCTATGCTTCCCTAGAAGTGTCCCTGTAGAACTTTCTCAGAGTAACCTTCAGACCTCCTCAACACTATTATTTCCAGAGTGAGGCTTCATGCTAAATTCTCTCCCATGTTCCAAGCATGCCAAGAAAATCTGGCTTAAACATGCCAACTCTCTGGCTTGGAATCCCAATTCAGATTGTGCCAGTCCATTATTGATCAACAGAGTGTGAACTGGCCGTCCTGAAAGTAACTGGTTACCCAGCCATTGGAAGATATGCACCACCTCCACACCTGGACCCTTTACTCTTCTGAGGAACTTCCTTCTACATCTGGGGTACCTTGCACTCATTTCTGGAGAGGGACTGCCTCTTCACTAAAGTGGCTGGGAATCAAATGTTGCCAGTCCAAGTAACAATACAATAGTGGATCATGACAGCACATAGCAGCTTGATGCAAAGCACCGGTAGAGCGTTAGCATCCACTGGCTCCCATATCAGCCCTCAAAATTAAATGTATGCAGGAACTGGGAATGGACATCCCCTCCATTGATTTGGACCAACTCTAGACCCAGGGATATAAGGCATCTAGGCAGCTTCAGGCTAAAAATTATAGTTTGAAATGTTATGTAGGGTGTACCAGACCCCTCAGTGATTATATATGGTGTACTCCACAATAACAGTGACTGTTGATGCTGTTTGTCCCCACATGCATCTCTTACCTACATGTTATGATCCTGCCCCTCTCTGGATACCTACTGGAATACCATGTGGAGACACTGTAGAGACGTTGTTCTGCTACCAGCCATGCAGTACTCACACCTGTCTCTCTTGGGACTTAGGTCTTCCTCATCAGCAATGTCCTTTACATTGACCCTGTGGGAAAATAGGGCCCTGGCAATGGCTAAGAGAATTAATCTCCAACACTGGAGGGACACTGAACCACCTTCACAAAAAGAAGGGGAAAACCTTTTCTTACCTCAAGATATGAAAAGGTGGCCTATGTAGTGGTGGGAAAATTCTCTACCTACTTCTGGAAATGTGTCCCATATACGGAAAAGAAGAGACAAGTGGCTTCTGTACTGTTGCCAGCAAAGTGAAGCTTCACACCATGTTTCTATTTTTGGAACCTATAGTGCAGGATCTCCACCCATTGAGCTGAACCCCTGACTAGAAAGGCCCCACAGGAACATGAATCTTTGTATCTCACTGCCTATAATCACCATCTGTCCTATCTTCTCTTTACCTTGGCTACAGTTGCAGCTACACAAGCATACATTTCTCCCATTTTGTTCAGGGGCCCCTTCCCTGTACCACCCACCCCCACCGAATATGTGGCCTCTATTCTGCTCAATAGATAAAACATATACCTCACTCACCCTCCCCTAAAATGAATCTGTGCTTTTCCTTACAGTCTGAGGTCCACCAAGGACCTCATGTTTCCCCTCTGTGAAAGGATATTTTCCAAACACGTTTTCTCTGTCTTTTATTCAGATCAAGAATGGGAGTTATAGTGCAGGTTATATGATTCCTTCACACTCTGATTCATTGATTATCCTTCTAACAGCATATAAATTTTTCCTGCCAGGTGCAGGTGAATCTCCACCACTGTAAGTACTGTTATGTACACTCTGTTACCTAGTACCCCAGCTACCCTGATACTCATGCTAATGTATTGTATGCTTCACCTCTCATAGATCATTATGTGTAGTTTTCATTAAAGTTGCTGCATTACTGTGGCAAATTATTCTTATAATATATAGAATAATACATGGGGTAGTGGGTATAATGAGAATTTTACACACACTTGAGGTGTTGGATGCTTCACGAACCCTAAGAGCAAAGCTTGATTATTTTGTACAAGCATCCAACACCAAGGGTGTGTGTGTAAAACGTCAGTTTTACACTACCCCATGTATTGTTTGATATATTTGCTGGGTACTGTTTTCTACCCTTGAAAGCACTACCCAGCAATTATATAAAACAGTAGTTCTGATACCACAGTTAGGCTGGAGCATGGTTTAAATAACTATTTACTTTTTCTCTTTTTGTGTGATTTCCCTGACAATAGAGATTTAGGGACCGAACAGCAACTACATTTTTCAGGAAGCTTGTTAAACACTTATACAGAGATAAGTCCATTCCTATGTACAGATCGTACTATGTGCGCAAAGGAGGTGCGCATGGATACAGCGAGGGAAACACAGTGTGTGCTCATCATTATAACCAGTTGGTTATAATGAATAATAACCATGTTTCCCAATGAGACAAATGCTCCTCAGGTTTGTTATCATGTAGATGCATAGGAGAATGAGTTACCAGCTGTCAGCCTTTTAATGTATTGTCTATTTGGTGACACATTTCTAAGTATATATTATGCTGTTTAACTGTTGTAGATCTTTAAAATTCAGTAAAAACTGCATGGCAAAAAGGTGAGTCAATGATATTTTCTGTGTAGAGCAGGGTGGAGACAGTTCAGGTTATTATTCTCTGTGCTGTTATATGTTCTGGGCTGGTAGGCTAGTAGGTAGGGGTGCGTGAACACCTTATTTTGAATTTTTGGCCAAATATTTGTATTTGGGGGCCCAAGTATTTGTGCTTTGTGCTTCGTTATTTGGCAGTTGGAACAGTGTGTGAGCCTTCCAGATTCCTGAGACCTCCTGTCCAATTAGAGGCCATTTTGAAACCTCACTGAAGGCAGCCCATGTGACCAAGCACTAGCAGAAGCTACAGCCAAAAGACTCAGATGGCTGAGCTGCTATGAAAAAGCAATCTATACCATTCACTTGTTAAAATCAGTCAAAAAACTGAGCTCTTAACAATTTTTGTTCTCTTTCTAAATCCAATCTAGACAGGGTCATTTTATTTCAAAATTTTGTGTGATAATTTTCAGTATTTCTCAGGAGAACTGCTAGGGGTGTTGTTTTAACTAAACTTGAGAAAAATCTACTGTAATACTAGTACAAGGCTTGTTTCTGCTCTGCAAGCAAGCAATCAATCACAGGTGCATATTAAAATAACACAGATTTTATGTTTTCTTTTGTGCACTTTTCTGTGCAAGCAATCCTTCACAAGATCACATAATAAAAATCCATACGGTTTTTCTGTGCACTTTCCTATTAAGGGGCAAGTGCCCAGACAGATTTAGCAATAAATAAATAAATAAAACAGGCTGCTTTTTGTTAGTCTTTTGTTTAATTTATTCAGCAGCTTAATGGAGTGTTTTTTTTTTTCCACCACCCACCACCATCACCAACCCTCTCACAACCTTACAGGTTATCCACCATAGTTATTCAGTACCACTGTGTAGTGAGTAGCCACTGGCCAACTGTGTTGGTTTTGTGAGAGCCTGCTGGGAGGTGATGATTTTTTTAAAACACAGCTTTCTTGATAAGAAGTAAAGTACTGTATCATAAGGTGTAGATATATCTGTAAATTGACAGTCTAAGAAGATAGAACTGACAATAAGTCACTAAGGACTATCAATGAACAATGGACATGAAAAAGTCAACTGAGTAGACAATGCATACCCACACTTAATGAAATACTGTGATAAAATACTGTGAAATACTGAAGAAATACTGTGATACTGTGATCACACCCTTTTCTTCCCATCATTGTGACGTATACAAATCATTTGTTTGGCTCCCACTTCAAGGACGCTTCAACTATGCCTTGGGCTGCCTAATATTCACTGCACTCAGAGGTGGTCCCCTGTCCCCTTATTCATCCCTACTCACAGGCAAAGTGGCTGCTAGGTGCCTCTGTGAATCATAAATCCTCCCCTTGGTAATTCCCAGAATCTCCACTATCATGGGCAGCAAAGCCTTTTCCATCTCTGCCCCTTCCTTATGGAACAAGCTCCCTATATTGCTCCACTTGTCCTCCTCACACTTATCCTTTAAAGGCACTTTAACAATTGGCTACTACTGGAAGTCAAATGTCACTGTCCATCTGTGTAAGCTGGGATGATTCCCCCTTCCCCTCCACCTTTTGTGGGGTCTCCCCACCCTTGCAACACACCTTTCTCTCCAGCTTCTTTCCCACCCCCACCTGGCCCTCTTCCTTCCTATAGTCTACTCCACTGCACTGTGCTTATTGTGAACTGTCACACTGAATTTTGAATATCCACCTGGGTTTTACTTGATTTTGTTATTGTCGTGCCTTTTTGAAGTTGCACTTTATATGGTTTTCCTGATAATTTGTCATCTTATTGTGTTGTTCTCCATGTTCCTGTGATGATGTATATGGACTTGTTACTAGCCTACAACTTCACCTTGTACTGTATTGTATCCTAATTTTTGTTAGTGCACTCTGTATTATAACTCCCTGCACATTATTGTTAATAGCCTGTATTGCACCATGTTACTCCTCCAGTAGGAGCAAGACACATTGATAGTGGGGGGTAGAATACCCGGGCAGACTAGATGGACCACACAGTCTCCTTCTGCCATCAAATTCTTATGTTCTTATGTTTTGCATTCTGTTAGGCTAAATGTGCCATTGTTTATGGGCTGGGTCATGCCTGAAAATGGTCTCTTGGATCAGTGCACCTACATGGTCAAGAAAGAAAGAAAGAAAGGAAGAAAGAAAGGAAGAAAAAAAAGGAAAATATAGATGCTTCATACTGGAACATTTTGCCTTGTAAATGCAATTGACTACTAAACCAAAATAACCAGAATGAACAGATCTAACTGTGGTGCAACTAAAGACACTGCTACACAGAAATCCATAGGAGTGCTCTGCTCTAGGGGAACCAGCCATGAACTGGGAAGCACCAGAGAAATGCTTGCATCCAGCCTTCCCTAGAAGAGGGAGAAGAAATCACACTTGGAAATCTCCACTGTTATTTGTTTTGAGGGGTGGCAAAGTCCCTCTGTACACCCATGAGGCCCATATCTCTGTAAATCTCTCCAGCATGAGTCTCAGATGGGCAGTTAGCTCTTTGGCCCTCTTAATATTTTCCACTCTTTGGATCTAAGAATCCAGGGAGGAAGTAGAGTCCATCAACCAACTGGTCTTAACTTCTTTAATTACTGCCAAGCAAAGGATCTACTGAAGGTTCTGCTGTTTCTGATTACAGAGGGCTGGCAGAGGTGTACCAAGCAAGATGTACCAGAAATCCAGTGGAATGGAGGCATTCCAGTAACAACTAAGTATATCACATATCTCCCTCCAGTATGCTTTTATTCTGGGCAGGACCAGAATATGTGAAAGTGGGATCCCACCTGATCACAGCCCCTCAAGAATAAGTTAGTGTTGCCATCTTGGAAATGTGCTGTGATGGTGGGAGTGTAGAAGAAGTTAGAAAGGCATTTCCACTTAAATTCCTGCTAGCCTGGAGATGCCATGACCCTCCAGCCCCTCTCCTAAATTAGTTTCCTAGCCTTATATGTGATGGAAATGCCTTTCTATTCTTCCCATTTTAGTTTTAGAGTTGTGAATTCTTGAGGATCATCACCCTGAAACATGCTATGGGCTAGGGATACTGTACCCCTCTTCCGATGAAGCATAGTTGCATAGTAAAGAAAGTTCTCTAAGGAAGGTAAGTCTCAGTCTTCATGGGGAGTTAAGGGAGGTAATAATTTTACTCCAAACTTCTGTTTTTTCTCCACATGGTGCAGTATACAAAGATGGTCAGCTACAGCAGCCTGGAGGGGGGGGAAGGAGAAGTGGACAAAAGTGAACAGGGCAGTGTCACTAGTAAGGTGCTTCTCTGGAAACAATGATGTAGTATGATAATAACTTGCATACTGTGTGAGCATGAGAAAAGCAAGTTACTTAACCATCCTGTAATTGTGGGCAGACCTGAAACTAGCTTCTGCTCAAGGTACCATTCCTGACCCAACATAGTAAAATAAATTTACAAAGGGCAGACTGCAGCTGGACAGAGAGGTGGTTTCATTAGGCCTTCTTTCACTACCACAGAATGCCATCATTTGAGTCTGCTCTGTTATCCTCCTTGTCTCTCACTGCCTACCCTCCCTCCTAGCACTTACCCCTCCCTCCCCTTGTTTGTCTGCTATTATTACCAGCACCTTGTATTTTTGCAGTTCTTTAAACCTATTTACCATGTATTATATTTTCTGCACCCAATTATTGTAATAGACTGTTGCTGTATCTTTTGTGTATTATGTTTTTTTTGGACATTATTCGTGTAATTTGCCTTCCATGTTCTGTGTATGTTGCATTCGTTGCTCCTGTGCCATTGTTTTGGCCCAGGTCATGCCTGAAAACGGTCCCTGGGATCAGTGTACTTACACGGTTATCAAAGTCATCTATAAATAAATAAAAATTCTCTGTCAAATTCTACATTTTTTGTATTTCTGACACAGAACAGGGCAGGTGATTGCAGTTTGCTACTACCAGAATTCTGTTGCTCTAGTTCTTTAGTTCTCTTTCTCAGATTATTAAAGTTCTTTCTCTTAAATTCTTGAGTTCTCTTTCTTTGTCTATTTGCAGTGTGTTGTTGGATTTGGCTCTGTTTCAATATACTACAGTGTTACTGTTTGCAGTCTCGATGATGTTGGACTGTGTATCACATGACTTCTGATCTGGGCCAGAGCAGCACAGCAACAGGATCTGTCATCACCCATGTGATCTGTACTTGTAAGAATAAGAGACAGAAGAACAAACATGTTTAAGAGACTGAGAGGCTGACTGTACTGTTAAAGTAAAGCTTTCCCTACTGTAGCTCCACTGCTCCACTCCTCCAGTTAAAAAAAAAAATCCTCTTGAATGCTTATCTTTGCTTTTAGGACACAAGGGCCAGGATATTCATAGGTCCTGTTTAGGGTTCAATAAATGTTTACTCCAGAAACAAATTAATGCCTGGAACATGGCAGTGGTATATTGGCACATGCTATGGCACTGTGTAAGCACTAAAGTCATGTTCCAATATACCAGATAGGCACTAGCCAGACTGCGGTTGCAAGTCTCAGCCCCCTACTGGCCACAGAAGGTATGTGGCCAATAGGGTGCTATGGAGATTGTGATCACAATAGAGCTGTTAGGGTCCACTACTGACAATTGCTCCTCTAAAGCATTCTGCCATATTAGTACCTTAAGATGCAAATGACAGGTGAGTCACGTGATGTGTCAGAGCTAGCAGCAGCACTTTTGGACAGCTCTGACTTTCCTCATTTAATTTTGTTCAAAAATAGTAGCAATTCTGTTTTATATTCCTTGTTTAGGTATCAGGGACTCTGTCATTTTGTGGTGAGAGTCAACAGGGTTCAGAGTTGTTTATATTTATTGATACTGTGGGTACAAGCCCATACGGAAAAGAAATATATTTCAGATATATTTATAAAAGTATATTTCAAATATATGTTTGATCATATGTCTGAAGTACTGTATATGCAAAATATCTCAAATTGGCTGTTTTTGAAATATCTGATTTATTTGCAGAATATATGTGACATACATATTTAAGATATATGATAAATATATTTCCATGATATATAAAATATGTATCATGCAACTATAATAAATATATCTAAAACATTTTTTTTTAATATACAGAATGCTTTTTAAACATATCTCAAAATACCCATACAATAGATTAAGCTTGATGTAACATACCTTTATTGTACATTTGGAATTCTTCATATTAGCAATCATTTAGATATCTATAGCACAATTATCATTTAATAATGCACTATTACCACAGACTTATAGATGATACATTGATGTTTACACATAGGACTTACCTCTTGATCTCACAATTAACAAATGCTCATATTGGTATTTATACTACCCCTGTTTGGTTCCTTTTTATGTTGGGGTGAGATCCTACATGTACTTGTTTTTTATTCTTTAAGTTTCCCTCTGGTCTGTAAGCTAATGCTGCCAATTTAAAACTATTTAAAAAAAGAAAGTACCATGATTTTGGTAGATAAAGTGTAATACTGAAACATGCAAATTAGTTATGCAAATATGTACACAGAACCACAGCAGGCTTTTGCAAAAATATATTTGACATATATACAAATATATATTCTGCTTATATTCTACACATACTGTATCTTGCAAGCAAGCAAGATACATATTTTACTCACAGCAGAAGTTAGGCACACACACACTGGACCAGGAGCTCCAGAAGGAGCTTCTTGGATTGTCCATCACAAAATGTATTTGCACAGTAAAGAAAAAATGTAAAACAAAGCCAAAAATAGCAATAGTAAAAAAAAATAAACCTCCCTACAGGATCGACATTTTGCAACCAGCACAGACCCTCCACTCAACTCCATAGGTAGCCACCGACTGATTGTTCATGATCACACTGCCTACTGTAGAAAGATCTGTTTACAATAGGCAGCTGACTATGAACTGTCACTCAGTGGCTGCCCATGGCAGGGTGAGGGGAGGGTCTATGCAGTCTGCCATGAGAGGTGTGTGTGTGTGTGTGTGTATACTGTAGGCAGTGGTCTGGGGTTCTGGTGATGGTAGTGGTGGTACTAAGTGTGTGGGTGGGGGGATCTGAACATGTGGGGCGGACCACTAGCCACCAGGGCAGTTTGCACTACTACTACTGGAAGGGAAATCAGGGATGAGGGGACAACTCGCCACCAGGACAGTTGTACAACACTACCATAGAGACGATTGGAGGAAGGGGACCACTAGCCACCAGAGCAGTTGTGTAATACTATTAGAAGGAAGATCGATGAGTAGGGGATACCACTAGTCACCAGGGCAGTTGTGCAATACTACCGGTGGAGAGATCAGGAATAGAGGGACAGTTAACACCTGGGCAAATGCTTATTAAGCTCAGTGGCATTTTCAGGTGGTGGGGGTACAACTGGACAACAGGAAAAATGTGTATTAACCTCAACAGGATGTTTGGGGGCAGGGAGGGCTGTGGTTAGGAATTACTACCCATAAGACCTGGTTTTCAGAGGTGGTAAATAGTGCACACTAATTTCATCTTACTGCCTCTCCAAACCTTCCAGCATGCCGGTGTACCTATATGCAAGGTGCTATCTATTGCTTTGCATAAACGCACATGCATGTTTTAGAACTGGTTACAAACAGGTTAGCAACTCACTAACCATGCCATGCAATATGGCATTTTGCAGTTCTTGCATGCTTTGCGGTCGCAAAATGGTTCTAGTGACTCACTGACATAGTTTGCAATCTCAAATGGGGTTTGAATATTCCAGCCAATATTTTTTAAGCCTTTCCCACCTGCGGCAGGCCTCCCCAAAAAATCCCCACAAGTAAATACTTATTTTGCTGGTATGACATAATTTGAATCCTCTCTGGGCATCTGTAGAAAAACAGCAGCAGAGCAGTAGCGGTGGTCCAGTAACACTCATCATCGATCACATCAGTGGTGGTGGTGGGTTGGACTCAGGGTAAATCAAATCAAGTCAAAATCATAGGTAGAGAGAAGTTATAGTTGGTTCAGAAAACATTATTTATATTATAATGAGGGTCAACACTGCAGAAAGGAAGCATACGAGGAAATATGCAGCTGAACGTTATGGAGTAGAACAGTCAGCAGAAGCACAATATTTCTATTTTATGGGGTAACTCATATTTGTACAAAGTAATGGCAAGTTAAGCTTGATGAAAATAAGCTGTTGGACATGATTAGGGTCCAGTGCTGAACAATGAGTCTAAAAACCCCACCAACTATGCTAAACTTCCTCTCAGATAGCACACTCATAAGGGGCAACTGATGTATCTCACAACCAGTTGCACCAAGTGAGGGGATGAATGAATCTTCTGTGCCTGGTATCCTAATGGAACAACTTGAAATGGCTCAAGAGACTATGCAAAATAGCTCTTCAGGTATTTCTGCAGAAACATGCTGTGATTGTGTCCTCTTCTGTTGCTCTTGATGTAAGGACATGCTGAGCAGTGCCACTCATTTTCGTGAGTACTGCCACCTGTGCCAGGCATTTTCTACCCATTTCCACCACAGGAACCAAACTCAGGCTAGCCAGATGCTTTTCCCTTTCTCTCATGGGCTTATTCCCAATTCAGTTGCAGGGTTCTGTGATGCCGGTTTGACTACAATTTTGTCGACCAGCATCACATCAACAGGATTTATGTTGACCACAAATTGCGGTTGACATGAATCTCATTTGTCTCCCAGTCCTATTTTTTTCATCGGGGAGCTTTGCCCCCCAAACCACCCATGCTGGGGACTCTGCCCCTCACACCCGCATACTTAGGATTATCAACTCCATTTGGAGTTGATTCAGGGAAGGGGTGCAAGACCGGGAGACAGTGTACCCCTGTGTCAGGCACACCAACACGGCAACCTGTCAGTAACCTGTCAATTTTGTTGACGGGTTGGTAGGTCGCTGTGTTGGTGTTGCTGACGGGGGGGCATACCCGGTTGCACCAGTCCCCACAGGCAACCAGTCAACTCATCACACAGCTGTTGTTGAAAGTCAGTGACTCTCTGTCTACCCATAGCTAACAAAGGATCTCACATTTTAATAAGGGAGTCAGCATGATTGCAAAAATGCGGCTGCAACTATCCAGCACTTCTGAAAACCTTGTATCCAGTTCAACTCACAGGTGCTCAGTGAGCACAGCTGCCCTATCTTGACTTTGCCTGTGTTCCTCTACATATTTTTCCATGGATGTTTTCAGTACAGTATATGCACTGCTTGGATCACCTGATTCATGGTGGCAGTGAATGTACTTATATCATGGATGATCCTCTCATGTGGCCCAAGTACTCTCACTATTGGCATCAATCAGTGATGATTCATGGTGGCCTAGGACTCCCCCAATGTTGCACTCCATTGACATGTCATGAGATATGTGCTTCTGTTCTAGCAGCCTAAACGGCATCATGTGTGATGAATTCCATTCAGTACTCACATTCTGTATCAAGCGATTTTGAGACAGACCAAGGCATTGCTGTACTTCTCTTAATTAGTTTTTGGTTAGTCGCCCTTACAGAGCGATGACAATGAGCACACATGGAGCATCCTGGGCTTGCTAGCATTAGAACTGTCATTTAGCACTGATGTGATCAGTAGATTCAAGGTGTGGGCACAGCAATGAATGCTGATGAAGTTCTCATCACCAACTGCTTTCACCATATCACCCCGTTATCCATGACAAAGAGAACGACATGTAGATTGCTGCCAACTGACTAACTGTAACATGTCTTCTATGAATGTCAGGATGTTGGGTGATGTGTAGACTTTCTCCACTAGCCCCACATTTAGAAGGGCAAACCTGTAGTTGCTGTCAGATTGTAGAGGTATGAAGGGGAGAGCCAGTGACACAAGGAGAGAAGGAGGAATCAGCAGGATGAGACAGGCTTTTGCACTTACCTGTGTGCAGTCAAGGAGAGATATGCATGCATGGGGTTTGTACTGCTCCAGATATCTGAACTTCCATGCAGAACTTCACAGCAGCCTCTGAAAGCAGTATGGCAATTGCCATTCCCACACCTTCATATATCTTTGACACTGCAGTCCATAAAATTGTGCACTGTGATGGGATCTGGTACTGTGGCTGCTAGAGCTTCACGAGTTTTCAAAAGCCAGTGTCTTCCACAATACTGTAGAAGAGGGTTGCAAATCCAGTGCCATCATTTCACCTATGAGCTATGTGATGTGCTGAGCTGTTGGATGGGAAGACTGGTACTTAGATATGGCCTGAAACACTTCCACTGTTGGCACTGACCATGGATGGGGGGTATGTTCCTCACTTGCTAGATGCTGGGTAAAAAGCAGGGGACTGGTGCCCGGTGGGAGTACTCTAGGTGATTGGACTCTTTGGCATTAAGGGAGAAGGAGTAGTAGCTCCAGCACTTGTTTCTGTGGCAGGATGGTCTGTGGCATAGTCAACAGCTACAGTGTCTGCATCATCACCACTTTCTCAGATGGGTCTGATGGAACCACAGGCAGAGACCCAAATGATTTAAGAACCTGAGGTTGCTTTGCCTTTATGTGGTTCATTGAGGTCATTATATTTGCCAGAGATTTCCCCTTGTTGATAGTTGTGCGACACAATGTACACACTGCCTTTCTGTTATCTTCTTTTAGTAATATGAAATGCAGCCATAACATGTCCTTACTGCTCTGGGCACCACTACTTAGGCAAGTGTAACCACCAGTACCAGCACCACCCTTATGGTCCACACTAGCCTCTCCTTTTGGACCTGCTGCTGCGGGTTTTCCCATAGCACCACTGGTGCCGCTGCACCTGCTCCACTTGGCTGTTCAGGCTGGGATGGAGCCTGTTGAGCAAGGCTCTGAAGGAGAGTTTGATGAGTTTTATTTGGTTGGTTCCATATCCTTTTTTTTCCTGCCAATGTGACCTCGAGAGGTTGAGGGGTTTTTTTTTTGCCACCTGACTTTCTTGCTTTATGGCTCTCAAAGTACTCCCCATACCCTGTCTCATCATAAAACCTACTTAGTTTGTTCTCCTCAGACGATGTGTCAGTAGGCATTTCCTTTACTGGTGGAAAATTCTCAGACCAGATGAGTGCTCCTCCTCATCACACTATCAACTTCTACAGCACTGGAGACTGGCCTGCTATTTGATTTTTGTTTCAGTGTACTATATCTGCCTTTGTTGAAACAGTTGACCAAATGCAACAGGCAGATACACTGAAACAAAAATCAAATATACTAACAAAAGGGAACACATACCAAGAGATTGGTTTTGTGACTAAGTACAGTGCCAGAAGTGCAGAACTGAGAGAAATACCCACAAGAAATTGGGGAATTTTACAAACAGATGACAAAATAAAACAACATTTGGGAGGATATCCAAAAATGATTTATGAATGATCTACTGTAAAGGACAAGGTGGTTAGGTCATACTTACCACAGGACAAAAGAAGCAGTACACTATGGTCAGAGAATCCGCCATCTGATACTAAAAGGTATGGAAAATACAAGTTCTGTCCATATGTACAAACAACCAATGCATTCAAAAATCTGGTCACAGATCAGGTGTTTAAAATGAAAAAACCTTATTTTGGGCCACACTATGGCAGTTGTGTATTTGCTACATTGTTTATGTAGTTTTTATTAGATAGGAAGAAAAAGAAGGGAGTTCCGGATTAGGATAAGTAAACATCTGTGGGTGTTGGAACACAAAGATATGTTATATGCCAGAGTAAGACAAGTAAATAACTGCACATATCTGAATATTAAACATGAAATGAAATTCACTGGTATTGAAAAGGTCACAGTTGGACCCAGAGGTGGCAATTTAAAACAATCGATTGGTCAAATGGAGAGCTTCTGGATTTTTGCTTTAAATTCCAGGGAATTATAACAAGGGGTGTGCAATAGAAAGTATACTTTTTAATTTGAACTACCATTGGTTTTGTATGAACAATACTAAAAGTTTATCTGGCCCTTTAAGGAGCAAGCTGGTTTACATAGTGAATATTTGGTCACAATGAACTGCTCATAAATTCACTGAATATATGCAGTAATAGGAGTTATGATTAAATACAATACAATACATTTAATAAATGCTGTTGGGCAATATACATGGACCTATCAACAAACAGTGTTTCAAAAGCCAAATGATCTCTGCTTAAACAATCATTGCACAAATGAAGTTTGGTGCAATCATTTTTAATTTTATACTTACTGCAACAGCACATTTGTTCACATAAGCACGAGGATGTTGGAGTATATATATATATATATATATATATATATATACATATATACCTTGTATTGAAATTACAGTTCTTATTCTCAGAAATTATATGCATTCACCTAAATTATCCATATATACTTTACCTGAATAAAAAGTGATATAAGAAGCTGTATTTTGCATTGTCTTGTTTTATACGGACAGCATTCTGTTACAGTTGTCTTCATGGAACCAATAATTTGGAATTTTAACTATGTCATGGATTGTGCACAGAACTCTAAACAGGGTTCTGATAGGTTAGCAGCTCATAATTAGCATTCTGTACACAAATTGTGACATACAGTAGTAAAAACTGCACAGAAGTGATTTCATGAAGTGAACTGTAACAGAATGCTGCCCATAAAAACACAACAATGCAAACTACAGTTTTACCTATCACTTTTTATTCAGGTACAATTAAATATGGATACTTTAGGAGAATGCATATCGTTTCTGAGAATAAGAACTTTATAAACAGCTGCCAATTAGCACAAATTTCCTGTCCCATTTAATGGCTTTACCATATGTAAGGGCTGGCTCTAGTCATGCCGCTAAGTAATTTAAACCAGGTGACCTGTTCTAGTTGTACATTGTTTCTGATTTTGATTTACCAGAGGTCCAGGTTGGTTCTTATGCTGCATTCATTATGCATATTATACCTTTATGTAAATGGAAAAGAAAACTGAATGAAGGCATGCAAAGTCTCGTCTCAGAGAATACTAATAGTGTAAATAATGGTTTTGATTCTACTCTGTTTCTTTATTTTTCAGCTTTTGGTTTTTCAAGTTATCAGCCATGACGGCATTAATAGTAGGATCATTCTACATTCCTGAAGGACACTTTACTACAGGTGAGAGTGCAAATTAATTGCAGGTTTTTGTTTGTAACCTATTGGTAATTAATGCAGACTTCTGTTTAGATGATCACAGTTCCATATTAAACTGATACATTCCTACTGATTGAGTGCCCTTATACAATTCTCACCCAGCTGAAATGTCACCATAATGCTTTACTTCCTAATGGATGATGGTCTGATGGTTAAGCAGCACTCTGGGATTCACCACAACGCACATCCCTCCAAGCATGTGGGGGATGGGGCACAAATCAGTGAGCCCCTGAAGAATACGACACTTCTGGTACAGTATTTAGTATTACAAAAGTACAACTCATAATTATTTAGGATGTGTTAGTGATGGCACTGGGCATTATGTCATTGTGGATGGGAGCTGGGACTGAGGGTTCAGACCATTAAATATGGCTACATTAATACCCCTCAGGGCATACAAGACTAATGCACACATCTGTGCATCCTTAAAGACAGCTGATGATAAGGTATGGGAAGGAAATGGGAGTTTCATAGGGAGATGAATGATATGAACAGGGGCAAAAGATTTGCAAAAGAACATGGGGAGGAAGTAGAAGTTTGGTAGGGTGTCCAATGATATGATCAGGGGCCAAAGATTTGCAAAAGAACATCACCTTATTGTTTGGATTGTCATCTGCTGCAGGCTGCAAACTTGGTGAGAGCTTTATCATTCCAATCATCTACTGGAAAGCTGCTGCTTGAAGGAGTGAACTGTGTGGGTGTGGGATTATGGCGAAGTCTCCTACACTGTAACTATTTGCTGATGTGTTAAGATTGTGAAAGAGCCTGTGTTAAGAATGACCTTGTTATTGCCTGAATGGGATGCTGCTCTTATTTTTAATAATTGGGGATTTGCTGCTATTTGCTCTGGTCGTGACTGTCTAAAGTATGTTTCTGGGTTCCCCTTTTAACTGTGCTGCCGGCATTACTGATTGAAGACTGCAATCTGATGTGCTCTTTTTAAATGTGAACTGAATCGTGTGCTGTTTAAAGGGATTTGGGCTGTGCTGATTAGGGCATTTGTTTAACTCCCTTAGTGTGGCTGATTAACAATCTTCAGCTGCTGCCGCTCAAGTTTGTGGCTCCCTAAACTGTTCAGCCTCTAGCACATTGCTAGCACTTCCATCTGCAGCTTGCTGTGCCCCCCTTCCCTGATTGGTGATGGCAGCCCAGTCTGAGGTGGTCGAGATCTGTAAAAGATTTGTCTGCAAAACGTGGCAGCAAGGAGCAGCAAGTGCAATAAGTGCAGGGGAGTCTTAGGATGTGTGGCAGGCTCTCTATACTCTCCCCTGACACTGCACTCACCCTATCGTTTGGATTGTCATCTGCTCCAGGCTGCAAACTTGGTGAGAGCTTTATTGTTCCTATTGTCATCTGGAAAGCTGCTGCTTGAAGGAGTGAACTGTGTGGCCATGGGATTATGGCGAAATTTCCTAAACCATAACTATTTGCTGCTGTGTTAAGATTGTGAAAGAGCCTGTGTTAAGAACGACCTTGTTATTGCCTGAATGGGATGCTGCTTTCATTTTTAATAATTGGGGATTTGCTGCTATTTGCTCTGGTAGTGACTGTCTAAAGTATGTTTCTGGATTCTCCTTTTAACTCTGCTGCCAGCATTACTGATTGAAGACTGCAATCTGATTTGCTCTTATTAAATGCAGATGGAATCGTGTGCTGTTTAAAGGGACTTGGGCTGTGCTGATTAGGGTGCTTGTTTAGCTCCATTAGTGTGGGCTGATGAACAATCTTCATTTCTTTCAATTAAATCTTTATTAAAGTTTCTAACATATGACACATCATAGTCATGGTACATTCGGTGGAAATGTGCATTGAACATATAAAATAAAACAAAATAAATAAAAAAGAAAGAAAAACAATCAATCCCTCACCCCCATCCCTCCCCAAAATCTCCCGCCTCTCCCAGGCACAACTACCCAGGGTCATAGATTACTATAAGTTTCCGTATCCGAGTTTGCTATGGTTGTGGCGTTTGTTAAGAATATAAAGCAAGGAGTGGGGCCCAGATTTTGTTGAATTTGCTCAATCTGTTTTGTAAACTGGAGATCATCGTCTCCATTCTGATACTGTTTAGCAACTCTTTCAACCATTCATTGTATGTCAATGCTTCATTGTCCTTCCAATGTCTCAGTACCAGCTTTTTAACAGTCATAGCTATAAGAGCAATGTGATATTTCCGTGAGTTTACTGGGATTTCTGAGTAATTTCCTAACAGGCAGATATCAACCGAGAACAACTTGTCAAGTCCTAACAGGGGATCTGCCCTCTGCTTGATCTGCGACCAAAGGGGGGCTACTTTAGGACAATGCCAGAAAATGTGTGCTAGATTACCCTCGCCTTGACCACACCTCAAACAAGTGGCAGAGTGTTCCCTGTCGAACCTGGCTATCTTCTGGGGGGTGTAGTATAAATTGTGTAAGATGCAGAACTGCATAAGTCGGAGCCTATCCTGAGTGATAAATTTATGGCATCCCCGCCAGAATATCTCCCAGTTGATAGGCATCTCTGGCAGGAGAGTTTCCCAGTAGTACGTGGGTCCAAAAGGCCCAGGATGCATTCTGTTGTATAAAGCTTTGAATATTTTAGAGACTGCATGGGGGAGGCCTGCAAATTGAGTCAGTTCCACCCAGAAAGGGGTAGTTTCTGGCATTGGGGGGTACGTTCCAATAGTTTTCACTAAGATATGCTGCAATTGGAATAATTTAAATATGTTGGAGGTTGGCAACCCTGACTTTCTTAAGATGTCAGTGGAAGAAGCCCATTTCTGTTCCGCTCCCACCCAAAAATAACTGAGCTTGACCTCTCGGAGTTGTGGGATCCATGAGGGGGAAAGAGTTTTCCTGTCTAATCTGATATTGGGGTTGCCCATAAGAGGTTGCTCCAAGTCCCCACGATGATTATATTTAATAACCGAACAGAGCTGGCAGTGGATCTTCACCGATGTGGCAATTGGTGATCCAAGCCAAAGCTTAGGGAGGCTCTTAGGTAGCACAAAGAGAGGCGCCGTTGGGGAAAGTTTATGACGGCGGAATTGTGAGGACTCTATTTGGACCCAGAGGGGTATGTATACATCGGGATGGCCGGGGTCAGGAGGGGTAAGCCATCTTAAGTATTTACTCGCGTGGCAGGCCCAATAATAAAGGCCGACATGTGGTATCCGAAGGCCCCCTTTGAGCTTAGGGGCGGCTAGCTTATGAAAGGCTAGTCTGTACCCTTTACCTGCCCAAATAAAATTGGCAAAGATATTATGCACCTTTTTGAACCATGATTGGGGTAGCCAGATATTCAGGAGGCTGAGTGGGTAGAGCAGCCATGGGAAAATGTTCATTTTGATGAGGTTGACCCTGCCCCAAATCGTCAGAGGAAGAAGGGACCATCTATTTAGATCTTGAACAATGGTGTTTAATAAGGAGTCTATATTATGTTTGCACATAAGGGAGGAGCTTCTTGAGAAGGTAATGCCTAAGTACTTCAATGATTTCCTTTCCCAGGATAGGCCTAGAGCATTGACCTCACTCCTCATCACTCTTTGGTTGAGGGGAAACACCACCATTTTCCCCACATTTAATTTATAATTTGATAATAGGCTATATTCTCTGATAACCTCTAAGAGGCGTGGGATACCTTTTTCCGGATATGAAGTGCAAAGAAGTAGATCATCTGCATAGGCCAATACCTTGATTTCGATGTCCTGTACTGATATACCTTGGATCTTGGAGTCAGCCACTAGTCTAAAGATAAAGGGTTCAAGGTATAGGTTAAAAAGCAGCGGGATTAGGGGACATCCTTGCCTTGTACCAGAAAGGACAGGGAACCTATCGAAACAGCACCCGTTGCATAGAACTCTGGTTGTTGGAGAGGTGTATAGGGCTTGTACCCAGTTCTGGAATTCAAGGGGGATGCCGAAGGCATGCAATGCCCGGAAAAGGAAATTCCAATCTACTCTATCAAATGCCTTCTCGGCATCCAGAGAGACCAAAGCCACTGGGAACCCAGCATCTCTGGATGCCGAGAAAGCATGGTCCAGAGTTCTAATATGATCGCTAGCCAACCTACCTGTCATGAAGCCCACCTGCTCTAATCCTATCAAGTCTGGAAGAACAGTACTCAATCGATTTGCTAGCAGCTTACTCAGAATCTTAATATCCTGATTGAGTAATGAGATCAGCCTATAACTTACCACATCTTCTGGGGCTTTACCTGGATTTAGAATGAGAATGATTATTGCTTCAAATAGTGAAGTATCTGTACTCTTTCCAGCTAAAATCTACTGGAAGACGGGGAGAAGTAATGGGGCGAGATTCTTTGCAAATGTTTTGTAGAAGTTCGGGGAAAACCCGTCAGGCCCTGGAGACCTGTTGTTGGGGAGGCTGTCTATCACTTCCAGAATCTCCGTTTCAGTTAAAGGAGCACATAGAGCAGCACGCTGCTCTGCTTTGAGAGTGGGGAGGTGCGACTCCTTTAGATAACAATCCAACTCCGTACTGGGGGGGGGGATCGCCATCGGTAACTATAGAGATTGATAAAATTTCTGGAATTCTGAGGTGATTTCTTTGGGGTCAACCAGTAGGGGTCCATTATGTGATCGGATTGCAGGGATGAATCTGGCGGACTCCTGTTGCTTGACACAAGCAGCAAGGAGATAGCCTGCTTTCTCCCCCTGATCAGCATAAGCAGCTTTTGTTTTCAGAATCAAATATTCTGCCCTCTCTCTGAGAAGCTCCAAATAGGAGCTTTTAGTCTGGTCAGGTCTAGTAGGGTCTGTTCTGGTGTGTGGGGGGACAGATTCTTTTCAATATCTCTAATCTGTCTGAGAAGTTGTATTAATTCTTGCTTCCTCGATTTTTTCCCTCTTGATGCCACCTCGATTAATAGACCACTTAGGTAAGCTTTGAGGTCCCCCCATTTCATATCAGGCATACCCGTGGAATTAGAGTTAACTGACATGTATTGGGAAATATGATTATTGATGTATTTTAATATTACTGGGTCTTTTAGAAGTCGGTTATTAATTTTCCAGAGACCATTCCTTTTGGGGATACCAGATAGGGAAAGTTGACATGTGACCAATGAGTGGTCGGAGGGCGGTCCAGGATGTATGGCAGAGTCAACAATTCCGGGAACCAGACAGTGCAAAATCAATATGTAGTCAATCCTAGAAGATGTCTTGTGAACGGGGGAAGTGAATGTGAAACCCTTCTCTGTAGGGTGCAATATGCGCCACACATCGCATAATCCTACCTTATCCCATAAATCCCTAAGGGCTCTTTGAGCCGGTGTCAAGCCTCTGGGCCTGTTTCCTGTGCAGTCCATGCTTGGATCAGAAACCACATTGAGGTCCCCTCCCAGGATCATTGGGATATTGATAAAGGGCACTAATTTATTTATAAGTTCTACAAAAAACTCAGGAGAATCGGAGTTTGGTCCATAAATACTTCCCAGTAACACTTCCACGTTAAATATTCTTCCCTGAACAAGAATATATCTCCCGTGGGGATCCCTGATAACATTGCTTGAGACAAAAGGGACTTTGCTACTTATCAGTATCATGACTCCACAGCTCTGCCTTGTACCATGAGCTGTGAAAACCTGCCCTACTTGTTGCTTCCTCATGTTTAGTTCTTCCGAGATCAGTAGGTGAGACTCCTGTATAAACGAGACATCTGATCTCAGAAGCTGAAGATGTTTGCAGACCTGATATTGTTTAGTTTTCTGCCTAACTCCCTTGACGTTCCACGAAGAGAAAATTAAGCTACTCATTCTTAATTAGGGCTACTCGTACAAGACATTTTGGGCTGCCAAACAGTGGTCTAATCTTAGCCACAACCTCATTGAGTTTGTCCGGAAGAGCCTGGTCCCGAGTCTCGCTCCTTCCTCCCCCAAATACCCCATTTAACACTTGAGATTATTTGTAATAGCATCTGAATTACACCCCGACCTACCCCCTCCCCATCACAACTACGGGCAGTGAACAACAGAACTCCTAGCTATACCCTCCCATCCCCCAGCCCTCCAAACCTTCTACAACCCCACCAACTTGAAGTATTAGCGAGACCCCATTGTAAACGGCTAGGGGGGACTATAGTAAAACTGAATGCATCACCAAGAATGTCCAAAATGAAATCCAAACAGCTTCAATTATCAACTTGGCTAAATTCAGAACTTGTCAGACAAATATCATTCCATACGGTTTTACATAAGTACAAATCTAAGTGATCGGCGTGATCCAATCTTATTGGTCAACAATGTGGCCATTTTCAACCTTACATGGCATACTAAGTAGTAGCATATCCTCATGAGATTACTATGATCAAAGACGGAGAAAGTAAAATACTTATGCCAATAAAGAAGAAAAATGTCATTTCCAATGAGAATAATAAAACAGGTCACAAATAGACATGCCGATGGATAGTGTCCGTTCCAAAAAGTAAGAGGACCAATAAGTGAGTCCAACCCGCAGTGTATGGGCAGCTTCATCGGGAGCTTAACAATGCCGTATCACCCACGTAATTTAGGCCAGTTCGAGCAGTTGCCTTGTGTCTCTGATGGGGGTTTGAATCGGGCCAACAGGGAAGAGTTAGTCGTATTGAGAAAGGAGTGTTGTAAGAGCTGCAGGATTTATAAACTCCCCGCAAAAGTGATAAATCACAGTTGAAGAAGTCGAGCATGAGGGGCATTGACAGAGAGTATTGGTTGCTACTTGCCCCTCTTGCATACTGGACAGGATTCGCTCTTGAATTAAACTGAACGGCACTACCGTTACGATGAACTGCTACAAGTAACTGCATACCTGCATCACACGGTGTCATGCACCCTCTAGTGGCAGCAAACAGAGTGGCAGGACAAACGTTGGGATCGAACACCTTCTGGAGAGATTTGCTGGAAGAGGTATTAATATGGAGCTATAGTGGGGAATGAAGATCCAGGGAGCTTAGAGTTTGTGCCACAGCTAGAATATTGAGTCAGCGGGATGGGAAGTAGCAGTGACTGTGCTTGATCTTAGCGCAGAAAACAGCTGGGTTGAAGCGAAAAATGGGAGGACCATTACAGGGGGGAAAAGATTAACATCTCGAGAAATATGTAGGCGCTAGTGGAGTAATAGCAAACCTCTCATTGTATCATGACACTCAGGTGTCTCTGAATAAGTCAGGGAAAGCGTTTTTAAGAGCTCTTGCCGCAGCATCCGGATCCTCGAAGGAAGCCCGAGATCCCGAGATCAGGACCCCCAACTTAGCAGGATAGGTCATTCGGAACCTTACGCTGGCAGCAATCAACTTGGAGACCAAAGGGTGGAATTGGGCTCTCCTCTGTCTGACTGAAGCAGGTAAATCTTGCGTGATTCTAATCTTTGTGCCTTCCTAGTGCACCTCTTGCAATTCTTTAATTTTAAAGAACAAATGCTGGCGCTCGAGAAAATTCAGAAATTTAAAAATCAGTGGCCGGGGGGGGGGGCACCGGATAATGGCTTGGGCGGAGGGTCCTATGCGCGCGTTCAATTATGTATGTTGAGCCGAAAGGGGACGGTCCGGCTAGCTTTTCGATCAGTTTTTGGATAAAGCTGATCACATCCATTCCTTCGGCACCTTCTGGGAGACCTATGAGGACCGCATTGTTCCTGTGGCTGTGACCCTCAAGGTTCTCAATTTTCATCTCCATTTTGGAGAGCTTCTGATGAATCATCACAATTTCGGGCTCCATTTTGTCGGTTCGCTTTTCCACCAATTTGATTCTGGCATCAGCG
This sequence comes from Neoceratodus forsteri, assembly GCA_016271365.2. NCBI lineage: Eukaryota > Metazoa > Chordata > Ceratodontiformes > Ceratodontidae > Neoceratodus > Neoceratodus forsteri. Next base: position 1,073,080,202 of record CM057455.1, on the reverse strand, counting down.
TCCAAAGATCTTTGCTGCAGATCTTCTACTGGGTGGGTAAGTGATTTAAGTTCAGCTGTTATCTCGACCATACTTTCCTTGAAAGAGGAGAACTCCAGGAGAAAGCGTTGTAGGGTGAGAGGTTGTTGATCATCTACAGAAGCTTCTGACGTCAGCTCATCTTCACTCCCCGAGGCCCTGGCTTTCTTCAGGGCCTTTTCGGGTGAGACTGGAGGAGCATGTTTTGAAGTATTTTTCTTAAATTGCATCTCCTCCGAGAGATTTAAGCTTCGTATCGTGAACTCAGCCCTTTCTTGGACGTGTAGAGCTCTAATCAGAGTGTAAGCTGTTAGGTAATTCACTAGAATTGTTGATTAATTGGGTCGGAGAGCTGGACCTGCAGTGGAAGGCTGTTACCTGGAGAACTGCATCACGTGACTCCCTGATTAACAATCTTCAGCTGCTGCCACTCGAGTTTGTGGATCCCTAAACTGTTCAGTCGCTAGCACCTTGCTAGCACTTCCATCTGCAGCTTGCTGTGCCCCCTCCACCCTGATTGGTGGTGGCAGCAAAGTCTGAGGTGGTCAAGGTCTGTAAAAGGTTTGTCTGACAAACGCGGCAGTGTTTGCATGGCGGCAAGGTGCAGCAAGTGCAATACGTGCAGGAGAGTCTTAAGGAGTCCGAGGGAGGCTGGGGAGTGGGAGTAGTACATAATCTGTAGTTTATTATACTATTGTCTTATATGCAATAACTGCCATGGAAAGTGCCAGAGTTATGCTAATATGGGTGTGTATTCTTGGGGGTTGTTTTCTTTGTTTAGAACAATGCATGCTGGTTGAAAAGAGCAACCATGCTATGTATGAGATGCAGAACTTTTGATTTTCTAATTGTTTAGTTCTTCATCATGTTGTTGTTGTTGATTCCTGGCAACTATTGATAAACAGTCCTGGGCCACTATTATATTATGGCCAAAAAAGGCTATTAGGGTAGTGTTTATTATGGTAAGTTATTTTGTTATAATTTAGGCTATACTGTTTCAGTTGTTCACTTGTTGATCATATCTGGTGACGTGGAGTTAAATCCGGGGCCTGGTTCTTGTAAAGCAACTTCTTCCCCTCAGGTTTGTCCCTCTAATATTTTGCTGAAGGTCTCTCATGGTTTCAAACTGATTCATCTGAATGTTCATAGTTTAATACCTAAGATTGCAGAGATAGAGAAACTTACTGTTTCTTACCAATCTGATGTTGTTGCTGTATCTGAAATATGGTTGAAACCTGGGGTTCCTGATAGTATTTGTTATATTAGAGGATATAGGTTTGTTAGGGCAGACCGTAATGGTAAAAAAACAGGCGGTGGGGTTTTGGTTTATTTTAGGGAAAATTTGCATGTTAACCTTTTGAAGTCAAGTGAGGATATGGGAAGCAAAGTTGATTGGCTGCTGCTGGAATTTATCCTAGGGTGAAGGAAGAAACTTATTATTGGCTGTTTATAAAAACCTTCATGCTATTGTTTACAAGGGTTAAGAAATGTCTTGGATAGTTGTGACCAATATATTAGAGTGATACTGCTGTTGTTGAGGATATGAACTTGAATTGGATGAACTGTGACTCTCTGGGGTTGAAGTCTTTTCTTCTCTCTTATGGTTTAACCCAATGTATAAAGGAACCTGCCCATTTAAATCCTATTTCTTTAAATCACTCATTGCTAGACTGGGTTTTAACCAGCAGAGCTGGGAAAATGAGCTCATCCTGTGTTTTGACAGACTCTACAAGTGACCATATGGCAATTTTCTGTGTCTTAAACTTTCGTTATCCAAAGTTCCCTGCACGTCAGATTCAGGTTAGATCTTTCAAACATGTAAATTATCCCCAGCTTTACTCTTCCTTAGGTTCAATACATTGGTCTTTTCTTGAATGTGTACCTGATGTTGATGCAGCACTTGACTTTTTTTGTAGTCAACTTATACCCATACAGGAATTTTTTTTTTCAAACAGACTATTCACTGTAGGGGGTCTCCTTCTGGATGTGTTAGTCTTGGTATAAAGAAATTAATGAAACAGAGGGATGCTGCCTGGAGTAAATTTAAATCTCTTCCTAGTGCGACTACTTTAAATCTCTATTGTAGTCTTCGTAAGTTAGTTTCTTCTACTGTAAGAAAGGCTAAAATAGATCATTACAGGGAACATTTGAGGGTAGTTGGGCTAATCCAAAGAGGTTTTGGAATAATGTTAATTCTTTACTGTCTCCTAAATCTGAGACTGTTATTCATAACATTAGAATTAGTAACATTGAAATTGATGATTTACCTGAAATTGTAAATTTATTAAATTGCAAGTTTTCTGATTTAACCAAATTTAGGCCTGCATTGCCTCAGTCTGGTTATACTAAGCCTCCTTTGGTTGACCATCTGGAGAATAGTCTAAGGTTTACCTTTGGGAATATTACTCCCAGTGAAGTAGTTCAACTTTTACGGTCCTTACCTAACAAGGATGGAGATTGTGGGGACGGATTTGATGGTCGGTTTATTAGGTTGGCTATTCTCTTTATTGCTGACCCCATATGTTGTATATTCAATATGTCCTTGTCTTTGGGAATTTTCCCATCTTCATGGAAAAAAGTGAGGGTTGTTCCCAATCCTAAAAAGAGTAATGCCATAGAATTGGATGATTATAGACCTATATCAATTCTGAACCCTATCAGTAAACTACTGGAGAAGGTGGTTGTTGAGCAGATAGACAATTCTCTAGGGTCCAACGGATTGATGTCTGAACAGCAACATGGATTTTGGAAGCACCGTGGAACAGGAACAGCCTTGATTGTGTTCAAGGACACCGTCCTTAGAGGTTTTGATAGTGGTAGGATGACCAGGGCAATGTTCGTGTACCTAACCAAGTCCTTTGATTTGATAGATCATGACTTGACTTGATTTAAGTTGCACGATCTTGGATTTTCAGAGGCAGCAGTTTCTTGGTTCTGTAAATATTTATCAAATAGAAGCCAATTTGTTCAAATTGGCATGGCTGCTTCTGAGATAAAGTTTACTCTCTGTGGTGTTTCCCAGGGGTCCATTTTGAGACCCCTACTGTTTTCCATTTTTGTAAACCAGTTACCTTGAGTTTGTGAACTGGGAAATTCACTGCTTTATGCGGATGATTTAATAATTTATGCCAAGTCAAATTCTGTATCTGAACATAGTAATTCCCTAGAAAGGGATTTTGGAAATGTTTGCCGTTGGTTAGCAAGTAATAGGATGGTTTTGAATTCAGCCAAAACTAAAGTAATGCTTTTTGGAACCCGATCTATGTTGCAGGATTCTCCTCAACTTGTGATACCTGATCCACATGGTGGTGTGTTGGAGCAGGTGTCCCAGTTTAAATATCTTGGAATGCTCCTTGATCCCTGTTTGACTTTTTCTTCACAGGTAGCAGCACTGGTAAAAAAGATTGGGGTATTATATAAATTTAAATCTTATTTATCCCAAGATATAAGGTTGGCTATTACTACTGGGTCCCTTCTTCCTCATTATGATTATATATCTAGTTTATATCATAATATTGGTGTTAAGGATATGCAAGCTTTATCTGTTATTTAAAATAATATTTTTAAGTTCATTTTGGGTGCCCCCAACAGAACCCACTGGTGTTATCTCTACTCTCATCTGGGTTGGTTTTCCCCCAGTTGTCATTTGGAATTTTCAATTGAAAGTTTGATGTTTAAAAGTCATAATTTTGGTCTTAGTTTTCCTCTCTCTAGGTTATGAAAAACTCTTTCTTTCCAAAGATGGGGGGGGAGAGGGGGCCCAAAAAAATCACATGAGTAGGCAGGACTTTTTTATCCAAAATCTTGTTTATTTATTTTATGGCCTATATCCCCTACGTTTCACCAACAATATTGGCTTCAACAGGAGGTGCCTTCATAAACCTTTAAAAAAATAAATATACATTTATAAATATCCTGCCTACACTTCACATACATTTAATTTTAAATACACAAATTCTCTTTTACTAAGTAATGTGGGCCACTCACTTAATATTCTGTGATCCAATTACAAACTCCTTCCAATAAGATTATTTGGTTCCAAAACACATCCTATAAATGTATTTAAAAGAATGATTATGATTCATAATTTCTATGTTACTCTCACACCAACTATTACACATTAATCCAATCCATATCTTAGAATATATTTAATCTGTATCTTTATATTAAAACATTGCATATACTTTAAATCCTACAAGCAACATATATGAGCATTGTTATAATCAATATCTTTTTCATAGCATTATTTGTTTAATAGCATGTATAATTATTTGTGTTACCTTTTCAATCTTTGTTTCAAATGAATTTGCTTTCTATAAATTTGTAGGCCCCGTGATGAGGTTGCTCTAAAAAAATGAGGTGCAAATTCCACAGCTCTTTCAATATTTGTCTTTGTCTTAATAAACAATAATGTTCTCTATCTACTACACTGTCTCTCTACAAAACTAATTATTACTATCAACATATTTCCAAATTCCATTCCATTTCCAAATTCCATTTCAAATAGCCATCTCTCATCTCCTTACACCATTGTTATTCTCGGCATTTATCTCATAGCACTATATTTTACATTCTAATGTTCTCATCTCCCTGATGTGAAACTGTACTGGTACATGTACTACGTCCTACTACTCGATCTCACACAATAATTCCCACGCTTTTAAAATTTTTTACTCGATACTTCTTCTTCTTAAAAGTTCAAACCTGCATTTTTTATAAAGCCAGACTGTTATCTCTAACACTCACTGTCCATGCTACAGATTCAGTATTTACCACTCTATGCTACATCTCATTTCCTCATTGCAGCATTTCCATTTTACTTTCCTTCTTCAAATTATTTCTTTTACTAACTTGCTCAAGCATTTTCCATTGAAAGTCTTAAGTTGTTTTCCTTAATTATCTTACCTTTACTTCATAACTTTCATACCCATGCCATGTTGTTGCTCTAGGTCTAAAAGAAGTTTGGCATCCTAATGAATATTTATGCACCTGACCCTCTCGAGTGACATCATATGTTCAGCATGCAAAGCTATGTTCTTAAAGTGAAATGTCTTTATTTCCATACCTTTGAAACATAATGACTATAGTGTCATGTTTTTCAAATATGACCTTTAGGACAGATTACAGAAGTTCTGCACCACATCTACTATCTCACATAAAGCCTTCTTATAGACTAAAAAATAATTCCTGTGACTTTTTATGTCTTTCTTAATTTTGAAATTTGTTGCATCTCAATTGCTATGGGGTCCTCAGTCCATTACCACTGGTTGCAGATCATGCATTCTTTAACATTCAAATGGTCATGTTTTTTATTTATATTACATTATGTATAGATCCCATAGTCTATTATTATAATACCACATCTGATATATTTTTATTTTTATTTTTTTAATTTTTAAGTATGAAAACACAGTCCCTCCCTCTTACCATTTAACCATTTCTATCTAGCACTTAGGGAATATTCTTACTACATCTGACACAGGTTCTTATTTACTTTTTACTTCATTGTACAAATACATTTCTTACTTCCCATGTTCTTTACTAAATTATACAGGCATTCCTTCTTATCTTTGACAACAGTTCCAGTTAATTTCTTTATTCATACCAATGTTGGGATCCAATGTTCCCATCTCATAAATCCAGCAGGTTTCCACTCCCTCTACTACCTTGGCATAATCTCGACCTCTTCCTGGTTTTTTGACAGCTTCCAAACCCCAAAACCTGATTGAGGCTCCCCTGTGACCATCTGTATTAAAATGTTCTACTACTGGTGTTTTTAATTTATTTCTGATATTAAACTTATGTTTCTGAATCCTTTGCTTTAATTGTCGTGTAGTCATCCCTATATATATTTTGTCACACGGACATTGTAACACATATATGACACCTTTAGTCTCACATGTAATAGGTTGTCCAATATAATATTCTTTATTTGTCCATGGATGTTTATAAATGTTTTTGTTGCTTGTGTGTCCACACACTGAACAGTGTCTGCACTGAGTCATTCCTGGATTTAAAGGTCCCAATAGAAGTTGTACATTGGTACTTCATCTACCTTGTGGATGGTCTGTATGTACTAATTTGTCTCTAAATGTTGCTACTTTTCCTTCTGCAACTAAGGGTAGGTGTTGAAACTCTTTGTTTCCCATAGGGACATTTTGTAAAATAGACCAATGCTTATTTACTATCGGTCATATTTCTTTAGGTTTATGGTTATGCATCATACTAAAAACTATTCTATTTGTATTTTCTACGTTCTCATTGCCTTTTAATGTCATTTCCTGTGTAACCTGCTCTATGCGTCTTTTAGCTTGTGTCAGTGAGTTTCTCTCATATCCCCTTTGTCTAAACCTCTCTGTTGCTTCATCAATTTCTTTCCTAAAAGTGCTTTTAAACAAAATGTACCTTATAGATCACAGTTTGAAGATAGTGTCTATCTCCTGTCCACTGTTTCTATGAATTCACAGAAACTGAGAATCAGGAATACTCTCAATAACTCTGAGTGAAAGCTTTTGGCATGCAGTATTGTATTACGTGCCATTTTTTTCCTGTATAATGAAGTAAACAATTCATTGTCACCTATTGTGACCTTTACATCCAACTATGAAATGAATTCCCTATTATAATCCATAGTGAATTGTATACAGTATGTTGTGAACATGAATTTAGATAAAAGCTAAACTCACGTAACTTCTCAATTGTCCCAGTCCATACAATGAATAAATCATCTATATATCTTTTATACCTTTTTATCCATTCACTGTAAGGATTTTTATCAATATTCATCACATGTTCACTTTCAAATGCATGCATGAATGCGTTAGCATACGCTGAGGCCATTGTTGATCCCATTGCCATTCCTCTTTTTTGTTCAAAGAAACTACTTTCAAATCTAAAGTAGTTTTTGGTTAGTATAAATTTTGCTAACATCTGTAAAGTTCTTGTCTTAGGATATGATCTCATTTCCCTTTGATCCAATAGACTTCCCATAGCTGCAACCCCTTCTTCATGGGGGATGCAGGTATAAAGATCAGAGACATCCAAGGTCACCAGCTCTACCTGTTGTTTCTCTTCCCAGGTAAATTGTATCTCTCTTAACATATCAATAAAGTGAGAAGTATCCATTACATATGTAGGTATTTTTCCACTAATGGTTGTAAGTGGAAGTTAATATAATCTGTCACTGTTTCAAACAGACTACCAATCCCAGACACTATTGGTCAACCTGGAGGGTCATTAATGTTCTTATGTATTTTTGTAATAGTATAAAATACTGGTGTCCATGGATGTCTTTGTAACAATACATCTCCCTCCCAGTCTTTCAGCTGGTTTGTCAGTATCAGTTCTTCCACTATTTCTGATAGTTTTTTTTATAAACATGGTGTCGGATCCATTTTTAGTTCAACATAATTTTCTGTATTTTTCAATAACTTCAAACACATAATTTGATAATGATTATAGTCCATCAACACTATCCCCCTCCCTTATCTGCTGGTTTTATGATAATTGATTCATCTTTCTTCAAAGAATTCAAGATTCTCCTCTCATTCTGACTTAAGTTATCCCTAGTTACTCTCATTTTTTTTCTGTTTTGAAAAGTTAATGAATTTCTTTTCTTACTGTTTTTACATATGTCTCTACTGCTGGATATATTCCTACAGGAGGATTGTATGTGGATCTAACCTTTAATTCATTCATCAACTTTTTTCTATAATCCTCCACTAGGGTCTGATTTCCATACTGAGCTTTTAAACGTAATTTTCTTTAAAAAATTCTGCAAATCACATTCTAAATCAAAATGATTTACAGTTGTAGCTGGTGCAAAGGAGAGGCCCTTAGTTAGAATTTTATTTTCTATTTCAGTTAGATTTCTCTGACTCAAATTAAATATTGGTACTATTTCTGGTAATACCTCTGCTTGGCCTGGTGTCTCCTCTCCCTCTGTCTATTCATTTTCCTATGTCTCCTCTTGCCAGCTCTGTTACCTCTTCTGAAGTTCCTCTGGCCCGGGTGTTGTATCTGCTCTCCATTTGCTCTGTTCTGATTTCTGCTCTGCTCTGTCCTGGTGGTTCCCTGTTGACCCCTTCCTGTCTGAAAAAATTCTATCTAGATGTGTGTTCTTGTTCTTCCCTATTCACGGTCTGTGCTCTTTGTCCCATCCTGTCATATCTGTTTTCACCTGTAGTCTCCTGTCTAGGCCCTCTTTGTGGTTTGGAATTTGGCCTTCCATAACTCCCATCACTTTCTGATTCACTATCTTCAAACTGTGATCTATAAGGTGCATTTTGTTTAAAAGCACTTTTAGGAAAGAAATTGTTGAAGCAACAGAAAGGTTTAGACAAAGGGGATATGAGAGAAACACACTGACACAACTTAAAAGATGCATAGAGCAGCTTACACAGGAAATGGCATTAAAAGGCAATGAGAAAGTAGAAAATACAAATAGAATAGTTTTTAGTATGAAGCATAACCATAAATCTAAAGAAATATGACCGATAGTAAATAAGCATTGGTCTAGTTTACAAAATTTCCCTGTGGGAAACAAGGGGTTTCAACACCTACCCTTAGTTGCAGAAGGAAAAGTAGCAACATTTAGAGACAAATTAGTACATACAGACCATCCACAAGGTAGATGAAGTACCAATGTACAACTTCCATTGGGACCTTTAAATCCAGGAATGACTCAGTGCATACACTGTTCAGTGTATGGACACACAAGCAACAAAAACATTTATAAACATCCATGGACAAATAAAAAATATTATATTAGACAACCTATTACATGTGAGACTAAAGGTGTCATATATGTGTTACAATGTCCATGTGATAAAGTATATATAGGGATGACTACACGACAATTAAAGCAAAGGATTCAGGAACATAAGTTCAATATCAGAAATAAATTAAAAACACCAGTTGCAGAACATTTTAATACAGCTGGTCACATGGGAGCCTCAATCAGGTTTTGTGGTTTGGAAGCTGTCAAAATACCAGGAAGAGGTGGAGATTATACCAAGGTAGTAGAGGGAGTGGAAACCTGCTGGATTTATGAGATGGGATCATTGGATCCCAACATTGGTATAAATAAAGAAATTAACTGGAACTATTGTCACAGATAAGAAGGAATGTCTGCATAATTAAGTAAAGAACATGGGAAGTAAGAAAATAATGTGTACAATGAAGTAAAAAATAAATAAGAATCTGTGTCAGATGTAGTAAGAATATTCCCTAAGTGCTAGATGGAAATGGTTAAATGGTAAGAGGGAGGAACTGTATTTTCATACTTAAAAAGTAAAAAAATAAAAATATATCAGATGTGGAATTATAATAACAGACTATGGGGTCTATAAATAATGTAATATAAATAAAAAAATGACCATTTGAATGTTAAAGAATGTATGATCTGTAACTGGTGGTAATGGACTGAGGACCCCATAGAAACTGAGATGCGACAAATTTCAAAATGAAGAAAGACATAAAATGTCACAGGAATTATTTTTTAGTCTATAAGAAGGCTTTATGTGAGATAGTAGATGTGGTGCAGAACTTTTGTAATCTGTCCTAAGGGTCATAATTGAAAAACGTGACACTATAGTCATGTTTAAAAGGTATGGAAATAAGAACATTTCACTTTAAGAACATAGCTTTGTGTGCTGAATGTATGATGTCACTCGAGAGGGTCAGGTGCATAAATATTTGTTAGGACGCCAAACTTCTTTTAGACCTAGAGCAACAACAAGACGTGAGCATGAAAGTTATGAAGTAAAGGTAAGATAATTAAGGAAAACAACTTAAGACTTTCAATGGAAAATGCTTGAGCAAGTTAGTAAAAGAAATAATTTGAAGGAGGAAAGTAAAATGGAAATGCTGCAATGAGGAAATGAAATGTAGCGTAGCATGGTAAATACTGAATCTGTAGCGTGGATAGTGAGTGTTAGAGATAACAGTCTGGCTTTATAAAAAATGCAGGTTTGAACTTTTAGGAAGAAGAAGTATCGAGTAAAAAATTTTAAAAGCGTGGGAATGATTGTGTGAGACCAAGTAGTAGGACATAGTACATGTACCAGGACAGTTTCACATCAGGGAGATGAGAACATTAGAATGTAAAATATAGTGCGATGTGATAAACGCTGAGAATAACAATGGTGTAAGGAGATGAGAGATGGCTATTTGAAATGGAATTTGGAAATGGAATGGAATTTGGAAATATGTTAATAATAATAAGTAGTTTTGTAGAGAGGCAGTGTAGTAGTTAGAGAACATTATTGTTTATTAAGACAAAGGCAAATATTGAAAGAGTTGTGGAATTTGCACCTCAGTTTTTTAGAGCAACCTCATCACGGGGCCTACAAAATTATAGAAAGCAAATTCATTTGAAACAAAGATTGAAAAGGTAACACAAATAATTATACATGCTATTAAACAAATAATGCTATGAAAAAGATATTGATTATAACAATGCTCATATATGTTGCTTGTAGGATTTAAAGTATATGCAATGTTTTAATACAAAGATACAGATTAAATATATTCTAAGATATGGATTGGATTATTGGGTAATGGTGTGAGAGTAACATAGAAATTATGAATCATAATAATTCTTTTAAATACATTTATAGGATGTGTTTTGGAACCAAATAGCCTTATTGGAAGGAGTTTGTAATTGGATCACAGAATATTAAGTGAGTGGCCCACATTACTTAGTAAAAGAGAATTTGTGTATTTAAAATTAAATGTATGTGAAGTGTAGGCAGGATATTTATAAATGTATATTTATATTTTTAAAGGTTTATGAAGGCACCTCCTGATGAAGCCAATATTGTTGGTGAAACGTAGGGGATATGGGCCAGAAAATAAATAAACAAGATTTTGGATAAAAAAGTCCTGCCTACTCATGTGATTTTTTGCACCCCCACCCCCATCTTTGGAAAGAAAGAGTTTTTCATTATTGGACACATCGGGAGAGGCAGCACATCGAATGATTTAATTCAAATAGGACATTACCTGTGGACTATCTAGAAATATTTCTGGAACTTTCTGTCTCTCTCTAAGTTAGTCAAAAAAAGAGAATTACTTCCCAGCCTGAGGGCAGCTGATGGCTTGTACTAGGGCCTTCTCAGTTGCAGCACCAACTTATTGGAATATACTTCCTACATCGATCAGGCTTGCACCCTCTCTCTCAACTTTTAAATCTTGGCTAAAGTCTTATGTGTTACTGAAATCTGTATGCAATTGTGATCTGTAAATTGTGTTCCCTGTTTGTTTTTTTACAAATGTTGACTATTATTGTTGTTTGTCTGGGTCGGGCCTGAAAAGAGACCTTTGGTCCAGTGCCTTTACCCGGTTACCAAAGAATAAATTAAATGAAAATGAAATTGTTAAAATCAATTTTTCATTTAGAAAACTTGAGTTCTAGAGCAACCTGAACAGCAAACTTCTGATTTCATCCAATCCTATTAAATTTATAAGAGCCATATGAAACAGTAGCCTGTGATGATCCAAATGCACATCTTGCAGGAAGGTTATCTAGTATAGTATAGTATAGTATAGTATAGTATAGTATAGTATAGTATGGTATAGTATGGTATGGTATAGTATAGTATAGTATAGTATAGTATAGTATAGTATAGTATAGTATAGTATGGTATGGTATGGTATGGTATAGTATAGTATAGTATAGTATAGCATAGTATAAGTTCTGTCAAGGTGCCAGGCTTGGACACTGGAAACCAATCAGTCCACACAGTACGATGAAATGTTAGGTTTTTTTTTTTTGTTTGTTTTTTTGTCTATTGCCCTTCTAAAAACCCATAGAATTTAAGATAGGACAATATTAAATACATAAATGCTGTAAACAATGAATGCATCATGTAACAGAATAGACAGATGCAAAAAAGATCCCTTCATAACCTATTTAATAATAATAATAATAATAATAATACTTTATTGTGTGCCTGTCAAATATCAAGGCGCAGTACAGTAAGATAAAAATACAAAAATCAACATTATAAAACCAAACAGAATCAAATCAGTGAACAGTACAACCATAAGCTTTTTCCTAAAGGAAAGATTTCAAAGCCTGTTTAAAACTCCCCACAGTTGTGCACTCCCTAATCTGACGGGGTAGAGAATTCCAATGGGAAAGGGCCACAAACATAAAAGCAGGGGGCCCCAGCAGATTTTAAAATCACCCTTGGAATCTCTAGCAACCCCTCGTTGGCTGAGTGGAGCGATCTCACAGGGTGGTAAGGGATCAGGAGTTCTTTCAGGTAATCAGGGCCCAGATCATGCAGGGCTTTAAAAGTCAGTAATCCGACTTTGAAAGTGATCCGCCACTGAACTGCAGCCAGTGTAGTTCCCGCAGCACCGGTGTAATATGAGAAGATCTAGGAGTACCCACCAACACCCGTGCTGCGGAATACTGCACCAGCTGCAAGCGGCGGATATCAACCCCTTGAAGCCCAAAGTAAAGTGAGTTGCAGTAGTCTAGGTGTGAGGTCACAAAGGCATGGATTAAGGTTGGCAGATCATCGGGCGGAACAAGGTGCTTGATCCTAGTGATGTTTCTTAGATGGTAGAAAGATGACTTAACCACCGCTGACACCTGGGACCGAAGAGTCAGCCCCACATCTAATATTACCTCTAGGTCTTGCACCCATTCAGAGACCTGTAGCTTGACATCCCCAAAAAACAGTCCAGATGGGGAGCCAGCCCCAGGTCCCCCTATCCAGCGATCTGGATCTAAAACTAACACCTCCATCTTATCATGTTCAACTTCAGCCAACTGGACCTCATCCAGTCCTGGATTTCATTGAGGCAGCTGTTAAATACCGAGATAGCTCCTTCCTGGTCGGGTGCAAAGGACAGGTATAGCTGGGTATCATCAGCATAACAATGAAACCTCAGCCCATACCGTCTCACAATGTCTCCGAGGGGAAGCATGTACACCGCAAACAACATGGGGGACAATATAGAGCCCTGAGGAACCCCACAAAACAGAGAGATGGGATCAGAAGAAAAACCTGAAACCACCCTCTGAGTTCTTCCGGTAGGTATGAAGTGAACCATCTGAGAACAATCCCAGAAAGCCCACAAATACATCTCAGGCACTCAAGTAGGACCCCATGGTCAACGGTGTCAAATGCTGATGACAGATCTAATAGTACCAAAATGGACCGTTTTCTCTGGTCTCTCGCCATCAGGAGATCATTGAGCACCCGAACAAGTGCAGTCTCGGTACTATACCTCTTTCAAAAACCTGATTGGAGAGGTTTGTAGATGCTATGGATGGTCAAGTGGTTCTCCAGCAGGACCGCCACTACTTTCTCGATCACCTTCCCCACAAAGGGGAGGTTCGAGATTGTCAGAAACCAAAAAGCAGCTCCACTCTGGAGCTGTGCAAGCCTCAGTCACTATCCATCAAATCCAAAAAAGGCAGCACCAGCATCCATCTCATTTATAAAGAAAGAACAAGATTCATTGTATTACATGCCTGTGAAAGGAGCACTGACAATTAAAAGCAGACTCACAAGCCCCGACTGGTTTCGTGCATGCTCCCTGAGGAAGTGCGCATGCACAAAACTGGTCTGGGCTTGTGAGTCTGCTTTTAATTGTCACTGCTCCTTTCACAGGCATGTAATACAATAAATCTTGTTCTTTCTCTATAAATGAGACAGATGCTGGTGCTGCCTTTTTTGGATTTGATTGAGGTTCGAGATAGGCCTGTAGTTAGCAAGACAGTCTGGGTCCAAAGAAGCTTTCTTAAACAAGGGTGTCACCACTGGCTCTTTCAAGGAACAGGGATATTCATCCGAGTCAAGGGAGCACCAGACTATCTGTGCTAGAACCAGGCAAATGGACTCCCCACACCTCAAAATTAGGGAAGTAGGGTCTGTATCTAAACTACAGCAAGTAGGGTGCAACCCTTGGACAATCTGCACAACATCCACGATTTCCGGGCAGTTGAAGGTACTCCAGGAAAACAAAGGGATGGTGACCGAGTCCTGACCAATAGCAACCCGCATAGAATGTGTTGAATGGATCTCTGACCTAATGTCAGCCACCTTATCAGCAAAGGAAAATGTTGTTGTGGTGAGGGTATGCACAGTTGAGGACCCACTTTCTATCTTCTTCTGCCTTAAAATAACTCTTCTTGTAACAATCCTGATGGTGGCAGGGAGAGAAGTCTAGGCAACCAGGACCACCACACAGAATGCCCTACTCCATTCAAACTTCTCCATGGATACATTAATGCCTCTTCTGTAGTCAGGTTGGATGTAATAGCCTGTCCACAATCTCAAAAGGTGTGGTCAGTTTGTTCTGCTACACTGCTATGGCACCCCAAATATATTTTGCCACATCAGAACACGTAGCCACTCACTTACTATTGTAATGCATCATTAGAACAAGCTTGTCAGCATCCACTCTGGATCTTCTCTACCACTTATGCTCTAAATTGTACTCCCATAGTTTCATTTGGCATACAGCATCTGATTGGTATACTGTGGGGTACTTTGATAAGAAGTCATGGTGCATAGATAGATTTGTGCCACGGTATAGATCCCCACCTGCTGGGCTTAATTACAATGGCTCCAGTCATGATGCAATGCAACAACGTGCAGTTAGTGACGTGTCAAAATATTGTATAACAAAAGGACCTCACTGACATTGCATTATACTGTTCCCTGCAGTATACTGTCACATTTTGTGATACACTGCAGTGTTACTGTGCTGCATGCTGGCTGGTGCCACTGTGTGCACCTCAGCAGTAGTGAACTCCCTGAAGGATGTAACTCCAAGGTGCCGAGTAGACCCAGAACCTATCTGTATCCAAATACCATTTAGAACAATACCTAATCACCTCTGCAGTCAGAGTTGACATAATGGGGGATTTGAGGTTGAAACTCATGGTACAGTGGTCCAATCAAGCAACTGTATCCACTGAACTGTTATCCACTTATAGCTCTGCAGCAAACATCAAGTTCAATGTGTGCACCTTTTCATGTTTGTCAAGGCAGTAACCTGTTTAAAACCTGGAGCAATAGGGGTCTGGTGCACCTTCTTGGCAAACTTGTCAGAGAGATGGTTGGTGCTGGCATTAAAATCACTCAGTAGCAAAAGACTGGTATTCCAACAACATGGCCAACAGCTGCTCTACAAACTACTATGCAAACTCTGATTCACACTGTGGAGGATGCAAAATGCAATAATTATTAAAAAAGTGGCACAGGTATTTCTTACAAAACTTGCAGATAGGTTAGACAGCATTAGGTCAGATACATGATTTCTCCTAGCAGCACTGTTGGATCCCAGATGTAAAAACATGTTCATTTCCAGTGGATGTATTGGGTATATAAAACAGAAACTGTTGCATACACTTATTCTAGAATAGTAAGAATTGCGCATACACAAGCTCCTGGCCATCCTGACATATCTCACTTGTCTGTCTTCTCATTGCGTTTGTAATTGTGCCAGATGTGAGCATTACATCTCATGCTTTGATAGGACTGATCCTTCCTTACTAACATACTAAAATGCCAGCAGAATAGGCCTAACGGTCTTTCACGTCTGCTCGTTTGGTCAGCCCCCACCCTGGGAGCTGACCTTGCTGCCCCCCTCGCCTTCTCTAGCTTCTCCCTTTCCAGTTCCGGATATTCTCGCTGCATTGGATTTTGCTTCCAGAACCCTTCCCCTGTACCTGTCCCACCCCCCTCCTGAACCCCCTCCACCCGTTTCTGCCTCCATCAGCCCTCTGGGCAGCGCATTCCATGGCTCCACCACCTCTCAGTGAAGTAGCACCTCCTCCTTTCTCCCTTGAATCTTCCCCCTCTAGCTTCCACCCATGCCCTCTAGTTGCCCTCCTCCTTCCTTCGAAGCACCCTGACTGCTCCTCCCTATTTACCCCTTCATGTACCTGAAGACCTCTATCATGTCCCCCCAGTCCCTTCTCTCTTCCAATGTGTACATATTTAGCTCTTCAAGCCTCTCCCCATAGGTCCTGTCCCCCAGGCCCCAAATCATTTCGGTTGCCCTCCTCTGGACCTCTTTCCAGGAGTTTAATGTCCCTCTTTAAGTGTGGCCTCCAAAACTGCATGCAGTACTTGAGGTGCAGCCTCACCAAGCAGTTATACAGAGGGAGTATCACTTCCCTCTTTCTGGAGGTGATCCCCCTAGCGATGCATCCCAGCATCCTGTTGGCCTTGGCTGCTGCCCTCCTACAAGTCTCTGAGTTGTTCATCTTGACATCACCACCACCCCCAGGTTCCTCTCAGCCATCGAGACTTGTAGCATTGCATCCTGCTGCTGTTCTAAGAGGACTCAGATAAACTAGTGGTGTCATATCCTCCACCATCATCATTGGCATCTGTACTAGTACCCGATGGCTATCCACACCAGCTTTGCTTCATTTGCTTATTGTAGACTATCTACAATAATGGTATATGTGACATTCAAGTAGATCCACCATGGAAAGGACCATGCTACTTGCTGGTGATTTGGCACTGAAATATTTGGTAGCCTGTTTATATGGTTGCATCAGTAAAATGAGCACTTGCAGAACTCACTACTGCACCCATGACAGGTATCCACCTCATTTCACACTGTCAAATTTCATAGCTTAGAACATAGCTTTTCTGTTCCATGAGTCTTTCCACCTTATAAAACATGGTGCTCCATCATGTTGAAACACATCCTGCTTCTGCTGTTAAAGAAGTAGGTGCTCAGTGCATTTGTGGGGAATAATGGAAATATTTAGTAATATAGTATTAAGTGTTTCTTTTAACTGTGCATATTTGTGAAACACAAGACTCACCACCAGATTTAATGCATGTGCAAACAGAGCTACAGGACTGAAATCCCCATCATCCATCACTTTCAGCATGTTACTGCCACTGTCCATCATAAAGATAATCACACTGAGATCATAATGCTATGTCAGATGTTTATCAGTAATGAGGTGAACCTCAGTATATGCAGTATGTACTGACTGTGCTTCCACTCCATTACTGCCACATTTAGTAACATTTATGTAGTAGCACACTTCCTCCACTGCTGTGCCTCTGTGAGGCTGTCTGCTTAATATAACTCCTGTAAGTGATTATGGTGGTATGGGAATGGTGGTGGCACTTGATGTGAAGACAACCCTTTGAGCACAGAGACTTAAGAAGATTTGGTTTACACTACTGCTCCAGATATCACTAGGGACATGTACAAGACCCCCCTTGAATTCCTTCAGAAGTGTTCCTATCTGTATGCATACTGCGTCATACTATTCGTGCTGGTTCTGGCTGGTGCTGGTTGGACTCTTCATGAAGCTGGGGTGTCTGTGGATGCATCAGTTGAGTGCAGCATGGTGGCTGGATTATTTGACTAAACATTCTTAGCCCACTTCCCATACCCAACTGCTGCTGCTAGTTCTCAGTCTGATCCTGACTAGTGAAGGCAATGGGCCTCATTGTTTGAAGGATGCCATGTTTTAAATGATCATTCAAATGCTTGTTTCCAAAGTTATGATAACTGTGCGGCAACTGCAAGATGATTATTTTCAGGGCAATGTGGAATGAAATTACTGAGGATGGGCAGCAACACCAGGAGGTGGTGCAGTAGTACAGGGTCAGTGTGTGATCTTAGGCTTGGCATTATATTTCTCTTGCTGAGAAACTTTCCTTTTTGCTTTTCACATTTTCATTAACTTTTTAATGTTATGGGTAATTATTGCCCTATTGTGATACTATCAGTGGTCAACAATGTTCTTGAGAAGATTGTTGCCTCCCAGGTCACTGAATACCTTCACTCCCATAATGTATTGGCCTCGGAGCAGCATGGCTTTTGCAAGGGTCATACTGTAACCCCTCGCTATAACGAACACTTTGGGAGTCATGTCCACTGTTCATTATAGCTCCTCATTCTTTACAGTGAGGGACAATATTACAGGACATACAGCGGTGGGGGTTGGGGGCTAAGTGTTAAATGTGCACACTAATATGGGATGCGAGGTAATTAGTATTCATCTAGGGCATCCTACCACTTTAAAATGCAGCAAAACACCTTGGGCTGGATTCTCAATGGGATGGCACAAGTTGCAACAAAGGCAACTTGCCCCAAATGCCATCACGCCAGGGACCCTGCACCCAATTCTTTATCGGGCAGGGTCATAGATACATAGATACATAGATACATAGACAGTGTCGGCAGATAAGGGCCTATGGCCCACCCAGTCTGCCCATTTGAGCTTGCAAGTTCAGTTTGTTTTCCTAGAAGTCTGTTTCCCCTTACCCCTGACCTCTAGAATTCCTTTATGTCTCATCCCATGCATTCTAAATCCGTGATTGTTTCAGCCCCCACCACTTCCTCTGGCAGGTGTTCCACTTGTCCACCACCCGTTCTGTGAAGAAATTCTTTCTCATGTTTCCTCTGAATCGTCCCTCCTCCAACTTCATCCCATGCCCTCTAGTCCTGGAACATCTTTTTCGCTTAAAAATAGTGTTTTCCTGCACCCTGTTCCTCCCTGTAACATACTTGTATGTCTCTATCATATCCCCTCTCCTCCTCTTCCTCCAGGAGTACATGTTCAGTTCCTTCAACCTGTCTTCATAGGACTTGTGATGCAATCCATGCACCATCTTTGTTGCCCTCCTCTGAACCTTCTCTACCCTGTCTATATCCTTACGTGGGTATGGTCTCCAGAACTGTACACTGTACTCCAGGTGGGGCCTCACTAGTGTCTTGTATAGCGGAATTATGACCTCCTTTTCCTGCTGGTGATGCCCCTGCCTATACATCCCAGCATCCTATTTGCTTTACCTGCTGTCTTGTCACACTGTTTCCCTACCTTGAGGTCATCAGAGATGACAACCTCAAGATCCTTTCCTGCTTGGTGCATGCTATATCCTCACCCCCAACTGATATATTGTACCAGGGTTTTGTGCCCCATATGCAATATCTTGCACTTCTTTGCATTGAATTTCAACTGCCAAACCCTGACCATTCTTCAAGTTTCTGCAGGTCGCTTCTCATTCTGTCTACACCCTCTGGTGTGTCTACTCTGTTACAGAGCTTTGTGTCATCAGCTGAACAGTGAAATTCTGCCTTCTAGATCCCAGCGCATGTTACTGATGAAGATGTTGAATAGGACTGGTCCCAGCACTGATCCCTGTGGTACCCCACTGGTCACTCTTCCCTCTGTGGAGTGACAGCCATTTACCACCACCCTCTGTGTCCTGCCACCCAGCCAGTTACCTACCCACCACACTACTGTCCTGCCCACACCCATATTCCCCAATTTGTGTAATAGTCTTCTATGTGGCACAGTGTCAAAGGCCTTGCTGAAGTCCAGATAGGCCATGTCCACTGCCCTCCCCTGATCCACCTCCCTAGTCACCCAGTCAAAAAATTCAATGAGGTTGGTCTGACATGACCTCCCCCTGGTGAAACCATGCTGCCTTGGGTCCTGTAGTCCATTGACAACCAGATGTTCCACCAATCTCTCCTTCAGCAGTGCTTCCATGATCTTCCCCACTACCGAGGTGAGGCTGACTGGTCTGTAGTTTCTGCTTCCTCTTTGTTCCCACTTTTGTATAAGGGACTACATCTGCTGTCCTCTAGTCTTGGGTACCTCCCTGTTTCCAGTGATCGGCTAAACAGGATAGCCAGAGGTTCAGCCACCACCTCTTAGTTCTTTAAGGACCCTGGGTGCACCCGTCTGCCCCATTGCTTTATCAACTCTTATTACTTCCAGTTCCTTCAGGACCCTTTCTCGTAAAGGGACTTGTGTCCATTTCTGCACCATTCTCACCCCTTGTACTCCCTTCAGACCCATTACCCCCCTCTTCCTCAGTAAAGACTGAGCAGAAATACCTGTTCAATATGTCAGCTTTACTGTTGTCATCCTCCACGCGGCTCCCATCCTCCCCCTTCAGTCTCACTATCCCTCCCTTTGTCTTTCTTTTTTCACTTATGTACCTGTAAAAGGTTTTGTCCCCTTTACCCACTGATTTTGCAATGTGTTCTTCTGTCTGAGCTTTGGCTTCCCTTACTGACCTCCCACCTCCCTTTGCTTCTCCTGGTACTTCTCCTATCCCTTCTGCCTGTGTTTTTTGTATTGCCTGAATGCAATCTTTTGGCTTTCACTTTCTTTGCTACCTCTTTGGAAAACCATAATGGTCTCCTCTTCCTTTCCTCTTGCTAACCTGCTTAATGCATAATTCTGTTGTTCTTGTAATCCCATTTTAAATACTGCCCACTGTTCCTCAACCCCTGATTCCTGCCCCATTCCCTTTAATGCCTCTTTCAAGTATCTCCCATTTTTCCAAAGTCTGCCCCTAAAATCCAGGATACATGTTTTTGTGTGGTTTGGTTCTGCTCTTTCTGTGATTTCAAACCACAATGACTGGTGGTCACTGTTACCTAGGTGCTCCCCACTGTTACCCCCATCACACTGTCCCTGTTTGTGAGCACAAGGTCCAGTATTGCCTTCTGCCGAGTTGGTTCCATGACCAGTTGCTTGAGGAAGGCACCCTGAAGGAGTCCAGGATAAATCTGCTCTAATTGATGCTGCTGCTGGGATGCTCCAGTCCACGCCTGGAATATTGAAGTTCCCAACCAGTACTACCTCACCTTGTCTGCCATCTTTTGGATGGCTAGCATCAACTCCCTATCTGTTTCTTCCTCCTGGGCTGGTGGTCTATAGACCACACCTGTGCGGATGGCTGTCCCCATTTTCCTTTCCAGCTAACCCACAGTATCTCTCCCATTTTGTTCCTCCTGGATCTCTGTGTCCTTATGTCATTTTCACATACAGTGCCACTCCTCCTCCCTTCCTGCCTGCTCTGTCTCTTCTGAATATGTTGTAGCCAGGTATGGCCATCTCCCAGTCATGGTTATCATTACACCAGGTTTCAGTGATGGCCACAATGTCCAGGTCTGACTGTACCATGACAGCCTCCAGATCTTCCATCTTGTTGCTAAGGCTCCTGGCATTTGCACACATGGCTTTCCATGATTTGACCTCCTAGACTGCTTCCCTGTTCTACTCAGCCCCTTCCTTGGTTGTCATTTATCCCTGGTTCTCCTTGCTGTCTGCCTTCTGCTGAATTTTGCCCCTTTTCTGCTTATTCACCTCTTGGGCACTAATCTCCATCTTTTGCACACTGCTTTGCAGAGATAGCCACTCCTCTGGTTCACTGGTTCCACTGCTAGCTGTGGGGGGTGAGCAAGTAGGTACCCTCCTTGCTGGTCTACCACCCCCTTTGCTAGTTTAAATGCTTGTCAATGTAGCATTTAAACTTATCATTGAGTGCTTGGATTCCCCTCCAGGATGGATGCAGGCCATCAGGCTTGAACAAACCTCCATCCCTCCAGGTGGGTCCCCAGTCACCAATGAATCCAAACCCTTCCTCACAGCACCAGTTCTTCAACCATGAGTTAAAGTTCCTGGTGCATGCACCCCTATGCTCTCCCTTGCCTCTCACAGGTAGTACTTCTGAAAGTGACAGAAGTAGCTACTTGCTTGAGACCCTCCCTAGTTTCCTAAACTCTTCCTGAACTTCCTTTGGCTCCCCATTTGCCAGGTCATTAGTACCTAGGTGGATAATGACATCCAGCTCACCCTCCTGCTTGCCTTCCCAGTGATCCCCAGGTCCTCCTTCCATCCCTCCATGCCGTGGCACCTGGTAGCACCTCACCTCCCTGTCCTCCCTCCTGTGTTCCTAGCTGGATCCCTCTTACGATGGAGTCCCCCACCAGGATTCGCTTCCTCCTCCTCTGGGGTCCACTGCTTTCCCCGCTGAGGTCACCTCCTTGGTTAACCTCCACATCCTTTCCTTCCACTTCTCTGGGTACCTCTATTTGGTTGTCCTCGTTTGCCAATGTGGCATATGAGTTCTTGAGTGGAATAGGATCTGGGATGTGCATCTGCCTGACTGCTCTAACCCTCCTGAGCCCACTGTCATCCAAGTGCTCCTCGTTCTCGGCATCCTTTGAGGCAGCTGCATTGGACTGGGTGGTCCCTGGATAGGGGTGATGGTACTCCTGACCCAGTTACTTCCGCTCTGAGTCTGGCTACCTCATCCCGCAGTCCAGAGAGATGCATGCAGATGGGCAGCACCTCAGTGTCCAGAAGGTCTGCCTGAAGATGGCTGCCCCACAGCCACTGCATTGCACCACTCCCCACATTATACTGCAATTCCACTATTTGTCTGCTACTGAAGCTCTCCTAGTTCTCTTTTTATTAATTTACTGTACTAAAAATCCTGTCACTGATCCTCAGATATTTTTTTTTTTTAAGGAAAAAGAAACCAATAAATAAATAAATGAGTCAAAACACTTGTCGTGCTGAGGGTGGGCTTCTTCCTCCTTATGCCCCTTCTACTTCACACCCCTTACTATACCCTGTGTTTACCTCCTGTCAATCAGATTTATATGGGCATATAATTAAGAGTTGGGGGAAGGGGAGGGGGGGCCAAAATTTGCAGCAATTAAAGACAGCACAGAATTACACCACCACTATGTTTTAAATTTTCAACAGCCCAAAAACAATTATAAGTAAAGACAACAAAGAAAGTATAGTGTCACTGCAAGCCCACAATCTAAGTTTAAAAGAAAAATAGCAATTACCAGTTACTCTAAAGCACTGAATTGAATGTGTTTCCCTCCTTCCCCTTCTGGCTTCTTCTAGGGTCCCTATGGCTAAGTCCCACAGTTTGCGCCAAATGCAAACATGCGCCAAAGGAAGGGTGCACCTGAACAGATTGCCGCACACCTTTGACAATGTTTAGTACAGTGCACAAGCACCCTCCAGCCCTGATCCCCGATATTGACAACAGTAAAGCTCCTGTGGGCTATGCCCCCCTCCACAAGCCCCGATCCCCAATTGTAATGATGAAAAACCCCGCAGGGCTATCCGATACCCACAAGCCCTGATCCCCAGTTGTAATGATTAAAAGCCCCGCAGGATTATCAGAACCCCCCACAAACCCTGATCCCCAATTGTAATGATTGAAAGCCTCGCAGGGCTATCCGATGCCCCACAAGCCCTGATCCCCAATAGTAATGCATAAAAGCCCTGCAGGGCTATTGGATGCCCCCCAAGCCCTAATCCCCAATTGTAATGATTAAATACCCTGCAGGGCTATATGACCCCCCCACAGGCTTCCATCCCCAATAAGCCCCAATCCCCAATCATGAACCCAAAAGTTCTGACCATCCTGCACTGTAATAAAAAGAAATAAAATGCATCCACTGCCCCGTTAGCCCTGGTAGTCTAATGGCCCACCCCCCACCTGGCAGTGCCCCAATATTGACAACAGTAAAGCCCCTGTGGGCTATGCCCCCCTCCACAAGCCCCGATCCCCATTGTAATGATGAAAAACCCCGAAGGGCTATCCGATACCCCACAAGCCCTGATCCCCAGTTGTAAATGATTAAAAGCCCCGCAGGATTATCAGAACCCCCCACAAACCCTGATCCCCAATTGTAATGATTGAACGCCTCGCAGGGCTATCCGATGCCCCACAAACCCTGATCCCCAATAGTAATGCATAAAAGCCCTGCAGGGCAGCTGCTGTCATTCACTGAGCATGTACTATTTACAGTAGTATGCGCTCAAAGTGGATCTCTGTCAGTGGCTGGCTGCAGTGGTGAGAGGTGAGCTGTGTGAGTCGCCGGCTGGGTATGGGTCGGGAGGGTGTGGGGTGGACTGGCACTGCTGGGTGGGAGGGTGATGCATCATTAGACTACCAGGGCTATGGGTGCATTTTTTTTTTTTTTTATTACTGTACAGGACAGTCAGGACTTTGAGGTTCGTGATCAGGGATTGGGGCTTGAGAGTGAGGCCGCCTAGCCCTGTGGGGCTTATTGGGGTGAGGCAGCAGGGGGTCAGATAGCCTGCAGGGCTTTTACCATTTCCTCATTGGGGATCAGGCTTTGGGGGCTGCTCTCTCACCTATGGGCATCCGTTAGGGGCCCATTGACACAACCCCTGGTGGACGCAAGGTACACTTACATTAGCTACAGTAATTGCTGGTGTAAATGTATTTTGATGGATGTCCTCTGGAGATTGTTCCAGAATACCAAATTCGGGGACTTGGCAGCTGCACTTACAGAATAGTGCACAGCTGCTACCGTAAATTCCCTTGTGCCATGTCACAGGTTTTTTTTGGCACAAATGGTAGCTTAAGTCCACTTTGGCACAAGCAGCCTGTGACATGATGCAGGCTGCTTTGCAGAATCTCAAATGTGGGAATTCATGGCGCAAATTGCTACTTGCACCATTCTTTTTGGCACAAGTCACTTTGCGCCATGCGTAACCTTTTGAGAATCCAGCCTCTCATGTACATAGTAGTGACATATTTTATTTTTATTTATTTATTAGAAAAATCAGATTACATTTACCTTTGAGCTAAGTGGCTCATTTACAAAGGTTCCTCATCAGTACAGTGAATTAGAGAGATACTGAGACAAAAAATAATATATATTAGCAGTAATAATATACAAGGAGGCAATCAGATAATACAACATACGATCTTCACTAGTTACAGACTAAAGGAGTAAAAATGTGAACATGTTGAGACAGTTCTTGTCGTCAGTGCTGCAGGTGGGGAAGACAGAAGTTTTATTTTTATTGGATGGTGGCCTGTAACCAGCGCCTGTTGAGAAGGACAGGACCTAGAAAGGGAAGAATAGGAGGTGAGGAGGTGCGATGGGAGTGACCAACCAAGAAAAACATGGGTTGAGGGGAGTAGAGGGGGTATGTGTGGATTTACAGAGGGGTGGGCCTTCGCTGCATGGTATTTGGCTGGGCAAAATCGAGGGGGGGAGGGAACCATGGGTGGGAGGAAGGGAGGTGTAGAAAAACTAGGGGGGGTTGTAGGGGAAAACATGGGCAGTGGGCTTTGGAAAGAGAGATGGGGGGCATATGTTATGCTTGTTGGTCACAGATTACTGGTACTGTAGTTGTAATACACCAAACAGTACTACAAATATTGGTTGAGGAATTATATGTTATGCACAATAGCCACAATGGTTGATGTAAGCAGGGCATGAAGCTTGGTTTTGAATAGACCTAGTTTAGTTGCAGTCAGGATTTCATTGGTCAATGTATTTAACCAATAGGACGCCCGATATTCGTGGGCTCATTGGCCTTAGGAGGTCCATTTGAAGGGTACTAAGAAGGATCTGCGGTTTATACCTCTAGTACTCCTACTATTGTTAGACTTGCTGAGTAGTTTCTGAACACCTGAGGAAGTTAAGCCCATTGTGGATTTCATGGCCAGTAAGCAAACCTGGTACTTTATCCTGCTATCTAAGTTTAGCCAACCAGATTGTGCATAAAGCTGACAGGTGTGGGAGAGGCGATGAGCTCCCAACACAAGTTTGCATGCCTTATTGAGCATCATTTTTATTTGCTTCAGGACTGAGTCAGTTGCGGCACCATACACCACCAGTCCGTAGTCTATTACAGACAGAACTGAACTAGTCACCGCTAGATTTAGCGCTTCATTGGTGAGGCACTGTTTGTTCCTGTGGAGAAATCCTAGTTTGACATTAGCCACTTTAGCAATGAGAGCGATATGCTGGGTAAAAACGAGAGAGCAGTCAAGGGTAACCCCTAGGTACTTGAAAGTTTGCAGTATTTCAAGTGGCTCATTACTGCAATTTATGACATTCAGGTGATGGGTCCTATTTCTGCTATGAGATGAGGCAAAAAGCATGTTTTTTTTTTTATAGTTAAGTAGCAATTTTGATTTTAGAAACCATGCTTCGATTGCCGAGAAATTGGATTGCATTCAATTTTCTAATGCTACTGGATCGGTGTGGCTTGAGTATAGTACTGCATCATCTGCATACAGTAAGATTTTGTCATTACCTGAAAGTGACAGTTGACTCAGAAACAGACTGAAGAGCAGAGGACCCAGGATGGATCCTTGGGGGACCCCAGTTACTACACTGCGGCTCTCTGAGAAAACGTCTATGATTTTCACTCTTTGAACTCTCCCTGAGAGGTAGCTCTTAAATCAAGTTATGAACTCAGTGGATAGGCCAATGTGCAAAAGTTGGGTTAATAGTAGGTCAAGGTTAACTGTGTTGAAGGCCTTGGTGAGATCAATGTAGGTTGCCCCAACTAAAAGACCCCGATCTAGTGCATCATGTATGTACCCTATAAATTCAGCTAGGGTGGTAGTGGTACTGTGCTGCTTTCTAAACCATATTGTTCAGGGCATTGCAGCTGGTATTTGTCAAGGTACTCAATAACTTGGTCATACATGATGCGTTCTAATGCTTTGGACAGTGGGGGGAGGAATGAGATAGATCTATAATTAGTGGGGCTAGTTCTAGCTCCACTTTTGAATACTGGTATTACCATGGCAGCCTTCCATAGTCAAGGGAATTTACCAGATACAAGTGATACGTTTAGGATGCTTGTTAGAGGTGGGAGTAACATGTCTAAGGTGAGTGTGACAAGTTTAAGGTCAAACGCGTGGCTACTTGCTCTCACCTTACCGAGAACTTAGGAACGGTATTTTTTGGCCTCAGCTAGTGTGACAATTTTGAAATGGGTTGGGAGCTTTTCAAGGGGGGAGTAATCCTTCTCTGAGTTATTGGTGCTAGGGAGTTTGAAGAAGTCACATGGCAACACATTGCTGAGGTTGGTGAAGGCCTTATTGAATGTGTTGGCGATGATACTAGAGTCTTGTGTTGGGGTGCCATCAACATTTAGAACAGTGGGGGAGCATTTATTTGGTTTGTCATTAAGAGTCTTAATGTTTTCCCAGAATTTCCGACTATCACTCGAGGTGTTAGCCAGCTCACTTTTGAAATGCTGACATTTGGCCACTCTTATGGCCCAGGTACAATTATTATGAGCTGTTTTATAGGCCTCTAAGTCTACCTGTGATCATGTGCCTTTTGCTATGTTCCAGAGATTGTCTCTGATCCTCATCTGTTCGAGAAGTTGTGGTGAGATCCATGATTTAGATGCGTCTTTGACTTTGCATTATGAGTAATGGGCAAATATGTCTCAGTACTCATTGAATTTTTTAATAAAGCTCTCAAGAGCTATGTCTACATCTGTAGCAGTGTGGATAGCCTACTGGGTCATAATGTTGTACGCTTAATAATGTACGACATTATGGCTAACCCGGTACAGCGCAATATGCTACTGCTTCTGGTGCAATACCGCGTATACTGCTGTATGTGGTATTGCACCAGTAGCACTTTCCCAGGCAGAGGATAGGACCTCTGCTGGGAGCAGGTTCCGACGAGCAGCTGCCATGGCTCACAGGACTGAGCCACAGCAGTAGGAACCCAGGCGCTGTGTCTGTGACCGGGTTTGATTCCCAGTCCCAGAAACATTTTATTTTTGTATGACTTGTGCGCTCCCCGAGTTGGACCCCCTCCCCCGGAGTTGAGAATCTTTAGTGGGGGGCCTGGGGGGTGGATACCCCTGTAAAGGGGGGTGAGGGGAGCAGAGCCCCCCACAGAAAAAAGACATGCCTCATGGCAGAAATTGCACTTTATTGGCAGTGTGATTTTGCCATGCAGCATAATGTCTTGTGACATTATGACCCCGTGCCGTGGATAGCATCCCAGTCTTGGCATTCTAGGTGAGCTTTTAGTACACCCAGTTTCCCTCTTTTTATCACACTTGTTGTGACTATCTTGGCAGGAATCTTGGGGGATTTTTGGATCAGGTACAGAGTATGGGAGAGTGATCACTGATGGAATCTGAGAGGACCTCAGTGCAGGAAATTCTCTCCGACCGGTTGGTGATTAGCCAGTCAATTAATGTACTAGTCCTTGTTTGATAATTTTGGCTAGTGGGGTAGTCAACTAGCTGGGTCATATTAATGGAGGATAGAGCACCTCTGTACTGTGCCGCATCCAGGGAGTTCCAGTTAATGTTGAAATCTCCCACAATGAGAAGCTTGGCATTGTGGTGGAGATCGGTGAGGTAGCCAAGGACCACCTTGAATCCGCAAGATTGATTCTTAGGAGGGATATATACTGACAGTACTGTTAGGCTTTTCCCTTGTGTGCCTAGGAGTATTTTTAGTGCCAGTATTTGGATGTTGCTGTTGGTTTTGATTGGAGGAAGCATTACCCCCTGGATGTGGTCTTTTATGTAAATTACACAACCACCTCCAAGTTTGCCTACCCTGTCGAGTCTGAAGGATGTGTACCCTTCAATCTGGATAACTGTGTCAGCTACCCTTGGTGTCAGCCATGTCTCAACTACCAAGAGAATGTCAGGACGATGCTGGGTTACCCACACTTGCAGTGAGTCGAACTTTGCCGGGAGGTTGCATATTTTCATGGAGGCAATTGTTAAACCCATATGGTTATTATGTTGAGCTGGACATAAGTCAGCTTCTTTGTTTTGTTTTCACTTAATTCATTTAATTTTAAATAAATAAATTATTTATTTATTTAAGTCTTTGGTAACCGGGTAAGGCCCACTTGGCACAAGTGCCTGTTTTCAGGGGTGACCTTGAAGCACTGGGCGGTTGAGTGACTTGCTCAGAGTCACATAGTATCCAAGTGGAGGTTGTGAGAATCAAACCAAGGTCTGGTCTGCTGGATGTACCAAGCTCATTCACAGCTTGTTAGTCTAACCTCTAGACTATACTGCCCACCTGTAGTTTTGTTGATTGTTCAGATCAGAACACATCACCCTCTTGATCTCTCCCTCCCCCCCTGCCGATACTCAACAGTCACAGCTAGTGCTTCTCATCCCTTCATCTCTGTTTGGGATCCAATCTCATGGCTTGTAGGTAAAGGGTGTTCCCAAAATATAAGATCCGCCACATGACATATGGAAGAGCCAGCCTGAATGTATGAGTGTGAAGTGCTTTGGGTGCTTTTGCCTGCCAGATAGTTTTCTTTTATTGTATAGCATTAACAGCTTTAGCTTTAGCGGCACCCTCACAATGCTTAAGTTATGATTTTGGTGTAGACTCTGTTGACTTCTGGAGAATTGAACTGCTGGGTTTGTTTGGCTGAGCTGGGGTTCAACTGCTGAGCGAAGGGGTAGCTGATGAGCCTCCTGATTGTTTCACTATTCACAGATTTTTTTTCATCATTTTTTTCTTTCTTTTTATTTACACTGGCTTATTGTTTTAAAGTGTTTATTATTCACAACAGCTGACTGTGTGGAGGGAGCCTGGTATTCTGATTGACACTGACAGTGAGCAT
Source organism: Neoceratodus forsteri (assembly GCA_016271365.2). Classification (NCBI taxonomy): domain Eukaryota; kingdom Metazoa; phylum Chordata; order Ceratodontiformes; family Ceratodontidae; genus Neoceratodus; species Neoceratodus forsteri. Next base: position 1,073,050,997 of record CM057455.1, on the reverse strand, counting down.
AGTAAAGGAGACAGCTAATTGTCAGTGTCAAGTCGGGAGCCACAGATCACATTCATTATAGCTGAGGATTCATTGTAACGGGGTTTGCTATAGCTAGGGGCTACTGTATTACCTCCATTGCTCTCACTTTTACTCCTGCCATCAGGGTTGCTGTGGATCAAAGTGAACTTGGGGGGGGGGGTGATTATTGTGGACCTCTTGAAAGTTTTTGTTATGACTGACCATAACTCCCTTTGTCTCAAGCTTCGCTCCTTTTGTTTGTCCACCTATGCTGTTGCCTGGTTCTCTAATTATCTTCATGGTAGGCAACAGTTTGTTAAATTTAATAGATCATTGTTTATAGTTACACCCATCCAGCTGGGAGCTCCACAGAGCTCTATCCTAGGGACTCTTCTTTTCTCTATATATGTAAATGAATTCCCTGGGGTACCTGCTCTCTGTAATACCACTTTGTATGTGGACAACCTCATGTTGATTACCAGTGCAGTCAATGGGCCCTATGCACTATGCCTACACGCCGCACATCAGAGGCACAAAGGCATCCCTACATGTGCATGCTGCATTGGTGGGGTCCTACATCATTCACAATTGGTGAGCTGCCCTGATGTGCACCAGATCCCCCAACCATGTGGGCAGTAATGCGTCATGAGCAGGCTGGGAGTGTGCCCACACTCTGCACTTTGTACTAAGACTCAGAATCGCATGGAGTGCAATGCACTGGGATGCATGAGTTACAGCAGGGGGGATCCTGTCATGACTGTGGTATGTGTCCCTGAGGCATTAGTGGTATGTGTGATTTGTGAAATTGTGGTGTGCAATGTGTAATATGTATAAGTTATAAAAGCACCACTGTCTGCCAGGCGCTGATTAAGGGGGCTGAGGCCAGCCCCTCTGAGAGTTAAGTGGTAGGGGCTCTGCCCCTCCTGAAATAGTGTAATGCAATTCAGGGCTGATATTTGTGCAGGCTATATATTAATCCCGAATTGCATTTGCAAAGTTTAAACTGAAGCAGGTAAGCTCCGAAGCTACCACCTTTCTCTCCTCCCCCTACCTCCCCTGAAAGTTACAGACGGGCTGAGTATTTGGCACCGCAACTGAGCTCCAACCAGTCGCTGCCTGTAGTAGCCTACTACATCTTTTCACACACTTAACTTGGTCTGCCATACAAACACTGTGACCGCGGGTTTGTGTGTGTCTTTTGGTGGGGGTCTGACCCCGTCTCCAATCAGTCTGAGTCACCAGTCCAGAAACGGAAATTAAGTATAGCACAGTAGTTTAAGGCTCTGAGCAGCAAATATGGAGACTTAGGTTTGAATCCCAGAGCTCCCACTTGCATACTGTGTGACCCTGAGCAAGTCATTTAACTTCCCTGTGCTCCCAGGTCACACCTGTAAACAAGCTTTCAGATTAGTTTGCCACTCCTGGTTAAATAATTGGATAAAAAGTGGGTGGTTCCTTGCCTGAGTCACCTGCTCAGACTCTGAATCTCTGACCCATATTGCGGTCACCAGTTGTGTGGTACATGGTGTCAGCTGGGACATGGTCAGTAGACTGAGTCTATCGTCTGACTGACCATGCCGTCAGTTTAGCAGTGGGTGTTCCATTTCCCTATTTCCCCATAAGCTGCCCAGTCAGACAGAGGAGTGACTGCTTGAGGGCGTGAGGGAGGTGATGTGAGGATTGGAGCTGGAGGAGCCTGGGAGGAAACCAGGAGGAGATTGGAGAACATTAAGTTGGTGAGTCAAGCAAACCCTACATTCATATCAAGTAGAAGCTTAGGGGCACAAAAGGCTTGGTACATTTGGCCTGCCGCCAGCTGCATGTTTTCTCCCCAGTCCTCATCATGCAGCACTGCCACTGCTATAAGCAAACTGTGTGCTGTGCCACTGCCAAAAGAAGGCACGGTGTCATTCTTTTTTCCTCAAGATCTGTGGTTGATCTAAAACTTTCCCTCTTATGGGACTCTGGGTAAGATGGAGATTTAGTATATCTAGTATTTTATGTGAGAATGTGTAGCATTTGTCTGCCCTTATAACTGGGCTAAACAATTATTGTTTTGCTATACTTAAGGGGCTATTCTGGTTTGCATCAGGATTTTGCTTTATTTATGATGTCAGTTTGTTGTTTCCCAGTAATATTGTACACTGTATTCACATAAATCTTTTTTTTAGCAAGTTGTGGGTAGTTGCTTGATTTTACCAGAACATCCCAAATTAACTACAGCATCTCATTTGCAGTGGGTCTTTGCTTCTACTAAGTTGTACAGCTGGTGGAGGAGGCTGTAACACAGGGAGGAACTGTCCCTGTGGTAACTGGCACAGGGTCATACAATAAGACAGTGGCTGTGGTGGCTGGGATTGGAAGCTGGGTTCTCCATTCAACAGTTTAGTGCTATGATCCCTGGACAGTAATGTCTTCTAGCCACTAGTGCAGTGTTGGCTGATGTTCAGCAGGTTGACTGTTTCCCTAGCAGTTAAGAAATGTAATTTGCCTGCCAATAACTGTGCAGTGTTATAGTACAAAATATCTTATGGCTATAATTAGAAATAAGATGAACCACCAAAATACAGGCAGATTTGGGTACTGAGATATGATTTTTGTGGTGTTTGTTTATACTGTGCTACCTCTTCAATAAAACCCTCAAAATGCACCAGAGAACACCAAAACCCCCAGAGCTTCTGGGGGCCTTGGTGACCCCCAGACCCCTGGCCATTTGTTGAGCCCCCCAGGGAAAAATCAAAGACGGCTTTTATGCTGTCTGCTGGCCCACTGACACCCTAGACCAATGCCACTGTGCTCCTGGAGACATTCCCTCTACCACATCCTTCAGTACCATGTAACCAGCCTGGGTCTGCACATACCTGGGGTGGGGGTCTGCATATGTCTAAAGCACATAATATAGTACACAAGGGCCTATGTTATCAAGCCCCTAGCTAGCAAGCCCCACTGCACATGGGGATGTTAACAGGGACATGCAGCAGACATTCCGGGATCTAACCCAGCATAGACCCAACAGTTCCACCACCCCAAGGATGACCTACATACAAAGCATACATTTCTGCCCAGTCCTCCTCATTCCTCCATCTGCACATGATCCTCCAATCCTGCCCACAACAGATACCCTGGCCCAGGACAAAACAGGCAGTGTAATCCCTGTAGATGCTGGCTCTGATACAGCATAAGCAGCATACTCATCTGTTGGCATTAGCTGGCACTCAACCCTCCCCCCTTGTTCTCACCCCTGACTGTAGTGTCCCCCCCCCCGAGCGCTTACCTCTGGCCCCATCTGTGGTCAAGCAACACTATTAGACCCCAGCACCTGTCATAATCAGCTAGCAGATGCTTGTGTCATCACTTCCCCATCCCTCTCCAGAATTGCAGTTAGGGCCAGTGTACACAGGAATTGCCTCAGCGCCTCACAACACCCAATGCCTTTAGCAAGCCATACATGATGTCCATTCTCCTGGTCCTGCTGCTTGGTGAACTGGAATGCCACTCGTGTCCTCACTACCCTAACCCTGAAACATACCATGTCTCCATTCCACCACCCCATAGAACTGCACAGAGGAGCAGGGAGTGCAACACGTAACATTGTCCTGGTGCTACCGTGCACCTGCAGTGTAGTGGTCACATCAAGGCACTGGAGTTGCTGCTGGGGCATACTCCTTGTCCTGCTGCTGGAATGTGTTTAGGGCCAGGGAAGCACTAGTGAGAGTCTGTGTGGCTTTTTCAGGAGCCAGAGGAGGTGGCACACTGCTGTTGCCCCATGCCCCAATGTGCTGATGTCATGGGGTCTGAGTGAACAGACTCCGTGTATGGCTCGCTAGATGTAATGGGCACTCTGGGGCACTGTGGTATTTCTAGTGATCCCTCACCCTTACTACAGTTCTGGTGAGGGCTGTGGGAGTGAAGACACAAGCGGCTGCCAGCCACATAGGAATGGTGTTCGGGGGGGGTGTCTACTGGCACTGCCAGAGCAATGGCGAGGGTCAGCGGTAAGTGCATGAGGGAGGGTACCCCTACAATCGGGGGGGGTGATGGGGGAGGGTTGGGTGACCATTGCAATCAACGGGGTAGGGTAACACTACAGCAGGGGGTAGTGTCGGTGATGCATAGAGATAGTTGAGACCTATCTGTGATGTGCTGGGTGACTAGACGAGGAGACAGGATGGGGCAGGGCCAGTCATCAACGGCTGCTGTGCTGTTTGTTTTCCATCAGTCATTTACAGAGTTGAAGTGTGGCACTGGTATTTCTCCTAGAACTGTTGATTCCAGGTCACAAGCAACAGTTGGCTGCCTGCCCCCATAAGGGACTGACTATGGGACCCAGAGCAGACATCTGATTGGATGCCTGCCTTGGTCCCACACTTTGCCCCTGTACAGTCCCAATCCAGTAACACACAGCTTCACACTGTGGGGCAGGGCCATGGACAGGTGGCCAGCAATAGTGAATACTGGCCAGTGTACACCTGTCTACAGGTGCAGGGCTGCGTGGGCAGGGTATGTGCCTTTGGCACATACTTTACACCTCTTTAGGGCCCAATATTAGAACTATTAACACACAGCTAAATGATGACTTTTGTCATATCCAGTCCTGGATTGCAGTGAACAGGCTAGTACTAAATGTGAAGGAGATGCAGGCTATGCTGTTCAACTCACCTGATAAGGTCAAGTCCTGCACTGAACCTTTGGTTGTCACTAGTTCTGAGGGTTCCTCCATTTCCACTGTGTTCTCCTTCAAGTACCTTGGAGTGACCCTGGACCCTCAATTAGATCTTTTCTCTTCATATTTCAAATGTATGTAGAGCAGTAAAACTGAAAACTGGATCCAGCCTATAGGCCAGTTAAATTAACTATGGGCCCAATATTCAGAATGCGCCCGGCAATGGCGCAAGTGGAGGCGCAGCACAACTGAGGTGCGCCATAGCAAGAAAGGGAGGTATTCAAAGGAGATGTACAATATCGCATCACCTCTGAATATAGCACATAATGAACAGGGCACATATACAATGCGCTGGCGCATCCCCCAGACAGGTAGGACTGGGAATGCTCCAGCGCAACTGTAGCTTAGCTGTGCGCAATTCCCAGATATTCAGACTTGGACATGCAAATAGGGCCATAATGTATGTAAGGCACAAATGGGGCCATTTGCATGTCATTATGGCTCCATTTGCATACTTTGAGCAGGGCAGGCTGGAAAAATGTGCCTGACACCCTGCACAGCATGCAGCACCCCCAGAGGATGACATGCGGAACCCCACCTCCCCAGAGCAGCGAGCACTGGACCCGGTGCCATCCCTGGTAGTCTAGCGGTACCCCGCTCCCTCCTGTACCTCTTATCACCATGGTTAGAATTAATAAAACTTCCCTGGTGGTCCAGTGGTACCCCCCCTCCCCATCCTGACCCTCTGATCACTGACATAATGATGTTTATCATCCCTTGTAGTCTAGCAGTACCCCCCACCCACCCGTGACTAGGAGCACGGTGAACCATATTATGAAATCATTCTGGTGGTCCAGTGGCCCCCCCCTCACTGGCTCTGCCACCCAGCACCCTCCATCATTGGCAGGCAGCTGCAACCTGCCCGCATGCTGTCCGTCTGCCTGCCGACCAATGGCCTTGCAGTGCATACTGTACATGTCACTCACTAATATGTGAATGAATGACCTTCATTCACATATTTGTGAATGACATGTACAGCATGCACTGCAAGGCTATTGATCCATGGTGTGGACCAATGGGCTTACAGTTCATACTATAGGCTGTCATTCGGCAGGTGGCCGGGCAGTATGCAGGTGGGTTGCAGCTGCCCGCCAATGACAGGGGTACAGGGTGGGCAGAGGGGGCCTGTGAGGGTGGGGGCACTGGACCACCAGGTGATTTTAAAATATGGTTGGTCTAGCGCTCCTGGTCACGCGGGGGTGGGGCTACCGGCTAGACTACCAGGGATGGTAAACATCATTATTACAGTGATCGGGGGGTCAGGATGGGGAGGGGGGTAGCACTGGACCACCAGGGACATTTTATTAGTTCTAACCATAGCGACTAGAGGTATGGGAGGGAGGGAGGGGTACCACTAGACTACCAGGGAAGTTTTATTAAATCTATTCATGGTGATCAGAGGTATGGCAGGGAGTTGGGGCGCCACTAGACTACCAGGGTATGTATGGGTGCTTGTGGATGGTGATCTGGGTGAGCACATGGCCACTCACAGCTGGCAGTGGCTGTGTTGCGCTGTGCAGTACAGCAGCCTGCCTGTGGGTGGCCAGCATTTGAGCCTTTTTTTCGGGCTCAACTGTGCCCATTGGTATGAGGTGCATCTAGGGGTTGTGCCAGCAGATGTGGCACACATCCTGGGCTGAATATCAGGATATGCCACATATGCATGGGCAAGCCACCTTCAGATGCACCACATGCATTAACATTGCACCCCGGCACATCGGGACTTGCACTGCGCAAGTCCCCCTTATGAATATTGTCCCGGGGCACATTACTGGGGTTGCGCCGGCGCAACTCGGTTGTGCCAGGCACAACCCCTTTGAATATCTGGGCCTATACGTACAGAATGTGAGCCCTGCCTGCAGTGAGTGATAAAGTAAAAAAGGAAAAATGGTGAACGTGCCGATCCACCCCATCCCTGGCAACTCAATTCTGAAGCGTGTTCACCAATGAACATGATGCCGAAGCACCGGTAAGCTCGTCCATAGAAGAGTTATGCCAATTTCAAAGTGTTGCATTTAAAAACATTTTATTAAAGTAGACAAGATGCACAAAATATGTGATTTGATACCTTTATTGGACCAACAGAGATTTAAAGAAAATGTTTAAGCTTTCAAATCTATAAGGTCCTTCTTCAGAAAGAAAATGTCCATTTCCAGAATGCTAGAAAATTGCTGTTGCATTTAAATGCATTTTATTAAAGTTGACAGTGAGCTGAACTTACAGAACTAAGTCCTTTACTGAAACGAGCATCCATCATGTTCCAGACTTCCCTACCCCTCACAGGCTCATCACATATGCAAATTTGGTTAAAGCCTCACTCACCAAATGGGATGTAGCTTATAACAACGTTTGTAGGATTGCTCTATTGGCTTCCTACCTTACACATTGCTGTGAACTCTATAGAAAGTTGGGCTGTTATCACCTGCAAAGAGTTTCTCTTTTTCCCTGGCCTGTTTTGTAGATAAGATTCTCAGATCTACTACACCGCCTATCCTGGCAAGCTAGCTAAAAGCTCCTATCTGTATCTTCCAGTTCTAGCTTGTTGACCAGTCCCTGCTTGTAATTTTTAAGATTCACACCAGGGGTGTAGCCAGGAATTTCAGATGTGTACACCAAGTTGACACACTGCAGTGCTACCCCCCCCTTCTGTGCCCTGCTACCCCCTTCCCTGTGGTAGTGCCCAGTCCTTCTGTGGCATTCCACCTGAGCAGCCTAGTGTTATTTACTCCGTAGTGTATGCTATAAATGAAGGTGTAACCCAGAAATGAACTGTAAAGTAACACACATGCTCCCATTCCTATACAGTAATACAAAACCTGTCAACCACCAGTGTCAGACTAATACACTGCCTTACAGTTACAACCTTGCATTGTAGCCTCTAGTCTATCACCAGACTGGCTTTATTTAGTTTCATTGTGACAAGCCTCTACCACATCAAGGTAACCAGCCCCACAGAGGTCCATTCACTCAGACTGGCTTTTAGTTACAATGTTGCATGGTAACAAGCCTAGTCTTATCATCAAACTAGCTTTGTTGCAATACTGCATTGTGACAAGCCTCCGTACCACATCAAGGTAGCCAGTGCCACAGAGGCCCACTCACACTAGTACCTGTATGCATACATGGGGTGCCAGTTAAGTACTGTACTACTCATTTTGAAAGTGAGGCAAGTAAAACCATATTCAGATGCGTATAGTGGAATGATACAATTAAATTTTCTTAACAATGTACTAAAGTGCCTGCCAAAAATGTCTGCAGTTGAGAGTGATTTAGTCAGTTTTAAGATAGTGAGTAAAACAAGTAATGCTCCTATTTGCATCACTGGTTATGTTATGGTGCTCTGTGTTTGGTGTTTAGTTAAATTCTGCGAGAGTACTGGTACTCATGAAAATGAATTTATTAATTGACTAGAGCAGGTCAGTACATCCCTTATCTGGAGCACTGGCATACAGTACCTGTACTGTTATCCACTCATGCAGCATCCACACCAGCTTACAATCACTTCTGCACTCACACAACCACAATAACCACAGTAGTGTACCATTACTGGCCAATTTACTGTACATGAAGGCTGGGGTAAGCTAGATGGTGCTCTGGTTTTGGCTCAGGTTCCTTAACCATCACCACCTAAACCATTCGCACAAAAAAGCCCCATGCCTTCCGTTCTAGTTCTGGCCCACCCAAACCACTCTGCACAGAAGAGCCCCAGTTCTCAATTGGAACATTGAGCACACACACACACACACACACATATATATACACACAATTAGGCACAAAGATACAGCTAAGCTCCCACACCAACCAAAAACTAACCACACATCAATACTGCAGACCACAAGTCACCAACCCACAGCAATTCACAAGTACAGGCAGAGCACATTCAAAAAAATGTTTTATTTCTGGCCCACCCAAACCGGTAATAGATATTGTAATCATGGTACCTAGCACAGGATAACCAGGACTGGCAAAACACCATCCCTCTGGGGTGAAAACCCCCCACAAGGGACAGGCATACCCTATGTATGGTTTCCTGGTCTGCAAATGAGGAGTGTAGGAATAGGGAAGGACAACATGGTTGGGGCAAGCTACATGGTGCTCCAATTTAGGCTATTGCCTGAATCAGAACCAACTAAACCTTTGGAATGAAAAAGCCAGCTCCATAGCACTGCTAGATGTCACCTTGGCATAACTCAAGTAGATGTGTTCCACTATGTGTTTGAAAACCACCTGTCTTGGCATGGATCAAAGTCTTTAAGCACCTGGTCAATGTCAAGTTCAACGTCATTGTGTATATGCAGGAGACCAAGCCCTGTTAGGCATTCTTCACCCATGCAGCTTTTAAGCCAGGTCTTTATCCTCCTCAATGCACTGAATGATCTTACTGCAGCTGCCACACTGACATGCATGGTTGCCAAGACAGATAGGGCTGCATTTATGTTGGGGTACAGATCAGGATGCAGATTTTCCAACATTGTCAGAATTTAATTTGATCAATCAGCCAATGCAACACTGAGCCATTTTGCATTCCATCTCAGCAACTCCAATTTTAGCTCCTTTAAGCTGCTCAAGTCAGTCTTGTAGGCATCAAACAAGTCTGCTACCCGTTCCTCCTGTAGAAGCTTGTTTGGGATGAGATACTGGGCCAGGAACCGAGAGCAGCACTCTAATAGTTGTTCCTGCAGTTCAGAAATTACATGGTCCAAAAAAGGAATGAATATGTTCTGCCTGAAGTATTCTGCTGTGTTGGCAGCACTGACATTATTCTGTTGCATTTGCCTTCCACACACTCTGGGCACGGTCTCTGCAATAAATACTGTCTCTGCCAAAGCCACAGTTTCCCAATAAAGCTCTCCAAATGTCTTCTCTAGATTCTGCCTTATTCCCTTCAGTGTTTCTATAAGGGTGGCTGCCTCTTCGAAGGCCTGAATTAGGTCAAAATTGACATGTTGCAGGTAGAGATGGAGTGGTTTTGTTAGACCCAGAATAAGCTCCACACTACAAAGGGTAACAACGAAGTCAAATTTCGTGATTGCAGTCAGCAGTCTGTGAGCTTCAGTGTCAAACTCCGCTATCTTTTCCAGTGTGCTTATGATGACCATAAATTTTGCTTTCAGGCTTGAAAGGGAATCAGTTTGGCTCATCCACCTGGTGTTTCCAGCTGCAGGAATAGACATTGTACGGTCTGCTGGCTCATCATCATAATCGGAAGGCAGGTTACCAAATTCTCTGAGCTCGGATAGAAAGACGTTGTGGTGCTTGAAAGAAGATTTCAGGGTTGAAATTATTTCTTTTGTTGTATCAAATATGTTTGCTACTGGTCTCATGGCACATGAATGAACAATTGCTGTGTTCAGACTGTGGGCCTTGCAAACAGTGTACACTGCTTCAGAGGCCCCAGCCTTGATGTTTGCTTGAACACCGTTGAGTCTTCCACTCATGTTGCTGCCTTTGTCGTAGTCTTGTCCTCTCATCATGTTTATGTCAATGCCCCATGCTGTCAAACGCCACAGGAAGAGTTCGGCTAGGCCATGACTGATGGTATCAAAACCCTCAGTGAATTCAACAAAGTCCTCACAGATTTCAACTTTACCGGAAAGATGTCTATGTACATAGCACACAGATAAAGTGATCTGTTCCTTTGTGGCCACATCAGTTGTCCCGTCTGCTATGAAGTTGTACCACTTTGCTTGCTTTACATTACTCAAGATTTTTCTCTGGATCTGTTGTCCCATTACTTTTATCAACTCATTTTGAATTTGTGACTTGTAAATTGCATTCCTGGGAGCTGCTTGAAGGTGTTCTTGTAGAGTGGTATCCAGTGCTGCAGTGTATTGCAGCACGGCATGGAAATTGCCACTGTTGCCAACTTTCCCAAGTAGTGCCAAGTTTCGCCTTCCACACAAGAGGTTGATATTAATGATATGACGTAGCACAAGCAAGGTCCTCTCAGTCACCTTGCTGGTGCGCTCCACCAAAGACTGGCTTGCATTTTTTAGCTTCCCTGCACAAACTGAAAGAAATGCATCTGCTCTAGCAACAGCATTTCCATGGTCCTTTGATTTGCTGTGCCTCTCCAGAATCTTCTTCCCATTTGACCAATCTCTCATCAGTGTGGATACCAAGTAAGGCCACCTGACGTGTTGAATATGAAGCAAGCAGCACAGAAAACTCCATCCAACAGCTGTGACTATCTAGCAAATTTGTAATCATGCAACAGCTGCCCATTAAAACACCTAAAACGCTGGCTGGGACCTTCTGAGCCCATCAGATAACCAGGAAACTGTAACCCTGGTGGTGGCTGCCACTGGGTTTCAAGAATATGCTTCCTCTGTGCATCTGTGAGATGTGCCTGATTAAAACAGCCGATGTCTTCTGCGCTACCAGGATGGTCTGATTTGTGGGTGATCAGATCAACATGATGAAATAAAAACTGCTTTTTGTTTTCACTTCACTGGGGGTCTATCACTAGTTTCAAAAACATACTATAAAAATAAAAATGGGTCAGTCATACAAAACTCTGCATGTGTTTCCATCTCTGGGTTGGGCTGACAGCATGGGCCTAGAGCTTTGCTTTTGAGGTTCATATGTTGTTATCTCAACCCCAAGATGGAAACAAGAGCCCTGTTGTGTATGGTTGCCCATACATTATTCTCTGCTATGCCATCATTATGACACTGTTAACCCTTCTTGAGTAGGTCATATCTGTCACAAACTCGCTCAGCCAGTCAACTCTCTACTCCCAAAGTGGCAACCTCTGAGCATATGATTTGTGTACAGTGAACAGACAAGGTAACCCTCTTGTCTGTTTTGTGGGTTCAAGTCACCTTAGTCTCAAGCTCTGGAAGGATTCAAACTGATAACCTCTTGTTAGCATACCCAATTATCAGGATCAGCTAATTCTGTCTTCAGGGGGCCAGATATCTTTGCCTATGGGCACCCAACCAGGTCTTTCAAATGAACCCTTAGAACTCTATGCAAGACTTTTACAGAACTCTATCCATTTCCCAGTTTGGTATACAATAAGCTCATACACAGTGTACTTATAACCTTTAAAAGCTCCACTTAAAATAAAAAGAATTGTCAAGGCACTCCAGCAGTTTCGTTTGTAAAAAAATATCTTTACTTTAAAAATATCAAAACAGAACAATAATTACAGAACAAAATATATATATCCCAACACATACAGCCTTAAAACAATCAGAAAAAAGTACAGTTCCTACAATACATACATTTAGACTGGTCTAATCTCACTCTTTTTCAGTACTGTGATGATTCTCCCTCAGTCAGATAATATTCTCTTGTTTCAGTCAGAAATATTTTCATGTGTCCCTCTGTCAGGTTCTTTCAGCACTTAAACACATTTCTGAGCCGGCCTTCTCATGAGGTCACTAATTCCTCCTTGGTGAATCAAACTCTATATTTTACAATACAGGGTCTCCAACTAAAATATTTAAAAAAAAGTATAAGATGACCTCACTGACTTTCCTCTCCACAGGTTAACTGGTCAGAACTGGTTTGTTATCTGCTACACACACACACATAAACAGTCTTTTGATGTAAGTCACTGTATTCAAATCAGAAGTGTATTTGACTCCTAAACCTCATCTGGGCCATGGGTATCTACACATCAAAGGGTATTCATGTAATTCAAGGGTTCCCTGGAAATGTATATTGGATCTTCCAGAATTATCTAGGTCCTCCCTGGCTCAGACATCAAACCTCTTCAATGTCCATTCTGGCCTGTCTTTGACACTCCTCCCCACAAGTCCTTCCCTGTCAACTATGCAAGTCAAAGGATCTCCCTGAGGGCATTATGAATGGCTAATCTTATTTCCTGGGATGAAAGCAAATTGACAAGGTAATTGCACCCAGATCTCTGCAGTTTAAAATACCTCCTGTCCTTTGAACTTATCCCTGGGGGTCTTGATGCGTCAGTTACAGTAAGACAGCCTTTTCCTTGAACTGACCCTTCCCTTCACATATTTTATATGTAATAACAAAAATTAATACAGCACTCGAGCACTCAGAGCTGGCTGTCTATGTCACACTCCTCCCCACCTAGAGTGAATTTGGGGGATCTATCCCCTACATGGAATAAGCTTTCCAAATCAGTTCACTCCTCCTAGACCCTAAACAGTCCATCTGAGTTCTTATTTTTGGCTCCAGCCCTATGTACGATTTTCAAATCATACCCTTGTAAAGCAAGACTCTATCTGAGCAGTCTGCCATTGTTTTTCCCCATCTGTGACAACCAAACCAGGGGGTTGTGGTCAGTCTGCACCACAAAAGGCTGCCCATACAAGTATGGCTCCAATTTCTTTAGGGCCCACACTAGGGCAAGGCACTCCTTTTCCACCATGGAGTATGCTTGTTCCCTGGGGAGCAGCTTTTGGCTCAGGTAGGCTATTGGGTGGTCCCTCCCTTCGTTGGATGTCTGGCTTAGTACTGCCCCAATACCCACATCTGAGGCATCTGTCTGAACTACAAAGGTTTTGCTATAGTCTGGATTTGTCAAAACAGGAGCACTGCACAGTGCCTCCTTCAGTTTGGTAAAGGCTTCCTCACAGGCTGGACCCCAGGTGATTTTCCTTGGCATTTTTTTCTTTGTCAGGTCAGATAGGGGAGAAGCCAGGGCACTGTAATTTGGTACAAATTTTCTGTAGTACCCTGCTGTCCCGAGAAAAATCCTGACCTGCTTTCTGAGTTTTTGGTCTGGGCCATGTCTGTACTACCTCTATTTTTATCTGGTTAGGACGGAGCTACCCCCAGCCTGAGGTATGTCACTTCTCCCATGGCCACCTGGCACTTCTTGGCTTTGACAGTGAGCCCGGCCCTCTGTAATCTGCCCAGAACTTCCCTAAGGTGTGACAGGTGTTCCTCCCAGCTGGTACCAAAGATGGCAGTGTCATCCAGGTATGCCACAGTGTACTCCTCAGTACCATTTAACACCTGGTTCACCAACCTTTGGAAAGTAGCCAGGCATTCTTCATTCCGAAAGGCATTACTTTGAACTCAAATAAGCCTATCGGAGTGATGAAGGCTGACCTCTCCCTAGCTCTGTCCATCAATTCTACCTGCCAATTCCCCTTGGTCAGGTCAATGGTCATAAGGTAGATCACCCCCCAACTTGTCCAGGAGTTCATCCGTCCGGGGTATCAGGTGGGCGACTGACTTCATGACTGCATTCAGTCCATGATAGTCTACACAGAAATGAGTCGAGCCATATGGCTTGGGTACAAGGACTATGGGTGAGGCCCGGGGACTGTGGGATCTCTGGATTACCCCTAAATCAAGCATCTCCTCCACTTCCCTTCTCATGTCCTTTTGGACAGCTTCTGACACCCGATATGCTGTCCGCTGTATGGGCGCCTGTGTCCCTGTCTCCATATCGTGTGTTGCTAAGGGGGTTAGTCCAGGCTTGGTGCTAAACAAGGGGACAAAGTCTGCTAAAACCTCCCTCGCTTTCTGGATTTGGCCCGAGGTCAGCTGGGGAGACAATTTTACTGCCTCCACAGAGGACTCCCGCTTACTCTCTTCCAGCAAGTCTAGAAGGGGGTCTCCTTTGTGCGTCCCTTCCCCATGACTACACACTGCGAACACCATGTCAGCCCTATTTGCATAAGGCTTCATCATGTTGACAAGGTACATCCTTTCTGTCTGTCTTTGGTTTGGTAATTCCACAATGTAGTTCACATCATTTACCTTCCTAACCACTTTGTATGGTCCTGCCCACTCAGCCTGCAGCTTGTCTTTCTGGACCGGAATAAGGACCATGACTTCCTGACCCACCATGTACGAGCGAGCTCTGGATCTGCGGTCGTACCACACTTTTTGTTTCTGTTGGGCAGCTGCCAGGATGCTCTGGGCTGTCCCCATAAGCTCCTTCAGCCTTTCCCTAAACCTAAGGATGTGATCCACAATGAGAGTTCCCTGGGTGGCATGCTTGCCTTCCCAGTCCTCCTGGATCAAGTCTAGGGGCCCATGTGCCCAGCGTCCATATATAGAGTTTAAAGGGGGAAAATCCTGTCAATTCTTGGGCACCTCCCTGTATGCAAACAACAGGTGGGGAAGGTATTTCTCCCAGTCCCTCACATGCTGTTCAGCAAATGCCCGGAGCATTGACTTTAGGGTACCATTGAATCATTCCACAAGTCCATTGGCTTGTGGTTGATACGGTGTCATGCATCTCTGCACCACCCCACACTTCTCCCATAAACATTTCATCAGGTCCGACATGAAGGAACCCCCTCAATTGGTGATTACCTCCTGTGGAAACCCAACATGGGAGAAGATCCCCAGTAAGGCATATGCCCCTTTGTCTGTCCTCAGAGAGGATAGGGCGACTGCCTCTGGGTACCAGGTGGCATAATCCACCAGTCAGGATGAATCTCTTCCCTGAGGAGCTGGGGGTATTTAAAGGCTCCACAATATCCATTTCCACCCTCTGGAATGGCTCCTCCACTATGGGCAATGGGATCAGGACTGCTTGGGTTTTCTTGCTTGCCTTCCCTATTTCTTGGCACTGGTGACAAGACCTGCAATACTCCTTCACCTGCTTGGTGAAGTTAGGTCAATAGAAATTCTGGGCCAACCGCTGCATAGTGCGCATGATTCCCAGATGACCAGACAAGGGAATATCTTGGGCAATCTTGAGCAATTGCTCATGATACCCCTGGGGAACAATATGCTGCCTGCCTAGCATCCCTCCCTCTGTCTATACTGCCTGAGTATACATAAGTCCATTTTCCCATAAACCTTATGTCTGCCATCACCTTCCTGTGTGCCGTCCAAGTCTGCCCAAGCCCTCAGCTTCTCTAAACTAGGGTCACTTCTCTGAGCAGCTGTGAACCCCTTGCACATTCCCAAGGCATGGGACAGGTCCACTTCAGTCACTAAACTAGGGTCACTAGCACTAGCATCAGGGCACTCAGGATCACTGTCAATCCCAACCTTCTGACAAAGGGTCAGCCCTCCCTTTTCAGAGTAACCCTCTGTAGCTGTGTGGTTACTTGCTACTGAGGAAATTTCTAACCCCTTTTTACCAGTCTCCTCATCTGGAGACACAGGCTGGGGAGCCAGCCTCTCAGTGGTTTCCACAATGGTATCTGTGGGGTTCAGGGAACTACAATTTTCCCTTGCCACTTGGCTACAGGTAACTGCACATGCCATCCCCTGCTGAAGATTATTACCCAGGATCACATCCACTGCTAATGTTTTGGCTACAGCCACTTGTTGCATAGTTCACCCTGTTTCACCCCAGTCTAGGAGAACACTAGCGAGGGGCAATGGTTTCTCCCCACCCACAAAGTCCTGTACAGTGATGTATTTATTGGGTATAAGTTGACCAGGCTGTACCAGATCCCCCTTTACCAAGGTCAGGGATGCCCCTGTGTCCCTTAACCCCTGTGTCTGTACACCATTCACCATGACTGGGTGCACATGTTCCCTCATGTTCACTGGCATGCTTCCAGGGACACACAAACAACCCACTTCTTTTCTAGCACCTGGTTGTGTATTATTGATCACCTTTTTGGGACACTGTCTGGCAGTATGCCCAGTTTCTTTACACAACCAGCATTCATTTCTTCTCTCAGAGAAATATTTTCTCTGAAACCTGGGGCTAACTGGTTTCAATGGAGGCAGAGAAGGTTTTAGCTGCCCTGAAGGCACATTTTTCCTTTTCTGTGCTGCCCCACCCACCCCATTCACTCTCAGAGCAGGTCTGCTCTTGGCATAGTGGTCCGAGAGTTCAGCAGCCTCTTGCACTGTTTTGGGATCTTGGTCCTCTAGCCAGGTTTTTAGCTCTGCCTGGCATGCCCAGAAAAACTTTTCTAGCAGAATCACATTTTCAATTTTATCAACAGAGTTTGCCTCAATTCCTTCCCACCAACGTTTTAAAAACTGACATTGTTTCATGGCTAGCTCCTCATAGCTCAAGTCAAGGCTTCTCCTGAGCTTACGTAATTTAGCTCTGTATGATTCAGCAGTTAATTCAAACTTTTTTAACAGTGCAGCTTTAAGTTTGCTGTAATTATCTCTGTCCTCAGTGTCCATTTGACCCAATGCATCCTGAACTGTCCCAGTAAGTAGCTCCAGGACTCTCTAGGAATTTTATCCTGAAAACAAACTTTTTCAAAAGAATTTAAAAAGGTATCCATATCCTCCCCCTCTTTAAATTTGGTTATTATTTTGGAGTTCAATTTGTAACCCAGTCCTGCAGTCCCAGTTAAATCCAAACCACTTACCTGCTCTGGTGCCGCTGGTTAGAGTCATATCTTCTCCAGTTCATGTTGCCTCTGGCACTCCTGCTCCACAGGGTCAGCGTCTTTCTGTTCTTGCTCTGCCTCTCTGCATTCTCACTCTGCCTCAAAGTTAACCTCTCGCTTCTCTCGCTCCCTCTTCTCCTGGAACTCCAGCTCCATCCTGCACAACTCAATTTGCAGCCTGAGCACCTCTGGATCCAGGATACTTGAGACCTTCCCCTGATGCTGTGGCCCTTCACTGACAGTGGCCCTGTTGTCCTCCTCATCGGATCTGGACACTGCACTGGCCGCTAGCCCTGCCACACTCAAGGTCTGGTCCTTTTCAGTCAAGGTTTGTGACTCGCTGATCTTGGTATCTGCTACCATCAGGGCATCTATGAGGTTCTGCTTGCTGGCTTTCACCACAAACAGGACTCCTCTGTCCCCGCACAACTGCTTTAAGGAGTCTACAGTGTGCCTGCTGTAGTCAAAAGTCATCTTTCCTAACTACTGTTACTCTGACTAGCATTTTAGAAAAAAAAATATAATGGGTTGTAACTTGACTATAAGCCAAGGGATATAGTTCTGTTTCCTTTTGAAATAAAGCACTGCCTTTCTTTTTTTTTTTCAAGTGAGCTGAACAGTCTCAAGCTGACACACTGAACAATAAAGCTTATGCCATCAAACTTTTTCGCACCGCTGCCAACCAATCTGTCACAACCCCACTCAGCAGGTCAGCCCTCTGCTCCCAAAGTGCCAACCTCCGAGCATTGAATTGTGAACAGTTAACAGAACAGGGTAACCCTCTTGTCTGTTTTGTGGGTACGAGTCACCTTTGTCCCAAGTTCTGGAGGGATTCAAACTGATAACCTCTTGTTAGCACACCCAGTTGTCAGGCTCAGATAATTCTGTCTTTGGGAGGCCAGATATCTTTGCCTACGGGCACCTAACCAGGTATTACAAAATGAACCCTTAGAACTTTATGCAAGACCTAGAGAACTCTTACCTGTTTCCCAGTTTGGTACCACAATAAGCTCATGCCCAGTGTCAACTGTAACTATCTAAGCTTCACGTATAAAAAAAAGAATTTTCAAGGCACACCAGGCAGTTTAATTTTTTTAAATATATATCTTTACTTTAAAATAGGTAAAAATAGGAAAACAGTAAATACAGAACAAGATATCACAACACATACAATCTTAAAAACAAAACAGGTTTAAAAGTGCAAATTCCTACAACCCATACACTCAGACTGGTCTTATCTAATGTATCCTTACTTTCTTAATCTTTTAGTGCTTTGACGTTCCTCTTTCTCAGTCAGAAAATGAATGTCTCTCTTTGACTCTAAGGTCTGCTCAGTATACTTAAAAACAGTCTTGAGTCGGCCTTCTATCTGAGATCACCTAACTCCGCCTTGGTGTATTAAAATTTATATTTTATAACACAGGATGTTCTAATAAGATCTTTTAAAAAAATAGGTGACATCAGTGAATCTCCTCTCTTTATGTGACTTCCCCAAATCAGTCTGTGATCTGCTTTACACAGACATCAAAGTCTCTTTGATGTAATTAACTGGCTTCCTCTGATGATACCCCCAAACAAATGCATATAGGACTTCCCAATTTAGTCTGGAACATGCTTCACACAGACATCAAAGTCTCTTTGATGTAATTAACTGGCTTCCTTGGAAGACACCCCAAACACATGCATATGCCCCTTTCTTCATGACACCTAGTGCAAATCAAAGGATTTCCCTGAGGACGTCATACATTGATATTTTAGTTCCTGGCTTCAAAGCAAATTGACAAGCTAATTGCATCCCAGATATCTGTAGGTTAATCTACATCCTGTCCTTTGAACTTATACGGGGCGGGGGTTGATGTCTAATTTCAGCAAGACAGTAGTTTCTTCTGACAGACACTCCCCTACATATTTTATATTGCAGAAACAATATCATAGTGTAATCAGAACCAGCTGTCCACGTGCCACAGGGGTTATCTAAACTCATTATTTATGCAGGGGGGCTATGCACCCCCTGCACACCCCTTTGTGGGGGACAAGCCCCCTGCACCCCCCAGCTTTAAAAAAACAACTTCAGGGGTAGATACTGGGGGAAAGATGTGAACACAGGAGGGGGGCTACTCTGTGGAGTAATAGTCTGCACGGGAGAATGTTGGAGGGGCAACATGTGGGCAGGCGGCAAACAAAGCTGGGACTAAATAAAAATGTTTAATAAATAATTTCATTGCAACACCAACCAAAATAAAAACACAAACCTCACACCAGTTCCAAAACCCAGACTACCACCATCATAGACCATGCCCTTAACCACCAGCCCAGACAGCCAGCTCAACTCAGCCCTCCCAAACAAACCCCTATATCCTTCTTTCTCTAACTCTCCCTTACAATACAGTTCCAGCCATCCTTTCCACTCGCTGTCATTCCTCCTTGCTATTCTCTTACACTCGCTATTAACACAGGCGCTCAAACTGAGTAACTCAATTTGAGTCACCTATATTATGGATCACCTCCTCTGGTAAGTTGTGCTCCAGGGAAGATGTGGACAAGTTGGTATGGATGACATGAGGGGTGCTCAAGATTGCATATGAGCTGGAGAAGCCCAATATCTCAATGGATCCCCTCCTCACAATGCACCAAAATTCCACAAGACAGTACTTCCCCACCTGCCAAGCCCTAAAGGCCATTCAAAACAAGAAACTTGAGGTGGTAGAGCCAACTAGGATCCCAGAGAAGTGGGCCATTGAAAAAAACCTACCCACTCTGAATATCACAAGATGGCCTAGTGCACAAACCCTAAGGTGAACCCCCCCCATCTTGGCCATCTTGGAGCTCTAAAAGAGGACCATTTTCCCCAACTGAGAGCTCAGCAGCCCAAAAAGACCCCATAGACAAAAAGGTGGAGAAGCACCTGAAAAAAAATACATGAGGTCGCTGGGATGGTACTGTTAGTGGACACTGCCGTGTAGTACACCAGCAGGGCCATGCTCTGATGGGTTGAGTCCATCATGCAGACCATCCCTGACTCCTCCCAATAATAGGTAATGCTGGTTGCTCTATCCAGATCACATGCTACATAGTAGATGCATCATGCATCATCAGACATCATGAAGCTTGGTACCAGAGCCACAGTCCTTGTCAACCATGCTAGGATAGCTTTATGGCTAAAGCCATGGCAGGCAGATGGTGAATCCTAAATCACACTTCTCAGGCTCCCATTCAAAGAGGACCACCTATTCAGAGACACAAGCACTCCTTTCCTCAGTGAAAGGTCAGATGCCAAACAGATGACAGAAAAGTAGGATCTTTACCTCCCTTCACAGTGGTCATTTTGCCCCAAGTTCAGGAGCTCCCAAGGTCAAACAAAGTCACTCAACAGCCAAATACCATGTGGTGGGGCCTCAAAGCCCCAATTTCAGTCTTAACTATCACAGTTTAGAAACAGTGGTGACTCTGGCAGAAAAAACGGTGCTGGCTTCAAAAAGTCAAGAGGGGGCCCCACCAGCAAGAGACAATAAACTGAGGCAGGCCTGGGCAGACAACACTTGAGTGGGGGAAGGGGTGAATTCAACTGTTCACTAAGCAATGGGTCCAGACCACAACGGACAGGTGGATCTGGAAACTCATGACTCACGGATATACCGTAGAACTCACACAAAGGACAATTCCACACAGACTGATGGTGTGACTGATGCCCCTGTGCCATGACAAGGCCGAAGCAGTCCATCAAGTCTTGCTCAATCTTTCCAACAACAGGCTCATTGTATCTGTGCCACACCATGAGCAGGACATGGGGGTATACTCTATGTTCTTTATGATCCCCAAGAAAACAGGCAGACTCCGCCCGGTGCTGGATCTCAAGCTCCTCAACTAGTACATTACCTACAAAAAATTAAAGATGGAGACTCTCAGGTCCACATTGATGGCCATTCAACCAGGCAATTTCCTCACCTCAATCGACCTAAAAGGCACCTACCTCCACAGCCCTATTCATCCCAGTCATCAAAATTTTTCAGATTCAATGTGGAACTGCCAACATTTTCAATACACATGCCTCCAGTTTGGGTTGGCCTTGGTCCCAAGGGTATTCCCAAATACTCTGGTAGTGCTTGCAACAATTCTTTGCAAGAAGGGGGTGCACGTCATTCTCTACCTGGACAATTGGCTCATACGGGTAAGATCCCCAATTCAGGCACAGGAGGACACAGAACTAGTAATTAATTGCCTCCAGTGGCATGGCTAGGTCATTAACCAGGACAAAAGACAGTTAGTCCCCACCCAGGGCATCATGCACCTAGGTGCAATGATCAATATGCACCTAGGCCTAGTCACCCTAATGGAAGAAAAAATTCACAATATGATCCTGATCATTGGGTTGATATGAAATCAACACAACAGACCAATACATGTATATCTGTAGCTGCTGGAGTTCATGTCATTGATGATAGCCATGGTGCCATAGGCACAGCAGCACATACATCCACTCCAGAGATACATTCTCAACGCATGGGACCAGACCTCCCAGAACTTCGAATACAGACTCAGTCTGGCCTCTGACATTCTGAACAGTTTAATGTGTTCGACAAACAGACATAATTTTGCCCAAGGCATGCCATTGTCAGTGATGCCTATGGCGACAATTATGACAGAGGCAAGTCTCCTAGGCTAGGGAGCCATGCTGGGTCACCATGTCACTCAAGGCAGGTGGTCTCCACCAGAAGCTCATCTACCCATAAACATGCTGGAGATGAGAGCAGTGCACCACACCCTGTTATTCTTTGCTCCTCATGTCACAGATCAGGCAGTCCTAATCAGGACAGACAACCAAGTCACCACGGTGTAAAAAAACAGACAATGGGGAACCCGAATAAGGGAAATGCTCAGGGAGGCACTACAAACATTAAGAGGAGCAGAACAAAAGCTGCTGATGATCTCAGCCACATACTTGGCTGGCAAGCTGAACTCTCAAGCAGACTGTCTCAACTGAGTCACACTTGAGCAGGCAGAGTGGCATTTGCATCCCCAGATGTTTCAGTCCCTCAATGAAAGATGGGGGCCATTTCAAGTTGAGCTGATGGCATCTTGCCACAACACACAGCTACTTTGGTTCCACTCATGCTTTCATGACAATCAGGCTGAAGAAGTCAAGATGATGGTGGCGTCATGGAATTTCAACAAGGCCTAAGTCTTTCTACCCACCCACAATGATTCTGAAAGTGGTTCTCAAGCTCAGATCAACAAAGGTCACAGTGGTGATGATAACACCAGACTGGCAACGGAGATTATGGTATTCTCTTCTCAGAGCAAAGTTAATTGATAACCCTTGGCATCTCCCTCACCACCCAGATTTCCTCAGCCAAGGTCCAATCCTTCACCACAACCTCAAAGTCTTCAGCTTGACAGCATGGATGCTGAAAGGCAAGCACTATTTAATGAGGGATACCTTCCTAGAGTGGTCGAACAGCTTTTGCAATCCAGAAGACAACTGACAAATAAGACTTATCATTGACATTGGCAGATCTTCTGTAAGTGGTGTACAGCAAAAGGCATGTCCCCTTCGGTAGTGGGACTTCCCCAAATTCTAGATTTTCTAAATGATGAGGCAGACAAAGAGCTTGCATACTCCTCCTTGAGGGTACAGGCTTTGGCTATCTCTGCAATGCAAGGCTCCCTTTCTGGGGTAGGGCAGAAAGGTTTGCAGCCAGATGCAGTCTGGCTGCTGTGGGTGGTACAGATTATATCCCCCTATACTAGGCCCACCTTCCCTCCATGGCAACTTAATCTGGTCTTGAATGGCCTTCACAAGCCTCCTATCCTAGCTGATTCCCCGGCATGGGGCCATACCATTGCATGGTACTAGCGCATAGCAATGTACCATGCTGTAAATTCAGCAGATACATTGCTGCCACAGAGACATACTCCCAAAACCAATTTCAGTGACAAAAATATCTCTTATTTTCTTTATCTGTGGCAGGGCTCTGCCCCCACAACCCCCATTATGGGGGCTGTGCCTCCGAAACCCCCCCTTAAAATAATCAACTCTGTGGGGGGTCAACTCAGGGACAGGGTGAAACACCGTGGGTTGAGAAAAATAAAGAAACTGCACAATGCAGTTTCCAAAAAGTCTGGGACCGGGGTTTGAGCCCTAGTCCACAGACACACAGCACCCTCCTGTAGTGCCACAGCTCATCGCACTGAGCCACAGCAGCAGCTCGGTGGACCACTTCCCAAATGGAGGTCTTCAACTCCACAGAACCCCTCCTCCTCCCCCCATCCATGTGCAATAGGGTACAATACCACACATACACTATATCTGTCTTGCGAGGTTCTGTACCCTATTGCGCTAGTGAACTGCACAATGCCTTCCACACGGTATTCTCTGCGTGGTATAGTATGTGACATCTTGACCTGGTAGGTCACTGGGTGACTCTCAGAGTGGTCTTTCTGATGGCTATGTGCTTATCCAGAGTGATGAGCACAAGTAGCAATACAATGAAAAATGTTTTTTTAAAAGCTAGTCTCAGTTGCAATTAATAAAAATATTAGAATATTTTTCAAATCTACTTTTCTAGGTAGAGTACCATCTTTACTTTGTACATGACTCTTTTTTAATTTCTCCATCTGTTCCTAACTAACCCTCGCTTGGTCTATAGTGCTATTTCTAAGTCAAATGTGGTGGCCATCTTTTTTCATCTTCCTTTTTTTTTGCCTGAGAAAAAGATTAACTCCTTTATAAAATACTCAGATTTTGGTGGAAATAGAAAATGTTACATCCAAATAAAACTAAAAGATGTCTGGAATGTATTATAGTGAACAAAACTAGAGTCAAATGTTTTACCCAATTTCATTGAACTGCTGCTATAAACTAATCCAATATAAGCCTTGTATTCCTGTAAACTGCACTTGCACTGTCACTTTGTCCCTGTCGATGTATATACTGTATGCCATTATAAAAATGGCATTACAAATTGAGGGTTCATTTTGGCTAAAGCCATTCCAGTAGCCCTACATTAATCTCTTATTAGTTGCCATGTGAAGATGCTTTACAATTAGCTAGAACAGAGAAACAAGTCCCCATTCTCAAAAGAATTCCACTGCTAAGTTCTAAACTGTTCCCTTCATCCCCAGTTGGATCTGGTGACCGCAATGGTAAAACTATCCCTGGCATCAGCTGATAGCAAACCCATGTCCATGAAAAGTGAGTTAATGAGAATCCTTTTGTTTGAGGTTACCTGACAATGGTAATACAACATTGGAACTCACAGCCTCACTTAATGCCTGAATACTTGAAAAAAATGCATTAAGAAAACACCCCCCCCCACTCTTTCCTAAGATTTGAAGGTGCTTTGTTGTAAACAGTGCTGATGGCAGAACAGTGACAGAATGCTCAGTATTAGTGATGAGCATTCTGTAACAAGGAATAGAAAGTCCTTAAGTATTGCCATGAGTAGAAATGTGCAAACACCCCCAACCCATGTGCATACAAATGATATGTCTCGGTAAATCTTATTATGTTATGTGCATTTCCTCAGTGATTCTGATTTTCAGTCAAATTCTCCTTTCTTTTTTTATTCCTTTCTTCCAGTTCCATACTTTTATCTAAAGAATGAGACAGAATCACTCAACCGATTTACCAAGGCATCCCATTTGCATGTGTTTGCATGTGTGTGTGTGTGTGTGGGGGGTCTTGCATATTTCTAATCTTTTCAATACTTTAAGAATTTTCTATTTTTGTTACAGAATGCTCATTACTAACATTCACTATTTTGCTATAAAAAGTTTAAAAAATATAATAATACTTCTATTGTGGTAGGACTCTTTGCATTTTATCATGCAGGTGCAGGACTGAATCATTTCTGCGAGCTTCAGTTTAAAATTCTGAAGTTTACAATGTTCCCTTTTTACAAGACAGCAAACATGACAACTGTTTATTAACTACGGTACATGACAAAAAAACTACTGTGTAACTGAGACTGGGCTCCCCATGCAGTGTGAAACTGGTTGCAATAAGAGCATTTTTTTCAGACTCCAAAGCAATCAATCACATATGTGGGGTCATGATCCCAACATTGGGCACATT
The DNA here is from genome assembly GCA_016271365.2 of Neoceratodus forsteri. NCBI lineage: Eukaryota > Metazoa > Chordata > Ceratodontiformes > Ceratodontidae > Neoceratodus > Neoceratodus forsteri. The sequence goes on along the minus strand of CM057455.1, from coordinate 1,073,025,934 downwards.
GCTAGACAACATCAAGTCACTGAGAAAGAAAGTAACTGAGATGCAAACTTTGATCGCCTCAGAATGGTCATTCCATCATGTTGGTAGACAAGGCAGATGGACTACTTTGTGTTGTGGTCAATCTTAGTATAAAAAAACCTGAAAAACAAAAGCTACATGTGTACAACCATTTTTAACATTTCATAATAGCAATAAAGTATGTCTGAGTGTTATGTTACTATACTGTTAATCACACCCTGGGAGCATGTGGCACTCAGCTTTGCTTTGTGCCACAGTAGAACCCCAGGGTGTGATTAACAGGCCATTAACTTAACTTTCAGAAATACCCTATTGCTTAAATATGTACTGTATCTTCTTCTGTATTTGCTATAATATACTGTGGGGTACCTCTGAACAAGCATTTGTCAATGCTGAATGTTGGCTTGCTGATATTAGCATTGGACATGCAGGAGTTAGACAGATGCAGAATAGGAGTGGCAGTGAAGAATTAAACTCATGCCAATCTGACCTCCACCCTGCAGAGATGGACAGGCATTGGGGTGTGCCTGTGGGTTGTTGTCCATAATGCTCACAGCATTTCACCTCACCCTATCCTGTAGACACTGACAAGTGTTGAGGTGTGCCTTGGGGTGTTCAGCTTCACAGTCACCCCATTTCATAAGGACATATGCTGAAATGTGTGCAGTACAGGAGAATGTGGTGAAGTCTGGGGCTGAAGAGTGCAAGGCACACCTCAATGCCTGTCACTGGCTTCAGGGTTGGGGTGGGATGTTATGAGCATTACAGCTGGTGATCCAAAGTTATGCCTCTGATGCCTGTCAGCCTGTAAAGAGTGTGATGGTATAGTTAGAAACCCTAACTCCCCGGGCGTGTGTTAGTATTTGCACTACAAATTTTCAGCATGACCTTTTTGTGGCCCTCACCTCATGAAAGCATTTGGGACCTCTTCTCATGAACAGTGGCAGAGTGATTTTGTTAATGTGTTCCAAATTTTGAGTTCCCACAGCCACCGTGCCATTCTGTAAGGCCATCAAGAAATGTAGGGTAATGAGTACCAACGCCTGTAGTCTGGGCAACAAGCTCCCTGAACTGGTAGCCTTGATGGGAGAGGTAAGTACGGGGTGAGTGGGGTCTGGGGGAGGTAGGGTGTGCATAGGGTGGGTACGGGTTGAGGGAGGGGCCACCAAACTCAACAAGAGACTGTTTTCTGTTTTACAGGTTTAAAAAAAAAACATTGTGGGATTTTTTTTTTTTAACAGGGACTTTTGGGACCCTGGGGTGGGCTCCCAGTGTGCCACCTGAGTGTTTTTTTTTGGGGGGGCTGTGTAGCCGATGGGGGATTGGGCACACTGTCGGCACATACCGAGGTTGGGGAGAGCCGAAGGGGATTGGGCACCCCCCCAGCACACAACAAATCGGGGGGGATATTATACTGATGGAGAGTGGGCTCCCTGTTGGCAAATTGAACTGGGAAGGGGGGCTGAAGCCGACGGGGATTGGGCCCCCTGTCAGCAAAGAAAGACTGTTGGGGCGGCGCATGATGCTGAGGGGGATTGGGCACCACCTCAGCACACAACAAATGGGGGAGGGGTTACAGTATGCCAGTGGGGAGTGAGCTCCCCTGTTGGCAAATGAACTGGGTCAGGGACACCAAGGTACCACCCTGCAGTGATGGGTCACTCCCTCATTGTAGCGGCTGATTCATTTCAAGGTGGTGGCATACTGGCTGAACTAGTGTCAGCAGCAGCATGCTACTGTATTGGGGAAAGCGGGCCAAGCCTCAAAAGGCACTGGGGCCATTGGCCCCCACAGTTTAGCACCTCCAAAACCCCTCTTCTCTCCTAAGCTGTGACAAAATGTTTCTTGTACATGCACGCAAGCAAACATAAAAAGGGACGTTGTCTCAGCAGGCTTACTTGGTTATCAAAATTTATCCAATAAATAAATAAAGCTGGCCTACCTAACCAGTGAATGAGCATCCATCTGGGAATTCTCCCCTTTTCTGATCCCCATTTTGGCAGGATCCAGTTGGACCAGAACCACACTTTAAATTGCCCTGTATCCCCACACCCACTCCTCATCCCTGATCCACTCCTAGTGTCCCAGTGCATCAACACTCCTGGCTTCTTTGCTGTCCCTCTCATACCCTGGCCCTTTCTAATATTTTTTTTTCTGACCTGGTGCAGCAATGCAATCCCCCTTACAACTTACTTATTTATTTATTGAAATGTTTCACCAGGAGGGCACACTGAGCAACAAGTTACTCGTCTCACGGTGCCTCCTGGGGGGAGTGGTTACATAGGGTTGTGAAGGATGATCAGTTACAATAGTATGTGGGTAGTACAAACAATACAACATTGTAAGATTGTGCAACAGCTGGAATACAAGGTATTGTACAATAAACAGTAGATGAACATTGGGTAAATTACAATACATGTCCAAAATCATACAAAAGAACATATGAACGTACAAAACCCATAGAACCATTTATCGTACATGAGTGTACCAGGAGCAGGCTCGCGGTAGTATGCAAGTGCTGCTGGAGTAAAAAGGATGGGGTTAGGTTGTGCACACTGGTGACCCAGAAGGGCAGGTGGAGAAGGGGGGGAGAGGCAAGAACTGAATATGAGGAGAAGGGGTAGCCATATCCTGATTCTCCCTTCAGAATTTTGAGAACCCTGATGGGGGGGGTCATAATGGGAAGGCAGAAAACTGGGACAGGTATTAAGGTGGGTTAAAGCAGAAACAGCTGAGGGAAAAGTAATTGTGTAGGGCAGAGGTAAGGGAGTAGCTGGAGGGGGAGTGTCATATTTCAGGGGGGAGGGAATTCCAGATTTTAGGGAAACGATGGGCAAAACCAGTCTGATGGATGAGGGTGGAGTGGTGAGGGACCGTCAAGGTGCAGGTGTCATTTGATCTGAGACAGTGGGTTAGGGGAGGTGGAGTGGACAGAGAGGATGAGAAATAGGAGGGGAGCCCCACAAACCAGAATTTGGAGGTTAGTTTGGCACAGTGAGAGATGCGTCTGTGAGATAGTGGTAGGAAGGTTAGAGATCGATAGAGTTCACAGTGGTGGGAGCGGGAAGGGGAGTTAATAGCAAAGTGGCAGAAGGAGTTAAAGAGAGTGTCCATCTTGGATAAGGAAGATTTGGGAGCAGCACCATTGACTATGTTGCAGTAGTCAAAGATGGGGAGTATCACCTTCTGGACAATTTCGTGCCTCGCAGTCAGCGGGATGCAACTATGATTCCTGTACAAAGCACCAAGCTTGGGGTACAGTTTCTTCAGGATGGCATTGATATGCACAGAGAAGTTGAGGTGCTGGTCCAGCCAAACTCCCAGATATTGACATGAGGAGGTGTCCTCTAAGATGGTCCCATCAAGGGTGTGGAAGGCAGGTAGGGCCGGGACCCTAGAGAGACTCTGCCTGGTGCCAAAGGTCATTGAGACTGTCTTCTTGGCATTTAGAAAAAGCTGGTGAGAAGCAAACCAGAGCTGAACTTGGTTGAAGTAATGCCGTAAGTTGGTTTGCACGGCAGCAGGGTTTTTAACGGAACTGTTCAAAACAGTATCATCAGTGTATATGTGGATAGAAGAGGATGAGCAAGCTATGGAAAGATCATTAAGGAAAATGAAGAAGAGTAGGGGACCAAGCACTGAGCCCTGAGGGACACCAGTGTTGATGGGAAGTGGAGGGGAGATGGAATCAAGGATTCTTACTGATTGGGTCCTGCCAATGAGCTAAGATTTAAAACAGTTGGTGGCTGATGGAGCAAGGCCAGCTGAGAAGAGTGACTCAAGAAGCAGGGGATGGGAAATAGTGTTGAAAGCTTTGGCTAGGTCGACAAAGATGGCCGAGGTAATCAGGCCATCATCCATCACTGAAAGGATGGAGTCAGTAAGCTTGAGGAGGGAGGTGGTTGTTGAGTGGTTTTTCCGAAAACCAAACTGGAAGGGGGTGAAGAAGGAGGAAGGAGCAAGGAGGAATACTTGTACAAGTTCTGAAGGTTTCAGTATTATAAGAGGCTGTGACAAGCTTTATGGGTACCACAATATCTTACTAAATGGCCATGTCAGCCCTTTTGCTTCGTGGCACTCATCCCCTTTCCCACATGGTTGCAATAATATTTGCAACCATATGGGAAGGGTTTATGGCCCCTTCAAAGCATGGATCTATGGTGTAAATTTTCTAGTGGCACTAAGAATCACAGTGGCCACTTAACACTATTGATTGATTGATTGATTAAAAGTTTATTTTTTCACAGGAATATCATTTGTTAGGACAAAGTCCCATTTACAACAAAGTCCTGCATATAAATTCTAATACAATTACCAATAACAATTGACATTTGACATAACTAATAAAAACAAACATAATCACACTCTACATACATACATACATTATTTAAAGCACATACATAAAAAATACAAACTATCAAACAATTCATTTTTAAATTTAAAAAAATCTAAATTTGTTTTCTGTAATTCAATCAAACCATTCCAACTTTGTGCTACACTATTCTGGAGCATACTATCCCCTAATCTATTCAAACTTCTACACATTGGGATATTACTTAATGGATTCCTAGTCTTTATATATGATTCATTATTTATCTTTCTTTTTAATTGCTTATACAAAGGATGGTTATACTTTTTGTGAATTATCTTATGGCATATAATAAGCCAAAGATAATTTCATTTGCTTCAGGTTGAAGCCAATTTAACTTATTATAAATTATACAATGATGCTTATTTTTAATAGTTCCAGAAGCAAATTTACCTAGCCTATAATGTATTTGATTAACCAAATTTAAAAGCAGTTTTAGTTGAATTCATGTAAATTATAGAACCATACTCCAATATAGGTAACAGCATCTGTTTGCCAAACTCTTTGCCACCAAGGAAACTCCATAACTCTTCTAAGGGCCCTAATCTTCTATTCACTTTCTTTACCTGAACTGATATATGATTTACATATGTCATCCTAACATCTACTTGAAACCCTAAGTATCTGTATGTTAATACATTTTCAATCTTTGTACCATCTTGTAAATGTAATTGTGGTTTGAACTCTTTTCCTCTATATGAACCAATCGAAAACAAGATGGTTTGTGTTTTTTTAGCATTTAAAAGAAGACCAGATTTATGGGTGTAGAAATATCTTATTTTAAAATTTGGCCCAGTACTCATATTTGGTAGAAACATTTGGGTATTACTTCCTTCCTAGGTTGCCAGAGATAGTTCTCTGGTCACCCCACCCCTGCAGCGGTCTCCTGTTCCCCACCCCCTACCTAATACATGAAACTTTAGATAAAAGCTGGCATCTTTCCAGCACTGGACTTATCCTAATGCTATCTTTTAAATCATTCCCACTCTCTATAAAAAACTCATGGTCTGCTACTGAAGTGTAGCAGTTGGTTACCCCTTATTGTTATAATCTCATATCCCCTATCCATTATGGGGAGCCACATATTTGGGTTTTAATGTCTCAGGCTGTAACTGTTTGAACTGCTAGTCCTTCCCTTAAACAACACTTCTGTTCTGTCTGAATTCATGTGTACACAGCTGTCAGCTGATAGCTTTAGAGTGCTAGGGCAGGGGGACTGAGGTCTATCAAGTGCCATTGAGCTAAGCTAGGGCAGACTGTAGTAAAAGACCACATTTGAGTTCATCAGTATGTATGCATAAATTAGGCATAATGGAGTTTGCCCTTTTAAGGGGCAGACCAGGTTGTCCTGGTGCACCCCTTCCCTTTTCAGCAAGATGGTGTGCTCCGAAGGAGAGGGGGAAGGCCAGGGGAGAGAATAATGGGCAAGAAACAGGAAAGGAAGGGGCAAGTGGAGGTACATAAAGGGCAGCACAGGAGTGTTTCAGCCACTTTTGCTGGAGTTTTGATTGAGTTAATTGGAACTGTAGCACATCGGATTGGCAGATTAATTGGAAGGTTTGTGCACTAAGATAAAGAGGTAAGAAACAAAATAATATGGAAGAGGATGTTTTTTGTTTTTAAAAAAATATATATATATATATATAAATATATATAAAATATATATATACCACATAATAATATATACAATAATTACAAGAGCTAGAAAGTTCTGAGAAGCTGAGTAGTTGGTAATGTGAGAAAGATGCATAGTTTAAGGTAGTTTGCATATTTCAACGACAAATAACTTTCTTTGTGAAAGCAGATTGAGAGCTACAGTACTGCAATGATTTTAAATAGTAGGGCTGTGGAGTAGAGGAAGCCTGCAGCAGGAGGCTGAATTTCATTGTAGAGGCATAGTTTTTATTGTGTTTGCCCATAGCAGTGGCTGAATTTCATTGTAGAGGCATAGTTCTTATCGTGTTTGCCTATAGCAGTGATAGAAGCGTGTGAAGAAGCATTGAGGAAGAGCTGCAGGCAGGGGACTGAGCCTGAATGGCATCGCCAGTGCAAGAACGGCTTTCTGATGCTGAAATCGCAAAAGCGGAGCTGCAAGATGTTTTTTTGGGGCAGAAAGGTGAAGCGCTAGTAGGGGCAGCTGATTGGGAAGTTTTTCAGGTTGAATGGGGGCCAAAGGAACACCAGTAAGAGTGAGAAGGATCTCTTGGCATTCATCTGGCCTTGCCAAATTAGTGGCCATGCAGAAAGGGTTCCTAACCGGGAAAAGAGGTAGCATGCGGCCCGCAATGGCCCGGTTGGTTAGTTGGTGGGAACTTAAATCAGAGAGGGAATTGGCAGCGCATGGTAGGCCCGATTGGTAAGGGCCTAGAGCGAAAGGACAGCAAGGGAAGGATGCGGGCGGCCACGTGGTGTGATGTCACATGCCACAGGGAGGCCGAAAAGTGAGTGGGGGCCTAATAATGGAAGCAGGGGGACGGATAAGGAGTTATGGGGGAGGGAGAGGCTTGAGACCAGGAAAGGAAGGAAGGAAGGACGAGGCAGGTAATTTGTGGCCTGAGGCCAGGGGAAGGAGAGGGTCCAGGCTAGCATGGTACAAGCATATGGCGTGACGTCACATGCCTGCAGGACCATGCGGCCCAGCCATAAGGGGTCTGGCCTACAAAGGGGTAATAGGACCATCGGCTGACAAAGGGACAGCATGCATTGGGAGGGCAGCCCATGCAGGCAGATATTAAAAAAAAAAAAAAAGCAAAGGGGTGGATACACCCAAAGGCTTGTGAGGGCAGGGAGGGTGGGGAGACTCAGGCCCTAAGAGGCCATGATGCAAGGAACATGGCGGCGGTAGCCAAAAAAGGAATGGGCCGTAAAAAAGCGAGGCCTTCAAGGGGAAGGGATCAGAGTTAGGCCAGAAGGTGGACAAAGAAAAAGGGACTGCAGCCTGAGGCATCCAAGAGCATGAAAAGGGAGGGACTTTTCTTGTAAGCCTAAGAATGCAGGAGGTAGCACCGGGAGCGCGTCAAGGTGATGATCAGCCTAAAGCTCGCTGGGGCGGGCATGAAAAGAGGGAATGATCGGGCGGGAGAGCAACAGCAGAGGGATGCGAGAGCTTTCAAGGGGGAAGAAGGTAGGCCTGAAAACCCACAGGAGGGGGCGCTCAAGGCGCAAAAAGGGCTATGACCACCCCGAGGCCCGGGGGGGTGGGCTTGGGAAGAGATAAGAGAATGGGTGGGCAGGGGATGGGAAGAAGGGGATAGCAGGCAGGGTGGACGGAAGAACAACAGGATCACATGGAAAGGGCCTGTTTGCGACCAATTGCGATGGTAGTATGCCCAACCAAAAAAAAAAAAAGGGGGAACACATTTCGTTACCACCAGGCGATGGTTTAATAGGGGGCCAGGCCATAAGAATGACTACAATTGACAAATCTTAATAATAGAAATCTTGTTTTTCTCTTCAGTTGTCTTCGCAGTTTGAAAGGAGCACGGGATATGGCACCAAAGAAGAGCAGGCCTTCAAAGGAAGACGCTTACAAGGCTGTAGTGGAACTGGCAGAAAAAGCCAACAGAATGTGGGAACTGGTGGAAGGGGAGGAACCAGGGAGATCCGGGGAGAAAAGTAAAGCGGTGAAGGGTAAAGGAGACATAGGGGAAACGGACGGCTGAAAGGCCATGTAGCCCACCCAGGGTACAACCACTGACAGTGAGACCCGCCAAGGTGGCTGATCCAGTACCTTTGCAGCCTGTTGACCCGGTACCATCAGTACCTCTCCAGGACCAGGTCAGGGCCCCCCCCCCGGGGGAACCCAGATCGGATCCCCATGGCATAGTGGTCCCTCCACAGCCGCTAGCGGTGTAACCACCATTTCAACCACAAGGGACCATAATGGAGCACCTGGAAGACAGCATGCAACAAGGAATGGGGAAGTCCACAGGTAACGCACCCGGTTCAGTGGGTGACAGTATCAAAGAGTATATAAGCCAAATTGTGTCGGCACTTGGGTCAGGGGAATTAGTGCAGATGGAGGCAGCAGTGGCAGAGATTAGGTCAGAAAAAGAGGTACCGAAGGAAAAGGAAGGAGGTACAGAGAAAGAAGGAAAGCGGACAAGAGAGATTGGTGCCCCTGGGATGAGGGTAGGAGAACATGTGCCACTGGACACAAAAGAAAAAATCTGGAAAGGAGAGTATGTGGATATCTTTGCTCTAGTAAGCTGGGAAGCAGTGGCAAAATTTGAAGAAGCAGAGAATATAAGAAAGAGCAAAATGGCAGCAGCAGTAGTCTTGTTAGGAAAGAAAGAGGAGGACAAATTCACAAAAGGGAAGATGTGGGATGGGTGGTTTGTAGGTTTTGCTACATTTTCAGCCATAGTATTAGAAAAGAAACTGGAGTTGGGCATCCCACTCATCACATACTCCCTAATAATAAGGCGGGCAAAGGCAAAAGGGTTGGGTGGGGTGGATGTACTATGATGAATTCTTTCGGCAAAGAATGGCAACATACGGGGATGTAAGATGGGACACAAAGCAACTAGACTTGTGGACAGATTATGTAACTGACCAGTCCACACCTGAAGGGGAGTTGGGAAAGAAAGGAGCCATGCCCCAAAGGTGTTGCTAGGCTTACAATAGAGCCTTTTGTTCTTGGCCACACTGTCGTTTTTGGCATGCATGTTCGAAATGCAGGGGAGCACATCCGGCAAACAGATGCAGGACGGCATGGGCCCAGGGAGACCAAGGATCTGGGGGTCATAGTTCAGGACAACAGTTTTTTCATGAGGGACAGGGATATAAGGGGCAGGCATGGAACAGAGGGGGGAGTGGTAGGGGGCATGCGAGTAGGGGGAGTCAGAATCACTGACCAGTGAGGACAAGCACTGAGCAAGAAAGGAGAATTGGGGTAAGAGAAGGGAAAAAAGCAAGGGGGCAATTTAGTGAATCCAGAACCCCCATCAGGATAGAGGCATGGAAAAGTTGGTTGGATAGATACCCAAGTAGACAAGTGGCTGAGATGATTGGGAAAGGTTTTCGTACAGGTTTTTCATTGCAGTGTGAGGGCCCAAGGCAAGCGAGGGAGGCAAACAATCTGGGTTTGGTAAAAGGGAGAGAAGAAACGTTAAGAGAGAAGATAGAGAAGGAGAAGGCAGCAGAGAGAGTAGAAGGACCATATGATACCCCCCCATTGCAGAATATGAGGATTTCTCCATTGGGCTTGGTACCCAAAAAACAGGAGAATACAGGGTGATTCACCACCTATCCTTTCCTGAAGGGGATTCAGTGAATGATTTTATTGACGAGGAATATAGTAAGGTGACATATGCCACATTAGAAGATGCAGTCCGGATCATCCGGGCAACTGCCGATGCATGGATGGCAAAAATGGACATAGAGTCTGCTTTCAGATTACTTCCGGTTAGGAGAGAAGACTGGGACCTATTGGGGTTTAAAATTGGGGGACAGTACTATTTTGACAAAGCCATGCCCATGGGTTGTTCTATAGCCTGTGCAACATTTGAAGCATTCAGCACCTGTTTACAGTGGATATTTCAAGAGAGAACTGGTTACAAAACAGTGTTTCACTACTTGGATGATTTCCTTTTTATAGGCAGTGGGAGAAGGGAGGCAGAAAACATGTTAGCCAGCTTCCAGGAGCTGTGTAAAGAACTAGGGTTTCCATTGGCACCTGGAAAAACAGAAGGGCCCAGTAAGGTGTTAGAATTTCTGGGTATTGAGATAGATGCTACGGGTGGAAATATTTCGGCTACCACATAAAAAAGTGAAAAAACTGAAGGAACTGATTCAGATACATACCAGTAGAAGAAGAGTACAACTGAAATAGGTACAACAAGTATTGGGACATCTGAACTTTGTGTGCAGGGCCATTGGGCCAGGGAGGGCTTTCACCAAAAGGTTAGCGAGGGCTACAGCCGGAGTGACCAGATCACACCATTGGGTAGACCTGACAAAAGGAGTCAAGGAGGATTTTAAAGTATGGGAGGAATTCCTCAGGGAATATAATGGCTGCTCCTTCTGGCAGGAGGAATGGGCGTATAACACAGACCTCGATCTTTACACAGATGCAGCCGGGGGGCCTAGGCATGGGGGGCTACCTGAGGGGCAGGTGGTTTGCAGAACCGTGGCCTTCAGACTGGGTGAGGGATGGTAAGGTAAAAGATATAACGTTGTTAGAGATCATGCCCATCTGGGCAAGTACCCTGGTTTGGGGGGAAGAATTGCAGGATCAGAAAGTGACATTCTGGTGTGACAATAGAGCAGTGGTAGAGGTCCTAAACAACAGGGGAGCCAAGTCAGAAATGGTCAGGCAAGTTTTGCGACTTTTGGTGCTAGGGGCCTTGCAGCTGAACATGTCATTCAGAGCAGAACACATAGAAGGGGGTATACAATACCCTGGCTGACAGCCTTTCCCATCTGCAGCTGGACCATTTCCAGAAGCTGGCATTGACAGCGGAGGAGCAAAAAACGCCCATACCAATGAACATCTGGGACATTGGCAAGAAGGAGCAGAACTGTTGTTTCACAGCTCATGGGCACCTCGGACTCTGAAGGCCTACAATGGGGCCTGGTGAGTGTTTCAAACATTTAGGGCAACACACCATATGGAGGTAAGTAGGCCACTCACAGAACAACAATTGGGGAAGTTCACCGTAGAGCAATGGCAAAAAGGAACAGCCCACACCACGATGGGGGTCTATTTGGCAGGGATTAGTGTTATCTGCAGTCTAAAAGGATGGAAGGACCCTACAAAATCATTGTTCATTAGAAGAATGATGCAGGGATGGGGTAGGTTGAAACAAGGGTCAGTAGACAATAGAAGACCAATAGGGGAACAGTGGCTGGCAAAACTAAAGGATGTGCTACCGGCAATATGCAGATCAAAGACCGAGGCCCAGCTATTCCACACAATTTATATTGTAATGTTTGCAGGGGCCATGAGAGTGAGTGTGGTGGTAGGCCATGGCAAACAAGACAAGGAAGGGGGATTAGAATGGGAAGATATAAGTTGGGGGATGAAGGAAATACAGATCAGGATTAAGAGGTCAAAGACAGATCAAAGGGGACAGGGTTGCATGGTAACATTAAAGAAACATGTAGAGGGCGCAGTGTGCCCAGTGCAGGCTTTGTGGGCTTTCGCCACAGAGCATGGGAACAGGACAGGGAGATTATTTGTGCATGGTGATGGAAGAAGGGTCACAAGTTATCAAGTCACGGCATTGCTCAAGAAAGGCATGCAATTCCTGGGGGAGGATCTGGTTAATTATTCATCCCACTCCTTATGTATTGGGGCTGCCTCACAATGGGCAATGACAGGCGAGACTGTGAATAATATTTTGGGAAAAGGATGCTGGCGGTCTGCCAGTTATAACAGATACATTCGAACACTGCAGTGTGGAGACTAACGTGTCACCTATGTTTTTGTTACAGATCTGGAGCCAAAATGTGGAGGGGGGACAGGGAGAGGGATATTATAGTGAAGAAACTAAGACCACATATAAGTTAATTATTTTGCTTATACCCTATAGGAAGAGGAAGGATCACTGAAGTCTGGATCTGTGACCACTCCTATATTTATTGGGCAGAAAGGAGAGCTGAGAAAAAGGCTGGGGGTAAGCAGCTTTACCAAGATGTGAAACAATGTAGATTGGTTTGGTGTGGCATCTGGGGGATGAGATGGGCACAACTGCTTCCCACCCTGAAGGAGCTGAAGGAACGGCGACCCATTCCAGATTTAATTATTATACATTTAGGGGGTAATGATCTTGGGGGTAAGCCATGGGTGGACACGTACATACAGGTAAAAAAGGACCTGGAGACAACACAACAGAGGTGGCCTAGGGTATGCCTTGCCTGGTCGGATATGATACCGTGGGGGGTTTGGAGACATGAGCACAGCCATAGAGCTGTGGATTGAGCCAGGAGAAAGATGAACAGAAGGGTAGGGACACTGATAAGGAAAATGGGAGGACAGGTAATACTGAGGGGTATGGAAGAGTGGGTAGAAGATTTCTACAGGTCGGATGGCATGCATCTGTCAGATCTAGCCATAGACATGTTTAATACAGAAATGATGGGTTTTATAGAAGCATGGAGGAAACACGCAAAAAAAGGAATATTAAAAAAAAAGAGAGAGAGAGAAGAGAAGGACTGGAAGGGAAGTTCCCTGAGATATGGGGGAGCAATACCCTAAGTGAGGGGAAAGCCAGTCATCCAACGCAAGCTGGAGACTGGCTAGTTGGGGAAAAAGGGGGGGAAGGAGGGGAGGGGGGAAAGAAAAAGGAATAAGACTAAAAGAGGAAGAAGCTGAAGGAGAAAAGCGGTCTCGGTTTTCACCATTACCTAACGGAAAAGGAGAAGAAGAAGGCACCCAGGTTTTCACCTGGGGGAAGCAAAAAGAGGAAGAAAGAGGGATGATTAGGGATTGATATATGGATGAAAGAAATGAAATTGTGAGAGATATAATAAGAAAAGATGATGAAATGGAACATGGAATTATATATATAAATAAATTAATTGCCAGTCTGAGCACAATGACAAACAATGGTCTCTAACTTTTTGTGAGCGAAAAGGGGGGAATCTGGGACAATGGAGTTTGCCCTTTTAAGGGGCAGATCAGGTTGTCCTGTGCACCCCTTCCTCTTTCCAGCAAGATGGTGTGCTCAGAAGGGAGGGGAAAGAGGGGAGGCCAAGGGAGAGAACAATGGGCAAGAAACAGGAAAGGAGGGGCAACTGGAGGTACATAAAGGGCAGCACAGGAGTGTTTCATCCACTTTACTGGAGTTTTGATCCTCCCACCCACCCTACAATACAGAGCAAGAGGAGGAGACAGTCAAAAGGACTGTATGGTGGTCTGTCAACGGTGGATGGCAGATGTGTCCGGTAGGGCCATTATGGGACTGCCAAAGGTGGATAGCAGGAAATAATATGGTTATTGGACTGCCAAAGGTGGATGGCAGAAAAGGGGGAAAAGTGGGGGAAGAAAAAGGAATAAGAAGAAAAGAGGAAGAAGCTGAAGGAGAAAAGCGGTCTCGGTTTTCACCATTACCTAACAGAAAAGGAAAAGAAGAAGGCATCCAGGTTTTCACCTGGGGGAGCAAAAAGAGGAAGAAAGAGGGATGATCAGAGATTGTTATATGGATGAAATAAATGAAACTGTGAGAGATATAATAAGAATAGATGATGAAATGGAACATGGAATTATATATATAAATAAATTAATTGCCAATCTGAGCACAACAACAAACAATGGTCTCTAACTTTTTGTGAGGGAAAAGGGGGGAATCCGGGACAAAGTGTATCCTCACAAAAAACAAAAGCCAGAAGATTCAGCACAGGTATATACTCTGAATGACCTGGCAACAACAGTCCTATCTTTTATTTATGGCAGCGCAAACATGCTAACACCTGCCATGCTACTTCAAAGCAAAAGTCTACAACAAACTGGATCTAGAAAATTCAAACAAGAACTCTGTAAAATCAACTTAGAGTGACTAAACATCATTATTCATGTCTTCCTGGATGTGCCTCACTGACAAGTTCAACTTGATATGCATACCAGCTTCATTAGTATGTGAGGAACAAGAACATGCCTTACATGGATCTCAAAACACTTCCTGGATTTCTTCAAAATAGAGTGGAAGGCTTGGATCACTAACAAACCTACAAGGTAAAATCAAGGCTGGGAGTATGACAGATGTCTCAGGACCATGACAGTGTCAGATACTAAGAAATTTAAAGATACATACCACATACATTAACTACTGAAAGATCTTTAGCAATTCTTTGGAAGGGCATACACTCTTTTGGGCATAAATCAAACTCTTTGTAGTTTTTCACCTACAATAACAACACAAAGACAGGTAACCCTGTGGTTACAAACACAGTGAACCATCATTTCACAACCTTAATCTACTGTAGTCTCTACCTGCAGTCAATTTTTACCTTAGAAGCACACCTAGTTCCCTATCCTCCCACTAAGACTTCTCTATACCCACCTTCTACTTTATGGGCATTCAACAGGTTGAAATATTGAAACTCTTCCATGAACTTTATGCCAGTAACTGTACAGAGTAGCACTGAATCAAGATTACTAAAATTGTAATTGATACTTGCCATCTTTTGTAATACTAATCAGTCTCTCCCTTTACATTGGACAGATTTCAGTGGCCTTGAAAATGCCATAATTACCCCATTCCTCGAATTAGGACTATCACCAGAGGCAAAAAACTACCACAAAATCTTAGTCCTTTCTACCCTATATAACCTATTGTACAAAACAGTACAAAAACAATTAACTTCCCGCAGCCTTAACTACAGTGTTCTAATGGATGTACAAACCGGCTTTAGTCTGATTCACCCAAGCAGGGTACCCCATCAAAATAGCAATTCCCGAAAAACGAGGAGTCAAAATGGCACTGAATAATAGTGAGTGCTGTAACTGTGAACTTTCTGTTCCCTCCTTCCTGAGGTCCGCCCCCACCTGGAGTTAGTATATTATGTAAGGGTGTGTGTGGGTGCACAACCATGCACCAATGTGTGGGGTGGGGGCAAAACCCCACCATGAGGTCACGATCATGGCAATTACTATTATTTGGTGCCGTTTGACTCCTCACTGTTCAGGAGTCACTATTTTGATGTGGAACCCCCAAGCAGCACAGTGTTACTAAGAGGAATCAATAAAATATCCTTTGTGCTTGACACATGATACCAGATGGATGCAGCTTTCCTTGCCTTTACAAGAGCATTCCAGGGAACCATGACAATCTATACCACAATCTCTGACAACTGTGATTGTCCTAGGATACCTTAATGCTGTTAAATAATCAAGGCCCCCTGTTTTCTGCAGTTCTGTGGTATATGGTGATTGCTGCAGAAATTATGACCTGCTGCAGAATTTGGATCTGGCCGCAGAATTTGTGGTTGGCGGCAGAAATTGCACAGAAATTGCTCCAGTAAGTTAAACAGAGACTGATATCACCCTTTCAAGCAATTCCTCTGCCTGCTTGTAGCTTTATAAGGGGATACATGATGGGCAGTCATACGATAGCAGATTCATCAGTATGACTGGCAAGTGAGCTCAGGGTTATCATGAGTGGCTCCGTGAAGCAAAGCCATGAGTGAGAAAACTTTGAGCTCACTTACCAGGAGTACTGATAAATCTGCTGTCGTATGACTGCCCATCACATATCCGTTTATATAATAGGGGTTCACCTTTTCTTGAGATTATGTTTTTTCTTGTTTAAATTTTTAGCTATTCTGTGGGGTGTTCTTTTCTGTTTGGGTGTTCTTTCGGTGTTCGGCAGTGTTTTGTTAATGACGTGTACACAGTGGTGATCACAGCCGATATGTAATCACAGTAATGGAAACCTGTTGCTTTTTCCACAGTGTACACATCATGATGAGTGGTTTGCTTTTGAGTACCAATCTGTCTTTTTATCATATGGGTTATCAGAAAACCCTATTATATAAGAACTAAACTTCACCCACAACCATCTCAGCCCGTCAAACCATCCCCACCCAACCCTGAGAGCCCCCTTAAGTCACCCTATTTTTTTTATGTTTGCTTGCATGCATGCGCAAGAAACATTATGTGGCAGCTTAGGAGAGAAGTGGGTTATGGAGCTGCTGCACTGTGGTGGCCAATGCCGGCACTGTATTTGTGGGTTTGACAGTGCTCAACCAATGCAGACCCAGTGTCCTGATGACACTGGTTCTGCAGATGTGCCACCAACTTGTAATGATTTGGCCGCTGCAATCAGGGGCGCCTCATCATTGTAGCATCAGCCATTCTGCTGCAATGATGAAGCGACCCGTCATTGCAGGGTGGTACCTTGTCTGATGTAACATTTCCAGGAAAATGGTAGAGGCATAGCCGCTACCTCAGAGCCCCATGAACGCTGACAGGGCTGCCCAATCCCCCTGCCAGCATGCCTCCCGACCCAGTTCATTTGCCGACAGGGGAGCCCACTCCCTGTCAACATAATGTCTTCCCCAATTTGTTATGTGCTGAAGGGATGCCCAATCCCCCTTGGCTCTTGCCCCCTAACACTTGGTATGTGATGATGGGGGTTCCCAATCCCCATCAGCTACAGCCCCCTCAAAAAAAGCACTCAGGTGGCATGCTGGGAGCCCACCTCAGTGTGCCAAAAGTCCCTGTAAGGCAGAAAACCTTCCCGTGACGTTATTACATTTTTTTAAACCTATAAACTGGAAAACGGTCCCTCATTGATTCTGGTGGCACCGCCCCCAACCCGCACCTACCCACTATGCACCCCACCTCCCCACACCCTCCTCACCTCCAGAGTCCAGCATGGCGATCTTCGGTGGACCGGGAACACATCTGCACTCTTCAAAGCCGACCGCGAACTGAAGAAATACCGATAAGCTGTATAATGGAATAAATGGGTTCTTTTCAACTTATGTGGATATCTCAGGCATTTTTGGGAATTTTGGCACCAACTTTTCAACATGGGGTTTTTGGGACCCCTCCTCATGAATCCAGTCACTGTCATGGCGTTATTCAGTCATGAAAGGTGATTTTGTGTTCACTGTGTGGAATCACCTTTTGGAACTGATTAATGAAACAACAGTGCCACTGTTCATGAGGTGGGCTCTCAAAAAGCCTATGTTGCAAATTTGATGAAAAAAATCAAAAAATGACTGTTTTACGAGCGTACATTGTGCAGTTTCGACGCACACTCGTAACTTTGCAAATGTGTAATATTTTCACTCCAGATTTTCAACACTGACATTTTTCCACACCCCCTTATGAACAGTGCAGCTATCATTTTACACATCCTGGCCGAAATGTGTTTTTGCACTTCCGGCACAGAATAGTGCAGTCACTGTGGGAAATCAGTGTTTGGGACAAATTAAGAAAATCACAGTGACACTGTTCATGAGCAGAGGTCCTAAAATGCCTGTGTTGAAAATTTGGTGACAAACGTCCATAAAATGACTGTATTACGAGCGTACATTGTGCAGTTTCCACGCACCCTTGTAACTTTAAATATTTGTAGTATTTTCACTCCAGATTTTCAACATTGGCATTTTTTCAGACCGCCTTATGAACAGTACAGCTGTCATTTTTCACATCCTGGCTGAAATGTGTTTTCGCACTTCTGGCATGCAATAGCGCAGTCGCTGTGGGAAGTCAGTGTTCGGGACAGATTAAGAAAATCACAGTGACACTGTTCATGAGCAGAGGTGCTAAAATGCCTATGTTGAAATTTAGTGACAAAAGTTCATAAAATGACTGTGTTACGAGTGTACATTGCACAGTTTCCAGGCACCCTCATAATTTCATGCATTAGCAATATTTTCACTCCAGATTTTCAACATTGGCATTTTTTCACACCTCCTTATGAACAGTACAGCTGTCATTTTTCATATCCAACCCAAAATATGTATTTACACATCAGGCGCAGAATAGCGTGATTGCTGTGGGAAATCAACGTACAGGACAGATTAAGAAAATCATAGTGATGGTGTTCATGAGCAGAGGTCACAAAATGCCTATGTTGAAAATATGGTGAAATAATTCCAGTACATGACTGTGTTATGCGCATGTATTGCACAGTTTCCACGTATGCTCAGAAGTTCAAGCATTTTTAATAGTTTCACTACAGATTTTCAACATTATCAACACTTCACACCTCCCTACGAATGGTACAGTTGTCATTCTTCACACCCTGCTCGATCTGTGTTTTTGTACATCTGGCACACAATGGCACAGTCGCTGTGGAAAGTCAAAGTTCAGGACACATTAACAAAATCACAGTACCACTGTTCATGAGAAGAGGTCCCAAATGCTTTCATGAGGTTGAGATCACAAAAAGGCCATGTTGAAAATTTGTAGTGCAAATACCAATAAACGCCCGGGGCATTAGGGTTTCTAATGTTATCCGGCTCACATCGGACATCCTTGACGCAATGGACCAAGGTTCCCCAATGGGGGCTCTATTCATTGATTTATCCAAGGCATTTGATTTGGTCAGCCATGAACTTCTCCTCGCTAAACCTCACCTACTTGGACTGGACTGGCTCTCTGCTACATGGTTTGAGAGCTATCTGCTCAACCGAACCCAAAAAGTCCTATGGAGAGGAACCCAGTCTAGTGCTAAACCGGTAATCTCCATGGTACCCCAGGGCTCAATCCTTGGTCCCCTGTTATTTACTCTTTTTGTCAATGATATAGAGCGGGTTGGCAGGAGGAACAATCTTATCCTCTATACAGATGACACTGTCGTCTGCTGCAGTGATCCACTTCCTAGCATAATCAGTGACAACCTCCAGGCCACTCTAGCTGAACTAGAAGCCTGGTTCTCCTCAAACTCACTTGTAATGAATGAAGAAAAAATGAAGGCAGTCCTGTTCGGGTCCAGATGCCTTGGCTCAGACTGTCATGGTATCTTTCAGCTTCATACTGCCCAAGGGAAGAGAATAGAGGTCACAGACAAGATCAAGTACCTCAGAGTCCTGCTTGATCAGGTAATGACCTTCCAGCCTCATATTGACTCTGTTGTTAAGTCCACCCACCAGAAGTTAGGACTTCTTTATAGGCTGGGTGACTCTCTTTCTCTCAAGGCTAATTGTGCCATATCTTACTGCACCCTACTCCCCTCCCTCCTCTATGGGTGTCCCCTGCTGCATTCTCTAAGGGAGGGTGAACAAAGAAAGCTTACTTCGCTCTACCACAGGGTGGCTTGTTTCACCACCAACTCCCCCACTCAGGAAGGCACCACTGTGAGGCCCTCGCTGATCTCCACTGGCCTTCAATGCGATAAAAACTAGCCTACTCCTCTTTGAGCCTGACCTTCAAATTTACCACTGTTGGCCCTCCTCCTCACCTGCGTGGGCTGCTAAATCCTAAAGTCCGGGGCTGGGGCCTGAGATCCTCCACTGGCCATCCTCTAGACATCCCTCGTGTTTGAACTAACTATGACAAGCGCTCCTTTAGGTATGCTGCCCTACATTTATTGAACCTTCTCTCTGTTGACTTGGCTAATTGTTGTACTATTCAGGGTTTTAAGTCTGGCCTGAAAGTATACCTGCTAGAGCTTAGTCTCTGTGGCTGTAACCACTAGCCCGCAACTTAGTCTTGGTTGCTGAAACTTGCTTATCTCATGGCAGTCAGCCTACAAGGTGGCAATATATCCTGCATATTGCTGTTACCACCTCTTCCCTAAAGCACTGTTGGTTAAGATGTCATATGTCTGATTTAATTTGCTATATTATTATGTGTATGTAACTGACATGCTCTGTAATGTACTCTATACCATATCCAATGTATGCTCCAGTTAGTGTGTACTCCTATTAATGTATGTACTACTGTGTACTCCTGCCAATATATGTAATTATTGTCTGTAACTAATCCGGGTCACTCCTGAAAAAGGGACCTTTGGTCTCAGTGAGCTTACCCGGTTATCAAAATCTAAATAAATAATAAATAAATGACCATAACGTCCCACCCTGTACAGACTAACAGGCATCAGGGGTGCGCCTTTGGATTGCCGACTGTAATGCTCATGCTATTCCACCCCCACCCTGCAGCCAGTGACAGGCATCGAGATGTGCCTTGGACTCTTTGGCCCCAGAGTTCACCCCATTCTCCTATATTGCACTCATTTCAGCGTATGACCTTAAGGAGTGGGGTGACTGTAAAGCCGAACACCCTGTTCAGGAATGAGCACGGGCCACCAGGGGGTTGGCAGGGTTGGAGAAGGATCGAGCATCCAGAAGACTGCTCTTCTTCTCCTCCAGGGAGGGAAGGAGGGTCATCAGCTGTAGGCGGATAGCTGCCCCCTGGTGCAATCTGGGGAGGCAACCCCAGTGACGCTGCAGAAGTAAGGGGCAGGAGGAGACAGATGCTGGGAAGAAAGCATACAGAAGCATGTGTGCTCATCCATTGGCATCATTGCATGCCTCTTCCTGCAGGGGGACCACTCCAAAACAGGAAAAATCCCCGGCAGTATGAAGGCTGCTCACCAGCGCCGCCGCGGTTTCACAACAGTCAGCTCCCTCCTAGGTCCACCCTCCTGGTCTCTGCAATGGTGGGTACGTACCCGCCGCTAAGCAACCAAGAAAGGGTAGTGATGGGGTGGTCTGAGCTCTGCCTGGGACTGTGATAGCAGCCGGCCTAGCTGGCTAGAAGGTGGGCGGAGGAACCAAAGGCACAACCTTCCCCCCAGCCATGGAACTACAAATAAATAATAAAAAAAAAGGTTACTGAAGTTATGCATGTGCATGGGAACTACGTAATGCATGCTCATAACACAGTCATTTTTTGGAATGTTTTCACCAAATTTGCAACATAGGCTTTTTGGGTGCCCACCTCATGAACAGTGACTCTGTTGTTTCATTAATCAGTCCCAGAAAGTGATTCCACACAGTGACCATGAAATCACCTTTCAGGACAGAATAATAACATGACAGTGACTGAGTTCATGAGGTGGGGTCCCAAGAACTCCATGTTGAACATTTGGGGCCAAAAGTTGCAAAAATGGCCAAGATATCCACCTATGTTGAACCCCCCCACCACCATTTATACCATTATACAGTTTACTGGCATTTCTTCAGTTCGTGGTCAGCTTTGAAGAGTGCAGACGTGTTCCTGCTTCAATAAAGATCGTTGCACCAGACTCCAAAGGTAAGTTTGGGATGGGGTGTGCAGAGGGTGGGTGTGGGTTTGGGGAAGGGACCCAACAGTGAGGGACAATTTTCTGGGTTTCAGACTAAAAAAAAAATAAATAAAAAAACACTGTGGACCGTCCTTTTTTACAGGTTTAAGAGTTAAGAGGGTCGTATTAGCCACACTGGGGTGGGCTCCCAGTATGGCACACAATAGGGGTAGGGCAGGGGCAGGAAAATGCAAACATGATTGGGGGGGTTAAACATGCTGACAGGGGGATTGGGTATTCCGCCAGCAAGTGTATCTGTTTGTGGGATGATGCCGAGGGGGATTGGGCACCCTCCTTGGCAGATTGGGGACAAGGCACTAAAGCCGGTGGGGATTGGGCTCCCCATCAGCAAGTATGTCTGTGTTTGGGGGGGAATGATGCCAAGGGGGATTGGGCAACCGCTTGGCAGACAAAACACAGCAATGGGGCACATATGCCAACAGGGACTGGGCCCCCTAGTCGGCAAACAAACTGGGGAAGGGGCATGCTGACAGGGGGATTGGGCACCCCTGACGTCAGCTTGCTGGGGACTCTGAAAGGTGGACAGCAACAGCCGCTGCCATGTTTATTGAAATGTTATACCAGGTAAGGCACGCCCTGCAATGAGGGGGCACTGCCTCATTACAGTATCAAAATCGTTTCAAGTTGGTGGCATGCTTACAGATTACTGTCATAGCCAGCATGCTTCTTCATTGGTGACATACAGACGAGTCCCAAAAAGCAGGGGCGGCATTGGCCACAACACTGCCACACCTCCACAACCTGCTTCTCTAGCAAGCTGCTGCAACATGTCTCTTGCACATGCGCACAAGCAAACATAAAAAGGGAAAATACAGAAAGCTAACTGAGCCACCCTACTAGGCCAGTAGTAGTGCATTGAGGTTCCATGAGGGCAACCCATGCTTAGGTGTGATCCTGAGATTACCTGCTCGAGGACAGCCCATGGTCAGAGGGCATTGCAGATGCCAGGGCTTTCAGGCTAGGGGAGTGAGGTGCACATGAAAGAAAATTTTAAAAAATGAAGCCAATGTAAGAAAGATGACAACCAAGCTAAAGATTATTAATTAAAAATGTGATAACTAAGCAAGAAAAGAGTGAAATAAACTGAGAAAAATAATTATGCTGACACTGCTAATGTTTAATGTTTTACATTTTTAATATATTGCAGTTGCCAGGGTGGCAGTATGGAGAGTCCCCTTAACCATACGGGACACCTCGGGTACCCTCCATACATCTCCCAGGAACATTGTCTCCTGCTTCAAAACTTACTACCAGTCATGTTCCCTCATACCTTTTAAAAATACAGAGTTAGACCAATTTCTCCAAGGTAAAGATCTCCCAAGACTGTCCCAGCACCAAATATCTAGCTTGCAAGCTCCCCTGACACTATCAGAAGTTTACAAAGCCATTGATACACTCCCATTAGACAAAGTGCCAGGCCCTGATGGCTACACACCCAATTTCTTTAAATCCTTCAAAGCCCAATTAGGTGCTAAACTCCTCAACTTCTACAACTATATATATAAGCATGGCCTCTCAGATCACAGTTTTACCTCTGCCATCATTGTGGTGCTTCCAAAGCCAGACAAGGACCCTACAATGCTGCCAAATTACCATCCAATATCCCTTATAAATGTTGATTTGAAGATTCTAGCAAAAATCCTAGCCAATCGACTGGCCCAAGTATGGCAGACCCTGCTAAGTCCTGAACAAGTGGGCTTTGTGGCTGGATGCTTGTCGGCGTACCACCTGCGTAAAATTTCCTATCTTATTTCTGCGTCCAGGGATTCCAATACTCCATCGGCTTTGGTGTCCCTGGATGCAGAAAAAGCCTTCGATTGAGTGTCATGGGATTATCTATTTAATTTACTTCCAAAATATCATATCCCGATACAATTTATACAGTGGATAAAAATTCTTTACTCCCATCCGTCAGCCTGCATTCTCTGTAATGGAGTTCTTTCCCCTCCCTTCACATTACAACAGGGCACCCAACAAGGATGCCCCCTTTCCCCTTACTTGTTTAACCTATTTTTAGAACCCCTTATCAGGAAAATAAATACATCAATCTTAGTCACTGGCATCCCAATCAATCACCTTCAATACAAATTATCAGTGTACGCAGATGATATTTTACTTCATAGTACCCACCCATCTAAATATATACTGGCTACATTGGACATCATCCAGGAATTTGGGCGTCTATCCAACTACAAATTGAATTTGTCCAAGACAGAGGTCATGCCACTAAATAACCTGACTTTAAAAGGTGACATCCAACATCTTGGACTCTTCTGGTTAAAGGATAAGATGAGGTATCTGGGCATATATTTATCCCAATCTAATTCCAAAATGAAGCAATATAATTTAGATCAGCTAATAGCAAAAATTAAGACTGACCTGAATCATTGGGCATTACTCCCCATTTCCCTGTGGGGATGAATTAATACTATTAAAATGAATGTTTTGCCCCGTTTGTTGTATCCCCTTCAGTTGTGTAATCAATACCTCCCTAAGGCCTGGTTCAATCACGTTCATGGCATTATATCCAAATTTATTTGGAAGCATAAAACCACTCGTAGGGTGCTGTTTAAACTACAGAGACCAAAAGAACTAGGAGGCCTACAAGTCCCCAACATTTATCTTTACTACCTTTCCATTAACTGTTCAGTTGTCTCGCAATGGTCGAATCCTGCCCCGGATTCCTGCTTGGACCTTTATTCTCCATTGTGGCTACAAATAGAGAAGTCGCTCTGTGTCTCATCTGGAATAGCTATCAGGACATTACCATATCTCCCCCTTAATAAGGTTCCTGGACAGCTTTAAACCACTCTCATTATAAGAACCCTTCGTACTTACAGGCAACTTAATAATACTCTAAGATGCTCTCTGGAAAAGGATTCCTCGCAACTCATTTTGGGTAACCCCAATTTTAAGATTGGAGGAAGAGTCATTAATCACTT
Source organism: Neoceratodus forsteri (assembly GCA_016271365.2). Lineage (NCBI taxonomy): Eukaryota > Metazoa > Chordata > Ceratodontiformes > Ceratodontidae > Neoceratodus > Neoceratodus forsteri. Next base: position 1,073,001,896 of record CM057455.1, on the reverse strand, counting down.
GCTTTGGCTGGGTGGAGTGGGGAAAAAAGTTATAGACATAACAGAGAATCATAGGTTGTTAGCATTCTCGAACATAATAGCAAAATACAATTTGCCTACTTCTTTCTGCTTCAAATATCTTCAAATTTCCCAGGTCCTAATACGGCATTTTGATAATGGCCCATGGGACCATCACATGGCTGGTTCCATCCTTAGTACACTACAAATGCGGCCTACCTCTCACCTAATTTCCTTTTATTAAAAAGAGCTACACAAAATAGTCATGGAACTAGATGGTACCCCTCACTACGTATGGGATAGGATACTCCCTCCAACACCCATGGTCCCCCGACATTGGTCACAAATCTGGAATAGGCTATATAAGGATGTCAGGTGGGACTGCTACAGACTGCTTCAATTTCAGATGCTACAGGATCTATACTATACTCCTGTAAAACTCTATAAGATGGGAAAGATTCAGTCAGATTTGTGCACCAGATGTGGGCTCCAGCGAGGCATGCTGTTTCACATTCTGTGGGAATGTGATAAGGCATCCCCTCTCTGGGAAAATATCCGCTCTAGACTTGACCCTTTATTAGGACTGCAAAATGCTTCTCAATCAGAGATTTGCATCCTAGGGGACTCGGGGGACACTCTTATTGGAAATCAAAGGAAACATATGACTTTAATTTCCCTATGTGCTAATAAAGTGATATTACATCACTGGCTGGACCAACAAACCCCTACGTATACAGAATGGCACCAAGAAATCCTCTTTGCTTTACAAGCAGAACACCTCCTAGTGAGCATTTCTAAAAGAAGTATGCAATATCAGAAGATCTGGGCTCCTCTGCACACCCTACTATTCATTTAACATTCCTCATACCCATAATAGGGTCAACTTGGCTCCACTAAACTGAATTCAGTGGACCTTAACTGTCCCAACAACAATAATTCACATTGTAGATTCACTGAACCTATCCCCAAATACATGTAACATAACTTGAATCATGTTGAGGTTTCCCCTTTTTTGTCTTTCTCTCTCTTATCTGTTTTTCTCCAGTGGTGAATGAAATTGGGGGTGGGGGTTGGGAGGGAAGATTATATCGGGGAGGGTTTTTTTTTTTCTCTTTTTCCTCACCATTGATATTCTAATAGCAATATAACTTACTCCCTTTTAATATGTCATATGTATGATACCTATTTGTAATAATGGTATAACGGATCTAAGTTGCTGGATTATTGTCTCTAAACACTTCTATGTAATGGTGTTTTGTGTATAATTTTGCTAAATGGTAAACATAATAAAGCTTACTAAATCTGAAAAAAGTATGGGGAGTCCACCCCCAACTATAACTGTGTATAGGGCCCCGATAGGTATTAACAGAGATGGGAAGTCTTGGGTGCTCCATGGCTAGGCTACTTCAAGCTGTTTCTTGGAGAACAACTACTCAGCTGTTTGCTTTGTTGTTTGTGCATTGAGGGGGTGCCTGCCTCTAGCCATTAATGTTGTGTGACATAGCACTAAGCCCTAAATAGATTTAGATAAAAAAATGGAGAGCCAGAACAGCTTCAGAAGAGCAAAATAATAAAACTGAATGAATAAGGGAAATTATGTAACTTACATTTATGTGGTGAAGTCAGGGATCCTCCTCACATGCCATCCTTACTGGGGTCTCCAAAACTGTAAACCTGGCTCTGTATTATTTATATATACATGTGCCACATAACTTTAAACTTGCCTCAGAACTTGACCTATCTGTGCCACAGAGGTTCAGAGTCCCTGCCGCAGAAGTTACATTAGTTTGCCACAGAGAATGGGGGGCATTGTAAATAATTACCTATCCAGTAGCTCTTAAGAGGTAATGACCAATGGGACAAACTTTACTTCCCACTCAGTAATTCTAGATATACCCTGCGGATCTGTTCTGTGACCACTGTTATTCAGCTTCTTTGCTTATAACCTTTCTTCAACCTGCACTAATAATGATGCAACCATCTATCAGTATGGCAGTGACATTATTGTCTTTGTAAAATCCAAATCTGGCAGCAAACTCAGTGTAGCCCTAGCAGACAAAGGGCTGGGGAAGATGCTTAGGAAGGCAGCCAAGCATGTGGAGTGGTGGTAGTAGAAGATTTTAATATGTCAGATGTGGACTGGAATTTTCCATTGTGGCAAATACCAGGAATCAGCTTATGGTGGATGCATGCCAGGAGGTTTTCCTAGGTCAGCTAGTTTAGTACCCAACAAGGGAGAGGTACTGGTTGTTCAGATAGGGACTGCAAAAGTGCAGACACAGTAAGGGTATGATACTTTAGAAAGACAGATTTCAATAGGATAAGGGAGCTGTTGGAAAGAAGCATGTGGTGAATAGGAACATAGAAGGGATGGAGGAAAAATGAGAAGAATTTAAAAAAGCAATGACTGAGGTGGATGGAGGCTCAATTGGGAAGGTGTTCAAAGGAGAGAAGAAAAAAGTCTAATGTGGTTTTCCGGCCAAAGTAAAGACAGCAGGAGGAGCCAAAAGGAGTGCAATCCTGAAGTATAAAAGAAACCAATGGGAGAGGATAGAGGAAAGTCCTGAAAGCAACAAGGTTAGCCAGCAGAAAGGTGAGGGAGGCCAAGGCTGGGATAGAACATAGGCTTGCAATAAGACTCAAGCAAGGGGAAAATGCATTCTTCGGGTACATCTGGGAGAATCTCATGGTTACATGGGTTATTGTTAGACTGAAGAGCAAGGAAGAATGGGAGGAGAGAAACAATAAAGCAAAGATACTGAACAAATATTTTTGTTCAGTCTTTACCAGGGAGAAGGATGGGCCACTACTGGAATATGAGATTAAGAGCAGAAGACAGGAAACCAAGTGCTCAAGTAGCATGACAAAATAACGGAATAGAGCATTAGAAAAGTTTACAGGGTTGAAAGTATATAAATCAATGGGGCCTAATGACTTGCACCCAAGAATGTTTAAGGAGGTAATGGAGATGATAGCAGGACCACTTGAAGACATATTCAGCTGCTCATTGGACATGGGAGTGGTTTCTAGGAACTGGAGAACAGTGGATGAGGTCCCGCTACACACAAGTGGAGGAATGGATAAACCAGAGAATTACAGATAATCATCTTGACATCTATAGTGGTAAAGATTAATTAGGCTACACTAAGGGATGAAGTAGCGGCCTTCCAGGAGGGAAATAGGCTACAGGACCCCAGACAACATGGGTTCACAAGAGGAAGGTCTTGTCAGACAAATGTGGTCAACTTCCTTGACTGGTGACCAGTGCAGCAGATAAGTGATAGGACATTGATGTAGTATACTTGGATTTCAGCAAGACTTTTGACTCATTCCCCCACAGAAAGCTGGTGAAAAAAGTTAAGGTACTTACAGGAGAAGGAAAAATGGAAACTTGCGTAGAGACCTGGCTGAGGGAAAGAACAAAGGGGGTAGTAGAAAATGGGGTGTTTTCAGAGGTAAGGAATGTAACAGATGGAGTACCTCAGGGATCAGTGCTGGGCTGGTCCTTTTCAATGTGTTCATTTGTGATATGGGGAAGGCATCAGGAGCAAAATCAGACTTATCACAAGCAACACAAAGATCTGTGCATGAATGTACATGAAGTAAGGGATAAGGGAACTCAGGGAGGATTTGAGTTGGTCCAAGATATGACAGCTGGACTTCAAGGTTAGAAAATGCACGGTGATGCATATTGGGAAAGGAACCCAAGAGCACAATATGAAATGGGAATGGGGTACTGGAAAGCACCATGGAAGAAAGGGACCTAGGGGCTATGATATCAGAGAGCCTAATAACACTGGCATACTGTAATAGAGCTGTAGAAAATGCAAACAGGATTCTGGGAAGAATGGGGAGGGGGATAAGCAGCAGAAGCTGGGATGTGATCCTCCTATTGTACATATCAGTGGTGCAGCTCCATCTGGAATACTGTACAAAGTACTGGAGTTCACACCTTAAGAAAGACAGCAACAAAGTAGAAGTAAAGAGGAGGCAACCAAGATGGTCCATGGACTAGGAGGAAGGACATACTGTATGAGGAGATGACTTGAACATGTACACTGTAGAAAAAAGGAAGAAAAGGGGTGACATGACCAAAACACACAAGTGCTTACATGGGTGAATAGGGTGGATGCCAATGTGCTTTTCTCCTTGAGCTCAAATACAGGGACAAGGAAGAACTCACTGAAACTTGTAGCAAATTCAAAAGAGACATCCGCAAGCACTTTCTCACTGAAATATAAACATGCAAACAAATACATTTTTGATTTGTTTCTGTTGCTAGTGACGGCACATGACAAGGGTTTAAGAATTATCAATGACATATATGTTCATGTTATGAACAATAGAAGTTATATGGATCATGTCACATCTCACACTCTTTTTAACAAAGCCCGCACAGAGCAGCTGCCCACATCCCGGATCCCCCAACCCCAACTCTCTACACCAATTCCACTACGTAGATGATCTAGCTCCCTGGCTACTGAAAATTATACCTTTGTGCCTAGCCTTTGGCTGTTGTAAATTATACCTGTGTACCAGACAATGTTTGGCCTTGTCATGTTTCTTTGCACTAACCCTTGTAATTTTCTTACACTGGGGATCCATTCTCCTTTGTGTTCTTGTTCTCAGTTGTTCACACTTTGTTGTACCTGACGTGAAACATTTGTAAAAGAGCTTTTTGCTCAAAGGTAATGTCCGAATCTTGAAATAAATAAATAAATATGTGTGTCACACCAGGTTCAGCCAAGGTTAGAGAGTACTTCATTCGGTCTAACACAAATACAAGTATTTAAGAGTGATATTTATACTTATATTTTTAAAAAGTGCATTATTTATGTGCATTTGTGTATAATAGTATTTGTACTGCACAGCCCTAGCTTTTAGAAAATGGAACTTGTACGTTTTGTAAAAGATTGAACAATTATAGCATTTAGAAAGTTTACGAAGTGTTTCTCCCCCAACCCCACACTCTTTTAAAGTAGCCGCTACAGTTAAATGAGGCTTTTCTTGACTCTGAAGTTCTTAAATACATTTATACAAACAGAATTGTTATGACACTTTTTCTGCATTTTTAAATGGTACAGTTCACTGCCCTCTAGTGGTATGTGCTGTAGATTTCATCAGATATCTGCCAAGGTACCTGAAATCTTTTGAGTAACACTGTCCAGGCTAACACTTATTCCTATTGCTAACTTTCTAGTAATTTATCCCTAATGCTTTGTCTGAACATATGAACAAGACAGTAGAAGAAGGCCATTTGGTCTATCAAGCCTTCTCATATTGCAGGGACAAGGGGAGAACTCACTGAAACCTGTAGCAAATTCCCCCCCTTTTTTTATTTTTTGTATATTTTTTTGTATTTCAAAAGCAAATGATTTGATACCTTTTATTGGACCAACATAGCTGTCATAAAGAGAGCAAAGTGCTTTAGCTTTCAGACCAACATGTCCTTCCTTGGAAGCTTAATACTAGTCATTAAGCTTCCAAGAAAGAACTTGGTCTGAAAGCTAAAGCACTTTGTTCTTTTTGTTACATCTATGTTGGTCCAATAAATGGTATCAAATCATTTGCTTCTGGACCTATTCTTACAAAAAACCGATACTGCAAAGACTAAATCTGTTTGTATTCCAAGGAAGCTAGAATACCTAACTATGGGGGCTAAGCATGGTGGGTGGGTCAGACGTTAGCTGCAGGACAGAAGTCAAAAGATGGTAGCTGGAGGTGGATTCTCAGAAGCTAGGTTAGTGACCAGTGGGGTCCCACACAGGTCTGCCCTCAGTCCAGTGTTCTTTAACATATTCATAAGTGATATCACCAATAGGATCAAGGGTAAGATATACCTGTTCATGGAGAAAACAAAGCTCTGTGGGAAAGTGGACAGGAAAGAGGTGAGATAGGAACTCAGGGGAGGACTTGGCTAGGCTGGAGAAGTAGTCTGGCTACATTGGGCAATTGGGAGTCAATGCTAAAAAGTGTAAAGTTATTCACTTGGGGGTGAAAAGCTCAAGGGCTAAATACTGGTTGGGTGGTGTGAAAGTAAGCAGGTCAGAGAAAGAAATTGACCTGTGTGTAATTATTAGTGAACTGAAACCCTCAGCAGACTGCAGGAAAGCTGTGGCTGAAGCAAATCTGACGATGGGCTGCATAAACATAGAAACATAGAAACATAGAGTTTGATGGCAGATAAGGACCACTTGGCCCACCCAGTCTACCTAGAAACATAGAAACATAGAATTTGATGGCAGATAAGGACCGCTTGGCCCACCCAGTCTGCCCATTTCTCTACCTAATGGATAAGCTGCAGATCCTAGTTAACCAGCAGCCTACTTCTTCCTACCCCCAACCCCTAGAATTGCCTTATGACCGTCCCATGCATGCTTGAATTCCACCACTGTTTTTGACTCCACAACCTCTTCCGGAAGGCCGTTCCATGCATCCACAACCCTCTCTGTGAAAAAATACTTCCTTAAATTACCTCTGAGCCACCCCCATCTTCAAATTGTGCCCCCTTGTTCTTGCACACCTCTTTTTTTGAAAGATGCTATCCTCTTGGACTTTGTTGATTCCCTTGAGGTACTTGAAAGTTTCTATCATGTCCCCCTCTCCCTCCTTTCCTCGAGGCTATACATATTAAGCTCCTTAAGTCTCTCTTCATATGACTTCCGGTGCAGACCCTGCACCATTTTAGTTGCCCTCCTCTGGACAGCTTCCATCCTGTCTATGTCTTTGCGGAGATTGGGTCTCCAGAACTGCATGATACTCAGATGGGGTCTCACCAGCTGTCTGTACAGAGGGATAATAACTTCCTGTTTTCTACTGGTGATGCCTCTCTATGCATCCCAGTATCCCCAGCCCTCCTTGCTGCCCTCTCACATTGCTTGCCCACCTTTAGGTCATCTGATATGATTACCCCAGGTCCCTTTCTATTTTGTTGTTGTTAGTATCTCACCCCCATTGTGTACTCTTCCCTGGGTTTTGTTTCCCAGGTGCATTACCTTGCACTTCTTAGCATTGAGTCTAAGCTGCCGCCACATTTGACCATTCCTCTAACCTCGTCAAGTCCCTTCTCATCCTTTCCACCCCACCTTGTGCATCAACTCTGTTGCAGATCTTTGTGTCATCTGCAAGGAGACATATTTTCCTTCCAGCCCCTCTGCAATGTCGCTATAAAGACATTGAAGGACCAGTCCTAATACTGAACCTCTAGGTACCCACTAGTAACCCCCTTTCTTCAGAGTGGACTCCATTTATTATTACTCTCTGTGTCCTATTCTCCAGACAATTCTTTACCCAGGCTGTCATCTTGGGACCCACTCCCAGGCTGGCTAACTTGTATATTAATCTTTTGTGTGGGACTGTGTCAAATGCCTTGCTAAAGACTAGGTGGGCCATGTCCACAGCCCCTCCCTGATCTACTACTTTGGTCACCCAGTCAAAGAAATCGATCAGATTTGTCTGGCATGACCTCCCTGCTGTGAATCCATGCTGCCTTGGGTCCTGTGCCCCTCTGGCCTCTAGACACTCGACAATTCTTTCCTTCAGAAGTGATTTCATCATTTTCCCTACCACTGAGGTTAAACTAACAGGTCTGTAGTTTCCTGCTTCTGTCTTGCTCCCACTTTTGTGAAGGGGAATCACATCTGCTGTCCTCCAGTCCTTGGGTACCACCCCATCCTCCCATGATTTGTTAAAGAGAGTAGTCAGTGGTGTCACTAGTTCTACTCTGCCCATTTCCCTACCTATTGGATAAGCTGCAGATTCTAGTTAACCAACAGCCTACTTCCTGCAACCCCCCACTATAATTGCCTTATGTCTGTCCTATGCATGTTTGAATTCCCCCACTGTTTTAGACCCCACAACCTCTCCAGGAAGGCAGTTCCATGCATCCACCACTCTCTCCGTGAAAAAGAATTTCCTCACATTACCCCTGAGCTGTCCCCCTCTAACTTTAAATTGTGTCTCCTTGTTCTTACACATCTCTTTTTCTGAAAGATGCTACCCTCCTGGACTTTGTTGATTCCCTTGAGGTATTAAAAGTTTCTATCATGTCCCCCCGTCCCTCCTTTCATCAAGGGTATACATATTAAGCTCTCTCAGTCTCTCTTCATATGGTTTCTGATGTAGACCCTGCATCACTTTAGTTGCCCTCCTCTGGACTGCTTCCATCTTGTCTATGTCCTTGCGTAGATGAGGTCTCCAAAACTGCACACAGTACTCCAGATGGGGTCTCACGAACTGTCTGTACAGAGGGATAACCACTTCTCTTCTTCTACTTGTGATGCTCCTCCCTATGCATCCCAGTATCCCCTGGCTCTTCTTACTGACTTCTCACATTGCTTACCCACCTTTAGGTCATTTGATATGACTACACCCAGATCCCTTTCCATTATTGTTGTCATTAGTACCTCCCCTGCTATGTGTACTCTTCTCCTGGATTTTATTTCCCAGGTGCATTACTTTGCACTTCTTTGCATTGAATCTAAGTTGCCATATGTCTGACCATTCCTCCAACCTTGCCAAGTCCCTTCTCATCCTTTCTACCCCCCTTGTGTATCAGCTCTGTTACAGATCTTTGTGTCATCTGCAAAGAGGCATACCTTTCCTTCCAGACCCTCTGCAATGTCACCTATAAAGATGTTAAAGAGGACTGGACCCAGTACTGAGCCCTGAGGTACTCCACTAGTAACCCCCCTTTCTTCAGAATGTGTTCCATTCACTATTAGCTTCTGTGTCCTGTTGTGCAGCCAGTTTGCTACCCAGGCTACCACCCTGGGACCCACTCCCAGGCTGGCTAACTTGATTATTAATCTTTTGTGCGGGACTGTGTCAAATGCCTTGCTAAAGTCTAGGTAGGCCATATCCACAGTCCCTCCCTGGTCTATTACTTTGAAAGCTAAAGCACTTTGTTCTCTTTATGACATCTATGTTGGTCCAATAAAAGGTATCAAATCATTTGCTTTTGAAATACAAAAAATATACAAAGTCAGGGGAATTACATGCAGGAAGGCAGATGCCATTCTGCTGTTGTACAGGTCTCTAGTAAGACTACACCTAGAGTACAGTGCGCAATATTGGCGACTTTATCTTAAGAAAGCATATCAGCTTGTTGGAAATGGTCCAGGGAAGGCGATCAAAATGATCCATGGCCTGCAAGGCAACATCTATCAGGAGCAGCTCAGTGGGCTCAACATGTACACTCTTGAGAACAGAAGGGGGAGGGGGGAAATGACTGTGACTTTCAGGTACCTTAAAGGTATAAACAGGGTGATCACCAAGGGCCTCTTTAGCCTAAGTAGAAACAAGACCAGTAGGGGTAATAGCCTAGAGCTGGTGGGGTGGGGTGCAGAAGGGAGATGAGGGGGTATTGTTTCACTGAGAGGATGGTGGCTGAGTGGAATGAGTTTCAGGAAGATTCGGTATCCCTTAAAACGGTGGACAGCTTCAAGACAGGATAGGACAGGGTGAGAGGGAATGTTACAGGTGTGAGGAGAGGATATTTGTCAGGGGTCAAGCAGAACATGAGGGGGCAGTTCCATCTGTAAATACAATGGAAACTGCATACTTGAACAGACTAGACAGAATACAAGGCCTTTATCTGCTGGCAGATTTGCATGCTCATATATATGGTAGTATGTTGAATTTAGTTTTTCATCACGATTAATTTAGAAATAGATATTGCAATCGATGTGATATTTTAAAGAGGGACTCTGGTCAAAAGTGCTACATTGCAGAATTAGAATAAGCATAACCTCAATAAATCTCATACCAAACATTAGGTTTCTGTGTTACTTCATTTTATAGTTATGGGCTATTTTGTAACCCTGATTTCACTACCTGTTCAAAAAAGCCAGTTTCAGTGAAGAGGTGCTGATGATGTCATCTCCTGAACTCACAGTTTAGCCATCCCAGTCAGCAAGCTTATAGGACCTGTTTCTCCAAAGTTAAAAAGATCATTCTGCAGTGCTTTTCACAAGTAAAACAGGCAGCACCGTTCTAAAATAGTGCTATAGAATATATATGTTTTATGTTTTGTAACAACATTGACAAATTTGTATTTTAATGCCTTTTTGGTTCGGTTCATTTCTCCAGAGTTGCAGGATGCTGAGTCAGCATGCCTCCAGGCTGCTGATACCATGTGAAGTGTCTGCAGTGCCTGTTTGGAAGTTGTATTGCTAAAAGTGTTGCAATGTTGGTAACTGCATTGCTGCTTGTCAGTGTCTGCTTTACAATAAGTTTTAATAGGGGCCCTATAGGTGTTAATTCCTACTAGGGGTGGAAGTGTTAGCCCTTGTAAAACAACCATTGTAATTTGGAGTACAATGTAGATGAGCCTGAATATAGCTCAAGTAACAGCCTGTCAATGAGAAAACAGAAAATGAGCTCTGTTCAACTGAGTATCCCACTCTTTCATACTTTGATGATGAATAAAATATTGCTTGATTGATTGATTGAGTGATTAAGCAATGAGCTGGTTACTGCATAGAAACTTTTAGTAAGATTTCAAAACAGCACTACCTCTCCCACCCCCATTTACAGGGTGATGGAATAATTGATTTAAAGTGCCATCCTGAGAAATTACCTCAATTGATTGATAGGTGTGAATGATCACAGCCTTTCACCACATCAGAGATATCCAGTCTGCAAATCTCACATCAGTGTGCTGTGACATAGCATCCAGCAACCCAGCAGAAAAGGACCATAAATAAATAAAACACCAAAAACAAAAATATGAATTTGTCAACTTTGTTACAAAACCTGAAACACACATAGGTTTTAAAGCAATGTTTATTGAATGGTACTGGCTGTTTTACTGGAGAAAACAATTTGCACATAGTTTTTAAACATTGGAGAAGCAGGTCCTGTCAGCTTGCTGACAGGGAGGGCTAGACTGTGAGTTCAGGAGATGACATCATCAGCACCTCTTCACTGAAACTGACTTTTTTAAACAGGCAGATAATTTAAGGTTGTAAAATGATTCGTAACTTTTAAACAAAGTAACTTAGGGATCTCAGTTTTGGCATGAGGGAGATTGGGGCTATGTTGATCCATATTCTGAATGTATTAATGCCAGTAATTTTTGACCATAGTCCCTCTTTAATAATGTATTACTTTTAAACATTAAGGATATGTGACCCAGCAAACTTGGGGCTTACCTTTGTGCTCCATGGTCCTCTATGCAGTCACATAACCCTTTGGCCCCCTAAGAAAATAACCTGCTACAATGTGGGGTCTAGGTGGCATTGCCGGAACACCAGCAAGGAGTTTTTGGCGGGAAGAGGAAAGGAAGATGGTTGAGATTTTCACAAAGCCACCCGTCCTGGCAATAAAGAAAGGAATCAAAGGCTGCTAAGTGAAAAAAAGACCACAACTGTAAACAAACATGACCAGGGCTGTGCAGCAAAATGACCTCTGACCTCACTGGGACTGTTGGGAAAGGTTAAAAGCTCATAACATTTGCCAGAGACAGTGTGGGCTAATGCTGAGTTCAGCATTGCAAAGAAGCATGCATGATAGCTATGTTCAGCTGACACAGGTGTAGCTCCCCTCCCTCTAGGTGTAGAGATATCTCAGATTGCAGGGAGGGGCGCACTATAGACGAGAAGCTCTCCAAAGTCATTTCTCAGCAGTATAGAAATAGAAGGAATGAGATGGCCTACCTTGTGACATCTTCAGATTATGGTAATGGCTCACCTCGGCCCCCAGCCAGCACTTGACTCTTAAGCCCAGCAGTGATGGAGAAAATTATGGGACAGCCACTTCTGAACACCTTCGCTGCTACAGCCCCTTTACAGTGGGTGGGGGGGGGGGGGGCAGAAAACAAGTAGTCAAACCCAGGTCTTTTAAGAACCCACTGCCACAGTTGAAGCAGATGGAAAAAACAGAATTAATTAGAGGGCATCATCATTTTTGTGTTTTCATGAATTAATACATATTCACAAGCACCATAAATGTCCAAAACTGTGAACTTTGTCCTGGGCCCAAAAATGATTAGACCCAGAGGCATAATCAACATTTAGACTGGAGCAGCTCTATGGGTCCGAGAGACAGGCAGTGAAACAAATGGCAAGTTCAGGTACAGCACTTTCTTTCCTATTTCATTATTTTGGCTCTGATTTCTCATACAGCATGCGTCAGCAATATATCTTGACATCTAAAAGAAATTGACAGCATGTCTCTTTCAGGTTCTGACAGCTTCTGCCATGGAAACTCCTTTTTCCTTCCATCTCAAATGCTTTCCTCACAGTTACACTGTGTTTACTCTCTAATGGGGAGTGATTTACTCCTACCAGTGCCAGATAAGCCATTTAGGCCTTGGGGCGATTAGCAGCCTAAGCCACCATGGCTGCTCCCAAGGGATCCTACATCCACACAGTTCCTGAGCCAAACAAGCAATTTAGAGGGGCACTCTCCCTGCAACCCCAGCATGAAACTGCATCAAAATGGTGACTCCTTTCCTTATCCCAAGTTACTGCTTCCACAGAAAAAAAAAACAGGCCCTTAATGGGTCTGACAGATCTATCCCAGACAAGGGGCATGGCAGGTCCCAGGACCTGCCCTAGAGACAGGCATGGCAGGCCCCATAGGGAATCCCGGGCCTTGCCTCCCACCCACCAGAATGTTACACTGAGATAATGTGCCACCCAGGTACAGCATCTCAGAGCTGCCACCTCCCGGATGCCCAGCATCAGCGCTGCCACCACTGACACAGCCCTACTATCTGAGAACCCCATAACTTAAATGAGCTCCAGGGTCCCCTTTTCTCCTTTTTGTTGGGGCCAATGACCAGGGATAACTCTTCTTCCACCTCTTGAACCCAGCCGATGTCCAAACCAAGAACTCAGCCATCTCCACCGGAACCCTCATGACGACTGCTACACTTCCTTGCCCTCCCAAGTGGAGTACCACCCTCCCGGCACTGCTGCCTGCTGACCTGACTAGGTCAGGCCTACCCCCCCCCCTCGAAACACGGTCCCTACACCAACTGCCTACTCCTACTCTCTTCCTCTTCTGGTTAATAAAACAGGGCTTTTATATCTTCCTTGAGGCTGCCCCCTGGTGGCAGCAATATCACTCAAGGCCAGGGGGCCTCCCAACACCAGAAAAGATAACCAGGGGAAGGAGGGGCTGAGAACACCAAACGGCTAGTAAGCCCACCAAGGAGGGGGGCTTACACAGGATTCTATAGCATGGTTCATAAGGTAGAAAAAAATGGGCAAATTGGATGGGCCTTGCAGTTCTTATCTACCATCAACTTCTATGGTTCACCCAGTACCTTTTTGTCCAATCAGAATTCAAGTTCAGAACTCTGTAAGAGAAAGAGTGGAACCGAGGATCTGAGATGTCAGTTTTCTCAGTCTGCATGAACTGAGAGCGCAGTGACTGGCAGACTATCAGAGGACTGCACTCCTGGTAGGCCACAATATGTGTTTAAAAGGAGACTTGGGAGGAGGCCATTTCAGTCCAAATCTGAAAAAGAGAATCAGTAGCAGTTTCAGAATCTGCTGGCTACCAGAGCATGAAGAGGATCACAACAGCTGGCAGCAAAGGCATCAATATAAAGTACACATGTTGTTCCTATAGAAGTAGCTGTACAATGCAAGGGGCACCAACCAGGGCACATCATTTTTTTTTATCAGGGCATGTGATACACTGATGTAGAACTGCCACTGAGGAAAACAGGAATTTAAGTGGAGCTTAGTGAGTTTCCCAGCCATAAATTTTCCCTTTGCAGAGTACCACCAGACAGTGAAATCAAAACATATCACCTCCTGATGGAAGGAATCCAGGGAGTCATTACACACTATATCAGTTGAGAACTGGAGGGAAGGTGGAGCACCAGATCCCTGCCTCTGACAGAGGTGCAGGTGGGAGTAGGTCAGCCCTTGGGTTACCTTGCTTTCAGGGAAGTGCACTAGAGATCAGAGTCCTGTAGAAAGAGAGAGAAAAGAGAAATGAGAAACAGTTTTAGAAGAACTGGCCACTTCATCTGGGAGCTGCTGAGTAATCCCTGCCTCTGCAAAAGGAGAAAGGCATGAACTCAGCAGAAATCACAAAACCATGATCACTATTTAGAGTTTGTGCCCTGTAACTGGCGTTGTAGTTAGGGTAAGGAGATTGGGCCTCAGAAGTCCAGGGCAGGACTGTGCTTGGTTTGATAGGCCCAGGTCGAAGACAATCAGTCATTTTGTCGAAATTTGTGTTTGCTTTTGGATTACAAATAGTGATCACATAGTGGTGTGCAAAACTGGGGAGGTTCTAGTTTTGATTTTGCTAAATCACCCCTGGTTTTGGTTAGAAACACACAAAAAATATACAATGATGGCAGAAAATGATCAATGGTCCATCCAATCTGCCCCTAGTTCGCTGTCAAAACTGGGACCTATTTTTCATACAGGGTACTAGCCATCATTATCCACCAACTTGCCCCCCCCCCCACACTTCTACCACCCAGAGTAATGACTATACCCCTCACATTCTCCCAGTCATGTTTGAAACAATTTATGGTTTTGGCACCTTCTACCTTGGCTGGCAGATTGTTTTATGGTTCCACCACCCTTTTTGTAAAATAAAACTTTCGCATATCCCTCTTGAACCTCCCGACAGTTTCCAGTCATATCTCTGTGTCCTTGAACTGCTACTTGTGCTAAATAGTTCCTCACAGTTCACTTTGTTTTTTCCTTTGAGGAACTTGAAGGTTTCTGTCATATCACCCCTCTCATCTGGTGTCCAGCGAATATATGTTTAGTGCCTTGAGCCGATCCTCATAAGATCTGTCCTCCTGTCCCTGAATCATCCTGGTCACCCTTCATTTTATTGTCTCTTGCCTGTTCTAATCTTTCTGAGGTGAGGACTCCTGAACTGGGCACAGTACTCCAGAACTGGGCACAGTACTCCAGGTGTGGCCTCACCAATAATCTATAAAGAGGTACTAATACCGTTTTTCTTCTACTGTCAATACCTCTTCCAATACATCTCAGCATCCTATTTGCCTTACTATAGGCTGTGTTGCACTGGCTTGACTGTTTAAGAGAGTCACTAAAGATGACTCCTAGGTTCTGGTTTTGGTTTTGGATTTAAGTCAGTTTCCTACTCCCTGACATCATCTTTAATGAGAAGAATTGCTAAATGGGTTGGGGATCATCTACTAATTTTTACAATTGGATTAGGAAAGGAATTTTTGTTGTATGATGTGCCTTCAGTACACACTGCTATATCTCAAAACACTCTACAACCCATTAATTGGTGGCCCTCTGGCAGCAGCCATAAGGAATGCAGTTTGAAGTCAGGGTAGCTTGAGGAAGGGTAAAGGAAAACTCTTGGGGGCTAAGGGAAAGAGTGAGGAGAGGAAGTACAGCACACAGAAATTACTGTAAGTGGATTCCACAAGGTCATATAGTAAGTGGCATTGGTGGGATGAAAATCTATGTCTCCAGGTTCACAGCGCTCATTGTAACCAACATATTTTTAAAAACCAAAACCAACATCTATCTATTACAAGGCTCTGCCCCGTAAATGGCATGGTACAACTTGGACAGAGACAGACACATTAAGATTGCTGAGAATAAAGGGTAGGAATCAAGAAAATTCTATGCCTTTTGCTGCTGTCTGCTGCCTCATTACTCCCTCAACCAGCCTTATGCAGGATCCTCACCTCCACTTCTCCAGTAGTAGTAATCTGTGCTGAACAAATCCAGATGTACACTGACTCCTGCATCTCACCTGGACATCCCTCCAGGCCCTTGGCTCACAGCACATGCCCCCCCATCCTCTGCATATGACCAAGGCCCATTCCACTGCTACCACACACCCCTGGCTCGCTCGCATGCTCCCTCCTTCTTTTGACTCTGCCTCTGCTCCTCTCCAGCATAACATTTAATTCAGGCCACAGCATTCTTCTTCTCCCTCTGGCAGGCACTTATGATGCCAAATTCTATAGCTGCCACACCACCCACCTGTCTGTGCAACTATGTGCTGACTCACACTGTGCAACACATGTGGTCACAGACACCAATACCACACAGAAAATGGCCCCCTAGAAGGCAAAGGCATGTCATCTGTCTGAACCAGCATTGAACTGGCATGGTTTCATTTTGATTCTGCCACAGATGAGCAACACAGTGTCAGGGTGGCTCATTTCTCTCCCTGCAGATTCTGCACACTACTAACTGTAACTACCATTGGAAGTGCATGCCAATATGTTCATCCACATCAACAGCTGCTGTACTATTGGGCCTGCAACACACATCTGTAGTGGTACCTGCCCAGATAATATGCAAACTCCCTGAAGCCTTTGGGGATAAAAGGCTGGTGTACCAGCCATGTAGGGGAATGGGGTGCATAGTACGGGGAATATTGTGTACACGTTCTTTTACTATGCTTCATTTCCATTTTTCTATTCTGCTCTCTCATGTTATGTAAACTGGAAATCTAAGCAGTGCCTCAAAACGATGCCACTTGGTCACCGTGCATGCTAGGCAGTGACATCCCCTGCCTTGAGGACAAGGTCATGTACAAGGTTAAGGGCCTTTGGTTGTCACACTTTCTGATCAGGGGGAGTTCTGATCCTGATAGGTAATAGAAATAAGAACATGGTGTCTCACACACAAGGGGCCTGGCAATAAGAAAGGTGCCTCCCGCTGGGATACAGTACTAACCAGCTTCCCCACTACTGGACACCTCCCCATAACCTCACACATACCACTCCTTTTTGTTTCCACAGTTACAAATATCAGTGACCGGCAAATTATGCCTCTTTACACAGGTAGTACAGATAATAACAACAAAGCTTTTCTTCACAGCAGTGAGCCCTGTGGGATGAATAGGAAATACTGAATAGCATCAACCAGAGAGTAGCTTAACATATGATCATGTATTAAGTGACAAAACATAAATTATCTGACTACAAACTGGTACAGACACAGTTTGATTAAATATACGCTTACAAAAATAACACAAAAATGGTTTTAAGCAAATACAAAATAAAGGCGGAGTAGCAAGGAGACTGTTTTCACTGATGCTGTTGTTATTGGGCAGAGACATTGAAAGAAACTCAATACCTAACAAGGCTTATTCCAATGCACCTCTGAATTGACAAATTCAAAAGGATTTACATTTGTGCACCTGAACAGTAGGAGTTTAATGGCACATTTAGATGAACTGAAACTTTGGATTGAATTGGAAACATCAGATGCATTAGCAATAAGTGAATCTTGGCTAAAACAAAGTGTTCCAAATGAGTTAGTTAGCTTAGCGTATTGTATAATATGCAAAGATAGATCTAAAGGGAAAGGGGAAGGGTTGAGAATTTATGTGAAAGAAATCAAAAAAGTAGAACAAATTGAGGTTAATTTAACATGTAGGTCAGCTGAACACTGAAAAGTGAAGCTTTTGTTGAGAGGACAAAAAGGTGCTGTGGTTTATTTTTCATGTTTATCTCCCACCCAAAATACCGAAGAGTTACATACCAATAATGGGAAAACTGGCAACTGTGAGTAATGGGGAAAAAAGAATACTAAGAGTATGTGTTGCATACTTACATCAATTCTTATGAAATCGTCAATTTTGTATGATATAAAATTATTTTTTATGTAATGTAACTCAATACTTCTGTTTCATCTATATCTGCTTTAAACCCTTACTCCACAAGTGTGGCTAAATATACTTGATCCATGCCACCTTCCTGGTAAAATAAATAAAATAAAATAAAAACTGTAAGCATTCACAGTGATAGTGTTGTCCCCCAACACACACACTCAATACAATGGTGTTGACTTACCTGTACTATCAGGTCACCCCACTAACACCCCCAGACCCTGAACAGTGTTCTCAGTTGTTAAGCAGGATACTTCCTCTGCTACAGTACTGTTTGGGTAACCAGTGTTAAATTGGGTAGTGCTAGAAGAAAGTCAATCATCTCAGAGCATGACAACTGATGTACAGCAGCCACAAAATTACTAGAAGAGAATCATAAACAAAGCTGCACACACCTCAAATGGGCCAGTATGTAAAGTAGTATTTAATAAGTGGAAAAAACAGAGAGGTATAAACCAAAGCTACCCCATCACTTCAGACCAAATGGTACTTCTTCAGAGACTGAGGACTGCCCCAACAGTAGCTATTTACATTGTAAATGATTTAAAAAGACATACCCAGGCAATTGCTTTCATATTTGATAGCGCCCACACATAGTACAAATACAACTGAGAATACAGCTATGGCAAATAAATAGTGCATATTAAAGTGCAGCTGATCCCATTAAGGCATAAAGAATTTAATTTGAACTACATGTATTAAAAAAGAAACTACTGAGGCAAATAAACAATACAGGGAACAACAAGTCCTAATTCAAGCAATTTACATTAACTACACTACAAAAATGAAGATTAAAGGCCAAGTGTGCCCAAATCAGAAACAACAGATGCAAAACGGCACAATATGCATTATTCAGAGACATAGCAGAGTCCAATGGCCAGAAAAGAGGAACGAGTGATTCAGAAATGCATAATTGCATATAATGTGTTTTTTAAAAGATGGGGAAAACATAAAATACTGTTTCTTAAAGACAGATAAATCAATTAAGCACAAGTGAGAGAAAGACTCATTATACTACAAATCAACAGAAATTGAACTACTGTATATTTCAGTCATTATTAATTCCCAAAGGGCATACTGTAGGTGCCAGAGCCTAGGAGCACAGGGGACTGCAGCCACCCCCACACTTTTTCCTATGAGCATTCAAAGTGCCCCTTTGCTTGCAAAAACTACCTTTTTTACCCTGTGCCCTTCTGAACTTCAGCTCCTCCACTTTTCCCCATGTTCTTGCGCCTATGCCAATGGGGCTAAAATACCCAGTGTATAAATAAATCTACTTTCTCTTTGAAGAATGATTCTGTCATGGTTACCTCCATAGCTGTGTATAGGAACATGACAAAATCCCATAAAGTTGAGCATTTTGGAGTCACCACAATGAGCTTAGCACCAATGGGTGCCCAAAGGAGTATTCTGGTTCCCACTTGTTATGGATCTAACATGCTCCTGAATTTGTTCCTTAATAGATCTGATTGTGCAATCTATATACAGAGAGGGACAGTCACACAAAAGTGCATAAATGACAAATGAGGTGTGACAAGTAATGAGATGTCTGATCTCATATAATGAAGAATTTGTTGGACTAGTGAAAATTTGGCATGAGGGGAGAGGTTGCAAATGGTGCATGAACCACAACAATGAAAACCTAGAGGATGGGATAAAAATCCCAGCAGTGCCCTAATTTCTCTGTTGTCTGAAAAAATTACTTCTGACTAACCTATTATTTAAGCATTTGCTTTTCCTGCAAACCACTCTGGGGGAACACGCCTATAGTGGGAGACAGGTCTGGCTCAGCAGAAAGTATGTGACAAAATATTTTGAGGTCTTCGGCAATTTTGGAAGACACTGAATTGTAATCAGTAGTAAATCTGATTGGATCATGAGCTGCTTACCACCTCCTGGGTTTGAGCAAATCACTCCTGTTGTCAGAGTATGCTTTGTTAATAGAATCCTGCAAAAAAGCAGCATCATAGCTCCATTCCAAAACCTGTGTTTAAGATCAGTGACTTGGCTTTGAAATGCGGTGTCATCACAGCAATTTCTCTGTAACCTGAGGAACTGACCATATGTAATCCCTAGGATCAGATGTCTGAAGTGGCATCTGTTGATGCTAAACAATGTATTTCCCAAGCTGGGTTTACAGTAGTTCTCAGTATGCACCATCTTACCATCAACTCAGTCAAGAGTGAGATCCCAAAAAGTTTTCAATGTAGGATGCCAGGTATGGCACTAGGTCAATATGGCAAAAACAAAAACAGTGCTGTTAACAATAGCACTGTAAAAAACACGCAGTTACAAACAACACCATCCCAAAACATTGTCAGTAAAAAAACAACGCCAAAGGAAGTAGTCCAAAACCATACCGACGACTACTACTATGGCTACAAACACAAAATGTACACTTTGGTTTTGCAGGGGGCTCTGCCACCTGTACCCCCTGAACTTAAAATAACTAACTATGGGGGGGTGGGTGGTTCTCGGGGACAGTTAGACAGTTGATGGGGTACATCTGTATTCAGGCATTAAAAAAAACACAGACACACTTGGGGTGGGGAAAAAAGTGACACCACAAGATTCAGGAGACCGGGAACAGAACTCTGGTCTCCTGAGCTGTACTGCCTGAGCTGTTTGTGCCATAGCCCTCTCCACCATGGGAGCACCTCGGCCAGCCTCCATGCTTTTTCCTACTTCTCCACTTCCTTCTGTGACTTGACAGCTACAGGGGTACTGGTAATTACCATGCACTATCCTACCCCTGTCACTATCAAGGCAGATGCACTTTTTGAAGAGTGTTTTTATGACACTATATTTGAAGTACTGTTTTCACCCAGCACAGCCAGGTATATGTAAAGTAAACCTTGAATTCCACTCATCGTTGTTGATGAAAAACAACATGGGGGGGCGTGGCCTGACCAGACAGAAGATGGCAGCATAATTCAGAATCTCTGCAGGAATTACTGCAATCTAACCTCATCCAGCCTTCACCAGACCTTTCTTCGGTACCAACTCCTGTGACCATCCTGTAATCTTACTACCTGACACAGTCTGTAAATCATTTTTGACCCATAATCTACTTATATTCAATTATTCTACACTGTACTGCAGCATACTAGGCCTCATCCTTCAGCACCATGGCAGATCTCTAAGAAAAGCAAAGCTCACTTGCTAGAGTGGAAGTAATATTTTCTAAACTGATGGCTGAGATTAATGATCTAAAAACCTCCACCCAACAAAATACGACCTCTCTTGAAACCTTTGGCCAGAAAATTGCGTTTAATGAGAAAGCAATGGCCTGTAACATCACTGCTATTCATGACCTCCAGACTACTGTCCGCAATCAAGATTGAACTATTAAATCCCTATAAGCAAAAATTGATAATATTGAAAATCATAATCGTCACAACAATCTACGATTTTTTGGCTTCCCTGAAGGTGCAGAATTAGGAGACACTACTGCGCTTTTATTACATGTGCTGCCTGCAGTGCTTAAACTGCCTCCCGACCTAACGTTAATCATTGAGTGGTCTCACCACACTCTGTTTCCCAGGCCAGCATCAGAACAGCAACTGAGGCCCATCATTGCTCACTTCTTGAACTATTCCAATACAGAATTAACATTGAAACGAGCCAGAGAAATGGGGAAACTTCAGCGGCAAGAGTTTAATATTTCATAGAAACATAGAAGTTGATGGCAGATAAGGACCGCAAGGCCCATCCAGTCTGCCCATTTCTTTTTCTACCTTATAAATGTGCCATCGGCCTTTGCTCAGTCAGTGGCCTATCTATTCATAGTCATTTGTATTGCTCCCTTATGCCTATCCCATGCCTGTTTGAAGCCCTGCACTGTATTCATAGCCACCACTTCTTGTGGTAAGCCATTCCATGCATCCACCACCCTTTCTGTGAAAAAGAATTTCCTCACATTCCCCCTTAATCGGCTCCCCTCTAATCTCATGCTGTGTCCTCTTGTCCTGCTATTTTTATTATATTTGAACATGTTAGACTCTTTCACCTTGTTAATGCCCTTAAGGTGTTTGAATGCCTTGATCATATCACCTCTCTCCCTCCTTTGCTCAAGGTATACGTATTGAGCTCTTTTAATCTGTCCTCATATGTCTTCTGATGCAGTCCCTGCACCATTTTGGTTGCCCTTCTTTGGACTGCCTCAATTTGGTTAATGTCCTTGTGAAGGTGTGGCCTCCAATACTGCACACAGTACTCCAGATGGGGCCTAACCAGCGTCTTGTAAAGAGGGATTATTACCTCCCTCTTACGACTTGTGATACCCCTACTAATACACCCTTACACCCCCCTAGCCTTACCTACTGCTTTAGAGGTCTGCTTGGATGATTTCAGGTCATCAGTGATGATGATGCCCAAGTCTCTTTCTTCCTTTGTGACTGCTAGCAACTCCCCTCCCAGCCTATAGGTGGCTTCAGGGTTTCTCTTCCCTATGTGCATGATTTTGCACTTCTTTGCATTAAATCCCAGTTGCCACTCTTCTGACCATTTTGCTAGTTTATCCAGATCTCTTCTCATTCCCACCCATCTGGATCATCTACTCTGTTGCAGATCTTGGTGTCATCTGCAAACAGACAACCTACCCTCTAGTCCATCTGCAAGGTCACTAATGAAGATGTTGAAGAGGACTGGCCCCAGAACTGATCCCTGAGGTACCCCACTTGTGACTTGCATCTCTTCTGACTGTATACCACTTTACCACCACTCTCTGTTTTCTGCCCGTCAACCAGTTTGCCACCCAATTGACCAACTTCTGACCCACCCCGAGCCTACCCAGCTTATTTATCAATCTTCTATGTGGAACAGTGTCAAAAGCTTTGCTGAAGTCAAGGTGGCGACATCAACTGCTCCCCTGGTCCACCACTCTGGTTACCTAGTCAAAGAAATCTATGAGATTAGTTTGACAGGACCTTCCTTTATAAACCCATGCTGTCTTGGATCCTGTGCCCCTATGGATTCCAGGTGTTGCACTATCCTTTCCCTAAGGTGCCTCCATAATCTTACCCACTACTGAGGTAAGACTGACGGTCTGTAGTTCCCGCCTCCTCCCTGCTACCACTCTTGTGGAGCGGGATCACATGAACCCTTCTCCAGTCTTCTGGGACCTCTCCTGTGCTCAGAGACTCACTAAACAGTTCTGCTAATGGCTCTGCTAGTTCACCTTTAGCTCCTTAAGTACTCTGGGATGTATGCCATCAGGTCCCGTGCCTTATCACCCTGAAGCTTATGGCTCTTGTAGGACCCTTTCTTTTGTGAGAGAGGTAGTGCTCACCTCCTCCCCCCTGTGTCCATGATGCTGAGCTGTGGGCCCTGCCTACCTCTCGTCCAGCAAATACTGAGCAAAAGTATCTATTTAGGATAGATGCCTTTACAGGGTCCTCCTCCTCACATGCTCCCTTTTCTCCATTAAGCTTAGAATACCCCCTCTGGACTTTCTCCTTTCACTAATGTATCTATAGAAAGTCTTGTCACCTTCTTTACTGTTAGGTGCTAGTGTTTCCTCAGTTTGGGACTTTGCCTGCCTTACGCCTTCCCTCCTTTTAGGGCAGTTTGGTATGCCTCCCTATCTTCATCCGCTGTGTTCCTTATATTTCCTGAAGGCCAGCCTTTGGCTTGACCTTTTCTGCTACTGTATTTGAGAACCAAAGTGGTTTCCTTCTTCTTTTGCACTTCCTTTTCTGTCTAACACAATGGGATGTTGCTTCAAGTATTGCAGCCTTAATGCTTGCCCACTTTGCCTGTACCCCCTCACCTGTGTTTCTTTTTGCCAGGGCTAGCTTAACTCTGTTGGCCATCTTATCAAAGTCAGCTCCTCTGAAGTCCCATACTTTTGCCTTGGAATGGGATGATTTAGATGTAGTAGCCAAATTGAACCATACCATGTGATGGTCACTGGCCCCCAGGTGACCTTCTACCTGGAGATCTGTGATCCCTTCCTTGTTAGTCAGTACTAGATCTAGGATAGCCCTGTCTCTTGTGGGCTGCTGTACCAGTTGTTTGAGGCCCTCCCCTGTAGGAATCCACTATGTGTCTAGTTCTGGCAGATGTTCCTGCTGGTATTGACCAATCTGTATCTGGCATGTTGAAGTCTCCCATTATCAGAACCTCCCCTTTAGCTGTCATGTTTTGTATATCTTCTAACAGTAATGTGTCTATGTCCTCCCCCTGGTCTGGGGGCCTGTAGACAACCCCAGTTCCATCTGCAGAGACTTTTAAAAAGATTTAGCCATTTGGAGGAAGGCCTACAATTCACTTAAACAACTCCTCCACCAAAGAAGCATTACATTTTGCTCTACATTTCCCAGCAACACTACACCTTTTCTCAGGCTCTTCCTTCAAGGATTTTGAAACCCCTGACACCATAGTCAATTATCTGGAGGTCTCTCGCTCTGTAATCTTACCCTGGGAGGTTCAGCAGCAATTGGCAACCTGAACACAGCTCTGGTATTCACATGGAGGGAGGATGACAAGGTATGGGAGTGTGGGGAAGGTGTTGCAGAACTCGTAGCCCCAAGCAGCAATGCCGCAACTGATTTTACCCCAAGGCAATCAACACGGCTGCAAGAGAAGCTTCTGTTGGGGCATTATTCTTCAAGACTTTCATACTGTTCTAGACAGGTCTCATCCCAAACACCGCAAGCTGCAGCCTCTCACCTTCAAATCGACCCCTCTATTTCCTTGAGCAATAAGTTTGCTGTCTTGGAGGACGACATGCACTCCTCGCAGGAGGATCATTCTCAGCAAATTTCAGACGAACATGCCTCTAATTTGGGCCCGGTGCCTCAGGGATGTATTTCTGCCAATACTTCATGGGCAGAAGTTGTTGTAAGTTCCCCCCTCAAATCTTTAAAGCAGCCCAAAAAGAAATGTAAGGCAAAGGCCAAAAGCAAGAACATCAATAGTCACAATCCCGATAATAAATCAAAGTCATCATGAGCTTATGTGGTCAGGAAGGAAACAAGTCTTTTGAGCAATCAGTTTAAATGCTTCATTGGCAAGCTTTTAAACTAGTCAAAGGGGGAGGCACTGATAAGCAGCAGGAAAATCCCAGCCTCTCCCTACAAAACAGGGTACTAAATGAGAAAAAGACCGAGGTAGAAAGGTCAGTGGTGGATGCTGCATCAGAAGGTAAAGCCATCAAAAAATGGAGAGCAATGAGTACCAATGCCCGTAGTCTGGGTAACAAGCTTCCTGAATTAGTGGCCTTGATGGAGGAGTAACATCTGGATATCATGGCAGTCACAGAAACATGGTACATACAAAACCATGACTGGAACGTAAACATACCAGGATACACTATCTACAGGAGGGACAGGGAGGGTAAAAGAGGAGGAGGAGTAGCTCTTTACATAAGGGAAGGAATAAAAGCAACAGAACAAAAGGGTAAACAGGGAGGAGGAGAAGAAGCACTGTGGGTAAATTTGGAGACAGGCAATGGCACCACAATCCGCACAGGGGTTGTATACAGACCCCCTTCTCAGGGGGAGGAAATGGACAAGGAAATGATAGAAAGTATACTTAGAATGGCAGAAAAAGGGGAGATATTGCTGATGGGTGATCTGGATATGCCAGATGTTAACTGGAGTGCAGTTGCAGCAGCCACTTCGAAGAGTGGGGTTATTCTAGATGCCCTACAGGGGGCATGCCTTAGACAACTAGTATTGGAGCCCACTTGAGAGGGAGCAATCTTAGACCTGGTTCTCTCAAATGGAGATGGAGAGGATCACAGATGTAGAAGTGGGTAGCCATCTGGGAACTAGCGACCATCGAACACTATAGTTCACAATAAACACAGCAATAGAGTCAAGCCATACAAAGGCAAAGTACTGGACTTTAGGAGGGCTGACTTTGCCTAAAATGGGTGAGTGCCTAGGAATGCACTAGCAAATGGGCAGGAAGGAGGGGTGGAAGAACAATGGGGAATGATAAAACTGCCATCACAGAGGTAACAAGCCTTTGTGTGAAGCAAATAAACAAAACAAAACAATGTAAGAAACCACTATGGTTCTCAAAGGAAGTGGCAGTGAAGGTTCAAGAGAAAAAGAAAGCATTCAGGAAGTACAAGGAATTGCAGAAGAAGCAGGACAGAGAACTGTATCAGTTAAAACAAAAGGAGGCTGGGAAGGCAGTCAGAACAGCAAAGGCCCAAACCAAGGAAAAGATAGCCAACTCAGTTAAGAAGGGGGATAAAACCTTTTATAGGTACATCAGAGAGCGAAGGAAGACCAAGGGAGGAATAGTGAGGCTTAATAAAGGGGAAGGAGGGTGGGCAGAAGAAGACTGTGAAAAGGCAGAGATACTAAACAAATATTTTTGCTCAGTATTTACAAATGAAGAGGGGGAGGTACCTAAAACAAACAGTAGAAACACTCTGGATGTAGAAGTTGATACCAGCCCATTTACAGAAGAAAGGGTTCTGAAAGAACTCTTAAAACTGAAGGTGGACAAAGCAATGGGGCCCGATGGGATTCATCCCAGAATTCTAAAAGAACTAAGAGTAGAACTAGTGACACCACTGACTACCCTTTTTAACAAATCATGGGAGGATGGGGTGGTACCCGAGGACTGGAGGAGGGCAGATGTGATTCCCCTTCACAAAAGTGGGAGCAAGGCAGAAGCAGGAAACTACAGACCTGTTAGTTTAACCTCAGTGATAGGGAAAATGATGGAATCACTTCTGAAGGAAAGAATTGTCGAGTATCTAGAGGCCAGAGGGGCACAGGACCCTAGGCAGCATGGATTCACAGTGGGAAGGTCATGCCAGATGAATCTGATAGATTTCTTTGACTAGGTGACCAAAGTAGTAGATCAGGGAGGGGCTGTGGACATGGCCTACCTAGACTTTAGCAAGGCATTTGACACAGTCCCACACAAAAGATTAATCTTCAAGTTAGCCAGCCTGGGAGTGGGTCCCAAGATGACAGCCTGGGTAAAGAATTGTCTGGAGAATTGGACACAGAGAGTAATAGTAAATGGAGTCCACTCAGAAGAAAGGGGGGTTACTAGTGGGGTACCACAGGGTTCAGTATTAGGACCGGTCCTCTTCAATGTCTTTATAAGCGACATTGCAGAGGGACTGGAAGGAAAAGTATGTCTCTTTGCAGATGACACAAAGATCTGCAACAGAGTTGATGCACAAGGTGGTGTGGAAAGGATGAGAATGGACTTGACAAGGTTAGAGGAATGGTCAAATGTATGGCAGCTTAGATTCAATGCTAAGAAGTGCAAGGTAATGCACCTGGGAAACAAAAACCCAGGGGAAGAGTACACAACAGGGGTGAGATACTAACAACAACAAAAATAGAAAGGGACCTGGGGGTAGTCATATCAGATGACCTAAAGGTGGGCAAGCAATGTGAGAGGGCAGCAAGGAGGGCTGGGGGGATACTGGGATGCATAGGAAGAGGCATCACTAGTAGAAAACAGTAAGTTATTATCCCTCTGTACAGACAGCTGGTGAGACCCCATCTGGAGTACTGCATGCAGTTCTGGAGACCCAGTCTCCGCAAAGACATAGACAGGATGGAAGTTGTCCAGAGGAGGGCAACTAAAATGGTGCAGGGTCTGCACCGGAAGACATATGAAGAGAGATGAAAGGAGCTTAATATGTATAGCCTCAAGGAAAGGGGGAGAGGGAGACATGATAGAAACGTTCAAGTACCTCAAGGAGTCAACAAGTCCAAGAGGGTAGCATCTTTCAAAAAGAGGTGTGCAAGAACAAGAGGGCACAATTTGAAGATTGGGGGGCTCAGAGGTAATTTAAGGAGTATTTTTCACAGAGAGGTTGTGGATGCATGGAGCGGCCTTCCAGAGGAGGTTGTGGAGTCAAAAACAGTGGTGGAATTCAAGCATGCATGGGACAGTCATAAGGCCATTCTAGGGGTGGGGGTAGGAAGAAGTAGGCTGCTGGTTAACTGGGATCTGCAGCTTATCCAGTAGGTAGGGAAATGGGCAGACTGAGTGGACCAAGCGGTCCTTATCTGCCGTCAAATTCTATGTTTCTATGTTTTTATGTTAAGTAATATGTTCACAATTGCTATATCTTGGTAGGTTTTGCTTCCAGGATACTTAAAGGGAGTGCCAGTACATTTTTTATGCCTAACCGCCCACTCTACAGTCTATGCTACCCAGTTGCTTTCGCTCCCAGCGGGTGCAGAAAGCAAAGGCTATATATCGCAGTGCAATCAATTTACTTTTTGTTGTAATGTTAAACGAGCAACTTAAAGGTCTTCAAGGGAACTTTGGTATATCAGCAATGCTTTTCTTACCCATTATTTTAGTGTTAGATCTTATACTGTACGTTACTTCACTAGACAGGCTTGCTATAGCTAGGCTTTTACTCTCCAATTTAGCAGTGCATCAGGTTTATAGTGTTTTGGCTGTTCAGCTGCGTATCTTCAATAAGTATGCATCCTGTTTATTGCCTTTTCTTTTTTTATATGTGAATTATATATTACAAGGCAATTTACCCCTTTCCTCTCCTGATGACAGGTTCTTGAGTATCATTGCAAACTATATTTAATTTATCTCCTTCCCTAAGCTCCATTATTCTTACTACCTCCTTTTTACAATATGGAACTATCATTAGCACTCAGAGAGGTGGGCTATGTTTGGTGTACTGTTGCAAAGGATTGTCAATCTACATCTTCCTTATGCTCCTTATTTTACTTGAAGCCTACAGATATTATAGAGATCCGCTGTTGTATGGTCCCTCCTGTTTTGGGGCTCACTGGGGGATTAGTCTTTTAGACCTAGTCACCCCATATAACACCTATTTAGGCAATTTTTGAATAATTGGAGCTGATCTTTACTATGAATATCTCCTCTGTCCACAGTTATCACCAAAGCCTACATCTCTCTATATAATCCTGATTTGCATTTGGCTCAAGGTGTAAGGGCTTAAATTGGCCTCTCCTTTCTTTTTTCACCCCTCAATATTGTATTTATCATGTACTTATTCTGCTGCACTGCGAAGTATACTCAGAGTTACTCTAATGTGGTAATGATCTACTTTTCCTTTTATATTTGTTCATTTGCAATACACCTGGCTCCCTGAATTCCTTGCTCTATGTTTAGGCTGCACTGGCATCTTATATATGGTTCTTTAATTTACTGTTATTTCAAGTTGGTATATCTTGTACTATTACTACTAATGTTTATAAATAAGTTCTGGTGTTTAGCTTTATCCTTATACCTTGTCCTGTTAGCTTAAAATTAAGCAGATGTTATTACAGTCCCCTACCTTTCTTGATATTATTCCCTTTCAAATTTAGCTTATCAGGAATACTTACTTTATTATATTACTGGGATCAGACTTAGGTTTGGGCCAATATTTATAACCGGTCCTGCCTAGTTTCCTCCCTACATCGACGTCCCAGAGTATGGTGAAAGAGTCTCTTAGCCAGTTGGCCAACTCATATCTCCTCACACCCATAAAATGTTTTCTTTGTAATTTAGCTTACTACTATTGTTGTTGTTATTAATGACTTTTCTCCTTGCCCTGCTCTATTCTAACTTTAATAAGATATCTGTGCCGCTCATGTATCCTATATTTCACTTTTTTTGGCTTGAATGTTCCTGCCACTCTTTGCATATACGTACGCTCTCTATATTCCATTCTGATCATCCTCTGCCTCATTTGTTTGTCCCTTCAAGTTCCAGCA
Organism: Neoceratodus forsteri; assembly: GCA_016271365.2. Taxonomy (NCBI): domain Eukaryota; kingdom Metazoa; phylum Chordata; order Ceratodontiformes; family Ceratodontidae; genus Neoceratodus; species Neoceratodus forsteri. The sequence goes on along the minus strand of CM057455.1, from coordinate 1,072,972,626 downwards.
ATTATTCCCTTTCTTTAACACCGAGAACATGAGTGACATACTTTTATATACATGGAATGTGAAGGAGCTTATTTCTCCTTGTAAGTGAAAGCAAATTATTTCACATCTCAAAAAACATAAAACACAAATTGCTTTCCTTCAAGAAACAAAATTATTAGCAGAGGTTGTTCATAGACTTAAGAAAGATTGGGTAGGTCAGATCTATGAATCATCCTATACTTCAAAAAAAAGAGGAGTTGCTATTCTTATTCATAAGAATCTCAAATGGTCCCTTGTAAACTCCCTTTCTGACACTGATGGCAGATGGGTGATGGTTAAATTGAATACAAACTCTGGTCCTCTTCTGCTTGTTAATGTCTATGCACCCAACTCCGATTCCCTGGATTTTTTTTACAATTTAGCTCAACAGATTCTATCATTTAAAGGATACCTAAACAACATTTTAACAACACATTATTCAAAAATCTGACCTCAAACAGGACTAAAGGAAAGGCTGCTGAATTCACTAATGCTAAAACTACATTTATATATGTTACCTAAATGTGGTTCCAAAGCATTTGAAAAATGTAAAATCAGCCTTCCAATTTCAAAAAAACTGCCTTACCTGCTTCTTAAAATGGGCGCCAAATGTTTTAAGTGATGACATCATCGGAACCAAAGTCAGAGAGCTATATGGCTCTCTATAGTGCTAACTAGTTCTTTTTTCCCTTTGTATAGAATTGTTTCACCAAAATTGTCAAAACCACGTGTATTATTTAGATCAATACGCATGTTAGGCTATGGTTCTGTTAATTTTGTTTACTTTAACATGCTGAGATTGTGTTTTAATCCAACTGACTTTCTCTTTGGCAAACCATACTGCACTACAAATCTTGAATAACCTGGTGGTCTAGTGGTTATGGCAGATCCAGGATGCTACAATGGAGGAGGGGTTGCTGGGAGTGTGTGCATACTTGATATGCACGTTTTAACATTTTTATGAAGCCTTTATATTTTCTGCTATTATGCTTTTCTAGTATGTTTTTGACTGAAACTACAAATGTAATCCATAATTTTTGAATGTAAACATTTGTACAGTCAATAAATCAGACTTCTTCAACAAAGTGAAATGCAGCAGCAGCAAGTGAGTACTTTACAATGGGGGGGCGGGTTACAGCCGCACCCTTCACCACCCCACAGATCCACCACTTGTTTGAAGCAAAGTTCTTCTGTAGTCCAATGCCAGAGTTCATACTTTCTTGGAAATCAAAAATATGCTTGTCTTGTCTTCTCGTCTTTATCCATGGGAAATAACAATAAGAAGAATCAGTATTTATATAGTGTTTTCATGAAGTGACAATGTGTAGTGGCAACCAATTCACACATTAATACCCACACACAGCCTTGGACAATTGCATGAACTGGTTTTATGGGAAGGGGAATGTTGGCCAGGACAATAGGGTCAGGTAGTGATCATGGTGCTGGCAGTGCCACATCATATTTCTCACAGTGATCTGCTCATATTTCTTCTCTTCTGTCTTCCCCCTTCCCTGAATATAGCAGTACCTTGCAGGAGTTGCCTTCTCAGTCCCCCTCTGGTATTCATTCTCACTACTTCTCCCCACACCAAAACCTGGTGAGCTCATCACCCTTGTGCATCAGCCTGGCTTACCAGAAGATCATGTTTATTATTAATGTGTAAAAATGACACAGGTGACTGTACTAACTGCATTCATTATGCAGAAGGGTAGTGAGTTCACCAGTTTTTGGTGTGGGGAGCAGAAGAGAAGAATGAATGCCAGAGAGGGACTGAAGAGGCCATTCCAGCAGAGTACAGCTATATTCAGGTTAGGGGAAGACAGGAAGGGGGATGTTTAGCAGATCATTGTGAGATCTGAAATGTAGGGCTGCCGGCACCATGATCACTACCTGACTGTAAATGAGAGCAGCCAGTGATGACAAATACTCAGTGGCAGGGCTGCACTTAAAGTGCTACTTGAATTCAGTGTAGGGAGATTACCCTCAGGTGGGGTTGGGGGAGGTGTTGACATTTATTAGGACAGTATCGAGGGAGCTGTGTATAGATCATTCAAGATTTAGAAGGGTGGTAGCCAACCAGCTTGCATTGTGGAGTAGGGCACTAAAAAGTACTGGAGAAGATTTGCTGGGAACTGTCCTGTGGGGTTTTGCAGATCACAGGTAAAGGAGTAGACTAACACTGGAAGTCTGGTGGATTCACTCAAGGCATTAGTATGCCTCTCCTGCTAATAATATTGTTATTCATACTAAGTACAGCCCTTACGAGGGCATGAACAGCAGTTTTTCTGGTGAGCCCTGATACTTATTGCTTGGCCATCCATGAAGACCCAATTGTTGGTTAATGAGGCGAAACAAAAACACAACAGGGAAACTGTACATACTGCCTTCATTGTGCAGAAGGGTAGTGATCCACTCAATGTTTACTGTGGGAGCAGAAGTCAAACATTGAAAAAGTGGACTTAAGTGTGATTTGGGAGGTATTTTTTAACAGTGCCAGCTGATGATCCGTATCGGTGTAGGTATGCATAACTCTCTGAGGTATACGATTACAGTCTGAGGTGTGATAATTCTCTTCATGAGACCGCAAGCTCATATGCAGCCTCAGGCAATACTAAGGACATGGTATGGATGGTGGGGTGTTCAACTGAAGCCAGACTAGGTGCAGGGGGTTCACTTGGAAAAAGAATACAAGCGAAGCTTTTTTTGTGGATTAACAAGAATGCATGAGCTTTGGAATTGGACCAGAGCGGTACTTCACTGTGTGACCCTGAGCAAGTCACTTAACTTCCTTGTGCTGCCAGGCCACATCTGTAAACAAGGTTTCAGCATAGTGTGTGTCTCCTGGTTAACAAAAAAAATTCAGGGCATCACATAACCACTAGATCATCAAGTATTTGAAGTGTTGTACTGTTCTGCAGTTTGCCAAAGAGAAAGTAAGCTAGATTGCAAAACATTTTCAGCAAGTTAAAGTAAATAAAATGAACAAAATCATAGCCCAACATGTGTACTAATCAAAATAATCCTCATATTAACACATGGTGTTGATCAATCTGGTAAAACAATTCAAAACAAAGAGGGAAAGAAGAACTAGTTAGCCTATAGGAATCTATATTAGTCTCTGGCTCTGGCTCCGATGATGTCATCATGACTCATCACTTAACACAGTTGGCAGTCATCTTAGGGAGAAGGCAAGGCTGTTTTTTTTTTTAAAGTGAAAGGCTGATGTTTACATTTTTCAAAAGCTATGAAACTGCATTTATGTTATTTACATAAATGCAGTTTTAGCATAAATGTAAACAGTAGCCTTTACTTTACTTCGCAATGAAGCCAGATTTTGGAGTTTGCAGTTTTAAAAAACTACTCATTTAGGTATCCTTTAACACACAAAATACACCAGTTATTCTCGGAGGGGATCTTAACTTAGCTTTAAAAGCCAGCATTAACAGAAGTAGCCCCACTACAGATGCCCACCCTAGAAGTATTAAAGCCCTGTCATTACTAATGATGTTGGATTAGCTGATGTATTGCGCCTCCTTCACCCCCACGATCGAGAATTTACTTTTTACTCCTCTCTACATAAGACATACAGTAGAATTGACTACTGGTTAGCCTCTCCTGTTATAATGGAAAAAAACTATTGATTCGTCCATCTCTCTTGATGGCACTGTAATTTGGACAACGGGGATCTATTTCATATCTTGTGGTCCTGTGCTCCCATTAATAAGCTCTGGCATAAAGTCTGTTTACTTGCCTCCAGAGTAACAGGACAAAAACTACACTTTGACCCCAAGCTATTCCTTCTAGGCATCTTTATACCCAATAGCTCTCTCCTCTCACGTGCACATTTTAGATGGCTAAACATACTTTCTGTTCTGGTCAAACATCTGATTCTTATGAAATGGGAATCAACTCTGGTGCCTTCTCTTTCAGATGTTCTTCAAAGCCTCTCTCAGTATGCCTCCCTTGACCGATTATCTCATGTTACTCATAACCGACACACTGTATATGACAGATGTTGGCAGGATTACTTCAAATACACTGAATCTAGTTCTTCTAGACCCGAAGGGATATTTAGCCCTCTTTCTTATTTTGCTCTCAGATTAGGTTTTCTCGAAACGTTTATGCACAGATATCTCCTCTTTTTTCCCCTCCTTCTCTATTTTCTTACTCTCTCCTTCTCTTCTTCCTTGCTCGTATTCTCCTCTTCCTTTCCTTGCACACTTTTCTCTTATTTTCACCTTTCCATTACCGAACATTGTTCATATTACCCCATTGATCACTTTTTGCAATTTACTGAATGCCTTGCCATAGCCTGCCCTAGCATTTATTTCATACATGGCTGCTATTTCTGATTCTAGAATACCCTATTGATTGTAACCCTTCTGCTCTCCACTTATAACCTGTCTAGGTTTGTGTTTTATTATTAATACGTGTATATAAGGCTTCTCCAATATGTTTACCCTAAATACTGTGTTTAAGTGATATTTTATACCTTAGATGGAGGATATTCTTCTATTGTATAAGATGTGTGCTTTCTTATATTCTCAAATTTCAATAAAAAGATAAAGTGAAAAAAACAACACAGAAGCCAGGAGGTGCACCATCACTGTAGTCCTGCTCAGGGACCATGAGCCTTCTGTTTTGGCTCCCTCTAACCACCAATTCTTCTGCTGTTGCTGCTCACTGGAGGAAGTTGGCTTTTTAGCCACTTGATGCATGTAGCGTGCATCTGAAGGCAAGACTTGAGCTGCTAGGCCTGATCACCACATCTAGGATGCTGCAGAATGTTCAAGGAGTGCCACCATTGTAGTCCTGCCCAGGGGACATGAGCATACTGTTTTAACTCCCCACATACTTCCCCCCCTTCAGTCACAATTCTGCTATTTTGAGCATCAGGAGCTGCTCACTAAAGGACTTTGGGATTCAGCTAATTGGAGAGTGTAGCATGCATCTGAAGGTAGAACTTGACTACTTATTCCCCTGGTCATTTTGCAATCCTGCGTGAACTGTCCCAGTGTGAGTGAACCAGCAGGAGCAGGAGTCCATGATGGCAGTCATCACAGGGGAGACACCAGAATTCCAGGGGACTCTGCCCAACTCCCGCCCCCTCCCGCAACCTGTAAACCATATTTGAACTGCCCATTTTGCAACCTGTTTTTTTGTTTGCTCTACTGCGTAATAGTCTTGTGCTGCCTGGTGGGGTAGGTTGGAGCTAGTCCCATTGCTAATAGGTGCACTGTGTATTAGGTTGTTAATGAAGTGGTTTGTGTACTACTGTAGATCACACTACCATATTGTCTTTTTTTCTGTTCAGCTTCCCAGCTCCCATTATTCTTGTCAGGAGTTTCACTACTCTGTTATCAATGGTGCTCATTTATTGTTTCTTTCCCTTCTGCTAAGCCCTCATTAGTGTGTATGTCTCTAACTGTGCTGATTTCAGTTGTTCCAGTTACTGTCCTATTGGGGTCAGGCCTATGCTCCTTATAGTTTCTCTTCTGGGTCAAGTGGGTTCACAGACATACAGGGGCACCTGAAGGAAAAAGAAAGGCTGGAGGTTCTCTCAGTAATCCTGAAGGCAGGTACAGGAGCCACTATCCATAGACGGGTTGTATACAGAACTCAAGTACAGGGAGAAGAGTTGGATAAGGCACTTGGGGAAGCCATCCTCAGGATGTAAGAAAGAGGATGGTGCTGCTAGTTGGGATCTCAGTCTGCTAGATGAGGACTGGAGTCTTCTGACTGCAGACTCGGCAAGGAGCAGGGCCATTCTTGATTCCCTGAATGGGGTTTTTCTCAGCCAGCTAGTCAAAGAACCTACGAGTGATGAGGCAGGGCTGGACCTGGTACTTATGAATAGAGACAGTATTGCACACATTACAGTGGTCAGTCCCCTAGGTACCAGTGATCACTGTACAGTGTGGTTTAACATTATGACAGGAACAGAGACAAACCATATGAGAATGAGGGTTCTGCACTTTAGGAGAGTGGAATTTTAAGAAATGGGAGACTGCCTCCGAAACTACCTCATAAGGGGCGAGTGCCAGGGAGGAGTGGAGGCACTGTGGGAAACAGTAAGGGAGGGCATAATTAAAGTAAACAACCTCTGCATGAAGGAAGTGAGTAAAAGCAGAAGGAAAAAGAGACTGCTGTGGTCATCTAGGGAAGTGGTCAAGGTGCGGATGGAAAAAAGGGTGGCATTCAGGAGATATAAGGAAACATAGAAGGAGGAGGCGGACAAAGAGATACTGTATTCCTAGTAAAACAGAGGGAAGCAGGTATGGTGGTGAGAGGACCAATGCTGCAGACAGAGGAAAGGATAGCAAAAGCAGTAGCTAAAGAGGATAAGACTTTCTTCAGATACATAATTAAGAACAGGAAAGCAAGAGGAGGAATAGCTAGGATTAGAAGGGCGGCAGAGAAAGACTATGTAGAAAAGGACCAAGAAAAAGCTGCCATCCTGAACATGTATTTTTGCTCAATCCTCACAGCAGAGGGAGGGGGTAGGCACCACCAGAGAGTAGCAGAAACGAAGGAGAGTCTAGGTGGACACACGTCCACTTTCAGAGGAAAGAGTCCAGAAGTGACTTGAAGCTCTAAAGGTGGACAAGACTATGGGACTGGAGGAAGATATACACAAGGTATTAAAGGAACTCAAGGAGGTGCTAACTGCCCCCCTGATGGCCTTATTCAACAGTACACAGGAAACAGGCATCATTCAGGAGGACAGGAGAAGAACAGACATGGTCCCTCTACAGAAGAGTGGCAACTGGGAGGAGGCTAGCTGTTATAGGCCAGTCAGTCTCACTTCAGTGGTGGAGAAATTAATGGAAACCCCGCTTAAGGAACGACTGGCAGAGTATCTTTAATCCAGTGAGCTGCAAGACCATAGGCAACATGGATTTAAGGGAAGGGAGGCATGCCAGATAAATCTGATGGATTTCTTAGACTGGGTAACCAGAAAAATAGATCAGAGGAGGGCAGTGGATGTGGCCTATCTGGACATTAGCAAGGTCTTCAACACTGTGCCACACAGGAGACTGATAAAGAAGTTGAGCAATCTAGGGTTGAGATGTGAAGTGTTGAATTGGGATAGAAACTGGTTAACAGATAGGCAACAGAGTGTGGAGGTTAATGACACTCACTCTAATGATGGGAGAGTGATTAGTGGGGTGCCACAGGGCTCAGTACTGGGACTGGACCTCTTCAGTGTCTTCATAACTGACATTGCAGAAAAACTAGAAGGGAAGGTATACGTTTTGGCAGATAAAATCTGTTAGAGGGTGGACATTGGGTAGGGGGCACAGAAAATGCCCAGTGATCTTGGTAAATTCGAGGACTGGTCAAGAGCATGGCGGTTGGGGTTCATGGCCAGAAAGTTCAAAAACATACACTTTAGAGCAGAGTATAATATGGGGGAGGTACTGACAATCACTAAACAGGAAAGGGACTTGGGTTGTCATAATTTATTACCTCAAGGTTGTAGAACAGTATGACAAAACAGTGGATATGGCTAGTGGGATGTTAATGTGCATAGGGAGAGGTATCTGCAACAGGAGTAAGGTGGTGGTGTTGACATTGTATCACTCACTGGTGAGGCCCCACCTAGAGTACTGTGTCCAGTTTTGGAGGCCACACCTCAGAAAGGACATAGACATGGTGGAGGCAGTTCAGAGGAGAGCAACTAAAATGGTGCATGGGAGACACAAGAAGCCCTATGAGGAGAACATACAAAAAATGCCAGCAGATACAGGCCTCAAGGTCTATTGAGCCTGCTTGATTGTGCAGCTAGCAGTGTGTTACTCTGAAGCTGCCCCCCCATCCAGTAGTGACCTTTCCCTTGACCTTCTCCTTGACCCTGTCCCTCCCCTTCTTAAAACTGGCCACCAACTTTAACATTACCACCTCCTGCTGAAGTGCATTTCAACCAATCCACTACCCTTTCCGTGAAGCAGTGTCTTCTCATTTCCCTCTTGAGCAGACCCCTCTCCAATTTCAGACTGTGCTCCATAGTGTTTCTCCCTTCCTTTAATCTAAAAATACCCTCTGTACTAACCTTGTTTATGCCCCTCATCTATTTGATGATTTCAATCAAATGATTTCAATCAACCATGACACCATTGCCAACGCCTTCAATGCCCTTTTTTCTTCTCCACCAGTCGCTACTCTAACTAGCCCACAACCTGACTGTCTCTCTTCTCCTCCCTCGCCCCTCCCACCCCTCTCTTTCGTTCTGGCTCAACCACATACCTTGAAGTTCGCAAGCTACTTAACTCCCTTCTGGCATGCAGGGGTCAAGGGCCTGAGGGCATCCATCCTTGCATACTTAAGCAGTATGCACCTTAGCTGACCAGACCTATCACCTGGCTTTTAACCTCTCGATTCATACGTCTACTGTCCCATCCACCTGGAAAACTGCCAGAACCATCCCTATACACAAAAGGGTGATGTCAAACTCATGTCCAACTACACTCCTATATCTCTTCTTCCCACTCTCAGTAAGCTGCTTGAAAAATAGTCCACCGCCAGCTTGCTGCTCACCTTGACATGTTTAATCTTCAAACCCCGTGCCAACATGGTTTCTGGCCCGGTCACAGTACCACCTCTGCACTTACACAACTTACAAATGACATCAGAAATAATATGGACCGTGGCCTACTCACTGGGGCCGTCTTTATCGACCTGTCTAAAGCCATCGACGTGGTACACCATCCTCTCATGCTAAAGAAGCTCCAATCCATTGGAGCATCTGACCAAACCCTCTCCTGGTTCCATAGCTATCTTGACAATCGGACTCAGGCGGTAGCATTTCACAAGGCCCTTTCCTCCCCTAAACATCTCCCGTGGAGTTCCCCAGGGATCCACTCTTGGACCTCTACTCTTCTCCCTCTTCCTAAATGATATTCCCACCATGTCCTGGCATAGCTGCACTCTTATGTACGCAGATGACCTTGTTCTCTACTCTGGGTCAAAATCAGTTGCTGCCATCAACTCCACTCTCACTAATGACTTCCAATTCCTGCAGACCTGGCTCTCTAGCAACCAAGTCCTGAACCTAGAAAAAAACTGTGCTATGCTATTCGGATCCTCTAAGAAACTGTCTGCCCCTGTGAACAGGCTCTGGGTTCAATGCCTTGATGGCTCCCTCATCTCAAACACTGAGTCCTTCAAGTACCTTGGGTCACTTTGGATCCCACACTGACCATCTCAACATGTCAATATGGTGTGCGTGCCATCAATGCTAAAATTGATGGAGCTTATTAATCTTGCCTCCCTCACTCCTTCCGCTAGACTTTCTGTTGCGAGAGGTATTCTCTTACCCCAGCTCCAATATGCTCTGCCCCTCCTCTTTGCTGCAAACTCTGCTACACTCCACAAATGGGACACTGTCTACAACAACATCTGTAGATTCACCTTAACTGCCCCATGTCTTACCCATCATTGTCTCCTTTACGCTGGCTTAAATTGGCTGTCACCTAAGGATATTCGAGCCTACTCCCTGGGCTGCTTTATCGACTCCCTGTCTAGACCTCTCAGCCCTGTCTATCTTGCCAACCTCCTGACTCCTGCCTCACACACCCGTACCCTCAGGTCTTCCTCTGTCCCCATGCTTTCCACTAGACCTTGCATGACAAAAATGGGTGAACAGGCATTTGCCCATTTTGCTCCCAAATTCTGGAACTCACTCCCCCTTATGGTGAAAACTTCAGCCTCCCATCGAGAATTCAAAAACTCGCTGTTCACCCACCTCCTAGCCTCTGGTCAGTGCAAATGCTCTTAATTTGCTTTGTCCCACTGCAGGCTATCGGGTCTGACCCTGAGTACTACACTAATGTTCTACCATGCAATACGTTTGTTTAGGTGGCTATGGACCTTGATGTCTTTACTGTCCTCAGCTGTCTTATGGTTACTCTAATTGCTTTATTTTACATCCTTATTATGATCTATGCCTAAAATGTACCCTTATGTAACTATTACTGTGCTACCCAATGTATATTTTGTTTTGCTCCTGTACACCTATATTATGTCTGTGCATTTCTGCATATTGTAACCAATGTCCTGTGCTCTCCCGGGTTGTGCCTGAAAATAGGCAGGTCTGTTGCCTAGCGCACTTACCTGGTTACCAAAAACTGATAAATAAATAAATAAATAAATCCCCTCTACCCCTCCTCTCCTCCAGGGAGTGCACGTTGAGCTCCCTCAGTCTGTCCTCGTAGAGTTTGTCCTCCATTCCTGTTATCATCCTGGTGGCTCTGCACTGGCCCCCCTTCAGTAACCTGACATCTTTCTTTAAGTAGGGCTGCCAGAACTGCACTCATTACTCTAGATTTGGTCTGACCAGTTACCTGTACAGTGGCAGGATGACCTCCCTCATCCGTGAGGTGATGCCCCTGGCAGTACACCCCAGCATCCTGTTGGCCTTAGCTGCTGCCTTCCTGCACTGTGCTGAGTGGTTCATTTGCCTTGTGATCATAACCCCTAGATCCTTTTCCTCCTCTGTATTGGATAACTGTACCCCCCTAGTCTGTAGCAGAACTTGTGGTTTCTGACTCCCATGTGCAAAATCTTGCACTTCCTTGCATTGAAATCCAGCTGCCATGTGTCCGACCAACATTCTAGTTTATCCAAGTTCTCCTGCAGTCCTAGCCAGCCATCTGTGCTGTGCACCACTGCTCCAATCTTTGTGTCATCTGCAAACAGGCAGATCTTGTTACTAACTCCATGTGCAATGGGTTCTATGTGATAATGGCGACCATGTAATAGTGATCACCATTTGGGCGAGTGTACATTGCTGAAAATAAATTTCGGTGAAGTACACTCATGGCGAACTGCAAGAGGGTGCCCAAGATATACGGGTTTCTTTCTTATGCAGGGGGGACTGTGCTCCCCACACCCCCCTACTAAAGGATTCTCAACTGCAGGGGGGGTGCATGTCAGGTGTGTGTGTAAAACTTTAAAAAAATTTTTAAAAATCATCAACCCAAAAACAGTATAGCGCCCAGAACTGAACCCGGCACCCTCCCAACCCCAGCCTGCCACCTATCTACCATGGTACACAGCCAGCTCAGCAGCCCACCACCACACTACACCCCACAAACCCTTCGTCCCCTTCTGCCCATGGCACGGCGTGGTCCTCCCCCCTGCACACGTGCATACATAGTGACATCCTGTCACTACAGGCAAGGCAAGGTTTATTTAAAAGATGCCCAATCCCAGGGCACTGCACAAATATACAAACACATCTTTCAGAAATATATCAATAAAACACAAAAATAATTATTAAAATAAAATAATTCATATAAACATTAAACCAATAGCAAATTCTCAGCATTTATACATGAATCAGTACTTATAGATTAATATTAATCTGATAAAGCCTGGGCAAATAGGATGGCCTTAAGACGAGTCTTGAAAACCTCAAAGCTGGGGGCCCCCTTAACCCCAGAGGGGAGTGAATTCCACAGGGCAGGGGCAGCGACACTGAAAGCCCTGTTGTCAGCCGATTTCAACCTCAACCTGGGAACTGCTATGGGGCCTCTGCAGGAGGAGCAGAGGGGGCGAGTCAAGACAGCAGGTATGAGGGGGTCTAACAGGTAACCGGGGCCCTGACCATGTAGGGTCTTATATGTGAGAAGCCCCACCTTAAAGAGGATCCTCCACCTGACCGGCAGCCAGTGCAGATCATGCAGCACAGGTGTAATATGACAGAACTTCGATTGCCCAGTAAGCAATTGAGCAGCTGCGTTCTGCACTAGCTGCAGTCTGCGGAGAGATCCTCCCATGACCCCGACGTACAGCGCATTATAGTAGTCAAGCCTCAATGTAACTAAGGCATGCATCAAAGTGGGGAAGTCCAGAGGTGGAACAAGGGATTTTATCCTGGTGACATTTCTAAGGAGGAAGAAACAGGAGTGGACAATGGAGGATATCTGTGCCTCCATAGTCAAACTCCTACAGGGGAAAGAAACAACTCCTGGTGGGGGACTCAGTTGTTAGGGGGAATAGAACTGGGGGAGGGAGAGGAAAGGGAGGTAAGGTGCCTGCCTGGTGTCAAGGCTTGGCGGGACAGGAAATGAATCCTCAGGATTGTGGGAGCAGCGACAAGGGGGAGGGAGCTGGATGTCATTATCCACCTAGGGATGAATGACCTGGCTGAGAATGGGATCAGAGCAGTACAACAGGAGTTTGTGGAGTTGGGGAGGGGCCTTAGACAAGTTGCACACATGGTAACTTTCTCAGAAGTGCTACCTTTCTATGGCATGGATAAGGCTAGAGTACTCTGCACCATGGGTTTCAATGACTGGTTGAAAAGCTGGTGCAGAGCTCAGGGATTTGGTTTCATTGGGGACTGGGGCTCCACCTGGAGGGATGCAGGCCTATACAGATGCGATGGTCTGCATCTATCTTGGAGGGAAACCAGGATCCTAGGTGATAGGTTTAAATGTTTCAATGACAAGCATTTAAACTAGGCAAGGGGGGGCACTGAAGAGGAGAAGGGAAATCCTAGCCCCCCCCCAAACAAATCAGGGTAATTAGTGAGGTAAACACCAAGATAGAGCAATCGATAGGGAGAAGGACGGGGTAAATGGAGAAAAAGACAAAGGCAGTAGGGACAGGGATGAGGCAAAAAGAAATAAAGCCATAAAAAATGAAGGGTAATGAGTACCAATGCCTGTAGTCTAGGTAAAAAGCTCCCTGAAATGGTGGCCTTGATGGAAGAGGGATGCCTGGCTATTGTGGCAGTCACAGAAACATGGTACACAGAGAACCATAACTGGGATGTCAACATACCAGGGTACACAATCTACTGGAGGGACAGGGTGGGAAGAAGATGAGGAGGAGGAGCTCTCTATTTAAGGGAAGGGATCAAAGCAACAGAACTAAAGGGTAAACACGGAGGAGAGGAGGTACTGTGGGTCACCCTAGAGACTGGAAATGGCTCCACAATCCGCACAGGGGTTGTATACAGACCCCCCCATCTCAGGAGGAGGAAATGGACAAGGAAATGATAGAAGGCATACTTGGGATGGCAGAGAAAGGGGAGATATTGCTGATGAGGACCTGAATATGCCAGATGTTGACTGGAGAACCTTTGCTGAAGCCACATCCACGAGCAGGGCCATTCTTGATGCCCTACAGGGGCATGCCTCAGACAGCTAGTTTTGGAACCCATTCAGGAGAGAGCAATTTTAGACCTGGTACTGTCAAATGGGGACAGAGAGAGGATCTGTGATCCTGAAGTGAGTAGCCATCTGGGAACAAGAGACCACCAAACAGTGTGGTTCACGATAAACTTAGCTGTACAGTCAAGCCACACAAAAGTGAAGGTACTGGACATCAGGAAGGCTGATTTTGTCAAAATGGGAGAGTGCCTCAGAAAAGCACCAGCAAACAGGCAAGAAGGTGGGGTGGAGCAACAATGGGGAAACATCAAAACTGCCATCACAGAGGCAACAAGCCTTTGAGTGAAGCAAATAAACAAATCATAACGAAAGAAAAAAACACATTGGTTCTCAAAAGAAGTGGTGGGGAAGGTAAGGGAGAAAAAGATAGCATTCAGGAAGTAATAAGGCAACACAGAAGAAGCAGGACAGAGAACCGTAACAGTTAAAGCAGAAGGAAGCGGGTAAGGCAGTCAGAATAGCAAAGGCCCAAACCGAGGAAAAGATAGCCAACTTGGATTAGAAGGGGGATAAAACCTTTTACAGGTACATTAGGGAGCAAAGAAAGACTAAGGCAGGGATACTGAGGCTGAACAAAGAGGAAGGTGGTTGGGCAGAGAGTGATGGTGAAAAAGGACGGATACTAAACGAATACTTCTGCTCAGTATTCTCAATGGAAAAGCAGGGGGAAATACCTAATCCGGTCAATAGAAGCACTCTGGATGGGGGGTTGATATTAGTCCTTAAAACTGAAGGTGGATAAAGCAATGGGGCCTGATGGAATTCACCCCAGAATTCTAAAAGAACTAAGAGAAGAACTAGTAACACCACTGACTACCCTTTTTAATAAATCATGGGAGGATGGTGTGGTACCTGAGGACTGGAGGAGGGCAGATGTGATTCCCCTTCATAAAAGTGGGAGGAAGACAGAGGCAGGAAACTAAAGACCTGCAGTTTGACCTCAGTGGTAGGGAAAATGATGGAATCACTTCTGAAGGAAAGAATTGTTGAGTATCTAGAGGTCAGAGGGGCACAGGACCCAAGGCAGCATGGATTCACTGCGGGAAGGTCATGTCAGACAAATCTAATTGATTTATTTCACTGGGTGACCAAAGCAGTAGATCAGGGAAGGGCTGTGGACATGGCCTACCTAGACTTTAGCAAGGCATTTGACACAGTCCCACACAAAAGATTAATAAGCAAATTAGCCAGCCTGGGAGTGAGTTTCAGGGTGGTAGCCTGGGTAAAACACTGGTTGGACAACAGGACACAGCAGGTAATAGTAAACGGAGTCCACACTGAAGAAAGGAGGGTTACTAGTGGGGTACTGCAGGGTTCAGTACTGAGGCTGGTCCTTTTTAATGTCTTTATAAGTGACATTGCAAAGGGGCTGGAAGGGAAAGTATGTCTCATTGCAGATGACACAAAGATCTGCAACAGGGTTGATATGCAAGGTGGGGTGGAAAGGATTAAAAGGTACTTGGCAAGGTTGGAGGAATAGTCAAATGTATGGCAGCTTAGATTCAATGCAAAGAAGTGCAAAGTAATGCACCTGGGAAACAAAAACCCAGGGGAAGAGTACACAATGGGGGGTGAGATACTGACAACAACAAAAATGGAAAGGGACCTGAGGGTAGTCATATCAGATGACCTATAGGTGGGCCAGCAATGTGAGAAGGCAGTAAGGAGGGCTGGGGGAATACTGGGATGGATAGGGAGTGGCATCACCAGCAGAAAACAGGAAGTTACTGACCCTCTGTACAGACAGTTGGTAAGACCACATCTGGAGTATTGTGTACAGTTCTGGAGACCCCATTTCTGCAAAGACATTGACAGGGTGGAGGCTGTCTAGAGGAGGGCAACCAAAATGGTGCAGGGTCTGTACCAGAAGACATATGAAGAAAGATTAAAGGAGATTAAGATGTATAGCCTTGAGGAAGGGGGGAACATGATAGAAACTTTCAAATACTTCAAGGGAATCAACAAAGTCCAAGAGGGTAGCATCTTTCAGAAAAAAGAGATGTGCAAAAACAAGGGGGTACAATTTGAAGATAGAGGGGGAATGGCTCAGAGGTAATGTGAGGAAGTATTTTTTCACAGAGAGGGTTGTGGATACATGGAACAGCCTTCCTGAGGAGGTTGTAGAGCCAAAAACAGTGGGGGGATTCAAGAATGCATGGGACAGACATAAGGCAATTCTAGTGGGGAGGTAGGAGGAAGTAGGATGTTGGTTAACTAGGATCTGCAGCTTATCCATTAGGTAGGGAAATGGGCAGGCTAGGTGGTCCTTATCTGCCGTCAAATTCTATGTTTCTATGTTTCTATCAAGAATGATGCCAAGATTTTGCACCTTAAAGGAGGCCTTCAATGAAACAAAACCCAGAAAAAGTCCAGTCTCTGAGTCAGCGGCCAACCTATCACGCACTCTGTTCGACTCCACCACCGATACCTCCATCTTATCAGGGTTCAGTCGCAACCAGCTGAAGGCCATCCAGTCATCGATCTTAGCAAGGCAGCTGTTTAGCACATCCACTGCGTTAGATGTTCCTGGGGCAAAGGATAAGTATAGCTGGGTATCATCAGCATAGCAATGAAAACCCAAGCCATATTTCCTAATGGTACCCTCCAGGGGCAGCAAATATACTGAGAACAACATTGGGGCCAAAGCCAATCCCTGAAGTACTACACAAGAAAGGAGACTAGGGGTTGAGGAGAAATTCCACATCACAACCCATTGCCTCCTATTGGTTAAAAATTACTCAAACCAGCAGATAACAGTGCCGGTGAGTCTGCAGAGTTCCCTGAAGCAGTTAAGCAACATACAATAGTCCACAGTATCAAATGCTGAAGAGAGATCAAGGAGAACAAGAACTGTCCTATCCCCTCGATCTCTAGCCCTAAGGAGATCATTCTGCACTCGCACAAGAACAATTTCAGTGTTATGCCTTGCCCAAAACCCTGATTGGAATTGTTCATACAACTCATGGGTCACGAGGTGCTCCTCCAACTGAAGCGCCACTACCTTCTCCACAACCTTCACCAAAAAGAGGAGATTGGAGATAGGTTGGTAATTTGCCCCGACCTCCAGGTCTAAATATGCTTTCTTTAAGAGTGGTCTCACCAATGCCTCCTTCATGGCATCAGGGAAAATCCCCTCAGATAAGGAGCACCGGACAATCAAGGTAAACACTGGACCAATGGTGTCGATGCATCTCATCAAGAAACACGTCGGCAGTGGATCCAGTTCACAAAAAGTGTTTTTCAGATTGGTCACCACCCCGATAACCTTAATTGCCTCCACTGGTTTAAACTCCCCCCAACCTGAAGGGGAGCATGTAGAACACGTTTGACGACCATTGCCAGCTATAATATTGCTGACTGGAGAAACCCCCTGCCGGATACCGGACACTCTGTCCGAGAAAAACTGAGCAAACTCCTCGCATTCAGCATTTGAAAAACCTTCGACTGCAGACAGGCAGGATGAAGTAGCCTGTTCACAGTCTGAAAAAGTATTGCTGGTCAGTTCTTACCGGCAGCAATCTCCCTTGACAGGAACACTGCCTTCTTATGGTTGCTTGCCCCCTGATATGCATAATAATGCACACGCAGGTTCAGTTTGTCCCCCTTCAGGCCGGACTTTCTCCAGCAGCGCTCCAACCTCCGTCCCTTTCTCTTCAACTCCCTGAGGTCCCCATCAAACCATGGGAACCTCAGGTAGGAAGATTTGGGTCATACACGAACAGGTGCGGTGGAGTCAATGGCATCGGATAGCACTCTATTATAAGAGTCCACCACAGCACCAATGCCTCCGATGCATGCATTACCCACATCAGATAGATTAGCTGCCACCAAAAAACTGTCCAGGGTCAATCCCGGCCAAGGGCGACAGCTCATCATCTCTGTAGGGGGAGGGCATCTGGTGGAAGTCCTGAACATAAACTGCACCATGCAGTGATCGGACCAAACTATCTGATCAATCATAAGATTATTTATCTCAAGCCCCAGTGAGAACATCAGGTCCAATGTGTGGCCACCCAGGTGAGTCGCAGCTGAAACAGCTTGTGACAGGCCCAAAGATGACATAGTCTGAAGGAGGTTATGACCAAGCTGGGAAACTTTGTTATCTGCCCAAACATTGAAATCCCCAGAACAATGCATCTGGGGACTCCCAATGTTTTGCCAGCGACAAATTCAGCAACCTCCTGCAGGAAGTTCCCACTGCCCCAGAGGGGTGCTAAACAAGGAAAATCCTGCAACCAGGGCTGGGACCCCCACGAACAGCCACACACTCAAAAGAACCCGGAGTTCTCACTGGGTGCACGGTGAAGCCCAAGTCGGATCTAAAGCAGATGGCTACACAACCTCCCCTACGTTCCTATCTGGGGCAGTGCCCCATGGTATACCCGTGAGGGGAAAGCAGCCTCAAAAACAGGCCGCTCATCATCTCCAACCCAGGTTTCCATGATGTAAGCCAGATTGAATGAGAAAATCAAGTCTGCAATAATTGTGGTCCTGTTTCTGATCGATCTGGCATTGCAAAGCACTGCCCTCAAGGAATTTGTGGGTAAGGCAGCCTCTCAAGTTACCTGACCACTCGGCCTGGTGAATTCCCTGGAGACAGACACCAAACATGTCTGGCCTCACTCTTGTGTCCGTCGCTATCCAGGGTGCCTTCTAGTCCTAACTATCTCAATCCTGCCACCCTCCACCGTGCATGGGGCTCTTCTCCAACCAAGACCACCCCACCTCCCAGCAACGTCTTACCATAGTATCCGATACCGAGAGACTGGTGAAGGGCCGTAAATCATGTCAGAGGGATGGTCCATACACTATCCTACCCCCCCTCGGCCCCCCCAAACCACCCTTACACATAACCACCCCCTCATCCGGTCACCCCCTGCCAGGTAGCCCTGTGCACAGGCACCATGATTTAGTCTCCCTTTTTGAAAGCACTCAATTGTGGTCACCCTGTACATGGGATACCTCTGCAGTGTCAGCAATGAAGATGCCAAACAGCACTGGACCCACCACTAATACCTGTGGAACCCCACTTGTTGCAGCCCTTGGTGATGAGAGTCCCTTCCCTTACAACAACCCTCTGCTGCCTATCCCACAGCCAGTTTTTGACCCACTCCACTATCCTCTCTCCTACTCCCAGATGACCCAATTTGCTAACCAGCCTCCCATGTGGCATTGAATCAAAGGCCTTGCTGAAGTCCAAGTACTGAGCTGGTGGTTTGAGAGACTGAAAGATCTCAGCATGTATACTCTGGAAGAGAGGACAGTGAGATGGGGCATAATAGAGACCTGCAAGTACCTCACAGAGATGAACAGGGAACAGGAGGGGTGTGTTGGAGGGTGATAGACACCTGAAACAGACTGCCAGCAGAATTAGAATAGGTGAAACAGTGGAGATGGGGGCTTCAAACCCGTATGAAATAGGCATATGGAAATATAAATAAATAAGCAGGGAAGGTCACCAGATTTAAACATGCGTGGAATAGTCATATGGGAATATTAGTAAATAGACAGAGAGGAGGCAGAGTCGCCAGAGACCAGTTAGGGTATACGGAGACAGATTAGGCAGGGAACATCTGGGCAGACTGGATAGGCCAAGTTATTCTTTTCTGCAGACAGATTCTAAGTTTCTATGTTTCCTTCTCCTTAGCCTCTGTCCTGGATACCTGGAAACAGGCTACTGTCATCCCCCTCACTAAAGGGGTGATCTCCCCCCCCCTCTTCGCTCACAGCAACTATTGGCCTATCTGTCTTCTCCCAACTCTGGCCAAGCTCCAGGAACACCTTGCCCTTTTTCAGCTCTTTGCTTGACGACTCATCTTTTTTTACTCCTTACCAGTCTGGCTTCAGAAAGTCTCACTCCACTTCTCCCTCCCTCCTCTGGTTCACTGACTCCATCCTGTAAAGTATGGACCAGGGCTGCCTCACTTCCACCATATTTGATGACTTGGCCAAAACATTTGACACTGTGTCCCACACCCTTCTCCTGGATAAGCTTAAGGAGGAGGAGCTTGCTGCCTTTGCAATCAACTGTTTCTACTCCTACCTTTAGGGCAGGTCTAAGCTGTCTGTATTGGAGACACCTTTTCCCCTCCTCACTCTCAATATTCTCAGACATTCCCCAAGGATATGTCCTGGCCCAATATGCTTTCAGTATTTCTGAGTGACCTCCCTACTGCATGTCTCTCTGTGTTTGTGGCTTGCTGCCTCTGCAGTCAGCTAGTTCTGCTCATACCTTGAGGGCAGGTTACAAGTTGTCTGTATTGGAGACACTTCATCCCCCCCCCCAACTCCAAGTCTGCTCAGGCATTCTTCAAGGATCTTTCCTGAGCCCAATACTCTCTTCTATAGTTATGAATGACCTCCCCACTGCCTGTCCCTCTGTGTCCATTTGCATATATGCTGATGATGCTGCGCTGTTTGCCTCTGGCCCCTCTGCTGCTGACCTTGCTGTCTGACTCTGATTAGATTTTGTCAGCATTCAGCACTGGTTCTGATCCAACCAACTGTCTCTCAATACCAAGAAAAGGGTCTTTATGACTTCAGACTCACATCAGAGGCTCGCCAGGCTCACCTTTCCTCCCCCTCATTCCACACCCTCGATGGTACTGCTATTGAAGAGGTCTCCTCCAAGTACCTTTGGGTCTTCCTTCAAGTACCTGTGGGTCTGGCTAGTCCATCACCTCAGTTTCTTGTCCCACAGCATTCTGCTTCCTACCAGCTGAGAGTTAGTGTTGAAAATTATCGTCCCCATCTTCCCTTGCCAGACTGGACCCCCTTTTCCACCTTTTTCCATCATTTTGCTTTGGATTCACCACTGCTACCTTTACTATACCCTTTCCCTTCCTTTGATGCCAGGTGCCTCATCCACTTTGCCTCCTTTACTTCCAAATTCTGGTTTGACTGTCTGTCTTCCTAATTTTCTGCCCTCCTCTCTACCCTTCTCTTTCCTCCTGCCCTCTCTGGAACACTGGATCCCATTCCCTCTCCTTCCCCTCCAGGAAAATGCTATGGAACAAGCTGATTTCTCATATTGTTTCTCCAAGATCTGGTCCTCCCCTGTCTATCCATTCTTCTTTCTTCTCCTTCCTTAAGTCCCTTCCTTGTGATTCTTCTACCACTACCTACAACTGCACCTGATACCTGTTATGTTGTCCCCCCTTCCTGTTTGATATTGCCCCGCTCCAACTCAGAACAATATTTCTTTGACCACCATAAGCTCCCACTACGTGTCATTTAAATCTGATCTAAAAATGTGTCCACATCTGGCTTTGCTGGATTTATTTGCACTTGTCCCTTATTCTGAGCTGAACCTTTTGTATTGCTTACACTCCTAAATGCAATTTTGTGACTGACCAACTAACTTATTAACTAACAACTTATTAATTTTGCACCTTACTGTACTGTGTGTAACCCCCAGTCGACACTAAACTGAGAGGGCTACTACCCCTGCCTGTGTGGCTAGTGAACAGGTTGAGGGGCCTAGATCCTATGACGTGGTGCCTCCATTTTTATAAGTTGAAACTTGGGGAGAAAGGTGTCACTCGGCATGGTGACTAGGTTTGGCAACTCTGCACAGAGGCCCCCAAGTAATCCGGACACAGGAAGCAATAACTGAAATGCCCATAACAGAAGTTGGGATTCTAAAGTGTGGCTTTATTCAACAACTCTGAACAAAAAGCACAGACAGACCCCCATGGGGCTACACTCCTGGTAATGCGGATTTCTCTTGAAACAGACATTCATCTTCTAAACTTTTAAACCCTCGGGTTTAGAAACACTCAGGGCACTCGGCCCAAACTTGACTCTTCTCTGGTTTCCCTGGTTCAGCTCCCTTGCCAGCCTTTGGACTATCTTCCATTTATCATGGATAATTATTTGTGGCTCCCCATACCACACACAAGCTCTCCTGGCTCAATCAGGGAATCTTCATCAATCCCACGTCTGGATACTTTCCTCAGGCACTGGCCAAGTACCTGAGAGAAAGCAAACAGGTGTCTCAAAGCGAACCCATAGAGGTGAGCCCTGTTATGCCAGGTGGGGGGTCTCCCATCTCTTGTTCCATAGACCCATACCCGGCCATTCCTTTGTTTAAACACACTTCACTGGCTACTGTAGTGCAGACTATACATGGCTTTGTATTGCAGTAACTGTCTTTCCCTGAAGACCCCCACATACAACAGTCATTACTGTCTCACTGTCCCATAAGCCCTGGACTTGGCATCCTGACTGACCCACAGCCCCAGAGACTTATTTACTCACTGTTTTGGTGAATGGCACTGGCCTTTTGTCAAAGCTTTATCACCCTCCACGTTGCGGGTGTCCAAAACTCTGTAGGAATCTCTAGTACTCAAAACTGTAGTGCCCCAGCACTCTCCATCAGGCAGCTTCTTCCTTTTTCCCAGGTCAGGGGATTGCCCCTGGGAGTTGGTTCTTTGTGCCTCTTTTATGGTGGAAGCACACACCCTTAGGTAGCTCTGTGACAGAGCTGAGGGCAGGGGGGCCTGCACCTGCAGAGCACCCCCTCCCTTCACTGTACTACAGGATCTACATCCTTCTCTCTCTTGAGCCTACTTCAGACTGACTTCAAATTCCACAACATTCTATCCTAACTTCCCTAGCTGCAACATTCCAGTGTGGCTTATGCAGCTGCGACAGTTCTAAAATGATGTCATCCCTCAGTCTCAGCTGAGACTGAGAACAGAGTGAGACAGTGTGAAATACATTTAACTGGAGTTTCACAAGCTGCCTTTCCTGCCTGCCACTAGGTCTAACTGGGATTCTTGTAACCCTGCATAACAGGGAGGTTACATGTGTATTTCTGCATTTCGTATTTTATTGCATTCTGTCCAACCATATTGTATTTTTGATTACTCTTGCACCTTACTGTACAGTGTTTTCTGTATGTTGTATTTTATTTATTCTGCACCTTGTTATTGTCAACTCCTCCCACCCAGGTTACGTCTGGAAATGAGCTGTTACCAGTTCAGTATGTCTATCCTGTTAAAATATTTGAAATTAAATAAATAAATTAAAGCAATAATGTCCTGTGCTACTTGTGGTGTGCCCCTCCTTATACAGTAAATATCATCAATGAAGCAGCTCCAATAAACCATCGTACTGCAAAAACAGTTGTTGATGGGGTGATAAATAGCATTCTCCTCCCACCAGCATATAAAGAGGTTGGTGTAAAATGGCTGTGCTGCTTGGATCTTGCATTGGTGCACAATGATTGAGTACCTTAGTATTTTGTGTACTATGTATATTGATGTATTTTTCAAGGTATACCATGATGACAGCGACTGCATATGGCTGACTGTCATAATGGCCACCCATATGATGGTGTATCAACATGGGCGACTGAAGGGAGATGGCAAACGTTGCGACCGCGAGGTTAGGGTGGGTGACAGGAAGGGAGGATGGGCAACAGGATGTGGAGGGATGGGAAACAGGGATGTGACCCTGGGGTGAGCCTGCTTCCACCAAGCTAACCATGTGGTGTAATGGGTAGGGTGGTTGGCTCTGACGGGGCAGGTCCTGGGTTCGGGACTGGGGGCGGGTGTTCCTTTTGCGCTTGGGGACTTAGATTGGGATGTGCCCCGCCTCCCTGACATGCACCCCCCTGGAATTGAGAATCTTTATTTAGGGGGGGAGTGGGGGAAAAGCCCACCGGGGGTGCGGGTGGTGGTGCAGCCCCTCGCATGCACAATTCCCGGTAACCTTTTTCTGCATATCGCCGAAAAAGTTTTCGGTGATAATGCAGGTCACGATAATAGCGATCGCCTTTGTGCAGTCGCTGTTATCACATAGAACCTTTCTGCAATGTAAACAATTTTCTTGTGTCAGTTTACCCCAGGCAGCCATTGTAAATGAGTGCAAGCTCATTTGGTTTGTATCATTTTTCCTGTATTAATACAGTCTTGAATCTTGAATACAACCAGTTTCCCGTTATCAAACTGATGTTTCTGTGTGGCTTGTAATTTTCTGTTTTACTTCCCTGGCTGTTATGCCTTGCACTATTTGCTTGTCCTTGTTCAAAGTAACTGTAATACTGTATGTCTCCATTTTTTTGCCCTGTATGGTACACAATGCCTTGAATCTTGCTGCATTGTGTTGTCTTGTATTGTACTGTATTGTACTGCACTGCATTGTATTGTATTGTGTTGTATTATGCCCTTTTTGTCAACTTCATGGCCCAAGTTGTGCCTGAAAATGGTCCTTGGATCAATGCACCCACCCGATAAACAAATAAATAAACAAACAACATCCTCTCCAAGAGTGACTTTTTATCATGCAGTTGCAACTGAGAACCCCAAAACTGTATTCTAACAGTCCAGTGGCTTGCCTTTAATTGTAATCCAAACAAAGTATTAACAACACTTCTCTGGAGAAAGGTAAGATTTCAGCATTCACACACCTCTGACCATGGACAGCTAGCTGGGTAGATGATGTGGAGGTCACTACAGTAGGATGCTCTTTGCTGCGCTCCCATGAACTGGTCTCTGGTGGACTGGGCTAGATGCTAATGTATTGGCCAGTAATGGCAAGGACAGCACACACTACAGTTCACTGACTGCCAACTGACTAATCACACAGAGAGGAAGCTCCAACTTGTGCTCCTAAAAGGGGTTTACCTCTGCTGTAAGAGCAGATAAAATAACTAAAAGCTGAATGTGTCTGTTTGTTGAAAGTTGGAATTGCTCTGGACAAATAGGTCCTCACAAGAGTGGCTAGGCCTTGCAGCTTCATGTTCAACGTATTGCCTCGATCAGCAATCACAAAAAATGACATGACTGCTGACTCACACACATACAAAGTACTTGATATTTGCTGTTTGGTCCAACCTATGGTCTGTGTTTGTGGCAAACAGCTACAAGCTGTAACATGAAAAAGAATAATGAAAAGAATCTGTAGTTCACTGACTTGACTCTATAGGTGCCAGAATGAGTGTGGGGGGGGGGGTCACTATGGCCAAAACATGGCCCTACCACTTTCATAAGTGACCCTATCAGTTTTTGCAGTCATGTTAATTTATTATTATGAGAAAAATGCACCCCTTACATCCTTGGCCCTACCACTTTTCAGACCGTTCTAGCACCAGTGCTTAACTCTCTCTTTCTCTTTCACTCTGTCAGTCTCTCTCCCTCCCTCCCTCTCCCTCACTCTCACTCTATCTACTGAATTGCTCATACTCTCTTGGGCTCCCTTGCTTTCATCTCTCATCATCTCACTCTGCCTCCCTCAACTCATTCAAGCTCAGACTGCAATATTCTTACATACCCCAACCAAGAGGGGCTTCTCATTCGGTCATTACCACTATCAGTCTCAAAGTTCCCAGCCAGCAGACCTTTCCTCGATGTCTCACTGGTTCACAGCTTCACGGTTGCATTAATTAGGAAGTCCTAAACCCCAGAATCCTCTCAGGCTTCTGCCTGCCATAACCCAGTCCTGGGATTGGCTGCACTTTTTCTGTGACTTCTAGTTGTGGATGCAAAAGCTGCTGCAATGGCACTGTTGTCTCCTACCACCTTGTCCAACGGTCAGTGATCAAATGTTTACATTAGTTTTGATTGAGTTTTATTTAGAAAAACTAATGATCATTTTTCATTTCCATTAGCATCCTTCCTTCAGTGCACATTTAAAACATTCTAATTGAAAGCATACAATACAATGTTACAACAGTACAACTTTTAAAACTGACAATATCCTCACTGTAAATGAGCCTCGGCCCAGTGGAGTTATCCATATTCATTTTTGTATGAATAAAAATGTTATCTACCTACCTACCTACCATATCCTAAAACTTAAACTTCACAGGAGAGTCCCTCAGTACTCCTCCCAATTGCTCCTCACTGTCTCAAGAATTGCAACAGCTGCCAGCAATTGGTCCTTTGCTCAACAAGCCAGTTAGCCTTAAGCGACCTTATGGACTCTCTGGGCCTAGTGGATCCCTGGAGGGTGCTACATCCGACTGCTAAGGAATACTCATTCCACTCTGTCCCTCACAACTCTTTTATCTGAATCGATTTCTTTTTCTTGGGAGTAGAGCACTTACCAGGGGTAATTTTATGTCAATATAGAGTCAAGGTTGTTTTGGATCATCAGCCAGTTATTTTGCAAGTCAACCTTGTTTCCTTCTTCATGTGAGACAAGACATGGCATTTAAATAACCAGCATTTAAAAATCCCTGAAATGGTGAGGCGAATACAACACTATATTAGATCCTTCTTCTGTGATATTCTTTGGGGATCATTGAAATGTGGTCTCAGGGGGAAATAATTAGACTGGCTAAAAATTAGAAAGTCAGTGTGTGTTCTGTGCTGTGAAGGGTACTTTATCAACTTACTTTGCTAAACCAGTAGGAGGAGAGAGAACTTAATTGGGTGTGTGGCTTAGACACTGTAAAAGCAGGTGACTCAAATTACAACTTCCTGTTGCTATCCTTTTTTCTTACTAATTGTCCTCCATCCCACCCTTCCACCCACCCACCCTAAGCCAGTTCTACTTTTATAGCCACTGAATTTGACTGTCAACAGGAACTTCCTGTTTGGCAGTAGGAAGGGAAGGGAAGGATCATAGAGAAACTTGTCAACTCTAAAGGAAAAAGTAGCTCACTCCCCCCCCACCCCAGCTGGTGGTGGTCTGACACTGAGCAAAGAAGAAGGAGGCTACTGAAGAATATAGGAAGTTGCGGTCCCAGAACAGGAAGGGTGAGAGTTGTAGGGAGAGGAGAGAGTAAACATACAGAGAAACAGGAGAGGGGACACAAAATAAGACATGATAGGAGTGGTGCAGTGCAATGGCTGTGGGGCAGCAGTGTTCTGGGAGACATTCTGGAGTCTGCGATGCTGCCCTCTTTGCAGACACCTCTCTGGTCTGAGGGAGGAGGTTGCCCGTCTCCAGGCTGACCTGGCTAGGATTTGTGAAACCTCCTCCCCCACCCAGGGACCACCAGGGCCCATGCCACTACCTCAGAGGTTGCCAAGAAAGAGGAGAGGCTGGACCAGGGTGGGCTCAGGGAGGGAGAGGGTGGTGGAACAGAGTTGCATCCCTCCAGCTGTACCTCTCCATCATTCATTCACTCTTCTAGTGGATAGTGGTTCCTCTATGGAGGCACCTGCAGTGGACACCAAGGAGGATGCTGGGAACCTTCACAAAGGAGACCCACAGGAGGGTGGCATGGGACCCCACAAGGAAAGGAAACAACTCCTGGTGGAGACTCAATCATTAGGGGTAGAAATGGGGAGGAAGGGGAGAGGAGGTAAGTGCCTGTCTGGCACCATGGCTGGAGGATAGGAAGCGAATCCTCAGGATCATGGAGCAGCTGCACAAGGAGGAGATGGATGTCATTGTCCACCTAGGGACAAATGACCTAGCTAGGAATGGGATCAGAGCAAGAGGAGTCTGTAGAGTTGGGGAGGGGCTTAGACAAGTAGCACATACAGTAACCTTCTCGGAGGTGCTGTCTGTCTATGGCAAGGGTGATGCTAGGGTACTCACCAGGGAATTCAATAAATGGTTGAAAAACAGTTGTGGCGCTCAGGGTTTTGGCTTCATTGGGGACTGGGAAGCCACCTGGAGGGATGCAGACCTATACTGGTGCGATGGTCTGCATCTGTCGGGGGGCCAAGATCCTAGGTGAGAGATTTAAATGCTTCATTGGCAAGCATTTAAACTAGCCAAGGGGGGAGGCACTGAAAAGGAGCAGGGAAATCCCAGCCTCCCCCCACAAAACATGGTAATTAGTGAGGCAAACACCAAGGTAGAGAAGTCATTAGGGGGAAGGACATAGGTAAATGTAAAAAAAGGCGAAGGCAGTAAGGACAGGAATGGGGCTAAAAGGGGTAAGGCCATCAAAAAGTGGAGGGTGATGAGTACCAATGCCTGTAGTCTGTGTAACAAGCTCCCTGAACTAGTGGCCTTGATGGAAGAGGGTTGCCTGGATATTGTGGCAGTCACAGAAACATGGTACACAGGGAACCATGACTGGGATATCAACATACCAGGATACACAATCTACAGGAGGGACAAGGAGGGTAAATGAGGAGGAGGAGTAGCTCTCTATGTAAAAGAAGGGATCAAGGCAACAGAACTAAAGAGTAAACAGGGAGCAGATGAGGCACTCTGGGTCACCCTGGAGACAGGAAATGGCACCACAATCCACATGGGGATTGCACACAGACCCCCATCTCAGGGAGAGGGAATGGACAAGGAAATGATATAAGGCTTCCTTAGAATGGCAGAAAAGGGGAGATATTGTTGATGGGGGACGTGAATATGCCAGATGTTAACAGGAGCACCTTTGCTGCAGGTACATCCGAGAGCATGGTCATTCTTGATGCCCTACAGGGGGCATGCCTCAGACAGCTAGTATTGGAACCCACTCAGGAGGGAGCAATCTAAGACCCGGTACTCTCAAATGGGGATGGAGAAAGAATTTCAGATTTAGAAGTGGGTAGCCATCTGGGAACAAGCAACCACCAAACAGTGTGATTCACGATAAGCACAGCCATACAATCATGCCATACAAAAGCAAGAGTACTGGACTTTAGGAGGGCTGACTTTGGGAAAATGAGAGAGTGCCTCAGAAAAGCACTAGCAAAGAGGCAAGAAAGAGGGGTGGAGGAACAATGGGGAGTAATCAAAAGAGCCATCACAGAGGCAACAAGCCTTTGTGTAAAGCAAATCAACAAAACACAACGAAGGAAAAAACGCCTATGGTTCTCAAAAGAGGTGGCAGGGAAGGTTAAGGAGAAAAGGACAGCATTCAGGAAATATAAGGAAACACAGAAGGAGCAGGACAGAGAACTTTATCAGTTAAAGCAGAAAGAGGCTGGGAAGGCAGTCAGAATAGCAAAGGCCCAAACCGAGGAAAGGATAGCCAACTCTGTTAAGAAGGGGGATAAGACCTTTTATAGGTACATTAGGGAGCAAAGAAAGACCATAGGAGGGATACTGAGGCTTAATAAAGGGGAAGGAATGTGGGTAGAGGGTGACAGTGAAAAAGCAGGGATACTGAATGAATATTTCTGCTCAGTATTCACAAGGGAAGAGAAGGGGGAGGTACCTAAACCAAACAAGAGAAGCACTCTGAAGACGGGGGTCTATACCAGTCCATTTACAGAAGAAAGGGTTCTGAAAGAACTAATAAAATTGAAGGTGGACAAAGCAATGGGGCCTGATGGGATTCATCCAAGATTTCTAAAGGAACTAAGGGTAGAACTAGTGACACCGCTGACTACTCTCTTTAACAAATCATGGGAGGATAGGGTGGTACCTGAGGACTGGAGGAGGGTGGATGAGATTCCTCTTCACAAAAGTGGGAGCAGGACAGAGACAGAAAACTACAGACCAGTTAGTTTGACCTCAGTTGTAGGAAAAATGATGGAATCACTTCTGAAGGAAAGAATTGTTGAGTACCTAGAGGCCAGTGGGGCATAGGACCCAAGGCAGCATGGATTCATGAAGGGAAGTTAGTGTCAGACGAATCTAATAGATTTCTTTGACTGGGTGGCCATAGTAGTAGACCAGGGAAGGGCTGTGGACATGGCCTACCTAGATTTTAGCAAGGCATTTGATACAGTCCCACACAAAAGATTAATACACAAGTTAGCCAGCCTTGGAGTGGGTCCCAAGGTGGTAGCCTGGAAAAAAAATTGGCTATACAACAGGACGCAAAGGGTAGTAGTAAATGTAGTCCACAGTGAAGAAAGGAGGGTTACTAGTGGGGTACCGCAGGGTTCAGTACTAGGACCAGTCCTTTTTAATGTCTTTATAAGTGACATTGCAGAGGAACTGGAAGGAAAAGTATGTCTCTTTGCAGACGACACAAAGATCTGCACCAGGGTTGATACACAAGATGGTGTGGAAATGATGAGAAAGGACTTGGCAAGGTTGGAGGAATGGTCAGATGTATAGCAGCTCAGATTCAATACAAAGAAGTGCAAGGTAATGCACATGGGAAACGAAAACCCAGGGGAAGAGTACACAATGCTGACAACAGTAAAAATGGAAAGGGACCTGGGGGTAATTATATCAGATGACCTAAAGGTGACCAAGCAATGTGAGAAGGCAGTAAGGAAGGCTGTGGGGATACTGAGATGCATAGGGAGAGGCATCAATAATAGAAAACAGGAAGTTGTTATCCCTCTGTACAGACAGTTGGTGAGACCCCATCTGGAGTATTGTGTGCAGTTCTGGAGACCCCATCTCTGCAAAGACATAGACAGAGCGGAGGCTGGCCAGTGGAGGGCAACCAAAATGGTGCAGGATCTGCACCAGAAGACATATGAAGAAAGACTAAAGGAGCTTAATATGTATACCCTTGAGGAAAGAAGGGAGAGAGGGGACATGATAAAAACTTTCAAGTACCTCAAGGAAATCAACAAAGTCCAAGAGGGTAGCATCTTTCAGAAAAAGAGATGTGCAAGAACAAGGGGGCACAATTTGAAGGGAGAGGGGGATGGCTTATAGGTAATGTGAGGAAGTATTTTTTCACAGAGAGGGTTGTGGATGCACAGAACAGCCTCCCTGAGGAGGTTGTGGATCCAAGAACAGTAGGGGAATTCAAGAATGTATGGGACGGACATAAGGCAGTCCTAGTGGGGGGTAGGAGGAAGTAAGCGTCTGGTTAACTCGGATCTGCAGCTTATCTGTTAGGTAAGAAAATGTGCAGACTAGGTGGGCAAGCAGTCCTTATCTGCCATCACATTCTATGTTTCTATGGCCTCTAGGCATAAAAGGGAAGCTTCCCTGGCAATTTCCCTTCTTTTAGACCAGATTCGATCTGTGAACGTTGGATTTCTGCCAATTCTCCACAATCTGACTTGGAACTATTGGAATCCCTCAGGGTGAAATATAATACCCAGCTGGGAGAGAAGGTCTAGTATCTAATATTACGTTCTGAGGCAAAATATTTTGATCAAGGGGAAAAGGCTGGTAAACTTATGGCACTTCATTTATGCTCCCAAATTGCAGATAGGATTGTCCCATCTTTACATTCAGATACTGGACAGATAATTACCTCCCCACGAGATATCATGGCCCAATTTCAGGAATATTACAGATCCCTGTATGCCTCGCCCCAGAGTTCCTTTGATTATTCTCAACTTGATGCTTTTTTACTTGGACTTCCCTACCTTAAAAGAAGATCAGATAGCAGTTCTACAAGCTCCTCTGATCTTACAGGAGGTCATTAGTGTGATCAGATCCTTGACTCCAGATAGATCCCCCAGCCCAGTTGGATATACACCCAATTTTTACAAAATAATTTAAAGACTTCATCTCCCCACTATTATTAGACATGTTTAATTATATATTATTTCATGGAATATTGGGTCCCTCTCTCACTGCAGCCATCACACTGGTATTGCCAAAACCAGGCAGAAATCCTCTATTAGTCTTCAACTATGGATCAACCTCATTAATTAATGTAGACTTTAAAATCCTAGCTAAAATATTGGCTATGAGGTTGCAGTCAGTTTGGGAACACCTTATAGGTAGGGAGCAGGTAGGGTTTGTTTCAGGGAGACTGTCCGCTGACCAACTTCAGAAAATCTTACATCTTAACTCCCCATCCAGAGATTCACTCATTCCAGCAGTGCTGGCCACCCAGGATGCAGAGAAAGCATTTGATAGAGTGTCTTGTGATTATGTATTTCAGTTATTGCCTAGATTTGGGATCCCCCAAGGTTTATTCATTGGAAAAAGTTACTTTACACTCTCCCTTCAGCTCGAATTCTTTGCAATGGAGTGTTGTCAAATAGTTTTCTGTAGTAGCAGGGCATGAGACAAGGTTGTCCTCTTTCCCCTCTCCTATTCAACCTCTTTTTGGAATCCTTAATTGGAAAAATTAATATTTCCCTTCAAATTCAAGGCACCACATTGGGCCCTCATCAGTATAAGCTGTCCGTTTATGCCAATGATATCCTTCGACATGTTAAGTTTTCTGCTGTCTCATTACCTGCTGTTCTGGATATTGTCGCACAATTTGGCACTATCTCTAATTATAAATTAAATCATTCTAAAACAGAAAATATGCCATTGAATGCAGTTGTTCCAAGGGTGAGTGTGGAGCATCTAGGGCTCTTCTGGGTAAAAGATAAGATGAAATACTTAGGCATTTGTGTACTGCTTCATCTAAATAGAAGCAGCTTAATTTGGACAAAGCATTAACTCAACTCCAGGTGGAACTGGACCTTTGGTCCCTCTTGTCAATTTCTTTGTGGGGCCGCTTAAATATCCTTAAAATGAATGTGTTACCATGTCTTCTCTATCCCCTTACAATGCTTACTCTGGCCTTGCCCAGTTCCTGATTTGCTCAAATTAACAGGCTTATTTCTAAATTTCTGTGGTGGGGAAAGCCCCCTCAAAGGGCCGTAGCCAAACTTATGCACACCAGGGAACAAGGAGGGTTAATACTTCCAAATATCTTTCTTTATCTAGCTATACATTGTTCTCAATTCCATGGTTGTCTCTGCTTGGGGCAGGGCATACAGGGCTCTACTTATATTCCCCAGTGACTAGATATTGAATGAGCCTTATGTTTCCAGCTGGAAATGGATCCCTGTTCTCTGTTGTACATTCCTCACAAGAAGCTCCCCAAGACACTGATAGATACCCCTATAGGTCACATATTACAAGCCCTCAGACAGCTTTGTTCTATGCTTAAGCCGGACCCACAACGGGATACTGCACAGCCTTTACTAGGCAATCCCAACCTTAAAATTGTGGACTGAGTCTTCTCAAAGAAGGTTTGGCCTAGCCAGGAGGCAGACTTAGTGGAACACTTGGTGAATGATGGTAAGATCCTTACTTTCTTGGAGGACCAACAGAAATTTGGTTGACCCTCTCTGATGGCTTTCTAATACCTCCAAGTATCCCACATGTTTTTTCAACACTTTGGATCTGGCACAACAGATTTGGTGAGATAATACTTGGTTTGGTCTTCTCTGCTCCCACTTCCCACCTCATTTCCTTTTATTATAAGAAATTGCAATAGGCCTTCCTTGCCAGGGAACCGGAATTTTTTTATTCTTGGGATCAGGCTCTTCGTCCCAGACATGGTCCCCATAATTGGTGCTGTATATGGACTGATATTTATAAGTATATTAAATGGGACAGATATCACTTTCTGCAATTTCAACTTTTGCATAATTTATTCTGTACCCCCATTGAAATGCATAAAATGGGTAAGCTAGCTTCAGAAATGTGTACCAGATGCCAGAAAATGACTGGAACATCATATCATATTTTTGGGTCCTGTGAAAGAGTGAAACCTTTTTGGGATGTTGTTCAGCAATGTCTGGACCCATTATTGGGTCTTGACTGTGCATTTACACCAGAAATGTGTCTGCTAGGAGACTATGCTGAAGGGCTGCTGGATAACCAAAAGCCCCATATTTGCCTTATCTCTGCCTGTGCTAAAAAGGTCATCCTTAGACACTGGTGTGATTAGACCACCCATAGCTACAATGAATGGCACAGAGAGATATTATTCACCCTACAGGCTGAGAGGATTATTGCTAGTCTAACAGATAAGCTAGAGGGTTATAATTGTATATGGGAGCCTCTGTACAGTATACCTTATTGACTGGGTAACACTGTTTGATGATCTGATGTCATATGAAAAGCTGATATATCTGTCTGCAATGTTTTAAATGCATATGATTCAATGTTTGTTATATTTTTCTAGAATATTTATAGTTTCTAATTAATTCACATGTTTTTCCTCCTGTTTTATTTTTCAAGACCATGGATAAATTGTTCCTTTCTCTGTGTTCTTCCATTACCATGCTATATTATTTAGGATTGTATTAGTATTCTTCAGAACTTTAGAAGGGGTGGTTGGTTACCATGGTAAGGGTTATAGGGTTGTTGGGTAAATAGGTAGATCACAGTGGTAGCTAATGTTGGAGTTCTTGTCTTTTACATCTTAACAGAGGCATACTATTTTTTTTTCCATCCTCATTATTCTCTTATTCAATTGCAGTTTTTTGATGTATGTATTTTTCCTGTTTGCATCTGTTAAATCTAAATAAAATTTATTTAATTTGAAAAAAAGATCCTTTGCCTCTGTGGCTCCTAGGCTGTGGAACAAGCTTACAGCTGATATCTAGGCTTGCACCAATCACAGGTCCTTCAAATCCTCCCTCAGGGGCATACTCCTTGAGTGTTGGCAATGTACTTTTCCTAGTTGAGTTTCCTCTGCCTCGTGACCCCTGTGGGTCATTTACTGTACCTAATGTATGTCTTGCACAATCTACTGTTTGTTGCTATACCTTGCTTCTATATGTTTTTAACCTCTCATTTTAAAGTCTGTATAGTTTAAACTACAAAAGAACCCTAGAGCAAATGCCCTGAGGCATGGGTTATCCCGGAGGATTTTGGCCTTATAGCCAACTTTTAAAGGAAACTCAATTGCACATACCCCAATGATGCAAAACATCATGGGAAACATATGCAAATCCCATGAGTGAATTTGGACTGGCTCTCCTTTAAGCAGAACTGCATGATGCCAGAAGGCCTCACAGTGCATTCAGCAAAGGCTAAGAACAGCAGACAAATGCACATGTTTTGTCCTCATTTGGATTCATCAGTGTGCCATATCTGTGTCTTATCTCAGGAGAGGGAGCCAGCCACCCCTTAAGGGGATGTTATTTGTTTGGGTCATGGGGACCCCAAAATAGAGAAGGAAAAGGCTCCTTCTCCCTAGGCTAAGACACAGATATGGCACACTGATGAGTCCAAATGAGGACGAAACATATGTACGTGTCTGCTGTTCTTAGCTTTTGCTGATTGCACTGTGAGGCCTTCTGTCACCATGCAATTCTGCTTAAAGTAGAGTCAGTCCAAATTCACTCATGGGGATTTGCATATGTTTCCCATGATGCCACCACTGAGGTGGCCTTACTTGCATTTCTCTGTTTGTTTGATATACTGCTAGTCAGACCCTCTCCCACCTCCTCCTCATTAATTGTTATTCCCAATTCATTTTCCCAACTCTCTCTATGGCCTACAGTGGTAGCCTGACTAGACTCTTGCTGGTGGTGGTATAAGTTGGCAACTCATTTTAAAGAGCAGCTCTGCACTTCAGCATGTGCTATCATAAATAAGATGTTTCAGCAGTCACAATTTTACCAGAGAATACATGTTTTTCATTTTCAATGTTCGATTCCAAGATTTTCAGCACATTCTGGTAGTCCATCTAAAAAGTCTGTATAGAAAACAATTGAAAACATTTGCCTGTACCTATTTACCTAACAGTGCCTTTGTTTATGACACCAGCATGTTCACCATGACAATATGCTGTGATGTCATAAATAGCAATTGTGTAGTTACTGGGGAGAGTCAGATATATTTTAAAAGACTCAGTGAAATACTGTAAAATTGAAAAGTCATGTGTTCATTTAATTTAGTGGTCCGAGCCTATGCGATTTGTTAGCTGCAGTTAAAGTTCACTGTCCTGTACTTCTGTATAATGAGTATGGCATAGCATCAAACTTAGCTGTTAAATTAATTTAGTGGGTCTCTTTCTACAGCAAACACAGCAAGACTTTTTTTTTACAATGAAATAAATCAGTTCTACAGTAACTGCTGCATTATGTACAATATTTACTAGACAAACAGCCCGCAGTATCTACTAATAAAACTAGAGACAGCAACATCCTAGAGAGACTGTTCATCCAACTGTGAACTGCACAGAGCCGAGCGGATTGAGTTATTGAAGACGAGAAAGGACCTGATTTACGCTATTTTTTAATAATAAAAGGTATGCTAGCATTGCCCGGGTAAAGCCCTGGATTCATACCTGAACAACGACCAGCTTTTTTAAGTGGTTTATTCATCAGCTTTGTTTTTGGTGTTTGGTTCCTTTTTCTGCCACTCCTCCTTTTTTTTTACAGCTGTGGAGCTTGGCCGCTAGAAAAAAAGTTGCAGAGCGTAGTGGCATACGAAAGTGCCCCATTGGGGCAGGAAAGACAGGACGGCTGACCGTAACAATTGTGAGCTACTGGTGTCAGCAAAAGGGAACAAAAAACATTTATATTCCCTGCCTAGTTTGCCTAATCTGCCTGAGCTTTTATGGATTGCTGTAGCGACTTAGAATTATCTCGGACTCACTATGAGTTACCTACGATTAACCCTTGATTTTAGAGGGAAGTACAAAGAAATCTTTTTGCTTTGTTTTTACTTATTTTCAATATATATTTATTGTTTTAAATTTTCTTTTAGCAAGAACAGTGTTCAAATACTGGGTTCGGTATCTGTGTCTTTTTGTTTTGCTTATTGTTAGTGTTAGCGTTAGTGTTAGTCAGCTGCTTAATAAGGATTAAATTTTTATTTATTTTTTTGATAGAAAAAGGAACGGTTTTATTTAGTTTTTGCAGGGTTTTTTTAAATGTCACATGACTGCAAGATGTGGTAAAAAGGCGCATGTGCTAGCGTTCTTTAGATCTTCAGCTAGCAGTGGCGTCCTGTGCATACGAAGAAAGCATTGTTGGTTCAGAATTGCTATATTTTCTTTTGATATATTAGCATCTGTGGTGGCACGTCATCTTATTTATAGATTATCTCTGATGTTCTTGTTCGCTCCTTGAATAAAGTGAAACAAAAAGTTTTAAGATTTGGAGCCTATAATCCACTACCCATTAGCCGAGGTATTTCTCGGCTTTCACCTTTTGCATACAACATGAGGAGTAAGTAGAACTGACTTTATTTTAACTTGGTATTATAAGAAGCAAGTTATATGGGTATTTTTGTTGGTGTTTTGGCCTTCCTAGTTCATCGTTGATGTGTTTAATATAGATGATAAAGCCAATTTATTCAGGCTCTGTACTAGGCTAAATTGTTGTTATTTTAAATATTTTAAACAGTTTTTTTTCTTTTTTTTTTTTGTAGTAATTAATCCAGCCTCTTATTATTCTTTGGATCCTGAGGTTTTGAAACTCCAAAGAAAGAAAAGCTATAGCCATCGCAGCCTTACAGATTGGATTTGTGCAGTGATAATTCAACCTCTAGAACTTCAAAAGAATTATTTCAAAGTTTTTATGAGAGGATTTTTATTTCTACTGAACCATTTTTGAATCAATTTGCTTCAGCTAATCTTTGAACTTTTGAACTTGTGTAGTGGAATAATAGCAAGCAGCAAGTATCCAGCATTTCACCTTCTGTGAGGGAAGGAGTCAGTGAGTAGCTGCTTGATTAGAACATTATCACACCTGGAAGGAGCAAGAAGCCCTATGTGCAGAGAACTGTTAGAAGCGATCTGAAATCTTTGCGCTTCAGTTAGCTTGCTGTCTTCATTTTGGATGCTGCTTCTAAGGAGTGATACTTCGGAGTTTTTTACTCCTCAGATCTGACTGAGAGAGAGAGAGAGAGAGGAAAGAAATTATTATTGAGAACCATTGAGAAACTTGTATGGACTGAGCCGATTAATGTTAAAAGGAATATTATTAGCATTGGTCTAGTCTTATGGTTGCACTAAGACTTGGATCTTTGAGCATTGTTAAGATCATATGGAATTTACTGTGTAGTGTGAATTTGAATTAATCAAGTTTAATAAGGATTTGAGTTTTTTTATTTATACCCTGTGTATTTTGTAAAGTTGGGTGTCCCTTGTGCCCCCCCCTTGGTATTTCTTGTTTACTTGAGGAAACTCAGGTGTGAATTAAAAATGCCTGTGGAAACTAGAAGTAGGAAATCACCTACTTTTGAAGCCAATATGAAAACAAAAAGGAGCAAATTGACGCATAAAGAAAGATCACTTAGGGGTAACGAGAATTTTAAAGCTATTAATGCTATTAATAGGCCTTGTAAAAACAAGATAAAAACTAATTCCGAGGGGAAGAAGGAGAGGAAGGTAAATATAGAGGCGATGAAACAGAAAGATAAGACAGAAGATGGGGATAATGATGTAAAATTAATTATTGAAACAGGGAGAACTAAGTTTCAACCTTTAATTACTGATTTATGGAAATGTAATCAAAAACAGAATGAGGAACAGGAAGGGGGACAAAAAAGTAGCGGTCTCAACCTGAATTGAGACTTAATTGAGCTGGTAAACAGTGAAGTAAATAAAACAGTGGAAGATATAAGGGAGACTATAAGAACCAATCGTAGGATTGAAAAGAAAATTAGTGACATAAAAAAAAACTTTAGGCTGGATTTAGATGGGTCATATAATTCACCTATGAAATGTGATGGGGGTTCTCTCGGATCACAATAGGAAGGAGGAATCTATGTATATTTTAAAGGACATTAATAGTGATAGTTGTATACAGCAGAGTACAGAGTATGGGGAAGTGAATCAAACCTTGTATATGAGTCCAGAAGAAGAAAAAATTCCCGAAATGGAGACATTGACTAGGGACTGTATCATTGCATTGCAGAATCCTTTGTCAGCAAATGCAATGATCTATGAACAATTGATTATGTCAAAACAATAATTATCATTTATTAAGAGAATATATATGGAAAATAAAAAAAGATAGATTTTATTTATGAAAGTGTCATTAGGGATGTTAAATTCCATATAGAAGTTTCTGAAAAGCAGGACAGTAATGCTGAAACAAGTCAATTGGTTTGTGATTTATCCCTTCTTTCTGAGATTTCTAAAACACGTATGAATGATAAGCCATGCTTGGATTTTAGAATAAATGAAGATTCTTTAGAACAGGATTTGGAATTAATTATGCTACCAGAGGGATATGAAAACCCGAATAGCATAATAGAATAAATAAAAGCAGAAAATCCAGAATTACGGGGTAAAGGGATATTTTAAGAAAAGGAGGTGACTGAAAAATTAAAAAGGGGAGACCAGGACTGGAATTTTGGAAGAAGATTGACTACAGAACAAAGTATTAGAAAGGAAGAGATAGCGGATGAAAATATAAGGAAGGAGAAGAAGGGGAAATAAATCAAGGTGGGGAAAAATATTAATAGACAAAACAACAAGAAGTTTATACAGAAACTTGGGGTTAAAATCACGGGTAAGAAATGAAATGCAAAAACCAAAAGAACAAAGAAAGAGTCGATAAACAAAAATAAAAAGGAAAAGGTGGATAAGATCTTAAGTATTAATAATGAGCTAAATGGAAATACCGCAATGGATTTGACAGATAATTTAGAAATTAGGAGTTTGATAGAAGAGTCTGTAAATGATAGAAAGGAAAACATTGAAGTAGAACAACATTGGAAACAGTCTACATATTACCTATCTATAAAGTTTCAATCATGCCAGATGAAATGGAATGTAAATTAGACACTCACTTGAAAAACCTTATAGAGGTAATTTTACAGGGAAATGGAAAATATGAGGGTGTAATAAATAAGGTTAGTGTTATCAGACCTTTACTTGATACAGCAATGTTTTTTTTATTTCAGATCAATATTTTCTACTTAAAGTTATAGAAAATCAGAAGAAAAGAATGAAAGATCTAGGTTTCAAATTAGATAGAGTGGTGACTATGAGGTCTATGTTTCCTGAGTTCTTTCTAGGGAATAAAGAATTGTTGAAAAAGGAATTTCCAATCTCAGTCTATGGGATTGATAATTTTTTAAATGAATCCCCTCTCAATTTGCAATTTAAGGTTATAGATTATTTACTAAATCTGTTAAAAGATAATAAATTATATGGAAAAATTGTTAAAGCTAAACAATGGGAAAATAAAGGGCAAATAACCATCTGGTTTAAGACCGAGTAAGACTACCAATCTTTCCTTTCCAACTCAGAAAGGTTGGACAGGATAGATATAAATATGAAAGGTGAAAATGAGAAAACGTGGGACAATGAAGAGAGAAAGGATAATTTGCAATGGGTAAATTTAATCAAAATGACTAATAGGTTTCAGATTTTACAAGATATAGATGATGATTGACAGATGAAAAGGGATGATTCAGATAACAATATAAACACAGATTCTAATATTCTATCTTGGAATGTCACTGGATTAGGGGAAGGATTAGTAGATCCATCTTTTATAAATTACTTAAAGTAGTTTGATATTATCTGTCTGCAAGAAATGTGGACGAATAAGGAAATACATATTGATGGCTATAAGATGTTCAATAAAGGGGCAACCAGTATAAGTAAATATGGTAGATTATCGGGCGGTCTTTTAACTTGGGGAAAGATTGCAAAACAAATAAAGTATGAAGAATATGTAGTAAATTCTACTCATATATTAGCAATTACCCTTGTTGTAAAAAACAAAAGAACTCTTATCCTCAATGTGTATTTACCTCCAGTGGGATCCAAATATGAAGATAATAACATTGTTGAAAAACTTAGCTTTGTAATAGAAAAATGGAAATTAAGTGAGACTGACACAGAAATAATTATTCTGGGGGATTTTAATGCCAGGGTGGGACACAGCCTGGAGCCCACTAGTGAAATTCGAGAGGCTTGTGCAGCCCTGGAATCACAGAAACTAAAAATGAGCAGGGTGACACAGGACAAGAAGAGTTGTAAAGGAGGAAAACAAGTTGTACAAGGCCTGGAAGATAATAATATGCTTTTGATCAATGGACGGTCTAATGGAGACCCACTCAGAGAATTTACTTACTTGGGGTGAGGGGTGTCTCTATAATTGATCTTTGTTGGATAACTTTAACCTTAGTGAAATATTTTGTGGACCTTTCCTTAGGTAAACGCTCAGAGAGTGAGCATATCCCATTAGAGATCAAAATTAAAATGAATCAAGGGGAAAAAGACAGAAACAATCAAAATCAAAATATTCATAGAGTTAAAAATAGGATAAAATGGGATCTGATAGAAAACTATAAATCAACAGCATTATTAAAAAATAATGGGATAAGGAACTATATCATAGTCAACTTACAGTATGCACCTGGTGATCAATTTTTAGGTTTATATATAATGACTATGACAAAGATTTCTAAGATTATAAATAAAGCCATGATATTTAAGGAAAAAACTGGCAGTAAATGGTATGATGGGGAGCATAAGGCTCGAAAAAAGAAGGTAAATCAATGTGTAAGGTATACTGTTAAAAACCCGACCAAAATTAATAAATCCATTTTAAATAGATTAAGAGAATATAAAAAACTTATAGAAAAAAAGAAACAGTCTTTTAGAAAAAGATTATGGGAACAATTCAAGAAGGCTGCATGGGCAAAAGACAATAGAAAATATTGGCAAATGGTAACTTACGGTTGGGACAATATACCCTATACAATAGAGAATCATATAGAGCCTTCTTTGTGGTATGGTCATTATAAAAATCTCTTTTATAATATGGATGTTTGGAATGAATCAATATATATGGGAAACTGGAGATCACTGGAAGTTAGTATAGCCTAAGAAGAAATTCTTTTGGCTACTGATACAGCCAAAAGACACAAAGCTCCAAGACCGGATGGAATTACTGTTGATATTATAAAAGATGATCCAGAACTTTGGATCCCAATCCTCAAAAGATTGTTCAACCTTATAAGTGAAACAGGAAAAGTCCCATTAACATGGAGAGAAAATATCATTATACCAATCTATAAAAAGGGTGATAAATCTAATCCAAATAATTATAGACCCATAAGTCTCTTAGATACAACGCAAAAGTTATTTACTAAGATAATTAATACCAGAATAATGACATGGTTGGTTAAAAAAAAATCCTGAATGAAGGACAAGCAGGTTTTCACCCAGATCACTTTACATTAGACCAATGTTTTGCATTATCACATTTGATTCACAAATATATTTATATTAAGAAACAAAAATTGTTTTGCGTATTCACCTCAAATCAGTGTTTGATAGAATTAATAGAGAAAAATTATGGGAAACATTGAGAAAATATAAGTTAGATGAGTCAATTATTTGTTTGCTTAAACTGTTATATAGTAATAATCATACTATGGTAAGATATAATAAGATAGGTGATATTACCCCCAAATTTCCATCCAATATTGGCCTGAGACAAGGCTGTGTTTTGTCACCTGTGCTCTTTAACATATTCTTAAATGAAGTATTGGAAGTTTTGGATGACCCAGGGCTGCACATGCCTAGGTTGGGCTCCAGGCAGTGTCCCTACCAGCTGATAATATCATTTTAATGGCAACTAGTGTTTTGGGTATTAAAAGAAGTCTGAAGAAATTTTTTGAAAAATCTGTTGAAGCTGACTTAACAATTAACTATGATAAAACAAAATTTATGATATTTAATATAAATCATTTGAGATTAAATAATATACCAGATGTGTACTGTATACATAATAAGATTGAATATGTAGAAACATTTTGTTATTTGGGTTTAGTATTTAAATATAGTCTTGGGTAGCAAGAACATATATCTACTTTGACTCAGAAAATTAAATGTTTAACCCCGACAATAGAGTCTTTTTCTTATAAATATGGAGGTCAGTCTATTAAAGGCTCGTTAAGGGTCTTTAATAAAAATAAAGACACAGATTCTTTATGGGTCTGAAATATGGGGACAATGTGATAGTGGTAGACTTGAATCCTGTATGAATAAATTTAATAAAAATTTATTAGGGTTACCAAACAGTGCAGCATCTGTACTAGTTAGACTTGAAATTGTACAGTTTCCAATAAGAAAAGAAATTGAACAAAGATCATGTATATACTGGTTAAAAATACACAAAATGCCAATTCAGAGATTACCTAGGGCATGCATGGAGGAGGTATTATACTATAATCAATTAGGATATAAGTGTCCTGGTTTGTATGCACTGCAGGAACTACTTAAACCATATGGGCTCCTTCAGATCATAGCTGATAGTTTGGTAAAACTAGATATAGAAATTAAACATGAAGTTAAAACCAGAATTATGGATATTTATGTTCAGAGAGAAATGGCTTTAAGCAAGAATTATAATGTAAGTACTTGGCTCTCAATTAATAATATGAGAGAATATGGGATAAAGAAATATCTATATATAATAGAAAACCCTGTCTTAAGAAAGACATTTACTAGACTTAGATTCGGATATATAGATAGTCAGACTCTATGAAGATTATATGGAAAATCAAACTCGGATTTGTGTGCTTGTTACAAAAGCAAAGATGATATAGCTCATCTACTTCTATTCTGCCCATTATATAATAGGGAAAGGTCAAAAATGCTAGGGGTTGTTCTTGCCACCCTGGAAATGGATCCACTTTATAAAATTAATTATTTATTGAATTCGGAAGAAAGGGTTATTGTGGAAAAGGTGGCAAGGTTTGCTAAACTGTTGGAAAACAGAAAAAGACATATTCAAAAGAATGAAAATTCAGATCTGAGTGCAATATAGGATGAAGTATGTTTATGTATGATATTTAATTGTATTTATTGATAATATTTGAACAACTGTGTATTTTTTCTTTTTTTCTTTTTTTTTAATTGTGATGACAATTGTGTTTGTCAACAATAAACTTGTACTTGACTACTAGACAAACAGCAGAGGAAAAAAAACTATCTTTGCCTCTTCCCTCTTCTACTGCTGCCAAGGCCTATGCTTTTAGGATCACTCCCTGTTGCCTAACACTCAGACCTGTTCTACTCCCCTCCACCACCCTAACGTCATAAGTTCTGCTCTCTCTCCTTACTGTCTGCTTTGGACACCTGTACCTCTTTTCACTAGGTCCATAAACACCTTTTAATGCTGCCTCTACTTCTGTTTTTCATACCCCCCAACTCCACTAGTACTGGTACCCCACTCATCTACCAGCATCGCCACTCTATGTTGAGATATATCTCTTGGTGTACCCTACCACCATCCAAAACACACTACTGTGCTCCCATGCTAGCCTCCCTCAATAATAACCAAGATAATCTTCTCCCCATCCCTGAGTTCCCCCTTCTCCTTCAGTTCATGCAATTTTCCAGGCTGTATGTGGGTGATGATGTGCGATATGGCCGCCACCACACATTCAGTCACTTCACTACCAGTCTAGCATTGCTTGTAAAGTGCTTTGGATGTATGAAAAGCGCTATATAAATGCTGATTATTCTTCTTCTTCTTCTTCTTCTTCTTCTTCTTCTTCTTCTTCTTCTTCTTCCTTCAATTGCTCACACCCTGCAGTAACACACCAGCTAAAAAATCCATCAGAAGTAGATGGCATTCAGCTCACAAGCTCCTTGCTCTCTATCTTGCTAAGACTGCATTTCTCCTCCTGCTCCTAGCTGGCAAGGTACACCCAAACCCTGGTCCATCCACCTCGGAATATGAACAACACAAGAAACAAGGCTCCATCAAGCTGGTGACTCTTAACATCTGCAGCCTGTCAGCTAAGCTTGATGCACTCCAAGTCTGGGTATTACAACATATTCCAGATGTTACAGCTCTTAACGAAACTTGGCTCTCTCCTAAGGTCCCAGACAATGCTGTATCCATTCCAGGCTATGCCCTCTTCCAACTCGACAGAAATGCCAAGAGAGGGGGTGGCTGCACCATTTATTTAAAGGAAACTCTTAAAGGGCTAGCCAACCCATTACCCAGCTCTGCAAACAACTCTCAAATCCTAGCAGTTAAAATAATCCTGGGCCAGCAGGAAAAAACCCTTACAGTTGCATCAGTATAAATCCCACTGCGTGAATATGTTACAGGCTTCCAAATGATCACAAACTTCATGGACGACAACATCTCCCATGGTGAGACAATTGTAATGGGTGACCTTAATGTAAATTGGCTTACTCCAGAAGCCAACTCATATAAGGCTGCCATTGCTGCCCTAAGCATTAATCAAATGGTCACCTCTTCCACTAGGTTAATTATAAGTCTGGTAGTAGCTCCTTACTTGACCTGATCCTCACCTCTCAACCCAGCAGAATCACTAACATGGAAGTTCTCCCAGATGCCCTCAGTGAACACTCCCCAGTTATTTGTCACTGGTCAAACAAGGCACCTAAACCTAAGTCCTCATTTTCCTATAAAATAATCTTAACAAAAGGAAAGCTTCCACAATTCCTTGCTGCCCTGTCAGTGGTTGACTGGACACCACTTGACTCCTTGGGCAGTGTCGACCAAGCACTTGACTTCTTCATTGCCCAGTTTAACAAAGTTTGTAACAGTTTTGCCCCCTACATAAATGCAAAACTCAATCTACCACTAATCACTGGATTAACTCCGAACTCATCTCCATGATGCGAAACCGAAATAACCTCTGGCACTGAGCCATGGACTCAGGGAAACCACACAATGTGCAGCTCTATAGGGTGGCTAGGAACCAGTGCACAATAGCTATACGCAGAGCCATGCAAGTCTTCTACAACCAGGAACTTACTAACTCCTGGAGAAATAGCAAACCCTTCTGGGAGAACATCAAGAGCCTCACGGGTAAACCAAGCAAATCCTCCCCCACTATGATTGCGGTTAATGGCTCCACTTTACAGGACCCCAAAGAAATAGTGGACTCCTTTAATCTTGCTTTTACTGATCTTAGCAGTGTCCTTCCTCCCAACTTCTTTGACAACTCTTCCCAGCCCTGCCTCAATAATAAAATCAATCTCCACAGTAATACCCCCATTCT
Source organism: Neoceratodus forsteri (assembly GCA_016271365.2). Lineage (NCBI taxonomy): Eukaryota > Metazoa > Chordata > Ceratodontiformes > Ceratodontidae > Neoceratodus > Neoceratodus forsteri. The sequence continues at coordinate 1,072,927,945 of CM057455.1, read as the reverse complement.
ACTTTAAGAGGGTATCCATGTCTGAAGCTAAAAGATACCTTAACAAAGTGCTAAGCAAATCCAGTTTCAGTAGCGACACCCTTAACCTCAAACACCTCTCTATCTCTCTCCCTTGACATTGTCCTACAACCTCTCACTAAACTTCTGAATCTCTCACTCTCTCATAAACAATTCCCCCAGCTCTGGAAATCTGCAGTGGTCACACCCATTTATAAAAGCGGTGATAGGTCTCTTCTGTCTAACTACTGCCCTATCTCTATCCTCCCACCAGTCTCCAAGGCGTTGGAATGAATTGTAGCTGACCAGTTGTCTGAACACCTAAACAAATATAACTTACTCTGCCCACAACAACATGGCTTTAGAAAAGACCATAGTACTACCACTGCCCTGCTTGACTTCACCAGCCATATTCATAAGGCTATTGACACTGGCCACCTACTGGCTCCGGTGTTCATTGATTTGACTAAGGCATTTGACACTGTGAACCACAAGCTCCTGCTTCACTCACTCTCCTCCCTTGGACTATCTAATGATGTAACCAAATGGTTTGAAAGCTACCTCTCGGCAAGGAGCCAAACAGTCAGAATCGGTGACTATCTCTCAAGTGCCCTTCCTGTCTGCTCTGGTATACCTCAGGGTTCCAGCCTTGGCCCTCTATTTTTCAGCCTTTTCATCAATACTGTTCCTGGAGCTTGCAATAATAACTTAATACTCTATGCCGATGATGCAGTCCACTATTCCTCCCATACTGACCCCGTCTCACTCTCCAAGGTGCTACAGATGAACTTCAGCCTAGTTGAAACCTGGCTTCTCCAACTTAAGCTGTTGATGAATTACAAAAAAACAAAGTCCATGCTGTTCCATAGCTCTCACAGCAAATACAGATCCATAAACTTTACCATACATAATGAACTTAAACAGCCACTTGAGCAAGTGCAGGAGTTTAAATACCTTGGTATTACCCTTGGTTGCACAATGACTTTCAGCTCACATGTTCAACACATCTCAAAATCAGTCAACTCAAGAATTGGGGTCCTCTACCGCCACCATCGCTGTCTTACCAAAGAAGCTATCCACACAGCCATAACTGCCTCAGTCCTACCCATCATTGATTATGTGCTTGTCTTCTATGGGCCTGCCTTTGATACCACCCTAAAATGGGTCAAGACAGCCCATGACAAATGCTGTAGACTTTTCACTGGTGCAGGGAAGCATACTCATACTTGTGATCTCTACAAGCAATACAACTGGCTCAATCTAAATAATAGACTTGTCTACCAGACCTGCCTACTGGCTAAGAAAATTTGTCTTAACCTCACAACCCCTGCAACTCATGCCTTAATGTTGCCCACAGTCATAGCACGTTTTACACGCAGTTCCCTCAAACCAACATTTATCATTCCATTCTGCCATACCAACCAGGCTCAATGTGCTTTCACACCAGGACCCCCTGCTGCTAAACAACCTTCTCCCTGAAATTGCAGCTGAAAACAAGCTTGGCCCATTCAAATGTAAACTCCGCCAGCACTTCATTGACCTCACCAGTTGTGACTGCTCTGCCTAGGCTTGTGGCTTTGTTTCACCTATCCCTCCTCTTCTCTCCTCCAATGCTACCGTCCCCACTTCTCTCCACCCCTCCATCCCCTGCTACTCCCCGTCTGTCTCACCCACCCCCACCTACCATTCTACCCCCTCACCTCTCACCTTCCATTCCATTCCACCCCTCCCACTCCTCTCCTCCCTCCTGTCTCCCCCATCACCCTATCTCTTGTTGCTTCACCCCAGACTACCTAGCACTTATCTTTCTGTTCTTGCACTTACAACAATGTCAAATCCTTGACTGTATACCCCCTTCCCCACCCCTTATCCCCACCCTTGCTCCACTTATGTCATCCCAGGATGGTTTTTATTTGTACTTGCGTCTTGCTATATATACACACCCATATTGCTAATTGTGCATTGATATTTGACACTGACTGTTTGATACTGTGCTAGTCTATACAGATGTACTGACTTTTGATACTAAGTTAACCTCCTGACCTGTATTGTATCTTACCTCTGCTTACTTCTATGTTAACCTCCAGACCCTGTATTGTATCTTATCACTGTTTTGCTTGCACCCATTGCCAACATGGAACCTTTGTAAAAGAACCCTTGGTTCAAAGGTATTTGTAATCCTAGTAATAAATAAATAAATAAACATAAATAAATAAAAACATTAAACACGTAAACAGAAAACTATAATAAAGGTAAAAAAATAATTGTTGTAAATCTAATGGGCAGAATCCCCACCTTTTCAAAAGTCTTAGATTGCCACAAGCCCCAATGCTTGAGATGGGATTAAAAATGGCTATGTTGAAAATTTGGGGTCAAAATCTAAAAAAATACAATGGTTTGTGTAAATGTTGAAAAATGTAAAAGTTTCTTCATAACTTTGTTGTTTTTTGAGATTTTGATCACATATTTTTAACATGGTCTTATAATTTTTATTTATAACCAGGAGAGACACGCTAAGCTGAAGCTTGTTTACAGGTGTGACCTGGGAGCACAAGGAAGTTAAGTGACTTGCTCAGGGTCACACAGTATGCAAATAGGGGCTGTGGGATTCAAACCTAGGTCTCCAAGTTTGCAGCTCGGAGCCTTAAACCACTGCACTAAATTGTCTCCTTAAAACAGATGAAACTTTAAATCCCATATGAAAGGGTATTTTTTCACATTTTTTTAACTTTCTTCTCTTTATTGAATAATAAACAAGTACAATCCAAGAAATGAATAAGTAACACCTCATCAACATCAGATCTTTTTAACAAAATACAAACATCCTATCAAACACTACTGTAATTGTACCCCCTTACTCCCCGGAACAACCCTTAACAACATAAGATCCCCACATTTCTTGAAATGATATACATAATTCAGTTTTGCTCCTGATAAAGTCAGGTAGGTGTCATCATAGGATAAAGAAAATGAGTGCATTGGCTCCAATGCTTTAAACCACAGATGAATTATCTTGAGTAATAAACTATTGTACACAAACTTAAGGTAAAAGAAAAAGTACAAAAAGATTAATATGGAGCCAGTTCATTAATTGACTTAACATCCACATTTCTTAAAGGAAGAGAATAACATTGAGGTGTAGGAAACTGAGCCCATTTTTCATATATTTCATATTATTATGATTCCTAAAAAAAGGAGAACCTAATGGAAATGTGCTCCTGAATGAAAGCTACAGATGTAGAGGGAAAGGCCAAACTTTAGAAACAAACTTATGGATCTTTCCCCACACCTGAAATAAATATTTCTGTCTGTTGTAAAAGCAGTTGGACACATATATAAGTTTTAAATTATTTAGAATATTGGCAACTAATTCTTTGAAAGATGGAATAACATGTTCTGCATAATGTTTAAGGTCTATTTGTTTAGTTGAAATAGCAAAGTAAAGAAATTATCACCTTCTCTGAAGATGAATTACTATCATCATAATTCCCTAAAATACAATTGTCTATATCAAAAGGAAGACTCAGATGTAGATTACAAACTATTTTAACTCTCATTTCCTCCCAAAGCTTCGGTATCTTAGCACAAAACCATAACATATGAGAAAGGGAGCCGGGGTCGGAGTTACATCTTGAATATTTATCTGAGTCCATTAAACAACTCCTAAATAATTTAACTGGTGTTTAATATGAATTGTACAATAATCTGAACTGAATTAACCTGAGATTGTCTAATGGTGTGTATTTATATATATTCCTCCATAGTTTGGACCAGCTCAGAGGCAACTGCTCAAATTCTTTTTTCCCAATAGCTTGGTTGTATTCGATTATCAGTAAATTTAATAATTAGTAAAGTTAAATATTTATTAGCAATAGGATGTTTCTTGTTACTGGCCATTTGGAGTTGATTTAGTATATCTTGGAAGTCTGTCTTCCAAGGGAAAGGACCTAAGAGGGCCTTTAGTGCTATTTTAACAAGCAGTAAGTTGATAATATATTTTTGCTCCACTCAAAATCCTTAAGAAGTAAAGTTAAAGGGCTAATTTGACCCTGAAAGGAAGCTATGGTGGAATTGCAATTGCCAGGTAGCATATATTATGGAAAGAGTTTACCATTAATAGAAACATTGTGATTATGTAATATGGGTTGTTTAATGTCCTGAAGTATGTTAATGCTAAGAAATTTACATATTTGATTAGGTACTCTCAGTGAAGTTCCAATCACTGTGTTTTTAACCATTTTAGAAATACCTGGTGATAGTTTAGGTTTATTCAAATGGGCATGTTCTAATTCCAACCAAGTGGGATTATATAAATCCATTCTTGAAATGTTCTGAAACCTCTTGAAATATTTATTTAGAGAGAAGCATGTAGTATAAAATAAAATCAGACATTTTGACCCCCCATAATTTAGGGAGCATCAGTTTATTCCTTGAAATTACTGTATAGGGTTTTTCCTTGCCATATGAAGTTATTTATAAGGGTATGAATATGTTTGAAACAATTAAAAGGAAGGAATATATTTAACATATTGAGCAGATGTGCAGATGAAACAACCAAGGGAAAATATTCATTTTAATTATATTCACTCATGAAAGGGTGTTTTGTTGAGCAACTGTGAAAACATGTTTTAGAAGAGATTTTTTTTAAAATCACACCTATCTTCTTCATGAGGTGGGGTAAAAAAGGCTATGTTGAAAATTTGAGGAAAAAATATAAAAAATATGACAAAATTATGAGTAAAAGTTAAAAACCACATTAAACCAGCAGTTGGTTAACATTTTGACTTACACACTTTTAATCTATTTTAGAGTGTCCCTTTTCTCTTGACTTGAATAATACACTTCTTTCCCCATGTGAAATGGTAAAAGTATCACTCATTTTAATATGGTTTGAATCAGGTTTTCTTCAGTAAGCTCAGCTGCCTCTACTGCCAGCTGTTTACTTACACAATGTAGCTCAGCTCAAATGCAACAACTCATTTCTAGTGGTGTCCTGCTTTTATCAATTTAGCAATGTATTTACCGAAGGTAGCCTAGTGGAGATGTGACCTCTCATTTCAAGAGTGAGGCTGCTTTTACCCATTTCCACATATGGGTGAGCTGGATCACTGGAACAGTAAATGATTTGCTTAGGGTCACACATGCATATTTGGCTTTAGTAGGGTTTTTACTCATAATCTCATGGTTAAAAGCAGTGCTTTAACTACTAGATCACACTGCCTCAATTGGCTATGGTTGGGGACCAAGAATATCTAGTGACTACCAGCAATGTTTTGTTTGTGTATTTTTTACAGTTTACCCAGGATAACCCAGCTGAGCTGCAACATCTAATTTTCAGAAATGTCCTGTGTCTACCCATTTCCGTAACTGCATGGACTTGAGCACTGGGAGGTTAAATGACTTGCTCAGGAACACACAAAAAAGTACTTGAGTCTAGCAGGGTTTAAACTTGTGAACTTCCAGCTCTCGACAGTGCTAATACCACTAGAACACATTGCCTTCACATAAGGGTGTGGAGCTTAAATGGCTAGTAACAGCCAGCAACGTGTTTTTTTTTCCAGTTGTTTATCCAGGACATCCGAGATAAGTTTCAACATCTGAACTGCACAACTTGTTATGAGAATATGGTGAATACCTGCCTCCAGTACGCTGGCACATTCCTGTGCCCATTACCAATGTGTAGCCATACATGTGGCTCAGGGTCTGATGGGGGAGTCACTGCCCAGGGCTATGGATGTGCAGAGGTCCCCACATGTGTGAGACCTCTGTGCACTGCAAACCCACATATGCATCCCTCTGTTGTTGCAGAAGTGGGTGCAGGGTTTTATGGATCAGACCACAAGGCATTTCTTTGATTTTTTTTCATTTTCTTTTACTCATAGCTTGGCCATCGTTGACAATTCTGACTCTATACATTGATGGGGGCCAGTCTGTCCCAACCTCCACCTCATGTACGCATAAGTGTCACCTTGTCATGGCACCCTGAAGAGTGTTTTGGGGGGGGGAATCAATCACTAAAAACATATATTTAGATGGTGATACTTCGGGTGATGTGGTGTAGAGACTTGACCGATGTGAAAACTGTGTGGGGTGGGGGAGGAGGAGGAGTGAATAACAAAATCAGCCAAGTTATGAGTAAGGAAACAAAATGGCTAAAAAAGCCCACACACGTGCAGTATGCACATTGCAAAACAGAGTTGTTGGTTTTTTTTGCCTTTTTTTTCTCATTTAAATTAGAGGAGTAACTCAAGGGGCATTGAGGAATCATGTCAAGGGACATTAAAGAGCTATAACAAGGGACCGCAGGTGGGCACCTCTGGGGGCAGAAGGGTGGGGCTTTCAATGGGTCAGGTGGGAAGGGGTATGCTGGTGGCTGTACATATGTTTTTGGATCCAGATGGATAGAAAAAGTTCCACAGAGTGGATTTAACTTTTGCCAGCCCTGCTGGTGTTCAGGGCAGGTGAGGGCAGGAGAGAAAAGGTACAGCAGAACAGATTTAACTTTTACCCATCCTGACATTGTGGGGGAGGCTGGGCGCAAGAGAGAAAAGGTGGAGAAAAGGTGCTGCAGATCAGCCTCAACTGTTACAAGCCCTATCATTGTAAGGGAGAAGACAGCAGTAGATAAAAGGTGCCACAGAGTTGCTTTAACTTTTACTGACCCTGCTGGTGTTGGGAGGGGGGAGCCAGAAAGACAAGGTACCACAAAGTGGCTTTATGTTTTACTTACCAAGCAGGTATTCATGGGGAGAGAGCAGGAGAGAGGAGGTACAGCATAGTGGCTTTTACAATTGTCGAAACAGGAAAACATCTGCAGCCAGAGTCATCAGCACACAAAAAGTGTCATGAAAATGGCAACAGCCCTCACAGTGATTGATGTAGCAAAACCCTTTGAAAAGTTTGTATGCAGATGACCTGAAACATCATCAGGAAGGTCATCACCATTAGCTATGTACTCATTTCCAGCCATGTCATTGTCTCACAGCCTGACTCACCTCCAGAATCCACGTTTTTCTCCTGCCAGTTCCAATATGTTTGACTTGCATTTTGCAAGCAAACACAAAATGGAATGTGAGGAAAATTAGATTTCAGAGGGCTTTTGCATAACTAATTCTGTTAATGCCAACTGCGAATTTATTGCTGCCAGTCAGAAATCTGCTGTAAGTGACTGGTTTGGGATCAATGCCCAATGCACTAAGGCATGTGGGAAAACCAGTAGGATGTTACAGTGTATAGGCAGGGCCTTTTCTAGCAGAAAGAAGGATGTGTTTCTGGCCCTCCATAGGTCCTTGGTGAGGCCAGACCTACATTACTGTGCATGATTTTGGAACACTCACCTTAAAAAAGACAAGTTCTGCTTAGGATCAGTCCAGAGAAGAACAACCAAAATGATACATGGGTAACTGGAGGAAGACCCATGAAAAAAGACTGGCTGAACTGAATATGCACCCCCTTGGGGACAGAAGAGAAAGGGTTAATATGACCAAAACTTTCAAATAGCTCTTAGAAGTAAACATGGTGGACTGCTGACAAATGTTTAGACAATGTAAGGGATCTGAAACAAGAAGACTTAAGCTGGTGTTGGGGGGGGGGATTCAGGAGGAATGTGAGGAAACACTTCTTCACAGAGAGTTCGCTGATAGCTGGAACCCAGGATTGGTAAAGGTTTCAAGAATGGTGCTATAGACACATGGGTATCGTACAAATATGGGAGGGGGAGAGGGGTCGAGTGGAATCACTTGGCTAACAGAGCAGAGCTACAGTACAAGTTGGGAACACAGTGTAGGCCCTACCATTGGTAAACTGCTGGAGCCTAGACCAGGTAGGTTTGAGGGCCTGAAGGTCTTTTTCTGCCTGTAAAATTCTGTTTCTGTATAGAATGTATTAGGCTGGGACTTGATGGCATGGCTATAGAGAATTCAACACCTTTCTACAATAATTGCAAAATGTTTTATAGCACACAACTTAAAATTAAAGGGAAGAGTGTGAAAAAGCGTAACCACAGCATAACCACAAAGTAACACTATAGGTAGGAGGGCAACAGAGTCGCTTTGTTGCTACTGTATGCTGCTGTCCATAGTAGAGCTCTTTCTCTCTACAGTAGCCAGCCATCTACTGTAGTTTCAGTGTGTGTTTTTGCAACTCTTTTAAAATGCCAATTTAATTTCATAGGAACACTCTTTTCTCAGTTTTGTTTATAGCTGGAGTGACTGGAGCATTTTGTTTCATTCTTATTCAACTGGTGATTCTGATTGAACTCGGCAACACCTGGCATGTTTCCTGGCTGAAGAAAACAACGGAGGGAGACTCGCAGTGTTGGCATGCAGGTACCAAACTTTTGGTTATCTTCACTTCTAATTAATTTAAAATGAAACACAGAAACATAGAATTTGTTAGCAGATAAGGATCACTTGGCCAAGCCAGTCTACGCCTTTTTTCTCTGCTATATTTTCACGCATACCCTACTTAATCTCCAGCTACCTCACCCCCTTTCCCAATGAAGATTCTGTTGTGCCTGTCCCATACAAGCATGAAGCCCACTACTGTTTTTGCCCCCACTACCTCTGCTGGAAGACAGTTCCATGCATCCACCACTCTTTCAGTGAAAAAGTACTTCCTCGTATCCCTCTGAAATTGTCCCCCTTTTAGCCTCATTACATGTCCATTTGTTCTCGTACACCTTCTCCTCTACTAAATACTCACCTCCTATACTTTGTTCAACCCTGTGAGATATTTATAGGTCTCTATCATCTCCCTCTTCTCTTTAAGGATGTATGTATTGAGATCCCTTAGTCTCTCCAAATAGGGCTTCAGATGCTGCCTCTGCACCATTTTAGTTGCTCTCCTCTGGACAACCACCATCCTGTCTACAGTATGTCCTTTTTGAGATGTGGGGCCTGATTTTCAAAACAGATAATTAGGTGGCAAACTAGGGTGGGGGAGGGCTCTGAAAGTGTGATTCAGTGGCAGAAGGGGAAGAGGGGTGCCATAAGGGTATTGTGGAGAAGGTGGCCATGCCAGGGAGTGATGTAGAACCCAGTGGGGTGACGTTACGATAACTATAAAGCCAATCGGCTGGTACCATGAGAGGAGGTTGTTCCAGGGTCAAACAGTGTCATGGCCCCAGATGGGCACAGCCCTGGCAGCAGCCCTAGACTTGGGCACTGTTTGTCTCTGGAACACCCCCTCCCCCTATGGTACCAGCCCATTGGCTTTATAGTTATATTAATGGCACTCCCACCAGGTGCCATATCACTTTCTGGCATGACCACCTTCTCCACAACACCCCTATTGCACCCCATGACCTTTCTTACTCCTGACCCATCCTGACAAGCATGTTCACCACAGCCCTTTTAAGGAGAGGAGAGAAGTGCACAGAGAATATTACACAGACTACCACTGATTCTGAATATCAAAGTCCTTTAGGGAGCCAGGAGCAGTAGACACTGTGTACTAGTGTTTTTAAAAGCTGTAAATTTACTTTGTGTTTTTGTTTGTGCTAAAACCTTAAGGTCAGGAATCAGGCTTTAAGGGGGGAGTGGGGTTACTGCTGCTTGTCACAGAATAATGGCCCACACATATATCACATCCAGAGAGTGCTGTCTTCAACTGTGTTTAACTTTCTGCTGCTTGTTTTTTATGGCACTTCCTCAACCACCAGTAAATCTTTAGTTTAAATCACAGCTTTTGTAAACAGCAAATATTCCCGACTCTCTAGCTCCCTCCTGGACTCCAAGACTCAGCTTTCCATTACACTAAGGTAAGGCCACTGATTTCTTTTTGAGGGCCTTGATAATCATTGCCAGGATTAAAGGCCTGAGTAGATGTTGAGGCACTAAATAGAGATCTAGGGGGCATAAGATGGTCCAATCTTTTCTCACCGAACAACGTGAATTCAGTCCTGGGTTTCCTCATCGCTGCCTTAACCCTGATCCAAAACAAGCACTGTCCTATCATGACTCGGCATGTCAGGGGAGGGAACACAAAATGGGTCAACTGGAGAATTGGTCGCCCTTATGAAAGTGCAGGATAAGGCCAGGTTAAAGCACAAGATGGGACCAACTCCAGGAAATTGGGCAGAAAACAGCCAATTAAGGACCAGGTGTAAGAGGGAAGCTAAATCCTTAAATCCACTTATTTCAAGTCCCAACAAACTCAGAACCTAAGCAATCCCAGGAGTTTCTGGGCGACAGTAAACTCGATTCTCAAGCCAGCTAAACAAGATGGTGCAATCTCCTTAATGATTGACAAGGGACTACAGGCAGACCCAGAAATGGTGGCTATCCTCCTGAATGATATGTTCTCAAATCTGGACCAGTACTTAGCACAGCTTCCTGCCACAGGAAAGAATGGTGGAAGACAAGCTAGTACAACTTGCTCCCTCCCTTTTTACTTCAAAGTAACAACTAAGTCTCAGACATATCATCTCTTGATGGCTCTACCCAACTCGGATAGTGCAGGCAGTGACAGACTCTCACAGCAATAGCTCAGGCTAGCTGCGGCATTTGTAGCAAAACCACTCTCCCACATAATAAACCCATCAAAATGTGCCAACAATCTGGAAAGAAGCTAGAATAGTCCCCATTTTCAAGGCAGGAGATCTGCCCCTCCCAGAAAACTATAGACCAGTATCGATCCTGTCCCACATGGGTAAGATACTTGAAAATGTTGTACACCATCAGATGTCTGAGCACATCGAGAAATATGGCCTGCTATCCAATGACCAGCATGGCTTTAGCAAAGACTTTAGTACAACCACAGCACTCACTAAATTTACAGACTATGTTTTCAGCGAAGCGGACATGGGCTACCTCATGGGGGCCATATCTGTGGACTTATCAAAAGCCTTTGATATGATGGACCATGAGATACCACTAAATAACCTGTCCTCCCTGAACTTCCACATAAGCATTATAAACTGGGTAAATAGCTACCTTATGGGCAGGACCCAGTTGATACGACTAGGGAGGGTCCTATCCTGTCCTTTACAAGTGCAAACTGGAGTTCAGCAAGGCTCCATATTAGGTCCCCTACTCTACTCCCTCTTTGTGAATTCCTTACTCTTGGAATCCTCAGACAGTAACAGAATAATGTATGTGGATGACCTCACAACCTACAGAAGTGGAAACAACCTCTCTGGGTTGAACCTTAATCTAAATAAAGATTTTAGTACTATGGTTCAATGGTTCACTCAGAATATGCTCATTGTAAAAGTCAATAAAACTAAATGCATTCTGTTTAGCTCCAAACAGACACTCTCTAAGTGTGCTCCCTATGATACGAATGCTCTTAACATCTTGAGCACTGATCACTCTAACATTGAGCAGGTAAGGGAATTCAAATACCTGTGAGTCACGCCTGACCCTGTTCATATTTTGAACACCACATTAGTGCAGCAATAAATAAGGTGAACCAAAGAATAGGAATGTGTTGTCGACTCAGACATCTGTCCCCTGAGGCAAGACTAGCTATTGGGAAGGGATACCTTCTCCCCATATTAAAATATTGTTTCCCAGTTATAGCCCTCTCACCCTCTGTGCTACTAAAATGTATGAAGACTGCTGATTGGTTCTCCAACTATCGCCATGGCCATACCCAGCAAGTTAAAATTAATAGCACCCTTTCCGCCTGCCTTCCAGTATGGTCTGGTGTCCCTCAAGGGTCCATCCTGGGCCCGCTCCTTTTCTCCCTATACCTAAACTCCCTCCCCCTGGCCTCCACTGAATGCCTTCTCCTTTATGCAGATGATGCCATGATCTTTGGCCGGCATCCTGACCCTACTCAGCTCCAACAAGCCTTGTAGGGCTCCTTCACTGAAATTGAATCATGGTTTACCTCCCATAAACTTGTCCTCAACTACAAAAAAACAAAGGTCATGCTATTCACCCACCCTCAACACAAGCACAACACGGCCAGACTATCTATACTAAATTCCAACTGTACCATGCTGGAATCAGTCACCAGCTTTAAATATTTAGGGGTCACCCTGGACTCAGCCCTTACATTCCGGGAGCATATAGCTTTGACTTGCTCTGCTATAAACGTTAGAATTGGACTCCTATATAAATACAGGCCCTACCTCCCTCCTGACGCCCTCTGTTTAGCCATCTCTAACTCCATCCTTTCCCTAGTTGACCATGGCATAGTCATATATGGTGCTGCCTCCGACACTGCCTTGTCCAACATTAAGCGCTCACTTAACAAAGCCTGCCAGCTTACCACTGGCTGTGATCACCTCACACATACCTGCAAACTTTACAAACAGTAATCATGGCTAAACTTCCATGGGCGACTACTTTATCAGACCTACTTATTGGCCAAAAAAATCCAACTATGAATAGCCCCTCCAGACTGTCTCACACTTCTACAAACATGCTCGCCAATGCGGGCTACAAGACACTCTAACTCCACTACCTTTGGCATCCCATTCGCCTGGACCACCGTCTTTTAAAGATCCTTTTGTTACAGGGCGCCACAATGGATGAACTCCCTCCCTGACACTGTCCTCTCCATTCCTAGATTAGGACCATTTAAACCTGTGCTGCATACCCATACTATATCAAACTGCTACTGTGATTGCATATAACTCCCATATTTGTGCTAGTATCCATTTGAAAACTGTCTACCACTGTTTCTTAGTACATGATTTATAATTTATGCACCTATGGTGTAGTTTTTTTTTTTTTCTACTTATATATTATCCTACTTTTTCTTTATCTCTGTTTATCTATGTACTGTTTATAACTCTGTATTGTCCACTGTTCAATGTATGACGCGGAGCCTTTGCAAATGAGTCCCTGACTCAAAGGGTTGTAACTCCTAAACTTATATAAATAAAAAAAAAATATATAATAACATATGCAGGTTCGTTGTACAGGCCCTATATGGTACTCACCACTGTCACCTCTATTAAACTCTGGGATGGCTCTCCCCCTCCAACCATAGAGAGATGCTGTTTGGAACTTTCATCTCAAAAACATTGCAAGCTAGGCTAGGATCCTCCTGTCAGGCCTGCTAAAAACCTAAGACTAATAGGTGTGAATTAAGGTCCTCTGACAGCAGGTTGATGGAATGTCCCAGATGAAATACAGAAATGGGTAGGAGAGCCTTCTTCTTTGCTACACCCAAACTGTGGAACTCCCTCCGAAACAGACTGCACACACCTGTCTCACCCTCCATTTTCAAACAGCACTTCCTTGAGGAAATGTTAGGCAGATCTGTATGCAAATGCTAATCCAAGTAACTGCAAGTGACTGACTGGCATATCTGCCAAGCAATAAGGAAGGGCCTGCTATTCTTAATGCACGTATTTACTAGATGTTTTGAGTAGAAACAAGTTATAACGTCCCTAGCATCTGAGAATTGTAACTGTATTTTTCTTTTTCTTACTTTTGTATTTCGCAACATGTTCTCAACTTCTGATTCCTCTCTCAATTGTGATTGTAGAAACTGTTCTGTCAACTTCCTTATTATTGTTATGTTAGATGTGCCATCTAAAATGGCCCGGGTTGTGCCTGAAATTGGTCCCTGGGATCAGTGTACCTTACCCGGTAATCAAATAAATAAATAAATCTAATAAATAAAAAAGGGTCTGCTTAGGAAGGGGTAGCTGTAGCATTCTGTCTTGTGATCACAGCAGTATTTATGGTTTCTTATTTCAACAGTGCATTTGTGCTGTAAACAACACATAGCCACAGAAGGCTGGGTAGGGTGATTCTTTAGTTAATGTTTGAAACTTGGCCACTCTCCTTTTACTGATTTGGTAATTGTATGATTTCTGTGAGCAATAAAACTTAAATACCCTCCAACTACACTAATTGCAGTCTCTTCCCAGTACAGTTTATAACTTACTCATTTTTTTACTATAATAATTACTTTGTACCTATTCTGATGTAAATATAATTATGTGATCATGACTTTATTGGCAACCTTTCCTCTCTACCCCCCCACACCCATTACTGCATACTCACTATGTCTTTTGTTAATGTGCTGCATTTCGGGATAAACTTGAAAGAAATACTCTACCACCACAATTGGGGCACTATTTTAAGAAATTGTAAGGTGTCAGAAAGAGTTGTTTGGTGTAAAAGGTACATTCTGAAGGAACTGTGTCTGGTGTGTGGTGGTGGTGGGGGGAAACAAACTGTTATATTGGGTTGAACTGCAGTCTGGTGAGGGGGGGAGAGAATGTATGTCTGGTGACCATTGCTCAAGGGAAGGGGTTGACTAACTTGTATGCCTGGTGCCAGTGGGGACTCAAAAAATATGTCTGACAGTGAGAGTGGGTTGAACCTATAACTGTGCTCAGTGCTGGTGGTGGGGAGATTTATTACTACCTTACTCCTGACATAGTGCCATGGTGTATTATTTACTCCATGCCCCCTTCTGCTTCCTCTCCCTCCCTGGTTCCCCAAACGGTACTATGAGTCCCTTGGCATTATCCCACCCATGTTTGAACCCATTTAGTGCCCTCGTCCCCACATCTTCTGTTGGCAATCTGTTCCAAGGCTTCACTACCATTTCTGTGAAGAAAAACTTCCTCATATCCTTCCTAATTTACCTTCCCCTAATCTCCAATCATGCCATCTCATGACTGAACCTCTATTTCTAACAAACGGGTCTTCTCAGTTTACCCTATTTATGCACCTTATGAACTTGTAAGTTACTATCAAGTCCCCCTTTCCCGTCTGGCCTCCAATGAGTACATATGCAGGACTTTTGGCCATTCCTCATAAGATTTGCCTTGGTGGTCCTGAATTATTTTTTTAGCCCTCTGCCAGCCTATCAATGCCTTCTGTCAAGTGAGGTCTCCTAAACTGGGCACAGTACTTCATATGGGGTCTCATTAGTGATCTGTATAGGGGCAGTATCACCTCACCCTCCTACTGTCAAATGCCTTCCCGATACACCCTAGCATGCTAGATGCCTTGCCATAGGCCTTATTGCACTGGTTGGTTTGATTGAGTGAGTCACTGATGAGAACCACATCCTGCTCCTCTGCCAAAGATGCCAGCTGAACCCCCTCCCATTCAGTACTCTGTGCATGGGTTTTTATTCCCTAAGTGCATCGAGGTGCACTTCCTGACCTTTAATCTCGACTGCCTGACCTTTGACATCCTCTTAAGCCTTTCAAGGTCCTCTGAAGTTCTTTCATCCCTTCTTCCCAGCCCACCATGTTTCAGAGCTTTCTGTCATCAGCAAAGAGACACATCTTCCCCTGGCAATTTTCCCCTGTATCATTAACGAATGGTGCCCACTGTACAGTAATCGGATAATTATTAACACCTAATGATTAAAGCAGCAGATAACTGAATGTTCCCATAATGATAAAATACATGGAAGTAGGGCAGTAGAAGACATGGAGGTCCATTGTGATTGCTCCCCCCTTTTATGTTGTTATCCCACATTGAATTGTCAATCTTATTTTTCAACATAGTTCTTTTTTTATTATTGATTATGCCACAAGTTAGTTCTATCCAGATTTCCGTCACTCTCTGGGTGTAGTAGTATTTTCTTTTATTAGTTTTAATGATATTAGTATAGACACTTCTGCTGTGCACATATGATTTGGAATTTGATGACAGTGGCATGCTGTTTGTTGCAAATGTTTATGTGATGGCTTTTAGGCTGTCAGCTGGAATCAGTAGTTGCAAGGTGCTTGCTCTCATGGAGGAAACAAGGGACAGCACCCCGTTAGCATTGTTCATGGCTGTGGAGTCAAGTACTGTACCTTGCAGCTATTTCCTGATTGCTGATAATAGCACTAATTAAACACACCTGGTAATTACCTGAAGGCACTGATACACTCAACCTTTTATTCTGGTATCATAGAAATGTAGAAAGTGTCAGCAGAAAAGGACTGGTAGGCCCATCTAGTGTTCCCTATTTTTCCTGCCAAACTCTGCACCCTGGACCCTATTTGTTACAGGTGTCCCTCCTTCCTCCATTACCTTGGCTTAGATAATGGGTAAATTCAAACTCACTTCCTGATTGGCTGAAAGAGCCTGGCACCCGGGCCGTTATTTCTTAACAACGGCCCGCTCACAAAAAGTGCCAGCTCGATCATTTGCAACAGAAACTTGCCAGCCGCCATTGTATTCTCCAGTGACTGAGACGGCAGTCGCAACCCGAACCGCATTCATTCCACTTGCTCGCCTTCAACACAAACCGCTCCACAGCACCAAAAACTAAATAATTAAATATTTAACAAAAACATTCCTGCCTCACAGCTCTGCTCTGTTTTTCACTGCCAACAGCATTTCGGGTAGTCCACCGACTCCGCTTTTGCTTACTGTATGTACATTACGTCCTTTCACCACCCACTCACTTCCCAGCTCGCCTTCATTATTACAATGTTCATCCGCAAACACCTAACTCCCTTTCTTTTTTCTCTGTTAAATAAAAAACAAAACTTTACTGCAGCTCCTAATACCTCAGAGTTGCGCTCCTCTTCTGATTACTAAGTGCCATGTTAGTCACTCGGTCGACCACACTCACAGTCGCTGTCTTCCTACATATAAAAACGACAGCACCTCTGGTGGCAAGGGACTATTTTACAAGCCCACATTTCTCTTTTCTTTAATAATATTTGAATTTTTTTAAAATAAAAACATTATTAAAAAAACTAATCTTAACCCATTATCTAAGTGTAATAATACCCTCAGGGTGGGCATTATAAGGATATAACGGATCTTCCTGGGGCTATAAGGCTCTCGCCTCGGCGCGGGCCTCATTCGCCCTAGGTCCGTTATATCCCAATAACGCCCACCCTGTTGGGTATTATTACTTACTTATAATACTTATGACAAGAAGAACTCTGACTGATGAGTTATTTAGCTTCAAAATAAGCCACAAAATACACTATAGAGCATCTAGTACCCCAGGGCTTCTGGGGGCCTAGTGGCCTCCAAAGCCCTGCTTTTAAGCATTTAGGTGCAATGCCAAGTTAGTACTGTACAACACCCAGTCAACCACAGCATCAGACTCTATGTCTCAGGTATAGTTATCAGCATCTTGCTAGGCTCAGGCATGGAATACCTATATGTATTCACCCTGAAGGCAGCCAGATAATAATTTTCCTTAGAGCAAGGGTTAGGGAAGAGCTCAGATATGAGTTATATAGCTTCCAAATAAGCCACAAAATGCACAACAGAGCATCTAGAACCCCAGGGCTCCTTGGGCCAGGCAGCCCACAGATCTCCGGCTTTTATGAAAACTCACAAACTAAGAGAAAAGAACCCCCTTTGCAAAAAATCTGGCAACAGGTCTGCTTTAGCCTTAACCTTTTCAGCTACTTTCGTTGATGGGAAGTGGTTCTGGTCTTGTCACACAAAATTTGGTCTGTTCGGGAAACTGAGGACTGCACATTCATTCCCCCTGGAAGTTCTGCCAGCTCTGCCTAATTGGGGCGATGGGGCAGTGGGTGGGTGGCAATTTCCACACACTAACCATTTATTTTGCCCATGTCAAGGATTTTTCTAATTTATTTATTTAGTTCAATTTTGTTAACCGGATAAGGCCACTGGGCCCAAAGGTCCCTTTTTCAGGGGCAACTTGGAATTAGTTACATACAGTCCTATTAAATATTTGGCAAATACAGAGAAACAAGGCAACTACAGAAAGAAAGCTTTTCAAAGTGCAATTACATTTCAGAGATACATGCCATTTTTAGAGACAACTTATTAACACATTACACTAGAGTGGAGAAGATTTCAGACAATAAGTCTTGCAAATCCTGATGACTGTGGACACGTAACAGATTTTGCATAAAATATTTACTGCAAAAGACTGAAAACTGGTGCATAGTGTAGATATTCAACCAGTTTGCTATCTTAAAGTGTTGACTTTTTTTGTTATATTAGAAACTGTTATGGTTTATGCCAAAAAATGGGCAATGAAAATACATCCCTAACCGTGCTTGCAAACTGAAATACTGTACACTAACTACAGTGCTACTACAGGACTGCGCAAGCAAATTTTGTATTCTGATCAAGTCTGAAATTTAGTGACGCAGTCACAATGGGGCACTTTCATTGTGTGTTGTGAGTTCTGAGTCACTTGCACGGGGAATTACAAAGTTTATTTATTTTTTATTTTACCAAGTGAGACACACTAAGCTGAAAGCTTGTTTGCAGGTGCAACCTGAGAGCACGAGGAAGTTAAGTGACTTGCTCAGAGTCACACAGTATGCACCTAGGGGGCTGTGGGATTCAAACCCAGGTATCCAGATTTGCAGCTCAGAGCCTTAACCCACTGCGCCATACTGCCTCCAAAGTACGCAAGGCTGTGGAAAGGAAACTGATGTGATACCTTATCTCTGTCGGTGAAAGGAGCACAACAAAAATTACTGTAAACATCTGAAGATACTGTAATTTCTAAGATTTGCCTTCAGTTCAGTGGGGCAAGGGAAGCAACTTGCACTGTCTCCACTAAGTGCTGTAGAGCTTGCGTACCCCAAGCATCTACCAGATGCTTATTTTTCTTCTGACTCTCCTTGCATGGCTGCAAGCTGTCCTGGAGCCCCATGCCATTCCTTTTTGAGTTTTGCAGTTTGCCTACCTGGCATCCACTTCCTGTCCTCATTTCCATTGTAATGCTCCCTGCTATCCCTTCCCCCCCATCTTGTCTGTTTGTCATTTGATCCCTTAGCCTCCTTCTAGCACCTGTCTGCACTGCGCTCCATTCCTTGGTGCTTGCTGTGCATTTATACCCATCCCCCATGCACAACTCAACCCACTCCATCTTCTTTGGTTATTCAGTTGTAGTGTGCCCAGTTGAGGCATTCTTTTTTTATTTGGGCTTCCCAGCTTGTGTCAGCCCTCCAGTTTCCCAGCTGACAGCACCCCCTACTCAGCCTGTATTCTTCCCCACTTCACTCCTTCTGCCTACTTCCACTGCTATGGCTTCATACTTGCAGGCCTGCCACCTACTGTTAGCCATTTCTACATTACATATGGACGCCGTTACTGGTCCTCCACTTGCTGCTGCATTGCTGTGTCTCTCTTGCTGCTCTTTCCTCTCTGGTGGCCAATCCCACCTTGTCCTGTGCTCCGCATGCTTCCCCCTGTGCTCCAAACCCAGATCCTGTAGCTCTCTGTGGTGGCTATACACTTCCCTGCTCATCGTCAGATTGTCTCCTGCATTGCCATCATACTCCATCCGTCCTTTTTACTGCTTCTGCTGCTGTGCTTTCCTTTGGCATCCCCTCTCCTTCTGTGGATTACCATGCTGTATCTTGGTTGTCCACTGCCATGGCTGCACTTGGTGCTCCTGTATTTTATGTTTGAACTGCAGTTTCTCCTCCCATGCTAGTGATATCCACAAGCCTGTCCAGGCAGTTGTCCAGCTCCTCTCCTTGGGCATAGCACTCATACGTTCCTACTTCATATAGGATTCTTCCCTCTACCATGCTGCTTCATATTATTGGGCACTCACACCAATGACTAGTGGGCAATTGCCTAATAATGATCAGGAACTCGCCCCCAAAATTACAGGTCATTCACCCCCTTGACTAACAAGCACTCATCCCAAAACCTCACTGTGTCACAAGGGTATTTTACTACCTCCACCTTGCCCCTTATGGGCTCAACGCCAAAAATGCAACTTATGGGTTTTGTACTTTAGAGGCAAGAAACTGGTAAGCCATGTCTAAACACCTGTTCTTGATAAGTCTTCTTCTCCTTGGGATCTGTCCTGCAACCCTGATGTTTCAATGGCATACAGGTTTTAAGTCCTACATGCACCTTCCGAGGATGGACTTATCACTTGCAGGGACTCCTTTGGTTGCAGATCCCAGCCCTGTAGCACCTTTGCAAGGTTGGAAATCTCATGGAGAAAGAAAGTGAGGACAAATGTATCCCTTTCTACCATGAAGCAGCATGTCTGAGGTTTGGCATTCTCCTTTCAGGTTTAATAACACAACATTATGCCTGGAGAGATTGTGACCTAAGTGCTTGGATACCCAGAGATGTCCTCCACAAATGAGTTCTTCCACTCCTCCATGTTGATAGTCATAGTGTATGTCAGGAATAATGTATGGGCAACCATAAACAACAAGGCTGTTTTTCAAGTGAGAGTGAGATGACGTCATAGACCTTGAAAGCAAAGTTCCAGTGGGCTCTGTGATGTCATCTCACCCCAAAATTAAAACATCAGTCTAGTTGTGCATAGTTGCCCATACATGATATGTATAGTACTATCAGACCTGGTTAATCCATGCCTTGTTATTATGTACACCTGATAATATGAACAGGGAACCTATGAAACGGATTTTTGCTTGCTATTTTAATAAAAATCCTCCTGGCGTTGTCTAGTTACTACGTATATTTTTATTATATAACAAAATCAGCAAAAACAAATGTTTATGGATTAACCATGTCTGACTGTATATGTTATTTTAATTAATTTACCTTTATAACTTTTTCTTGGACTGCAGTCTAATAAACAGAAAACATCAAACAACACGAGAAGATTAAAGTGAAACATCCATTGGGCCATCCTCTGCTTATCATTTTTGCATGTCGTTTATATTTTTTTACTTACAGGCATCCTTGTATTTTATATTTCTTGAGCCTGCCAACCCTCCTGCCATCATTGTACGTGAAGTGCCTCTAGCAGTGCATCCCACAGCTTTCCGTGGCTGATATCAGAGCTAGAGAGCAGCCATGGGAGCATGTATAGTACCAGTATCGGCTTATAGCCAGAGAAGTTAATAGCTCTAATTTGCAATTTATGGGTCCCAGTGCTATACCAAGACCAAGTACAAACTAACAGTTAGCTGTTTGTCTGTATTTGATCTCAGTATAGCACCGGGACCCGTAAATTGCAAATTGAAGCTATAAGACAATACTGTACCTGGGTCCACGGCCATTCCCCGACTCTGACATCAGCCATGTGAGGCTGTGGGATGAATCACTAGAGGAGCATCATGTACAATGCTGGCAGGAGGGATGGCAGGATCAACCATATAGAATGTGAAATACTAGGAAGCCTGTAAGTAGAAAAGTTTAATTACATGCAAAAATGCTAATCAGAGGCTGCCCTACACTGAAGTGTGACACTTTTACAAATGGACATTTCCCCTTTAAAAACATTTAGCGTGGGGGGAGTGGCTTAGCCTTTACCTAAGATGGCAGCAAAATTCCTCGGCTCCCTCTGTATGGGCTAAAATCCTAAGGCATTCTACAACAAGGGGCACCTAAGAGCATCTGAAAAAACAAATAATCGAAGAAGGACTCAACAGCAGCACCATCATTTCAAATATTTTTTTCCTACCTGTGAGGATCTGCTTCATAGGGCACTTCTTCCACACCATGACCTACAGCATGATGACCTCCTCACCAGCTCCAGCTGAACCTGCAAAAATGGAGCAAATGTTTACTGAGCTGCTCATACAAATGTCACAAATGACTGTTGCTCTAAACTCTAACACCCAAACTCTACAGGCCATTGAATCACAGATGTTCCACATAGAAAGGCATCTTAAGGCCCACTATGCAGCTCTGCAAGAAGTCACAGCCACCACTCAGGAACAAGCCCGGCTCATATACTACCTACAGAACAAAGTGGATGACCTGGAAAATCAGAGCTGCCGCAACAATTTGTGGTTCATCTGATTCCTGGAGGGAGCTGAACAAAGGAACACAGTTCGCTTTCTACAGGACTCCTTGCTGCATATATTAGGCCTCCCTACCTCCCGCTACTGTCCTACAAATTGAGCAGGCCCATCCATCCTTGGCCCCACCACCCAAACCAGGAGAGTGCCCGTGACCCATACAGGCCTGCTTTCTGGACTTTCGCCAAAAAGAGTTGATAATGGCCACAGTGAGAGACAGAGGCTCCCTATCCTGGAATGGCAATACCATTCACATCTTCCAGGATTACTCCCGTGAGCTAACAGAGCAGTGGAAAGCATATGCGGTGGGCCATAAGATTTTACATGCCCACCAGATCTCTTTCTCATGCGGTACCCTGTTACAAAGGGAATAATATCCAACGGGGTCCCTATCTCATTCAATACGTCGGAAGTCTCATGGATTACCTCCGACAACAATTTCCTAAGAATTTCCAGAACTCTGACCTGTATAGAACCAATCATGCTTCTCCTGATTCCCATGGCAGTATGGCTGCATCAACCAGGTCTGGGCAGGAGCCCTTTCAGCTGACGCTGCATCAATTTGATGCCTCCCTCCCTCCCAGGAACAGAAAGAGACATACCTCACAGAGGTACAAGAGGAGACAGCACCTGGCTACCAGGCATTACAGGGAAGTTCCCTGTGAAGAAGATGACAATGCGGGACTATGCCAGCATTACTCCCCAAACAAGTTTGCCCCCCTGTCAACACTTCCAGAGGCTTCACTGCAGGGAGACGAATTGCCAACACACATCATGTTCCCTAAAGAACCTAAAACATGGGCCACGGTCGTGGCAATGGACAAACCGCAAGCCCTCTCAGAGCAACTATGACCTCCTCCGGTGAACACTGATTGGCAAGCCTCAGCAGCAATAGCTCTTTCTCCTGCTTGATCAGCCTATGAGTCTCCCCCATAATTGTACAGCTAAGTGACTGTCCTTTTTTTTTGCTCTCTTTCTTAGGCCTCCTTAGGCCGGGGTATCAGATGATGGGTCGAGACGGGCCCCGGCTGGCTTTCAATAGGCTGTCTAATCTCAGGGAATGATACTGGAATGGTCACCTTGTGGATAGCTGACTTATTTTACTTTTCTCTGGGCTAACAGTTATCTAAACATTCCTGTGTGGCTATATAGTTAAATGTTAGCAGGCACGTACTTGCTTGCTGCTCAGGACTTTTTCAGAACTACTACTTTTACAAACAGAATGTACAGTACCTAATAGCATGCAGTGAATGTTATTCTGACAAGTTAATATGTGGATTGCCTGTTTTTTTTTTTTTTGCTCTCTTTTATCTGTTACCCTTACTTAATGGGCTATCGGGTGTGAGTTTAACACCAACCCGACTATTTCTTTAAGCCACAGACGTCACAGCTGGTACCCATGACACACTCCCCCAGTTAAAAGGGGGGTATACAATACACCTAATGCACTGTAACTCTAAGCCACCTCACCTTCTTACGTCATCTTGACAAATAGGTGACACACCAGGGGTGAGTTTGAGTCCAAAACCTAGGCATAAGGCCCCAGCTTGCTACTGGCTAAGACTTCCTAATCCCCACATGCAGGCCTTGGAGGTGGTGACAACCTACGGATACCACTCTGGGCAAAATTATTAACTATCTTTCCTTTCTCCATAGCCACTATCCACTTTACATAGATCCCAATACTTGCACTACCCTTTGCTGATCCCCAACCCCTTCATGTACCCATAAGCTCCCTGAACTAGTGGCCTTGATGGAAGAGGGTTGCCTGGATATTGTGGCAGTCACAGAAACATGGTACACAGAGAACCATGACTGGGATGTCAACATACCAGGATACACAATCTATAGGAGGGACAGGGAAGGTAAAAGAGGAGGAGGAGGAGCTCTCTATGTAAAAGAAGGGATCAAAGCAACAGAACTAAAGAGTAAACAGGGAGCAGATGAGACACTCTGGGTCACCCTGGAGACAGGAAATGGCACCACAATCCGCATGGGGGTTGTATACAGACCTCCATCTCAGGGGGAGGGATTGGACAAGGAAATGATAGAAGGCTTCCCTAGAATGGCAGAAAAAGTGGAGATATTGTTGATGGGGGACCTGAATATGCCAGATGTTAACTGGAGCACCTTTGCTGCAGGCACATCCAAGAGCAGGGTCATTCTTGATGCCCTACAGGGGGCATGCCTCAGACAGCTAGTATTGGAACCCACTTGGGAAGGAGCAATCTTAGACCTGGTACTCTCAAATGGGGATGGAGAAAGAATCTCAGATTTAGAAGTGGGTAGCCATCTGGGAACAAGCGACCAGCAAACAGTGTGGTTCACGATAAACGCAGCCATACAATCAAGCCATACAAAAGCAAAGAGTATTGGACTTTAGGAGGGCTGACTTTGGGAAAATGAGAGAATGCCTCAGAAAAGCACTAGCAAACAGGCAAGAAGGAGGGGTGGAGGAACAATGGGGAGTAATCAAAACAGCCATCACAGAGGCAACAAGCCTTTGTGTAAAGCAAATCAACAAAACACAACGAAGGAAAGAACTGCTATGGTTCTCAAAAGAGGTGGCAGGGAAAGTTAAGGAGAAAAGGACAGCATTCAGGAAATATAAGGAAACACAGAAGGAGCAGGACAGAGAACTGTATCAGTTAGAGCAGAAAGAGGCTGGGAAGGCAGTCAGAATAGCAAAGGCCAAAACCGAGGAAAGGATAGCCAACTCTGTTAAGAAGGGGGATAAGACCTTTTTATAGGTACATTAGGGAGTGAAGAAAGACCAAAGGAGGGATACTGAGGATTAATAAAGGGGAGGAAATGGAAATGTGGGTAGAGGGTGACAGTGAAAAAGCAGGGATACTGAACGAATATTTCTGCTCAGTATTCACAAAGGAAGAGGAGGGGGAGGTACCTAAACCAAACAAGAGAAACACTCTGAAGACAGGCGTCGATACCAGTAAATTTACAGAAGAAAGAGTTCTGAAAGAACTAATAAAATTGAAGGTGGACAAAGCAATGGGGTCTGATGGGATTCACCCAAGAATTCTAAAAGAACTAAGGGTAGGACTAGTGACACCGCTGACTACTCTCTTTACCAAATCATGGGAGGATGGGGTGTTACCTGAGGACTGGATGAGGCCAGATGTGATTCCTCTTCGCAAAAGTGGGAGCAGGACAGAGGCAGGAAACTATAGACCAGTTAGTTTGACCTCAGTGGTAGGGAAAATGATGGAATCACTTCTAAAGGAAAGAATTGTTGAGTACCTAGAGGCCAGTGGGGCACAGGACCCAAGGCAGCATGGATTCACAATGGGAAGGTCGTGTCAGATGAATCTAATAGATTTCTTTGACTGGGTGACCAAAGTAGTAGACCAGGGAGGGGCTGTGGACATGGCCTGCCTAGATTTTAGCAAGGCATTTGATACAGTCCCACACAAGAGATTAATACACAAGTTAGCCAACTTTGGAGTGGGTCCCAAGGTGGTAGCCTGGATAAAAAATTGGCTAGACAACAGGACGCAAAGGGTAGTAGTAAAAGGAGTCCACAATGAAGAAAGGAGGGTTACTAGCGGGGTACCGCAGGGTTCAGTACCGGGACTGGTCCCTTTTAATGTCTTTATAAGTGACATTGCAGAGGAACTGGAAGGAAAAGTTTGTCTCTTTGCAGACAACACAAAGATCTGCAACAGCGTTGATACACAAGATGGAGTGGAAAGGATGAGAAGGGACTTGGCAAGGTTGGAGGAATGGTCAAATGTATGGCAGCTCAGATTCAATGCAAAGAAGTGCAAGGTAATGCAACTAGGAAGCAAAAACCCAAGGGAAGAGTACACAATAGGGAGTGAGATACTGACAACAGTAAAAATGGAAAGGGACCTGGGGGTAATTATATCAGATGACCTTAAGGTGGGCAAGCAATGTGAGAAGGCAGTAAGGAAGGTTGGGGGGATATTGGGATGCATAGGGAGAAGCATCAATAGTAGAAAACAGGAAGTTGTTATCCCTCTGTACAGACAGTTGGTGAGACCCCATCTGGAGTACTGTGTGCAGTTCTGGAGACCCCATCTCCGCAAAGACATAGACAGAGTGGAGGCTGTCCAGAGGAGGGCAACCAAAATGGTGCAGGGTCTGCACCAGAAGGCATACGAAGAAAGACTAAAGGAGCTTAATATGTATACCCTTGAGGAAAGGAGGGAGAGAGGGGACATGATAGAAACTTTTAAGTACCTCAAGGGAATCAACAAAGTCCAAGAGGGTGGCATCTTTCAGAAAAAGAGATGTGCAAGAACAAGAGGCACAATTTGAAGATAGAGGGGGGACGGCTCAGAGGTAATGTGAGGAAGTATTTTTTCACAGAGAGGGTTGTGGATGCATGGAACAGCCTCCCTGAGGAGGTCGTGGAATCAAGAATAGTGGGAGAATTCAAGAATGCATGGGACAGATATAAGGCAGTCCTAGAGCGGGGTAGGAGGAAGTAAGCTGTTGATTAACTAGGATCTGCAGCTTATCTGTTAGGTAGGAAAATGGGCAGACTAGGTGGGCCAAGCAGTCCTTATCTTCTGTCAAATTCTATGTTTCTGTGTTTCTAAACTACATGGCAGAGTGCATTTTTGATGATGTATCATAAGTATTTCAATCGGAGTACTGTGCATTGCTTTGCCTTCCTACAACTTCGACTCACCCCATGTGAGGATGATAGGTGGCCCTGGTGGCTAGTCTGCCGGCTTGACTGTCACCCTCTGAATACTAAGTTCTACTATCTTGTTAACTTGCTTGTATATAGTTTGTTTTTTTGCCTGGGCCATTTGCCCGATCAGATGGTTTTTGCTGTATTGCAACAGGGTTTCTCTTAAATACTTCAGGCCTTTGGCCACTATAAGGACAAATTGGGCTGAGAAATTAAGAGTCAATGGGAGGTTTCTGGAGGACAAACCAGCACCCCCCTGAGCCTGTATACTATGTATCTTCATTATGGTAATTCATACATGCTTTTTTCCTCCTGATCATGGCTGATCTACAAGCATACACCTGGAACGTACGGGGCTTAAATACCCCGGTAAAATGTAAACAGGTGGTATTTCATTTGAAAAGGCTGAGGGCAACGTTGGCCTTCCTACAGGAAACCAAACTTACAAAGCAGGATCATGACCTGCTCAAAAGAGACTGGGTGGGACAGGTACTATCCACATCCTCCCCCACCTGGAAAAGAAGGGTTGCTATCCTCCTCCTCCACAAATCTTTGACCTGGTCCACCACACAAGTGCAGACAGATCCCTCTGGTAGGTGGGTTCTAGCCCTAATGAAAACTCCAGATGGCCTTATTCTCCTAGGCAGCATTTACGCACCGCACAAGGATACCCCCTCCTTCTTTCATCTTCTGGCCCAAGTATTATGCTCTATTTCTTTGAAGCCTGTACCCATAATCTTAGGAGGCAACTTTCCTGGTGTTAGTGCCTCAGCTGGATCGCAGTTCCCTCTCTGCAGTACAACACCCTAAGGCCTGTCTAGCCCTGCAGCACTTGATTGAAGAAGCTGGCCTTACTGATATCTGGAGAACTTTTCATCCCACAATGAGGGACTACTCCTTTACATCTGCAGTGCATGGGTCTCACAGCCAACTGGACTTTTGGCTGATCTCGGCCGACATATGCCAGAATGCAGTTGACACCAAAATTATGCCTAAAGTCATTTCGGACCACGTCCCATTGCACCTACATGTATTGTGGGGCCCACCATCTCCTAAATCCTCTACTTGGAAACTAGATCCCCTACTATTTAAGGACCCTCAATTTGCTGACTGGGTATTCCCAGAGACAATGCTATTTCTAGCAGAAAATTCACCTCAAGACTCACACTCCCCGGTGTTCGCTGGGAGGCCTTTAAAGCCACCCTGCATGGGGCTATTATCAGCTTTGCAGCTAAATGATGGAAGAAACAGGCATACCTCCAGACCTCCCTAGAAGCTAAACTAAAAACTTTGGAAGCCCGAGCAAAACAACTACCCAATCAAGCTCCAATTTCCCCATTGTATAGAGAATTACGCACCTCTGGCTTAGCGCTCAACGATCTATTAACTTGCAAGGCCGAAGTAGCAGTTTTAAGGCTGCGCCATCAGTACTGGGAAGGGGTGAAAAAGCCGGCAAACTCCTGGCTTACAGACTCCATATGCAACAGGCTCAACATCATATCCTGGGCTTGAAAGATCAGATGGGCAAAATTAGCACTGACCCCACTGCCATCAACGCCATCATGCAGCAATTCTATACGACCCTCTACACCTCCACCAGAGCCTCAGAGGAGCAAAAAATGGGGACTTTTTTGCCTCTTTTCAGCTACCAGAACTCACCCTGTCCCAAGCTGCACAACTGGACCTGCCTATCTCTCCTGTAGAGGTCTTAATGGCTATCAACACCCTTCATACAGGCAAGTCTCCTGGAAGAGATGACTTTCCGGTCGAAATATGGCAGCTGCTGGCTCCCCACATAGCCCCTCTTCTCTCTCAGGTGTTTAATGAGGCCTTGCATGATGGCATCTTCCCCACGCTCTTCACGAAGCAATTATTACCATATTTGCGAAAAAGGGCAAGGACCCCACTCTCCCATCCAGCTATCACCCTATCTCCTTGATTAATACTGACAGCAAACTTTTTGCTATGATTCTGGCCATCAGGCTTAGCCTCTTCTTTCCAGCTCTTATACTCCCCTCTCAGGTGGGTTTTGTGCCAGAACGCCTAAGCCGGGATCATATTAGATCACTGATTAACATCATATATCAAGCCAAATCTCTACATTCCCCTGCGGCTGCTATAGCAGTAGACTTCAAGAAAGCCTTCAACTCCCTAGAATGGGATTTTCTAGATGGGGTCTTGCAGAGATTTGGCTTTGGCCCTGCTTTCTGGCAATACCAACAACCTTTAGCAAAGAGTCCGGACCAATACAGTCATATCTAACCCTTTCCAACTTGGCAGGGGCACCCGCCAAGGTTGTTCCCTCTCCCCTATCCTGTTCATACTAGCAGTGGAACCATTAGCAGTGGCCATTCAGCAACATCCCATTATTCGGGGCATTTCCATTGGACCACAATTGTACCCCACATTCATGTATGCCGATGACTTGCTAATCCCGGTTGAAGATGCCATCACGGCACTTTCGGCTCTCCTCTCACTCCTAGCTAACTTGTTAGCAATTTCTGGTCTCCAGATGAATACATCTAAAGCGGAGCTGTTACCCCTAAATTCTAATTGCAGTCCAAACTCAGTCTCATCTAATGAGCTTACTTGGGCCCCGGACTCCCTGGTGTACTTAGGTATCAAAATTTCCCCTGATTTGTCCAGACTCTGGGACCTCAATCTCGGCCCCGTGGTTGCTAACCTTAGAATCAAACTAGATAGGTGGGGGATGCTACACTTCACCCTAGCTGGGAAAATTGCCACTCTTAAAATGATTGCGGTGCCCAAACTATTTTACCGTCTGTCACATATTCCCTTAGGCCCCCCCCCCCCCGTTAATTGGCTCCATACTATGGATACTGTCATGGGCCATTTTCTCTGGGACAACAAAAAGCCATGCTATAGCAGGGGTAAGCTCCGCTCCCACTGGAAAGAAGGTAGCTGGGGACTCCCATGGTTTGAAGGATACACATGGGCTTACTCTGTTGCGCAATCTTTAAAATGGTTCAATACCCCTGACTCCACCTCCCCACAATGGTTACATATGGAGCAGGCTATAGCCCAGGTGCATACCCTCCCCCTTTTAATTATAATCCCTTGCCTAAACTCCAAAGGTCTCATCCCACTATTGTTTCATCGGTCCAGGTCTGGTGCAAGGTGCACAAAAGGATACAAGCTAATCCAACTCCCATCCTTCTCACACCTATTTTCACAATCAGTACTTACTGATGGGCAACAAGCTCTTTCATTGGCCCCAATGGGAGAAAGCTGGCATCAAGATTCTGGCAGATATCCTTGATACGACTGGCTCCAGAATAGAATCTTTCCAAGCCCTGGCTCAGAAATACTGCTTGAGTAAGAATGATTTCTGGAGATATCGCCAGCTTTGTAGCTCCATAGCCAAATTCCTTAAAAGCTACTTCTCTAAAGTGGCACGTCCTCAGAAGCTAGCCACCAGGCTCAAACTCCTGGGAGGACAAGCAAGCAGCATATACACTGATCTCAGACAGAACATCTCCTCACAATCCGGGGTTTCTAAATCTTAATGGGAGAGAGCACTGCAAGTGGAAATAAGTGATACTCAATGGGCCCTAATTTGGAAATAGGCACACACATGCTATCCAGATGCTTGAAGCAAGCTCATTCAAAATAAACTACTGCACCACTGGTACAAAACTCCAGATGCACCATACAAAGCCCATCTCCTAAATACCATTGTATGCTGGAGATGCCTGACTCAGCCTGGAGATCTGTACCATATAGAGTGGCAATGCTCTGTGTTAGCCCCTTTTTGGCAAGCAATGAACCAATTTGCTATGGATATCCTTGGCCTAAACATACAACTTGACCCCTTCTTTGGATCCTGGGCCTACCCCCTTCAGAACTGCACTGTAAACCCTCCCAAATTAAATGGCTGGCCCTTGTAGGTATCTCTGCCAAATGCCTAATACTGTGCCGGTGGAGAACTATCGAAATTCCTATCATTCAGGAACTTAACCATGCTCTCACACGCCTTGCTACACTTGATCGGTTATCCCACAATACCCTCAATAAGCCTAATGTATTTGTAGATTGCTGGGCCCCTTTTCAAGCCTATTTGAAACCCAGGACCGGAATAGGATGAACCCCGGTGACAACCCTTTGGTTTACCCTCATTAATGGTACTCCCGATATGTGTGACCCTCATTCCAAGCTCAAAAAGCTAGCCATAGAAATGCCCCAGTCCTATATAAGTAGACTGCCCTAACATTCTTATACCCTCTTCATAGCTCTCCTTACAATGGTATATATTAGAGAAACCTGACATAGGTTACTTTAGTATGTTGTTTTTTCTGTGCATAGAGCAGAACTGAGACAAGTGGGTTTCCCTCCTAACCCTTCAGAATCCCAGTCAAGTTCATAATTTTCCTGATTTGATGTACACCTGGTATACCTCTGCATGATCCTCCCCCTTCTCTACCCACCCACCCCTGTCCTGCTTAATTCTCACTATCCGGTCCCTGTTTTTCTTTCTCTCACTAATGTATCTGAAGAAGTCCTTCTCTCCGCCCTTAATGCTCTTTGCCAGCCTCAGCTCTCTGGATGCCTTGGCAGCTCTGACTAGTCTGGTAACCTCCCAGAACTTCTTCGTATACTCCTTTCTGTCACCCCCCCTTCTTGATGTCTTGAATCTCTGAAAAACTTTCCTCTTGGCCCTCACCCTCTCCATTACCTCCTGGGTCAGCCAATTGGGCTTCTTTGCCCTTCCCTTCTTACTTTGTGTGATAGTGCATGTCCCAGTAGTTTCTCCTAGCCCTGCTTTAATAAATATCCCACTTTTGATTGGCATCCATGGTTGGTTGGATTCCCTCCCGATGATTTATCAGAATTTCCCCCATCTTGTTAAAGTCTGCCCCCCCTAAATCAATCACCCTGATACCTGAACCTCCAGTTTGCTTCCCCATTCTGAGCATGAACCACACTAAGTGGTGATCACTCCCAACCACAGGGTCATCCACCTCCAGGTCCCTTACGGACTCCCTGTTTGATAGTACAAGGTCCAGAGTCCTTCCCAGCCTAGTTGGTTCTTGTGTCAACTGTACCAGGAAGCTATCCTGAAATGCCCTCAATATGACCTGCTCCCTTGCACCTGTGGTGGTTGGTGTGCTTCGGTCCACCCCAGGTAGGTTGAAGTCCCCCACTACACCATATTCCCCTTCCTGAAAACCCTCCTAATTTGTTCTGCCAACTCCTTGACCAGCTCCTCCCCTTGAGTTGCTGCACTATAGACTATCCCCATCCTCAGTACCCTGCTCTTTGAGTACTGAAACTGCATCCATAGGGCCTCTGTCCTGCCTTCCTCCGCCTCTTCCCTTATACATCTTATTCCATCCCATCAATAGATCACCACCCCCACCACCTTTCCAGTTTGCCCTGTCCTTTTTGAATATTCTATATCCTGAGATCATCATATTCCAGTCCTGGTACTGGGTGGCCCAAATTTCTGTTATTGCCACAATGTCCACCAGCCCCACCGCCAAGACAGCCTGTAACTCAGCTGATTTGTTTCCTAGGCTCCTCGCGTTCAGTGACACCACCTTCCAACCTGTTCCTTTCCCTTCCCCTCCCCGCTTAACCTCCCCTTTTGTCCCTACCTGGATGCGCTCCCCTATAGCTTAGGGGGTAAGCTCATCTGGAACCCCTCTCTGGAAACCCTGCCTACCAGCTGTCCACTTGCCACCCCTTCCTAGTTTAAATCTACCCTTGTTGCTATGTACCCCTCTATTCCCTGCTTTAATGTTCCCTTCCCCTCCCTGCTCAAATGTAGCCTGTTCCCTGTGTACAGGTCGTTATTGTCCCAGGTTCTGCCCCAGCCACCTACTAACCCATATCTCTTGGTATGACACCATTCCCTCAGCCAGGTGTTGAACTCCCCTATCCTTCCCTTCCTCCCTGTACTTGCACAGGGTACTGGCAGCACCTCTGAGAAGGCCATTGATTTCCCCACCTCCTCACACAGCCTTCTCAGTTCCTTGAACCTCTCCCATACTACATCCACCATCTCCCCCACCAGGTCATTCGTACCCATGTGCACCACAACATAGAGTTTCTTTCATCCCCTCCCTGTGCACTTGAGAATGGACTGCCCCGCCCTGCGTGCTGTCAACCCGGGAATAGACTCGACTCATATGAGACTATGTCTTTCCCTTTTACTGCACCATTTGATCCTGTTCTGTATGGAGTCCCCCAACACTAGTAACCCTCCCTTTTCATGCCCTGTTCCTCTTCTCCTCCATTTACCTCTTTGTTTATTACTAGAGTCTGCCCTTCCTTGCACATTTATGTCTCTATGCTTCTCCCCTATGACTCCCCCACCTTCCCCCGCGGACCTGTCTTCCCCCATCCCCCATGGTCCCATGCTATTATCCACCTCCCCTTCTTCCTCCATCAGCCCCTGGCCTCCTTTTGCTATGTTTCCCTTGTCTGACCTATCAGCACTGCCCCCCTTCCCTTCACTCCTGCCACCAATGCCTTCCTTTTCAGCCTTACACCTCTCCCCCTGCTACCCTCCTCCAAATGCCTGACCCCTGCGCATTCCTTTCCCTTCCCCTTGCATCTCGTTCCTGGAGCTCCCTTACCTCCCCCTCCACCATTATTGCCAGCACTGCAAACCTACTACCTGTCACCCCTGTGTTGCCGTGCTTTGGCTCCTTTACCCTGTCCCATGACCTGCTTCTTTTTTTCTTGCGATTTACTATTTTTTCTGGCTAAGCCCCCTAACCCCGTGAATAGGCTCGCCTAGGTTACGGTACCCAACCCTTACTCCGGGAAGCCCCCTCAGAGTGGAGCCGCCAAAGCGGAACTGTCGTGGCTGAAGGGTCAGGCACCGTGCCTGACTCATACTTGGGGGCTGGCGATTTTCCTTAGTTAGAGTCCCCTTTGGAGCTAGGACGTGCAATGACACAAGGAGAGTGTGTCTGTCCTAGCTCCACCCCACGTCTAGGTGTGGCATGCTTTGTCCCCCAGCCTCTGCTAGAGGGAAATCAACACTGACACTCTAGAGTCCCCCCACTCCAGAGAAGGAGAGCAGTCCACTGGACGCTTGATCCTTCTCCTCCCCTGCTGACCACCGAAGACCGGTGCTCATCCCAGAACATGGGTCGCTGACATGGCGTGAGGTGTGGTGTCCAGCACCTCAACCCTCAGCACCACTGGGCTGACCCATGACCCGCTTCTAATGCTTGACCCCTTGTCTGATGTGATCCTGAACCCCTTCCCTGTCCCCTCCCCCAACCTGATGTTCTTTCCTGATGTGCTCTCCTGTCATTCCTTGTGAGAGACCCTCCTGCCCCATTCACACACCCCCACCCACACCCTCTCCAACTCTCCACCAAGCCACTACACTCTTTCCTCCAGACTCATTAACCTGTGGCAGATTGGACACCCTCCTAGTCTCCATAATATGTTCATCCAAACAGCTGCCCCATACCCACTGCAGCCCACTATTCTACCCATGGTGCCCCCTCTTGTTTCCCACTGCCCCGTGTACCTCCCACCACCCCCATTATAACTGTTCTACCCCCTAGTGTGTCCCTCCCTGTACCGCTCCATTTCCTACTTTTATGTTGCTATAGCCCTTGTACACCAACGATGGTTAATGGTGTCCCTAAAGCTTCCTTTATCATTTAGACCTACAAGTGTACCTCTCCCTAATCTACAGTGCACCCATCTTCTGACTAACAGGTTTCCCCTGCCTGGATGCACTCCCAGGCACTCATCGCCTTGCCTGATGAGCTGGGAACCTTAGTGACTGCTAGTGGCCGTGCTATCCACCAACAGTAAACTATGAGTAATGTAGCATCCACCAGTGGCTGAGCAGCAACACCCCAATATATCTCGAGTATCTGGGGGAGGGTGGGTTAAGGGCCTTTCCCAGCTCTCGTGAGAGTCTATCAGTCCAGACCCTTCCACCAGAGCCCCTCGGCCCTACTCTCATGGCTTACAGATTTGCAGTCAAAAATAGCTCAAATCCCAAACAGCACTGAATAAACCCCCAGACACATACTCCCTCCCAGTACAAGCTAAGACAATAAAATCAAAACATCAGAAACAAATACTTCACGTTTTAGTTTATCTTCCCTCAAACAGTAAGAACAAACCCCGCCTTGAAGTCCATCCTCCTGCAGGTTCCAAACCCAAATTTTGATCTAGCAGCAACTGAACTGACTGCCAGGTTGATAGAAAGGGGATATAACTCACAGCATATACATGAGATATTCTTGGAAGTTAGGAATACAGACAGGACACAAACTTTGAGACCAAGGCCCCGAAATGTTAATATGGATAGTGGCAGCCTTAACTTTGTGACCACTTACTCAGTGCATGGATCTAAAGTGGGGCAATTCTCCAGAGGAACAGGAATATTCATGAAGGGGATAATGAACCTAGTGAATACCATTCACAGACACCTAGACTGACATACAGATGGGCCACCAACCTTAGAGACATATTGGTACATAGCAGACAACCAGTGCATTCACAAATCACCTGATTAACTAACAAATACGCAGGGTATCAGTGTAAAAAATGTACTTATTGCCAGGTAGTATCACAAACTAAAGAGTTTAGTAGTCCAAATGTAATAGATACAGATTTGGCCTCATCAAAAGCTTTGGCAGCTCATTATCTGTGATACTAGTGGTGTTATATACCAGGCTGCTTGCAAGTGTTGTGCATTCTATGTGGGCAAAACCAAGCGAGTTCTTAAACTCCACAAAGGGGAACACTGCAGGGCAATCAAGTACAATGATGCCACCTATGTCACAGCCTCACATATTATGAATGCTACTAACAGAAGTGACCACGAGTTCACCTTTGCAGGAACTGAAAAGATGTGCCAGAAACCCAGAGGTGGGGATTACAATAACCTAATTTTACAGAGAAAAGGTTTCTGGATTTTTACTCTTAAGGCATATAAGAAACCAGGCCTTAATGACAGATTTGACCTGACACCTTATCTAAAACACTGAGCAGCCTTTTAGAACGTAATATTTGGCTTTTTTTAGAGTATTTTTCTAGCAGCAATAAGATCAGCATTTGGCTATTAAGTGTATGACTTTGCATATTGTAAACTGCATCCGCATAATGTATGTTTACTACATACATAGGAAATGTATTTATATTTTCTATTTTTTAGATAAATAATGCAGTTAAAATCTTAGAGTGAGCCGCTCCCTGTGGACAAGTCTTTTGTGTCTCCACTGGACTTCCTTATATGCATAAAATGAACTTTCAGGATTTTTTCATACTTTTATATGTGTTTCTATACCTTTTGTAATGTAATAAAATGTTTGCAATAACATAATAGTTTTAAATCAGCTTTTAATCTATATAGGTGATTGTTTATAGGCTTATATATTGTAATATATGTTTTTAAATTTTTACACTGCACTTTATTTGCTATACCTGTTTGGCCCTAAGTGATAACATCATGATTGTATATATAAGGCAGTTTGTACTTTATTCCACATGCCTTTTGAAAAAGGACCTTGTCTGAAACATGTCAAGGCATGCGGAGGTGAAGATTTTTTGTCCTGCACTGGCACTTTTAATAAATTCAGCACGTTTGGAAATCCTGAGTAGCATTTTTTATTTAGTGGTGGTGAGTGCAAAGACTATACAGAATGCATTTTGTGGTCTTCTTTGTCTCTGGACCCCAGCCCTGTGCAGCTATGTTGCTGATTGATTGAATTAGCTTAGTTGTTATGGCAAAGTAAGGTAGTGTTATCACAGGAGGTAATGTTTATAAATATATGCTCTCTGTATAGGAGTGTCTCTGCAGCACCTCAGAGGGAAAACATCCTCAATAGCGCTCCTGTACCTTCACAGAACCCAAAAGTTTGTTAGTCCCTGTAATGGATATGAAGAGAATTAATGGCTACATTTATGTCTCATTATGTACCTCCCAGGTAGCACTACAAACAGAACTACAGACCTCCTTTAACAAATGTGAGGACTGGTTCTGTAGGAAAAGGCTGCTACTGAACTACAAAAAAACCAAGGCTGTGCTCCATTCCAGCCCCTACAATAAACGCAGGCTCACTCCCCTCGATATCATCAATAATGAGTAGATTGAGCAGGTACAATCATTTAAGTACCTAGGGGTCACCATTGATGACTCTCTCACGTATACGAACCATATTGACTCCCTTGTCAGATCAGTAAATACAAAGATCGGGGTCCTCTACAGACATAAGAAATCCCTCACTCCGGAAGCACTCCGAATCTCAGTTTCCAGCTCAATACTCCCCACGATAGACTATGGGCTTGTGGTCTACGGAGCTGTCACTGATACTGCACTTAACAAGGTCTAAATTGCATTAAATAAGGCATGCCACCTGACCCTGTGTGCAGACCATTACACTCACACTTGCACCCTATACGAGAGTACTAACTGACTTAACCTAAAAGACAGGCTCAAATACCAAATCTGTCTACTGGGTAAGAAGGCACTCCTCGGAAAAACCCCACCCTGCATAGAAAACCTGCTTGAGGCCTCTCTCTCATCCCACATCACCAGAGGGAAGAAGAATGGAGCACTGTCCATCCCATTTTGGCGAACCTCACTTGGGCAGCACACTTTCTCCTACCGAGCCCCCCTCTGGCTAAATGAACTCCTGCAGAAACTACAAACACACAGCCTGCCACAGTTCAAAACAGGCCTCAAACAGCACCTACAGTCTAGCTTACAATGCACCTGTTCTAAGTACAAACCTGAAAGTCTAATCCACACCCATTGTTAAACCCAGTACGGATACCGAGAAAACTTGCCCTCATCCTAGCCAAGCAAGGAGCACTAGTAAGCTACTAATCCTCCATCAGACTGTGCGTTCAGCCCCCCAACCCCCCTTCTCCAATCTTTCCAACCATAGTCTATGAAGAGACCTCTCGAGGCCCCTGGGCTGAGCCACCCCCAGAATCATCCAAGACATACCTAAATCCTCTTACAATAGCTTTGTCTTCCACTGCTTGCCTAAAAATTTCATGTACTACTCTTTAACTGCCTAATGTGCTGAACCCTGTAACAACTGTATTTATTCTGAAATCTGTAACTACTGTATTTGTGCTGAACCCTGTAACAACTGTATTTGTTATGAAACCTGTAACTACTGCATTGGTGTCTTGTATTATTTGTCCACCCTGACGTGGAACCTTTGTAAAAGAACTCATGCTCAAAGGTCTTCCGATATTCATAAATAAATAAATAAATAAAATAAAAAAGGGCATTTCATAGTCGGTGCCCACTACAGAGCCCACCAGTGTTCAATCCTAGCAACCCTTGGATGGCCCTCCTTTGAAAACAGAAAGTGTTATCCCCTGTGCTGTCTGACCTTTAAGATATTACAACCTCTCTCTCAACCCAGTCTTACTGGTATAATTCAGTGCAGGCAGTTCACCCAGATCCTGAGGTCTGTAGCCCTCCCAGTGTTGGACATCCCCAAAGTGCACTGTGTACTCAGGAGGAAATCCTTCTCCTTTGCTGCCCCTTATCTATGAACTCTTTACATAAGAACATAGAAACATAGAATTTGACAACAGATAAGGACAACTAATTCCGACCAGTCTGCTCATTTTTTTCCAGCTACTGCAGAGACCACAGAACCTAGCTGATCTGTGGCTTTGATCTCTTTCCTATCAGTAGGGTTCCCCTATGCCTATCCCATGCATTTTTGAATTCCCCTACTGAATGTGCCCCTACCACCTCCGCTGGGAGGCTATTCCATGCATCCATCACCCTTTCTGTAAAAGAAATTCTTACTCATGTTACCCCTTATTCTACCTCCTTCCAGACTCATATCATGACCCCTTGTTGTAGAACATCTCTTTTTCTGAAAGATGCTACCCTCCTGTACCTTATTTATGCCCTGGGGATATTTGAAGGTCTCTATCATATCACCCTTTCCCTCCTCTTCTCCGGAATATACATATTGAGGTCCTCCAGTCTCTCCTCATCTGACTTATGGTGCAGACTATGTACCATTTTTGTTGCCCTTCTCTGAACTGTTTCTACCCTATCTATGTCCTTACACAGATGTGGCCTCCAGAACTGGATAAAGTACTCCACATGAGGTCTTACTAATGATTTGTACAAATACATCACCACCTCCTTCCTTCTGCTGGTGATACCTCTCCCTATGCACCTCAGTACCCCACTGTCTCTTCCCACAGCCTTGGCTCATTGTTTGGCCACCATAAGGATATCTGATATCTCTACCCCATCATGTAGGTCTCCCCTGAGTTCCTGTGCCCCAAATGCATGAGTTTGCACTTTTTTGCATTGAATCTTAGCTGTCACCTTCTTGACCATTCCTCTAGTTTACCTAGGTCCCTCCTCATTTTGTCCACCTCTCCCAGAGTGTCTACCCTGTTGCAGATCTTAGTGTCATCTGCAAAGATGCATAGCTTTCCTTCTGGCCCCTCTGCAATGTCACTTATGAAGACATTGAATAGGATTGGTCCCAGAACTGATCCCTGTGGCACTCCACTGGTCACCCTCCTTTCCTCAGATTGATCTCCATTTACCACCACCCTTTGTATTCTATCCCTTAACCAATTCATAACCCAGTTTACCACCTTGTGACCCATTCCAAGACTGCCTAGCTTGTTTACAAGCCTCTTATGTGGAATGGTGTTGAAGACCTTGCTGAAATCCAAGTAGGGCACATCCACAGCTCCCCCTGATCCACTTTGCTGGTCACCCAGTCAAAGAAATCTATCAGATTTGTTTGACATGACCTTATTGCTGTGAATCCATGCTGCCTTGGAACCTGTGCTCCACTGGATTCAAGATGTTCCACAGTCCTTTCTTTTAGCACTAATTCTATTGTTTTCCCCACCATTGAGGTCAGTCTGGCTATTCTATAGTTTTCAGCCTCCACCCTGCTCCCAATTTTGTGAAGAGGGACTACATCTGCTCTCCTCTGATCATCTGGAACCACTCCCATTTCCAGCGATTCATTGAACAGGGCTGCCAGTGGTGTTGAAAGCACTTCCCTAAGCTCCTTTAATATTCTAGGATGTATCCTGTCTGGTCCCATTGCCTTGTCCACTTTCAGATTTGTGAGTTCCTTTAGAACTCTCTCCTATGTAAATGGACTGGTGTCCACATTCCTCCCCTTATTGTTCCTGTGACTTAATTTTGGTTCCTCACCTTCTCCCTCTTCTGTGAATACTGAGCAAAAATATTTTTTTAGGATTGTTGCTTTTTCAAGTCCCCCTCTGCACACTCCTCTTCTTCCCCCTTAAGCTTTACAATCCCACCACTTGTATTTCTCTTTTCACTAACATACCTATAAAATGTCTTGTCCCCTTTCTTTACTTCCTTGACTCTTTGCCCCCAGAAGTCCTTGCTTGTTCCACTTTAGCACAGTTTTAAAAGAGGCTAAAAATCCTTCACTGGATTGAGCTCCCCTGTAACTGTAATCACTAAATTCCACACGTGATGTTTCAATGATCCTTTACTTGTCTTTCAATAATTTCCTATGCCTTGTGATTTCTGCTGCGCTGAATGGTAACTTGCTTTGTTAACTACCTATGTTGACCATATTTTACCTTAATTTCTATCTGCATCTGCTGCACTGTTGATTGTTTATATTGTACATTTACTTGAGCCAATTGTATGTAACAGTCTCAACCATTATTTGTAACTAATTTGGTTTATTCACATCGTGTTGCGTTTGTATATGATGTTTATGAATCTGTATGTATAATCATCCACCTACTGTATGTAACTAATTCTAGGCAGCCCCTGAAAAAAGGTCTTTTTTGTCTCAGTGGGCCTACCCAGTCATCAAAATTCAAATAAATAAATATATAAATAAATAAAGGCCATGAGCAACAACCGATTCTGAAACTTTTCTACTTTTTCATTATACAAGCGGCATGCTCAGAATCATCTGATTCTGTTCTAATGCCCATCTGTCATATTATCAGAAATTTCAATTCCAAGCCCGATACAATTCATGTTCCAGTTAAGCCATCGGAATCAGTATTAGAGCTGGAATTGGAATTTCCAGTTCTGCATCTGACTGCTTTTAAAAACCCTCTCACACAGCTAACATATAGAATAGTGTATGAGAGTGCATACACAGCAACACTATTCTTACACCAAGTGGTTACCACGATGACAAGCACCTTGAGAGCAAAGTTTGAGAGGTCTCTCTGTCGTCATGATAACCACAAGGTTTAAGAATAGCAATGTTATGTATTGGGGCTCTCATACGAACATACATACGAACATACAAAATTGCCAGCAGATAAAGGTCACACTGTCTATGAAGTCTGCTCGAGCGTGCAGCTAGCTTTCCTCTTATGTGCAGTTGCCCCACCCTACCTTACCAGCATATCAGTAACCTTTCCCCCTCACTTTGTTCCACACCCTCTTAAAGCTGCCCAGGAGGCAGTATAGTGCTGTGGTTTATGGCTCTGAGCTGCAAACCTGGAGACCTGGGTTTGAATCCCACAACCTCCACTTGCATACTGTGTGACCCTGAGCAAGTCACTTAACTTCCTTGTGCTCCATGGTCGCACCTATAAACAACCTTCAGCTTAGTGTGTCTCTCCTGATTAAAAAAAAAAAAAGCTACCACTGACTTACAGGAAAAAATCTCCTAGGGCAGCCCATTCCACCTACCCACCACTCATTCTGTGAAAAAGTGCCTCCTCATCTCTCTCCTGAATCTTCCCCCTCCAGCCTTAGCCCATGCCCCCTTGTGTCCCCCTCCCCAACTTGAAATTTTCCTCTGTACCAGTCTTGTTTATACCTTTCATATGTTTAAAGGTCTCTAGCATATCCTCCCATCCCTCCTCTACTCTAGGGAATACAAGTTCAGTTCCCTCAGCCTCTTCTTATAGTGTTTGTTTTCCATTCCCTGGATCATCCTCGTTGCTCTGCACTATACCTCCTCCAGTAACTTAACATCCTTCCTTAGGTATGGGCACCAGTACTGCACACAGTACTCTAGGTGCAGCCTCACCAACGACCCGGACTGTGGCAGGATCACCTCCCCTCTCCTGGAGGAGATACCTATAGCAGTACACCCCAGCATCTTATTGGCTTTAGAGGTTGCTTTCCTGCACTGTGCTGAGTGGTTCATTTGCTCTGTTATTATCACCCCAAGATCTTTCTCCTCCTCTGTAGTGGTTATCTGTACCCCTCCCAACTGATAACACCTCTTTGGGTTCCTTACTCCCAAGTGCATGCCATGTGTCTGACTGGTCCTCAAGTTTAGTCAGATCATCATGCAGCCCCTGCCACTCTGCTGTGTCATCCACCACTGACACTATCTTCATGTCATCCACAAAAAGGCTAAGCTTGTTCTTAATGCCATGCGAGATGTCATCTTTGAAAATGCCAAATAAAACCGGGCCTAGTACCAAGCCATGCAGTATTTCGCTTGTCAAAGCCCTTGGAGATGAGAGTTCCCTTCCTACCACCACCCTCTGCTACCTCCCCTGCAACCAGTTCCTGATCCCATTCACCATCTTTGTCCCTGTTGCCTGGTATTCCACCTTGTTAATCAGTCTCCCATGTGGCACTGAATCAAAGGCCTTGCTGAAATCCAAATACAGGACATCCACCGCATGGCCGTTGTCAAGTGCCCTAGTCACCCAGTCATAATAGTCAACCAGGTTGGTCTGGAAAGATCTTCCATAAACAAACCCATGTTGCTTTCTGTCCTGAAGACTGTTGCTTCCAGAAAGGTTACCAACCCTTCTTTAAGGATCATCTCCATTAACTTCCACACAATGGATGTAAGGCTTACTGGAGTACAGTTGCCTGGCTCATCCTTAGGTCAGCTTTTGTGGAGGGGCACTATGTGAGCCATCCTCCAGTCCTGAGGCACGCATTCTGTTCTGAGAGCAGTATTGAACAAGTCTGCTAATGGCTCTGCTAGGCTCTCTTTCATCTCCTTCAACACCTGGGATGTATGCCACCTGGGCCGGGTGCCTTACCCACCTTCAGTGCCCTTAGACCTTCCAGTACCCTGCCCTCTGAGATTGCCCCATCTGTCATCTCCACCCCCTTTGCCTACCCTTCCTACCCTCTGAGGCAGCGACCCATCCTTTTCTTTAGTAAATACAGAACAGAAGTAATCGTTTAGTGATTCTGCCTGATCCTGCTCTTTCTCTGCCCAACCCCATCCTTCCTAATCCATACAATTTGATCCTTACAATTCCTTCTTTCCCATATGTACCTGAACAAGTCCTTTTCCCCTTCCTTAAAGCCTTGCACCAGTCTAAGCTCCCTTGATGCCTTGGCTGCACTGACTGCTCTGGTCACCTTTCTTGATTTCTTCAGGTACTCTCTATCTTTCCCCCGATTGGATCCCTTGAATCTTCTAAATGCTGCCCTTTTTGCCCTCACCTTATCCAGCATCTCCCTGTTTAACCAACTTGGCTTTTGGACCTAGCATT
The DNA here is from genome assembly GCA_016271365.2 of Neoceratodus forsteri. Classification (NCBI taxonomy): domain Eukaryota; kingdom Metazoa; phylum Chordata; order Ceratodontiformes; family Ceratodontidae; genus Neoceratodus; species Neoceratodus forsteri. The sequence continues at coordinate 1,072,885,217 of CM057455.1, read as the reverse complement.
TTTGCTTTGTGTCCTACTACAAAAGCTTGTGGCCTCTGTTAGCCCTAGCTTGATAACTTCCCATTTCTGATCAGCATTCCAGTTTAGATGGATGCTGGCTAGGTGCCCTGCCACTACTTCCGCATCCTACCAAAGTCAACACACCTGAAGTCATACACCTTGGTCTCTGTTCTTGCAGCCTCAGTGCCCATGTTAAAGGTGAACCACACTGTGTGGTGATCACTTCCCACCAGTGGATCATCCACACCCAGCTCTCTGAAAAACTCCCCATTGGTCAGCACAAGATCCAGAATATTACCCAACCTGTTTTTTCACTATTGTATATACTGTATGGTTAAAAAATGCAAATCACTTACTTTTTGTGCTCAATACTGTCTGTCTCTGCCCTCCACAGCCCGCACTTAACCACCATCCACGCAACTCTTCAAGCTCCCTCTGTCCAATGAACAGCGTAGATGGGGGTGCTTGTATTAAGATGTGGCTACTGCAGCTGAACCAAAAGTCATTCTGCTGTAGTAGCTACATCACTACAGCAGCAGAACAACTATTTCCTGTGTATGGATCTCCATACACAATGACATTCCACCAGACACTATAGTAATGTTAAAAGCCCCCCTCACACAAATGCAAGACACCATCTTCCCCCACCCTCATAACTCCCATTATCCCTTTCCCTTCCCTTCCCCCTCCCTCCACTAAGCTTACTTCATGAAATGAGGTTACCCATGGTTGCATTGGGTGGTAGGGAGCCCAAGTCCACCCTGCCCAGTGCCTACAGTTTTTGTCCTCCTGCTGCTGCTTCTGAGTTCAGAGTCCCTCCTCTAGTTTCTTGCTGCAAGTTGTTCACATTGAGGAGGGACACAATTCAGTCTTCTATCTTTGTTTCTCCATTACCACTCCAAAACTGCTACCATGCACTCACTGCCTGCCAGTCCAGTGTCCCATGCCATCTTGTCTACCCTCAGCCACTGTGTGACACTTTCTCCTCACCAAAAAGTCCCTTGACTCCAACATACTCTCTGAATACCCAATTCCTACATGTGTTTGGCATGAGAGGACTGACCAGCACAAATCCCTGGGACATAGCCACACACTTTGCTTAGTCTGTGGCTTCTGGCTCAGGTTGTGTCCCAGACATGAAAATGTGCATTAACAATATAGACAAGAACCCTGTCTTTTACTTGCTACAACAGGGTGGTGACTCATTCTTCTTAAAGAGTAAAACCTGACCTTCTTATAGTACTTAACAATAGGGGGGTGAATGGTAGGAGGACATTGACTTGTGGATCACCCTGTCAAAGAAGAATTACATTGGCCAGGGCAAATGACCAAGCAACACTAACAATTTCATTACCATTAAAAGTTGGTTTTGTAGGGATCAGAGCTCAGTATAATTGAAAAATGAGACAAAGCAATAGAGCACTAATATTAGAGCTAGGGACATTAAAACACACTATTGATGTTGGTCAAACATTTTTCAAAGAATGTGTACTGCAAAACACAGCATGAGCTCCATAAAGTAGTTTTATTGAGAAGAGAGTAGATGTTGTGAACTAGGTAAGCCTGAGCAAATGACAGGTGGGCGTAGCCTTAAATGGACCAATCAGAATCATCCCTGAATTGCACCAGAAGTCCCGCCCTCTGCACAGGAAGTCCCACCTTAAACACAGGACATCCCACCTTAAACGCAGGAAGTGACATATGAAACACAGGAAATTACATGTGCTTGAACCAGTGGCGGCTCTACACCAGGGCCCGCCAGGGCACGTGCCTCGGAAAAAAAATGCTGTGCCCCAGTTGGTGCCCCATGTGGTGCAAAGCTTCCCCCATAGTAACAATATATCAGTGACCTGGCTGCCATTGGTTGTGCCCCAGTTGTGCCCTGGTAACCATTTGTGGCTAGAGCCGCTACTGGCTTGAACCCTGGAAATGATGCATCATCCCTTTTCTTTGCCCCTATGTTCTTCTTCATCCATCCCCACTCCCCTTGAACCTCCGCAACACCATCCTAGCTTGAACCTGAGTCCCTCCTCCTCCTCCTCCATCTGCTCAAACCTGTGTGACATCACCCTGACTCAAACCTGAGTCCCTCCTCCATCCCCTTGAACCTCTGTGACACCATCCTAGCTTGAAACTGAATCACTCCTCCATCCTGTCAAATCTCTGTGACAAAATCCTAGCTCAAACCTGAGTCCCACCTCCATCTGCTCAAACCCATTCAACACCATCCTGGCTCAAACCAGAGTCCCTTCTCCATCCCCTCAAACATCTACCGCCCTGTCCTAGCTTGAACCAGAGTCCCTCCTCCATCCCCTCAAACCTCTCCCACCCCATCCTAGCTCAAAATGGAGTCTCTCCTCCATCCCCTTGAACCCATGTGACACCATCCTGGCTTCAACCCAAATTTATTGCCTTGAACTTCTATCACTCTGCCCTAGCTTGAACCCTCCTCTCTCTCCTCCTCTCTCCTTACCCATCATCACCTACCTTGCACCCCATTACCTAGCTCAAACCCGAGTCTCTCCCCCCTCCTCTATCCATGTCCCACCATCACCTACCTTGCACCCCATTACCTAGCTCAAACCCGAGTCTCTCCCCCCTCCTCTCTCCTTACCCATCATCACCTACCTTGCACCCCATTACCTAGCTCAAACCCGAGTCTCTCCCTCCTCTCTCCTTACCCATCATCACCTACCTTGCACCCCATTACCTAGCTCAAACCCGAGTCTCCTCCCTCCTCCTCTCCTTACCCATCATCACCTACCTTGCACCCCATTACCTAGCTCAAACCCGAGTCTCTCCCCCCTCCTCTATCCGTGTCCCACCATCACCTACCTTGCACCCCATTATCTAGCTTGAAACAGAGTCTTTCTTCTCCTCTCTCCATGACCCACTATCACCTACCTTGCACCCATCACATACCTTGCTCTTCCTCAGCCTCACCCTGTTGGTCTGTGGGATAACTGCAGGGTGCCTTTTTACTCGGGGGATATTTTTTTTGTGAAATGTGCTTTGAAGTTCAGAGAACAGTTTGCTAAAAGAACATTTTATCTTTATTATGTAAGAAAGCTATTTTGATACCATGCATTTAAATATTTATGAAAAGCAGAGACCTAGCTCAACCCAAGTCTCTCCTATCCACCCACCTTATCACACACCTAACTTGCTCCCATCATCTACCTTGCACTCCCTCAACCTCCCCCCTGTCAGACTGTGGGATAACTGCAGGGTGCCTTTTTACTCAGGACTTTTTTGTGAAATGTGCTTTGAAGCTCAGAGAACTGTAGGGACATTTTATCTTTATGTAAGAAAGTTATTTTAATACAATGCATTTTAAGTATTTATGAAAAAACAAAGATTTCTTTTTTAATGAGAAAAAGAAAATGAGTATTAACTTTAAAAACAGAGCTAGCATACATACGTGTGTGTGTGTGTGTGTGTGTGTGTCCAGTGCTGAAGCTGATTTTTACAAGGAGTACTTATTCTAAGTAGATTGCTTCAAATCCTAAAGTCTGCTTAAAAAATAGATATACTATATACATATATTTTTCTTTCAAATTAAACAAATAAATAATGCAACAGAATTTTGGTATTTTGATGTCAGAAACTAAATATATTTTTCTATTTCCTTTGAAAAAGATCATTTACAAGATCACTGCTTATCAAAAGCACATATTTCTATTAAATATATACTAATGTTACTGGTGAAAGTATTTAAGAAGGTTTTAACTGCCATGCATTTCCTGTAAGAACATTTTATCTTTACTATGTAAAAAATTGCTGTTAAAAGAATGCATTTTAAATATTTATGTAAGCAGAGGTTTATTTTTTAATGAGAAAAAGAAAATGAGTTCTAACTTTAAAAGCAGATACAGAAACAATGTGTGTGTGTCTGTCTGTCCAGTGCTGGAGATTATTTTACAAGGCTTCCTACTCTAAGTACAATTCTTCAAATCCTAAAGTCTGACTAAAAAACAAACATACTCTCTACATACCTTTTTCTTTTAAGCTTAAAACAGAATGCATCAGAATTCTAGTATTTTGGTGTGAGAAACTACATATGTTTCTATTTCCTTTGAAAAAGATAATTTACAAGATAACTGGTTATCAGAAGCACATATTTTTATTAAATATATACTTATGGTACTGGTGAAAGTCTTTAAGAGGGTTTTAATCTCCAGAAAGCAATGAAACATGTTCTACAGTACCCATTTAAAAATGAAAAATCTGTTCAACTGCTTTCTGAACTCTGTTATACTCTTTGAGAAACAAAGTGCCAGTTCATACAGCATAGGCTCATTCAGTAAACCAAAAGACTAGAGATTCACAGAAGATTTGAGAACGTTATTCTTATTATTATTATTATGACCAGCTGGCATAATTCTGAAGATTTGATGAGTCATCTATCTGACATTGACTTGATGGAAGCTTTTATAACAATACCATCACCACAAGGTATTTACGTCAACCGAAAATGTTTAAAATTTACTGAATTGAATGCTTTTCAATGTAAATGAAAGGCAGCCAGCTTGTGTCTGATTTGTAGTGTGTTGTGAGATAAAACACAATGTTATGAATCTGTTAGTGTCATTGGGCTTACTACATATTGTTGACTGAAATGTTGTGGGGCATCTTTCTTTGTAGAGGGTGCAAGCATATATTTTTAGCTTCTGTTTTGGTGAGGAGGTGGCGCTTGCTAGGGGTGCATGTCCTGTCCTCGACATGTGTTTTCATCTTGGCATTTGCGCATCTGGGAAAAATGAGTGTGTGTGTGTGTGTGTGTGTGTGTGTGTGTGTGTGTGCTCGCACATGCGCATGTGTACATTTTTGTGAGTGTGTCTCCAATGAGCACTTGGCTGTGATAATGTGTTTTCTGATTTGCTCAGCACCCCCAAGAACGATAATCTGTTAGTGGAAGTTGTAAAGTTATGAACAATAAAGTGAAATAGATAAGTACAATTATTTGATTAGTCTACAGGCACTTTGACGATTTTTCCCATTTTATTTTATGCTGGAGTTGCTTATTCATTATATTCCTAGGTGAGTAGGTGGGAAAGACTGGTGGTTCATTGATGCATTGTGATATTCTTGTGCTTCACAGATGATAAGTTTTGCAACATAGCACTACTGTCTTATAGTTCAGCGCCCCCCCCCCCATCTTTTGATATCAAGTATGGGGATCTTAGGAGAGATCACTTAAGTTATAGAAGGCACTAATCTGAGGTAACATGGTGACATAGTAACCTAGTATTTGATGGCAGATAAGGACCACTAGGCCCCCATCCAGTCTACCCTTAGTCCCTGCCTGCATCAGTGGACACTGACCCTACTTGGTCATTGGCTTTAACCCTTACTATTCACCTCTAGAGTTCCCTTGTGCCCATCCAATGCATGTTTGAATCCCTCCACTGTGTTAGCTCCCACTACTTCCTGGTGTAGATTTTGGTCTTGCCAGAGTTCCAGAGGACCATTACAAAATTAACTTTTCTTTACATCTTTCCTGTCTCTATCTTTATGCATATGTTTGTCACTGTTGCAGGGATAGAGGTTGGCAACAGTAGTCCACTGGCCAATTGCAGTCCAAGATTGTATTGGGCCAGTAAAATGTTCCTCTAATAAACCCTGTGTCCTAGTGTAGGAGGAGGGAACAGTTCGGTAAGTACAGAAGTTGGGCCATTGGATTTTCTTCATTGGTAGCCCGGCTAGGCAGTTGCTATTAAACTTGATTTTGACCATTGCTGTTGGCAAATCTAAGCTTTTTCAGTAATATCCCCAGAATACTATTTGATAGCAAAGAAACAACTTACTAAAAAAGCCTTTTTGTTCCTGTAGCAGGTAAAAGGTTAACCGTTCAAAGCATTTCAGGGCCCAGAAAAGATAAAAGCTATTTGTAAGCAGAGCGGCCTACAAAGTAGCCAAAAGAACAGAAGAAAATCAATGCAAGCTTTCCAATCATCATCATTACTATAGTTTTTGATTAAAATCTGGAGACAAAGCAGTCCTGTAGTTGGGGGGCAGTGTTTTGAATCTGGAAACCCGGGTTTGAATCCCACACCTACCACTTTGCTTTGCACAACCCTGAGCAAGCCACACAACCTCCCTGTGCTTAAGCTGTCTGTAAACTCACTCTGCATCTAAATCATTAGTTCCCAGACTTTGTCACAGTCAGCCTCCTCCAAGCCATAGAAACTATTTTGAGCCTGCATCAAATATTGAAATTATCTTGGGCTTCCCCATAGAACAATGACATACTTTACAATAAAGAGAAACTCATTTTGAGTAGTTCACTCTCATTTTATTCAACTTATTTTACCCTCCTCCCACCCCCTGGACAACCTAGTTGCTGCACTATTTTGACTTTCAAATTGTTGTTACACCTTGCTGCAATACCTTCTTGGGTCAGACTACTTTCTCTGTCCATTCCCACTATCTGAAATAACCTTGCTACCTAAATATGCCTCTCCCTCTCTTACTCTAGTCTTGAGCAACTTCTGAGTTATCCTTTTTGTCCCTCCTGCTATTGCTCATAGTACTGCACCCCTCTGCTTAACCCTTGTATTTGAACTGTTCTGCCACATGTCTAATTGATCAGTTGTACATCCCATTATTTGTTCATTGTTCCCTTTTTCTATGCACTTTTGTTCATTTTGTATTGCTCAACTGTTTTGTAGTAACTTTTTGAATTGTATTCACACTCTACCTATACCCAGATACTCCTGCAGTGAGCCTTGGCTCAGTATACCTATCCTGGTCACAGATTTGTAAGTAAATACATATATTCACCTACTAGTATCCTCTTTTAGTTTGCCTCATCCCTTCACACAAACAATGTGTAACTCAAAAGTTAAACACAGTATTTTTTCAGACTTGCTTTAGCCTCCCCTAGAACAGGTTGGGACTTCACCATTTGAGAAACCCAGATCTAAACTGCTTTAATCCCCATGTGAACGTGAAATGGCAGTAACATTCTCTTCTGTGTCTCTGACTGTAAATCAGTTTGGAACATTGTGTGTATGAAAGACATTATTTTAAATTCCATTGCTTTCCTATAATTTAACATAGAAACATAGAATCTGATGGCAGATAAGGACCACTTGGCCCACCTAGTCTGCCCACTTCCCTACCTAACAGATAAGCTGCAGATCCTAGTTAACCAACAGCCTACTTCCTCCTACTGCCCACTAGAATTGCTTTATGTCTGTCCCATGCATTCTTGAATTCCCCCACTGTTTTTGACTCTACGACCTCCTCAGGAAGGCTGTTCCATGCATCTACAACCATTTCTGTGAAGAAATACTTCCTCACATTACCTCAGAGCTGTCCCCCCTCTATCTTCAAATTGTGCCCCCTTGTTCTTGCATATCTCTTTTTCTGAAAGATGCTACCCTCTTGGACTTTGTTGATTCCCTTGAGGTATTTGAAAGTTTCTATCATGTCCCCCCTCTCCCTCCTTTCCTCGAGGCTATACATCTTAAACTCCTTTAATCTTTCTTCATATGTCTTCTGGTGCAGACCCTGCACCATTTTGGTTGCCCTCCGCTGGACAGCCTCCACCCTGTCTATGTCTTTGCAGAGATGGGGTCTCCAGAACTGTACACAGTACTCCAGATTTGATCTTACCAACTGTCTGTACAGAGGGCCAACAACTTCTTGTTTTCTACTGGTGATGCCTCTCCCTATACATCCCAGTATCCCCCCAGTCTTCCTTACTGCCTTCTCACATTGCTGGCCCACATTTAGGTTGTCTGATATGACTACCTCCAGGTCCCTTTCCATTTTTGTTATTGTCAGTATCTCATCCCCATTGTGTACTCTTCCCCTAGGTTTTTGTTTCCCAGGTGCATTACTTTGCACTACTTTGCGTTGAATCTAAGCTGCCATACATTTAACCATTCCTCTAACCTTGCCAAGTCCTTATTCATGCTTTCCACCCCACCCTGCGTATCAACCCTGTTGCAGATCTTTGTGTCATCTGCAAAGAGACATACTTTTCCTTCCAGTCCCTCTGCAATGTCACTTATAAAGACATTAAAAAGGACCAGCCCCAGTACTGAACCCTGCAGTACCCCACTAGTAACCCTCCTTTCTTCACTATGGACTCCATTTACTATTACCCTCTGTGTCCTGTTGTCCAGCCAGTGTTTTACCCAGGCTACCACCCTGGGACCCACTCCCAGGCTGGCTAATTTGTTTATTAATCTTTTGTGTGGGACTGTGTCAAATGTCTTGCTAAAGTCTAGGTAGGCCATGCCCACAGCCCCTCCCTGGTCTACTACTTTGGTCACTCAGTTAAAGAAATCAATTAGACTTGTCTGACATGACCTTCTTGCTATGAATCCATGCTGCCTTGGGTCCTATACCCCACTGGTCTCTAGGTACTCAACAATTCTTTCCTTCAGAAATGGTTCCATCATTTTCCCTACCACTGAGGTCAAACTGACAGGTCTGTAGTTTCCTGCCTCTGTCTTGCTCACTCTTTTGTGAAGGGGAATCACATCCACCCCCCTCCAGTCCTCAGGTATCATACCATCCTCCCATGATTTATTAAAAAGGGTAGTCAGTGGTATTACTAGCTCTCCCCTTAGTTCTTTTAGAATTCTGGGGTGAATCCCATCAGGCCCCATGGCTTTATCCACCTTCAGTTTTAAGAGTTCTTTCAGAATCCTTTCTTCTGTGAAAGGACTAATATCAACCCCCCCATCCACAGTGCTTCTATTGACTGGATTAGGTATCTCCCCTGCTATTCCATTGTGAATACTGAGCAGAAGTACCCTGCTTTTTCACTGTCGCTCTCTGCCCAACCACCTTCATCTTTATTCAGCCTCAGTATCCCTGCCTTAGTATGTCTTTGCTCCCTAATGTACCTATAAAAGGTTTTATCCCCCCTTCTTAACCAAGTTGGCTATCTTTTCCTCAGTTTGTGCCTTTGCTATTCTGACTGCCTTCCCCGCTTCCTTCTGCTTTAACTGGTACAGTTCTCTGTCCTGCTCCTTCTGTGTTTCCTTATACTTCTTGAATGTTATCTTTTTCTCCCTAACCTTCTCTGCCACTTCTTTTGAGAACCATAGTGTTTTTTTCTTTTGTTTTGATTTGTTTTTTTTGCTTCATACAAAGGCTTGTTGCCTCTGTGATGGTGGTTTTGATGTTTCCCCATTGTTGCTCCACCCCACCTTCTTGGCTGTTTGCTAGTGCTTTCCTGAGGCACTGTCCCATTTTGACAAAATCAGCCCTCCTGAAGTCCAGTTCCTTCACTTTTGTATGGCTTGACTCTACTGCTAAGTTTATCATGAACCACACTCTTTGGTGGTCGCTTGTTCCCAGATGGCTACCCACTTCAAGATCGGAGATCCTGTCTCCATCCCCATTTGAGAGTACCAGGTCTAAGATTGCTCCCTCCAGAGATGGTTCCAAAACTAGCTGTCTGAGACATGCCCCCTGTAGGGCATCAAGAATGGCCCTGCTTTTGGATGTGGCTGCAGAAAAGGTGCTCCAGTTAACATCTGGCATATTCAGGTCCCCAATCAGCAATATCTCCCCTTTCTCTGCCATCCTAAGGATGTCTTCTATCATTTCCTTGTCCATTTCCTCCCCCTGAGATGGGAGTCTGTATACAACCCTTGTACGGATTGTGGTGTCATTTCCAGTCTCCATGGTGACCCATGGTGCCTCCTTTCCTCCCTGTTTACCTTTTAGTTCTGTTGCTTTGATTCCTTCCCTTACATATAGAGCTACTCCTCATCCTCTTCTTCTTCTCTCCCTGTCCCATTTGTAGATTTTGTACCATGGGATGTTGACATCCCAGTCATGGTTCTCTGTGTACCATGTTTCTGTGACTGCCACAATATCCAGACATCCCTCTTCCATCAAGGCCACCATTTTGGGGAGCTATTTATCTAGCCTATGGGCATTGGTACTCATTATCCTCCATTTTATTAAGGCTTCATTTCTTTTTGCCCCATCCCTGTCCTTACTGCCTTTGTATTTTTCTCCATTTACACCTGCCCTTCCCCACATCGACTACTCTGTCTTGGTGTTTACCTCACTAACTACCCTGATCTTTTTGGGGGGCTAGGATTTCCCTTCTCCTTGTCAGGGCCTCCTCCCTTGGCTAGATTAAATGCTTGCCAATTAAGCATTTAAACCTATCACCTAGGGCCGGCCCGGTGGTGCTGAGGGTTGAGGCGCTGGATGCCACACCTCGCGCTGCACCGGCGACCCGGGTTCGGGAACGGACTCGGGTGGCCGGGGGTCAGCAGGGAGAGGGAGGATCAAGCGTCCCAATGGATGCTCTCCTCAGGGTGGGTTACCATGACTGCGCCTGCACCTTCCACAGCCAGTGGAAGCACTGGCAGAGGGAAGGAGTGGAGGCAGCTTCGCTTGTCAGAGCCGGGGAGGGGGGACGTCGTGGCACATGAGGGTCTGCGTGCGTAAGCACGCTACCACTTGGGGACATACATCCCTAGCACAAGGCGTCCTGGGGGAGGGGGGATGTCAGGGAGAAAACCGGAAAACACCCTCCGGTAGCCCTAGATGAAGTCCACCCTAAGTCCTACTGGACCACCTACAGGACAGACCCCAATGTGCAAGGAGAGGAGGATGGGCACTCTAGGGGCAGATCCCTAAGGTAGGTACCGGGGGACATGAGCGGATGGAAGGAGGGGGTACCGGAGGCAGTAAGGAGGGATAAAGATGAAAATAAAAAAAAAACAAAAAAAAAAACTATCACCTAGGATCCTGGTTCCCCTCTTGGATATTTGCAGACCATTGAACCAGTATAGGCCTGCATCCCTCCAGGTGGAGCCCCAGTCCCCAATGAAGCCAAATCCCTGAGCTCTGCACCAGTTTTTCAATCAATCATTGAATCCCATGGTGTGGAGTACCCTAGCCTCATCCATGCCATAGACAGGTAGCACTTCCAAGAAAGTTACCATGTGTGCTACTTGTCTAAGTCCCCTTCCCAACTCCACAAACTCCTATTGCACTGCTCCAATCCCATTCTCAGCCAGGTTTTGTCCCTAGGTGGATAATGACATCCAGCCATCCAGCACACTCCACCTTGCAGCTGCTCCCATGATCCTGAGGATTCATTTCCTGTCCCTCCAAACCATGGTGCCGGGTAGGAACTGTACCTCTCTTCCTCCTCCCCTGCTCTACCCCCTAACAATTGAGTCCTCCACCAGGAGTTGTTTCTTCCCTGTGGGTTCTGTGCCACCCTCCTGTGGGTCTGCATTGTGGAGGTTCCCAGCATCCTCCTTGGTCTTCACTGTGGATGCCTCAATGGAGGAACCATGCTCCGCCAGAGTGGTGAATGAACTGTGGAGAGGTACAACTGGAGGGATGCTCCTCTGTTCCACCACCCTCACCCTACCTTAGCCCACCGTGGTCCAACCACACCTCTTTCTTGGCAACATCTGAAGTAGTGGCAGTGGCCTGGGTGGTCTCTGGGTGGAGGAGTAGGTTTCCTGAATCCTTGCCAGGTTAGCATGGAGACGAACAACCTCCTCCCTCAGACCAGAGAGGTGCCTGTAAATAGGGCAGCAATGCAGTCTCCAGAATGTCTCCCAGAATACTGTTGCTCTAGCTCTAGCTACCTCTCCTTCATTATTCCCCTCTACCCTTTCTTCTGTTCTATTTTCCATAGCTTTATACCCTTCTAACCCCCCCAGGCATGCCTGTAGCACTAGTTGGTTTCATCGAGTAGTGTTCATATCCTTGAGGTTCTGCTCCTGTGGGTAAGGCTTGCCTCCCTTCTCCCCCACTACTTCTTCTCTCCTCTTCAGTTTTTTCCTTTCACAGTTTCGTACCACCCCCAATTACTCCCTCTTTTCCCAAACTCCCTTCACCCTTTTCTCAACTTAGTATTCCCACCTTTCATCTACCTGTATTTCTGTCCACCAAAATATCCCCCCTTTTACCATGCCAATCCCTTTGTGCAGTGTGCATCCCAGAGGGTGAAGGCTCATTCTGACTCTCAACACAGCCCCAATCACACCTCCCCCATTCCTACAAAGTTCTCACAGTCAACCTCCAAATTTTCTAAAAGCAAAATTTGTCTGTGTTTTGTGTGTATGAATATGTTTTATGAAGATGAGAATGTAACCTCCCCCACTGGCCCCCCTTGTTTAACTAGCAGGGCTGCTCCTCTTACTGCAGAAGTCTGGGGCAAACGAGAGGGGTGGGGGTTTACCTAAGTGAATACAGATTTGAAGAACAGATAAATGGCCACCGTTAGGCTGGGTGACCTGACTGTTACACTAGAACAGTCAAATCCAAGTGTGGCTACATGGCACACACTTGGGGGGACAAATTACCATGGCCAGCAACCCAGGTCCCTGAGAGAAAACATTTGCTCACAATTATGCTAGGTTTGCACTTCTGGACAGGGGCACCCAAGTAAATCCAAACGAGGAAGCAATAACAATACTGTCCAAACCAGGCTGGGATTCTAGAGTGTGGCTTTTATTCACGTAACAAAGTAGGAATAATCACAAAGTGAAGCTGGACCCCCACAGGGTTACACATAATGGTAATGCAGATTCTCCAGAGTACAGAAGTTCCTTACATTCCCATTTAGAATAGGCTGAAGTAACAGAAAACAGCGAACACCCTAGTTCTGAAATGGAGATTGGCACACACGGCCAGAACTGGTACATTTTCCATCCACTAGGCACACAGTACTAGGACACTTTCCCATATGTCATGAGGAATGAAGGTGGTACACATGACCACAAAGGAGCACATCCAGGCTCAGGAACTTTTAGAACCCACCACACTGGGGTAAACTGAGAGAAAACAACCCACATACAGGGGTAACTACTTCCATTGGGCGTTGGCCAGATGCACTAAATGAAAAAGTACTGGTGCCCAAACTGAACCCAGAGAGGTAAACAGGGTCACTCCAGATGGGGGGTCTCCCACTTTTTGCTTCCATGTTTATACTCGGCCATTCATCTGGTTAACAACACCACACAACTGTAGAAAACTGTAGATGTTGTCTTGAAATGTATGTCACATTTAATATACTACACGCACACACCTCTGAGGTGTCAGAAGTTAAAAGTTCTGTATTTGGATGGTCACATACTGGACTCCAGCGTAGCCAGACACTTTTAAAACACAGAAAGTCTAGGTGACTGAGTCCCTTTGTCAGAGAAATTCACTCCTAAGTATTGCAGTTGCTCTTCCTGGGCTTACTCAGAAGAAAAGTTGTACTCACAACAAATGAAGATATCCAAGGCAGCTTCACCAGACAGAATAGATTGAGGGGATTGCCCCTGAACCCTGAAGATCACTCCCATCTCTCTCCTGGGATGGGGCAAAGGAAAACCCACTTAGCAAGGTGTCCACCACTTCAGACCAGGGTTGGTTACTTGTTAATTATTCATTTAATTATTAATTTAATTGAGCCATTTTTCCATTAATGTTAATTTAATTAATTAATGGCCTCCATTAATTGTGAGTTAATTATTAATTGGCCCCCATTAATTGATTTTTTTGAGGATTAATGCATTAATTTTAATGCATTAGTAATTGAATGAATATGTTTTTTTTTTCAAATTGACTACACTCTGTATTCTCCAGTTTCTCCAGTTTCTCCCACTCTCTGCTCTGTATTGTAAACATGTTGCACAGGCACAACGTTACTCGGATACAGCATAGTATGTGGATGAGCTCTCCCCTTAATAGTTTGTTTTTCTAATGTCACCCTACTGAACCAGTGATCCATAACCGATCCATAACCTGCAATCTGCAAAAGATAACCCACAAAATAAAGGAATGGCTCACTAGTCCTGTTCACTTCCTGTGGGATGGCTGTCCATTTATATTAGAGTGTTATATTTATAGTAGCCTGGAGGATTACTATTGGGAGGCATGATCGCGGTTCTCAGTAGCGTGGTTCAGGGAGGAGTAGCAGTGGTTTTAGCATGGTTCAATTAGAGAAGGAATGGCATCGTACCACAGTTATGTGACTAAATGGAGCCACAGCAGATTACAACCGAGCAAACAAGTGTTCTACAACACGATCCCCAGGTTTGTGCCTTTTTTCAAATTAACTACTTAATATCTCAATATAGTAATTTAAAATGCTGCCAGACTAACATAACAAGTGCTGAAGTATACATTTTCTAATTGTAAATAACACCCTGTATTCATCTTTATACCTGCAACATTGTGGAGACGATTGCTTCATACATGAGTGGGACTTGAAATAGCTGCAGAGGAGGCATATAGCTGACAACATAGCACACCACTTTGATGAAGCTATCATGGAGTTTTGGTCTTTCCGGTAACGTGAAATACATGGTTACTGAAAATGCAGTCAATATGGTCAAAGCTTTTGAAGTCTCACTACCTGAATTTCAAATAGCCGCAGGAGACTATTCTGCATTAGGCATTCTGAATGAGGAGTTTGAAACTGATGATGGAGTTGCTGATTCTAATGTTACTGCAATCTCAGGCGATGACTTAGACAACCTTATTGAACTGCTGCCTACATGACTACCCTGTTTTGCTCACATCCTTCAGCTTGCAATTAAGGATGATCTTACACAGGCAACCTTGCTAAATAATACTCTAGCCAAAGCTTCCTTTTGTGAGTGGTGTAAGATATATGACAATCAAGTCAAATGCTCTTCGTGACATGAAAAAAACATTAGTGTGCTCAAATGCCACATGCTGGAACTTTTAGGTCAAGATGATTCATTCCATTTTAGCACTCAGTGAAGATGAGCAGGACAGTGTATCAAATGTTAAACTGTCATCATGTGAAACAGCTATGCTCAAGGAAATGTTAGAAATACTAGAGCCATGTGAAGATGCTGCTGACGTGACACAAGGGCAAAACGTTCCAACAGCTGTCTATGTAATACCATGCATTAGAGGATTACAGCACCATTTCCAGAACTGTACTTCACATTACTGTTCTCGATTGTTAAATGGACCAAAACAGTCACTGGAAAAGTGATTGATTAAATACGAGTGAAGAGAGGATTTTTTTGACATGTTTGTTACTTGACTCACAGTTTAAGTTGAACTGGGTCAGTGATGAGATGGAATCAGCTGAAAAAAAATTGTGTTTGTTAAATTCATTTGTCAATACTGTATTCAGTCATCTGGCACTTTGGCAGAGGAAACTGCGGCTTCTCTGGAGGATGCCACACCTACCAAAGTGTTACAGCCTCCAACAAAAAATCCAAACTTTTTTCTTTCATGAGAAGTGGCACAGCAGCAAATAAAAGAATGAAAGCCTCCACTTAATAACTTTTCCAACATCTGCATGGAGCTTGACCAATACCTGAGTGACTAAATCACTCCAGAAACCTGTGCCCCTTCAAGTTTCTGGAAGAGGCAAACAAGCACATTCCATTTGCTGTCTACCATAGCAATGAATGTACTTTGCCTGACTACTTCCTCATCTCTGGCTGAATGAGTTTTCAGTGTTGGAGGTAACATTTTGTCACCAGAGCAAAACAGAATAGTAGATGAGTCATTTGAATACCTCACATTTGTGAGATGCAGCAAAGCCTACTGTTACTAAAAAATAGCCAATTCAATAGAATGGATGTGTGGTTAATGTGTGATTCTTGGTGAGCTAAATAACAATTAAATATGTCTCTTTTGCAAAATAACTTTGTTGATAGCAGTTACCCAAAAACTTGTTTTTTTTTAAATATCTCAGTTACTGAAATACTTGGTGTATAATTTATTAAATCCTATGTATAAGTATTAAGATATTGAACAAATTATATTAGTATACATATATACATATTTAAATGTATATAAATATACAAATACATGTTGAAAACAATATACTATACAATGTATAATAAAATATATGGACAAATAGCTATCAATTGTTAATTTAATTATTAATTGAGGTATCATTAATTTAATTTAATTAATGGGCTAAAATTATTATTAATTTAATTTAGTTGACCTAGATGCTGAATTAATTTAATTTATTGCATTAATAGCATATATTAATTGGTACAACCCTGCTTTAGACACTGTCTTCTATGTTCTTCTTCTTCTAGGGTAAGAACAAACTACCCAAAATTAATGAGACAGCTCTCTGTCAGAGCTAAATGAGGAGCTGTACAGCAAGCTGCAGCCTCCTCCAGGAAGACTCACTCACAGACTACTTAGCATTCTACCCACTTAGCAAGGCGTCCTCCACTTCAGACACTGTCTTCTATGTTCTTCTTCTAGGGTGAGAACAAACTACCCAAAACTAACGAGTCAGCTCTCAGTCAGAGCTAAATGAGAAGCTGTACAACAAGCTGCAGGTTCCTCGAGAAGGGCTCACTCACAGATTACTCAACATTCTACTGTACCTGACAACTGCTTGCCAGAGTGTGGCTTATGCCGCTGCAAGAGTTCTAAGATTACATCATCACTCCAGCTCAGCTGAGGCAGAAAACAGAGTGTGACAGTGTGAAACCCATTTACCTGGCATTTCACAAGCTGCCTTCCCTGCCTGCTACTGATTCTAACTGGGATTCTAGTAACCCCTGGGAACCAGGGGGGTTACACCCACCCTTAGCTAGGAAGATGACTGTCCCCAGTCATTACCTACCCAGCACCAGGCCATCCTACCGTATGTGCTATCTACAGAGAGGAGTGATCAGGCCCTCCCCTACCATGTGCCAGGCACAGGCAGGCAACACTAAGTTCCCAGAGGCCATTGGCTGATGCAACAGCCCCTACACTACAATCTTACTATGGAAAACCAGTGGCTCTGAAAGAACTGTCCAGAGCATAGCCTGACAGACCAGAGCTGTGACCCCTACTGCAGATCAGGACCACAACCTGTCCATCCCCCTAGCCCTGTAAAGAAAACCTATCTAACCAAAACTTACCCAAAGGGAGAACCTCCCCCCAGCCCAGATCACCTGCAAACCAAAACACAGTGCTAACACTTTACCCAAGCATTACACTCCTACTATCCCTCATGCACTAACACCTATGGAAAGAAAACTGTTAACACCTGTTAACCATACAATTCTACACAACACTCTACAAAAGCAGTAGAACTCAGATGAGTTCCCACATTCTCTTCTGATCTTCTCCTCTTTCTTCTCTAACACAAACCACCAGAAAGAGAAAAAGAGACAAAACACACCCCAAATCTGCAAAATACACATTATAACAACAATAACCTTTACCATCAAAACACTGGAGAATCCCCAGAGGAAAAGTAGAAAACAGTAGAAAACATCTAACTTTATGTACAATACACCTTTTGGGGGGATGGCATACCCTAGTTGTACAAGCTAGTGACAACAGTTATGCCTGATGGCATGAATCCATAAAAGAGTCTCTCCTGTGTCAGAGCCTGGTGAAGCACAGTTCATGAAGTACTGTAATCCCAAAGGGGAGAGTATTTGTGGAAATTTCAACAGTTTGTACTCTGCAAGGTGTAGGATGGGTATTGCAATGTCAATAAAGTAAGAAAAGTTTGGACTTACCAGTCCCTTGAAGATCAAAAATGAGCATCACCTACTTCCCCAGTTGAAGACTCTCCCTGGCAGCATTTTTCTGATACAGCTGGGTGGAAATCTTCCAGAAATTGGGATGGTGAAACAGGAAACTTCTGGGTTGATGTCATCTAGGGGATGGAACCTTGGAACAGGAAAGGAACAGCTGAGCTGATGTCATCAGAAATCCCAGGTGATGAATCAGGAAAACAGCTGGGTAGATGTCATCTTCGCATCTGGAAAGACCAGGCAATGAAATTGGAAAGACACATTGTAGAGGCTGATGAATCTGGATGCACCTGGATCCAGGAACACCAGACTGGTGGAACAACATGGGTACGGCAATGGCTGGATGGCAGACACTTGCTACCACTGCTCTGCTTCCCTCTGGGCAGGCATGGGCATATTCTCAGGACAATCATACACTTGAGGGTAGTACCAGTTTGGATCTGGTGCAAGAATTGTGACCCCATCTGGGCCTACATAATTCACATTATAGAAAGGGTCCACATATCATACAGTGTCTATGAACAATGTCCTACCCAACTTCCAAAACTGCAGTCTGTCTTTTATCACTTTGTTTCTGACATAACACATTGCACCTGGATGCAAATTCTGACTTGCTTCCTCCTCTTGCCAAGCTCTCCTGTTTTTCCCACTCTCCTCTCTGACTCTTTCAGGAAAGGTCCACCCATAGATGTCGTTGTCCTTCTTATGAACCAGTCTTTCTGCCTTACTGCTTTTCATCAGTTTATGACCCTCGGCCTGGCTTGGGGGCTGCCAGTCCTGATTCTGCTAGTGTCGCATGCTCAAAGAAATGTAGAACTTGTTCCTGACCCTTTCTGAGGGCAGGGCTGTGGAGTTACCAACTTCTTCTTCTGGTTCCTCTGAGGCAAGAGCTTGAGGCCACTGACTGGGACCCTCAACAAAAAGATACATATCTTCCTCCTCCTCTTCCTCACTCAGAATTTGGGCCCAGGAGTGTGCAGTCATCCTCACTCCTGAGACAGTCCACTCTTCACTGGGCATGGAGGTAGACACCTCCCATTCTAGAGTCTCTCGACCCTCATCCTCTCCTGTGAAGTTAGGGTTAGGGCTCTCTCTCCATGGATACATTTATTCTCCCTCTACACTGTCCATCTGTGACACAGCCATGGAGACATCATGAGGAATCTGCTCTGGCAGTACAGCTACACCCTCTTTCTTTGTGCCACACTCTGCTGGGCCTTCCCCAACAGGTTCAACCTGGTGCTATGTGCTGCTACATGTAGGGTCTTCTACTTTCATCCAAGTGGGAGCCAAATGAATTCAGGATGTTCTAGTCAGACCTTGCTTCTCTAAACACCCTGAACAGTGAGAAATCAAGAATACATCCCTCCCAGCCTTGAAGCACATTATGCGTACACTCACAGGGTAGTTGGGAATTGCAACATGAGGAGGCAAACTTCCACCATAGAAACATTGCTCTATTTCTTTAAGCTTGGCAACCTCCTCCACCATCATAGCTCGGGCGTGATCTGGGTAGTGGGATGGTCCCAAAGCCATGTCTGTAAATAAACACACAAAGGTTTACTGTTACTACTGAGTCCACTATACTTGAAACAGTCTCTCAAAATGGCTCCCTGCTGCTATGTTTATATTACCGCCCCACCCTGTAATGGTGGTGGCAACACTCCTGATTCATCACTAATTTGTATCTGACTCAAGCCACTGCACATCTGACTCACTACTACTGATAAATGTTCTCAAACTGTAACGACTGCACTGCTTTTACCTTCCTCAGCACATCTGTATGATTTCTGGACTTTATGATTAGCTTTCATCAATTTTACTTGCTTAAAGTCACTAAAGCCACAGTATTTCTAGAAGCAGGATTGCCTGCTTGTTGCAGCCTCTCATATGACTCACAGTCTTGCTTTTGCTCAGAAACTTATATGGTTGCTGAATCCATAATACATGCCCACAGTCTATTGCTCAGAATTCTTGCTCATTTTTGATTTCACTTTGCAGTCCTTCTTTGCAAAACAAGCACACTGTTTATACACAGATATATCTGGTTTTTGAAAAGCACAACACAGTTTGAGCTCAGTTTTGCTGAATAGTACTAATTGAATCAGTAGCTGGCTTGCTCCGATGGAATGTTTCAACCTAAAGCTGATCCTGGTAGGCCTCTGGGTTGAAACGGGCTGGTGACCTCACTGATTGGCACTACTGACACCTCACTTGCTTCCCAGTCAGTTGGATTACGAGTTGAGCCTGAACTTGCACAGACACAGTCTGTATTTACAGATTTTTAGAACGTTCATGGTTACCGTAACTATTCTCCTGCTACCAGCTCGCACACCACTCGCTCTCTCCCTCTCGACCACTGGGCAACACTCTGAAGCTAGCTAGTGGGAGGGACTGATTGCAGTCTCACCAATCACTCGATGCCATGCAAATGAGCTCCTCTCTCTTCTCATGCTCCTCCTCCATGGCGATCTTCGAGCAGGCAAAATTTAAACTGCAAAACAACTTTTATTTTTGAATGAACTTTTTCACAGCTGGAGTGCCATTTTCTACCATTTCTCTGCTCAGAACTTGACTATTTCTTTAAAGACTCTCCCAGTTCACACTGCAAACATTTGAAACTTTCAAGGCACAACTGTGTCTTTGTTTCCAAAAGTTCACAATATTTTTCTGTCACAGAAAACTTGAAAATTAAAGCTAGTAAATGTTCTACTTGATGCCGGACAAGGGGCACAAAGATTGGCTTTGCAGCTTTTTGGTAAAGGTTGGCACAATCACAGCAACACATGAACAGCAGGCACACAGCTGCACATATGGATGGCACTACACTGTGCAAACTCCAATTTTGGGCTACCAACTGCCAGACAGGCAAAATGCTAGCCACAACCTGAGCAAACCTCTTTAGTTTTCTTCCAAAATTCAAAACACATCGTTGGATGAGCCCCCATTTTTGTAACCCCCACCACTGGCCCCTCTCATTTAATTAGTAGGGCTGCTCCTCTCACCACAGACATCTAAGGACAAACAAGAGGGGTGGGGGTTTACATAAGTGAATACAGATTTTGAAAACAGAGAAATGCCACCATTAGGCTAGGTGACCTGACTGTTATACTAGAACAGTCAAACCCAAGTGTGGCTACCTGGCACACACCTCAGGGGACCAATTACCATGGCCAGCAACCCAGGTCCCTGTGAGAAAACATTTACTCACAATTATGCTAGGTTTTCACTTCTGGACAGCGGCACCCAAGTAAACTCAAATAAGGAAGCAATAACAATATTGTCCAAACCAGGCTGGGATTCTAGAGTGTGGCTTTTATTCACGTAACAAAATAGGAATAATCACAAAGCAAAGATGAACCCCCACAGGGCTACACATACTGGTAATGCAGATTCTCCAGAGACCAGAAGTTCCTGACATTCCCATTTAGCATAGGCTGAAGTAACACAAACAGTGAACACCCTGGTTCTGAAATGGAAATTGGCACACGTAGCCAGAACTGGTACATTTCCCATCAACTAGGCACACACGGCCAGTACTAGGACACTTTTCCATATTTCATGAGGAATGAAGGTGGTACACATGACCACAAAGGAGCACATCCAGGCTCAGAAACCTTCAGAACCCACCATACTGGGGTAAAATGAGAGAAAACAACCCACATACAGGGGTAACTACTTCCATTAGGCATTGGCCAGATGCACTAAATGAAAAAGTACTGGTGCCCTAACTGAACCCAAAGAGGTAAACAGGGTCACTCCAGATGGGGGGTCTCCCACCTTTTGCTTCCAAGTTTGTACTCTGCCATTCATCTGGTTAATAACACCACACAACTGTAGAAAACTGTAGATGCTGTCTTGAAATGTATTTCACACTTAACATACTACACACACACACATCTGAGGTGTCAGAAGTTAAAAGTGCTGTACTTGGATGGTCACATACTGGACTCCAACGTAGCCAGACACTTTTAAAACACAGAAAGACTAGGTGACTGAGTCCCTTTGTCAGAGAAATTCACCGCTAGGTATTGCAAGTGCCCCTCCTGGGTTTACTCAGAAGAAAAGTTATACTCACAACAAATGAAGATGTCCAAGGCAGCTTCACCAGATAGAATGGATTGAGGGGATTGCCCCTGAACCCTGAAGATCGCCCCTATCCCTCCTGGGATGGGGCAAAGGAAACCCCACTTAGCAAGGTGTCCTCCACTTCAGACACTGTCTTCTGTGTTCTTCTTCTAGGGTGAGAACAAACTACCCAAAACTAACGAGGCAGCTCTCAGTCAGAGCTAAATGAGAAGCTGTACAGCAAGCTGCAGGTTCCTCCAGAAGGGCTCACTCACAGATTACTCAACATTCTACTGTAGCTGACAACTGCTTGCCAGAGTGTGGCTTATGCCGCTGCAAGAGTTCTAAGATTACATCATCACTCCTGCTCAGCTGAGGCTGAAAACAGTGTGTGAAAGTGTGAAACCCATTTACCCGGCATTTCACAAGCTACCTTCCCTGCCTGCCACTGATTCTAACTGGGATTCTAGTAATCCCTGGTAACAAGGGGATTACACGTATTAAAGAAAGTGAATGTATATATAAATATATATAGATATGTATATGTGTGTGTGTGTGTATGTGTAACATGGATGTATGTATAGGACTATATCTGATGGCAAGTGCAGCCTGCCTATTACTCAAAATGTTTGGTATAGCCTAAATGTATTACATTTTATGTCCAGACTTAGCCGTTTGTATATTGTCAGACTACGCCTTTTTATATTTTTATTATGAATCTGTATTCTATGTTGTATCTACTTTTCCCCTTTCCCTCAGGACACATCTGGAAATGAACTATTGCAGCACAGTCTGCCTTTTCTGGTGAAACTTTTCAAATGAATAATCTTCGTTCCTAAACAGAGGTTCAGTCAGCATGATGCATTAAAAACAAAATCAAATTTCTCTCTCTCTCTAATACCAGAGCAAGGGATAGAGAGGCTTGCCTTTTTCAGTGTGTGTGTGTGTGTGTTATGCATGAAGTGTAATTTAAAATGTAACACTGCTCCAGTTGTGATGTGGGGGAGAAATGCACAAGGAGAATGAAGTGTTAAAATACACCTCATCCCCAAATGGGTAAATATGTACTGAATAAAGTGAAAATCTGTAACATGTTTGGAGAAGGACAACCCTGTACCCCTCCAAAGAGTTTCTGTATTGCAGCAATGGGATGTGGGAAGTGGGATGTTAAATTCTGACTTGTGTGTAGAGGGAGCGGTTGTTGAGTCATGGAGTAAAACATGCAGTTTCCACCTCACCTCTTACTGCAGTTCTACTGCTGCTCAGCAAAACAATCAACTTAAAAAGCCTTTGGGTTCCTGTAGCAAGGAAATGGTTAACTGTTCAAAGAATTTCAGGGCTCATAAAAGATGACAGCCCTTTATACACAGAGTAGTCTACAAAGTAGCCAATAGAAAGGAAAAATTAAATCCAAGGTTCCCTACTCTCATCATTACCACAGTTACTAGTTAAGATCAGGAAGCAATGTAGCCATGTAGGTAGGATACAGCATTCAGAACCTGGAGACCTGGGTTTGAATCCCACACCTGTCATTTCTTACTGTGTGACCCTGAGCAAATCATGTAATCACCTTATGCATGCAGAGAGTTGGGGAAAATTGACGTGTTTTGTTGAGGAAGAAAAAAAAATCAGAAGGTGAATGAATATGTGTGTGTGTGTGTGTGCGTGCGCAGAGGCTGTAACATTCTAGCAGCAGCCGTAATTTTGTCTGGAGCCATCCTCCCCTGGAGCCAGGAAGAGGTGGTTGAGGGAGTGAGATCAGAAAGGTGCTCCCTAGGGGGAATTTGGGAGAGCTCAGTGATTGGGTGTAGGGACCACTGAGGCCTCCCACTCAAGGAAGGGGGATACATCCTGTGGAGGAAACGAGAAGGAGGATATATTGGACTGTAGCCAGCAGTCCTTCCTCTCTCCTTTCCTCCTACTTGCATCCTAGATATCAGGACCCAGGCAAGATAGCAGGTAAGGGCCTAGCATGCCTAGGGGGTTGGGTGACAGGCTTGCATTGCTCAGCCCAGGGGCTGGAGCATGATCAGGGCCTGGGAGGTGTGGAAGGGAGAGAGGGCAAAGGGAATAGAACATTACAAAAAAAAGGCAGTATTCTTCAGTCTCCTATATTGTATGTTACTGGGTCCCCACCACACCCCAAACACCTGGAGTTCGGCAGTCCCATTTACAATGCAGTGAGCAACGGTCCCTAGGGGTTTAAGTTAGTGCCTGACAGAATCTCCAGGATAGTATCCCAGGTTGCCTTGTTTCTCTCTCAAACAAAAAAAAAATAAATAACATAACATCTCTAAGGTTCTGGCTCTGTGGTGTAGTGCACTGAGCCAGTGATTGTGAGACTACCTTGTGATGCTGTAGACTTGGGTTTGATACTTCCTGGAGGCAAACAGTTGTTTCAAATAGAGTGTTTATTCTACCTTGGATGCAGTTCCAGGGCGGGGATCCTCCCATGGCCAGCCGGGGTAGGTGCAGTCCGCAACTCGCTCTTCTGTTGCAGCAGCGGGGGTGCAATGTTTCACGTTCCATTGGGGGGGCGTAGGTAAAGAGCCCGTCCGACAGTCCGCCAACATCACTGCTTTCCGTGGCCCAGCTGCTGGTAGTCACCAGGGGCTACGGCAGATAGTGCTCAGGGTGCAGCAGTGCCATGCTAAGACTGCTGTGGTGCTCCCAGAGTGTAGGGAGGAGCTGCTTGCAAGGACCGGGGTCTGAGGAAGAGCCGCATCTGTGGCCAGCTTTCTCCACCAGCCACTTGCAGGTTCTCCGATGGAAGTCGCGGGCGGAGCCTCTTTCAGTCATTGCCGGGGATCAGCAGGCCCTGCTGCTCCCGTGTGGATCTTGCGCATGCTGGGTCCTGTGACAGTGAGGCAGCCATATTGCTTAGGACTGCTGGGAGGCTTTCATACTGGGGCCTTCTTTAGCAAGGTCAGGTGCACGTGGAGGACGGGTGCAGTAATAATAAAGGGAAAAATAAAACAAAAACAACATTTCCTTTGCTTGCTGGTGATGGCAGCACAGCCTGGTTTTATTCAGGCTCGGGATCTGTTGGGCAATACGGACAGCCCTGCACAGAACCTGAGGGCCTCATTCATAGACAGCTGCTCAAAAAAAAAAAGTTTTATACCCCCTCAGAAAAATATATACAAGGAAAACAGGATGCATGGTATCGCAGGATTTGGCCGGGGACATGTTGAAAAAGAATATGGCACTGGTTAATGCACACATTGGGTAAGCTTGGAAGCATAGTGCGGCAGGAGTTGGGGGGAGCATATTTGAAGTGAGTAACGTGTCTTTTGATCTTTCGCAGGCCGAGGCCCACATGAGTTTCATTTCACCGTTGGCCCCCCTCCACCGAGATGCTTTGTGGGCATGAGGGTGTCATGCTATGAAAGTGGGATTATGATGCAGCCCAGACAAGGAAGAATTCTGTTGGCAAGTTTTAACCATTGTTTTATGGTGGTGGTGGGGGTTCTCAGTGTTTTTCAGGTGCAATGGCTGTATGGCAGAGAACCCCATTGAAGAAAGCCACTGAAGACCTGGAAGGGCAGCTGAGGGAGCTGTACAAGAAGAAAGGAGCCACTTGGTTGGAAGCATGCTTGGAGGTGCTGAAGACCCCCTCCACTTTGTCGGCCAGGTGGGGGCACCACCTCAAAAGTGGTCAGCAAAGGGGAAGGTGGCTCCTCTGGCTAAGGTGCCCAGGATGCCAGTGAGATGTAAGCAGGGTAATGAGGCAAGGACACTGAGTGATGGTGAGGTGCAACAAGTGCTCAAGGTGGTGTTAAGGGATGCAGGGGAAGAGATAGAGAGGCCAGAAAGTACGAGGGATGAGATGGTTCCATCAACGCAAGGGCAGAGTCCTGCCAATGTGGGCTGGGGATGGAGGTCCCCTCCAGCAGATGAAATGGAGCAAGGGGGGACCAAGGCCAAGTTGGACAAGCTGCTGGACCTCATGTCTGCATTGGTAGAGAAGGTGGGGGCCAAGGATGTGGCTGTGGAGTCGGTGGACTCTGAGGCCTCTCAGGCCTCAGAGGCTACTCCCCCTCCTCCCAGCTCTTACACCGGGTTGAACAAGCAGTTGGGGTCCCATCTCATGGACAAGGTTCAATAGCAAATCAGAAACAGGGAGTACGTGGATATGTTCTCCCTACTGAGTAGACAATTAGAGTGGGAAGATAAGAAAAAGAAATGGGGAGGAGGTCGACAAAAAACCTCTAAAGGTGCCTCACACCTTCGAAAATTGGATAGCGGCATTCCTCATTTATGCAGGCACCATCCTACAGGTGGAGAAGGACCAAGGGCTGGGGCTGTACACATACAGTACCAGAATAGAATTACTCTCATGCACCGCAGGAAGGGTGGGGTGGCATGGCTAGAGTATGACGAGGAGTTTAGAAGGTGGAGACAGGGGGATGGGTCCTTGGGTTGGGGGTCTGTTGACCTGATCCTATTGGTGGATGTCATGCATGGAGGGGGAGTGGTGCACACCAACAGCAGCCTGATGCTCAGGCCTGCACCAACACAAAAGCCAGAGGGGGGCACAGGGTCTGGACAAGGCCTGTTATGCATACAACCAAGCTGAGTGCACTAGGGTTGTGTGCCATTTTCCACACATTAGCATGGCCTGTGCGTGGCAGCACCTCTTCATCCAATGCATATCACCGTGGCCCACAAGAGGGGGATTCAGGGGAATGGCAAGAAGTTTGGGAAATCACAAGGCGACAAGCCTGCCTACCCTGCTAAGGGTGGGCAGGATTAGCCAGTGGCTGTCCCAGTACCTGGACAGGGGGGCCGCTAATCTGCTCAAGGAGGGTTTTACAGTTGGCTTCAGGATCCAGTATGGGGGCCATGGGGTGGCCAGGAGGCAGAGAACCTGAAATCTCCACGTGATCATCTGCAGGTAGTCCAGGAGAAGCTAGAAAAAGAGTGGCAGCTGGGGAGGATTAGTGGGCCATTTGCCGACCCACTGACTCCGGCATTCAGGATGCCACTCATTGGGCTGGTATCAAAGAAGACACCCAGTGAATACAGGCTGAACAATCATCTGTCTTATCCAGAGGGCAACTCTGTCAATGACCACATTGACCCCAGGCACATGGCAGTGCAATATGCTTCGTTCAATAGGGCGATTCAGGTGGTGCACAAGGCAGGATCTTGTGCACTCCTGGTGAAGGCAGACATTGAGTCCACATTCAGGTTTTTATTTTATTTATTTTTTTTTTTTACTAATTATTTTACCAGGTGAGACACACTAAGCTGAAAGCTTGTTTGCAGGTGCAACCTGGGAGCATGAGGAAGTGAAGTGACTTGCTCAGGGTCACACAGTATGCAAGTGGGGGCTGTGGGGTTCAAACCCAGGTCTCCAGATTTGCAGCTCAGTTCCTTAAACCACTGCACCATACTGCCTTCTCTAAAGCTCCTAATTCACCTGGAAGACAGGGAAGTGCTGGACATGAAGTTTGATGGCCAGTATTACATTGACAACTGCATGCCTATGGGTTGCTCGGTGGGCTGCGCAGTCTTTGAGATGTTCAGCTGATTCTTGCAGTGGGTGACAAAGACAGTAGAGGGGAAAAAGTCAGTGGTTCACTACCTCAATGACTTCCTGTTTGTCAGGGCAGATGGGAAGAAAGACTGTGAGGAGACATTGGCTACATTCATGGCCATCTGTCAGGATTTTGGGGTCCCATTAGCCCCTGGGAAGGTAGAGGCCCCAACCAGGGCCTTGGTGTTCTTGGAAATTGAGATTGAAACTGTCAATCAGCTCTGCAGCTTGCCTCGGGGAACAGTGGAAGCACTTAGACACCTGATTGCATCCATGGAGGGGGCCAGGAAGGTAACTTTTGAGGCAGTTGCAGCAGCTCTTGGGGTACCTCAACTTTTCTTGCTGATCATCCCAATGGGGCACACCTTTTTATAGTGCATGGCTAAGCTGGGAGGAGGGTGCACCAGACCGCATCACAGGTTGTGGGTTACTCAGGGTTTCAGGGAGGATTTACATGTCTGGAAGGCCTTCCTGTGGCACTTCAATGGAGTGGTGTTATGGCAAGCTGATGGTGAGGAGCCCGAGCTGCAGCTGTTTACAGATGCAGCAGGGGCAATGGGGTTTGGGGCATATTTCCAAGGTGACTGGTGTGCAGAAAAATGGCCACCGGAATGGGAGGCAACTGGGCTGCTCACCAACGTCACCCTGTTAGAATTCTTTCCCATATGGGTGGCCCTGTATCTAGGGGGAGCACAGATGAAGGATCATAGAGTCCGCTTCCAATCAGACAACATGGGGGTGGTGCACAGCATTAATTGGCAGTTGGGGTTGAAAGGCCTGACAGGGGACTTGATGTGCATTTTTGTCCTGAAGTGTTTGCTCTAGAACATCTTATTTAAGGCCGTTCACATATCAGGGTTAGACAATGGGCTTGGTGATGCTTTGTCTTGTTCACAGTGGTACCAGTTTCGAGAGCTGGCTCCAACAGTGAAGCAACAGCCATGGGCTGTACCTCCCTTCTTGTGGGGGGTAGTGACATCTCTACTTGGAAGAGCATAGGTAATTCCATTACACCGAGGACAAGGGAAGTATATCGGCGGGGAGTGGAACATTTTATGAGGGTGCGGGCATAGGCAGCATGTCTGGAGGATTGTCCCATTCCAGTTGAACAGCTGTGCCATTATATCCTGTGGTCCAAACAAAATGGGGAGTCACTGGGAGTGGTGGCCAGGCACCTCCCTGGCTTGTCCTGGGTTTCCAGGGCCCTGGGGGTTTCGGACACCACAAAGATGTTTGAGGTGCAGAAGGTCCTGGAAGGGTGGGTGAAGGCATTCACTTTCCACCAGGAGATGAGGTGCCCAATCACCCTGGATACCCTGGTGAACATTAGGAGGATCCTGCCAAAGGTCTGCTGTACTCCATTTGAAGTGCTCCTGTTCGATACCAAGTTTCTGTTGACCTTCTGTGGGGCATTCCAGGTGTCAGAGGTTACCCAGCCTTTGCGGAGAGCCAAGCTGATAGGGCTGAGGGAGGGGGATGGACTGGTGTCAGAAGGAGGGGCCTGGGTGAGGCTCCTGAAGAATAAGACTGACCAGGAGCAGAGAGGCTGCTGGTGCCTGGTGGAGGCCCCACATCTGGCCACAGCATGTCAGTCTAGAGCTATACTGACTAGAGCAATCCAGAGATGGGGCTGTATCTGAGGGAGTATGGGACACACTCCTTCATTACTGGCACTGTCACACATGCTAGGAAACTGGGATGGGAAGATGGGCAGATTCAGGCACTGGGGCGATGAAAGTCACAAGCATTTTGAGGTATGTGCACCCCCATCTGCAATAAGAGCTTTTTGTTTTCCAGGGTCCCCTACCCTACATGTGGATGGTTTGAGCTGGACTGGTGACAGACCTTCATGCTGAAAGGACAGTCTGAGCAAGGAGGTGGCTCTGGTGAAATGGGTCATCCAAAGGTTCACATTATGTGGTCGGAAGGTGGAAGACCATGGACTTGCTGTGGGTGGCATGTTAAGGGGGGGCTTGAACCATGGTGGGGGGGAATAGTGATTGCATGCCTTGTTCACCTGTCCAGGTCAATCCAGTGCTTCACAGGCCAGAGGCAGGTGCATGACCCCTCTTAGCCAAGGTCTACTGCCTGGTGGGATTACAGGGTCAGGCAAGGGGAGGATCATGGAGACAGATAGACAGTTCAGGCTTTTGGGGCAAGGCATGATAGCCAATATGTGCTTTGTACCAAAGGTGGGGTAGCTCTGTGGTAGGAGGGGCAGGCTTAGGTCTTGGAGGAAATAAGGGAGCAGTCAGCTTGGGGGGTCAGACACTGTCCATCCTGTGGTGTCTTGGGAGGATCACAATGACAGCGAATGGTCAATGGGGCCGCAGTGAGCCAAATTCCTCTGAAAGGCTCCTGACCCCTCTACTCTGGTTGGCGTGGAGGCAGAAAAGGAGTACCCTGACCTGGAGGAGGGGTCTAGGTCCTCCTCCAGCAGGTACAGCTATCCTGTAAGGCTAACAGCACCTGATGGGGGAGCCGAATAGTCTTGGCCCTTATAACTTCGGACCATTGATCCTCCTGTGTGTGCACGCTGCTCTCAATCTAGATTGTAATCAATAAATGCATGGCTGTGGCCATTTCCTCCAAGATTTGGTGTCTGGGGAAAGGGGGCAATGGATGGGTACCAGATAATGTATGTGTGTGTGTATATATGTGTGTGTGTGTGTGTCTAGCAGCTAATTGTGCTTATGTATTTTACAATTTGCTTCACACTCCCAAGAAGACTGACAGTCTTTTAGTGAGAGTTGGAAAGTTAGAAACAATAAAAGAAAATAAATTAATTCCCAATGGCAGCTACTCAGTTTAACAGTTTAGGGCACCAGAGAGAATCTCCTAAACTTAGTTTAGTTTTAGACTGCACCCCCCATGCCATATGACAAGCAGCTGAGCTGACCATTTTCTTTGTAATATCAATATCAGACTCACGTAACCATTAGTAAATGTAGTAGTTGTTATGCATTGTTGAACTTTGTATATCACAGTGCAAAGAAAAAGGGAACAATGAACAAATAATGAGATGTACAACTGACCAATTAGAAATGTGGCAGAACAGTTCAAATACAAGGGTTAAGCAGAGGAGTACAGTACTATAAGCAATAGCAGGAGGGACCAAAAGGATACCTCAGAAGTTGCGTAAAACCGGACTTCCGGTGACGTCACTGGGATGGCTGTAAGCTAAACCTCGCAGCTCTCCTCCCACTGAATCTAAAATTTAAGCTCTTGCTGAAAATAGAATTTAGAAACTGCTGAATGTCGACTCCCTAAACAGCGGAAGATGGCAGGAAAACAACAATGTAACAGAAATTCCAAGATGTTAAATGGTTCAGCGAAATTCAAGCAATTAGTGATCGATGAGGACATGGAGGGGTTTGTGGCCCAGACTGCCCGTAGATGCACAGCATCAGAATCATCAGGGGAAGCGGACAAGATGGAAAAAATGGACCCTGAAATCATGCACAAAACTCTCCAACAGATTCTTTTAACAGTTACAAGAATCGATTCATCCCTAATGGACCTCAAAAAAGAGGTACAAATATTAAATAAAAAGTGACACTGAACACTGCTAACCTCACTACAGTCTCGGAGGCCCAGGATTGACTAGACTGATTAGTCTTACTGCTGCTCCAGAGAGATAGAGAGACTCAGCGCCAGATGGAGGACCTAGAGAATAGGTCCTGAAGAAATAATTTCAGAATCCATGGAATCCCAGAGGATGCCAAAGAGGGGTTTCCCCCTCAACAGCTGACTGTGCAGCATGTATTACGGTCAGTACTGTCCTTACCTTTGGACATTAAGCTAGACATTGATCGTGCACACAGATCACTTGTTGCAAAACCCCAGGATCCAGCAGCTAAGCCACACTTTCTCATAGTTCGCATGGTCTTTTTTCAGAGTAAGGACTGGATTTTACAAGAAGCCTGGAGGCATAGGGACCTCAGATATAAGGAGATGCCTATTTTCTTTGACCAGGATTTCTCGGCAGCACTACAGTCAGAGTGGCAAATGGTTAAAGGGGTTATCAGAGACCTCAAACAAAAAAAAGGGATCAAAGCGCAGTTGTTGTTTCCAGCCAGGATCAAAAATTTACCTTGACACTGGCGCACAAATCATTCCTGGCCTGGTGGAGGCAATGCAGGTTCTTCAAAATCTAGAAATATCCCTGCCTGATCTGGAAATGCAAAAACTAGAAAGCAGCCTTAAGTCAGAAATGTGGTCTAAAGCTCCCAACCCCAGAAGCAGGAAAAGAACAGTCCCCAGATCGTTCCCACTAGAGACCTCCTCAGATATACGAGACCTGATCATGAAAGCTAAAGTAAGATTGCAGGAGGATGGACGTCTAAGCCAATTGGCTGAGGGATAAGACTGTTGAGAAGGTGGTGGAGAGGCCTAATACACCGGTCGAGGTAGAACTAACAACCGAAGAATTGGACAGAATTGAAAGATCCTTATGTGGGGAATAAAAGGGATGTGAGTGACTGGGAGGAACTTATAAATAAGAAGAGCAGTTCCCCTTTTCAACTTATATGGACATCTATATGATTGACTTTAAATTGTGAAGGTTGTATGTTTCGGAGAAGGGTTGGGGGGGGCAAGGGAATGTATATCAGAAACCGCCACACAAGACCATGTATTTGAGGTTGGAGATGCATCCTTGGTTGAAAGGTGAAGACTCCATAAGGTAAGAGGGGCTGTATAGCCAAAGGGATAAAATGATCCTCGGGGAAGAGTGCGCCTGTATGATATAGTCACATCTTTATGAGTGGGTAGACATGTGAAATGTGTCAGAAAGCCTATTAAAAGAGTGGCTAAAGCAGTACTGTACCAGAAGCCATAGGCCCCCTCGATAGATAGCGAGCTAGAAAATCCCAAAGATGAAGCTAGAGACAAGGAAATGGGGTATTGTAATAATTTGGAAAAGCGGAAGGGGAAATGTTAAAAGAAATAAAGGTAAGGAAGGAATTAGGAGTGGTTTGAAAAACCCAGAAGACAGAGCAGATGGTTTAACGAACTGGGAAAAGTGAGATAAGGGAGGGGCAGATAAGGGGAATGGGCCTGCTCTAAAAATAACCAAACGGACCAGTTTAAGAGATACTAGAAGGACTTCATCCCGATATCCAGCCGCACCACATCAGGTGAACCCGATGAAGGCATGGGGCATGATTGGGAGAGGTCTCGAAGGGGGGAAGGGAGGAGGAAGAGAGGAAGCATAGGGATACGCGAGAGGGTGGATGAGTCTGGAATGTATAGAACTGATACTGCTTCCTCAGCCCTCATGGTCTGTCCCCTGAGAAAGTCATACATAAAATAGGTTGACGCATCATCATAGAAGTATTAGATGCTTGGGAATTCCCTTATGACAGGTATAGCACAACCCCTGGAGAATCTCCTAGGTGAAAGATATAGGAAAAGGATACGCAGGGAAATATGAAACAGCTTCGGAGGCAGATAACCTGTAGTTCCAGTCCACTAGTCCCCCTCGGCCCCCTCGGCCAAGAAAGCAACTTCAAGGACAGTGACACATGGAATAGGTTAATTTCCACTATAAATAAGCCCAAAAGGAGTCAAAACAAAACAGGGCCTGTATTACAGTATGATGACTAAGAAAAGATCAGGAGCAGCCAAGAGATAAAAACGTACTGAAAAGTAAAAGGGGGCGGGGGGGGGACTGGAAAAGGATATTTGAAATCGAATTCATAGCTTCGGTTAGATCCTGCAGTGATGGGTTAAAAGGGGTGTAAGGGGTCTCCCTGAGGGGAACCCTCTACACCTCTTGCCCCAACTAGAGGGGCATGGACAGGGTCAAGTAGACCCCCACACAATACATTTGTGGGTTTCACATGGAAGTCAAGAAAAATGAAACTAAAAGGGTTGTGTATATAGTTTTAAAGTTTCCTGTTGGAAAAGTACCGAAAGTAGGTACTAAGTTCATAGTTAAATGTTTAACTTGCAGTGTTTTAACAATTTTAAGTTTTAATTTAAAGGTCTTGCAGGCTGGATGGAAACCAAAGGAAAAGGGCAAATATGGAAAAGGGTTCACAGTAGATAAACATTTTGAAGGAGACATGGCCTCACTGAAGGTTATCTCCTATAATGTGAAAGGAGTCAATTCCCCAATTAAATGGACCAGATTGCTAACTGAACTTCAACATTTAAGATGTAACATAACTTTTTTTACAAGAAACACACCTCTCTCAGTCAGAACATTCCAAACTCAAGAGGAGATGGGTGGACCAAGTAGTGTCATCATCACATCCTACTAATAAAAAGGCTGGGGTAGCAATACTTTTTAAACGTTATAGCTCCTTAAAGATACAATCCACAGAAGAAGGGTTCCAAGGTAGATTTGTCAGGGCAACTTGCACAATACACAATAAGACTTTACACTTAGTGAATATATATGCCCCCAGCGTGGGCACAGAAGGATTTTTTGAGAGATGTCTTTAATAAACTAGCTGACCTGCCCCAAGGCCAGATGTTAATCGGAGGGAATTTTAACACAGTACTCTCACCACAGCTAGACCGTTTGTCTGGTAACTCAAACACTAACAAAGCAGCAAGTAAAAAGCTCAGGGCTTTCATATCAGAATTTGGCATGGCAGATATATGAAGACCACAGCATGAGGGAGAAAGGGACTATACCTTTTTTTCTGGAGCACAAAGTTCCTATTCACGCATAGACTTCTTCCTCACACATAAGACTGACTTGCACCTATTTGAGCGCTCAAAAATACATTCTATTACCCTGTCTGACCATAACCCAGTCTCCGTTAATATTAACATAGGTCAAGAAAACAAAACACCCTTGTGGAGACTTAATGTATCCTTGTTGAATGAGAAGCCTTTCATAGAGCTTATAGACAAGACAATTAAAAATTGAGAGAACAACCCTCCTAGGGAAGATTGCTCCCCAATGCTATGGTGGGATACCCTAAAAGCTGTGGTAAGGGGGCAAATAATCAGCTATGCCTCAGCTAGGAAAAGGCAGGCAAAAGCCACAAAAAAAATTCTTAGAGATAAACTCGTAGACCTAGAAACTAAGCATAAGAAAGGCACAGGGTCAAAACAAACACTTAAAGACCTAAATCAGGTCCAATCTGAACTACAAGCACTAGGGAACAAGAAAGCGGAAGGTCTCCTTAGGTACACCAATCAAAAATATCATGAAACAGGAGGAAAAGCCCTGAGACTTCTCACCATTCGTCTCCGAAAGAGACAAGCCAAAAGGAACATCTCAGTTATTAGGGATAGATCAAACCCTGAAAGGTGCTGGGTTAAACCAGTAGAAATTGCCTCCCAGTTTAGGGCATTTTATAAGAAACTTTATACAGAAAGCAAACCAGAAGGAGGAGTCAGATCAGAAACTTTAAACTTTTTAAACTCCATCAAGTTGCCAACTCTCCCTACAAAGGCGCAAGAAGCGCTATCTGCCCCAATTAAGGAACAGGAGATCTGGAGAGCCATTATGGACCTCCCGACTGGGAAAACACCAGGGACAGACGGGCTGCCAGCTGAATGGTACAAGAAGTTAAGTAAAACCCCAGTCCCCAGACTAATGCACATTTATAATGTGAGCATAGAAGAGGGTATGTTCCCAAAATCATGGCAGGAAGCAATGGTTACGGTTATCCCAAAGCCTGGAAAACCCAGATCTCAGTGTTCATCCTTTAGACCCATCTCACTACTCAATCAGGACTTAAAAATCCTAACTAGCATACTAGCAACAAGATTACAGCAAAACATAGAACTCCTAGTTCACCCCGATCAAACAGGCTTTATACCACACAGACATCTTCAGGACAATGTCAGGAAACTCCTAAACATTGTCACACATAAACACCCTTCTAAGACTAATCCAGTGGCAATATTCTTAGACGCTGAAAAGGCATTTGACAGGGTGAACTGGGTTTACATGGGAGAAGTAATGTCCAAGATAGGGGTTGGGGGCAACTTCCTTTAATGAGTAAATCTATGTTACCAGAACCCAATAGCTTGTGTTAGGGTAAATGGAATAAATTCAGAATTGTTCCCTATAAACAGAGGCAGAAGACAGGGATGCCCACTGCCCCACTACTGTTTGCCTTAACTATGGAACCGTTTGCACAGGCTATTTGTGAAAACCCAAACATAGGGGATAATAATAAATAACACTAAAATAAAAGTTCACTATACGCTGATGACACAGTACTATATATAAAAGAACCAGAAACATCAGTTCCAGAGTTGCTTCAATTAATGAACAGATTTGGTCAGATTTTGGGCTTTAAAGTGAATATTGAAAAAAAGAGAAGTCTTAAGCTTAGATGGCCCCCCACACAAGAACTTACAGAACCTCCTACCTTTCAGATGGGTCAAGGATAAAGTCAAATACTTAGGAGTATCAATACCAATAGACCTAACTAAACTGCACCTTTATAATCACCAGGCACTAAAAGAAAAAGTCTATGAAGATTTACAGAGATGGCAAAATTTACCTATCAGCTTCATGAATAGAGTGGAGGCTATTAAGATGAACATCTTACCTAGGT
Source organism: Neoceratodus forsteri (assembly GCA_016271365.2). Lineage (NCBI taxonomy): Eukaryota > Metazoa > Chordata > Ceratodontiformes > Ceratodontidae > Neoceratodus > Neoceratodus forsteri. The sequence goes on along the minus strand of CM057455.1, from coordinate 1,072,849,590 downwards.
TCCTATTTTTATTTTCAACTCTGTCTATACCTATAGAGGGGGATGAGTGGTGAGAACTTAGAAGGAAACTATCCAAATTTATATGGGCAGGGTACCATCCGCATAAAAAATGGGGCATCTTAACTGAGGCTAAAAGCAGGGGAGGAATGGGTGTTCCTGATCTCCTAAAGTATTATTTGGCAGCACAAACAATGCCAGTCTTAAAAATGTTAAAATCTGAGCAAAAGGGTGGTTGGTATATATTGGAGGAGAGGGCACACCCTTGGATCCCCCTGCAGTTTTTACCCTGGACAATCAATCCCTCTGACCTGAAAATCCTAAACAATGTCTGGACAAGAAACACCCTTAATATCTGGCTTAGAGTCAGACAGTGGTGGGAGATCTTTTCTCCCACATGGAAATATATTCCTCTAAAATACTTACCACAGTTCCCAGCAACACATAAAGATCAGTGCTGGAACAGATGGTCGGATAAGGGACGTAAATATCTACATCAGATGGTTAATAGTGAGGGAGTTAAAACATTTGCACTTCTTCAAGAAGAATTTGGGCTTTCACATAAGGAATTTTTTAGTTACCTACAATGTAGGCACTTCATAACTAACACAGCTGGGATTAGTGCCATACAAAGTGGCCCAGCACCACCATTGAGATGTATATATATATATATCCAAAAAGCTGCATGGATGATACCAGGACAATGATCACATACATACAACAAATACTACAGGAAGGGTCAGGTACTCTACACATTCAAGCGGTTGAAAAAAAGTGGCAGGATGAATACGAAAGCCAAATCTCAGAAAAGGAATGGTCTCTTATCTGGCAGGGCGTACACAAAACAACCAACTCCACTATATGGAGGGAGTTTAGGTGGAAAATCTCAACAAGATATTTTATTACCCCAGATATTTCATCAAAGTATGGAACCTCCAAAACTAACAAGTGTTGGAGGGGCTGCTCAGATGTAGGATCTCAGTTCCATACAGTGATGAAACTGAACAGGAATGCACAGGAACTTGGTTCCTGTACCTTTTTTGCAGCAGGAACACAGTTCCTGTACTTCTTCCCACTTACACTGGAACATAAATTCTTAAACCAGCAACATAATGACAAGTTCTGTACCTGGGACCTGAAATCAGAGTTTCTGTAACAACATTTGGCTTGTACAACAGTGCTATTTAGCTAGAAACACTTAAGTACCTCTAACTGAATCTACTAGTGTCTAAACAGATAGCTATGTCTTGACACAGCAATCCTTCAGATTGAGGATCTTCGTTCTGCATTTCATATTTGCTAATGCCTGAGTTCCTGTACTTCTTGTCTACTACTTGCCCCACTGGTTCCATATATTCTGGAGCTGCCCCAAGCTTGAGGACTTTTGGGCAGAAATCACTAATGCTATCAAAGAAATCCTACAACTGGAGAGTCTACCAGAGTTTCTCATGTGATGCTGGGACTTCCGAATCAGAACAAAAGCCCAAAGATACCTATTTTATATACTAATAGCAGCAGCTCCAAAACTATTATGCAAAAATGGCTCTCCCCGGATAAGATCACTTACTCTGAGTGGTGGTTAAATGTAAACAATATCAAAAATATGGAGGCTCTAACGGCCATACTCAGACTCTGAACAGACCAATTTAACTCTAGGTGGCTCCCGTTCTATGAGTATGTAGAGGTTAGAAAAGGTACTCCGGTGTTAGATCAACTCCTATTGAGATAGGCTTGATAGGCCAGTGGATCAAGGGAGATAAGGGGATGACCCTCACAGTGCCTACTGCCAGCCTGCAAGACCTCATTTTATTTTATTTTAATCCATTTTATTTTATTCAATTCTATTTTATTTTAATTTTTATTACTCTAGCTGAGATTTTTCTTGGCTAATAGTTAAGCTGTTTCAAGGAATATATTTGGGAAATAATATCAAGTTTATACTAACTACCCAAACTTAGGTGGGGGAGACATCCATCACCCTTTTCTCCCTAACCCTCTCCCCTTCCCTCCTCCTCCTCCCCCCCTCTCTCTTTTTTGTTTAGTTGTGGAAGAGTTTAGACTCACTTATGTACAGACTATATTAATTTGTTTAATATAGAAGGTTGAATCTGAAGTAGGAAAGACACCAGACAATTAGTTTGATGTTGAGAATCATATACTAGTTTATTAGAACAGACTGACTGTAAGATTGCCAGGAGTAGTTGGACAAGAGGAAAGAAATGATGTAGGAGAGTATTTTCCAGTGGAGGAAGGATGAGAACATCACTGGGTAAAAGCTCTATGGGAGCAGATTCCACTATTTGATCCAACCTACAATACAAAACAAAAGCAAAATTAAAACAGTATAATAAGCTTAAAAGTAGATGATAATAAACTATAACAAGTATGGTATGGATAATAATTTTGCTCAACAGGAAGCCTGGTTATTGTAGTATTAATTTTTTAAACAAATGTATGTCTTTCCTATATCTGGATGTAATGAAGTTTATTGTATACTGGAATGGAATACGGAAAAATAAAAATTAAGTAAAAAAAAAAAAGAAGTTGCGTAAGCCCAGAGTAAGAGAGGGAGAGGCATATTTAGGTAGTAAGGTTATTTCAGATAGTGGGAATGGACAGAGAAAGTAGTCCGACCCAAGAAGGTATTGCAGCAAGGTGTAACAACAGTTTGAAAGTCAAAATAATGGAGCAACTAGGTTGGCGGGGGAGAGGGACATATTAGGAAGGTAAAATAAGTTGAATAAAATGAGAGTGAACTACTCAAAATGAGCTTCTCTTTATTGTAAAGTATGTCATTTTTCTATGGGGAAGCCCAAGATAATTTCAATATTTGGTGTAGGCTCCAGATAGTTTCCATGGCTTGGAGGAGGTTAACTGTGACAAAGTCTGAGAACTAATGGTTTATCTGGTATTCATCCATAAATCCCCTTTCTCCAGAAATAAAACACAGATACAAATCTTGGAGGAAATGGCCACAGCCATGCATTTATTGATTACAAACCAGATTGGGAGCAGCATGCGCACATGGGATGATTGATGGTCCAAGGTAGTAAGGGCTAAGACTATTTGGCCACCCCCATCAGGCTCCGTTAGCCTTGCAGGATAGCTGTACCTGCTGGAGGCTGACTTTGACCCCTTCCCGGGTCAGGATGCTCAGCTTCTGCCTCCACTCCAACCAGAGCAGAGGGGTCGCGAGCACTTCAGAAAACTTTGGCTCGCTACCACGCCTACCGACCATTCGATGTCATTGTGATCCTCCCGAGATGCCACAGGATGGACGACATCTGACCCCCAAGCCACCTGCTCCCTTTCTTCCTGCTAGGCCCAAGCCTGCATCTCCTAACACAGATCTACCCCCCTTTTGGGTCCAAAGCACGTCTCAGCCACCTTACTTTGACCACAATCCTGTGTCTGACTATGTATTTTCCATGGTCCACCGAGCTTCCGCCTGACCCTGCTCATCCCCCGAGCCGATCCTGAGGAGGGCCTTATGGCAGAGGAACCACTGCTCCCCCTCCCGCCTGCTAACTATCAGCTTTGCACGGCCAGGTGAGCAAGGTGTGCTATGACTACTACCCCTATGGTTCCCTTCTTCTTCATGCTTCCAACAGCAAGTCCATGGTCTTCCACCCTACAGCCACCAGTTGGCACCTTCAGATGACCCATCCCACCAGAGCCACCTCTTTGCCCCGATTATGCTTGCAGCATGAAGGTCTGGCCAACAATCCAGCTCGAACCATCAACCTACAGGGGACCCTGGAAAACAAAAGGCTGTTATTGCAAATGGGGGCACACATACCTCAAAAATGTTTGTGACTTCCATTGCCCCAGTTACTGAATCTGGCCATCTGCCCATCCCAGATTCCTAGTGTATGTGGCTGCCCCAATTCTGAAAGACTGTGTCCCATACTCCTTCAGATCCATCCCTGCCTCCTGGACTTCCCTAGCCAAAATGGCTCTAAAATGGTATTCAGTGACCGAAGCCCCATCTGCATGCCTAAAAAAAGGTGGCCCCTGACTTAGGCATGGCTGCCATGTAGGCCCACACCCTGTCCTGGACCTTCCAAGACACCCCAGGCAGAGCCTGTACCAGGCACCAGTGGCCTTTCTGCTCCTGGTCAGTCTTGCTCTTCCAGAGCCTCACCTAGGCCCCCCATTCCATCAGTAGCACATCCCTTGCCTTCAGTCCTATATGCTTGGCTCTCCTGGATGGCTGGATAACCTCCAATACCCAGAATGCTCCACAGAAGGTCAACAGGAACATAGTATCAAACAGGAGCACTTCAAATGGGGTCCAACAGACCTTCAGTAAGACTCCTACAATGTTCTCGAGGTTCACCGGCGTGATTGGGCACATTGTGTCCTGGTGAGGGGTGACTGATTTCACCCACCCTTCCAGGGCCTTCCTCACCTTAAACCCCTTTGTGGTGTCCATGACCCCCAGAACCTTGGAAATCCAGGACAAGCCAGCAAGGCACCTGGCCACCACCCCTGGTGTCACCCCATTCTGCTTTGACCGCATAATGTACTGGTACAGTTCCACCGGAATGGGCCAATCCTCCGCCCATGACGCCTGTGCTTGCATCCCCATAAAATGTTCCACACCCTGCCAATATACTTCCCTTGTTCTCAGTGCTATGGAGCTATCTATGCATTTCCAAGTCGAGATGTCACTACTCTTTACAAAAAGGGGGGGGGCACATTCCGTGGCTGCTGCTACGCTGCTGGAGCCAGCTCCCGAAACCGTTGCCACTCTGAATGAGACAAAGCATCAGCAGTCCCGTTATCAACCCTTGGTATGTGAACTGCCTTAAAATAGATGTTTAAGAGTAAGCATTTTAGGACAAAGATGCACATTAAGTCCCCCGTTCGGCCCTTTGGCCCCAACTGCCTGTTAATTCTGTGCACCACTCCCATATTATCTGACCTGAAGAGGACCTTATGGTCCTTCAGCTGTACCCCCCATAAGTACAGGGCAACCACTATGGGAAATAATTCCAACAGGGTGATGTTGACAAGCAGACCCACCATCTCCCATTCCGGTGGCCATTTCTCCACTCACCACTCCCCTTGGAAATATGCCCCAAACCCTAATGCCCCCACTGCATCTGTGAACAGCTGTAGCTCGTGCTCCTCGCTGTCCACCTGCTATAGCATCACTCCATTGAAGTGCTTCAGGAAGGCCTTCCATACTCGTAGGTCCTCTTGGAAATCCTCTGTGGCCCACAACCTGTGATGTGGCCTGGTGCATCCTCCTCCCAACTTAGCCATGCATCACAAGAAGGTGCGCCCCATAGGAATAACACGGCAGGCAAAGTTGAGATGCCCCAATAGCTGCTGCAGTGCCTCAAGGTTACCTTCTTGGCCCCCTCCATGGAGTCAATGAGGCATCTGAGTGCTTCCACTTTGTCCCAAGGCAAGTGGCAGAGCCTGTTGACAATGTCAATCTCGATCCCCAGGAACACCAGGGCCCTGGTTGGGGCCTCTACTTTACTGGGGGCTAAAGGGACCCCAAAGTCCTGACAGATGGCCATAAATGTGGCCAAAGTCATCTCACAGTCTTTTCCCCCATTCCACCCTGACAAACAGAAAGTCATCGAGGTAGTGGACAACCAACTTGTTCCCCGTTTCCTTTTCCATCACTCATTGCAAGAAGCGGCTAAATGTCTCGAAGACTACGTATGCTATGGAACACCCCATGGGAATGCAGTTGTCAATGTAGTACTGACCCTCAAACTTCATGCCCAGCAGTTCCCTGTCATCTGGATGAATGGAGAGCAACCTGAATGTGGATTCAATGTCTGCCTTTGCCAGGAGTTCTTGAGGCCCCACCTTGTGCACCGCCTGGATCACCTTGTCAAACAATGTGTATTGCACTGCTGTATACTGCGGGTCGATATGGTCATTCACAGAGTCCCCCTCTGGGTACAACAGAAGATTTATCATCCTGTATTCCCTGAGCATCTTCTTTGGCACTAGTCCGACTGGTGATACCTTTAGTACCGGGATCAGAGAGCCAGCAAATGGCCCACTGATCCTCCCCAGATGCCACTCTTACTCCAGTTTCTCCCAAACAACCTGCGGGTGGTCCTGTGCAGAGTGCAGGTTCTCCACATCCTGGCCCCCAGTGCCCTCAAATTGAAGCCTGAAGCCTACCGTGAAACCCTCCTTGAGCAGGTTGGCAGCCTCCCTGTCCAGGTACTGGTCCAGCCACTTACTAATCTTGTCCACCCTTACTGGGGTAGGCAGGTTTGTTGCTTTGCTGCTTCCCCATCTTTTTAGCCATTCCCCTAAATCCCCCTCTTGTGGGCCATGGTGATGCACATCAGATGAAAGGATGCTGCCACCCACAGGCCATGCATATGTGCTGAAAGCAGCACATAGCCCTAGCGCACTTGGCCTGGTTGTACGCATTGCAAGCCTGGTCGCTCCCTCGGGGTGTTGTGACAGCACTGGCCTAAGCAGCAAGCCGCTGTCAGTGTGTACCGCTCCTCCTCCATGTATGATGTTGACCAAGAGGGTCATGTCAAGGGCTCCCCACCCCAGGGACCCATCTTCCTATCTTTAGCTTCTAATCTCCTCATCGTTCTCTAGCCATGCCACCCCACCTTTTTTGCCTTGCATGAGAGAGATCCTGTTCTGGTACATATACAGGCCCAGACCCTGGTCCTTCTCTACCTGTAGGATTGTACCTGCATAGATGGGGAAAGCCGCTATCCAATTTTCAAAGGTGTGGGCCACCTCCGGAGGTTTTTTATCTGCCTTCTCCCTTCTTTCTTCTTGTCCTCGCACTCCACCAGTCTGTTCAATAGCAAGAACATGTCAACATAGTCCCTATTACTGATTTGTTGCCTGACCTTGTCCATGAGATGGGACCCCAACTACTTGTCCAATCCAGTGTATGAGCTAGGAGGCAGGGCAGTGGACCCTGGAGCTGATGAGGCCCCTTGAGGCTTACATCCCCACGCCCATTTCCTTGGCCCCAGCCTTCTCCACCAATGCTGACATGAGGTCCAGCAGCTTGCCCAGCTTGAACTCAGTCCCCTCCTGCTCCATTCCATCTGCCAGAGGAGACCCTTGCCCCCACTGGCAGGACTCTGCACCTGAGTTGGTGGAACTACCTCACTCCTTGTGTTCTCAGTCCTCTGTGTCCCCTAATGCCACCTTGAGCACTTGCTGCACCTCATCATCACTCAGTGTCCTTACCTCGCTGGTGTCCTGGGGACCTTAGCAGGGGGGTCACCTTCCCCTTTGCTGGCTGCTTTTGAGGTGGCACCCCCACCTGGCTGATGAAGTTGAGGGGGTCTCTAGTCCCTTGAAGCTTGCTTCCTACCAAGTGGCTCTTTTCTTCTTGTACAGCTCCCTCAGCTGCCCTTCTAGGCCTTTGGTGGCTTTCTTCTATGGGGTTCTCCGTCATGTAGCTATTGCTCTGAAAAACACTGAGAACCCTCCTCTACCAGGAGACAAAGGTTTCAAAATTGCCAAAAGAGTTCTCCCTTGTCCAGGTTGCAGCACCATCCCCCACCCTCATGGTGTGGCACCCTTGTGCCCACAACGTTGTTTGGGGAGGGGGGAACTAATGTTGAAATACCACCCCTGCAAGTCTTGGCCAGTGAATGGTCAGGTGGTGAGCTACTCATGTCAGTTCTGCTCCCCCAACTCCTGCAGCACTAGCCTCCCCAGTGTGCCCATGGCATCGTCCCTGCATGGGTTAAGCCATGTCTTGACCATTGCACTTGTCCCCCAGTCGTGCAATCCGTGTAGTCTGACTTTTTTTTTTGTTTTTGTTTTTTGTCCCTGGGGATTGGAAAAACAACCCTTTGGAAAACCCTGTCCTCATGCTATCTGTGCCACTTGTCCACCCACAGCGTCCCCCACCCCAACCACCAGCCTGTGCCTATGCCTTCCCTAGGGAACCCTCACAGGAGGCCAGAAGGAGCCCCACAAACTAGAATTCTTCCCATCCTTTGAATCGTGGGCCATGATGCATTATCGGGAAACCCCACCTGTCGGCTGCAAGCAGCAGATCCAGGAAAGATGGCTGTTCCCACTCTCATGGGATACGGCCAGGTTTGGGATAGGCCTAAGTGGTCCAATATGGTGCCACAGTCTCATGAGAGCTGTGCAAGAATCCCATACTGCCTGAGTGAAAGGCCTGAGGCTGAATCCAGCCATTCCCGGTCGCAGCCCATCCGCAGCCTAATTACCCTTAACCTGACTCCTCCTGTGCTCTTGGAGGCCTCTCACCACCTGCTTAAGCACAGCACATCTCTGGGACCCCACTACACCATGCACAGCCTGAAGGGCCCCCAGAAGATTGCCAGGACCATACCTGGCCTGTCTGCTGGGATGCTGACCTGCTGGTCAGCTCTGGCCCCACAGTCTCCCAAACCTCAGTCTCTGTGGGGAGCAAGCCAACCACTGCTCCCCCATGTGCCCTGAGGGCCAGTGCATGGACTGAGCTTGCACCACCAGGACCAATCCAAGATTCACATTCCCAGGGCAACGAGCTAAGGTAGGAACCACTGCAGCACCACAGAATGGGCTTGTGAGGATAGTTGATACCTACCTCCAACTCTCTTCTAGTGTTGTGTTTTATTTTGTTGTGGGGTTTGGGGTGATGAATCAAAGGACTTGCCTCAGTCAGCCTGAATATTAGTGGGGTCTGCGGGATTCAAACCCACATCTCTGAGTTTACAGCTTAGAGCCTCAGGCCAATGCACTACACTGTCACACTGTGGAGGATTACAGTAGTTCACCCATGCCTTAAGGCCCTTTTCACCCCTGGGTCCCAACCATCAAGGCCAGGATGGAGGACAGCAAATCTTCCTTTTTTTTAATAAGCGTATACAGCCACAGGGACAGGACTGACTTGATATATTACATATATTTACATATATATATATATATATATATATATATATATATATATACATACATATATATATATATATATTTTTAATTATCAGGCTGAGGACAGCCCCCTTTCTCCCTCCAGGCCTGGGCTGAGAACCCTAGGCCCCACAGGATAACCCCCTAGGCCCATGAGGCCCTTACTTTGCTGTCCTGGCTGTCCAAAATGTCTTGATCCTACAAGGGTGAAAGGAGAAAGAGGAAGGACTGCTGACTACAGTCCAAGATATCCTCTTTCTCCCCCCCCACAGGATGTGACCCCCCCCTTTCCCAGGTGGGAGGACTTGGTGGTCCCTGTGTCCAATCATTGGACTCTTCCCTCCTGGCCCTCGGGACCATCTTCTGTCTCTCTCTCTCTCCCCCCCACCTCTTCCTGGATCCAGGGGAGGATGGTCCCAGACAAAATATGACTGCTGCCATCTGCTGCAGCCTCTGTATTAGATAAAGAATGAGTTTACGGACAGCCTAAGCATGGGGAGATTGCGTGGCTTTCTCAGGGTTGTGCAAAGCAAAGTGGCAGGTGTGGGATTCAAACCTGGGTTTCCAGATTCAAAATGCTGCCCCTTAACTACAGGACTGCTTTGTCTCCAGATTGTAATAAAAAATTATGGAAATAGTGATGATTGGAAAGCTTGCATTGATATTTTTTCTGTTCTTTTGGCTACTTTGCAGACTGCTCTGTTTACAAATAGCTTTTATCTTTTATGGACCCTGAAATTCTTGGAATGGTTAACCTTTTACCTGCTACAGGAACAAAAAGTTTGTTTTAGTAAGTTGTTTCTTTGCTATCAAATAGCGTTCTGGGGATATTACTGAAAAAGCTTAGATTTGCCAACAGCAGGGGTCAAAATTAAGTTTTACAACAACTGCCCAGTAGGGCTACCAATGGAGAAAATCCAATGGCCCAACTTCTGTACATACTAAAATGTTTCCTACTCCAGCACTAGGACAAAGGGCTAATTAGAGGAACATTCTACTGACTCAATACAATCTTGGACTGCAATTGACCAGAGGACTACTGCTGCCAACCTCTATCCCTGTAACAGTGACAAACATATGCATAAAGATAGAACTCCGGCCCGGTGGCGCTGAGGGTTGAGGCGCTAGACGCCACACCTCATAACACGCCGCCACCGGGTTCGGAACGACTCGGGTCATCGGGGTCGGCCGGGGAGGAGGATTGGAGTGTCCTAATGGATACCTCCTCCCTCGGGAGATTCTCAACCCTGAGTATGCGGTGGGAGCACCGCACTCAGTGGGGTTGAGGCTCCGTTACTGGAGTCCGGGAGGGGACGCCGTTAGGCACTTGAGGGAGGCGTATACAGCACGCCGCCTCTAGGATGTATGTTGTCTGTGCCGCATCCCAGGGGCGGGGAAGTGGGGAGAAAAGCAGAAAATGGTAGTCCTCTGTGTCCCTAGATGAAGACTGCCCCATCCAGAGAGTCCACCCAGGACAGACCCTGCTGTGCAGGAGAAGGAGAGGTAATGGCACTCTAAGGGCAGATCCTGAAAGAGGGGCTACGGGGATATGTGCAGTCAGAAGGAGGGGGACACCGGGGACAGGAAGGAGAATAAAGAAATAAAGAAAAAAAAAAAGATAGAGATAGGAAAGATGTAAAGGAAAGTTAATTTTGTAATGGTCCTCTGGAACTCTGGCAAGATCAATATCTACACAGGAAGTACTGGGAGCCAGCACAGTGGGGGGATTCAAACATGCATGGGATGGGCACAAGGGAACCCTAGAGGTGGGAAGTAAGGGCTAAAGTCAATGACCAAATAGGGTCAGCGACCACTGATGCAGGTAGAGAATAAGAGCAGACGGGATGGGGCCTAGTGGTCCATATCTGTCGTCAAATACTAGATTACTATGTCACCATGTTACCTCAGATCAGTGCCTTCTATAACTTAAGTGATATCTCCTAAGATCCCCATACTTTATATCAACAGATGGGGGGGGTGCTGAACCATAAGACGGTAGTACTATAGTTCGTAACGTCTGTGAAGCACAATAATATTACAATGCATCGATGAACCACCAGCCTTTCCAACCTACTCACCTAGGAATATAATGAATAAGCAACTCCAGTATAAATAAAATGGGGGAAAATACTCAAAGTGCTTGTAGACTAATCAGTTTTACTTTTCTATTTCACGTTATTGTTCGTAACTTTACAACTTCCATTAACAGACTGTCATTCCTGGGGGTGCTGAACAAATCAGAAAGCATATTATCACAGCCAAGTGCTCATTGGAGATGCACTCACAAAAATGTACGCATGCGCATGTGCGAGAGCACACACACACACACACACACACACACGCACACACTCACTCATTTTTCCCAGATGCACAAATGCTAAGATGAAAACACATTTAGAGGACAGGACATGCACCCCTAGCAAGCCTCACCTCCCCACCAAAACACAAGCTAAATATATGTGTTTGCACCCTCTACAAAGAAAGATGCCCCACAACATTTCAGTTAACAATATGTAGTAAGCCCAATGACACTAACAGATTCATAACATTGTATTTTATCTAACAAACACACTACACATCAGACACAAGCTGGCTGCCTTTTACTTACACTGAAAAGCATCCAAGTCAGTAAATTTTCGGCTAAAGTAAATACCTTGTGGTGATGGTATTGTTACAACAGCTTCTATCATGTCAATGTCAGATAGATGACTCATCAGATCTTCAGAATCATGCCAGCTGGTCATAGTAATACTAGTAATAAGAATAACATTCTCAAAACTTCTGTGAATGTCTATCTTTTGGCTTACTGAATAAGTCTAAGCCATATGAACTCGCTCTATGTGACTATCACATGGGTTGAGCTCATGCTTTGTAAAAGAGGGTCCTATACTATCTTATGATACATAGAAGAAGGGCCCTGTTGATTCAATAGCTGCTATTCTGTATTATGATACATAGAATGACTAGCATGTTATTTTCTTATACTCTAATGCTGGGCAGGGCATTTTGTTTAGGTTTCTCAAAGAGTATAACAGAGTTCAGAAAGCAGTTGAACAGGTCTCTCATTTTTAAATGGGTACTGAAGAGCATGTTTCATTGCTTTCTGGAGATTAGAACCCTCTTGAAGATTTTCACCAGTACCATAAATATATATATTTAATAGAAATATGTGCTTCTGATAACCAGTTATCTTGTAAATTATCTTTTTCAAAAGAAATAGAAACATATATTTAGCTTCTGACACCAAAATACCAGAATTCTGATGCATTCTGTTTTAAGCTTAAAAGAAAAAGGTATATAGAGAGTGTATCTGTTTTTTAATCAGACTTTAAGATTTGAAGAATTTTAGTTAGACCAGGAATCCTTGTAAAATCAGCTCCAGCACTGGACACACACACACACCACACTGTTTCTGTCTCTGCTTTTAAAGTTTTAGCTCATTTTCTTTTTCTCATTAAAAAATAAACGTCTGCTTATCATAAAAATTTAAATGCATACTTTTAACAGCACATTTTTTACATAGTAAAGATAAAATATTCTTATAGGAAAAGCATGGAGGTTAAAACCATCTTAATTACTTTCATCAGTAACATTAGTAATAATTTAATAGAAATATGTGCTTTTGATAAGCAATGATCTTGTAAATGACTTTTTTCAAAGGAAATAGAAAAATATATTTTGTTTCTGGCATCAAAAAATACCAGAATTCTGTTGCATTGCTTTTTAAATTTGAAAGAAAAAGATATGTATAGAGTGTGTCTGTTTTTTCATCAGACTTTAGGATTTGAAGCAGTCTACTTAGAAAAAGCACTTCTTGTAAAATCAGCTTCTGCACTGGACACACACACACACACACACACACACACACACACACACTGTTTTTAAAGTTAGAGCTCATTTTCTTTTTCTCATTAAAAAGGAAATTTCTGTTTTTTCATAAATACTTAAAATGTATTGTATTATGATAACTTTCTTACATAATAAAGATAAAATGTTCTTATAGTTCTCTAAGCTTCAAAGCACATTTCACAAACAGAATCCCCAGAATAAAAGGGCACCTTGCAGTTATCCCACAGTCTGATGGGGGAGGTTGAGGAAGTGCAAGGTAGGTGATGGGAGCAAGGTAGGTGTTGGGATAAGGTGGAATGGGGAGTGACTCGGGTTCATGCTAGGTTTCTGCTTTTCATAAATATTTAAATACACTGTATTAAAATAACTTTCTTACATAATAAAGATAAAATATTCTTATAGCACACTGTCCTCTGAACTTCAAAGCACATTTCACCAAAAAAAAATCCCCTGAGTAAAAAGGCACCCTACAGTTATCCCACAGACCAACAAGGGGAGGTTGAGGGAGAGCAAGGTATGTGATGGTGCAAGGTAGGTGATGGTGGGGCACAGAGAGTGGAGGAGAGAGACTCAAGTTTGAGCTAGGTAATGGGATGCAAGGTAGGTGATGGTGGGGCATGGAGAAAGGAGGCGAGAGACTTGGTTTGAGCTAGGTAATGAAGTGCAAGGTAGGTGATGATGGGGTAAGGAGAGAGGAGGGGTAGAGACTCAGGTTCCAGCTAGGACGGGGTGGTAGAGGTTCGATTGGACAGAGGAGAGACTCAGGTTTGAGCTAGGATGGTGTCATGGAGGTTCTAGGGGACTGGGCTGGAGGAGGAAGGACATAGTGGCATAGAAAGGGGATGATGTGTCATTTCCAGGGTTCAAGCGCATGTCATTTTCTGCATTTCATATGTCACTTCCTGCGTCTAAGGTGCGACATCTTGTGTTTAAGATGGGACGTCCGGTGTGATGCTGGGATGATTCTGATTGGTCCATTTTAGGCCACACCCACCTGCCAAATGACGTGGTGCACGCTGATTCACTGAAATTCAACATTTGATGAGATATATGAACTCTATACTACTACTGAAAATAGGCACTAATGTCTGTATTTAGAATCCATAACAAATTGACTTTGTCTCTTGTCCAGTTTAGGTTTGCTCTGCTGTGCTATACTTAATAAATATGCATATGGGGTTCTCTACAAATCTGAATGCATGAATTAAGAAAGTCTTAATTATGCTAACAGTTCTATAATCAAAATAATTGCATCTAATGACCATGACGACATAAGTCCCTTTCAATAAGATATCTAGTAAAACACAATGTGCAAAGCAATCACGTTTACAGCTATTGCTTTTGTAAGCTTAGCTTTATGGCTCTGCTGCATCACTGATATTTAAACATTTTACAGAAGTAAGTAGATCACATTCCATTGCCTGTTTTAAAATGAGATTATTGAAAGCTAACTTCATAATTGTTGACCAAACCAAAATGAAAACATATCCCTTATTGAAGTGTGACTGCAGAATAAATTATCCTAATGTTTAAGTAACTGAAACATACTTGATCTATGTTAAATCTTATGCTTTTGTGTTTTAATCCCTAGCTCTGGTCTTCATTGCTTGCTTGATCTATTTGCTGTCATTATGCACTATTGTGCTGTGCTTCATGTTCTACACAACCTCAGATGGCTGCAGTCAGAGCAAGTTTTTCATCACCTTCAACATGGTTGTATGCATCACAGCTTCCTTCATGTCTCTTCATTCAAAGATCCAGGTACACAGATCCTGATTGGGCCTAAACATTCACAGTTAGACCAATTAATCTCTTGCCAATGGAACCTCTTATCCTGTGTTCATTAGGTGTTACACCTAAATGAGGCTATTCTGATGTGGAACACAAATAAATAATCTCTTGTGGCCTATAGTCAGTATCACTGAAAGCACAGCAACAAGTAAAATTATGCTGTGGAGGTTGTCAGCAGCTATGTGTCTAGGGAAGTAGATGAAACTAGAAGACAGTCAACTGGCAATGTATTAAATGAACAGACTCTGTAGGAGAAATAAACCATGCAAGAGTGTCAAATGAATACATTTTCTTGCAAATATAATGTTTTTTAATTATGTCTTTCCACTATACAGTTCTTAGATGAGTTGGATTAAAAAACAACATTTTACAAGAGCATGTGAAAAATTCTGAATGTGGTATGAAAATCTTGATGCACACAGAATTCTATTCACTCTGTCATTTGCTTTTACAAAATTTTATTATTATTTTCATTTTATTTTTTGATTTATGAAAGCCTGTGATCACAAGTGCCTTTTTCACAGGCGTCTAATATCAGGAACAAAAATTAGACAAATTGCTGGCAGAGTTCAGCATCAAAATTAAATATAGCTAATTACAAAATTAAACAGTGTAAAGTGCAAAGGTAAACGAGAACTGGAAAATTAAAATGTAAATGGGGAATGGCAGGTACAATGTATATTGATAGCAAATAAATAAAAGAAGAAGAAAAATGTTCAAAAACACAACACTTTATAAAAGTTGTAGGCAGGGAATTCCATTCTTTGGCTGCTCAATAAGAGAAAAACTCGTTGTTATTTAATGGTAACATTCAGGTGGAATTCACATGACATCTAGTGATGGATGAATCATTGAAATTACTAGACTTCGCTGCTAAACTTTACGTTCTGGAAGGCAAAATACCATGAAGTATTTTCCAGGCCCAGCAGCCCATGGCAAACTGCTGCCTTTTATCTAAGTTAAACCATTTAGATTGATCATTAGAATACACATGTGGATTCAGTAAGGCAAGATAAGTTCAAATTACCAAGCCTCATCCTGGACATAGCCAAATTTCCAGAGTGTGGATAAATCAATAGCCCATGCATGATTTTAGGAAGAAGAATATTAGAGATGGCATATGTCTGGTCATCCAAAGTACAATTAATCCAATTTCTAATAAAGATACAAAACTAGAATTTACTACTCTGACCATTATCAATATGAGAGGTGCAACTCATAGCACAGTCGAGTAAAGCCAATATAGGAATATACTGTACTATATACTGTACCGTCTCTAAGCTTCCAAAAGAAAAAGTGTTTATTATAAGATTTGTAGGCAGTTTAAGTCTTTCTAACACCAAATAACATAGTTTTTGTCTTTTCGGCATTAAGAAAACATGCTGTCCTGAGTGGACCCTGAGGCCAGCTACCCCATCCCTACTTCATGAGATGCTTCCCTTCTATGATCTCCCCTGTGTCTGCAGAGGAATATCATAGATGCAGAGGGTTGGTGATTATTAGATGGTGATGCAGGAGGGCTAGGGTGGAGAATGGGGCGTGGGCTAATGGAGGGGGTGATCAGAATAGTGAGGACCAGGAGACACCCTGGGTTAAATGGGGATCTGGGAGGGATCACGGGTATTTAATCCTCATCCTCCAGGTTTCCACTGGACTGAGTTGACAGGTAGCTGATGGACCAGCCACCTCTACTCATAATCTTTGGACAGTGTTGTGTAATGCCAGATCGATGAGGACCAAGACTGCTATTGCAGATTTTATATCTCATTCCTCAGTCAATCTGACATGCTTCATGGTGACCTGGTTAGGTGATGATGGTGATCTAATTTTGGAGGCAGCAGTCCCTGCTGGTTTCTCTGTGGTACACTGCCTGAGGAACGACCATGGGGGGAAGGGGTAGCTATCTTTTTTAGAGATGAACTGAACCTGGTGGTGCACCTGGTGGATGATACTTCATCTTTTGAGTGCATAGCTGTGCATGGGGGTCCAGGTTCTGGGTTCAGGATCCTTCTTATGTTCTGAAAACCTAGGTGAGAGGGGCACGTCCTGCAGGACATCATAGAGATCATCGCTGATAGGGTGTTGGAACAGCTGAAGTGGGTTATCCTTAATAACTTCAATGCCTGGGTCAGTGATGAACTGTCACATTTTGTGCAGAATTTCCCCCAGAGTATGACAGTGCTAGGCCTGGCACAAACAGTTGCTTCAGTGACCCACCAACACAGGCACATGCTGGACTTTCTGTTCTACATGGGGCTTGAGGTGGAAAAACTCAAGATTGATATGACCAACTGGTCAGATTATTGTGCCATCAGGTTTTAGTTCAGGGCACCCCTCTGTAGTACATCCACTGTGGAGGTGTTCAGATGCCACCTTTTGAGGGCTGAGGCCAGATGGACTTCTATAGTACTGAATAACTCAGATATGATGACAGCATTATGCTGAAGGAACAGAGGAAGCAGTGACGACCAATAATAGGACCATCAGTGCTGTCTTTTACCTTGTAGCACCAGTCTGTGCTCATCCATTGGTTTCACACTTTGGCTTGCTGTGGTTTGACAGCGAGCTGAGGCTGATGAAATCAAAGGGGCAGAGGCTGGAGTAGTGCTGGAGATGATCTGGGGACCTGGAGGATAAACTGGATTTAAATACTCCCTGTGGTGAGTATCAAAGGGAAATATCTCATAAAAAGGCAGAATTTCTGTCCAAGGAAACTGTGGCCAGGAGGACCTGACCAGCTTAGCTTTTCAGGCAGTGGACAGGCTTTTATATCTAGCTTGTCTGGAGCCCATGAAGGCTGCTTCATCCATTAAATGTGAGGAGTCTGCTTAGTTCTTCTCATACAGAGTGTTCTCTGAAAGTGCTGGGATCTCTTCAACTGGGCAGTCAATACCCAGCAGTGTCAAGTCTGAGAATCACATCTGCGGTCATTGGTCTTGGGGAAAGTTTCAGTCAGTAATGACTGAGGAGGCTGTAAAGGAGATCTTTGGGCTGCAACCAGTGTATTGTGAGCTGGACCCAGGCCCAACATGACTCTTGATAAGCTGTGTTGGGGAGCTGAGCCCTGTATTTGCTAGGATTATTCAATGTTCCTAGTCAGAGGAGGTCTTCTCTTCAGCACTGAAAATTGTGCTGGTAAGATTCCTTCTGAAAAACGCAACATTGGACCCTGATATCCTGGCAAACTACTGGCTTTTCTCTAACTTGACTCTTTTAGGCAAGGTCATTGAGATGGTTGTTGTATTGTAGCTGGAGACACACTTGATAAACTTTGCCATCTATGATCCTCTCCAGTCAGGATTTAGGTCAGAGTTCAACACTGAGACTGCTTTGGTCAAGGCGCATAATGACCTCCTCAGAGCAAGGGATAGAGAAGAGCAGTCAGTCCTTGTTCTCCTTGTTCTCTCCTCAGCGTTTGACACCATTGACCATGGACTTCTTATTGGTTCAACTCAGGGAGTACATGGGACTCTCTGTCAAAGAGAGTAGCTGGTTTGCATCCTACCTCAGGGGTAGGTCACAGAGGGTTATAATGGGTAGGTATTTCATTACGCCCAATGGACTTGTACTGTGGTGTACCCCAAGGGTTGGTTCTTTCGTTCATGTTGTTTTTGGTGTATATGCTACCCCTGGGTAGGATCATCTGGCAGTATAGAGTTGGGTTTCACTGCTATGCAGACAATATTCAGCTCTATCTGTCTTTTATACTTTAGGGTCATGGAACAGTAAATGTGCTGAACCGATGTTTGGCCAAGATCCAAGACTGGATGTCATCAAACTGGCTGAGACTCAACCCGGACAAAACTGAAGTACTAGTGATTGAGCCAGATAAGAAGGGGGGAGTGGCAGCATCTGGGATGGAAACAGGCTTTACCTTGGTATCTCCAGCCTTGACGCTGCAGAAAAGGTGAAGAATTTGGGTGTGATTGTGGATGACTCAGGTGTCAGCAATTGTCCCGAATGGCTTCTACCATCTGAGGAATATTAGCTAGATATGTTCCTTTATCCCTTCTGAGGACTTGCCCTCTCTAGTACATGCTTCTACGAACATACAAACATACAAAATTTCCATCAGATAAAGGCCTATGGTCTATCAAGTCTGCTCGATTGTGCAGCTAGCAGCCCTTATACTGCAGCTGCCCTCCTCCCTCCCCCCAGTGACCTTCCCCCTTACCCTGTCCCATCCCCTTTTGAAGCAGCCCACTGTTCTACAGGATACTTCCTCTGGCAATGTGTTCCATCCAGACACCACCCTCTCTATAAAAAAGTGTCTCCTCATTTCCCTCCAGAAACTTCCCCCTTCCAATCTCTGATCCAGCCTTCAAGTGTCCAGCCCCCTCCTTCATTTGAAAAAGGCCCTCCATGCCCATCTTATTTATTCCCTTCATGAACTTGAAGGTTTCAATTATGTCCCCCGTCCCTCCTCTCCCCCTGGGAGTACATGTTCTACTCTCTCAGCCTGCTCACACAAGGTAATGCTCCCTAGCACCTAGATCATTTTTGTTGCCCTGTGCTGCACCCCCTCCAGTAACCTAATGTCCTTCTTCAGGTACAGTCACCAGAACTGCACATAGTACTCCAGGTGTGGTCTAACCAGTGACCTGTATAGCAGCAGGATCACCTCCCTCTCCTGGAGGATATGCCTCTGGCAATACAACCCAGCATCCTGTTGGCCTTTGCAGCTGTCTTTCTACACTGTGCTGAGTTGTTCATTGCTCCTGTTATGATCACCCCCAGATTCTTCTCCTCTTCTGTTTTGGCTAGTTGAATCCTCCCCAGCTGGTAGCTTCTCCTTGGGTTTTTTGCACCGAAATGTAGCACCTTGCATTTCTTGGCATTGAACCCCAGCTGCCAAGTGTCTGACCAGGCCTCCAATTTTGCCAGATCATCTTGCAACCCCTGCTACCCTTCTAAGTCATCCACTACTGCTCCCATCTTGGTATAGTCTGCAAACAGACTGATCTTGCTCTTGATGCATATTGAGATGTCTGCTATGAAGATCCCAAACAATACCAGCCCCAGTACACAGCCCTGTGGTGTCCTGCTTGTCACCACCCTGGGAGATGAGAGCTATCCTCCCACCACCACCCTCTGCTATCTCCCTTGCAGCCAGTTCACTACCCATCCCACCATCTTCGCCCCCGCCCCTGTACCTTCCAGCTTACTTCCTAGCCTCCCATGTGGCACTGAATTGAATGCCTTACTGAAGTCCAGGTATAGGAAATCCACTGCAAGGCCACTGTTTAATTGCCTGGTTACCCAGCCATAGTACTCCACCAGGTTGGTCTGACAGGATCTGCCTGAAACAAACCCATGCTGTCTGCTGTCCTGCAGCCCATTATCCTCTAGGAGGGAAACCAGCCTCTCCTTCAGGATTGTCTCCATCAGCTTTCCCATGATGGATGTGAGACTTAACAGTCTGTAGTTCCCTTGCTCATCCTTGGAGCTGCCCTGGTGGAGGGGTACCACATGCTCATTCCTCCAGTCCTGATGTATACTCCCCGAATCCAGGGAGACATTGAACAGGTCTGTCAAGGGTTCTGCCAGGACTTCTGCCAGCTCCTTCAGCACTCTAGGGTGTATGCCATCTGGCCCTAGTGCCTTGTCCATCCTCAGTGCCCTCAAGCCCTCCAGTACTCTTCCCACAGGGATCTTCCCATCTGTCACCTCCCCCTGTGCCCCCCCTCCCACCCCTTGGGTACAGCTCCCCTTTCTCTTTAGTAAATACTGAGCAGGAGTACTCATTTAATGCTTTTGCCTGTTCAGCCCCTGTTTTTACCCACCTCCATCCCCCTTAATCTGTACTATTTGGTCCTTACAACTCCTCCTCCCTGATGTACCTGAAGAAGACCTTCTCCTCCTCTCTGATGCCGTGTGCTAGCCTGAGTTCCCTGGATGCTTTGGCTGACCTGACTGCCCTGTCATCTCCCTTGACGCCTTCAGGTATTCCTCTCTGTCCTGCCCTCTCCCTGTTTTTTTGTACCTTCTAAAGGTGGCTCTTTCCTTCCTTACTTTTTCCATAACCCTCCTGCTCACCCAGCTAGGCTTCTTGGCCCTAGCCCTCTTACTCTGGTCCCTTGTACATGTTACGGTTGCCTCCTCAATTCCCAGTTTAATGACCTCCCACTTCTGGTTAGTGTCCATGTTTGGATGCATCCTGGCCAGATACCCCATACTATGTCCCTCATCCTCCTGAAGTCAGCCCTCCTGAAGTCCAACACCCTTGTGCATTTTCCAACTCCCCATTTCCCCATGTTTATTGTGAACTATAATGAGTGGTGGTCACTCCTCACCAGCAGTTCCTCCACTCCCAGCTCCCTCACAAACTCACCATTTGCCAGCACAAGGTCCAGGATGTTCCCTAACCTGGTTGACTTGTTGACCATCTGCAATAGGAAGCTGTCCTGGAAGGCATCTAGAAGTGCCTGCTCCCTCCTATTCATGGTGGCTGGGGTACCCCAGTCCACTCCTGTCAGGTTGATGTCCCCCACAATCACTGTGCTGTCCCTCCTGCATGTCCTTCTGATCTGTCCCGCTAGTTTTCTGTCTAACTCCTCAGTCTGAGAGGGTGACATGTACACCACTCCCATCCTGAGGGTCCCATTTCTGGAGTCCTGGAGCTGCACCCATAATGACTCCATGCTGCACTCCTCCCCTTCCTCCTTGACACACTTCAGTCCTTCCCTCACTTACCACGCCACCCCCCCTCCTTTTCCTTTTACTCTGTCTCTATGAAATATCCTCTATACTGGGACTTCCAGGTCCCACTCATGCTAATTGGTGGCCCGTGTCTCGGTGATGGCCGCCATGTCCACCTCTCCATCTGCCATGAGAGCCTGTAACTCTGCTGTTTTGTTCCCTAGACTCCTAGCATTCAAGGTTACCACCCTCCACCCTGCTTCCTTTCTCTCTGTCTCCCTACTTGCTCTCCCTTTCTAGCATCCTCTCCATTTCTAACTTCTGTGACTTTATGGTTCAACTACTGTAATAACATTTACCTTGGGGTCAGTGGAGGTATGCTGCAGTGCCTGCAGTTGGTGTAGAATGCAGCTGTGAGGTTGTTGACCGGCCTTTTGAGGCCAAGTTATATTACTGCAGCACTGTGCAAACTGCACTGGCTGCAGGTTAAGTGGTGTATCTTCTATAAGGTTGGCTTGCTAACCTATATGGAGCTACACAGTCTAGGTCCATGCTACTTGTGCAAGCTCCTTCCTTACCTGCCAGCACACCCCCTCCATTACAATGAGGAGAATCTACTGGTTGTTCCCAGGGCCAGACTCAAAATTTCTGGGGACAGAGCCTTTGAAGCAGCTGGGCTGTTATTAGGGAACTTGCTCCCAAGGAACCTGAGGGAGGCCCCCCCAGTTGAAGTCTTTAAAAAAGGATTAAAAATTTTTCTCCTTGCTCAGGCTTTTGGTGTATGTAGTATGTTATTTATGAGAAACTTAGTTATTTTTTGTGCAATCTGGCTATTGGTTTATTTATTTATTTTGAGCATATGGTTGTAATTTATCATTTGTATTGTTTGTTTTTATAATTATGCACTAGATTATTTTAATGTTTTCTATTTCCTCCTTTGTACTGGTGCCCTGGACCTCTGGGGGAGAGTGCCATAAATAAATAAATAAATATACTACTAAGACAACGTTTACTGTCAAGAGCTACCACAAATGGCTATAATACCTTTGAAAGAACCTAACAAACTTATACTTAACCCAAGGCAGTGTTAATATTAGGAATAGAGTCCTTATAGGATTAATCAATTCCTGCTAATGCTGAATTAAAATCAGATAACATATCTTTAGGTATGGCCTTAGTACTAGAAAAAGGAAACTTTGATAATTTAACTGACCATTGGCAAGCCACAGGTTAGTGGTCACTAAAAACCTCGGGTAGCACACAGAGAGTCCAGTCAGGTCTAATGACCAAAATCCTGCTGAGTGGTGACTATGTGCCATATTTATAATTTAACCTAGTTGACTCCAGAGCCATTTCAGTGAGATTAAAATTATTTACTTAAAGTTTGTTAGTTTTACCAGCCATCATAGCCTAGAGGTAAAAAAGTAACAGCTGCAATCAATTTTTTTAAATTTACTAACAATAAATTGACCCTAAGGAATTCATAGCCAGGATCAGCTGACATAATGCTTAGTTTTGTTCCACTTAGATGGTCTTTTGGGTAGATGGCACAGTTACCACCACATTTCATAGTCCTGTCACATCTAAAAAATTTGTATACTCCCAAGGCAGCTGAAAATTCAGAGATTTAGGGGGGAAGCCATGTTTCTGTGGTTGTAATTAGGTCAGGGCTGGTAAAGTGTACCCCAGCCATGAACTATTACTATTATTCTATGTTTCCTCTGTTTTCCCCACTGGTTCTGTTACCCATATCCCACAATGCAATTTTGGGTGTTAACAAGGCAGCAGCCTTTGTCTGGCATCAAGGCTGGCGTGTGGCTGCCTTTACTGCCAGTGCTATTCTGTGAGCACCTGGAAGGGGGTGTGCGACTGATGTGAAGCCCACCTTTTCCTCCCTGTGAGCGGAGTGTCTCTCCTCTGAAGCATGTCTGATTCCCTAGCCAGATCCTAGATTCCAAGGCTTGACTGCAGTTGCTGGTCTCCAAGGTAACAGCGTGGTATGCTGCTGTACCACTAATCTGCCCCACAAAACTGTATTCTTAAAACAATTGGCAAGTGTTGCCTCCCCATAGCATGGGGGCTTACCTTTAGGGTTTCTTATAGCACCAGGAACAAACACCATCAATATGTCTTGGCCTATTATCTCCACCTGGTCCCCATCCCAGGACTTTGCAGCAGTGGGGATCAGGTGGTAAGAGCAGAGTGTGTCCTCAGTATTTGTCACCTTTGTACTTCATGTCATCTAGCTCATGCAACTGATCACAGTTCTGTGCCACTGGTGCAGAACTACATTGGCCATGAAGCTCACGGCATGGTGCACTTTCCAAGCCCCAGGAAGGTGAGGCTTGAATTTATACTAAACAGAGCCTCAGAGCACACAGAAAAGTTTCAGAGAAATTGGCAGGTTGAGAAATAAAAAATAAAAAATAAACAAATAGGGTATTGGCCATTCTGTACAACCCCGAACTCCAAGGACTTCTGGAAAAGGTGTCAGAGGGTTGGAGACAGCCAATGCATAGGCTCAGAAGAAATTGCAACAGAGCACTTCAGATTATAACATAGTGATTATGATCACATTGGCCATTCAACTTAATTGTGCAGGCTACATTTCCTTATCTGCTCAAGCATCAGGTCAAGAGCATTTAAACAACTCTGCATCAATTCTGAACCCCCTTACTCAGTTGTTTCCCTATACTTAAGCTTCTTGTGGTACCCTGGCATGGCTGTATGGGCTGCACTACTGCACTCCCGTATTCCTTATCTTACCTGGCTCTACCTCAGCTGTCATAACTCTCCTTGCAATTCGCACTTGTACACTTGTAATGTGTACTGTACACTTTCACCCTGTACCGTGTTTACCCTGTATAGTGTTGCAACCTTGCTGTAATATTGCCTGTCTGTCTTATCACACTTGTTATCTTGTATGCTTATGTTGTTATGGTGTATTTGTCCCCAGGATGCAACTGGAATCAAGCAGTACTCCGCTCAGTATGCCTTCTTGGTAAAACTATTAAATAAATAAACAACTGTGGTGCCCAATAACATTTAGGGAACTCCCAAAGGAAATTTGGGGAAGTAAATCTGGTGCATTAGTTCAGCGTAAAATCCACTAAGAAACTAATGGGGATGGAGGAGATACTGTGGGAACTGCATAATATTGTTTATTGATTTTCATAACCCTTACCCTTTCTTCCTTGTTTTTGCCTTCCCTAATAAATGTTATCACTTGTTTCCATTTTTTGCGATGAGAAGTACTATTGTTTATTGCTTAGAAATAGTCTTATTACACTGTTGGGTGGGACTGTGAGGGACTGGTCAATATTCCAATTCCTGTGGGGTAACGTATTGAATACTTCAAAAAACGTTCCCAACAGTAGGTGGAGACATCATATCACTATTTGAATAACCAGCTAACAAAACCTAAATCTATTCCACTGCTCTAAAGGGCAAAAGGCCCAAGACTCATCTTGATTATGGTATCACATGCCTAGTGAAACTGATACAAGGAAGGCTTATATTGGTATATTTCATCTTTAAACATAGGAAAAGCTCCCTCCGAGGAAAACATTTATAGCACATCATTAAACTAAGAATTTAGTTTACAAATTGCAAGAAGTTTGATAAATCATATAGCACGTATTTGTGTTTATTCATCTGCCATATTTTTTCTGACTGCAAATGATTTTGTGTGACCAAAATCTGGTTATGAAGAGAAAAGTAGTTAAGTGATTTAGTATTAGTTTAGGCATCACAATGGTTAGAAATATTTGCAATTCACCCTGGGCAAGCCTCTCTTTAATGCAAGCCTATTTACTTGTGTTACCTTATCTGAAAGTCTCCTTAATTTTTTTTCAAGTCAGAACTGCTCACTTTTCTATGAAGTTCTAAAAACTCACCACCCACCCCTGATTGAGGTCATTCTGGGTATGCTGCTTGCGCCACTCTAACCATATTGCATTGGAAACCTAAATAACATCAAATGTGTCTAGATCATGGAACCATCTGTAATGCTGTAATGCAGTGATTGCAATTTAATCTTTTTCATTATGGGAAAATATTAGAGAACATCTGTGTGATTGTTTAATTAAGTAATAGGAGGAATTAAAGTATTGCTTTGCCCTTCCAGTCATCCAGGCTATTGTCCAAGTTTCTTAAACTAATTGCATTTCATATGAGTAACTAAGAAAAAAAGATGAGGACCCTTCAGGATTGTTGCTTCTCCACTGTATTTCATTTGTTTTGCTTACCTTTCATTCCACTTTCAGGAAGCACAGAGGTCTAAATCAGGTCTTCTCCAGTCTGCCCTTGTCATGTTGTATGTCCTGTATCTTACCTGGTCTGCACTGACAAATATACCAGGTAAAAAACAGCAATATTCTAGCCTGACTGTTTTTGTTATTATTGTTATTATTTTATTTTTTTTTACAAAATCTTTTCTGCAGTTGACATCATAAAATAGCTTGGCTGACAGCTTCTTGCAATTTCTGATACCAACTGAGAGTAGACTCTGGTTGCGAATGAATTTTTAATGTACTGATTTAATATTAATTTAATGCTTTTGCAATATAACTTTCATTTATTACTGTTGCATACAGAATGAAAGAAAAACTAATGCAAAGATGATTTGCAACACCCAGATACTCTTAAGATAATATAAGACACCTCAAAGAGCAGCAACTCATTATGACAGCTGGCAGAGTACTACACTGTGCTCACTACAGCTCCAGGAATATCATGAAACTTTTATTGAGGTTCTGGTAGCACTGGTTGTCATATTTTTATTTATAATGCAATTAGAGTAAAGAAACAACAAACACTATGTAACATATGTACACACCGTTATACTTCTGAATGTATTTATCTGTCATAGTATTTCAATATCACTCTGCCGTCTTGTCACTCTGCTTGCTGTGCATTGTAGTTCAGGCCACAGAAAAAGGGATAGTCTTTAAACATAGGGCACATTTTAGCCATTGTGAAAGAGATGACAAGGTGGGTGCCAATCAACTCCCACCCAGCAAGGAGTTCCAGTACCATGGGGTTTCATGAACAATGTGGCATATATACTATATGTGGTATAATAAAACAGCTCAGAATAAGAGGACCTACTCCAGTGATAACATTATGGTCAAGCACATACAGTAAACCTTATAATCTTACTGTCAGTGAAACTTATAATAGTTTCCTCTTTGCAATCTTTTTGTGGAAGTGTGTGCAAAGTATGCAGTAAATGCTAGATAATGATCACTTGGCCCATCCAGTCAGCCCATATTTTCCTACCACCATTATTATGACAGACTGACTAAGTATGAAAAAAGTGAGGAAAAAACGAACATGTTCTTGTTAATGGGGAAAAATTCCCACTGAACTAGCACGTACTAACTTTAAAGTCAAGTAGTTAGTGGTATTTATTTAAATAAAAGCTATACTGCTTGATTGCTGCTCCCTGTTTGGGTTTACCCTATTTTCTGTGTTTGTTCTACAATTTGTAAGTCAGCCCTAGCCCTAATTGTGCTGTTTCACTTGCCTAGATAGCCTGCATTTTCTAGCCAGACACTGCCATTGCTGCTGTTTAAATTAATCTATGTTACTATCCTTGTAGGTCAGTTTCATCTCACCTGCTTGACAATTATGCATCTTGCCCTCTTCCTCTTCCTCTTCCTCTGCCTTCTTCTTCTCATTCTTCTACCTGTCTCCACTCTCTCTCTCTCTCTCTTTCTCCTACTACCAATGTCCCCACTCTCCTCTCCTCTTCCCCCCCTCTGCCCACTTGTCTCTCATCCACCCCTTCTCCCCTCCTCCCTTTCTATTCACTCTGGTCTCCTCTCTTCTCCTTTCCAGAACCTTGAGGTTCTCCACCAAGCCATCCTTTCCCTTCCTTCCGGCACCCTTTACTTTTACTGTCCTAGGGGGCGCAAGTCCCATTACATCCTTCTGCTCCTTATCCTGCTCCTCCTCCTAGCTGGAGATGTTTAAATTAACCATGTTCCATCCCTCTTCCTCCTTCCCCTTCTTTAACTCCCTCCTCTTCCTCAGCTCCCAAAGGCCTTAGCATTTTTCATCTCAGTTCTTGGAGCCATCTCCCTAAAATTGATCTCCTCAATGTCTGGGCCTCCCAGTACTTTACTGATCACCTCTGCATTTCAAAATCTTGGCTTTCCTCCAGAACACCTGACTCTAGTTTGACACTCCCTAAATACCACCTCTTCAGGCAAGACCATAGCATAAAGGGCTGTGGTGTTGCCCTTTATGTGTGCACCACAGACTCTTCCACTCCATCACTCTCAGGGAGTCGGTACTCTCATCCCATGAGTGTCTTGTAATAAAGCACTCCTTTTCTTCCACCGTATCCATCGTTGTCAGGGTTTTCTATGCCTTTCCTAAAATCTCCCCTTCTTAACCACTTGATGATTTCTCTGCTCTTACTTCCCACTTCTCCCTAGTGAACGCATCCTCCTTGGAGACATTTTTATCACTTGGTTCGCCCTGGTCTCCAGGCTGACAGGGCTGAGTCTCTAAATCTTACCAAACCCATTACGGAACCCTCCCAGCTCAATCTGTACTCCTCTATCCACACCCTTCTGGACTGGGTTCTTTCCTCACACCCCTACTGCATCATTGAACCGGTACTTTGCCAGATGCCTTCAGCAAAAATTGTATGACCTTTAGTGTCAGGAGTGTCCATCACACTCCGGCCTCCCCCAAATATATTTTGTCTAGGCCCCTTCAGTCACTTAATGTTGGTGGCCTCCTAAATGATGTTGCCGAAGCTGACTGGTTCCCCATCTTCTCAGACCCAAGATTGACGTGGCTCTCTCCCTGTACCACTCTAAATTTACTTACATCTGGGACAAGCATGCTCCCCCTCAGAAAATTCAAAGGTTAAACATTCCCACCACTACTGGATTACACCCAATCTGTTTGACCAGTGCAAGTGCAGTGATGAATCATGGGCCCACTTCAAATTATTCGCTCCCTGCCTGACCTGCTGTCCTACAGGGCACTTCAAAATTCATGAATGAAGGCTGTCCATGTCACTACATCTCACAATTTCAAATCCAACCTCCAGAATAATCTTAACTCTCCTGCAAAATTCTGGAAGGTTATTCACTCTCTTTTTGACCCTCTACCCTGTCTGCTCCCCCAGTTTTCATGATAAATGATTCACCTGTTTCTGACCCTCTTTCTGTTGCAGCGCACTTTAATTAATGTTTGTACTTCTTGTGCTTTCCACTCTCCTCGCCAGTACCACTCTTCTCCCCTCTCTTTCATTCTCCTCTCCATCCAACCCATCCCTGGGGTTTTTCACCCCCCCCCATACCTCCTCAAGAAGTTTTGCTTGTATTTTCCTCACTCAACTTGTATAAATCTAGTCCTGATGAGCTGGACCCTAAATTTGTCCATTTTTTAGCATCTGCCATCTCCTCTCCCCTTATACACCTTATCAAACTCTTCATCTTCTTCTGCACTGTCTCAGAGTCTTGGAAGATTGCCAGTATTGTCCCCCTTCACAAAGTGGGTGCCCCTTCTCCCTTGGCAACTTCCACTCTATCTTCCTTCTCTGTTCTCTTGCAAATCTGCAAGAGGAACTAGTCTACTCTATGCTGGCTAACTCCCTCTACTCTTCAAACCACCTCTCTCCTTTCCAGTCTGGTTTTAGAAAACATCACATCACTGTCTCCTCCCTGCTGTGTGTCACTGACTCCATCCTCTCTGGAATGGATTAGGGACACATCACAGTGGCTATTTTCATTGATCTGGCCAAAGTCTTTGACTCAGTGACCCACCTATTCCTCCAGGACAAGCTGAGGTCTGCCGGCTTTTCAGCAACTGTTATCAACAATTTCTCTTCCTCCCTTACTGGCCATCAACAGTTAGTACAGGTAGGAGATGCCCTGTCCCCTTCCCTTCCAATTCAGGCTGGGGTCTTACAGGACTCCATCTGGGGTCCCATCCTTGTTCCCATCTTATTGAATGACCTCCCCTCAGCTTGTGCCAACTCACATACCCACATGTATGCAGATGACACAGTCATCTACACCTCTGGCCTCTTGGCCATGGCTGTGGAAGGATTACTCCAGTTAGAATTCCACAGGGTCTTGCATTGGTTCCACTCCAACCAACTCCAGGTCAACACTAACAAAAAAAGTGTCTTTGACCTTTGGCACCAGCCAGGAACTGGCCAAACTCTCCACCGTCCCTGTCTTTACCACTCTGGATGGCACCACTCTTGAAGTGGTTTCATCCTTCATGTACAGTACCCATTCACATAAATGACAACTCCGCCCACACTCACTTGGGTGCCCCATGAGACCCCTTCCACACACACATGGGTGCCCTGTCCCCATTCATGCAAATGACAACACCCCCGTGCACACATATGGGTGCCCCATTCCTCTTCATGTACATGAGACCCTCCAAACACACACATGTGTGTCCCATCCCCATTCATATACATGGGACCCCCGAACACACATTGGTGCCCTGTCTCCTGTCCTCATGTGTATGACACCCTTCAATCCCTGATTCAGGCACCCCTGCCCCTTCATTGGAGGCCAGTGGCCCCCCAACCCTTGCAACACAGACAAAACCACCCCCATCCCTGTACCTGAAAGTCAGTGCCACAGTGATGGAAGGCAAGTGACACATTCCTCTGCACACCTCCTTGGCCACCCACCATCCAAATGATGCTGGGAGCATGCTGCTTATTTATAGGTGTGTTTCCAGCATCATTTGGATGGTGGGTGGCTGAAGAGGTGTGCAGAAGGATGTGCCACTCACTGTCTATCACCATGGCACTGACTTTCAGATATGGGGGATGGTGGTGTTGGTGTCATGGGGAGGTGGGGGACCACTGCCCAACAATGAAGGGGCAGGAGTGCATGGATCAGGGGTCTGGAGTGTGTATCACATACTTGCATACAGAGGACATGCACCAATGTGTTGGGGATCCTCATTTATGTGACATGGGATGGGGCACCCATCTGTGTGTGTGTGTGTGTGGGGGGTCTCATGTACATGAACAGGGATGGGGCACCAATGTACGTGTGGGTGGGTTGTCATTTACATGAACGAGGATGGGGTACCTGTGTGTGTGTGTGTGTGTGTGTGTGTGTGTGTGTGTTGTGTGGGTGTGGGTTGTCATTTACATGAATGGGGATGGGGTACTGATGTGTGTGTGGGGGGGCATTGTCATTTACAAGAACAGGAACAGGGCACTGATATGTGTGTGTGGGGGGGGTTCTTCATTACATGAATGGGGATGAGGCACTGATGTGTGTGGGGGTGTGGGCTGGTATATGGGACAGGGGCAGGGTTTATGTTGCTGGGGGTTACACCTTGTGCCAGGATCGGGCAGGGGTTCTGTGTGCACGTGGCACATATGGCACTTGTGGCTGGGTCCCTCCTGCCATATCCACTACCCTCCTATGGCCCCCTATGCACAACACTATGCACCTTTGTGAAAGGTGCATAGGGTTGACATGCTTCCCACTTTGTCCCGGACTGCCCTAGCACATAGCTATCCGGGTGGCCAGGGAATCGGGTGCACACCTGGCCAGTGCACATTTGGTGAATGCTGCCAGGGATCCATGGAACCCCCACTGTGCAGTATTCATGCTTATGAATACCTATGTGCCCAGTTTACGAGGCATGTTGGCATATATTTGTAAAATCAGTTGAGGGATGACAACATATGACTAGGTTTAATGTTCTCTAATGTAAAACTGGAACATTCAGTTAATTCTTTTAATTTAATTAGGTTGTTACACCTATGACATCCTGTAATGAATTATGCTTTGTATCTCATTTGCTTTCACTCTGTATTTCCACCTTAGTTGTCTATATTGTATGCAACTGCTTTTCTGCTGGGCTAAATTACATTGGTGCATGCAATTGTCCTCCTTGTGACCCCCATGGAAACAAGGTGCTACATCTCATGGAGTTATCCTAGTCAGAGAAATTTCAAACAAAGAAATAAACTCTAATTTTCCAATGTGCAACCAATAAGAATGGGAACATTCAGCACCCAATAATTTCATACAATTACTGATGACCCCCTTTTTCACACAGTAAAAAGGCCTCTTTCAAATGCCATAATAACCATAAAACTGGTTATTATGGTGTTCTCAAAACTGGTTTTTGGCATTTAGTGTTGCTAATTTGTAGTGCACCACCTCACTGGTTGTTACTCTGTGTGTGGATGGGCCAAAGAGCTGAAGAAACATCACAACTCCATCCCTGCTCACACTATCTCCATTTGTCGGTTAGGGACGACCCACTAGTACGAAGATCTTTTTTTTTTTTTTATATTTACCTGGTTGATCCCACTGTTACATTTTAAAAAACTTGTATCTGGTTGCTCCTGCTGTTCACCAGCTTCGGGAGATAGTGCGAGCAGGGATAGTGCTGTGGCTGACTACTTAAGTGTGATTACGATCAGGATTCAAAACTGTAAGTTAAACAAAAAGGAAAAACAAAATGTCCATACTGGAGAGGGAGGGAGGGAATGTGCGTGTGTGTGTGTGTGTGTGTGTGTGTGTGTGTCTGTGTGAGGAGCAGAGGGACTGAATAAGAGGCAGCAGGGATTACAGCTGAACTGCTTCACTAACTTTCTTTCTGCAGCATTGACTCCCTGCACCAGTAATTATAACAAATAAACGATGGGCAAGTGTGCGTTTATGGATTTTTTTGCACACCCGTGGTGTGTGATGACCTACTTTATTTATTTAAAATGTTCACCAGGAAGGGCATATTGAGCAGACAATGCTCATTTCTAGATGCGTCCTGGGGGGAGAGAAACAATGGAAGTAGGTACACATTATTTAGAAAATATTTACAAATAATTACAGCCATATAAACCTGTTGATGTTGGGTCAACACACACCTGGGGAGTGTAAAACAAATCCATAACACGCTTGCCTGTCCATTATTCTCTGTATCTTCCAAGTCTCCCTACTTTCAAGGAGTCTCTGATTTTGCCATTTTTCTGAGAGTCCCAGTTTTTAGGGACATACATGAGCTGATGCCATAAAAAACATCAGAGTTAAAGAACCGACTATTCCTCTTGTCTTTAATGCATTTTTAGCCCCTTAGATTCAGTTAGGCATATACATTAGGGCCTTGTCAAAATCTCTCTGATTTTAGTGGTCAAAATCAGGAGCTCTCCCTCATTTGAGGAGTGCTGACTTGGAAATTCTGTAATTTGTGTCTTTGTGTTGTAGAATAGCATAAAATAACTATTTTCACAGTAATGAAGTTAACTGTTTGCCTGAATAATGGTCAATGTTTGCTTTAGCCTATTTTTATTTAAGCTTTAATACTTGTCATTTTCTACTATCAGGTAATCTGTACTGCATGTTCAAGAGACACTTTGGATCAGATCACCACTTTGGATACCAGAGCAAACAGCAGGCAGTAGAGCAATGTAGACCAAAAACACTTTTTAAATAGGAATATATGTGACTACATGCATGTTATGCGTATTAGCTCAGCATACAGTCCTCAGGGAAAGGGCACAGGGAACATTTATTAGATCTAGTAACTGTTTCAAAACGTAGATTTTGTAAGTTTCTTTCCCTTCCTGTTTGCCACATACAGTAGGAACACAGTGAACAATATGGGGCGCTACAGTACCTGATAATGCTGGTTTAGTGCAAGACAGTTGGGGGCAGTATGAAAAAGTGTGCCTAGTCTGCAGAGCTGAGAACATGAAGACCCTTCAGGTGTGAATGCAGTACCACAACTGCCACTAACTCACCCTATGATAATCCTATCTCTTTTCCATCTCTGTGTTGTTTAAATCTCCTCAAATGTCTGAAATGGCAGCAACATTCTTTCTACTCCCTCTCCTGGTTTATAACACATTTTGTATGAAACGTAATATATAAAGACACATTTATTTCCTTTTTTGCTAATTTTTCTACTGTAGATGAAATGCAGTAAATACTGAGATGACCCCAAGAGGGAGTCCATAAATGAGTTTATGCCTGCCAGGTGACACAGTGCATATTCTGGGCTGGCCACCAATTAGGATGGAAGTTTGGCATTTGTCCTTGAATAGAACCTTTTTTCCCCCTTTCTTTCCTATAATATCTGCTATTCTGTGTCTGTACTCCTGCTGTTTGGAGTATTACTGGTTTTAACCCCCACCACCTCAATTTACATAGAAAGGCCTCTCATCTTCAAATATACCTGCAGGGAACTCCTAGAGCTAGCGAGATCTGAGTGTTTGTGAGGGGTTTCTTTAGTCAAAGGGTTCCATTTGTTTTAAATGCAAGTCCTGTAAATCTTAGATAAAGAACAAATACTGTACAGTAAAACAAAACTACAGAGAGAGAGAGAGAGGGAGAGAGAAAGAAGTGTTATGAGAAGCTATATATTTCAATAAAAACCCTGAGAGATGTCTACAAATAGAGTTTAAAATGTTTAAAATGGGGGAAGTTTACAGATGAGGCCTACATTTACCTGCTGGGAGCATGTGGGCTCTGCTTGCTTCCAGCTTGCTTTAGGGGATTGAGAAAAAAACTTTTGTCCTTCATTTGAGAAGGGCTTGAAGCAGTGCTTCCAGTTAAATGACTTGTTTTTCCAATACTAACTTGTATGACAGTGGAAGGTAGACTACGGGGTTAGAAATCCTGTAGTAGAGTTTTAAAGTTAGATAATGCTAGGTAAGCATGGCTGTAAAGGGTTCTACGATGCCAGTTCAACAACACTTTTGTCGACTGGCATCTCAGCGACGGGATTTATGTGGACCGCAAGTTGCGGTAAACATAAATCCCGTATTTATCCCGGTCCTGTTTTTCTAAAGGGGGGCTTCTCCCCCTGAACCCCCCATACTTTGGATTATCAACTTCAGTTGGAGTTGATTCAGGAAGGGGGTGCAGGACTGGGAGACAGTGTGCCCCTGTCTCGGGCACACCAACACTGTGAACTGTTGGCAAACTGTTGATTTTGCCAATGGCGAGGTATGTCACTGTGTTGGTGTTGCCATCAGGTCGGCATACTTCTGTAAAGCTGAGGGGAAGACAGTTTTTGGGATAACTGCAGATGGGATAAATGATGTCTACCTGGAGCATCAGAGAGAGTCGTCGAGTATAATGCTTCAGAGAAAAATACAAACTGACATTTAGTATACCTAAAGGTAGCATACAGGGGAGACAGTTGGTACAAGGAGTAGTGTGCAGAATCCTTAAAACGAATACAGGGAAACAACAAAAGTCTAATTTTGTTGACTTTATTTATTAAACACACCATACTCTCTCTCTCTCTCATATGCACAAACTCACCAGAAAGCTTTAGATGTAGCAGCATTCAATTCATGTTGCAATTATGTTAAATATACTACCCCAAAAATTGAGGTGGCTTGTTATTTATTTAGTTTTTTTACCAGGTAAGTGCACTAGACAAATATTTACCTATTTTTAGGCACAACCCAGGAGAGATACATACAAAGGATAAAGGTTTTCATGGAGACAATGCATTACATAACATGAAATTGAGCAATAGAATAGCGAAACTTGAATACTAAAATGACATTTCAGAGGGGAGAGCAATTACAGTTAGAGGAAAACAGCTTATGTAAAAACCCAAACATTGCATGCATCAGTAAGTTATATCTGTCATTTCAGCAGTGCAATACCTTGCTAACAATGCATCAAACCAGGGAGAATATAAACTGTCCAGAAAGTTAAGTTCTGCCATATTATCCAATGGACATGATGCAGCCCCTTTACTAACCTAGTATCATCAGAATCTTATTTTGTGGGTGGAACCATGTCTTGAGGCTCAAGAGAAGTGCAGGGGTGTGAAACAAAGACCAGGTTAAAGTCTTCTTGAATGCTATGAGAAAAAGTTTTTAAATGGTTTATTTACAACCTGGGGCAGGTAGCACCGTAATGAAACTTGCTTGCCCTGATTAAATGTTAGCAGTTCCATAAACATGGTTCTATCACACGTTTATTTCCTGTATGTTGACCTACAACACACAAACTGATTTACTGATTTCCAGCAAGAGGAAGAGAACAGTTTATTTATTTAAGATTTTTGGTTGGCATTAGTGCATTGAGCAGGGGCTCAATTTCAGGTGCAATTGGGGGGAGTGGCACAGTGTAGCACAAGGTGGGAGGAACATTACAATGTAACACAACATGGAAACATAGGGTCTGATTCACAAAGGTCGGCACAAGCTGTGCCAGTCGCCAGTGCCCAAGGCACCCTGCACCTGATTCACTATCAGGTAGGGTCCCAGCAGCAAAGTTCTGCAGCTTGCGGCAACCCTGGCCCTGCAGCAAACAGTCAATGCATCTGGAAGGTGTGCCTCAAGCAGTGGGGCTGCTGTGTGGTAATAGCACCATGGACAGCAGTCCCTGGTGGCTAGCGGCACCCTAGCCCCAGTCCACTTGTAACAATAAATTCCGTGTCCCTGATGTCCCTGTTGGCTTTTGCCTCCCCAGCTCTGATCCCCATTTATTAAAAAAAATCCATCTCTCTGGTGGTCTAGCAGACCCCCATC
This sequence comes from Neoceratodus forsteri, assembly GCA_016271365.2. Taxonomy (NCBI): domain Eukaryota; kingdom Metazoa; phylum Chordata; order Ceratodontiformes; family Ceratodontidae; genus Neoceratodus; species Neoceratodus forsteri. The sequence continues at coordinate 1,072,813,910 of CM057455.1, read as the reverse complement.
CAGCCCCGATCCCTGCTTATTATAAGAAACACAATATCCCTGGTAGTCTAGCAGACCCCCCACCCCACTACCACGGCAGGCAGTGCCCCACCATCCCATCTTCCTTCCCTGAGCTGGTGCCCCATGAAGCCCTCTGCTCCCCACCACAGCAGGGCGCTGACTGAGCTGTTCAGGAGTGTATTGTATACAGTACATGTGGGCTGTCAATGAAATGAGCATGTACTGCATGCAATACTTTCCTTTACAGCTCAGTCAGTGCCAGGCTGTGGTTGGGAGTGGAGGTCTGTGCCAGGTGCTGGCTCAGGAATGGGGCAGTGGGGTGGTGGGGCACTGCCTGCCATGGTGGGGGTCCACTAGACCACTAGGGACATTGTTTTTCTTATAATAAATGGGTATCGGGGTTGGGGGTCTACTAGACCACCAGGAATGTGGATGATTTTTAAATAAACTGGAATCGGGGCTGGGGGAGGACTGCTAGCCACCAGGAATGTGGCATTTATTGTATATTACAAGGGGATTGGGGCTGAAACATTGAAACATAGACTTTGATGGCAGATATGGACCACTTGGCCCACCTAGTCTGCCCGTTTCCCTACCTAGAGGATAAGCTGCAGATCCTAGTTATCCAACAGCCTACTTTCTCCTACCCTCCCCCACTAGAATTACCTTATGTCTGTCCCATGCATTCTTGAATTCACTCACTGTTTTTGACTCTATGACCTCCTCAGGAAGGCCATTCCATGCATCTACAACCCTTACTGTGAAGAAATACTTCCTCACATTATCTTTGAGCCATCCCCCCCTCTATCTTCAAATTGTGCCCCCTTGTTCTTGCACATCTCTTTTTCTGAAAGATGCTACCCTCTTGGACTTTGTTGATTCCCTTGAGGTATTTGAAAGTTTCTATCATGTCCCCCCTCTCCCTCTTTTCCTCGAGGCTACACATCTTAAGCTCCTTTAGTCTTTTTTCTTATGTTTTCTGGTGCAGACGCTGCACCATTTTAGTTGCCCTCCTCTGGACGGCCTCCACCCTGTCAATGTCTTTGCGGAGATGGGGTCTCCAGAACTGTACACAGTACTCCAGATGTGGTCTTACCAATTGTCTGTACAGAGGGACAACAACTTCCTGTTTTCTACGGTGATGCCTCTCCCTATGCATCGCAGTATTCCCCCAGCCCTCCTTACTGCCTTCTCACATTGCTGGCCCACCTTTAGGTTGTCTGATATGACTACCCCCAGGTCCCTTTCCATTTTTGTTGTTGTCAGTATCTAACAACCTATTGTGTACTCTTCCTCTGGGTTTTTTGTTTCCTAGGTGCATTACTTTGCACTTCTTTGCATTGAATCTAAGCTGCCATACATTTGACCAATTCTCCAACCTTGCCGAGTCCCTTTTCATCCTTTCCACCCCACCTTGTGTATCAACCCTGTTGCAGATCTTTGTGTTATCTGCAAAGAGACATACTTTCCCTTCCAGTCCCTCTGCAATGTCACTTATAAAGACATTAAAAAGGAACAGACCCAGTACTGAACCCTGTGGTACCCCACTAGTACCCCCCCTTTCTTCACTGTGGAGTCCATTTACTATTACCCGTGTGTCCTGTTGTCCAGCCAGTGCTTTACCCAGGCTACCACCCTGGGATCTACTCCCAGGCTGGGGGAACTGCTAGCCACCAGGGACATGGAATTTATTTTTATAAGTAGGGATCAGGCTGGGGGGGGGGTGGCTGCTAGCCACCTGGGACATATACTAATTTTATTTGAAAGGAGATTGAGGGGGGGACATGATACATTGCTGAAAATGTCTACACCCTTCCAAAGGACACACTTCTAATTACCCTTAGACCAGCCCTGGCATGTCTAATGGCACTTAGAAATTTGCCTTCTGAGAGGGTTTTGTGAATCCTGACTTGGGGATATGGCAGCCTGCTTCTGCCACCATGACGCAGCCCATTTTGTGGCACAAGGCTGCAACAAGCCCCCTTTGGTGTAGGCAGGCTGCCTTTGTGAGTTGTTCCTAGTGCAATTTTTGGTACAAGCCGCTCTTCGCACTATTCTTTGTGATGCAAGCCCCTTGTGCCATTCAGGAGAGCTTTCTGAATCAGGCCCATATAATTTATCATCAGAAAAGGACTGCTTGGCCCACCTAGTCTGTTCAGATGGTCCCTGCTTAGTTTGTCTATGCAGACCCTAACTGGTCTCCAGCGACCCTCCCTCCTCACTGCATATTTACTAATACTTCCCTATGTCTACCCCATGCATGCTTGAAGCCTCCTGCTGTTTTTACCTCCACCACTTCTTCTGGCAGTTGCTTCCAGGCCTTTACCACTCTAGCAATGAAGTAGTACTTCCTCATGTCCCTCTTATCCCCCATTCAGCTTTGTTGCATGCCCTCTGGTCTACTGCACTTTCTCATTTGAAACAGACTCCCCTTCTGCACCCTGTTCAACTCTTTAAGGTCCTTGTAGGTATCTGTCATGCCCCCTCTTGCTCTCCTCTCTTCCAGGGTATACATGCGGAGATCCCTCAGTCTCGCTTCACAGGGCTTTTGATGCAGGCTCCGCACAATCTTAGTTGCCCTCCTCTGGGCTATCTTTACCCTATCTATGTCTTTTCTGAGGTGCGGCCTCCAGAACTGGACACAATACTCCAGGTTGGGTCTCACAAGTGAGCGATACAGTGGTAACAGTACCTCCTCCTTCTTCCTGCTGGAGGTACCTCTTGCTATGCACCCCAGTGTCCCACTGTCCCTATCTACTGCTTTATTGCACTGCCCTGCTACTTTTAAATATGATGACCCCAAGGTTCCTTTACTGCTTAGTGACTGTCAGTATCTCCACCCCTCAATCCTGTACTCAGCTGCTGGGTTCCTATGCCCTAGGTGCATTAGTTTGCACTTTTCGGCATTGAACTTCAACTGCCATGCTTCTGACCACTCCTCAGATTCCCAAGTTCCCAAGGCATTCTCTCCTCCCCTCCTCCCTGACCATCTATTACAGATGTTGGTGTTATCTAAAAAAAGGCATACATTCACTTCCAGTTCTTTAGCAATGCCACTTATGAAGACATTGAAGAGGATTGGTCCCAGTAGTGAGCCCTGCGGCACCACACCGGTCACTCTCCCCTCATTAGAGTGAATGGTATTAACCACCACCCTCTGTTGCCTATCCATTAACCAGTTTATTACCCAGTTCACCACTTTGGAGCCCATCCCTAGGCTGCTCAATTTCTTTATCAGTTTCCTGTGTGGCACAGTGTCGAAGGCCTTGCTAAAGTCCATATAAGCGACATCCAATGCCCTACCTGATCTAGTTCCCTGGTTATTTAGTTGAAGAAATCAGATTAATTTGGAATGACCCCTCCCCAATGAACCCATGCTGTCTTTAGTCTTGTAGCCCATTGGATTCAAGATACAATGCAGTGACTGTCACACACTGAAAAACTTCTTAATACAATCCCAATAAATAGGTACCAAAAGTCAGGAGGTAAAATTAGTCAATAAAAAAATGCTAAAGAGATGATGAACAGCAGCGACCAAAAAGAATTAGGGCCTAGGACCCACTATTGTGCTGTGCATGCTGCAGTCGGCTGTCTCTCTAACTACTAGGAGACTGTGAATCTGTACACCTGGGCATCCAAGGTACACTTAAAAGACTTCCCAGGATACATCACTAAATTATTCTGTATATCTTACAGCAGCTATTCACTCAGAAAAAATAATTACATACTCTGGGATGTCCAAAAATATGCTACACAGATTTGAAAATCTGCAATCAGCTGTTTCATCCCTATTTCGTGGAACTTGTTGCAAGCCTCACTAAAACTCACCTCTTTGGTCAGTCTCAGAACCTTCAAGGTGCTCACTGAAATATTATATTCTGCAACCTGATCTTGTGGCTAGACTAACTTTCAATGCACTATGCATACCCAATTGGTATCCAATTATATGGTGTAACCCCTAGTTGGGACCTCTAAAAGGCAAGGAACCCTTTTTAATTTCTAATAATTATGTTTTGTTACTGTTCCTCCAACTGCTTCCTTCATTCTGCAGACATTGTTTTGGGATTTGGTGGCCAAAGGACAACACCAGCAGTAATCTCCTGGATGTGCTCTACTCTTGTGGGTCTATCACCCTCTCCCGCACCACTTGGAGCAAGCGGTTCAGATGCTTTGCTGGGGCTGGACCAAGCATGTTTGCAAGGTTGCTAAGACATGATGGATCAGGTCACTAGTAGCGATTACTGTGTAAAACACAAACTACTACTAGGTAGTTCCTCTGCATGCTGCTTTAATTTGTGTTTGTGGAACAGCAATAATACACATGCCAACCCTACCAAGTATACTGTACCACAAAAAGCAGCAGCAAATAAAACAAGTTCTGGCCAGAGGCATAAGGGCTGTGACGAGCTGCCAAGTGACCAAAGTTACAGGTGTGCACAGAAATTATGGAATGCCCGGCTATAACTTGTTTATTTTCTGGAGGTGTTGCACCAAATTTTCAACATAGCCTTTTTTGGACTCCTCCTCTTGAAGAGTGCCAGTGTCATTTTGTTCACTTGTCCCAAAAGGTGATTTTGCGCCATTATGTGCTACAGGTGTGAAAACACGTGTCTGGCTGGATGTGAAAAGTGACAGCTGCACTGTTAAAATGGAAGCATGCAAAAATGGCAATGTTAAAAATCTGGAGTGAAAGTATTAAAAATTGGTGAAGCTAGGAACGTGCATAAAAATTGTGCAATGCACGATCATAATGCAGTCATTTTTGGGAGTTTGTTCACCAAATTTGCAACATGGGCTGTTTGGGACCCCACCTCATAAAGAGTGGCACTGTTGTTTCATTAATTGGTCCCGAAAGGTGATTCCACACAGCGACCGCAAAATCACCTTTCGGGACTGAGTAACAAAATGACGGTGACACTGGTCATGAAGTGGGGTCCCAAGAACACCATGGTGAAAATTTGGGGCTAAAAGTAAAACAAAATGGGCGCGTTATCAACCTAAGTCGAAAATCCCATTGAATGCTTTTATAGCATGCTTATCTTTGATTCTTCAGTTTGTGGTTCGGCTTTGATGAGTGCAGGCGTGTCCCAGTCCAGAAGATGACAGCACAGCCTTCCAGAGGTAAGTATGGGGGTGCAGAGAGGTGGAGTGCTCAGTGGGAGGGTGGGGATGGGGAGGGAGGACTGGGCGATGATGAGGGACTGTTTTCTTTTCACAGGTTAAAAAAAACACGTTGGGGGAAGGTTTTCTTTATTTACAGGAATGAAATATATACATTGAAAATCTGGAAATCAGGAGAAAACATTGACATGCTGGTATACATAGGGACTAGTGATCTCACCAGTCGGTCAGTTATGGAGACCAGAGAATGCCTGACCAGACTGGGAAACAAACTGTCATCCATTTCATCCAGCATCTCCATCTCTGAGATCCTGCTGGTCTGGCAGAGGGGGGCAGATGGACGGAAGGCCAGAGAAGGGGAGATAGGGGGGCTAAACATGTGGCTCAAGGGCTGGGTGTCAGGAAAAAGGACACTCATTTGTAGGTAACTGGCAACAGTTTTGGGAGCAAAGGTTTTTTAAATTTGATGGACTGCATCTGACTGCAGTGCAGTGGCTGTGGAGCAGCAGTCTTCCGGGAGATGTTCTGGAGGATGCGGTGTTGTCCCATCTGCAGGCACCTCTCTGGGCTGAGGGAGGAGGTTGCTCATCTCCAGGCTGAGTTGGCCAGGATTTGTGGGACCTTTTATTCCATCCAGGGACCACCAGTACCACTGCCGTTGCCTCTGAGGTTGCCAAGAAAGAGGAGCAGTTGGACCACAGTGGGCTCAGGGAGGGTGAGGATGGTGGAACAGAGGCACATCCCTCCAGTTGTACATCTCCACAATTCCTATGCCATTCTGGCAAAGTGTGGTTCCTCTATGGAGGCACTCACAGTGGAGACAAAGGAGGATGCTGGGAACCTCCACAAAGGAGACCCACATGAGGGTGGCATGGGACCCCACAGGGGAAGAAAACAACTCCTGGTGGGGTATTCCATTGTTAGAAAGGTAGAACTGGGGGAAGAAGGAGAGAGGGACATAAGGTGCCTGCCTGGCATCATGGCTTGGAGGGACAGGGAGCGAATCCTCAGGATTGCCGGAGCAGCTGCATAGGGGAGGGAGTTGAATGTCATTGTCCACCTAGGAACAAATGACCTGGCTAAGAAAGGGATTAGAGCAGTGCAGGAAGAGTTCAGGGAATTGGGGAGCGGTCTTAGACAAGTAGCACGCATGGTAACCTTCTCGGTGGTGCTGCCCATCTATGGCGTAGGAGAGGCTAGGGTGTTCTGCACCATGGGATTCAATCAGTGGTTGAAAAACTGGTGCAGAGCTCAGGGATTTGGCTTCATTGGGAACTGGGGGTTCACCTGGAATGATGCAAGCCTGTACTGGCATGATGGCCTGCATCTGTCCAGGAGGGGAACCAGGATCCTAGGTGATAGGTTTAAATGCTTCATTGGCAAACATTTAAACTAGCCAAGGGGAGGCACTGGAAAGGGCAGGAAATCCTAGCCCCAAAAATCCTGGTAATAGTCTGATGGTAAACACCAACATGGGGTGTTGATAGGGAGAAGGGCAGGGGTAAATGGGGAAAGTGATAAAGGCAAGAAGGACAGGGATGGGGCAAAAAGGAGTAAGGCCATCAGGAAATGGAGGGTAATGAGTACCAATGCCCGTAGGCTGGGCAACAAGCTCCCTGAACTGGTGGCCTTGATGGAAGAGGGATGCTTGGATATCGTAGCAGTCACAGAAACATGGTACACAGAGAACCATGACTGGGATGTTAACATACCAGGGTACATAACCTACAGGAGATACAGGCAGTGGAGAAGAGGTGGAGGAATATCTCTCTATGTAAAGGAAGAGACAAAAGCAACTGAACTAAAGAGTAAACAGGGAGGAGAGGAGGCATTGTGGGTCACCTTGGAGACTGGAAAGGGCATCACAATCTGCACAGGGGTTGTGTACAGACCCCCATGTCAGGGGAAGAGAATGGACAAGGATATGATAGAAGGCATTCTTAGGATGGCAGACAAAGGGGACAAAACTTCCTCACATTGCCTCCTCATACAGCTTCTCTTGCAGACCCTGCACCATTTTAGTTGCCTTCCTCTGGACTGCCTCTATCCTGTCTATGTCCTTGAGGAGATGGGGTCTGCAGAACTGGATGCAGTACTTCAGGTGGGGTCTCACCAACTGTCTGTACAGAGGGATAACAACTTCCTGTTTTCTGCTGGTGATGCCTCTCCCTATGCATCCCAGTACATAGAAACATAGAAACATAGACTTTGATGGCAGATAAGGACCACTTGGCCCACCCAGTCTGCCCATTTCCCTACCTACTGGATAAGCTGCAGATTCCAGTTAACCAACAGCTTATTTCCTGCAACCCCCCCCCACTATAATTGCCTTATGTCTGTCCCATGCATGTTTGAATTCCTCCACTGTTTTAGACCCCACAACCTCTCTAGGAAGGCGGTTCCATGCATCCACCACTCTCTCCGTGAAAAAGAATTTCCTCACATTACCCCTGAGCTGTCCCCCCTCTGACTTTAAATTGTGCCCCCTTGTTCTTACACATCTCTTTTTCTGAAAGATGCTACCCTCCTGGACTTTGTTGATTCCCTTGAGGTACTTAAAAGTTTCTATCATGTCCCCCCGTCCCTCCTTTCATCAAGGGTATACATATTAAGGTCTCTCAGTCTCTCGTCATATGGTTTCTGATGTAGACCCTGCACCATTTTAGTTGCCCTCCTCGGACTGCTTCCATCCTGTCTATGTCCTTGCGTAGATGAGATCTCCAAAACTGCGCAGTACTCCAGATGGGGTCTCACCAACTGTCTGTATAGAGGGATAACCACTTCCTTTTCTACTTGTGATGCCCTCCTATGCATCCCAGTATCCCCCTGGCTTTCCCTACTGACTTCTCACATTGCATAACCACCTTTAGGTCATCTGATATGACTACACCCAGATCCTTTCCATTATTATTGTTGTTAGTACCTCCCCTGCTATTGTGTACTCTTCTCCTGGATTTTTATTTCCCAGGTGCATTACTTTGCACTTCTTTGCATTGAATCTAAGTTGCCATATGTCTGACCATTCCTCCAACCTTGCAAGTCCTTCTCATCCTTTCTACCCCCTTGTTATCAACTCTGTTACAGATCTTTGTGTCATCCACAAAGAGGCATACCTTTCCTTCCAGACCCTCTGCAATGTCACCTATAAAGGCGTTAAAGAGGACTGGACTGATACTAGACCAAGGTACTCCAGTAGTAACCTCCCTTTCTTCAGAATGTGTTCCATTCACTATTACCTTCTGTGTCCTGTTGTGCAGCCAGTTTTCTACCCACAACAGGACACAAACAATCGAATGGAACCTGACTCTTTACAATGATACCCCAGCCCTCCCTACTGCCGTCTCACATTGCTTGCTAACCTTAAGGTCATCTGATATGATTACCCCAGGTCCGTTTCCTTTTTGTTGTTGTTACTACCCCATTGTGTAATCTTCCCTGGATTTTTGTTTCCCAGGTGCATTATTTTGTACTTCTTTGCATTGAATACTAGCTGCCATACTTCTGACCTTTCCTCCAACCATGCCAAGTCCCTTCTCATCCTTTCCACACCTCCTTGTGTATCAACCCTGTTGCAGATCTTTGTGTCATCTGTAAAGAGGCATACTTCTCCTTCCAGTCCCTCTGCAATGTCACTTATAAAGACATTAAAAAGGACTGGATCCAGTACTGAGCCCTGCGGTACCTCAGTAGTAACCCCTCTTTCTTCAAAGTGGACTCCATTTACAATTACCTTCTGTGTCCTGTTGTCCAGCCAATGTTTTACCTAGGCTACCACCCTGGGACCCACTCCCAGGCTGGTTAATTTGACTATTAATCTTTTGTGTGTCAAATGCCTTGCTAAAGTCTAGGTAGGCCATGTCCACAGCCCCTCCCTGGTCTACTACTTTGGTCACCCAGTCAAAGAAATGTATTAGATTCAACTGACATGACCTTCCCGCTGTGAAGCCATGCTGCCTTCGGTCCTGTGCTCCACTGGCCTCTAGATACTCAACAATTCTTTCCTTCAGAAGTGACTCCATCACTTTCCCTACCACAGTGGTCAAACTGACAGATCTGTAGCTTTCTGCCACTGTCTTGGTCCCACTTTTGTGAAGGGGAATCACATCCACCTTCCTCCAGTCCTCGGGTACCACACCATCCTCCCATGATTTGTTAAAAAGAGTAGTCAGTGGTTTCACTAGTTCCCCCCTTAATTCTTTTAGAATTCTGGGGTGAATTCCAACAGACCCCATTGCTTTGTCCACCTTCAGCTTTAGGAGTTCTTGCAGAACCCTTTCTTCTGTGTAAGGACTGGAATCGACCCCCCTATCAGGAGTGCTTCTGTTAATTGGATTAGGCACTTCCCCCTCCTCTTTTGTGAATACTGAGCAGAAATATTTGTTCAGTATCCCTGTTTTTTCACTATCCCCCTCTGCCCACCCACCGTTCATTCTATTCAGCCTCACAATCCCTCCCTTTGTCTTTCTACACTTCTGATGTACCTATAAAAGGTTTTATCCCCCTTCTTAACCGAGTTGGCTATCTTTTCCTCAGTTTGGGCCTTTGCTATTCTGACTTCCCTCCCTGCTTCCTTCTGCCTTAACTGGTACAGCTCTCTGTCCTGCTCCTTCTGTGTTTCCTTATACTTCCTAAATGCTATCTTTTTCTCCCTAACCTTCCCCGCCACCTCTTTTGAGAACCATAGTGGCTTTTTCTTTCGTTTGATTTGTTTATTTGCTTTACACAAAGGCTTGTTGCCTCTGTGATGGCAGTTCTGATGATTCTCCATTGTTTCTTCACCCTTCCTTCTAGCTTGTTTGCTAGTGCTTTTCTGAGGCACTCTCCCATCTTACTAAAGTCAGCCATCCTGAAGTCCAGTACCCTTACTTTTGTATGGCTTGACTCTGTAGCTGAATTTAATGTGAACCACACTGTTTGGTGGTCACTTGTTCCCAGATGGCTACCCACTTCTAAATCTGAGATCCTTTCTCTGTCCTCATTTGAGAGTACCAGGTCTAAGATTGCTCCCTCTCGAGTGGGTTCCAAAACTAGCTGTCTGAGTCATGCCCCCTGTAGGGCATCGAGAATGGCTCTGCTCTAGGATGTGACTGCAGCAAAGGTGCTCCAGTTAACATCTAGCATATTCAGGTCCCCCATCAACAATATCTCCCCTTTCTCTGCCATCCTAAGGCTGCCTTCTATCATTTCCTTGTCCATTTCCTCCCCCTGAGACGAGGGTCTGTATACAACCCCTGTGTGGATTTTGGTGCCATTTCCACTCTCCAGGGTGACCCACAGTGCCTCCTGTCCTCCCTGTTTACCCTTTAGTTCTGTTGCTTTGATCCCTTCCCTTACATAGAGAAGAACTCCTCCTCTTCTTCCTTCACTGTCCCTCCTGTAGATTGTGTACCCTGGTATGTTGACATTCCAAGTTGTGGTTCTCTGTGTACCATGTTTCTGTGACTGCCATGATATCCAGGCATCCCTCTTCCATCAAGGCCACCATTTCAAGGAGCTTTTTACTTAGACTATGGGCATTGATACTCATTACCCTCCATTTTTTATGGCCTTATTTCTTTTTGCCCCATTCCTGTCCTTACTACCTTTGTCTTTTTCTCCATTTACCCTGCCCTTCTCCCTATTGACTGCCCTATCTTGATGTTTACCTCACTAACTACCCTGATTTTTTTGGGGGTGCTAGGATTTCCCTTCTCCTTTTCAGTCCCTCCCCCCTTGGCTAGTTTAAATGCTTGCCAATGAAGCATTTAAACCTATCACCTAGGAATCCTGGTTCCCCTTCTGGACAGATGCAAACCATCATGCCAGTATAGGCCTGCATCCCTCCAGGTGAAGCCCCAGTCCCCTGTGAAGCCAAATCCCTGAACTCTGCACCACTTTTCCAAACAGTTATTGAATCCCATGGTGTGGAGTGCCCTAGCCTCATCCATGCCATAGACAGGTAGCACATCTGAGAAAGTTACCATGTGTGCCACTTGTCTAAGGCCCTTCCCTAACTCCACAAACTCCTGTTGCACTGCTCTGATTCCATTCTCAGCCAGGTCATTTGTCCCTAGGTGGATAATGACATCCAGCTCACTCCCCCTTGCAACTGCTCCCATGATCCTGAGGATTTGTTTCCTGTCCCTCCAAGCCATGGTGCCGGGCAGGCACCTTACCTTCCTTTCCCCCTCCCTCCCCCAATTCTACCCCCTTAACAACTGAGTCCCCCACCAGGAGTTGTTTCTTTCCCCTGTGGGGTCCTGTGCCACCGTCCTGTGGGTCTCCATTATGGAGGTTCCCAGCATCCTCCTTGGTTTCCACTGCACGTGCCTCCACAGAGGAACCAGGCTCTGCCAGAGTGATGAATGCCTGGTTAAATAAAGTTTGATTGATTGATTGATTGAATGAATTATGGAGAGGCACAACTGGAGGGATGCACCTCTGTTCCACCACCCTCACCCTCCCTGAGCTCACCATGGTCCAACCACTCCTCTTTCTTGTCAACCTCTGAGGTAGTGGCAGTGGCCTGGGTGGTCCCTGTGTGGGGGGAGCAGGTTTCCTAAATCCCTGCCAGGTCAGCATGGAGTCAAGCACCCTCCTCCCTCAGACCAGAGAGGTGCCTGCAAATAGGACAGCAACAGTAGAAGAAAAATTGTCCATTATCAGGAAAGAGATCCAGGAAGTCACTAACATCTGTCTCAAGCAGAAGGGTAAGAAAAACAAACACAAGAAACTCCATTGGCAAACAGGACATGTAGTAAGAGCAGTGTAGTAAGAGCAGTGAGGGAGAAAAGCACTTTCTTTAAAAGATACAGGAAGATTCAGAGAGAGAGAAGGGTAGAGTGGAGTACCTGGACAAACTAAAGTCAGCTAACAGGGAAGTGAGAAATCCAAATTGGGAGCTGAACTGGGAATTGTGGAAGAAGTTAAGGATGGTGACAAGACTTTTTCTCACAGTGCATCCAGGGGAAAAAAGTGGATAAAGAAAGTAGTGTCAAACTAAAACAAGAGACAGAGTAGGTGGAGGACAGTAGAGGAAAGGCAGAAGAAATGAATGAATACTTTTGCTCCATATTTACTAAAGAGAAACATGGACCGATACCACAGTTTAGTTTTAGTTTAGTTAGTTTTTGTTGACTGGGTAAGTGCACTAGACAAATCCTGCCTATTTTCAGGCACGGCCCGGGGGGGAGGGGGATACAGATGAATGCCAACTGACCTTGAACCAGATTAAGCTGTTGGTGGTATATTTTTAATGAATGAGAGAAATTTAGCTAGGACACTGGGGAAATTCCCCTACTCTTTTCGATAAGTGCCATGGGATCTTTAACATCCACCTGAACTACCACCAATCCAGGCAGATGGGACCTCGGTTTAACGTCTCATCTGAAAGACGGCACCTCAGAAGTGCAGCACCCCTCTCATGCTTCACTACAGTGTCAGTACTGGGATATTAACCCAAGTGCCAGATGTGGGAACTGAACCCACAGCCCTCTGATTGCCCGGCCTCAGAGGCGAGTGTGCTACCTACTGAGCTACTGACACTGTCACGGTGTAAGATATGGAAAGGGAGGGAGTGAGGGGGTGCTAAAAATGTGCAAAAAGCCAGTCAAGGCTGTAGAGTCTTTAAGGATCTAATGGTCCTAAATGCAAATAAATCTCCCAGGACAGACAGCTTGCATCACAGTATGCTGAGGAGCTGGTATCAGTATGGGCAGCCTCACTGGCTGACCTGTTTTATAGCTTGCTAGACTCAGACGTGGTACCAACAGAGTGGAGACTCTTGGATGAATTCCTCTTGCATAAGAGTGGGTCTAGGAATCAGCTATGGACCTACAGACCAATCAGCAGGTTAATTAACTTTGACAAGCTGATGGAAACCACTCGTAAACAAATGCAAGGGAAGTTTCTTGAGGCAAATGGACTCCAAGATGACAGACAGAGTACATTTGTGGCAGAGTGGTTATGTCAAATTAACTTGATAAATTTTTTTCGACTGGGTCAAAAAGATCAAAGACAAATGCCAGATAGTACACATACTGTACCTGGATTTTAGCAAAGACTCGTAAATGATGATCAAGAAGTTCAATGACCTAGGGTGGGAAGCAAAACATCTAGGTGGGTTACAAACTGGTTAGGAGGGAAAATCCAGAGGGTAGTGGGTGGAAGGGAACATTTGGGGAGAGGGAGGTTACCAGGGATACCAAAAGGATCTGTGCTTATTCTGGTGCTGTTCAAGATATGAACATAGAATGTATGAATTTGCCAGCAGAAATAGGCCACCTGGTCTATGAAGTCTGCTTGAGTGTGCAGTTAGCACCCTCACCTTGTAGCTGCCCACCCCCCTCCCCTTCCCAATTACCCCCTTCACTTTGTCCCATATCCTTTTGAAACTACCCACTGTCTTACAGGCTACCACCTCCTTCTGTAGAGCATTCCATTCTGCCACGACCCTCTCCATGAAAAAGTGTCTCCTCATTTCCATCCTAAATCTTCCTCCCTCCAATCTAAGGCCATGACCTCTCGTGTCCCTCCCCTCCTCAGCCTGAATATCTCTTCAGTGCCCACCTTGTTTATTCCCTTTATGTACTTAAAGGTCTCAATCATATCCCCACTGTCCCTTCTCTCCTCCAAGGAGTACATGTTCAGCACTCTCAGCCTCTCCTCGTATGGTCTGTCCTCCAATCCCTGGATTATCCTTGCTGCCCTGCATTGTACCCCTTTCAGTAATTTCACATTCTTCTTCAGATATGGGTGCCAGAAGTGCACACAGTTCTCCAGGTGCAGCCTGACCAGTGCCCTGCAGAGAGGCAGGATCACCTCCCTGCTCCTGAAGGAGATCCCTCTCCTCGCAATACAGCCCAGCATCCTGTTAGCTTTCACTGTCACCCTTCTACACTGCTTTGTATTGTTTATCTTCCTCATTACAACCACCCCTACTGTAGATCCTTCTCCTCTCTGTGGAACCTAGCTGCACCCCTCCCAGCTGGTAACCCCTCCCTGAGTTCTTTGCTCCAAAGTGCAGGACTTTGCACTTTTTTGCATTGAAGCCCAACTGCCGTGTTCCCAACCACTCCACCAGTTTGGTCAGGTCATCCTTCAGCCTCTTCCAACCTGCTATATAGTCCACCTCTTCCCCGCATTTGGTATCATCAGCGAATAGACTGATCTTATTCCTGATGCCATAAGAAATGTCTGCTATGAATATTCCAAACAGCACTGGCCCCACTATGAGTTGCCCCCCACCACTACCCTCTGCTGTCTCCCCTGCAGCCAATTCTCAATCCATTTAACCATCTTAGTCTCCATCCCCACGTATCTCAGCTTCCCTCTCAGTCTCCCATGTGGCACCAAATCAAAGGCCTTACTGAAGTCCAAGTATATGACATCCACTGCATGACGCTTGTCCAATTCCCTCGTGACCCAGTCATAATATTCAACTAGGCTCATCTGGCAGGATTTTCCAGAGACAACCCATGCTGGTGACTGTCCTGAAGCCCACTGTCTTCCATAAAGGTCACTAGCCTTTCCTTAAGTATTGTCTCCATCAGCTTCCCCACGATGGAAAGTAAGCTTACCGGCCTGTAATTACCCAGCTAATTCTTTGGTCCACTTTTATGGATGGGTACCATGTGGGCCATCCTCCAGTTATGCGGTTTGCACCCTGTGTCCAGAGAGATATTAAACAGTTCCGCCAGCGGTCCAGCCAGGATCTTGGCCATTTTCCTCAACACCCTGGGGTGTATGCCATCTGATCCTAGTGCCTTATCCATCCTCAGAGCCCTTAACCCCTGCAGTACCCTACCCTCAGTGATCACCCTGTCCGTTACCACCTCTCCCCCCGCCCACCCTGCCTACCCCCTGTGGTAGCTGCCCTCCTTTCATGCTTGTGAATACAGATCAGAAGTACTCATTCAGTGCTTCTGCCTGATCCACCCCTTTTCTCTGCCCACCTCCGTCCTTCCTGATCCTAACTATCTGGTCCTTGCAGATCCTTCTCTCCCAAATGTATCTGAAGAAGTCCTTTTCCCCATCCCTGATGCCCTACGCCAGCCTCAATTCCCCGGAGTCCTTAGCCGCTCTGACTCCCCTGGTAAGTGGACCTGTTCACATACTCCTCCCTATCCTCCCCCTTCCCGGATTTCTTGTATTTCTTGAACACTTGTTTTTTAGCCCTCACCATTTCTAAGACCCCTCTACTTAACCAGCTTGGTTTTTTTTAACTTTTCCCTTTTTGCTCTGCAATCTGGTACATGTCTCAGTAGCCTCCAATATCCCTGATTTGATTTTTTCCCATTTCTGATTAGCATCCCAGTGTGACTATACTTCTTCCAGATGCCACCTTAAGATTTCACCCATCTACCAAAGTCAGCCTGTCTGAAGTCCATGACCTTGGCTCCTGTACTCTCTGCTTCTCTGCTCGTATTAAGTGTGAACCACACTGAGTGGTGGTCACTCCCAGTCAGTGAGTCCTCCACCCCACCTCCCTTACAGCCTCCCTGTTGGCCAGAACTAGATCCATTGTATTCCCCAACCTAGTTGGCTCAGTGACCATCTGTTCCAGGAAGCAGTCCTGAAAGGAATAAAGGAGTATTTGCACCCTAGCAGTTGAGGTGTCTGGGGTACCACAATCCACTCCTGGTAGTTTGAAGTCCCCCACGATCACTGTGTTACCTTTCCCACACACCTTCCTAATTTGCTCTGCTAGCTCCCTGTCCAGGTCTTCCCTTTGAGTCGGTGGCCTGTATACCACCCCCATCCTAAGAATCCTATTCCTCATGTCCTGGAATTGCATCCACAAGGCCTCTGTCCTACCCTCCTACCCCTCTTCCCTTGCACACTTTATCCCTTCCTTTATGTACATCATTACCCCTTCCCCTTTCCCTTTGCCCCTATCCTTCCTGTAAATCCTATACTTTTTGATCATCAGGTCCCAGTCCTGGTATTGGTTGGCCCATGTTTCTGTGATGGCAACTATGTCCACCATCCTCTCTGCCAACAGAGACCGTGGTTCTGTGGTTTTGTTCCCCAGACTCCTTACATTCAAGGAGACAACCCTCCAAGATGTTCCCTTACACTACTTACCCAATTTCCCATCCTTCTAAGCCTGCCCTTTGATCCCTTCCTGCTTCCAAACCAGTTTGTATGGGGGCAGGGGTAGGCTCGTTTGTCTCCCCTCTCTGGAGAGCCTTCTCTTCAGCAACCCACTCACTCCCCTGCCTAGTTTAAATAAACCTCTGTTTCTATGTATTCTTCTAACCTCTGTTTAAGCACCCCCTTCCCCTTCCTGCTCAAATGTAATCTGTCCCCTGCGTACAGATCCCTACTGTCCCAGACCTTGCCCAGCCTCCCACTAACCTGAAACCCTTTGGATTGACACCAATATCCCAGCCAACTGTTGAATTCATCTATTCTACCCTTCCTTGCTGTACTTGCCCTGGACACAGGGGGTGGGATATTCAGAAGCTTTGCACATGGCGCAACACAGTTGAGCCTTGCGCAACCCACTGATGTGCCCCAGCGCGATATTCAAAAGAGGAATGTATGTGGCACAAATCCCAATGTGCCAGAGTGCATCAGTAATGTAGGCAGCGCAAGTGGGTGGGGGCGTGCCCATGTATACCCCGCACATCCCAATATACAACCTGGGTTGTACTGAGCAGATGCAGGCACAACCCATACCTGTGCCACACACAGTTGATCAAAAAATAAAAGGAGCAACAGCTGGCCACCCACAGGTGAGCTGCCATATTGCAGGGTGCAACACGGCAGCTGCCAGTTGTGAGTGGCCACCCGAGCTCTGGTAGCACCTTTGTGGTAGCGCCCCCCATGGCCAATCGCAGGCATATGTATAAAGTAAATGTCCAAACTCCCTGGTGGTCTAGTGGACTGCTCCCAGCCTGATTGCAGGCATATGTATAAAGTAAAGGTCCAATATCCCTGGTGGTCCAGTGGACCACTCCTAGACCGATCATGGGCATATGTATAAAGTAAAGGTCCAATATCCCTGGTGGTCCAGTGGACCACTCCCAGCCTGATCGCAAGCATATGTATAGAATTAAAGGTCCAATATCCCTGGTGGTCCAGTGGACCACTCCCAGCCTGATCACGGGCATATGTATAGAATTAAAGGTCCAATATCCCTGGTGTCCAGTGGACCACTCTCAGATGGCTCAGGAACAAGACCAAAATGTTGCAGTAGTAAATGTCTCAGCTGGAAGGCCTTGAAATTGTGAAGTGAAGTTTTGTGGAGAAGAACAGGTCTGATTCAATCTGCAACCAGAGTGGGATATAATCTTCCTTGGAGCAGGTTAAGTGTAAAGAGAGAAATTTTCCTCATTTCTGGAGATGGCTGGCCTAGTACTAGTACAAGAAGTTAGGAAGCTGAAGACCACTGTCGTCTTTCACTAGTGTTACTTTAGCATATGACCATATGGGAAATTTATCTTACCAGATAAAGTTGGTAATGAAGGAATGAACACACTGAAAAAAGGTGAGAGGAAGCCATATATTTAGTATATCAAGCTGGCAAAAGAGCCTAGGCAGGATGTTCATTTTGACAATGTTGATCCAACCCCACAGTAAAACAGGAAGGGATTTCCATCTTAATAAATCCTGCTGGATTACCAGAATTAGGTCCTCAAGATTAAGTTTCTTTGTAAGTGAGGGGTCAGTTGCTAGGAAGATGCCTAGGAATTTAATAGATTTGGGGGACCAGTGCATACTAAACCAAGTGAAATCAGCACTATGAGTGAGGTGGTTTAAGGGGAAAATTTCAGTTTTATTACAGTTTAGTTTGTAATTGGAGAGAAGGCTGTACTCTCCAATAATTCTAAGCACTCTTCAAGAGAAGTGGAAGGATGCAAGAGATGCAAGAGCATATCATCCACAAATATTGAGAGGGCTGGGTTCATATTTCCCATCGGCATACCATGTATATGGGTGAAGGCCTTAGTTGCCTAATACTGATAGGGCTGGGGACATATTTCCCATTGGTATACCATGTATATGGGGTGAAGACCTTAGTTGCCTAATAAAGGGTTCTAGGTAGAGACTGAAAAGAAAAGGAGATAAAGGGCAACCTTGTCGGGTGCCCAAATGAAAAGGAAAGTGAGAGGAGAGTACACCGTTACAATAGATTCTTGCTGTAGGAGAAGAATAAATTGCTTGAAGCCAGTGGAGGAATAAGAGAGGAAAGCCCATTTTCCAGAGAGTGGATTAAAGAAACTCCCAATCAACCCTGTCAAATGCCTTCTCGGCGTCGAGAGAAATCAGGGCCATAGGAGTGGGTGCAACCTTAGCAGACTGAAAAATGTGAGCCAATTTACGCAGATGGTCGGCTGATGATAGCATTGAATTTTGACTGTCAGACCTGTGGTTCAATGGTTAGAGCCATGTTAGGAGCCAGAAAATTGCAGGTGCAATCCCTGCTAGTGAGAAATATTCACTTTGTAACCTTAAGCAAATCACTTAACCTTCAAGTGCTCTAGTCCACCTGGCTGCAAAAATGGCTACACGCAGGACCTTACTGGAAATGTCATGTTATATCTGTGTTGCTGTATCCTAAGTAAATATATTGGACAATTGAGCAAAAGCAGGACTATACTGGAAAGGAGATGTTGCATCTCAGCTGAGCCATTCTTGTTAAATAAATTGTTAGAAAAAAATTTAAAAAGAATAAAAACTTGGCTCTCACTCACTAACTTTTTCCAGTGTCTCCCTCCAGGCAGTAAGGTTTAGTGGTTGAAGACCTGTGGGGAACTAGAAGATTACAGGTTTAAACCCTACTACAGCCAAATACTGTGTGATCCTGAGTAAGCTACTGATAATGAAATGCTGCATCAAAGGTAGACTACCTTGGGTAAATATGCCATAAAATGAGTAAAAGAAGGACCCACTAGAATAAAGATGCTGCTTATGAGCTGGGGTTTCCTTTATAAAAAAAAAATAGTAAAAAATAAAAACAAAAAAACATTGCTGAATGTTATCCAACTTTTTCAGTCCTTGCACATCATTCATCAGCAGTTCTTTAAATTAATTCACCCTGTCACTAACTAAGGAGAATCATTTTAATACTAAAATTGGTTTAATGCATTTGTCTTTCAATTACTAAGCATAGCAGTTTCTCTTATACAACATGGAAGCAAACATTTAGGAATTCACCAATGGTTGTCTTTGCTGTGTATCAGCCTTTATATATAGGATAATGCCTAGGAAGTGGCTGTTAACCATGCTGTAATCACCTAGAGCGGTTGCCAGGACAGCTAAGTAAACCTCGAGCACGGCTCGAGAGGTTTACTGGTGTCCTAACTATGCTAAGTGGTACCTCCATGGTTAACAGCCACTTTCTAAGCATTGTTTTTTATAGTGTATGGAGTGAGTGCTTTTTAAAATTGAATTCTGTGTGGATCCGATCCGTCTGTTCAAGCAGCATCAGCTGGATCTGCCCTCCTGGGGACAATGTAGCGCACACGCGGTGGAGAGCCATGATTGAGAGACCAGAGACCACAGGCTCCAGTCTGGCAGCAGTGGTGAGTACCACTCCATGGACTGGGTGGGGGACAACTTTGAATACCCTTTGCTCGCCACACTGTCCGTCACTCTGATTATCGTTTGGGTAAATGGTATTTTCTGTCCAAACCCGTTACTGGACTGTGTAATAATTGTGCAGTTAGATGTGATCACTGGTGTGTTGTAACTCCCTGGCCTGGAATAACATCAGTGCTTGCCATGCATCCGTACAGTGGCTGACTGATCACTACAGTCGGTTTGCTTACCATCTAGTAGCTTGTGTTTTGTGCTTGTCATGCTGCATTGATCTGAGTTCGGTTGGAAGTGTTGGGGGCTAATGAGCTGCCCCATGCTGATTCCTGTGATTGAGTCCCCTTGCCCTGTTGTCTGTCTGGGGGGGGGCTGTACTGCTATCCATCGCAATGTGTGCTGCGGCGATTCAGGGACTGAATGAGTGGGACTACTGACTTTTTTGAATGCCAACTGATTAAGGTTCCATGTTTGGAATTATATCCATTTGTGGTGTTCTATTCTGTAATCCCATCAATGTGACATCCCAATGCAAGGTTTACAGCATGCTGACATCATATTGATGGGATTATCAGGTTGTAAGAGTTGCAGAAAACATAGGTTAATTGACTGTCTCCATACATTATTTGAATTCTAACTTAAAGCAGATCCCCCACATACATATCAGGAGTTTAGTAATTAACAAGTCTTCTCTGAGAGACACTACAGCTGGAATGCATCCTGCACAAGTTGCATTCAAACCTACACACAAGCCTCAGTCAGAACTAATTTGGAATAATTGTCTGCAATATAGAATCTGCAACATAGAACTAATAATTCTATGGTCTGCAGACCTGCACTAAGTCCAATCACTGACATCATCAACCAAATCACTTAGGCTAAATGTAACACTAATCTTCAGTAAATGTAGAAAATAGTATGCATGTCTACAACAGGTGCTAAGTTATGCTTGCTGGCACCTAAAAATGAACTTGAAGTTACATAAAATGCAGAAACACTTTTACTCAGTGCTAAGAAAACACCCCTTCACCCGATTATATATTGTGTGGAAACACTTTTTCAGTGTTTCTGACCCCTTCTTGGGTTCCCTTATGCATCCTGGATTTAAAGGAATTTTACCTTGATTATAGTTAGGAGCAATCTCTGCAAAACATGGCAAGGTCCAAAAGTGCTAATGTGATGCAGAATTACTTTAAAACTAGTACCATACAAATCTCAAAACAAGACTGGTTATGCACCATGACCACTTTCCTTAAGCCTTGACTTCTCTGTTTTTTTAATATCTAAATGATGAACAAAAAGTCTCCAAAACAGACAAAGCAAAGGTAGTCAAGCTGATCAACAGAAAGTGACTCACCTCTAAGACGGGGCCATCAAATGTCTCTCTTACCCATGTACTTGTAGGTGTGGAAGAATCTGCAGCTTAATTTACAGTGGCCACTGGCAGTGGTACAAAGAATCCCTCGGTGGCAGAACCCCTTATACTGGAAACCTGATGACCAGAAGAATCCATAACGCAGATCCAAAGAAGGAATAAGTATCTCTTTGAGTGACCCATTACTTATGCAAAACATGCAGGCTATACACTACCTGCAGAGTGCCATATTCTGATACAGACTCTCTGAAACTGTGCCAGATACCAAAATTGAACAGGACAGCTTTAAATGTCCCACTTTCATCTTTACTGAAATTGACTGCTGACAGTGAGATAAAAGCATTAAACAAGTTAATACTACCTTTGAGAACTGGTTTAAATGTTTGTAAGTCTGGCAAGAAAGAGTATACAACTGTATCAAGAATAAGTGCTTTTTTATATGCATATACTTAATTTAAAAATCTAATTTAAAAATTAAAAACAGGCTGAAGGAACCATACCAAGGAAACATGTCATAGTCATTCCTATAGTGCAGAAGGATACTCATACGTGCAACATTCTGAGTCAACAACAATCAAATCATGAGTATTAAAACAGTACTAAACGCTCTAAAGTTATTATGCCTTTCTACTACTCTAGGAACTAAAGGCTTCCTCAACATGTGGCAAGCAAGATGGCAGTCATTGTTACATTCAAGCTAATACATTATCTGGTCATAATGTATTCTCTATTCCTCCTCCTCCAGATCTCCCCCAGTTCCCATCCCCACCTATCTGCCACTACAAAGTCCTAATCCAAGGATCCCATTATGGGATGCTATCAGGGCACATTGACATAATTTGGGTGAGCCATAGTCCACTTATTTTGATGTTAAGCTTCTTGTTGACATAAATGTGAAGTAAGCTGTTCCGTTTTATATCTATCCCAAATGGCATCCTCCCATTCATTCATTGTTGGGGAAGTTGGTTTCAACCAGAGCCTGGTGGCAGCTTTTTTCATGGCTGTCATGAAGATGCTCATCAAATAAAGGTGTACTTTATTTCTAACATGACCAGGAAAAACTAATCATGGGGCTGCTTCAGGTGTCAGAGCACCAAATGGTGGAATCATAAAATTAACTTCTCCCTGCACTGCTTTCCAAAGGGAAAGTTTTTGAGGTTTACCAGTTTGTCATGGTAACCTCTCGAAGGGAATACATCATTGTTGTTAACTGATGCCCATCCATTGTCCTTTCCATGATATGCGAAAGAAATGGGCAACTATCTTCCAACCATAATCCCGCCACTGTGGAAAACTTATCATTTTTATGTTGTCTGGTACATATAATCTTCTACTTAAAGCTGGAGGGTGCTATGGACAGTTTCACTTCCCACGTAAGTTGTGTAGTTCTTATATTTAGTGTGGAAGGTTCATATAGGCTTCTATAACATAAAGACATAAATTGTGGATGCCATTGTTCCTATACAGTACAAACCACTTAATTGGGATGTGGTTAATGGGGATGTTCACTCTTCTGGGATGTCCCCAAGGAACCGATTAAGTGTCTATGTATCTCTATGGGCAGTGCAGCTGCTTAACCAGGATGTCGGTGCTGTTTAAATGGGATGATTCAGTTCCATTAATGTCCCCTAATCCTATGAGGCTACTGCATTGTTCTTCATTTATCGCTGTTTTAATCTGCTTAACACCTCACTAAGGGTGGTCATGTCCCCAGCGAGCAAGCGAGGTAAGAGATTTTAAATAACTGGCAACTAACTGGATCGATAAATTAATGGATACAATAACAAAATATTCTGTTGATGTTTGCTACCATACCTTATTCTCTCCTGTATCATTCTTTCTCCAGTATGCCTACATTTCGCACTGTGTGTTGAATGCTCTTGTTTGTTTGGTCAGCTCGCCCCACCCCCATAACTGTCACTGCAAACTCCAGCTATGACCACACTGTTCTGCTGTTCCTTCTTTCCTTGCTTTTTAAGATTAAGACACCCAAAATGTAAAATAATTGATGTAAAGGACTTTTCAGCTCCTGTTAATTTTTCTCCTGATTCTGTCTATTAACACACAGTACCGATCTACTGCATAGAGGATATGAACACTGCTGTCTGCTGATTAATACGTGAGCTTACAGCATAGCACATCAATGTAGTACAAAAAATACAAAAATAAATATTGTATCTCCTCGTAGTTTTTCTGCTGTGGCTCCTTGTTTTTATATTGACAGGCGGTCCCAATTTGCTGCATAGAGCACTGAGCATTGTGCTTCAGCAGAAGCTGTCAGCTGTCAATAAAAAACATGCTCTTCTGATAATTGTGACAGCTGCTTAATTGGGATGAAATAGTCACCACCAGGCCATCCCAACTAAGTGGCTTCTACTGTAGTATAATACAAATAAAAGGGATTAAGGGAAGCAGCTCCGCTTCATAAGAATGAATGCTTTTGAAAAATCAGTACCAGAGGTTAAAGATTAATGATTTAAAATAAAGACTATTCTGAACAAAAAGAAACATACCGATTTAACTGAAAAGCTTCAAAATAAAGTGTTAACTTTTATAAGCATTAGTAAATACAAATATTAGAACAATACAGGTTACCTCTAGATATAATTGTCAATAAATCAAAGAGTGAATTCTGAAATAAGCTTGATAAGTATATCTTACTAGGAGGGAAACTCGGCTATTATTCACAATGAGGCATCTATAGGATCACTTCTGGGCAATTTCTACGTTCTTGCTCCTCAGCTGCCATAGTACAAATAACTAACCTCTAGAGGAAAATGAAAATATGAAGAACAGTTTGTGGTTAAAAATGTAAGATTTGTTGGTCTCCCAAAGTCTCTTAATATTCAGTATTCAATTTGAGCCTCTATTTGAGATGTTACAAACAATTCTTGAGACTCTTTAACTTCCTATTAAAAAGTTTGTAGCAAAGGGCTTCTCCATCTCTTCTTAAACAACTGCAGAGAACTCAGCAAGTTACACATTTGAATATAATCACCAGGTCTGATCAACTGAATAAGTGAATAATTTGAATAATATGAAGTAATCAAAAAAAATCTCCTATCCACAATTATAGTGAACATTGTGTTCACAACAGATGGAGACACTGTAATTCAGAAGGCTAGAAGAAAGGGATCACTTTTTCAGGATTTTTTCCAAACATACTATAAATATGAAGATGCAAGAAAAATACCAACATGTATTGCTTTTGCAGGTTTGTCTGAGACTGAGGCAATCTTTAAGTTTCCTTTTCTGGCCAAATCTGTGGTAAACTTGAATGAGAAAAGAAACATATGTTTTCTTAATACAGATCAACTGAGAGTATTTGTGAATGCTAGAAATATGAAAAGTGCCAGATAACTGTAGATGCACCATCTAAAGACACTTCAGAACTGGATATTTCAAATATAGAAAGAAATGTTCAATCATGCCACCTTTGGAAACTTAAAACTTTAAAAACATTGCTTATTTTCTTGTGAAATAATAATGCAAACAATATTTCAGTGGCAGCAGTCACAATTCTTATTTTGTATTATATATGGAATTCTTTCTTTGTTGGTAATTCATCCTGTTTAAAGCATTACCTTAAGAGTTATCAGGGTTTAAATCTAAACTTGAGACCACTTATATAAATGATGACCATTTGAAATAAAATGGTGTTGAATTAATTAGTCTTGTGCTCCGAGATCTTTCTCCCCTCAAGGACTTAGCTTCCCAGAATTAATTATTTCTATATTAATTAAGCTATAGAAATTCCAGTATTTTTCCCCTTTTATCCGATCAGTATGCACAAACTGGGTAATGACATACTTATACTGTATGAATTATATATACTTATTAATTTTTATTTACATCTAAAAATGTCAAACATAGCTGTTAAATTTGCATACTCTGAATTATAGACATTACATATTAAAGGAAAAATAAATTTCAAAATAAAATTCAGAGATCTATTTATTTGCAGTAAAAATTAGCAAAAATTAAAATAAATATGTAGGGTCTGATTCTCAGTCACAGCTTTTTACACTGGAAAATGTAAAAGTGTGCCACATTCTGCCACCATAAAAAACTTTTCTACATTGAGAACTAAATTTCTGTGCTGGGGAGAAGACGTCTGGCACAAATACTAATATTTAAATGAAGGTATCCAGATGTTACTGTGCATAAAAACATACATAAAAGCATAGAATTTGATAGCAGATAAGGACTGCCTGGTCTGCCTAGTCTGCCCATTTTCCCCTACCTACCATATTACTGCAGACCATACTTTATCCCTAACTCTACCCCCTTGCTTTATCACTAAGGTTCCCATATGCATATCCCATGCATTCTTGAAACCTGCTACAGTTTTGCTCCCACCACCTCCACCAGGAGGCTGTTCCAGGCATCTATCACTCTTTCTGTGAATAAGTACTTACTCACACCTCCCCTGAGTCTATACCACTCTAGCTTCATAGCTTGACTCCTTGTTCTTGAGCATCTTTTTCTGAAAAATGCTTTCCTCTTGTACCTTATTTATACCTCTGAGGTATTTGAAAGTCTCTATCATATCCCTGCTCTCCTGCATTTCCTTAAGGGTGTGCACATTGAAATCCTTCAGTACCTCCTCATAGTGCTTTTAATGCAGCTCTTGCACCATTTTAGTTACCCTCCTCTGGACCTCTCCGCTCTGTCTATGTCCTTCTATAGATGAGGTCTCCAGAAATGGATACAGTACTGCATGTGAGGTCTCACCAATGATCTATTCAAAAGTAACACTACCTCCCTCTTTCTGCTGGTGATACCTCTCCCTATGCACCCCAGCATCTCACAAACTCTCACAAATGCCTGGGACACATAGTGCTTCATTTTTGGTCACAATGTTTAAGCTGAAAAACTGACAAAATGTGTGTGCCATTCTAACAACAAAAAACAATTGCTGTCCTAAGAACAAAGCATCTGTACTAAGGGACAGTTATATGCCTGTGAAGATACCAATATTTTAATTAAGGCTCCCAGATGATACTGTGCATAAATGAGGTTTGTTCAAAGTAATAATGCAATTACTTCCACACACATATGTGCTCATGGTGCAGTGCCATGCAGATGTAAGTGTGGGGTAAACGCAGGCAAGATGTCACCCCTCCAACTTACATCATTAGGTCACTTCTGGCCCTCAACTGAAAGACATTTTATGGTACCCTGGTGTTTTTCCCTGGAAGTCCAAAGGGTATTCCAACAAGTTGTTTAAGTAAATATATGGCTACATATTAATCAGGTGATGACACTGTGTCATTGACCACTAGATTGATCATTAATGGTCTGTTAAAGACAGGTCCAGCTGTGAAACTGACACAAGTAGGCACCTCACATAACCATGATGTATTACAGCATGCCATCAGGACCACACACAGAGTCAGCTGATGTGCAAGCTGCCAGCTTGACACACTTAAAAACTAACAGGAACTGTGGTTAGTGAGATGGGGTGCACACGTAAGTAAAAGTGAAATGGAACAATTTGTTTTTGTTTAAAATATGATGTCAGCCAAAAGCACATGTTTTACCCTTCTTAATGATGTGAGACAGAAAAGCTAGGCAGATGAGGTTCACAGCCACATTATATTTCAAAGCTGCTCAGCAGACATGCACACATCACCAGGACCTGACCTAATGATGTTTTGGCAATGCCCAACATCACAAAAGTCATGCACCCACTCCAAAAGTAAAACAAGAAAACCAATAAGTAAACTGGTAGATATACCACATTGTAAGACTGAATTAGCCTTATAATTGCAATAATGGCCTCACTGGTGGCTGTTTCCTGAGGATTAATGATTGGCTGGTGGGTGGGAGGCCCTTGGCCATACATCCCAAGGAAATGTCCACCAGTTTGATCATTATTGCTTAAAGCAGCAGTACTATCTAACCAGGAAGTGATTATCAAAATTCTTTTTTTGGCCGTAAGCATGCTGCCATAGATGAGGTTTCCATATCTGTAAATGTTTTTTTTCCAGTGATCTTTAGTTTTTTAGATATTTAAAATGTATTTCGATTGTTGTGGCACCACAATAAATATGGCAGCTGCCTAATTTTCAGCTGTGCTCCCCGTTCACGTCACATCAGGTCTTTTGATTACTACAGGGGAATCTTGTATTGAACATTCCCAATGGACCTGTGTAGTACTGCCAGTCACACACATGTGCAGTTGTCAGCAGAGGGGTTCCAGTTCAATGTGGCTGGTGGCAGAAATATAAACAAAAACAAAGGAAAACAGAATTCATTACAGTGTGATAGTGCAATGCCAGTGAGAAAGAGTGCCAGGTAAATGCTCAGCAGAGCACAGAGAATAAACTGTCAAAAAAGTGCAATTTTTTTTAAAATTGCACTGCTTCTTTAATTAAATTTCCTGGTATTCTAGTTGATCTGGTTTCCATAGCCCAGCTTGCCCATAGGTTAGCTAATGCCACAATGATCGTGGTCCACCTGGCATCATGCACAAACAATACCACAGTCTTACTACCGTACCACCATTGAAACCTAGTTTCTTCAGAAGCTTGGCTCATACACAGATATCAAACAAACTGAAGATCATATGTAGGATGAATAAAAAGTATTTAATGATGAAAAGATCACCCAGCATTGCAACTCCTCTGTAGCCAATGTTTCATGTTCAAATAACACTTTGTCAAGGCATTCCTACTACGGGTGTTATCTAGCAAAACAGCTGTGATAGGTGCAACAGTTGTAGTTGGCAATAAGAATGACAGTACCTGCCATGTACTTACCAACTCATCCATGTTTTATTATATATTAAATAAAAATTCTATATTACTGTATATATAGAATAAATAATGGGTAAGGGTAGTATAGAATGATGTATACCCATCAAGGTGGCTAATTAGGGCCATAAGGCCACAAACCCAAAGAACAAGTTTCTTTGTTGCCCTAGTTAGCCCCCAAGATGGGTATACTTCCCAGTGTGCCACCCTTACCCACTGTTTGATGAATATAATATATTAGGATGGTTATTTTACTGAGATCACATTTGTGATCATTTCAAGGTTTGCTGTTTTTGGTTTTTGACCCAAGTTCTTTTCTGTAGGGCAGGGTCCTCCTATACAAGGAAATTAGTCTGGGCCAGCCCATCCCTTAGTTTTAATGTGATCAGGAGTGGTGTGTGGTTGGGGTTGGGATTGGCATTTGGTTGCTGTTGGGATGAGTGGTGTGCATTTTCAGTTGATAATGGCTTTTTTTGTGTGTTTTTGGAAGTGGTGTCTGTGATTGCCAGCAGAATTTGAGGGAGTTCAGTGGCAACAACATGGAGGGCATGACCTCTAAAGAGAGAGACAGCAGTAGCTTCAAGGGACATGGCTGTTTGGTGAGAAATGGGGGAGTCTAAACTGGTTCATTGATGTGTTAATTAGTTGTAGGTAATGTGATCCCATAACATTGGATGTAGTATTTAATTAATATAGGTACAGTTTATAGCTTTAATTAGTGTATATACTGTACATAGTAGTAATTGTTTGATTAGTACAGGTGTATAGCTTTAATTAGTGCATGTATATAGCAGTAATTGTTTGATTAGTGCAGGTACATGCAGTTAATTGATAGCCTAGTCACTGGTGTACAGGGAAATAAACGATAGCCTTTTCTATGGGAAAAAGTTCCCATCCATGTATTATATGTAGAATAAATGATGGCAAGTGTGATATGCAAGAAAGTAAACTCATCTAGGTGGCAAATCAGACCGTGAAGCCATGAGCCCAAAGTGTATATTGCTTTATGAGCTGGTAAGTCCCTTACATGTTTTTTTTTAATATAGCAGAGTTACCTATCATTTATTTTATATAATACATTTGGATGGTTACTGTTAGTTTTAATTCTACTTTTGTATACAGGGAAACAGTAATGATATTTATTTCATTCTATTTGTTTTATATTCTGTATGTTTGTATTTGTTATCTTTTCTTCTCTTCCCCTTTCCCCAAAATGCATCTGGAATCAAGCTGTTACCAGTTCAGTATGCCTTTTCTGGTAAAACCTTTGAAATGAATAAATAAATAAATACATAAATACATACATGCATGCATACTGTTAACAAACTGCTTACCACTTCTATGGGAGAAATGTTGCATCTGTGTAATATATCTATTGTTATATTGTTATGGTTGAGTAGGGTGTTTAAAGTTCAACCCCTAACTTTACACCTTAATGATTTTGCTCCCCTTCCGTTTTAATGGAAGTGTATGCAATTTTGCATATACAGTCTGGAGGGCAAGGTCCCTTGATTTAATAAGTTTTATAATGGTCAGCTTTCTGAGATTGTGATAGTTTAAAAAGTTGAAACATCAGAAATGTTGCCTTTTTTACACTCACCTACAGCCCAGATGATTTGGAATTGTGTTCAGAAATGTTTAGGGTAGAAGGGGTTTTCCCTTGAACAAGTTATGTTTTGGTTTGGTGAAAAAAAAGTTTGTTCCAAAATTATAAGGGTATGAAATATCAGTATAACTTACATATAGACAGCTAGTCGTCCCTAAATCAACAACTAAAAGATCAAAGTATTTCTTTAGCTACATGATTCCTCAGTTGTGGAACAATCTTCCATCAAGGTTCCAACTGACAAATGTAAAACCTCCATCTATACAAATAATTAAACAATGGTTTACGGACACTACAACTACTCAAATTAAGCCCTGTTGTGTCTAGGATGACTATTCTATGCCCAGTATATATGATGTTTGTCAGAACTGGTATTCCCTTTTGTTGTGGAATGTACTTTTATGTAATGTTGTAATTTGTATTTATGTGTCTTTAGTCATGTTATATTAATTGTAATTTTATTTTACGTAACGCCATCGGTCACCTTTTTAAATGAGCTCTTTCTCAATGGTCCAACCCTTCAATAAAATGAAATTAAATGAAATTTCAGTTCTGAGCATGCTAAGTAGGGTCATTCATTTATTTTATATGTCTGATGCAAAAGAACAATTTCTGGCTCACAAAAGAACATTCTTCTTTCATAAGCCAAAATTCTTCTTTTGTGAGAAAAAAAATCATCTTTCATATGGTCACCCTCTTGTTTTTCACTTTTTCCAAAACAAATTGAAACCCTTAAAAATGATGTCCTGGAGAACAAAAAAAAAACACATGAATCTAGCTAAACGGCAAACATTTAGCTCAGTTCTGGAGTTTTAATACACCAAAATATGATTTTGGGACATCCCTAAAATCCTAGGTGGGAGGCTTAGTAAGGGCTCCCAATTTCTCTTTCATGAATTTAATTTCTTCTGTTATGAATCTCATAAAAGAAGAATCTTGGCTTACAAAAGAAGAATTGAATCTCACAAAAAGAAGAAATATCTTCTTTCCTAATCTTCTTTTGCAAGATTTCTTGTTTTGTGATCTCCTTTCATATCAAAAGAAGCTCACAAAGAAGTTATTTTTTCATGAAGCTAGAGTCTTCTTTTGTGATCTTATTTCATATCAAAAGAAGCTCATGAAAAATAATTTCTTCATTTGGAGGCTAGAGTCTTCCTTTGTTATCTTTTGTGAGATGTCTTCTTCTGCGAGACCATACAAAAGAATAAAATCTGCTCACAAAACAAAAAATAACTTTGTCTTTGTATAGAAAAGTAACTTATGCTTATAACAAGGCCATTTTAAAAGGTTTGTTCTCAAATTTTCAACATGACCTTTTTTTTGACTACACCTCATGAACCAGGAAGGATATTTTTTTCAAATCCAGCTGAGAATGTGATTTCACAGTCATTTTGCAAAACCACCTTTCAGGCAGAACTTTAAACATTTTACCTGACTGGTTCATGAGGTGGGGTCATAAAAAGACTATGTTTGAAATCTGAGGTCAAAATATTAAAAAAAAAGTTATGAAGGAGGGGCATTTAACATCTGTATCTGTAGCCACATGGAAGTGCAGGGCACACTGGGCCCTGCACTTCCACAACTAGATGGGCTCCTCATTTGGTGCAGAAGTGCAGGGCCCTCTGGGATATGTGCTTCCATGCCCAGATGTACTGATCACTTGCTGCGGGGTCCAGAGGCCCCTTTACATCTGCATCTGTAGCCACTTGGACACTCAGAGCCCAGAGGTGACTACACTTCTGCAGCCAGATGGACTCCTCAACAGATGCAGATGACCCAGAGGGCTTTGCACATCTGCATCTCTAGCCACCCAGAAGTGTAGGACCCAGAAGGCCATGCACTTCTGCAGTCAGATGGATCTGTTCATGCATGTCCTGATGGGACCTGTGTGAATGAAGATATGATTCCACTATCTCAAAAGAAAGGAGATTCTTTACAAAAATAAAATGTGATAATGCACCTGTTAGTGTTCATCTTAAAGCAACAAAGTAAGGAAACTTGATGTTCATGTTTCCAGCCCAACTCCCCACTCCATCAAGTGGCAAAAGAACAAGAACACAAAAGCAACCACAGACAACCATCATCAAGTAAGGCACACAGCATACAGCTGCTTCCAGATGCCATAAATGCAGTGTCACTTATCTGGTACCTTTGAACTTGTGCATATATCACCGTGCATTTTAAAAAATATACTGTATCAGTGCTGTTTAGAAGCCTTACAGTGTGACTGCAGAATTGGGTGTGTATGTTTTGTAGTCTGCATGTGTATTTGTGGTTGCAGAAGTGCAGGCTCTGCAGGGTCCTATGCTTCTGCAACCACAACCGGCCATTTATGTCTTACACTGTGCATGTTGATCTGTGGCTGCAGAAGTGCTTCCATAGACAGGAGCAGTGTTGTAATTTGGATATCATAGATTTGTATTTGTGGCCAAGGGTTCCTGGCATTTTTGCATTTGTAGCCACATGGAAGCAGAGGGTTCAGAGGACCCTGCACTTCTCTAGTTAGATGAACTCCTCACCTGTGGTGTGTAAGTATTGTAGTTTCCATATGTACCCAGGGCTGCAAAAACACTGGACCCTTATGATGGATGGCTGTTATGCCACCTGGAAACAGTTGTATGTTGTTTGTCTTACCTGATGATGGCTGTCAGTAGTTGCTTGTGTGTTCTTGTCCTTTTGCTGCTTGGGATGTGTGGATTTTGGGTTGGAGACCCTAACACTTCTTTTCCCTACTATTTTTGCTTCAAGTTGAACCCTAACTAGTGCATTAATGCAGTTTATTGCAATGAATAAAGTATATATATATTCATTGCATAAAACTGTGTTAATGCACACGTTAGGGGTCAACATAAAGCAACAAAAGTAGGGAAATGTGGAATTAGGGTTTTCAGCCCTATCTCCCCCCATCCCCCACTTTGGGCCCTGGGACAAGTACTCCCATGTAGCTGCAAATACAAATCTATGATATCCAAATTACATCACTATTTTTTTCTCTGCAGATGCACTTCTATAGCCACATATTAAGAAGCACAGTGTAAGACCTACACAGACAGTTGTGGCTACAGGCATGTAGGCCTCCATGGGGCTTGCACTCCTACAGCCACAAATACACTTGCAGAGTGCAAAACATACACACTCACTTCTGCATTTTTACTGTATGGTTTCTATTCTAAACATCACTGATACACCGTATTCTTTTAAATTGCATTGTGTTGTATGCATATATTCAAAAGTACCAAATAAGTGGCACTTCATTTATGTTATCTAGAAACAGTTGTATGTTGTTTGTCCTACCTGATGGTGGCTGTCTGTGGTTGTTTGTGTGTTCTTGTCCTTTTGCCACATTGTTGGGGTCAGTTTGGGCTGGAAACTCTAACACCACATTTCTCTAATTTTGTTACTTTAAGTTGAACCCTTACTGGAGCATTAATGCAGTTTCTTACAAGGATGTACAGTATATGAGAGCAGTGTGGAAAAAAAACTCAGCTGGCGGAATTTGCGTGAAAGTTGGAATTTAGCTTCCCGGAAAGTTCATAAATCATTTTGCCAACTTTTGCCGAAATTCCAAGTTAGAATGATGGAATACATGTATGAACTGCAGATTAATATATTAAACTGAGGAACACAATTCTGCAGAACTGATCACTGCCAGAGTCCAGTTCTGTGAAATTTCTTTGGGCAGTTTAATACAAAAATCTGAAATGCATTCATTCATTCCTCAGTTCAGTGAGTCACTGAATTACAGAATGAATGTATAAAAACATCTGTGTTATATTATATTACTGCTACCCAGCCCCATTTATGTATGTTTCCAATCCCAGGTGTCTAGTGGCACCCCACCCTCAAGTCATCAGCCCCATAATAATTTAATGTTTCCCTGGTGTCTATTGCACCCTCCCACCCTTCAAATATCAGCCTCATAAAATGTAATATTTCCCTGGTGTCTAGTGGCACCCAACACACTCAAATCACTGCCCCCCCCAACAAAGTAACATTTTCCTGGTGTCCTGGTGTCTAGTGGCACCGTCCCCCCCACACTCCAATCTTTGGCCTCCTAACAATGTAACTTTTCTCTGGTGTCTAGTGGTACCTCACCCTCTGATAACTGGCCCTGTATTAGCTGAGTGGTGTACTTCCCTCCATCCACCTCTGTCCTCACTGCTAACTCAAGTAAGTGCCTGTCAAAAGTTCACAACTGTGCACTCAGTCCTTAGTCTTTACATCACATGATCGTCATGGAGATAGTCTCCATTACTACTGTACGATGTAAAGACCAAGGAGCAAGTGCACAGTTGCAAACTTATGACAGGCACTTACTTGAGTTAGCAGTGAGAACAGAGGTGGACAAAGGAGGCACATCACTCAGTAAATACAGGGCTGTTGATCAGAGAGTGGGGGTGTCAATATAAACTAGATAAATGCTGAATTGTTAGGGATCCAGCAATTGGAAGGTAGAGGGTGCCACTAGACACCAGGGGAATGTTAAATTGTTAGTGGTCTGGTGATCAGATTGTGGGGGTGCCATTAAACACTAGGGAAATGTTAAATGGTTAGTGGGCTAGTGATTGGAGTTTCACGGTGGACACCAGGTAAAGTTTTTTTCCTGTACCAGGATGGCACAGAACTGAACTGTGGAATAATTGCATGAACTGTGGATTACTATATTAGTTCCACAGTTCCTGTGTATTATTCTGCAGTTCAGCAAGAAAATTCTGAAGAACAGGGTGAAAATTCACCAAACACATTCAGAAGATTTACGACTTTGTCACAGGTGGAAGTTTAAAAAATTTGATGAAAGTCGGTGAACTTCTGAGCAAGTTCTGCAACTTTTGCTTTTCTCTAATACATATTATAGTGGACTATATTTTTTTCCAAACTCTTTTTTCATCTGAAGGATTCTTTTTTTTGTGACATTGTGTCATTCTCACAGAAGAAGAATGCATCATATAAAAAAACTTCTTTTTATATTCTTTTTTTCATATGAAGGAATCTTTTTTTCATGAGATTATGAGCAGATGCGAAAGACCTTTAGGCCTATTCTGCTGGCATTTTAGTATGTTAGTATGTTGTTCTCATGAAAAAAGAATGTTTTATAGAAAAAATTATTTGGACTTATATTTTTCTTCACATTTTTTTCCTATGAAGGAATTCTTTTTTTGAGATTGTTTCATTCTCATGAAAAATGAATCCTTCATATAAAAAAAATAATTTGGACTTAGCTTTTTTCCACATTTCAACTTTAACAAGCTATAACTCCATGCATATTTGCAGTTAAGGAACAATCTATATAGCAAAACAAAGGTCTCAACGAGTACTTCAAGACTAATATTTCATACCCCCCAAAAACATAGGGGCCATATAAAAAAAACCTAAAAAGAAAAAAAGAAAAATCCCATAGGTTAACACTGGAAGTTTAACAAGCCATTCAACCAAGTAAATAAATAACTTTTTTGGACAAATGGAAGCACAAGGACTGGAGGGCCCTGCATTTCCACACCAACATGGATGCATGCATCTATGGAAGGATGGAAGTGCAGGGCCTGCAGGCAAATGGATATGTGTTTTCCTTTTGCTGCCTGCAGGGTGGGAGTGGGGTGTTAGGTTTGGAAATTCTAACACCACATTTTCCTACTTTTGTTAGTTTAATCTGAACCCTAACTGTTGCATTAACAAAGCTTTTTTTTGCAAAGAATGTCTTTGTTTTTTAAGATAGTATAATGACATGTGCAGTCTAACAACCTTTGTGCTGCTCTCCTGACACCTAAGAAACTGCCAGAAGTGTCCAGGGAGTAGGGAATAATATATCCCCTACATATACAACCCTCTGCTGTACAAAAACATAGTAGTTTGGTTGGGTGGGATGTTCACCCAATGTCCCACTGCATCATACAATGTGTTTATATGCACTTTTGCTTACTGGGAACCTGACATGTCTACAGGTATATCCCAGTAAGTAACAAAACCTACATGTTAATGGCACAGCTTCCTGTAAACCAATGTTTTCTAATGAATGCATTACCAGTATAGGCAACAGCAGAAATGTTGCATTTACCAGCTAACTGAAAGCATGTAAACACATTGGTTGTAAAGCAGTTGCCCCACATGCATGTGAAGCCAAACTCCCCCTACTTCACCCTACCCAATCAGACTCTGATAATTTATAGAATCCCCCCCAACCTCCCTCTGGCACCCTCCACCCTTTCAGTCCCTGTCCCAACCTCCTTCTGGCACCTTTAACCTTTACGCCCCCTACACCTAAAAATTTGGATTTAACCTGTAAACAAAGAAAACTGTCCCCATGATAGAGATGTCCTCTCTGTTTGGTAAGTAGGCATGAATGAATGAATGAATGAATGAATGCATGAATCGTGTATTTTCCTATAGTAAATCTGATTTGCATAAGCCTCAGCCAGACATGTGTACTATAGAAAAAGACATGCTGCATCAATTGAACAGAGCAGACTTCTCTGAGATGAGATGAAGGACAGTTTTCTTTGTTTACAGATCAAAAAAAATCTTTTTGGGGTGCAAGGGGAGAGGTGGAGGGGGCCAGAGGGAGGTTGGAAGGGAGGAATTCAATAAACTGTCATGGCTGAATCAGGCGATGTCAGCTGGGTTTCACATGGAGGTGGAGGAAGGGTGTTACTATATGCAGTGGCTTGAATTAAAATTGTTTTGTGGTGCTAGAACACTGGTTTTCATGTGGAAAGTGAAAGGGATTTCAAGTGAGGAGGGAACAGACAAGCCACTGGATGACCAAGGCAACTTTTACAGATGTTGTGGGTAACCACTAGAACCAATTTTGTTTTCTTAATATTAAAAAAAGAAGCCAGTGGACGGCTGATGCCAGCTACCAGCATGAGTGAGGACGGGGGAACCTGGACAGCAGTGACTGACAGGTTGACTAAGCAATTCTTCAAAAGATTAATGCTCAGTCTAGTGAACTATTGACTATTTTCAAACTGTGCTATTGACTATTTCAGTTTGAAACTGATCAAAAGTTCAAAAACCTTCAATGTCATGTGACTAGGTGTGGACTAGAGACCAGGATTTTTGTTAAGGTTTTCTAAATTATAGGGGCACGGTAGTGCCAATATAGCTAGGGTTGAGTAGGGTGTTTAATGTTAAACCCTAGATTAGCACCTTAATGGCTTCAAAAATCCTAGGGTGCCCAGCTTAGTGAGACTTTCTGTTCACCTACATTCTCAGAATGAGAACAGTGGGACTTTCTTGAAGTGTGAAGCCCAAGCTAGAGTGATGCTACCAGCTTCAATTCCAGCACTGAGCTGGTGATCCCCTGCTGCTCTGTCTGTCTGTCTGCCTCTCTCTCTGAATCTATCTATCTATCTATCTATCTATCTATCTATCTATCTATCTATCTATCTATTGATCTATCTTAGTGGGCTGGGTGCATGCCTCTCGACAAGCAAGTGTTGCAGATGTCCAACTAGGAACTGCAGCCTCCGGAATGGAAACCTGGCCAATATCATTTCCAAAGTCCAGAACCTTGGGTTTGAGAAAAGGAAGTTATTGAGACAATATATATATAAAAGCAAGGGTCACAGTGCTGAATAAGGCAGTAGTGCTTTGCATGGGGTAAAATACATTGTCAAAACAAACATACTACTATATGCCACTCTGTTACACACAGTGATTGGGCAGACTACACTAAACAGTGGTCCTGCTTAAGTGTCAGTCTCTGCTAAGTGAAGTTCATTTATTAGTGAGCGGAGAATAAGGTGGAATGCTTCTATGGTGACTTGATTTAAGGTGAGCAAAAGTAAGCAGCACTGATGGAAGGAGTCAGAAAAGTACACTTAAGTGTTGGTCTTTTTTTGTATGCTTGTGTTTTTTGCTCATGTTTGTGCAACTTTATGTTTTAAACTGCATTTATTACAGTATTAAACTTTAGCACTGTATTTTGTATTCTAGTGCTCAAAGCACTGTATACACATTTGGGTTCTCATTTTTTTCCTCCTGCATCAAAATACCTGCAGCCTATGTGAGGAAGGAAAAGGATGATGTTGCTAGGGCAGCTTCTTTGACTTCTAGTAGTGATGTAGACAGTGCTGATGTAATTGCAGGATGGAAGAAGTCAGGGATGCTTTTCTTCAGGAATGCTTTTCTGCTATTTCTCCTTTAGAGCGTGTGCCTGTATATTACTTTTGATCTCAAACAGCTTTTCTCAGGTTGCAGTCTGGCCACCTTTGCTGGCATCACTCCATAGCAGACTTTAGACTTAGGAGTACCTCCTCTGTTGACACCAATTACACTGGCTCCTGAACATCAGCATCAGATGTGTCCTTCATATCGGTGTCTCCCCCTTTAATCAGTGCACTAACAAACTCCCCATCTGTAAGTATCTCCAAATGGTTCATTCACATCTATGTTCACAGATGCATTCAAAGCTGTAGCATTTATGAAGGCAAGATAGTACCATTCTCAAGCTCTGTCACTGTGCTGATCTGGTCAGGGGGCATGGTAGCGGCACTGGAGTTAAATCCTGCTTTAGCAAAACATTGTTCAACTGTACTTTCCTTCACTGCTCCCCATGCTCTGTGCAGCATGTAAATGGCACCCAGAAGATTCACTTTACCCATTTGTGCAGCTAAATCTAGTACCTTTGCTTTCAACATGGGGCAAGAGACACGTGTCCCATTGTCAAGAGCCTGCAAAAAACATAACATGAGGGCATCCTCAACCTCACTGTCCTTGCCCTCTCACTTCCTTTTTCAGCTGGAGTTGCTGTTAGCATGCCACTCTGCAAAGATGGCTTTGCAGATTTTGTTTATTCGTAGTGCTTGGCTCTTAGAGATCTTAAATTCAGCAGATACTGAAAACAGTGAGCTGCTTGGAATGTTAAGTGCCTCGATAATGTGAACATGGTCTACCTCAGTTTGATCATTTCTTGGCAGAGATATGGCTGCAAACTGTCAGTTCAGAGCACAGACTGTCAGCTCAGAGCACTCTAAGCAAGCTATACCCATAACTAAAGCTAAGATTTTAGACTGTTCACAGCTGATTGCTGCCAATTACTGGATTACAGTATGCCAAGAATGTCAGGGGAATTGGCTTAATCAGCTGAGAATCAGCTGTTAGGCATCCTATGAAAGCAGAGGTCAGCAAAACAGGTGTCCTGTTTAAATGTTGTGCAGTACAATAGCTTAAACTAGGAGCAAATTTGTTGCTGTGGAGATGTCATGCTTAAGCGGGTCTCTTGCTTGAGCATGTCTCATTTAAATGGTTTGGACTGTATATACAAACAGCAATATTTTAGAAAGAAGTAATCTTCCCTTACCCCCTGGTGCACTTCTGTGTAAAGGCGATTGTGAAAAGCAGCAGCAAGTGGAGGGGGTATCCACTTAACTTCACCTTCTCTGCTTAACAACCTGCCATGATGAACCACTGGTTGGAGTTTGGGTGGTGGCAATTTGTGTTTTGTTCTGGTGCCCAGTCAACACTCAATTGCTCCAGTAAAAGTCCAGGTTTGTGGGCAATGTTTTAAACTATATCCTGCAAGTGGGAACAAACTGTCTGCATGTCAATAGCTAAAAGACAGCATTTACAATGGCAGTCTGTAAGCTGACAAAGTCAGAAAGCTCATTCTTTCAAAACACAGACTGGTTTTATGTTTCCTGTTCCATGTTTAGCTTCAAATCATAGGACTTTTTTAAAAGGAGAAATAATAAATGAATATTGAATTGCCTGCTTGCAAATGATAAGAAGATTGTGTTCATCATGGCAGGTTGTTAAGCAGAAAATGTGAGATGCTGGCAACGCTGGTTAAGGACACCCACCACCTGCTGCTGCTTTCAGGATAGCTTTTACACAGAAGTGCACCATGGGGTAAGGGGAGTTTACTTCTTTCTAAAAAGCTGCGGTTTGTACTTCTTAACAAAAAGTGTATCAAAGTGTTTGAAAGCATTACAAGTGAGTGCAGCTGTATTATGTAGCTTGCCTAATCAGTCTGTGTAACAGAGTGACATATTAATATTTTTTAATAAGGCGTGTATAATTTATACAGCATAAACAACAGAATGAAATGCAGGCAGCAGTACTTCTGTTCCCTGCTGCTCATCTATCAAGGGGAAGCAGAAGGTGTTCTGTACAGTTTAATGAAAGTAATTCTCATAGCAACAATTGATATGTGCAGTCATTATGTTTTTGTGCATAGATGTCATGCAAAATGAATAACTGTGATGTTCACAGTCTTCCTAGACTCAGCACCATGGCGTGTAGAGCCACACACAGTTTTGCCTTTAGATCTGTCTGTCTGTCTGTCTGTCTGTCTATCTATCTATCTATCTATCTATCTATCTATCTATCTATCTATCTGGTCTATCAAGTGGATGCAGGCACCCATCTATCTCCCAGGAACTGCAGTCTCTTCAATGGAAACCTGGCCGATATCATCTCTAATGTCCAGATCTTCAGGTTCCAGAAGTGGAGGTTACAGAGACAATGTGTATATAAAAGCAAAGCTTCCTATACAGATTAAGGAAGTAGTACTTTGTGTTGGGTAAAATACATTATCAAAACAAGCATACTACTGTATGTCTGTTACACACAGTGATTTGTTGGGCTACACAAAAAAGCTACACTTTTTTAAAATGTTTCCACACACTTTAATATACTTTTTGTAAAGCAGTACATACAAACAGCAGCTTTTTAGAAAGAAGCAAACTTCCCAAGCCCCATGGTGCACTTCTGTGTAAAGCTGATTGTAAACGATGGCAGCTTCTGCTTAACAACCCGCCAGGATGAACCACTGGTGGATTGGGGGTGTGGGCATGTTGTGCTTTGTTCCAGTGCCCAGTCAGCTCTCAGTTGCTCTGGAAAACATCCGAGTTTGTGGACAACTTTTAAAAAAATATCCTGCAAGTAAGAAAAAACTGCCTGCATGCTGGGGGCTAAAATACAGTATTTAAAGTGGTAGTCTGTAAAGTGAAAAAGTAAGAAGGCTTGTTCTTTCAAAGCCCAGTCAGGTTTCATGTTTCCTGCTATTTGGCTAGTTTCAAGTCGTAGAACTATTTTAAAAGGAGAAATTATAAATGAAAATGAAATTGCCTGCTTGCAGATGATATGAAGACTGCATTCATCATGGTGGGTTAAATAGCAAATGTGAGATGCCGTCAAAGCTGATTAAGCAGACCCACCCACATGCAGCTGCCTTTCATAATAGTTTTTATGCAGAAGTGCACCATAGGAGTATGGGAAGTTTACTTCCTTCTAAAAAGCTGCTCATTGTACTAGTTAACAAAAGGGTGTATTAAAGTGCTTAGAAGCATTAAAACTGAGAGCAACTGTATTGAGTGGCCTATTTAATCACTCTGTGTAACTGAGTGGCATACACTAGTATGTTGATTTGACAAGGTGTGTGTAATTTATACCTCATATACTACAGAATGAAGAGCAGGCAGCAGTACTTGACTTCTGCATCCAGCCCCTCTTCCATTAGGTGGAAAGCAGCAAGTGGTCAGTACAGCTTAATCAAAGTAATTCATATAGCAACACTTGAGATGTGTAGTCATTATATTTTATTGTGTACAGATGTCACACAAAATGAACAACTGTGATGTTCACGGTCCTCCTAGACTCAATGTCTTGGTATGTAGAGCCATATGCAGTTTTTATGTTCGCCATACGTGTACGTGCAGTGAACATTATGTTACGAGAGTGACTTTTGAGGGGTGTGACACTGCCAGTCCAAAGCAGAATGGTCTGCAAGGGGCTTGTCAGCCTTACACCAATCATCAACCAGGCTGATCATGACACCGTTCTGCCTTTCTGGGTGAAAACCTTGTGTAGTTCAATGTTGAGAGCTGACCCAATCATAGGTCAGCTCTTTCCTTTGATCTACATAATGCTACCCAGCAAGCATGGCTACTTTGTCATGATCAGCCTGCTGAAAACCATCCCTGCAAAAAAGAAAACAGTTCATCAATGTCTGTTGCTAATGCCCCCCTTACTGTCCACCCCACACAACCCTCCCACTCAGCAGTATCCAGTGATGAGGGCAATGCAAAATTAATGACTCATATATGAGTGACTCAGTGGTGCTCTGAAAATGAAAATACTGCAAAAAATGGGCAAGTACTTTTTGATTTGCACACCCAACAAAACAGAGATAATGGAAGAATAACAATAAATGGGAATAGTGACTGTGGGAGGAAAGAACACTGAAGGTTTCTGAAGGGGCGGGGGATGTTATGATGCTGGGGATGGTAAGATGTTGTGGATTAAATAGAGTAGTGGAGTGGAGTGCTGCTGAGCTGGCCACCTGGAGTGCTGGAGTAAGTCACTGCCTGTGACACTGAGGGTTGTAGGTTTGGGAATGGCTGCAGGTATTTCTTTATATACCTTGGAGTGGGAGTTTGCAATTTTTTGGGGGGTTCCCTGTCCCCTGTTCCTGTGACTGTGGTGCTCCAGCGATGGTAGCCCCCTCTCCCATTAATTCCCCTTCCCCCAGTGCTTGTTCCCCCCTGGAGTTGATTATAACAATTCGGGTGGTGTGGGGGGCATTAAATATTGGTTAATGTTTTGACTTTTTTACTGTTTGAAGTGCCATCAGTCATGTGGGGTTTGCTGATTTGGGTATGTAGCAATTATTGGATTTGGTGAAATGTATTCACTGTTATGCGAGTCGCCATTCCATTTTTGCTGTCATGACATGGAAGCCAACTTAGCATCCATGCCCCACACACACACACACACATATACATGCAAATGGAACATTGACACTGGGGGTACACAATCCCCAGTGTCACCACCCAAAATAAAGGAAAACATCACTAGTAGTTTTTTTTTGTACTATATCCCGTAGTAAACAAAAACGATGACTGTTGCTGCCACCACCGTAACTGTCCCCCCATAATTCATTTATAATAAGTTTTATCATGTTTTAGCTGTCATAATAGTTTGCTTTTTACATTTCAGATTCTACATGTGCTTATATTTTACACTGTTGTATTTTGCTGTACAGACCCTAGAACATATGGGGATGGATGGTTTATAATTAAAGATTTACCTACTAACTTACTTACCTAACCCTCCCACTCAGCACCCCCCCGACAAACATAACACCGACACTGGGGGTCCCCAATCCCCAGTGTTGCCACCTGATATAAAAAAAAATCCTTAGTAGCTTTTTTTTGTAATATACCCTGTAATAAAGAAAACTGTCCATTGATGTCAGTTGCTGCTGCAGCTATACCTATCCCCCAACCTGACCCTCCCATTCAGCACCCCACCACAAACTTAACATTGACACTGGGGTGCCCAATCCCCAGTGTCACCACCTGAAATAAAGAAAATTATCCCTCAAAGTTTCTTTTAATATACCCTGTAATAAAGCAAACCATCCATTGATGTCTGTTCCTGCCACTACCATTACCATCCCCCCACTCCAGTCTCCCACTCAGCACCCACCACCCCACCCCACCCATCCACAAACATAACACCAGCACTGGGAGTGCTCAGTCACCAGTGTTGCCAAATGAAATAAAGAAAACCATCCCTAGTAGTTGTTTTTGTAATATACTCTGTAAAATAGAAAACAGTCCCTCGATGTCTGTTGTTGCCACTGCTGTTACTGTCCCCCTGACCCTCCCACTCAGCACCCTCCTTCCCCCCCATAAACATAACACCAACACTGGTGGTGCCCATTCCCCAGTGTTACCACCTGAAATAAAGAAAGCCATCCTTCATAGTTTTTTCATAATATACCCTGTAATAAAGAAAAATGTCAATCATTGTCTGTTGCTGCTGCCGATACTGTTCCCCCACCCAACCATCGTACTGAACATCCACCAACCAACACCCCCAAGCCCTTACTTATGTACTGGGGGGGTCCAATCCCATAATCCTCTCTGGACTACAGATATGTCTTCACTTT
The DNA here is from genome assembly GCA_016271365.2 of Neoceratodus forsteri. NCBI lineage: Eukaryota > Metazoa > Chordata > Ceratodontiformes > Ceratodontidae > Neoceratodus > Neoceratodus forsteri. The sequence goes on along the minus strand of CM057455.1, from coordinate 1,072,770,636 downwards.
TCAATGCCAGACCACAAACTGAGGAAATCAGCAATGTGGTTCATTTAATTTTAATGGGGTTTTGATCTTACTTGCATAACATGGTCATTTTTGAAAATTTGTGCCCCACATTTTCAATATGCCTTTTTTGGTACCCCAACTCATGAACGATGGCAGTGAAATTAGGCAGATCTGTTCTCATAGGTGATTTTGTGGTTGCTGTGCGAAATGACCTTTTGGGGAGGAGTTGAACATTTTCTACATCCTTGTTCATGAGGTGGGCTCATAAGAAAGCTATGTGGGGTCATAAAAAGGCTATGTTGAAAATGTGGGGTAAAAATATGAGAAAACAACAAAGTTATGAGTATATGTTGCAATTTTTCAGTACATACTCATAACTATGGTAATTTTCAATATTTTGATCCCAACAGTTTAACATAGCCATTGTTTCACAGCACCTCATGAATGTGACAGCTGTCATCCACTGAAAAGGATAGAGAAGCCTATGGAGAGGAACTCAAGTAAGCCAGGAAAGCTAATAGGGTGGCAAAGGCCCAGACTGAAGAAAGACTGCCTTAAGAAGTGAAAGGGGGGAACAAAACACTTTATTGATAAATTCAAGAAAAAAGAAAGAGCAAAGGAGGAATAACACAGCTCACAATCAAGGAAGGACACCTGTTAGAAAATGACAAAGAAAGTAGAAGTTCTCAATGCACTCCTCTGCATGGTCTTTACACAGGAAGACACTGGTAATGGATCAGCACCAGACAGGATATGTCCCCATACCAGGGGAGCTGACATATCCCACTTTACAAAACAAAGGGTCCTTAAGAAGTTGTCTAGAATAAGGTGGACAAGGCAATGAGTCCTAACAGAACAGTTCTAAGCAAACTTAGGGATGAACTTGCCACCTCACTTGCTGAACTGTTTAACAGTTCACTGGAACAGGGGATGGTACCACAGGACTGGAAAGGGGCAATGGTTGTGCCATTGCACAAGAATGGCAGCAGGGAGATAGCAGAAATTACCACCCAGTAAGTCTGACCTCAGTGGTGGGTAAAATAATGGAGCCATTGGGTAATGAACTACCTGAAAACAAGGGGGCAACTTGACCCAAAGCAGCATGGCTTCACATCAGGGTGCTCAGCCCAGACAAATTTGATAGAATTCTTCAACTGGGTCACAAGAGAAGTAGATCAGAGGCAGCAGTGGGTATGGTGTATCTGGATTTTAGTAAAATCTTTGATACAGTCCCACACAGAAGGATAGCCAACAAACTGGACCAAGCTGGCATCGGTAACAAAGTAGTTAAATGAATCACAAGCTGGATGCAAGGCAGGATACAGAGGGTTATGGTAAATGGCACCTTGTCCCAAGAGCGGAAGGTGTCAAGTGGCATGCCACAGGGGTCAGTACTAGGCCCCATCCTTTTCAACATATTTATCAGTGACATTACTGAAGAACTGAAAGGGAAAGTCTGCCTCTTTGCAGATGATGTGAAGTTCTGCAACAGGGTGGACACACAGGAAGGGATCATAGAAATGGAGGCAGATCTCAGGATGCTGGAGGAATGGTCCAGGAACTGGCAGTTGAAATTCAAGGTCAAAAAATGTAAAGTCATGCACTTGGGTAGAAGGAACTCATGCATGAAGTATGTACTAGAGGGGCAGCTACTAGAAGAAACAAAGCTGGAATGGTACTGTATCTTGGTGTCATGATTTCAAACAATTTAAAGGTAGGGAAGAAATGTGAAAAAGTGGCACTAAAGGCAAGCAGCATCCTCGGATGTATTGGTAGGGGTATTACCAGTAGGATGTGTGATGTAATCCTCCCACTGTACAGGTCCCTGGTGAGACCTCACTTGGACTACTGCATGCAATTCTGGAGACCTCACCTAAACAAGGACATAAACCTTCTGGAAACTGTGCAGAGATGTGCCACAAAAATGGTACAGGGTCTGCACCATGAAATGTATGAAGCCAGGCTCAGCCAGGTAAATTTATTTTTCCTTGAGCAGAGGAGGAACAGAGGAGACATGATTGAGACATTTAAATTTGTTAAAGGGACCAACACAGTACAAATCAGGAGCCTCTTCTGGGAAAACATGGTTGCATGTATTAGAGGACACAACATGTGCCTTGTGGGAGGTAAATTCAAAACAAATGTTAGGAATTGCTTTTTCACGGAGAGGGTGTTGGACCCTTGGAACAACCTGCCACCAGAGGTAGTGGCAGCCAAGATGGTCAGTGAATTCAAACAGGCATGGGATAGACAGTATAGTCACCTTAGCAAGACAAATTGATAGTGGGGGATAGAAAACCCAGGTAGACTAGATGGACCACATGGTCTCCTTCTGCTGGCAAATTCTTATGTTCTTATGTTCTCATTTCTTAAATCCTACCCAAAATGTATTTTAACACTAGTGGCACAAAATGACATTTTGATTATCATTTTATAAATGACACCTGTCATGCTCTGGAGTGAACATAAAGGCCGAGATATTCAAAAGGGTTGCGCATGCACAAGTCAAAAAATGCGCCATTTTGCGATATTCAGAAGGAGGCAGTTGCACCACCGAAAACATGCTGAGCAACAGCGCAATGAAAATGAAGGCATGCACAACCGAAGGGGGTGGATCCATGCATAAAGAGTGCAATGCGATATTCAAAGACTTGCGCAATGTGCAATAGCGGCACAGCCGGAAATTGAGCACTAGCGGAAATGAGCCAAAATAAAAAGGCTCAAGGAAGCGGCGCAAGAACGTTACAAGGCTGCCAAGTGGGAGAGAGAGAGAGACAGACAGAGACAGGCTAGGGCAGGCAAGGCAAGCGTGGGCCATAGGCTGTAGAGGCCAGCAGGGGGTGCCCGGTGCAGTGGAAGTAGCAGTGAGAACAGCGGGGGTAACACAGCAACACCAGCCAGGGGGGGTCAGAAGCCAGGGAGATGGACAGTGCCAGCTTCCAATGGAAGCTGTAATGAGGGGGGTGAGAATGCATGCTGCAGGGGGACGTGGCCGTGGAAGGGCCCGTCGGCGGTATGCCCCCAACAGGTAGTACCGTGCCCGCATCAGCTTTGAGCTGTACACAGATGTAGAGATCGTGGGCCGGTACCGCCTGAACAGGGCAATACTGAGACGGCTCTGTGAGCTGTGCAGTGATGTGATGCAGGCACCCTCACGACGGAGTCACGCTCTGTCGGTGGAGACCAAGGTGACAGCCTGCATGTGCTTGCTCGCCACGGGCACCTTCCAGAGGCCAACAGGGGACACCAGAGGCATCACACAGTCGGCCACATCATGCATCCTCACCCAATTCCTCAGCGCACTGCTGCCACATGCTGCGGAGTACATCCATTTCCCCAGCACCGCGGCAGAGCATACAACAAACATGCAGGAGTTCCACAGGGTAGCACGTATGCCTGTGCTAGGGGCCATGACTGCACCCATGGCCATTCAAGACGCCACCTGGCCCGATGGGGCTGCATATAGGAACAGAAAGGGCTTCTCCAGTGTCAACTGCCAGGTGGTGTGTGATGCCACTGGGCGATAATCAATGTCTGTGCCACACCCTGGTGGAGCACATGATGCCTTCATATGGTATCAGTCCGCCTGTGCCATCGATTCGAGAGTGGGGACATCCCCACAGGCCATCTAGTGGGTGAGTACACATGTATGGAATGCAAACTTGGGGCAAGGGTGGAATGCCACAGGTGCCATGGTAGTGGCACACAGGGATATGGGCAATATGGACCTGAACATGAGACTGATCTCCACTATTTCCACACAGGTGACAGCGGATACCCACTCTGTCCCTGGCTGCTCACACCATACCGCGCGCCCATGACCCCATCGCAGCAATGCTATAATGAGGCACATGTTTCCACATGCAACATCATAGAGCGGGTGTTTGGGATGCTCAAGGCACGCCTGATGCCTAGACACCTCCGGGGTGCCCTACAGTACAGCCCCAAAAGGCCTGTGGGATATTCCTGGCCTGTTGCATCTCTGCACAACATGGCCAAAGACCATGGGATAGCCATACAGGTTGAAGAGGGGACAGCGATGGGGACGCCAGTGGCGCCCAGTGTTGATGGTGATGAGCAGCCCCAGGACGGCGGGACCCCGACTGATCCGGCAGGCCCAGCTGCACCGGGACACCATCACAGAGGAGCACTATGCAGAACACAGGTAAGTCAAGGGGACATGTGCAACCAACACTGTTCATGCGCAAACCACAGGCACACAGGGTAACACACCAGGGGTGCATGACGGCCAGGGGAGTGGAAGGGTCCAGGCATGCAAACATACCATCAGGGGGGTAAAGACTCATATGGACACACACACCAGGCACAGAGCATACATGGGCAGATGCACAGCACAGCAGAACTGACATTGCTAACACACAGAACCACCGACCACCCCCACCACCTGTACTGTCCAAGTACGTGTGTCAGATGCTGGGCACCCTTGCACCTTGGTGTACAGTACAATGCAGGCATCATCATGCATACATACCTGTGGACAGCAGTTGGGAGGGTGTGCAGGTGGTCCGTGAGTCGGTGTGGTGAGCAGAGCACCCAGCAGTGCACTGCCCACCATGACACACATTGCACACAGGGCAGCACCAAACAGGGCCCGCACTGGGAGACAGGTCAGTCATGTAGCACTGTCCCACGGCCACCATGGATGCGTGGGTGGCCCCGCCATGACCCAACAGCACTGGCAGGCTGAGCAGGGGCCACATGGGGTGGCACTGTTGGACCACCAGGGGTCCCACTGCACGAACGCGACCTTGCCCGCACAGGGGTCTGCAGCATGCTGAACAAACCTGCACCAGGGGTGCTCGGGATGGCCACAGCAGAACCCGGCATCGACAGGCCTGGTGTCGCACGACGCCGGGAACGGGGAGTGGAGAGTGAACTGTGTGGGGTGTGCGGTACAGGGGCACCTGACTGTGTCCCCAATGCATCCACGACAGAGACCACTACCTGGGTCAGCCTGTCAATGGCGGCGGTCACATCCGTCCGCATATGAACCAGCTCTGCACAGTCCAGAGCACACTCCCTGCTGTGCCATTCCACAGCCACAGACAGTGCCTCCACAGACATTGCAACCCGCCTCTGCAGCTGTACTGATTCCCGCAGCAGGTGGGTGTGCTCGTCCAATGGGTACTGTGCCCCAATGGCATCCTGTCCCCCAGGGTGTGGAAAGTCCTGATGCACAACACCCCTTGAGGGTGGGCGCTGTTCGCCAGGACCAGGAATGGGTGGATCAAAGGGTGGCGGACATGTGCCACTGCTTGACACGGTACCCCCAGACCTGGTGGGTGACTGCTGCTGCTGTCCCTCCAACCGCTGTGCCCCAGGGCCCACTCGTTCCACCGCTGTGGCAGCAACAGTGCCAGACACCTGCACAGCCACTGGTGCTGCCCCAACGGTGCTGACAGGCACAGCCTGGGACTGTGCCAACATGCTGGTACACAAGTTGGAACCAGAAATGCCCAGGGGCACGTGCTGGCCTGCTGTGTGTCCGTCATGGGACACACACCTATCACTGCCCATTGCAGTCCTTGCATCATCAATGGTGCAGGTACGTGCTACAGCCATAGTCACAGTGTGCGCATGCCAGACTGCTGAGACACAGGCTGTGCACCCCCCACACCCGAATCACCGACACCAGAGTTGGCGGCCCAGCGTGCATGCTGCTGCAGTGCATGCTGGCTGGTGACAGAGGTGGATGGACCCTCCTCCATGTCCAGCAGGTCATCATCACTGCCTGGACCCACCACCACCGTCTCCTGAAGACGAACAGGATCTGTAACAGAAAGAGAGTACATGTGAGTGCATGTGAACAACCTTCCCCCCACCCCACGCTCCCCCCAACACCACCACCATGTCATACCGTGCAGTGATGGGCTTCCACCTGTCTGGAATCCACTTCCTGGTATGCCCTCAATAGCGCTCCACTGCATTGATGCAACCAGTGTCTCCTCAGCCGGGTCAGCTCGACACCGCTGGCTGGCCCCCGCCAGTGCCAGCACGCGCCGCCTGAAGGCTGCCACCTTCTCCTTCAACCTCCCGCGGTCTGTCCCATCTTCTTCTGGCATTCCTGCATGGAGCGCCGTGGCTTCCATGCAGGTTCACGGCCCGAGCTACACCTTCACTGCAGCTGCACGGGACTGAGGGGTGCCTCCGTCCACTCAGTAGTGGCCTCATCCAGGTAGGCCTGGAAGAGGGCCTCTGTCTCTGCTGGGGTAAAGTTGGGCCTCCTCCTACGCCCACCATTCTCACCCTCACCTTGGCTCTGCTCGGTCATGGTGATCTGTATGGGGGAAGTGGACACCTGTCACTGTGCAGTCTACAGCATTTTCCCATGACCATTGTCCAGAACATCACACAGCATGCAACTCACCTCTCACCTGAATCTGGCCAGCGCAGCCCAATGTCGTACATTTATAGCGCAATGCATGCAAATTAGGAGTGGAGTAACTATAATGACATGCAAATCGCACCACTGCGCCTTTGAATGGCTGATCAAATGATTTGCATGTGTCGGCTGAATATCGCGAATTTGCGCTTTGAGCAATACGGTTGAGTCGGCTGAGCCAATGGGGCAGATCTGTGACTTTGTGGTACACTGCATTGCGCATGCCCAGACAGCTTACGCAGGCGTCTGCCACGCTGCTGACGTGCTGTGAGCGATCGGCAATTCCGGCCATGGCCACCATTGTGCCAGTGGCACTACAGCACTGGGCACTATATGGCGCTGTGGCACTACTGCGCAGTAGTCCACTGTGGCACTGGTACGCAGCTGGTTGGCCACGCAGGATGCGTATACATCAGATGGTGCTGTGCGTGGCCTTGCGTCATTGCCCATGACCTGGTGTCCGACCTTTGCCCCCTGGCCCTGTTCGGCTGCCATGTGTACGGCCCTATTGCGCTGTCTGGTGACAGCGCTATGTGAAGTGACGGCGCTGTTCAAACAGCGCGATTGGAACTTGTGGTGGTCTATTGCGTAACATCTCCACGTGAGGTTACGGTGCAGCGGGGCCCCATATTGCCTGCTGTAAAGTTGGTACCATGGCTCAGGAAGAGCAGTGCAGTGGAGCCCTGTAGAAGTGGCCAACTTGGTGGCTTCTAGTGGAGCCCCACTATGGGCACTGTATGGTGAGGTGATCCTCACCATTGCTAGGACACAGGTCTGGCAGCAAGTGGCCAGTGACCTGGTGGGGGTCACTGGACGGTGCCGGTCAGCTGAGCAGTGCCGGCACCAGTACAGTGACCTCCGCTGGAGGGATCCTCAACTTCTGGATCGGCTGCGGTCACGTGCCAGGAGGGGCGTGGTGCCTAGGCCAGGTGGGTGTACCATCTATGCACCTGTATTCTCTGTAGGGGCGTGAGTGTGTTTTGGTGGCTGTGCATAGGTGATGGCTCTGCCATGGTTGGCTGTGTCAGTGTGTGCAGGTGTGAGATGCATGGGTCTGGCTGTGTGGGCAGGCACTCTAACTGGGGCAAGGGACAGTCTGCTTTGGAGTCACACTGATGTTTTTCTCAACATATGTCTCCCACAGGCCGGGATGTGAGGATGCAGGCACAGGGTGAGGAGAGCCATGCCAGGGCCCCGGTGCCGGTGGGTGTTGCACCCCAGCAGCAGCAGCAGCAGCCACAGCAGCAGCAGCGGCAGACCCAGCTGCTTGAGGAGTGTGAGTATCATTACGTCATGGATGCTATTGCATGCTGGGGGGGGGGCAAGACCACCAGCCATGCACAACACAACCATGCAGGAAAAGGGAGGTCATAATTCCACTATACAAGACACTAGTGAGGCCCCACCTGGAGTACAGTGTACAGTTCTGGAGACCATACCTACGTAAGGACATAGACTGGGTAGAGAAGGTTCAGAGGAGGGCAACAAAGATGGTGCATGGATTGCATCACAAGTCCTATGAAGACAGGTTGAAGGAACTGAACATGTACTCCTGGAGGAGAGGAGGGAGAGAGGGGATGTGATGAGACATACAAGTATCTTACAGGGAGGAACAGGGTGCAGGAAAACACTATTTTAAGTGAAAAAGATGTTCCAGGACTAGAGGGCATGGGATGAAGTTGGAGGAGGACGATTCAGAGGAAACATGAGAAAGAATTTCTTCACAGAACGGGTGGTGGACAAGTGGAACACCCTGCCAGAGGAAGTGGTGGGGGCTGAAACAATCACGGGATTTAAGAATGCAGGATAGACATAAAGGAATTCTGGAGGTCAGGGGTAAGGTGCAACAGACTTCTAGGAAAACAAACTGAACTTACAAGCTCAAATGGGCAGACTGGGTGGGCCATAGGCCCTTATCTGCCAACACTGTCTATGTATCTATGTATGTATGCACGACACAGGTGACATGCATCACTGTCCAGTGTCACAGCACGTCTGTGTATGCGTCACTGGTGGTCCATGCATGCACTGGGCACATAGCTGTGTAACTGGCATCGCACCACGTTGCCACGTCACTCTGACAGCCTTGTTTGTGCTGTGATGGACATGGGCAGTGTGTGTGTGTGCAGTGGTGCACATAGCTGGTGCCGCCTGTTTTGATGGCATATGCATGTTCACTGTGGTGGGTGCATGCCATCACAGGTGCGGGACATTGGGCTATATGGCTTGTAGGTTGGGTGGTGTTGAGGGTTGTGGTCAGTCACAGCCATTGACTGTGTTCCCATTTTCCTAGGCCTCACAGTTCTCAGGAGGATCCATCGGGACATACGTGGCCTAACACAAGTATCCCTAGATAACCAGGCTATCCTGAATGACATCCGGAGACATGGCCTGTGGAGGAGGCATCGCAGAGAACAGCGGCACCGGGCAGAGGACGACCAGCCTGCTGGGCCTTAGGCCACATTACTCTTCCCACTTCACCCATCCCTACCACCCTGCCTTCCCTCTCCAAGTTGTTCATCCCTACCCCTTGCCCAACCCTACCTTGTACCCTTCCCCCCCCTTCTAAATAGTTCTGGTTTATTGTTTTGTACTTTACACATTTTGGGAATACATTTATATTTTGATATGAATACTGTGTTGGTCTCTGATTTGCAGCTGGCTATGGTTGCTCAGTTGCAGTGGTGTACATGCCATCTGGGGTGGTATGGTCCTGGGTATGTGTGTGTGTGTGTGGTGTGTGTGCACGCGCGCGTGTGTGTGTGCATGGGGAGGTATCTCCAGCATGGCAGTGACTTTCTGTTGCTCTTGCCGTCTGCTGCCACCCACTGCTGGGTGCACAAGGTGTGTCTGGCTTGTATGCTTCTCTGCTGCACGGGGTTGACGTGTGCTGGGGGGGATGCATGGTTTCCTGCAGTGCCAGTCACTGCACATGGGTGGTGTCTTGGGATCTTGGTGCAGGGTGTGCTGTGCGTACGGGGGGCTGATGTGCACTGTGGTTGTCAACCCCCTGTGTGTGGCACTCTCAGCCTGCCAGTGGTTGTGCTGGGGTGTCATGGCTCTGCTGTGCTTTGTTGGCTTGTCCCCATGGGCCAGTAGATCATCTGTCCCACCCCCAGTGATGCTGTGCTTGGGGTGTGCAGGTGTCTTGTTGGTTCTGCAGTGTGTTCCTGTGCCCATGTGTGACATGGCTGGCAGTGGGCCCCAGCCTGCCTCCCTGGATGTGCAGTTCCATTGCTCTGGGGGGGGGGCTCTGCTTGCACTATGACACCTCTGGACTGCTCAGCTGGGCTGCCCTGGTTGCGCTATAGCGCAACCTTTCTGCTCAGCTTCTCCTTCCTGGTGGCGCTATGGTGCAGTATGTGCGCTATTCAGACGTTGGCTGCTTGCACAATTTGTTCTGCTCCATGTTTGAATATCGCAGCTGTTGCGCATATGCGCAATTGGTTTGTGCTTGCTCCTGCTGTTGCGCACATTTTGGGTGCAGTTTGAATATCTGGGCCAAAAAGATTAAGTTGAAAATTTGGGGCAAAAATATAAAAATTCAACTAAGTTAAGAGGAAATGAATTGTTACCGCATTTTTTAAATTCCCTCCAAAACTTGTTTCCACACTTGCACAGGAAAATCACATTTTAGATGGGATTTTAGAAATTCCACCTGTCTTGGTCATAACGTCAGATTATTAAAAGACTGTTGGACATTTGGGGTCAAAATGTGGGAGCCCACCTAAAAATAAATATTTCCTGTCAGCTGCCTTATCCTGGGTAATTGCATATTAACAATGTGTCAAAGCAGGACGCCACTGAAAATGAGACATTGCATCTCATCTGCTCTATCCTGGGTAAATATATAGTAAAAATGTGTACAAGCAAGACCCGGTACAATAGCAATACCAGTGTCGAACATTCAGCATTGACAAATGCTGGTTCTGGAAATGTTCCCCAAGTGTGAATGTGCTTATGCAGTATGATACTATAGGTGTGTCAGTTGTTTGTTGCAAATAATTCAGAAAAACACAGGTCATTTGCTATATGAGACAGTTAAAAATTGACAAGTACTTGCCCATTTTTTGCAGTATTTTCATTATCAGAGCACCACAAAAAGTGTTGTTCAACTAGTTGAATATGTAGATGTTTTATTAATACTCAGAAATTCCAGCGTTAGAATTTGACATCTGATTTTGCTACCCATACTTGGCAGTTGGGTGAGTGCACTTCATTATATTAAATTATTCAGAACCCCCCCGCCCCTCCAAAGCTGCAGCTTGGCTATTTTATTTATTTATTTAAAAAATTGGAAAGACCTTTGAGCCAAGGGCTCTTTTACAGAGGCTCCACATCAAGTCACAAGAATAGCAAATTACAATGGTTTCAGTAAGTAGTACAACATGAGGAAAGTAATTACATAAACAAAAGAATAATATGGCAAGATAAATATTGTGTCAAGTGCAGTCAGTGGCATTGTCTGCAGAGGGTGAAAGGGCTTACAAGGAGAGAGAGTGCAGGGGTGAATTGGGGGTGGAAGGAGCAAAAAGAGCAAGGAGGAGATACCACAATGAAGTTTGAGCAGGAAAGACCCATGGGGTGGGGGGTAGAGCAAGAGAACAAGGTGAGGAAACAGAGGAGAGAGGGAGGAAGTGGGAGTGGAGGGGTAAGGGAAGGGGGGGATGAGGTAGGATGAAAAGAGGGCAGGAATGGGAAAGGGATAAAGGAGGAAGTGCTGTGAATGGAATAGTGCAGCAGCAACATAGGGCTATACAGTGGCAAATGATAAAAGAGGGAGGTCCCAGTGCATTTAGCTGTCAGCAAAGATTAGTTATAGCAGTCACAAGATGCTCAGGAAACTAGGAATTAATACAGCTTCCACTTAAATGGTCCCAAGGTTGCAGTCGTCATAATCTCTGGAGGAAGGGAATTAAATAAATTAGCAGCTCTAACTGCAATGGATCGCTGTCGGAGTGAGGTTCAACAGCAAGGGACAATAAAAGTTTGTTTCACAGAACTTCGTGTGCTCAGAGTGCTCTGGAAGGGAGTGAAAAGCTGAAGGGAACCTGGTGGTTGGAGACCAAGATCTGCCTTTTTAGCCAGAAGGCAGGCTTGATATTCAATGCGAGCCTGGAGTTGAAGACAGTTTGCTTGTTCGTAAAGGTCACAAATGTGAGTATGATATGCTGCACCAGTTAGTAGACAGCATGCCTTATTCAGAGCTGTGGTGAGCCGATGTAGAGTTGTGTCTATGGTGGAACCATAAATGACCAAACCATAGTCAATAATAGACACAACTGAACTTTGGATAGCCAATCTGAGGGCTTTGGTAGTAAGGCAGTGTTTATGCCTGTGTAGAAGGCCTAGGCGAATGTTAACTACCTTGGCAACATTCTCAACATGGTTGAAGTAGAAGAACGTACTATCCAGAGTAACTCCTAGGTATTTAAAAGGTTGAGTCTGATCAAGGATGACACCTGCACTGTTTTTAATCACCAATTGTTTGGCTTTGTGCTTGCTGTGGGTACCATGGAAGAGCATGACCTTAGTTTTTTTGCAGTTAAACACCAACTTATGACAGCTGAACCAGGACTCAGCTTCAGTAAAACTTTTCTGAAGTTGGGCCTGAAGGAGGATAGTGTCAGCAGTCTTTGAGAAAATGACCACATCATCTGTGTAGAGGAGTACTGGTTCGGAACAGGATACCGGAAGATTGTTGAGGAAGGTGCTAAATAGAAGGTGTTCCAGTATCGATCCTTGAGGAACCTCAGAGCAGACAGGCAGTTTAGCAGAAAGGGCAGACCCTATTCTCACCTGCTGTGTGCGGTTTGCTAGATAGCTGGTGAACCACTTTAGGGCTTCTGAAGATACATCAAGCCCAGCAAGCTGATGTATCAGCAAATGGTGATTGACCATGTCAGACGCTTTAGACAGGTCAATAAAGGTTGCACCAACAAGTTGACCCTGATCAAGAGTATGGTGAATGAAACCTGTGAATTCCAGTACAGCTGTAGATGTCCTGTGCCTTTTCCGAAAATCATGTTGTTGGACACATGGTAGGTTGTATTTTTCCAGGTACTCCACAAACTGGTAAGAAACAATTCTTTCAAGTGCTTTGGACAGCGGTGGAAGAATAGATATTGGCCTATAATTCCCAGGTAGTAATCTGTCCCCACTCTTAAAAACTGGTGTAAACAGAGAAGATTTCCAGATCTGGGGAAATTGTTAAAGTATGAGGGAACGATTGAGCAGCTTGGTGAGGGTGGCTAGGACTTCATGTAGAGTTAGGGTAAGAAGTTTTAGGTTGAGGGAATCACTGCTTGTCCTAGCTCCTCCTAGAACTTTACATAGGTAAGTCTTGGTCTCGCTTTCCGAAATAGCTTTGAAGTAGAAACATGGGTGGTTAGAGGCCTCTTCTGATTTGGTGGACGTAGAAGCTGTGCTGGGTGGTTCAAAGAACTTTAGGAGCAGAGCTTGGCTAAGGTCTGTGAAGGACGAATTAAATGTTCAACTGTTCAGTTGTATTTCTCTCCAGAATCAAGTTAATGGCATAGCTGAGCTTGCCTAGCTCTGAAAGTACCTTCTTTTAATTCTAAATTTGTTATCTGTAGGAAATGATATTCAGTCATGCTGCCATCTTCAGTTACAGCACTGAGCTGATGATTCCCAAGTCTCTCTCTGTCTCTTTCTATACTGTATATCTATCTCTGTCTGTATGTTTGTCTGTCAATCTATCTTTCTTTCTTTCTTTCTTTCTTTCTTTCTTTCTTTCTTTCTTTCTTATATATTTCTTTTCTTTCCCTAAGTGAACCTGAGTGTCCACTCCTACACAGCTTCTTTCTCCCCCTCCCCTGCAAGTAAGCCATCCATTATTTTTTTGATTAAGTAATAAGCGGATCAGAATGCCCACTTCTGGTACTGCTTCTCTTGCCCCCTCCTCTCCAGGTCACCCACTCCCCCCATTTAATACAGGTGGCAGCACCAGCACCAGTGTACTGCTGAAAATCATCTCAACACTGGGGTGCCAAGTCTTCAGTGTCAGCTTCAGTCCCCCTACAATAAAGAAAATCATCCTTCATTGATCTTTGTGTTTGTTTGTTTGTTTGCTTTTGTAACCTGAAACCCTATCACAACCCCCCACTCAGAACCCACTACCCCCCACACCATCACTCACCTGAAAATGTCCCACAGCATGGATCCACTTTCCAATGGAAGACACGTCCTATTGCTGTATCCAATGACTGCAACTAGAGAAAATAAGGCAAGTGCAGTTTAATGTATTGCAATGGGGTCTGCACTTTTATTGTTAAGTTTGTCATTTTTGAACATTTTTACACTACATTTTTAACATGGCCTTTTTGTGACCCCACCTCATGAACAAGGGCACTGAAATTATTGAAATACACTCTAAAAGGTGAATTCATGGTCACTGTGTGAAAATCTCCTTTTGGGCATGATATGAACATTTCTCTGCCCATATTGATGAGGTGGAGTCATGAGAAGGCTATGTTGAAAATGTGGGTTAAAAATATTAAAAAATGAAAAGATTTTGTCTGTACATTGACATTTTTCAATGCACACATACATTTAGTAATTTTTTATATTTTGAGTCCAAATTTTCAATATAGCCATTTTTTTCACACCACCTCATGATCTTGACTGCTGTCATTTGCAAATCCTGGCCAAAACATGTTTTGACATTTGTGGCAGGAACTGATTGACATTTTGGTCTGGATTTTAACATTTTCATCTACCAGGTTCATATGGTGGGGTCATAGCATGCCTATGTTTAAAAGTTGGGTCAAGATATTACAAAAACAATATGGTTATAACCATGCACTACATTTTTTTTATGCTGTCTCCTAAGTTCAGTAATTTTCAATATTTAACCCTCAAATTTTCAAGATAGTGATTTTTCACACCACCTCATGAATGAAACAGCTGTCACTTTTCAAGTCCTGTCCAAAATGTGTTTTTGCACATGTGTGAAATGATGTTTCTGTGGGATTTGAACATTTTCACCTACTGGGTTCATGAGGTGGGGCCATAAGAACTCTAAGTTGAAAATTCGGTGTAAAATATCATAAAATGATGAAGTTATGAGTGAGCATTGAATGTGTTTTGTGAATCCACAGCCTGATGGACTCCACATTTGGCTCAGGGCCCAAGGGCCTTGCTCTTCTCCATCTATAGAGTCACAGAAGTACGGGGCCTGTTCCACATCTAGACAGACTCCTCAACTGGAGCAGGGCCCAGACCCTACGTGTCTGCATCTGCAGAAACACAGATGTGCCGAGCCTGGAGGGCCCTGTGCTTTTGAAGTTAGATGGACTCCTCCCTCGATACATGTGTGCATGTCCACATCTGTAGCTGCATGGAAGTGCCTTCTGCTGCCTGATATATCTGTTCACCCAGGTCCCAACAGAGGCCTGTGTGAACAAGCATACAGTTCCAGTACCTCAAAAAGTAAAGAGATTATTTGCAAACAACTGTGTCAATGCACCAATTAGTGTTCAGCTTAGCGCAATCAAACTAGTGAAATGTCATGTTAGGGTTTCCAACCCTAACTCCCCAACCCCACAGCAGCAAAAGGACAAGTTCACACAACCAACCACTGGCAGCCATAATCAGGAAAGATAAACACTACACTGAACAACTGTTTCCTGATGACACAAATGTAGTAACACTGATGTACTATCTTCACAGATTTACATCTGCAGCTGCATAAGCACAGGCCCCACAGGATCATATGCTTATGTAGCCACACCTGTTTGTGTATTTCATACAGTGTGTTCCGCAGACAGAATGCCCCACGTGGACAGCAGATCTGCAGACAGAGGTATCCATGCACACTGTACTTGGGATCTTGCTAGATCAGGTGGTTCACTATGGCATGGTTTTCTAAATGAAGCTGTATAACTAAAAACCTACTACCCCTGAACAATTTCTAGATCTACTGCTGAAACCATGATACTCAGATTTCAGCAGTACTTCTGTTTGGAACCAGAACTCTGTGTGTATGTCTTACACCTGTTAGTGAAGAGGTGCAGGCCCTTCAGGGGCCTGTGCTTCTGCAGACAGAAGATCTGTTGCAATTTTGGTATCATGGATTTTGGGGGACCCGAACTTCTGCAGTCAGAGGTCAGCATGTATGTCTTCCACTTGTGGCTGTAGAAGTGGAGGCCAGTCAAGTGTGAGTATGTCTTACAGTATGCATGACTACCTGAGGCTACAGAACTGCTGGTCACTTATGGCCTGCACTTCTGCAGACAAAACAACTCTTGAAATTAGGATATCATAGATTTACAGTATGTCTGTGGCTGCAGGGCCAGTGCTTCTGCACACAGAAGCAGTGCTGTGATTTGAGTATCCTGAATTTCTAGCGGTAGTGACAAGTGAGTGTGCATGTCTTACAGTGTGTACGCTGCAGATACAAATCCACCAAGGTAGCACATTAGTTCTGCTTCATTAGTGTCTTCTGGAAATAGCTATATGTTGTTTGTCTTAACTGATGATGGTTGTCTGTGGTTGCTTGTGTGGGCTTGTCATTTTGGTGCTTGGAGGGATGGGGAATTATGGTTGGAAACCCTAACACCACATGTTCATACTTCTGTTGCTTTACTGGTACATCAAAGCAGTTTTGCAATGAATTACAGGGGAGTGGTAGTGCCCCTATAGTTATGGTTGAGTTGGGTGTTCAATGTTAAACCCTTACCTTTTTACCTTAATAGCTTCACCCCCCCCTTCAACAGAAGGGTACCAAATTTGGTATGCATAGTCTGGGAGGCAAGGTCTCTTGATTTGGCAGGCTTTGTTTCAGTCTGATGTGTGGATGCCAATCTCTGGGTAGTGCAAAAAGAGGAAAATTGGGGGTTTGTTCTGTTTTTGCTCTCATCTACAGCCCAGACAATTTTGAATTTTGTCCTGAAATTTTAGAGTAGAAAGGCCTTGCCCTACAATGGTGCCTTTTGTTGGTTGAGTGAAAAAATATTAATTGAAACTTTGGTTCTGAGTATGACTAGTAGAGTCTTTCAGACAGATGCTTAATACAAAGGAAGAATTCCTGCTCACAAAAGATGATTCTTGTTTCATGGGGTGGAATTCCTGTTTCATTCATGAGAAAACAATTATTGTTTCGTATGGTGGCCATTTTGTTTCTGTTTTTTTCCAAAATATGTTTGAAAAACAAAATAAAAATGATGTCCTAGAGAGACATAGATACATGCATCTAGCTAAATAGGCCCTGTTTAGTTCGATTCTGGACTTACTTTTTAGAAAAACAACCCCAAAATGTATTTTTGGGACATCCCTAAAATCCTTAGTGAGGTTTGTTTCGTGAGCCAATTTTCTTGTTTTGTGAGGCTCACAAAACAGGAATAGGGTCCCACAAAACAAGAATTTCTCACGAAACAAGATTTTGTACCTTTTTTTGTCAGAATCTTGTTTCATGTGCAGGCATCTTGTTTTGTGAACTGACAAAAATCACATGAAACAAGAAGGTGGGATTGTGAAACAAAATTTTGGACTTAGTGTTTTTCAGAATCTTGTTTTGTGAGCAAACAATCTCCTTTCATCACCCTCACAAAACAATACTACTGGCCCATGAAACAGAAATATGGTCTCATGAAAAAAGAAATTCTTTATATTAAAAGAATCAAAACCTTTACTCATCACTGTGCAGTTTTTAAAGATTTCAAAGCTAAATATTTTAACGTGCTTTTCATGACCCTATCTCATGAACCATTGTGAAAACATACTTGGCACATGATTAGAAAGGTGCATCTGTAACTGCAGAGGAGTGCAAGGCTCCTTCCATACCCAGACAGACTCCTGCATGTCTGCATCTGTAGCAACATAGAAATGTAAGGCATGGAACGCCCTGTGCTTCTGCACCCACACAGACTCCTCAGTTGGCACATGGTCAGGAGGACCCTCTGTAGCAGCATGGAACTGCAGGGCCCAGAGTGTCCTGTACTTCTGCAGCCTGAAGGACTCCACATTTGGTGCAGAGCTCAAAGGGCCCTGTGTGCCTGCATTTATAGATGCTAGAAGCAGGCTAGGAGGGCCCTGCAATTCTGAAATTAGGCAGATACATTCATGCAAGTCCTGCAATTCCACTATCTCAAAAAGAAAGGGAGCTCTTTGCAAAAAAAAAAACTGTATTAATGCAGCAGTTAGAGTTTAGCTTAAAGCAACAAAAGAGCGGGAAATGTGCTGTAGCTGTGACGGAGAGCAGCCACCAGCTTCCTTAAAGCAAAGGAGTGATTTAATAGAGTACACTGAAATGAATTCTTAATTTTGAGGCCTATATAACTAAGTAAGTAGAAGTCAATATTTTGCTTCTCTGTTTTGGGGGTTGACTTTACTTAGTGTAACTTTTATTTGTCAGGGAGGAAATCTGGCTTGGAGACTATTTGCAGTCATTTGTGACTAGACCTGTTAATTAACCTCTATGAAACAGGTGTCCAATAAGGGGAGGAGCAGAAGGGGGCCTGAGGAACTATGGATTCAAAGCAGGAGTTGTTTGTGGACTCTGTCTTCTGTAGCTGAGACAGAGAGCAGCCACCAGCTTCCTTAAAGCAAGGAGGTGATTTAATAGAGTACACTGAATTAAATTCTTAATTTTGAGGCCTGTGTAAGTAAGTAGAAGTCAGTGTTTTGGTTCTCTGTATAACCCCCTTGTTCCAAGGGGTTACTAGAATCCCGGTTAGAATCAGTGGTAGGCAGGGAAGGCAGCTACTGAAATGACAGTTAAATGGATTTCACTCTGTCTCACTCTGGAGGAATGATGTCATTTAGAACTGTTGCAGCAGCATAAGTCACATTTGCTAGCAGCTGCTAGAGTTAGCTTTAGAATGTTCAGTGAGTAGTCTGTAGTCTGTTGGAGTAGTCTGCAGGAGTCCAGTGGAGAAGGCTGCAGAGTGTAGCTGCGGCTCCTCAGTCAGCTCTGGCATAGAGCTACCAGTTTCTTTTGAAAGTTTTAGTTCTCACCCTAGTGGATGACAATTGTTCCAGTCTGTGTAAGTGGTGGAGACCTGTGCCAGTGGGTGTCCCTGTGCTCCATCCCAGGTGGGATGGGGTTGAACTCTGGGACGCAGGGACAATCCCTTGGTCCATCTGGACTTTTGAAGCTGCCTTGGTACAACTGCTCTGTGAGTACTTTGTTGTTTTTTGTGTAAACCTAGGAGCACCTGCATTCCTGTTAATGGTGGATTCTCTGACAAAGGGACCCTGTCACCTGAGACTTTCTGTTTAAAAGTTATCTGCCTACATTTGAAGTCCAGTATGTGACCGTCCATGTACAGAACATTTAATTTCTGACACCCCTGAGGTGCATGTAGTATGTTAAGTGTGATATACATTTGAGACAGCTTCTACAGTTTCTGAAGTTGTGTGGTGTTATTAACCAGAAGAATGGCTGAGTATAAGCTTGGAAACAAAAGGTGGGAGACCCCCCCCCATCTGGAGTAACCAGTGTACCTCTACGGGTTCTGAAGGGCACCTATTTCTTTTCAATCAGTGCATGTGGCCAATGCCTGAGGAAAGTATTTACCCCTGTATGTGGGTTTGTTTCTTCCAGTTTACCCCAGTATAGTGGGTTCTGAAAGTCCTGAGCCAGTATGTGCTCACTGTGGTCGTGTGTGCCACATTCATTCCTGTGTAATATGGGAACAGTACCAGTACCTGGCTGGATGTGCCAGTATCCAGAGGAAACCAGTGTGCTCACCATTGAGTGTGTTTTCTTCATCCTATGCTAAATTGGAATTCAAGAATGTCTGTACCTCAGTAATCTGCATTACAAGTATGTGTAGACCTATGGGGGTCCATCTTCTCTTTGTGATTATTTCTACTCTGTTACATGAATAAAAGCCGCACTCTAGAATCCCAACCTGGTTTGAGCAGTCATGTTATTGCTTCCTATTGTCTGGAGTTACTTGGGTGGCCCTGTCCAGGAGTGCAAACATAGCATAGCCCTGAGCAAACGTTTTCTCCCAGGGACCTGGGTTGTTGGCCATGGTAATTGGTCCCTACCAGGTGTATGCCAAGCAGTTGCCAAACTTGGTTGTCTGTTTTGTATAACAGTCTTTTCCAGCTGGAATATCCCACCTTGTATATGGTGCTTGCTTTGTTGTGTTCTTTTCAAATGTAAACCCCCACCCCTCTCTTTACCCCTAGACATTTGGTGAGAGGTGTGTCTTCTAGTTAAATAAGGGGCTGGTGTGGGTTACAAAAATTGGGGCTAATCCAGTGATTTTGTTTTAATTTGGGAGAAAACAAAGGATAGTTTGCTTAGGCTATGGCTAGCGTTTTGTTTGTCTGGCAGTCGGTAGCCCAAAACTGGAAGCTTTGCGCAAAGGGATTTGTCTAGGATAGTGCCGTCCATATGTGCCACTGTGTGCCTGCTGTTCGTGTGCTGCTGTGTGTTTATGCCATCTTTTACCAAGGGACTGTAAAGCCAGAATGTGCATGCCCTTATCCTGCATCAAGAGAGCATTTACAGAACTTTATTCTCAAGTTTCAGTGACAAAAAGTATTGTGGACTTTGGAAAACAAAGAGTAAAGTGTGCCTAAAAGTTTCATGTGCTATGTGCATGAATTGGGGGAGTCACTAAAGAAATAGCCAAGTTCTGAGAAAGAAATGGTCAAGGATGGTGCTCTCGCCATGAAATTTCAGCTGAGAAGAAAAGTTCAGTTTGCAGTTTAAATTTTGCCTTGCTCGACAATCGCCATGGAGGAAGAGCACAAGGAGACAGAGAGAGAGAGAGAGAGAGAGAGAGAGAGAGGCTCATTTGTATGGCGTTGAGTGACTGGTGAGACTGCAATCAGTCCCATCTCCTAGCCAGCTTCAGAGTGCAGCCCAGTGTTCGAGAGGGAGAGAGAAAGTGAGTGGTGTGTGAGCTGGTTAGCCAGGAGAAACCATCAAAGGGACCGTGAACATTCTGAATCTGTAAATACAGACTATTTCTGTTTGAAATAGGGCTCAACCCTTTATACGACCGACTGGGAAGCAAGCGTGGTGTTCGTAGTGACAATCAGCAGGATCGCCAACTCATTTCAAACCAGAGGCCTTCCAGGATTGGCTTTAGGCCTAAACATTTCCAATGGAGCAAGGAAGCTACTGATACAGTGAGTACCATTCAGCAAAACTGAGCTCAAACTGTCTGTGATTTTAAAAGCCAGCTGGATCTGTGTGTTAACAGTGAGATTGTTTTTGCAAAGAAGGACTGTAAAGTGTAATTAAAACAAACAAGAGTTCTGAGCAATAGACTGTGTGCATGTATTATGGGTTCAGCAACAGCATAATTTTCTGAGCAATTTGAGAGAATGTGAATTGTATGAGAGGCTGTAACAAACAGGCAATCCCGTACAGAAATACTGTGGCTTTTAGTGACTTTAAGCAAAGTGTAAATAGTGATTCAAATGCTAATCATAAAGTTAAAAATCATATGAATGTGCTGAGAAATGTGAAAGCAGTGTCATTGTTACAGTTTGAGGTGAAATCAGTAGCAGAAAGGTCGGATGCGTAGTAGTTTGAGACAGAGACAGATTGGATGCAACAGGAGTGCTGGCACCACCATTACAGGAGGAGCCATTTTGAGAGACTGTTCCAAGTATAGTGAATTCTGTAGTAACGATGAACTATAATGTGCTTATTTACAGACATGGCTTCGGGAACATCCCGCTACCCGAATCATGCCCGAGCTATGATAGCAGAGGAGGTTGCCAAGCTAAAAGAAATAGACAGTTTGCCTTCTCATGTTGCAATTCCGAACTACCCTGTGAGAGTATGCCTGATGTGCCTCAAGGCTGGAAGGGATGTGTTCTTAATTCCTCATTGTTTGGGTTGCTTAGTGAAGTATGGTCTGTCCAAAGCATCACAAATTTGTTTTGGCTCCCACTTGGACAAAGGTAGAAAACCCTGCATGTAGCAGCACACAGCACCAAGTTGAACCTGTTGGGGGGGGCAGCGGTGTGGCACAAAGGAAGATAGTGTAGATTTACTGCAATGGCAGATTTCTCATGATGTTTCCATGCCTGTGTCACAAATGGACAGTGCAGAGGAAGGATCCGTGGACCCATGGAGAGAGGGTCCTAGTCCTAGCCTAGTGGGGGAAGACAAAGTTCGAGAAACTTTGGAATGGGAGGTGTTTACTTCCACGCCCACTGAGGAGTGGACTGTCTCGGGAGAGAGGATGATTGCTTACTCCTGGGCTCAGGTCTTAAGTGAGGAGGAGGATGAGGATAGTTTTCTTCATGTTGAGAGTCCCGGTGAGTGGCCTCAAGATCTTGCCTTGGAGGAGCCAGAGAGAGAAGTTGGTGACTCCACTGCCCTGCCTGTAGAAATGATCAGGGACAAGTTCTTTCATGCTTTGAGTATGCAGCACTGGCTGAACCAGGACTGGCCACCCCCAAACCATGCCAATGGCTGTGTACTGATGAAGAGTAGTAAAGAGGAGAGACTAGTTCATAGGAGGGCCGACACCATACATAGGAGGTCCTTTCCTACCTTTCCTCGTAGAGTCTGGGAGGAAATTCAGCAGAACAGGCAATCCTGGTTATTGGAGGTGCAAGCAAGAATCTGCATCCAGGTGTGACCCCTTGTGTCAGAAACAGAGTCATAAATGATAGACTAAAGTTTTGGAAATTGAGCAGGACATTGTTCATGGACACTGTAAAATTTGTGGACAAAGTAGGGAATGAGACTTTCCCCAACATCAATTATGAATTCCCTGATGGGGTCATAGTTCTTGCACCTGACCCAGAGTGGTACTACCCTTAATAATAATGCTTTATTTATAAGGCGCCTTTCTAAAAATTAAGGTGCTTTACACTAAGAATGAAATAAAACAGGATGCCATAAAACAACTAAATACACGATTCCATTAAATACAAAATATAAATAATGTCATACAAAGTAGGCTCAGTGCCACAAGTGGGTCTTTAAGGCCCATTTAAATCCCTCCACGGTCACGCAGTCCCTAAGCTGATGGGGTAGAGAATTCCAAAGGGCTGGGGCCATGTACATAAATGTATGGGCCCCCGAAGATTTTAAAGAAACCCTTGGCATCTCTAGCAACCCCTCATCAGTCGAGCGGAGCAATCATCTGGGGCAGTAAGGAACCAGAAGCTCTTTCAGCTAGTCTGGGCCCAGTCCATGTAGGGCTTTGTAAGTCAGAAGTCTGACTTTAAAGGTGATCCACCACTGCACCAGCAACCAGTGCAGATGTGACAATTCCAGGGAGTTCCCATCAATAACCGGGCTGCAGCATTCTACACTAGCTGCAAGTGGCGGATATCAGCCCCAGGTAGTCCTAGATAATGGGAGTTACAATAATCAAGGCATGAGGTCACAAAGGCATGGACCAAAGTAGACAGATCATCGGATGGAACTAGGTGCTTAACCCTGAAGATGTTCCTCAGATGGTAAAAGGAAGATTTGACGACTGCCAACACCTGCGATCGCAGTGTCAGCCCATTGTCAAAACTCACCCCCAGGTTTAGCACCCATTCAGAGGTAAGGAGCTGGGAGCCTCCAAGAAAAAGTCCCCTAGGCAAACCCACTCCCAACCCCTCTATCCGATTACCCAGGGCACCACCAGCACCTCAGTCTTTTCCGAGTTCAACCTCAACCAGCTCGAATACATCCAACCCTGTATTTCAGTGAGGCAGTTGCAAGCTCTATCCTGGGTGGGTGCAAAAGATAGATAGAGCTGGATATCATCAGCATAGCAGTGAAACATAGAAACATAGAATTTGATGACAGATAAGGACCGCTTGGCCCACCTAGTCTGGCCATTTTCCTACCTAACAGATAAGCTGCAGATCCTAGTTAACCAACAGCTTACTTCTTCCTACCCCCCACTAGGACTGCCTTATGTCTGTCCCATGCATTCTTGAATTCCCCCACTGTTCTTGACTCCACAACCTCCTCGGGGAGGTTGTTCCATGCATCCACAACCCTCTCTGTGAAAAAATACTTCCTCACATTACCTCTGAGCCATCCCCCCTCTATCTTCAAATTGTGCCCCCTTGTTCTTGCACATCTCTTTTTCTGAAAGATGCTACCCTCTTGGACTTTGTTGATTCCCTTGAGGTACTTGAAAGTTTCTATCATGTCCCCTCAACCTCAACCCATACCTTCTTACAATGTCTCCGAGGGGTAGTATGTACACTGCGAACAACATGGGGGACAACACCAAACCCTGAGGTACCCCACATGACAGAGGTACTGGATTGGAGGAATAAATCCCCAGCACCACCCTCTGAGTTCTGCCAGTGAGAAGGATTTAAACCATCTGAGGACTGTACCAGACAGCCCGCAGATGAACCTCAGGCATTTGAGAAGAACCCCATGTTCCACAGTGTCAAACGCTGATGAAAGATCCAGAAGAACCAAGATGGAGCGGCTCTTCCAATCTCTCGCCATCAGGAGATCATTGAGCACCCAAACCAGTGCAGTCTCGGTACTATGCCTCTTTCAGAAACCGGATTGGAGAGGTTCATAGATGTCATGGATGGTCAAATGGTTCTCCAGCTGTAGGGCAACTACTTTCTCAATCACCTTCCCTACAAAGGGAAGGTTAGAGATTGGTCTGTATTTGGCAGGGAAGTCTGGGTCCAGAGAAGCTTTCTTCAGGAGGGCCGTTACCACTGCCTCCTTCAGGGAGCTAGAAACTCACCCATCTCAAGGGAGCACCAGACTATCAGTGCTAGGACTGGGCCAATGGTATCAGAACAGCCCATAATCAGGGTAGTTGGGCCAGGATCCAAACTACAGTATGTAGGGTGCATACCCCAGACAATCCGCATGACATCGATGAACTCCGGCTGACCGAAGGTACTCCAGAAGAACTGAAGGACAGTGACTGAGCACCAATCCATAGCATCTCCCATAGAGTGTGCTGGTTGGAGCGCCGCCCTGATGTCAGCCACCTTAGCCGCAAAGAATCGAGCTAGCTCCTCACACTCCTCTTGTCAAAAGGCTCTTTGAACCTGTAGGCAGTCTGTCCACAGTTCTAAAGAGCTGAGCCAGTCAGTTCTGAGCAGCTGCAATCTCCCTGGACAGGAACTCTGCCTTCTTAAGGGTGATTGCAGATTGATAGACTTGATAATGTTCCATCAATCTAAAGTGGTCAGAATTGAAGGCTGATTTCCACCAGCAATGCTCTAATCTTTGTCCTTGTCGCTGCATCTCCCTCAAGGTCCCATCAAACCAGGGGGACTGAGGGTGAAGGGAGAGAGGACAAACATGGATGAGAGCAATGGCATCCAGAGCTGTAGAAATGGCCTTATTATAAGCCAGAAGCAAAGCATCAGCATCACTGCTTGCTCCAGGAAGCACGATAGGTCAAGTACCACTGCCAGGCCTTCAGAGCTTACTTCTCACAAAGGGCAGTACCTGACCATCTCCACAGGGGTGGGCCTATGAAGGGGGGTGCAAAAACTGAACCCCATGGTGTAATTATCAGACCATCCAACAGGCTCCACCTTCAAATCGAAGGCTTCAATCCCCAGGAGGAAGATTAGGTCAAAAGAGTGACCATGTTTGTGAGTAGCAGAAGTAACAACTTGTGTAAGGCCCAGAGATGTCATCAACTGGAGGAAGTGTTGTCCAAATTGTGAGAGTTCGTCATTGACCCAGGCATTGAAGTCACCCAGGACCATCAGCCTGGGTGACTCAAATGCCATGTCGATCACGAAATCCACTACTTCCTGAAGGAAACACTTCTCATCCCCTGGTGGACGGTAGATGAGAGCTATCCTACAACCTACACCTGCCACTACAGTACACTCAAATGACCCAGCTTCCTCAACTGGTACACTCATGAGACCCAGTTAGGTCTTAAAACAGACTGCAACTCCCCCCCCCGTGATCCAATCTTGAGTGATGTAACACCGAGTACCCAAATGAAATAGCGGTCTCTAACATGGGACCGGCATTCTCATCCAGCCAGGTCTCTGTGATGCCCGCCACATCCACTGACCCAACAAGATCTGCAATAATTGCAGTCTTATGTTTGATGGATCTGGCACTGCATAACACCACTCGAGTTGGGCGGGCTTCCAGAGCCGGCCGAACTGCCTGCCCACCATTATTGGTGGTGCCCGTGGATATGGAAACCAGGCATGGGGGGCCATGGTCTAGGTTCCATTTCACCCCAGGGCATCTTCTGGGTCTTACTACCCTATATCACGATTAGCCCCGCTCATTAAGTCCTCCACACGTCGCACCCTCCGCTTCCCACCTACGAACAATGCCCAGCACTCTGCAGCACTGTAAGTTGAAAACTGCAATGGGGAGGGATAAAAGGGTGGAAGGCCCGAAGGGCAGAGGACAAATAGCGCACAACCATGGGGACAGGCCTCCTATGCATATTAACAAGCCCAAGCACAAACAAAACACACCAAGCCCACATAAAAACAGAGGAACCCCAACTGATTAACTAACCTAAACTGACAATAACAAAATTAAGAGAAATATAATGCTCCCTCTACTCTCACTTGAGGAAGAAAACACAACAACCCCCCCAACAATCAGACACCCTTAAACTAACACTTAAATTAAGCAGTAAATACAACTCTTAAATGCACCCCAATAACATCAAGCACTCTAAAAACCAATAATTGAAATAAAATAAAAACGGCACAGTTCAACGGTCCAAGGAAAACTATTTGAAGGATGTAGGGAGACCAAACATGTAATAAACAGTAGATTCCTTGCTACGGAAACTCAGACTTAAGTCAATAAATGTAAAGTGAAACAGCAAAGAAAACATATCTTCAGCCCCCCCCAGGCCCTCTCATGACCAGGGGGGCCTAATGACATACAGGGACTCTCACTCCCTTAACAAAGTAAAATGCAGATGTATCTCAATACTTTTACAACCACTCAAGCACTCTCACTGCAGGGTGGTTATGAAAACAGATAAAGAAAATGAGTATATAGTCTGACCATATCCAGTTGAAAAGTCAAAGAATCCTCTTCGCTGGTACCACCAATTATGCCAGAGCCTGACCCTGAAAATCTCAACCAGGGGGCTACAATTGAAGAGCCACAACCACCACTATGGAACTCCACCAGGCCAACCCACTGGTAGGCCTCCCAAAGAACCTCGAGGACCCCTGGCCTAGCCCGCCAGCTATCTGGCAAGGTCAGGCTGCATGCCCCCATGAAGCCATGTGCCCTGCAACCAATCACTCCTGAAGAGTAAGGGCCAACTGCTCACTGCACCAGGTCAGTCTGTGCCTCCTATGACTCCAGCACACCTCTCTGGACCTGAGACCACACTTGATCCACCACACCAAGGTAACCAAAGTCTGGGAAACTCTTCAGCTGCAGATCACAGCCAGGCAGTTCCTCACAGTTCCTCACAACTCGCTTCTTCTCCACAAGACCTCCTCTTCGCGAATCATGACTCCAACTGTCTTTGTCAGCCGGGTATCGAACCAGACCAGGCTGACAACAAGAACAACAAGCACCACCAAAGATCCAGCCACCAACCAAGAGCACGTCCAGGACATCTAGATCCAAAGGACCAAAACTCCAAAACACCCAGCGATCGTCCAAGTAAGTCCATGTAGCATTTACCAGATCAGCAGGCCCAGCAAACAGATATTGTGAGCGGTATCAGGGTTGGACAAAACAGCCTCCAGTGCACACTTTGAGGGGTTTCAAAATGCCTCGAAATTGCTCAGCTGTTCAGTTTCTGATCCTACTGGGCTCACAGGGCGAACTAATAACTCATCAGTATAGCGACTGATTTTAATAAAATTTAAACGCAACTAGTGTAAAGTAAAACACTAAAAAAGAATACAGCAGATGAATAAATTAAACAGGTTAGACTCCAACTGTCAGAGCAGCCAACGGCACACCCAGCCTGGCGGTCATGAAATCAAAAGATCTTAAGCAGTCATTTGGTACACCCCCCAGGATGGGGGTGCCACTCCCTGCAAATATGCCCATGCCTACCCCGAGGGAAGCAGAGCAGTGACAGTGAAGTGTCTGCCATCCAGCAGTTGCTTTACCCATGTGTTCCACCAGTCTGGCATTCCTGGATCCAAGGTGTGTCACAATTTGTCAGCCCAGCAGTATGCTTTTCCAGTTTCATTGCCTGGCCTTCCAGATGACCTCAACCCAGATGTTTTTTCCTGATTCATCAACAGGGATTTCAGATGATATCAACCCAGCTGTTTTTCCTGTTCCATGGTTTGATTTCTGAGATGACATCAACCCAGCTGTTTACTGTTTCATCATCTGTTTTCCAGAAGATATCTGCACAGCTGTATCTGAACAACGCTGCCAGAGAGAGAGAGTCTTCAGCTGGAGAAGTAGGCAATCCCATTTGTTTTTTCTACAAGGGACCAGTAAGTCCAAAAACTCTTTTTACTATATTCTAGCTGACTCCACATTACACTTTCAACACCTGGCAGCCTAAAAACTGTTGAACTTTGTCCACAAAGACTCTCCCTTTGGACTACAGGTTCCAAGAACTGTGTTTCAGCAGGCTTCAGTCCAGAAGAGACTCTCTAATGGACCTTCCCTTTGGGCATAATTGCCTGTCACTAGTTGGGACTTTTAGGGCATTCCAGCCCCCAAAAGTGTATTGTACATAATGTTGGTATTTTCTACTGTTTTCTACTTTTTTATAAAATATTTTTGGGGGATTCTCCAGTGTTAGATGGAAGGGTTATGGTACTATGTTTTTGCAGATTTGGAATGTGTTGTTTTTGTGTTTTTTCTCTTTCAGGTGTTCCTGGTGAAGCAAGAAGAGAAGACCAGAAGAGGATTTAGGAACTCATCTGAGTTCTCCTGTTTTGTAGACTGTTTTTAGAATTGTGTAGTAGTTAACATGTGTTAACATTTTTCTTCCACAGGTGTATGTGTGGGGGAAGTGGGAGTGTAACGGTGTGCATAGTGTTATAACTCTGTGTGTTTTTGGTTTGCAAGTGCCCTGGGTAGGGGGGAGGTTCCCCTATGGGTGTTTGGTTAGATAGGTTTTCCCTAGAGGGCTAGGGGGATAGACAGGCTGTGGTCCTGACCAGCCATAGAGGTGGCAGCTCTAGTCTATTAGGGCCATACTATGGACAGTTCTCCCAGAGCCACTGATTCTCCATAGTAAGATCATAGAGTAGGGGCTGATGCATCAGCTGATGGCCTCTGGGGCCCTTAGTATTGCCTGCCGGTGCCTAGCACATGGTAGGAGAGGGTCTGATCACCCCTCTCCATAGGTAACACATTGGGTAGGATGGCCTGGTGCTGGGTATGGTAATGACTGGGGACAGCCATTTTCCTGGATAAGGGTGGTTGTAACCCCCTTGTTTCCAAGGATTACTAGAATCCCAGTTAGAATCCATGGTAGGCAGGGAAGGCAGCTAGTGAAATGCCAGTTAAATGGATTTCGTTCTGTCTCACTCAGTTCTCAGTCTCTGCTGAGCTCTGGAGGGATGATGTCATTTAGAACTGTTGCAGCAGCATAAGCCACATTTGCTAGCAGCTGCTAGAGCTAGCTTTAGAATGTTCAGTGAGTAGTCTGTAGTCTGTAAGAGTAGTCTGCAGGAGTTCAGTGGAGGTCAGCTCTGGTATAGAACTACCAGTTTCTTTTGAAAGTTTTAGTTCTCACCCTAGTGGATGACAATTGTTCCAGTCTGTGGAAGTGGTGGAGACCTGTGTCAGTGGGTTTTCCTGTGCTCCATCCCAGGTGGGATGGGGTTGAACTCCGGGATGCAGGGACAATCCCTGGTCCATCTGGACTTTTGAAGCTGTCTTGGTACAACTGCTCTGTGAGTAATTTGTTCTTTCTGTGTAAACCCAGGAGTACCTGCATTCCTGTTAATGGTGGATTCTCTGACAAAGGGACCCTGTCACCTGAGACTTTCTGTTTAAAAGTTATCTGCCTACATTTGGAGTCCAGTATGTGACCGTCCATGTACAGAACTTTTAATTTCTGACACCCCTGAGGTGTGTGTAGTATGTTAAGTGTGATATACATTTGAGACAACATCTATAGTTTCTGCAGTTGTGTGGTGTTATTAACCAGATGAATGGCTGAGTATAAGCTTGGAAATAAAAGGTGAGAGACCCCCCATCTGGAGTAACCAGTTTACCTCTATGGATTCTGAAGGGCACCTATTTCTTTTCATTCAGTGCATGTGGCCAATGCCTGAGGAAAGTATTTACCCCATATGTGGGTTTGTTTCTTCCAGTTTATCCCAGTATAGTGGGTTCTGAAAGTCCTGAGCCAGTATGTGCTCATTGTGGTTGTGTGTACCACATTCATTCCTGTTTTATATAGAAACAGTACCAGTACCTGGCCAGATGTGCCAATTTCCAGAGAGAACCAGTGTGTTCACCAGTGTATGTGTTTTCTTCATCCTATGCTAAATAGGAATTCAAGGATGTCTGTACCTCAGTAATCTGCATTACAAGTATGTGTAGCCCTGTTGGGGGGGCCATCTTCGATTTGTGATTATTCCTACTCTGTTACATGAATAAAAGCCACATTCTAGAATCCTAAACTGGTTTGGACAGTCATGTTATTGCTTATTGTCTGGAGTTACTTGGATGCCCCTGACCAGAAGTGCAAACCTAACATTGCCAAGAGCAAATGTTTTCTCCCAGAGACCTGGGTTATTGGCCATGGTAATTGGTCCCTACCAAGTGTGTGCCAAGCAGTTGCTACACTTGGTTGTCTGTTTTGCATAACAGTCTTTTTCATCTGGCATATTCCACCTTGTATATGGTGCTTGCTTTATTGTGTTCTTTTACAATGTAAACCCCCACCCTTCTCTTTACCCCTAGACATTTGGTGAGAGGTGTACCTTCTAGTTAAATAAGGGGTCGGTGGGGGGGTTGGGGGGTTGGCTTTACTTAGTGTAACCTTTATTTGCCAGGGAGGAAATCTAGCTGGGCAAATATTTGCAGTCATTTATGACTGGACCTGTTAATTAACCTCTGTGAAATAGGTGTCTGATAAGGGGAGGAGCTGAAGGGGCCCTGAGGAACTGTGAATTCAAAACAGGATTTTTTTTTGTAGACTCTGTCTGCTGCAGCTGAGACAGAGCAGCCACCAGCTTCCTTAAAGCAAGGAGGTAATTTAAGAGAGTACACTGAATTGAATTCTTAATTTTGAGGCCTGTGTAAGTAAGTGGAAGTCAGTGTTTAGGGTCTCTGTTTTGGGGATTGACTTTACTTAGTGTAACTTTTATTTGTCAGGGAGGAAATCTAGCTGGGAGAATATTTGCAGTCATTTGTGACTAGACCTGTTACTTAACCTTTGTGAAATATGTGTCTGATAAGGGGAGGAGTTGAAGGGGGCCTGAGGAACTGTGGATTCATAGTAAGAGTTTTTTGTGGACTCTGTATGTTGGAGCTGAGAAAGAGAGCAGCCACTAGCTTCCTTAAAGTAAGGAGGTGATTTAATAAAGTACACTGAATTGAATTCTTAATTTTGAGGCCTGTGTAAGTAAGTACAAGTCAGTAAGTCAGTATTTTTGTTCTCTGTTTATGTTTCTGGGGTTGACTTTACTTAGTGTAATTAGTATTTGCCAGGGAGTAAATCTAGCTGGGAGAATATTTGCAGTCATTTGTGACTAGACCTGTTACTTAACCTCTGTGAAACAGGTGTCTGATAAGGGGAGGAGCTGAAGGGGGGCTGAGGAACTGTGGATTCATAACAAGACTTGTTTGTGGATTCTGTCTGCTGGAGCTGAGACAGAGAGCAACCACCAGCTTCCTTAAAGCAAGAAGGTGATTTAATAAAGTACACTGAATTTAATTCTTAATTTTGAAGCCTGTGTAAGTAAGTAGAAGTCAGTAAGTCAGTATTTTGGTTCTCTGTTTTTGGGGTTGACTTTTCTAAGTGTAACTTTTATTTGCAGGGAAGAAATCTAGCTGGGAGAATATTTGCAGTCATTTGTGACTAGACCTCTTACTTAAACTCTGTGAAATAGGTGTCTGGAAGGAAAGAAGGCACTCACCGGGATGGTGGGTCAGAATTGTTGTTGATTGTTTCTGGAGGGCACTGGCTTAATCCCACCCACCCTGTCCCTCACCCCACCCACCTCAAGTGCATCATTTCCTTTATATCAGGGGTTCTGACATCACTTTCCTCAAAGTGCAAAGGACATGCACCTGTTCATAACCTTAACAGCACAGCACACTGAATAGGGGGTACACACACTCACACACACTAAAAACAAAGCAAAAAAAAATCTTAAACTGGAACGGAGACAGACATGCGGTGAGTGGTGCAATGCATTGACTGTGAAGTGGCAGTGTTCTGGGAGACATTCTGGAGGCTGTGTTGCTGCCCTATCTGCAGGCACCTCTCTGGTCTGAGGGAGGAGGTTGCCCATCTCCATGCTGACCTGGTGAGGATTCGGGAAACCTTCTCCCCCACCCAGAGACCACCCAGGGCATCACCACTGCCTCAGAGGTTGCCAAGAAAGAGGAGTGGTTGGACCATGGTGGGCTCAGGGAGGGTGAGGGGTGGAATGGAGGCATATCCATCCAGTTGTGCCTCTCCACAATTCATTCACTATTCTGGCGAAGTGTGGTTCCTCTATGGAGGCACCCATACTGGAGATCAAGAAGGATGCTGGGAACCTCCACAAAGGAGACCCACAGGAGAGTGGCACAAGACCCTACAGGGGAAGGAAACAACTCCTGGAGGGGGACTCAATCATTTGGAGGGTAGAACTGGGAGAGGGAGGAGAGAGGGAGGTAAGGTGCCTATCCAGTGCCATGGCTTGGAGGGACAGGAAGTGAATCTTCAGGATCATGGGAGCAGCTGCATGGGGGAGGGAGCTGGATATTATTGTCCACCTAGGGACAAATGACCTGGCTGAGAATGGGATCAAAGCAGTGCAGCAGGAGTTTGCAGAGTTGGGGATGGGTCTTAGACAAGTAGCACACATGGTAACTTTCTTGGAAGTGCTGCCTGTCTATGGCATGAGTGAGGCTTGGGTACTCTGCACTATTGGATTCAATGACCGGTTGAAAAACTGGTGTGTAGCTCAGGGATTTGGCTTCATTGGGGACTGGGTGTCCACCTGGAGGGATGCAAGCCTATACTGGCATGATGGTCTGAATCTGTCCGGGAGGAGAACCAGGATCCTAAGTGATAGGTTTAAATGCTTCATTGGCAAGAATGTAAATTAGCCAAGGGGGGGAGGCACTGAAGAGAAGCAAGGAAATCCCAGCCCCCTTCCCCAAAAAACATGGTAGTTAGTGAAGTAGACTCAAAGGTAGAGAAGTCGATAAGGAGCAGGACAGGTGTAAATCCAGAAAAAGTCAAAGGCAGTAAGGACAGAAATGGGCCTAAAAGGTGTAAGGCTATCAAAAAATGGAGGGCGATGAGTACCAATGCCCATAGTCTGTGTAACAAGCTCCCTGAACTAGTGACCTTGATGGAAGAGGGACACCTGGATATTGTAGCAGTCACAGAAACATGGTACACAGAGAACCGTGACTGGGATGTCAGCATACCAGGGTACACAATCTACAGGAGGGACAGGGAGGGTTAAAGAGGAGGAGACAGAGTAGCTCTCTACATAAGGGAAGGAATCAAAGCAACAGAACTAAAGGGTAAACAGGGAGGGGAAGGGAAGAGGCACTGTGGGTCACCCTAGAGACAGGAAATGGCACCACAATCTACACAGGAGTTGTTTACAGACCCCCGTCTCAGGGGGAGACAATGGACAAAGAAATGATAGAAGGAATCCTTAGAATGGCAGAAAAAATGAGAGATATTGTTGATGGGGGACCTGAATATGCCAGATGTTAACTGGAGCACCTTTACTGCAGCCACATCCAAGAAGTAAAGCAAAAAACCAAGGCACTGCAAGGTAATGGAAATTCAATTTAATCACAGTAGTAAAAATGACAGAGCCACCCTGCAGTACAGGAGCACAAAACCTCAACCAGTTTCATCCTAACCATGTATCATCAGGAGGAGGATGCAGCACATGTCCACAGATCCTAAATAGCACCAATAAAGTGTCAGTGGCTCAGTAGGTAGCACGCTCACCTCTGAGGCTGGGAGATCAGAGGGCTGTGGGTTCAGTTCCCACAACTGGCACTTGGGTTAATATCCCAGTACTGACACTGTAGTTCGGCATGAGAGGGGTGCTGCACTTCTGAGGTGCCGTCTTTCAGATGAGATGTTAAACCAAGGTCCCATCTGCCTGGATTGGTGGTAGTTCAGGTGGAGGTTAAAGATCCCATGGCACTTATCGAAAAGAATAGGGGAAATTTTTATTGACAAAGAAACTACAAACCAAAATCACATTGACAAAAATAAATACAAAAGACTCATGTAACAGGAAAGTCAGAATCAGTCACCCATGGTAAGCATTTCCATAAAGCAAACAATGATCCAGATGACAAACTTCTTAGTTCAGAAAAATAAACATCTTTTAAATCCTGTTCAATACTTTGGACCACCAGTAGGTGGGACATATCTTTTTGCTGCAAGGTGAAAAGACAGCGAGCAGTCCATAAATGCCATTTAATGATGGTAAACAATAAGTTTAGAGTGTCAATATTCCACTTTTTCCAGGTAGCTGGAAATCTACCATATAATATCTCATAAGTAACAGAAGTAAATAAAGGTTCCTTCCATCTTTTCCCTAAAAATAACCAAAAACCAGTGATATAGGAACAAAGAAAAAACAGGTGTTGTATTGTTTCATCCTGATTTACACATAAAGGTCTGGAACACAATCTTTCATTCAGCTGTTTATGTTTATGATTTGCCTTAATATTGATCTGTTCATGACAACTAAGCCAATGTAGATCCCACATCTTCTGGGGATGAGGATTCCTTAACAGTGTGTATAAAGCAGGTAAGGAAGTAGGGGGACATTTTGGAAAAATTACAAGGTCTGCACAAGTGATATCTATCAAAAAATTATAAATGGCTTTCCTATTTTGAGTCATAATCATATGGCTAGTAATCTTCCATTGTTTTAAATGGCAAAAGGTATTGCAAAGATAAGAAGGAGTAGACGATACATGTTTAACCTGTTTCAAAGTGTTAAGATCCCAAAGATGAAACCAGGGTTGACAGGATTGAAAAAAAATAAAATTCCCATCCCACATCATAATTAACTAAAAGTGGTTTAAGATTAGTCATAAAAAATAAACTATTATAAAAAAAATAATGGGTGTATCATATTAAGACCACCTTCCTTGAAAGGTAAGCAGGTAATAGAACGCTTAATGGGATTCAGAGGGCTGCCCCATAAGGCCTGAAAAAATATACTCAGAAGTTTCGTTTCCAAAACACGGGGAGGGGGAAAAACATAAGCCAAAAACAAAAAAATTGGGAGCAAGTGAGACTTTATCAAGTAAACCCTCTTTTTTTTTTTACTGAGTTTCCAGGTGTTCCAAAGAGAAACTTTGGCCTGCACTAGGTCCAGATTGAGAGTCCAGTTCAGAATGTCTAAAGGACCTGAGCCAAATAGAATGCCCAAAATCTTAATAGGGGTGTCACAAAGTGCAATACTGGAAACTATTACATCATTCGACTGCTGAGATCCAAGCCGTCGACCGACACATTTCTCCAAGTTCAGGGATGCTCCTGAAACAAGACCAAAGAACTTACAGAGATGGAGAGATGTGTCTTCGAAGGAACATCAGCTACTATTAAACTCATGTCATCAGCATAGGCTAAAACAGAAAGTGGTAAGGAACAAATAGGCCTAACATTGTGTGCTGTATTAATGGTGTGAAGTAAGGGATCCAAAAAAAAGATATACAAAAGGGGACTGAGTGGACACCTTTGTCTAACACCTCTCTTTAAAGGTATCAAAGGACCCTTCCAGCCATTAACAAGAGAGACAGAAGTGGCTGTAGAATATAATAAGTGTAACCAGGAGAGAGTAGTCACAGGAACCCTATAATGTCTCAAAACCTGCCGTAAAAAGTCATGACTCACAGAGTCAAATGCCTGTCTTTGATCCAATGAATACAGGAGGCCTGTTAAACTATTTGAATTGCCATGTTCCACCAATTCCCATAATAAAAGGACATGATTATGTATACTTCTGCCTGGAACATTACTAGATTGAGCTTCCAAAATAACAAGAGGGGCCAGCTTTGCTAGATGGAGAGCAATAATTTTAGTTAAAATTTTAAAGTCCATATTCAATAGGCTAAGAGGCCTCCAATTAGTCAGTAATTTTCTGTCTCCTTTCTTATGGATAGAGAAGGTACTACCCATATTAAATTCTAATGGTAAAGTATCAGCTTTTAAAAGGAAGTTATAAACTACGGCCAATTCCACGCTCGACTCAATATTAAGCAATTTATAAAGCTCATTCGGAAGGCCATCCAAGCCTGGAGATACTCCAGATTGCAGAGTTGTGATGACCTCAACTACTTCTCATGCTTGAATATCACAAGCAAGCATATCAGATACTGATTGTTGCACATCAGGAACAGAAATGGGACTAAGGAAGGTCAATATATCATGTAGACATATAGGGAATGGACTGAATAAGTTTTGAGTATACTCGGCCACATAATTTTGGATAAGCCTAGAATTAGTAATTGTATGACCAGCTTCAGTCGCAATAGTGTCAATGATTCTCCCCATAATCTGTTTAGAAAAATGTGCAAACGGGCAGATCACACCATAGGCACCTTTTACACTAAAACGTTGACGTTGTTGCATTGAAGCATATTTTTTGGAGTGATATTCCATTAAAGATTTTTTCAGGGTACTAATTTGTGAAGAAAAATCCTGTCCAGTGGTAAACGAAAGGGTAAGGAGTTTTTGCAGCTGATGTCATGTCCTATGGTATGTGAAATAACAATCTTCATGATGGGTTTTGCTAAAGGATTTCAGTAATTTCATCAGATCCTTCTTCTTATCTAACAACCATCACCAAGGATCATCGTAAAGAAAGAACACAGATTTTCTGTTTTGAAAAAAAGATTTAAGAAATGTTAACAACAGAGAATTCTCCAATAAGGAAACATTAAATTTCCAAGTGCCAGGACCAAAAGTTGCAACATTCTTAGGACCAAGAAAAATGGTAAGCAAATCATGATCTGAAAATTCAGCCACCTGTACTTCAGCAGCGGAAGTTTGTAAAAAGGAAGACACAAAAAAAAATCTATCCAGGTAGCTAAAGAGCCTTTTTGAAAGGTAGGGGTATGTGTCTGGGTGAGAGAAAGATAAGCATCCTTCAGTTTTGCAGAAAATAAAAGATTTTTGAGAAAAGTGGTATCACAAAATAATTTTGTGGTTTTTGAGAATGAGGACCTGTCCTTAGTGGACAACCCACAATTGAAATCACCACCAAAAATGATGTGCATAGAGGTGTAAAGATAGGGTCGAACCACTTTTAAGAGTTCAATCCTAAGCGACTTGGTTTTTGGGGCATAAATAGTGATAATCTGAAAAGGGATAGGAAGGAACCTAAAGTCTATCAATAATACTCTGCCAGGGCATAAATCTAGAATCTTAATAATAGAGACATTAGGAAGATGAAACAAAATACCCACCCCAGAACATGTCTCCTGTCCAAATGACCAATAGGAGGGGCCTAAATGCCAGGATTTTTGGGCCCTAGAAATTTCAGGCAAAGAATGGAATCTAACATCTTGTAGAAGTATGAGACCGCCAGTAAGACAAGACAAAACAGAAAAACTGATCCCTCTTATGTTGATTTTTATACTATTAACATTAACAGTATGTATTGCAAAAAAAGAACATATACTGCATAGAATCACCTCTGTCTACCCTTCCTCGGGTACATTCTTTATGTTTTGTCTTGGCCTTGGCTTTCCTTTTTTGGGACCCCACATTGTCGATAGGGACTTCAGTATCTGTAGTAAGTTCAGGGTGCAAGGACTGGACAGAAGAAGAGTCAGAGTCTGTGTTTTCAGAAGTATGTCACAGCAATTCATATTTATTCATCAAAGGGAGAGTCTCGACCCTCTGAGCCTTAGAGAAAGGTGAACCAAACTTTCTTGAACCCCTTGTAATTCTAGAAGGCGTAGTAAAAGGGTCAGAAGGGGAAGGTTCCATTGTTTCTAATGGAGCTGGGGGGGGGGGCCCATAGAAGAACCACCTGAAGTAGAACAGTTAGGAAGAACTGGGGAAGAAGGAGGGTGGGGAGGTAGAGAAAACATAACAGGTTGTGGGACAGGCTCAGTCAAATCCTCCCCAGCAGTTACTACAATGCCAGTGGAAACAACACTATGTGATTCAGCTAAAGTAGTAGGAGGGGGGCAACTGTAGAAGTAAAAGAAGAGGGACCCTTAATGTTATTGCATTGGGCCACTGTAATAATAAGCCATTGCTCCTCTCCATCAGCTAAAGTAGGAGAATTATGGGCAGCCCAGGGAACATTGCTGAAAAGTATGTCCCAGGTCTTCACATAAAACACAGAGAGGTTCTTCAGTATACTGTGAGCCTGCATGACCAAGACCACCACAAACAGTACATTTAATAGTGTCACAAATGCTGCTGAGATGAGAGGTGGAACCACACTATAACAGGCTTTAGGTTGTCCAGAACAGAACAAAACTCCCCTATCCCTGCCTAACACAAAACTATTGGGTAGGTGCTGAATACCAGTATCAGTAGTCCGGAGCATAACCCTAACCTTCTACCCTCCCGTCCACAAATTTTCTGAATCAAAAATAGCTTCAGGGTCAGAGAGCACTGTACATCTTTGTTTCAGCCAAACTGTAATATCATTCAAACTAACACCTTCATTTCTAAACAAAATAGTGACAGTCTTTTGTGCAGGTTTCGTTAAAGGAATTGCACTGAAAGGTGACCATAAAGGGATATTTTTCAACAGATGAAATTGGGACCAAAATTTCTCTAAACCTTTTAAAGTTTTAAAACTTATATCAAAATGGGACTCATTAGAAACATGTATCAATGCGTGGATATCATAAGCAGCAAATTTCATGGAGTCTTTAAGCAAAGTGCACTCAATAAAAAAAACCCTATCAGGCATTTCAGGTAAACCCCCCAAATACTGTAATCTGACAGCATTGTGTCTTTTAGCCTGTTGAGTGGGAGCAGAAAAATAAGATGCATACGTTTTAGTAGATGTAGAAGCAAGAGAAGTCGGTCATTCAGTCCGTTGAGGTGGTAGACCAGGGCCCTGGGGTGGTGAACTTCGGTGAAGAGGGTCGGAGTCTGAAAACGGAGCTGCAGGAGAAGTGGAAACTGCTAAATTGAGAATTGGATTCTGAGTTAAGTGCAAAGCAGGTGTAAGCGTAAAGTCCAACTGGTCTTGCACAGGAGAAATAGCTGGGGAGTCTGCAGGGGTGATCCGAATGGGGGAAGGACCAGAGCGCCAGGTACCAACAACTGGATCCCTCTCCCACCCTGCCGCAACAAGAGCAGAATCAACTGGCCAGTCTCCCTGAGGAACAACCTCTCTAGGTGGCAAGTCAGACGCAGAGGTTCGTGGAAGAAGATCGGGGGAAACAGCAAGGTTTTCAGGAGAAGTTTCAGCAGCAGGAGCAGAAGAAATCGTCGAACAGACTGCATTGGAATGCAGAAATGTCAAGGCTGTCTTTCGGGCATCTGATGCAGCAGTCTGCAACATTGAGTCAGAATCAGTAGGCAGCTGCAAAGCTGAGTTCTTAAGTGCTAAAAGCTCCTGTTTCTTTGTAAGATAGCGTGTTTCCTCAAGTAATAGCAAAGCGTCCACATCTGTAGGTCTTAAACATTCAGTATTATGTAGAGACTCTTTAGCAGATGCTAGCTATTGCATTATAGGAACAGACTGGGAAGAAACAATTGTTTTCTTACTTTGATCCATCGAGATTTCTGAGGAAGGAAATGAACTGGGAGATGCATGCAACATAGATCCATTAGAAGAAGCTTGAGGAAGAATCGATGAGGTCTCTGGCAATCCAGAGACAGCAGGAGACCAACTCCCCTGCCTCCAACACCTCCATGTCCTCCACAGCATGTCCAGAGGCAGCCATCTTGGTCCCACAGGAAAATGGGTCACCCCTGCTCACAGGAAGCAGAGTAGGGGAATTTCCCCAGTGTCCTGGCCAAATTTCCCTCATTCACTAAAAAATACCACTAACAGCTTAATCTGGTTCAAGGTCAGTTGGCATTCATCTGTATCCCCGTCCCCCGGGTTGTGCCTGAAATAAGCAGTGTTTGTCTAGTGCACTTACATGGTCAACAAAAACTAAATAAATAAATAAATAAAATTCACGCAATAAATCAGTTAGTGCACTCATTAAAATTAAAGCCCATATGTACTACTATTAGCAGTAGATTGTGGTCAACAGTAACCACACAGAGCTTATTGCTAGTTTAGTACTTATGTAAAAAAAGGGGGCTGTTAGCCCATTGACCATTCAATATTGAATTTTATACACAATACCTTATCTCATAACTCATTTCCAACACTGGTTACTAAATGAGTAGATACATTAAAGTTGGTATCTTCACTACTAGTAGTTCTAAGACGATCTGAGGGAGTGTTATCATTAAGTACTACTAAGAATCAAACATCCATGTATTTACCTGGTCCATTTGTATATTAGCTGCATTAGTATAACTAAAATTAAACAGTTAACTTTACTTGTAACTGGAATCCATTTATCCTTCTATAGTACAGTTTAAACTATTCAAAGGCCTGATGTTTAACGTGTCCACAGCCAGGTCTCTGCTTTAAACCTCACCCAACAAATTTCTGAACCCACTCGCCAAAATCACAAATCTCAGAATCATTCACTCTTGGATTGGGCACTTACCTCACGCCCCCATCGGATCATCGAAGCTGGGCTCCTCCCAGACTCCCTAACTGATCACCACATGATCTATGTAGTAAGAAAAATATTCAGACCCAAAGCACCACCACCACGGACGTTGCTCACTAGGTCGTACAAAGCCCTGAACATCCTTCCACATAAACCTAAATCACCCTACAAAATTCTGGAAAACAATCAAGTCACTTTTTTCTCCCCCTGCTCAACCTCCCACCCCCATCCTAAAAGTGAAAGGCTCCATTGTCTCTGAACCAGCCAAAGTGGCTTCTGTTTTCAATACCTTCTTCACTAGCTGTGCATCCTCTCTCCTAGCCTCCCTACCGCTACCCCCTGAGGATGCTCCCGTCACACTGCCAACATCCTCCCAGGCTACTGGCTTCTCTTTTCATCTGGGTTACCCTGTCCGATGTGCTAAAAGCCCTGTGGTCACTCAACCTGTCAAAAGGCAAATGCCCCTTAGGACTTGATTCCAAAATGCTTCACCTCCCTGCCCCGGCCATCGCCACTCCGCTGGCCGCCCTGTTCAATCTCTCAATCTCTCATTTTCACTTGCAGACATACCATCCGACTGGAAGCATGCCACTGTCATCCCCCTCCCGAAAGGGGATGACCCCTCGGTACCGGGTAACTACCACCCAATCTCCCTACTCCCTATCCTAGCCAAACTACAGGAGCACCTTGTCCTAGCCCAACTCTCCTCTTTCCTTAACTCCTCTTCCTCCTTCTTCACACCCTACCGATCAGGATTTAGAAAATCACACTCCACCATTACCTCCCTGCTAAGGCTCACCAATGCCATCCTCACTGGCATGGACAAAGGTCACAGTACCTCAGCCATTTTCATCGACCTTGCAAAAGCTTTTGACACAGTCTCCCATTCCCTACTGCTCTCTAAACTCTCTAGTGCCGGACTCTCAGGTGCTACCACCTGTTGGTTTCACTCATACCTGGTTGGTAGATCTCAATCTGTAAGAATTGGACCTCACACCTCCACCCCCCTTCCCATTACCACTGGGGTTCCACAAGGCTCGGTCCTTGGCCTGATACTCTTCTCTATTTTTCTAAATGAACTTCCCTCAGTCTGCCCACATACATCCATTCACCTGTATGCTGATGACACCGTACTTTATGCATCAGGCCCCTCCCTCACAGATGTGGCCTCCTTACTTCAGCAGGATTTCAATGCAGTACAGAAATGGTTTTGCAAGCCAGCTTTTTCTTAACCCCAAGAAAACAGTCTCCCTAACTTTTGGGATGAGGCAAAGGCTCTCACGGCTCCGCACTACCCTACTTTCTTCACCTCTGAGGGGACTCCTTTAGAGACTTACACCTCCTTCAAATACCTCAGGGTCTGGCTTGACCAGCACCTTGACTTTTCCTCTCACATTGACTCAATCCACAAGAAACTGCACCCAAAACTTGGAGCATTATACCGGAACAAGGGCAGCATCCCTCTGGCAACCCGTGAAGAAATTGTTCAGAAGATGATCCTCCCAATACTTGACTATGGGGATATAGTCTACAGAGCTGCTCCCAAGCCTGCCATAGCCAGCCTTGATCTTCTTTTCCACTCCTTCTGTCGCTTTGCCCTTGACTGCCCCATTTCGACACATCACTGCAACCTCTACAGATCCCTTGATCTACCATTGCTCCATGATTGTAGACACATCCACAGTATCAGGTTCACAGCAAAATTCTGGGTACAGTCCTTCCCCCCCACCTCATATCTGCCCTCTCAGCTCCATCACAGCCCACCTACTCCTTTAGGAGTGGAAACTCCCGGCTTCTCCATGTTCCTCGTATGTCCACATCCAAGGGTCAAGTAGCATTCAAATACCTCTCGCCAAAACTCTGTAACGCACTGCCAGATGACATACATGAC
This sequence comes from Neoceratodus forsteri, assembly GCA_016271365.2. Classification (NCBI taxonomy): domain Eukaryota; kingdom Metazoa; phylum Chordata; order Ceratodontiformes; family Ceratodontidae; genus Neoceratodus; species Neoceratodus forsteri. The sequence continues at coordinate 1,072,728,597 of CM057455.1, read as the reverse complement.
TTTACCACCACCTCGCATCTAAATCATCTCCTCAAGGCTCATTTCTCCTCATTATGTCCCTGCACATAGGGCCACCAAGGGCAGGTACCCCAACCCCTTCTGTCATACTTTGGGCCTCTAGCTGTGCTGCACCCCATTCCCCTTGACTAGTGCTCTCAGCACTCTGCTGCAGCCATACAAATGCCCATATAGTTGAACATAAATTGTGCACCAATTTTGCTCCCAGACTGTTTTTTCTGCATTTGTATACACTGGCTTTATTCCTCACTGCCTTACACACCTTTATATTCTTTTTGAACTTTTCTACTATATATCTATATCTGTGTATGATTTACAACTGCCTTGTGTCTATTAATTGCTTTAATTATATGCTCAATTTAATTCTGTAACTGTATGCTCCACTGTCCCCTTTCCTCCAGGACGCAACTGAAATCGAGTGGTACCCTGCTCAGTATGCCTTCCTGGCAAAACTCTTAAATAAATAAATAAATAACTAAATAAATTATCAGCACCATCTAGGGAAATAAAAAGAGGAAGAAAAAACATTTTTTATTAATCCTGCAAAAATAATGCTTTCTATATAACCAAAAAAAGTAATATCAGCTCTTACTGTTATTTTCTAACTTTTTAACATTTTTTTCTTTCTCATATTGATCAAAGGCATCACATCCAACTTGTCATTTAGTCCAGGTTGTTGCAGGCCACCTAAGGTAAAAATCCAGAAAGCTTCCCTATCTAATAGGATATCATTGATGTTACCTCCACGGGGTCCCAGCTTCACTGTCTCAACACCACAGAATCTGAATTCATGTTTAGCATTCTCATTTTTATGTTTGCTTGCATGCATGTGCAAGAAACATAGTGCCGCCATACGAGTTTTTGTAGGTGTGCCTCCTCCACTTCCAAAGCCCTGCTCCCTTTTGCAGGTGCTGCAGCACCGTGCCAATGAAGGTCCGAGCTGTCTATGACAGCCGTTCAGATGCAGTGATGGTCTGTTGAAAGCAAAAGACCACTGCAATCAGTAGTGGTAATGTGTAGGCAATTTGCATACTGCCATTGGCAGGCAATTTACATACTGCCATCAGCAGTATGCAAAGTGCCTAGACTCTGCACTGCACCTGTACAGCTGTCATAGACAGCTCCATTTATGTCTCCTCTCCCCCCAACAAACACCCAAGTAGCACGCTGGGAGCTCTCCCCAGCATGCTCATGCACTCCCCCCACCACACACCATATGGCCGATGGGGGTTCCCAATCCCCTGTCGGCTTCAGTGCCCTCCCCCAAACAGACTTCCAGGTGCCATGCTGGGAGCCCACCCCAGTGTGGCGAAAGTCCGTATGGCCAAGGGGGGTGCCTAACTCTGTTGGCGACACTGTACCTCCCCCAAAACCAGACTTCCATGTGCCATACTGAGAGCCCACCCCAGTGTGACAGAAGTTCATATGGCCAACGGGGGTGCCCAATCCCCCATCGGCTCCGCTGCCCCCCTCAAAAAAGTTCCAGCTGCCATGCTGGGAGCCCACCCCTTGTGTGGCAAAAGTCCTGCGTAGTCTAAAAACACCAGTAAAAAAACCAGTTCCTCATTGACTGTCTTGCCCCCTCCCCAACTTGTGGCCACCTATGTGCACCCACCTCCCCACACACCCCAACCCCATACTTACCTCTGGACACCGGCGCGACGATCTTCGGTGGACCGGGAACATGTCTGCACTCTTCAAAGCCAACTGCAAACTAAAAAATGCTGGTAAGCTGTATAATGGCATAAATGTTTTTTTTTTCCAACTTTGGTGCATATCTTGGCCATTTTGGGGAATTTTTTCACCAAATTTTCAACATGGGGTTCTTGGGGCCCCACTTCATGAACCCAGTTACTGTTACTGTTATCTGGTCTTGAAAAGTGATTTTGAGGTCACTACGTGGAACCACCTTTCAGTACTGAGTAATGAAACAACAGTGTCACAGTTCATGAGATAGGCCCCCCAAATCCCTATTTTGATAATTTGGTGAAAACATTCCCAAAAATGACTGTTTTACGAGGTGCGTTGTGCAGTTCCTACGCACGCTCATAACTTTGAGAATTTTTAATATTTTCACTCCAGATTTTCAACGTTGCCATTTTACCACACCTCCTTATGAACAGTATAGCTGCCATTTTTCATATCTTGCCCAAAATGTGTTTTCACACATATAGCGCACATTAGCACAGCCGGTGTGAAAAATCAATGTTCGGACACATTAAAAAAATCACAGTGACACTGGTTATGAGCAGAGGTGTTAAAATGGCTATGTTGAAAATTTGGTGACAAAAGTCCATAAAATGACTCTGTTATGAGCGTGCATTGCGCAATTTCCACACACCCTCATAAGTTCACGAATTTGTAATATTTTCAGTCCACATTTTCAACATTGATATTTTTCCACACCTCCTTATGAACAGTACAACTGTCATTTTTCACACCCTGGCGGAAATGTGTTTTCACACTTCCGGCGCAGAATAGAGCAGTCGCTGTGGGAAATTAGTGTTCAGGACAGATTATAAAAATCACAGCGATACTGTTCATGAGCGGAGGTCCCAAAATGCCTATTTTGAAAATATGCTGTAAAAAATCCCCAGACTACTTACATTACAGGTGTATGTTGTGCAGTTTCTTCCCACACTTGTGACCTCACCAGTTTTTGTATCTTTTCACTCCAGATTTTCGACAATGCCATTTTTTACACTTCCTCATGAATAGTACACCTGTTACTTTTCATATCCTGTTCAAAATGAGTTTTTGCACCTGTGGTGCCAAATGGCACAGTCACTCTGGAAAATCACCTTTCAAATAACAAACTGATAGTGTCACTGCTCATGTGGTGGGGTCACAAAATACCCATGTGGAAAACTTGGAGTAAAAATTCCAAGAAACTTCCAGGGCATTAGGGTTTTTGACCATAATGCCCTACCCTGTGGGGACTGACAGGCGTCAGGGGTGTGACTTGGAATTGTCAATAGTAATGCACATGCCATTTCACCCCCAACCCCACCCTACAGCCAGTGACAGGCATCGAGGTGCGCCTTGGACCCTTTTCCCCAAGAGTTCACCACATTCTGCTATACTGCACCCATTTCAGCATTATTTCCTTATGGCATGAGTTGAATGTAAAGCCCAAACACCCCAAGGCACACCTCAACACTTGTCAGTGTCTGAAGGGTAGGGTGAGGTGAAATGTCATGACCGTCGTGGGCGACGAACCAAAGACACACCCCAATGCCTGTCCATCTCTGCAGAGTGAGGGTGGAGTTGGAGTCAGTTCAATACTTCAATGCCATTCCTATACTGCATCTGTCTATCTCCTGCACTACCACTGCTAATGCCAGCAAGCAAACATTCGGCATTGACAAATGCTTGATGTATCTGGCACAATGAGAAGTAAGTGCACTCCTGTCATCACCTTTCAACATACTGTGCATATGTTCACCAATCCTAACCTTAAACTGGCGTGTTGTTTTACCAACATAAAAAGCACCACAGGTGCAAGTGGCCAGATATATCAAATTTTCCATGATACAGCTGCAAAAAGATTTAATTGTGAACACTCTGGAAGCATTTACTGATGTAGATGTGGTGCTTTTCATGATAGTAGCACAATGCTTAACAATTGCCATATGAAAAAGTGCCATTAGGTCTACTGGGTAGCCAAGTATCCCTAGTACCCTCTGCCCTAGGAATAGGTTGGTAACTTTTGGTGAGCATGTCACCAATATTTTTACCCCGTCGATATACAATACGGGGTAAATTCTTTGCTGCCTCTTTCAGCTAACAGGATACACTTTGTGACCACATTTTGCAGACAGTCTAGTGTCTTGTGGGATGTCATTAGAGAGCACTGGCCTCTTTTAAATTTAGATCCACGACTGAAAGAAGTAGCAAAAAATTTAACCCGTATTGCATATTGACGGGGTAAAAATATTGGTGACATGCTCACCAAAAGTTACCAACCTATTCCTAGGACAGAGGGTACTAGGGACACTTTGCTACCCTGTAGACCTAATGGCACTTTTTCGTATGGCAATTGTAAGTATTGTGCTACTATCTTGAAAAGCACCACATCTACATCCGTAAATGCTTCCAGAGTGTTCACAATGAAATCCTTTTGCAGCTGTATCATGGAAAATTTGATATATATGGCCACTTACACCTGTGGTGCCTTTTATGTTGGTAAAACAACACACCAGTTTAAGGTTAGGATTGGTGAACATATGCACAGTATGTTGAAAGGTGATGACAGGTGTGCACTTACTACTCATTGTGCCAGATATAAAAATGAGAATGCTAAGCATGAATTCAGATTCTGTGGTGTTGAGACAGTGAAGCTGGGACCCTGAAAAGGTAATATCAATGATAGTCTATTAGATAGGGAAGCTTTCTGGATTTTTAGCTTAGGTGGCCTGCAACAACCTGGACTAAATGACAAGTTGGATGTGATGCCTTTGATCAATATGAGAAAGAAAAAATTTTAAAAAGTTAGAAAATAACAGTAAGAGCTGATATTACTTTTTGTGGTTATATAGAAAGCATTATTTCTGCAGGATTATTCAAAATGTTTCTTTTCTCTTTTTTCCCCCAGATGGCACTGATAATACGTTAAGCATTCTGCCTTTGAATAGTTTAAACTGTACCATAGAAGGATAAATGGATTCCAGTTACAAGTAAAGTTAACTGTTTAATTTTAATTATACTAATGTAGCTAATGTACAAATGGACCAGGTAAATACATGGATGTTTGATTCTTAGAAGTACTTAATGATAACACTTCCTCAGATCTTCTTAGAACTACTAGAGTGAAGATACCAACTTTAATGTATCTAGTCATTTAGTAACCAGTCTTGAAAATGAGTTATGAGATGAGGTATTGTGTATAAAATTCAATATTGAATAGTCAATGGGCTAACAGCCCCCTTTTTTACATAAGTACTGAACTAGCAATAAGCTCTGTGTGGTTACTGTTGACCACAGTCTACTGCTAATCGTAGTACATATGGGCTTTAGTTTTAATTAGTGAACTAATTGGTTTATTGTAACTGTCACTTTATTGGCGCAATTTAAGATCTGTGGACATGTGGTGCATCATCCTCCTGATGACGTATGGTTAGTGTGAAACCAGTCAAGGTTCTGTGCTCCTGTACTGCAGGGCGGCTCTGTCATTTTTACTACTGTGATTAAATTTAATTTCCATTACTTTGTGGTGCCTTTATTTTTTGCTTTACTATTTGGATCTACTAGGGGCACATGCGTGAGTGGACCTGAGGATTTTTTGTTAGCCACATCCAAGAACAAGGTCATTCTCGATGTCCTACAGGGGGCATGCCTCAGGTAGTGTTGGAACCCACTCTGGAGGGAGCAATCTTAGAGCTGGTACTCTCAAATGGGGATGGAGAGAGGATCTCAGATTTAGAAATGGGTAGCCATCTGGGAACGAGTGACCACCAAACAGTGTGATTCACAATAAAGACTTGGGGCTGACTTTGGCAAAATGGGAGAGTGCCTAAAGCACTAGCAAACAGGCAAGAAGGAGGGGTGGAGGAACAATGGGGAAGAACCAAAACTGCCATCACAGAGGCAACAAGCCTTTGTGTAAAGCAAATCAACAAAACAAAATGAGGAAAAAGTCACTATGGTTCTCAAAAGAGGTGGCAGGGAAGGTTAAGCAGAAAAGGATAGCATTCAGGAAATTTAAGGAAACACAGAAGGAGCAGGACAGAGAACTGTATCAGTTAAAGCAGAAGGAGGCAGGGAAGGCAGTCAGAATAGCAAAGACCCAAACTGAGAAAAAGATAGCCATCTCTGTTAAGAAGGGGGATAAAACCTTTTATAGGTTCATTAAGAAGCAACGAAAATCCAAGGGAAGGAGACGATACTGAGGCTTAATAAAGGGGAGGGAATGTGGGCAGAGGGTGACAGTGAAAAAGCAGGGCTACTGAACAAATACTTCTGCTCAGTATTTACAAAAGAAGAGGAGGGGGAGGTACTTAAACCAAACAATAGAAACACTCTGGATAGGGGGGTTGATACCAGTCCATTCACAGAAGAAAGGGTTCTGAAAGAACTCTTAAAACTGAAGGTGGACAACGCAATGAGGCTTGGTGGGATTCACCCCAGAACTCTAAAAGAACTAAGGGGAGAACTAGTGACACCACTGATTATCCTCTTTAACAAATCATGGGAGGATGGGATGGTACCTGAGGACTGGAGGAAGGTGGATGTGATTCCACTTCACAAAATTGGAGGCAAGGCAGAGGCAAGAAACTACAGACCTGTTAGTTTGACCTCTGTGGCAGGTAAAACGATATAATCTCATAGGTCTCATAGGTCAAAAAACAGATCTATATAGACAAAAGTCCTTTTGCTTGCCATATTATGAATAGCCTGAAATGTTATGCTTAATGAGGTAACTATCTAATCTACTCTTAAAGGTGCTCATGCTATCACTGGCCACTACCTCTAGTGGGAGCGTGTTCCAAATATTGGCTATTCTCAGAGTGAGCCAGGATTTCCTTCTGTCTGTTCTTGGACAAGCTGCCACTAATTGTAAGGGATGGGCCCTAGTTGTATAGGATAATTTCCTAAAATTCAATCCCAAGAGTTCCCATAAGCCAGGACCGGTGAGTGATTTAAATATCATGCACATGTCGCCCCTTAGCCACCTAAATTCCAGTGAGCAGAGGCCCAGGATATTTAATCTTGTATGATAGTCATGCCCTTTTGCTTCCAATATGCTACGAGTGGCCCTCCTCTGGACTTTTTCAAGTGCTGCTATTTCGATTTTCCCACCAGGTGACCAAAACTGGGCAGAGTAGTCCAAATGTGGTCTCAGCAAGGAGGTATATGGGGTAATAGGACTTCCTTATTTCTACACGTAATATGTTTATTAATACAGTGCAGGATACTACTGGATTTCTTTATAACCCAGTTACAATGTAATTTAAAGGATAGATCTTTCGTTATCATAATACCCAGATCACTTTGTTGCTCCACTATGTTTAATTGTCCTCCAAGTGTATAAGTCCTGAGACCGTTTAATCTCCCAAAGTGCAAAACGCAACATTTGTCAGTATTGAAGGTAAATTTTTTTTTCTAATGCCCATTTTCCCAAATCAGTCAATGCTCTCTGAAGGCATGTATAATCTTCCAGGTTATCCACTGCATTGCCAACTCTAGTATCATCTGCAAACTTAAATACCCATACACCAGTAAAAGTACCCATTGAGGCAATATAGATGTTAAATAAACAATGCCCCAAAACGGAGCCCCGAGGCACCCCACTAGTCACATCTGCCCAGGTAGAGCAGGTTCCGCCTACACTGACAGATTGTTTCCTAGAGTCAAGCCATGCTTCTATCCATTTAGTTATTTTACCTTCAAGTCCATGTGCAATTAATGCATCAATAAGTTCTCCATGTGGAACCTTATCAAAAGCCTTTGAAAAATCCAGATAAATCACATCTACTGACTGTTTTTGGTCAAGTGCCTTACTAACCCTCCCATAGAACTCCAGAAGGGTTTGTCTGGCATGATCTACCACTAGTAAAACCATGCTGAACAGGATCCTTCATTTCAGTTTTTATTAAGGTACATTCATTAAGGTGATCTTTAATGATACCATCAAGACTTTGCCCAGAGCAGATGTCAGGCTGATGGGTCTATAATTTGACACCTCATGCCTACTACCCTTGTTATAAATAGGTACCACTGCTGCCTGCTTTCATGCTTCCAGGACATATCCCTCATCCAGTGATCTTTGAAAGATAACAGTTACTGGATCAGCTAAGATATCTGCCATTTCCTTAATTATTCTTGGATGCAACCCATCTGGTCCCTGGGACTTATTTTGATTTATTTTCTGAAGCCTTTTGAAGACCTCCTCCCTAGTAATCAAAAGGCTAGTGTCTAATACAGAGTCCAGATGTGCTAACTTAGGGTGTGTTTTGTTATTGAAAATGATGTAAAAAAATTGTTATAATGTTGGGCTAGTTGAAATTGATTGGTAACCGTGCTTCCATTTGCTGCTGGTAAAGGTCCAATAGCACAAGATGTACCCCTCTTACTATTATTATATGCATAAAATGATTTATAATTATCCTGGACCTTAATTGCAAGACCAAGTTCATATTTCCTTTTGGCATTATAGATACATCTTTTGGACTGTTTAAGGAGAGCTTTATAAGTAACCCAGCATTTATTGCTACCAGATTTCTTGGCCCTAGCAAAAGCTTTATTTTTCTTTTTAATCAGTTTCCACACAGGTTGGGTCATCTATTTGGCAAGGACTTAGTACTGCCTTCTTGGCACTTAACTAATGGGGTGAAGGTTTTAGTTAAGGAAGATACCTTGTCTACTAGGAGGTCCCACATAAGGTATAGAGGTTTATCCTGAAATTCCTTTTCCCACTTCCATGTGTTTAAGGAATGTTTCATACTGACAAAATCAGTTTTATTATAATTATATTTTACAGTCTTACCTTTTATATTTTCCAATCCAATACCAAAGGAAAGGCACACCATCTCTTCTGAAGGAAAGATTTGTTGAGTACCTAGAGGCCAGTGGGGAATAGATAGGACCCAAAGGAGCATTGATTCACAGTGGGAAGATCATGTCAGATGAATCTAATAGATTTCTTTGACTGAGTGACCAAAGTAGCAGCCCAGGGAGAGGCTGTAGACATGGCTTACCTAGACTTTAGAAAGGCATTTGACACAGCCCCACACAAAAGATTAATATACAAGTTATCCAGCCTTGGAGTGGTCCCAAGGTGGTAGCCTGGGTAAAACATTGGCTGGACAACAGGATGCAGATGGTAATGGTAAATGGAGTCCACTCTGAAGAAAGGGGGGTTACTAGTGGGGTACTGCAGGGTTCAGTACTGGGACTAGTCCTCTTTAATGTCTTTATAAGTGACATTACGGAGGGACTGGAAGGAAAAATATGTCTCTTTGCAGATGACACAAAGATCTGCAACAGGGTTGATACACAAGATGGGGTGGAAAGGATGGTAGGGACTTAGCAAGATTGGAGGAATGGTCAAATGTATGGCAGCTTAGATTCAACACAAAGAAGTGCAAAGTAATGCACCTGGGAAACAAAAACCCAGGGAAGGAGTACACAATGGGGGGTAAAATACTAATAACAACAAAAATGGAGAGGGTCCTGGGGATAATCATATCAGAAGATCTGAAGGTGGGCAAGCTATGTGAGAAGGCAGTAAGGAGGGCTGGGGAATACTGGGATGCATAGGGAGAGGCATCACCAGTAGAAAACAGGAAGTCATCATTCCTCTGTACAGACAGTTGGTGAGACCCCATCTGGAGTACTGTGTACAATTCTGGAGACCCCATCTCTGCAAGGACATAGACAGGATAGAGGCTGTCCAGAGGAAGGCAACTAAAATGGTGCAGGGTCTGCACCAGAAACCATACAAAGAGACTAAAGGAGCTTAATATGTATACACTCAAGGAAAGGAGGGGGGGTGACATGATAGAAACTTTCAAGTACCTCAAGGAAATCAACAAAGTCCAAGATGGTAGCATTTTTCAGAAAAAGAGATGTGCAAGAACAAGGGGGCACAATTTGAAGATAGAGGGGTGACAGCTCAGAGGTAATATGAGGAAATATTTTTTCATGGAGAGGATTTTGGATGCTTAAAATGGCCTTCCTGAGGAGGTTGTGGAAGCAAAACAGTGGGGGAATTGAAATTCAAGAATGCATGGGACAGACATAAGGCAGTTCTAGTGGGGGGTAGGAGGAAGTAGGCCGTTGGTTAACTGGGGTCTGCAGCTTATCCATTAGGTAGGGGGAAATGGGCAGATTAGGTATGCCAAGCAGTCCTTATCTGCCATCAAATTCTAAGTTTCTATGTTTCTATGGTTTCCAAATCTAACTCCCCACTGCCCCATGCAGCAAAAGAATACACCCACACAACCTACCACACATAGCCATGATCAGGTAAGATAAACAACATACAACTGTTTCAAGATTACACAAATGCAGTAGCACATATGTTCTGGCTTCGTGGATTTCTATCTGCAGCATGCACATTGTAAAACATTCTCATTCACTTCTCTTGCTAGAAGACAGAAATCCAGGATACTCAAATCACAACTGTGCTTCTGTGTGCAGAAGCACAGATTCCTGCAGCCACAGATATAAATCAATGATACCCAAATTATAAGACTTCTTTTGTCTGCAGATGTGCATGCTTATAAGGGGTAGATGCTTCCATAAGTGCAGGTACTCATACGCACTGTAAGACATACGCACACTTCATGGTCCTGTGCTTCTGCAGCCATGGGTATAAGACATACATACCAACCTCTGACTGCAGAAGCATGAGACCCACAAAATCCATTATACCAAAATTGCAATGGTACTTCTCTCTACAGAAGCACAGGCCCTATGGAACTTGTATGTCTTCAGCCACAGTTGTAACAAATACACACTGATATCTGCCTGCAGAAGTGCAAGCCTCCTGTGGGGTTTACTACTATGTAGATGAAGTACTGTTGCAATGTGGGTATCATGATTTCAGCAGTAGATGTAGAAATTATTCAAAATAGTAGCAGCTTTTCAGTTATGCAGCTGCAGATAGAAAACTATGCAGAAGCAGATTATGCGATCTAGCGAGATGCCTTGTACAGTATGCAGGACTAAATCTTTCAAAAGAGGCACAAACCCTATAAGGCCTTCTGTCTGAAGAACTCACTGTATGACATACACACACACAGGTGTAGCCACATAAGCACATGTCCCGTGGAGTCTGTTCTTATGCAGCTGCAGATAGAAATCCACAAAGGTAGCACAAAAAGTGATACTGCATTTGTGTCTTCTGAAAACAGTTGTATGTTGTTTGTCTTACCTAAAGATGTATGTCTGTGTTTGGTTCGGAGAGTTTGTCCTTTTGCTGCCGGGTTGGGGTGGGGAGTTTGGGTTGGAAACCTAATACTGCATTCCCCTACTTTTGTTTATTTAAGCTGAACCCTAACTGGTGCATATATATCTATATCTATATCTATATCTATATCTATATCTATATCTATATCTATATCTATCTATCTATCTATCTATCTATCTATATATCTATATATATATATATATATATAGATATAAATATATATATATATATATATATATATATATTCTTTGAAAAAAAACTGTGTTAATGCACCAGATAGGGTTCTGATTAATAAAGCAACAAAAGTAGGGAAATGTGGTATTAGGATCCCAATTAACATCCCACCACCACCCTGCAGGCAGCAAAAGAAAAAAAACATTATGCTTTCACCTCTCCTGAATCTATGCAAATCAGGTGTGGGGTGTTCCTTGGAGTTGTCAAACATAGCACTCAACCCATTCCATCAGTAAATAATCTGAGATGTGCAGACTCTATGAGAATTAGGGGTAATCCCAAGTAACATCTCAGGCCTGATTTGCAAAGACTCGGGAGAGGTGAAACTGCTAATGGTTTTTCCTTTTGCTACCTGCAGTTTGGGGTGGGGTTTTAGGGTTAGGAACCCTAACATCACATTTCCCTACTTTTGTTGCTTTATTAATCAGAACCCTATCTGGTGCATTAACACAGTTTTTTATACATAAATTTTCTTACTTTTTGAGATAGTGTATTATCCTCATTTACACAGGTCCCTTCAGGACCTGCATGAATATATCAATTTTCCTGTGGAAGCACAGGATCCAGAGGGCCCTATGCTTACATCCCTCCATAGATGCATACATCCATGTTGGTGTAGAAGTGCAGGACCCTCTGGGTCTCGCACTTCCATTTCTCCCAGAAAGCAATTTATTTGCTTGTTTGTATGGCTTGTTAAACTACCAATGTTATCGTATGGGAATTTTGATTTTTTAAATGTTATTTATTTTATATAGCCCCTAGATTTTTGTAAGGGTTATGTGTTGTTCTTGTAGTACTCATGAACACATTTGTTTTGATGTATAGATTGTTTCTTAACTGCAAAAAGTGGGGGAGTTATGGCTTGTTAAAGTTGAAATATGGAAAGAAACTAAGTCCAAATTCTTTTTTTGTATGAATGGATCCTTTTTTGTATGAACGAGTCAACCTTATGAAAAAGGATCCTTTCATACATAAAAAGAATCTGAAAGAAACCTAAATCAAAATTATTTATTCGTATGATGGTATCCTTTTTTGTATGAATGAGAAAACCTCACAAAAAAAGGATTCCTTCATATGAAAAAAAAGAGTCTGAAAAAAAAACTAAGTCTAAATTCTTTTTTTCCAATGAAGGCATCTTTTTTTGTATGAAAGAAAAAAACTCATGAAAAAGGATTCCTATATGCAAAAAAAAAAGAATTTTTCCAGATTCTTTTTTGTATGAAGGGATCTTTTTTCATGAGGATGTTTCATTCATACAAAAAAAATGCCTTCATAAGAGAAAAAGAATCTGAAGAAAATTAAGAAGGGTTGTCATGAAGGACAGCTCCCTTTGTTCCAGGCCAAATGACCCAGAAGGAAGAAAAGGGAGGGGGGGTGATCTAGGGCAATGAGGGCACTAGGAAAAAAAGGAGTGGAGTCCCAGACGAAAGGTAGTGGTAAGATGACATCAGCAGAAGGAGGGTAAGGAAGAGGAAGAGTGAATGGGTGAGGAGAGAGGGGGAGAGAGAGAGAGAGAGAAAAAGAGAGGTGGAACACAGCCAGGGGAGGGGCAAAAAGGTGAGTGAAAAGGGACTGCACGAGGAGGCTGTCCCACGTTTTGCTAGGCTAAAGAATTTTTCTGTTCCCACCCACCACCCAGGATCAGGAGGAAGGAGAGGGACTAAGAGAAAAGGAGTGTAATACTTCCTAGGAGAGGGAGGGGGAAAAGGGGGAAGATAGATGACAGCAAGAAGTGGGAAGAAGAGGAGGTGAAGAGGTATGGACACTCCGGCAAGTGAGAAAATTGGGGGGCAGGAAATGGACCTGCCCCAGAAGGAGAAAGTAAGAGTTGACCCCCTCGGGTTTACACCTGGGAATAGAAAGGATTGAAACAAGACCCTCTGGGGTTCGACGCCCAGGGGTGAGAAAAGGACAAAAAACTGGAACATAATCAGAAAGGAGGACATCTCAAGAATTATTGGAACATTGATAAAAAAGTGAAGTTAACCTGAAGAATTGGAGTTGAAATAGCTGAATAAAGAAGGAACTCAATATTGTACATTATGTATGTATGGTTGTATTCTAAATTTTTAATAAAAGATGTTGCCGACTGAGCAACCAAATTACAATATTAGGTGTGGTCTCCTTCTTGGGGGAGTGGTTCTGGAACAACTCCAAATTCTTTTTTCATTGAAGGGATACTTTTTTTGTATGGCCCAATTCCTTCTTATTATGGGCATACAAAAAAAGAAAATCTAGTCACAAAAAAAGATTTTAAAATGTGTAAATATTACATTTCTGGGTCATTTTTACAACATGTAACTCCAGAATCCATGTAATGGGGTTCCAGTTAGCAAGATACATGTGTTGGTGTCTCTGCAGGATCTCAGTTTTATAGGTTTTCAAAAATTTTTGTTCTTTAAAAAAAAAAACAGAAATAAGATGGAGGCCACGCTAAAAAGGAATATTTTTCTCTTGAAAAAGGATTACCTCAATATGAAAAAGGATCTTTCCTTATATGGACCAAATTTTTTTTTTTGTTCCAGACAGCTATCCAAAAAAAAAACCATACTGAGCAGGCTCAGAACCGACATTTCAAATTCTTATAGTTTTGGAACATATTAATATTTTTTCACGAAACCAGCAAATGACACTACTGTGGCCCAAGCAGTTTCCATCCTGAAAATTTTGTAGTAAAATTCCAAACCATCTGGGAGCTAGGTAATGACACAAAAAACAGCAAAAAATCACAATTGTCTCACATTTTTCACTACCTAGATCTCAGAATTCACATATCCAACCAGAAAGAAATTTGGCACATTAAGAGATCCTGCCTCAAGACCATGCCTTCAAAATTTTGTACAGATAAGTTGAACAGTTGTGAAGCTATTAATGTGCAATGTTTGGGGTTTAACATTGCAACCCCCTGCTCAACCCTTCCTGTAGTGGTGCTACTGCTACCTATAGTGGTGCTTTAGTGATGGAGTGCACCAGATCAAAACAACATAACATTAAATGGAACAAGACCCTATGGTCTCACCAGATGTAAGACTTGTGAGCACATTTCCACTTCCGATTACATCAATACTTCACAAAACAGACAATTCAGGATACAGGGGAATTATACATGTGCATCTTGAAATGTCATTTTTTTCATTCAATGCAAGAGATTTTTACAAAAAGGGTATGTGTGACAGACAGGACAACCTCTCCGCACTGAATGACCTCACACATTCTATTAAAATGAAGATGACTGACAAACCAGTGGGATAACACTTCTCTTAGTCTGATCACTGCATTTCAGATATGTCGGTCCTGGTTTTGAAAGGGCATTTCAAAATACACAACAGAGATGGGCTTTTGAGATCAAGCTCATTTTACTTCTCAATATGGTTGGAGATGGTATGAACATCGATTTAGGTTTCATGTCACATTACACTACTTAAACTTTCACCCACTTCAGGGACAATGAATTGACGTAAAATGGTAGCACATTATGTTTTTGTTGTATGTTTTAATACTAAATGGATATAGAATTCCTATTAATTGGTTATCATTATGTTGATTTCACCCCCCAAAAATTAGGCTGTGTGTGAGTTGGTGGCATGGGATAAAGCTTATATACAGATACATGTTCGTACATGGACATTTTAGGTACAGCATCTCATTTACTAGGCAGTCGGTGTTTCTGCCTGTTTCTTTTATGTGCACAGACTCTTGGCATCTAGTACATGACACAATGGGGTTACATTGTGTGATGACTATTTGTTCACATACAAAATGGATAAATAATTCCATGTGACCAGTTATCAAGACACTGGTGTTCCGGGGGGGAGGGGGTTGATTCCATTAGGTTTTCTTTCAGATTTCTAGGACTGTTACTGTACATACAGCAGATTGATTATATACTGACACATTATAAAACAATGCACATATTAGGATACAGGATCTCAATTACTAGGGGCTTTTTGCTAAGTTTGATTTTTAATGATACATAATACTTGCTGGGGGGGGGTTGGGCATGGTGGCAGAGTGTTGATTCCCTCAGTTTTTGATTTGGATAGATGGAACTATTATTTAATAATACAGAATATTAAGTATATATGGACACATGTTGATACATGGTCATATTAGGATAAAAGTATATCAATTACAAGGGGATCTGTGTTAGGTTTGGGTGTTGAATGTTCAGAAACACTAGTCACTTGTTACAGAGTTGCAGATAGATCATGTTTAAACAATATAAGTTTGAATAATCATGAATAATATTATCTTACTGTACACTGATTTTAAGACATACATATCTGAATAGTACTTACACTGTATAAATGTGGGAAACAGCTGGTTAACGCTTAATACACACTAAGACAGGTTGTCTTTAAACACACATTTCTGTGTAACTCAAAGATATCTTCTTATTTAGAAGACTTTTAACATTATATACTATCTATTTCTTCAGCTTATTTTATCTGTATGTTTCATGGCTGTTCTCAGGGAAGAAGCTTATCTATTGTGTGACATTTGACCTTGACTTACCTTTCTTGTGATGGAACTCTGTTCTTTATATGGGTCCATGCTGTTTTTTAAAAAGTAGTTTAAGCCAATGGGATTTTTAACACATTTTTCTCTGTCTTTTTGTGCATGATCTGGACTTTAAGAAAGTGTATTCTTCCAAATCAACTTAATTTTCTTATGAAGAATTATATGTAATCTGAAACCTCAAGCATCTATTTTATTTTGTAACATCTATGTTGGTCTAATAAAAAGTATAAAATCATCTCTCTTTTTTTCTAGATCTTTTGTCACAAGGACCAATACAGCAACATAACTAATATTCTGTGGAACTAGTTAGGGTTAAGCCAACAAAAGAAGGGAAATGAGGTGCTGGGGTTCCCAATCCTAGTACCCCACCCCCACTCTGCAGGCAGCAACACGAGAAAACATTATGGTTTGACCTCTCCTGCGTCTTTTCAAATCAGGCATAGGGTGTGCCTTGGGGTTGTTTACCCTAACATTCATCCCATTCCATTGGTAAATAAGCTGAAATGTGTACAGTATATGAGAATGGAGTGAGGATTAACACTGATAACCCAAAGACACACCCCATGCCAGATTTGCGAAGATGCAGGAGAAGTCAACCCGTAATGTTTCAACAGCTGCAGTGGGCAGAGCCTGCAGACTTTTTGCATGTACGAAAGGAGTGATGTCATGTTTTCTGTCTGTGGAGCTGACTGAAGGTGTAAATAGTCTTCTCCGCCTTACCCTCCTCCAAGAAATGTTTTCCAACCTCAAATAAATACGCTTTCATGTTAGTCAATGGTTGCAGGGCACTATTTTCTTTCTTAAATGGGAAGTACAAGAACTGGAACTTGAGTAGTGGGAGGCAACATTAGTTTTTTTGGGGGGGGAGTAGGATTCACACCCACCTCCACCCGAGAAGCGCCTAAAGATCCACCCTCACCTTTTTTTGGGTGGGGGGGTTCATGGGAGGGGCATGAGATGGATCTATCATGTTGGAACAACTGACTATCAGAGCTGCCTAGGGAATTAATTAAGGAGTGCCTAAAACTGCATCTAGGTATATCCACCCCCAACACACACACACACACACACACACACACACACACACAGATCGTGATTTTTTTACTTTTGTAACTCTAAGTATGTCAATATTTGGCTGTTATAGTATGGGCAAGTTAGGCATAAAAATAAAATAGAAAAAAAAAGGATCAAGCAGGTGCCTTTTCCTTTGTCATATACATGCAGACAGAAGGTCCCAAATCCTGTATGACAAATTCATTATATGGATGATTTCCATGTAAAACAGAAATGCTATTAATGTCATGTCTGTAGCATCATTTGTAGCCAGTAAACTATTATTTACATAGGTACTGTAAATGACAGGTTTTAATTCAGAAATCCAGTCTTGATAAATTTGTTTTTTTAGCAGTTCCGTAAGATTTATGTCTCTCTGATGCAAGAGTACATAGCATAGAAACAAAAGGGTTTCTGTAACTGATTGTTGTTTGCATGAGAAATGGGTGTGATGGTGGCATGCAAGAGTGAAGTCTAAATTGTTTCTTGGCCATTCTGGGATCTAACGTTTAACAGTGATGTGTGAAGAGATTAAAGTCTTGTGTTTTTTGCATGTGAATAGGTTCAGTGCTTTGAAGTTAAAAGATATAAATATATATATACATAGTGTCATGGACACCTGAAAAGGAAGGAGATACTACTAAAATAAATGCCATTCTGATGATTTATTTATTTATGTGTGAGATTTTAAGTGTAGTTCTGCATAGGTCACAGACACATACTGTACACTATAAATACGAATGGGTGTATTAGTCAAAGCTTGTAGTAGCAAAATAAAGCAAGAAAAATAATATATTATGTTATTTGTCTTTCAATTGTTTAACCCAGAGTGGCACACTAAGCTGAAAGCTTGTTTACAGGGGCACCTGGGAGCACATGGAAGTTAAGTGACTTGCTCAGGGTCACCCAGTATGCAAGTGGGGGCTGTGAGTTTCAAACTCAGATCTCCAGATTTGCAGCTCAGAGCCTTAAACCACTGTGCTATACTGCCTCCCTAGTTATGGCAGTCATCTGTTTTATGGTTCGTGATGTTGGTGTAGTAAGCATATTAACATACTAAAATGCCAGCAGAATATGCCTAGCGGTCTTTTGTGTCTGCTCATTTGGTCAGCCCCCACCCTGGGAGCTGACCTTTCTTCCCCCCCGCCCTCTCGGGCTTATCCCTTCCTAGTCCAGGGTATTCCCGCTTCATTGGACTTTGCTTCTACAACCCTTCCCCTGTACCTGTCCCACCCCCTCTTGAATCCCTCCACAGTCTCTGCCTCCACCAGCCCTCTGGGCAATGCATTCCATGGTTCTACCACCCTCTTAGTGAAGTAGCACCTTCTCCTTTCTCCCCTGAGTCTCCCCCCTCCAGCTTCCACCCCCCCTTCCTTTGGAGCACCATGACTGCACCTCCCCTGTTTACCCCCTTCATGTACTTGAAGACCTCTATCATGTCCCCCTGTCCCTTCTCTCTTCCAATGTATACATATTTAGCTCTTCAAGCCTCTCCCCATAGGTCCTTACCCCCAAGCCCCAGATCATTTTGGTTGCCCTCCTCTGGACCCTCCCCAGGAGATCAATGTCCCTCTTTAAGTGTGGCCTCCAAAACGGCATGCAGTACTCAAGGTGTGGCCTCACCAAGCAGTTATACAGAGAGAGTATCACTTCCCTCCTTCTGGAGTGATCCCTCTTGCGATGCATCCCAGCATCCCGTTGACCTTGGCCACTGCCCTCCTACAAGTCTCTGAGTTGTTCATCTTGACATCCATCACTACCCCCAGGTCCTTCTCAGTCATACAGCCACAGCAGCAGTACATTGCATAGCAGATATAAAATGTCAATAAGTAGGTCATGCAACAGATGTGCTGAGCATTTACTGAAGCAAGAAATGTACAGCTGTCATTTTTTTACATCCTGTTCAAAATGTGTTTTTGCATCTGTGGTGCCAAAAGGCACAGTTGCTGTGCAAAATCACCTTTTGGCTAATGAACTAATAGTGTCACTGTTCATGCGGTGGGGTCACAAAAAGCCCATGCTGAAAACTTGGAGTGAAAATACCGAGAAACGCCCGGGGCATTAGAGATTCTGACAGTAACACCCTGCCCTGTAGGGACTGACAGGCATCAGGGGCATGACTTAGGACTGTCAACTGTAATGCTCATGGAATTCCACCCCATCCCCACCCTGCAGCCAGTGACAGGTATCGAGGTGTACCTTTTTGACTCTTTAGCCCCAAAGTTCACTCCATTCTCTTATAATGTACTCATTTCAGCAAATTTCCTTATGGAATGGGGTGAGTGTAAAGTTTGAAAACCCCAAGGCACACCTCATCTCTGTTTGTGTCTGCAGGGTAGGGTGAGGTGAAATGGCATGGGAATTATGGGCAATGACCCAAAGGCACACCCCAATGCCTGTCCATGTCTGCAGGGTGGGGGTGGGGTTGGTGTCACTTTAATACTTCACTGCCATTCCTATTCTGCCTGTCTGTCTGTGTGTGTGTCTCTCTCTATCTATATGTCAATGTAATTATCTATCTTTCTATCAATTGCGTGTATCACTATTTTACCTATTTCTAAAACAAACCTTCATATCACATTTCCCTGCACTCTGAGCACATACTTATGAAACTGTGCATATTTACTCCACTTCTGCATAGACCTCATACTTTCCTAGTATTCCCATTATCACAAGCATAACTACCTTGCCCTTATCAAAAGTGACCCCCCTCTGAAAGTTAATATCACATTTTGTCTAACAGTCCATCATCATTACACCTGACTTCCTGACATCAGCACATTGCTTAAATATAACTTACATCACCTCATGGACAAAAACCCTGTTTCTCTAAAACAAACAAACAAAAAAAAACTGTTTAAATACTCCCAAGGCTGAACATATGCCAGCCATTACCTTTCATGTACTGCCACCTTCTGTACCATTATGGGGATTTGCATATGTTTCCCTTGATGCTTTGCATTATTGGGGTATGTGCACTTGTGTTTTCTTTAAAATTTGGCTGTCTGGCCAATATCATCTGGGATAACACATACATCAGTGGCATTTGCTCTGGGGTTCTTTTGTAAGCTTCCTATTCCTTCCATTAAAATGTACACCACCATATATTTTCCTAATAATGTGTATGCCTTCCTTAGAACAGAAACTAAAACAAATCTTACTACTTATAAATCATTGTGTTGTTTCTCCATACCTCCTTAACAATTCCACACAACTTCACTAACTTCATTATGCAGCCATGGTGGATCTGACCAGATTTTGTTTCCTGTTGCTGCTGGCAGGGTGGGGTGGGGTGTTAGGGCTGGGAACCTTAACATCACATTTCACTACTTTTCTTGGTTTAGCATCAACTAGTGAATTAACAAAGTTTTTTTACAATTAATTTTGTTACTTTTTGAGCTAGTATAATCATATCCTCATTTGACTGTGGGAGTGCAGAGCCCTTTGGGCCCTGCACTTCCATCACTCCATAGGTGTACAGTACACATTTGTGTTGCTGTGGAAGTGCAGGGCCCTTCTGGGCTCTGCACTTCCATTTCTGCCAAAATAGTGATTTCTTTCCTTCATAGTAGAGCTTATAACATTTTCAGTGTTATCCTATGGGAATTTGCATTTTTAATGTTTTTTTTTACTGCCCTAAATTTTTAGGGGAAGACGCATATCAACAGGTAGCCCAAAGTGAATGAGATATACTATTAAGGGACAAAGTACCAGAGACAAATAACAACAAACGTTTTCATTATGTAACTACATACTCAGCACATGCCAAGCATATAGAAGGCATTATCAAACAACATTGACATGTGCTGAGTAGTGACAGAGGTTTACAAGAAATTGTGGAACAGTGGCCCATTATGTCATATAGGATGGCATCAACAATAAAAGATAATTTAGTGAGTAGCCACTTCAGTACCAATATACCTAGAACTTGGCTTGGAACTATAACAGGCTGTTTTCCTTGCCATAATTGTATAGCCTGTAAACATATAAAACAGAGTAAAAACTTTGTTAATGAGAGAAATGGATATCAGTTTGACATCAGACAACACATCACTTGCCATACAAAATGAATGATTTACATGGCAAAGTGCAAATGTGGAGTCTTTTACATAGGAAAAACAGAAATATTGTTTTAGATTAGAGTAAATGAGCATGTGAGAGCAATAAATAGGAGAGATGATATTTATGCCACTGCAGCACACTTGATGGAGGTAAATGATGAGACAGAACATGGTTTTGAGTTCATTGGAATTGACAAAGTGAGTCTAAATAATAGAGGTGGTAACTTGAGGAATAGAATCCTGAAAAGGGAAAATTAATAGATCATCAGACATAGAGCTAATAAACCACCAGGTTTAAATGCTGGTTTGGAACTGAAACCATACTTGGAAGAATGTTAAGTGAATTTTGCTGATGGACTGATTGTAAATATTACAATATATTGCTAAATAATGTTTTGTTTAGAAATGCCCAAGGATTGTCTTTAGTGATGTTTATATGCATTTATTGTTATGCACTTTAGATAACAGAGTATAGGGTATACTGACAGTTTATAATGAATTGGAGGGATGTGCAATATTTGATTAATTGATTTAATTGCCACTTGTGGGGAACCAGTCATTTTAAAATGTTGTTTGATTGCTGGTGGGATAAAAGTGAGCATGTGAACAACTGTTTTTTTAAACTTTGAAAAAGGATTTTTATCTGAAACGTGTCAGGTTGTGTTTGTTGCTTCCTATAATAAAATTTATACTTTTTTAAGAGCTCCAGTGCATTGCATATATTGGGTGTGAGTGCCACAGTAGAAGAAATGCAGCTATGTTTTATCCTTGTAGCACTCATTATGACCTTTGCTTTGAGATATATATATATATATATATAGACAGAGAGAGAGAGTGAGAGAGGGAGAGAGAGAAAGAGTCCCCTAAGTCCAAATATTGAGGGAGTTATGACTTGTTTAAGTTCCAATGTTATCCAATGGGAATTTGCATTTTTTTTATATTGTCCCTAAATGTTTAGTGGAGATATATGTTATTCTTGTAGTTCTCATTGAGACCTTTTGATTTCACATATAGATTGCCCCTTAAGTCCAAATATTGAGAGAGTTATGACTTGCTGAAGTCTCAATGTTATCCTATGGGAGTTTCAATTTTTTATTTTATTTTTATATTACCCCTTAATGCTTGGGGGTAGTGGTGGGCGAAGTGGCTCCAATTTGCTCCACGAAGTGATTCACAGAGTGAAGGCGAATTTGCGGAGTGCTCCGCAACGTGAAGCGGGGTACATGAAGTCCATTGAAAACAATGACTTCGGGTTACTCCACCTTCCCAAACCACTACTCCACCAATTCTTAAGGTGAAGTAAATTGAAAACAATGTACTTTGCCTCACTTCACCTCGTTTTTAAGCTCCAAAGGTGAATTTTGCAGTGATTCATGGGATTTCAGGTCACATGGGCTCTAGATTGTTCTGCACAGCCTCAGTTTGGGGTAGTGTGTGTAGGAAGCTGTAGGAGACAATCTGTTCTGAGAGCTCTCTGCTATTCAAACCTTCTAAAAGCTGTTAAAAAAGCCTTTGTGGGTCATTTGTTTGCTGAAACTTTAGTTCATCGATAATAGGAAACCCTCCTATGCTCATATCATCGAGAGTTTATTGTTTGTGTGTGTATTTTGAATGTTAATGTACAGCATTCAGTCTGTGTACTGAGAGACAGTGGAAGTGTGTTTTGGGGGAAGGGCGTATCTGTGGTGTAGGTAGATTAACTTGGAGAAAAAGACAGTGCTTTCTGTTTTGGTGATATTTTTCTTGTATGACTGAGTTAATGTACACACAGTAATATTTTCAATAATTCTTGCCATTTTTTTGCTGACTGTTGTGGTACAGCAGTGCATAATTTTAGTTTGCTTAAAATATGTGGTTATATTACCGAAGTTTTCAATTTGCTACTCACTACTTAGTGTGTATGTGAGTATGTGTGTGATGCATGTCATCAAATCAGACACCTTTTATTGTGCCACATAATAATTTCAGCAATGTGAACCTGCTATCCACTGCAGCTGTGTGATTTTTGTACTTGTTTGTGGTATCTTTACTGGTACTAGTACTAGTGACTATTACTGCAGCAGTGCAGTACACTGCCCCCCTTCCCTCAGCTTGCCCCAACCGGCAAAGGTATTCTTTTCCAGATTTCAATTTCTGATGGTGAGCACTGGCTAGGTGTTGTGCCTTTGCATCTGCATCTCTTCAGTGTGCAGCGCAATCTTAATCTGTCTGTGCATTTCCATCTCTTTAGGGGCCCAATCTCCATCTGTAACTTAAGTCACAGTTGTTTCTTTGGCTTCCCTTCAGAGTACTGGACTGGTGTGGTGCATAATTCTGCATGAACATTGTACTCATTAATATGCATTTTTAAGTCAGGAATATCATCACGAGTCACTCGAGATACAAATCACGTTCTTCATCATCATGGTCACAAATGTAGTCACAAATCACTATTCACGATCACGTCACGAATCACAACATTAATTTTTTTTCTAGTTACTTGGATGTATTGTAAGCCTGTTTTGTAGTATCTCTCTAGGCTTCACCAACCTGTCATTGTACTCATTAATGAGTGTTTTTAAGTCAGGGAATTTGTGCTACAGCTCATCAGGGAAGTAAAGCCATAAGCATTCGTGTTCCCAATACAGTTCCATATTGTTTATCTCACACTGTCAACACTGAATCACATTCTTCATCATCACGGTCACAAATGCAGTCACAAATCACAATTCACAATCATGTCATGAATCACAACACTAATTTTTTGACTAGTTACTTGGATGTATTGTAAGCATATTTTGTAGTATCTCTCCAGGCTTCCCCACCCCGCCATTGTACTCATTAATGAGCATTTTTAAGCCGGGGAGTTTGTGCTACAGCTCATCGGGGAAGTACAGCCATAGGCATTCACGTTTCTTCCCATACAGCATGTGAGTTACAGTACTATAAGTAGTGGTGGGCGAATTTGCTCTATGGCGTGATTCATTCAGTAATGTGGAATCCACGGAGAACTCCACATTGTGAAGTGGAGTACTTCGCTTCATAATGAGGAATGCAAAGTCCATTGAATCCAACTACTTTGCATTATTCCGCCTTCCCCAAAGCACTTCTCCACCAATTTTAAGGCGAAGTACATTGAAATCAATGTAATTCACCTCACTTCACCCTGTAATTGAGCTCCAAATGAAATTCTGCAGTTATTCATGGGATTGCAGGTCACATGGGCTCTAGATTGTTCGGCACAGCCTCAGTTCTGGCCTGGGTAGTGTGTGTGCAGTGGTAGCTGGAGACAGTTTGTTCTCAGAGCAATGTGATTCAAAACCTCTAAAAGCTGTTTAAAATGCTTTTTTGAGTAATATTTGTTTCTAAAAATTTAGTACATCGATTGTAGGAAACCCTTCTGTGCTCATATCATCGAATGATTATTGTTGTGTGTGGATTTTGAATGTTAATTTAGAACAGTCCGTCTGTGTACTGTGAAGTGTGCTTTGGGGGAAGGACATATTTATGGTGTAGGTAGATTAACTGGGAGAAAAAGGCAGTCTTTCTGTTTTGGACATTTTTTTTGTATAACTGTGTCAATGTACACATAGTAATATTTTCAGTAATTCTTGACATTTTTTGCTGATTGTTGTGTTGCAGCAGTGTACAATTTGTATGTTTAAAACATTTGGTTATATTACTAAAGGTTTTCAATTTGCTACACATTACTTGAGTGTGCATGTGAGTGTTTGTGCAATGTGTGCCATTAAATCAGACACCTTTTATTGTGTTACAGAGTAATTGCAGCAGTGTGAACCTACTATCCACTGCATCTGCATGAATTTTGTATACTACTTTGTGGTATCTTTACTGGTAGAGGATTGTTACTGTCGTGCACTAATCCCCCAACTGGCAAAATGTATTCCTTTCCAGATTTGGATTTGTGACTTGTAAGCACTGTTGTTGTGCCTTTTTGTATGCATCCCTTGAGTGTTCATAGCAATCTTAATCTGACTGTGCATTTGCATGGCACCATTAATTCTGGGAGATTGCATTTCTTGTTAAGCTGTCATTTCACTTCGTCAGCACTGGAGAATTTTTTGGACACAAGACAGTAGCATTTTGGGGATGCACATTAATTCTGGTGACTCTGTGTGTGATCTGACCACTGCATGAATGACTGAGTACACCATAAATTTTGGGAGACTTTGCATTTCTTGTTACACTCTCATTTCACTTCATCAATGCTGGGGAGTTTTCTGGACACAAGACAGTAGCATTTTGGGGATGCACATTCATTCTGGTGACTGTGTGGGTGGGATGCTGCCAGTATTTTTATCACTCCACCTTACTTCACGTTTAAGGCTGAATGACAATGCAAAGTAATAATAACAAGGAGAAGTGAGCCTTTCCTATGGGGCACTCTGTATAGCAAAGTGCCAAGATGAAGTGGCCACTTTGCATTCACTTCGCAGCAGATTTTAAAGTCACCGTATCTCTACTTGGGGGGGTGGTATATGTTAAATAGTACTCTTTGTGACCTTTACTTTGATATATAGATTGTCCCTGAAGTCCAGATATTGAGGGAGTTATACCTTGATAAAGTTCCAATGTTATCCTATGAGAATTTTCATGTTTTTGTCTGTTTCAATAAGAACATAAGAATGTGATGGCAGAAAGGGGACCATGAGATCCATCTAGTATGCCCAATTTGTCTACCACTGCCAACTTATTTTTTCCCAGATTACTACAGTACTTGTCTCAAATTAACTTGAATGCAGTGACTGTGTTATGTTTTTTTATGTAGGCACTAAAGTTTTTTGGGGAGAAATTATGCATTATTCTTGTTGTATACATTAACACTTTTGTTTTGATATACAGAATGTCTGTTAAGTCCAAATTTTAAGGGAGCTATGGCTTGTTGATATTCAAATGTGGGGGAAAAACTAAGTCCAAAATCTTTTTTTTGTATGAAGAAATCCTTTTACACATCAAACAAAAAACTTATACAAAAAAGGATGCCTTCATACGAGAAAAGAATCTGGAAAAAACTAAGTCCAAATTCTTTTTTCATATGAGGGCATCCTTTTTTTCATATAAAAAAAATAAGCTCATAAGAAAGGATTCCTTCATACAAACAAAGAACTGGAGAAAAAAAAAACTAAGTCCAAATACTTTTTTCATCTGATGGCATCCTTTTTTATGAACAAGAAAAGCATACTAAAAAGGATTCCTTCATGCGAAAAAAAAATTGGACTGTTTTTCTTAATTCTTTTTTCAAATGAAGAAGTAATATTTCATGAGCTTTTCCATTCATGTGAAAAAGCATGTGTTCATACAAAAAAAAATTGGCTTAGTTTTTTTCCAGATTCTTTTTTCGTGTGAAGCGATTCTTTTTCATATGTCTGAATTCTTTTCTCGTATGGCCATAGGAAAAAAAAATGGAAGTCAGTCACAAAAAAGTTTTTTTAATAAAAAAAGTCACACATTTTGGAATCATTTTTACCAACAGTAAAGTATAGAATCCACCTAATGGGGTCCTGGTGACCAAGAGTCATGTGTTGATGTCTGTCCAGGATATCATTTTTGTGGGATTTGAATGTTTTTCTTTTAAAATGGAAACAAGATGGTGGTTATATGAAAGTAAGTTTTTCTGTATGAGAAAGGATGACCCTCATATGAAAAAGGATCTTTTTTCATATGGACCAAATTATTTTTTCATTCCAATCCAAAAGACTATACTGAGCATGCTCAGAATCGAAATTTTAAAATTTAATAACATTGGAAAGGATTAATATTTTTTCACCAAACTAGTGAAAGGCACATCTGTGGGCTAAAGTCTTTCTACTATGAAAAATTCTGACCAAAATTCCAAACTGTCTGGACACTAGTCGATGACAAAAAAAACCAAAAATACAGATTTTAACTTTTTTTGCTATCAGAATCATGGAATCTGCACATCTGACCACAAAAAAACTTGGCACATCAAGATATCTGCCCACTGAGACCACACATGCAAAATTTTGTGCGCATCCATTGAACAGTTTTGAAGATATTAAAGTGCAAAGTTTGAGGTTTAACATTGAAACCCCTGCTCAACCCTAACTATAGTGGCACTACCGCACCACTAAAATACTCTTACAGCATATGTATTACATACTCTGCAATACAGTCAGAAGGGGAGCTCTTGTGCTGTTCCCTATTGCCATGGGATCATTTTCCCATTAGTTTCACTTTATATTAAGTAAATTTAGTTACTGCTGCATATAATCAAAGGGGCTGAATTAAATAAACAGAAGCACTAAAGGACTGGGGGTACTTCTAGGTGCCCATTCAATTCTAGACAGCTGAGCATCCCTAAGATACTGTAAATAGCCAATACCATTCCAGCTTCATGCATTGATTGGTAAGTTTATAGAATTTAGTGAATCTGATGTTATCATACTATATGTGCTTATGTAATTATCTTGGATAAAGGAACACAAGCAAAGGGTGTCACCCTTAAATAAAGTGTTTGCACATGAAACTTAATCAGGAGAAGTGGTGACTGTCTTGCACTGCCTGTTAGCACTGATGAAGACCTGTTTCTACACTTTATACAGCTTTGGCTATGTTTGTCCTCTGGAGAAGGGGTGGCTATGTTTCTTTCTGGTTATATAGTTGTGAACCCACCACAATAGCTGTAATGTGGCCCCTTTTTTGATGAAGAAAATGAAAATGCATATATAAATTCTCATTAAAAACAGCATACTGAGTAATGCATCAGTGGTATGATAATTTCTAACTAATATATGGAAACAAAAACATAACCCATGAGTGTTTTGCAAGACATTGCTAGAAAACAATAACATTTTATCATTCTAAGGAGATTGTGTGGTTCTTTTGTTACCCTTACTCTAGATCCTTGCACAATTAAAATATTTCTTTGTTTGTTTTTGCAAAATATAAGCTCGGTGACTTGTTTTTAACCATTTAGATGAAAAATTTATGAAAAAACATATACTCACTCATTTTTGTTTAAATTCAACCCCATTTTAATATGGCATGGGGTCATAATGTCACGGTGAAAACCACGCATACCAAAAATGTTGCATGCATAGCAACGTGCAGCATAACAGTGCTGGGTCAGCACAAAATGCCAACTGCATACAGCATCATACACACCACAGCAATAGTTTCAATTTTTGCAGGGGACTCCACCCTCTGCATCCCTGATATGGGGAGCTTCATCCCCCCACATCCATCAGACTAAATATAACCAACTCTGGAGGATCGTGGACATCAGGGAAAGAAAAAAAATCCACTCAGATTTTTTCTTGTCCCCCCCCCCAAAAAAAATGGCAGCATCATACTGGGACATGGGGAGAATCACACCACAGTCTCAGGTCCCCTATGCTGCCAGGGGCAGGTGCTCTAGCTTCTCCACCAATGGAGTGGCTTGGCAAAGCACAACCCTGGCAGTATCCTTCACCTTCCTCACTGCGAGACTACAGTGACAGGGGTAGCAGTTTTTACCACATGCTTATAGGACCCCTGTTGCTGTAGTACCATTCGCACTTTTGACAGCCGTGCTATATTGACCCAGTAGGTTTTAATACTCAGTTGAAAGGGAATATTGTAAGGTTTTAAATAAGAATGTACAATTTCCTCCAGCCACTGAATGGAGTAACCAACAAGAAATAATTTATTATTTATTTAGTTTTTTGTTGACCAGGTAAATGCACTAGACAAACAAATGCCTAACCATTAATCAGGCAATATTTCACAAAGACAGGAACTTCCTTCTTTTCTAGCCCATTGTTTTACAACTCCATCCCTCGTGTACTGTGAATAAGAAAACCAAGACTATTCATATTGATGTGCAGTAGCCTTTGGTTATTGGAAATATTGTAACAGAGTGAAAACTAGTGGCCAGAACACAGATGTAGAAACTGGGAAGCAGCGGTTCAAATGCTATCAGCACCACTTACTCACTATGTTAACTACCATGAGCAAGTTACCTAAACCTTCTGTGCTTTAGTCCACCCAACTGTAAAAATAGGTAAAAAGAAGACTCTAGTGAAAAATAACATAGTGAAGAATAACATATTCATCTCAGTGGTACTGCCCTTCCTGAGTAAAGGAAAACTGTAAAAAGAAAAAATAGAAGAGCCTGTCCTATTTCTCTGTTTCAAGAAGTAGTCCTGTTTTCTCAAAGATATTTTTTGACACATTATGTACTGTAGAAACAAATTCCTAGTTTCTCTTAATAAAATATTGTATATCACCCCTTTTACAAAACAAAAGTGATACACTTTAAGCTCCATGAGATAGAATGTAATGTTGTCAAATATCATGAAATTCAATCTTGCTGGAAATGTCCAGACTTTACCAGTTTTCAATTGAATAGTACTCCATCCAAATGTTCAAACACATTCCACAAATTTCACAGAATTTTCTGTTTATGAGTCATGACATCATTTTCAGGAATGAACTTATGCAACTGTATTAATTTACAACCTGAAATTAAGTACTTAGTTTCTTTGCATAAAAGGCACAGTATTTTGAGACCTGGACTCATAATAAGAATTAAAATTTAGGTATGATGTATAATATGATAAAAAGGAATAAGCCATGATTGTTCATTACAGTGTCCAGATACTCTATGTACCAACATTTACAAATGAAATAAAAAATACAACTAATGATTTAAAATCAGATGCATATAAATATTACCATACCAAATTCAATTAGCCTTTATTTTTATTTATTTATTTACTTATTTATTTATGACAATTTCGGATACCACCTTTGAGCAAACAATGCTCTTTTACAAAGATCCCATGTCTTGGACAATGGACAAGGATAGACAAGAACAGGCAGGAAGGTAACAGTTTATACAATTACAGTACATGAGCTGCCAGTGGTTTTGTCAAGATAGGACAAAAGAAGTAGTAACATGTAAAACATTATAGAACGTATGAGCTGCCAAAGGCTTTTTTTTAGAAAAGTCCATGCACTTTAACCACTTGAATATCATCAAACTAGGCATTTAAAGGTGCCTTTTTTATGCATTTTATCCTAAAGCACCTTGCCAAACTGTGACTTATATATTGCTGATTCGTGTTTCAGCACATTAGAGTTAACCGTTTTTCCTCTTTACTATAGAGCATATGGGCAGGGGTGGATTATATTGATTGCAGAAGTGCAGACAAGTTTTTTTTATGTCACAGGGAATGTATTTAGTAGATTACCCATGTATCTTTAAAGGTGATGTCAGCACACTAGTTGGTGGTATCTGTTCTTTTTGAAATGATTCCAATACAGCCCTCTTTATATTTAAATAAACTAGGTACTATGTTCACTCAAGAGATACTGCAACAGTAGATTAATTGCATTTAGAATGTGTCAAGTAGCATGGCAATCCTGGTGAATTTCACAGCTGCTTGCCATTAAATGGCTATAAAAAAATGGTATGTGTTATCATATAGTTGTTTTTTTTTTGCAGGAATTCTGATTCCTCTTTTTCTCTTCCTCCCTCCTTAGCACTATTTCCCCACAGTCGCAATCTATGGGAACAGTTCAACAACAATCTCAGTGTTTTATAAAACCCCAAAACCAAACAGCGAAGTGCACACTAAAAGCAGAATGGAGCCAATATTTAAATAACGAAAGTCAATCAATTTATTTAAGGCTCCAAATACAAATCCAAAATACAAGCTGTGGTGCAATGCATTCCCCTAGCACCTCGACTCAAGCGGAGTCTTCAAGGGGGTGTCTACCATAAGATGACACACTACATTTAAAGGAGGCACTCATTCAAATTCATAAGCTCTCACTCTGAGCATTTAAAGACATATACATTCTTTTCATATTAGGTGCACTACATTAAATCAATACCTATTCTAGACATGTTTTATATCTTCAACAGTTTTGTACAAATTACATACTCAACAAATTACATGCTTAACTAAAAAGATATTAAAAAGTGCAAAATTCACTTTCACTAATCCTGTATGGTTCTATAATTCATTATTATTTTTTCAGCTTTGCTGTTAAGAATTATTTATAGCACACAATGCCAAGAGAAAAAAGGTTTTATTTTACTATACTAGAAGGTGCCCCAGAACTATCAACAGATCCAATATATCATGGCTACTCAGATCAAATTCTCTTCGCAAATTAAACTGGGTAGGCAGGAGAAATGGTCCAGTCCCAAAGGATGCCTGCAAGAAGGAAAAAAAAACATAAAAGAATATTAGTCCATGCTCCAGATTAGATTAGTGAAGACAGTATAATAAGGTATAACAAAACAGAAGGATAATTATTGAAGTTTTAAAGAAGTTCTCCACAGTACAATTGTATTTCATGACATGACCCATTATTTTTTATTTTTTAAGAAAGGGCTTCAAATCCCAATGGTTATTAAGATCTTTTGGTTTTACACTATTAAGTGTAAAAATCCATTTGTTCTCCTTTTGGAGTAACATATTTGGGTGATCGCACTCAGATTTAGGCACAGTAATGCACTCGAGACCCATAAACTGTAGGCAATCTGGCGAAGAGTTATGGTACTGTGAAAAATGTACCCCTACTGAAGTGTCAGATCTATTATGTAAAATGGATCTGACATGCTCCTGAATTCTTTGTTTGAGGGGATGAGTGGTTTTCCCTACATAAATTAATCCACAATTGCACCATAACATGTAGACAACAAATTCTGTGTCACGGGTAATGAATTATCTTATGTTAGCACATCTTTCCCTCTGTAGGGGGTGCAGGGATTTATTACCAGGTATACTATACTTACATACATTACATTGGTGGCATTTAAAGAAACCTTTTGGTTTGGGTGGCATCCAACTGGTCTGACCTGACAGTTTAGTTATTCTACTATGCACCAGTTTGTCCCTTAAATTTCTAGCATGACTGAATGCTACCCTGGGTTTGGGTCCCACTGCACACTGTAATTCAGAGTCCAATGTTAGGATTTGCCAATTTTTGTAGATAACATATCCAATCTGCCCTGCTATGTTATTGTACTCTGTAATAATGGTACATGGGCCTACATTGTTTACTTCAGATTCCACAGTGCACAGTAGGGACTGCCTTGTAATTAAGTCCACTTTTTCTTTTGACTTAGCCAAGAGGTTTCTAATATATCCTCTAACAGAGAATCTCTCCATAAGTTCTGCGGCTTGAATGTTAAATGCTTCTTCATCAGTGCAATTCCTTTTCAATCTGAGCAACTGACTTTAGGGGATGGATCTTTTTAAACTCAGGAGGTGGGCATGTTCATTATGTAAAACTGCATTGGTGGCAGTAGGTTTCCCTATATGTTTTTGTTTTAATAACACTACTATCATCTGACACTCAGAGAGAGATCTAGAAAATCTAGACAGTTTTTGTCCGTAGAATGTATAAAACGCAGGTTTAGATCACTCACATTTAGCCATTTCATAA
Source organism: Neoceratodus forsteri (assembly GCA_016271365.2). Lineage (NCBI taxonomy): Eukaryota > Metazoa > Chordata > Ceratodontiformes > Ceratodontidae > Neoceratodus > Neoceratodus forsteri. Next base: position 1,072,696,395 of record CM057455.1, on the reverse strand, counting down.
ATTCAGTTATCTCATACTCATCTCCCTGCCACATGCATATAATATCATTGAAAAAGTGAAACCAGAGAGCAATATTCTGAAAGAATGGATTTACCTTATTGTCAGAAGTGTAGTTTTCTTCCCACAAACCTAAATACAGGTTTGCATAGTTTGGTGCAATAGAGGCACCCATAGCTGTACCATGCAATTGCAATTAGTAGGAACTTTCAAATTCAAAATAATTATGAGTAAGAATAAAGTCCAGTGCCCTCAGAATAAAATCCACTGTTACTTCATCTACATCTGCACGTTTTTCCGTAACAGACCTGGTTGTAGCCACACATTTTTCATGGGGTATTGAGGAGTACAATGCCTCTAAATTAGTCCCAAACCGTTTATAGCTTTGGTTCCATGTGAGGTCTTTTAGTTTTCTGATTAGATCTGAGGTGTCCTTTATATGTGTTTTAGTTCTGTAACCTTGATTTACATAAATAAGTCAATGAATCTCCCTAGATTTTGAGTCATAGAGCCCACCCCCAAGATTATTGGCTCCCTGGTGGTTTCTCTAAATATTTATGTACCTTGGGGAGGGCAGAAAACCCAGGTGTCACTGGATGCTCTTGCCAGATTTATTTATAGTCTGGCTCTGTTAAATCCCCATCTAGACAAAGCATCAGAAAGTAAATGGTGCAATTCTTTCTTAAATTTATGGATTGGGTCTGATGACAGTTTAGAATACTTAGATATATCCCCTATTATAGAGACCAATATGTCACTATAGTGGTTTAAATCCAATATAACAATGCTTCCACCCTTGTCTGCTGGTTTGATTATAAGGGAGTCATTCTCCATTAACTCCTTTAGGGCTGCTCTCTCTTTAAATGTTAGGTTTTCTTTTTTGGAGGGTTGGGGGTTCTCTTGTAGGATATTTTTAACTTGCTGGTTAACTGTTTTTTCAAACACATCTAGTGTTACACTATATGTTTTAGGATAAAAAACATAATTAACCTTAAATACACTTTTTCTTAAGTTTTTCATACATTTACCAGCATTGAGAATACCTGTCCCCTCTCTTGTATGTAAAACCAGAGGGTTATCCAAGTCCTCAGTTATATTTCCTTCCAGCCAGAGAGATTCAAGAGTCTCTAAATCAGTGTCACATGTATGGAAATCTCTATCTCCCTCATTCAACTCCACAGTCCCAGGCCTGAGTGTTCCCTCTGCACACAAATACATGGTTGAAGTGAAAAAATCTTCCTCAGGCATAAGTTCCTGTAGTAAATAGTCCAGATCTTCAAAGGATGTTGTTCCTTCATCACTAGAAAATCCCATATTTGAATCTTGTGGTGGGTTCCTCAGGAAGAATAGTCTAAGTCTCAATTTCCTGTAAAATTTATTTAAATCAACAAATATTTGAAAATCATTTATTGGTGGCATTGGTATGAAACTTAATCCCTTGTGCAGAATAGATTCCTGTTGTGAATTCAAAGATCTGGACTATTTACTACAGGAACTTATACCTGAGCAAGATTTTTTCACTTCAACCATGGATTTGTGTGCAGAGGGAACACTTGGGACTGGGACTGTGGAGCTGAATGAGGGAGATAGAGATTTATATACATGTGACATTGATTTAGAGACTCTTGAATCTCTCTGGCTGGAAGGAAATATAACTGAGGACTTGGATAACCCCCTGGTTTTACATACAAGAGAGGGGACAGGTATTCTCAGTGACGGTAAATGTATGAACAACCTAAGAAAAAGCTTATTTAAGGTTAATTATGTGTTTTGTCCTAAAACATATAGTGTAGCACTAGATGTGTTTGAAAAAACAGTTAGCTAGTAAGTTAAAAATATCTTACAAGAGAACCCCCACCCTCCAAAAAAGAAAAACCTAACATTTAAAGAGAGAGCAGCCCCTAAGGAGTTAATAATGACTCCATTATAACCAAACCAGCAGACAAGGGTGGAAACATTGTTATATTGGATTTAAACCGCTATAGGGACATAGTAGTCTCTATAATAGGAGACATATCCAAGTATTCTAAACTATCACCAGATACAACCCATAAATTTAAGAAAGAATTGCAACATTTATGTTCTGATGCTTTGTCTAGAGGGGATATAACAGAACCAGAATATAAACATATCTGGCAAGAGTATCCAATGACACCTGGATTTTATGCTCTCCACAAGGTACATAAACATTTAGAAAAAACACCGGGGAGCCAATAGTCTTGGGGGTGGGCGCTATGATTCAAAATCTAGCGAGATTCATTGACTTCTTTATGTAAACCAAGGTTACAGAACTAAAACACATATAAAGGACACCTCAGATCTAATCAGAAAACTGAAAGACCTAACATGGTCTGGCAGGGAGATGAGTATGAGGTAACTGAATTTATGAAATGGCTAAATGTGAAAGATCTAAACCTGTGTTTTATACCTTCTACAGACAGAAACTGTCTAGATTTTCTATCTCTCTCTCTCTCTCTGAGTATGTCAGATGATCATAGTGTTATTAAAACAAAAACATATAGGAAACTTACTGCCACCGATGCAGTTTTGCAAAATGAAAGTGCCCACCCCAAGTTTAAAAACATCCATCCCCTACAGTCAGTTGCTCTGATTGAAAAGGAATTGCACTGATGAAGAAACAATTAACATTCAAGCCTATGAACTTATGGAGAGATTCTCTGTTAGAGGATATGATAGAAACCTACTGCACATTGTGGAACCTGAAATAAACAATGTAGGCCCATGTACCTTTATTACAGAGTACAATAACATAGCAGGGCAGATTGGAAATGTTATCTACAAGAAATGGCAAATCCTAACATCGGACTCAGAATTACAGTGTGCAGTGGGACCCAAACCCAGGGAAGCATTCAGTCATGCTAGAAATTTAAGGGACAAACTGGTCCATAGCAGAATAACTAAACTATCAGGTCAGACCAGTTGGATGCCACCCAGACCAAAAGGTTTCTTTAAATGCCAGTGATGTAATGTATGTAAGTGTGGTACACCTGGTAATAAATTCCTGCACCTCTACAGAGGGACATATGTACTAACATAAAAGAATTCACTTCTTGTGAGACAGAATTTGTTGTCTACATGTTATGGTGCACTTGTGGATTTATTTAAGTAGGGAAAACCACTCAACCCCTGAAACAAAGAATTCAGGAGCATGTCAGGTCCATTTTACATAATCAATCTGATACTCCTGTAGGGGTAAATTTTTCACAGTACCATAACTCTTCTCCTGATTGCCTACAGTTTATGGGTCTCAAGTCCATTACTATTACCTGGGGGCATTCACCCAAATATGTTACTCCAAAAGGAGAGCAAATGGATTCTTACACTTAATAGTGTAAATTCAAAAGATCTTAATAATCATTGAGATCTGAAGCCCTTTCTTAAAAAATGTTTAAACTAGCAAATGGGGAGAGGGGTGCAGCACACCATATGTCAAATGGGGAGAAAACCCTCCCCCCCCCTCAGCTTGTGGTCAAACAGGAGTTCAGCATGTTTGCAGTTCATTTGCATCACCAGGTAAGGAAAAAGGTCCGGCTCCCTATACGATGCATAGGGGAAATGCCAGACCTCACCCAACAACTAACACACCGAAATCTGGTCAATGGAAAATCATGTACACAAATGCTCACAGTCTGGGAAACAAGATCCCAGACCTGCAGGCAATAAAGACAGAAGTTAAACTGGACATAGTAGCAACTAGCAAGACATTGTTTACCAGTAACCACACTTGGGAGACATAAGTACCTGGCTATGTACTGTTCAGAAGAGACCTAGGTGCAAAAAGGTGGGGGGGGGTGGAGTGGCCCTGTATGTCAAGGAAAATATCAAAGTTACAGAAATTCAGAATACACAAAAGGAGCCAGAAGAACTGTGGGTCACCCTGGAAACAGGAAATGGGACAGCCATAAGAACTGGGGTTGTCTACAGGCCCCCAGACCAGAGGGAGGGCATAGACACATTACTGTTAGAAGATATACAAAACATGACAGCTAAAGGGGAGGTTCTGATAATGGGAGACTTCAACATGCCAGATACAGATTGGTCAATACCAGCAGAAACATCTGCCAGAACTAGACACATGGTGGATTCCCTACAGGGGAGGGCCTCAAACAACTGGTACAACAACCCACAAGAGACAGGGCTATCCTAGATGTAGTACTGACTAACAGGGAAAGGATCACAGATCTCCAGCTAGGTCACCCGGGGGCCAGTGACCATCACATGGTATGGTTCAGGTTGGCCACTACAACTAAATCATCCCATTCCAAGACAAAAATATGGGACTTCAGAGGAGCTGACTTTGATAAGATGAACAACAGAGTTAAGCTAGCCCTGGCAAAAAGAAATACAGGTGAGGGGGTACAGGCAAAATGGGCAAGCATTAAGGATGCAATACTTGAAGCAACATCCCATTGTGTTAGAGAGAAGAGGAAGTGCAAAAGAAGAAGGAAACCATTTTGGTTCTCAAAAACAGTAGCAGAAAAGGTCAGAACCAAAAGGCTGGCCTTCAGGAAATATAAGGGAACGCAGCGGGATGAAGATAGGGAGGCATACCAAACTTCCCTAAGGGAAGCAGGGAAGGCAGTAAGGCAGGCAAAGGCCCACACTGAGTAAACACTACAGACAGTAAAAGAAGGTGACAAGATTTTCCATAGATATATTAGTGAAAGGAGAAAGTCCAGAGTGGGTATTGCTAAGATCAAAGAGATATGGGAGCATGTGAGGAGGAGGACCATGTAAAAGCATCTATCCTAAATAGATACTTCTGCTCAGTATTTACTGAAGAGAAGGTAGGGCAGGGCCCACAGCTCAGCACCATGGACACAGGGGGGAAGGAGGTGAGCACTAGTCCCTTCACAAAAGAAAGGGTCCTACAAGAGCTCTATAAGCTCAGGTTGGACACGGCAATGGGATCTGATGGCATACATCCCAGGGTACTAAAGGAGCTAAGGGTGGAACTAGCAGAGCCATTATCAGAACTGTTTAGTGAGTCTCTGCGCACAGGAGAGGTCCCAGAAGACTGGAGAAGGGCTCATGTGATCCCGCTCTACAAGAGTGGTAGCAAGGAGGAGGCAGAGAACTACAGACCAGTCAGTCTTACCTCAGTAGTGGGCAAGATTATGGAGGTACTCCTTAAGGAAAGGATAGTGAAACACCTGGAATCCATAGGAGCACAGGAGCCAAGACAGCATGGGTTTACAAAAGGAAGGTCCTGTCAAACTGATCTCATAGATTTCTTTGACTGGGTAACCAGAGTGGTGGACCAAGGGGGAGCAGTTGATGTCGCCTACCTTGACTTCAGCAAAGCATTCGATACTGTTCCACATAGAAGATTGATTTATAAGCTGGGTAGACATGGGGTGGGTCAGAGGTTGGTCAACTGGGTGGCAAACTGGTTAACGGGCAGAAAATAGAGAGTGGTGGTAAACGGTATGCAGTCAGAAGAGATGCAAAGTCACAAGTGGGGTACCACAGGGTTCAGTCCTGGGGCCAGTCCTTTTCAATATCTTCATCAGTGACATTGCAGATGGACTGGAGGGTAAGGTTTGTCTGTTTGCAGATGACACCAAGATCTGCAACAGAGTAGATGATCCAGATGGGGTGGGAAGAATAAGCAAAGATCTGGATAAACTAGCAAAATGGTCGGAAGAGTGGCAACTGGGGTTTAATACAAAGAAGTGCAAGATCATGCACATAGGAAAGAGAAACCCTGAAGCCACCTATAGGCTGGGAGGGGAGTTGCTGGCAGTCACAAGGTAAGAAAGAGACTTGGGCATCATCATTAACGATGACTTGAAATCATCCAAGCAGACCACTAAAGCAGTAGGTAAGGCTAGGGGGATGTTAGGGTGTATTAGTAGGGGCATCACAAGATGGAAGAGGGAGGTAATAATCCCTCTTTACAAGACACTGGTTAGGCCCCATCTGAAGTACTGCGTGCAGTACTGGAGGCCACACCTTCACAAGGACATTAACAAAATTGAGGCAGTCCAGAGAAGGGCAACCAAAATGGTGCAGGGACTGCATCAGAAAACATATGAGGACAGATTAATGGAGCTCAATATGTATGCCCTAGAGCAAAGGAGGGAGAGAGATGATATGATCGAAACATTCAAACACCTTAAGGGCATTAACAAGGTGAAAGAGTCTAACATGTTTCAATATAAGAAAAATAACAGGACAAGAGGACACAGCATGAGATTAGAAGGAGGCTGATTAAGGGGTAATGTGAGGAAGTTCTTTTTCACAGAAAGGGTGGTGGATGTATTGAATAGCCTACCTCAGGAAGTGGTGGATATGAATACAGTGCAAGGCTTCAAACAGGCATGGGATAGGCATAAGGCAGCAATACAGATGAGTATGAATAGACAGGCCATTGACAGAGCAAAGGCCGATGGCACATTTATAAGGTATAAAAAGAAATGGGCAGACTGGATGGGCCTTGTGGTCCTTATCAGTCGTCAACTTCTAAAAAATAATGGGGCATTTGATGAAATACAATTGTACTGTGGAGATCTTGTTTAAAACTTCAATAATTATCCTTCTGTTTTGTTACACCTTATTATACTGTCTTCACTAATCTAATCTGGAGCATGGGCTGATATTATTTTTTTTTTCTTTCTTGCAGGCATCCTTTGGGACTGGACCATTTCTCCTGCCTACCTGTTTAAATTTGTGGGAGAATTTGGTCTGAGTAGCCATGATATATCGGATCTGTGTACAGTCCTGGGACATCATCTAGTATAGTAAAATAAAACTTTTTTTCTCTTGGCATTGTGTTCTATAAATAATTCTTAACAGCAAAGCTGAAAAACTAATAATGAATTATAGAACCATCTAGGATTAGTGAAAGTAAATTTTGCACTTTTTTAATACCTTTTTAGTTAAGCATGTAATTTGTTGAGTATGTAATTTGTATAAAACTGTTGAAAATATAAAAAAATGTCTAGAATAGGTATTGATTTAATGTAGTGCACCTACTATTATGAAAAGAATGTATATGCCTTTAAATGCTCAGAGTGAGAGCTTATGAATTTGAATGAGTACCTCCTTTAAATGTAGTCTGTCACCCTATGGTAGACACCCCCTTGAAGACTCTGAGTCGAGGTGCTAGGGGAATGCATTGCGCCACAGGTTGTACTTTGTATTTGTATTTAGAGCCTTAAATAAATTGCTTAACTTTCATTATTTAAATATTGGCTCCATTCTGCTTTTAGTGTGTGCCTCACTTTTTGGTTTCAGTATTGTTTTAGAGGTTTGAAACCTCTGTAGAGCAGCACCAGATCCCTTTTTCAGCTTGCAGTTTACTTCCTGGAACAGTTTCTTTTATAAAACCCCTACCGTGTGCCTGAAACTGTTCTGAAGGCAGGGGATGTCAAAAAATGATATGACAGACCCTGGGGGCTGACTGATTTCCCAGAGAGTAGTACACCATGCTCCTACACTGCAACCTAAGATTGAGAGTGGACTTAGGAGACAGATGGGTGATGGGGGGGGCTGGGAAGGCATTGTTGATTGACAGTGCTTTAAGCTGGGATGGGTCTGTGCCAGGTTTCTCCACTGCTGTGACCACTGCAGTGGGCCACGGAGCATGCCTCCTCCACAGAGGATGCTGCAGCTGTGAAAGCCCTGTTGGGCCACTGCCTGCCGCCATGGGGTGGTGTGCTGGGGGGAGAAAACAGAAAACACTATTACCAATGAGCCGTATATATGAGAATCACCGGTACTGTCTTGGACCTCACCCACTGTATATTCCTGCTGGCTAAGACAGTAAGGGAAGCAGGGGTCAGGGCTGGAACAGCATGTGCCATGATTGGAGGAGTTAGGTCAGCAATTTGGGGGGAAAAAACTTGATTAAATAAGCATTTGTCAATGCCAAACATTTGCTGCTTGTATTGCTGTTGTACTGGGTCTTGCTTGTACACATTTTTACTATTTATTTACCCAGGATAGCACAAATAAGATGCAATGTCTCATTTTCAGTGATGTCCTGCTTTGACACATTGTTAGATTGTAATTACCCAGGATTGGGCAGCTGAGAAACTATATCTACTTCAAAGTTGGCTCCCACATTTTGACCCCAAATGTCTAACAGTCTTTTTATAACCTGACAATATGATCAAGATGGGTAGATTTTTAAAGTCCCATCCAGAAGGTGATTTTGCTGTTCAGCTGTGGAAACACGTTTCGGAGAGGATTTGAAAAATGACACTTGCCATGTTTAGGAGGTCAGGAACACAAGGGATATGTTGAACATCAGGGGCCAAAATCTGCTAAAAAAAAAAATGTGAGTAAATGTTGCAAGAATTTGTTTCCTCATAACTTAGTAGGATTTTCACAATTTACCCCAAATTTTCAACATAATCTTTTTATGACCACTCCTTCTGAGCATGACAGGTGACATTTATAAAACAATTGCTGAAATGTCATTTTGTGACACAAGTGTTAAAACACATTTTGGGTAGGATTTGAGAAATGATAGCTGTCACATTCATGAGGTGATTTGTAAAAATGGCTATGTTGAAAAGTTGGGGTTAAAGTATTTAAAATTGCTACAATTATGAAGGTGTGTTCAAAAATTGCAACATAGACTCATAACTTTGTTGTTTTCTCATGTTTTTACCCCAAATGTTCAACATAGCCTTCTTATGACCCCACATAGCCTTCACATGAGCCCATCTCATGAACAAGGGTGAAAACATTTTCAGTTCTGGCCCAAAAGGTGATTTCCAGCCACAAGTGCAAAAACACATTTTGGCCAGGATCTGAAAAATGACAGCTGTCATGTTCTTGAGGTGCAGTGAACAAATGGCTGTATAATAACTGGGTTACGCTTTTCCCCATAGGGAAACTGTGGCGTAATTTGCTGTTATAAAGGAGAATTTATAATGGCAAACATGTGCACGGTTTCCCTTGCTATGTGCATGCCCAAAATACAGCTCCTCTGGGTTTTCACCACTCAACCAGATTTCTTTGTTGGTCGAAACCGCACCGCCACCACTATCGCTAGGTGGTAAGTTACTATTTAAAAAAAAAACTTCCTAACAAAAATCACACCGTAAAGGGGACAACAAAACAATAAAAAGTAAACTGCTGCTAAGCGACCTAGGACTCAGCTAAACATCATCCAGACTGCAGCCGCACCAGACCATTTATTGTATATAACTGACTGTGGCGAAAAAGCCTAACCCAGCAATTATATAAAATAAAATATGGGGTGGTGTGTGTAAACTCGAATTTTATACACACCACCCCATACTTTATTCTCTGTGTTGAAAACTTGCGGTCAAAATATTGAAAATTACTAAAGTTACGAGCCAGCATTTGTAAGTTTCAATGTAGGCTTATAACTTTGTTGTTTTTTAAATATTTTTACCCCAGAATTTCAACATAGCCTTCTTATGATCCCACATCATGAACATGGGTGGAGAAAATTTTCAACTGCTCTCCGAAAGGTGATTTTGCACAGAGCAACCATGAAATAACCTTTTGGGACAGATTTGTCTAATTTTACTGTCATTGTTCATGAGGTGGGGTCCACATAAAAGGTATGTTGAAAATTTGGGGCAAAAATATTCAAAAATGACCAAGTATGCCAGTACGTTCAAAACCCTATTGAAGTACATTGAACCACAAAACTTGTTTCCTTAGTTCATGGGGCAGCGTTGAAGAGTGAAGATGTCTCTTCAGCAGAGAGGGTTACAACGTTCAACCCTGGTATGCAAGTAAGAGCTTTTGGGTGCGTGGGGTGGTGGATGCTGAGTGGGAGGGTCAGATGGAGGGACAATAATGGAGGTGGCTGAAACAGACATCAATGGACAGTTTTCTTTTTTACAGGGTATATTAAAAAAACTACTAGGAATGGTTTTCTTTATTTCAGGTGGTGACACTGGGGATTGGGCACCCACAATTTTGGTGTTATGCTTGTGGGAGTTCTATGGGGTGTTGAGTGCTGAGTGGGAGGGTTGATCGAGAGAGATTAATGGCGGTGGCAGCAACAGACATTAATGGATGGTTTTCTTTGTCACAGGGTATATTTAAAAAAAAACCTATGAAGGACAGTTTTCTTTATGTCAGGTGGTGAAACTGGGGATTGGGCACCCCCAGTGTCAGTGTTATGTTTATGGGGAGTGGGTGCTGACTGAGAGGGCTGAGTGGGTGATAGTAAGGGCAGCAGCAGTAACAGACATTGATGGACTTTTTTTTTTGCAGGTACAGTTTTCAGCATTCTGATCATGACAGATCAGCTGTGCTTGTTGGATGGTGTTATGTAGATCAAACGAAAGAGCTGCCCTATGAAGAGGTCTGTTCTCTCCTTTGAACTACATGAAGTTTCTGCCCAGAAAGCCAGAACACTATCATAATCAGCCTGGCTAATGATCTGTGTGTCACTGATGAGCTCCTTGCAGACCACTCTACATTGGACTGAGATTGTCACAACCCTCAAAAGTCACTCTCTTAACAAAATGTTTACTGTGCATGTATGCACAGTGAACATAAAGAACAATGTGACAGGATCTTCAAGGCTTGCTGTGCTTTGTGCATAGCTCTTTGGGTCTTTTGTATGGTGCCCCACCCACTTCCCTGCATCATTACAATGTTTTACTGGACTGTGCAGGAAAGACTTACAACACTGTGCAACAGGATGCAATGGAAGGTCCTAAAATACATTTATTTATTTAAAATTGTTGTCCAGGGTTGTCACGCCAAGCCAGAGTTAATTTCCAGGTGTGATCAGAGGAAAAGGGGTTATGGGAGAAATGATCAGTAAGGTACACATTTCAAGACTAGAGCAAAAGTTACAAGGCTTGAGAATGGCGGCAGCAACTCTGAATGAACAAAGTACAAAAATACAGTGTTACAAATTAATTAATACATTGCGTACCTATGAATCTTAAGAATAAAAGGGACTGCAGAGAAAAAGATGAGGGCCTAGGGTAGAGATGGACAAAAGTACATGAAAGAGACAGCAATACCTTGGGCAGTAGGATGTAGAAATGCATCAGCTTGCTGGTAGGGAAAAGGAAGGAGGAAAAAAGGAGTAGTGAGAAAGGATGGCTAGGTGCAAGCACAGGTGAGGGGACAAGTTGTGTAGTGCCTAGACTTAAAATTAGAGGGACCTAGAAAGAGTTGGGGCATGGGCAGGAGATCAACTGATTTAAAGTTTCTGCAAGTTTACAGTCAACACAAACAGCATGTGTACACAAACAGGAGAATGAGTGAGCATTTGGTTAGTTGCAGGGGTTATGGCTTAATCATCTTCCAGAGGGTATTCTATGAGTGGGGAATTATTAGTGTGCCAGAGTTTCATGGTCAAGGTGCAGAGATAGCTTCCCATAGGGCTGAAGTGCAGTTCCTTTGAAGCACCTCAGTCCAGTGTCCATTGGGAGAAGCACATATTACCTCAACTGGCACCACACATCAACTCTAGTTAATAGACCACAGTGGGGAGGCTGAGCAGGAGGAGGAGGAAGAGCAGGTTTGGCAAGGAGAGTTCTCAAGAGGTGGCACTTCAGAACAGATTTGCCATATTGGTGAAATTTGTTCCAGATGACTGCGTTGGCAATGACACAGCCGATGATACCCCAGTGGGAATGGCTTCATCCAAAAGAGATTCAACAGTGGGGAAGGGCAGAAGTGGAGCCAGAAGGAAAAGGAAGTGCCTCCTAGTAGTAGAACACTACAAGCTAAAGGGACAGGGATGCTGGTGCACAACTCTAAGCATGAGGTGATTTCTATTCTGTGTCTCTCATTGATGACCACAGAAAAGGTAATTCCCCTGTTGGAGAGTCTGATCAGAAAAGTGGATAGGAAGCCAGGCATTGTGATACACCTAGGTAGCAACAGACTGTCAAGGAGCAGTGTAGAAGAGATCAAAGGTAGATTCAGGGAATTAGAAAGAAAGAAGTGAATGACATTTGCCAATATGGTAGCCTTATCAGTAGTGTTGTTAGTGTCACATGCAGGAAAGAGCATGCAAGACAAAATAATAGAAGAGTTTGATATGTCGCTGAAGGTTTGGTGTGATGAGGAGGGGATCCATTATTCAGGAGACTGGATCCTTCTGGGATGATAGCAAACAGTTTATAAAGGATGGTCTGCATTTCAATGGGGTTGTGGGGGAACCTGTGTGTAAGGGCAGAAGCTAGTTGTAACAATTATCACGTTTTTAAACTAAGTAGGGCAGTGTTACAGTATGGAACAGTGCACAAATGCACAAAGGGAAACAGGATGGCCCTACCCCCAGTCACAAGTAGTAGTAGTGGAAAATTATATTTTTATACAGGCATTAGTTGGTACATTTACACCATTAGGAAGGACCTCAAAGCCCTATTTACAAGGTGGTTCTGTTTCAGGTTACAGTTTCAGTGTTCACTAATAATATAGACAATTGAGCACAAAGTTACAGATAAGACATGTTTAACCTAATTTCAGCCATTAAAATGTTTCAACACTTGGTAATATCTTTTCAATCCAGTAACTCTCCTTTGGTACTAAACTGCACAGAATTGGGTCACTGCTGCTCAGTGGTTCCCTTATATCGCAGCACTCTGTTGCTCACCACTGTGCCCAGTATTACTCAATCTCTTGTTTCTTCCTTAACATGCTGGTTGTGACAATAAACACTTACTGTTTCCATGAAGCATTTGCCTGATGATGTCCTTGCTACCTTGCTCAATCCATTTAATGTTCCACTCCTCAAAGACTAGCATTCCTTTGTATCCCATTTACCTCTGATGTTTTTGTTTCATATGCAATATAGGCATCTACAGCATTTATAGGCAGCATACGATACTTAATTAATTTAGGGATGAATGTCTTAAAGTGATTTTTGGATTTGCAGCAAATAAAAAGAAATCACAGTTGGCATCTGCCAATTGTGCCCAACATTTGAATTTTGGGACACTTTTTTTCTTGTTTTTTTGTTTTTTATTACTGAAGACATTTTGCATGAGAACAGTGACATCTGAATCATTTTCATCGCAACAGGATGGGATGTTACTACAGAGTATTATCACCTTAAAGTAAGAAATGCTGCAGGAATAGATGAAGTCTAAGGGGTAAAGAGCCTGATTACATGCAAATGTCTTAACTAATAAAGAATAGGATGTCATGAAATTAAAAATGTATTGTTGTGTTTTGAGATCTGAGTCCCATTGATACCAGCTCTCTTTATTTTGGAAACAAACTGGAAACTCACTTTAACTAGGTCCATGTTGTGCAATGCTCTGCTTGACTACAGTGGTAGCCAGTTATATATCCCAGTATACTGCACCTGGATAAATCTGAATATTTCAAAGGAAATCCCCATTCATTTCAGTGGGATTTCATATGATGTAACTGAGTGTAACTAAAAATTTACAGGGACATTTCCCAGGCTACAACTATACTTGTGCTTACCTCTGAGCTGAATTATAAATTATCCTTTTAATATAAGGCTCTTATATAATATGAATGCATTCCCTATTTGAGTGTGTTCATTTAACATTGTATACTTTATTGTTACCCACATGTGCAACTTTTTTTTATTGTTTGAATATTCCTTCCTCCCAGTTGGAGGAGGTGGTTGTTGCAGAATGTGGCCAACGAGGGAATGATGCCCTGTCATCATATCTATCAGTCAAGCTTGTGGGGGAGGAGCTACAGGTGGTATATAAGTACTGTAGGGTGCCCTGCAGGTACCAGGGGTTGTGTGTGTGAAGTGTGGGAGAATTCTTCTTCGAGTGGGAAGCAGTTAGATTCAAGGAAAGCAGCAGGAAGCATCAACACTCCAGGTGTCATTGCTAAGTAGTCACCCACAGGGTTGCAGGGGAGTAGCTGGTTGGGACACCTGAGGCTTTGGCATCTGCAGAGTGATAAACAGGGACCACCAGTAAAATACTGCTGTGTCAGGGGTACTCCAGCATGCTGAGCAGTGGTGGGCACTCACCATGTCCACAACGTGGCTGGCTGCAGGACTTGGGAAAAAGAGTACAGATGACCCTGAGGTTTTCTCCCACCTGGAAGCACAGGTGCCAAGCACTCAGAACCTGGGAGTGGCACAAGGTCCTGGATACCTCACCATGGGGAGGAAGTTGGTGCAACATTGATGGAACCATGGAGGCTGCCAGGGATGGACCTTGGACAACCAAGACCCATCTCATTCAAGTGGGACTCATGGGTAAGGGTCGGGAGATTGGTCCATAACATGGATCTAAAGGAACCACCTTGAGAGTGTGGGAACCCGAGGGACATCTGCACAAGGGATAGCTCAATGACTTTCAGGTTTGAGGCCTGTTTCCCATGAAGTTCATTTTAGGCATCATGGTGGGGGGGTGACCCCAGAGACTTACAACTGGAGAACATTGAGCAACCAGTGATCCAAGTGAAGTAAGTTCCAGATTAAGACAACCAAAATAAGGTAGGAGACTGATTTCAGCGAAGTGTTTGGGGAGAAGTAATCTCCAAATGAGCAGGACGACACCCACTGCCTGCTCCATTGGAATGCCATCCCAGTTGGATGGGTTGTAGGATGCACCTTGTTCACACTAAGATAATGGTTTGGCTATTGCCCAGTGAGCCATGGTGGCTGCCAGTGAGAAGCACCAAGGGTGTAGCAATGGAAGGGCCAGCTTTGAAAGGCATCTCAGGTAAAGCATTCATCCTCATATATTGGAACCTTTCCAGTGTGACAGTGCTCTGTAAGAAATCATGGGCCACTGTGTGTGGGCATTGCCAGTAGACAAAGTACAGAAGTTCAGGGATGTAGTGTAGGAAGGGGTATAGAGAATCTCTGGCCATGGTGTTACCCAAGCACTATGAATAGGCCATCCATAGGTTCTTTGCATAATAAAGAGAAAGAGATAGAGGGTGTTAGAGACCATGCTCTGTGGAACAACTGCTGGGAGCAAGAAATAGATAGAATATACTTCAGCAGATGGCTGCTACATGACTAGCATCCTGTATAGTCTGACACAAGAATTTGGAATGGCTATTCAGTACCACCCATTCATCTACACAATAATGTACTGTGTAAAAGCTGATGTAGTTCTAATTTTGCAAATGTGTTTAGCAAAAAGGCCTCCAGTAAAGTCAAGTGCTTGAAACTCAGTGTATTTTGTTCTGCTATCTAAGGGGTTCACATCCACCAGCTCTAGAAAGCAGGCAAACAACCCATACAGTTGAATGCATGGGGCTTTTATCAAGCAGTTACACAATATGTTCTAGAAATGGGAGTTCCCTGTTCCATGCCTTCCCCCATCTAGGGCAGGGATGCTGGTTGGATGCCATGTCACCTGAACTGGGGTGTTACATTTGTATTATATTTTACCAGTATGATCCTGAAAATGGAATTACCTGGTAGTGATCACATGCTATAGTATTTAAAAACAAATTCTGGTCAGAGCCAACATGGCTGCTCATGGCAGCAAGAACATTGAAAAGACTATGCAGCGCTATCGCCGCACCGGAGACAGCCATAAGTACAAGTGTGTCAGTAACAGTACTGCATTTGCTCAATACTCATGCATGTGCAGTTTGCCCTGGGACAGTCAGCCGTGTGCAAGATGGTGGTTATGACAAAACTATGCATGCGTGATGTGTGCGCATGCACAGTTTAAGATGGCACCACCATGTTGCAAGTGGTGGCCATCACTTCCACCTTTGTGAAGAGAAAAGTAGTGCACTGGGAAAGGGGGTGTTTATGCAGCCTGTGGTGGGAAAGGGTGACTTAAACAGCACCACTGGAAACTGTACTAGAGCACTGTGGAAGTACACTTGACAGCAGTCCGGTTACATGCTTCCACAGTGCTCTTAAGATCTTATGAATGATGGCATAATGTCTGCTGAGCTCTGCCCACAGAGCTGTAAAAATTACGTTGATTAAAATTAGTTATTCTCAAAGACTTGGTGAGGTGAAAGTTCTATCAGGCTGGTATCATACAGCAAAAATGACATGCTTTTGGTATGTTGTTTCCACTAGGAACAAGTTTTCTAAGGCAAGCATTTCACATGGTCTGCTGTTTGATTTCTGAAATCTTCTGTTCCAGATCATAAATGTAATCCCAATGCAGTGAGTTTGGAACAGGTGTCAGAAAACTTTGAAATGGGGCCTGCCAATATGACCACTTATCAGGCTACTCCTACAAGGCTGGCAATGAGATGGACTGCCCTGAATTTTGTGGGGTTACCTGTGTTTATTTCATGTCTACTGTATTTGAGGTAAGTACAACATTAGTGTCGCAGATGTTTATGCCTCAGAAGAATCACTAACAGACTCTATATTAATGGCAGCTAGCCATAAACAGAGTATTCTGTACATGCACAAACAGATATAATAAAAGTGATGACTTCTTGAAAAATTTCAAAGATTCTATATCCTTATTTTACAGGTGATACATGGCTGCATTGCATTCTATACTGATCAAGCATTAAAAAAGATACATAGCTTGGTTGTTATCCCTGTGTTGCAATCTCAGTAGACAGCATTGTTATGGTGCTTCGTTTAAATGTGTACTGCTGCAGTTACAAAGCCTATAATGTTTTACAGTACTGTTATGTCACAAGGTCTTTACTTCTGATATTCAGTTATGGATATACTGAATGGAAGAGAGGTACACTGCTTCAGTGCTCAACTAGTAAAATTATCTGACATGACATGAACTGGATGAACTGGTTCACTGTTGAACACTTATCCAAGAGCTCTGCTTTCTCTCTTCTATTATTTTCAACATCTTTTTTTATAACATTTAATTAAAACTGTTCCTGTTTTTTATCATTTTCAATTTTGAATTCTTTTAAATCCTGCCTTGCCCTATATATAGTGTATGGTGATTAATTCCAAGTATTTATCCTCTATCTGTGAATTATTTATTTTTTATTTAATGCCTTACATTATATTTTCTTTATTTCCCATCCAGTCCTTTGCTTTGAGAGCTTTGTGACGCTGCATTTCAAAACAATAACTCCTTATTTCCTCCCATTCTTGCGTTTATATAATTTCAAGGCAGTATGTGTTATGTGTATGGGATTCTGGATTATGTTAAGACGTGATGTCATAGCGTTATTCCAGGAGTTATTTTGTCAAAGTCAAATGCTCATAATGAGGCCTTTCTGAAACCCCAGCAAGTAGTGGCAACACATCTCTAAACACCAGTTATGTCAATTGGATTCCAAAATAAATTGTGTCCTCTCTCATCTGTGTGTAGCTCTGTGAAACAATTTGCCTGGTATACCTGTAGTGTATGCTGGTAAGCTTTCTTATCAGTGTCTCTGAAAAAAAAAACAGACCAACTGGCTCTGTTGAAATGTATTATCTGACTGTCCAGTCTCATGGCAAGACCTCCGGACAATTTATGGTTGGGATTAAGAAGTGTCTTTGATGTCAGAAAGTGGCTAGCTCACCCAAACATATCTGTTGGGGCTCATACGAACATACAAACAGAAACAGGCCTTATGGTCTAACAAGTCTGCATGAGTGTGCAGCTAGCCCCTCATCACTCATGTCTTTGGACATAATACAGATGTATTTTTCCAACAGGCTGGACTAAACTGATTTTCCCAACCCCAGCTCCAGACCATAGTCTGTCAAGTTGCCAACCGACTCATTTTGGTCACGGTAACTACAGCGCTGCAATAAGGACAACAGTGAAAGGGGCAATCTTGATTTTAGATCGCCTCTCACTCTTGTTGCCTTTTGTGCCCACACAGTTTCTAACCCCTCCAGGGCATGCCCACCCCAGATGAGGTTATATTTAGTTTGGGGTGGTGTGGGTGGCAAAGTCCCCCACAAATGCTACCATTTCCCAGGAGGGTGCTTTGGCACTGTAACTCCTGGGAGTCAAAATGCCTGGTGCTGTAATGCCAGGTGGCATTTTGTCTGCACTGTAATCAGCATCCACAAAATGCATGTTGCTGCAGCATGCGTGAACCACTGCAGACAAAGGATTTTGAATCTGTGATGTCAGAATGACATACTGGATGATGTGTCCTGGTAGGGGGCAACTGGAAAACTTTTTTCTCCGGCAGGGCCAAAAGAGACAGTTATGCATGGGACTACAAACAATTGCCATCTAAGGGTTTGAGTCTGCCCTGATTAAAAGTGTCTTGTGATAAGCCAATCTACCTTACTAGAGAAAGAGAGAGTGATTTTTTTCTGTGTGAAACCTTCTGTGTGCAAACATTTTATTTTCCATTTCTATGGAATTACTGTTCCCTATTGTCCGTGTGTGTATAGTAGTCTGCATTATATGCATAATACCTTGAAGTATTAAAAAAATATTATTATCATCTACTTCATGTTTCTGTGACTAAACCCTTTGAGGTACAACTAACTAATTTGTAATTGATAAAAACTATATTTCTGCCTCTAAAGAGAAGGCTACTATTACCATAATCTATTTCTAAAGTAAGGTGTTCTCAGCTAGGCAGAGAGGGGTGGGTCATATGTCCTTGTGCACAGAGCACTGTACTGTGTGAGCAGTGGCTCGGAATGGATTCAAACCCAGAAATACCCCAAAAGAGTATCTAAGCTGAGTGATGGCAGCTACTGGAGTATGGAGAAAACTGGATACAGTGCTGCAGGCTGAGTACAGGAAAGACAAGTTTGCCACAAACTAATGGCAGTGACTTGGATCTGAAAACAGTTCTGTCACTATAGCAGTTATCTATCATGTCAAGGAATAGGATAAAATGGGGACTGTATAGTCTACCAGTTTTTTTTTTTGTTCATTGAGCAAGAGTAGAAAGATAGAAGACATTATGTCTGAGCCATATAAGAATCACAAACTGCTATGCCTGCAGGAGGTGTGCTGAGAGAGAGAATTGGCCTATGAGGAAGACCCAAAAAGGGTGCAACTGATAGCCATCCTCCAAAAATGTGACTAGGAAAGAAATGAGAAAGGGATCATTGCTAGCCAAAGTTGTGAAATGGAGGCTGGGGGAGGATGCAGATGAGCCAGATTCTTTGACTGGGGCAGCTGTGCAAGCAGACCAGATACAGATGTTGGAGCTGGAGCATTCCTGGTTAAGGAAGAAGCAGCAATTGAGAAGTGAAAGGCAGAGCAGGACTGCAGAAGATATAGCTGGAAGCAGAGGATGAGAAGTGAAAGGCTGATGAAT
The DNA here is from genome assembly GCA_016271365.2 of Neoceratodus forsteri. Taxonomy (NCBI): domain Eukaryota; kingdom Metazoa; phylum Chordata; order Ceratodontiformes; family Ceratodontidae; genus Neoceratodus; species Neoceratodus forsteri. The sequence goes on along the minus strand of CM057455.1, from coordinate 1,072,677,282 downwards.
GAAAAAAAGATTGCTAATACCAGATGCAGCATGGAAGAGAGGAGCAAAAGAAGAAGGAGAAGTGAAAGACTGAGAAGTGAAGTTCAGAGGAGCAGAAAAGGCAGCCCCAGCATGAGATCCAGATGAAGAAGACTTGAGCATGAGAGCCAGGTGGAAATTATGTGACAGAGGATACCACTACAAACTATGGGCCAGATTTTCAAAAGATCACGCAGGGTTTGCATCAAGCTCTGAATTAATCCCATTGTTTGGCACAACTGAAGCCAAACTCCTTTGACACAACTGTGCCCAATTTTAGTATATTGGCGCAGTTGCCACAGGTTCCACAATTTATGGCAACTTGTGCCAAATATTCGGTGCAAGCCCCATAAACGGGTCCCACAAATGGCACAAGTTAGACCGTGGGGGAGATAGTCCATCTTGTGGCATTTGGCATACCTGTCAGAGAATTGTGATCAGCACTGACAGAATGCCACAAGACCCCTGCAACTTATGTTCAGTGCACCAGGGGCTTGTGGCATTCTAAATGCATTTGAAAATCAGGCTCTATGAGTAATGGCATGAGGGGTTTGACCCAAGAAGCCAAAATTAATTTTAAAATGTTTCCTACATATCAGGAGGGGGATGATCTTGATTTATTTTTTTAATATCTTTTGAGAACATCTGTGGGCAATTGAAATTGGTCTGGGCTTGCACAACTCACTTATTGCCACTACTTACAGGCAAGGCATTAGAAGCTTTTGCCTGAATGGAAAATAATAATTGCATGGACGATGATAAAGTGAAAAATGCCTTGCTAAAGCATTTTGAGTTAACCCCTGAGGCCTATAGGCAACAATTTTGAGGATTAAGGTAGGCATCAGGGCACAGCTATGCTGAAATGTATATGCAGCTAAGCAACTTACTAGAATGCTGGATTGAAGATGCAAAAGCTTGCTCTGTAGAGGAGATGAATGATTTATATTTCTGGAACAATTTTTGGAAAATGTACCTGAGGATCTGAGAATATGGTTGTTGGACAGAACTCCAAACACTGTGAGGGAGTCAGCTGAGAGAGTTGATGAGTTCATGTCCAGCAGAACATCCTGCATCACAAAGGGAATGGTGGAGGGACATCAGGAGGTTTATGGAGAACCTGGGGGGTGCCTAAAGGAAATCAGCCAGTGTCAGAACACAGAAGAAAACCAAGTGGTCTCAAAAGCATGGAGATGAGTGAATGCAGGTGCTATATCTGCCAGAAATTGGGGAATTTGTCTTACGATTGTCTGAAAATGTAAGAAAAGCTACAAGCACAGCTGGAGGAGTAACTTGAGAACTCTCCACAGCTAGTAATCTGTACACAGAGTGCCATCAGTGCAGAGTGCACCACAGAGCTGTGTCAGTGTGGCTAGTTAGTAACACATCCACCTTTGAGCCAAAAGATCACTGAATATCATCCCTCTACAGGACTGGTCTCATACCATAAATGCTAGCACCCAAGTGCAGTACTAGGGGGGTGCTGTACAGTTGGTATGTGCTGTCCTTCAGATGAGATGTTAACTGAGGTCCCTTCTACCCATCTCTGGTGCTGCCTGGTGTGTGTTCAGGTGGAAGTAAAAGAACCCAAGTCACTTTTTGCAAGAGTAAGAGATTTTCCCCGGTGTCCTGGCCAGCATTCCGCTTTCCATAAAAATGGTTCATGCAATTGTCTAAGGCTATGTGTGTAGGTGTTGAGGTGTGAAATGGCTGCACTACACATTCACTCACTTCACTACTAGTCTCTCATTGGGATACAGTGTGTATGAAAAGCACTATATACAGTCACAGCCAAAGACATAGTCAGATATCTCCTGAAATTTCTGTGATATTTCTAGAGAAATCTCCTGCTTTCTGCATTTCCACAGTAGGGACAGCAGAGAGAAACTCTTCAGATATTTCACAAAATATCTGGAAATATCTGATCATGTCTGTGGCAACTACTGTAAATGCTGATTCTTCTTCTAATTCCACAGCACACATGCACCTTGTGTGTGTGAATGCGATAGTGACCCAGGGATTGAGGGACACTGGGGCCTCCATTTCTTTGGTGAAGCAGGATTTGATTCAAGAGGAACAGTTCTCTGGTCAGTTTTCTTGGATTAGAGGAGTGACAGGTCCTGTGTTCTCAGTACCACTGGTCCAGATCTTTCTATGTTGGGAAGGTGGCCTTGGCATACTGGAGGTGGGAGCTGTACCAGACCTGTCCGAGGATGTAATCAGTAGTAGGGCCAATATTGTGTGTGTCACTAGTCATAGCAAGGTGAGGGAACCAGCTTTTAAGGACACAGAGGGGGAAGTGTATGAGGAAGCAACCCTACCTCAGTAGCAGCAGAAGTTGTAGCTTAAGAACGAGCTGGGAGCAGCAGTTCAGAGCCACAGCTACTGACTGTGGAAAGCCCAGACATGGATGACCTTCCCACAGCAGTGTGTGTTCTAGGAATGTTGGGCTTGAGGAGTTATGCAGAGCTCAGCAAGCTGACCCCTCCCAGCAAAAGTTAAGGGAGTTAGCCACAACTGTGGAATGAGACTCCAAGTTCTGGGAAAAGGGAGGTGTATTAGGAAAAGGGGCTCCTGTACCATGAGTGGGTTCCTCAGGAAGGACTGGAGGAAGGGGTACTCCACAAACAAGAGGTTTCTTGGAGTATAGAAAGCAGCTACTAGCCATAGCCCATGACATACCCTTTTCAGGACACCTAGGGGTCAGCTGTACTGTACAAAAAGGTAGCTGACTAATCAGTTTTACTAGCACTGTATTTTTAAAGATGTGGCAAACTACTGTCAGACATTTCTATAGTGCCAAAGAGTGGGAAAGAATGGCGACAAGGCGAAAGTGGCATTGTTTCCCCTACCTATTATTTATTATTTATAATGTGAAGAAATGTCTTTTTTCAGAAGGTTGCAACTCACATGAATGCTGGAGGGGGTATGGAGAAGGCTTGGGGACCCCTTGGACAATCCGTTCACTTGGGACAATTTAAAGGAAGTTGATTCTACATCTAACTCTCTTTCAAAAGTATATAAGGTGCTTCTGGACTATCTTAGCCCAAACTCTCCTATAAAGGTTTCATATTGGGACAGAATGTTGGCCCACCCGGAGGCTTGCCTGGGACAATATCTGGAAGAGTAACAAATATATACCTATATCCAAATACAAGATTATGCAATTTTTAATTGTCTCTAATATGTATTTTACCCCTGTGAAACTATGTGATGGACACCTTAGACAGACAGACCTGTGCTTTAGATGTGAAGTGGGAATAGGTGACCTCCTGCATGTGTTGTGGGAATGTAGTAAAATATCGCCTCTCTGGGTTGAAATTAAACAGCATATGGACCCTTTGTTGGATTATTCAGAATTTATACTACCGGAAATTTGTATCTTAGGTGACCTCTCACAAATCTCAAGTGCCACACCCAAATACCATCTCTCTCTCTCTCTCTCTCTCTCTCTCTCTCTCTCTTTATTTATTTATTTATTTATTTATTTATTGAATTTTGATGACTGGGTAGGCCCACTGGGCCCATAGAGGTCCCTTTTTCAGGGGCGACCCGGGTGCAACAACAATAAACAGGTAACATTTCAGTACAGACTGGAGAGTGGAATAGTATTTTAAAAGTAGGAGTACATATCTTTGCAGACGCAAAAGAATGGAAAGCATGAAGGTAACAAATAATGAGCACGTTAAGCTTTAAGCATCCTAAATAGTAGATTAGATACCAGGTCCACAGGAAATAGTGGGCAGCGTCTGTAGACCTAGGGTTAGCTGATAAGTACGCAGGGTTGGAAGGGGGATAAGTTAGGACCTATGCACCCTTCAAAGAGAAGAGGACCAAATGTCCTGCAAAGATGGCTGATTGGGAGGGCAAGTGAGCTGCTCAAGAGGCTGAGCTAGTCAGGTACTGTGGCATAGACATATGCTCCTATTGAGCAGGTGTCCCTTCAGCAGCGTGAGGAAGCTAGAAACAGTCTCACTGCCGGACCTCCAAGGAGAGTTGTTCCAGGTGGAAGGGGCATTATCATAAGGACCTAGACCCGGCTTTGGTCCTAATCTTTGGGACCTCGAGGAGAGATTGGCCTGATGAGCGGAGGCACCGTGGGTTGGGTTTTGCCCTGATGAGCCCAACCAGGCTGGGGGGGAGAGGGACCAAGTATCTTGTATGTAAGGCAGAGGGAAGGGTGGCTAGGACGAGACTGCTGACGCCACCTGAGCCTGGATTGGGCCTCACAGTGGTGAGTCATAGGGTGAGACAAGGTGGCAAAGTGGACTATCTTATTGTACAGAGTCTGCAGCCTTCCTAATTCCATCGTGGCCACACTCTGGAGGATCGGGGCCCCGAATGTGAGCTTTGGGAGGAGTACGCTTGTGGCAATGGCTGCCCTGGCTTCAGGAATGATTTGGTCCTTTAGTCTATAGAGGATGCCTAATTTCACATGTATGGCTTTTTGTGATTTGATCTACATGATTCTTTAGGGTAAAATCTTGGTCCAGGGTAAGGCCAAGGTATTTGGTAGAGGAGACCACCTCAAGTTTTGCACCCACCCTGGAATGGAGTTGTAGGTGGTGTGACCTCTCTGTTCCCAGGATCTAGGCCAAAGAGCATTACCTTCATTTTGCTAGTGTTTAGAACCATTTTGTTCAGAGTTAGCCAGTCCTCCATCAGGTGGATGTCTTCTTGGAGGGCTGTCTGCAGCTCGGGTAAATTATGGGAGCCTCTGTAAATGACTGCATCATCCGCGTACTGAATAGCACTGCTACTACCGCAGTTTTGTGCAGATCATTAATGAACAGTGTAAAGAGAAGGGGGCCAAGGATAGACCCTTGGGGTACCCCTTCTTTAAGTGGAGCTAGCTTAGAGACTTTATCCTCCCACTTTACCCTCTGGGTGCGTTCGGAGAGATAACTCTGGAACCATCCCAGTGAGTGAGAATCAAGGCCAAGAGAACACATTTTTTGTAGAAGGAGGTTATGGTTTACCAGGTCGAATGCTTTGGATAGGTCAATGAAGACCGCCCCTGTGCTGACCCCTCCATCATTATTACTCAGGACATCAGCTGAGAATTTTGTTAGAGCAGTATCCGTTCCATGGTTAGCCCTGAACCCGTGCTGAGATGGTGAGATTACCCGGTGAGTTTCTAGGTAGTCCCGGAGTTGAGAGTAAACAAGCTTCTCCTGTACCTTAGCTATGGAACACTGCAAGGAGATAGGCCTGAAATTCTCAATGGGCTCTGCTGCTCCTCCCTTGTGTAAGGGAATCACAAGTGCTTGTTTCCAGAGCTTGGGTACTGATCCCTCCGTTATGGACCGATTGATCAGCCAAGTTAGGGTTTAGCTAAGGCTGGGGCCTCTTTAGGATTCTTGTTTGATCCCATCAGGGCCCCCAGATCCTCTTAGGGAAGGGATTTGAGGGTAGTAAGGACCTCTTTTCCCTGACCAGCCTCAAGTGAAACAAAAGGCGATCAAGGTCCTGGACCCATTGTAAAACGGGTTACAATTAATTGTCAGGAGGTCCCAGCTTATATGCCTCCAGGTTCGTGGAAGTAGGTGTTATGGTCTCAGCATTATGAGATCCCTCATAGATTAGTTGCCCATTAGCCAGGATTGGGCTGGGTGGCGTTTGAATGTTCCCTTTGAGGAGTTCGTTAATGTGCTTCCAAAAAGCCTAGGATTGCCAAGGTTAGTTTTTTGAAGGTTGGTGATATAGGCTTTCTTCGCTAGCTTAATGGCCTTTTTACACTGATTTCTAAGGGCCCTGTAGGCCTCTAGGTCCCCCGATTGCCTTGAGTTCCGGTACTTATTCCAGGCCTTGTCCCGGGTGGACATCAGGGCTTTTAGAGAAGGCAGGATCCATTTGTAGCAGCTTCCCTTTACTCTGTGTGTTTTTAAAGGGGCTAGAAGGTCCATAATTCTCATGAGGGATGTCTGGAAGAAATTGACAGCATCCTCCAGACTGGGGAGGTGCCTTATATTGCTCCAGTCAATGTCATTTAAGTAGTGAACAAAATGGTCAGGGCGGAAGTTGGAGTAGTCCCTAGAGGTAAAAATCCTGGGAGGGACTTTATTCGCACAGTTCTTCCAGATGGCGAATACAGGCGAGTGGTCGCTCAATGCATCTGCCAAGGTCCCTGCCATTTTTACATTGTTAGGGGTGGAGGTCAGGACCCAATCAATTATAGTATGCCTTCCAGTGGCATGATTCATTCTAGTTGGTAAGGTAATGACTTGGGTGAGGTGGGAGTCATTAAGTTTAGCGTTGAGGGTGGATTTCACCTCAAGGGCCCAGTTTAGGTTGAAGTCACCCAGTAGGATGATCTCTGAAGCAGATTCTACTGCTGGGTTCTGCAGGAGGGCAGTAAGAGAGCTGAGAGCATTTGTGGGCGGGCTGTAAACGCAGCCTATTGTGAGGTGCTTAGCCCCTCCTAGAGTGAGCCGAATGAGTATTGCTTCAGCTTCCGGGGACTGGCCAAGTGGCAGTGACAGTGATTGTCAAATCCTTTTTACTACAACATTGGAAAGATGAGCATGTGTTTGCTTATGATCAATGGGTGAGAGACCTTATTGGGGCTTTGGATAGAATAAAGAGGCATCTTTACTTGGAGGGTAGAAAAGGGCTATATGCTAAAAGATGGTCGACACTAGAGGCGATTTATTCACTGCAGGTTAGAAATACCCAAACACAGGCCTGTCTGTTGGGTTGTGATTAGCAGGAGAAAGTTATATTGGAGTGAGATACAGTCTTAGATGGAACTGTGTTGGTCTAAATGGCTATATTATCTGCTTCTTTTTCCTTGGGGTGAGGTGGTTTAAGTACAAGGATAATAGGATGGAGGTCTTGGTCTGCTAGGGATTATAGGGGGATGGGGACTCTCTCTCTTTCCCAGGGACACAGCAGGGAGCCACCTCCTGGGTAGACTGCTACTTAGGTTGAGGCTCTGGTTTGATGCCTTTAGTGGGTAACAGGATTTATGTTATAGGGGTTACACCTATGTTGATTAAGTTTATTTGCTGATCCTGTTACCCTAAGATACAGATGCTATAGGTATATATCATTGTTATGGAGGATGGTCCCACTAGCTGTGTATGTATATAGGTGTTTTGTACATAGTTTACACAGTCAGTTTGGGATTGTGTACCCTGGTTCGTCCAGGTATATGTATGTCTGTCTAAAGTTTGAAAAACAAATAAAGAAGTTTATAAAAAAAAAAAAAATACTTATCTCCTAAAACTGTGAAAGTGGATCCACCATGGGGAGCTGGGGAGGCAGCTCTCTGTACATGGACATCACGATGGCTTCCCCTTCAACAGCACATCTTGAGCTGTGCACGTGATCAAACATACCATCAAGGATGACATTATTGATTCAGTCTTTCCTACCTGAGTTTCAGGGTGAGGTTCGAGTGCTGCTTGATAAGATACATTGCTCTCTCTGGGAAATTTCAAGCCACTGCATGCATATTGAAAACAAAGTACAGAATCTTGAAGAGAAGTTGGTTTCTGCTGAAAAGAATGAAGAAAAACTCTCCAGCAGAGTTTTGTCCATGGATGGCACAGGAAGTGCCTCTCTCCATCAGCAGTTGTCAACCATTTCTAAGCTGAAGAAAACTGAAAATACAATGCTGCTGAAAAAATATTTTCCTAATAGGCTTGCCAGCCCATACAGCTGCAATAGCCAAGTTAAAACTGAAGGGGGAAAAATAATCACTTCCATATTTTTTCTGGATAGTCCACTTGTTATAGTCCATGTGTTCTAACCCTCAGTAAGAGCTGAAGCAGTGAATCTGGATAAGAATTGTCAAAATTCAGTGTAAGGTATATGATCTGTACCTTTTCTTCCTTACCAGAGAGAAATAAAATCCTCCAGCTGCCTCAGAAGAAAACAAGGTTTCTGTATGTGGTGTCATAAGTTGCACTTATATCCTGACTTTGGTGTTACAACCCAACATCGGCGAAAGTGTTTCTTGGCAGTTAAAAGTGCATTCCTGCAGGCTGGAGTTCCAGCAGTTCTGCAAGCTCCTGCTAAGCTGAAAGTAACCTTTCATGGGAAGGATAATTATTTTGTTGATGTGGACTCTGCCTGTGCTTTCTTTGAAAAGAATGTAGCCATGCCCACTGAAATTGACTCTGATCTAGATGAAGAAGAAGCAGAAAATACCCAATACATGCCAGTGGCTGCATGCAATAAACGTGATTGATATTATTACTTGTCTAGTGCTGTCCCGTCTTTCTGCCATATCTGGAACTCAGTGGTATTTTCTTTGATCTAAAGTAGTTTTAATTATATTTTCTTTCAAGTGGATAAAACAAGCTTGTAGCATATGTCATTAAAAATGTATTTGATGTTTATTGATAGAAACATACAAACATAAAATGCGACTTCTGATTCCATCTACAGCCCAGGAAGACATGAATAAATTCTGTCTCACCCCCAGGCAATTAAATCCACTCAAATCTACCCAGTCAAAGCCTACACTAGCCACAATACCTAGAAGCAAGTAAGCAGTGACAGGATGCCATAAAAAAATGACACGCTCTTAGACTACTTGAAACTGCCAAACACTGTAGAAACTCAAGAGACCGGGGCTACCAGTTGGAACTGTTCTACATCGTCACTTCAGGTCAAACAAGTGACTGGAGTGAGGACAAAGGGGATGAATCATTTACTATAACCTTTAAGAGACTCTTCCATGAGCTGGGCAAGTTCAGTGCCAACATGGACAGATTAGAGAAAGTAGTGGGTGAAACGACTAAAGGGCTCATTGAGATAATGCAATTGCCCACAGATCTTGAGGCAGGGCTCATGGAGGCCTCAGAAACTCTCAACAAGTGTGACTCAACCTTCTACTACCTCCTGAAGTGGGAGCAAAAGCTCACAGACAAAATAGATGATCTGGAGCTCCACCCCCACAGAGGCAATTTAAGATTATAAACATACCTGAGGGAAAGAAAATTGGTACCATGGAAGAATTTCTGGAATCATTCCTCTGGGAGATATTTAACCCTCCAGAAGAGTCCTTGAGTATTGTGTGCCCCCACAGAGCCATAGCAAAAAGACCAACCAAGATATATGCAAACCCAAGATTCATTGTGATGAAATTTCTGGACTACAGAACCAAAACAAAGCTGCTGAATGTGACCTGGAGCAAAAAAGAAATTGTTTTGGGGGATCAGAAGTTTTATTTTGATCATGACTTTACTCCTATAACACAGCAGAAGCAGAGAACTGTGCTTGTGACAAGCAAACACCTAGCATCTCAAAATATCAAACTGTATCTGTTTGCCCCAACCCAGTTTCAAATCTTTTTGCTGGAGGGCTCACAATTCTTCTGAATGCTGGTCGAGGCTAAACCTACCCTGAAGAAATCGGGTGTCCCAGCGGACTTGTACAGTCATCCTAAAATGGTAATAGTGCAGCTGGAGCAATCGACCCTGTGGAAGAAGGCTTCTCATCCCCAAAAGAAGAATTTTCAGTCTAATACGGCACCTCAACCTCCAGCAGAAACTTTGCCTAGCCCGGTTCCCAGCTGTTCTGATAGCCAGCAAAAGCCACAGACACCAGACATATGAGGAGGCAGGTTTACTGGTCTAACAGTTTGCTATGCTGTGATCCTTGTGTGATCCTTGATGTAGTCTGTTTGAAAAAGAGCCACAACACTAACTAATATCCTTTTCTCATTTCCAGTACAGTTAAAGGCTATATGCAGGGCCCCTACTTTTCTGCGGCACAGTGGGACCAAGTTCTGCGGCAAGACTACCATTTGCCGCAGAACTTCTGCGGCAGTGGTTTGTAATTTCTGCAGAAGTTCTGTGGCACTAACAAACTACCACATCACCATGTCAGCTTGTCATCCTGACTTCACTTTCATGGCAGTGGTTATAGTAATCAGGATGGTGGAAAGCACAGTAACACTAGTTCAAAAAATAACAGACTTATAAAAATAATTTAATGCCTAAAAAGCAAAACAAATGTCTCTCCCTTAAGGTCCTAGCCTGTTGCAATAATGATATATGCAGAGGGGATCTTATGTGATACATAAGGTATTTCTATATGGATGCTATCTATCCCACTAATGAGGTTTACACTGTCTATCACTTATATATTTGTATGTGCTTTCTACACCACGCATGAGGTTCCCGCTGTGTATCACTTATATATTTATATGTAATCTGTAACATACATACAAATATGCGTGTGTGTGTGGTGAGAGAGACAGAGATACTGTATGTTTGTGTGTGTGTATGTGTGTGTGTGTATATATATATATATATTTTTTTTTTTTTTTATTTGCATGGACTTGCATCCTCATTCATACAGGTCCCATTGGAAATGTAATAGAGGAGTTATTGCAAAACTCATTTTTCATGTCAACCTGCTTTCCCTGACACACTGCGTAACATCATCAGGCCATGACATGCATGTGAACCAATTGTGAGATGCAGATCTCCTGCCCATCACAATGTGTCCACCATGTGACAGAACACTGCACCATACCTTCCCAGGCTCTGAGCAGTGATGTGTTCCACCAATCCTTGTGCTGCCCAGCCAGCTCCCAGAGCTAATCTCTGAACTTGAGTTGCCAGCACAGAAACACAACATGCTACCCTCTGGCCCAACAGCTGTTCCTGCACACAACATTTCTCAATAACTTTTAGGTGATTCTATCAACCAATGACAATATCTAATCAATAACCCTGGCAAAAATGCATACAGTGCAATTATTTATTTAACAGGTATATTCTTTCAACAGGTCTACACATTATTGTATTTCACTTTTCTGGGCATAATTACTTTATTTTTCTTAAAAATTTAGACAGTTAAATTCATTTTGCCAGTTATTCATTTCAAATAGTGTCTCTATACCTTAAAGGCACAGATAGGTTTGTACAAAGTGAGGTATGGACTTAACAGGTCTGTGCTATTGACAAGGCTTTGCTTAAGTTGGCTCTAGTGCAACGATGTAAGACTGAAAATGGTATTAGGCTGTAGTGCAGGTTGAGCAAATATCACCATGCATGATGTGCTGTACCACCGTCTCTGGCAGTGGGAGCTGTGGTAGATAAGTGACTGTTTATTTCTGTTGCAGAATGCAGCCATTTCATTAGCTAATGTATGATGTTATAGCAATGATAACATCACATTCTGAACATATGGGTGGGGTTTGGATATAAAAAGAGGGAAAGGGAACCAGATTCTATGTATAAACAGAAATATTAATAAAAAATCACCAAGAGTGAATTCTGCGGAACAGCAGAGGTTCTGCGGTAGATTGCAAGTTCTGCGCAAAATTCTGCAGCAGCAGAATTCTAGGGGCCTTGGCTATACGGTGCAGATGTACATAATGGGAAATAACCAAATGTCTGTTGGCTGGAGGAGGTTGGGTCCAAAAGGTCTGGATCAGAATCTGGGGTACAAAGATGGGATGCAGAAAATTGCTACCCCCCCTCCCACAATTTACATTGAAATCTGAATTGCTCTATAGTGACCACTCATCAAAGGGTAATGGCCAGTAAGTACACAGACCCAAATTGTGGGTAATGGAGGGAGGAGGGGGGCCGGCAGCATCCCTCACTAAAAAATGGCACAGAACATTAAGTCAGAGGTATGATGCTGCAAACTTTTTCCATGTTCTTCCTGAGAGTCCTTGGCCCTATCCCCATAGCTACCACAGCAACAGTCGACCTGACTGAGATCAGCCACCAAACCCTGCGTCAGGTAAGTGCTGCCTGTTAGCTAACTCTAGCGTGTATGGAGAGGGATTGGTGTGACCTAAGTGAAAGTGATATGTATAGATGGAGGCTGGGAGTGATGGGGCCTCAATACAGAAGTGGCAGGAAGTCATGACCTGGTTGATGCCCCTAAGCATGCCAATCCACGCAGCAGTCTACAGGCCTATCTGCCTAGCCCATCAGACACCCCACAGCAGTGCAATTCTCATAGAAGCTGGGCAACATTCAGATGGCTGTCTGGGATAGAGCTAACATATCAGTCTATGAGAATGGTAAAAATGCTCATGGCAGTGGGGGAAACAGGGAGGACCAATACTAAGACAATGTTTAGCATTGCATAGCGGCACATACCATCTTGACCTCAACAGTGCCAATATAAAGAGATCAGTCTGATCCACACTGGGTATTTGTTTCTGACAAGAACCATTGCTTAGCTATGCTAGGACCCAATATTAGTTGAGGGAGGGAAGATGGAGGTGACAACCCCCACACAAGAACGGTGGAAAATGGAGGGATAGAGTTTTCTCCCATGGTAACCACTAGTTCCTGAGGGTGACCTTGACCTACGGACTGTGACTGGCATCCAGATTTGTTACCCAGGAGGGAGGGGGGACTTGCAAGTTATATACCTACATATTTTGTGCAAGTGGATTACTGGTGAGTAGAACACTACTGGAGCAGCCAGGAGGCACAATACAAGAGTGTCCTGAACAGAGAAGTAAAGAAGAAACTAGAAGAGTGCAGGGCCAGCCCAGTGGCATGAAGGGCTGAGGCATTGCAGCCTTACCTCCTGCCAAGCCAGCAACCCGTGATTGCTGTGCAAGTTGGTCTCCTGGGGTTGGCCGGGGAGGGAGAGGATTGAGCATCTGGAGGACAGCCTCTCCTCTCCTGGGGGAGGGTGGGGAAATGGACCGGCACTAGCTTGACCCCTAGCAGCGGCAGGGGAGCCAGCATGCCAGGTCCCATAATGTGGAAGCAGAGATAGAGCAGCTGCCCAATGTACAGCATGCAGATGTGCATGCTGGGTATCATTGGTGGCATTGCATGTGTACTGATGCACAGGAAAAATGCAAAAATGGTTCCCGCCACAGCAGGATGATAATAGTTCCCCCCCCCGAAGTGCCGCCCCGAGAGGACACCTCCCGTGCTGGATCCATGTTGGTGGGTCGAGTAGCTCCCCACCCCCTGCAGCGAAGGGTAAGTTGCAGGGGCATAGAGGAGGGGGGGCTGATGCATGGGGACAGCATGAGGGGGAAGTCAGAGATAGCCGGCGGAAACCGGGGAGAAACAGCAACTTAAAAAAAAAAAAAAAAGGAGAGTGCAGGGTTTAACTTAATAAACTGCTGGATGACAAGATTGAAGGAGCCCAGAGAAATTCTTGCAAAACATATTATGAGGTGTGCAATCAAGTGGGGAAACTACTGGCCTGGCAGCTCCTGAAGGAAGATGCCAGTAGGATGGTTCTGTGCAACAGGAAGTGGCCCAGGCCTACACACCATGCGATTTGACCTGCATAAAACATCAGAGAAGTTCACACAATTTTATAAAAAAAAAACTATTTTCAAGAAAACATGAAGAACCACCAGGAGAAATTGGATGCCTTCTTCCACAGAGTGAGGATCAAAAAACTCACACTGGGTGAAATGGACACCCTGAAGGTCCATATTTCTCTGGAAGATATACAAACAGCACTGGGTGGACTTTAGACAGGAAAGGCCCCTGGTCCTGATGGTCTGGCAACAGAATTCTATAAGAAATTTAGAGAACAGTTCTTTCCACATCTGTACAGGGCATTCGAGGCTGTGCAGGAGGGAGATGAGGGAGAGGCGGCACCTCCAACTTGGCAGTATGCCCAGAATTCCGTCATCCATAAACTGGGGAAAGACCCAACACTATGTCGCTCCTATAGGCCTGTTTCCCTATTGAATGTTGACCAAGAGGTCTTCACCTCAATTTTAACTGACAGACTCCAGGTCTGTATGGAGATTCTAGTCCATGCAGACAAGACATGCTTCATTATTGATAGATTAACTCATGACAACATAAGACACCTCTTCAATATAATCTCCTGGCAATGCTAATCACAGGATCCAGCCCTGGCTATTTTCATGGATAAGGAGAAGGTGTTTGACTGGGTGGACCGGAGGTTCCTACACAGAACCCTGGAGAAGATGGGAATGGGTCCAAAATTCTGTGTCAACATAAAATTTTTGTATGCCTCACCCCAAGCAAGAATCAAAGTAAATGGAGTTCTAGAGAACAGTTTTCATGAGAGGCATGAGGTAGCGCTGCCCCCTCTCTCCTCTGATCTTCACGCTATGCATGATTAAACCCTTAGTCACAGCGGTAAGGAGAAATGCCAACATCAAAGGGATAACCAGAGGGACAGGCCCATAAAATATCTTTATATGCAGATGACTCCTTGTCCTTTATCACCTCCCCACAAAGTTCAGTTGCAGTGTTGCCGGGGGAACTGAAGCTCTATGGAGAGATCTCAGGGTATAAAATAAATTTAGACAATTCAGAAGACAATAACATATGTGGATCCTGTCTTGCTCAAGGGAACTCCTGGGCAATTTTCCTTTTAAATGGGTGACCGACAACACAGTTAGGTACTTGGGGATGAAGATTACACCTAATCTGGCCTTACTATTTAAACTGAGCTATGAAAAAGTTTGGACCAAAATCAACACCAATATTTCTACATGGGAACTGCTCCCTTTCACTCTGGGGGGGCAGGGTTTCCACTCTGAAAATGAACATGCTGCTCTGCTTTTTATTTCTTTTCCAGACCCTCCCGCTTAATAACCCATGAACATTTTGGAGAAAAATGCAAAAATGTCTTGTATCTTTCATGTGGGCAAAGGGGAGACGTAGGATCAATAAAACAACACTTTTCCTACCCAGGGAAAAGGGCAGCCTGGCCATGCCCGATCTTAGGTTATTCTACATGGCAGCAATATTGGCTCCCATTGTAACATGGATAAAGCAAAGAAATGACACGGGATGGAGAGAAATTGAAGCCCAACAGCTTCACTGTATACTGCTCTTCACTCTTCCTCACATCACCCTAACCCTCGGATGTGGAAGGACATACTGTATCTAACCCATGAACACACCACACACTAAAGAATCTGGTTAAAGCTAGACTCAACCCACAGACACTGAATGAGATAGGATCCCTTACAGCTATAATTGGTGACCCCAACTTCTCCCCTCCACGTGGGATACTCATGGTGAATAAATTATCACTAACCAGGTATCAGATCTTGATTAACAACAAATCCGTATACCCTTTAGAGAACTACAAGATAATAATCTCCTAATACAAAGTGATTTCCACAGATATCTACAGATAAGACACTACCTCCAGTCCCACAACCTCACACCTAAAGTAGTTAGGGACCTGACATCCCTGGAAAACTTAATTTACTTGGTGGCCATGCTTAGGGTTAGGGGAAGGACCAGTGTCTAGAGCCTACACAATTCTAATGGGGGAGCATAATCTTGAATTTAAGTGAACAAGACAAGTTAACACTTTCATGGGCTTTCTACCCCTGCCTAAATTATTTATTTTCCCTCCTACCTCCCTCTACCTCCTCTTCCCTTTTTTGCCCCTCTGTCATTCCATACCTCTTTCCTCCCTACCACCTTAATTACATCTTCATCATCACCCCACTACCTACATCACCTCTTCCTCCCTACTCTCCTCCACCCCTTCTTCCCCCACCCTCCTCCTCCTTTATTCCACTTGGACTACACAGCAGGGGTGTAGTGAAAGATTTCAGACCTGCACACCAAGTGGACTCACTGCTAACCCGTTGGGTGTGCTACCCAGGGTGTAGCCAGACATACAAACGTATACCAGGACCATGTTTGTTACCTCATTTGGCACAATAAGTACAACTTTTGTATCTCATGACAGTGGTTGTTAGCATGCATTGCTCCCCAAGACACTACTACCAGCCCAGAGCCTGCAAAGTTGTATTGTCCTTGGGATGCAAAGACAGTATTAGTGACCAGTCCTTCAAGTTTCGACTCCTATGAATAAAATTACAGAAGGGTTCAACATTTTCTTGTTAGTTTTCATGGAAAAGGGAAGCAATTCAGAGCCTATTTGCTACCCCCTTGAATAAAATTGCACACCATGGAGTACTTGGAGTATGCCTGGCTACACCCATGCCAGTTATTCTTCCCTTTCCCTCCTATCTATCCCCATCCTACTCCCCACCTCAGCTTGCCTTATCCCTCCCCGCACTTTCCTCCCTCCCCTGTCCTTCTCTGCTGGTACGAGACCTTCCTTCCTTCTTTCTTTGACTTAGGCACAATCCAATTACCTGCCTATGTTGTTAGTTGTACAAGTCTCCTTTTTAAATAAGCATCCTCATGTTATGTTACCATCACCTAGTGAAACGTTAGCCTCTGTTTTGACTTTGCACCCTGTATGTGCTTAGATTGTGTAACTATTGTTAGAATTTATGCCTGGAGACAGTTTTCAATTGTTTCATGCTGTATCTGTATCTGTGGAACATATCTGTATTCTTGTTTGTGTCATACTTGACATGGAACCTATGAAAGCGCTTTCTGCTCAAAGGTGTTAATCCAAGATCTCAATAAAAAAATTACTAGCTTGAAGGTGCAGTGGGAGGCAGAAGCAGGAATCAATATACTGTACCAGAGGAGAAATGGAAGCAGACTTAGGAGAGGGTCTGGAAGGTAACAGCCTCCCAAGGTTGGAGGGAATTTAAATGGAAATGATTGACTAGATTTTTTTCACACACCAACCATAGCAAGACATTCCAGGCAGGGAATACCAACCTACGCTGGAGAGGCTATGGAGTTAATTGGTTCACAATTTCATATATTCTGGGCCTGCCAACAAATAACTCCCTTCTGGACTGAAATCCATGTACAACTTTCCATGCTCTGGAACATCACCATCCTGCTGTAATTTAAAAAAATGGTCCTTGGAATGAAAGCAAAGAATTCAGGGAATCAAAAACAACAGGGCCCATTAAGGATCCTCTGCTTGGCAGAGCAAAAAGAAATTACAGCTAATTGGCTGTGGGCAACAATCCCTTTCCCTCAAGTTCTGGATTAGCTGAGTTCAGAATATTGGGAGAATGGAAGAGCTCACAGCTAAGCTGAGACTAACACTAGAGAAATATAGAGAGGTATGGATAAGCTGAGATTCGCAAATGTCAAGGAGCTGACTGCCAGGAGGGAGTGTGAAGATAAATCTGTGAAAAAGGGTCCCTAACCCCTTGGTAATATATTGGAAGCAGCCTTACTAGAGATTGTCTTCCTAAGAATATTGTACACTGTTATATTGGAGAATATTTAGATTATAAATAGTAGCGTCAGCCACTTTTGCCATGGCTGGCATTGAAGTTGACTGTTTTCCTGGTTATATCGTTGCAATGCTTGTGATGGAAGTCATACAGAGTGGAAAAATCTTTCTAAATTAAAGAGTAACAAGGGACTGGAACACCCTGACAGTTGACTAATGATCTAAAGCTATGTAATTATATAATGTCAATTATCATTCTAAAGAATTCTATAGATCATAGTCATGTCTGTATTAATGTGATGCCATGACCTGTAATGTACTATCCTCTTGCAATAATGCTGAGTTTAAAAAAAAACACAACGAAACATAGAATGCGTCGGCAGAAAAAGAGTGGTAGGCCCTTCTAATCCACCCTATTTTCCTTGCCTAACTTGACACCCTGGACTATTTTTGGTCACAGGTGTCCCTCCCTCTTCCCTTACTTCTATTGTACCCATGTGCCTAGCCCATGCATGCTTGAGCTCCCCACTGTCTTTGCTTGTACCGTTTCTTCTGGCAGGCTATTCCAGGCATCCATCAC
This sequence comes from Neoceratodus forsteri, assembly GCA_016271365.2. NCBI lineage: Eukaryota > Metazoa > Chordata > Ceratodontiformes > Ceratodontidae > Neoceratodus > Neoceratodus forsteri. The sequence goes on along the minus strand of CM057455.1, from coordinate 1,072,659,671 downwards.
CCTTTCTGTAAAGAAGTTGTTCCTCACATCTCTCTTAACCCCCAAGCTTAATAGCATGCCCCTGTACTCTGGTGCTGCTCCTCCTGTGGAAGAGACTCTGCTCCTGCACATTGTTCATCCCCATGAGGTACTTATAGGTCTCAGTCATGTCCCCTCTAGCTCTCCCCTACTCCAGGGATTACATGTTGAACTCCCACAGCCTTTCCTCGTATGGTTTATCTTGCAACCCCTGCACCAGACTGCTTTCACTCTGTTGATGTCCTTGCAGGGGTGCAGCCTCCAGAACTGAATGCAGTACTCCAAATCGGGTCTCACAAGTGAGTGACACAGAGGCAACACCACCTCCCTTCTCCTACCAGAGATCCCCTCCGTATGCAATCCAACATCCATCTCACCTTGTCTGCTGCCCTGTTGCACTGCCCTGCCACCTTGAAATCATTAGACTGGACCCATGGTCCCCCTCTTGCTTGGCAACTGTAGGTAACCCCCCCTTGTATACACAGCCCCCACCCCCATTTCCCCATCCAAGGTACATGACTTTGCACTTTTTGGCATTGAAACCAATCTGCTACTCCCTAGATCACTTCTCTAGTTTCCCCTGGCCCCTTTGCATTCTCTCCACCCCTTCCTGGGTGCACACCCCATTGCAGATTTTTGCATCATCTGCAAAGAGACAGACCTTCCCCTCCAGCTCCTCAGCAATGTCACTTATGAAGACATCGAAGAAGACAGTCCCAGTACTGATTCCTGTGGTACTCCCCTGGTCACTCTCCCATCTTCCAAGTGGCTGCCTTTTACCACCAGCCTTTGCCTCCAATCATTCAATCAGTTAGATATCCAGATCATCGCCTTCTCCCCCACCTTCAGTCTGCTTAGTTTCTTTTTTAGCCACCTGTGTTGTACAGTGCCAATGGCCTTACTGAAGTCCATATAACCACATCCACTGCCCCACCTCGATCCACCTCTCTCTAACTACCCAAAAAAATCTATGAAATTTGTTTGACATGGCATTCCCCGTGAAGCCGTACTGTCAGTGCTCAAGTAGTCCATTTGTCTCCAAGTACTCTATCAGTCTCTCCTCCAGTAAGGACACCATTAATTTCCCCACCATTGATGTGAGACTGACTGGTCTATAATTGATGGCCTCCTCACTACTGCTGCTCTTGTGTAGATTGACCACATTGGCTCTCATCCATTTCTCTGGAACCACGCTCGTCTCTAATAAGGTGCTAAATAGTGTTGCCAAAGGGGTGGCTTGCACCATGCTGACGTCCTTAAATACCCATGGATGGATCCTGTCCAGCCCCATCACCTTGTTTTCCTTCAGGGTTTCCAACCCCATGGCAGACTATCTCTTCTGTTAATGGACTTGTACCCTATCCCCTCCCCTGGTACCTGTTAATATGGGGTCTACTATGAAAACTGAAAACTGCTTTCCCTGACCCACTGTTGTCGAACTTAGATCTCAAAACACAAAACTGACAGTGATTTTGCATGTTTTTCATGTTTTGGGGGCTTTTACCCTGCACTTTGAATGCAGGGGGCTATGCCTCTACACCTCCAGAATTAATATAACAAACTCTGGGGAATCCCACTGTCGGGGGAATTTGTGATTTGTTATTCCGGGCTTGGGCAAAGGTGGGTTGGGAAAATGAGTTTTGAGGTTTCTGTAATGAACCGGTTAATACAAACATACATATCAACGTACGAAGAAGCCAGCAGAAGGGCTTTTGTATACCTGTGATAGTTACAACCTCTGTGCTAGGGAGGTTTTACCAAAGTTAGGAGGGAGATTGGCCTTTTAGGACTTTTGGTATATCTAGTCTGCTCATATTGCATGGTCCACAGCTTGAGCTACTGACTCTGCCATCCCCCTTCCCACTTCTCCCGATCTTTCCATCCTCCCTACCCTCGATCCTTACCTTCCCCCATGCCTATCCCAGTCTCTCTTGAAGCTGCCCACCATTTTCAACAAGACCACCTCCTCCAGCAGTGCATTGCAAGTATCCACCACCCTCTCCATGAAGAAGCATTTTCTGGCCTACCTCCTAAACCTCCCCCCTTCCAGCTTAGGACTGTTCTCTCTTGTGATATGGTTGCGACTTAGCTTAAAGAAACCCTCCTTATCCACCTTATTTATCACTTTCAAGTACCTGAAGGTCCCAATCATGTCCCCTCTGTATCTCCTGTCATTCAGGGAGTACATGTTCAGTGCCCTCCACCTCTCTTCGTATGCCTTACCCTTCTGACCCACTGTCATCTTTGAAGCCCTCTTCTGGAGCTTCCCCAGCAGGTTAATGTCCTTTTTAATGCAGGATGGTCTGTCCCCCCCTTCCATTGTGAAGATCGAGCAGAAGTATTCATTTAAAAATGTAGCTTTTCTTGATCTTCCTCTGCATAGTATGAACATATGAACATACGAAAATGCCAGCAGAAACAGGCCTCACAGTCCATTGAGTCTGCTCGATTGTACAGCTAGCCCCTCAACTTGCAGCTGCCCCTTCTTCCCCACCCCTTTTCATCATTGCCCCCACTCTGTCCCATTCCCTCTTAAAACCACTCACCGTTCTACATGATACCACTTTCTCGGGCAGAGCATTCCATTTGTCTACCACCTGTTCTGTGAAAAAATGTCTCCAGATTTCCCTCTTGAATCTTTCCCCTCCAGTTTCAGCTGCTGCGCTCTCATATGACTCCCTCTTCTAATCTGGAAAATCCCTCCTGTATTAGTCTTACTTATCCCCTTTAAGTATTTAAAGGTTTTGATCATATCCCCCCATCTCTCATCTCCTCCAGGGAGTACATGTTCAACTCGCTCAGCCTATCCTTGTAGGACTCTCCCTCCAATCCCTAGATCATCTTTGTCACCCTATGCTGCACCCCCTCCAACAATTTGACATCCTTCTTCAGGAACGGGCGCCAGTACTACATGCAATATTCCAGGTGCAGCCTGACCAGTGACCTGTACAGGTGAAGGATCGCCTCCCTATTTCTGGAGGAGATTACCCTCGCTATACACCCCAGCATCTTGTTGACTTTTGCTGGCACCTTCCTGCACTGACCTGAGTTGTTCATGCTCCCTGTTATAAACACCCCTAGATCCCTTTCCTCCTCGGTGCCTTCCAACTGTACCCCTCCCAGCTGATAGCTCCTCCCCTGGTTCCTAGCTCCGAAGTGCAGTATCTTGCACTTCTTGGCATTGAACCCCAACTGCCATGTTTCTGACCATTCCTGTAGTTTGATCAGGTCTTCCTGCAGCCCCCACCAACCCTCGATTTTATCTGCCACAGATCCCATCTTCATATCGTCTGCAAACAGACTGATCCTACTCAGATCCTGAGGTGGATATCAGCTATGAATGTCCCAAACAGCACCGGTCCGATGCATCCCTGTGGTACCCGCTCATCACCCTTGGAGATGAGAGTTCTCCCCACTACCACCCTTTGCTGCCTTCCATTGGACCAGTTATTGATTAATTTGACCATTCTTCTTCCCACCCCTATATACTCTAGCTTCCCCCCCCCAGCCTCCCATGCGGCACTTAATCAAAGGTCTTGTTGAAGTCTAAATACAGGACATCCACCACATGGCCCTTGTCCAGCTCCCTGGTCACCCAGTCGTAGAATTTAATTAGGTTTGTCTGGCAGGATCTGCCCTAGACAAACCCATGCTGTTGACTGTCCCAGAGTCCAGTATCCTCCAAAAAGGTCACAGCTTTCTTTTAGGATCATCTCCATGAGCTTACCCACAATTGACGTGAGGCTCACTGGTCTGTAGTTGACCAGTTCATCATTAGGGCCACTTTTATGAATGGGCAGCATATGGGCCATCCTCCAGTCCTGTGGTACGCATCTTGTGTCCAGGGAGGACCTAGATCCTTTCCTCCTCGGGTGCTTTCCAACTGTACCCCTCCCAGCTGATAGCTCCTCCCCTGGTTCCTAGCTCCGAAGTGCAGTATCTTGCACTTCTTGGCATTGAACCCCAACTGCCATGTTTCTGACCATTCCTGTAGTTTGATCAGGTCTTCCTGCAGCCCCCACCAACCCTCGATTTTATCTGCCACAGATCCCATCTTCATATCGTCTGCAAACAGACTGATCCTACTCCAGATCCTGAGTGAGATATCAGCTATGAATGTCCCAAACAGCACCGGTCCCAGTACCGATCCCTGTGGTACCCCGCTCATCACCGCCCTTGGAGATGAGAGTTCTCCCCCCACTACCACCCTTTGCTGCCTTCCATTGGACCAGTTATTGATTAATTTGACCATTCTTCTTCCCACCCCTATATACTCTAGCTTCCTCCAGCCTCCCCATGCTGCACTTAATCAAAGGTCTTGTTGAAGTCTAATACAGGACATCCACCACATGGCTCTTTGTCCAGCTCCTGGTCACCCAGTCGTAGAATTTAATTAGGTTTGTCTGGCAGGATCTGCCCTAGACAAACCCATGCTGTTGACTGTCCCAGAGTCCAGTATCCTCCAAAAAGGTCACAGCTTTCTTTTAGGATCATCTCCATGAGCTTACTCACAATTGACGTGAGGCTCACTGGTCTGTAGTTGACCAGTTCATCATTAGGGCCACTTTTATGAATGGGCAGCATATGGGCCATCCTCCAGTCCTGTGGTACGCATCTTGTGTCCAGGGAGGACCTAGATCCCTTTCCTCCTCGGTGCTTTCCAACTGTACCCCTCCCAGCTGATAGCTCCTCCCCTGGTTCCTAGCTCCGAAGTGTAGTATCTTGCACTTCTTGGCACTGAACCCCAACTGCCATGTTTCTGACCATTCCTGTAGTTTGATCAGGTCTTCCTGCAGCCCCCACCAACCCTCAATTTCATCTGCCACAGATCCCATCTTCATATCGTCTGCAAACAGACTGATCCTACTCCAGATCCTGAGTGAGATATCAGCTATGAATGTCCCAAACAGCACCGGTCCCAGTACCGATCTCTGTGGTACCCCACTCATCACCGCCCTTGGAGATGAGAGTTCTCCCCCCACTACCACCCTTTGCTGCCTTCCATTGGACCAGTTATTGATTAATTTGACCATTCTTCTTCCCACCCCTATATACTCTAGCTTTCCCCCCTCCCAGCCTCCCATGCGGTACTTAATCAAAGGTCTTGTTGAAGTCTAAATACAGGACATCCACCACATGGCCCTTGTCCAGCTCCCTGGTCACCCAGTCATAGAATTTAATTAGGTTTGTCTGGCAGGATCTGCCCTAGACAAACCCATGCTGTTGACTGTCCCAGAGTCCATTATCCTCCAAAAAGGTCACAGCTTTCTTTTAGGATCATCTCCATGAGCTTGCCCACAATTGACGTGAGGCTCACTGGTCTGTAGTTGACCGGTTCATCATTAGGGCCACTTTTATGAATGGGCAGCATATGGGCCATCCTCCAGTCCTGTGGTACGCATCTTATGTCCAGAGAGGTATTGAACAGGTGAACCAGTGGTCCTGCCAGGATCTCCGCTAGTTCCTTAAGTACCCTAGGGGTGAATGCCATCTGGTCCCGGTACCTTGTCCACCATTAGTGCCCTTAATCCTTCTAGGACCCTGTCCTCTGTAATCCCTATATCAGTCACCCCTTCCCCCAGCCCACCCCACCTCCTTGTGGTATCTTCCTCCTTTTCTCCTCTGTGAACACAGAACAGAAGTATTCATTTAGTGCCTCTGCCTGATTCACTCCCTTCTCCACCAGTGTACCGACCATACAACGAAGACCATCACAGCGACAGAATTTGACAGAAAGCGTTGGGTCTCTGTGATGGTCCCTGCTGGCACCAGCACTGTATCTCTTGGTGTTTTGCCCCCTTCCCAAGACAACCCCAACTCAGATTTGTATATTTAGAAACAAGGGGGTGTGGGGGGCAGAGTCCCACATGGGGGGTTCGGGGAAACACACACACATCCCCAACAGTATAATGCTGACACTCATCATTGTGTCTGTCACTGTCGGGGATGTCAGCACTGTAGATGTCACCTTGGTATAGGTAAACCTTCTCCACCCACCCTCTGTCTCTCCTAATCCTCACAAATTGGTCTTTGTTCTTCCTTTTCTCGCTTATGTATTTGAAAAAGTCCTTTTCTCCATCCTTAATACCCTGTGCCAGACTCAGCTCTCTTGAAGCCTTGGCTGCTCTGACTAGCCTGGTAACCTCACTGGACTTCTTCATAAACTCATCCTTGTCATTGTCCCCTCCCGATTTCTTGAGTCTCCGAAATGCTTTTCTCTTTACCCTCACCCCCTCCATGACCTCCTGAGTCAACCAACTGGGCTTCTTTGCCTTTCCCTTTTTACTTTGTGTCCTTGTACATGTCCCAGTATCCTCCGCCAGCCCTTTTTTAATAATGTCCCATTTTTGGCTGATATCCATGTTGGCTGAATTCCCACAGATGCTCACCCAAAATTTCCATGTCCTTTTAAAGTCTTCCCTCTTAAATTCAATCACCCTGGTTCCTGTACCCCCTGTTTCCCTACCCATATTGAGTGTGAACCGCACCGAGTGGTGGTCACTCCCGGCCAGAGGGTCCTCTACCCCCATATCCCTTGCAGCCTCCCCATTTGATAGTACCAGGTCCGAGGTGTTTTCCAATGTAGTCGGCTCGTGGACCAACTGCACCAGGAAGCTGTCCTAAAATGCTTCTAATATGACCTGCTCCTTTGCACTCATGGTAGCTGGTGTGCTCCACTCCACTCCAGGTAGGTTGAAGTCCCCCACCACCACTGTTTCCTTTCCTACAGACCCTTCTAATTTGCTCAGCTAATTATTTATCCAGGTCATCCCCTTGAGCTGGTGGCCTCTATACTACCCCCATCTTCAGTGTCCTACCTTTCGGGCCTTGAAACTGCATCCATAGGGCCTCTGTTCTACCTTCCTCCCCCTCCTCCCTTATACACCTTATCCCCTAACGTACATAGATTGCCACGCCCCCACCTTTCCCTTTATCCCTATCCTTCCTGAATATACTATACCCTGGGATCACCATATCTCAGTCCTGGTACTGGGTGGCCCACATTTCCGTGATGGCAGCAATGTCCACCCTCCCTACTGCCAAGAGGGCCTGCAACTCAGCTGACTTGTTACCTAGGCTTGTTGCATTCAGTGAGACCACCCTCCACCTTGTTTCCTTAACTACCCCTCCCTGCTTTTCCCCTCTCCTAATCCCCCCAGTACCACTACCTCAATTTCTTCTCTTTTAGCTTGGGGGGTAAGCTCATTTGGCTCCCCACCATGGGATCTCTGCCTACCAGCTGCCCACTCGCCAGCCCCCCACCTAGTTTAAATCCACCTTTGCTGCTATGTACCCCCCATCTTCTGCTTTAATATCCCCTTCCCCTCCCTGCTCAAGTGTAGCCTGTCCCCTGCATATTGATCATTATTGTCCCAGGTTCTGCCCCAGCAACCCACCAACCCATACCCCATGGATTGACACCATTCCCCCAGCCACGTATTGAACTCCCCAGTCCTCTCTTTCCTCACTGTACTTGCGCAGGGCACTGGGAACACCTCCGAGAATGCCACTGATTCCCCCAACTCCTCACACAGCCTTCCCAGTTCCTCAGACCTCTCCCTTACTACTTCCGCTGCCCACCCCCGCCATGTCATTTGTACCCACGTGCACCACGAAATGCAGTTTCTTCCTATCCCTCTTTATACACTTAAGAATTGACTGTTCTGCCATGTCTGCTGTTAACCCAGGCATGGACTCCACCCATACGCAACTATGCCTTTTCCCCTTACTGCCCCATCTGATCCCATTTCCCCCCTTCCTGGTCTTCTGATCTTCACTATACCAACCCTTGCTTTCCTCTTTTCTCTCAAGTACCTGAAGAAAGCCTTATCCCCATTCTTGACCTCCTGAGTAATACTTTCCTTAGTTTGAGTCTTAGCTGTCCTTACCCTCCTTCCTGCCTCCTTTTGTTTCTCTAGATATACCTCCCTGTCTGCCTCCATTTGGATCTCCTAGTACCTCCTGAAAGCTGTTGTGCTCTCCCTTACCACCTTAGCCACCCCCTTTGATAACCACAGTGGCCTCTTTGTCTTCTTACTCTTGATTATTACCTTTAAATGGCTTGTCATTACCTTAGCTATTCTCTCCTGAATTCTGTTCCATTGTACCTCCACCCCCGTGGCTATCCTCCCTTCAAGGTATTTCCTAAGGTAGTCTCTCATTTCTTTAAAATCTGCTCTCCTGAAGTCCAGGACCCTTGTTCTTGTATGATTTTTCTACTGCCCAATCTGTATGTCAAACCATGCTGTACAGTGATGATTGCTTGTACCTAGGGGGCTACCCACTGTGACGTCTGCAGTGCTGTCCCTGTTCATAATTACCAGATCCAGCACAGCCCCATCTAGTGGGATCTGTAACTAGCTACCTAAGAAATGCCTCTTGCTGGGATTCAAGGATGACACTGCTCTTAGTTGTAGCTGTGGCCAGTATGTTCCAGTCCATGTCTGGCAAATTAGAAACGTAGATTTTGTTGGCAGACAAGGACATTTAGGCCCATCCTGTTTGCCCCTTGTTCCTGCCTATTCCATCATCACTGACTCTAGTTGGTCACAGGTGTCACTCCCTCCCCTGTTTCTCTACACTGTCAATCAATGGGCTTGTAGTGTATACTGTAAGCTGTCATTGACAGTTCAGTCAGCATACAGCCATAGAGGTGTGTACAGGGGTGTGCTGTTCGCTGACTGGTGGCCATGCTGGGGAAGGAGTGTGGGACAGTGTGTGAGTAATGGAGTGGGTGGGGGTTTCGGGGGACCACTACACTATGGAAAAAATTTTATTTTAAGAAGGGGTGGGTAATCGGGTGATTGGGGACTGGGGAAGGGCACTACACTATGGAACAGAACATATTTTATTATTGGGTAGGTAATTAGGCTATCGGGGACTGGGGTGGGACACTGTACTATAGAACATGCATTTTTTTTATTCTCGGATGGGCGATCAGGGACTTGGGGCCACAGTACCTCAGTCAATCACTAAGGTTGTGTGAATTACCGCCAGTTTTTTTTGGTGGTATTTTGCTCCATACTCGGACCTTCACAAAGGCCCTTGTGTGGAGCAAATCCTTTGTGAATGGGATTGCATGGAATGCAGGTCCACTCCCACTTAGTTGCGTTGCGGCCCCCCTCACTACTTTGGCCAATCAAAAACCCAGTTTGCCGGGGCAAACTGGGCTTTGTGAATACCAGCTATTCATAAAGCCCAGTTTGCCCTAGGCAAACTGCATTTGTGTCCAGGCAAAACTTTGTGAATCCTGCCCCTTGAAACAAATACAAAAAAAGAAAATGGCTTATAATTCAATGAAAAGGGATCAAAACGAATATTCTATTGCAAGGTATAAGTTGGAACTCAAGAAATTAAAAAAAAAAAATCAGATCTGAATGGCAAAAATTAGAATTTCATATTGCTCACATTTAAGACAATAAAACCTTCTATGCATATGTAAATAATATGAGAAATACCAACACATCTACAGGATCAATAATTAAGAATGGAGAGGAGGGGCCAGGTGGCACTGATGATTGAGGCGCTGGACTCCATACCTCGTGCCATGCTAGTGACCCGGGTTCAGTAGTGCACTCAGGTTGCCAGGGGGTTGGCAGGGGAGGGAGAGGATAGAGCATCCGGAGGACAGCTCTCCTCTCCAGGGGGGAAGGCCAAGGGCTGGCTGATGTCTCAGTGACCCCTGATGGAGATTGGGGGTACTGCAGGATGACCACCATGTAACAGTGGGGCGGGCGCGATGACATCAGCAGGGTTGTCATGCGCCAAGATGTCATTGCACATCGCACTTGTGGGAGGAGGGCGAGGGAAGTACGTAAAATCCCCCTGGAGGTCTGTGGAGATGATGGGGATTATGGTGACATGGACCACATCCCAGAGCCAGCCCACACAACAGGATCCTCCCCAAGGCACCAACCCGAGCAGCCAGGTAGGACCCCTTGAGTCTGTAGGGTCGCCAAGGGTGGGTGAACCCTCCCCCGGTGGTACCCAGTTGCCAGGGGACTGGGTCTGGATTGGGCTGTTTGGGTGGGGAGCTCTTGGAAGGATTCAGGCAGGGAATGAGAGACCCTCGTTGGGTGGGTACCCCAGAAGAATGCCCTGCCTCCTGGGTGCATAAAGAGAAGTGTAAAAAAAAAAAAAGAATGGAGAGGAAAAAAAAGAAGCCACGGGAAATGGCCAGCACCTTTAATGAATACTTCTGTAGGGTGTTTAACAAGGGTACATCAACTAATAAAAACACCATACCACATGGGGAATTACCAATGCAACATAAATTTATTTTATTTTATTTTTTTATTTTATTTTACTGTAAATTCGGAATTACAAACCTCTGAGTCAAAGACTCTTTTGCAAAGACTCCACGTCGGTTACAGAGGGTGGAGGGGGGAACACGAGTTGGGGGAAGACAGACGGAACAGGCAAATTATATACAAGCACAAATTATTTACAGGTTTATGTACAATCACATTTTAGCAACATTAGCTCTCCGGTGGTTACAGAGGGTGGAGAGACATATGACAGTAAAGGCAATGGAAGGCAACTTTCAATACATAATAAACAAGTGGTATTACTGAATTAATTGTCAGTATGATGGCAGAGAGACTTAAGTCAGAGGAAGTGCTTAAAATGTTATCAGAGCATAAGCCACATAAATCACCAGGACCAGATATGTTGCACCCTAGATTAATAAGAGAAGTTTGGGCATTTATTGCAGAACCATTAACCCATCTCAATAATTGCTCATACACTAAGGACGAAATACCCACAGACTGGAAGAACAGCAAGCCCTTATTCAAAAAGGGAGGTAGATCAATAGTGGTAGTTTACTCACCTGGTAAAGGTGATTGTGGGAGAACATGTCTGAGGCACTCCAAACCTTACTCACTGGGTCTCCAAGCCACCTGATTGGCTTTGATACACATGTGACTTCTAAAGAAGTCCGGCCCCTACTAGACCCCTCCTCTGTCCCTCTTTGGTCAGTTAGACCACTTCCATATCTGTACCTGTGTACTCGGGATAAATATATGTTAGGATATCATGGCTATCATGTTAAAATATCATAAACTCTCATTCTGTGCAACTGTTTTCTTTTTAATTCCTATTATGTACACTCTAATGCAAAACTGGCCCTTACTGCATGCCAGCAAAGACAAAACACCTTTTTATCCATATTCCAATATCATTCTATACTAGAGTCACAAACTGTTTCCCAATCAGGAGGGATGTGGAGCACCTCAGAGTTGTTCTCCCACAATCACCTTTAGCAGGTGAGTAAATTATTATTGTGAGAAGAAATCTCTGAGGTGCTCCAAATCTTATTCACTGGGTCATTAAAAAGCAGTACATAGCCCAAGTCAGGGTTGGGGAGATAGTTTGTGAGTGGTTGAGTGCCTTAATGCTGTTCTCAATACAGCTGTGCTTAAGTTTGCTCTTGCAGCAGATGATGTATCCAGTCTATAATGTCTTATATAGGTGTGAACAGACACCCAAGTTGCAGCTATACATATCTCGTCTGTCACAGCCAAGTTGTGTTCTACCCATGATGTAGCTACAGCTCTTGTTGAGTGATGTCTTATACCACTAGGGAGTATCAAGTTCTTGATCTTGTATGAGCTAGAGATGGCCTCTTTCAACCATGTTGCAATTGTGGATTTTGATGCAGGATGCCCTTTTCTCTTACCCTGCCATAGCACAAACATTTGGTCCATTTTTTGGAAGTCCTTTGTTCTGGCCAGGTAGGTCATTAAGAGCCTCTTCATGCCCAACGTATGAAGCTCATTTTGTTGCAAGGTGTCCACTTTGAGGAGCTCATTTGGGAGTTCAATGATTTGAGACATATGAAAATTTCACTTGACATTTGGGATGAATGAAGGGACTGTTCTCAAAGTAATCCTGTCCTGGTGGAACACTATGAATGGCACATTGCAAGTCAAGGCCTGTAGCTCACATGTTCTTCTAGCTGAGCATATGGCTACTAGCAATACTGTCTTTAGTGTTAATCATTTCAGGTTGATTTGCTCTAGGGGTTCAAATGGATGTGAAGTTAGGGCCTGCAGTACCAAAACCAGGTCCCATATTGCCGTGATTGACCTAGCTTCAAGTCTCAGGATGTTGACTGGCTTGATGAACCTGATTACATCTGAGTGCACCCCTGGTGCTGTGGCACCCATCTGGTGACTGCTGGCTCCAATTACTGCTATCTTTAATCTTATTGATTAGGGGGAGAGCCCTTCTTCCAGCCCTTCCTGGAGGAAAAGTAGGATAGTTGGGATGCGGGCTTCCTCTGGGACAAATTGTCTCCTCATACACCAGTCAACAAATATGCCCCATTGCCTTTTATATGTTTTTTGTGGTCGAGGACCATTTAGACATAGTTAGGGTATCTACCACCTTTTCTGCATAGCCTGCCTTTAGCAGTCTCTCCCTTTCAGAAGTCAAGCATAAGTTGTAGGCTGCGAGGGTCTGAGTGTAGTACTTGGCCCTGGTGGATGATGTCCCATTTGGTCATCAATATCCAAGGGCACTCCAGTGCCATGGCCATTGCCATTGCAAACCATGCCCTCCTTGTCCAGTATGACATCACCAGAATTACCTGAGCCCATGATTGTATTACTTTGTGAAGGATCTGTGGGATGAATGGAATAGGTGGGAACACATATGCAATTGTGAACCTCCACTCCCTGGATAGAGCATCCAACCTGGCTGACCAGGGCTCCTTGTATCTGGAGAAGAACTTCTGCACCTGTGTATTTCCTGAAGTTGCCATCAGATCTAGTTCTATGGGACCCCAATGTTTGTTGATTTCGTGGAGAACTTCTCGATTTAGTTGCCACTCTCCTGGGTGAATGACCTGCCTGTTCAGCCAGTCCATTGTCCAGTTTAGCTTTTCTGACAGGTATATTGCTGTCAGGCCATAGAGACTGGATTGTGCCCAACTGAGGACCTTTGCAGCCTCCTTCTGCATTGACATGCTTCTGGTGCTTCCCTGCTTTGCTAGGTTTGCCACCATGACTGTGTTGTCAGAGCATATGAGTACTTTCTTGTGGTGTACTCAATCCTGGAATGCCATCAATGCATTGAACACTGCACGCATTTCCAGTACATTGATGGGGAGTCTTGCCTCAGCGGGAGTCCACCTGCCATGAGTCGAATGGTTGTCGGATGATGCCCCCATTCTTGCCATCTGATGTCCGTCTCTATGACCACCTCTGCTTGTGGGTCTAGGGGAGCCTCCTTTGTTAGGTTGTCTACCTTTAGCCACCTGGTTAAGGACTTTCTCACCCGTGGCCTCATTACAAACTGAACTGACAGCACCTGATCCGCCCAGTGTCCCTACTCAATGTAATCCAGTAGCAGCTGCCTCATGCTCCATTGTACCCAGGGTATCAGCTCTATGCATGAAGTCATCTTGCCCAGTAGCTGGACACCTCAAGCAGTGATGGTGCCATGTGAGCCATCAACATCTTGGTGAGTTGCAGTAGCATCTGCACCCGGTTGCCCATTGGGCACAGCCTGCCCTCTGTGGTATCTATGAGGGTGCCCAGGTGCTTGATCCTCTGGCTGGGCAATAGGGTGTTTTTCTCCCTGTTGATCACCTAGCCATGACTTTCCAGGCATCATAGCACTATGTCAGTATCCCTTTGTGCCTGCATTAGGGATCTCGCTCGAATCAGTCAGTCATCAAGGTAGGGTATCACTTGGATGCCCTGCTCCCTCAGTTTGGCTGTCAGCACTATTGCTATCCTGGTGAAGACACGAAGAGTTGATGTGAGGCCAAATGGGAGCATTGTGTACTGGAAGTGTTGGCCCAAGATTTGAAATCTCAGGATCTTGTGGTGAGATGGTCTGATGGGGATGTGTAGGTACACATCCTTTAGATCTATGGAGGCTAGATAATCCAACAGTCTCAGGGCATTGAGACTGGACAGGATTGTTTCCATCTTGAACCACTTGTACTGGACAAAGCAATTTAAGAATTTTAAGTCTAGCACTGGGCGAAGGTCTCCCATTTTCTTGGGCACCATAAAGAATACAGAATCTATCCCCTTGCCCTGCTCATGCTTTGGTACCTCTGCAATACCAGTTCTGATGAGTTTTCCCAAAGCGTCCTTGACTTGTTCTGGGGTGGCCTTCTTTTTGGACATCAGGGATGTAACCAACCTGTCCCTTTGTGGAGTATCTGCCAGTTCTATCACATAGCCCTCTATTACTTCTTCCCTCACCTATCTGTCTATTGTCATTTTTGCCCACTCATGGACACACAGCTTTTGACAGGACCCAACACATGGGTATCTCACATTCGCTGCCCATTATCAGTAGTCATTGTTTGCTTTGCTTGGGCTTGAATGAATTATTGGGGCAGTTCCTGTTGTGCTGGAATTTGTTGCAGGCTTGTATTGGTGACTTCAATTGCTTTGCTGGTGTTGGCTTTGCTAGTTATTTGTGTTGTAGTTGTATCTTTTGTCACAAAAATTGTGTCTTTTTCTGGATCTTGACCTGTCCAGCAAATATGTGTCAGCTGATCATTGGTCTTTCATGATTTCCCTGCCCTCCTTTTTTCCTTTCAGCAACCTCTCCATTCATTCACCGAAGAGAGATGTTCCCTTGAAAAGGACCTTTAAAACGTGGCCTTTGATGATTCTAAGCCACGTCCCACATCTTCATCCATATGAGATGCCTAGCTCTGTCAGCTATGGCCGTAGACCTAGCATTTATTCTCAGCATGTCAACCACCATGTTTGCCAGGTACTTTGCAGCCAGTATGGACTGTTCCATAAAGGCCCTCTCTGGTGAGTTAGGCGCTAGTGTCTTTTGGATATCCTGGAGTCAAGCTACTTGAGCTCTGGTAGTGTAAAGCACCATAGTGACTGCTCTAAGCCCCAGCCTGGCCAGCTCAAAATTATTTTTGAGTAGTTCCTCTAACCTCTTGTCTGTTGGCTTCTTGAGTACTGAGGCACCTTCAGTGGGCAGGACCATCTTCTTGCTTAGAGAAGCGATTTGTGGGTCCACCTGGGGGGCTGTGCACCAAACTTCAGTTCATCCACTTGGAAAGGGTACATCTTGTCCCAGAACCTGTGCTCTGGGATTCTAGTAGGTTCCAAAGCTTCCCATTCTTTCTGTACTACATCCTGAACTGACACACAGACAGGAAAGGTGTTGGATGATTTCAGAGCTGGGTTTAGGGAAGCTATCAGCTTAGACTGAGGCTCTGCTGGGGGGGTCCGCAGAGCTTACAGTTTCCTTTATAGACTTTACCAAGTTAAGGGCCTGGTCAGGAGTGCAGTATTTTGCCATCAGTGTATATGGATCCTGCTCTATTGGCTCCTGCAGTTTTGGATCGCTGTTTGATTGGGTGTCGAACTCTTCCTCTGATTTATCTGAGATCTCTGGATGAGAGGGAGAATTGTGTGGCTTCAGAGGGGGTGGCATTGACCCTGCTAGCTGCTTGGGTTGGGAGATCTCAGCCAGCTTCTGAAGGATGGCCGACATGAACTGCTGCTGGATTAGCATGTTCATGGCCTGATTTTGTATAAGTAAAGCTGCTGTATTAGGTTGTGAATTTTCCCTGGATAGGGTGTTAGTTGGCACTGCCCCTTGAGATGAGGCACCCTAGTCCTGGTCAGACCAGTCGGAGTGCTTGGACAGTTCCTCATCCAAGCAGTTGGGACAGAGCTGGCTCACGTTTTCTGGAAGCAGGAGTATCTTGCAGGACTTGCAGATCCTCGTCTTTACCATGATTTGTTCTGGGGAGACATAATGAAATAAGATTTGTGACAGGGTTGAATAAGGCCCTGCCCAATTTGTTATGCAGAAAGAGTTTAAATGCAAGGATCCATTTTATCCTCTTCTTTTCTGTCTCTTGTCTGTCTGGTTGAATAACCAAATTTTCTTGTGAGACCCAGGAATTGATCACTCAGACGGTTTCACAATTCTCTGCCTCTAGCTATCTCTCTGCCTTCCCTTGCTATTTCTGTCTTTTCTTCCCCCTTGCATAGCTGTGAGTATAAAAATATGTGTGAATCTTTATGTGCAAATGTCACTGATACTGGTATCCTTTGTTTAAAACTGTATATAGTTATGCTGCTGAAATGATTACAAAGCTGTTTGGAACTCAAGGGGTTAACCTGAGATGCAGTTCTTAAGCATTTTGCAGAGCTATAAACAAGAGGTCAGTTCTGGGTCACTATGTTCTTTTTGCTGCACTTGCATCAAAACTTTCTGTGAAAAACAGGCTCTCTTAATGAGTTCCCAAAGACTTATAAAAAGAGCAGCAATGCATTTGCTAGAGAGACAAGAACAGTGTGAGACTGAGAGACTAAAACTTGGAATCAAGCGATACCCTCAGAAGAAGAACTTAGTTTTCTCTGTTTGCACTGCCTTTGTAAATAGTTATACTGAATGATTTTTGTTTATTTTGCTGTTATTAAGAAAAATAAAACGCTATTTGCAAATTTTGAAACTGCTCTTGGTGTTCCTATGCTTCCTGATCTGTACCTCAATGACACGATTCCCTCAGTATCCTGTATGTTTGATGAGCCCTAACTAACCTGTGCTATACTGAGCCCCTTTTTCTCTTCTCTGGTTCTCAGCCACCTGTATGTTAGTATGGGTGCCTATGCTAGGGAGTGGGGAACCTAAAAAAACTACCAAAATGGCCACCTGTGTAGTTCTTCTTGGTACTACAGTCATGGCTAACCACTTATGTGGACTTCTATGATGGCCACCACTGTGTTCTCATTTAATATGCTTGCTTCCCTTTAATTTTTTGCCTGTCCAGCCTTCCATGGCCCAGTTTTAACTATAGATCTGCTGGGTAGTGAATGCCTCTACACCATTCCTGATTGTTGGTGATTGCCACCATTTTAAGTGGAGGGGCTGGATTTCCATCTCTAAGATGGCAGTGACTGGGTATGTGCGGAAGTGTGGCATCATAGTGCGCATGCTCCAGGTCCAAAAAAATCCTCGCGAATGGACAGAGAAGACACAGCATGGGTCAATGAAGATGGCCACTCTACTTCCCCCATTGCAGATTCCATTTTGCTGGGGATGAAGTCTGTCTCAAGTTCTGTACCTCCTCTGCCAGGTAGGACTAGCTGGATTTACTGTATTTCTCTCTTCCTTGGGAGCATTCCCCTCCACTGGCAGGCAGACTTCCGTGCAGTTGCTAGAAGGGACTGTGCTGTGCTGCCCACAATGCCAGTAGAACCTTGAGTGCCTCGCTAGCAGGGAGGTGTTCTGGTTGTTTCTGGGACTGGCATCATTATCTCCAAAGGATCACTGTGTGAGGGATGCAATGGGAATGCTTGCATGACCTTAAAAAACAGTGTGGGGAATCTCCTTTCTAAAATGAATAGCAAAACAGCCTGAGTGCTTACTGAGCAACACACCAACATGGGTCTGAGGCAGAAAAGAGCCTGCTCAGGAATGTCTATAATAGCCACGTTGTTAGTAATAGCCTGAGCTTTTTGAGGGGTTATATTAAATAGATTCTGTCTTGTTCATTTTTATTTTTTTTTTTTATTATACTGAACCAGTAGGCACACTGGACATGAAATCCTTTTACAGGTGCAACCTGACAAATTCAGACAAACAAGTCATATGAATATACATAGGATAAAACAATTACAATAAATAACATAGAAAAAAATAAAATTAATTAAAATCAGTCATAACACTTACAGTACATTCCAATAAAGACGCAAAATACTGAAACAATATTCTAGAAAAAAGCTCAGTTGATCCTACAGTTCTAATATTAATAGGGACCCCGTTCCAATTATTTGGAGCGGCATAAGCAAATGCCCGCTGCCCACAAGATGTCCTCATGAAAGGAAGTCTAAATAAAGTATTATCAGACCTGGCTCTGGAATAATAGTGAGACTGATGTTGCTGAAAATATGTTAACAATCTTTGAGTAGCTCTTCTATGCATCAGCCTATGTGCAAATGTTGCTAACAAAAATTTATAGTTTAGCTGGATGGAGAACCATCCCATCTCATACAAAACCACACAATTATGTTTACGCCCATCGGCTGAAAGTGCAAACTTGCCAATTGTTTGCAACAAAACAGATTTCTTTAGTTCAGAACTTGTGGAAGCATTATCTGTGATTATGGCAGCATAATTAACTTTAGGATATAAGCAAGATTTAGCAATTGCAAGGCTTGTCTCAATAATCAAAAATGACCATAATCTATATAACAATGCAATTTTGGTATGAATCTTAGAAGTTATTTTAGCCAAATGTAAATCACAAGTCAAAGTAGGGTCCAATGTAACCCCCAGATATTGCAAACTCATTACATTCTCATATATTGTCCCATCAGGGGCCAATATTTGAAGAGAAGAACCCATGTCCCTTAGCCTAGGTGCAGTCCCAAATGCCATAGTTTTTGTTTTTGCTTTGTTCAACACCAGTTTATTTGATGATAACCAATGGTATACTCTGGACATTTCACTCATTAACTCAAGATTTATCTCACTTATTGTTGACCCATGCAGATAAATTACTGCATCATTTGCATAAAGAGTAGATTTAGCAGTGTGTAGTACTGAGGAAATGTTATAGAAACACAAAGAAAACAATATTGGTCCAAGTATGGAGCCCTGCAGGAGTCCACACTTGACCAAAGCTTTATCAGAGACAGTTCCTCTAAATGTTACCATTTGGTATCTGTTGCAGAGATAGTCTAAAATCAACACAGAGCAGACTCACCTAATCTCAAAGAATCCAATCTAGTAATCACTAACTCATGTTTAACCAAATCGAATGCCTTGGTCAAGTCCACTAATGCGGTTCAAGTCAAACAACCCCTCTCCACTCCTCCTAGGACCATGTTTGTGAACTCAGCCAAGGCAGTCTCTATATCATGTCCTTTCTGGAAACCTTGCTGACTCGGGGATAATAGTTCATAACTATAAATATATTCAATAAGTTACCTATAGACAATTCTCTCTTGAATTTTTGACAAAGCAGACAAGATGGAAAATTGGTCTGTAATTCCCTAAGTCAGACACTGGTCCAGACTTATGAACTGGTACAATTAGGGAGTGTTTCCAAAGATTAGGAACTTGACCAGAGACAAAGGACAGATTCATTAAAATACAAATGGGATACGCCAACTCTTCAGCTGCCTCACATAACAAATTAGGTCTTACCTTATGTTACCAACTTGTATGAACTGCTCAGGAGCTGGGTCCTGTGCATGTATCCTGGTCAGATGCACATGAATAACTGACCAAAGAGGGACAGAGGAGGGGTCTAGTAGGGGCTGGACTTCTTTAGAAGTCACATGTACATCGATGCCTATCAGGTGGCTGGGAGACCCAGTGAGTAAGGTATGGAGTGCCTCAGAGATTTCTCCCCATAATAGAGAATTACACACCTATTAGCCTGATGGCAGTATTGTGCAAAATTGGAGAGAAACTCATTAAAAATAAATTAGAAGAGGATCTTATAAAAAATGGATTATAGGATGGTAAACAGCATGACTTTAAAAAGAACAGAGCAAGTAATACAAATATGCTGTGTTTCTATGAAAAGGTGAATAAAACCATTCATGAAAACACAACTATGGATATTATTTTGTTGGACTTCCAGAAAACATCTGATAAAGTTTCACATAATATACAGTCATAGCCAAAGACATGGTCAGACATTTCTGAAATTTCTGTGAGACTTCTAGAGAAGTCTCCTGCTTTCTATACTTCCACAATAAGAGCAGCAGAGAGAATCTCTTTAGATACATTGCAACATATCTGGAAATATCTGACCATGTCTTTGACTACAACTGTATTGTTAAGAAAATTGAAAGGCTGTAAACCGGATCAAAGAATTATCACCTGAATGCAAAACTGGCTGAGTGATAGAATGCAGACAGTTAGAGTAAAGGGAATTCACTCTGGGGAGGCTGGTGTCACGAGTAGAGATGTTGCAAAGTTTTTATCTGCCAGTGAAATTGTCGAGAATGTGCCAAATTTGCAACGTGAAAAAGTTTGCGGAGCCATCAGCAGAACTGCCAACTTCGCCGGTGGACTGTAAAAAGTATCCACGATTTAAAAAAAAAAAAGCCCCCCCACCCACTGCTGTCAATGGGTTCTACGATGCCGGTTTGTCAACACTTTTGTCGACCGGCATCACCGCGACGGGATTTATGTTGACCGCAAGTTGTGGTCGACATAAATCCCAATGTATCCCAGTCCATTTTTCTATGGGAGGGCTCAGAGTCAGAGTTGATTTGGGGAGGGGTGCAGGACTGGGAGACAGTGTGCCCCTGTCTCAGGTGCACCAACACAGCGACTTGTTGGTGAACTGTCGATTTTGTTGACAGTGATGGGGATCGTTGTGTTGGTGTCACTGTCGAGAAGGTATTCCCTGTCAATGTAGCCCCACTCCACACCCAATAACACAGTTATATGCTCACTCTGCCCCCCCACACATGAACACATTACCCCGCTTGTATGGGCTGGCAGACTGGTGGGGGTAAATCATATCCCTTCCCCCCACCCATGCAGCACCCTTCTCCCACAAAGTCTTATCCACAACCAGCATTCCACATACCCATCCACTCACCCACTCTCCTACTCCCTGGTCCTCACTCCCCACCCATCCCATTGCCACAAATGAAAAATAAAAATAAATGGGTCAGCTCCAGCCCTGGTACCGAACAACAGAGCAGCTGATGCTGCCGACTACCTCCAACTCCAATGTAATGGTGTGAATGAATAATAGTGACATCTTCGCTCCTAGTAAAACCTGATTGGTTGAGATTTCTACCAATCAGGTGTTTACTATGAGTGAGACATCACCATTCATTCACAAAGCCATACTAAGATGGGACAGGGAGTCTCTATGGTTAGGAACAGAGCAGATGCTCTGAAC
This sequence comes from Neoceratodus forsteri, assembly GCA_016271365.2. Taxonomy (NCBI): domain Eukaryota; kingdom Metazoa; phylum Chordata; order Ceratodontiformes; family Ceratodontidae; genus Neoceratodus; species Neoceratodus forsteri. The sequence continues at coordinate 1,072,638,772 of CM057455.1, read as the reverse complement.
CGGCTGATGTTTTTCTATTACAGGTACAACTTTTATGTTATGTAGGCATTGCTAGGGGGAGAAGACATACAGAGGGTACCAGTGGGATGATAGACAGAATCCCTTAGACACAATTCACCTTGTTATTCACCAGGCAAATTGGCCATTCCCCAGATGAATTTGGTTAATCTGCCTGGCCAATAACAAGGCAAAGCGCAGTCCCCAGCTCTGAGAAATTGCTGAAATTCGGGGATTTTTTTCCAAAAGTGAATTTTGGCAACTTCGCACATCTCTAGTCTTGAGTGGTATTCCCCAGGGGTCTGAATTTTTAGTATTTATCAGTGTCCCCAGGGGTCTGTATTTTCAATATTTATCAGTGATATCCATAAGGTTTCTGTGCCTGGATAAATTGTAAAAGCCTGCCCACCCACTCCTTCCACCAGCCTTTCTTAAATACTGAAAAGCCACTGGGGATTGGGTTTGAAGGCTCTGAGGGAGGAGCTTGGGGAGCTGCAAACTGACCTGAGCCCTTGGGGCAGGTCAGGGGGGAGGAAACAAGGAACAGCCATATGAGCTAATTCTTATAAAATGGCAAGAAAAAATCTAGAAATCTCATTGGCCAAGAGACATCAGCTGACTGTACATTAAATCTCTATATACACACAGTCATCTTGGTCCTAAACCGCATCACACAATGAGAAAATCAGTCCTCCTACAACCAGAACTATCTTCCATCAGTCCCTCTGCAACCAGAACTGATCTTCCATCACAAACATGGCTGCTATCTTTACACTGTAAAAACCTTCAACTAGGCCCTAAAAATAAAACTACCTTAAATAAAAAATTTAACAAATTAATTAAATGTTGTTTCCCTGATCATCGCACTCTCCTTACACACATAAACACATTAGAAACATTAAGTATTGTTTATAGTTTTCATTATAACTGTTTTTTTACTAACAGTGAAAAATCTCCCTTCTATCTTTACCTGCTCATCAGGGAAATCTCGTCTGCATGTCCTGACAATTAGATAATTGAGTCACTGGCTCTAAAACAGGCCTTTGTTGTCTGTGTTTACTGTATGTTAGGAAAATAACATTCAACCAGTGGAACTGAGCAGAATTTTGAATCCCTATATTTCATGGTAAACATACCATGATAAACATTTTGGCCCAGATATTCAAACTGCTCCCAAAATGTGCGCAACAGCAGGAGCAAGCACAATTCAATTGCGCATATGCGTAACAGACGCGATATTCAAACATGGAGCAAAACAAATTGCGCAAGCAGCCAACGTCTGAATATCGCACAAACCGCGCCATAGCGCAATCCAGGAAGGGAAGTTGAGCAGGCAGCTGCGCCATAGCGCAACAAGGCTAGCCCAGCTGAGCAGTCCAGAGGTGCCATAGTGCAAGCAGAGCCCCCCCCCAACCCCAGCAGAGCAATGGAACTGCACAACCAGGGAGGCAGGCTGGGGCCCACCGCCAGCCATGCCACACATGGGCACAGGAACACACTGCAGAACCAACAAGACACCTGCACACCCCAAGCACAGCATCACTGGAGGTGGGACGGATGATCCACTGGCCCATGGGGACAGGCCAACAAAGCACAGCAGGGCCATGACGCCCCAGCACAACCACTGGCAGGCTGAGACTGCCACACACAGGGGGTTGACAACCACAGTGCACATCAGCCCCCCGTATGCACAGCACACTCTGCACCATGACCCCAAGACACCACCCATGTGCAGTGACTGGCACTGCAGGAAACACCATTCATCCCCCCCGGCACACGTCAACCTCGTGTAGCAGAGAACCATACAAGCCAGACCCACCCTGTGCAACCAGCAGTGGGCGGCAGCAGATGGCAAGACCAACAGAAAGTCACTACCACACCGGAGACACCTCCCCATGCACACACACGCACAAACACACACACACACGTACCCAGGACCATACCACCCCAGATGGCATGCACACCACTGCAACTGAGCAACCATAGCCAGCTGCAAATCAGAGACCACCACAGTATTCATATCAAAATATATGTATATTAAAAAAATGGAAAGTACAACAAGAACAACAACAAAACTATTTACAAGGGGGGGTAGGGGTACAAGGTAGGGGTGGGCAAGGGGTAGGATGAACAACTTGGAGAGGAAGGCAGGGTGGGAGGGATGGGTGAAGTGGGAAGGGAAGCGGCCCAAGGCCTAGCAGGCTGGTCCTCCGCTGCCTGGTGCCGTCTCACTTGGCTGTGCCTCCTCCATAGCCCATGGCGCTGGATATCTTGGAGGATGTTCCGGTTCTCCAGGGACACCCGGGTCAGCTGGTGCAGTGCCCGCTCAATCCTGCAGAGCACGATGAGGCCTAGGAAAAGGGAACACAGTCAATGGCTGTGACTGATCACAACCCTGAACATCACCCAACCTGCAAGGCATATAGCCCAATGTCCCACACCTGTGATGGTATGCACCCACCCACAGTGACCATGCACATGACAAGCCCAACCAGGCGGCATCAGCTATGTGCACCACTGCACACACACACTGCCCATGTCCATCACAGCACAAACAATGCTGTCAAGTGACGTGGCAATGTGGTGGGATGAAAGTTCCACAGCCATGTGCCCAGTGCATGCATGGACCACCAGTGACACACACACAGACGTGCAGTGACACTGGACAGTGATGAATGTCGCCTGTGTCGTGCATGGCTGGTGGTCATGCCCACCCCCTCCAGCATGCAATAGCATCCATGATGTAATGATACTCACACTCTGCAAGCAGCTGTGGCTGCTGCTGCTGCTGCTGCTGTGGCCCACCCCTCGCAGCACCACCGTCCGCCACCAGGGCCCTGCCATGGCCCTCCTCATCCTGTGCCTGCATCCTCTCTGCTCGGCCTGTGGGAGACAAATGTTGAGAAAAACATCAGTGTGACTCCAAAGCAGACTGCCCCCTGCCCCAGTGAGTGTGCCTGCCCACACAGCCAGACCCATGCATCTCACACCTGCACACACTGACACAGCCAACCATGGCAGAGCCATCACCCATGCACAGCCACCAAAACACACTCACACCCCTACGGAGAATACAGGTGCATAGATGGTACACCCACCTGGCCTAGGCACAACGCCCCTCCTGGCACATGACCGTAGTCTGTCTAGCAAATCCGTCTCCCTCCTGCGGAGGTCACTGTACCTGTGCCGGCACTGCTCGGCAGACCGGCGCTGCCCTGTGACCCCCACCAGATCATTGGCCACCTGCAGCCAGACCTGGGTTCGAGCCATGGTGAGGGGCTCCTCCCCATACAGTGCCCCATAGTGGGGCTCTACCAGGGCCACCAGGTTGGCCACCTCCACTGGGCTCCATTGGGGCGCCCTCCTGCGTGCCATGGTTGGAGTGTTACAGCAGGAAATATGGCACCCTGCAACGTGGCAACCCCATGTGGAAATGTTGCGCAGTAGATCACCATAGGTTCCAATCACGCTGTTCGTACAGCGCCGTCGGTTCACATAGCGCTGTCACCAGACAGCGCAATAGGGCAGTACACATGGCAGCCGAACAGCGCCAGGGGACAAAGGTCGGACACCAGGTCAGGGGTCTATGACGCAAGGCCACGCACAGCGCCATCTGATGTCTACGCATCCTGCACGACTGACCACCTGCGTGCCAGTGCCACAGTGGACTATTGCGCAGTAGTGCCACAGTGCCATATAGTGCCCAGTGCTGTAGCGCCACTGGCACAATGGTGGCCATGACCTGAATTGCTGATCGCGCACAGCACGTCATCAGCGCGGCAGACGTCTGCGTAAGCTACCTGGGCATGCGCAATGCAGTGTACCACACAGTCACAGATCTGCGCCATTTTCTCAGCCGGCTCAACCGTATTGCGAAAAGTGCAATGGCGCGATATTCAGCCGACACATGCAAATCATCTGATCAGCCCATTCAAAGGCGCAGTGGCACGATTTGCATCTCATTACAGTTGCTCCACTCCTAATTTGCATGCATTGCGCTATAAATGTGCGACATTGGGCTGCACTGGCCAGGTTCGGTTAATGCAGGTGAGAGGTGGGTTGCATGCTGTGGGATGTTCTGGACAATGGGCATGGGATAACGCTGTAGACTGCACAGTGACAGGTGTCCACTTCCACCCATACAGATTGCCATGACCGAGCAGAGCCAAGGTGAGGGTGAGGATGGTGGGTGAAGGAGGAAAAGGAGGCCCAACTTCACCACGGCAGAGACTGAGGCCCTCTTCCAGGCCTACCTGGAGGAGGAGTCACTACTGAGTGGATGGTGGGGCACCCCTCAGGCCCATGCGGCTGCATGGGAGGGGGTAGCCTGGGCAGTGAACCTGCATGGAAGCCACCAGCGCTCCATGCAGGAATGCAAAAACAAGATTGGGACAGACCGCAGGAGGGTGAAGGAGAAGGTGGCAGCCCTCAGGGCGGCACGTGCTGGCACTGGCGGGGCCAGCCAGCAGTGGTGGAGCTGACCCGGCTGAGGACTGACTGGCTGCATCAATGCAGTGCAGTGCTATTGAGGGCGTACCAGGAGGTGGATTCCAGACAGGTGGAAGCCCATCACTGCACGGTATGACATGGTGGTGGTGTTGGGGGGGAAGGTTGTTCACATGCACTCACATGTCCTCTCTTTCTGTTACAGATCCTGTTCGTCTTCAGGGGACAGTGGTGGTGGGTCCAGGCAGTGAGGATGACCTGCTGGACATGGAGGAGGGTCTATCCACCTCTGTCACCAGCCAGCATGCACTGCACCAGCATGCACGCTGGGCTGCCAACTCTGGTGTCGGTGAGACGGGTGTGGGGGGTGCTCAGCCTGTGTCTCAGCAGTCTGGCATGCAAGCATGCCAGCACGCTGTGACTGTGGCTGTAGCACGTACCTGCACCATTGATGATGCAAGGACTGCAATGGGCAGTGACATGTGTGTGTCCCATGACGGACACACAGCAGGCCAACACGTGCCCCTGGGCCTTGCTGGTTCCAACTTGTGTGCCAGCATGTCGGCACAGTCCCAGGCTGTGCCTGTCAGCACCGGTGGGGCAGCACCAGTGGCTGTGCAGGTGTCTGGCACTGTTGCAGCCACAGCAGTGGAACGAGTTTTCCCTGGGGCACAGCGGTTGGAGGGGCAGCAGCAGCAGTCACCCACCAGGTCTGGGGGTACAGTGTCCAGCGGTGGCACATGCCCACCGTCCTTTGATACGTCCATTCCTGGTCCTGGCAAACAGCGCCCACCCTCAAGGGGTGTTGAGCATCAGGACCTTCCACACCCTGGGGGACAGAATGCCGTTGTGGCAGAGTACCCATTTGACGAGCACACCCGCCTGCTGCGGGAATCAGTACAGCAGCAAAGGCGGGTTGCAACATCTGTGGAGGCACTGTGTGTGGCTGTGGAGCGGCACAGCAGGGACTGTGCTCTGGACCATGCAGAGATGGTCCATATGCGGATGGATGTGACTGCTGCCATTGACAGGCAGACCCAGGCATTGGTCGCTGTCGTGGCTGCATTGGGCACACATGCAGGTGCTCCTGTACCGCACACCCCACACAGTACACTCTCCACTCCCCGTTCCTGGTGTCATGCGACACCAGGCCTGTCGATGCCGGGTTCTGCTGTGGGCATCCCAAGCACCCCTGGTGCAGGTATGTTTGGCATCCTACAGACCCCCTGCGGACAAGGTATGATACGGCGCAGTGGGACCCCTGGTGGTCCATCGGTGCCACCCCATGTGGCCCCTGCTCAGCCTGCCAGTGCTGTTGGGTCATGGCGGGGCCGCCCACGCATCTGCGGTGGCTGTGGAATGGTGTAACATGACTGACCTGTCTCCCAGTGCGGGCCCTGTCTGCTGCTGCCCTGTGTGCACTGTGCGTCATGGTGGGCAGTGCACTGGTGTGTGCCCTGCCCATCACGCCGACATGTGGACCACCTGCACACCATCCCGACTGCTGTCCACAGGTGCATGTGCATGATGATGCCTGCATTGTACTGTACACCAAGGTGCAAGGGTGCCCAGCATCTGACACACGTGCTTGGACAGTACAGGTGGTGGGTGTGGTTTGTGGATCTGTGTGTTTGCCATGTCTGGTCCTGCTCTGCTGTGCACCTGCCCATGTACGCTTTGTGCCTGGTGTGTTTGTGTGTGTGTGTGTGTGTGTGTGTGTGTGTGTGTCCATATGACTGTTCGCCCCTTCCTGATGGTGTGTTTGTGTGCCTGGTCCCTTCCACCCCCCTTGCCGTCATGCACCCCTGGTGTGTTACTCTGTGTGCCTGTGGGTTGCGCCAGGACAGTGTTGTTTGCACATGGCCCCTTGACTTACCTGTGTTGTGCATAATGCTCCTCCGTGATGGTGTCCCGGTGCAGCTGGGCCTGCCGGATCAGTCGGGGGTCCCGCCGTCCAAGGGGGGGCTGCTCATCACCATCAACACCGGTGCCACTGGCATCCCCATCGCTGTCCCCCTCTTCAACCTGTATGGCTATCCCACAGTCATTGGCCATGTTGTGCAGGATACAACAGGCCAGGAATATCCCACAAGCCTTTGAGGGGCTGTAATGTAGGGCACCGGCGGAGGTGTCTAGGCATCGGAAGCATGCCTTGAGCATCCCAAACACCCGCTCAATGATGTTGCGTGTGGCGGCATGTGCCTCATTATAGCATTGCTGCGATGGGGTCATGGGGCGCCAGTACAGTGTGAGCAGCCAGGGAAGGAGTGGGTATCTGCTGTCACCTGTGTGGAGATAGTGGAGATCAGTCTCATGTTCAGGTCCATATTGCCCATATCCCTGTGTGCCACTACCATGGCACCTGTGGCATTCCCACCCTTGCCCCGAGTTTGCATTTCCTACATGTGCACTGACCCACTAGATGGCCTGTGGGGATGTCCCCACTCTTGAATCGATGGCACAGTGTGGACTGATGCCATATAAGGGCATCATGTGCTCCGCCGGGGTGTGTGGCACAGACATTGATTATACGCCCTGTGGCATCACACACCACCTGGCAGTTGACACTGGGGAAGCCCTTTCTATTTCTATATGCGGCCCCATCGGGCCAGGTGGCATGCTAATGGCCACATGGGTGCAGTCTATGGCCCCTAGCACGCCAGGCATATGTGCTACCCTGTGGAACGCCTGCATGTCTGCTGTACGCTCTGCCGTGGTGCTGGGGAAATGGATGTGCTCCGCAGCATGTGGCAACAGTGTGCTGAGGAATTGGGTGAGGATGCATGACGTGGCCAACTGTGTGATGCCTGTGGTGTCCCCTGTTGGCCTCTGAAGGTGCCCGTGGCGAGTAGGCACATGCAGGCTGTCACCTTGGTCTCCACTGACAGAGCATGACTCCGTCGTGAGGGTTCTTGCATCACATCACTGCACAGCTCACAGAGCCACCTCAGTATTGCCCTGTTCAGGTGGTACCGGCCCACGATCTCTACATCTGTGTACAACTCAAAGCTGATGCGGGCACGGTACTGCCTGTTGGGGGCGTACCGCCGACGGGCCCATCCACGGCCACGTCCCCCTGCACCTTACATTCTCACCCCCCTCATTACAGCTTCCATGTGAAGCTGCCACTGTCCATCTCCTGGCTTGTGCCCCCGGCTGATGTTGCTCTGTTACCCCGCTGTCCTGACTGCTACTTCCACTGCACGGGAACCCCCGCTGGCCTCTGCAGCCTATGGCCCACACTGCTTCCTTGCCTGCCCTGGCCTGTCACTGTCTGTCTTTCTCTCTCTCTTCCCACTTGGCATCCCTGTGGCGTTCTTGCACCTCTTCTTTGAGCCTTTTTATTTTGGCTCATTTCCGCTGGGGCGCAACTTCCGGTTGTTCCGCTGTTGCGCATTGCGCAACTCTTTGGATATCGCAATGCGCTCTTTATGCATGGATCCACCCCCTTCGGTTGTGCATGCCGTCATTTGCATTGCGCTGTTGCTCAGCATGTTTTCGGTGGCGCAACTGCCTCCTGCTGAATATCGCAGAATGGCGCACTTTTGGACTTGCGCAGGTGCAACCCTATTGCGCATGGCGCAACCCTTTTGAATATCCCACCCTTTATGTCTTGAATTAGACAAAAAACAGAAAAAAAAAACAGGATGAAGATAGTAGGCAATACAGTAATACTTTATAAATGAAGAGAAAAGGTGGGAAAACATGAATCTATGTGATAACGGCGATTGCAGAATAGCGATCGCCGTTAGGGCGAATGGAAATTGCTGAAAAAATATGTGAGAGATGCAGTCCCTGACACACAGCAAAAGGGTGCCGGGACTTAGATTTCAATTGTAAATTTGGGGAGCTGTGTTCTGACAACTTTCTGCACCCCCCTACTTAAGGATTCTCAACTTCAGGGGGTGCATGTTGGGAGAAAAAATATTCAGGCCGGTGCAACAAAGGCATCTGTGCCTGGACCCAAACCCAGTATCATTCAGACCCCAGCCCTGAGCCCACCCACCATGCCATGGGAGCAGCTCGGCAGCTCGCCATGGCGCCACCCTCACAATCCCTCCCTCTCTCCCCTCCCACCCCACGCTCAGCATGCTCACTCCCCCCGCATGCATATACATGTAGTGAAAGGATGTTGCTATATTCATGCACCCCCTCATCCGGTCACCCTCCATCCCTCATCGTTGTGATGTGAGGTGCCATGACTGAGTCACCGTTTTGGTAGGTGCTCAGTCGTGGTCGCTGAACTCACAGGACATCAGAAAACACAGTTACATAGGCAGAGGCAGACCCAAACTGTTCAAATACATTGTTGGTGTTTATAAAAGCATGTACATTTGAATCATACATAGATGTTTTCAGGTGAAATCTAGCCCCCCTCCCTTCCCCACCAAAAAAGGCAACCTGGTAGGTTCAAGGTTTTTTTTTTTCTTACTAACCTTTCACCTCAATCCTACAGCAGTTTTCCTTTTATGTACTAGACCACAGCACAAAAGTAAAAAACCAAAATAAAGAGAAGATTGCCTTCAATGAAACTATATAACTACAGTGTGATGAAAATTAAGTTTTAAACACTGCTTATGTTTTACAAATTTACAGATGTTACAGTGTATTTATATGATAAAATTTACATGTTAGAGAAAATATTTTTCAAACAACTCTACCAATAAATACTTTACTGAAAAGTACTGTGCTAGTTAACCTATTGCTGAGATATGCTATTTTATGCATTATTAGGGACTACTTTTTCAGTTTTTAGATGTTTTAGAGGTAATGTATTGTACATTTTTTTGAACATAGTAAATAAGTTTTAATCCCTATCAGAGTAAATCAAACTAATTCTTTTATGATGGTGGCTCATTTTATAAGTGTGATAAGCCACTCCAGGGTGTGCATTAAAGGATTTTTAAAGCACTTCCCAGGGCATAAGGACACTCAGCCTTTGGCCTCGTGCTGTTAATGCACAACCTGTTGTAGATATATGTATGTTATATATATATATATATATATATATATATACACACATATTAAGAAATTACAGAATAAATCTACTGTTCTGATTGTATAAAACATATCACATGACCGTGCATATATCAGAGTGCAATAGCACACCTGCATTTTCACCCCTGTCCAAAACAATTTTGCTCTTTTATAAGATAGATAACCTACTCTAGGGTGTGCAGTCACACTCTGATATATGCATGCCTTGGGTGGTTTACGCACCAAGGTGTGCGTGCGTATATCAGAGCATGACCACACACCCTAGAGTGGGTTATCTATTACGTAACTTATGAGTAGGACTGTGGTGTACAGTTAGTACTGTAGATGTTATGAGTAGGATTGTGGTTTCCAGTTATTACTTTAGTTGACTGTCTTAGGCTGCATGCACGGGCATTTGGTATTACAATTTCAATTAGAGGCTGTGCTAGGATTAGTTAATTCTACTTGCTGTGGAGAGAGTTAGTGTGGAGAAGATTTTTGTAAGTTTTGCTATTGTATTTTTTATTTAACTTTAAGGTGTCAGTTGCTGTGGTTTTTGAATTAAGCTTAAAGTTTTCTGTGGCTGTGTCTTTTGAATTAAGCTTAAAGGTTTCTGTGGCTGTGTTTTTTGAATTAAGCTCAAAGGGGGGCACAATAGCCCCACTTAAAGCTGGGGGAGGGGCCTAAAGTGGACCTGGGGCATTCATCTAATTTCTGGACTATATGTGTTTGTGAGACTTGGGACCACTATTGGTGGTTTGTAATTGTGTTCGTAAACAACTGCAATAAGTATAGAGAAACTGTATTTCACTGTCCTGTATAGGTAGTGTGAACCATGGGTAGGATTGTGGGGTGCACTGGTTGTGGGGCAGCAGTGTGGATGAACATACTGTGGAGGCTGGGAGGTTACTCAATGTGCCACAAGATAAGGAGGCTCAAAGAAGAGGTTCAGTGGCTTGGCAGGGAACTGGGGAGGTGGACGAGGGAGGGGACAGTTGCACTGGTATAAGGGCTGGCATCTGAGAGTATTGGGGGGACACCACAGAGAAGGAACAGTGGGTCAAGGGAGGGGTCAGGGGGAGGAGGAAAACTAGATAGGAAGCCAGCTGATGAAGGGTGGAGTCTAGTAGGGCCTAGCAAAAGAGGAGCAGCAGTAGGCAGGAGGGAGGAGAAAACACATAGTAATGCAAAGAGGGTGGGGAACATGTTTGCTGTACTAGTGACACATGGGGAAGAGGAGGATGCAGGAAGAGATTGCACAAGGGAAAGTACTCACGAAAAGGAGGGAGTGAGGGGAATTACTAGTGGAGAGACTGAGCATGGCATTGCAGGAGAGGGATAATACTTGGAGAGGTGAGGAGGGAGAGGGATGTTGGCAGTCAAACAAGAGAAGGGGGAAGGGTCTCAATTGAGAGGGGCTGGGGGAAAGATACTGAGGAAAATGGTAAAAGCACCATCTTGAGTGGCCCCGGGAATGAGAACCTTGGTGGGGGTTGGCGACGGGCACAAGGAAAGAGATGGGGGTGTACTGGTGTTGTGGGACTCCATACTCAAGGGGATCAGATGGGGCAGCAAGGGGGAGAGGCACAGTCAGATATGGGTGGGATCCATACTGGGATCAAAGGCAGACAAGGCAGGGCAGGCAATCTTAATCTGCGCAAGGAGGGGTAGGAGGAAATCACACATACTGGTACATGTGGGGACAAACAACCTAGCAGGGGAAATGGTGGTGGAAACAAGGGAGAGGTTTGAGGAAGTGGGAAGGTTGTGCGAGGAGACTGGGGAGTCTGTGGCCTTCTTAGAGGTGCTCCCAGTACCCTGCACAAGCATAGTGAGAAAGGAGAGGATTGTAGAGTTCAACGCATGGTTGGTAGAATGGTGTTGAACTAAGGGGTATGGGTTTGTGGGTGGCTGGGGCAGTACCTGGGATAAAAACAATCTGTTTGCAAGGGATAGACTGCACCTGAGAAGGGAGGGGAAGGAAGTAATAAAGCAAAGACTGGGGAGGTATATTGTGACAAAGGTTGATTTAAACTAGTTAGGGGGGGTGGCAAGTGGACAGCAGGTAGGCAGGGATCCGATAGAGCTGAATCACAGCCTACCTCTCAGGCTAGCAGGGAAAGATTTGGGGTGGTCAAAAAGGGAGGGAGTAGAAGGGAGGAGATGGAGGATTATGAAGGGAAGGGGGCAGGATGGAGGGTGGTCTTGCTGAACGACAGAAGCTTAGGCAAGAAATCAGCTAAGCTACAGGCACTCTTGGCAGTGTGGAGGGTGGATATTGCGGCTGTCATGGAAAGTGGGCAACCGAGCACCAGGACTGGGATCTGGCAATCCCAGGGTACAAATTATACAGAAAGGACCATGGGGGTGGAGGGTGGGGTGGCAGTCTATGTGAGGGATGGGATCAAATGCACAAGGGATGAGGGGGAGGAAAGGAGAACAGAGGCAATCTGGCTGCAGCTCCTAGACTCAAGGGGTAGGAAACTGAGGTTTGGAGTGGTATACAGGCCTCCATCCTAGTCTGAGGATCTTGACAGGGAATTAGTGGGACAAATCAAAAAGGTATGTAGAAAAGGGAAGGTGGTCATCGTGGGGGATTTCAACTTGCCGGGGGTTGACTGGTGCATTCCAGTCACCTCCAGTGCTAGGGAGCAAGTGCTCCTGGACGCAATCAAAGATGGTCTCCTGTTGCAGTTGGTCAGTGGACCTACTAGGCTAAAGAACACTTTAGATCTGGCATTGTCAAGTAGGGAGGCAGTAAGGGAAATAAGGGTGGAGGACTCACTTGTCACCAGCGATCACCAAACGGTGTGGTTTAATATCATGATGTGTAGGGAGCCAGAGAACTCAGTAGCCCAGGTGGTAAACTTCAGAGGGGCAGACTTTGAGAGGATGTGGGAAACTGGAGGGCATAAGGCAGGAGCTGGACACGGAGCAGAAATGGGATATTATTAAATGGGGGATTACAGAGGCAACGGAAGCCTACGCCAAGACACAGAGTTAGAGTAGTAGAGCAAGGAAACCAGGCTGTTGAACAGCAAGGTAGTGGAGGTGGTGAGGGCAAAACGAGAGATGCACCAGAAGTATAGGAAGACAGGGAAACATAGAAACATAGAAGCTGACAGCAGATAAGGACCGGAAGGCTCATCCAGTCTTCCCATTTCTTTTTCTATCTTATAAATGTGCCATCGGCCTTTGCTCTGTCAATGGCCTATCTATTCATTCTCATCTGTATTGCTCCCTTATGCCTACCCATGCCTGTTTGAAGCCTGCACTGTATTCATATCCACCACTTCCTGAGGTAGGCCGTTCCATGCATCCACCACCCTTTCTGTGAAAAAAAACTTCCTCACATTACCCCTTAATCGGCCTCCCTCCAATCTCATGCTTTGTTATCTTGTCCTGCTATTTTTCTTATATTGAAACATGTTAGACTCTTTCACCTTGTTAATGCCCTTAAGGTTTTGAATGTTTCAATCATATCACCTCTCTCCCTCCTTTGCTCTAGGGTATACATATGGATACATATTGAGGAAGGGGACAAGGAGGAGTATGCAAGATGGTCCAAGGTGGTGACCAGAAAAGTGAAAGAAGTCAAGGCCCAGAGGGAGCTGAGATTAGTGCAGGGAATTAAGGGAGAGGGGGAACCTTTTCAGGTACATCAGGGAAAAAAGGAAGTGCAAGGAGACAACAGTGAGGATAAAAAAGCATGGGGAGTGGATGGAAAAGGGGGAGGAACAGGCAGAAGCACTGAATGAATACTTTTACTCGGGGGACTGCTACTATCATGGGCTGGGAGGGTGGGGACGGGGGAGAGGAAGCAAAAAATGGAAGGATTGAGTGAGGTAGAGTCCTAGAGGGACTGAGGGCATTGAGGGTAGACAAGGCACCAGGGCCAGATGGTGTCCACCCCAGGATTCTGAGGGAGATGGCAGAGGTGTTGGTGGAGTCACTGGTGGATCTGTACAGCACCTCACTGGAGTCGGGATGTGTGCCACTGGACTGGAGGATGACACATGTAGTGTGGTTGCACAAGAGCGGACCAAGGGATGAACCAGGTAATTATCATCCAGTAAGTCTCACCTCCATGGTGTGCAAACTCATGGAAACGATATTAAAGGAAAGACTGGTGTCATACCTGGAGGACAATGGTCTTCAGGATGTGAGGGAGCAGGGGTTCATTTTGGGGAAGTCCTGTGAAACCAACCTGATACAATATTATGAATGGGTGACAGGTGAGTTGGATAAGGGTCATGCGGTGGATGTTCTTTACTTGGACTTCAGCAAGACCTTTGATTCGGTGCCACATGGGTGGCTTGGGGGGAAGCTAACTGGTGTAGGGGTAGGGGAAAAAATGATGAACTGGATTACAAGCTGGCTGAGTGGGAGGCTACAATGGGTGGTGGTGGTAGGAAAGCTCTCAACTCTGAAGCTGGTGATGAGCGGGGTACCACAGGGCTCTGTGCTGGGACCAGTATTATTTTGGCTCTTCATATCAGACATTGTGCATGGGGTGGTGAGCAAGGTAAGTCTGTTCACAGACGACATCAGAATGGGAGCAGTGGTGGATGGAGAGGAGGGATGGAAGCAGCTGCAGGGGGACCTAAGCAAGCTAGAGGAGTGGGCAAAGAGGTGATAGCTGGGGTTCAGTGCAAAGAAGTGTAAGGTTATGCACTTCGGGGTATAAGAACCCAAGGATAGAATACTGGCTGGGTGGGGATTAAGCTGGGGATCACTGAGAAGGAGAAGGACCTTGGGGTAATGGTAACAGGGACCATGAATAATACTGTCCAGTGCAGGAGAGCGGCTGCAAAAGCAAACAAAATGCTGGGGTGCATAGTGAGGGGGGTTTCATCCAGGCAAAGAGAGGGGATCTTGCTCCTCTGCAAGTCACTGGTAAGGCTGCACTTGGAGTATTTTGTGCAGTTTTGGAGGCCGTACCTGAGGCGTGATATCAGGCTGCTGGAGAGGGTGCAGAGGAGGGTAACAAAGATGATATGTGGAATGGAGGGGTGAGATTATGAGAGCAGGCTGGGAGACCTGAATATGTACACCCTGGAGAATAGAAGGGACAGGGGGAACATGATAGACATTCAAGTACCTGAGGGGAATCAATATGGAGCAGATGGGGTCTTTAAGCTAAGGAGGGGGAGTGACATCAGGGAGCTCGGGCTAAGAATAGAGGGGAGAAGATTTAGGAGGGAAATGAAGAGAACTATTCCTTGACTATTCATTCTGAAGAGCGGAGCTTTTAGAACACTTATTGTACAGTCATTTAAGTTAATTGTTATTTTAAGTTTGTGTTTTGGGGTTGGGGTATTTATGTTGCTGGGTATTTAAACTTATTTAAAATGGGTAAAAATCACTGTTCTAGAGGAGCTATTCTGTAGAGTGGGAAAGTTTTAATTTTTTATTTGTTCTAGGTTTTTGTTTCATTTATTATTTACTAAGTTGGGTGGTGGGGAATTTTTGTCTGTGTTTCGTGTTTTTGATTGTTGGTTAGCCTGTGGAATGTGTATGTTTTCCCCCCTGGTTGTCCTCTGCTGTCTGCGCCCTCCACCTATTTCCCCACCCACTTTTGACATTTTCTACATACCAGCACTGTCGAGCACTGGGTATTGTGCGTAGGATGGAGGGTGGAGCGGGGGGTGTGGACATCGGAGGATGAATGAGCAGATCTCTCACATCAGGGCTGTTAGATCTAGAAGACACCCTGGGGCAAAATGGAGCCTGAAATGTGGTGCCCCATGTCTAGTCCCCGTACCCAAGGGGACTATACATTTTTTGGTGGGCAAGTAACCAGGGCGACTCTTGAAACCCATCCAACTCGAGTGGTGTTATGCAATGCCAAAACTATTAAGAATAAGACTGCAATTATTGCAGATCTTGTTGGAACAACTAATCTGACATGCATCACCGAGACCTGGCTAGTTGAAAACGCTGGCCCTATGCTTGAAGCAGCCATTCCGACTGGTTACTCGGTGATACACCACTCGAGATTGGACCGCGGGGGGGGGAGGTAGCGGTCTGTTTCAAGACCAAGTTGGGCCTCACAAGTGTACCAGTAGAAGAGGCTGATCTTTTGAGTCTACTGTGGTAGCAGGTGTGTGTTGTAGGATAGCTCTCGTCTACCGTCCACCCGGGTACAAAAAGCGCTTCTTAAAGGAAGTAGCAGATTTCATCATCGACATGATGTTGGAGTCACCCAGATTGGTGGTTCTGGGTAACTTCAATGCCTGGGTCGATGATGAACTCTCACTTTCTGGACAGCACTTCCTCCAGTTGATGACATCTCTGGGCCTTACACAAATTGTTACCACTGCTACCCATAATCACGGTCACTCCTTGGATTTGGTGTTCCTTCTGGGGATTGAGGCCTCCAGGGTGTGGAACCAGTAGGCTGGTCCGATCATTACACTGTGAGGTTCAACTTTTGCACCCCCCTTAGTAGGCCTGCACTTGTAGAAATGGTCAGTTATCACCCTTTGCGGGATGTGAGCCCTGAAGGCCTAGCCGAGTTTCCTGAGGTCAGCTCGGGCCCAGAGACCTTAGTCTTAGCCTATAATAAGTCTATCTCTACGGCTCTGGACTTGATTGCTCCTGTCATGTTCGTCCTCTCCCACTTCGCCTTTGGGCCTGCTGGTTTGATGGGTCTTTGAGGGAGTTGCGGCAATTAGAACGAAGATTAGAGTGGTGCTGGTGGAAATCTGCCCTAGATGCTGACTGCCTTAGATTGGTAGAGCATTATCAGGCCTACCAATCAGTGTCCTCCCATAAGAAGGCAGAGTTCCTGTCCGGGGAGATTGTTGCCACTCAGAATCGACCAGCACAACTCTTCCAAACTGTGGACAGGTTGTGCAACCCAGCCTGTCTGCAGCTTCGAAGAACTTTTTCGCAAATGGCGTGCAATGAGCTAGCTTGATTCTTTGCGAATAAGGTGGCTGACATCAGGTCAGAGATCCTCCTTTTTTTTTTGCAATTTAATTTTTATTACAGCATTTTAACATGAAAATACATCTAAATCACATAAGGCGGGGTTAAAAAAAAAAAAAGACATGTTTCAATAATACATGATGCAGTACAATCTGTAAACCCCATAATAGGAGAGCATACATGGACTAACCAGGGGGAAATTCCCCCTTATCCTATCCAAATTCCCAACCCTCACCCCTCTCCCCCTTTACATAGGCCCGGACTGTACAATCATCCTAGAAAATTAATGTATAAGCAACATCAATTGCTAACCTTATTCAGGTTATGCTAATGACAAGAGAACGAGTCAAAAGTGGAGCCCAGATTTTGTTAAAGTCGGCCAATCTATTGTGGAGACTGGCAATCATCTTTTCTAACCTAATGTTACCTAATAATTCTGCCAGCCATTCCATATATGAAATAGCAGTGTCATCCTTCCAATGGCGAAGCACAAGTCTTTTAACAGACATGGATATAAGAGCCATGTGGTATTTTTGTATTTTGACTGGGATTACTATGAAATTCCCTAGTAAACATTTATCGATTGTTAATAGGTCGTCAAGACCTAGCAGAGGGTCTGTTCTTTGTTTGATCTGTGACCATAGGGGGGCTACTTTGGAACATTGCCAGAATATATGCACTAAGTTGCCTTCCTCCTGGCCACACCTCCAACAGGTAGCGTCGTAATCCTTAGAAAACTGCGATATCTTCTGAGGTGTAAAATACAAATTGTGCAAGATGCGTAATTGCACAAGTCGCAGCCTATCCTGGGTAATATACATGTGGCATCCGCGCCAAAGCAATTCCCAATTAATGGATACATCCAGCAGCAATTTATCCCAACATTCTGGAGGTCTGATGGGTTTGGGATATGTTTTATTATAGAGAATCTTGTAAATTTTGGAAACCGCATGAGGGCGGTTAACAAGTTGGGTCAAATCCTCCATCAGAAGGGCAAACTCTGACTGTGGGGAATTGTTCCCTAGTGCAGCCATGAGAGTGTGTCTCAGTTGAAACACTTTAAATATACATGCAGTAGGCAGCTCAAATTTTTTTAGGATATCCATGGATAGGATCCATTTTCGATCCGCATCCATCCAAAACTCACCGAGCTTAGTTCCTCTGAGCTGCGGTAACCATCGAGGGGAGATAACGTTTCCCTCTAACTTGATATTTGGATTACCCACTAGGGGTTGCTCTAAATCAAATTTGGGGTTATACTTAATAACAGAACAAAATTGGAGATGAACTCTAACGGATGTAGCGATCGGAGAGTCCTGTGAGGTTTAGGAAGAGACTTGGGTTGCACGAAAAGGAGAGCTGAGGGGGACAGATTATGGTGACGGATTAATGCAGATTCTATTTGGAACCAGAGTGGTACATATTTCTCAGGGTTGTTGGGATTACTTGGGGTAAGCCACTTCAAATATTTGCTCATGTGACTGGCCCAGTAATAGAAACTAACATGTGGAACTCTTAAGCCACCTTTAAACTTAGGGGCAGCCAACTTGTGAAATGCAAACCTGTGCCCTTTGCCTGCCCAGATAAAATTGGTAAAAATGGTATGTAGTTTTTTAAACCATGTGAGGGGCAGCCAAACATTTAGGAGATTAAGTGGATAAAATATCCGTGGAAAAATATTCATTTTAATGAGACTTATCCTGCCCCAAATCGTTAAAGGTAAAAGAGACCACCTTTTTAGATCTTGAATAATAATGTTTAAAAGAGAGTCCAGATTATGTTTGCACGTAAGAGTTCTATTCCTCACCAGAGTGATCCCGAGATATTTTAATGATTTCCCCTGCCAAGGTAAACTGAGAGATATAATCTCTTTCCTTGCTACTCTATAGTTAAGTGGAAATACCATCGTTTTACCCAAATTTAGTCTGTAATTTGAGCACTTACTATACATCTCAATTACCTCTAAAAGACGAGGTATAGTTTTGTTGGGGTGAGAAGTACATAGGAGCAAATCATCTGCATAGGCTAATGCCTTGATATTAAACTTCTGAACTGGAATTCCGCCAATGTCGGGATCTTTCACAATTCTTCGGATCAGAGGCTCCAAATATAAATTAAAAAGCAAAGGGGATAATGGGCATCCTTGCCTCGTGCCAGATAATCCCGGAAATCTGTCTGAACTGTATCCGTTGCATAGTACACTAGCAGTTGGGAATCGATAAAGAGCTTGAATCCAATTTTGGAATTCTAAGGGTATTCCAAAGGCCTGCAGTGTACAGAAGAGAAAACTCCAATCCACTCTATCAAATGCCTTCTCGGCGTCCAGAGAAACAAGTGCAGCGGGATAATCTGGATCTCTGGTCACCGAGAAGACATGTTCCAGAGTTCGAATGTGATCGCTGGCAAGTCTGCCCTTCATAAAACCCACCTGTTCCTGTTCCTGTTACTTAATATTTTGAGATCTTGATTAAGCAGAGAAATTGGTCTGTAGCTAGCAACATCTTCTGGGGGTTTACCTGGTTTTAAAATAAGCACAATGATGGCCTCAAATAGTGTGGTGTCTGTTCTTTTTGCATCTAAAATCTGCTGGAACAAAGGTAAAAGTAAAGAAATTATACTTTTCGCAAATACTTTATAAAAATTAGGGGAGAATCCGTCCGGACCTGGTGTTTTATCATTGGGAAGACTATCAATTACCTCAAGGATTTCTATTTCAGCTAGGGGCGCGCACAATACTGCAGCCTGCTCAGTTTCAAGAGTAGGGAGAAGAGAATCTTGAAGATATTGGTCTAGCTCATGTCGCAGGGGTGGTGTCATCGGCGAATACAGAGCCTGATAGAATTTCTGAAATTCAGCTGCAATCTCCCTTGAGTCAACAACCAAAGATCCCTTATGCGAGCGTATAGCCGCTATGAAGTTGGCGGTTTCCTGCTATTTAATACGGGCAGCAAGGAGATGTCCTGCCTTTTCCCCTTGGTCGATACCAGTAGCTTTAGCTTTCAATATCAGATACTCGGCTTTCTCTCTAAGTAGTTCCATATAGGAACTTTTCAGTTTGACCAGCTCGAGTAAAGTTTGTTCAGGCGTGGAAGGGGAAAGATTAGCCTCTCTGTCTCTGATCTGGATGAGAAGTTCCTTTAGCTCATTTTCCTTAAGTCTTTTTTCCCTTGAGGCCACTTCAATGAATACACCCCTTAAAAAGGCTTTAAATGCTCCCCACTCTATGTCCGCTTTCTTTGTGGAATTAAAATTACTTGCTATATATTGGGAGATCTGAGAGTTAATGTAATCTACTATTGTAGGATCCTTTAGAAGCTGGTTATTCAGCTTCCAACGACCTCTTCTCTCAGAAATGCCAGCAAAAGTAAACTGACATGTTACAATAGAATGATCTGACGGTGGACCTGATTGGATCGCAGCATTTATAACCCCTCCTATTAAACCGTGCGATATTAATAAATAATCAATTCTCGAGGAAGTTTTATGTACTGGAGAGGTAAATGTAAAACCTTTCTCGTTAGGGTGTAATACTCGGCAAATGTCACAAAGATCTAAGTCATCCATTAATTCCCTTAAGGCTCTTTGTGCTGGTGTTAATCCTTTAAATTGATAACCCGTTCGGTCTACGTTTGGGTCAAAGACAACATTTAAATCACCCCCTAAAATTATCGGGATCTTGTTGAAGGAACTGAGTTTGGCTATCAGTTCCATAAAAAAATCTGGGGAATCCACGTTTGGGCCATAAACACTTCCCAATAAGATCTCTAAATTGTAAAGTCTACCCTGGACCAAAACAAATCTGCCGTGATTGTCTCTGATAATTTTGTTTGACACAAAAGGAGTTTTGTTTCTTATCAGAATCATGACCCCACAGCTCTGCCTTGTACCCTGCGCCGCGAAAACTTGCCCGACTTGTTGTTTTCTCATATTCAACTCTTCCGTAATCAGAAGATGAGACTCTTGAATGAATGTGATATCAGACCTCAGAAGTTGTAAATGCTTGCATACCTGATATTGTTTAAATTTTTGTCTCAGACCTTTGACAAGTGGAAATTATTAAATTATTCGCCATCAAGGAAAGATGATTCAATGCAATAACCTGTACTCCAAAATACTAGTTGTACTCTGACCTCCACTAAACTGGGCACAAATTTGACATTTTGATTTGGGCCTGACCCACCCTCTTTCCCTCCCACCCTCCAATACTATTCTATACCCATTAAAGAAGTTAACACCAGAAACCCAAATACCCTCCCTCCCTCCCCCCTCCTATTAGAACTACGGTCTGTGAACCACAGGACCGTGTACTATACACCTCTCACTCTCAGCCCGCCCTTCCCACCATCCCAACTCATTATGAAGTAGCGGCACATGAAAGAACAAACAAGTTTTCCAAACTATGATATTCTATGGTCTACATTAAACTTCTGCCCCTAAATAAACTTTATTTTGTTGCGTCAAATCATCCTAAGCAGTAGTATTAGAATAAACAAACGCCTATACGATACAAGGGAGCAAATAATTCCCTTAATTCCCAACGGTATATAATTTCAAATCGACCCCACAAATATGGTTATTGAATACCTAATCATTATAAAAGAATAACAGGATCAACGATATAGATGCCGAAGCCAACAACCAACTTAAGGGATGCGCTTCGAACTTCCACATTCTTTTCCCTGGGACTGGAACAATAGTGTCAAAAGTGAGAAAACCCACATAATAACAGCAAGCTGTAATTATTAAAAGTTAGATAATTCAACTGAGGATAGCAGTTATATTTCAGTGTCGTCCATATCTGGCGACTGACTGGGAATAGCGCCCTGGGGGTCGATTTTCCTCTCGATCTTCGTTCATGAGGCACCCAGAAACGAGACAACACATTGTGGAAAGGCGAAGCCTCCAATCGATAGCTGTCCGACAACTCCTGGATGCTCGATCCATCAGAATACCTGAAAAAAGAGAAAAAAAAAAAAAGGAGGAGAGAGGGAGAAGGGGAAGGGGTGAGGAGGGAAAGGAGGGAGGTAAAGGAGAAAATGGGAGGAGAGAGAAGAGGGAGGGGCTAAACTATTCAGAGTCCTAGGACCTCTGGCACGTTGCTGTGGGGAGTTCAATGATGGTTTGAATCCGCTGCTGGAGCTCCAGTGGAAAATCGGATTCAGAAGGTACAGCGCTCCAATTCTCACGACTGTAAAAGTCTTGTATATCCCCTGAGCAATGACATCCCAAAAATCTAGGAGAGGTATTCTGGGAAAGCAACACAATGCCAAAACATGTTGGGAGGCATATTCATCAGACACCTAGGAGTCTATTGATGAACAGGACAGTTAGTACGCCTTCCTTTATCTAAATTGATATTACAGCCTGCGGGGACTTCTAATGTATACCAGTCTTGACGCTGCAGAGTTAGAGAAAGACTTTAGATGAGGAATATAAGACATCAGCAAGATGCTGTTTGTAGTATAGCCTCTCTATTCGGTGTTCAAGAATCTTTAAATAAATTCGAAAGGCATTTTAAGCCCCTTCTTGGCAGAATCAATGTCCTCAAATGATGTCCACGACCCTGAGATCATGACACCAAGCTTGGCTGGGTAGGACATGTGAAATTTAACACTAGCAGCGATTAGTTTCGAGACCAGGGGGTGGAACTGGGCCCTTCTTTGCCTAATCGAAAGAGGGAGATCTTGCACAATTCTAATTTTGTTGTCTTCCCATCGTATTTCTTTAAGCTCTTTCAACTTAGCGAACATATGTTGGCGTTCCAAGTAGTTTAAAAACTTAATAATCAGTGGGCGAGGAGGAGCTCCAGACTATGGCTTGGGATGGAGAGCTCGATGTGCCCGTTCGATAACATAAGTCGGGCTGAAAGGCAAAGGCCCAGCTAGTTTTTCAATCAACTTCTGAATAAAGCTGATCGTTTCTGCCCCTTCAGCCCCCTTCGGAATACCAATAAATACCACGTTATTCCGGCGACTGCGGCCTTCCAAATCCTCAATTTTCATTTCCATTTTGGCTATCTTTTGTCTGATCGCAGTGACTTCGGGCTCTAGCTTGTCGGTTCTTCTCTCCAACGAGCTGATCCTCGCATTGTCGTTGGTAACTTTCTGTTGTAAATCCTCCATCGCATGCGTGAGTGATTTTAATTCAGCTGTCATCGCAATAATGTTTTCTTTAAATGGAGAGAACTCCTGCAGAAACCTGTGCAATGTGAGCGGTTGCTGATCTTCCGAGACAGCCTCCAATGTCGGGACGTCTTCACCCTCTGAAGCCCTGGCTTTTTTTGAGGCCTTTTCCGGTGTTGAAGGCGGAGTGTGTTTAGCAACACTTTTTTTTGCTAGCATCGCTATGGCTGACCTTTAACCGCTACTTTTAATGTACAGCCTTCCCCTAAGCACAATCGAAATCCGTATATTAGGCAGTTCGTCTAAAATCTCTCGATTATAGCCAGTTTGGTGGGTCAGGGAGCCAGAGCACTGGAGGAGAGCTGCTTTCAGGGCAACTGCATCACGTGACCATCGGGTCAGAGATCCTCCTGACCCGCTCTGTTGGGGATGCTGTTGGTCAGTGCACGGTCACTACACCTCGGGTTTCCTGGAGTACCTTTGACCTGCCATAGTCCATTGATGTCATGCAGATTGTCCAGGGCATGCACCCTACATGCTGTAGTTTGGACCCGGGCCCAACTTCCCTGATTATGGGTTGTTGTGATACTATTGGCCCAGTCCTGGCTCAGATAGTCCGGTGCTCCTTAGACTCAGGTGAGTTTCAAAGCTCCCTGAAGGAGGCGGTAGTAACACCCCTCTTGAAGAAAGCTTCCTTGGACCTGGACATCCTAGCTAACTTTATAAGGAAAGTTATTGAGAAAGTAGTGGCGGTACAGTTGAAGAACCACCTGACCATCCATAATAGCTACGAACCTCTCCAGTCCGGTTTTCAAAAGAGGTATAGTACCGAGACCACGCTGGTTCAGGTGCTCAGTGATCTCCTGATGGTGAGAGAGTGGAGAGACTGTTCCATTCTGGTGCTCCTTGATCTCTCTTCAGCCTTTGACACTGTGGACTATGGGGTACTGCTTGAGCACCTGAGGTTCATCTGTGGCCTGACATGTACGGTCCTCAGGTGGTTTACATCTTTCCTCACTGGCAGAATGCAAAGAGTTGTGTCTAGAATTTTTTCTTCAGACTCACTCCCTCCGATAAGTGGGGTTCCTCAGGGCTTGGTACTGTCCCCCATGTTGTTAGCAAGGTATATGCTGCCCCTTGGAGACATTGTAAGATGGTATGGGCTGAGGTTTCACTGCTATGCTGATGATACCCATCGCTACCTGCCTTTGCATCTGACCAAGATAGTGCTCTCTTGGTATTTAACAACTGCCTCGCTGAAATCCAGGATTGGATGAATTTGAGCTGGCTAAAGTTGAACACAGGAAAGACTGAGGTGATGGTTGTGGATCCAGGTAGCTGGATAGAGGGGTTGAGGGCTGGTCAACCCTCTGGACTTTATCTGGGGGGTTCCCAGTTTCTTACCTCTGAATGGGTGCGAGACCTGAGGGTGGTGCTTGATGATGGGCTGACCTTATGATCTCAGGTGTCGGCAGTCATCAAGTCTGCCTTTTTATCATCTTAGGAACATTGCCAGGATCAAGCACCTTGTTCAGTCTGGGGTTCTGCCTACATTGGTCCATGCCTTTGTGACCTTGCACCTTGACTACTGTAACTCCCTATACCTAGGGCTTCCTGGGGTTGATATCCACCGCTTGCAGCTAGTGCAGAACGCTGAAGCACAATTGCTGACGGGGACGTCTTGTTCCTCGCATATTACCCCCGGTGCTGTGCGATCTGCACTGGCTGCCATTTCAGTGGCAGATCACCTTCATAGTTGGTTTATTGACTTATAAAGCCCTACATGGACTTGATCCTGATTAGTTGAAAGAGCTTCTTGTTTCCTGCTGCCCTGTGTGACAGCTCCGCTCAGCTGACAAGGGGTTGCTGGAGATTACGTGGGTAACTTTGAAATCTTCTGGGGCCTGTGCATTTATGTTTGTGGCCTCTACCCTCTGGAATTCTCTACCCTGCCAGCTTCAGGAGTGCACTACTGTGGGCAGATTTAAACAGGCGCTTGAAACCTTTCTTTATGTAACCGCCCTGTTACCCGGGGTTACTAGAATCCCAGTAAGACCTAGTGGTAGGAAGGGAAGGCAGCTTGTGAAACTCCAGTTAAATGGATTTCACACTGTCTCACTCTGTTCTCAGTCTCAGCTGAGACTGAGGGATGACATCATTTAGAACTGTCGCAGCTGCATAAGCCACACTGGAATGTTGCAGTTGGAGGTTAGAGTAGAACGTTGGGGAATTTGAAGTCAGTTCTGTTGCAGTCAGTGGTAGAGAAGAGGTGCAGTGCTGTAAGCAGGCCCTCAGAGCTCTAAGCTCTGTCAAAGAGCTATTTTTTTGTTGTTTAGGTGTGTGTTCTCACCTGAAGAGGAACACAAGAACAGCACATTGAACTGGTGGAGACCGCTTTAAGTGGTTCAGGGCCCCATCCCTGCAGGAATGGGGGGAAGGAATCAGCCTGTTTCCAGAGGCAACCCCCCTGGTACAGCTAGGGAAAAGAAGCTGCCTGATTTAAGTTTGTGCTGAGGCACCAGAAGCTCTGGATGAGGGTTCTTTGAGGAGAAAACACCTGTGGGGCACCTGCAACCAAGGGGTGAGTTCGCTCTGCTAAAGGGCTATGTGTTTTCACCTGAATCAAGATGAAACTAAAGGGACTGTTACTGTGGGGTCAGGAAAAGGCAGCCAAGTACAGTTTGGAAGATGTGGGGATTAGACTGCTTAACTCTGTGGGGGGTCTAGAGTAATGGACATAGCCTCTTATTAAGTATGTTCAAGTTCAGCACATATGGGATGTAAAGACAGTAGATTGAATGTGGAATACATTTAAAAAGAATCTACACAGCAAAGTGTTTTAAAGGATGAGGTAAAGACAGTCCAGAGAAATTGCCGGGTATGAATTATGGGAGCGAGAGGTGGGAGACCCCCCCATCAGTAGTAACCAAATTCACCTCTATGGATTTGCTCTGGGACACCTGTTGCTTTCTCTCAGGTACTTGGCCAGTGCCTGGGGAAAGTACCCAGACGTGGGATTTATGAGGAAGATTCCCCTATGGAGCAGAAGTACTCATAGGTGGTTTAGGGAGCCACCAGTAAATGTTTCCATGCTATATGGAAAGTGTCCAAGTGGCTGACAAGGGAGCCGAGCCAGGGAAAACCCAGAGCAGTGTACAAGTTCGGGCTGTGTGCCCAGTGTGTTTCAGAACCTGAGGGCTAAATTGATGAGGATGTGTTCTGGTCTCCTAAAAGTCTGCATTACCAGGAGTGTAGCCCTATGGGGGTCCATCTATGCTTTGTTTATTCTGTTGTATGTGAATAAAAGCTACACTTTAGAATCCCACTTCTGGTATTGGACATTGCAGTTATTGCTTCCTCTGTCCGGAGTTACTTGGGTGCCCCTGTGCAGAGTAGCCAAACCTAGCCAATGTGCCGAGAGACATATTCCTCCCCGAACCCAGCCCACCAGGTAGAGCTGTCAAGATAGAAATGGTATACCTGGGTGGGGGTTACATGTATCATCAGGTTTTTCAGTGATATATAGTTGTATGGTTTTGTTATTTTGGTTAACTGTTGTATGTGTTTTATATGGCTATGTGTTTTGATTTTGTACAGTGCCTTGATAATTTTGAAAGACGCTTAAAAATAAAGTTTATTATTATTATTATTATTTCATGGAGAGGATAGTAGCAAAATGGAATGCACTACTAGAATGGGTGGTATCTTGTAAATCTGTAAACAGCTTTAAAAGGGCATGGGACAGAGATCAGGGGAAAGTGAGGGTGGTGGAGGTGGGGGGCGGCAGTGGGATGACAAAGAGGAGGGGTGGGTGGGGCAGCTGCAAACTAGGAGTGTTAGCTGCACACTCGAGCAGATGTAAATAGACCAGGTGGTCTGTTTCTGCTGGCACATTCATGTATTCATATGTTCGTATATAAAAACATTAGTAGTATAATGGCCAAATTCTCCAATAACATTAAGCTTGGGGGTCTTGTGAAAACTGATCACGAAAGGAAGATAGTCGCTGACGATCTGTCTAGGGTGTAAAAATGGGCATATGACAACAAAATGAGCTTTAGTGTCAAGAAATACGAACATACGAACGTATGAAATGCCAGCAGAAATAGACCACTCGGTCTATTGAGTCTGCTTGATTGTGCAGCTATCATCTCAACTTGTAGCTGCCCACCCTCCTCCCCTCCCATAGCCATTCTCTCTCTCACTGTGTCCCAACCCCTCTTGAAGCAGCCTACCGTCCTGCAGGAAACCACCTCCTCAGGTAGAGTGTTCCTGTTGTCCACCACCCTCTCCACGAAATAATGTCTCTTGATTTCCCTCCTGAATTTCCCCCTCCACCCTCAGTTGGTGTCCTCTAGTATACCGCCCCCTTCTGATCAGGAATATCTCTCCTGTATTCACCTTGTTTATCCCCTTCAAATACTTAAAGGTCTCGATCGTGTCTCCCCTATCCCTCTTCTCCTCCAAGATATACACGTTAAGCCTTTTTGACCTTTCTTCGTAGGAATTCCCCTCCAAACCCTGGATCATCTTAGTTGTTCTGCGCTGCATCCCTTCCAACAGCCTGTCTTTCTTCAGGAATGGGCGCCAGTACTGCATGCAGTATTCCAGATGAGATCTGACCAGTAATCTGTTCAAGGGAAGGATCACCTCCCTACTTCTATAGGAGATCCCCCTTGCTATACAGCCAGTATCTTGTTTGCTTTGGATACTGCTCTCCTGCACTGAGGTGAGTTGTTCATATTCCCTGTTATACTCACCCCCAGGTCCTTTTCCTCCTCAGTGTTCCCCAACTGTAGCCCCTAGCTGGTAGCTCCTCCTCTGGTTCTTAGCTCTGAAGTGCAGTATCTTGCACTTCTTGGCATTGAACCCCAACTGCCATGTTTCTAACCACCCCTGTAGTTTATTCAGGTCTCCCTGTAGTCCCCTCCACCCCTTGATGTCATCCACCACAGCTCCCATCTCGGTATCGTCTGCGAACAGTCTAATCTTACTCTGGGTCCCAAGTGAGATATCTGCTATGAATATCCCAAACAGCACTGGTCTCAGTACCGATCCTTGTTGCACTCCGCTTGTTACCACCCCTGGTGATGAGTTTCCCCTCCACTACCACCCTTTGCTGCCTGCCCTTGAGCCAATTAGTGATCCATTTGACCATCTTAGTACCCACCCCAATATATTCCAGCTTCCCCTCTAGCCTCCCATGTGGCATGGAATTTAAGGCCTTGCTGAATTCCAAGTACAGGACATCCACTGCATGCCTCCTGTCCAGTTCCCTGGTCACCCAATCGTAGTACTCAATCAGGTTTGTCTGGCAGGACTTACCTGTTGTTGTTACTTGTCCTAGAGACCACTATCCTCCAAAAATGTCACCAGTCTCTCTTTAAGGATTGTCTCCATGAGCTTCCCCACAGTTGATGTGAGGGTCACTGGTCTGTAGTTACCTGGATCATCCTTCGGGCCTCCTTTGTGAATGGGTACCAAATGGTCCAATCTCCAGCCTTGTGGCATGCATCCTGTGTTCAGAGAGGTATTGAGCAGGTCAGCCTGTGGTCCTGCCAGGCATCCTGCCAGTTCCTTGAGTACCCTAGAGTGAATGCCATCAGGCCCCAGTGCCTTGTCCACCCACAGTCCCTCAGTCCTTCCAGTACCCTGGCCTCCATAATTTCCACATCAGTCACCACTTCCCCTTCCCTGCCCACTCCACCACTCCCATGCGGTATCCAACCCCCCCCCACTGTGACATACAGTGCAGAAGTACTCATTTAGTGCCTCTGCCTGCTCCTCCCCCATCTCTACCCACCCCCGTCCTTCCTAATTTTCACACTGTGGTCCCTGTTCTTCCTTCTCTCCCCAATGTATCTAAAGAAGTCCTTCTCCCCATTCTTAATGCCCTGTGCCAGCCTCACCTTCCTGGCTGCCTTGGCAGCTCTGACTAGTCTTGTAACCTTCCTGGACTTCTTTGTATACTCCCCTTATCTTCCCCCTCCCTGATCTCTTGAATCTCTGAAAAGCTCTCCTCTTGGCTCTCACCCCCTCCATTACCTCTTTGGTCAGCCAACTGGGCTTCTTTGCTCTTCCCTTCTTACTCTGTACCCTAGTAGATGTCCCAGTGGCCTCCGCCAGCCCTGCCTTAATGATACCCTCCAGGTCCCTTACGGACTCCCTGTTTGATAGTACAAGGTCCAGAGCCCTTCCTAGCCTAGTTGGCTCTTGCACCAGCTGCACCAGGAAGCTATCCTGAAATGCCCCCAGTATAACCTGCTCTCTAGCACTTGTGGTCATTGGCGTGCTCCAGTACACCCCAGGTAGGTTGAAGTCCCCCACCACCACTGTGTTCCCCTTCCTGCAAATCCTCCTAACCTAATCTGCCAACTCCCTGTCCAGCTCCTCCCCTTGAGTTGGTGCCCTGTAGACCACACCAAACCTCAGCACCATGCCCCTTGGATCCTGAAACTGCATCCACAGGACCTCTGTCCTGCCTTCCTCCCCCTCTTCCCTTATGCACCTTATTCCTTCCCTTACATAGATTGCTCCCCCTTTTTCCTATTTGCCTTGTCTTTCCTGAACAGTCTGTATCCAAGGATCATCATATCCCATTCCTGGTACTGACTGGCTCAAGTTTCTGTAATGGCCACAATGTCCACCTGCCCCACTGCCAAGAGAGCCTGGAACTTGGCTGCTTTGTTTCCCAGGCTACTCATGTTTAGTGACACTACCCTTCACCCTGTTCCTTTGTTTACCCCACCCCGATTTGCCCCCTCTTTTGCTCCTATCCTGGTGCCCTCCACTATAACTTGTGGGGTAGGCTTGTCTGGCTCCTCTCTCTGGTAGCCCTGCCTGCCATCTGACCACTTGCCACCCCCCCTTTCCTAGTTTTAAGCTACCCTTGTCACTATGTACTCCTCTGTCCCCTGCTTCAATACTCCCTTCCCCTTCCCACTCAAATGTAGCCTGTCCCCTGCATACAGATCATTATTGTCCCAGGCTCTGCCCCAGCCCCCCCACTAACCCATACCCCTTGGTATGGCACCATTCCCGCAGCCGGGTGTTGAACTCCCCTATCCTTCCCTTCTTCGCAATACTTGTACAGGGTACTGTGAGCACCTCTGAGAAGGCCACTGTTGTCCCCACCTCCTCATACACCTTCCCCAGTTACATGAATCTCCCCTTTACTACCTCCACTGTCTCCCCTGACAGGTCATTCGTACCCGCATGCACCATAACATGTGGTTTCTTCCATCCCCTCCCTGTGTACTTCAGAATGGACTGCTGTCAGTTCAGGAATAGACTCAACCCATATTAGACTATGTATTTCCCCTTTACTGCCCCATCTGACCCCTTTCAGTATGGAATCCCCTAACACTAGCACACTCCCTTCTCCATGTCCCATTCCTCCCCTCCCCCAGTTTCCTAATTGTCCCTCTCCAATGACTGCCCTTCCTTGCCCACCTATTTCTCTTTGCTTCTCCCTTCTGACCCCCCCTCAGTCTCTACCCCTGACTTGTGCTTCCCCATCCCCCTTGGTCCCTTGCTATCATCCACCTTCCCCTCTGCCTCCCTTGGCCCTGACCCCCTTTAGTTATGCACCCCTTGCCTGACCTATCAGCATTGCCCCCCCTCCTTTACACCCCTGCTACCACCACTATCCTTTTCAGTTGTGCCACTCTCCCCCTGCTACCCTCCTCCCAATGCCCATCTCCTGAGCACTCTATACCCCTTCTCCCGTTACCCCTTCTGGTGCTCCCTTAACTCCCCATCTTCCCCCATTCTTGCCAGCACTGCAAACCTTCTACCTGTCACTCCTGTATTGCCCTGTGCTGTCTCCTTCCCCCTGTCCCTTGACCTGCTTCCACCACTTGACCTCTTTTCAGATGTGAACTTGCCCCCCTTCCCTGTCTCCTCCCTCAGCCTGGTGTTCTTCTCCTGATGTACCCTCCTGTTACCCCCTAGGAGAGGCCCTCCTTCCCCCTTCCCCCTCTGCCCTCACTCTCTCCAGTTCTCTACCAAGCCACTGCATTCTTTCCTCCAGTCTCCTCAGCCTGTGGCAGATTGGACACCATCCTAGTCTCCATAATATGTTTATCCCAACAGCTGCTCCACACCCATTGTAGCCCACTATTCTACCCATGGTGCCCCTCTTGTTCCCTGCTGCCCCCTGTTCCACCCCTACC
Source organism: Neoceratodus forsteri (assembly GCA_016271365.2). Taxonomy (NCBI): domain Eukaryota; kingdom Metazoa; phylum Chordata; order Ceratodontiformes; family Ceratodontidae; genus Neoceratodus; species Neoceratodus forsteri. The sequence continues at coordinate 1,072,608,123 of CM057455.1, read as the reverse complement.
CCTATCATAGCTGTTCCGCCTAGTGTATCCCTCCCTGTGACATTCCATTATCTACTCCTATGTTACTATAGCCCTTGTATACCAATGATGGTTAATGCTGCCCTTAGTCCTCCTCAGTTGCTTAGACCTACAAGTGTACCTCACTCTTATGTACTGTGTCCCCTCCAATGACTACCAGTACTCCCCTACAAGGATACACTTCCAAGTGCTCACCGTTTTCCCTGATAAGCTTGGAACCTTAGTGCATGCCCCTGGCCATGCTCTCCACCAGTAGTAAGCCAAGAGCAATGTAGGAGCCACCAATAGCCAAGCTGCACCCCCAATAAATCTGTACTATTCAGGGGTGGGTGGGATGGGGAAGGTGGAATTAGGGCCATCCCCAGCTCTCGTGAGGATTCAATTAGTCCAGGCCCTTATCCCTCAAGTCCCCCAGCCCTTCTCTCCTCCGCCTCTCACCTTCATGATGCTGTTTTTACTCCCCCTCCATCAGACCTCCATGCTTCATTGCCCTCTTGCTGCTTTCTCTGGTCCAACCCCCCCAATTCACCTTCTCACCCTGCCAGATGAAACAACACCCCCACCTAGGCCAGTGAGCCTGCCCATGCAGCAGAGCCAGCTCTCTAAATTTCATTCTACCAGATGAAAAACAAAACACCCTCCCCACAACCAGTAAACAATTTACATCAAGTAAATAAAAATATCAGACACTTTCCTGCAGCCCTCTGTGTCCTCTGCTCCAGTCCTCACTGGCAGCTGTCTCTAGTCCCTTCTCCTCTCAGTAGCACAGCAGCAGCCTGGCAGGTCCCTCACAGAGACACCCTCCCAGTGCCCATGGCCTAGTACAGTATCCCCATCCCTTACTCCAGGTTCCGCTCCAATCTAACTTCTTGCGTTGCGGCCTCTACACATATAGCCCCATTCCCCTTTGTTCACCCTTCATGCCCTTTTCCAGCTGCCCGATTGGTCCTTCAAGCCATCCCGGCTCTCGCAGGATTCAATTAGTCCAGGCCCTTAACTCCTGAGTCCCTCAACCCTTTTCACCTCCACCTCTCACCTTCACAGTGCTGTCTTCACTCCCCCTCCAGCAGCCCTCCATGCTTCATTGCCCTCCCGCTGCTCTACCCTGTCCAATTCCCTGATTCACCTTCTCGCCCTGCCAGATGACACAACACCCCCACCTAGGCCAGTGAGCGTACCCATGCAGCAGAGCCAGCTCTCTAAATTTCACTCTGCCAGATGAAAAACAAAACACCCTCCCCACAACCAATGAACAATTTACATCAAGTAAATAAAAATAAAATAAAAATATCAGGCACTTCCCTGCAGTCCTCTGTGTCCTCTGTTCCAGTCCTCACCGGCAGCTGTCTCCAGTCCCTTCTCCTCTCGGTGGCACAGCAGCAGTCTGGTGGGTCCCTCACCGAGAATGCCCTCCAAGTTCCCCCAGGCCTAGTACAGTACCCCCCACTCTAGGCTCTGCTCCGAAATGTTCCATATTGCACCTAGGAAAAAATAATGGTTGTCATGATTACTCAGTAATGCCATCCTCATTAAAGAGGCTGGCAATGAAAAGGATTTGGGTGTCATAATTGACAGGGAGCTCAGATTTAGTAACTACTGTACCAAGCTTGTCCAAAAAACAAATTACTTAGTAACATCAGAAAGGCACTTATCACTAGAAATAGTCAGTGCATTATGCCTCTGTATAGAGCAATTATCATGCCCCATCCAGATTACTGTGTGCAGCTGTGAAGCCCATACATGAGGAAGGATATAGATAGGGTTGAGAGAGAACAGCAGAGAGGAACTAAGATTGTCTACAGTTTGAGGTGTTTGAGTTATGAAGATAGGCTGGACAGGTTGGAGTTGCATCTGCTGGAATAGAGGAGGGAGAGAGGAGACCTCTTGATGATAAAATCTTGAATGATAGCGAATTGATTAGCAAAATAGGTTTGGAAATCCACAATAAACCCACTGGTTTAAGGTCATACAAAAAACTAATCAAGCTAGAGCTTACTAACAAAAATGGAAGACTATAGATGTTTTACAATGGGCCAGAAGACTGTGACATTCTCTTCCAGAGGACATAGTGCAGAGCGCAAATTTAGATGTCTTTATATATAGCCTAGACACCTTTCTACTTAAAGTGCTAGTGTACTGCCTAAAACTATTAGATTTTAAAAGCAATCACCCATTACCTTTTACATCTGAGGTACTTTTTCTTTTCCTTTGTTTAATTGGAAGATTGTTTATGTGTTGTTAGTAGGTGTGATATGTGGACCAGCTTTTAGCCTGGCAGCAGACATATCAGCATTGTGACCTCACTGACTGTGATATCACTGCTACTTAGGAACAGCAAGTGAGTGACTGCCAGGTCATTCACCTGTGATATCACAGTCAGTGAGATCATAATGCTGATGATGTAGTGTGGGGCAGTGGAGCAAGATCTGTCAGCTGCCAAGCTAAGAGCTGTTCCACACATCCAGCACAATATTATCACATAGAAGACTTTCTGATGAGCAAAAGGAAAAAGAAAAATACTTCAGAAATAAAAAGTTACGGCTGACTACTGCTTAAAACTTGTATTATTTAAATAAGTAATGAGCTGTGAATGAGCTTGGTACATATAGCAGACCTGGGTTTGATTCTCACAACCTACACTTGCATATTGTGTGACTCTGAGCAAGCCACTTAACCACCCAGTGCTCCCGGGTTGCCCCTGAAAACAGGCCATTGTGCCTAGTGGGCCTTAACTGGTTACCAAAGAATAAAATAAATAAATAAGTAAGAAGTATTTTCCTGTCTGCCTGTTTTGACTCCACTAGGTCTTTAAATGGAGGGATAAATTGGATCAGATGATGTGGATAGACAGACACGATGGGCACCAGCCTTCTTCTGTTTAATCCCCCAGTATAACATCCAATGTGTAATACCTCCTCTGGCAGGCTGTTCCAGTCATCCACCACCCTATCCGTAAAGAGGTATTTCCGCACATCTCTCTTAAACTTCCCCCTTAGCTTTATTTCATGCCTCTTATTTTACTGCCTTCCTTTCTCTGAAATAAACCCTCCACTTGCACCTTGTTCACTCCTGTGAGGTACTTGTAGGCTTCAGTCATGTCCCCTCTTGCTCTCTTCCAGGAAGTACATGTTAAGTTCCTGTTGCCTTTCCTCATACGGCTTGTTGTGCAACCCCCCTCATCATTTTGGTTGTCCTCCTCTGTATCACTTCCACTCTTTCAATGTCCTTGTGGAGGTGTGGGCTCCAGAACTGGACAGAATACACCATATGGAGCCTCACATGGGAATGACATAACAGCAGTAGCACCACCTCCTTCTTCCTGCTAGAAATCCCTCTCCCAATGCATCCCAGGATCCTGCTAGCCTTTCCCACTACTTTGTCACACTGTCCAGCATTCCTGAGGTTATCAGATATGTTGATCCCTTGGTCTCTCTCTTCCTTGGTGACTAAGCTCCACTCCCCAATCTTATGCACAGACCCTGGGCTCCGCAGCCCTGAGAACATAATATAGTACATCTATTGTGATTTTGGAGCTCTTCAGGTTTATATAATGTAAAAAGTGTTATTTCTTTTAACCACCCAGAAATGTAAAACAAAAATGCTTTAGAAATAGTTTTTTCTTTTCAAGAAGTCTACTTGGGGATAAAGGTATTTGTGTAAATCTCTAAATAAAAATAAAGTTAAAAAAGTCCATTTGACATGGCCTGCCTCTCTTAAACCTATGTTAATTCCTATAGACCTGTTTTCCTCTAGGAATTCAACTATCTGTTCTTTAATACTGGTGTCTGCAATATCTTGCCCAGTACTGACATAAGGCTCACTGGTCTGTAGTTTTCCGAGTTCTTCCTATCTCCATCCTTAAGTTTGGGGATCAGGTTCTGTATCTCACCTTACAGGCTCTTCTCCTGTTGCTAGTGACTCACTGAGTCAAGTATATCTATCAAGTGGGCTGCTAGGGCTTGTCTCATCTACTTCAGCACTCTTGGGTGTAGTTCATCTGACCCTAGGGACTTGTTTCTGCTCAGGTCCTGCAGATTCATAAGCACTCTCTCCATAGGTACTGTTTATATCACATCTCAAATCTGTGGCTATCTGAGCCCTTCAAACATATCTTGCTGTGCAGGATTGCTCTTGTAGCCACCACAGTGAACAAAGAACTGAAGAACTCATTTGGTACATTTACCTTCTCTCAGTCTTTCTACATGCTGTCTCTACATTTCTTCATCCCTATCACGCTCTCCTTTTGTGGTCATTTTCCCTCTGTACCTAATGAAAGTCCTAACATTCATTTTGACCCCCTCTACTATCTGCAGCTCTGTGTCCCCTTCCCCTTCTAATGATTACCTTGTTTTTCCTCTAGATATCTCTTATACTCTGCCCTGCTGCCCTCATTCTTCTCCCCCTTGTATATCCTGAAAGCTTTACTTTAGTCCCAGACTTCATATCCCACTTGTCTCTCTAACTAGAAAGGTCACTTCTACTTCTTTGTCTTTCTTGCAGATGTTATGTTCTTTTGGGTGGCTACTAGTACAACAACTTTCATTACTACCTACTTTTTTCCATCCCATATATTTTTTTGTAATATATGGATCTTTAAAATAATAGCGTTGAAAATTATGCAAAAAAAATGTTGTCATACACAACCAGCTTCTCAATAATGCCACACTTCACTCCCAATAATACCATTGTTTGGTTGGAACAATAGTATTATCACTCCTAATGAAAAGCGCAAGTGCAGCCTGACACCTCGCACTGACCAGGAGCCAGCTTATTCAAACTCCAGCATGAAAGATTTCAAAGCCAGCTGCGCAGTAACCAAACACAACCTTACTTTTCGACAGCATATTCAGGGGAAAAAAAGGCGGCAATAGCTCTTTGAAAGCCACAAACCTTACTAAATTTTGCCTGTTACTGTTAAAACAAACTGTTTTCAGCATTTTCTTGTTTAGCGCTTCAGAAAAAAACTCACTATTTCCTGATTCCTCGCTCGGCATGTCAGTCTGCACTCAGCCTGCACAATGTTTCACCAGGTAAGACCTTGCCAGCTTATCTCATCCATATATTACAAAAAATAAAAAATAGGTTACATTGAATTACTCAGCTGAAATTCCATCTCGAGGTTCTGGGGGCATAGAAACCTCTTGTAAACTCTTCAGGTGACCTTTTATTTTCATTCTGCCAAAGTCAGCTTCCTGAAAGTCAGGGATCACAGCTCTGGGTCTCACTTGCTGATAATGCAGTAAAATATTGAATTTAATAGTTTTATGGTCAGTCTGCTTTATTAGGCCCTCAACTGAGATACACCAGATACCATCCTGGTTGGCTTCACTGGTTTATCTAAACTAGTACATGATGGAATTCACTAGTAAAGAGAGCATCTCTGAAGATGTACTGTTCTTTGCAAGTTCTTTTGATAACAATAAATGTTTACAATGGTCACATTACATTCATAAAATGCACCTTGCCTTCCTAATTTGGTTTCATTTTTAATAATTGATTGAGTTATGTTGTTGACATACAAGAAAATAACATATAAATCAGTAAGTCTTCTTTACAGTTGTGACTTTGGGATGGAAGGAAAGCATGCAGGAATCAACAGAGGGAAAACAAAATACATAATACTAGTACAGAATAAATCAAACATTTAATGTACAGTACAAGTCACATTAAACTGTTCCATCAACTCACTGGTGTAGAATTTTTTTTTGTGTTGCTACTGGAGTGGCAAATCAAACTATTGAAGCTTTCAACTATTTTCCAACCATCTTTCACTGCCTATTCAGCTCACATGTAACTGTTTAGTGAAATGGCAGTAGCTGCATTTTCATAGCATTGTTTATAAATATCACAACATTCCTTAAGAGCATTGTTTATAAATATCACAGCATTCCTTAAGAACATTATTTATAAATATCACAGCATTCCTTAAGCGTTGTTTAGTCTGCCTTCTGAAATGAAACTCATAAGCACTCAGCTGAAAATAAAGCTTATAGCACAAAACAGCTAGATGCAAACCAATACTAAACTTTTGCTAATTCATTGAATTAAACCCTGCACAGATTAGGAAACTCATTGAACAATGCTACACCAGTGAGTTGAGGAAACAGTTTAATATGACTTGTACTATACACTATTTACAAACCAGTTACGCTATGTGCATGCTTATAAAGGAGAGACTAGATCACACCTACAGTACGTACAATTTAAACTTTTTCTAGTAAATTACCACCTTGGAGTCTGATCCTGTCAGATTTCAAAAGTTAAGGATTGTCAAGCCTGGTCTGTACATAGATGAAAGACCTCCAATGAACAACAGGTGCTATAGGTTGTTTTGCAGTGGGCATCCTCCCCAGATTATTAGTAACTATATTGATGTGACAGCATGATGTTTGTGGGACACACTGCTATTGTGAGGTGCCATTTTTCAGATGAGATGTTAAACCAAAGACCTATCTGGTTGCTTGTGTGGTTGTTCATGTGAACAATAATGATCACAACAGAGTCAGGAAGAGGGAGCGTTCAGAAGCAGTTAGTGCCCTTACAGAAATATAAGTGTGCTGCGTACATGTAGAATGCATGTCACATGCTTAATTGTGCAATGCTTGCATGCAGTTCACATACACAAAGTGAACTTTTGCAAACTAGGTCTAAAAAGCACATCAGGTTCACATGCTGCAAGCTTGACATGTGTGCAGCAGGTAAGCTGGTGCAAACATCTTCTAAAAATCACATCAGGTTCGCATGTTGCATGCTTGATGAGTGCAGCAACTAAGATGATGCAAATCTCATGTAAAAAAAACATCAGTTTCTATTTTTCAGACTAGTACTAGGAGTTAGAGTCATTAAAATACCATTTTCATTGATTTCCAATTAAAATTAGGTAAACTCACTAATTCTGATCCTTTTTCAGGTTGTTTAATGTTTTTTTATTTTGTCATTAAATTGCAATTGATTTGTAAAGTACAGTTTGCTCACTGCATTAAATGCCTAGGATATAGTCAGCCAGCACCCGCATTCCAGATGTGCAAAGAGGGGCCTCTGTGTTGTGAGGCCTGACCTTTTTGTTTTGGGCAATGCAAATCCCCTTATGCATATTAAGTGCTATAAATGTGTTTCTCCATAACTGTTATGGCTCACTTACTTTCCCTTTGTCATTCTGTATGGCATATACACAATGGCCATGCTCAGCACTCTTTGTGCTGAGCAGGGTCTTGGAAGCATGCACTATACCTTACATTTTGTCACTGAAATGAGAGGCATGGACACTCAAAGTAAGGGACAATGAGGGACACTAATCCTCACAATGATCAGGACACATCCTGAAACATGGAGATACAGTACCTCAGAACACAGAAGAAACCATTGTATTTACTTGTACTGATGTTTGCCCCTGAGAATTAATTTCTACTACAAAGCAGGGGTGCCATTTAGGTAGGGCAGAGGGGGCAGTTCCCCCCATATCTGTGCCTAGGCAATAATGGGATTAAATTTGGATTAAATCTTTTGCACAATAAGTGCCCCCATGGCCTGTGTTATGCTCATGGTGTACTCCTGACTCAATTGTGTCTGTATTGTGCTGTCCACTCTCTCCACCTATTATTGGTGGTGCCATCACATGTGATGTAGAGGAGCTCCAGCCAAGCATGACCACATGAGTCATGCAAGTGGGGCACTGTCTTTCCCACCACAGAGTAAACAGGCTGCACACTACAGCTTGGAGGAGTGTATGAGCACTGAACTCTCAATAGCAGTGTTGTGGTGGCATATTTTTGTTGGTTTACTCTTAGTGAGTCTCCATCTCCCTTGGAGGCTCAAGGGGATGTGAGTGAACTAGAAGCTAACTCAAGACTAGACTATCTACTTACTCTACTAGGCTTGCCTTGCAAAAAAAAAAAAGCAGCATGGACTCCTCGCGGCAGCAAGCTAGGCCTCGCAGCAGCAGTGACAGTGGTGTGGGTGGCCTTCATAGGCCTTTATCAGTACAATGTGGCAACATCCACAGCAGCAGTCAAGCAAGAACCAAGTAACACAGGTTGGGTGGGTTTGGTTTGTGAGGTGACTTGTTCGCAAAGCACGTTGAGGACCTGGGATGGTCGGTTCTAGCATCCAGCTTCTGTCAGAAGGATGGAGGAGGAGCGGACTGAAAACTGGAGTGGTGGCACACTTGGCTAGGCTGCAGGTTCTGGCCAGATGGCCAGGTAAGTAAAAGTAAATAAATTTTTACAGGGGTATTGGGGAAGGAGGAAGGACTGACATATTGGTGTGTTTTTCACATTTCTTCATCTTTGGGAGGCTTCACGACCCATATAGGATGGGTATTGAATTGAATGGATGTGGGGAGAGAAATTGGGACAACTTTTTTTTGGGGGGGGTCAAAACTTCTACCAGGAAAAAAAATGGTTTGTAACTGGGTGGGTTTAAGCCCAAATATGATGCACTGCTGTGGGTTACAGACAGATGAATCTTACACATTAGAATTTTTCCTGATTTGCATGTCACTTTTCAGTCACAACAAATAGGTTTTACCTTTTAGAGATGTTCCAGACATTCCAGAGCTTGCTTCTTAGGGGCTAACTAGAACCTGGTCTCCACTGGTTGTTGGCTCCCACCTACTGAAATCTGAAATGGCACCCCTACCATAAAATCTAAATTTACAGTACATTCTCTATGGGAGCAGTATGTTTCCATGAGGGAGGGAGGAGGGGCAGAGAAGTTTTCAGGGGTAAAATTACGTCTGTCCTTTGCATTCAAGGACAGTTGAGCTGTATGGCATGCAGAGACTTTTGGAGCCCAACTATAGTCAGGCTTATGCCCCCGTGGAGCTGACCTCCACATCCCCAAGCTCAGGCACATTATGACATAGGGCAAGGAAGAGTGCAGGGGCATGCCCCATTGAAATGAATATGGGTATTTTTTTAATACTATTTTATACATTATTGATGGAGAGTTGGAGATTAATGAACACCACTACTCGACTAACAAGGGCCTTGTTAGTAGAACAGTGTCCTTCATTATTCTCCAACTTGCCATCATAATGTATAAAATAGTAATAAACAATAACTCCATTAATTTCAAGGGAGTACTCCCCAGCACTTTGACCCAAGGACACCATCTCTTAAAGACTCCTACCTCTGGCTTCCTAGTACTCAGGTAAGAGACTCTCGACTTATAGCTGTACTTGGTAGGTTGTCTGTAGCAGCAGAGCTGCACCTGCTAAAGTGTGTGGGCATGAACGGGGCAGAGACTGGCCGTGTAGGTGGGGTGTCAAGTTATTGCTACTTTTGTGTTTGCCCTTAAAGTCTGTTAGTGTGGAAGCATTCATAACTATAGAGAGAAAATACTAGGAGTACAGGCTAGACAGAAGTAATTAAGTCATTTTGTGGGTAAGTGTGTGTACTGGGGATGGGAAGAACCACATGTGTTGCCATTGGTATGTGTGCTACAGTTCAGCTGTGCAGCTGAGATGAGGGGGGACAAGAAAACTAATAAGCGTATCAGTGGCTATAAGCATGCCGCATGCATGCATGCAGATGTATGCAGATTTGTACTGAAGTACAAGTGAGCCACATGTATGCAGGTAGTATAGCTTAGTGGTTAAAGGCACTGAGCTGCAGACCAGGAGACCTGAAGACCTGAGTTTGAATGTCATCAACCCCTACTTGTATACTGTGTGTTCCTGAGCAAGTCACTTAACTTTTATGTGTGCAGTCATCAGTGACCACTTGCTTTTTGCACGCATGCCACATGCATGTAGTCTGTTCCAGTGTAACATAAAAAGCATGCTTTCCGCACTTGCTTCCTGCATGCATGCCACATGCATGCAGTCTGTTCCAATTTAACATTTAAATCATGCTTGCAGCACACACATCACATGGGTAGTTTTATTTGTGCAGCATAATAACATTTCATGTAATTATTTCTGTAAGGGTGAGCACGGTAAACAGTAGTACAATCCACATCAAATCAACCAGTCACATATTCTGTGCAGAATATGACCTTACTGGCCACAGAAAACAGACTCAATTTGACAATGTTTAATGGAGTTAAATTTATTCAGTGCCTCTTCAAAATGTGTCAAACATTGTAGAGCAACATGATAACACACATGGAGATCAGAAACCCATTTTGCATATGAGTGTGTGCATTGTCAAATAAAGAAACACAGATTTTGTTGGCAGAAAAGGACCTTTAGGCCCATGCAGTCTGCTCCATGTCCCTGCCTATTCCATCACCACTGATGTTAGTTGATCATAGGTGTCACTCCATCTCTCTGTTCCTCCACCTAATATGCCACTGTGCCTATTCTACTCATGCTTAAAGCTCCCCACAGTCTTTGCAACCACCTCCTCCTCTAACAGGCAGGTCCAATCATTTACCACCCTTTCCATGAAGAAGTACTTCTGTACAACTCTCCTAATCATCCCCCTCTTAACATCATTTCATGCCCACTTGTTCTAGTGCCTTCCTTTTCTGAAATAAACCCTCCACTTGCACCATGTTCATGCCTGTCCTGTGAGGTGCTTTAGGTTTCAATCATGTCCCCTCCCACTCTCCTGTATTCCAGAGTGCATATGTTAAGTTCCTGCAGCCTTTCCTCATATGGCTTCTCGTGCAACCCCCTCACCATTTTGGTTACCCTCCTCTGTGCAACCTCCATCATGTCAGTTTCAAGACTGAATTGGGCCTTACTAGTGTACCAGTTGAGGAGGCTGGGTCATTTGAGTGTACTGTAGTAGCTGGTGTAGATTGTAGGATAGCCCTCATCTATCATCCACCAAGGGATGAGAAGCGATTCCTGCAGGAAGTAGCAGACTTCATGATCGACATGGCATTTGAGTCACCCAGGCTGATGGTCCTGAGTGACTTCAATGCCTGGGTCAATGATGAACTCTTGCAATTTGGACAACACTTCCTCCAGTTGATGACATCTCTGGGCCTTACGCAGATTGTTTCCTCTGCTACCCATAAACACAGTCACTCTCTTGACCTGGTCTTCCTCTTGGGGATCAAAGCCTCTGATTTGGGGGTGTGACCTGTCAGATGGTCTGATGACTATACCGTGGGATTCAATTTTGGTACACTTCTTCATAGGTCTGCCCCTGTGGAGATGGTCAGATACCTCCCTTTACGGGATGTGAGCCCATAAGGCTTGACCTATTGGAGTTTCCTGTGGCAAGCAGAAGCCCGGAGGCCTTGGTTCTGGCATATAATAAGGTCATTACTAAAGTCCTGGACTCTATCACTCCTGTTCATGTTCATCCTCTCTCCCTTCGCCCTTGGTCCCCTTGGTTTGATGGGACTTTGAGGGAGATGCGGCGACTTGGATGGAAGCTAGAGCGTTGCTGGTGGAAATCTGCTCCGAAGGCCGACCATCTTAGATTGATAGATCATTATCAAGTCTTATCAATCAACAATCTCCCATAAGAAGACAGAGTTCCTGTCCAGGGAGATTGCTGCTGCTCAGAATCGACCCGCTCAGCTCTTTCAAACTGTGGACAGGCTGTGCAACCTGGCTTGTCTGCAATCTCGAAGAGCTTTTTCACAGTTGGAGTGTGATGAGCTGGCTTGGTTCTTTGCAGATAAAGTGGCTGACATCAGGGTGGAGATCCAACCAGCACACTTTATGGGGGCTGCTATTGAGCGGCACTTGGTCGTTCCTCCCATTTTTCCTGGAGTACCTTTGACCAGCTTGAGTTCATGGATGTTATGTGGATTGTCCATGGTATGTGCTCTACATGCTGTAGTTTGGATCTGGGCCCAATTTCCCTGATTATGGGTTGTTGTGACATCCTTGGCCCAGTTCTGGCATGGATAGTCTGGTGCTCCCTTGAGTCGGGTAAGTTTGCTAGCTCTCTGAAGGAGGCGGTGGTGACACCCCTCCTGAAGAAAGCTTCTCTGGACCCAGACTGCCTTGCCAACTACAGACCTATCTCTAACCTTCCCTTTGTTGAGAAGGTGATTGAGTAAGTAGTGGCCGTACAGTTGGAGAACCATTTGACCATCCATAGCATTTACGAACCACTTCAATCTAGTTTTCATAAGAGGCACGGTACCAAGACTGCACTGGTTTGGGTGCTGAATGATCTCCTGATGGCGACAGATCAGAAAAACCACTCCATCTTGGCACTTCTAGATTTCTCTTCAGCGTTTGACACCGTGGACCATGGGGTGCTGCTTGAGTGCCTTAGGTTCATCTGTGGCCCATCTGGTACAGTCCTCAGGTGGTTTAAGTCCTTCCTCACTGGCAGAACTCAGAGGATGGTGTCAGGGATTTATTCCTCTGAGCCTCTCTCTCTCTCTCTCTGTCATGTGGGGTCCCTCAGGGCTCGGTGCTGTCCCCCATGTTGTTCCCGGTGTACATGCTGCCCCTCGGAGACATTGTAAGACAGTATGGGTTTAGGTTTCACTGCTATGCTGATGATACCCAGCTCTACCTGTCTTTCACACCTGACCAGGATAATGCACTCTCAGTGTTTAATAACTGCCTCACTAAAATCCAGGATTGGATGAATTCCAGCTGGTTGAAGTTGAACTCGGGTAAGATGGAGGTGATGGAAGTGGATCCAAGTCACCAGACAGGGAGGTTGAGGGCCCGTCAGCCCATGGGGCTTTTCTTGGGGGGCTCCCAGCTCCTTGCCTCCGAATGGGTGCGGGACCGGGGGGTGGTGCTTGACAATGGGCTGACACTTCGATCTCAGGTGTCGGTGGTCATCAAGTCATCCTTTTGCCATCTGAGAAACATCACTAGGGTCAAGCACCTTATTCCATCCAGTGATCTTCCCACACTGGTCCATGCCTTTGTGACCTCGCGCCTTAATTAATGCAACTCCCTTTACCTAGGGCTATGGGGGTTACATAGAAACATAGACTTTGATGGCAGATAAGGACCACTTGGCCCACCCAGTCTGCCCATTTCCCTACCTACTGGATAAGCTGCAGATTCTAGTTAACCAACAGCCTACTTCCTGCCACCCCCCGCTACAATTGCCTTGTGTCTGTCCCATGCATGTTTGAATTCCCCCACTGTTTTAGGCCCAACAACCTCCCCAGGAAGGCAGTTCACGCATCCACCACTCTCTCCGTGAAAAAGATTTCCTCACATTACCCTGAGCCTTCCTCTATCTTTAAATTGTGTCCCTTGTTCTTACATCTCTTTTCTGAAAGATGCTACCTCCTGGACTTTGTTGATTCCCTTGAGGTACTTGAATGTTTCTATCATATCTCCCCTGTCCCTCCTTTCATCAAGGGTATACATATTAGCTCTCTCAGTCTCTCTTCATATGATTTCTGATGCAGACCCTGCACCATTTTAGTTGCCCTCCTCTGGACTGCTTCCATCCTGTCTATGTCCTTGCGTAGATGAGGGTCTCCAAAACTGCACACAGTACTCCAGATGGGATCTCACCAACTGTCTGTACAGAGGGATAACCACTTCCCTTTTTCTACTTGTGGTGCCCCTTCCTATGCATCCCATTATCCCCCTGGCTCTCCTTACTGACTTCTCACATTGCTTACCCACCTTTAGATCATCTGATATGACTACCCCCAAGTCCCGTTCCATTTTTGTTGTTGTTAGTACCATCCCTGCTATTGTGTACTCTTCTCCTGGTTTTTTGTTTCCCATGTGCATTACTTTGCACTTCTTTGCATTGAATCTAAGTTGCCATATGTCCGACCATTCCTCCAACCTTGCCAAGTCCCTTCTCATCCTTTCTATCCCCCCTTGTGTATCAACTCTGTTACAGATCTTTGTATCATCTGCAAAGAGGCATACCTTTCCCTCCAGACCCTCTGCAATGTCACCTATAAAGATGTTAAAGAGGACTGGACCCAGTACTGATATCCAACACCTTCAGCTGGTGCAGAACGCAGCAGCCCAGTTGTTGAAAGGGACTTTATGGTCATGTCATATCACACCGGTGCTACACGAACTGCACTGGCTGCCGATTCAGTGGCGGATCACCTTTAAAGTTGGACTTCTGACTTATAAAGCCCTACACAGATTGGGCCCAGACTACTTGAAAGAGCTGCTTTCCCCCTACTGCCCCGGGCGATCGCTCTGCTTGGCTGATGAGGGGTTGCTAGAGATTCCAATGGTGTCTTTAAAATCTTCAGTGGCCCATGCATTCATGTATGCGTCCCCAACCCTTTGGAATTCTCTACCCCGTCAGCTACGAGAGTGTCTGTCCATGGGGGGGGTTTAAGCAGGCGCTAAAAACACTTCTATAGTGCCAAGCATTTGCTGCCTAATTTGTTGGATTTTATTATTTGTTTTATAGTGTTTTTATATTTTATTCTGTTTAATTCATGTTTTTATGTAAAGCGCCTTGATGCTTTGAAAGGCGCTAAATAAATAAAGCTTTATTATTATTATTATTATTATTATTATTATTATGTCAATGCCCTTGCAGAAGTGTGACCTCTAGAACTGGAAACAGCACTCCAGGTGGGGCCTCACCAGTGAGCAATATCATGTTAGCACCACCTCCCTCCTCCTGCTAGAAATTCCTCTCCCAATGCACCCCAGCATCCTGCTAGACTTTCCCTCTGCTTTCTCACACTGTTCAGCTAGTGTGAGGTAATCAGACATACTCTTTCTTGCTTGCTGACTGTAAGCATCTCTCCCCTCATCTTATACTCAGCCCCTGGGTTCTGCAGCTCAAAGTGCGTAACCTTGTAGAATCTTTGACAAAGCGCACGGCCATGTGCGAAACACTGGGTGCCGACCTCTGGTTCTGTAATCCTGTTGCTCTGCAATGTTTGGCACCTTTTGGAGATGCAAGAATACATATAACTCCATACAATGTTGCCAGCTTAAGACTGTTTTTCTGTGCCTGGTAAAGTTCTTTACTGCAGATGTGCTCTGTTGACCTAATGTGGAACATTAAAGATCCCATGACTTGAAAAGTGTAAGGGAATTTCCCCAGTGTTCTTACCACATTTCCCCCATTCACTAATGCATCAACAGATGAACCTGGTTTAATATTTTATTTTTGTTTGTTTGACAACTGGCTGAGTACACTGGACCAGAAGCCTGTTTTCAGATACAACACGATCCAGACAAGCAGAGGAACATGATTAAATACCTTAGACGTAGGCACAGCTACATCAACAGTTTTGTAACAAACTGTCAGGTACAGTACAGGCAGAATAAAATAAATGAGCATAACATCATTAAATAAGCATGATACTGTGCAGACAGAGTCAATATACATACATTAAGCTGGGCACAAACAAATACTTTGAGGCAATAGGCAGTCCCTGAGTTGTGATTTAAACTGGGAATGGCGGAAGGAGAGGTTCATTGAGCTACAGTGGTTATTTTAACGTTTAAGAGGCAGTATGGAGAAGGCTTTGGAGTACCTAGTTGTTTTGGTAGTGGAATCTGTTAGAAAATGTTGGTCAGAGAACCTCGGTTCCTGGGACAGAGATTCATATATGGAAGCTCAGGTAAGGGAGAAGAGTAAAAAAAGCAAGTTATATTTTGTAATACTGCTGTTGAGCTGTGTAAACACAACTTTTTCCAAACATTTACTTAAAACAGAATACAGAGAATGCCAGCAACAACTGGAGGACACCCTTCACTTTCTACAGATGGCTTGCCAAAAGGGGAACACTTCTGTAATCCCACAACTGAAACGGGTTAAAGCCAATTTGGATGCTCACTGCTTGCGCCAAACAGAAATTGCACTGATCTTCTTGTGGCAATGTCATTACAAGGTTGGGCCTCAAGCTTCTAGGCTACTGGCATATCAGCTCCATAAGCAGCACCAGTTGGCAACCACCCTGGCTGTGTCACTTCTCTCCATGATATTACCCAAGCTTTCTTTACTTACTACCAGTCTCTCTACCAGTTCCCCCAGAAAGAATTAATGTGTTCCTTAACCTGCTGTGTTTCGCTAAGCTAATTGAGTCACAGGGAGCCTTCTTGATGTCCCCCATCTTGGCTGAGGAGGTGGGGAATGTAATTAAGTGCTAAAAGACAATGAAAGCTCCAGGTACTGATGGATATAGGGCAGAATTTTATAAAGTAATGCAGGAACAGGTTTTCCTTCCTTTTCTTCTAGCTCCTAAAGAGGTTATGTCTGATGGTTCCCCACCCCTTACATGGTCAGATATTGCAATATTGGTAATACTGAAGTCAGGTAAAAACCCACTTCTATGTGACTCTTACTGCCCTATCTTGGTCCTCAGTGTTGACTATAAGTTTTTTGTGACTATGCTGGCACACAGACTAGCTCAGCTACTCCCCTCTTTAGGGGGGCTTGAACAAACCTGGTTTGTTTGCACTCAGACTATGTTAGATAACATCAGTTGCACTCTACACATTGTCCATGAAATGCAGCACTGTAGTTCCACCTCCATGCTTCTTAGTCCTGACACTGAACAGGCATCTGACCAGGTGTCCTTGTCTTTTCTCTATGCAGTTTTGGGGAAGTTGGGATTATCAGATGCCCTAATTCAGGTACTGCAATCTATCTGCAACTCCCCACACACATGCGTTACGGATTTGTGTCACCATTCCGTAGAGTTTCCCTTTTTCCTGGGCACCCAATGGGGTGCTGTCTATCCCCATTGCTGTTTGCATTTTACCTAGAACCTTTGGCTCAAGCTATACAGCATCAACAGCTTTGCATAGCATTTATTTAGGTGGAGTGGAGCACCATATAGCATTACATGCAGATGATTTGCTCCTATACTTACAGTAGTTGACCTTGTGCACTCTCTCACCACAGCATATGAAAGCCTGGAATCCTTTGGTGCAGCAGCTGGCTATAACTTACTTTCCATTTCTGCCCCTCACAGGAAATCCAGCAGTATTATCCTTTTCAGTGGGCTTTGGCAAAATTGAAATATTTGGTTATCTATGTTTCCAAATCTCAGGACACTGTATTAGGGACAACTAGGCTTCCTTCTCTGCCCAGCTTACACAGGATCTTACAAGTTGGAACGTGTTATCACAGTGCCTCTCTAGAAGAGTGGAAGTGATACGTAGGGTCACCTTGTCTAGGGCATTATATCTGTTTGAGAATATCCCAATATCCCAGACAATATCCATGCTCCAGAAATGGAACAGGGAAATTGTTTCCTTCCTGTGGTCAGGACAGCATCCTCGGGTCAAACTACAAATGCTGACTATATGCAAAGGCAAAGGAGGTCTTTCCCTCTCACAACTGAAGCTCCATTATTGGGCAGCATAGGTCCAAAGTGTAGCATTGAGACACATAGGTACTCTCCACACTCTCTGGAGCCAAGCTGAAGCTCCCTCTTTCCTAACGAGGAATTTATAACAACATTTTATCACATTAAACTGAATCCTGATGCACTTCAAGGTTTAAATCCTTGGCGTCTGCAGCAGGTTTGGATTTGGACTGCATTTGGAAATGGTTGCATTTCCTCCCCTTCCTCTGTTATGCCCAGTTCCACTCTTGAAGGGCTTCCAACTGGCATGAATGGATCCAGCTTTCCGGCAATAGGAGTGTTACTCCCTGTAGTACCTCCCTCATCTACAAACAGGAGTGTTTTTTAAAACTTTTGTGGAACTGCAAATGGAATTTGGTCTTAGGCAGATGGACTTCTACAGATATTTACAGTTATGACACTATTACTTTTCCCTACCTGGGGGGGCTCAAAATCCAGACTCGCACCCTGCGGTTCTCTGCACGCTGCTTTTTCTCATTAAATCAGGGGTTTCTGAACATATGATCTCCCACTTATACAAGTACCTAGTAGAATCAACAGGGGGGAACACTCCTGATATACTAGCAAAATGGCCAGAAGAACTGAATTCTCCAATAACATTTCAGGACTAGACTAGGGCATGCCAGGCAACCTTATGGGTCACTAGCTCCCACCAGTGGCAGGAATTTGCTTGGAAAAACTTAGTATGATATTTCCAAACTCCTGTTGTCACATCACATTTTCAGCTCTTTGGTAGTGCCTCATGTTGAACTTCTGTGTTCTGCACACACATGTTATGTGGTCATGTTCAGTGTTGTAGCTACTCTTTTTGACTCTGCAGGAGGAGCAGTCTGAACTGTTTTGTAGACCAACTGAGCTCACTGCAGAACTATACTTTCTTTCACAATTACCTCAGGGATTACGAGATCCACACACAATATTTTAAGAGCATAGCACTAATAGCGGCCAAAAAAGTGATCACAAGAGTGTGGCATACATCTCACCTAACAGGCATTCAGTCCTGGAGATCAACAGTCTGCCATATTTAGAAAATGGAAATAAAATCACCCATTAATGATAAATCTGAGCTTTGTTTCTTGCGGTTGAAAGGTTGGCCCCTGCTCATGATGAGCAAGGATAAGAATTTTATTTCATAGTAGCCGGCATCGGGATAACTACCTATACCATTATTGCAGAAGCTGATGCTGACACCCCCTTCTCACCTGAGAATTCCATAGCATCCCCATGGTTGCCCATTTCTGGTGGGTTGTGCAACCCCTCCCCCCATGCTGTTCTGCCTGTCCACTCGGGTAGGGATCCCAGGCCCTACCAGCTCCACCTCCACTGCACTCATGGACCATTAGGACATTCTGCAGAACTGTACTTGGTTTTTGAATGCAATCCATATACTTGAGAAGTTACTTTACCACCCTCCGCCCCCACACTCTCCCGAAAAGGAGGAAGGTATAATCACCTGAAACCTGTGTCTGAAAATCTTGACTTGAGATGTGTTGATGACTCGTGTCCACACATTATGTAGTGATTACTGCTTTACTGTGTTTTGAAGAATTAGCAGACACTGGAATATTTCAATAAAAAAAGTTTTACAAAAACAGACAGAATACAGATGGTGTGGAAGTTGTCAACATAAATAGAACTCTCTCTCTCTTGAAAACTGGGATAACCCTTCCTCTTTTCCAAAAGGATGGCAAAGTGGAGGTGATGGGTGAAAAGTAAAAACTCTTGCCTGGGGTGATGCTTTGCAGCCAAAAATAAGCCTTAGAAATATGGTCCAGATCATCACTGCTGGCATTTCCTGTCTTCCTGACCTTTTCCCCTAGAAGAGGCTGACAACACAGAAACATTCATAGCAGTCCTTTCCAGTCAATAAAAATAAATAATTAAATGAAACAGTAGTGAAGTCATCTGGGACATCTATGAGCACAACAGTGGCTCAGGGAGTTCCTGAGGGCATTCCTGGTGGCTGTCTGGGTGACATGTGGCAGGAGATTACTCCAAAGGTCAAGGAGATGGTAGGAGAAGGCTGCCTGTTTACTTGTTCCTTGCTGGTGCAAACAGGTTAAACAGTCAGTCTTGAAGGATCTGAGATGGTGTCTGGATTTGAGGGCAAATAATAAAGCTATCTCAAAATTATGTGGGTGGGGTTTGGAAATATCCCAAATGAGTCCACTGTTAGATGGTCACCAAACTTGGTCCTCTTATTTCAGACAAAAATGCTCATTTGTAAAAAAAAATTACAAGAAATGCCAATATTAATTTAAATCCAGTTGTTGAGTGAACATCAATACAGGAGTGGAAAACTCACACTGAAAGAAATTGGACCTATTAAAGGTATTTAGGGAGCTTGTCTTACAAATATTTATCTGCCCTGCGATTGAATAGGTAAGTACAATTTAGCATCTACACCAACAGCAGCAATGTAAAGAGGAACACGTGTTTCTTATGTGTACATTTTAATTTAGCATTGCAAGCATGTACCGTATGTAATTGTATGTTGTGTGAATTCATATAAGCAACCTAGAGACAGCAGAGGGCGCCAAATTAAAAAGAAAACAATAAACTAGCTATATTTGGGTTAGCATTCTTAATCGGTGCAGTCACTAAAGATGAGGCAAGCTGTCATCACTGTCCATTGCTGAAACGTAATTGGCTCCAATCTTAGCCAAGTCTTGAACCGTGGTTAGACCTGCAGTAATGTAATTAACAAATATTGATTCATTATACTGCTGCAAATACCTCACAGTGTGTTATAATTAAACTGACAGTTACAGCAACCCTTTTGGAATGAAAATAGACTTTCTTAAACAAGATTCATTTAAACGTCAAATACCGGCACCATTCAACTTCACATACAAAATGCTTTTATTAAAGATTTAAAACATACCACCACAGCATCAGGTCATCATAAAACCCTGACTGGTTTCACAATCAGTTCATCGTCAGGGGATGGGAAAGTTAATCACAGTGGGTTTTAATTAGCATTCAATTTAAAGTGAAAGTGTGCTCACATATGCAATAAGTTTAAAAGTGCTCAACAGTTAATATTCAACACACTGACACAAAAGCACATACTATAACACTATCATAGGCCAACATTAAAAACTACACTAAGAACAGTGGGATATTACAGTACTAGTACATTCTATTAATGTTTTTATAATTAATATGCATAAGTCCATATCAAAGTACCTCTAGTGCTTGAGGCATACAACTCTTTAATCCTCCACACCCTAGAGAAGAAAAAACACATAGCAGAATTAATCAGAAAGGCAACAGTCATTCAAACAAGCAGCATCATTTCTGATAAATTGAAGAATGTCAGTTCAGTCATTCAAGCCTTGGGGTTTCAATGCCCCCAAAGTAAATGTCCAAAAGGACTCTGATTTAATGAGCCTGTGACCCAAATATCCCCCTCCCCATGGTCCCAGCAGTATATACCAAGTTATTGGTAACACAGCTAAAAAAAGATTGAGTTTCATACACTTTTGTGGCATTTACAGTAGTATATGTATTGCTCTTGGTGATACCATACAGCCTAATTTGTTTAGGAAGGAGAGGGACCATAATTCGTTACTGCATGCTTCTAGTTGCCACCCTCATCATTTAATAAATAATATTCCCAAGGCCAAAATGTTAAAAGTTTGGAGAAATTGCAGTGAATGCAGAGATTTTCTTGCAAATGGTTCTGACGTGTGTCACCGATTCTTTGATAGGGGCTATGGTGGGAGGATTGTGGAACATGCATTTCAGGAGGCCTTTGTAGTATTTTTTTTTCTCTGCCACAGGTGGGGGGACCCATTCGGTGCCCAGACCATTCTCCTGGATCTTCCATTGGTTGCCCTGCTGGGGGGGCTGTAGCTCACCCTCCATTGCAGGGCCTCCCCAGGGTTCCAACGGAGAGACCAGATTCAACCAGAAGCCCCAGCCAGGATATATGTCTGGGGCATCTTCCGGGAGGTGGTCCAGGGGAGTCACAGAGATCCGTGACACAGGATTTTTTCTTTTCTCCCCACTGGATTGTGCAGACATGCAATGAGCACAGTGTGTGCACTCTGACTCTGTGGAGATTGCTAGTCTTCTGACTGCACATCCCTCCCCACTTGCTGAGCCCTGCACACCACCATCTGTAATCCTCCAAATGGCAGCCAAGCAGCGAGGCACAGAATCTCCCCTCCCTGAATGAGGAGAGCAGTCCTGTGAATGCTCAATACTCCTTCCCCTGCTGACCCCGAGTGACCTGAGTCCATTCCCAAACCCGGTCATCGGCAATTGGGATGAGGTAAGGCACTAACGGTGCCTCAGCCCTCTTCACCACCGGGCCATACCGGAGGCTTTTGTAGTGATAGGAATGAAGTTTTGTTTGTCAGAGAGAGAGAAAGGGGTCCATAAAGGATGAGTTTTGTAACTACGTTCACTAGACATTCTAGAGAAATTGAGAATGTAATTAAAGAGAACTAGGGCATCTTACAGACTGACCCCTTATTGAGGGAAGCTACTGTGACCCATCCAAGGATGGTATATAAAAGGGGAACTAATATTTATTTATTTAGCTTTTGTTAACCAGGTAAGCACACTAGATAAAACACAGAAGCCTATTTTCAGGTGCGACTTGGGGGGGTTACAAGGAAAGAAGGATGCAGATTACAAACAGATTGTACAGAGCTCAGGTAGTCAATGTACAGGAATTTCATAATGAGACAGTGAGGCAATTTAAAATAACATGGAGTACATACACAAGGCACACTATGAGCAGGTACAAATGCAGGGCTCTGGATTGGCGCCCCTCAGCAAGGTATAAGGTTGCAAGTGTGATATTTGTTTAGAAGGCCATCTGGTGTCTTAAGTGCAACTGCAGGCTGAGGCAAGCAGGAAGTGATCCCAGAGGGAGTTTCAGGTTGGTACATAGGTACCAGCCTGAGGAGAAGTCAACCCCACTGTCTGGAGAATGGTGGCCCCCATGACCCTGTGGTACTTACCCATGATGGAATTGTACGTTTTGTTCCTCTGTCTTGAACAACAATACATTTACTACAGTAAATGCCACAAATAAGTGTATGAAACTAGATCTTTTTTTAGCTGCTTTACCAATAACTTGGTATATATGGCAGTTTGTGTATATGAGGCCTTTTACATGCGTAAAACCACAAGACCCTTTAAAACCCATAGAGGTGAACACCTTAGCTGTATAGCTGGGAATGACAACAGTAATGCATTAGCAAATCATTGTAGGATGGCACGTCTGACAGAGGCAAATCATTCATTTAAATTTTGTGGCATTGAAATGGTTTGGGTGGGACCATGAGGAGGGGGAGTTATGGATCACAAGCTCATTAAATGTGAGTTCTTTTGGATATTTACTTTAGGGGCATTGGAACCCCCAGGCTTGAATGACAGAACTGACATTCTTCCATTTATCAGAAATGATGCAGCTTGTTTGAATGACTGTTGCCTTTCTGATTAATTCTGCTATGTGCTTTTTCTTCTCTAGGGTGTGGAGGATTAAAGAGTTGCATGCTTCAAGCACAAGAGGGACTTTGATATGGACTTATGCATACTAATTGTAAAAACGTACTAATAGAATGCACTAGTACTGTAATATCCCACTGTTCTCATTGTAGTTTTTAATGTTGGTCTATGACAGTGTTATAGTACTGATGTTGTGTCAGTGTTGAATACTAATTGTTGAGCACTTTGGAGCTCATTGAATGTATAAGTACACTGTCACTTTAAATTGAACCCTGTTGAAAACCCACTGTGATTCACTTCCCCATTGCTCTGATGATGCATTGATTGTGAAACCGGTTGGAGTTTTGTGACAACCCAGTGCTATGACAGTATGTTTTAAAACTTTAATAAAGCCTTTTGTAGGTGCAGTTGAGTGTTGCTGGTATTTGCTTTTCTCTGTTGTGATTTTTATTCCAAGCACGCTCTGTGCAGTGGAGATGTTTTGCTATTTGGTGATTTAAACATTAGTTGCTTCATGAAGTAGGTGTGGGGCAAGAAATGTCCCTTTTTTTTTGTTTGTTTGTTTGTTTTACTTTCTATTTATGCCTCACCCAATCTCCAGTGCCTATATCCCAATGAATACCAAAGGCCACCCCAACCCCTGACACTCCTACCTGCTAGAGCCATTCTTCATGGAGCCTTGGCTTTACATCATGAGGAAATGGGGTGGAGTGAATTTACCCCGAGTCTCAGGTAGTGTCAGGAGAGGCTGCTGGTGGCGGTGATGGTGTTGAGCCTCGATGTACTGCTGTCCTTTGCTGCTGTGCTGGGACATTTTCCTAGTTTCTCCCAACCCACTGGGTGTCAGCACACATGGAACTTTGTGAAAGGGTGTGCACAACAGCATGCCAGCCACAAGCTCAGCTGACATAAACCCTCCCATTAAACTTGTGCTTTGCTGCCACCCACCACTACCCAGGTGGCAACACTGCAGTGAAGGCAGCGATCCTCCCCATATGGAGGAGCAGAGCATCTTCAGGGATGCTCACTCCTCTTCCCTGGGCCAGCTACCCTCTAGTGGCCAAGTCTTATTCCCACACCTGGGCCACTTGTATCATGCACAGTATAGCTCTACTGCCGTACTGACAGGCTGGCCCTAGAAATATATTTCTTCTTATTCTTTCTATCCCACAGCACTAGTCACTTACCATCAGCTGCAGTCCTACTTCATGCCTCAGCGTAACCAAGGATTCCCCAATCCTGATGCCACCTTTTCACATCTGAGCCCCACCCCCACCATTCCACAGTATGCTAGTACCTGTACTATTCACAAGGATCCATTGAAAAAGAGGAGTACTCCTGAGGTCACTAATGCTCACTGGGGCATAGACAAATGTGCAGACCTCATTCTGCCACATCAGGCATCCTGTTTCTCCTTTTTTATGTTCTACCCTGAATCCTTACTTGGGAATTCACCCCTTCCCCAACTGCCATGCCATGCATGCCACTTGTTTAAAAGGTTTACATGTCATATTGTCACCCAAAGAATTCAAGTCGCTCTCTGACCGCCAGAAAAAAGATGCTTATGTGATGGAATGATCGTGTGAGCATACTAGGCCTACAGCAGTTAACTGCAGCTTCCTCTGGGGTATCTTTGTTTTCATAAACTTTGAACTCTAACTACTGTTCCATTGTGTTTTGAAAGCACTAGGCAATCTGACAGAACCCTAGTGAAGGAGAGGGGTCAAACATCCTCTGATCAAGCTGCTCTGGAAAGTGCCTCTTTAGACAGCATATCTATGGAGGAAGGCTGTGAAGAAGTCCACCGCTTTCAGGATAATGAGAAGGATGGGGTCCAGTACAGTTATTCATTCTTTCACTTTATATTATTCCTGGCATCCCTCTATGTAATGATGATGCTAACAAACTGGAAAAGGTGAGTAACTGATCCAACGTCTTTGTTTAGAAACACACAAGCTTTTTGTTCCCTGAAAGAGCCAGAAGGGCTGTTTTTTTTGTCACAGCTGTGTGAACCAAAGTGTTCCAATAAACAGCAAAATATTTGCAATCTGCTAAAGTCACACATACAGAAATTCCATAATACACCATCTTTTCACTCCTAAAGGGACAGAAATGTTTGCTTAGTGGACACCTGTTCACATCTGTGATTGAGAGGTGAACCTAGGTTTGGCCAAAATGATGAAAAGATTGCAAAGCTGGATGCTGTCACAAAATGTGTAATAGTTCTGTGTTGAATCTTTCTTAAACAGTGTGATTTGCCTTTACTATGGCAATATAGGCTGTCTTTATAAAAGGAAAGTACTGTATAGAGCAGCAAAAAACATATGTGAAAGTCATTCAAACTGTTCATGCCACTGGAGTGCTGTATGAAAAAAATACTAGAAAAAAAACATATTTATAAACATATTAATTGCTTCTGTATGTATTGTATTTCCCAAAGATAATTTGCTACATTTGAATAATGTATATAGCTAGATTATAGTGGGTCTGCAGTGCCTCTATAGATAGGATTAAAAAGGCATTACTATGTTAAACCCCAATTTGTGCATGTTAATAACTTGTCTGTGCCTGCACAATATAACCTGAAACTTGTATGCACATATTCAAGCCTGGGATCTCTGGATCATGAAAATTTGGTAACAATCAGTCTATAGTTTAAAAGTTCTAGAAGGTTGAAAACATGAATAAATGTGCATTTAAGGTATTTGTGTTCTTCAGATAGCTAACATGTGGTTGAGAGTCGCATGCATCTTGTGTTTATTGACAAAGGACTGCAGAACAACCTTTCAGAATCATAGGGCCATCCAGCAAGTCCTGTATTGGTTTGCACTAGATGTGTGTTTGCGTATATTGATACTATTAGACTTGCAAAACAGATGGTGGCTGGCCATGGAGATGAACAGTGGGATGTGACAGATGATTTCCTATGCTGGGTTGAGGGCATAGGGGTGGTGGAGGTGCCACTGCACACTAGAAAAATGTCAGTACTTTCAATACTGATATTGGGATAGGGAAGGGGGGTACCTCTAGATTACAGGGGAAATAGTTTTAACACAACTGTCACTGTGACCAGGCAGAAGGGGGACTTCTAGACTACCATGGAAATCATATAAATATGATACTGACAACACTTGGACTGGGTGGTAGAGTGTACCGCTGGGCTAATTTTCTTGCTTATTTGCATGACCTGCTGTCAGTCTATATGCTTGCTTGCATGTTACGCTCTGCCGATGCCCATCTACTCTCAGTCACTAATCCTGGCTCTTATAGAGCTACTCACTATCAATTTATGCATCTTGGTCCTTGAATTTGGATTGCTGTGCCTTTGGATATCATCAGGTCAGAATCCTTTGGCCTTTTCAAATAGACTTATTTTTTTACTTACTGTATATGTATTATTTGTCTGTTTTATTTTAGGCTATGTAATGCCACTGTGTAACATGTGAAAAGTGAGTAATAAATGTGTTTAATAAATTAGTAGACTACCAAGGAAAATAGGCTTGCTGCACTCTGACAGGCCATGTGCTTTGCTATTGGTCCATGGGGCTATTTGCACAGCATGCACTAGGACTGGGGCAGTGTGTGATTGGTCAGATGCTATTCAAATGGGCTGCAGGGCTCTTTACAAAACACACTATTGGTTCAGGTCCCTGTGAGGGGTAACATGCTTTATTGATCTTTTTCCAAAAGTAAGGAAATTGATTTCAAAAAGCCAATATATGTTAATGCATCAGTTAGGGTTCAAACACAAAGTGTATAAGGTTGGGAAATGTAACAGCAGGGTACAACTTCCCTTGAGTGAATCTGTGGAGTCTTGTTCCTTGGGGTTAAAATGATCATATGACACAGTGTTGGCACTGGCCTACCTTTTGTGCCCTGTCTCCAAGCCTGAACAGACGATGCCCAAGTTAGGGCAATGCTAAAGCCATGCTGCATGATGATTCAAACCCCAAGGAAAGTGACTACAGATTCACCAAGGCTCAACCCTAACACTGAATTTCCCTATGTTTAACACGTTGATGCATTAATGTAGTTGTTTTGGAATATAGATAGATAGATAGATAGATAGATAGATAGATAGATAGATAGATAGATAGAATGAATGAATGACAGATACAGAGACAGATAGCTATGCTGTGTATCAGCCAACATTTATTTTCAGCAATGGCCTACAAACTGTCACAGGCAGCAGTACAGTACACAGAGGGCCTAATTCATTTCAATTCAATTTTTATTTTGCCAGGAAAATACACAGTTGAGAGAACTCATTTACAATGTGGTCCTGGGTGGACTGAGACACAAAATAGAATCACAATCAAACTAGTACAAGAAAAGAAGGAATACTTTAAATAGTGAAGAGTATAAAACAATGGATTAAATCATAAGTGCACAATCTTTACATACATATGCTTCTGAAGTAGTGAAGTAGAGAAGATTATAAACAATGTACTAAGCAATAAGTATGCAATCTTTTCATGCATAGGGTTCTGCTAGCAGCATCAAAACAAATGAAATGCTATCATTGGTTTAGAAAATAGCACGGGGATAAGGAAGTATAAGCTCTAAAGGGACTACAGACCAAAAGTGATGGGAAGGGAGGAAGAATGGAATGGGGTAGGAGGATGGATACAGGTGTGATGATAAGGGAGAAGGGTGCAAGCATGCAAGAAGTAGAAGGTAAAAATATAAAGTAGGGAAAGGGAGATAGGTTATGAGTACAGCAACAAATTATCCATAACATAGTGACTGAGGAGAGCCTTGAAGTGGGAAATCCCAACCCAGAGGGACAGTTTTAAGGACTGTTGAAGGGTGTTCCGTAGAGCTGGTATGGTATGGCTCAAGAACGAAGAACCAAAATGAGTTCTTACCCTGGGGACATCGAGTGTGATTAAAGTGTATTTTCTGAGTGGGTAGGCACAGAGGGTGTATTTGAAGAGAGCAGAGATACAGGAAGGCAGTTTGTTGTAGATGGCTCTAAAAGCCCAGAGTAATGCATTCTGGATCCTCCTAGTGTCAAGAGAGGTCCAGCCTATAGCAGAATAGAGTGAGCAGTGGTGAGTTTGTAAGGGGCATTAGAAATGAATCTAAGGGTTCTATGGTACAATGTGTCCAGCTTTGCTAATGTAGATTTAGGGCTGTGGCTATAAAGGAAGTCAGCATAATCCAGTAGGGGAAGAAATGTCCTCTGAACCAGCTTCAACATTGCATCTTGTGTTAACAGATGTTTGATGAGGAAAAATAAGCCTAGATGATGTCTGAAGATTTTTAGCCAGTTCATCGATGTGAACTGAGAAGGAAAGCTTGAGGTTGATCCAGATACATAAAAATTGTAATTTATTAGCATGTTCCAAGGAATCCCCTAGTATAGTCATAAGCTATGGGTGGGCTATAGGAGGGAGGTCGGGCACTGATTTTGTAAGCGGAGGAAGAAGCATGACTTTTGCCTTCTTAGCATTGAGCAGAAGCTTCAGGTCAATCAGTTTCTTGTAGTATTACTTGGTTACTTGGTATTACTTTGTACAAGAAGAGAAGAAGGCCGCTGCCCATCGTGACTGTTCCCCACACAGTGTGGGACATTGCTTAATTATTTTCCCGTATCCAAACATCTAGTTTATTTTTAAAAGTTGTGGTGCTAGGAGTCTCAAGTATATCCTGTGGCAGGGTGTTCCATACACTAGAAGCCCTTATTGAAAAAAAGGTTCTCCTCTTACTAGATCTATAACTTTTGACCTCAAGCTGTTTGTTATGCAGTCTTGGAACATGTCTCCTTTTGGAGAAAGTTAGACTACATTTTTCCATGAGATCTGGTGAATTTATTAAATTATAGACCATGAGTATATCGCCTCTTAATCTTCTATTTTGAAGAGAGAAGAGACTGGTAACTTTTAATCTTGCCTGATAGTCCAACTTTGTTAGTCTGGGAATCATTTTAGTTGCTCTTCTCTGGACTTGTTCAAGTATGGCAATAACTTTTTTTAAGTTTGGATTCCAAAAAGGGGAGCTGTAATCTAGGTATGGTCTAATATATGCCCTGTACAGTGGGATGAGACATTGTTCAGTGTGGTTAATAAAGGTGCATTTAATTTGCCTCAATAGTCTATTGGTCATACAAGCAGTTCTTACACAGTGATCCCTTGACGTAAGTAGATCAAATTCACGCTGCAATTCCAGACATGCAGCCTCAGGGGAAGGCCGAGCAATGTAAAGCACTGTGTCATCTGCAAAGAGATGAACAATGCTGATTTAATGTTGTGGTTAATGTTATTAATGTAGACAGCAAATAACAGAGGCCCTAAAATAGATCCTTGAGGAACCCCTGTCAGCACAGATTTTAATGGGGAAAGGTCGTCCTGAGCTTTTACCTGCTGATCACAGCCTATCAGATAACTGGAGAACCACTTCATTGCCTGAGCATCAAGTCCAATGTTCTGTATCAAATTCAATAGAAGGCCATGGTCCACAGTTTCAAAGGCCTTGCTAAGATCGAGGAACAGTGTACATATGTAATTCATGGAGTCAAGGACAGAGAGCCAGTCATTCTTGACTTTGGCCAGAGCAGTTATAGTACTATGCTTGGGCCTGAAGCTGGACTGAATCGGGCTGAGCATGTTTGAGAGTTCCAGATATTCTCTTAGCTGAGAGTTAATGATTTTTTTGAGCAGTTTAGATAGAATAGGTAGCAGCGAAATAGGCCTGTAATTGTTAAGGTCACAGGGGTTACCTGATTTGAAAGCTGGATGATATGGGCTGTTTTCCATGCAGATGGAAGAGCCCCTTGGGACAGAGACAAATTGAAAAGATGGGTAATGGGAGGTGCCAGGTAGTGAAAACCAATTTATAAAAAATATGGTTCACATTGATCAGCACCTGCACTTTTCTTAGTGCAAGGGTGAGTAGGAGGTCTTCAGCTTGTTTAAGGGTGATAGTGGTGAATTAAAACTTAGATGGGTGCAAGGAGGAATTGACAGTGGAGAAAAGCAGGCTAGAAGTACCGGTTTACTGGGAGAGCTTGCTTAGGGGAGAGGTAGTGAAAGCAAGCCCAGCTGTAGCAAAATGATTTTTCAGTTGTTCCAGAATACTTTGCTTTCTAGTATAAGTGTCAGCTCCTAGAGTGATTTTACAAGGTAGGGCAAATGAGGAACTGTGGCCTTTTATATCCTTAAGTAGTTGCTAGAATTTGTCCACATCGTTTTTTCGAGGAGTCAAGTCCTGATTTAAAATACCTCGCTTTTTTGTCCTGTATTAGTTTTGTACAACTGATCCTAGCTGATCTAAAGGCCACCCAATCGGATGGTTGTTTAGTTCTATGTGCGTTTTTCCAGATGATGTCTCTGTCGTGTAGGGCAGATTTCAGAGTATTGGTAAACCATGGGCAGGTTTTTTTCCTGGATCTTATTTTCACAAGAGAGGCATGTGAATTGACGACTTTCAGTACACAGTTGTGGAACAGGTCAAAGGACTCAGAGACAGATGGAGCAAGATAAAAGGACTGCCATCTAATCCTACTTAAGTCAGATAGGAAGTCAAAGGGGTTGAAGTTCTGAAGGTTCTTTTGTGTATGAAGTTGGAAGAGGAAGGGGGTTTAGGGATGTATCTTACGCAAGCAACTGCCCTATGATCACTGATATCATTATGAAAAGTCCCAATATGGGAAATTTTATTGGGTTTATTAACAAGTATAAGGTCTAGAAGGGTACAATGGGATGGATTTTTAGGATTTGGGCGGGTGACCTCTAATATGAGCTGAGATAATCTGTAAGCATCTCATAAGTCTTTCAAGGGTTTAGAACAGGAGGAGAGTCAATCCAAGCTGAAGTCACCCATGATAATAACTTTAGAATTACTGGTTTCTAATATTTTGTGCAAATGAGGTGGTATCTCAGTGCCCCCTGATGGTGGTCTATAGCATCCAATGACATACAAGGCCTCGTTAGAAGATAAGGAGATCTTCAATGTCAGGCATTCAAATTCTTTGCTGCTGCCACTTACTCCCCTTTCCAAAGTCACATAATCAATTGTTTAAGACATCACAATCTGAAATGAAAATGGTTTCAGTGTCATAACCAGAGGATTAGGATGTGCTGGGAAGAGTAGCAGTAGGGGCAGGTGATGTACGAGGGACAAAAACCTCACTTTTACGGACAGGTCCATCACAATGATTGGCCCAGTGATCCAACATAAGCACATCATGCAGTCACCCTTGGAGACCTGTATTCATAGAAGTTCTCCAATCGTTTGCTTACTGGGTCAATGGAGGGAAGGTGTTTGATGATGATGAATAGATCCTCACTCTGGAGAGATAGCTAGAGCTTTTGAGCACTCCCTCAGGCTAAATTAGGAGTGAGATGGCAGTTTTTTGAAAGAGACTGACACATGTGCCCTTCTTAGCAGCGGTCATGGGATTAATATTAGGGCTGTGAGTTCCATTTTACCAAACAATCAAGCACGTTGAACTTTGGGTGTTCGATTCTTTCACATGGTGACAAACTTTTAGGGAAATTAGATGGACTTTTGGTCTGACTGGTTCAAGTTAGTCCAAATGGTGGTGTCCAGTCAGTTCACATCATGACCCGCAGCTGGCACTTGAAACACTTAACTAGGGCACAGTGTAAGTCATGGGCTCCAGCCTCCTTTAGGAGCAACACTGTGATTTGTACACTCATTGTCATACTGTAGGTAGATCAGACAGGGCTATAATTCATGTCTAGTTAGAGCAGCTGAAGTGGTATATTTGGGAGGAAAAGGAAGGAAAAAACCCCTGAAAAGGCAAGTTGAGCAGCAATGGCGCTTGCCTGAGATGGGAGAAGGGAGAAAGAAACTGTACTCTGGAATGGATGAGGAGTTTGCTTGGGGTTGGGCAGTGTGCAGATGGGATATGAGGTGGCAGTCTGCCAGTGCTCACCTTTGCCTAATAAATTTAATCTCAACACTGCAGCATGCATTTTTCTTTTTTTTTTGTTTTTATGGCTATGGGCTGAGCCTACAGCTGTTTCACAATCATAGCCTTAAAGTGGGCAATCGTGGCACCTTTCATTGGACTTTTGGAAATATTCTTCCAAAAGTCCAATGGAGCTTGTAACACTCCACCATAATCGGCCACTACAGAGTAACAGCCGTACTATTTCAACTGTTACTTCCATATTCCAGGACAAGAACTGCTCATGCGTGACTCGCATGCATGTGTAGTTTTGCTGTTGCTGCCATCTTGTCAATGGCAGAATGCCACTCACCACAACTATGCATGTGTGAATTCCATGCATGTGCAGCTGCATCGTCACCACTGTCTTGTGGATAGCATTCCTCCCGTACTCTCCCTTTGCTCCTGTTCTCCCTGCTCCCTCTGTTCCCTCCCAACACCAGCAGCAAATACACCCTCCCACTCCCTTCCACTGCTGCTGTCCTCCCTGCCCCCTCCATTGGCCATCCCCACACCAACATCGGGATGCTCAATCCCTGTGTCAGCATCATGTACCCTCCCAACATATGTGGCACACAGGGAAGCCCACCCCAGTGTGCCCAAATGTATGTTTTTTTCTATTTTTCCCACTGTGCTGACATCAGGGCTCCCAGTCCCCGTGTTGGCATCATGTTCTCCCCCAAATCATGTGGCACACTGGGAGCCCAACCCAGTGTGCTCAAATATATGCTTTTTTTAACTTTTATTTCCTGTAAATAAAGAAAACCATTCCCCAACATCTTTTCTTCTACCTGTAAAAAGAAAACGGTTCCTCATCATCGCCTCAGTCCCCCCTCCCCATCCCCACCCTACCACTGAACACCCACCTACCTGCACATCCCCTTACTTACCTCCAGAGGTCTGGCTGTCATCTTCTTGGACTGAGACATGTCTGCACTCTTCAAAGACGAACTGCAAACTGAAGAATCAAAGGTAAGTGTGGTATAATGGCAGCCAATGGAATTTTCAACTTATGTTGATATTTGTTAAAGTTTTATTCCAGAACTTCCAAAGGAATAGGATTACCCAGTTGAGCAAAAATGCTCATTTACAATGGGGGCCATTTTTAGGAATTTGGGCCACAAATTTTCAACATGGGGGTTCTTGGGACTCCACCTCATGAACACTGTCTCTGTCATTTCATTACTTGGTTCCAACAGGTGATTTTGCGTCGCTGCACAGAATCACCTTTTGGGACCAATTAATGAAACAACAGTGCCACTGTTTATGAGGTTAGGTCACATAAAGCCCATGTTGCAAATCCAGTGAAAAAATTCCAAAAAATTACTGCATTACGAGCATGCGTTGCGCAGTTTATACGCATGCTCCTAACTTCGCCAATGTTAAATGTTTTCACTACAGATTTTCAACATTGGCATTTTTGCACACCTTCTTATTAACAGTGCAGTTGTCATTTTTCACATCCTTCCCAAAATGTGTTTTCGCACTTGTGGCACAGAATGGTGTGGTCAGTCTACAAAATCACCTTTTAGGTCAAGTGAATGAAATGACAGTGGCGATCTTCATGAGGTGGGGTCCCAAAAAGGCCATGTGAATAATTAGAGAAATAAGTCTAAAAAGTGGGCAAGTTACACCCGGTTGTTCAAAATTTTCTACATATGCATGTGATTTTGATGAATTGGCAGCTCTCCAATGCCATATCAGCTCTGGCTAGATTTTATTTTTGCAGAACTAGCATTTTAGCAGGGATTACAAATACAAAGCAATTTTGACTGAAGCCCGAGGCAGAAGTCTGTTCTGATTTTTTTTTTGTGTGAATTTCTCTTATTTAGTGATTTTATGGGGCAGTGTATGCCAGAAGGCAGCAGAACAGTGCCTGGCCACAGTGGCGGAGGAAGAGAAAGATGGGCCCCAGTGCATTTTATAATTTTGGGCCCCCCTTCCCCTGATGGCACCCCATGCCCCGGCCACGCAGTGCTCTGCCCTCCCCCCACTACCACCACCATCGATTTTGTTGGCCTGGCTGGGTGGGTCAAAAACAATTTAGAGAAAGAATCCATTCAATTCAGTGGAGTGCACTGCTGTGCTGCTGTCTGCAGATTGATTCTGAAAGCTCCTCACTAACTTAGCATGAGCACTGGCAGCAGCAGCAACTAGTGAAGAGTTATTGAAATTGTTTTAAATAAATTAATAAATTCAATAATTTTTATGCAGTGGGTCAGCTGCAGTGAGTGAAGCCAGCCAGCCAGCCGGGGCCCAGCTGGCCATTAGTTAGATCAGCAGTGACCCACTCCTCTGACCTGTTCTGGCCTCAGACTAGTCTGTGTTGCTCTGTTGCTGCTACAAGTTCAATGAACAGTAGTGTAGAAAAATGTTATGTTTGTGCACCATAGAGCAAAATTTAGGAGGATCAGGCTGAGTTAGGAGTACAAGGAGTAGGCAATAATGTAAGGTCTAAAGGTCAGAAAGGAAAGTGAAGTTGAGGTGTGCCATGAACATGTAGCTGAAATCAATTTCTACCATCATCTCGTTCTGCTCTCTCTCTCTCTCTCTCTCTCTCTCTCTCTCTCTCTCACCAACTATGGTTATGGCTGTAACACTCGCTCACTTATCCTCTCCGCCCTCAGCTCTGCTTACCAACCACAGAGTAGGTGATGTGTGACTGACTGCCACTGTCCAATCAGGTGTCAGCCAGCCAAGTCATGTGGTGCAGCAGCTCTGTGAAGAAGAAGTAGGACCCAATGGCTGCCCTTCTGTGCCTGCAAAAAAAAAAAAAAAAATGGGTGCCACGTTACTGCCAGACCACCACTGCCCGCGTCCATTCCGTCATCGCCAGCCCAGCGTAGGTCAGCAGCTGCTGATCCCTCCCACCCAGACCGATCCCCTCAGCATCTCTGAGGCTTGCCCACCTCACTCACAGACACATTGCACAACAGTACTGGGGGAAGGATTGTCACCACCTTGAGAGACTGAGAGTCCGCCCCGCCCGCGCTGCCACAACAGATCAATAAACATAGATTCAGATGGCATGGAGCCAGCGAGTATCAGGAGGTTGGAGGAATGGGGAGGAACCTGGAATTACTGCAAACTGCACTGTCTGCTGCTACCTGCAGACAGGTCAGTAGTGGTACACTGCAGAAATGTGGGGAAATTGGGAAATAAAAAAAAAAACATGTTTCAATGGGCCCCCTAAGTGTGCTGGCCCCTATGCCACTGCACCGGCTGCACTGGCTATTCCTCTGCCCCTGCCTGGCCACTGGCAGTTGGCACCTTAGTGGTATTTTATTAAAAAAAAGTTATAATTCATTCCCCCTTTCCTTTTGTGGCAGTTTCAAACTCTTTACGTTTGCCCAAGGTTCAGGCTTGCTTGCAGCAGTTACTTCTTCCTCTTCCACCTGAGTCCTGAAGCAACCTTTTGCAATGTGATCTGGGCAGTGGGCAGGGCAGTAAGTGTGTGCTAGCTGGCAACATGCCAGTGCCGAGCCCCTGGTAGTTGGCACCTTGGTGGCATCCCATAAAAAAAGTTTTTAAAAATTACTTTTTTTCCTTTTTCAGTTTTCAAAAAGAAACTCTTAGTATTCATGTCCACCAAGTTGCTGCACTTCCTTTCTCCTGAAGCATATATATGTGTGTGTGTGTGTGTGTGTGTGTGTGTGTGTGTGACTGTGTGGTCCTGGGCTGTGCTGCTGAAGTGTGATTTTGACAGTGGGCAGCAACTGTGTGCCAGCTGACAGCATACCAGTGCCTGACCCCTGATAGTTGGTACCTTGGTGCAACCCATGAAGAAAGTAACAAAAAACTAAATTAAAAACAATTTCTTGACATTCCCTCAAGTTACAGAAGGTTCTTCCTCCTCTTCTGCCTGAGTCCTGAAGCAGACTGTATGCGTGTCATCCTATGCTGTGCTTTTGCAGTACGATCTGGGCAGTGGGCAGCAAGTGTGTGCCTGCTAGCAGCACGTCAGTGCTTGGCCCCTTGGTAGTTGGCACCTTGATGGCATCCCATAAAAAAAGTAAAAAAAAACCCTAACATTAAAAATAAATTTTCCATATTCCCTCAAGTTACTGAAGTTCTTTTCTCTTCCTACTCCTTCTGAGTCCTGAAACAGCTTGTGTGTGTCGTCCTGAGCTGTGTGTTGCAATGTGATCTGAGCAGTGGGCAGAAAGTGTGTGTCAGCTGGTAGCAAGTCAGTACCTGACCTTTAATAATCCTTGCTGTCATCCCATTGAGAAATAAAAAAATAAATAAAAAAAAATAAAAAAATGAAATAAAATAAAGTCTTACACTTCATCATTCAACAACCAAGTAGCTGAGTCCTGTAGCAAGCATTAGAAAATGGAGCAACAGAGAGGCCAAGCAGATGGTGGCATGGGATTGTCCAGTCTTGTTAAAGAAAAACAAAAGCACTGTGGGTTTGGTAGTAGACCCTCTGCTTCAATGGGAGCTATGAGTGTAGGAGAAGATGACTGTAGTGGTCAAACAATCCA
Organism: Neoceratodus forsteri; assembly: GCA_016271365.2. Lineage (NCBI taxonomy): Eukaryota > Metazoa > Chordata > Ceratodontiformes > Ceratodontidae > Neoceratodus > Neoceratodus forsteri. The sequence continues at coordinate 1,072,572,033 of CM057455.1, read as the reverse complement.
TAAAGTATCTCACATTGTAAGTACATTTTGCAGTGGTACTGCAAAGATTGCATGACAAGCAATCATTGAAGAAAAAAGCAATAAAGAAGTAGTGCATCAGGTAGTGCCTCGGGTAGAGGAGGAGGAGCAAAGTGATTTGGGGAGCTTGGGGCAGAGAAACAGATTGCGATTATACACATGATAAAAGAGATAGCAGAAGCAGTTCTGGAGAGGAGGAGGAGGAGGTGGAAAAGGTAGGAGTTTGCCTTGAGGCAGGTGCACATAAGAGATCAAAAAAGATCAAAAGTGATGGTAAAACCAAAAAAAGAAAGGTCACGAAAAACAAGGGGGAGACACAACAGCAAGCATATGAAATGACAGCGGATGAAAAAAAGACACAGGCAAAACTGGTGGCCCAGGACACATGGTAGAGGAAGAAGAACCATTCCTTGGCCCTGGAAAACTAGTGGAGGAAGAAGAGGAGGAGGGTGATGATGTGGAAGCAACCCACAGTAGCCCACCCATTAGGCAACAGATGAGAGTGTCAGGAGGAAAGACCAAACTGGTGATGTTGGAAGTGTGTGTTTTCTTGACAATGGACAATCAATCACAGACACATGTAGTGTGTCTTTTATGTAAAGGCAGGCTGAATCAGGGTAAGGAGGGAACAATGCTGGGAACATCTACCATGAAAAAGCATTTGCTGAAGTCTCAGAAACCTCAGTATGAGAAATCATGCCAATGCATGGCATTGGAAGCAGCACCACCAAGCAGTCAAGTTGATGATGCTGATAATGATTATGGCCTGGGGAAGGAGAACATTAGGAGACCAGGTAGAGAGGATGAGGAAGAAAGTCTTTCAAGTGGGCAGCAGCGACAGAACTCCAACATCTTTCATTCAGCAGTTCTTTAGCCCGTTGAGTCCCACACCTCTGAGGGGTCACAAATCCCCAGCTACTTTCACCCCCAGGGGTGGCAAAAATAGTTGCCTACTGGTATGTCCAGGGAAAAAAACACTAAATTCTCACTGGTCTAATCTCTGAAAATGAGTCAGAAATATAGCACCAACAGACCAGAGGCCAAAAAGTTAGAGCAACTGTGGAAATGCTAGCCACCGACTTGTTGCCATTCTCCTTAGTGAGCAATGCTAGCTTTCTGTTGCTAATACAGGTTGCAGTGCCAAGGTATCAAGTGCCCAGACTTACCTACTTTTCCAAAGTGGCTCTTCCTGATTTGCATCAGAGTGTCTACAAGACTGTGCTACATGCCCTGAAAGCATCATTTGTTCCAGCCATTCACATTACCACTGACATGTGGATCAATGGCCAGACAACTGACTACATGGCAGTTACTGCCCATTGAGTCAGTTTAACCTCTTCTTGACTGTCTTCTTCCTCCTCCTCCTCCTCTGGGTTAAGTATCACCAGCAGCAGTAGCAGTAGCCACTAGTCACAGGGGCCCTCCAAACTCCAATAAAAGGCAGCGTTATGTAGTGCAGTCTTTGACAATGACCATAGTGTGGTTCATGTTAAACTCAGCTACAGAGTCAAGCATACAAAAGTGAGGGTACTGGACTTTAGGAGAGCTGACTTTGGCAAAATGGGAGAGTGCCTCAGAAAAGCACTAGCAAACAGGCTAGAAGGAGGTGTGGAGCAACAATGGGGAATCATCAAAACTGCCATCACAGAGGCAACAAGCCTTTGTGTGAAGCAAATAAACAAATCAAAATGAAAGAAAAAGCCACTATGGTTCTCAAAAGAGGTGGCTGTGAAAGTCAGGAAGAAAAAGACAGCATTCCAGAAGTATAAGGAAACACAGAAGGAGCAGGACAGAGAGCTGTACCAGTTAAGGCAGAAGGAAGCAGGGAGGGAAGTCAGAATAGCAAAGGCCCAAACTGAGGAAAAGATAGCCAACTCAGTTAAGAAGGGGGATAAAACCTTTTATAGGTACATCAGCGAGCGTAGAAAGACAAAGGGAGAGATAGTGAGGCTGAATAGAATGAACGGTGGGTGGGCAGAGGGGGACAGTGAAAAAGCAGGGATACTGAACGAATATTTCTGCTCAGTATTCACAAAAGAGGAGGGGAAGTGCCTAATCCAATTAACAGAAGCACTCTTGATAGGGGGGTCGATCCCAGTCCTTTCACAGAAGAAAGGGTTCTGCAAGAACTCCTAAAACTGAAGGTGGACAAAGCAATGGGTCCTGATGGAATTCACCCAGAATTCTAAAAGAATTAAGGAGGTACTAGTGAAATCACTGGCTACTCTTTTTAATAAATCATGGGAGGATGGTGTGGTACCCGAGGACTGGAGGAAGGCGGATGTGATTCCCCTTCACAAAAGTGGGACCAAGACAGAGGCAGGAAGCTACAGACCTGTCAGTCTGACCTCTGTGGTAGGGAAAGTGATGGAGGCACTTCTGAAGGAAAGAATAGTTGAGTACCTAGAGGCCCATGGAGCACAGGACCCAAGACAGCATGGATTCACAGCAGGAAGGTCATGTCAGACGAATCTAATACATTTCTTTGACTGGGTAACCAAAGTAGTAGACCAGGGAGGGGCTGTGGACATGGCCTACCTAGACTTTAGCAAGGCATTTGACACAGCCCCATACAAAAGATTAATAGTCAAATTAACCAGCCTGGGAGTGGGTCCCAGGGTGGTAGCCTGGGTAAAACATTGGCTCCACAACAGGACACAGAAGGTATTTGTAAATGGAGTCCACTCTGAAGAAAGAGAGGTTACTAGTGGGGTACCACAGGGTTCAGTATTGGGTCCAGTCCTTTTTAATGTCTTCATCAGTGACATTGCAGAGGGACTGGAAGGAAAAGTATGCCTTTTTGCAGATGACACAAAGATCTGCAACAGGGTTGATACACAAGGAGGCGTGGAAAGGATGAAAAGGGACTTGGCAAGGTTGGAGGAACGGTCAGAAGTATGGCAGCTAGGATTCAATGCAAAGAAGTGCAAAATAATGCACCTGGGAAACAAGAACCCAGGGGAAGAATACACAATGGGTGGGAGGTAGTAACAACAACAAAAAGGAAAGGGACCTGGGGGTAATCATATCAGATGACCTTAAGGTTAGCGAGCAATGTGAGAAGGCAGTAGGGAGGGCTGGGGGTATACTGGGATGTATAGGGAGAGGCATCAGCAGCAGGAAAACAGGAAGTTGTTATCCCTCTGTACAGACAGTTGGTGAGACCCCATCTGGAGTACTGTGTCCAGTTCTGGAGACCCCATCTCCGCAAGGACATAGACAGGATAGAGGTAGTCCAGAGGAGGACAACTAAAATGGTGCAGGGTCTGCAAGAGAAGCCATATGAGGAGAGACTAAAGGAGCTTAATATGTATACCCTTGAGGAAAGAAGGGAAAGGGGGACATGATAGAAACTTTTAAGTACCTCAGTGGAATCAACAAAGTCCAAGAGGGTAGCATCTTTCAGAAAAAGAGACTTGCAAGAACAAGGGGACACAATTTAAAGATAGAAGGAGGGCAGTTCAGGGGCAATGTGAGGAAGTATTATTTCACAGAGAGGGTAGTGGATGCATGGAACAGCCTTCCTGAGGAGGTTGTGGGGTCTAAAACTGTGGGAGAATTCAAGAATGCATGGGACAGACATAAGGCAATTCTTGTGGGGGGTAGGAAGAAATAGGCTGTTGGTTAACTAGGATCTATGGCCTATCCTGTAGGTAGGGAAATGGGCAGACTAGATGGGCCAAGCGGTCCTTATCTGCCGTCAAAGTCTATGTTTCTATATCATGCAGAAAACTTGTAACACTTCCTTCAGCAGAAGTTGATGAGTGGCTGACACCATGCTCATTAAAGCAGCAGTACTGGATAATGAGGAAGTGATTATCAAAATTCTGCTTTTTGGCTGGAAGCATGCAGCCATAGTTCTGGTTTCCATACCTGCAAATATTTTTTTCTAGCAATCCTTAGTTTTTTAGATATTTAACATTTATTTCCATTGTTGTGAATCCACATAACATATGACTGGTACCTAATTTGCAGCCAAGCTCCTCCCTCTTGTCAAATCTAGGGGTGGGTAAAGTTGCAAATTCTGCTTTTGTGGAACTTCCGTGAAATTTCCAAAATTTTGCAGAAATCACTGATAATTCAGTGGGCCACCGGTAGTGGAGGAGAGAGAAGGCTGTGCGGTGGCCCAATCAGGGGAAGGGTGGGGAGGCGGGATGGTGGCAGATGAACTGTTGGAGTGGGGGGGGGTGAGGGTCCACTAGACACCAGGGAATTGGGATTCCTTTTTTTTAAAAGGGATTGGGGAGGGGGAGTCAACGAGACACCAGGGAATACTGGGAATAGAGGTGGATGAGTCAGTTGATTGCAGACTGTATTTATGTGGATTAAGGGAATACAGGATAGGGAAGGGAGTCCACTAGACACCAGTGAAATAAAATGTGTTTGGGGGACATGATCAGTGGGTGGCAGGGCAATAGACAGCAGGGAGGGATCAGAGTTTTGTTTCTTCTTTACCGGGACCCACGGGCTGTGATCCCCAGGCGGGGGTGGGAACCACTAGACAACATGGATCAGGGAATTTTTACTTGGGACCCATGATCGGTAGGTGGAGGGGGCCGCTAGATACCAGGAGCATCTGAGGGAAGGACTGGAAGTTTTTATTTATTTATTTATTTACTGGGACACCTGATCAGTGTGGGGGGGAGAGGGTGGATTAATTAATTCAACTGTGGTTAGAAAAAGCCTCAGAACTGACCACTGGCAGTGATCCGTTCTGCAGATTTTTTTTCCTGCAGTTTAATAAATTAACCCATAGTCTGTATATTTATTCTGCAATTTCAAGGCAGAATTTCTGCAAAAGTTGCAAAAATTATTTCCGAACTTTTGTGGAAATTCCGTCGGCAGAATTTTTTTCTGCACACCCCTAGTCACATCACATATTTTGTTTATTGTAGTGGGACCCTGTGCTGCATATTCCTGCTGTCCCTGTACAGAAACTGCAAGTCATGTGCATGCGCATTTGGCAGCAGAGGGTTTCAATTCAACATGGTGGGTGGTAGAAACGTAAACAAAAACAAAGAAAAACTGAGCAAATTATGGGGTGATGGTACAGCAAAACCAAGAAAGATTACTAGGTAAGTGCTTAACAAAGAACAGGGAACAAAATGTTGCAAAATATCCAGTTTTTTTTTATCTAGTACTGCTGCTTTAACATCAGGTTTTATAGTATCAGATAATGCAAATAACATTGTAAAGGCGGTTGACAATGGGAATTATACACATGTTCCATGTTTTGCTCACTGCATAAATCATTTAGCTCAGGGATTCCCAGATGAGGCAGGCACCACTGTGCAGATATATGTAGGTCTGGCCAAACAAGTATGAGGTAATTTTAGCTATCCTGTAAAGGCATGGAAGCTGTTATGAAACATTCAGCATTGAAATCATCATCCCATCCAACACCTGAAAGAGGACATGGGAACAAGATGGAATTCCACCTGTTATATGGTGGAACGGCTGCTAGAACTACAGAAGGCTCTCTACCAATTCGCCACTGAGCATGGTATTGGCAGCAGAGATGTAAACATTAGCCCCAATTAGTGGCACCTAATTAGGAGAACCTCTGCACTGTACTGAAGACTTTTGAGGAGGCCACAGATGTGGTAAGTGCTGATGGAGCTGGTCTAAGCCAAGAACTCCTCTCACTGGACTGATTAAGCATTGACTTCTCTGTATGAAAACTCAATATGTGGAAAGGGAGGATACCACTGTTCTCAATGTAGTGAAAGGATAAGATCATGTTTCTTGATTGACACACACATTTCAACAATGTTTACAGATGACCACTACATCCTGGCCACTCTCTTGGACCCTCATTTCAAAGACACATTTGAGACATTCTTTGATGCACAAGAATGCAATAAGGATCAGCAGTCCTATACAGCCTGACTTATCTATCTGGTCTCTATACGTAAGGCACAAAACAAGAACAGGAACACAAATAGAACAGAAGAACAGTGCTCATCATAATCCCTTTTTACAGCTGCACTGCCAGGCCAGGTGGAGGAGAAGAAGGGAGGATCCCAATGTGTTTCCACTACTACTGAATATCAGATGGGTCACTCATTTTTGTCTCCAAGTCAACCTGCTACTGCTCCTGCTGCACCCCCTAGATAGACAGCCATTGATGACAAACCATATGTGAACAACTGTCTGACTATGTCTTGATGAAAAAGCATGGCAAGTCACTGTATGACACAATGGTGCCTGAGATGCCAGCAAACAAAATGGTGCAGAATTATCTGGATGAGAATGTACCACTAGCAGAAGGAGATGAGCCTCTTCTGTACTGGCTCTCAAAAAGACTGCTTGGCCCTCTTTGACTCAGGTAGCTGTTGAACACCTCAGCTGCCCACCTGCAAGAACATAGTCAGGGATTTGAAGTGCTGCAGGCAATATTGTCACCAACAGGAGAACATATATTTTGACCCAAAATGTAGAGATGCTTACTTTTTAAAAAGTTAACCTGCCCCTTTTTGCCACAGTTTATGGATAATGAACCTTCTACTCTTCTAGCTGGACAAAAAACAGAGGAGGACGATGAAGTGAATGAGGAGGACTTCTGTGTCCATTAGTGTTTTTTTTTTTTATTTTAACCAGCAGTCTATACACACATTGTGGGATGCTGCATGGTTGTTGTCACTCAGATTAATGCTTGGTGAATTTTTGGCAGGCCTACAAAGGCCAAGTTAATCACTTTTGGGGCAACGTTGCCCATGAAACCAGTATGTACAACACTTTTTCATGCCATAATGGGAAGCCTTGTCCATGTGTAGCACTATTTCAATTGGCATACCATTTTTGGAACAAGTAGCCCACACTTTGGGATGCTTTACTGGTGTTGTCACTCAGTATTCTTCAGATGAATGTTTGGTGAATTTTTGGCAGGCCTTCTAAGGCCAAATAAGTGATTTTTGGGGCAACATTGCCCATGAAACCAGTATGTAAAACATTTATCCATGGCTGATCCGGAAGCTTTGTCCATGTCTGGCACTATCCCAATGGGCACACATTTTTTGGGACAAGTAGCACACAATTTGGTATACTTGGTATACTGTACTGCTGTTTTCACTCAGTCTTCTTCAGATTATGTTTGGTGAATTATTTTGCAAGGTCTACACAGGCAGAATGAATAACATTCGGGGCAACGTTGCCCATGAAATCAGTGTGTACAACACTTATCTATGGCAGAACTGGAAGCCTTGTCAATGTGTGGAACTGTCCCAACATGGCACACAATTTTTAGAACCAGTAGCCTACATTGTGGGATTCTGTACTGATATTTTGTGGGCATACATAGGCTTCACAATTCCAATTTTAAGTTTTTACTTTAGTGTTATTACTTAACCACATATTCTTGATTATACTGGCATTGTCCAGGTTTGGTGCTGACTGAACGGCCACAGTTTTTGGAACTGGTATCCTCATTGTGGCCCATTGCATAATCCTGCTGTTTTTGGTGCTTCATAAGCCCAGTGCATTATGTTATTTCATTTTATCCATTCCATAATGCCTTCTAATGGTCGAACCAGAACAAGCAAGTCCACCGTTCGGGAACTTTGATGAACTTTATGTGGTTCGACTGTCAAAGTTTGTCTGATTGAAATTTTGGGAGGTTTGCACAACCCTAATTAATATGCTGTAGTAGTACATGGATGGGTGACAGGAAGATCTGAGGAAGATGAGGAAAATGGTACCTGGTCAGAAATAGAGATGCAGTGAAATTTAATTTTGCCTGTGAAATTCTGGCAAAATCGTGAATTTCACCATGCAAAATAGTTTGCGAAATTCACTTAGTCTGTGAACTATTTTGAGGGTGTGAAATATGGAATTTCACCTGGGAAATGTGGAAATTTGGCAGTGAAATGCAGAATTTTGATTACGAACAGCTGAATTTCACTTGTGAGTGGCAAAATTCTGTTGTTCACAGGTGAAAATTCCACATTTCACTGGTGAAATTCTGCATTTAGCCGGCAAAATTCCACATTTTGCTCGTGGAATTTTACATTTCACACCCACAAAATATTTCATGAAATGTGCAAATTTCACAAAATATTTCGTGGAACAAAATTTGCGGATTTTACCCATCTCTAGTTACAAAGATAAAAATGTCTGTATTAATGCAGAATAATGGGGGGAAATACAAAAACCTGAAATAGAATTACTTTTTCTGTTATTATTGCTTTTTAACAGCTTCACAGAGGTGTCAAATGATTTTTTAAACTAAAACGTGTTAAGCATAACAAAAGCATACTTGTTTTGAATAGTCAACTACAGATGTTTGAAAATGTTATAAATTAGAGTCGTGTTTCATTAAAAATGGAAGTGGAATCCATGCTATTGAAGCTCAGTTGCCAAAACAGCACAATTATTTATCTAGAAGTGTGCAAGAATTGTTCCTTTCCAGGGAGGTGGGGGGGGAAGGGCAAGCATGACCTAAACTAGTATAAGCTCATATCAATCCTCCCTGTTCTCTCCACATTTTTCAAGAAGTGACTTCATTTACAGCTAACTGATTATTTCAGCCAGCACCACCTTCTTTCATCCTTGCAATCCAGCTTCATGATGGAGCATTCCATTCATCTCAGCCTTGCTCAGTGTTATCAGTGATTAGCACTCAACCATGAATAATGGTATCCTCACAGAGGCCATCTTCATAGACCTCTCAAATGCATTTGGTTTAGTGGATCATTTACATTTCTTACAGAAATTCAGGAATCTAGGTCTCAGCCTAACATCCATCAAGTAGTTTGAGAACTACCTGAGTGGCTGAAACCAGCTGATGTCCATACAAGGTATTAACTCGGATCTAGTGGACATTAAGATGGGAGTAATGCAGTGCTCTATTTTCGTCCCTCTACTGTTCTCCATTTTAGCAAATGATCTACCATGGCTTAGCAGGAGGTGTCATCTTTACATATATGCACATGATACCATTTTTTTCCACAGAACACCATCCATGTCCCAGGTCAATGCAATCCTCCAATCTGATATTGATATGATATCCTCCTAATTCTTCTACAGTCGCCTGATCCTAAATGCCACAAAAGTAAAACAGTAGTATCTGGCTCCCAGGGCATGCTGAGGCAGTTGATATATCCTCCTCATAGTAAGAAACTAAATGGCAACCCCACTAAGCATGTCAATGTTTTCAAATATCAAGAGCATGGCTTGACTCCTCACTCTCATACAATAATTACATAGATCACATCCTGGCCAGTGTGGGCCCACAGATTAGCTTTCTCTTCAGGACTAGGCATTGCCTCAATGTGCTAACAAGGATGAAGGTGGCCTTCCATGCCCTACTCCTGACCATCAACTATGGGGGGACATAATATATAGATTGGCCAACTATTTTTTTAATTTTTTTATTTGTAATTCGTTATCTGGGTTGGACCAAAGAGCATTAGATGCCTATTTTCAAAGGGGAACCGGAGATGTAGCCAAAAGCAACAATGCAGCATAACTATACAATACAGAATAAATATGCAATAGATCCTTGTGCAGAATAATCAGGTGGCATTACGCTGCACATAGACAAGTCAACCAGTATTTTTAATACCATTTTAAATGCATTCTGCAAATTGAGTGTAATGAAGCAGGTAAATTATTCCAGAATGTAATTGCTTTATAAATAAAAGAACGTTGGCCCAGAGGAATGAGGAAAAAATCCACTACTCTAGCCCTAGATTGTCTGCATAACAAGCTATGCAGGTTTATACTGCTGTGTGACTTGACTACCCACTACTGCACTCTCTTTGACAAACTCAACTGACTAGGTCCCCCAGGCAGTTGTGACTATACAACTGTGCACATGAGAGAGCCTCTAATTACCTCTTAACTTACTTTTCACAGTTAAAAAATGCCTATTCACTTTATTCATCTGCAGTGCCCAGCACTGCATTTCTCAGAATGAAGCATGATTCTGGTCAAAATAGACTTTGTGTATTTTGCCCTGGATTCCTGGAATAATCCCTGCCAAATTTAGAAATGACCCCATGCTACAAGTACTGAAAACTAATCTTTTCTACCACCTAAGAACCCCTTGTACCTATTTTGATCCAGTGTCGCCCACACCCCATGACAGTACATAATACATTTAAGGCCCAATCTGCATACTGCAGTACTGTTATTCCACCTACTGCATGTCATCCTATTGTAATCAGACTCTCTTCTCCCAAGCTTAATACAGGCTTCTAGTGGTCACCCAAAGTGTGACAGCTGCTCTCTAGTGGGTCTCAGCTAGGAGACAGGGCGTTAGGCACTTGTACATTGTGCTAACTGACACAGTCAGAAGTATGTAGTCCAGAAATGAATAATCATGGACCTGTATATATTCTTATACTATAAGAGGGGAAGAGTAGCTGAGAGCTCATGCCAGAAGTTGAGGTTCCCACATAGGATTACAGAACATCCAGATCAATAGAGGTCTGGTGTACCCATTAATTACAGAAACTCAATACAAGGACAGCAGAGAAAAAGGAGCCATGTCTCCCCTCACCCTTCTGTAAGTGGTGTGGGGCACCTCTGGAGACCAGCAGAGGAGAGAGACCTGAAGGAGTCTACCCCAAGTGGAAGAACCACCAGCAACCTATATGGTACTAGGGAGTAGTTGTGGGACTCCTCTCAAAAGAGTTTTAAAGGATCCTTGCAGATCTTCTCTCCACAGAAGAGTACACTAGGGAGGAAGCAATACAGTATGTAAGAAAACTTTCAATGAAGAGCTCCAGAGGAGTAAAAGGTACCCAGAACAGTAAGTAATACCCACAGAATGTGCTGGTAAATAGTATTGGGACTGAGGATCAGAGATGGGGAAGGGACAAGGGGTTACTTTATTACTTGCCAATTACCACTAGACCACCAGGGATTAGAATACAATATGGAGATGGGGGGGGGGACTGTACAATTTTGGCAGCAGCCAGCTGGTGGAAGGAGGACAACTAGCCACCAGGGATATTTTTATACTCTAGGGGCAGGTGGGGGGAGGGATCACTAGCCAGTCCAGGGCCTATTAAGAGGCAAAATTTTGCCTGTAACTTACTAACTTCCATGAAAGTTTTCCACTCCACCACAGGCGGAAGTTCAAAAACTTCTGCAAAAGTTTCCTGATTTCTGCAGAAGTTCCACGGGGGTGAAACTGTCAAGTTTCACCCGCCCCTAAAAAGGAGTGCCAGGTTCAAATTGGTGGCTGGTATAAAAACCTGGAATCCAGCTGCACCTCCCTTCTCTCGAACAAGGAAGTCGGGAGAGGAGTCGGGTTGCATCAATGGCAGGGGTAGTTGGCAGTTGTAGCCTCAAGAAACTTGGAGGGCTGCATCAGTGGCAGGGGCAATCAGAGGCTGTAGCTGCAAGGTATTGCAGGGTCGCATCCACAGCTCAGGAATACTGAAACTTAAAAAAGAGGTCATGGGTCTGCAGGAGGAGCTGTGGTAGGTAAGACAGGCTGTGGTGGGTTGTGGTCCAACAGGGCGAGGAGGTAGGAGGGGAGCTGAGGAGGGAAGGCAGCTTAAGCAAACAGGGGGAAATAGAGGAGATATATAGGTTAGAGTATGAGGGAGGGCAACTTAAGCAGACAGGGGGAGGAGAGGAAATAGTTTAGAGGAGCAGGCTCTGAGCTAGGGAGACCCAGGCCTAGGGCCAATGATTAGGGGGAACCAAGGTCGAAGGGCAGAAGGAAGCACAAAGAAGGAAAAATGGTGTGGAGGAGGAGGAGGAGGAGAAGTGGAGATGAACAAGGAGTTGGAAGATGGGGATGGGCTAGCATCAGGGAGGTAAAAGTAGGCCTAGGAGGGAGGACTTCGGAAAATCAATTCACAGTGAGAGAGGGAAGGAAGGAAAGAAGAGAAAGGGGATGATCTTGGAAGCGTCACAGATGGTAGTCAGGATGAAAGTGGTACAAGGGGGAGAACAGATGGGGGAATTGTAGCAGGGGCAGAAGGGAGAAATGACATGCAGGAGGAAGAAAAGGTGTTGAGGGAAAGGGATGGAAAGAAGGGGAGCAAGCAGATGTTAAACCGGGTGGAATCTTAGTGCTGGGGGACTCAGGGGAGTCAGGTGGGGGAGGCATAGTCGCATATGGGTGGAGGCCATACGACAGCAGAAAGAGTGGGACAATCTGTTCTGAAGTATGCTAGAAGGGGTAGTGAGAAACCTCATTTAATTCTGCATTTGGGGACAAATGACCTGGCTAATAGGATGGTAGATGTAGTTCAGAGGAGGTTTGAGGAACTAGAACCAATATGTGAGGGGGCAGGAAGATTGGTAACTTTCTCAGAGATACTTCCTGTTCTCAGGGCGAGCACTGTAAGAAAACGGAGAATAGAGGAATTTATTAAATGGCCAGGAACTTGTGTCAAGCCAAAGGATATGGGCTGGTGGGGGGTGGGAGGGACCTGGGCAGACAGTAATCTTTACTCCAAGGATAGACTGGATTTAAGTGAGGAGGGCAAGAAAGTGTTGAAAAAGGGAATAAATGATTACATAGCAGAGGCTTGGAATTTAAACTAAGAGCAGGAGGTGGCAAGCGGGCAAGAGGAAAGCAGAGGCCACAGGATGGGAAGACATACAAACTTACCCCCCATAACAGAGACAAGAGATTAAGGGTTAATACTAGGGAGGATGTTAGAACAGGGTGGCAGGAGGGGAGGGGGTGGAAGGTGGTCACATTGAATGTAAGAAGCCTGGGGAATAAAACTGTGGAACTTCAGACCCTCATGGCAGAGGGGGAGGTGGACATGGTGGCAATTACTGAAACATGGGCCACCCAGAACTATGACTGGACCTGGCGGTACCAGGGTACAGGATAACCTGCAGGGATAGCATAAAAGGGAAAGGGGGGTGGTGCTATATGTGAAGGAAGGACTGAAGTGTGTATGGGAGGAGGAGGGGAGGAGGGCAGTACGAAGTCACTATGGATGCAAATCCAGGATTCAAGGAATAGGACTTTCAGGATGGGAGTGGTGTACAGGCCACTCTCCCAAACAGAAGAATTGGACAGGGAACTGGCAGGACAGATTAAGAGGGTCTGCAGAAAGGGGAGTGTGGTTATCGTGGGGGACTTCAGCCTTCTGGGAGTGGATTGGAGTACCCAAACCACCAAGAGTAGAAGGGAGCAGGTATTGTTGGAAGCCTACCAGGACAACTTCCTGATGTAGATGGTCAGTGAACCAACCAGGTTAGGGAGCACCCTTGACCTCCTGCTGGCAAATGAGGAGTTTATGAGGGAACTGAGGGTGGAAGAACCACTGGCGGGGAGCGGCCACCACTCAGTATGGTTCACATTGTATATGGGTAAGAGTAGTATCTGACACAAGGGTGCTGGACTTCAGGAGGGCTGACTTTGGGAGGATGGGGGAAGTAGTAAAAGAGTGCCTGGCCAAAATTCAACCTATTATGGACATTAACTAGAGGTGTGAGCGCATAAAGCTGAGGGTAGTGGAGGCATCTAAAACCTGTGGCAAGGTCAGGAGTAAGAAGGCTAGGGCAAAGAAACCTAGCTGGGTGAGCAAAGAGGTCATGGAAAAGGTAAGGAGGAAAAGAGCCACCTATTTTTACATTATACAACCTATCCGGAGACATTGACTGGTTAATTCCATTTGGTTATATTGTAGTGACTGGTACATATTGAACTCTTAACACAGGATGCATGCTCTCATTTTCTTGGGGGTCCTTGGTAGGTTTGGTTTTTATTTGGCTCTTATTCTGACAAGTGATATTATCTGTATAATATCATGTTACAGCAATGAATATCTTAAGGTTTATGGAATGTAGTAACCAGCTGAGTGTATAATTGGGTAAATGTCTCCAGATAGGTTGAATAATGTATAAATATGTGAAACAGTTGCTCACACTAGGGAAACTTTACTTTAAAGCCTCGATATGCCATATGTAGAAAATTTTTGTTATATGTATTTTCTAACTTGTTTTAACATACATTAATGTCACATTTTAACATGCACTATGTTAGTACTGAATCCAGAGTTCTTGCCTTTCGTTAGAATTTATTCACAAAGCACACTGAGACATTTAGAATTTATGTTAGTGGAGCTTTCTGCTTGAATAGTTCTGATCTCATGTTGGTGGCATTTGACCTACAAAGGCTCTTCAGTTTAAAACAAACTGATGAAATGGGATTCCTCTGAAGTAAACTGCTGTTATGGTTTAAATGAGTATTTTAAACCAATGAGAATTCTTTCTGTTTTTTTTTTTATATATGTATGATCTGGGTGTTAATAGTATATGTTTTTCTAAATAATTGTCATACGTTTCTGAGGAAGGACTTGGTTAGTCTAAAAGGTTAGGCACTTTGTTATATTTGTAACATCTAAGTTGGTCCAATAAAAGGTATCAAACCATTTGCTTTTGGATCTGTTCTTACAAGGACCAATAAAGCAACTAAACTAAAAGAGTAGGCTGAGGGAGTTGAACATGTACTTACTGGAGGAGAGGAGGGAAAGGGGGGATATTTATTTATTTATTTATATTATTTATTGAAATGTTTCACCAGGAGAGCACACTGAACAACAAGTTGCTTGTCTCATGGTGCGACATGGGGCGAGGGGTTACATAGGGTTGTTAATGATGATCAGTTACAATAGTTTCATGGGTAGTACAAACAATACAACATTGTAAGATTGTGCAACAGTTGGAACACAAGATATTGTACAATAAACAGAAGTTGAACATTGGGTAAATTACAATGCATGTCCAAAATCATAAAAAAGAACATATGAATGTACAAAACAGTAATAATGCAATAGAATCATTTATAGTGCATGAGTGTACCAGGAGCAGGCTCGAGGTAGTACGCAAGTGCTGTTGGAGTAAAAAGAATGGGTTTAGGTTGTGCACACTGGTGAGCCAGAAGGGCAGGTGGAGAAGAGAGGGGGGAGAGGCAAGAACTGAATATGAGCAGAAGGGGTAGCCATTTCCTGATTTCCCCCTTCAGGATGTTGAGAACCTTGCTGGGGGGGGATCATGGTAGGAAGGCTATCAGGTAGGAAGGATATGATTGAAACCTTCAAGTACATGAAAGGAATAAACAAGTCTTATACAGAGAAGCTGTTCAAACTAAGTGAGGGGAGGGACCCCAAGGCCATGATATGAGACTGGAGGGGGAAGGTTCAGGAGGGAGATGAGAAGACACTTTTTTATGAAAAGGATGGTGGCCGGGTGGAACGTGTTCCCGGCTGAAGTGGTATCCAGTGCTACAGTGGGCAGCTTCAAAATGGGATGGAACAGGGCAAGAAGGAGGGGCAAGGGATGGGGGGGCAAGGGAGGGAGGGGTAGCTGCAGAATAAGTGCTGCTAGCTGCAAAATCGAGCGAACATGGTAGACCCAAATCCTTTTTCTGCTGGCAATTTTCATATGTTTGTATCAGATTAAGGGGCCTAGCAAGAGTGAGTGTCAGTTAAGTCCCATGAAGTGGAGCCAGACATTGGAGTCCATTGCTTGTGTCATTAGGACAATCGGTGTGATGTCGGAAGAGAGACACACAGGCTGAACCCACTGTCTGTATATTTAGGAGTCAATCACAGTCTGGTTTCTTGTTCTATGATTTGCCACTAACTGGCACAGAGCCAAGCATAGGCTTAACTTCCCCTAAGGATAGTGTTTTGCTCTGCCTAGGGAGAGTGTCAAAATGCACTGAACATTTGGGTGACAGCGCCCAAAGGGCACTGAATGGCAAATAAGGTTTCAAGCAATCTAAGAAAAATAGAAATATAGACAATGTCAGCAGAAAAGACCATTGTCCAATCCAGTTTGCCCAGTTCTACCCTACTCTACACGTGACCTATTGTACTGATGGGGGTTTTACCCTCCTCCTTTCCCTCCCTCCCTGCTCCCTCCCTTCCTTACTACTCCCCTTCCCTGAACAAGTAACTGTTAAGACCTTTACTCTGACCCAGCCATGCTTGAACCCATTAATGGTTTTTGCACTCACTACTTTGCTGGTAGGCTGTTCCTTGGCTCAATAACTTGCACCATAAAGTAAAACTTTCTTGCATCCCTCCTGAATATACCCCCCATCAGATTATAATCAAGTCCCTTGTTTTTGACCTGCTAAATAATTTCTCACAGTTTACCTTTACGCATTTCAGGGACTTAAAGGTCTCTATCATGTTCCCCCCTCTCCCTTCTGTCATCTGAGTACATGTTCAGTGTCCTAAGATAGTCCTCATAAGATCTGTCCTGTTGCCCCTGAGTCATTTTGGTTACCCTTCACTGCACTGTCCCAGCCTGTGTCTGTTTTTCCTTAGTTGAGGACTGCAGAACGGGGCACATTACTCCAGATGGAGTCTCACCAGTGATGTATAGAGAGACAGTATTACCTCTTTACTCCTGCTATTGAAACCCATTCCAATACACACAAGGTAAGGTTTGTCTGTTTGCAGATGATACCAAGATCTGCAACAGAGTAGATGATCCAGATGGGGTGGGCAGAATGGGAAGAGATCTGGATAAACTAGTAAAATGGTAGGAAGAGTGGCAACTGGGGTTTAATGCAAAGAAGTGCAAGATCATGCACATAGGGAAGAGAAACCCTGAAGCCACCTATAGGCTGGGAGGGGAGTTGCTGGCAGTCACAAGGGAAGAAAAAGACTTGGGTATCATCATCACCGATGAACTGAAATCATCCAAGCAGACCACTAAAGCAGTAGGTAAGGCAAGGGGGATGTTGGGGTGTATTAGTAGTGGTATCACAAGTCATAAGAGGGAGGTAATAAACCCTCTTTATAAGACACTAGTTAGGCCCCATCTGGAGTACTGCATGCACATCTTCACAAGGACATTAACCAAATTGAGGCAGTCCAGAGAAGGGCAACCAAAATGGTGCAGGGACTGCATCAGAAAACATATGAGGACAGATTAACAGAGCTCAATATGTATACCCTAGAGCAAAGGTGGAAGAGAGGTAATATGATCGAAACATTCAAACACCTTAAGGGCATTAACAAGGTGAAAGAGTCTAACATGCTTCAATATAAGAAAAATAGCAGGACAGGAGGACACAGCATGACATTAGAAGGAGGACGATTAAGGGGTAATGTGAGGAAGTTCTTTTTCACAGAAAGGGTGGTGGATGCATGAAACGGCCTACCTCAGGAAGTAGTGGATATGAGTACAGTGCAGGGCTTCAAATAGGCATGGGATTGACATAAGGGAGCAATACAGATGAGTATGGATAGATAGGCCATTGACAGAGCAAAGGCCAATGGCACATTCATAAGGTAGAAAAAGAAATGGGCAGACTGGATGGGCATTTCAGTCCTTATCTGCCATCAACCTCTATGTGTTTATGTTTTTAAACACTCTGGTTGCCTTGCTGTAGCTACTAAGGCTAATAAAAGCCACCTGAGAGCTTGATGTGCAAAGTTACAGTAACAATCCAGACAGAAAAACCTACAATCATCCACCAACACACTAATAGCAGGCTCACACAAAAATAAGGTGCATAAATAGATTTTTTTAAAGATCTGTAGGCCAAATATCTCTCATAGAAATGCCAGCAGGAGCTCCTCACCAACAAAACCTCCAACCAGTTTCACTCAGGGCATAGTGCTACATTTTCCTGTCTGGATTGCCTTGCTGTAGGCCTTGTTACATTGGCTAGTTTGTTTTAGGGAGTCTCTTATGATGACCACCAGGTCCCTTTCCTCTGACGCAGTGGCCAGCTTAACTCCTTCCTTTCAGTATTCCTTCCTGTGGTTCTTGTTCCCTATGTGTGTCACCTTGCACTTTTTGGCATTGAATTTCGACAGTCAAACCTTGGACCATCTCTCTAACGTTTTGAGGTCCATTTGCAGCTCTCTTACTTTCTCCTCGCTGTCTACCTTTCTTTTTAAGGAAGCTTTTCCTCCACTTGATTAACCTGAATTGTTATTCTCTTATTAGATATTGGCTATTTTTTAATTTGTTTTAATAAACTTGCTCACTTGTGCAGCATCTTGAATCCCAATTGAAGTAACTACCCATCATCTGTGAAGAGACAAATCACATGCAGTATTCCTTCTCCTATGTTGCTGAGAAACATATTGAAAAGGACTGGTCCCAGGACAGATCCCACTCATGACCTCTCTCTCCCCTATTTGACTCCATTTACCACCACCATCTGCTGTATCCAATGTCCACTATCCTCCAGTATCTTAGAATTAACCCTGGCGGTGGTGAGCTACTGAATGGCCTTGCTAGGAGTTCTGTCATTTCTGATACTAATTCCCCTGAGCACCCTCTGGTGCATCCCATTTGGCCCTGTACCTTGTTCATCTTCAGGGCTGCAAGCCCTTATCTTCCTTTTTCTCATGTAGTTACCACTTGTCCAATTTCTGGGATCCACCAAGGCAGCAGCCTTTATGCCACTTTCTGGCAGAGGCCTGCTATCCTCCACTGTGAATACTGAGCAGAAGTAGTCATTTTGAATAGCTGTCTTCTGCTCATCCTCCTCTAATACCCTAACCCCCTCCGTCAGCCTAACAATTTTCCTTCTCATCTATCCTTTTTCCCTGATGCACCTGAAAAACTGTTTGCCCTTTATTGACGCTCTTCCACAATATGCAGCTCTAATAATAATAATAATAGTAATAATAATAATATAATCATAAGAAGAAGCAGAAGAAGAAGAAGAAGAAGAAGAAGAAGAAGAAGTAGTAGTAGTATGCCCAATCAGTCTGAGGGCAATGCAGTATGGTAGCAGTGGTTACAATGTTGTATAGAGTATAGACCATGTCAGAGTATTAATGAAGTGATTGGTGAGGTAATGACCTTCTAAATATGCAACATGCTTGACCCCAGCTCCTGGTATGAACATTTGTTATGTGACTAGTCTCCTTTTTTGTGATGCCCCACTGCAAGTGTTTTCATACTCCCAGTCCCCATCTCCCAGACCTATGATAGCATGCTAAGTTAGGTATAATTTCATGGCATAAGGTGGGATCTCCCTTGTCAAGAGAGGCCACATAATACCCTTAGACAGAAGGGGATTTGCAGCCTTAAACTGTAATGAATTACAGTATGTTTTGTTTGTATCTTAAATGCTGTTTCATCACATTTGTATTATAGGGGCACGGTAGCACCCTTATAGTTAGGGCTGAGTAAGTGTTCAATGTTAAACCACTAACTTTCCACCTTAATGGCTTTGGCAACATTCAACAAAATTAGCTGAAATTTTGCATGTGTTGTCTAGTGCTGTCTAGAAGGCAGGGTCTAAATCTGTGGAAAGTTTTGTGATGGCAGCATGTGTGGTTTCTGAGATCTAGATATGTAATTTTCCTGCAGATGTCTAATTTTGTTCCTATACTTAACATGGGATTTGGGTTTGTGGTCACCTACAGCCAAAACAGAATAATTTTTTTTTCCAGACCATTCAGAGTAGAAGCCTGCTGTGCCAAGGTAGTGCCTTTGGAAGGTTCTTGGAAAAAATATTAAACGGTTCCAGAGTTACAAGGATTTAAGCTCTGTTTTTTTTCTGTTCTGAGCATGCTCAGTAGGGTTTTTGGGATAATGTTCTGATACAGTACCAAATATTCTGTGTCACAAGACTGTTTTTGGTTTCTCAACACATGCTTCTCAGAGCACAAAACATTTTTTTGTGCCTTGCAAGCCGCCATCTTGTTTTTTCCCTCAAAATAAAAACATTGACAACACAAAAAATGGTGTAACTTTGGAAAACAAACACCTGAATGTAGCTAAACCGAATCTGTTTAGCTAGATCCTGGTGTTTTTTTTTAAATTGCTAGAAATACCTTTACTAGGCACCCAAAAATCAAGGGTGCCCAGCTTAGTGAGAGAGGATGTTCAGCTGCATTCTCTGTATGAGAGCGGCAGAATTTTGTTGAGTTCTGCAGCCACAGCTGAAGTCCTGATGCCAGCTGCAGTGAGAGAAGTGAGCCATCTGTCTGTCTGTCTGCCTGCATGCCTGCCTGTCTGTCCATCATTCTGTCTGTCTATCTATCTATCTATCTATCTATCTATCTATCTATCTCTATCTATCTGTCTATCTATCTGTTTTATTAAGTGGACTGGGGTGCCAACCCCTGGTACTGTTTCAATTTCCAGCCCGCCCTTCTCAATCTTAATGTTTATTGTTTTTTTAATAATATATGTAGGTGGACCAAGGTGCCCACCCCAGGTCCCCCCTCCAGGTCACCCAACCACATTTCTATATAATGCTCTGACACTGGGTTGCCCAATCCCAGTGCTGGACTTTAACCTGAAATAAAGAAAGCTGTCCCTCTGTGAATTATTGTTTTTTAACCTGCAAAAGAGGAAACAATACTTCGCCAATTGGACCTAACTACCCTGACCTCCCACTCAGTACACACCTCCTCACACCCTCCACACATCCTCACTCACCTGAACATGTCCCATGGTGAAGATCCACTCTCTGATCAATGACACGTCTTGCTGTTCTAACCGATGACTGCAATATAAGAAAGTAAGGTAAGAGCATTTCAATGTATTTCAATCGCTTTTCAACTTTGATGCATAACTTTGTATTTTTGCATATTTTGAGCCCGTATTTTAAACATGGCCATTTTGGAACCCAACCACATGACAAATGGCAGTGGAATTATGCAAATCAGGCTTGGAAGGCATTAAGGAAAGATATTTGGCAATTCTTGCACAGCCTGTGCCACTGAATCAAACTGCCGAGTGCCCGAATCAGCAGTAACTTTGAAACAGGCTGGGTAAAGCATTCTGTGGCAGATGTGTGCAGCACACAACTTGTATTTAATATCCTTATATTCTGCCTCTTTTGCCTAACTTGCAAGGTGAGGTCTTGCACAAGCCAGAGATGATGCCCTTCCCATTTGAATGCTTGTAAGGAGTGGATCCATTTAAGAATATGCACCCGATCCAGGTAGTTGAGGAGATGGAAGATCAGAGGCCTGGGTCTCTCTCCTGAGTTGGTTTCAGGCATAGTGCTCAATGTGCCCACTCCACAATGTATCCTGGGCCATTGGGTGAGGGGATGGCCACTTTTGTGCAAACCTTTTGCACAAAATAAATTGATTTGGTACCTTCTTCATTTTCTGGTAGCCCAAGAAGTTTAAAATTATTTCTCCATGAACGCCCATCCAGGTCTTCAACTTTCTCACTTAGTTGGGCTACAGAGTAGTGGAGTTGGATGATCTCAGGTTAAATTTTTGCTTGTCAGTCCTCCGTCAAATGAATGCAGGGCTCTGCATCTGACACATGCACCACCAATTCCTGGAGAGCCATCTTGAAGATTTTAAAGTCAGAAATTAACTCATACACTGCTGTTTTATTAGTGGTCAACCCCAGGAAAATCTGCTCTGTCATGAGTTCTTGCAGGGAGTCTGATGGTGGTGTCAGAGGGAAGGTGCTCCTCCACAAGCATTTCAACTCCAATGCAAGCAGTGTTACAGGCTGCTCAGTCTCCACATTTACTTTGGGAGGTTTGATAAGGACCATAGGAGAATCTGCAGATGTTTCCAGTGAGGCCATGTCTCCAGCACCATGAGTACTGCTTAAATAAAGAAATGTAGCACAAATGGGTCAGAACCACTGGGGAAAAATAAAGATCCGAAGGAGCTCACCTGAGATGCGTCTAGCCCCAAGCTAGCATCTCGTGACTCCCCAACTTTGGTAATTTTAAATATTTTGATCCCAGGGTTGACAACCTCAAAAAAGACCCCACCACTGACTCGCCAAGACTCTGAGACCCAAAACCCTAATGTTTTTCCTTTTTCTGCTTGGGAGGGTGGGGGGAGTTAAGGCTGTAAACCCTAACACCACATTTCCCTACATCTCTGACATTATGTTACCTTAACTGGTGCATTAATTACATTTTTCACAAAGACTCATATATAGAATAAATTATACA
This sequence comes from Neoceratodus forsteri, assembly GCA_016271365.2. Taxonomy (NCBI): domain Eukaryota; kingdom Metazoa; phylum Chordata; order Ceratodontiformes; family Ceratodontidae; genus Neoceratodus; species Neoceratodus forsteri. Next base: position 1,072,550,168 of record CM057455.1, on the reverse strand, counting down.
GTAGTGTGTGTAACAAGAATTTTAGCTACACCCAAGGTGGTGGATGCTACATAAACCCCGAGAGCAAAGCTCAAGGGGTTTATACAAGCATCCAACACCGAGGGTGTAAGTAAAATTAGAGTTTTACACAGTACTCATGTTTTGTTTTATCTAACTGTTTTGGGGGGGAAGTCACCATAGCAATTATATAAATAGAAACACATTGCTGTGCAGCCACGGTCAGGTTCAAGCACGATCTGCGGTCAGGTTGAAGCGCCTGTTTAAATATTTGCTTTTTTTAAATGATCCCCCCAAACAATTAAAAAGGTCTACTGAAAAGAGCTTAGTTAAAATATAAAAGTTCATTTTGTAACACTTGACTTGCATTGGAGCACGCGTGTGAGAGGTGATGTAGTAGCAGGGCAATAAAGGGAAGACTGCAGCTGGCACATGCGTGAAGTGTGGGAAAACTGGCGCATGTTTGCAGTCAGAACCAGCTGATTATGGATCCACGATGGGTGTTCGACAAATTTCTCATCGAACGCCCCAACAGCAAAACCAGCAGGTCAACTGCATTTAGCAGTCGGCTGCTGGTTTCCCAGCACAGGAAGTGTTTTCTTTGGGGGGCTTTGCCCCCTGAACCCCCCACACAGGGGACTGTTCCCCTGCACCACCCCCACTAAGCATTATCAACTCTGAGTTGGAGCTGATTCGGGGGAGCAGGACCCCAGACAGATAGTGCCTGGTTCCAATGGGTCCCCTACAGTGGCATGGTGCTGTAGTCACTGTGAGGGACCTCGCTGTCAAACTGTCGCTGTAGGGTGGGTATAACGCTGGTTTTAACGGTGAATTATAACTGGGTTTCCCTATGGGAAAAAAATACTCCAACTGCATTCCTGCTGTGCTACATTATACTACAACCTGTTGTTGTTTTCCCTGGAACCTCCATGAAAATGAAAAGCTGCATCTCTTGGGGTTATCCAAGTTGGAGAAATCTCAAATAAATAAATCACATTTAGCTATCTGTCGATGAGTCATATATTTCTGCATTTTCAACAAAATAACTCTGCAAGCATTCTAAGATAGTAGGCCTGATTTTGAAATGATTAGGACTGGCACAAGGGGATTGTGTCAAAGAAAAATAGCACAAAGTGCTCCTTGCACCACACCTTGCACCAGATTTTCTAAGGCAGCCTGCACCACTGAGGGGAATGCCTGTGCCAACCAGGTTTGCACCATCCTTCTGACGACCTTACCGGTGCACCATGGTGGAAGGGGGGGCTTGTGCCATGATGGGGCTGCCATATCCCTTATGATGGAATTTTGCAAGCCACCCCATGGGTGCATAGACCCTGCAGTTAGACCAGACTGGAGCTGATCTAAGCTGCATTCCACCACTCATGGAGCCTTTGTTGTGTGGGGATGACCCTGTGCTCCCCCTTGAGAAGGTGCCCACATGGTCCCCCACACCTGCCAGATCACCACTGGAGCAGCCAGTGGTCTATGGCTGGATGAAGCCCTCTATACCACTCTACATGGTGGTTCAGGTGCAGCTGTCCCACCCCACGGACCCTCATATTCCGGTGGAGGCCACAAACAGGGCTCATCAGGGGCTATCACTGCCCCCCGACCTCTCCCACCCCCCCCACGAGCCCTTTCCCATCTGGTATGACCTGTCAGACCCCTGGGCAACCTGTCATTGGGTCACCATCAAGGACCACCACTGCCACAAACCTTGGCTGCAGCTTGTGGCATTCCCCTTCTATGTGCCGTTTGGTTGGCATACAGGTTGGCTAGTGGCAAACTCAGGGACTTTGGCACCGGGACCTCATTCTTTTAAAATCCAGTGCAGGTCCCTGGTGCACCTGAGTTTTCTGCAGGTGGCAGTTTAGTGCACACTGCACCAATCTAAGTTGGCTTTTTAAAATCGAGCCCTGTTAGTAGATTGGTGAGATGTGAGAGACCTGTATGACAAGGCAGTCTTATGAATGGGAACAGTAATTCAAGAAGGAGATGGTCTTGGATAATTACCTTTGATTAGTCAGGCCTTGTGCTGCCCTAGGTTCAGGTATAAACCAGTGTGTCAAACTGCTGACCACCAGAAGTATCACTGGTTCTAGCAGAAACTTGCTAGAGCATTAAGAAAACTGTGTGGACAAGAAGGTTTTCTGGAAAGTAAGGTAAAAATCAGCTGTCTTGCATAAATAATGTTTTATTCTGCTGGCCAAATTCCCAAACTGAATCTCCACCACTTGACCCCAATATCATGGTCACCGTCATATATCTAAACTGTCCCACACTATGAGGGAAACCCCTCATTTAACCCTTCAGAAGTCTGCATTACATGGAGAAAGTGGTATCCCACACTGTGCACTATGGGCCTGATTTTCAGAGGGGACAGGCACATATATAAATGTGTGCTCCACTTACATTTAAGTCTGAATTTTCTGCAGGAATTGTATTCAAAATTCCACCTAAATTTCAAAGGTGGTGTCATTTGTATCCAAAATTTGATGCACATTTAATCTGCATCTAATTTGCAAAGCAAATTCATCCTGACTGACACAACTGTTCAACCATCCAAAAGGGGGTCTAGCAACAGCAGGCATATGTATGCAAGTCTGCACATGAAAATATGTAAGCAATAACACACAATGGGGTTGGGGATATGTTCTGATAAACACACACCTTGGGGCATAGTGATGCACAAGGCCACAGGCTGAATACCTTACTGCCCCTAGCAGTACATTTGTCAGAGCATAACCCACACCATGGGGTGTGTTATTGCACTGATAAAAAGGGTATATGTTGAAAGGCTGTGGTAGTTTTAGAAGAACTGGTAACATTTCAAAAAAAAATGTTTCTTTCTTTTGAAATAGTCCCTCCACCTTCCTTTGGGGTCTTGTTGTATGTGTTGTTATCACTGTGCTACAGGCTACTTCCATTGGCTACCTGCAAGACAGCGGTTTTGTTAAGTTCTCTGCTGGCAGCATGCTAGCATCTGTGGTAGCACATTTCACAAACGTGCTGGTGGTCTCTTTCTGTTTCTGGGTCAGGAGTGAGTTCATCGAGTCTGTGATACCAGTGGCTCAGCAGGGACAGCAAAAGCATTTTGTAACTTGAAACAACAGTCTTAAATGTTGTAACTGTTTTTTTTTTTTTTTCACTTTTGTGGCTTCTGATTTTGCTTGCTAACCAGAAATAAAATTGGTGTAATCATGTTTAGAGTGGCATTGGACAGATCTATACTGTACTGTGGGCATATGTACGTGCAATTGTTATTTACTGTGCTATTAACTGACAAATGAGCATAGGTGGCAAGGGCTCATAGCCAATCAGAACAATGAACTGTCTCTATCCATTTTATAAAGGTAGATGTATCATGGACAGAGCACTTTGAAAATCCTGCCCTATAATTTTAATGAAGTGATTGATATTTAAGCAGTAAGGCACAGCTGGGTATGCATTACTGTGGGATAACAGCATGCATCAGAAAGAGAAGCATAAGGTCATGCTAAGAGCCTTAAGCACCCAAGAAGTGTTATCCCACAATTACTCACACCCTAGAGTGTCTTATTGTGATTATAAAATGGGCCCACTGATTTTTATTTTAAAATGAGTAATGAAGGTCAGAACATTAAGTATTTTTAGAAAATGGATAGGGAGATTTCCCAGCCTCTGATTGGCTAAGACCACTGGAAGCGGTACATTTATATGCCAAAAAAGACAGGGAAACAAAAAGTCCCACTGGCAAGTGCCCCATTACCAGCTGCTTCCACTGTGCCAGCTTGAAATTCAATTTTAAAGAGCCGTCATGTGTTTTCTTTTACTTAGTGAGAGATACAGTCCCCCCTTCCCCCAAACATAGACATCAATATATATTTTTTTTTAATTGGTATTTCTTCCGTGGTGTTGGCTGCCTCTCCTACCCCTATCCACCATCCCCCCCAGAGCCATCCTCCGAGGATCAGACCCCCTCCCTTGAGTCCGCACAACTTACCCTTCGTGGCAGGGTGGTGGGGAGCCACTCAACCCACTGAACATGGATCTGACCAGGGAGGTGTCTTCCTGAGGGTGTCACCTGCGAGGGACAGTATCATTCATCATGGCCAGCAACTTTTTCCATTTTTCCTTCCCCTTGGAGGTGGGGCATGCAATGACACCAGCAGAGAAAGCGCGCACACATCCGCACGTGCTCCTTCAGGCATCTGTCCCAACTCCACCACTTTTAAGCTTTCGGAGCACTGCCCTCCCCCCCCCCAGCCACTGTCTGGAGCCAATGGAGCGCCAAGAGTTGGTGATCTCCTCCCTGGAGAAGGAGAGCAGTCCATTGGATGCTCAATCCTTGTCCTCTCCTTACCGACCCCCGGTGGCCCGTGCTCACTCCTGAACACGGGTCGCAGGCGTGGCGTGAGGTAAGGCATCCAGCACCTAGGCCCTCAGCACCACCGGGCTGGCCTTAAACATTAATAATTTAATTTTTTTTGTTTGCATCCCCATTGCTGCTGATCAGCCACTCCTGCACATAACCTCACCGTTGATGACAAAACGCTGTCTCTTCACCACTGAGCCCCTTACTAAGCCCACTGCTCCCTGCACCTCACTGAAACCACAAGAGGTGCCGATACCAAATGTGGCTTATATTGTTAACAAAAAAAAAAAAAAAAAGAAAACTGGTACTCCACTTTAGGGTCAGTAGTGTGGGGGGACACAAAAGCTCAGTTTCCTAGGCAAGTGGGGGGGGGGAGAACAACAAAATTGCCTGTACCTGATAGCAACAGCTGCTAGTACCAATCATACCTTACATAGTTTAAAAACAGATTGCTACTCTGGGGTGGGGTTGGGGAGATGAAGTGACAGGACAGCTCAGTTTTGTTGGCAGGTGGTAGGGAAGAGAGGAACAAAAGTGAAAGCAAAGAAGAACAAGAAACCTCTCAAAACAGTGCCCTCTACTAGCAAAAGTAGCAGCTGAGGGACTACTTTACAGAGAAGTCATTGTTGTTCTTCTTTCTTGCTCATTTTAAGGAGCATTTTGTATTTGAAAATCATCTTTTTTTTGTAATCTCAACAAATGACCCATTTTCTAAGCACAATAATACCCTCCAGGGTGGGCTGTATAGACTGTACTGAACCTTCCAGGGGCTATAAGCCCTCCACCTGCAGCATTGGGCCTCATTATGCCCCTGAGCAGTGGGGTATAGCCCAATGCCGCTGTACACCTTGTTGAGTATTGTTGCTTGCATGACCTGTGCTGTTGTTCTGGAATGACACATGTTCATGTGATTACATCTGACTAATCACAGGTCTTGGTTTCTCTAACCCATTTTATATTAATTCTTCTTCCACACTCTGCGTCCTTATCAATAGCCATGGCAACCAGGCCAACAAAATGGTGCAAAAACACATTTTTACCAATAAATCCATACAATCTGTATAAAATGTAATAAAATGAAAAGCACTTATGAGAAACTACATAATCTTTCAAGGTCCAGCACTATTGCATAAGTGAAATAATCAGGGGGGACCGTGTGTGATACATGATTTATGCACACTCATGCTGTTTGCCTGTGGCTACCTCACTCATGGCTAACACCACTCGTGAGGTTACCTAATGTCAAACAGCACTCATGTGCAAAAATCACGTATTATGCAGGTCTCCCCTGCATATCCCTTATATATTTCCACAGTGTTCTTAGCTCTATGTTCATGTCAGTTCAAGTTCAACGTCTTTTTATTAATCTGCCAAAAGACCATTACAATATACAGAGAAACCTACAGCCACAAAATAACATTAAAAATATGTACAAATATAAGAAAATATAATTTGATACAAAATATAACACAAGAAAGCAATACCAGTTGTAACTTAATCCTGTCAAAGTACTGATTCTAGGGAAAAACTGTGAGACATTAGTTCATGTCTGGAAAACCAATCGTGTAGCTAGAGTCTAGGGTAAACAGTTTAGGTCTGGGTACCACTAGGGGTGAGCAAGTAAAGGGTAATGTTTCAAGTGCGGTCTGCGGTATTACATTAGGTAGGTCCTTATCTGCCATCAAATTTTATATTTCTATGTTTCTGTTTCCCAAATACCACGAAAAATACACTATGTGTTATTCGGAGGCAAATAATGAACAGTGGCACATTCCTCCCCATTCCGATTCAGGAAACATACTCAGCCTATGATGGTTGTTACCAGTTTCACAATGCCACCGATGCCTGAAAGGGTTGCCTTGGTATGCCGCCACAACTTACTGAAAGCTCACTTGAGGTACCTCTAGATCCAAATCCCACCAGAGCCACTGCTCACACATAGTACCATGCTCTTTACCAAAAGGCAAATGACCCACCCCTTCTCTTACAGCTGAAAAGAGTTCTGCTTAAATATGGTATGTTTGAGGGGCATGTGATGCATCAGAAAGGGTGAGATGCTCATTCCTTGGCTCTGCTCCTCGGCTCCCAAATTTACAGGGTGTTTTTTGCCCTTCCCACATTGATTTGCATCAGTTGACAAGCCGGTTTTCCACCCTCTGCCACATCTGATCCACGTTTCAGGCTCTGGCCTCCCTGTAATTTTCCTCCCTCACTTTCCAAAGAATGGAGTCAGAGATGTGGCCTGCTGGGCCTGTCCCCCAGACACCCCTGAGAAGTCCCCAGACACCCCTGAGAAGGGGAAAGTGGCCAAAGAAAACAAAAGCATGAGCGGCCGCTATCCCCAAGCTGACTGCCTCTCCAGCACCACTCACGGAGGAAAAGTTTCTTCTAGAGCTGTCCCCGCTTAAAGAGGCACTGCGGGAGATTACAGCTCAGCTCATGGGCCTGCAGGCCATCTCAGAGTCACCATAACAGAGGATGGGCGTTGCAGAGGTTAGGGTCAGTTCATTGGAGGACTGGAAGGGCAGACAGGAGAGTGATGTGACAGCCACCCACCGCAAGTTAGCGAAACTGGAAGAAAAGGTCGAAGACCTTGAGGGACGTAGCAGAAGAAACAATCTTTTAATACTGGAGTTACCAGAAGGAGAAGAGGATCAGAACCCAGTTCTTTTTATTCAAAAGTTCTGCAGCAAGGTGGTGGGGCCCTCCCCCAACAGCCCTAGCTATATTGTGAAGCGGGCACACAGGGCACTAAGACCAGTGCTCCCCCTAAATGCTCCACCTTGTCCACTAATCTTCAAACTTCTTAATTATCTGGATAAAGTGCATATTATGGCCAAGCTTAGAGACCTGAAGGAGCTCATTTGGGAGGATCATAAGATAAGAATCTCACAGGACCTATCACATTCTGTAAGACTTAAGAGGGCTGCCTTCAGCTCTTATATCTCCAAACTTATTGAAGCTGATATCCGGTTCAAGATGCTTTACTCAGCTAAACTTCAAATCATGCATCAGGGATCCCCAAGGACATTTGACTCTGCAGAACAAGCAAGGCTGAAACTCCCAACCCTGTTTCTGGAACTGTTCCAGGCTCCTAAATGACACTCATTTGGCATTCTTTAAAATGCCTGGTTGGTAGTATCGAGGACTCTAGTTAAGTTGGCATATAGTAAACCACTCGCTTATTTGTTTTTGAACTTCAGGCAGCTTTCATCGTTCAATCCCTTGAATTGCAGGACTTTATATTCCCCTGGGGCTTACACAGGACTGTGACTTTTTGCTGCTGTCTATGTACTCAGACCACCCAAAGCTCTATGTCCAGACCCGAAGATGTTACCGTGATGGCCTGCACTGTCTTCGCCACACCCAATGACTACTCCTGACCTGGAACAGCACGGCCAGGATATTGAGGCGGTGGAATGCCTGGTAGCCTCTTTTGGTGCAGTGAGGTAGGTGCCCTACTTGTTTTACTTTTGAGGACGAGGGCCCAGGTCAGGTAGGTTCCCCCTCCTCCCTATCAGGGCGCGCCATGGCACAGGCCTCTGCAGGCCCCCACACTCGTCGTATCTCTCTGTGAACTGAGGTGGGTTCTGGGATGGGCATGCCCCCTCCCAGTCCTCTTCTTCAGGTTGTTACACTGGGTTGATGGGCCAAAAAGCAAGGCGGGGTCCCTTGGGCTCCCTCTCTGTTGAAACAGCATCAGTTTTGGCCAGTGCCCTCGATCCCCTGCAGCACATGTTAACGTGGCAGGTCTTAAGAATAGAGGGAGGTCTCCCCCCTCTCCTCTGGGACACTCTAATGCCACAATCATCTCTATATTGGGGTCAAGTCTGAGGAGCCATTTGCCCCACGCAAAATTTTAAGGTTTCGAAGTTAACCGCCTTGGTAACTCCTTAGTCTTTATCTTTTCTGAGTTGGATGGCTGCCCTTAGGGAGGTTAATATGGGGTTCTGGCTTGCTGTACTTTTTAGAGGTTGGGGCCCTTTGTCTCCACTAATTCACAAAGTAATATTGCAGTGGTCGCCTAGCAATGGGGGCTGATTTGACTAAGGGTTCCTGGTCTTGACAGTCAGCTTGTAGGGTCCTGGGCTTCTCACCAATTGGATTTCTAGGTGTCTGGATGCCAAAGCAGATTCCAACATGTGCACCCGTGCCCTGGTTATCAGGTCAACAGTTGTGGTCCCATTGTATGCCTTTTATTCCATCATGTGGACATGGACTCTTGGGGGTTATTAGATCATCATGATCTACCAATGGGAGCAATAATGGACTGTGGGGGGTGCCACCCCAAGGTTTTTTTATCACTAGAATGCTTTCTTAGCATACTGAGACGTTTTAAAATGTATGTGAGAAGAACACTCTGGCTGTTGAGAATTCTTGATAACCTTTGCCCTTGTGAGGCTCCTCAGTTAAAAGCATACTGATGTTAATTAGCTTCTCTGATGTAATCTTCTGTTATGCTTTAAATGTATATGTTAAACCAATGAGAATTATTTCTGTTTTTTTCAATATAATCTGGTGTTAATAGTATGGGATTTTCAAAATAACTGCAATAAAGCTTCTGAAGAAGGACCTGGTTGTTTCAAAAGCTAGAGAACTTTGTTATTTTCTGTAACATCCATGTTGGTCCAATAAAAGGTATCAAATCATTTGTTTCTGGAAGTGTTTTTGTGACAAATCTAACACTTCAAATGGCCATAATTTAAAAATTAAAGTTATTTCAGTTTAGTGATTACCTTCATTGTAAAGGTCTTATTCTTCTGAACAACTTTGCTGCTGCTTATGTGGGTGTAGCATTCTTAGTTTTCAAGATATTTACATTTATTTGGCATATGGGAAAAAAGCACTTCCAATTGTCCTTTTTTCCCCCCTCCCGAGTGCACACAGTAGCACAGATGATAAACAAGTGTGAATATCTGGAAAACTACAAATGCTACACACACAGAACCAGCAGCAAAAGTAAACAAGTATATAGATTCCTCAGAGTTATCAGGGTTGTTAGTCTTCATATAAATAAAAAATATGTATTTTTACCTTGAAAACCAGGTACATTTCATTAGTGGAAACAGTGAAGGCCCCCCCCACCACCAGCACAAGTCTGGAAGAGGAGAAGAATGAATATTTCACCTTTCCAGAAGACGCTGTGCGAAGAAGCGAGGCAAATCATGTTGAAGAATGCATTGTGCCTCTGAAGATGGTACGTTGCAGGGTGCAGATTTTGAGCACCACTGAAGTGTCCCTCATCAAAATCATTCAATATAAAGCAAGTTTCAAAGTGTGTTGATATTGTAATAGTAATAAAGCTAAAAAGCTCCTAAAATGAATGTTTTGATTAGCATTAATAAAATATGTATTTTAACCTATGATGCTATATGTGTGTGTGTGTGTGTGTGTGTGTGTGTGTGTGTGTTTTTGTGGGGGTCAGTAATGAAAATGTAATTAATAAAGGGTACTTTATTTATAATCATACTAACAGTTAATTAAAAACTTGCAGAAATGTTAATAACATCTAAAACATACAAACTGTCAAGGGAGATACAGGAAAATGAACACTTTGGAACTGGAAAGGCAAGGTAGGGAATTAACTATTTACAAGTATTTACAGAAAGTTTATGTGATTTTGGGTGAGCCGGATGGCTGTACAATGTACAGTTCTGACAACCAGGGAGCACAAAGGGTTGAGGCGCTACAATCCACACCTCACATCAAGTTGGCAACTTGAGTTCTGGAATGAGCCTGGGTTGTCAGTGGTCAGCGGGGGAGGGGGGGCAGGAGCAGGATTGAGTCACTGTAAGGTGGTTCTCATCTCCAAGGGAGGGATGTGGGATTCCCTCAACACGTGCATACAATCAAGTGGAGGACAGATGGTACTTGAGGTTAAGGGGGAGCCCAATGATAACCAGTGGTGCAGTTCAAGTGAATGCGCCAGTACCCAGAATGCGTGTGCGCCTCCAAGCACAGGCATCACTGTTATTGCCAGCATCCAGGGTAAAGGGATAACAATGGGGCAAAGAAAAGGCACAAAAAAAAATGCCAGCCCTGTGGAGCTGAGGGTTGCAGCATCTAGCCTTACCTTGCATCACGACAGTGAAGTGGGTTTGGAAATGACTTCAGGTGACTGGGGAGCTGGCTGTGGAAGAGGGTAAGAGCAGGATTGACCTCTCCTGGGGTGGAACACTGTCCGTCCCATGGTTCTGGCACCATTAGGTGGAGGTCCGGTGGTGGTGGAGGCAGAGAGCTGTATCCCAGTTGGGTGGGGTGCTCCGCAGTGGCTGGCGTGCATGTGTCTCCACACACATATGTCCAGCACCCACGATGCATGAGGGAAAGGGAGAAAAATGGAGGAAAAAGGTATAAATTGCAAATAAAAAAAATTAAACAAACCCTTACATCTAGCCCCCCCCCCAAAAACAAAGTGCAATATACAGTAATGATTCCCCTTTTCAGTCATTTCTGGTTGTGCTGTGACTCAGCCCACCCCCTACTCCCTTGCTATTACACACTTTGCTGTCACGCTTCTCTGAAAGTTACTGAGGTGTGGTACTCTAGAAAGCAGTCCACACAAAGGGTAACTTCACAAGCCAGGCACATATGGACGGATTCTGAACTTTTTTTCTTCTTCTTCTTCTTCCTGCTGCAATTTTTGCACCATCATTTTTTTGGCCTTCACTGGAAAGTGCAGTCCTTGGTTTGCTGCAGATAGTTCAGCAGATGGAGCAGAGATGTGTTTTCTTTTGTGGCAGCTGTATCCTCCAATCAGATGTTTAGTCAGTTGTTTTCTGAAGTCGAGTTGGGTGACTCATTTTAGTGTTCCGGTCTTGGTCTTCATCTGATGATTAACAGATTCACGGAAGAGGATGAATGCATTTGCCACACATACATCGAACAGGTACCAGAACAAGCAGTGCCACCACTTGTTCATTTTGTGTTGACTTTGATATTGTGTTCGCAATTGATCTGAGACATCGACCCCATTCATGTACGAGCTGTATGCAGAGATAACTTCCGGACACGGAACTGGAATGACAGACCCAGTCTTTTGCCACCTGTTTACAGTGGTGTTCTCTTTTGTTGGGTCATGGCTTGTAGATAAAATAAACACTAGTTTGCTGTCACGCCAGGCTGTCACCACCAAGGGCCCCTGTTGAAGCTGTTGGAACTGTCCCTTCTGTTTTTTTTTTTTTAAACTGTTTTGGCCACCCTGAACGGTTGGTGTGCACTGTGCCACAGATATATACACCTTGTTCTCGCATATCCAAAACCAGTGGTACACTACTGAAAAAATTATCATGGTACACATGATGATATTTACCAGTGATACTTCGAGTTAAGTCCTTCACCACACGTGCTCCAAGTCCTGTTTCAGTGGTGCCGTCAACCTTGCCTGTATACACCTGAAACTCATTGACATACGCATTGTGAGGGTCAGCTCTTGTCCATACCTTAATGCCATATTTCTGTGGCTTGTTGCAGATGTACTGGTGAAAGGACAAGTGGCCTCTGAAGCCAAACATTGCTTCATCGATGGAGACCTCACAGTGAGGGTGGTACTCTCTTATGCATGCCACCAATACACTGTCATAGACAGTGTGCACATGGTCTATTCGGTCGGTGTTGCGTTGTGCAGGTGGAGGATTTCCAACACTGTGGTTCAAGTGGAAGTATTGGTGGATTTTTTCAAAATGCTCTCTGGGCATCAATTTTGAGATAAAGAAGTTCCCAAACGCGCTGTCTGTACTCCAATACATGCGATACTGTGGTACTTTTATGACAGACATATACACATGCATGCCCAGGAAAACACATACGTCCTCAGCAGATACAGGTGTCCATTTGCTGTCTGCTTTCCCAGCTGCAGCCTGCTTCCCCTCACTGTACCTGTTTGTTTCTACAGCCATCACTTCATACAGCTCGGGAGCAAAAAGAAGGTGGTAGAAATCAAGTTTGGATTTTTCTGCTGCCAGCTGTGTCACAGGACCAATCTTCTCAGTAAATTCGTGGACCATAAATGTGGTGAGGGATGTAGTCCACACTGGTGCAGTAGTCACATGTACAGGATCTGCCATGGAACTCTCTTCACCTTCATTTTCACCTTCAGAGTCATCACTTTCATCATGCAACAGATCAAAGTCGATGTCAGAGTCGTCATGCCTTGCGAAGTGATCATCAACCTCACTCTGCATAAAGACAAGAAACTCTTCCTCTTCATTTTCACTTGAAGAGATGCTGAAATCTAGTGGAAAAGATTTCCTGTAAGAAGCTTTAGTATCCTTAACCTCAGCTGCATTAAAACCACAAAAATCCTCTCCCTCGCTGCAGAAATCGTCAAATACAGATGGAAGATAGCTCATGATGTCAAGAAAACTGAATTTCTTTCACAGACCAACAAAGAGTAGAACTAGCTCTATTAGTGCCTTCACAGAAAATGATGGAGAACAGGATAGATTTGGCGGGAAAACAGATAGTGAGTGAAATGTAATGTGCAAAAAAATGATTTTCTCACATGTACATATATGTGTTATATTATATATAACTATCTATATATAGTTTTGTGTGAAAATAATTTTTTTTGGTCATTTAAAATAAGTAATTTTATTGCTGTGGGATACCTTATTATGGGTTACAATGGAATGTCCAGTAGGTCAGGTGTCACTGTCCAGCACAATGGGGGGGTGGGGCGCTTACACTGATAATGAAGTGACTTTAATTATTATTATTATTGTGTTTTTTTCCACTATTATCATTGTGATCTGACTCATGTTTCAATACTTATATTGCCATGATAACTCCCCTGTTCAATTTGACTGCACACAGTAAGACATGCTGTTCCTTGACAGGTTGAGCTGCACTTAACTTACAGAAATGAAATAAAAAAATGTAAAGTGGCAGTTTTGTAGAGCATAAAGTTTAAAAGCTAAATAGTGCCCTGTATAGTGCAGCAGCTTTATTTTTAACAAAACGGAGCTTCTATAACATCGTGCTGGTCCCCATCAAAAACGTGTGACAGGAAGAGTCCTGTAATCCAAGAAGACTCTCCCTTCTGACTGGATTTGTAAACAAAAAGCTGTATTTTATGGAAATGTAAGCCCCTCACACCATTATGAATGCCACATTGTTTTGATGCTTTCTTTTGAGATACAGTGTTATTTTTCAGAAAAATAAGCAGAAAGTGGCAGATCTGGACTCACGTTCAGTATGTGCACTCATAATGGTGTGAGGGGATCGTGGCAAGGAACTTCCGTTTTTCCGTTTTTCGTACATAGAGCACAGATTTCTAAGGACTCTGGTTCACTCACTAAGGCTTTATTTCTTAAAACTTCACAGAAACAGGCAGTATAATTCAGTTCTTTAATGAACTACTGGCTTACATTTCCTTAAAATACAGCTTTTTGTTTACAAATCCAGTCAGAAGGGAAAGTCTCGTTGGGGGTCTGAAGACTCTTGGGAGTCGAGGCTCTAGGGGTGTTTTGTCTGTTACAGCACTCTGTTTTTTGCACCAGATGTTATTATTTGTATGAGAAGACTAGAATAAATGTGTGTTTTTTGCAACTTAAAAACGTATAATATAGTCTTCACTTATATATTACATTTATTTGGTGCTGATCGCTTTTTGCGCTCCTGACTGTGGATTTAAAAGTAAGTGATGTCCAGGGGCCCTAATGGGTAGAATGAGTTAAGGCCAAGAGAGAGTGAGAAAGGATGCCACCCACCAATTACTCCGCCAAATAAGGGAATTAGAACAGGTTCTCTCCTCTTCAGCCAGTTCTGACTGCTGGTTCCAGCTTAATGCCCTGTGGGCCCAATATTTTGGGCTGTTAGCTGAAAAGGTGGACCTAACACTACAGCGGGTTAAATTTTGTTACCTGCAATCAGTGGAAAAGGCAGGGAAATTGTTGGTCCTATGGCTCTGTCAACTGGACACCAGAGCCATGATCCAAGGCCTGCAGCCCGTATCGCCCGGGCCACTGGTCACCAAGCCCCGCGACATAGCAGCAATTTTTAAGCAATACTATGAATCTCTCTACACTCTGGAGGACTTAAATTCCAGCGAAGCTCTTAATGTTGATCACTTCCTGGATTCAGTCTCCTTACCTTCTCTCACTTCTGAAAAACAGGCTCTCTTAGAGGCCCCAGTTTCTGTCTCTGAGGTCAAACAGGTGATAGCTCAACTTCCTAAAGATAAGGTACCAGGCCTGGATGGCTTCACTACTTCATTTTATGCAGCTTTTCAGGATGTTCTGGCCCATTTCTTTCTCAACTCTTCAACAGTTTGCATTCCTTTGTTCTGTCTGACTGTTCTTTTACTCAAGCATAGATCTTGGTTCTTCCCAAACCTGGCAAATTCCCACTCTTGCCTGGCAACTACCGTCCTATTTCCTTACTAAACTCAGATATTAGGATTATGGCTAAAGTCTTTGCCAATTGTATACATCAAGTCTGGCAGGGTTTACTGAACCACTCACAAGTAGGATTTGTTGTGGGGAGGGTTCCATCTGATCATACACTCAAGGTGCTGCACCTCATGTCTCAGGCGGAACGTAGTCCCATCCCTTCGGTGTTGCTCTTGTTTGAGGCTGAAAAAGTATTTGACTGCATTTCATGGCCATTGCTGTTTGCAATACTGGATTAATTTGGCATCCCCTCTGCCTTCTGTGACTGGATATGAGTGCTATATTCTTCTCCAATGGCCAGAGTTCATTGTAACGGTGTCACCTCTGACCCGTTCCCCCCTAGCCCGTGGCACTAGGCAAGGTTGCCCTCTCTCCCCTTTTCTTTTCAACCTCTATATAGAACCCCTTATCTACTCTTTACAAACCTGTCAGGAGGTTCAAGGCATTTGGGTTGGGCAGCTTTCATTCTCTCTTTCAGCCTATGCTGGTGACCTTCTTCTTCACCTCCGTCCCTGCTGCCCTACAAATTATCCATCTTTTCTCAATGATTTTGGGCTACAAGCTCAATTTGGGAAAGTCTTCCATCATGCCCCTTAATCATCTTCTTCAAAAACACTGGGTCACAGATCTGGGCCTGGCCTGGGAGCCCATTGTACTGACCTGTGTTGGGGTTAAGTTACCCTGCGCTCTTTCACACACAATCAGGCTTAATCTTTCGCCGCTGCTTTCTACTATTAAAGCTGATTTAGACTGCTGGAAGCACCTCCTCTTTCTTTGTGGGGTCATGTAAGTATAATCAATATGAACATCCTGCCAAGGCTGCTATACCCCATGGGCATGTTAGGTCCCTACCTTACGGAAAGATGGTTTTCTCAGCTGTAATCTCTCCTATCTGATTTTTTATGGCAGGGCAAAGCAGCTCAATGGGCATTCTCAAATCTTACTCACCCGAAAGACATAGGTGGCTTACACCTCCCTAACTTCTTCCTGTATTGTTGTGCCCTCCTTTGTAGTAAAATCTTCAGATGGAGTCCCAGTCTCGCAGCTGGGCATACACAGAGGTATGTTCATCTCTGGTTAAACTTAGAGCAACAACTTTGCAACTCTCATGGCCTGGACCTGCGATCTCTTCTCCATGCTAAAGCATCTGAGCTCCCTCCCTCACTAAAGCTTCTTCATCTCTGGTGGTCTGTTAAAGCAGTGCACCAAATCTGCTCTTTTCTCTCCATCTCTTTTTGCAAAGACATTGACCAGGCGGTGTTCAGTAATCCTAACTTCAAAATTGTAGGCCGACCTATTCCGCCAACTTTTTGTTCTAACCTATGGAGGATACCTGTCTCAGCATTACTGATGCATGGTAAGTTAGCCTCAGGTGCCGAGCTTCAATCGAGAGGTCATAGCCCCTTTAAGGTATTCCAGCTGAAAGGAGCACTCACATCTTTTCTGGATCCATCTCCCTGGCTCCCCTTAACCCACCCAGCCAAGTAACTCTTCTTTGATGCCACTTTACAACCCGATGCAATCTCTCTATTTTATAAACTACTGCAGTCTCATGATCCGCATCTTCCGACCAGCATTTGCTTTCACTGGCAGCAGGAACTCAACCTCTCAGTGGATGCCAAAGATTGGCAAAGAGTCTGGCAGAGATTGTATAAATATGTTAAGCAGCATCGGCTGAGGTACCAACATGTTCCGCTGTTCCGGGAGTGGCATGCAGAACTACTCCAGGCACTGGAACTTGAAAAACATATCACTGAAGGAATGACAAAATACAGGCTTGTAACACTTACTGGGGTCCACTACTTGCCCTAGCCCTGCTCATGAATGCTGGCCGGGCTGACACCAGGGAACTGGGGTGCATTAACCCCTCCTAAGGGGAGGTTGCAACAGGGTAGAGATTTCTTTTTCTTCTTCCATTCTTTCCCAGCCCAACCATTTTTCTCCTTACCAATACATATCTCTGTATCCTTCTTGTACATGCTCTGCGGGGAGGGGGTAGGGAGGGAGGGAAGGGGAGGGTTAGAAGGGGGAGGAGGCGGAGGAGGAGGGGAAGGGGTACTTTTAACTTTTCTGTATAAATCGGTTTTAGTTATGGTTACTTGGGCCTAATGTAGGGTTCAGTAGGCCTTTCCTTGTTAATCTGTTATAGGCCCATCAGCCGTGAGTTGGATATTTCCCTGCTGTATACAGGGCTTTGTGGAACTTTTTCCGTAACCACTAGCCATGCTAGGAATTACCCACCATTTTATGGACATGTTTTTGTCTTGCCTTTTAGTTTTCTTATTTTGCCTTGTCTTTGTTGTAAAAAGAAAAATCAATAAAGTATATTAAATTGAAAAAAAAAATGGTACCTTTAGCCTGCCTTTTTGAAGATGGATCACAGCTTGGTCAATTTACTCTGGCTATCTACTGTATATCTGAAATGACTCAGTCACAGAAAGCATGCAGTGTATAAAAATAATATTTAGCATGCCAATATATTTACATATGATACAGATAATACACACTATGACTATGAGCAATACAGTATTTCTACATAGATAAAAAGGAAGACTTTTGAAAAAGGCGGAAAACACACAGAATAACCTTATATCTATCTAAATCCTAAACAGATTAGAAGCTTACCCCAACAGGGAACTTGGTAGTTTAGAGGTTACGGTAATGAGCTATGCATGAGCTTGGTGCACCCAGAAGACCTGGATTTGACTCCTACAACCTTCACTTCCAATCTGTGTGACCCTGAACAAGTCATTTAACCTCCTCAGTGCTCCTGGGTTGCCCCTTAAAACAGGCATTGGGTCCAGTGGATCTTACCTGGTTACTATGGAATGAAAAAAATAACAGAAGCAGCCCCTAATCTCCTCTCCAGCTCAAATCCATTAAAATGTATACCCCTGTCCCTCCACCTTCTGTTAAAATCACAATCCCACCCTCCACTCCCAGCACCCTCCATTTGATATTTTAAATGCATATTAAAAAAAAACAACTCCCACAATAGGTAACCAGCACAACTCCTCTGTCTCCAGGGCTGGCCATTGTCTTTCACCGCTGTTTATACCAAAACAGATATTATGTTACCCCTCCCAATCAGCAGTTAGAGGTATGGCGAAGTTAAACTTTGCCTATGAAGTTCATGTGAATTGCCGAATATTTGCACTTCATGGAATTTGTGGAGTTTTCAGAACATTCTGAAACTTCGATTCACATAATTTGTATGAAAATTTCAATAAAATTCTCCTTTTTCTAATGTGAAGCACGAATTTCGCGTGCAGAGTGTGAAATTTGCTGGTGAAATTTTCGCTCCGTGGCAAAATCTGCAAAATTCACTGCTGCATTTTTCATGAAATCACTCTGCAAATTCTGCAAAATGCACAAATTAACTCATGGAGCAAATTTTGTAGACTTCACACACCTCTACTGGCAGCACCCTCCTTCCGCCCACCCCCCTAGCATCTAATTATTTTTATGAAAAGCTGAGAATGATGACACAACCCTCCATGGCAAGCCATTTTTTACTGAATGAAAGAGCTCACGCACTTGCTCCTATAGTAAAACCAGCTGATCACAAGCTCAGTAATAGCCATCTGTGTAGAGGGGAGAGAGACCCTGTCCTGATGGAGGTTCTAGCTTGGACAACAAATGGGATGAAACCATGCTCCAGAGATGGAGATACTGCCATAAATCTTCTTTGGGTGGATGAAGCTTGATGGATAGATTCTCAGATCAGTCTACATGGGTGGACCCAGGGAGAATAATGATATTAACAACTCTGGTGTCAAATTTACTTTCAATATTTTGGCCAGTTTCCCCCTTGTCTTTACAGCAGCTGAGATAATAAGATCAGACACCTCGAAATAAGGAAGCACCGAGATGATGCTAGACAATAACCCCTCACCCAATGTCTCCATTCACATTCATAATCAGAGGGGAGAGCTCCCAGGAGAGAGCTGTTGTCTGGGACTGAAAAACACTTGTTTATCTGGGCAGTCATATAGACCAGATACTAAATGAAAAGTCACAGTACCCCATCCCCAAATTTTTCAGCGTAATTGTTGCTTGGTGTGACTATACCATAGTGGTTTGACCTCCCGTAAGAAGTTCCCTACCACTGATTCTAGCTTAGAAAACCATTTTAAATGAATATTTAATGGATGATAGGACTAACAATGAAAGACCTTCAGGCAAGTATCATTAGTAGGGCAGCACCAGCAATCTTGCTGTTTAAGGACAGGTGCAACTTCTTCCAGCAGTTACACTCCACCTGCAGGCTACAAAACAAGGGGAAAGGTTAGTCGCACATGTCATCAGCAGGGTAGGGCTGATGACCATCCCCAGGGTGTATGTGGCCATACTCATGGTTATTCCAACGATATGTGCATATTTTCATTTTCTTCAGATGTCCCTGTCTCCTTTACCCACCTTTGTCACCTTTCAGTCATCTTACTATGCCAATTTAATAAGATCCTACTTGATGACTCCAGACCTCAGCTCATTTCAATCCTAATGTGCCTCTCCATCCCAATCATAACCCTTTGGATTTCCAGCTTCTATCCATACCTTGCCTATTATCACTTTTTCTCCTAGATACAACCACCTATTTTCTTTCCTCAAATTGCAAAAAACTATGTTAATGCATCAGTTAGGGTTAAAGTGACAAAAGTAGGGAAATGTGGTGCTAGGGTTTCCAACCCTAACACCCAATCTCCTCACCCTTCACAGACGAAGAGGCATCGGGGGTAGAATTGACATTCCATTTGAAAATAAGCTGGGTGGGTACAGCATAAGAGAATGGAGTGAGTGTTAGCACTGACAATCCCAATGCCGACCCCCTGATGCCTCTTCATCTGTGTAATCACATCCTAATGAGCTTGTCATAGCGCAGGGCCCTCCAGGGCCTGTGCTCCTCATAGAAGCATATATGTACAGTGGCGTGAAAAAGTATTTGCCCCCTTCCTGATTTTCTCTATTATTGCATATTTGTCACACTGGATGTTTTCAGGTCTTTAGAGAAAATGTAATATTAGATAAAGGGAACCTGAGTGAACAAATAACACTTGTTTTTTTTTTTTTATTTCACTTATTTAATGAAAAAAAGTTAACCAACACCAACTGGCACTGTGTGAAAAAGTAATTGCCCCCTTACACTTAATAACTGGTTATGCCACATTTAGCTGCAATGACTGCAACCAAACACTTCCTATAATTCAATATCAGTCTTTCACATCGCTGTGGAGGAATTTTAACCCACTCTTCCTCGCAGAACTGCTTTAATTCAGTAACATTCGTAGGTTTTCGAGCATGACCTGCTCGTTTCAGGTCCTGCCACAGCACCTCTATTGGGTTTAAGTCTGACTTTGACTAGGCCACTCCAAAACTTTAATTTTACTCTTTTAGCCATTCTGATGTGGACTTGCTTTTGTGTTTTGGATCATTGTCTTGCTGCATGGCCTAACTACGCTTCAGCTTCAGCTGACGGAAGGATGACCGACATTCTCCTTAAGAATTTTCTGGTACAGAGCAGAATCTGTGGTTCCTTTAATTATGGCAAGTCATCCAGGTCCTTAGGCAGCAAAGCATCCCCACACCATCACACTACCACCACCATGTTTGACTGTTGGTATGGTGTTCTTACTGTGGAATGCTGTGTTTGCTTTACAGTACATTATGGGATCCATGTCATCCAAAAGTTCCACTTTGGACTCATCTGTCCATAGAACATTTTCCCAAAAGGCTTGTGGATCATCCAGGTGCTTCTTGGCAAATGAGAGATGAGCATTTATGTTCTTCTTGGTTAGCAGTGGTTTCTCTGCTACTCTCACATGAAGCCCATTTTGCCCAGTCTCTTTCTGATTGTGGAGTCGTGACCACTGACCTTAGCTGAGGCAAGAGAAGCCTGCAGTTCTTTGGATGTTGTTTTAGGATCCTTTGAGACTTCCTGAATGATTTACTGCGCCTTGGAGTAATTTTGGCAGGCGCCCACTCCTGGGAAGATTCACTACTGTTCCAAGTGTTCTCCATTTGGAGATTATGGCTCTCACTGTGGTTCAATGGAGTCCCAGAGCCTTAGAAATAGCTTTGTAACCCTTTCCAGACTGATAAAGGGCAACAAATTTTTTCTGATCTTTTCAGGAACTTCCTTTGATCATGGCATAATGTGCTTGTTGAATCTTTGTGCTGGCAACGTGACTCTGATGGTAAGGGTCAAAAATAAGTGAGATTTATATTGAGCAGGGCTGGCTGTAATCAAGCCTGGCTGTGTTCAATCAGCTGACTCTAATTATCCCTTTAATTGGGTTGATTTAACTAGGGGCAATTACTTTTCACACAGTGCCGCGTTGGTGTTGGTTAACTTTTTTCATTAAATAAATGAAATAAGTAAAAAAAAAAAGTGTTATTTGTTCACTCAGGTTCCCTTTATCTAATATTATATTTTGTCTAAAGACCTGAAAACATCCAGTGTGACAAATATGCAATAATAGAGAAAATCAGGAAGGGGGCAAATACTTTTTCACGCCACTGTACATAGCTGTGGGAGCACAGTGCCCAGAGGGACCTGCACTCCCATTCCTCGATAGATGCATATATGCAATGGTATACCCTCCCGACAGCAACACCAATACAGTGACCTACCTCGCTGCCAACAAAATCGACACTTCATTGACAGGTTACTCTATTGGTGCACCAGAGACAGGGACACACTGTGTTCCAGTCCTGCACCCCCTCCCTGAATCAACTCCAACTCAGAGTTTATTATAGTTAGAATGGGGGTTCTGGGGGCAGAGCCCCCTGCATGGAGGATTTGGGGGCAATGCCCCCCCGATAAAAATAGACTGGGAGTCCATCAGGATTTATGATGACTGCAACTTGTAGTCGACACAAATTTCATCACTGTGATGCCAGTCAATGAAATTGTTGTCAAACCGGCATCGTAGAGCCATATGCAATTACCTGTGGAGCCCTGCACTTCCATTTATAGCCAAAGAGTAATACAATTGCCATCATAACCATGTTATTATCCCACCTGATGTACCCAGTGGTGGAAAAATTAGAATCCCCTTGAAATTTAATTCTGTACAACTGCATCGCCAATTCTGTGCCGCAGGTATGAAAACTCATTTCAGCCAGGATTTGAAAAATAGCAGTTGTGACATACATTTGGTGGGGTAATAAGAATTCTGTGTTTCAAACTTGGGT
The DNA here is from genome assembly GCA_016271365.2 of Neoceratodus forsteri. Classification (NCBI taxonomy): domain Eukaryota; kingdom Metazoa; phylum Chordata; order Ceratodontiformes; family Ceratodontidae; genus Neoceratodus; species Neoceratodus forsteri. The sequence continues at coordinate 1,072,528,232 of CM057455.1, read as the reverse complement.
AAAAATATTTTAAATTGACAAAGTTACGAGAGTGTGTTGTGCAATTCCAATGAACTATCATAACGTCCCAATTTTGGACATTTTAATCTGGAATTTTTAAAATGGAATTTTGTGGACCCCAACTCATGAACAATATGACTACCATTACGCAAATCCTGCCTGAAAGGTACATTTTTTCCAACCTATGTAAAATCAGCTCTCAGGCAAGAGTTGCATAACAACAGTTATTTTCTTCATAAGGCGGGGTCCCCAAAATGCCATGTTGAAAAGTCAGGGTCAAAATCTCAAAAGACGGCAAAGTTATGGACCAAAGTTATCCTTTTTCATCAGACATTGTCATCCTTTTTCATAATGTAAAAAATGATAATTACATCTCATGAAAAAGGAATTAGCCAGACAAAATAGGATTAGGGACTTCATTGACTAGATGACCCTACCAATATTCCTTTTTTGCCACACTAATTTATTTTTCATGAGGTGTCAAAATCCTTTTTTACATCAAGAAAAAGGATTATGACATCTCATGAAAAAGGATTACTAGCAGGACCATCTGGTCGGAGAAGTCCTAATCCTTTTTCGCATCATGAAACAGGATTATGTCATCTCATCAAAAAGGAATTTGCTGGCGAGAAAGTATTTGGACATCTCATGAAAAAGGATTTAAGGAAATCATCCTTTTTTCTGAGATGTCCCAATCCTTTTTCATCAGCAAATTCCTTTTGCATGAGACATCCTAATCCATTTTCTTGATGTGAAAAAGAATTAGGACTCCTCCAACCAGATGGCCCTGCTGGTATTCCTTCTTCACCAGATGAATTCCTTTTTCATGAGGAGTCACAATCCTTTTTCGCATCATGAAAAAGGATTATGTTATCCCACAAAAAGGAATTTGCTAGCAAAAAAGGATTTGGTCATCTCACGAAAAAGGATTTAAGACAGTCATCCTTTTTTTGTGAGAAGTCTTAATCCTTTTTCGTGATGCAAAAAAGGATTTTGACACCTCATGATAAAAAGAACAGAAGAGAGTCATGAAAAAGGACTTTAAAACATAAGAATAAGCATTCTGAGGCCACATAAAAGAAATGCAAAAGCACATAACAATAAAGGATGTCCTGATAAACAAGATACATAATTGGATGTCTGCAGAAGACATTCCTGGGCAGAGTTATGACAGTTTGTTTGGGCTGAAAAAAAAGCCAGATGGTGGCTGACAAAAAAGGATTTTTTCTCACAAAAAAGGGATTCTAAGGATCCTTTTTTGTGAGCTGTCAAAATCCCTTTTCATCAGACCAAAATCCTTTTTCATTCAATACAGGTATCCAAAAGACTAAACTGAGCATGATCAAAACCCCAAATTTAAAAATTTAATAACTTTGGAATGGATTAATATTTTTTCACCAAACCAATGCTGGCTTGTTCATTGGGGCAATCTCTTTCTACCCTGATAATTTCAGACCAAAATTCCAAATGGTTTGTCTGCAGCATGATGAGGAAAAAACAGCCCAAAAAAGTGAATTGTAACATTTTTTTACAATGTGCAGCGCAAAATTTCAATCAATCAATCAATCAAAATCTTTATTTATTCAGGCGAACATCATTGAGCATAGCTCATTTACAAGATGGACCTGAGTGGTCATAACAAAAAAGGTTACAGAGTGTATACAAAAAACATGATATTGAAATAGCACAAATACAAACATTTATGAGTGAGATAAATATACAATTATTTACATATATACAAGGCAAAGGACAGTAAACCAAAAACCTTTTAAAGGTGAGAAACAAACAGTCTGGTGGGGATAAGGCTTGGATAATGGTACATGGGTGGGCATATATGTTTGTGGTTTGATGTGGAAAGGACCAAACAATGATAGAAGAATAGGGATGATTTAGAGGGAGGGTGGGGAGAGAGAGGTGTGGGGTGTGGAGGACTAGGGCCTTGTGGAAGCAATTGCATGAATCTGGGATTAGGCTGGTGTACAGCTTTTGAAGGATAGGGGGATCAGTGTTTCCATTTTCAATGTCTTTTGGATAGAATTCCAGATAAGTGCCAGGAATAACTGATTGCAGCTCTTCCATACCGGGTGCAGGTGATAGGAATCTTCAGCAGGATCAGTTTGTTGATCCTCAAGGTGTAGGGCCTGGATGTGATCTGGTTGAAGCAATCTGCGATGTAGGAAGGAGTTTGTTTGTCAGAGCTTTGTAGATCCAGATAGCAGCATTTTTCTTCTTCTATGTTGCAGGGATGTCCAGCTGACTGCATTGTAGAGAGAGCAATGATGGGTGCTAGAGGGAAGGTCAGTAATGAATCTAATAGCTCTATGATACAGGGTGTCTAGTTTGTTTAGATGGGAGAGGGAGCAATGACCGTAGAGGAAGTCAGCATAATCAATGAGGGACATGAATGATGCAAGGATTAATCTTTGTTTGGAATCTTTGGTCAGGTAGTGTTTGATTCTATAGAATAGACCAAGTCTTTGTCTTAGCTTTTTCAGGAGCTCTTCAACGTGGGTAGTATAGTCTAGTTTATTGTCTATCCATACTCCTAGGTATTTGAATTTGTCAACATATTCCAGATTTTCACCAAGGATGGTAGAGAGTTGTGGGAGGTGAATGATGGGATAGTGGAAGAACAGTTCTTGTGGGCAAAGAACATAGCTTTGGTTTTCTTAGCATTTAGTAATAATTTATTTTTAATAGGTTATGCTGGAGGAGGGAGAATTGAGACTGTAGGAGCTCACAGGCTTTTGATGGTGAGGATCGCTCACATAAAGTACAGTGTCATCTGCAAAAGGTGGATATTAGAAAGAGAGAGATTGAGTCAATATTGTTGATGTAAATGGCAAAAGGATGGGACCCAGGATGGAGCCTTGCGGTACACCTCTTAGAGTGGCTTAGGGGTAGATAGATCACCATCATTCTTTACCAGTTGTAGCCTTCCAGAGAGATAGCATCTGAACCATTTAATAGAGAGTGAGTCAAGGCCTATGGAGTTTAGTGAGGTGATTAGAAGATCATGATCCACAGTGTCAAAGGCTTTGCTTAGATCCAGAAACACAGCACAGGTATTATTCTTTTGTCTAGGGCAGTCGCCTGTCATTTGTGACTTTTGCTAGAGCAGAGATGGTGCTATGCATTGATCTAAACCCAGATTGAGCTGGATTTAGGAGATTGTTGGTATCAAGGTAGGCAGTTAACTGAGAGTTTACCAGCTTCTCAAGCATCTTGGATAGTATTGGTAAGATGGAGATGGGCCTATAATTATTGAGGTCCATGGGATCACCTGCCTTAAGTAGTGGAAACACTTGAGCTGTTTTCCATATTGAGGGGATAGTACCAGTGACAAGTGATAGATTGAAGAGATGGGTGAGGGGGGCGGATAAGGCATACAGTGCTACTTTTAGAAAGTAGGGATCCAGGGAGTCTGCACCTGCGCTTTTGGTGGTATCTAGTTGGAGTAGGAGGTCTTCTACTTCTTTAAACAATATTGGTTTGAATGAGAATGTGGAAGCAACCTTTTGATTCTCAGTAGATTGTAGGTTTAGAGATGATCTTAATAGGTTTGCAGGAGAGGAGTCGAAAGCCAGGCCAGCTGTAGTGAAATGGTCATTGAAGGCATTCAAGATATTTTGCTTGTCGGTGATTTCAATATTATTTAATTGAATTTTGGATGGTAAGACAGGGTAGAGGTTTGACCTAGGATGCCCTTTATGGTACCCCAGAACCTGGAAGGGTTGTTATAGGAGGCATCTAGTTCAGCTGTGTAGAAGGTTGCCTTGGCTTTTCTTACTTGTTTTGTGCAGGAGTTTCTGGCTTTTCTGAATTGGAGCCAGTCATTTGGGTCCTTTGTCTTTCTTGCCCTTTTCAGAGTTTGTCTCTGGCAAGCAGTCTGGTTAAGGTTGCAGAGAACCAGCGACAGGATTTGAGTTTGGTTCTGACACTGGTGAGGGATGCATGTGAATTGAGGGCACTTATGATTATATCATTTAGGATTTGAAGAGCTGACTCTATTGAGGCTGTGAGATAGAATTCTTGCCAACGTGTGGTGTGGCACAGATCATGGAGATATCCTGTAATGTTAAAGTTATTTTTTGACCTTCATGGGAGGAATTTTGCAGGATTGGGTGGCTTGATTGTTGATCTAATGGCAGCTATGGGGCAGTGGTCACTTATGTCACTGAGAAGTACTCCTGCATAGGGATAATGATGAGGTTTATTTACCAATATAATATCCAGGAGTGTGCTGTTGAGAGTATTCTTTGGGTTGATCCTTGTTGGTTCTTTGATTAATTGAGAGAAACCATAGGTGTCACAGAAGGTTACCAGGGTGCAGATGCATTAGTCAGCCAATTTAAGTTCATGTCTCCTAAGATGATGGTGTCTTCAGGGCCCAGATTAAGTATGGATCCTAAATGGGATAGGAGTTTGAGGCCTGCAGAGGGGCATAGCAACCAACCAGTTGAAAGGAAGATGTGTCGGACGGGTTATTTTAATAGACAAGCATTCAATTCCTTTGGTTGAGATGTGGAATTGAGGCAGGATGCAGAGATATTTGCTTTGACATAGATGGCAACCCCACCGCCCCTGGATAGACGGTCAGATCTGAAGAGCTGATAGTTGGGAAGGTTTATTTCACTATCTTTTGTTGCAGATTTGAGCCAAGTTTCAGATATAACCAGACAGTCCGGTAGGGTGTGTGCAACCCAGGCCTGTATTGATGAGAACTTTTTTAGGAGGCTGTAGGCATTGAAGTGAAGAAAACTCAATCCATTTATGGAGGTTAGGTCAGTTGGAGAGATCGAGCTTTCAGTGGGTCCAGGGTTGATTTCCACAGTGCCAACACAGACCAGCAGAAAGAAGATTAACTTGATGAGGCACCAAGTGATAGGAGTAGTGAGCAGTCAGGAGTTTTTCTTCTTTCTTGGGATCCAATATATAGTGGCTGATGATCCTGCTGCGTGGTTATCGAGATTATCATAGATTGCCAGCTTAATGGACAGGCGTAGGGGTAATTGTAGTGCCAGTATGGTAGCAGGGGGATAGAGGAGTTCCAAACTGGTTGTGAGCCTTTTTTGGGATTCCCCAAGGATTATTGTGCAGAAGTGGTAGTATAAGTATGTATAGTTTAGGGGTATCCACTGGGGACAGTATAGGGGGTAGTGTTGAGTGGTCACCCTAAGCACCTTGGTATGGGTTCCAACAGTTATCTCATCTGGATCTAAGGAAGGTGAGAAGCAAAGCAGCAGAAGTAGGTGCAGTAGCATGGTGGAGGGTAGGAGAGGGTTAAAGAAAGTAAGATGATGTGAAGAGAATGAGCTCGGGAATTGGCTGGGAGAATAGCTATGGGCGGGGATGAGATTTGGCGGGAAGGTGTGTATAAAAGAAACACCCTGAGGGGTGGGGGGTGGGCAAAAATTTTGCGGCTTTCCCGTACCTTTCTGGCTTTCTCCCCCGGCCTCCTGGTTCCCTTTTCGGCTAAGCGGTGGCCGCCCGCCCGCTGGCGGCTCGGAGCCCCTCTGGTGAGTGTGTCCTCGAGGGCAGGCCAGCTAGAAGGGAGGGGACAGAGGAGAGGGCAGTCAGAAGAAGCACTTGCAGGCAGTGGCTTGCTAGAGGTGCTAAATTTTGCTATTTGCACAACAAAGACTTGGGAGGGTGGGGGGTTAGGCGCTATGCGTCCTAGCCCAGCACAAAAATTAACCCAAAAGACTGCAATTACTAACTAGTCAGGTAACAGGCATTATACAGAAGTACACAGTAAAACAGCAAAAACAGCCCCTTTTAGAGAAATTTAAAACTTTTCACATAAAAGGCAAGTAAACTCGAGCAGTTTTGGTGGTGCAAAGATGCAGCAAAGTCAATGGGAGAAGGCGCACCAATCAGGGGCTGGCAAAAGTCGGCGGTCGCCTTCCGATTGGCTGAGCGGCTTTCCCGTACCTTTCTGGCTTTCTCCCCCAGCCTCCTGGTTCCTTTTGATGGCGGTGGCGCCCGCCCGCTTCAGCGGCCGAGACCCCTCTGGTGAGTGTGTCGCGAGGGCAGGCCGCAATCAGGGCTGGCAAAGTCGGCGGTCGCCTTCCGATTGGCTGAGCTGCTTTCCCGTACTTTTCTGGCTTTCTCCCCCGGCCTCCTGGTTCCCTTTTCGGCTAAGCGGTGAATTTACCATTCCAACTGACATAAAATTTGAAACATCAAGAGAACTACCCCATGGGACAGTGCATACCACATTTCGTGCAAATCAGTTGAACAGTTTCAAAGTTATTAAAGTGCAGCATTTCAGGTTTACCTTTAAAGTGCCTACTCAACCCTAACTATAGGGGCACACCCGCGCCCCTATAATATATATGTATGTGTGTGTATATATATATATATATATATATATATATATTTATTTTATAAAATGGGTAGGGAAACTGTAGCTATTTTATTGGCTGAACAGCTTCACATGATCATGCGTATATCAGAGCGAAGACTCTGCACCTGCATTTTTACCCCCTTCAAAACAATTTTGCCATTTTATAAGATAGATAACCTACTCTGAGGTGTGCAGTCGTGCTGTGATATACACACACCGTGGGTGGTTGATGCACTCGACCTGCGGCCTCATGCATAAAAACGCACACCAGGCATGCGTATATCAGAGCATGACCACACACCTCCGAGTGGGTTATCTATTACATATCTATATCTATATATATATATTATAGCTTCATGGTAGTGCAGCTATACTTTGGATTGCCCGGCCACTTCTATGTTAAACCCCAAACTGTGCACTTGAATAACTTTGCCACTGTTTAACGAATTTGCCTGAAACCTTGCATGCTCACTGTGGCATCATATATGTCTGGATCTGGCAAGTTGCGTTACAGTCAGATGAGAGGTTGCAGAGCTGCAGAGTACTAAAAAATGCACAAAAACAGGGGTTTTTGTGCGTTTCTTTGCACGTGGCTACAGCCCACACAATTTGTCTGACTGGTCTGAAATCTTCAGGGAAGATGCAGTCTGGGTCACTGATGTGCCTTTTGAAGATCTGGTGAAAATGTATTAATCCATTCAAAAGTTATTCAAATTTTAATTTTTCCATTATAGTCAATGGGAAAAAAATATGTGTGTCTCACTAAAGTTGCTGCCAGTACATTTTACTGTTGCAAATGGCCCTTTTATTGTCATGCTGCAGTCATCTTGTTTCAGTTAGTGGTGAAGAAAAATGTCTGTAATTCAAATTCTACTACCCCTAGGTAAACACTGACAGTTGTGTTTACCTAAATGGGGCTTGAGGTACACAATGGTGCTATCAGTTTTTTACTAGGACCCCTAGAAATACCTTTTTTTTTTAAATCAGGTCCCCAGTAGTGTCACAAATCATGACAGTATATTTGCGACACTGTTGCAAATGACAACACTGTCGCAGTTTGCTACACCACTGCACCTAAACGGTTAGGGCTTTTTGGTTGAAATTTGCAGGGTAGCCAGCTCTGGCCACACAGATGTGCCTTTTGGTGGTTTTGTAAACAAAATGCAAAGTGGTTACAAAGTTACAGTGCACTGAAGTTGAGAGATTTCCCATAGGATAACATTGTGGCACCTGTGGTGCCTTTCGGTGCCTGTATCTCGAAAACAATTTGAGATACAGATTTTTCAGTACCACAACATAGTCCACCTCTAGGTGGACTAAGCATGTTTGGAGGTTTGGAAGTCAGGATTACAACTGCCATGGAATTATTTTCATAGTTGTGGTTACTGAGATATTGCCAAATACGTGTTATGATGGTTCATTTTGAGTAATATGGGGCTGCTGTATGGCTCCGTACTTATGTATAAGTGGCACCGCAGGACCCAGAGGGCCCACACTCCCACATACACATACCATTATGAAAAAAACTGGGAAATGTGAAGGGAGTGCAGGGCCCAGAGGGCCCCGTGCTCCCACTGACACATAGCAGTTACCAGTTACATTACACTTTCTCAAAAATAAGGGACATTCATTCCAAAAAACTTCATTTATGCATCAGTTAGGGTTGATAGCACAGCAACAAAAGCATGGAAATGTGATGTTAGGATTACCCCCACCACTTCACCCCCACCCCCACCCTCCACACACCAACAGATGCCAGGTTGTGCTATGGGTTCATCAGTCCCAACTCTCACCCCATTCCATGTGTAAGCAAGCTGACATGCTACAGTATAGGAGAATGGGGTGAGAGTTAGGCCTGACAACCCCATGGCACACCCTGGCGTCTGTTGGTGTGTTGAGGGTGGGGGTGGAGGTGAGGTGGTGGTGGGGGTAACCCTAACATCACATTTCCATGCTTTTGTTGCTGTGCTATCAACCCTAACTGATACATTAACAAAGTTTGTTGCTATGAATATATATTATACTGGAGCAGTCGCGCCAGTATAGTTACGGTGAAAGTGCACTTCTTTGTTAAAGTTCAGACTTTGAGAGTTAATAACTTTGGAGCCATTCTATGGATTTGCAAGAAACATGACCTGCCAAATTTGGTGGGAATCTGTCAAGTAGTTTCTGAGTTATGAAGTGTTGAAAAAACAGAAAAATCGGGATTTTTTTACATTTTTTTGTCATCCTGGATCTCAGAAATGGCTTTATGTTGTTGGCTGAAATTTTCAGGGTAGGAAGGATTTGGGTCACAGATGTGCCTTTTGAAGGCTTGGTGAAAAAAATATTAATCCGTTCAAAAGTTATTAAACTTTTAATTTCCCATAATTTCTTATGGGAAAAGTTAAGTGTTCAGCACAAAAATGTAATTGTTTTGAAAAAATTGGGCATTTTTGTTTGAAAATTGGTAATTTTTGTTCAAGCATTTGCCATTTTTTGCAAAAATTGGGCATTCTTGTTCCAAAATGGGGACTTATTTGTGAAGATGGGGCATTTTTGTTCAAAAATGTGTGGAGGGTGGGGGGTTGGGATGGGGTGGTAGGGGTGGGAACCCGGGAGGTTGGGCTTTAGGGTTGGAGACCCTAAAGCCTCATTTCCCTGCCTTTTTTGCTATGGTATTCACCCTAACTGATGCATTAACAAAGTTTTTGTGATATATATATATATAAATATATATATATTTTTTTATGTTGTTTTGCGCAGGCGCAAGCAACATGTCGTGGTATCTTGGAATAGCAGGTTTTGGAGGGGCAGCTGTGTTCTGGCCAATTGCACCACTGCTTTTTCGCGCTCAGCTGTGTGGCATGAATGAAATATCATGCTGTCTATGACAGCAGTACAAAAGCGTGCCACCAACTTGAAACGATTTCACTGCTGCAGTGAGGGAGTGCCCCCTCATTGCAGGGCTGCTTTTCCTGGTGTAACATTTCAAATAAACAAGGTGGCAGCTATCGCCGTCCGCCTCTCACAATCATTAGAAAGCCATTGGCACTGGGGATTCAACTGAGAAACAGTGAGGCTCGGTGCCATACCACCCCCAAGTGATCCATAAATTTACTTCTAAAGCGGCAGACACGAGAATGATTTCCAAAACCCGCAAATGCATGAGCTGCCTGGTCAGAGTCTCAAAGGTGATCAAGAGGTCATGGTATTCATTCCTGGCCTTGTCATTGTGTAGCTGCCAAAGTTCTGCATGTGCACCTTAGAGTGTCCGGTCTATTTGAGCGGACAGTGAGCAGCGCAATTTCAAAGCAAATCTTTCTCTGGTAATAAAAGAAAATTGGAACTGTGCAATTCAAACTTTGTGGTTTGTTGGGGTGTTGGAAGGACATAGAGGAGGAGCAGATTGTTACCCCAAACAAGAGGAAAATAAACTCCAGCATTCTGAGACCCAGTTTTAAGCCTGAAAGGGAATAACCCCTTGGACGTCTGGTGTTTGGTAAGTGAAGTCAAGTGCTGCAGCAGGCCACCAATGTGTGTGTGAAGCTGCTTGCTAGATTGTCTTGGGAGAGGCTGGTTCAGTCAGCGATGCCATTATGTGGGGACAACCAACCGAGACTTTTTTCCTGGGCCCCAGACTCTGGGGGCCTGGGGTCCACCCGAGAAGCTGGAGTGTTTTTTTTTTTCTTGCTGCCTTTTTTTGTTCCACCCACCACATTGGCTAGTGCTCCACCAGCCCAGAGGAAGGCAATTGGGTCGGCCTAGGATTTTAATTCTAGAATCTGAATGACCCCCCCCCCCGCAAGTTGCCTTGATATGCATTTTTATCATATGATGAGAATAGAGCTGCCGGAGCAGGAGGAACGCAAGGCACAAGGCAGGTTAAAGACTGAGGAGCAGAGAGTGGAGCTGAGGCCAGAAGGAGGAGGATTGCATGTCATCACCATCACGTGGAGTGGAGGAGATCTGTAACGTGTGCTGCTGCAGTTGGTCAGTGACATGGGTTGGTTCACAGCTGTTGGTCTTCTTGTTTGCTTTGGTGGACCATCTGAACTTCTTGGAGATGATGAGGACATTGAGAGAGGAGATAGATTGTCGAGACAGAGATCGATTAAAAAATAATTAGAGGATTTTTTCCGAACTGTGAAGGGAACATTGGGGGATAACTGTCTGGGCCTTTACTGGTCTGGTGAGTAAGTTGGAGCAATAGTGCAGGCCATAGCGGGGTGTGGGGTGGGCAGGCCCATGGGGAGTCTGGTAGCCGACTAGCTTGTATGTTGTTTGACAGAGATTACCTATGTCCTGCTTAGTGTGGACTGTATGGCTATACCTAAAGATATGGGGGAGTGTTCACTATGTTTTTATTAGAAAACCCTGAAAACTACTGTGGAAATGGGAAACCTATGATTGGGGGGAGGGACAAGTACAAGTCGACAAGTCTGAATTTTGGAAATTTTATTAAACTTTCATTTTGATTTTATATTGTTACAGCATGATTCAGAATTGAAAAGAGGTGGGGAGAGGACTAAAATCCTGCTCCAAAAAGAAACAAAATGGATTCCAAAACAAAATGTGTTAACACCAACTGGATCAGCTGGATGATGGACTATTTTTGTTTTTACTCTGCTCAAAAGTGTAGTTCAGTGAATTGGAAGTTAGCTATACTTATTCTAATAGCAGTTCTGGGCCCCAGAAATAGCTGTAGCCTAGGTGGCTTTGGAAATAAACACCTTTTTTTCCCCCAAGACTGACTGAGTCGACTATAAGAAGAGCATCAGCTCAGAACTACAGTAAGTGAAATCCAGACCAGCACCAGCACCACCACCAGAGTTAAAAATAAAAAATACTAGGTTAGAGACAAATAAAAATGAATGCTTGGTTTGTGTTGACCTTCATCTCCATTAAGGCCAGAGGAGTAAGACCCCCAGAAAAAGAGAGAGAGCCCTAACTTAAGTTGTGGAAAATTCATGTGAAACCAGAATCAGTTGTGGGCGGGGTGGGAGAAGCAATCCTGTAAAGTTCTAGCAGCCAGTGCAGTTTTCCTTCCCACACACACTGTTTTTTTTTTGTATTTGCTATTGGTATATAGTGCCTTGAGCCTTGGGAAAAGGGCCATGTACAAATATAATTGCCTTGCCCTTTCCTTATACCAACCCCCAACCAAGCTATATTCAGGGCTGTAACTACTGTAGGCCTCCAAAACTGCTAAAGCAAATAGTCAAAAAATCTATGGGGTGGTCCAGTATGAGCATTCCCCTTCCCCAGAGGATTTTATAAAAAAATAAATGCCACACACTGTTTTGTTTTTTTATTATAGTGCTACTTGAAGAATGTACTGTACCTGCAACTGTGTCATCTAAGTTTTTAGTGAAAAAAAATGCATTTTGCCACCCCATCCTGAAAAAAGGCAGGTATCTGCCTCGCAGACCTCACCCCTGATACTGACTCCATGCATGGGACATGGAATATAGCATGAAAACAGGACCTGCTAGACAATGCCTTTCCAGCAGTTTCAGGGGATGCGGAGAGGGTCGGTGGACACACCCACCCACCCAGTCTGCTGAGCATTGTGTCAAGGCTATTTTTCTATTCCTTTCTTGTCCTTTTCACAATTTAGGAGCAGGACGTTCGAAGAGCAGCAACTGGAGAATGGAGAAGCGGTGAGGGCTTGTCTGGTTGAGATAGCATTGTTGGCCTACCAGTTGCACACCCCCCTGTTCCAGCTCTAGAATCTAGGACTAGCCAGAGTCTACCACACCTCTGACTCAAGTAGGGAAAAAACAATTTTTTCCCTGGATAGGGAAGACATAACAAAAGTGCATTTCTATTTTCAATAAAAGGCCCCAAACTCACCACAGAGCATCTGAACCCCCAGAGCTTTTGGGAGTCTGGCGGCCCCCAGACCCCCGACTTTAGCTGCTTTGGGATACATGGGCCCATCTCAGATTACTTGTCCTGGGCCCCAATATTCTTAGCTGCAACCCTGGAACTGTTCAGTTGTGCAGGCTCTGAGGTGGGACAATAATTATTTGGATCTTCGGCAGATTCCTATCCCACTGGTTCTGCACTAAGCTAACTCTTGTCAAAGTGGTGAGACTGATTCTGCAAATGAGACATCCGGTGGGCTGGGGCTTTTTTTATATGGAGATCTAATATAAGCTATTTAATAAATTATTGTCACCAAGCTCCTCAGAATCTCTGGCTCTCTGCACTTTATAAGCAGCTACTCATCCAATGTCAAAGTGGCCTGCCTAGATACTCTTAAGACCTGACTGCAGATGGTGTGGGCTGGAGTTATGCTGGCTATATTTGTCAAAAAATCTAAAAAAAATACAAATTGTAATAAGCAACTAAATTATTGTTGCCCTTAGTCAGGCTCCTATCCCTTCAGAATCTCTAGGCTCTGCACTAAGCAACTGGCATGACCTGACTGCATATGGTGTGGGTTGGGGAGGGGTTATGCTGGGTATTTGTATACGGAGATCTAAATAAACACTAAGCAGCTAAAAATGTATACTATCCTCAGTCAGTCTTCTATTCACTTTGAATCCCCAGACTCTGCACTTATAAGCAGCTATTTCTTAATGCATCCAGTGTCGAAGTGGCCTGCCTAGACACTCCTTAAAGGACCTGGCTGCAAATGAGATCTGGTGTGGGCTGGGATTATATTATATTTGTCATTATTATGGAACTGTTCAAAAAAATACAGATTAAGCAGTTACTCCTATAATTGCAGCCAGTGTCAAAATTAGTGGCCTGCCGAGTGATGTGAACGCCATTCATGGATGGGTTCTTCATTTAAGTTGCAAATACTGTTGTTTTCTTCTTCTTCTTCTTTTATTGCTTCGAGGTAAGTTTAGTAATTTAGGTCAGATTCATTTTGGAAAATTATGTTCTCGAGAAAAGGATACCATGACCTTCCCCCCCTCGCAGAGCCACACATAGTCTGGACCAGCATTCCAGCTGCTGTAACTTGGGACCTACGGGCCACATCTAGCGTTTCATGACCCAGCCATATGATTCCATCGGAGAACAAAGCATGCCTCAGTCGGGGGCCGAGACCCATCATATTCGGACACCATGGATGATGAGATGCCCAAAACTCTGAGTATGAGCGGAGACATGGTGATAGGATTCAGTTGGACCTTAGCCTCCTCTTCTTCCGTGAGCCAGAGGCCCTGATTGCATCCCCCACCTATGTTAAAATACAGTGGGGCGTGGTCCTGGGGACATTGGGAATTGACGATGTTAAGTGCATTGAGTGAAAGTTGATCTTGCTGCATTTTTCGTCCCCTCAGGTTCCACTTCAGGTTAGCTGCTTATGCTGTGACAGACTACTGGAACTACTGTGAGTGCTGGGGCCAGTCTATGCCACCTTATCAGGGGATCCAGGGCCGCACTACTCGCTGAAAGTATCGGCTGGTCCATACCGTGCCACTGATGGTGACGTACCGAACCGTAGGTCACAGTGGGGAAGCAATCATGAACTGTCTTTCCCGCAGGTGCCCAAACTCTCTGTTCAGGCAGGCATGCTACTTGTTTGAGACTGACCGGCAGAGGAATTGCGGTTGGGTAAATGCTAGATTGTTCTGCTACCCTGAGCCAGGCCTCCCTTTGGCAGCCATGAAGGGCCAGATAAAGGACCTGGATGGGGTCCCGTTTGCCAGCTGGTGACTGACCCCCACCATACAACACCTGTTTTAAAACGAAGGTACTAGTTGGTCTGAAGGAAATGATTCTCATTTCTGAATGTAATTTATACATTCACCCTTGGGTAGAGTTTAGAGTACATGTCTTGAAGTGTATAGTTTAGATTTGCATGGCACGGTCTGGGGTATTGTTTGCAGCTCATTTGGAAAGTGAGATTATCCAGTCTAAGTAACAGAGACTGCTGCCTTCTCCCCCCACCTATGTGCTTCAGTAAGAAATTAGTAATTCAAGGAATAAAGATAGCATGTTGTTTTCTAACTCAGCATGTAATGCTGGAAAAAATATATCAATATCATTAAGCCGGCCCGCTTTTGCAACCTGAAACCTGCAAATCTACCTTTTTATTTCAGCTGAGATTTATGGAGCTGATGCCTAGGCAAAGAACTCACTTAATTATTCAGGTTACTAGTTTGTGCATACAGTATATGATCTCTCTGAAGATGGTTCTCAAGAGATCATTTCAAAGATGGGCCTCCAGATGTGCCCCATCTCTTTTGTCTTTTGCTGCCTTTCTGTGTGTGTTTGTGTGTGTGTGTGTGTGTGTGTGTGTGTGTGTGTGTCTGTGTGTGTATATGTGTTGGTTTGGGAGGAAGGTTGGTGTGGCAGTTCTGCTTTGCAAAACCCATTAGCTCCAGAGTAGGGCAAAAACCAGATGACAAATTCCTTCTGGAGAGTCCGATGACAGTAGGTGGAGTAAATGCATCCGCAATAAATTTTATTTCTGTTCTATCTCAGCCCCACGTTGATCCAGCGTAAGCACTTCGAATGCTTCTCTGCATCATTGACTGCCATCCTTCCTCCCAACAGCCTGGTGTTAGGCCACCCTGGGGACTGCATTCTGAGGCCCTGCACCATCTCTTAAGATACAGTAATTCAGTTACAGGTGCCCGATCTCAGTGCGGGATGATTTTATTTTATTTTTTTCAACCTTATTCGATCCTGTTTTAACTAGGGATGATCAGACTGTACTACCTGGAGTACCGAGATAGCCTGATCCACTGTGGCAGCTGTAGGAATTACAAATGACTGGGGCAGAAGAGAGGAGAGGAACAGAGGCCTTGCAACTGGGCACGTAGGCAGAATTTCAATATGTACTATGCTGACAGTGGCCTTTGCTGGGGGCACAGTTGAAGAATAGCACATTTTTCTGCCATCGTTTTATCTTCCTGCTTCAGCTCGTCCAATTCTGGCCTCTGACGGTTGACTCCCAAGTCCTAGCACTGACAAGTGATTCACCTGACCCCCCCATACACACACGCACACAGCTTGCCCCACCTGATGATGTTATTACCCCAATGCTCCCCAGGAGACAAGTGCCTCATGTTCACATATGCCAGACCCTCAGGTAGCTCACGTACAGACCTTGGTCTTCCCTGTAGCTCCCACTGTGCCACTGCACAAGCCTACAACACTTTTTATTTTATATTCACTTATTTATTTACTTGTTTAATCAGGAGATGGGCTGGGTATCTATCCATGGCCCATTTTCAGCCATACCTGAGACAGGTGAAACAGTAAGCAACAGCAGTAAACAACAGTACAAACATAGGATTCTAGTGTAGATAATAGTTGTGCAAGTAATACATGAATCCATCAGTACATGACAGTAGACATAGTTCACATACAAATATAAAATATCAATACATTTACAGGCAGTATTAAGGTGAAGTGAGAGACGATACAAGGCATAGTGCTGGCATATTACCAAGAAATATTGTGACTGCCAGGTGCAATGGGATGAGGTAAGCAGGTGGTTATACATAGAAACAAGCCAACAGAAGAAGACTCTGAGGTCTATTTAGTCTCCTCGATGTGGGGATGCTTGACCCTCACAGGTTCAAGCCCCCCTCCCTCTCCTCTCCTAAACCCTTTGTATTTGTCCCACATTTCCTGAAGCTCCCCATGGATTTGACATCTGCCACCTCCTTTCCAAGCATGTTTCACTCTCTCCATGAACCATACTTCCTGGCATCCCTCCAGAACCTAACCCAGCCCCTCGCCCCCACCAGATTGTTACTGTTCCCCTGGGTACTCATCATCTCACTGATTGTGAACAGTTTGCTGGTCTCTATTTTGTTGATACCTTTCATGTATTGAAAAGATTCAGCCAGATCTCCATTTTTTCCACCCTGGCCTCCAGCAAGTACATATTCCTGCTCTCCAGCCTCTGTTCATATAGCCTTTTCCCTCCTGATGACATATCACTCTTGTGGCCATCCTCTGGATAACCTCCAGCCTATTGCTGTCCTTTCTCAGATAGGGGTTCCAGAACTGTTTGCTCTACTCCAGGTGTTGGTATACAAGGGGTTTGTACAGAGGTAGCATGACCTCGCTGCACCTGCTGCAGATGACCCTGCCTATACATCCCAGCCTCCTATTTACTTTATCCTCTGGCTTATTGCACTGTGCTGTTGGCTTGAGCGAGCATGTGATTTCTATACCCAAGACCTTCTACTCCTCCAAGACTGTGAAAGTGTGCCCCCTCTTAACTGGTGTTTCACCCTCAGGATTCCTCCCAATGTGCAACTGCCAGATTTTTGACCACCTTTTCAGCTTTTTCAAATCTTATCCTAAATCTGTAATACCTCCCCCCACACAGACACACACAAACAGACAATCAGCCCTGCCACAGAGCTTGGTGTCATCTGCAAAAAGATGTTCTCTTGATGCTCTTTCCTATATTCCTAACGAATATATTGAA
Organism: Neoceratodus forsteri; assembly: GCA_016271365.2. Classification (NCBI taxonomy): domain Eukaryota; kingdom Metazoa; phylum Chordata; order Ceratodontiformes; family Ceratodontidae; genus Neoceratodus; species Neoceratodus forsteri. The sequence continues at coordinate 1,072,511,490 of CM057455.1, read as the reverse complement.
TGGCACTGATCCAATCACTAAGCCCTGTGGAACCCTGCTCATGATAGCTCTTCTACTGAGTGGTCCCCCTTAACCCCCGGAACCACATTGGTCTTTTCTGTCTTTTCTTCTTGCTGACCTGACTGAAGCATGACCTGGTTACAACCGGAAAGCTGTCACTGGTTATGCTCCACTCCCCACCACCATCACCACCACCCCTTTGAGTTGTTCTATGTGTGCCTGGATTTCTTCCCTCTTGGCACTGAAATGAGCCTTCTGTAACTCAAGCACCCAAGTTTTTGTGTTCAGATGTTTCTTCCCCATTTCCAGATAAAACTTTACTATAAGGTGGTCTTCGCTAGGGATGTGCAAATACGTTATTCCAAATCTTCAGCCTGAAAATTATATTTGGGCTCCAAATATTCATGTATTCAGTATTCGTATTCTTATCGGGAAGGAAAAAGGGCAGAAGGAAAGAAAGAAAGAAAGAAAGAAAGAAAGAAAGAAAGAGAAAGAAAGAAAGAAAGAGAGAGCCCCACCCTCTTCATCAGCCCAAATCCTTTAAATTTCTATCTTCATTCCCTAAACTCTGTTAAAATCTCACTCCCACTCCCCCCACCAGCACTCACAATCTGATAATTTACAGTAGATGTGTATTTTGAAACTCACACAGTGAGTGACCAACACAATCTGCCTGCCTTTATGGCCAGCCACCATCTTTCAGTGTTCATTTGCACTACAACAAATATCTCCCCACCCCCAACTCTGGCAGCACCCTCCTGGCCTCCCACCCCCAAGATTCAGTTCCTCTTACAAGAACTTAAGTTAAGTATGAAGAAGGCAACTGACACAACCTGCCCTCCTCCACGAGTGGTTGCCTTCTGCTGAATGAAAGCCCTCTCGCTTGCCTGCATAGTAAAACCAGCTGAACACATCATCTGCTGCTTTCAATCTGCAAGCAAGCAAGCATGCAAGTGCATGAGCAAGCACGTGAGCAAATGTGAGAGATCGCTTTCATTCAGCAGCCAGCCATGGAAGAGGGCAGGTTGTGTCTGTTGCTTTCTTTTTTCTCGGCTTAAGTTCTCATAAGAAGAATTGGGTGCTGGGGGTTGGGAGGAGGGTAGAAGGAGGGTCAACTGCCAGAGTGGGGAAATGGGGAGACATAATATTGTAGCACAGACGAGCACTGAAAGATGGCACTGGTTGTGGAGGTGGGTGGGTTGTGCTGGTCGCTCATCATGGGAGATTTTTTGAAAACACATGAAATATCAAATTGTAGGTGCTGTGGGGGGAGAAGGTGAGTTTTGGATTCTAACCGAGGATGGGGTAGGTGGAAATTTTAAAGGATTTGAACTGGGGAGGAGGGGGGCTGTTTATTTTGCTTTTTAATGTAAACAATAGTATTTCCCAAATAGAACAGGGGAGAAATAGTGCCACTGTTTATTATTCAGATCTGAATAATGAATAGTGCGTTATTCATGGTATTTGGTAACATTGTCCATTACTTGCATACCCCTAGGTACTGCTACTGAAGGGGCTCAGCAACATGATGTTACTGATGTAATTGTAATTTGACAGCAATAGGTCCAGGATAGCCCTTTCCCCAGTCAGATCCCTGAACTCCTGCACCAAGAAGGCATCCAGGAATGCATCCAGGATGGATTGGCTTCTTCCACTGCTGGCTATCAGGACACTCCAATCTGTGTCCAATAGACTTAAGTACCCCATGACTACCACCACCCACTGCTTTGTGACTTGACTGATCTTTCCCTTGAGTTTCTTCTCTGATATCTCACACTGATTTGCTGATTAATAGATCACCCCAGCCTCATTATTCCTGCACACTTCTGACTCAAACAGGAACCATAAAATCAGCTGGGGCCTCTGCTCATGAACAGTAACACTGTGATTCTGTTAATCTATTCTGAAGATTGATTTCCCACAGTGACCATGCCATCTGCTCTAGATGTGCAAAAACACATTTTGGGCAGGATGTGAACAATGACAGCTATACAGCTCATAAGGAGATGTCAAGAAATGGCAATGTTGAAAATCTGGAGTGAAAATATTAGCTTGGTCATAACTTCGAGGATTTTTAATATTTTCACTCCACATTTTTAACACTGTCATTTCTTCACACCTCCTTATGAACGGTATAGCTGTCATTTTTCACATCTTGCTCGAAATGTGTTTTCGCACATCTGGAGCAGAATGGCATGGTCCCTGTGGGAAATCAACACTGGGGGCAGATTAACAAAATCACAGTGCCACTGTTCATGAGCGGAGGTCCCAAATGCTTTCATGAGGTGGGCTCACAAAAAAGCCCATGTTGAAAATTTGGAGTGCGAATACCAACAAATGCCCAGAGCATTAGGGTTTCTAACCATAATGTCCCACCTTGTAGAGACTGACAGGCATTGGGGTGTGACCTTGGATTGTTGACTGTAACGCTCACACCCCCATTCCACTCTCACCCTCACCCTGCAGCCAGTGACAGGCATAAAGGTGTGCCTTGTACTCTTCGGCCCCAAACTTTACCCCATTCTCCTATACTGCACCCATCTCAACGTATTTCCTTATGGAATGGGGTGAGCATATGGCCCAGTGACCCCAAACCATAATGCAACACTTGTCAGAGTCTGCAGGTTAGGGTTAGGTGAAATGGCCCGAGCTTTATGGCTGACCCAAAGGCACACCTCTAATGCCTGTCAGCCCTGCAGGGTGGGGTTGGTGTCAGTTCCATACTTCACTGCCATTCCTATTATGCATCTCTGTAACTCCTGCACTACCAATGCCAATGCTAGCAAGACAACATTCGGCATTGACAAATGCTTGTTTTATACTGGCGCAGTCGTGCCAGTATAGTTTGGGTGAAAGTGCACTTCTATGTTAAAGTTCAAACTTTGAGGGTTAATAAATTTGGAACTGTTAAACAGATTTGCATATCATTTGAAATGCATAATTTCTAGGTATAGGTCTCTTGATCTGCCAATTTTGGTGGGAATCTGTCAAGTGGTTTCTGAGAAATAGAGTGTTGAAAAAACAGAAAAAATTGCTATTTTTTAACATTTCTTCGTTATCCTGGATCTCAGAAACAGCTTTATGTTGTGGGCTCACATTTTCAGGGTAGAAAGCCCTTGGGTCACAGATGTGCCTTTTGAAGGTTTGGTGAAAAAATGTTAACCCATTCAAAAGTTATTAAAGTTTTTAATTTTCCATTATTTCCTATGGGAAAAGTTAAGTGTTTAGCACAAAAGTAAGATTTGAGCAAATCAGGGCAAAATGTGAAAATCTGACTTTCACATGCATGGTCAAAATAAAACTTTCTTTAGTAACCTGGTGCAAAAATCTGACTTTCGCAAGTAGTTTTTTTTAATGCAGAATCCTGCATCAAAATTTGCATAACTTCAATGCAGGATCCTGCCCCCAATATTCCTATTTTTGGCACCAACATCATAGTGCTCAATCCCCACGTCGGTGTGATTCATCCCCACTCAACTATTGTGGCACACTGGGAGCCCACCCCAGCGTGCCCAGATTAATGCTTTTTTTAAAAAAATCATTCCGACACTGGGATGCCCACTGCCGGTGTCAGATGTCTCCCCCAGCACACTTCCATTGCTGACAGGGGTGCACAACCCCCCTGTCAGCATCATGTATGCCCCCCAATCATGTGGCACACTGGGAGCCTACCCCAGTGTGCCTAAATGTATTTATTTTTTTTTTACAGTTAAACCTGTAAATGAAGATAACCATCCCCCGAAGTATTTTTTTATTTTAAACACTGTAAAAAAGAAAACGGTCCCTCGTCATCTTCCCACTCTCCACTCCCCCATCCCCACCTTCTCTCTGCGCACCCACCTCCCTGCACCCCCCTCACCCATACTTACCCTCCAGAGGTTGGGAGCGGTGATGTCCTCAGGACCAGGGACACGTCTGCAGTCTTCAAAGCCGAACTGCGATCTGAAGAATCAAGGTAAGCCAGCTAATACAACTTATGTTGACATCTTTGACAATTTTAGGAATTTTTGCACCAAATTTTCAACATGGGGTTCTTGGAACCCCACCTCATGAACCCTGGCACTGTTATTTCATTTCTCAGTCCTGAAAGGTGATTTCATGGTCACTGCGCGGAATCACCTTTCGGGACCAGTTCATGAAATGTCAGTGACACTGTTCATGAGGTCGGTCCCAAAAAGCCCATGTTGCAAATTCAGTGAAGAAATTCCCAAAAATTACTATCTTACAAGTGTGCATTATGCAATTTCTATGCACGCTTGTAACTTTGGCAATTTTTTATATTTTCACTTCAGATTTTCAACATTGCCATTTTTCACACCTCCTTATGAACAGTACAGCTGTCATTTTGCACATCCTTCCTGGAACACGTTTTCACACCTGTGACCTAGAATGGCACGGTTGCTGTGCTAAATCAACTTTTGGGATGTAATAACAAAATCACAGTTGCACAGTTCATGAGGGGAAGTCCCAAAATGCTGCTGTTGAAAATTTGGCAAAAACATTCCAGAAAATGACTGCATTCTGAACGTGTATTGCGCAGTTTCTATGCACGCTCGTAACTTCACCAATTTTTCCCATTTTCACTCCAGATTTTTAGCATTGTCATTTGTTCACACCTCCTCATGAATAGTACAGCTGTCATTTTTCAAATCCTACCAAAAGAAATTCCCTGCAACTGTCGTGCAAAAATGGTGTTACAGTTGCATAGCTTTACATTTGGATGGGGATTCGAAAGTTTCCAGTACTGAGTACATGTGGTGAGCTGCTAAGAAGGTTAGGTTGAACATTTGGGGTGAAAATTATTTCAGATGGCACAGTTATGACTATTTTTTGGTATCTGTCTATGCCTGCTGGTAACTTTATGTGTGGAAGCATGCCAGAGACCCCGGAGTTTCCACAGCTGCATATATATATATGTGCATCTGTGTAGGGATGGGAGTGCAGGGTCCAAAGGACCCTGTGCTCCCACTGTCACATATGGGCACTGTTCTACTATCCAGATGGTGGAATGGGGGCACAGGTTCCAAAGGACCCTGCACTCCCACTGTGACATATGGACACTGTTATACTATCTGGATTGAGGGATGGGATCACAGTAAAATGAGGATACAATTATACTCTCTGAAAAAGAAGGGAAATTCTTTGCAAAAAACTACATTAATGCATCAGTTAGGGTTAATGTCACAGCAACAAAAGTTTGGAAATTTGATGTTAGGGTTACCACCCCTACCACTCCCCCACCCTGCCACCCTACATGCACCAACAGGTATTGGGGTATGCCAAGTGGTCATCAGGCCTAACTCTCACCTTATTCTTCTATACTGTAGTGTGTCAGCTTGTTTACACATGGAGTGAGGTGAGAGTTGGGCCTGATCACCCCATTACGCCCCAATGCCTGTTGGTGCATGTAGGGTGGGGGTGGTAGTGGTAACCCTAACATCAAATTTCTAAACTTTTCTCACTGTGACATCAACCCTAGTTGATACATTGACTGAGTTTTTTTGCAAAGAATATATATATAGATATATTTTAGAGGCAAAAAAAATCAATTTAATGCATTAGTTAGGATTGTTCCACAGTGACAAAAGCAAGGAAATTCGGTGTTAGGGTTGAAAACCCCCCTAGGATCCCCCCATCCACACTGCCAACCGGCATCGGGGTGTGCATTGGGGTTGCTGGCCCTAACTCTCACCCCATCAGATGTGTGAAGAAGCAGAGGTATAGGAGAATGGGGTAAGAGTTAGGACCGACAACCCCAATGCACACTGGTAAGTGAAACGGGTACGGAACTGCAAGCGGAAAGGGTAAGGGTAACAGTAATGTAAGTGCACAGGCTGGTTTTCCCCAAAAGCTGCATAGAGAAAGACAGTGAGTACAAAGAATGTATGCATAATAATGGGTCTTGGAGCAGAAAATGATGAGTTGGAATACTAAATTGCTTATACTGTATCTCAGGAACCGTAAGACGTAGAAAAAAAATTAAAAAGTCATATGATTTTTGACTTTCCTGGATAGTTTTGTACTTAGCCCCAACTAGGGGCCTAAGTATTTTTCTGATGAAAAGTCCATATCTCGCACCGTTTCCGAGATATAGGCCCTGAAAGGCACAGCGAACGCTGTAATGTTATCCTATGGGGAAAAAAGAGAAGTTTGGAGTGCCATAACTTTGGCTCCCTATAATATTTTTTCACCGAACTACTGAAAGGCACATCTGTGGGATGTTGGCTTTCTTCCCTCCAAATGTCAGCCCAAAAGACCAAACTGTTATTTTGCAGCAGGGTGCCAAAGGATTCCTGTAATGCAGCGGACTCCATAATGTTATCCTATGGGAAAAAGTGTCAACTTTGGAGTGCCGTAACTTTGCCGCCCTGTAATATTTTTTCACTGAAATACTGAAAGGCACACCTGTGAGAAGTTGGCTGTGCTCCTTCAAAATTCCATCCCAAAAGACCAAACCGTTCTTTTGCAGCAGGGTGGCAAAGAATTGCTGTTGTTTTCCCACAGCCTGGAAAAGTACTGTCGAACTTTGCGAAAACTTTCACAAAAATTTGCGACACTTTTGTGAGTGTGACAGTACTTTGCAAAACTTCTTTTTCCAGAAACTTGAAAAACATATTTCTAGGTTGTTTAACCTTAAAACAAAGACATGCCTAGCATCCTCAGGGTCCGACTAGGTAAACACAAAAAGAATTAGGTTGCTAGAGGGTCCCAAATTTAAATGCCAAGCATTTTTATGATCACTAACTGAAAACAAAATGGCAGATTTCCGACAGTAAAAGGGACATTTGCGAAAGTAAAAAGTGCTTTTGCGACACTGTTGAACTTTTTGGTAACTTTTCCCATTGACTTATAATGGGAATTTGTTTTTTGAATAACTTTTGAACAGTTTAATATTTGTTCACGAAATCTTCAAAAGGCACATCGGGGATCCCAGCCACACGTTCCCTGAAGATTTCGTACCGGTCGCACAAACCGTGCAACCTGTAGAGACGACCAAAGAATTACAAAAAAGCGTAAATGTGCACACAGATCACGCTTAATAACTCCGCAGCCATATATTCGAACAATACAGAAGTTGGCAGATCCCAAGATGTATGGTTCTTGATTACGTATTCCAAATTTCAGGCAAATCCATTGAACGGTTGCAAAGTTATTAAGGTGCAAAATGTTAGGTTTAACATGTAAATGGCTCTCAACCCTAGATATATATATATAAGTGTATGTATATATATATATATATATATATATATATATGTACTGTATATATAATATATATATATTTATATATATATATATATATATATATATATATATATATATATATATATATATATATATATATATACATACATATATATATATATATACCCTTATTTCCCTTACCTGTCACTAACTTTACTTTTTTCTCTTTATAGATAATTCCTGAAGAAGATCAGTGGTCAAATGGTTGATGCTAGCTCTATTTTCAGTGTGCATTTAATATTACTGTACCTTTTTTTCAGCCCACAGGCTGATGTAGCACCTTGTTTTTTTTTTTTTGTTTGTTTTTTAACCCAGATAAGATATCCAATCAGGAGATCATTTAAGTCCAGAGGAGGTAAAGGGAGTAAGGGAGCAGAACTTGTTAAGAGGGAATACCTCTGTTTCATGTATGTCCAGTCAGAGACCAGCGACTAAGGAGAACTAAGGGAGGAGATCTAACAGGGTCCAATGGACTGTGGCCCATCTGTAAGGAGAATCAGCAGATCATTTGCATATTGTTTTGTGCACTATGAAGGTTGAGGTGTTACCTAATGGCAATTGTCAAGGGAACAATAACCAGCACAAGTAATTGGGGGGCTGACAGGGACCCCTGTTTCATACCCTTCTGAAGCAGAAATGAATGAGAAGGCAGCCCATAAGTAAGAGCTTTAGCTTCTGATCTGAAATAGTACCGTATCTTAACTCACGCCAAAAAAGAGGAGCCAATGCCCTTGGAATCCAGGATCCCAACAGGTACCCCTACACCACTGAATCAAATGCTTTTTTTGATGTCCACCCCAATGACAGGAGAGGGAGTGGGGGAGCTTCTGGAGACATGGATAACACTGAGGAGTGAACACAAATTGTCTGAGCTCAGATGGCTCCTCCTGAAGATTGTCTGTACCAGGTGGACCAAGAAGGGGAAAAAGCCTTTTAACCAAAGGAGCGCAAAACTTTATAGAAAGTTACTATCACCTCATTAACTACCACCAAATGTGTATGGATCTTACAAGAGGCATTACGCAGGGCCAAGATGTGCCTCTCTGACTGTTGCTTCCTAAGTCAATAAGAGAGCACCTTCCCAGGATTATCACCTCCTTCCCAAAATTTATAACAGAGGAGAATGACCAGTTTAGCTTTTTAGGTAAGAAGGGAATTGAGCTGGATCCCAGTGCCTATCATCTCAGCAAGAAGTAATTTTGCACCTGGTCCACCTGGTGGGATTTGTATGCAACTTCTTTATCTTCAAAATGGTTTCTATGCTGTGCATCTCTGCTTCTTTAGTCCTTCATCTGTGCGCAATGTACCCACTTATCTTATACCTTAAAATTACCTTAGAGGACTCCCATGGAGTAGCAGGCAACACCTCTAGAGCATAATTCTGGCAAAATATGCCTTTGCTTCTTCCTGGAGCCAGAAGATGAACTTATCATCTGCTAGTAGAAGTGCATTCACTTTCAGTGATAATTTTAGTCTTTGTCACCAGGATTAATACCATGCATCAGTGAGAGCAGGTTCCATCATCAGGGATACCACTGCTCTAGCTACCTGTTGGAGTGCCACCACAGAGCCAGTGCTTATGTCCCCTAAAGCATCTTGGGTAATATTAAAGTCCCTCCAATAATCACTGTCAAATTAATGTTATTGAATTGCATAAGCACCTGGTTAAAGAAATAGAAACATAGAATTTGTTGACAGAAAATGACTAGTAGGCCCATCTAGTCTGCCCTGTTATCTCTGTCTAATATTATTCCATGGACCATATTCCGTCAACGGTGTCCCTCCCTTTTCCCTTTCCTTTACCTTATTATGCCCATGCACCTATTCCACGCAAGCTTGAATTTCCCCACTGTCTTCACCCCACCACCTCTTCTGGCAGGCTGCTCTAGGTGCCACTCACCTTTCTGTGAAAAAGTATTTCCTCACATCCCTCTTGAACTTCCCCCCATGAAGCTCCATTTCATGTCCCCGTGTTCTGGTACACTTTGTCCTCTCAAAGAGACTCCCCTCTTGTACCTTGCTTGTTGAAATGTAAGAAATCATGGAAGTCTGAGTTCGAGGCACGTAGATTTCCTTTAATGATTGGACCTTCTGGCATGTCTGCCTGCAAGAGGTTCCACCACTGTTCTTTATCACTGAATACTTTCACCTTGGACAGTATAGGACCTTGTGAATCAATATGAAAACCCCTCTTTCTTTGGTAGTTCCAGAGGTATGAACTGCCCATCCCACTCATTCCCTTTGCAGCCTAGCAGCCTCCAGACAGAACTTTTTCCCTTAACCTTCTAAGATTGGAAATAAAAGCTTTCTGCTTTACTAATGAATTGAGGCCTTGGAAATTACAGCAGTAGAGGTTAAGGTCAGCCATACCAGTGACCCCTAAGAATATGATGAAAAGATAAGCACCAGAAAGGACCTCCCTTCCTGATCATCCCAAACAATGCAACCAGAATCCTCCGCATGGCCATGTCCCAAATTTAAAATAACAGAGAATAAGAACTGTAGCAACCAGTAAACGGAACCACAAACAAAAACAGTGCACTATTCTTCCAGTAAGGGGCAAGAATGTGGTTCAGGTCTCCCAATTCCCATTCAAGCTGACTCAAATGTTAAACTTTTCTTAAAGTGGTCAGAATCCCCAATGCACTTTGAATAAGTGATGAGGAAATGGACATAATCAAGCAACATACAGTAGCTCCACTCCACTAACAATACATCCTCCAATATAGCAAAAACATACAACCCATATATAGTAACCCATCACTGTATACAGGCCCTGGATGGCAGAGAAACATATGATGAGTAGCAGTGCTCATGTATTAAGACCACACCCCCTACATACTGTATGTATAAGAATTCCCTGGGAGAGAAGGTACAGTAGTTATATTACTCCTATGGTGGAAGTTCCAATCAGAGATAGAGGGGGAAGAAAACCCCAGTACTCTAAAATCCCCATATAGCAGTTTACCTCTCCTAGCAATTGGGGAGGGGAGGAAGAGAGGATGGTCCAACTTAGATCGACAATTTCAGTCAAGTCAATCAACTATATTTAAAAACACTATTCCAAAAAGACCACAGCACTTTGCAAATAAAGAAAGAATACAAGCAAAGTAAAATATGACGCACATATTAAATAATACATATTTACACAGAATCAGTACATCCAACAGAATAACTTAGAAACAATATAATAGCAAAGCACAGTGTAACACTAACTATGTTCCGGATATGCTAAGCTCAAAAGATGGGTTTTTAAGGTGGACATAAAGCTTTTAGCAGTCAAGCACTCTCTAACCTGGTGATGTAGAGAGTTCCACAGGGTGGGGGTAACATAAGCAAAGCTGTAGGCTCTAGAATCTTTAAGTGTACTCTGGGGACCTCAAGCAATCTCTCTTAATCTCAAAACACTGAGAGCAGAGGGAACAATATGGGCAGAGGAGGTCTAGCAAGTTGCTCGGAGCCAGTCCATGTAGGGTTTTAAAGGTTAATAATCCAACTTTGAAGATGATTCACCAGTGAACTGGCAACCAGTGCAGCTCACAAAGTGCTGGCATGATATGACTTGATCTAGGTAAGCTGGTCAGTAGCCTGGCCACCGCATTCTCAACTAACTGCAGTTTGTGAATATCAGTCCCCGGTAACCTCAGGTAAACGGCATTGCAATAATAAAGGTGAGAGGTAACAAATGCATGGATTAATATTGGTACAGCCTCAGGCAGGACAAAATGCTTAATCTGGGTGATGTTCTTCAGGTGGAAGAAAGAGGACTTTACAACAGCAGACATCTGAGATTTGAAGGTCAGGCCACTATCAAGCATCCAGCGAACATTTACCAAAATGACTCAATCAATGAAAACATTGAGTTATGAAAATAGACTCGGTAGAACTAGTCTGTTTTCACTGCAACAAAGAAGAGTTAGAAGTGATTTAACAATGATGTTTAAAGTTATTTAGGACAAAGGGTTTAGAAATAATATAGGGATTCAATTACAAGCGAAACCTGAAAACTTAAGGGGACATAAAAAAACAGATTAGACTGGATACAGCAAAAAAGAATGTTGGACATTTTTCTTTTATTCATAGAACTGGAAAGATTATAGAATATTTTGCCAAAAGATATAGTGAGCTGTACTTTGGCATCTACCTTCAAAGTTAAATTAGATAGGTGGCTATCAGAGAATGGTTCAAAATGGTCCCACTGATGTGGGAAATGGTTATAATGGGATGTACAGCATTTCACTGTTCTAATCCCAGTATAAACACCCAGTATAATGCCCAGATTACAAGCCCGCTCTGAAGTAAGCAGTTGGGCTCTGCCAAGCAACAGCCTGGAAGGCTGACTCACTGATTACCCAGACCCACGATGTCCCATTTCCATCACTAAAACCTCCATTTTATCTGGATTTAATCTCAGCCAGTTGGCACTCATCCAATCTTGGATCTAGGAGAGGCAGCTGTTAAAAACCTGAAATCAGATCAGGAGTAAAAGATGTATGGAGCTGAGTACCATCTGCACAGCAGTGAAAGCTCAGCCCATATCATCTTATAATGTCTCCCAATGGCAGCATATAAACTGCAAATAACATGGGAGAGAGCACAGAGCCTTGTAGAACCCCACAAGAAAGAGGGACGGGAGCAGATGACTAGATCCCTGAAACCACCTTCTGAGATCTGCCAATGAGGAAAGATCTAAACCATCTGCGTACCATTCTAGACAGACCACATAGGGTCCTCAAGTGCTCCAGCAGCACCACATAGTCTGCAGTATCGAATGCTGCAGAGAGATCCAGAAGAACCAAGATGGACCAGCTCCCCCATCTCTCACTATCAGAAGATCATTAAGTACCAGAAAAAGTATGGTCTCGGTACTGTGTTTCTTCAGAAATCCAGACTGGAGAAGATCAAGAGCATCATGTGTTGTCAAGCAGTTGTCAAATTGCAACACAACTACTTTTTCTATAATCTTGCCTACAAAGGGCAGGTTAGAGACTGGTCTATAGTTGGATAAGTAGTCCGGATCAAGGGGAGGATTTTTTAAGGAGATGCACTACTGCCGCCTCCTTCAGGGAGTCTGTGAACACCCCAGTCTTTAACGAGCTCCATACTATCTCTGCAAGAACAGGATCAATAATTTCAATACACCCTACTAGGAGACGTGTGGTACCGGGGTCCAAGCTACAAGAAGCAGAACATATGCTCTTGACACCTTGCACAATGTCCTTGACTGCAACCCAGCTGAAGGTACACCAGGTAGCATGGGAGCCTGTCACTTCATGCTGATTATGGCATAGCCCAGTAAAGGATGCAGAACACTCAGAACTAATCTTAGATCTGATGGTGGCAATCTTACTGGCAAAAAAGCAAGCAAACTCATCACACTTGTCCTGAGAAAAAAATTCCACGCAGCTGAAGACAGGTTGGATTGCATAATCTGTCAACAATCTGGAAGAGTTGAGCAGGTCGATTCTTTGTTGCAGCAATCTCCTTTGATAAAAGTTCTGCTTTTTTACAGGAGATGGCTGATTGATAGTTTTTATAATGTGCTATCAGTCTAATTTTGTCATACATCAGGCCAGATTTTCACCAGTTTCTCTCTAACCTTCGACCCTCCCGTCTTTTTTCTTTTAAGGTCTCATCAAACCAAGATGACTTTGGATGAAAGGAGAGGGGGCACACATGGACAGGAGGTAGGGAGTCAAAGGTAACTGCCACAGCTCTATTATAAGCAAGCACAAGCTCCTCTGGATCTCTGTTAGCAATTGACACATCAGATAGGTCCAACACTGACAAAAGACCATCAGGTGTCAAACCCCTTAAAGGGTGGTAATGAACCAATTCTGTATGAGTAGGTCTAAGGGGGGTACTTGATCCTGAACCTAACAGTATGATGGTCAGACCAACTAACTGGTTTCACCACTAGGTCAGAGATCTTCATTCCCGAAATGAAGACCATATCCAGTACATGACCAAAATTGTGGGTAGCAGAGGTAATTATCCATTTCAGGCCCAATGAATATATCAGTTGTAGGAAATCCTGCCCAAAACGCGAGAGCTCACAATCAACCCAAGCATTGAAATCTCCCAGGATCAGCCATCTGGGTAAATCCAACACAAGATCGTCAACAATCTCTGCAAATTCACGCAGGAATTCAGTTTCACCTCTGGGTGGATGACAGGTGAGAAGAATCCTGCGACCTACACCTGCACATAATACGCATTCAAAGGACCGGGTAATACCCACAGGAATTTTTGAAAATTTTTGATCTGTTTTAAAACAAATACAATCCTGTCTTGAGCGGTGCATCACTGAGTATCAGACAGGAATTGCCACCTCCAATACTAGACCAGCATTTCCATCCAACCAGGTCTCAGTGATACAAGCCAGGTCAGCTAAGCTGATAAGATCTGCTATGATTGCAGACTTGTTTTTAATTGATCTGACATTACATAATAGCACCCAAACAGGATGGGAGTGCGATAAAGAATGATCATCCTGCCCGTTTGAAGTTGTACCTTTGGGAATGGATACCAGGCTTGGAGGTCCCCTTTCTAGAACTGCCTAGCCACATGGCGATCTCTAGTTCCCACCACTCTAGTACAACTGCTGTGTTCTGAAACCCCAACATGCTGAGACCCCTCTAACTTCAGCGTCTCCTAACTATCCCTAGCGCTTGGCAGTGATTAAATATTTCAGCAGCAGAGTGGGGCAGTTGAATGGGCGGAGGTCTTTGAGTCTAGAAAGGGAATAATGCCCAACTATAACAGACCCCTGCCAGCACATACCTAATCAATATTAGCTAAAGCAAAGTTGACAAGGAGATTAACACTTAATGGCTATAAAATCACATCCACACACACCCACATACACACCCGCTCTCAGTTACTTCATGAGACAGAATAAACCTAAATTACAGTATCTTAAGATCAGAGAAAACCTGAGAGAATCCAATTCATCTAGAATAAGAATTAAAATGATATTATAACATTACACAAACCTCACTCGTTAATATTCAGAATCACACTCACCACTATGCCCTCCAGAAGACCCAATAGCAGTTACTTAAAAAACACCCACCCCAACCCCTCCAACAAAAGAGCACAGATGCAAACAGGGGAGTAAATGAACAGTGGCGCAGTACTTTAAAATTTCAATTCAAATCAATGGCTTGATGAAGTTTAACACATTCTCCCATACAGAAATAAAATAGTTCAACCCCCACATCCATAGGCAAAGATTCAAGTGGGTATAGCATCTGGATCTGTTTTTATTGAAGAATCAGAATAGGTCTCAAAGATATGCAGGCCATCAAATATATTTATCCATTCCCACAGTTTGGTGTAAAGAGCAGAGTCAAATTATGTGTTGAGCAGCATCCAAGACAGAATAATGGCATCACTTTAATACAGCTTAAGTCTCAGGCATGACACCATCAACTTGTGGGCAGACAATGCTCAGTCATAGTTTAAGGCCTAACTGAAAAATAAATACAGCTGTAGGCCATGCTGTGTCACCAACACAGTGGGGGACAGGTGTCAGGGCTGCTTCAAACTCTAGGTACAAATCATTTTTGCTACCAGCCATGGGTAACAGTTCATCTTTAAGAAACCATTCCCTGGGACCACATAATGGCACAGCAAAAGTGCTGTGTGCTTCCATGCTGGTGATCCGGGCTCAGAAGACAGCCTAGGCATTTAGGAACAATGTAACCAGGGCTGGGAAGTGCTCCCACAGGGAATGTAAGCCAGCCAACGGAAGGGGAAGTCCAGGTTCTGGGATAAGAGCAGCTCCTGCAGCAAGCTGTGGAGCTTGCTTCCTCATGGGGTGGCATCAGCCAAGCACACACTGCTTGTTCCTAGGCTGCCAGAGGCATAGCCCAACACTGGGGAGGAGGGAGGGCTCAAGAGATGGAACAAAAACATAAAAAAAGGGAGAATGTGCCTCAAATCATCTGAATGATGGCTGTTGGTTACCCAGGTTTCACTCCATGCAGATCCCTGCTGTCTTGACATTGGAGGGGAGTGGCAGGCTAAGCTAGGGACTAGTAGGAGCCAGACTGAAAGGAGCAGGCATTGGCCCAAAGGATCAAACTGCCTGACTGAATAAAAAAGAAGCCATTCCCCAAAGCTGGTATTTATGGTCTTTCAACCCTCACATAGTTGGGAACTTCATCAGGCCCACATGAGTGACCCCGTGGCATGGGAGTAGAAGCAACAACTTCTGCCCAGGATGCAGCGTGTCATTTTTATAGATCTATCAAAAGCTCTTGATATGGTAAGTCACCAAGTGCTCCTATCTAGGCCAGTAGATCTGGGCCTTTCCCCCTCAGTAGTACATTAGTTTAGGTCTTATTTGCAGGACTGAAGACAGTTTGTGTCCTTGGATGCCTATAGCTCTATCATGGCAGAAGTAAAATCTGGAGTGCCTCGGGGATCCATTTTGGGGCCCTTCCTCTTTAATATTTATGTAAATGGACTCAAATTCCATGACATGGACATAGAATACCACCTGTATGCTGATGACATGGTTATATATACCCAAGGGAGCTCGGCAGTCATGGTACAGGCTAGACTTCAGACTGCATTCGACCATATTCAAAACGTTTTTGAAGCTCATCTGATAAAACTTAATGTAAAGAAAACTCAGACAATTCTATTTAGTAGGCTTAACAAATTTTTTTCTAATCAAGACCTGTATATCACAACAAAGCACAGGGATGCTATAATGCAAGTCACCAGATACAGATATCTGGGTATGTGGTTGGACAGCTCTCTCAAATGGGAAGAACACATCCAATTGCTAGTAAACAATACATATAAAAAATTGGGAGCACTTTACAGGGTGAAACAGTACTTGAACGGAGATATTTAACTGAAACAAATGAATAGTTGTTTTACCTCTTATAGATTAAGGAGACATTTTGTACTCCAGAGCTTCTAAAAACTGGTTAGGGAAAACAGACATTCTGTACAATAGACTGGCATGCTATAGCTTAGATGCCCCTTACAAAACACACCACTGCCAACTATATCATAATTTAAATTGGCTTAGTTTACCACATAGGAGGGAGCTACACATTACACTTTTTATGTCAAAAGTGGTAAAGAATGATGTCTCCAACTACATCTCAAATCTGTTTACAATCAGATCAATAAAAATATGTCTGAGATCTTCAGAAGGTACTGATTTTACCATCCCAAGACATAGATTAGAAATTGGGAGAACATCTATGAAATATAAGGGCCCTGTAGCATGGAACTCAATTCCAAATAACATAAGAAATACAAATTTGATAAATAAGAAACAACATATTAAACAATAGTTTCAGAAACTGAGTGAAACTCTTTTACCATGTTGTTAGCCCAAAACTGCTTAACACTTTTCTACTAATCAATAAGTGCTCTCTGTATTTATGTCAGTGTCTTATCTACTGCACTCTTATTTATTGATTTTTAAAATGTATGAAATGTTTATATAATTTGATTGAGTATACGGAATCTGAATGTTTGCCTGTATGACCTCCTTTGAAATGAGATCTCCTCAATGGAGTATTTCCTTTTCAAGGTTTGAATAAAATATGCTACTACTACTACTACTACTAGTACTACTACTACTACTACTACTACTAGCATCGATGACAGTGCTAGAGACAGTTGAGGCAATGTCTTTGTTGGTGTGCACCTCATCTTTGGGAGGGGGATATGACCAGACCAGTGTAAAATGACTCCAGTCCAAAATCCCATGGGAACCCCTGTAAGATGCTGGTGATCCTTTGCTCCAGCTTTGTCCGTAGGATCTGTGGCTCAGGAAGAACCGTTCCTTCTTCCAGGCTTTGTTCCATTGCTTGCAGCTTCTCCTAGGGGTTGCAGCTAGGCATCTTCTTCATGCTGCATAGGAGATTGCTGTTCAGTCTTGGCCTCTGAAGAGGTTTTGGGCAGTGGGATCTATATCCACCGGCTGGTAGTCTGAGTTGAGGCCAGTCAATGGGAAAATTTGTGGGCTTGTATTTGACCCCTGTAAGGCCTCCACCATGGCAATGTAATGTGTTACAGCTTCTGATGAGGCAAAGGTCTGAGGGGTACCACTTATTGTATGTGAGGCCAAGAACTGCCAGTCTCTGCCTCACATCCATGAAGGCATTTCTCTTTTGGGACAGCTGCACTGAGTAGTCCCTACTAATATGGATTGAGTGCCTCTTCCATTGTAATGGCCCCTGCTCCCTGGCTAGCCTAAGGATATTTTCCTTAACTTGAAACTGTAGCAATTTCAGGAGGATTGGTCTTGGTCTCTCACCATGTTTTGGTACTGGAGCCAGAGATCAGGGAGCTCATCCGGCCTCAATGAATGTTTCCAAAGACATGTAGAGGTGGGTCGGGAGCAAGCCCTAAAGGGAGGCAATGACATACTGGCCTTCCACCTTTTCAGGGAGCCCCACAATAGGAATATTATTCTGGTAGCTCTGGATTTCTAAGTCACAACCTTCTGTAGAAGACACCAGATTTTCCATGCGTGGTACAAAAGCTGGACCATCATTCTAGTGTTGATGGCCTCTCCAGCAACAATCTGCCCTCAGTTTCTTCCACACACTGTTCCAGACCACAATGCCTGTTTGTATTTTGCCTGTAACCACCTTAAGATTAGTCATGTCCATCTGGAACTGGGCAAACATAATGATCACCAGTCCAACTGTAACAGTTCCTGTGAGGATGCCTAAACCATCACCATCTCACTGAAGTAGGTTCAATGATTGTGAGGCCTGCTGCATGCAATGGACCATCATTGTTAATATTTGACTCCCCACAGCCAAGTGACCACATATGCACACCAACCCACTGACGATGGTAGGACAAGTTAGCCCATGCCAGCTGTAGTAAACAAAAAAGAAGGTATTGCTAATGGATTAAGGAGGATTTATGTTAGAGGTGGGAAGAGAAAAGGGTGGCACGTGAAGTCAGTGACTCCAAAACGGCAAGTCCAAAAGTTGGTGACGGAATTTCAGTGATGACAAAATGGCAAAAAATGTTTTACCCCTTCTTGAGATGCTATGACCTCAGAGTTGATTATCTAAGTAAGGAGGGTGCAGGGGAAAAAGCCTCTCAATCAAAAAAATAGTCACCATTTTTGCCCTCTCTGAAATTCCTTTGCAATTCTAGACTTGTCGTTTCAGAGTCACTGTTATCACATAAAACCGAGAAAAGGGTTCAGGTCACCATCTTGTCTCATGGTCAGACCATGCCCCATTTATCTGCTCTTCAAGACATAGTTTAGGAAATCTGGTATCTGGGAGAAGGAGAATTCCAATAAGGAAGGTTTAAGTCCAGTCATCAATAAGGGAATCAATCAATGTGATTTATCAAAACCTGATTTTGTGAAAACCTAATTTACAGGCTATCTTAAGTTTTGACAACATCTACTTTTTTACAGCGTATGGAGATTTTGGGGACTATATTCACAATATGTTGAAGTGTTGAACTGAACTGCCCCACATTGTGACTGTCTTTTTCTACATGGTGTCCCAGATTTGGGTGACACATATTTATTTATCTAAAATTTGGTGACCAGGATAGGCATACAAAACTGGGATTTGTTTCCAGGTGTGACCTTTGGGAGGGGACACAACAGGAAGTGACACAAGACTAAGACAGTGATAACAACAAGTGCATGTACATGGACAATAATGTTACAGTTCAAGTAATGAATTCCAGCAAAAGAAAAGAACAATATAAAAAGGTGCACAAGTACTGTACTTTGGTTATTGGGCAGCCAGGATGGGAGCTAAGGAAGTGTGCCACTAACGTATGGTAAGATATTTGTACATACTCACGGTAGTGTAAAATTAAAGTTACAGATTACACTGAGTTGCAAGCTATACAATAGAGTAAGAGGCAAAAATGGGTAAACGAGGTAAAATAGTGGAGGGTGAGGATAGGGTGTGGCTTGTTGAAATGTGGAGGGGAAGAGAAAGAAGCCTAACTGCATGAACATTCTTTTGAAAAGTATATTAGTCAGAGTGATTTGAGAGAGTGTAGAGAGGAAGAGAGAGAGATGGATGGTGAGAGAGATGTTCCACCATGTTGGAAGGCAGATAGCAGACTGGCCTGCTACAGGTTTGCTGTAAGGGAAATAAATAGAGCAAGCAGTGCATGAATTGAGACAGTAGAAGGAGAGTATGGCAGGGTAAAGAGGAGGTAAGTGAGAACAGTGGCTAGCCAGTATCTGGCCATGAAGTAGGAACAGTGTAAGATATACTGGGCCTCAAAGGAGGGGAGTGAGAGATTAGCATATAGAGATTGGTGATGGGTGAGAGATGGAGCACTAAGGGCAAACCAGAAGAAGGAATGAAAAAGGAGGTCATGCGTGGCAAGTGTGAGACTTTGAGGCAGAGCTGTATACTTCATCTGTGTAGTCAGACACTGTCAGGATCAGCAAGTGGAGGAATAGTGAGGATTATAAAGGTAGAGGGGGAAGACAGGACAGAAGAGGACAAAGAAAAAGCTGGCATTCTAAACAGGTACTTCTGCTTGATCTTCACTGTGGAAGGGAGGATATATGGACCACCATGGAGGGACAAGGTTAGGAGAGGGAAAGACAAATACATTTTCACAGGAAAGAGTCTTGAAGGAACTTGCAGCTCTGAGGGTGGACAAAGCTATGGGGCTTGATGGGACACACCCAAGAATTCTAAAAGAACTCAGGAAGGGGCT
The DNA here is from genome assembly GCA_016271365.2 of Neoceratodus forsteri. Classification (NCBI taxonomy): domain Eukaryota; kingdom Metazoa; phylum Chordata; order Ceratodontiformes; family Ceratodontidae; genus Neoceratodus; species Neoceratodus forsteri. The sequence continues at coordinate 1,072,491,546 of CM057455.1, read as the reverse complement.
AGCTGTCCCACTGATAGCCTTATTCAACAGCTCACTGGAAACTGGTGTAGTTTTGGAGGACTGGAGAAGAGCTGACCTGGTCCCTCTATGTAAAAGTGGCAGCAGGGAGGAGGCTAGCAACTATAGACTGGTCAGTCTTACTTCAGTGCTGGAGAAATTAATGGAAACCCTGCTAAAGAAAAGACTGGGAGAGCATCTTGAATCCAACTGATGCAAGACCACAGGCGGCATGGATTTTTTTTTGACTGGGTGACCAGGGAAATGGATCAGGGAAGGGCACTGTGCATGTCTATCTGGACTTTAGCAAGGCCTCCAACACTGTGCCACATAGGAGACTGATAAGGAAACTGAGCAGCCATCGGGTGGGATCCAAAATGGTGAACTTGCAAGAAACCTGTTAATGGATAGAAGATAGAGGGTGGAGTTAAATGGCACTCAATCTAACGATGGGAGAGTGAGCTGCACAGTGCCACAGGGCTCAGTGCTTGGACCAGATCTCATAAATGTCTTCATAAGTGACATTGTAGAAGAACTGGAAGGGAAGGTATGCTATTTTGAAGATGATGCCAAATCTGCAATAGGGTGGAAACTCAGGAGGGGGTGGAGAGAATGGGTAAGGATCTTGGGAAACTCAAGAAGTGGTCAAAAACGTGGCAGTTGTGGTTCAGTACCAAAAAGTGCAAAATCATGCACAAAGGGCATAAGAACCCAGGAGCTGAATATACAATGGTGTACTAACAGTCACTAAACAAGAATGGGACCTTGGGATTATCATATCTGAGGACCTCAAAGTGGCAGGGCAGTGTGACAAAGCAATGGGTAGGGCTAGTAGGATGCTGGGGTGCACAGAGAGGGGTATCTCCAACAGGAGGAGGGAAGTTGTGTTGCCACTGTATAGCTCACTAGTGAGACCCTATCTGGAACACTGTGTCCAGCTTTGGAGGCTGCACCTCAGAAAGGACATAGACTGGGTGGAGACAGTCAAGAAGAGGGCAATTAAAATGGTGCAGGGGTTGCATGAGTAGCCTACGCAGAGACCGATGGATCTCAACATGTACACCCTGGAAGAGAGGAGACAGAGAGGTGACATGATACAGACCTACAAGTACTTCACAGGGATAAACAGTGTGCAGGACAAGAGTCTTCTTTCAAATGAGAAAAGACACCAGGACCAGTGGGCATGCGATGAAGCGGGGGGATTAAGAGATATGAGGAACTTTTTTACTGAAAGGGTGATAGATACCTTGAACAGCAGAAGTGGTGGTAGTGAAAACAGTGGGTGACTTCAAGCATGTGTTTGATACACATTGGGATATATTAGAAGATAAACAGGAAGGAGGGAGGGTTGCTGGAGACAAGTTAGGGTCTGCAGACACAGATTAGGAAGGGAACATTTGGGCAGAGTGGGTGAGCCAAGTGGTCCTTTTCTGACAACAACTTCTATATTTCTTTGTTCCTTTGTTTTTTTGGCATTTACTGAGAGCTGGTTTGTATGGAATCAACATTCAGCATTGTCAAAGTCATGCTAGCAAGGGACTAAAACACCTGAAGAACATAGAGCTGTGTCATCTGCATACACGTGTACAGTATGTGGGATAAGACACAGTTGGAGTGGAGGTCATTTATAAAGATGTAGAAAAGGATCGGGCCAAGGTTGGAGCCCCAGGGGACACTGAGCTTGATTGGCAGGGGGGTAGATAGGGCATCACCAGCTTGAACTGACTGGAGCTGATCTTAGAGGGTGGAACAGAGACACACACCTGCAAGGTCAGATAGGCCAGCACCACCTAACTTATTCAAGTGAATGGAATGGGCCACAGAATCAAAGGCCTTTGCTAGGTCTCTGACAATAACCATGGTGAACAGGCCCTGGTTCATGCCTTTTAGAACAAAGCTAGTGAACCACAGAAGGGAGGAGATGGTGGAGCAGTGTTTTCAGAAGCCAGACTGAAAAGTGGAGAGGGAAGAAAAAGAGTCAAGGTTGGTGGATAGCTGAGAGAGAACACATTTTTCCTACACTGTAGCCAAGCAGGGAGGAGTGAGATAGGCTGGTAATTGCCTGGGGAAGAAGGATCATCCTCTTTGAGGTAGAACAGTACTTTAGCTCACTTCCAGGGCTGGAAGACTGTTTGAAAGGCATGTCAGCATAGCTATACAGTACCTTGTCCTCCATCAGCGTGGGTATGCCTTCCTAGTTGTTGCCATTGCCAAGCCATGGTAGGGGATATATGGATGATTGACAAACAGCCTGTGCCTCCCTTCCCAGTAGCCAATCTCCTCATCTCTTCAACATGCCCAGCTCACTATCAATCTCAAGGCAGGCCACCTGAGCCTACATAGGAACTGGGTTTCCCCAGGTAGCAGTACAAAGTGTTGCTATCATGCTGTAATATATAGCATGCAGGAAGTGGCACTGACATCTGACACACCTTCATATTTCATACCCAGCATGCACCAAAAACTTGTCAGGCAAGAACAGGAAATAAATGGTATTTTGCTTTATACAGCACCTTTCATACATACTGTACCTACATATATATACTGGTTTATATTGTATCCCAGAGTGCTTTGAAAGCCATGAACAATTGCAACAGTGAGTAGGCATTCACAGGCTAATAGAGATTCAGGAAAGTTCAGGGCAGATTTGCACAGAAAGAGACAACACAGTGTGTTTAGTGACTTGCTTACAAGTCATACAGTGAGTCAGATGACGGTGGAGACAGTATTCAATATTCAAATACACCTTTAAGTTCACAGGTCCACTCTGCCCACTAGGCTACACTGTCTCTCAGATGTAGATAAAATATTCATCCATCACTAGTTCCAAAATGGTTTGCTATATTAAAACTCTGAGCCAGTTGGTAGGTACATGACATACATCCTAGAACTGCCATACTGTCATTACTTGATACAAACCCCCGTCTGTCTGATTAATGTCCAGTGGTATACCTAAGGTGTTCTCCAAAGGAACCCATTTACAGACAGGTAAATAGAAAACTGATTTTTCTTTCTGAACATACACCAAAATTCCAGTCATGTTCACCTAATAATTCCTGATTTGTTTACAGTTTAACTCATAAAGAACTAAGAGTGCTCCTCAGGGTTGAAGTTGAATCCTCATAGCTTTTTACGGCAAGCACAAAGGACTTTGATAGTCTGTAGATATAATGTTTTATTGTTCAGTAATGTCATCATTCTGCCTGCAAGTATATGTAATGAGAAGGACTTCTTGGGAAATGTTGAATACTGAGTCAACAGAGAACTCATCAGTATAAATTTTCTGGGCAAATGTTATATTCTGAGTTGACAGATAACTCATCAGTATAAATTTTGATGTTGAAGTCTCAATATAAACATTTGTCATAACAGATATAATTTATTTCTGCATCACATTGATAAATTTAAAATCGATTATGGAGATTTTCATGATGGCCAAAAACAACATTAATTTGCTTGCTTCTTTATGACTGAAATCCTCCATATTTTTCTAACAGACCCCAGGGAATATAATCAGTGGTTTTATGTATGTCACTGAATTTCTTTACTCCCTTGCAGTTAAATGATTTTTTTTTACTTCAACAGAAATTGCCAATATAAATGTACGGAGTCATGTAGAACATATCTTGTATTTTCACAGACAATTATTAGAACTAGAAAAAGTGTGGTTCTCCTTGATGGGATACAGTGCTGGCCAGCATCAGGTTCCAATATGACTAGAGATATTCTGATGCTACTGTCAGCACATTCTCAGTTGAACTAGTTGTGATGCTTGTGTCAGTCGATGTCATTGTTTTAATACTATAAATTGTCCTCTGGAGGCTTGTTAAAGAGTTAGCAGGTGGCATTGTACAAAAACAGTGCAGTACATATATGTGCCTCCATACAAGAATGTTTGCCTGCTGGCTTTAGTAATCAGCTGGCAAATTGCAAGAAGACAGGCATGTGCAATGGGACAGCTTTAACAATTCTAGATGGTTCTTCACTCAGGATTCTGACTGACATGACTAAACATGAGGGCACTCCACAGTGGACTTCACTGTATCACTATAGTTAATTACTTATGTGATTTCAGCCAAGCAGCACACAGAGCCACTGTACTGTATCTCTTATCTGCTGTACAGTGGCATCCCAGGCAGAAGCCTTAGAAAGTGGAGTGCTCCAATTCAGAGCTGGGGAAGGACACCTAAATAAACGTTTAAAATGGTAAACAAAAACAAAAAAATCAAACTTCTTATAGATCAAGCTAGCCAACTTGAGTGATTCATGCTAACTTAATAGGGCTTCTGAAGGGTATCTCTTACAGTAAAAGAGACTCTTCTTATGAGGTTAGGGCAGAAAACCACTCAACTTTGTTTTGTAGTGCTATTACCCAAATCTTATGCTCGGAGTGTCTTATATATTGACACCCATTGGAGGCCCTATTGACTTATACATCTTTTATATATTTGATTTAATTTCCCATTTTTGGAAAAGGATCATGAAACATTTGAGGTGGCAGAGCTACAGGATAAACTTTGTAGAGAAACATAACAATACACTGTATGCCAACCTTCATCAAAACAAATGTACCAAGAATAGAAACATAGAAACATATAGAAACATAGACTTTGATGGCAGATAAGGACCACTTGGCACACCTAGTCTGCTCATTTCCCTACCTATTGGATAAGCTGCAGATCCTAGTTAACCAACAGCATACTTCCTCATTCTCCCGACTATAATTGCCTTATGTCTGTCCCATGCATTCTTGAATTCCCCCACTGTTTTTGATCCCATGGCCTCCTCAGAAAGGCTGTCCTGTGTGTCCACCACCCCCTCTGTGAAGAAATACTTCCTCAGGTTGCCCCATAGCCATCCACCCTCTATCTTCATATTGTGCCCCCTTGTTCTTGCACATCCCTTTTTCTGAAAGATGCTACCCTCTTGGACTTTGTTGATTCCCTTAAGATACTTGAAAGTTTATATCATGTCCCCCCTCTCCCTTCTTTACTCAAGGGTATACATATTAAGCTCCTTTAGTCTCTCTTCGTATGGCTTCTGGTGCAGACTCTGCACCATTTTAGTTGCCCTCCTCTGGACTACCTCCATCCTGTCTATGTCATTGTGGAGATCGGGCTTTCAGGACTGCACGCAGTACTCCAGATGGGATATTACCAACTGTCTGTACAGAGGGATAACAACTTCTTGTTTTCTGCTGGTGATGCCTCTCTCTATGCATCCCAGTATCCCCCTGCCCTCCTTACTGCCTTCTCACATTGCCTGCCTACCTTTAGGTCATCTGATATGACTACACCCTGGTCCCTTTCCATTTTTGTTGTTGTTAGTTCCTCCCTCCCCATTGTGTACTCTTCCTCTGGGTTTTTGTTTCCCAGGTACATTACTTTGCACTTCTTTGCATTGAATCCAAAGCTGCCATACATTTGACCATTCCTCCATCCTTGCCAAGTTCCTTTTCATCCTCTCCACCTTGTGTATCAACCCTGTTGCAGATCTTTGTGTCATCTGCAAAGAGGCATTCTTTTCCTTCCAGTCCCTCTGCAATGTTCCCTTTAAAGACACTAGAGGACCGGTCCCAGTATTGAACCCTACTGTAGCCCACTAGGAACCCCCCTTTCTTCTGAGTGGACTCCATTTAATATTACCCTCTGCGTCCTGTTTTCCAGCCGATTTTTTACCGAGGCTACCACCCTGGGACCTACTCCCAGGCTGGCTAACTAGGTTACTAATCTTTTGTGTGGGACTGTGTCAAATACCTTGCTAAAGTCTAGGTAGGCCATGTCCACAGCTCCACCATGGTCTACTACTTTGGTCACCCAGTCAAAGAAATCTATTACATTCTTCTGAATGACCTTCCCACTGTGAATCCATGCTGCCTTTGGTCCTGTGCCCCACTGGCCTCTAGACACTCAACAATTCTTTCTTTCAGAAGTGATTCCATAATTTTCTCTACCACTGAGGTCAAACTAACAGTTCTGTAGTTCCCTGTCTCTGCCTTGCTCCCTATTGTGTGATGGGGAATCACATCCGCCCTTCTCCAGTCCTCAGGTACCATACCATCTTCCCATGATTTGTTAAAAACGGTAGTCAGTGGTGTCACTAGTTCTCCCCTTAGTTTTTTAAAATTCCGGGGTGAATCTCATCAGGCACCATTGCTTTGTCCACCTTCAATTTTAGGTGTTCTTTCAGGATCCTTTCTTCTGTAAATGGACTGGTTTCTACCCCTATCCAGAGTGCTTCTATTGTTTGGTTTAGGTAGCCCCCCCTCCTCTTCTTTTGTGAATAATAAGCAGAAGTATTTGTCCAGTATCCCTGCTTTTTCTCTGTCCCTCTCTGCCCACCCCTTCCCCTTTATTAAGCCTCACTATCCCTTCCTTGGTGTTTCTTTACCCTCTAATGTACCTAGAAAAGATTTTATCCCCCTTCTTAACTGATCTGGTTATCTTTTCCTCGGTTTGGGCCTTTGCTATTCTGACTGCCTTCCCCACTTCCTTCTGCTTTAACTGATACAGTTCTCTGTCCTGCTCCTTTGGTGTTTCCTTATACTTCCTGAATGCTATCTTCTTCTCCCTAATCTTCCCCCGACACCTCCTTTGAGAACCATAGTGTTTTTTTCCTTCATTTTGTTTTATTTATTTGCTTCACACAAACACTTGTTGCCTCTGTGATGGCAGTTTTGATTTTTCCCAATTGTTCTTCCACCCCTCCTTCCTGCCCATTTGCTAGTGCATTCCTGAGACTCCCCTCCATTTTACCAAAGTCAGCCCTCCTAAAGTCCAGTACCCTCTCCTTTGTATGGCTTGACTCTACAGCTATGTTTATTGTGAACCACACTGTTTGGTGATCGCTTGTTCCTTGGTGGTTACCAACTTCCAAATCTGAGATCCTGCCTTCATCCTCATTTGAGAGTACCAGGTCTAAGATTTCTCCCTCCTGAGTGGGTTCCAACACTAGCTGACTGAGGCATGCCCCCGGAGGGCATCAAGAATGTCCATGCTCTTGAATGTGGCTGCAGCAAAGGTGTTCCAGTTAACATCTGGCATATTCAGGTCCTCCATCAACAATATCTCCCCTTTTTCTGCCATTCTAAGGATGCCTTCTATCATTTCCCTGTCTATTTCCATCCCCCTGAGATGGGGGCCTGTATACAACCCATGTGCGGACTGTGGTGCCATTTTCTGTCTCCAGGGTGACCCACAGTGCCTCCTCTCCTCCCTGATTACTCTTTAGGTCCATTGCTTTGATCTCTTCCCTTACATAGACAGATACTCCTCCTCTTTTACCCTCCTGTTTCTCCTGTAGATTGAGTGCACTGGTATGTTGACATCCCAGTAATGGTTCTCTGTGTACCATGTTTTTTGTGACTGCCACAATATCCAGGCATCCCTCTTCCATCAAGGCCACTAGTTTGGGGAGCTTGTTTCCCAGTCTATGGGCATTGGAACTCATTGCACTCCATTTTTGATGGTCTTACCCCTTTTAGCCCCATTCCTGTCCTTACTGCCTTTGCCTTTTTCTCCATTTACCCCTATCCTGCTCCCTATTGACTTCTCTACCTTGGTGTTTACCTCAATAACTACCCTGTTTTGTGGGGGGAGGCTAGGATTTCCCTGCTCCTTTTCAGTGCCTCCCCCCTTGACTAGTTTAAATGCTTGCCAATGAAGCATTTAAGCCTATCACCTATGATTCAGGTTCCCCTCCAGGACAGATGCAGACCATTGTGCCAGTATAGGCCTGTATCCCTCCAGCTGGACCCCCAGTCCCCAGTGAAGCCAAAACCTTGAGCTCTGCACCAGATTTTCAACCATTCATTGAATTCTATAGTGCAGACTACCCTAGCCTCACCCATGCCATAGACAGGCAGCACCTCTGAGAAGGTTACCATGCATGCTACTTGTACAAAGTACCATCCCCAACTCCTCAAACTCCTCCTGCACTGCTCTGATCCTATTCCCAGCCAGGTCATTTGTCCCTAGGTGGGCAATGATGTCCAACTTCTTCTCCCCTGCAGCTGCTCCTGTGATTCTGAGGACTTGCTTACTGTCCCTCCAAACCATGGCTCCAGGCAGGCACCTTACCTCTCTCTCCTCTCCCTCCCCCAGTTCTACCCCCTAACGATTGAGTCCCCCACCAGGAGTTGTTTCCTTCCACTATGATGTCCCTTGCCACTCTCCTGTGAGTCTCCTTTGTGGAGCTTCCCAGCATCCTTCTTAGTCTCCACTCCAGGTTCCTCCATAGAGGAACCAGGCTCTGCCAGAATGGTGTATGAATTGTGGAGAAATACAACTGGAGGGATGCACCTTGGTTCCACCACCCTCATCTTCTTGAACCCACCGTGGTCCAACTGTTCCTCTTTCTTGGCAATCTCTGAGGCAGTGGCCCTGGTGGTCCCTGGGTGGAGAAACAAGTTTCCTAAATCCTTGCCAGGTTGATCTGGAGATGGGAAACATCCTACCTCAGACCAGAGAGGTGCCTGCAAATAGGGCAGCATCACAGCCTCCTGAATGTCTCCCAGAAGACTGCCACCCACAGCCAGTGCATTGCCTCCCTCCCCACATGTCTCTCTCACTTCCTGTTTAATTTTTTTCCATTTTTGTGAGTGTGTGCATGCGTTTACCCTCTATGCAGCATGCTGGGCTGTTAAGGATATGACAGAAATACGTCCTTTGCCCTTTTGAGGAAGTGATGTCAAATAAAGCTATGGTTTCAAGTATATTGCTGTATATTGACAGATATTAAACTGTGTTGACAGTAGAAAACCATGCTGACATGGCTAAAAGATTTCATTAAAAAAATGTATCTTATCACCCTAACTATTTTGCAAATAATTTATCCCCAGAAAGGATTAACTTTGATTAGGGCTGGAAACCTTTATTTAACACTTGGAGTAGGGGCAACATATCTGCTATTATGACCCATTTATGTTCAATCGGTATTTTAAAATATTAATAAGTTTTTATCTGTTTAAACATGTATTGATAATATTTAAAAATAACATTTAGTCACCCAACCCAGTGGCATAGGCTGATGCTGCAATGTACCACTGCATGGGGGACCTATGACTGAGTGTGGATATTAACTGCCCTTTCTCAACTGGAAGGGTTCAGAGCAAGCTGTGGGGCCATTGTTCACTGAAAGTGATGGACGGGAGCAGTCAAAGTGACTGCAAGAGCACCTCCTGTGGCAGAATTGATTGTGGCATTGATGCCATGGATGTACATCTTGTGAGGATGGTGCCATGGGTGCTCATACGCTGATGCTAGGGTAGTAGGACAGACTTACAAGAGGGAAAGCTCCATCCTAAGTGAGAGACAGTGCCACTGCCACCAGCTTTGATGCTGCCAAACACCAGTGCTCCCTGATCTGCCTGTGCTGACTATGGCTGCTGCCTGCTCTTTTGTGGTGAGCTGCATGTGGGTTTGTTATTGGGGCCCCACCACAGGGGGAAAGCCATGGAGGAACTAGGGAAATGGAGCAAGTCTGGCTCGAGGGGGGTGCCCAGTAAGTAAGTGTGAGTGGTAGCTGGAGCAGTAAGACACTGCAGCGAGCTAAGACAGCTAAATGGGAGGGCCTGTGACCTGTGAAAGCAGAGTCAGGTGTGCCCCAGGTCCATTTTGATTCCAGTTTTAGAAGTAGCACATTAGGGACAGGAAAAGGGGAGAGAGACTACAGATCCCCCTCCCCCCTTTCACTTAGCAGCTAGCTGAGACAGCTAAATGGAGGAGCCTGTGACCTGTGAAAGGGTAGACAGAAGCTCTGCTAACAGGGTGGACAGGAGCATTTGTGGGGCAGAGCTGAGGGAGGACTGTCTTCCACTATAAAAGTACCTCTTGCCAAGCAGACCTTCATTTGTGGCCTTCGAGCGAAAGACCTGTGCAAAGGACAGTGACTGGAGTCTACCAGGAGTCCACCAAAGAGATAACTGTCAACCAGGACCCCTTCTCATCAGTTCCTAAGTACACTTGTATTGTTTCTGGGACATACTGTGGTTGGTGGATTGGGAGCTTGCTGTTAAATAGTTACTGGGTAGTATTGCAATTGCAGGTTTAGGGCTGTGCTGCTAAACTCTTTCAGGGTGGTTTTGTGATTGTATGGTTTTGGGCATGCTGCTAAACTGTCTTGGGTGTTATTGTGATAGTGGGTTTGGGTGCTCACTGCTGGACTGGTTCTGGATTCTGAGTTCTAGTTCTGGGGAAGAGTACACAATGGGAGGGAGGTAGTAAAAACAACAAAAATGTAAAGGGACCTGGGGGTAACCATATCAGATGACCTTAAGGTTAGCAAGCAATGTGAGAAGGCAGTAGGGAGGGCTGGTGGGATACTGGGATGTATAGGGAGATGCATCACCAGCAGAAAACAGGAAGTTGTTATCCCTCTGTACAGACAGTTGGTGAGACCCCAAATGGAGTACTGTGTCCAGTTCTGGAGACCCCATCTCTGTAAGGACATAGACAGGAAGGAAGCAATCCAGAGGAGGGCAACTAAATGGTACAGGGTCTGCAAGAGAAGCCATACGAGGAGAGACTAAAGGAGCTTAATATGTATACCCTTGAGGAAAGGAGGGAGAGGGGGACATGATAGAAACTTTTAAGTACCTCCATGGAATTGACAAAATCCAAGAGGGTAACATCTTTCAGAAAAAGAGATGTGCAAGAACAAGGGGGACACAATTTGAAGATGGGGGGACAGCTCAGGGGCAATGTGAGGAAGTATTTTTTTCACAGAGAGGGTGGTCGATGCATGAAACAGCCTTCCTGTAGAGGTTGTGGGGTCTAAAACTGTGGGAGAATTCAAAAATGCATGGGACAAACATAAGGCGATTCTTGTGGGGGGTAGGAAGAAATAGACTGTTGGTTAACTAGGATCTGCAGCTTATCCTGAAGGTAGGGAAATGGGCAGACTAGGTGGGCAAAGCGGTCCTTATCTGCTGTCAAAGTCTATGTTTCTATGGGTAATTTTGTGATTGTAGGTTTAGAGGCTTACTATTAGAAAAAAAAAAAGTTGTTTATAAGAGTAGTTGTTTATAGAATACCTCTATCCATGACATACCTAGGTTAAATTAATAAAAGGGTTGTGTATTGTACTTCAGTGTCTCATACTGTTTGCAGCTTGGCCTTACTGGGTTCTGGCACAGGAGGACCAGAAGCACAGAGGAGCAGAAGTAGGGAATGTGGGGAGTGGTAAAGTGCTCTGATTGTGGGGCGGCAGTCTTCAGAGAGACTTTCTGAAGACTGCAGTGCTGTCCCATCTGCATGAGCCTCTCTGGGTTTGTGGTAAAGGTCTCTAGACTCAAGGCTGCATTGGTTACAAGTCAGGAGGAGGTCATTAGACTCAGAGATGCATTGACTAGAAGTCGGTGACCTTTTCTTCCACTCAGAAGCCACCAAGTCTGACACTGTTGCCTCAAAGGAAGCCAGAGAGAGGATCAACTGGACTACAGCTGGCTTGAGGAAGGAGGGGGTGGTAGGATCCAGCAGGTTGGATGGGGTAAGATGCAGGCACACTCCTCAACCACAACTAGTACTACTACCAAACTCTTACGTAACTCTGGCAAAATGGGACTGCCAAGAGGAGGCACCTGCGGTAGTGGCTGGGGCTGATGTAGGGGTCTTCCAGAGTGGAGTCCCCATGGAGGGTGAAAGAGGACCCCAGAGAAGGAGGAAGCAACTTCTTGTGAGGGACTGAAGTGTCAGGGGGACATAGTTGGGAATAGAAGGGGAGTGGAGAGGGTGGTTAGGTGCCTACCTGGCACCACGTCCCGGAAGGATAGGAAGCACATCCCAGGGATCACTATGGCAGTAGGAAGGGAGAGGGAGCTGGGGGTCATTGTCCAGCTGAGGATGAATGATCTGGCTCGGTATGGAGTAGGAACAGTGCAGCGGGAGTTTAGGGAGCTGGGAAGAAGTTTTAGACAAGTAGCACACTCTGTATCACAATCACAGGTTCCAGAAGCAAGACATCTTCAATTGAAGAGTAGATCTAAGTCATGCAACATGCTCAAGTGAGTGAGGATGTGTTGTGAGTGTGAGGTTGTGGGTGCTTAGTGGGGGATCGGGTGGGGTGCGTGTGGGTTGGGTGGGTCAGATTGCCAATGTACCATGTTCTTTTTTCATATACTGTATATATTTTTTCAGTATCAATGAGGGACAGTTTTCTTGATTGATAGGGGGACTTAGCCAACGCTGGGGATTGGGCACCTCAGTGTCAGGATACTATTTCATGGCAGTGGGGGTGGGCACTGCATTGTTGTCACCTATACATTCTGGAAGGTGGGCTGGCAACCTGGAGAGGAGGGAGGACAACAGAAGCAGTACAGTGGGTGAACACCCTGGTCCACTTATGATATATACAGTATATACATATATATATATATGGGCCTTTGTTTATTTATTTATTTATTTTATTTATTGAAAGATATCGGAATTACAATCCTTTGAGTTATAGACTCCTTTGCAAAGGCTCCACATCAGTAAGAACATGCACTAAGTATCACAAACTTGAACATTTAGTACAAATCTTATACATTTGGCACAGTACAAACTTAAACATTTGACAGAGGATTTAAACATTTGGTACAGCTTACAATGAAGGGTTTCATCATCAGGGATCTTAAAAAAGAGGTCCCGGGTCAACACTTTTGTACATATGACAGTACTTCAGTTTTGGAGGGTCTTAGAAAAATAGGCCCAGAGTCAAGATAAGTTTAAAGTGAGATTGAGGATCCTAAATTTTGGACAGAGAAGAAAGTCCCTATGCTGGGGACCCCATATTTGTAGCACTGGAACCTGTTTTTAAAGTTAAATACAGTCACAGGTTGCAGAGTTGAGTAGTGTCTTAAGACCAGCTTTAAATTGACCCAAACTGGATGTAAGGGAGATTGTGGACGGTAGATTGTTTAGCCACAGAGAGGCACGATAACAGAAAGACCGTTGCCCAAGGGAGGTTCTACAGTGTGGTACTAGTGGGGGTGTTTGCAGAGTGTCTTGGTGCCCTCCTGAGTGAGGCTGTTTGAATAAGAGGGTGGAGGCCTATCGGATCTTGCTTGTGTAGTATCTTTCTTGCTAGAAAGCAGGTGTGATACTTAACCCTATCTTGGAAGTTTAGCCAGCCAGTAAGTTTGTAAAGCTCACAAGTATGGGTTAGCCTGTTACAATTAGAGACCAGGTGGCAGGCTTTATTGAGGGTGAGATTGATGCTGCGCAGGGCAGTATGGTCAGCAGACCCATAAATTACTATGCCATACTCCACCAGGGGTAGTATTGAGGAGGACACAACTAGATGCATTGCCTGTGGGGGAATGCAGTGCCTATGTCTGTATAGGATCCCTAACCTGGCATTGACAGAGGAGGATACTTGTTGGATGTGAGTGTGAAAGGTAAGGGAGGTGTCCAACATGATGCCCAGGTATTGGAAACTGTAGACCTGCTCCAGAGCAATGCCATGGGAGTTTGTGATGATTAGCGGCATATTACAGAGCGGGTTTTGGCGGTGGGTGAAGATCATAGCTTTTGTCTTCTTATAGTTAAGTATTAGGCAGTATTCAGAGAACCAGGTTTTGAGCTCTCCAAAGAAGCCCTGCAGGGCAGCTTGTAGTGTGTTGAGATGATGATGTTTCCAAAAGACTACAGCATCATCAGCATAAAGCGGTAGCTTCCCACTACAGGATTTGGGGAGGGAGTTCAGAAAGATGGTGAAAAGCAATGGGCCTAAAATGGACCCTTGTGGGACCCCTGTTAGGACTGGCTTACTGGAGGATATGGTTTCATTAGTTTTTACTTGCTGGGTCCTGCCAATGAGATAGTCTTTGAGCCATGAGGTGACCTCTCGGGAGCAATTTAGTGATGGTAGGGTGTGGAGAAGAAGCTCGTGACTGACTGTATCAAAAGCTTTGGTCAGATCGATGTAGAGAGCCCCTGCCATACAGAGAGCCATGATCCAGGGCCTCATGTATATGAAAAGTAAATGCGACAAGGGCAGAGGAGGTGCTGTGACCCCTCCGGAACACGTGTTGTTCATGACAGAGCAGATTGTGTTTGGTCAGGTAGTCCTTGAGCTGGTCTGCCACAATTTTTTCAAGGGCCTTTGAGAAGGGGGCCAGGATGTATATTGGCCTATAGTTGCTGGCAGAAGTGGGGTCACCACTCTTTAATATGAGGGTTATAACTGCTCTTTTCCAAGAGGTGGGGAACTGGCTGTGGCATAAAGATAAGTTTTTTGGTGAGATTGGGCAAGGTCACATCCAAAGTAAGCCTGATCAGCTTGAGGTCCAAGCCGTCGCTACTATAGTGAGAGTTTGCCAGGGCTTTGCTTAGGTAGCATTTTGCTTCATTGCAGGAGATGATTCGTAGCTGGAAAGGGGGATGGTTGAAGTTGGTAGGAGAGTTTATGGGGTGTTTACTGATCGGGTCAAAGAAGTTAGGGGGAACAATATGGCTGAGGTCTGTGAAGGCAGTATTGAGGGCATCGGTGATAGATTTTGGGTCCTGGGAGATAACCCCATCAATTTGAAGCTGCATTGGGGTAGGGGATACATTTTTCCCAATTAGTTCCTTAATGTTTCTCCAGAATTTGCTACCAGAGCCCCAGAAAGAGGTAAGAGCGTGGTTGTAATACGTGGCTTTGGCTTGCTGGGTAGCCCATGTGCAGCTGTTTCGAGCCTCCCTGTAATTCTGTCTGTCTTGGGGGAGTTGTGAGGCAAGGGACTTGTACCACAGGTTATCCCTCTTTTGTATGCTTTCAAGTAGCGACTGGGAAATCCAAGGGGGTGTCCAGTGTTTTTACCATATGTCTTGAGTAGGGGGCAAAGATGTCACAAGCAGAGTTAAAGGAGGAAATAAAATAGGTGAGGGCAGAATCAGCTGATTGGGCAGTGTGAATAGGAGACCAGTCGAAGGAGGCAAGGTAAGATTTTAGGTGTGGGAGGGCTTCTTTCCTTAAGCATCTTTTCACTGTGGTTTTATGGGGGTTTGGGGGAATTTTATTAGACCACCAACAGGTAACTGGGGAATGGTCACTTATCGAGTCAGGGAGCACCTTGATATGGGAAAGGTTATTGGGGTGATTGGTGAGGATGAGGTGGATAAGGGTGGATGTCCCAGATTTTGGGTCCAACCTAGTTGTGGAGTGGACCATTTGAGTGAGGTCATAAGCAAGCACTGCTTCTTTGTATGTGGAGGACATAGCAGATAACCAGTTAACATTGAAATCACCCAGTAAGATGATTTCACACTTGGGAAGAAGGTGGGAAATACTGGCCAGTACTGAGTCAAAGGCAGGCTTTTGGTTTCTAGGGGGAATGTAGACCACCAAAACGTATGGTATTTTTTCTGGATTGCCAAAGCTTGCCTTGACTGCTAGGGTTTGAGCTTCATGGGAGGGTTGTGGGATGGGGACTGAGAGGGAGTACAGGAAGTATCTGGTATAGATGGCGGAACCTCCACCCCTCTTGCTTTGCCTGTCGGCTCGATGTATGGTGTAATTGTTGAGGACGATGGAACTATTAGTGACATTTTCTGAGAGCCAGGTCTCAGATAAGGCAAGGACGTCTGGGGAGTGCTGCACAATCCAACCCTGGAGGGAGGTGAACTTCTTATGAAGGCTGCAGATGTTAATTGGCAGTGCCTTGTTCAGATATATTTTTATATTATCTGTGTGTAAGTTTTTAAGCTTGTGATAAGTTAAGACATTAGCTATTAACTAGACACAGACTCTGGCATTTTATCTTACATGCACTTGAGAAGGCTGTGAGGCTACTTTTGATTCTGAACTGTCTGTCTCTTTGGCCTTATGCAGCCACAGCTGGTGGGCAACCTTTCATTGTTTTTATGTATATATATATATATATATATATATATATATATGTATATATATATATATATATTTACACATATATATATATATATATATATATATATATATATACACATACATACACACATATATATATATATATATATATATATATATATATATATATATATATATCATAGTGTTGGTACAGCCTTTCAATGTTAAATCTCAATTTTTAAACCTTAATAACTTTGTCATTTTTCAACCAAATAACACAAAGATTGGTATGTGCTGTTGTGTTGCCAGTGTCTCAAGAAGTGGATAGTTTCATGATGGCAACTTTTATGGTTTTGGAGATATAAAGTGGTCAAAAACTCAAAAAGGAATGTTTTTTTCCATAGGATAACATGGAGATTTTTGCTCTCATGTGCAGTGCACATGGATATCTCTGATGATTGCCTCTGATACTTTCAGGGATTATCGGGTGTATGCCAAGGGTGTGCCTTTGGATAGTTTGGTGAAAACGTATATAACCATTTTTGAATTATGATTTTTGTGATAGATGCAAGACAGGCAGTGTGCACTGTAAATAACATTTACCATTCGAACAGTAAATTGTGAATGGTAAATTACATTTACCATTCACAATTTACTGTTCGAACGGTAAATGTGTAAAAGGTAAATGCCACTTACCATTCAAACAGTAAATGTTCGAATGGTAAAAGGCATTTACCATTCGCAATTTACTGTTCGCAATTTCAGTTTTCAGTTATTATTTCCACCATCTTGTTTCCAGTTAGCGAGGGTGGAAAACTTAAATATTTTAAAAAAATCCTGCCCCAGGGTAAACACTAACACTAACATTTGTGCTTACCTAATTGGGGTCTGAAGAACATGATCCTGACATTATGTTTGGGACATGGGGTCCCAAAATATGTTTTTCAGGTGGTAATGTGTGCCACAAATTGTGGCAGAATCCTGACACTACCTTGCCCATGTGACAGTATGAGGGGGGATTTCCAAGCAAACAGATTCCAGAATTGGATTCCTCAGCCCCCAATTAGGTAAACACCAAGTGTTTGCCTAACAATTACTTGGTTTTCCACTTTTACGTCTTCTAAGGTGAAGGGGGCTGAGGAATATCTCTAGTAATTACCTCAGTGTCTGCCAACATTGGGTTGCCCAATCCCAGTGTTGGCAGTAGCCCCCCTCCCTGGACAGTGTGGGACTCTGGGTAGCCCACTCCCAGTGTCCCCAGTTGTGTGGTTACCTGATTTTATTATGGAATGTTGGGGAGCCCACTCCCAGTGTTCCCAGTACGTCCCCAATCAGTGCTGCTGCTCTCCCCCCATTATGTTTGCTGACAGTGGGATGCCCATTCCCCATGTTGATAGTAGCCCCCCTTCCCCTGACAGTGTGGGACACTGGGTAGCTCACTCCCAGCTTCCCAAAATGTTTAATGTCTCTTTTAAAAAAAGGTCCCCTTGCGTCTTCTTTTTTTATTAAATGTGCAAATAGAAAATGGTCCCTCATCATCTCCCAATGTCCGCCTCCCCCATCCCCACCCTCACTCTGCGCACCCAGCTCCCCGCAGCACCCCTTACCCCATACTTACCTCCGGAGGTCGGCGGCTGTGATCTTCTCTGGACCGGGACATGTCTGCACTCTTCAAAGGTGATCCGTGAACTGAAGGAATCAAGGTAAGCTGTATTATGGCTGTTAAAGGGGTTTTCTTTTCAGCTTATGTTGATATCTCAGCCATTTTTAAGAATTTTGTCCCAAATTTTCAGCATGGGGTTCTTGAGACCCCACCTCATGAATACTGTCACTGACATCTCGTTAATCAGTCTTGAAAGGTGATTTTGAGGTCACTGCATGTAATCACCTTTTGGGATCAAAAAATGAAATGACAGTGCCAGTGTTCATGAGGTGGGGTCCCAAGAACCCCATGTTGAAAATTTAGAGCAAAAAGTCTCAAAAATGACTGCATTACGATTGTGCATTGTGCTGTTTCTATGCACACTCCTAACTTCACCAATTTTTAATATTTTCACTTCCAATTTTCAACATTGACATTGTTTCACCCCTCCACATGAACAATATAGCTGTCATTTTTCACATCCTGCCCAAAATGTGTTTTCGCACCTGTGGCACAAAATGGCGCATTTGCTGTGTGAAATCAACTTTTGGGACAGAGTGACAAACTCACAGTGCCATAGTATCACTATGTAATGAAAAACACATACAGTATAATTGGGTCTCTACTGCCAGTACAGTATGATGACACATTATTGCTGTCATATCTTTTTCATAAAGTGAAACTTAGTCTACACAAAAATTCTAAATACTGTTTTTTATTTGTCATAATTCAACGATTGGCTTGCTGCAGGTATCACTGCCACCACATAGGCATGTGGTAGCAGTACAGACACACCTGACACATACATAGTACTTTTCACATACTGCTCAGGTATGAAACTAGCACAATCACATGTTGTAATACTGCTGCGTTAACTGTAAATACTCATTAGCAGCATATTATGGTTAGTTTTGAATGTTACTGCACTCTGATGGCAGCAGAACACATGCAGTTGCTGCACCGTGATGATGGATGTCTCTTGCACTACTTGCATGGGTCTGTGGGGGTGGTGGGGTGGGGGAATCGTAGTTACGGGTTTGAGGATGGGGTCATGGGGTGTTAACCCCTAACACCGATTTCCAAACTTTGGCACTGTTGAAACAACCTAACTGATGCATTAACAGAGTTTTTTGCAATGAATATCGATGCAGATATATTATACTGGCACGGTAGTGCCAGCAGAGTTAGGGTTGCCCAGCCACTTCTATGTTAAACCTCAAATTTTGCACTTTAATAACTTTGCCACCGTAAGACAGATTTGCCTGAAATTTGCATGCATGGTATGGTACAATAGATCTCTGGATCTGGCAAGTTGTGTTATGGTCGGATGAGCGGTTGAAGAGCTGCAGAGTGCCAAAAAACACAAAAAAAGGGATTTTTGCACATTTCTTTGCTCGTGGCTACAGCCCACATGATTTATCCATTTGGTCTGAAATCTTCAGGGAAGATGCAGTCAAGGACACTGATGTGCCTTTTGAAGATTTGGTGGAAAAATATTAAACCATTCAAAAGTTATTCAAAAAACACGTTTCCCATTATAGTCAATGGGAAAAAATATATGTGTCTCTCGAAAGCTGCCGCCACTACATTTTACTGTCACAAATGGCCCTTTTACTGTCATGCAGTGGCCATCTTGTTTTTAGTTAATGAGAGAGAAAAATGCTTGGTATTTAAATTTTGGACCCCCTAGGTGAACATTGACTGTTGTGCTTACCTAATCGGGACCTGAGGATCACAGCACTGTCTTTTTTGTGGGGAAAAACTCCAAAAATGCCTTTTTGGAAGTCGGACCCCTCATACTGTCGCAAAGTGTGAGAGAACAGATGCGGCACTTTTGCAAATCACGAAAGTGTTGTGCCCATTCTATCTCACAATTTTGTGAAACTGTCACAATTTGCAA
This sequence comes from Neoceratodus forsteri, assembly GCA_016271365.2. Classification (NCBI taxonomy): domain Eukaryota; kingdom Metazoa; phylum Chordata; order Ceratodontiformes; family Ceratodontidae; genus Neoceratodus; species Neoceratodus forsteri. The sequence goes on along the minus strand of CM057455.1, from coordinate 1,072,472,221 downwards.
CAGAACATAAGCCAAAACCAGCAATTCTTTGACACCCCACAGCATCAAAACTGTTGTGGCTTTTGGGCTGAAATTTGCAGGGTGGCAAGCCCTGAATCCACAGATGTGCCTTTTAGTAGTTTGGTCCCAAAGCATTTAATGGGCCAATAGTTACAGCTCTCCGGAGTTGAGAAATTTCCCATAGGCTAAAATTGCAGCGCCCACGGTGACTTTCGACATCCATATCTCAGAAACGGTGCAAGATATGGATGTTTCATTCTCCACAGCTTAGTCCACCTTTAGGTGAACTAAACTTGTGTGGAGGTTTTGAAGTCATGAATACCACTACAGTGGAATTCTTTTCATAATTGCTATGGTTACTGATATATTGCCAAATTAGTGTTACAGGGGTTCCATTTTAGTACTATAGGGCTGCTGTATGGCTCTGTACTTATATGTAAGTGAATGTACATGGCCCAGAGGGTCCACTCGCTACCATTATGCAAAAACAGGCAGCGAGAGGGAAGCGCAGGGCTCAGAGGGCCCACGGTCCCACAACCACGTACCAATTAAATTACACTTTCTCAAAAAGAAGGGAAATTCATTACAAAAAAACTTAATTAATGCATCAGTTAGGGTTGATAGTACACTGACAAAAGTTTGGAAATTCAGCGTTAGGGTTACCAGCCTCTAGCACACCATTCCACCCCCACCCTCCTCATACCAACAGGCGTTGGGGTCATAGGGCCTAACTCTCACCCCATTCTCCTATACTGCACCACCTCAGCTTGTTTACACATGGAATGTGGTGAGAGTTAGGTTGACAACCCCAATGTACAACCTGATGCCTCTTGGCATGAGGAGGGTGGGGATGAGGTGGTAAGGATTGAAACCTAACACCAAATTTCCAATTTTTTTGTCAGGTACTATCAACTCTTAACTGAGCATATAGCAAAGTTTTGCAATTAATATATATATATATATATATATATATATATATATATATATATATATATATATATAGTAATTGCAAAAAACTTTGTTAATGCTTATATTAGGGTTGAACCACACAAAGCAGGGAAATAAACAATAAATCATTAGGAGTTAGGAATATATGAAAAAGGATATCAGTCCTGTGAGGCCCTTGCTTCTGGTAAATCTCAACCCTAATCCCCACCCACCGCCAGCCTCCAGGAAATTTAACCTTAGGATTGTCAATGGTAACACCACACCCCCTCTGTGCATGCAGAAATAGGCATGATGGATGTGTTTTGGTGTTTTGAACCCCAGTGTTCACCCCATTGTCCTATACTATACCTATCTTAAGTTACTCATAGAACGGGATGAGCAATAGGGACTCACAATGCCAAAACACATCCGTCATGCCTGTTCCTTCATGCACAGTGGGGGGGGGTGTTACCCATGTCAACCCTAAGGTTGAATTTCCCTACTTTTGATGTTGCAACCCTAATGGTACATTAACACTGGTTTTTGCAATGCATTTCCCTTCTTTTTGAGAAAGTGTAATGTAAGTGGTATGTGGTTGAGGGAGCACAGGGCCCTCTGATCCCTGCACTCCATTCACACTGCCATGAATACTTAATGTTATCCATTTCTTAAAGCACAGGGCCTGTAGGGCCCTGTGCTACCAAATATCAATAACTGTAGAGACATTGTAATGAACCCTCATGTCCCTGTGGGTGGGCCCTGCACTCCCACCACTACATAATGGCATGCCCCCCCACTCCCATATTTTGCACAATGGTATGCATAAGTATATGGCCCGTGCTCCCATTTACACATAAGTACAGAGACATACTGCAGGCCTGGAGACATGAAAAGGAACTCTTGTAACACAAATTTGGCAATATGATGATGATAAAAAATGTATTTTTAGACAGGATACAAATTGGGTTTATGGTCCATTTTCAACAACAAACAAAAGCAAATAAATAAATAAATAAACAATGTCTTGTGAATCCAGTCACCCATTACACACAATCTACCAATTACACATTATACATACATTATCACATCACATATGTCAGTAACCAAAGCAAGTATGGGAAAAATTCCACTGCTGTTGTAATCATGACTTGGAATCCTCCACAGATGCTTAGGTGGACTAAGTGACGAGTAGCAAAAAATTTGTATCTTGAACCGTTTTCGAGATACAGGAGCTGAAAGGAGTTGCAATGTAATCCTATGGGAAATTGCACAACTTTGGAGTGCTGTAACCATGGAACCATTGTAAATTTTTCTGTAATTTGTTTCACCAAACCACCAAAAGACACATCGTTATGGCAAGCGCTTGCCACCCTGCAAATTTCAACCCAAAAGCCCTATCCGTTCTTTTGCTATGAAGTGGCAAAGAAACATGGGCAGTGTAATGTTATCCTATGGGAAACTGCACAACTTTGGAGAGCTGTAACTATGGAACTGGTGTAAACTGTTTCACCAAACCACCAAAGGGCACCTTGGTAGGGCAACAGCTTGCCACCCTGCAAATTTCAGGCCAAAAGCCCTATCCATTCTTTTGCTATGAAGTGGCAAAGAAACACTGGGGATGTAATGTTATCCTATGGGAAATTGCACAACCTCGGAGAGCCATAACTATGGAACTAGTATAAATTTTTTCACCAAACCAAAAGGCACATCGGTAGGCAAGGGCATGCCACCCTGCAAATTTCAGCACAAAAGCTCTATCTGTTCTTTTTGCTCTGAAGTGGCAAAGAAACATACCCCTACTCTCATTTTATGCATAATGGTATGCATATGTAGGAGCGCAGGCCCTCTGAGCCCTGTGCTTCCACTTACACACAAGTACAGAGACATACTGCAGGCCTAGAGACATGAAAAGGAACCCTCATAATGCAAATTTGGGAATATCTCAGTAACTGTAGCAACTATGGGAAAAATTCCAGTGCAGTCATAACCATGACTTGGAAACCTCTATGCATGCTTAAATGGGGAATAATGACAAATCTGTATCTCAAACTGTTTTCAAGATATAGACACTGAAAGACAGCATGGGTGGCACAATGTTATCCTATATTAAATTGATCAACTTCAGAAAGCCATAATTATGGAACCAGTATAAATGTTTTCACCAAACCACCAAAAGGCACATCAGTAGGGTAAGGGCTTGCCACCATGCAAATTTCAGCCCAAAACTCCTAATCATTTTTTATGTTTGCTTGCATGCATGTGCAAGAAACATAGTGCCACCATAGGAGTTTTCACAGGTGTGGCACCCCAGCTTCCAATGCCCTGATCATTTTTGCAGGTGCGGCAGCAGGTCACCAATGAATGTCTGAGCTGTCTATGACAGCAGTTCAGATGCTGTGGCACACAGTTGAAAGAGAATGACTGCTACAATCAGCCGTGGTAACGTGTAGGTACTTCTGTGCATACTGCCGTGCCATCAGCAGTATGCAAATTGCCTACATGTCACCACTTTAGCAGTCATTCTCTTTCAGCTGTATGCCACTGCATCTTCCGGCATGATGTGCCCCCCCCAATTTGTTGAGTGCTGAGGGGGTGCCCAATCCCCCTCAGCACATGTACACTCCTCCCAAGCACACTGTATGTCTGACGGGGTGCCTAATCCCCATCAGCTCCAGAGCCCCCAAAAACGCAAACTTCAAAGTTCCACACTGGGAGCCCACCCCAGCATGGCAAAAGTCCTGCATTGTCATGTGCTCCCCCACACACTGTATGGCCAACGGGGGTGCCCAATCCCCTGTTGACTCCACTTCCCCCAAATAAACTTCAAGGTGCCACACTGGGAGCCCACATCAGCGTGGCACAAGCCCCGTGTCATCTTTTTAAAAAAAACATGTAAAAGAAAATGGTCCCTCGTTGACTCTCTTGCCTCCCAAGCCATGCCCACCCTCTGCACACCCCACCTCCCCACACACCCCTCACCCCATACTTTCCTCTGGAGCCCAGTGCGACAATTTTTGGCAGGCTGGGAAAATGTCTGCACTCTTCAAAGCCGACCGCGAACTGAAGAAATGCAGGTAAGCTGTATAATGGCAAAATAGGGTTTTCAACTTTGGTTCATATCTCTGTCATTTTTTCATTTAGAATTCAACAACATGGAGTTCTTGGGACCCCATCTCATGAAATCAGTCACTGTCATCTGGTTATTCTGTCCCAAAAGGTGATTTCACGGTCACTGCATGGAACCACCTTTCAGGACTGATTAACAAAAGGCAGCATCACAGTTCATGAGGTAGGCTCCCAAAAACCATATGTTGAAAATTTGGTAAAAAAATTCCCAAAAATGACTGTTTTACAAGCATGCATTGCCCAGTTCCTCCACATGCTTGTAACTTCGAGAATTTTTAATATTTTCACTCCAGATTTTTAATTTTGCCATTTTACCACATCTCCTTATGAAAAGTACAGCTGTCATTGTTCACTTCTCACCCAAAATGTGTTTTTGCGCATGTAGCACACAATGGCATGGTCGGTGTGTGAAATCAATATTTGGGACAATACCAGTAACACTGTTCATGAGCAGAGGTCTTAAAATTGCTATGTTGAAAATTTGGTGGCAAAAGTCCATAAAATGACTGTGTTATGGGCGTGCATTGTGCAGTTTCCATGCACCCTCGTAAGTTCACGAATTTGTAATATTTCAGTCCAGATTTTCAACACTGCCATTTTTACACACCTCCTTATGAACAGTACAGCTGTCATTTTTCACACCCTGGCCAAAATGTGTTTTTCACACTTCCGGTGCAGAATAGCACGGCTGCTGTGGGAAATCAGTGTTTGGGACACATTAAGAAAATCACAATGACACTGTTCATGAGTAGAGGTCCCAAAATGCCTGTGTTGAAAATCTGCTGTAAATAAATCCCCAAACTAATTACATTATGGGTGTGCATTGCACAGTTTCTATGCACACTCGTGCCTTCACCAGTTTTTTTATATTTTCACTTCAGATTTTCAACATTGCCATTTTTTACACCTCCTCATGAACAGTACAGCTGTCATTTTTCACATCCTGTTTGAAATGTGTTTTCGCACCTGTGGTGCCAAATGGAGCAGTCGCTCTGCAAAATCACCTTTCGGATAATGAACTGATAGTGTCACTGTTCATTTGGTGGGGTCACAAAAATCCCATGTTGAAAACTTGGAGTAAAAATACCAAGACATGCCCAGGGCGTTAGGGTTTTCGACCATAATACCCTACCCTGTAGAGACTGACAGGTGTCAGAGGTGTGACTTGGGATTGTCGACAGTAATGCTCATACCATTCCACCCTCACCCCCACCCTACAGCCAGTGACAGGCATCAAAGTGTGCCTTGGACCCTTTGGCAACAAAGTTCACCCCCATTCTCCTATACTGCACCCATTTCAGTGTGTTTCCTTATGGAATGAGGTGAATGTAAAGCCCAAACACCCCAAGGCACACCTTGACACTTGTCAGTGTCTGCAGGGTAGGGTGAGGTGAAATGTCATGACCGTCATGGGCAATGACCCAAAGCCCCACCCTAATGCCTGTCCATCTCTGCAGGGTAGGGGTGGAGTTGGTGTCAGTTCAGTACTTCACTACCATTCCTATACTGCATCTGTCTAACTCCTGCACTTTCACTGCTAATGCCAGCAAGCAAACATTTGGCATTGACAAATGCTTGTTTGCTATGAAGTGGCAAAGAAACAGAAGATTTTGGGACTGATTTACCATGAAAAGTACCATGAAAATACCACAATGTTCATGCTAGTCCATTGGATAACATGGGGGAACTAGAGTGAAAGATCTGTGAAATTTCATGCAAGTTACCCATGTTAATCAATGGGACTTTTGTGCAATTTGGTGGAACTTCTGTGAAAATCTTTATGGTGCACATATATTTTTACCATAGGATAACATGGGAACTTTAGACTTTATTAACTTTTGAACGTATAAATATTTTGGTCTGAAATGTTCAGGGTGCAAAGAGGTTATCCAAAGGAACAATCCATCATTGGTTTGGTGAAACAATAATAATATGTTGAAAAGTTATTAAATTTTGAGCCAGCCCAGTGGCGCTGAGGGTTGAGGCACTGGATGCCACAACTTGCACTACGCCGGCAACCTGGGTTCAGGAATGACCTCGGGTCATCAGGGTGCCAGCATAGGAGGGGTGGGAGGAGCAGGACTGATCATGCCATTAGGCTGCTCTCCTCTCCTCTCCCGGGGTGGTGGGGGTGGGTTGTTGACCTTCCCGTAATCCTGTTCCTCACTGGATGGAGGTCCGGTAGGGTAACGTAGGTGGGCAGGGCAGCAGTATGGGTGGGTAGAAGGGGCTGAACTGGCTTCCAATGTTGCTGTTCACCTCCATGTGCATATACAACTGTGTGCCGGGGCCCGGGGTGGTGGGTGAGAAACCCAAAGAAAAACCCAGAAAAAGTTAAATAAAAAAAAAAAGGTATTACATCTTGAAATTTCGGGTTCCGAGCATTCTCAGTTCATGGCGTACATATATTTTTTCCATAGGCTATAATGGGAAACTTTAAACTATATTAACTTTTGAACTGATTAGTATTGTTTCACCAAACTTTCAAATGGCACTTCCCTGATCCAGTTGGCATATACCCTGAAAGGTTCAGACCAGACAGATAAACGGTTTGGGCTGTGGAGACTAGCAAAGAATTTGACAAAGTTGCAGATTTGTCACACTTTTTCATGTTCTGCAGCTCTGCAACCCCAAATCCAACCTGAACAAAACTTTCCAGATCCAGAGATCTGTGGTACCACACTGTGCATGCAAAATTTCAGGTGAATTGTAGTAATGGTTGCAAAGTTGTTAAAGTGCACAATTTTGAGTTTAACATAAAAGTGGCTGCGCAACCCTAATATATTGGTTTATATATATATATATATATACATATGTATATATATATATATATATATATATATATATATATATATATATATATATATATATATATATATATATATATTATAATGGTGCAATTGCTCCACTACAGTTAGGATTGAGTAGGCAGTTTAATGTTAATTCCCAAATTTTGCACATTAATAACTTTGCAACCGTTCATCAGATTTGCACGATATTTGGAATGTGTTGTCTCGTATTTATTTATTTATTTCATCTCGGATTACAAATACCTTTGCGCTAAACATAGCTCATTTACAAAGGTTCCACATTGGTGGGATTAGGGTAACAAACAGACAAAGGGAAGCTAAAAAGGCAATATACAATCAACAAAAATTGGCAATAACAAAACATCATTAACTAGCAAAAGTAGAAATATTTTGATTCCAACAAGCTCTGATAATACAGCATACAACATAGGTTAGGCAGTATAGTGAGCAGAACTGATAAGTGAATATGGTAGATCTCCTGATTTTCCAAGTTGCATTTCCATCAGATTTGTGGTTTTCATGCAGCGAAACATCAAAAAATGCATTTTTCGCTTTTTTTGCACTTTTTTGCAGATTTTTTGCTTAAAGTTTCAGGGTAGAAAGAGATTTGGTCAAAGAACAATCCAGTGATGGTTTGGTGAAAAAATGTTAATCCATTCCAAAGTTAATTAATTTTGAATATTTGGGTTCTGAGCATGCTCAATTCAGTCTGAGATTTATATGTATGTTTTGCAAAAGGGGATTGGGCTCGGGATCAAGGATTTTGTCACCTTGCGAATAGGGATTTATAAAATCCCCATTCATGAGGAAAAATTCCCCTTTTGCGAGCCTTCATCTTGTTTTCGTTTTTCTCCACAAACAAAATGTTATAGCATGCCCCACGGATGTCTTTTCTTGTAAATTAAGCATGGTTTTTGTTCAGGGTGATGCCAGCTACAAGCCCATGCCTTTGGTTTCCTTCATTTTGGTCAAGAAATGGATGTCTTAAATTTAAAAATTATTCATCATTTGCTTTCGATCCTCATTCTGGATGTGACAAAATCCCCTTTTGCGAGCCTATCCCCTTTCATAAGGTAACAAAATCCTTGATCATAACTTAGGGACCAGATGGCCCTCTCTCGCAAACAAGAAGTGGCTCATGAAAGGGTATTGGCTCATAAAAGGGGATTTTGACAGCTCGTGAAAGGGGATTGTTTTTTTCAATCCCCTTTCATGAGGTGACAAAATCCCCTTTTGCAAGCTGTCAACATCCCCTTTTGCAAGCTGATCCCCTTTCGCGAGCTGACAAAATCCTTGATCATCATTTCCAGACCAGATGTCCCTTCTTGTGAACAAAGATTGGCTCACGAATGGGGATTTTGTCACCTAACGAAAGGGGATTTTGACAGCTCATGAAAGAGGATTTTAAAAAAAATCCTCTTTTGCGAGCTGTCAAAATCCCCTTTCACAAGGTGATTCCCTTTTGCGTGGTGACAAAATCCCTGTTCATGTGTAAATCCTTGTTCGCAAAATAGGGCCATCTAGTTTGGAACTCACGATCAAGGATTTTGTTAACTCGTGAAAGGCGCTCAGCGTTAGAGATGGGTGAAGTGGCCCCAATCCGATCTGCGAAGTGAATTGCGAAGTGAAAGCAGATTCGTGGAGTGCCCAGCAATGCGAAGCAGAGTACTTCTCGTTATAATGGGTAACATGAAGTCCATTGAAAACAATGACTTCGCATTACTCCGCCTTTCCAAACCACTACTCCACCAACTCTTAAGGCAAAGTACATTGAAAACAATGCACTTTGCCTCACTTTGCCTTGTTTTTAAGCTCCGAAGGCAAATTTTGCAGTGATTCATGGGATTTCAGATCACATGGGCTCTAGATTGTTCTGCACAGCCTCAGTTTGGGGTAGTGTGTGTAGGAAGCTGTAGAATAGGAGACAGTCTGCTCTGAGAGCTCTCTGTGATTCAAACCTTCTAAAAGCTGTTCTAAAAGCCTTTTTTATTGAATCGAATCGAATAGTCTTTATTTATAAAGTGCCTTTCAAAACCAAGGCGCTGTACAATAAATTCACATATATACCTAAATTAACAGCCATAACTAGGATATGCTAAACTGAATAGATATGTCTTTAACTCATTTTTGAATTTCTCGACGGTTGGACATTCTCTCAACCAACGAGGTAGAAAATTCCACAGGGTTGGTGCTGAAAAAGCAAAGGCACGAGATCCTGATGTTTTTAATCAAACCCTGGGAATCTCCAGCAATCCCTCGTTGGCGGAGTGGAGAGGGCAGAAGCGGCAATAGGGTACCAGGAGATCTTTCAGGTAGCTGGGTTCCTGATCATGTAGGGCTTTAAAGGTTAGTAAACCAACCTTATAGGTGATCTGCCACCTAACAGGCAGCCAGTGCAGTTCATGGAGCACAGGCGTAATATGGCTGGATCTAGAGATCCCAGTCAAAAGCCTTACCGCCACGTTCTGCACCAGCTGCAGGCAATGGATATCAACCCCAGATAGCCCTAGGTAAAGGGAATTACAGTAATCAAGATGGGTAGTGATAAAGGCATGGACCAACGTTGGCAGATAACATGGTGGGACCGGGTGTTTGACCCGGGCGATATTCCTCAGATGAAAAAAAGAGGATTTGACTATGGCTGATACCTGAGATTTTAAGGTCAAGCCGTCGTCAAAAATAACGCCCAGGTTTCGTATCCGATCAGAGGTAGTGAGCGTCCTACCACCGAGCAATAAGCCCAGTGGTTGGCCAGACCCCAAACCCGCCACCGGATGACCCGGGTCCACTACCAACACCTCTGTCTTATCAGGATTCAGTCTCAGCCAGCTAGAACTCATCCATGATCTGATTTCAGTAAGGTAGTTATCTAGCACGGAGAGAGCACCATCTTGCCTGGGCAGAAAGGACAGGTACAACTGAGTATCATCTGCATAGCAGTGAAAACCCAAACTGTATCACCTGATGATACCTCCTAAAGGCAGCATATACACTGCAAACAACATGGGCACTAAAATGGAACCCTGCGGTACCCCACAAGGCAGGGAGTGAGCACCAGAGGAATAAATTCCAGTGGTAACCCTCTGAAACCTGTCTGTGAGGTAGGATTGAAACCATTTGAGGACTTTTCCGCAGGTGCTCCAACAGCACACCATGGTCTACAGTGTCAAATGCTGCAGAGAGATCGAGAAGGACCAGAATGGTGCATGCCTTTTGATCTCTAGCCATTAGGAGGTCATTCAAGACCCGGACAAGGGCAGTCTCCATGCTATGCTTCTTCCTAAAACCAGATTGGAGAGTATCATAGACATTTTGAGTTGTAAGATGATCATCCAATTGTAACGCAACTGCCTTCTCAATAACCTTCCCAACAAAAGGCAGGTTAGAGATAGGCCGGTAGTTAGCTAGACAGTCTGGATCCAAGGAGGGTTTTTTTAGGAGTGGTCGAACTACTGCCTCCTTAAGGGGATCAGGAAAGACCCCCCTCTCCAAGGATTTCCAGACAATGTCAGCAAGGATCGGGCAGATAACCTCTAAACATCCTACTAAGAGGGGTGTAGGACCCGGATCCAAACTACAACTGGTTGGTCACAATGTTTGGATGATCTTCACAATGTCAATGAACTCCAGCCAGTGAAAATCTGACCAGACAGACCGGGTGGATAACACTTCCCATCGACAACTGCAATCCCTTAGAGGGGGAGTCGGACCGATACCAGACCTGATGCTAGCAACCTTATCTGCAAAGAACCAAGCGAACTCCTCGCATCTTAGCTGAGAAAAAGCTTCTCTGGGCTGGAGACAGACTGGATTGCACAATCTGTCAACAGTCCAGAAAAGCTGAGCCGGTCGATTCTGTGCAGCAGAAATCTCCCTGGACAGGAACTCTGCCTTCTTACGGTTGATTTATGATTGATAGCCGTCATAATGTGCCATCAACCTAAGCCTGTCAGCATCATTACCAGACTTCCGCCAGACTCTCTCCAACCTTCGGCCAACTCTCCTTAACTCCTTCAAGGAGCCATCAAACCAAGGGCTCCTTGAACGGAGGGTGAGAGGCCAAACATGAACAGGAGCAATCTTGTCCAGAGCATCTCCCACAGCCTTATTATAGGCTAATACGAGATCATCTTGACTCATGCATTCACCAGACATGCATGATAGATCCAGTACCGCCATCAGGTCACTGGGACTAATACTCCTTAAAGGGCGGTACTGAACCATCTCCGTAGGGGCAGACCTATTAGGGGGAGCCCTGAAACTGAACCTTATGGTGTGATGGTCAGATCAGCTGACTGGTTCCACCCCCCAAGTCAGCAATCTCCATATCCAAAAGGAAGATCAGATCCAATGAATGACCTTTTATATGGGTTGAGGAGGTAACAACCTGTATTAGGCCCAGTGAAATCATCAACTGGAGGAGATTTTGACTAAAATGAGAGAGTTCATTGTCGACCCAGGCATTGAAGTCCCCCAGAATTAACAGTCTGGGGGAACACAATACCAGGTCGATGATGAAGTCTGCTATCTCCTGCAGTAATTCTCCACCATCTCCTGATGGACGGTAGACGAGAAGAATTCCACAACCTACACCCTCACCCAAGATATATTCAAAGGATCTGGTACTTCCTAAAGGCACATCCACAACCTACACCCTCACCCAAGATATATTCAAAGGATCTGGTACTTCCTAAAGGCACATCCACAAGGCCATCTCAGTCCTAAACATAATGGCTACACCCCCGGCCCTATGATCCAGCCTTGGACGGTGTATCACCGAGAACCCGGCTGGTGTTGCTGAAGCCAATACAGCGCCTGGATTTTCATCCAGCCAGGTCTTGGTGATGCATGCCAGATCAGTTGATCCAACAAGATCAGCTATTATAGCTATCTTGTTTTTAATAGATCTGGCATTGCATAGCACCGCCAAGGCTGGATGAGCTGTCTTGGAAGACCTCGGCTCCTGCCTACTAGAATCGGAACCCTTGGGTATGGGAACAAGACAAGAATGACCTCTATCTTGGCCCCATTTTGCCCCAGGGCATCTCCTGGATCCTACCACCCCAATCCGCCCTCCCCCCTCCTGTCACCCACCAGGATCCGCTCTCCATCTTCTTTTATGTTTCCTTAAAATGCCCAAAGAACGACACCTAAAATAGGTGTCTCACCACACTGCTGCTCACACATAGATGTAGTCTCCCTGGATATGGTCAGTCAAACCAGTAATTCACATGTAATAATAACAGTTCCAGGCTTTCAAATTCGAGCAGGCAACAGCTCTCACAACTCCACAGGTTTGGCAGCGGCTCCACAGGATGCAAATCTTAACAGGATTTGGGCTCAGTTTACTGAAGACAACCATTACATAAATCAACTTAATAATATTAAGGTTAAAATACATGCGGTTTCTGGCTGTAACCACAGCCATAACTGCAACGGCGGCTTAAGCTCCCGTAAAACAGGGAGAGCAGCCAACCTGAACAATAAACCGAAAAAGCCCCAAAAAACACTCGACAAAACTAAGCTACCTCACTAAAGCAACCCTAACTGAACTAAGATTACACAAACTTAAAGAAAAAAAAAATATAAAAACACTTGAACGAAAGATATAATAAATACAGCTTCTAAACACCAGCCTCAGGCAGCTCACACACCACCGCCATCTTGGTTTCATCAAGCATTTTAGTAATTTTTTTTGCTCAAACTTTAGTTTATTGATTGTAGGGTTTGGAAACCCTCCTGTGCTCATATCATCAAGTGTTTGTTTGTGTGTGGATTTTGAATGTTAATGTACAACATTGAGTCTGTGTAGTAAGAGACAGTGAAAGTGTGCTTTGGAGGAGGGGGTATCTGTGGTGTAGGTAGATTAACTTGAAGAAAAAGACAGTTCTTTCTGTTTTGGTGATATTTTTCTTGTATAACTGTGTTAATGTGCACACAGTAATATTTTCAATAATTCTTGCCATTTTTTTGCTGATTGTTGTGGTGCAGCAGTACATAATTTTAGTTTGTTAAAAATATGTGGTTGTATTACTGAAGTTTTCAATTTGCTACGCATTACTTAGTGTGTGTGTGAGTATGTGTGTGATGTGTGTCATCAGATCAGACACCTTTTATTGTGCCACATACTAATTTCAGCAATGTGAACCTACTATCCAATGCAGCTGTGTGATTTTTGTACTTCTTTGTGGTATCTTTATTGGTACTGGTACTGGTACTAGTGGCTGTTACTGCAGCAGTGCAGTACACTGCTCCCCCCCACAGCCTGCCCCAACCGAAATAGGTATTCTTTTCCAGATTTGAATTTCTGATGGTGAGCACTGGTTAGGTGTTGTGCCTTTGCGTCTGTATCTCTTCAGTGTGCAGCGCAATCTTAATCTGTCTGTGCATTTGCATCTCCTTAGGGCCCAATCTCCATCTGTAACTTAAGTCACAGTTGTTTCTTTGGCTTCCCTTCAGAGTACTGGACTGGTGTGGTGCATAATTCTGCATGTACATTGTAATCATTAATTTGCATCTGTAATTCAGGACCATTATCACGTTCACGAGTCACTCGTGATACAAATCATGTTCTTCATCATCACAGTCACTAATGCAGTCACAAATCACAATTCACAATCACATCACTCATGAATCACAACATTAATTTTTTTACTAGTTACTTGGATAGACTGTAAGCCTGTTTTGTAGTATCTCTCCATGCTTCACCACCCCACCATTGTACTCTTTAATGAGTGTTTTTAAGTCAGGGAGTTTTGTGCTACAGCTCATCAGGGAAGTACAGCCGTAGGCATTCACGTTTCCAATACAGTTCCATATTTATCTCACACCATTGACACTGAATCACGTTCTTCATCATCATGGTCACAAATCATGATTCACGATCACGTCACTCACAAATCACAACATAAATTTTTTTACTAGTTACTTGGATGTATTGTAAGCCTGTGTTGTAGTATCTCTCCAGGCTTCACCTTCCCACCATTGTACTCATGAATAAGTGTTTTTAAGTCAGGGAGTTGGACAGTGTCTGCAGTACATACACAGACAGGAAGTAAGACTGACTGCACACATGCAGTTTAGCACAGTATACTTGCACTGCTCAGTCTGCTTTTCCACAAACACTCCAAGACAGAAAGTAAACATTAATGAGGCACCAAAACAGCACACACACACACACACACACACACACACACACTTAACTGAAGGAAGGGGGGACAGAATACAAAGTGTCACACAAAAAAGGGCATAATTACATACAAGGGTCAGAGATGGTGAAGGAATACATTTTGTAATGCAGCAAGGAAGATGTGGGGGAGGCACATGGTGTGAGGAAAGAAAAACCTAATGTGGCATCCCACGGTGATCCAGCTGCAGTTCCAGCATGGACATAATTTGCAACTGATGTTCGTCTATGCGATTCAGCCACTGCTCAACAGCACTTACCCTCTCATTGTTCTCCTCAACAGCATTCCAGAGAACTGCCAAGTCAGACTGCATTACACGCAGTTCTCTGGGGTCCAGATGTTCTACAGGCTGACCTGCTGGTGGTGGTGGTGGTGGTTTGGGTGCTGGTGGAGCAGCAGGTGCTGCTCTGGCCCTCCTCTTCTTAGGGCCACTGCCATGCACAGCTGCACCCTCTGCCACAGAAGGGCCAGCAGGTGCAGGCATGGCCTGTTCTGTGCAGCCTGCCATTCCAACTGGTGGTGATTGAGCATATGTGTGCACTAGCCCCTAGTCCCCAGGTGAGTCCCCCAGGGCACCGGGGCCACGGTGCACCTCCACCTCACATAGGCAGCATCTGACCATGCTGCTGTCTCCCCTGACACAGTCAAAAAACTGAAAAACAATGGAGGTGTGGGGATGACCAGGCACAGGCAGGGGAGGGCCAGATGAACTGGCAGCTGGCTGGTCATGGTGCTCATCAGGGTTGGGATCCACACCTGGGCCAAGGGGCACAGGCACATCCTGCTCCAGAGGACCTGGTGCTGGTGCTGGACATGGTGGTGGTGGTGGTTCAACTGCCTCAGAGTCAGGAGGTGGTGCTGGTCTGGTCCTGCTTCCGGAGGGGCCCTCAGAATTTTTGATTGGTCCAACAGGAGCTTGTGGCCATGCTCACCACACATGCACACAGTACGATGCCTCCCAGTACCACGCTCTTCCAGAGCTGCCCCCACCCCAGATATTCCCTCACTCTGGTCCAACTCTCCTACTGCATGCCCTCATTCTGAGCAATGACTACTCACACTGTCACACAACACACACACAGTCACACAGACACAGACAAACAACTAACTACTTATAAAGGTAAGAAAAATAAATTTACAGAAAGAACAAATCAAGTAAAAAAGAATGCAGAAAAGGCAAAAAATGTAGCTTTTAAAAAAGCTGTTGGGTCTAAATCATAATATAAATATCCTCCTTGTTCTGATCTGCAAGTCTCAGCAGTGATAAAACAACACATTCCTCTCTCTGTCTCCGTCTGCATAGGAGAAAGTGAAAGTGTCTGCTTGTATGACTCAGTTCCTTCCTTTTCCTGCCTGGCTATGGCTAAAGAGCATGGCGAAGTCCATTGAAAACAACAACTTTGCCTTACTTTGCATTGTCATTCTGCCTTAACATGAAGTGGTAATGACAAAGCGGAGTGAGCACTTTGCATTGCCCACTCCACGTAGAGGAGTGGCAATGCAAAGTGCCCACTTCACGGACACTTCGCCGGCAGAATTTAAATTCACTGCATCTCTAATCAGCGTGCAAAGGGATTTTGACAGATTGCAAGGGGATTGAAAAAAGCTTATTCCCTTTCGTGAGCTGTCAAAATCCCGTTGGCCCGAGTGATCCTCTTATGTGATGGCCCCTCCCCCAGCCTCCACACCAACAGGCATCGGGGTGTATTTGGGTCATCGGCCTAACTCTCACCCCATTCCATTTGTCAACAAGCTGAGGTGGTGCAATATAGGAAAATGGAGTGAGAGTTAGGTACGATGACCCCAACACACATCCCAATGCCTGTTGGTGTGTGGAGGGTGGGGGTTGGGGTGAAGCGGTAGGGGCTGGCAACCCTATCACCAAATTTCCCAACTTTTGTAGGTGTGTTAGCAACCCTAACTGATGCATTAACAGAGTTTTTTTGCAATTACTTTCCCTTATATTTGAGAAAGTGTAATGTAAATAGTACGTGGTATGTCATTGCAGGAGTACGGGGCCCATCATGCCTTGTGCTCCTCTAAATCTGTAATTTTTAGCATACTGGTATGCATATGTGGGAGCATAGGCCCTCCGGGTCCTGCGCTCCCACTTACATGTAAGTTCGGGGATATAATGCAGGCTTAGAGAAATGAAAACAAACCCTTGGAACACTAAATTGCCAATATCTCTGTAACCATAGCACCTAGAAAAAAAATGTAAAAAAACTGGTGGTATTCATGACTTTCTAACCTACACCCATGATTAGTCCACCTAAGCTTTGAGGAGCAAAAAATCGGTATCTCAAACTCTTTTCAAGATATGGGCATTGAAAGGTGCCATGGGTGCTGCAATGTTATCCTATGGGAAATTTAGCAAGAAATTGCACAATGGATGCTTGTAATGCAGGAATATTTTTGTATGTTTTAACCAGATTTTCAACATGGCCTTTTTGGGACCTCCTGTCATGAACTCCAGCACTGTGATTTTGTTAATCCATTCCGAAAGTTGATTTTGCACAGCGACTGCACCATTCGGCGGCACAGGTGTGAAAACACATTTCTGGCATGATGTAAAAAATGACAGCTGTACTGTTCATGAGGAAGTGTGACAAAATGTCAATGTTGAAAATCTTGTGTGAAAATATGAAAAATGTGTGAAGTTTCGAGCGTGTGAAGAAACGGAGCAATGCACACTCATAACATGGTAATTTTTTGATTTTTTCACCAGATTTTCAACATGGGCTTTTTGGGACCTCCCCTCATCAACAGTGACACGGTGATTTTGTTAATCTGTCCTGAAAGTTTATTTCACACAGCGACCATGCCATTCTGCGCCACTGGTGTGAAAACATGTTCTGGGCAGGATGTGCCAAATGACAGCTGTACTGTTCATACGGATGTGTGAAAAAATGGTAATGTTGAAAATATGAAGTGAAAATATTAAAAACTGGTGAAGTTATGAGCGTGCATAGAAACTGCTCAATGTACACTCATAACATAGTCATTTTGGGGAGTTTTTTCACCAAATTTTCAACATAGGCTTTTTGGGACCCCACATCATGAACAGTGGCAATGTCGTTTTGTGAATCAGTCCCAAAAGGTGATTCTGTGCAGCGAACACATAATCACCTTTCAGGACTGAGAAATGAAATGACAGTGCCAGTGTTCATGATTTGGGGTTCCGAGAACTCCATGTTGAAAATTTGGTGCAAAAATTTCTAAAATTGGCTGAGATATCAACATAAGTTGACCCTCCCCCCCATTGACTCCCATTATAAGGCTTACCTTGATGCCTCAGATCGCAGTTCGGCTTTGAAGAGTGCAGACATGTCCTCAGTCCTTAGAAGATCACTGCTCCCAACCTCCAGAGAGTAAGTATGGGTGAGGGGGTGTAGGGAAGTGGGTGCTCAGTGGGAGGGAGAATGGGCGAGGAGGGACTAGGGAGACGACGAGGGACCATTTTCTTTTTTACAGAAAAAAAAGACAGCGGCGGACAGTTTTCTTTGCTTACAGGTAAACAAAGAAAAAGCTTTTGGGCATACTGAGATGGGCTCCCAGTATGCCGCATGAGTTTTGGGGGGTGGAAATGCTGCCCACAGGGGGATTGAGCACCCCCATCAGCACGTTTAAAATTAACAATAATTTTTTTGGCACACTGGGGTGGGCTCCCAGTGTTCCACATGAGTTTGGGCAAGTACATGCTGCTGACAGGTGGATTGGGAACCCCGGTCGGGAAGTTTAAAAAAAGTGTAACATGTTGGCACACTGGGGGGGCCCCCAGTGTGCCACATGAGTTGGGGGGGCATGATTCCAACAGGGGGATTGGGCACCCCCATCGGCAAGTTGGAAATAATTAATTTTGGGAACACTTGGGTGGGCTCCCAGTGTGCCATGAATTGAGGGGGACATGATTCTGACATGGAGATTGGGCACCCCAATGTCAGAGCATTTACTGGTGCAGAGAACAGTAGTTTTATGCAGTTTCCTTTTATTTATTTAGTGATTCAGAAAAGACCTTTGACTGCAAGCTCTTTTACAAAGGTTCCTCATCATAGATTGCAAAACAAAGTACAATAGAAGAAAACAAAGGTGCATCACAATGAACGGTACAGCTTGGATTTAGAACTTAACAGAATAACTCAAAACATAGGTACAAGTTAAAATAACAAGAAAAACACTTTATGAGGGTGGAGGGGGGAATAAGCAGCCACAAAGTGCCTTGTCCATAGTTCAGAGGGATGGGGATAGCTGGCAGTGGGGTGAAGAAAGGAGGTATGAGAGAGGTACTGTGGTGGAGGTGAAGGGTAGGGGAAGAAGGGTGATAAGGTATAGGGAGAAGTCGGGGGGTGAGGGGAGGTTGAGCAGAGAAGACATGCTAGAGTAAATGGTGGGGTGTGGGGGGGGGCATGGTCCTGCATTGAAAATTTTGATGCAGGATTCTGCATCGAATATAAAAGACATCGGGACTGCAGCAGGTTTTCTTTAAGTTTTTTTAGGTAAACACCTGAGTTTACCTAAAGGGAGACCGAGGAACATGGTGGGAGCATTAGTTTGGCCCAAAAGTGGCCAGAAAAGTTTTTTTTTTTTTACATGGGAATAATATGGGGTCAAATAGTGCTGACAGATTGGGTGCAACACTTTTGCAAATGCGAAAGTGCCTCATCCTTTTCTTTCGCAAATTGTGACAGTAGTGGGGGCAGATTGTGAAAATTGCATTCTGGGTTATCAGATTAAAAATCTTATGCCCCCAGTGTGTTCCTCAGCTCCTGATTATATAAACACAACCATCTGTGTTTACCTAGGAGTCAGATTTTTTGAATTGTGGCCATTTTAAGTCACCACTAACTGAAATAAGATGGCAGCCATGATGTCATTTGCGAAAGCATCCGGTGCTCTCGTGAAAGCACCCCGGTGCTTTTGAGAGGCACATACAGTATATTTTTTTCCATTGACTATAATGGGAAACAGTTTTCTTAATAACCTTTGAACAGATTAATATTTTTTTCACCAAATCTTCAAAAGGCACATCAGTGACCCAGACTACAACTTCCCTGAAGATTTCAGACCAAAAGGACAAATTGTGTGGGCTGTTGCCACAAGCAAAGAAATGCATGTTTTTGGTGCTCTGCAGCTCTGCAACCTCTCATCCGACCGTAGCGCAACTCTTCAGTTCTAGAGACTTATGGTGCCCCACTGCACATGCAAACTTTCAGGCAAATCTGTGGTATGGTGGCAAAGTTATTAAAGTGCAAAATTTTGGGTTTAACATAGACGTGGCTGGACAACTCTAACTATAGCTGCACTACCGTGCATCTATAATATAGATAGATAGATAGATAGATAGATAGATAGATAGATAGATAGACAGACAGACAGACAGATAGATATATCAGTTCAAATAGACATTGGGAAGTGGGCAGATGATGTGGAGGGGAAGGGGTGTGAAAGCAGTATGGAGTGTGGACACTTTCACAGATTAAATTGGGTAATTATTAGAGAGGGCTGGATCAGCTGGGAGGGGGAAGGAACGAAAAAGAAAGATAGATAGATAGATAGATAGATAGATAGATAGATAGATAGATAGATAGATAGATAGATAGATAGATAGACAGCGACAGATCGAGACCGAGCTCACCGTGTCACTTCTGGCACTCAGTCAGGCAGCATGCCTCTATCTGCAGCTGCAGATGTCAAAAAAGTCCTGCTGTTCTCATATTGAGAATTGGGTAAATGTATTCCCTCACTAAGCTGGGCACCCTCGAATTCGGGGTGCCCAGAAAATGAATTTCTGGCCATTTTTTAAAATGAAACACCAGAATCTAGCAAACAGGTGTGTTAGTTTTCTAACAGTACATAGTTTCTTTGTATTTTAATGTTTTTTTACTTTAAAAAAAAGATGTTGGCCATCAAAATAGATATAATTTCTCATGATGGATAAACCCTCACAATCAATGTTTTATAGTTTGTATCAGAGGGTTCATTTAAAATCCTACTGAGCATGCTGAGAAAAAAAAAATCCCGATAACTCTGGAACCATTCAATATTTTTGCACAAAACCTTTGAAAAGTGCTACCCTGGCATAGGCCCATTCTACCCTGAAAGTTTTGTGAAAAAATTCAGCACCATTTAAACAGTACATGGGAGAAAAGAAAAGAAAAGAACTATGTTAAGTATAGTAAGAAAAATCAATGCTCTGTATCTCGGAAACCACACAAGATGCCATCACAAAACTTTTCACATCTTAAGACCCTGGTGGTCAGACTGTGCATGCAGTATTTTGGGCTATTTCATTGAAAGCCACCAAAGTAATTAAGTTGCAAAAGTTGGGGTTTAACATTAAACACCTTACTCAACCTCAAAGGAGAACTGCGCTGAATCTGTAAGTCATTTTTCCCTGTAGATGCTTTTTCATATACCTGATCCATTTCTGATATTGTTCCATCTTTACTGACCTTTTAGCAAACACAGTGAGTGTTTCTGAAGTACACTTCGCTGGTGAGTGCCATTTTAGAACTGCATAATGTAGTTTATGTCCCCTTTGGGACACAGAGTTCCGGAGCAGAATATGGATGCTTGTGAAAACACTATACGTTCTGTAACAAGGACATAATGAACATCATACAGTTCTAAAATGGCATGTACAGTACCTGCAGAGTGTATATCAGAAACACTCACTGTGTTTGCTAAAAGGCTAGTAAAGATGGAACAAAAAACAGAACGTGAACCAGAATTAGAAATGCAGCTTATACTGAAAACACAGGCTTTCAGATTTAAGGCAGTTCTCCTTTAACTATGCTAGTGTTACCACACCAGTATAATATATATAAAACTGTACTACAGGGACAAAGTCCTGCCCCTATGGTTAGGTTTCAGTCTTCCCTTCTATGTTAAACTGAGACTTTGGCACTTTAATAACTTTGCAACCGTTCAAGCTATTCACATGAAATTTAGCATGTGCCATCAAAGACCAAATATCGAAAAAGGAACCACGGAAAATGATTCTTTTCACATTTTTGTATAACTGTTTGTTTGTCACTTTATGACAAGCCAACAGTTTAGAATTTTGAGCTGACATTTTCAGGCTGCAAAGGGCTTGCCCTACAGATGTGCCTTTTGCTGGTATGGTGAAAATATATTACTTTGTTTGAGTTCTGTAGGTTTAAATTTTGCTTCATTTCCCATAAGATAACACTGTAACGGAAGGTGTAGACAGTTATTTCTTTGTCACTGTGCTGTGAACAAATGGTTTTCAATTTGTAATTGCTTACAAGTCAAACTATATTTCATTTTCATTTCATTTATTTTATACTGAAAGGTCTGTGGGCTAAAACCCATTTTCACGGACTTCCAGTTTCAACACATTGAACATAAAAAAAAATCTTAAAATAATAAACACATTTAAAAATGTATAGGCTATATGCTAACTCCTTTTGCTAAGCTGGCTATTGCTAGAAGCATCCTTCTCCCTGCTCTCACATGTGGTGCTCCCACTTTTGCAACAGTGAAGAAAGCTACCCTTCATAAATGGGATGTTACTTGTAATAGTATATGTCGATACACCTCATCATCTCCTCGCCTCAAGCACCACTGTCAACTTTACAGTGACCTGGGATACCTCTCCCCCTCTGCCTTCTGACAACACTCCTTAGGCTTTCTCATCAATTTGGTTATCAGGAATCGAACTCCATCCTCACTTACTGTGAAATTTGTACCCCAAACCTTCTCCTATGGATTGTGTTCGGCTGATAAGTCTCCACTGTATGTACCAAGGTGTCAAACATCCAAAGGCTCTGGAGCCTTCCATCACACTGCCCCTAAGCTCTGGAACTCCTTTCCTCTAGCTCTTTGGCA
Source organism: Neoceratodus forsteri (assembly GCA_016271365.2). Taxonomy (NCBI): domain Eukaryota; kingdom Metazoa; phylum Chordata; order Ceratodontiformes; family Ceratodontidae; genus Neoceratodus; species Neoceratodus forsteri. Next base: position 1,072,450,320 of record CM057455.1, on the reverse strand, counting down.
GGCAAATTCCCATCTCAGCTTTAAGAGGGATTTACGCCAGTATCTAACTTTAGTAAACCCCTGCATTTGTTTTGACCCCATTTAATTCCCCTCTGCCTCATTTCCATAATACTTTCTTCCACCTTTCTCCCCTTTCCTTTTCTTTCAATTCTTCCCATCTCTGCTGCTTAATTTCTGCTTCCCTTGTTATAAATTCCCTAATGACTTATTTGATGCACTTAAAGTCTACCTAGCTTACCTATTGCACCTCCTTGCTAGTTTCTCCTATTCTGTCCTTGTAACACTTGACTACATGCTACTTTGCATTAGGTTTTGTATTTCAACTGAATGCACCTGTTTGCTGAATTCTGCATAATATATGTAATGTAGTAATGTTTTATCTCATATTTACATATGTATGTATTATCTTCACTGACTGTTTGATCTGCCCTTATGTTTTGTTCTGTACTTACACAATGTATTTGTTTTACCAATCTGTTGTACTCTCCTGGGTCATGCCTGAAAATAGTCATTTCATGGCTAGTGCACTTACCCAGTTAACAAAAACTAACTAAATAAATAAATACATTTTGGTCTAGAATTTTCAGGGTTCAAAGGGCTTGTACCACTGATATGCCTTTTGTTGATTTCATGAAAGTAGATTAATTTGGTGTCCGGTGCACAGCTTTCAAATGTTGCTGTCTTTTCTATAGGATAAGATTGTAATATGAAATGGTGCTGGACAGTATGGGATGGGAGCGCAGGGCCCAGAGAGCCCTGCACTCTCACAGGCAAATAAGGATACCACTACTCTATCTGAAAAATTCTGCATGGATGGGAGTGCAGGTCACCCACAGGGATATAAGGATACAATTACAATTTCAATAACATTATGGCTATATGGGAGTGCAGGGCCAGGAGGGCCCTGCACTCCCATAAGCAAATAAGGCTATGATAATACTTTCACAAAATGAAAGGAAATTCTTTGCAAAAATCATTATTAATGCATCATTTAGGGTTCCAGTGAAAAAAACTTGTAAATGTGGTGTAGGGTTCCCAACGCTAACACCCCACCACATCACCACCTTTTATGCACTAAGAGGCATCCAGAGTGTGCCTTGCAGTTGTCAGCCCTAATGCTCACCCCATTCTCCTATATTGTACCCATTTCATCTTATCTACTCATGGAATGGGGTGAGTGTTAGGGCTGACAACCACAAGGCACACTCCAGATGCCTCTTGATGCTTGCAGGGTGGGGTGCTAGGTCTGAGAACCCTAACACCACATTTCCAAACTTTTGCCACTGGAACCCTGACTGATGCATTAACAAAGTTTTTTGTTAATAATATATTGTATACTGTAGTTTTTGCAAAAAAGTTTATTGATGCACCAGTTAGGGTAAGTTAATGCCACAAAAGTAGGGGAATGAGACGTTAGGGTTTCCATCCCTAAATCCCCATCCTCACCCTCCCCCCAGCAGCAAAAGGAAAAAAAAATTGGAATTTTTGGCTCTGGAGTCTTGGTGAATCAGCGGTGGGGTCTGCCTTTGGGTTGTCAACCCTAATGCTTTTCTCCCCCAGCCTGTAGCCTCCAGTCCAAAGCACAAGGTACAGCTCTAAGTCATTGCCTCATAGTGATACAGTCTTCAAAGTTAAAGAAGTATGTCTCCCCACATGTTGGGAACACAATTTGTTGTAGCTTTCTTCATGCCATGCCCTGTGGGACCTGTGGGAAGAAAAGAGATCATGTGTGACATTGTTTGCTCAGGGAACAGGGTGGGCATTAAGGTTGACAGCTTCAAGGAAACCCACACCACTGATTCACCAAGACTCAAGAGTAGGAGTGTGCAACAATAAAATTCCGCTGGTAGAATTTCCATGAAAGTGCAAATTTTGCTTCCGCGAAAGTTCAGAAATCATTTTCATAACTTTCATGGAAATTCCACCTTAAAACCGTAGAATAAATATACAAACTGCAGGGTAATTTATTAAACTGGGGGAAAAAAATCCACAGAACGGATCACTGCCAGTGGTCAGTTCTGAGGCTTTTTTTAAGCACAGTTTAATTCATTAATCCACCCCCCCACTGATCAGGGGTTCCAGTAAATATATAAATAACTCCAATCCCTCCCTTGGACCCTCCTGGTGTCTAGTGGCTCCCCCACCCACCAATCATTGTTCCTAAGTAAAAAAATCCCTGATGGTGCTTACTGGTTCCTCCTCCCAGCATGGGGATCACTGCTCATGGGTCCCAGTAAAGAAGAAACAAAAAACTCCAATCCCTCCCTAGTGCATAGTGGCCTCCCACCCACCCACCGATTATGGCCCCCCAAAACATTTTTATTTCCTTGGTGTCTAATGGACCCCCCTTCCTTTCCTGGATTCCCTTAAGCCACCAAAAACAGCTGGCAGTCCACTGACTCATCCCCCTCTATTCTGAGTATTCCCTGGTGTCTAGTGGACCCCCATCCCCGATCCCTTATAAATAAACATAATCCCAATTCCCTGGTGTCTAGTGGACCCTCCACCCTGAGACTTCATAGGCCACCACCCTGTTCCCCCCCGCCCCAGAGTAGCTCACTGGCACAGCCCTTCTCTTTTCTCCACTTCCAGTGGCCCACTGAACTGTCAGTGAATGACCTCGTGGTTGTACAAGTACACGCTCATTCACTGACAGATCATTAAACTGTGGATAGAATAAATTCTGCAGTTTATATGCATTTTTCCACAATTCGCAAAAAAAGGTTCACAGAACCTGGCAAAAATCCACAGAAAATCCCAGTTTTGCCAATGGTGAAAGTTCCAAAATTTCCTCAAAATTTCTGAAGTTTTTCTGAAGTTCTGTGAAAGCGGAATTTGCAACTTTCTCCCACCCCTGCTCAGGAGTCCCAAAACCCTAATGTTTTTTCCTTTTGCTGCTCAGGGGGTGGGGGTTGGGAGTTAGGGTTGGAAATCTTAACACCACATTTCTCTGCTTTTGTGGTGTTTAACTTACTCTAACAGCCCGGGTCACTGGAGGGCCAGCTGGGGGAGAAAGATTGAGCGTCCCAGGGACAGCTCTCCTTCTCTGGGGGGAGGGTGGAGGTCTGGTCCAGCACCTGCTGGCTCCTAGCGGAGGCTGGGAGCATCGCAGGATGCACGACCTAGTACTAACTGGGGGAGGAGTGGATGTCAGCGTATGCCATGACGTCACTACACTGCCCCCAATAGAAAAGCCAGGAAAATTGCTCGCTGGCCCTCCAAGATGATGGCTCTCTGTTCCTGGGGGGCCTCTAATGCCTTCCCAGTGCCTCCTGTTCCCCAGCAGCATCTCCAGGCCCTAGACAAAGTACATGCTGGGGCTGTCCCTCCCCCCGGTTATTTCCACCTCGGAGGAGGGGGACCCGCCCGGTGAAGGGATACACCGGGATATCCCAGGGGTCAGCTATGATCTGGGGACAAGAGAAGGGCCGGACAAGGTCAGAAGAGGCCGGGGGAACTTGGCGGAGCCTGAAGGAATGGAAGACCAGTGAGCACGGGGCCGAAAAACAGATAATACAAAAAAAAAAAAAACCTACTCTAACTGGTGCATCAGCAAAGTTTTTTTTATAAAGAGTTTCCTTTCTTTTTGAAATAGTAGAATTGAATCCTCATTCATGCAGATGCCCTGCAGATGAACAAATGCAGATGCCCTGCACCAAGGGAACACTACATCCACCTACAGAAGTGCAAAGCTCTTGCAGGCCCTGCACTTCCATGCAACAACAGATGTGAAGAACTCCTGGGGAAGTCTGGTGAACTGCATAGTACTGGGCCCTGAGGTCCTTGGGCTTCTAAGTGGCCACATACACAGATACACAGGGCAAAGAGTGCATCTGTCAGCAAATGCACAGGGTCCTCTGCCACCCATGGGTGGAGAGGTGAAGGGCCCTAAGCCAAGAGGACAGTTGTCTTCACTATATGGTACCCGCTGCCCATGCGACCAACCCTGTACCTTTCATTCCCTGGCTGAGGGGTGTCGCATAACAGCACCAATCTCCCCACCCTTACCCCATCCAGCTGAGTCACAGAGCTCACCATTAATCTCAGCTCACTGGCATGGGATCACAAAGAATACACACGTGGGTCAAGACTGGCAATACAAACAAAGTTTGTTAACAATTATATATTTTTTTATTTTGACTTTATGATTCATCTTATAAACATGATATGTACCATTTACAGAATATTGGAAGAAATTTCATTTTGCACCAGAAGTGCAAACACACATCTCATCCAGGATATAAAAAAAATTACACATGTCACATTTATGAGATGGTGTGGAAAAATGGCTATGTTGAAAGTTTGGAGTCAAAATATTGAAAATTAGTGAAGTTATGAGTGAACGCTGAAATACTGCAACATTCTTTCATAACCTGGGCTGCATTTTACTCTATTTGTACACCAAATTTTCAGCATAGCTTTCTTATTTCCCCACCTCATGCACCTGGTAGGTGAACATTTTGAAATCCCTGCTAAAACATCATTCTGCTCAACAGATGCTACAGTTCCTTTTGGCCGTGATCTGAAAAATGATAGCTGTCACATTTGTAATGGGGTATAAAAAATGACTGTGTTGAAAATTTGGGGTCAAAATATTTAAAATTACGAAGTTATGAGCAAGTGTAGAAAAATTTCATATCAAGTAAGATAATCTCACTTATTTGCTATGTTTTGATTCCACATTTTCAACATAGTTTTTCATGACCTCATTTTAAGAACAATGATAATGAAATTTCAAATCCACCCAAAAGATGATTTTGACAAGCAACCACGCCATTGCCTTTTGGGCCTGATTTACATAATTCCACTGTCATTGGTCAAGAGGTGGGGTACCAAAAAGGTCATGTTGGAAATGTGGGGTTAAAATATACAAAAATGAAAAAGTTATGCAACAAAGTTAAAAACCCCACTGAAATACATTGAACCATACTTACCTTTGTTTCTTCTATTAAGTCGGTGGTTCAAGCAGCAAGACGTGTCTTCAATCTGAGAGTTGTTCTTCCCTGTGGGACATGTTCAGGTGAGTGAGGGTATGTGGGGTGTGGGGTGGTGGGTGCTGAATGGGAGGTTGGGGTGGGGGGGATTGATGAGAGACCATTTTTTTTTTGCAGGTTAAAAAAACAAGCAAAAGGAAACATCAGGGGACAGTTTCCTTTCTTTTTTTTCAGCTCAGCAGTTGGCAGTACTGGGGGTGGATGACCTGGAGGGGAGGGGAATCCACAGAAGTGGTACTTGGGGGGGCATCCTAGTCCACTTAAATAAAAAAAAGGGAAGGGTGAGCCACCTGGAAGGGGGGGCAAGCAGTACCGGGGGCACCCCAGTCAACTTAATAAAAGATAGACAGATTGATAGATAGACAGACAGACAGACAGACTGAGACAAAGACAGACAGAACAAGGGATTGGTGGCTCACTGTTGTCACTGAAGCCTGCAGTACAACTTGCTGCTGCAGAACTCAAGAAAGTCCTGCTGTTCTCATACAGAGAATGAAGGTCAGTGGTTCCTCTCTCTAAGCTGGATACCTTGGATTTTAGGGTGCCCAGAAAAGGTGTTTGTAGCAACTGTTTTAAAAAAAACAAACATCAGAATGTAGATAAATGGCCCCGTTTAGCTAGGTTCTCGTATTTCTTTTTTAAAAATAGATCAGTTTTATGTATTTTCAATGTCTGAGAGTTTAAAATGGTGACCGTCACAACTGGTAATAGTTTCAGCACAACATGTAAAATCATGAAAATAAGCAGTTGTGAAAGTTTTTTTATAACAAGTCGAACTTGAATGTTAACTCAAAAATAGTTAGAACTCTAAGACAGTATAATATTTTTTCAGCAAGCCTTCAAAAGGCACACTCTAGGCACAGGCTCCTTCAAGCCTGAATGTTTCATGGAAAAATACCACACTGTCTAGGCTGTAGATGAAAACAAAAAACATGTAATGTTAAGTATTGTTTTTGTTTGTTTGTTTGTTTTGTGGTGCTCTGTATCTCAAAAACTGTACAATGTGCCATCATGAAACTTATCACATCTTGAGACTCTGACAGCCTAACCACGCATGCCAAATTTTGGGCTACTTCATCATCAAATGACACCAAAGTTATTAAGGTGCAAAAATTGGAGTTCAACATTGAACAGTCAACTGAATCCTAACTATAGGGGTGCTACCACACCACTATATTATATACAGTGTGTGATTGTGTGTGTGTGTATATATATATATATATATATATATATATATATATATATATATATATATATATATATGTGTGTATATATATATATATATATATATATATACTATATTATAGGGGCACAGTCATACCCCTACAATTAGGGTTAAGCTGGGGTTTCTATGTTAAACTCAAATTGTTACTCTTTAATAACTTCACAGCCATTCCATGGATTAGCATAAAATTACACATGCAACGTCTTGTGGGGTAGATCTCCAGAAGTGCTAAATTTCATTATGGTCGGATGTGCAGATTGTATGATCTGGATAGTGGAAAATGTGACTTTTTTGGGGTGACTTTTTTTTTGCCTTTTTAGTGCTTTTTTGGTGACACCTGTAGCACCAACATGGTTTGGAATTTTGGTCTGAAATTTTCAGGGTAGAAAGACGGGTATCCGTTCAAGTCTGTGTCGGAATAATAGTGTGATACAAATGAATACAATCAAAATAGGTGGGTGAAAACAGCAGCATCCGCATTACACCATGGGGATATTATAGTGCAGGACACCTCACATCCCCCGCCAACTTTCTCCCTCCCATGGTTGATAATACTAAATCGGCTGCCCCATGACTTTCTCCTTCTCGGAGCTGGTAATAGTAAACCAGTCCCCCCAACTCCCCCGACTTTCTCCCTCTCGGAGTCCATAATAGTAAATCTGTCCCCCAGACTTTCTCCCGTGGTCATTCTTTTTCTCTGTATTTCCCATGTATGGCTATCCCTCACAGCAATTTCCATGCATAATTATTGACCACACTGTTTTTCTTTAGCTATTTTGACATAGACCCGAAAAGGGTTAGCCCACAGATGTGACTTTTGCTGGTTTGGTATAAAAATAATCCCTTCCAAAGTTATTTCATTTTAAAATTTCAGTTCTGAGCATACTCAGTAACACTTCAAGATAGCTGTATGAAACAATAAACGAATGTTTTTCCGAAGGAAAAAATTCTTTTTAATTTGGCCGCCATTTTGTTTTCCATTTTCCCCTACAAATTCAAAATTCAAATGCCACAAAAATGACATTCTGGACAATGACTAACACATGTATCTTGCTTATTCAGATCCTGGTAGCTGGATTCTGCACTTAACTGCTAGAGAAATTCCATTGAAATGATGTTTTTTTAAGATTATAAATCTTTTTCGTGACTCGTGATAAGAAAATAGATTCACAAAAAAAGATCCTTTTTTGGGAGGGAGAAATCCTTTTTCATTTCCCACAATCTTTTCCCTGGTGTCTAGTGCTACCCACCAAACTTTGATCACCTCCATGTAAAACTTTTATACTTCCCTCATGTGTGGTGCCCGCCCCCAGTCGATATCCTCATAATATAGTACAACCTTGATTATCTGAACTGCCTGGGAGATATCAGATTAGTTCAGATGATCAGGAGTTCAGAAGATCGGGGTTACATAGAATTAAATGGCACTCTAACTTTTAAAGCTTCCTCCTACCCTCTCCTATGCTCTTAGTAGCAGAAACTGTCAGCACTCAGCCCACCCCTCCACAAATCTAGTGTCACTCGGGTCCTCCTCACAATAAAATAAACACTGGAAACTGCAAATAAGTTTCCAATGTAATTTATTTTGAACAGCAGGAAGGAGCAATAATGAAAAGACTCCCTTCTGACCACTCAGGTCAGGAGGGAGTCTTTTTGTTGTTGGTCCTTCCTCCTGTTCAAAATAAATTACATTGGAGACTTATTTGCAGTTCACAGTGTTTACTTTATTGTGAGGAGGACCCGAGTGACACTGCTTTTGAAAATTACTTTCAGCTTTTAACGAGCTGGCTGCTCGTTGCAGTGAGCACCGATTCACCTTTGCTCATTGCAGCATTTTTCTTTGGACTTCCACAAATCTCCCAGACTGTTATCAACTATGATCTCCAAGCTACAGGGTATCATTCAAGTTAAACTGCATGTAAGAAAAAGCAATCTCTGAGCCCTCTCAGGCCTGGTCCGGTGGCACTGAGGGTTGAGGCACTGGACGCCACACCTCATGCCATGCCAGTGACCCAGGGTCAGAAACAACTTTGGGTGCTGGGGGTCAGCTGGGAGGGAGGAGGATTGAGTGTACCAGTGACTGCTCTCCTCCTCTGGGGAGGATGGGAAGGGAGGACCGCAGATGTGCTGGGTCCTGGCAGTGGCTGGAAACTGGTGCATGTCACTGTCAGCTGTGTGGATTGACGTGGGCTGACACCAGACATGCTGCACATGGACGCATGCATGGAACATCCTTGGCATCATTGCATGCCCACACGGTTGGGAGGAGGAGGAACCAAGCACAAGAAAAATCCTCCCCACGTATGTGAAGGTGGCCCACTGGCGTTGCTGCAGACAGACCCAAGTCAGCTCTCCTGGTGTTCACCTGGCCTTCTGTGTTGAGTGGGGTAAGTCCTCACCGTGATGTGGCTGGGAGGGGTAGGGCATAGGGGTTGAGCTGTGGCTGTGGCTGGGGCGGGGTCAAAGTGACAACCAGATGGGGGGAACTATAGGTACAACCCCCTCAGCCAAAGAGAAATAAATAATATAAGAAAAAAAAATCTGAGCCCCCTCCTACCCTCATTACAACAGAAACAGTCATCGCTCAGCCCTGCCCTCTTTGGCAGAATAGCGCCATGTTCCTATTTCTGTTGTTTTTATAGTTAATATTCCCTTTGTTGTATGCTGTTGCTCAAGCCTGTTTTTTTTTTCTGTAAACTTCTGTTGGCATGGAATATTTCTTGAGTCTATTCTGCAAGTTTTAACTGGTTCTTTGTTTTCAGAAAACTGAGCTAGGGTGAGGCAGTTTCAGTTAATAGGAGAGTAATTAGAAGTGAAAAAGCTGAACCATTTAAGTTTGAATAGTTCTGTAGGAAAAGAAACAAGACACAATGGCCTTGGGTCAGCTACCTCAGCAGGGGGTGGTGCCATAGTGTCTCAAAACACAAGGTAGCAGTAAAAACTGGTTTCTTTTTGACCTAACCAGAGGGGGAAGCACCCTCCATCAATAGACATTTTAAATCTAAACATAACGAGCCAGTTGAATCTTGCAGCCATGTGACAAAGACCAACCAATCACAGCAGGACAATCCAGAAGCAGCACTTGTGATCTTGCCTTTGAAAAGTCTGAAAAAGGCTTGCTAAATTCAGTTCTGTTTGGGATTAGAAACTGATCAAATGGGAAGCTCATTTAGAATTCCACCACAAGATGGATAACCAGGACAATTTTACTGGACTCTAACTATAACAGCTGCAACTAGAACAAGGTAGAAACTATATGTTAGATTTAGGAAAGTTAAGTGTAAGTTTTTTTTTGTATATTAGCCAACTTTTATTTCTTATATCGTGTGCCCAATCTTTGAATGCTATTTATATGTTAAATTATATTATCAAAGAGATATTGGTAAAGCCTTTGGCATAGTTTTACAATACCTCTGAAATTATCTGCTGTGTGCATGTAAGCTTGGGAGTGTTTTGTTCGAACAATACCATGCCTGGCCTAATCACTTAAAGGCCAAACACTACCAGGATGGAAAATGAGAAAGGACTGTGTGAGAGTAGGGGGAGATATGTGATGTCTCACAGAGTGGTCTGTGGGGTATGAACCAGTCCCTGTATGTCCTCAGGAGAAGACACATATAGGGTTTATAAGGCACCCTGAAGGACTGTAACTGCCTGTGTTTTTTTCTCCCCACTGCATAGGAGCCAACAAGGGTTCTCCTCCAAGAACACAGACTCAAGGCTGTATTTTCACAGCTCACACAGAGAGAGGGAGCCCCAGGACCTCTTGGTGGATGCTCAGTTGTAAATCCAGTAAATGCCATGGAAGGATGGGAGGTTCCTGACCCACATCATACAGGCTGCACTTAGGGGAGTTCACTGTAAGTCTAGTGAATCATGCCCCACAGGAGTGGGCCTGTGACACCCACCAATGGGTTGAACTGCAAATCTGCAAAACAGCATGTAGTAAATACTTGTTCATTTAAATTATAACCATTATATTTCATTTTATAGCAAGATCCAAGAAAGATTTAAAAAGTTAAATACTTGCCAAAACCGGAAGCAGGATGTATGACCAAAAAATTAGACCATGGCACTGAGAACAATTGTTTTGTAAGTGTAAAAGTTAAGATTAAAACTAAGCCAAATATCTGCCTGTGTTTTATTACTCTGAACACATCTTTAATAGTGTCAGTTATTGAGCTAGAAGCACTATATTTCCATGGTGTCTAGTGCCCCCCACCATCCGATCGCCATTCCCATAATAAATTCATCATATTTTCCTGGTGTCTAGTACACCCCCACCATCCGATCGCCGTCCCCATAATAGGTTAATCATATATTCCTGGTGTCTAGTGGCCCACCCCCGATCACAATTCCTGTACTGATATACCCTGCAGTAAAGAAAATGGTCCCTCAATGTTCTTTTTCTAACCTGTAAGAAAAAGTTCCCTCTCCAATCCAATCCCCCCTGGCCCGACCTCCCACTCAGCATCCACCACCCCACACCCCACACACGCCCTCACTCACCCTCACAGGTCCCAGGATGAAGATCCACTCTCTAATCTTAGACATGTCTTACTGCTGGATACACTAACTGCTATATGAGAAACTGAAGTAAGTATAGTTCAATTTATTTAAAAGGGCTTTTCAACTTTTATGTATAACGTTGCCATTTTTGAAAACTCTTACACCAAATTTGGAACATTGCTTTTGGGACCTTACCTCAGGAACAATGTTGGTGGAATTATGCAACTCCAGCCTGAACAGCAATAGAAACATATAAACTTAGAATGTGTTGGCAGATGGGATCCGTGTGGACCATCTAGTCTGCCAATGTGTACTAACCCCTCCCCCAATCAGGCTGCTGTGTTCAGCTCTCCACACTGTCTGTCCCATACCAGTTTGAATTCTCTGACAGTTTTTGACCCCACCACCTGTGGGGGGAGGTCATTCCAAGGCTTCACCATCCTTGCTGTAAAGAAGAACTTTCTTGTGTTGCTCCTGAACCTGCACCCCCAGGTGCATATCATGCCCCCTGGTCAGGGTACAGTTGTTTACCTGAAGGAGAACCTGTTCCTGAACCTCGTTGATACCCTTCAGGTACTTAAACATCTCTATCATGTCCCCCTATCCCTTCTTTGTTCCAAGGAATACATGTTGAGCTGTTTTAGCCTTGCATCATGTGGCTCATGATGCAGCCCTTGCACTATTTTTGTTGCCCTTCATTGTATAGTCTCTAGTCTGTCTTTCTTAAGGTGAGGCCACCAGAACTAGACACAGTACTCCAGGTGAGGCCTCACCAGGGACCTATACAGTGGTATAATCACCTCCCTCCTTCTACTGGTAATGCCCCTTCCAACGCTCCCCAAGATGCCGCTGGCCTTTTGTGCCACCTTTTCACATTGTTTGCCAACCTTCAGATCTTCTCCTATGATCACTCCAAGATCACGCTTGTGTTTTGTTACCACCAGCTCCACCCCATTTAGAAAGTAATTCCTCCCTGGGTTGCACCTTCCTAGGTGCATAACCTTGCATTTTCTGGTGTTGAACTTCAACTGCCAATTTCCTGACCATTCTTCCAATTTCCTAAGGTCTGACTCCATCCTTTGAGTCCCTTCAGCTGAGTCCACCCTATTACAGAGCTCTGTGTCATTTGCAAACAGGCATATTTTCCCATTTAGGTCAACAGCTATGTTTCTGATGAATACATTGAAAAGTATTGGTCCAAGCACTGAACCCTGTGGAACACCACTTGTGACTCTACCCTCCTCTGATAGTGTTCAATTTACCAATACCCTCTGAGTTTGCCCCTTGAGCCAGTTCTGGATCCAGCTTATACTTTTTGGCCCATTGCTTGTGTGCTCCAGTTTGTTTATTAGCCTTTTGTGTGGGATAGGACATCTCCACTTTCCAGTGATTTGTTAAAGAGTTCCACCAGTGGGGCTGCTAGTTCCTCCCCAAGCTCCCGCAGTATCCTTGGATGTATTTCTTCTGGCCCCATTGCTTTGTTGACCTTTAGTTTCTTGAGTTCCTCCAGGACTCTTGCTTCTGTGAAAGGATTTGTGCAATTTCACAGCTGTTTGGTGAAATCTCCTTTTGGGTGGTATTTGAACATTTTCACCCCCCTGTTGATGAGGTGGTGTCATAAGAAAGCTATAATAATAGTTAACTTTATTTTTAAGCGCCTTTCAAATATCAAGGCACTTTGCAATAATAAAACATAATTCTATAAAGCAATGATTACAATAATATATAGCACAACAGTACAGATACCAATGAGTCACTTGTAAGCCTGATGCCACAAAAAAGTTTTTAGCGCCTGTTTAAAACCCCCCATAGTCACGCAATTCCGGAGCTAATAGGGTAGAGAATTCCAAAGGGTAGGGGCCACAGACATAAATGCACGGGCCCCAGAAGATTTCAAAGCCACCCTCAGAACCTCCAGGAACCCCCTCATCAGCTGAACAGAGCTGTTGCACAGGGCTGTAGGGAATCAGAAGCTTTTTTAAGTAGTCAGGACCTATGGAGTCAAAATATGTAACAATGGCAAAGTTATGTACATACATTGACATTTTCCTATGCTCACTTGTAGCTTCAGTAATTAAACATATTTTGAGCCCTAATTTTCAATATAGCAACTTTTTACACCACCTCATGAATGTGACAGCTGTCATTTTTAAAATCCTGCCCAAACTGCGTTTTCACAACCGTGATGCGGAATGACATTCCAGTGGTGCAGAATAACATTTTGGAGTGGAGTTGAAAATTTTCAGTACCGGGTTAATGAGGTGAGGTATTAAGAAGGCTATGTTGATAGTTTGGGTGCTGTTCTGCTACAAATGCAAGCACAGGATCCAGAGTGCCCTGCGCTTCCACAGTAACATATATGTCTGCATCTATGGAGGGCAAATGAGTATCTGTATCTATGGAGGGATGGGAGAGAATATGATTATACCATCTCAAAAAGTAAGAAAATTCTTTGCAGAAAATGTCATTAATGTACTAGTTTGGGTTAAAGTGACAAAAGTAGGGAAACTGAAACACATCTCCTTCCATAACTTCAATTACTCTGATACCTTCGCACTACTCGAGGACACTAGAGCAATTGATAGGAAAGCCCTATACTCCTTTACAAATGTAACAGCGGCCATAGGCTTCTTTTTACCAAGGCCCTCCTTCACCTACAATACCACTACTTCCCTCTCACTACCAGGAGAGTGAGGAGTGACTGCACTTGCTGGGTAACAAAAGAGCTGCTATCCTTGATGAAGAGTAGGGACAGATTAGGGGATGATTACAAACAGTCCCCCTCCCCTGTTCTCTAAAATGACTTCAGGTGACTAAGAAACCTGTGCAAACATACTGCCAGGGTACTGAAACACAATTTCCTCTGTAATCAGCAGAGGGAGAGCCTCAAGGATCCACTTCACTTCTGGAACACTATTAATTCCCTTCTAAACCCACAATCCCATAACTCCACAATTTATCTTAAATCACCCACTGGTGCATTGACTGACTCAATCGAAGTCACCCATGCATTTAATTTAAAGTTTACTGATCTAGAGACCCACATAAGCAAATCCCCCCCAGCCTCCTGCTGACCCTAATCCTGGTCCCCTTGATTGGCCTTCCACCCCCTCCACCTCTAGTATTCTCCCATTCCTCCCTTTTACTTTAGGGCCATCACAGCAAAGGACACTGCCAAACTCCTTAAAACTCTCCCTAACTGTGGCATCCCTGGCATTGATGGTATTTTTTCTTCACTACTTAAGCTCATTGCCCCTGTCCTCTCCAAGCCACTTTCCTTCATCTTTAGTTTGGCTCTGATCACATCTACTATGCCAGATTCCTGGAAACTAGCCAAAGTCATTCCCATTTTTAAAGCTGGGGACCCTCTATCATCTGACAACAACTGTCCAATATCTCTGCTCCCCATCTGAGTAAACTACTAGAAAAGATCATCCACCGTCAACTGTCCAATCATGTAACAAAATACAACCCGCTGTGTGACTACCAACGTGGCTTTCACAAGTTCCATAGCACCACATCTGTTTTGGCCCAGTTTACTAATTATGGCTTTAGGAACATGGACCTGGGCAAAGCTACATGGGCTGTGTTTCTGGACCTGACCAAGGCCTTTAACCTAGTCAACCACTCCCTCCTTCATACCACTCTGTTGCAACTTGGCTGCTCCCCAGGGACCTTGCAGTGGTTCAGAAGCTATCTGTCCTGCCAGTCTCAGTCTGTAAGCATTGGAACTGCCTCCTCCCCTGAGTTGCCTGTCAATACAGGCATTTCCCAGGAATCCATCCTGGGACCACTTTTATTCTCCTTATTCATTAACTCCCTCCCCTCTGACTGCCTCACTTGTGAAGCCCTGCTCTATTTGGATGATCTCATCCTTTTCTTCAGCAATAAGGCACTATCTAACATATCATCCACCCAGTCCCAGAACTATAGGCTGTCCCATAACTGGTTCTTGTCACACAGTCTTCTGGTCATTGTAAAAAAAACTAAAGCACTACTCTTCGGGTTCAAACCATACTTGGCCAGTATCTCCAAAGCCAACTCCTCTCTCTCTTGGTGCACACACTGGATGGGATCCTGCTGGAAAACATCCCTCACTTCAAGTACTTGGGTGTTACACTTGACCCCCCTTCACTGAACATGTTAACTCCAGTGCTTGTCGGGTTAACCAAAAGCTTGGTGTTGTCTATCAGCAAAACAATTCTTAACTAGGGAGGCACGTCTAGCAATTGCCCAAGGCACCCTGCTTCCAATCCAATCCTTGATTACTGTGCTTCCATTTATTCCCATATGTCCTCCACCTTTACGTGTGTCTCACCTCATTATATAACAATGTTTATCATTTCTCTCTCCTAGCCCCATACTCCACTCACCACTGTAACCTGTACAAGTCTCTTGGCTGGCTTCCACTCTCTGGCTGACATGAATATACTCTCGGCTGCCTGGTTGACAACTTCCTTAGGGTTGGAAATGTATCCCCATATATATATCTTCTAAAGACCCATGCCAAAGACCTGTCAGTAGCTGCCCCATCCCTATGGAAGAGCTTCTCAGTTTGTCTCCATTCATCTGATACCCACTGTATTTTCAAGCTACGACTCAAAGACTGGTCACTCTCCGAGGCCAAATACTTATGCCACTGAGGGTTTTCCTTATCCCTGGTTTCCTTTGCCTACTTATCCCCTGCACCTGCCTTTCCTCTGCTATGCTCCTTTACTACCCTGCCACTATTGACTCCCTTTTCCTACTCCTCTGCTTAGTCCAGTTTCATCCACTAGGTGTTTCTCTTCTCCTGACGTATATGTATAGCTATTTGATGCTGCTTCCGCCACTCTGTATTGCTGTCTCCCCACCCTACATTACCTTATCTATCCATGTTTCCTATCTGTTATTTGCACAGCATTCCTTGCTTTTTTGCACAATTATTTATACCCTGTCTACCTAATATTTATTATAATATTTTCTTTTGTTCTCTTGACACAGTTATCTATTCCTGTACTGTACCTGCTACTTTGTATTTAACAGTACTATATCCATTGTGTAATGTCTGTATATTTTGGATTGCCTGTACACTGCTGCACTGTATTGAATTTATGTTGTACCACTTGTATTGTAAATTTTGTTAGCTCCTTTGTGGGTCCAGGTCATGTCTGAAAACAGTCCCCCTGGATCAGTGCACTTACCTGGTAACAAAAGACATACATACATAAATAAAAAAATATAGGGTTTCCAACCCTAACACCCCACGCCCACCCACCAGGAAGCAGCAGGAAAAAATTACAGTTTCACCTCACCTGCATCTTTGCTAATCAGGCATGGGGAGTGTCTTGGGGTTCTCAGCCCTTATGACCCCCCCATTCTTACATACTCTACTCATCTCAGCTTCTCTTATGTTTGAATAGGGTGAGTGTTAAGGCTGAGTACCCCAAGGCACTCCCCATGCCTGATTAATGAAGATGCAGGTGAGGTGAAACTGTAATGGTTTTTCCTGTTGCTACCTGGTGGGTGGGGGTGGGGTGTTTGGATTGGAAATCCTAATGCCATAGTTCCCTACTCTTGTTGCTTTACCCTAAGTAGTGCATAATATGTTCTTTGCAAAGAAACTGCATTATTGCAACATTTATAGTTCAAGCTAAAGAAACAAAAGTAGGGAAATGTGGCTTTAGGATTTCCAACCCTAAAACCCCGCTCCCACCCCTAAAACAAATCAGAGGTGCAGTTTTCCTTGGCATTGTCAACCCTAAAGCTCACTCCATTAGATGTGTATGTTTCTGGTGTATAGAATGGGGTGAGCTTTAGGATTGGCAATGACAAGGGAGACTGTACCCTTGATTTGTTTTATGGGTAGGGGTGGAGTTTTAGGGTTGGAAACCCTAAAGCCACATTTCTCTACTTTTGTCACTTTAGCCTCAACCCTATATGTTGCATTAACATAGTTTTTTTGCAAAGAATTTCCTTATTTTTTTGAGATAGTGTAATTGTATCCTTATTTTCCTGTGGTAGCACAGGGCCCTCTGATCCCTGTTCTCCCATCACTCAATTGATACATATACATATGTTGCTGTGGAAGTGCAGGGCCCACAGGTCCCTCTGGGCCCTGTGCTTCCAGGACAACAGCAAACAAATTTTCAGCATAGCCTTCTTATTACCCCTCCTCATGTACCTGGTAGTGAAAATGTTTAAATCCCCAGTAAAATGAGGTTCTGCACCACCGCAACATCATTCCTTACCATAGGTGTGAAAAGACAGTTTGCCCAGGATTTGAAAAGTGGCAGCTCTCATATTTATGATGTGGTGTAAAAAAAGATTATGGTGAAAATTTGGGGTGAAAATATTTAAAATTACCAAAGTTATGAGCAAGTATAGGAAAATTTCAATGGATGTCAGACTTCTTATGACCCCACTTCAAACAACAGCAGTGGAAATTTTCAAATCCGGGCTGAAAGGTGATTTGCCAAATGACCATGAAATCACCTTTTGGGCCAGATCTGTGGAGTTCCACTATCATTGTTAATGAAGTGGGTCCCTAAAAGGACATGTTGAAAATTTGGTGTTAAGATATGCCAAAATGGCAAAGCTATACACCAAAGCTGAGAACCCCATTAAAAATACATTGAACCACACTTACCTTAATTTTTCATATTGAAGTTGGCAGTTCCAGCTGCAAGACATGTATCCCGTAGCACAGTGTCTCTTCATCCTGTGACTTGTTCAGGTGAGTGAGGGTGTGGAAGGGGTCCGGGGAGGTGCAGGGTAGTGGGTGCTGAGTGGGAGGTTGGGTAGGGGGGATGCAATCGGTGAGGGACCATTTTCTTTTTTACAGGGAAAAAAAAGACATTGAGGGACCATTTTCTTTATTGCAGTCAGGAACAACTATCGGAGGGTGAGGTGGTGCCACTCAAAACCAGAGAAAAATCTCGTAAGTATGGGGATGCTGATCAGAGGGTTGGGGTGCCACTAGACACCAGGGACAACTACAACAATTATGGGGATAGGGACTGTAATGTGAGGGGTACCACTAGACACCAGGGAAAAATGTAAGAATTACAGGGACAGCAATCTGAGGGTGGGGTGCCACTAGACACCAGGGAAATGATTAATAATTACAAGCACTACAAGTGGATGGTGGGGCACCATTAGACATCAGGGAAATACTTCATAGTTACAGGCACAGTGATCAGACCATGGGGGTACCACTGGTTACCAGGGAAAATATAAGAAATCACAGGGATGGCAGTCAGAAGGTGGGGTGCCACTAAACATCAGGGAAAAATATTAAAAATACAAAGACAGCAATTGGAGGGTGGGGGGACCACTAAACACCAGGGGAAAATATTAAAAAGTACTACAGGGACAGCGATCAGAGGGTAAGGGGCCACACTAGACAACAGGGAACAGCTAGAGAAATTACAGGGACGGTGACCAGAGGATGGGAGGGTACCACTAGACACCAGGGAAAATAACAGAATTATGGGGACAGATTGCAAAATCCCTTTTTCATTTGAAGGAATCCTTTTCCATATCAAATGAAGAAAAGGAATGAGGATTCCTTCAAATGGAAAAGAATTTGGAAAAACTAAGTCCCAAAATCCTTTTCTGTGTGAAGGGATCCTTTTTTGTTTGAATGAAAATATTGAATGAAAAGAATACCTTCAAATAAAAAAAAGATTCAGAAAAAAACTAAGTCTGAAAACCTTTTCCATGTGAATGGATCTTTTTTCATTTGAGTGAAAGAGATGATACGGAAAAAGCTGGAAAAAACCTAAGTCCAAAATCTTTTTCCATATCAGGGGATCCTTTTTCATTTGAATCAAAAAGCCCACACAGTAAAAGCAGAAGTGAGTCATAAGAAAGGATTAAAAAAACGTTCAGAGTCAGTTCTCCAGCAGTTAACTGCAAAATCCATCTGACAGAGTCCTGCTCAGCAAGATACATTTTTGGTCACACTGCAGGATGTCATTTCTGTGGGTTTTGTAAATTTTTTTAAAGAAAAACAGAGATGACAGCAAATGAAAAAGGGTTTTACCCACATGAAAAAGGGTTAGCGCCAAACGAAAAAGGATCCTTTTTTATTCGAACCAAATTATTTTTTTCGTTCCAGGAAGCTATCAAAAAGATCATACTCAGAAATGAAAATTTTAAAATTTAATAACTTTGGAATGGATTAATATTTTTTTTCACCAAACCAGCTAAAGGCACATCTCTGGGCAAAGTCCTTTCTACCCGGAAAATGTAAGACCAAAATTCTAAACCAACTGGGCACAAGGCGCTGACAAATAAAACCCAGCTATTTTTTATGTTTTTTTGCTATCCACATCATGGAATCTGCACATCTGACTGGAATTAAACTTGCCATATCATGAGAGCTACCCCACAAGACTGCACATGCAAAATTTAATGCAACTCTATTTATCAACTGTGAAAATATTAAAGTTCACAATTTGAGGTTTAACATAGAAACCCCTGCTTAACCCTAAATCTAGGGGCACTACTGCTCCCCTATAATGATGTTAAACCGAAGTCCCATCTGCCTGGATTGGTGGTAGTTCAGGTGGATGTTAAAGATCCCATGGCACTTCTCGAAAAGAGTAGGGGAATTTCCCCGGTGTCCTGGCCAAATTTCTCTCATTCACTAAAAATATCACCAACAGCTTATTCTGGTTCAAAGTCAGTTGTCATTCATCTGTATCCCCCCAGGTCATGCCTGAAAATAGGCAGGAATTGTCTAGTGCAATAGTTCTTAGACTTTGTCACAGTGAGCCTCCCCAAATCCATGGAAAAGATTTTGAGCCTCCCCTTAAAACTGAAATAATCTTGGGCCTCCCCAAAGAAAAATAACATACTGTACTTTGAGCAGTACACCATGAATATATTGAAACCCCTTTGAGTACTTGGTTCACATTCAGGTCTTTGTCTTATACTGACGTGAAACCTTTGAAAAAGAGCTCCTGTGCTCAAAGGTGTTATCTGAATAACAAATAAAATAAATATTGTTATTCAGCTTATTGTAACCTCCACCCCCCCCCACAGGCCAGCCTACTTGCTCTGCCATTTTCATTCTTGAACCATTGTTACCCCTTGTTGCAGTACCTTCATGGGTCAGACTGCTTTCTCCGTTTCTCTCTATATGAAATAACCTTCCTACATTCTTTTGCTCTCCTTCCTTCCTGCTCCTAAGCAACTTCTCTGGGATTACTTTGCTCCTTCCTGCTAGTGCTCTTAGCACTTCTATGCTCAACCCTTGTATTGGGGCTATTCTGCCATCAGTCTACAAATTGACCAATTACCACCACTCATTACTAGTTTATTGTTCATATTTGTTTGCACTATTGTCCATTGTGTATTTATTGATTGTTTTGCAGTTACCTTTTGAAATGTATTCACTCCATACTCTTCCCGGGGACACCTGAGATGAGCCTTGGCTCATTCACCTTCCCTTGTCATCTATTAGTAAATAAATACACTAAATTCACCTACTATTATCCTCCTTCAGTTTGCTTCATCTCTTCACACAAAATATATAAAATTCAAAATTTAAATACAGTACTTTTTCAGACTTGTTTGAGCCTCCCCTTGAACAGGTTGGGGCCTCCCCAGGGAGGCTGGCCTCACCATTTGAGAACCCCTGGTCTAGTGCACTCACCCAGTCAACAAAAACTATATAAATAAATAATATATAATCTTTGCAGAAAACTATGTTACTGTATCAGGTAGGGATGAGGATGAAGTGACAAAAGTAGGGAAATCTGACGTTAGAGTTTCTAACTCTAAAACCCCTGCCCTACCCCTGAAGCGAATGAAGGGTGGAGTCTTCCTTGGGGTCATGAACCCTAACGCTAATCCCATTCTTTGCACCATGAAATATACACATCCATCTCCATCACA
The DNA here is from genome assembly GCA_016271365.2 of Neoceratodus forsteri. Classification (NCBI taxonomy): domain Eukaryota; kingdom Metazoa; phylum Chordata; order Ceratodontiformes; family Ceratodontidae; genus Neoceratodus; species Neoceratodus forsteri. The sequence goes on along the minus strand of CM057455.1, from coordinate 1,072,429,707 downwards.
TGTTAGCATTTCTGTTACTGCAATGGGGAGAGTGTTAGGGTTGACAAGCCCAAGGAAGACTCCACCCCTCTTTCACTTCAGGGGTGGGGCAGGAGTTTTAGGGTTGAAAACCCTAAAGTCATATTTCCCTACTTTTGCCACTTCATCCTCAACTCTAACTGATGCATTAACATAGTTTGGTGCAAAAAATTTCTTTATTTTTTGAGATAGTGTAATTGTAGCCTTATTTGGCTGTGGGCACACAGGCCCTCTGGGCCCTGTGCTCCCACCCATCTATAGTTTTTGAGATAGAGTAATTGTATCCTTATTTCCCTGTGGAAGTGAAGGGCCCTTTGGGCCCTGCACTCACATCCCTCCATAGATGTGTATAATGTACACAGCTATTGAAGGGCCCTGCACTTACATTTATAGGACAGCAGTGGCCAAATTGCCAGCATAGCCATCGTATTACCCCACCTCATGTAAAGTACCTGGAACAGAACATTTTCAAATCCCCACCAAATCATAATTCAGTGTGCAACTGTAACGCCTTTCCATGCCACAGGTACGAAAACACATTGTCACCAGGATTTGAAAAATGACACCTGTGATATACAGGAGGTGGGTTTATAAGAAGGCTATGTTGAAAATTTGGGGTCAAAATATTTAACATTTCCAAAGTTATGACCTTGCATAGTAAAATTGCAATGAATGTGCATAACTTTGCTATTTTTACATATTTGACCCCAAATTTTCAACATAACCTTCTTAGGACCCCACCTCATGAACAAGTGCAGGAAAAATTTTCAAATCTCACCCAAAAGGTGACTTCGCCAACCAACCCTAAAATCATCTTTTGGGCAGGAGTTGTGAAATGTCAGTTATATTTGGCCCAATGCACTAAAGGGCAGGTTATATGTGCCTGAGGCACTTACCCCACTCATGTACCTATGCAGCCCCAGGAAGGCACAGGGTAAACAGTATGCACTACCTCTAGCAACAGCAGGGCACCTGTCCATGACCATGCCCTCATGGCATGCATGGGCAGGTGGGCAGTTGGGTCAGAGCCGTGGACCCAGGTGGGCATCCAATCGGATGCCCATACCAGATCTCTGAGTGGATCCCTTGTGCCCTTGCAGAGGGCACAGGGAGTAGGGGATCAGCTGCGTATAGCGGCACTGTACACACACCTTTGGGCAGTTGCCTGGACCACTGCCCCAGCCCTCCCCTGCAGCCTAGTGTGCTGGAGAAACACAGCGGACAGTTTCCCATTACCACTGCACCAGGCAGCCATCATTCACGGGGTCATGCTCCAGGTTATACCAAGTCTGGGAAGGTGTACCTGGCACCCCCTCTGCCTGGCAGTACACAGTTTAGTGAATGCCATGTAGTGCAGGCATGCCCCCAACATGGCCCCCATCATGGACATCTGTGAGGGGCTTAGGAGGCAAGGAGAAAAGTGTCTTGTGCTGTGCTTATGCACCCTTGGTGAATGCTGCCAGAGGTCAGCAGGACCCCTGCTGTGTGGCATTCACCCGTGAGGTTGCTTACATGCCTCGTACACATGGCGCATAGGCAACATTTGTGTTAGTGAATCGGGCCCAATGTTCATGAGGTGGGATCCTCAAAAGGCCATGCAATTGCTCAGTTATGCATAAAAGTTGAAATCCCCATTGAAATACATTGAACCACATTTACACTATGTTAGTTTCTCAAATTACAGTTTCCAGTTCCAGTAGCAAGACGTGTCTTCGATTGAAGAGTGGATCTTGAACCTGGGACCTGTTCAAGTTAGTGACAGTGTATGATGGTGGGTGTTGAGCAGGAAGGGGGGTGGGGGGGCTGATTAGCAAGGGAACTTTTTTTTTGCAGGCTTAAAACAACAACAAAATATGATCGGGATGCCGATTGAAGTAAGGGAAGGGGGAGGGACCACTGGACTACCAGGGAATATATCCTCCTTTATGAACAACTGAGCTCTGCACCTCCAGCAACCACTATCATTACACAGGACTTTTCCAAACATGGAGCTCAATTTGAGCACAATCTGTGGATCTCAGGTCACCAAAAGATGAGACAGTTCTTCTAAAGCAGGGAAAGCAATCAGAACTGATATAATGAAGGAGCTTTAATTTTATGAGCAGAGGGCTTATGACATCTTAATCTTTCTTACAGTTTAAAAAGACACCTGCTGGTGGTCATTTCTGTACTGTATTCTTTCACTACACACCTGTGACACTTGAATGAGAAGGCGCTGAAGTTCTTTGGAGGGATCATGAATTCAGATATCAATCCCTATTTTAGCAAAGAGCAATCTTACATCATGCAGAAATGAGCCCTACTGCTGAGAAAAGGTTGCAGCTTTGAAATCTGGAGGTACTGTATGATGATTAGGATATGTTTTTCACTGGGGTTCTGCATTCATTCACCCTGTCTTTGGAGTACACCTTTGGCTTACTGTGCCTTCTCAATAATTCAAACTCTGATAGGGAGGAAAGAAAGGTTTTAGCATGCCCACTGTGCACACTCAGGAGCTTTTTGTTGCCATGACCAATTTGTCTTCATGTTAGAGGTGCAATCCTTAGAGGGGGAGAGAGAGAATGGAAAAGGCTGCTTGACAGTCTTCAAATAAAGTTCAGCTAGCAGGAAATGAGTGTCTGCATATGTTCTTGGCATTTTGGAATACAGTCTTCCAAAAAAACCTTCATAAGTGAAATGCTTGTACTGTACTTTAGGTGCCGCGTATGTACTGATGCTGAAAGAAAAGCTATCGAGGTCTGGTAGTACAGTATAATAAATAATAACTCAACATCTTCAGGGTATACTGGGTCAAAATGTCGCAGGGCATACAGCACAGGCAAAACCCCAAAGTGAAAGCAGCTAAAGGCAAGATAGCTACAGGGATACTATAGTGAACGGTCAAAACAGCTATCCCTGTAGATATATTGCTTTCAGGCAAACAAGTTAAAGTGTATGCTTCATGGTGTGCTGCTGAGCAGCTTGCATGGCTCACAGGGTAGAGTTACAGGCAGGGAGCGTGGTGGAGTGCCGATGTCCTGGGGTTTGATTCCCCGTCCCGGGATATTTAACATATTTTATTTTTTTTTCATCTCCCCGGGACATCTTTTTCCCATTCTCCTCATCAACAGTCCCCTCATGAGATTTCTTCCCATCCCCGAGTTGCCCCCCTCGGAGTTAGCTATAATAAAGTGGGGTGGTATGGGGGCACGGGGAAGGGGTGGAGCATCCTGCAAAACCAAAGTGCATTTTTTTTAATTTGGCAAAGTAGTGCTCCGCTCTTTTGTTGAGGGTTATCTTTGCTGTTGCCATTTTGGCTTCACAGTTTTTGACTGTGGTGTTATTGCCTGCGACATTATGACCCTGTGCCCTTCAGAAGACAGAAATCAGTGGGTAGGGGATGCCACTAGACACCAGGGAACTATGACAGTCTGAACTGTCATGGACCATTACTGTTTGAAGTCTTTACAGTTCAAACAGTAATTTTCAAACTGCAAAGAACTGAAAATGGTTATTTTATGACAATTGATCCTGAGCTAAGCAAGTGATAGGCGATATGATTCTCACCCCAAAAAAGACACAGTTGCCCTCAAAATATGTAAATAATAACACAATAATGGAACTAATTATATATTATTGATTTATTGCTAATTTATTATTCATTTATTGATGTTTTGTTGTTCTTCCTAGTTTTGTTTATACATGTGATAAATAGAATTTTTATGCTGATCTCTGCTCTATGTGAAACAGTATGTTTTATGTTATGTTTATGGATTGTTTTTGAGATTATGTTAAGCACTCTGAGCCTCCAGGTGCGTAATACAAATAAAGTTTCTATCTATCTATCTGTCTGTCTGTCTATCTGTCTGTCTATCTACTGTATCTATCTATCTGACTGAGACCTAAATACAGATCTTTGTCATTCCTTACCAAGTAGCATTTCTTTAGAAATCAATTTTTAAAACAGAAGAAAACCAAAATGGTGGACAGCACAAACAGTATTTCTCTGAGCACAAACAGTAAATCTTTAACAATTAACAGTTCAAACGGTTTTCATTTACCTGCCTGTCTAGTGACTGTCTCAAAAATCATTATAATTCAAAAATAGTGAGATATCTTCTCACCACACTATCCAAAGGCACACCCTTGGCACAGGCCCCAACATCCCTAAAAATGTTAAGAAAACATTTCATTCCATTTGTACAGTAGATGAGAGCAAAAAAAATCCTGTTAACCAAAGAGGAAAAAAGTTGTTTCTGTGTTTTACTACTCCATATCTCAAAAACCATACAAGATGCAGTCACAAAACTTTTCACATCCTGAGACACTGGCAAAATGGCCATCCATGCCAAATTGGGGACTATTATGTCAAAAAATGCCAAAGCTAAGGTACAACATTTTGAATTTAACATAGAAGTGCCAGTATAACCCTACCACACCCCTATAATATATGTATTATACTGGTACAGTAGCATAGGTAGTGTTGAGCAAGAGTTTCTTTGTTAAAACCCTAACTTTGTACTTTAATAGCATTAGCAGCACTTAAGGAAATTGCCCCAAATTTGGTATGCATTCTGTAGGCGACAGGTCTAAATAACTATACCCACTGTAATACATGTTTTATTTTGCTCTCACCTGCACCCAAACAGAACAGAACTTGTTTCCAAAACATTAAGGGTACATGTTGCCTGTGTCAAGGTAGTGCCTGTCAAAGTTTTTGTGAAAACATTTTACATGGTTCAGAGTTATAAAGATTGCATTTTTTTCTGAATATGCTTAGTAGGGTTTTTGGATAAATATCTGATATAACACAAAACGTTTGGGGTTGTGAGAGCTGTTTGCTTTCTCACCACTTACTTCTCACAACACGAAAAACAAATTTTGGGATTGTGGTGGCTGCCATCTAGTTTTTTCCCTCCCACTATAAAAACATTAAATATCTATGAAAATGATTTATTTTAGCAGAAAACAGACACTTGAACTTGACTAAATGGCAACCATTTTATTTGAGTCTGTTTTTTTTTTAAAAGTATGTCCAGAAATACCTTTTCTGGGCACCCCAAAATTCAGGGTTCCCAGCTTAGCGAGAGGTTCCCTTTACCCACATTTCCTGAATGAGAACAGAGGGAGTTTCTTGACATCTGCAGCCACAGATGGAGATGTGCTTCTGGCCTGTGTGCCAGCAGTGAGTCGATGATCTCTCTCTCTCTCTCTCTCTCTCTCTCTCTCACATCTGTCTATCTGTCTGTCTGTCTATCTATCTATCTATCTATCTATCTATCTATCTATCTATCTATCTGTCTATCTATCTATTTTTTATGTGTTTATTTTACAGTTCCCTCTCCCTCCCAGCTCAGTCAGCCCTTCCTTGTGTTTCCTCGACTGTGATAGGAATGAAAAGCAGACCAGGGTGCTCACCCCCAGTACTGCTTACTGAACCCCCCCCCTCCAGGTCACCTCTCCTGCCCTCAGTTCTTTGGGACTTATTCCTTGTTATGTATGCTGGAGCATAAACATTCAGTTAAATGATATAAAAACAGGGATAATGGCTTGTAGCCTAGCTAGCAAGATGCTTCTCTTTCAAGCTGACTTCTGTATAGTATTTTAAACAACTTATTTGCATAATTGTCTGAATTCTCTCCAGCACTATTAAAAGCTGATGTGAAAGAGACCTTGCAGCAAACATCTCTTTAAGATGAACCATAATGGAATGGAGAACAAGCAAGATTTTGTTCTACTTTGTGGTGGGACTTCCAAGTTGGCTAAGATGTAGCCACAGCAACTGATGGATGGACCGCCACTGATCACCCAAACAGCCTCATTGGAAACAATGCAACATGCAGTGAATATACTTCTGCATATGGCTCAAAAGATGGATGAAAAGTGGACTCATTGTGGAAAACTGACTGCTATGGTAGCATGCATGGACAGCATGGAAGTCTTTGTACATGAAGTGGGCTCCATTTCCATCAAATCCTTGACAGCAGTGGTAACACTGATTAAAGAACAGATCCTACTCAAATCCAGTTTTGAGAGTTTGGAAAACACCATCTGATCTGCTAATGTACACATCTAGGGGGTTCTAGATGGAGTGGAAGCAGATGATTTGATACTGTTTTTGTGGAGGTTTTTGGTTGGGCCTTTCTAGGTAAACATCATGCATGAAATGGTCAAGGCCTACTGGATCAGCTCAAGAGGGCTCAGACTGCTGAGGAAGGAACACATGCACTCTTTTTGGTGAATTTGTCTGCAAATGTCAAAGATCAGGTGTTGCTAGCAGCCCTGGAAAATAGATACATTTCCATGGATAATTCATGAATCCTGTTTTGCCCCTGCCCTCTCATATGCCACCAGACATAAGAGCTAGGAATATGATGCATGAAAAGCTAAATGTAAGATTTAAGAATGCATCATATTCTGCTATTACTTGTTCAGCTTCCAGTCACCATGGGCAAGAAAAACTGAGTATAAACCAAACCTAAAGAGGCTGGAAAACTGGTTCAAAACATCGAAGTGGACCGTGAAGTAAACATGGAGTCCAGAAGCTCTTCCAGAGAGGATGGTGAATCAAATTGAGAACTGCTGATTTATTTGCTTTTCTTGCAATGCAGCATAGACAAAGTGGCATCTTTCTTTGTTGGTCTTTCAGAACTTGGTGGCTGGCTAAACTGCAAATATACATTGTTGTTCTGAAATTAAGGTGCACAACATTCTATCCTGGGACTTATTGTATAATTTAGTTTAAAGGGATCTGAATTAAACTCATTGTGGTTTAAATTATAGTACCACATGCAGTCTCAGCTGCTGGATGCTGCTTCAGTAGGGGTGCTCTTTTTTCGATGCAGATGTGTTTATCTACAGTACTTACAACCTTAATTGTTTACAATTCACAAGACATTGTGTGTCAGTAGATCTGAGATTACTTAGAGTGGTGGTTTGTGGGCTGGACTGATGGCAGCCCACAAAATCATTGCACTCTCTCGGTCTCAGCAGCACAGAGGTTGGTTGGGGGTTTGTTTTTCTTTTCATAGGCTACAACTCTCCTGGGGGGGATGGAGGGTATTTCTGTATAACATCAGAAATGTCCATTTGCTATAACTATAAATAGATTTGTACTCCTATTTTTGGGAGCTTTAAAGAACTGAAATGTTTTTGTTTTACTTTATGGAGTGCACATAAACACCTGAATAGGCACAATGATTTTTCTGTATAGAGTGTTTTATTTATTTATTTCAATTCTAGGATTACAATTACCTTTGAGCCCAGGGCTCTTTTACAAAGGTTCCACGTCAAGACATAGGTATCACATGACAATATACAAAATTGTTACACAAATAAGGGTAAACAATATCAAATTAATTTTGAACAGACAGGGAGAGGGTAAAGTGGAAAGGAAGAGGGCAATGGGGGTAGTAGAAAGAAATGGGAAGGGCAAGGGGGAGGTAAGAAAATGAGAAGAGAGGAGAGGTGGGGGGTAGGCAAGGATAAGGAGGGGGGTTGGGTGGACCTGCCAGGAAGGTGGCATTGTCAGGTTGTGTGGCTGCAGCTAGCCACTTACGCAAAATGTACCATGTCAAAAAGTTTATTATTTTCCCTCACACATCTTTCTGTTAAATAATTTTTATTTTAACTTCAAAAGTCAGAATAACAAGTACAACAAACTGAAATACAGTTTTACAAAATAAGTTTGGAATAGCAAGCATACAGGAATACAATAATTAGAGTCACATCATGAAACACTATGAAACATATAAACACAAAGATAAAACTGACTAAGCTCTATTAAATTACAACTATTGTGATCCAAAACATTGCAGTAACAATAAGCTTACGTAAACTGATGAATGAATGTCTTGCTGTTGTGTTTATTAAGGAGAGGGTAACAGATAGAATCAAAAATTTCTAGTTTTTCTAGCACATTACTGATTCTTTCATTATTTGCTACAAGACTCATATAAAAGAGCCATTCCCAAATTAGGGGCTGTAGGAGATTTCCAATTTTGTAACAGCAGATGCATCATTCCTAGTGCAGTGGCCAAGATTAATAATTGCTGAACATCTTGTAACAAAAGGTCAATGTCTCACTTACCTTCAATTAACAGTGTTGTTAAAATCAATGATTGTATTTACCTGTGTATTTTAATGCTGTGCACTATTTATTAAACACATGAATAAAAAAGTTTAAAAGCTATAAAAAATCTGAATAAAATGGTTAACATTTTCATGATTTACGAGTTAAGACCTGTCTCAAGTCTATAAAGTGCAGGCTTGTAAAGCTACACAAACTTTATTAAGTGCCAGTAATGTGACACCAGTCTCATTCATAGCAGGAACTCTCAAGATGTAACTTTTTCTTTAAAACAACAAAGCCTTAATAGCACATGTCATATGTAGGGTCCTGGCATCTTTGTAGTGTATGGAAGTGCCAATATAGCTCTACCCATTAGACTGAAAGTCAGCACTGGGGTGCTCAATCCCCAGTGTCAGATCCAATATAGTGGTAGTAATCTGTAAAAAAGAAAACAGCCTCTTAATGTCTTTTTTTTAATAACCTTGTAAATAAGAAAATGTTCCATAGCTGATCTCCCCCTACAGACCTGACCTACCCCACCCAGATCCCCCACTCAGCACTAACCACCCTACACCCCCACACACACCCTCAGTCATATAAAAGTGTCTCACAGGGTGGATCTACTCTACGATCCAAAAGACATCTTGTTGCTGGAACTGAGAACTGTGATATGAAAAAACAAGATAAGTCCAGTTAATATATGTCAGTGTGTTTTGAACGTTTACTCATAACTTTGTCATTTTTCAATTTTTTTACATCAAATATTCAACATGGCCTTTTTGAGGCTCCCATGACCAAGGTAGGAGAAATATCTCAACTCCTTCCCAAAAGGCGATTTTGTGGTCACTAAGCGAAATACCCTTTTGGGCAGGATTTGAACATTTTCTTCCACTGGATTCATGAGGTGTGGTCATAAGAAGGCTATATTTTTATAATTTAGGGCAAAAATATGGCAAAATGAGTACAGCACGTTATGAATAAATGTTGAACTATTTCAATGTTTACTCCTAACTTCACTGATTTTCAGTATTTTCATACCAAACTTTGAACATGGCCTTTTTGGGATGCTGCCTCATCAACAATGCAGTTAAACTTTTTCAAATACATGCTGACAGTGGATTTTGCAGTCACTATGCAAAATCATGTTTCAGGTGGGATTTGAAAAATTTTATCTATGGGATTTATGAGGTGGGGTCATAAGAAGCCAATATTGAAAATTCCATGTAAAAATATACTAAAATGACCAAGTTGTGAGTGAATATTGAAATATTGCAGTATTCACTCATGTCTGTGGTCATTTTAAATATTTGTAAACTTTCAACATAGCCATTTTTCACATCACCTCATAAATGTAAAAGGTCACTTGACAAATCCTGGATGAGATGTGTTTTTGCACTTGTGGTGTGAAGTGATATTTCAGCTAATATGTTGTGTGCAGGACTAGCCTTTATCCTGGTGGGTGATGCTTAGCAATCCCATGCTGGTGAGCTGAGTTCAGAGATGAGTTCAGTGAGCCAGCTGGACGGACTGAGGGTGGAGGGATGGGGCTGTCATAAGACACCACCCCCCAGCCTTGGAAAGGAAGCTGAAGAGTTGCTGACATGGGTCTAAGTACCATATAGTGAAGATAACTCTTCTTTTGGCATAGGCCCCTGCACCTCTGCACTGGTGGGTGCCATAAGGTCCTGTACTTTGGATGAGAGATGAACTATTTGCTGTATGCATTTGTATCTGTGGCCAAATGGAGGCACAGGGTCCAGAGGGCACTGCACTTCTGCAGTCCACTAGACAACATCAAGAATTCTTGACACACATTGCTACATTTCCATAGGTGGACAAGGTCTTCCTTGATGCAAAGCCCAGTGGGCCTACATGTCTGTATCTGTTCACCTGAGCCCCAAAGAGACCTGTTTGAATGAGGATACAATTCCACTATCTCAAAAAGAAAGGAAATTCTTTGCAAAAAAAACTGCATTAATGCACCAATTAAGATTCAGCTTAATACCACAAAAGTAGGGAAATGTGGTGTTAGGGTTTCCAACCCAAACTTCCCTCCTCCACCCCCCAAGCAGCAAACTCTCTGGAGTCTTGGTGAATCAGTGGTGGGGTCTTCTTTGGGGTCGTCAACCCTAATGCCCTCTCCCTGAGCAAACAAGGGCAGATGTGATCTCTTTTTTTTCATTCAGGGCCCATGTTTCTGTTGGCAACATGTGGTGAAACACACTTCTCTACCTTTGAAGAGTGTATTACTATGAGGCAGTGGCTGTACCTTGTGCTTTGGACTGAACGCTATGGGTTGGGGGCACGGGGTGGGCATTAGGGTTGACAACCCCAAGGAAAACCTCACCACTAATTTGCCAAGACACCAGAGACCCCAAATCCTACTGTGTTTTCCTTTTGCTGCTTGGAGGTGGGAGGTGGGGGTAGGGATTTGGGTTGGAAACCCAAATGCTACATTTCCCTACATTTGTGACATTTAGTTGAACCCTAACTGGTGCATTAATGCAGTTTTTTTGCAAATAATGAATACATTTACGGAAAAAAAACTGCGTTAGTGCAGAGATTAGAGTTCTAAAAAGTCAAAGGGTACAAAGTAGGGAAATAAAAACAAAACATTAGGGTTTGAAGTCTCAAGAGCCTTAGTGAATCAGTGGTGCCATGTTCCTTGAGGTTGTCAACTATACACACACACACACGCACACCATCCCATAACCTGCTGCCTGAGCACAAGGTATGGATCCAAGCCCATGCCTCATAGTCACATAGTGTTTGGAGCTACAAAATTATGGCTCACCACATATTGCCAACAGAATTAGTCATAACTTTCTTCACACTGGGGCAAGAGATTATGCATAACTATGTTTGCTCAGAGGAGGGGGTGAGCATTAGGGTTGATAACACTAAGGAATACCCAACCACTGATGGCTACAGATGCAGATGCACAAGGAATTATGGGTCCTGCAACATGAGAAGAGTCTAACTGGCTGCAGAAGTGCAGGCATTCTGGGCACTGCATTTCTATACAGCTATAGATGCACATGAGCAGGGCCATCTGGGCCAAGTGCTAAGGTAAGAGTCTTTCTGGCTGCAGATGTGCAGGGCTGTCTGGGACACAAAGCATTGTGAGGCACAAAAATGTGTGCAAACCAAAGATGGAATTTGAGGGTTGCACATTTAAGTGTGACAGGAGAATTTTTCTTGCACAACAAAAATGGAATTCTCGGGTAATTTAAGTATGTAACCCAATAATTAAATTTTTGGTGCACACAAAAATGTGCATCTCAAGAATTTGCGGCTTGTAACAAAAGAATTGGCCATCTCAATAAGCTGAGAGCCAACAAACCTAATGAAGTCCAATAAAGGTATTTATGACATATTTAAAAAAAAAAACACAAACACCAAAATCAAGCTTAATGAGTCCCATTTAGCAAGATTTGTGTGTTTTGTTATAGCTAATTTTTTTATGTATTTTCACTTTTTGCCCAGAACAAAAAACAAGATGGCAGTTGTCACAACCTAAACATTTTTTCTTGTGACACAAAGCATATATAGTCATGACCGAAAAACTCTCACAAAGGAAGAATTTTGGGTCATATCAGAGAGTTATTTCAAAAGCCCTACTGAGCATGCTCAAAAGCCAATTTTTACAACCTTATAACTCTGAAATAGATTACTATTTTCCATGAACCCTTCAAAAGGCACACCCTTGGCACAAACTCCTTGAACCCTGAAAGTTCTGAAACAGAATTTATATTGTCCTAGCTGTAGGTAAGAGCAGAAAAAAAAATGCTGCCAAAAACAATCCTTCTATTTTTAACATTTCCAGATCTCAGACTCTGATTATGCACCTGTCACAAAACTTCCCACATCTCAAGAATTTGTCACTTGGACTACACATGACAAATTACATGCAATTTTGTTAAATGTCACCATAGTTATTAAGGTGCAAAGATTGGGGTTTAACTTTGACACTCTGCTCAACCTTAATATACATGTGCTACCTCACATGTATAATATTCCTAACCATATTTGCTCCACAAGTGAGTACAAAGGGGCCAAAATTATAAGTTTTTAATTTTTCATATCTCAAAATCCAGGTGAGCATTCATCATGAGTCTTCCCAAGTCTGAAGAATTTGGCACTCTGACCTCACATGCAAAATTTCCTGCAATTCTGTTGAACAGCACCAACGTTAAGGAGCAAAAATCGAGGTTTAACACTAAAGCGCTGACTAAACCTAAGCTCAGAAGCCTCTTTTTTTTGCACCCTCTCTTGCACTGAGTCTATGTGATAATGGCAATTGCTGAAAGGCGATCACCGTTAGGGTGAATGTACATCGGTGAAAATCCATTTCACCTATGTAGACTCCCAGCGCATGACAAAATGGCACCAGGGACTCATTAATATTTTGTTTATGCTGGGGTTGTGCACCTCCCAGACCCCCCTTCCAAAGGATTCTCAACTCCAGGGGGTGCATGTCGGGGGGGTGCAAATCTGGGAAAAAATAAATTGTAAGCCAGGCGGGCAACAAAACGAACGTACACCTGGAACCAAACCCGGCACCCTCGCATCCCTAGCCTGCACCCACTCACCACACCATAGGGCCAGCTCGGCAACCAACCACTGCACTACACCTCACAAACCCTCTCTCCCATCACAAGGCGTGCTCGCTCCCCCCACATGTGCATATACATATAGTGGCATATATCTGTATTTTTGCCCCATCCAGTAGCCCTGAGAACAGGTGCCGCTATTGAGTCACCCTTTTTTGTAAGTGATCAATAGCAGTCACCCTTCTCACAGGATACCTCCTGCACCCCTGACCTCCCACTTCCTGACTGCTCAATATTGTTATCTGCCTGCCAGTGTCACCCTTCACTGCTGCTTCCTGCTACCTGTCTCACCAGACTGTCCATGCATTCTCAGAGGGTCCAGTTTATCCCTGCCAGAGGGCCCAGGAGAGGATAGGTATAGCATTCCTGTGGGCTTCTGAGGTGTGCAGGGCTGGGGGGCAGGAACAGTGTGCTTGGGTGACTGTGGCATAGGGGGACTATGTAGCCATCATCTGACAGGCTATGATGGATGCTAGTTTCTGTTTTCTGGGTCCCGCCCCACACCCCAATGGCATGCACTGTGCCCTGTAGGCACAGCCAGCTGATGCGTGGTCAGCCATGTGAGCAAGTTCTACACACCACTAAGCATTGCTGTCTGAACGGTGCTCTGTGACTGCCTCTCCAGGGAGGGGAACGTCAACACGGGCACTCTTATAACAAGCCCTACCAGCCTCTGCTTCTGACATCCTGGGCTTGGGGCTTGAACCTGGGTTGACAGCATGTCAAGCAGATGCTGCATCACTTGCTGCCAGGAAGTTAGCAGAAGCCATATTTTTAAAGCTTTGTAACATGAGAACCAATGAATATTCCTTCTCACAATCTTTGAAAGGCACCTCCTTGTGCAAAACCACATTTACCCTGAAAAAGTCTGAAGAAAATTCCAAATTATTTTTGCTCTAGATGTGAGCAAATGGAGAAAAAAGAGTGCCACTTAGTAATTTATTGTCTTTGCTTAGATTATAGAAGAGTGGAAGATCCCATTTGATGAGTCTCCTATGTAAATTATGCAATGATAAGTTTCATGTCATATGTCATGTCAAGTCAAGCCTCCTATTATCTTGGTAGCTTTCAATTGTATTCTTTCCATTTTGTCCTTTTCTCCTTGATTCAAACTCCCCAGAAATGGGAACAGTAATCTGTAATTGGTCAAATACAGAATTCATATATTGGCAGAAATGTCTCCCTTGATCTATGGTTGAAGTGCCTCCTGATATTATTTAGGAAATAATTTGTCTTACTAAACATCTCATTTACATGCTGCTTTGGTTTTAAATTAGCTTTTACCTTTACACCCATGTCTCCTTCTGCTGTTTCAGTTTTAAGTTTTATACTGCTCATATGGTAGTTGCTTTGTGGGTTGATTTTCCCTAGGTGCACAACTGTGCATTTCTCTTCATTGATCTTCATACCCCAGGCTTCAGCCCAGTTGAAGATTTTAGTCAGATAATTTAGCAAGTTTTGGTGTTCCTCTATAGCGTTCACTATACCACCTAATTTGGTGTCATCTGGACCAATTTGTAATATTTGTTCCCTGGTCTGCAATGAACAGACCAAACATTACCGGTCCTGCTATGTGGAACCCCACTTGTGACTTCTCCCTCCACAGAGTAGAAACTATTTAGTCTGACTCTCTGGGCCTGATTATCAAAAAGGCCTTAGATCATGGCAATTTGTGGCTATCTAGGGTTCTGCCAATCCCTAGGTGGACCAGGGACGCTGCACCTGATTCTATAAAAAATAGTGTCCCTCTGCCAAAATCTCTGGGTTTGCTGCAAGTCTTTAGCTGCCCCAAATATGTGGTGCACCCGTGGACATTGCTACAGGGATCCGGCCCAGCCCCCTCCCACCTGACAAAAAACTGGAGGGACGTAGATGTTGGGGGGGGAGAATAGTCCCTCCAGAATGGGGCCAGTGGCATGGGAGGTGGGAGTGGGGGAATCGGGGAGACAGGTGGTCCTCAACAGGCTCAATGGCACCCATCCTGTACTATATGTACAGTGTAGGTCTAGTACTGTACATACAGCAGTTCAGTTATCAGCCTTGGTGGCCAATCTCTCCCACACATAGTAAAAATGATTCCCTGGTCATTTTGTGCCCCCCATCTCTCCCAGACATCGTAAAATTATCCCCTTGTAGTCTGGCTGACACACTCCAATCCCCAGTCTGCCCCTGACATAATAACAAATAGTCCCTGGTAGTCTAGCAGACCCCACCAATCCCTGATCCCCTATCTCCCCATCCCAAAACCATGCATGTTACATACTTGGTGGTCTAGCCAGTGACCAGCACATCTTTCCTCTCACCACCATGGCTGACTAATGACTGAGCTGTCAATGAGCCCATACTGTATACAGTATGCACTAATTGACAGTGATTGACAGCTCAGAGTAAGCTGTCATTCAATGAGCTTATGCTGTGTACAGTATGGGCTCATTGACAGCTCAGTCGGCAGCCAGCCATAGTGGTGAGAGGAAAGCTGTGCTGGGAGATGGGGGATGCTAGACCATCAGGAAATCATTTTAACATTGTGCGGAGGAAATCGGGGACCGCTAGACCACCAGGTCTGATAATAGAGCTACTGTATTTATTTATTTATTTAGTTTTTGTTGACCAGGAAGGAGGACTAGACAATTTTTTGCCTATTTTCAGCCTCATCGGGGTGGGGGATTCAGATGGATGCCAACTGAAAATGGACCCGATTTTAAGCTGTTAATGGTATTTTTTTAGTGAATGGGGGAAATTTGACAGGACATCAGAAATTCCCCTACTCTGTGTGGGGTGCTGTTGGACCCATGGATTCATTTGAGGGACCCAGTCATTCTGCTGGTGTACCTGCAGGAGAGCAGAGCTCTGCTCCTGCAGGTCCAGCTTTGGAGCCTGAAGTACTGAGGACATTTGACCATTTTGTTGATATGCTTGTGGATCTTGCTGTACCAGATGAATCTTCACCTGCTCAGTCTGCCTCTGCATCATCAGATTTTTTGTCTGTGGATGAACTTTGGTTGAAGTTCCTCCTTGCTGCACATCAGGACCAGGTACTTGCTGTTGTTGATGCCGTTAGCCCTTTTGAGTCTGCCTCTCCTGGGACACAGACTCTGTCACCAGAACAAGGGGCTGTGGAAGCTCTTCCTGCTTTCATTATGGATACGATACCTTCGGACTCTTTGGAGGTGCAGAGTCGGCAACAATTTTCTATAGCACCGGTCCTACCGGTGTTGCACCATGCTCTGTTGGAATTTTCGGTTCCTACAAATCTGGATCGAGCAGTGTCTTCTCCGCCTTTGAACTCGGCGGCCACTTTGCCTGGTGAACTTGTGAGTACTATGCATCCTAGACCATGTGTTTTACCTCCTAATGCGCAGACTGTCACACCTGTTTTGCCTCCTCCTGCTCTGTTGCCTTGTTCTAGCCCACTACCTGTCTCTTTAGAGGCCTCCCTGCAGAGTGCAGGCTGGAAACCAGGTGTTTCGGGGCATTTGATACCTGACCTTGCCCATAGCCTGATACCTGGTTGTGGAGGGCAACAGTCCCCCTTGATAGATATGCCTCCACCTTTGCCTGGTAGCCTGGATTTGGATTTGTGTGCTGAGGATGTTCAGCATCCTGCATTGGATACTACTCTGCTGGCTAAAGTTCCTTCTTTGCCTCCCTCCTCTTCGGGTGATGAAGGCCCTAGCTCTAGGGGACCAGCGTGGGGTGATAGAATGGAGATGGATGTCCCGCTCTCTGATCCTCCTCCAGGCCCTTCTCTTGACCCTGGGAACAAGGCTAAATCAACTTGGGAAGAATTTCGTAGAAGGGATACGATTCTGAACTCCCCCCTTCAACGACGGAATGCGGTCCACCTTCAGTATATTGGGAGTCTTGATGTAGCTCCAGACCGTCTCTATGTGGGAAAGTCACTTTTGAAAGGATCTTTGTTTTTTTTTACAAATGAAATATTTGCATTGATTCATGTATCAGGTTCTTCCTTATATGACGTTAGTTTTCAAAGCCCTAGAGGATTAGATCGATTCTGGACAAAGTACGATACTCTTAAATACACTGAGTTGTGGCTACCATTTCAGGCTATACCACTTACCAGCCTTCTATTAAAACTGTCACAATTTTGTTTAGAAATGAGAATGTAGCAGCTAGTGATATTATGCATTGGTTAGCTAAACGCTGTGATGTCTTGGGGTTGCCACAGCCTATTTTTGACTCTGAACACTTGTGGACTGGTGGTTGGCGTTATAGGGTGCGACTTAGAAATACGAATGTGGGTCCCATACACTTACCTAATAGTTTGTTTTTAGGTAGGGAACGGGGGCATTGCTTCTATGTGGGGCAGCCTTGTACCTGTTTTAAATGTGGCTCCCCTTCCCATCTCAGTGCAGCCTGTGATAGACTATGATGTTCCCTTTGTTTATCTTTTGGCCATGCTAGTGCAGATTGTAATTCTGAACTAAAGTGTAACCTGTGTGAAGAAATAGGTCATGGTTTTAGATCCTGTCCTTAGGCTTCCCATAACAGGGAAGATAGCCTGGATCAGGATGTGATCCTTCTTAATGCCCAGAAAAAGGATATTGCTATGGCAAAGTCCCTTTCTTTGCATGTTAAGGTGGTCACTGGTCCCCCTTTATACCCTGATATTGCGGTGCCTGCTCCCCAGTCAGTGGTCTCAATATCTGAACCTTCCTCTGAGCCTCCTTTACAGGAAGTTCCACAACCGGTTGTACAGGACCCTTCCTCTACACCCCCCCCTCTCCCTCCACCTCTTTCTGTTGTTTCTCCGGTTCCTGCTGAACCTGTGCCTGTCCCTGACAAACCTCTGGATATTATTATTATGCCCCCTCCTGAGCCTACTGGTCAGACAAAGAAACGGGCTCAAAAACAGACTATCGGTAGGGTCAAATTGGCTAAAGCATCTTCTCCTGGTGGCTCTGTTCCCTTAAGTAATAAATTTGAGGTCCTGTCTTGTCACACTCAGTCTTCCAATATGGAAGCTGTTTCTGACACCTTCTCACAACCTATGGTATACTCTGATTCTGAGAATGATAAATCAAAGGATTTGCCTATGGATACTCGACCCTCGTGGTTGGGGGTGAGACCCTGGAGAAGTACTAGAAAGGGAAGGGTTACTTGATGTTGACTTATTTTTATTTCAACCCTTTATCTGATTCTCTTTCATGGCCATGGCATTTCATCTCACTGTAGTCACCATCAATGTGAACAATGCTCATAGGCGCCTGATAACTTTTCAACTTTTGAGTGATTTGGCATGTGATATTTGCCTTATTCAGGATACTCGTCTCAATACCCTTCTTTTGGTTTATGTGGCCAAAAAGCTTTGGCGATGGGGTCCTTCTTTTTTTTCTTTAGGATTAGACACATGTAGTGGTGTTGGGGTGTTGTTTAGGGATGATGGATTTCATGTTACCAAGTTGGTTGAACTGCTTATGGGACGGGCCTTAATATTGGATTTTACTTATTTACATTACACTTAGAGATTAATTGTGATTTATGCACCAGTTACAAAGAAAGGTCGAGTGGATCTCTTTCGTGAGGTGCAGCCATTTTTGTTCACATCACACTTTCTCATATGGGGTGGTGACTTTAATTGTGTAGTGCATAAATCAGATCGGGGGGCCTGGACTGATAGGGATTTCTGTGATACACATTGTCTCAATCACATTATTGTCCAGGGTCATTTACAGGATGTTTATAGGGTTTGTCATCCTACTGGTGGACATACTTTTTTAAGGGCTCCTTATCCACTAGGATGGATTTTCTTTTTGTCTCTGCAGCTTTGAGGGTGATTAAAGCTCAGACCATTCCAGTGGAGATTTCAGACCATAATGTGGTAACTGCCACGTTAGGGGTAGGCCCTCATGCTAAATTGGGGCAGGGATATTGGAAACTAAATTCTTTACGGCTACTCGATTACAGGTGTTTGGCCCAAGTTCATGATGTGTTGAAAGCTTGTCTGTCACTATCTGGACTTTCTGAGGATTTGTTAGATTGGTGGATACTCACTAAATCTGAAATCTCTACTTTGGCTAGGAGAACGTCTAAATATGCTGCAGTGCCTAAATATAAGAGATATTTGTCTTTCCATATGCAGTTGGAAACTTTATATTCAGCTATACACTCACAAGGCTTATCTTTGACAGCACAGGTACAGAATGCAAAAAAAGAAATGGCTGCACTACAGTATACTAGAGCTACTTCCCTGTTACATGAACATAGGGTTTGTTCTGCTAATAAATCTGCTTTGGGGGATGTTTTGGATTGTAGTCATAGGCATTCTACGGATCGCCTTCTGACTGAAGTTGTGGATACTGATGGTACTAGTTACACTGCATTTCTGGATATCTTGAGAGCAGTCTCCTCGCATTTTTCAGACTTATATGCTGCATCTCCAGTGGATAGCGCTGGTGTAGAACAATTCCTTTCCTCTCTTCATATTGCCCCTTGTTCTGATATACTATTATGGGCTTTAGTTGCTTCGATTAGTGTTGATGAGGTTAAAAGGGAAATTTCCCTTTTACAGAATAATACGGCACCTGGTATTAATGGCTTGCCTGCAGAATTTTATAAAACCTGTAGTCCTTCGGTTTGTGATGTGCTCACAGTAGTGTTTAATTGGGTTTTGCAACATCACACTGTCGATTTCCATTTTTGTACTTCAATTCAGATTTTGTTGTATAAGAAAGGTGATAGAACTTTACTTTCCAATTGGAGGCCTTTAAGTCTCCTTAATACAGATTTTAAAATTTTAATGAAAATATTGAATAACCGATTGTTGTCCATAGCTCCACACTTGATTTCCCTACACCAATCCTTTTCAGTACCAGGCAGATCTATCTATAATAATCTCCTTTTGCTTTGGGAACTAATAGAGCTTGGTAAAGTTGATGTTATAAAGGGTTTTCTTATGTCCATGGATCAACAAAGGGCCTTTGATCAGGTCCTGCATAGTTATTTGTTTCAGGTTTTATGAACCTGTGGAGTTCCTGATCACTTTATAACCTGGATTGCTTTGCTTTATAGTCATGCTTATGCTATGCCCTTGGTAAATGGTTATTTGGATTCCTATATCCCTATTCGTCGGGGGATGAGACAAGGCTGCACTCTGAGTCAATTGCTTTATGATTTTAGTTTGGATCCACTTTTACATACAATTGTCCAAGATGTGCAGATTCTTGGTATTGCTTCCCCTCATAGTACCCTTGAGGCCAAAATTTCAGCTTATGCGATGATGTCTGTGTCTTTGTTGCTGATTTGACCTCTGGAGATAAGGTGTTACATCATTTTTCTAATTTTTCAGATGTTGCAGGTCCCTCCCTTAATAAATCTAAGAGTTTTTTTTATCCTCTGCATACTGCCATTCCTGAGGTTACGGAGTTGCACGGCGTCCCTGTTGTACTGGGCCCGGTCCGAATTTTAGGTATTGATTTTGGTAAAGGTGATAATGCGTTACTTAATTGGTCAGCTAAAACTGAGGCAGTTCAATCCAGAATCAGATTATGGAAGTCTTGGCAACAAACTAAACAGAAAAAGGTTATCATTACTAAATCTTTACTTCTCCCTCAATTGTTATACCTTAGTGTGGTATACCCCATTCCTTCTGGTTTGGAAGCCACTCTATTGGGTCTTTTTTTCAAATTATTTGGGGGAGTCACCTAAATCCCATTAAAAGAGATGTATTGTATCTTCCTATTGCACAGGGTGGTTTGAATTGTGTGAATCCGATTACTTTTTACTATAGTATTTTTTTTCATTGGAATTTACTAGACTTTAGTCATCCACACTCTGTATTATGGGTGATTTATGCATATGGTTGGTTACCTAAATTGTCCTCAGAGTGGCCAGGTTTGAGCCAGAAAAATGTACACACTTCTAGTTACCCAATTTATGTCAGACCTGTGATATCGAAACTTAATAGATGGAAGTTACTTCCGGCCCATGTGTATTGCAAATCGCGCAAATATATTTATGATGTCCTACAATCTAAAGCACATTCTATAGTCCCCATTTTTAAGGATGTACCGGATGGTCATGTTGATAACCTCCTTAAAAGTTTGGTAGATAAACAGATTCCACCTAGATTATGGGATGTTTTATGGCTTAGTTGTCATGGGCGACAGTGTTAGGGGGAATTTAAAGCATAAAATAGTTACTGAACATACTTGTCCGAGGGGTATTTACATTAATCAGGAGGAAACAATGTCCCATTGTTTTGTTTCCTGCCCCTTTGTGCAAGAATTCTGGACGACCCTTTCTGCCCATTGGAGCCAGCCTTTCTGGCGGGCTGTTACATATCTGGAAGTTGTGGGAGGATTTTTGCTACATTCTACTTTGTTGGATGCAGGTGTAGTACGGCTGCTGTTCGCTATGTTGAAGTTTCATTTATGGCATGCCAGATGTCACCTTACTCTACAACAGTTATGCCACTTACCACTTGGAGTTCTTCAACATGTTGAACATGATTTGTTGTTACAATGTGATTCTGAACGCAAATGTTTGTCCAAAAATGTATGGCTTATGAGGTGGAAAGAGGTTCCTTTTTTGAAAGACAAAATAGGTTGAATCATTATGCTGTCAGACAATTGAGTATTGCTGATATTCTCTTTGTTATGTTTTTTTTCTTATTTTCCATGAATTGTATTACTGTTTTTCTGATTTATTGTTCTGTTTATTAATAAAAACCTTCCCCTACTCTCCTGTAGGTGGATGGGCTGTCAGACTGCATGATGGCCACTTTGGGAGAGAAGTCAGAGGAGGAGGATGTGTGTTTGGTGGGAGGACAGGCCTCTCCTTCCACTGCACTGCTGACAGAGGCTGTTCAGGCTGAAGGCCTGGAAATAGATACTGATTTGGAGGAAATAGTTAATTAAACTTCTGTGTCTTTGGAGGAGTTGGGACTACACAGTGAGCACTAGATTCAAGATCCAAAAATGGTCATTAATACATCGGATGCTTTATGCACTGAGTCCCAAGTGGAGATCCCTAATCTAAAGTAAAAAAACCTCTTGCAAGATTTGATCCCTCAGCTCACCGATTCTTCAGCTGTTATGTTTGAAAGGCTGGTAGAGAAGTCTGACAGCAGGGAGGATGATGCAGCACAGCAGGCTGGTGAGAAATGTGAGGGTGAGTTAAACCTAATTTCTGGATCGTCTGGCAGGAAAATCATGAGTGAAAGCAATTGCCTAAAGCCATCCTCTTCTAACAAAGAAACTGTGACAAAAGAAGCTAAACACTTGCTTACTGTGCACAGAGTTGGTGTAGTGCACCCATTTGAATCAAAACACCGTCTGGATAAAGATGGTGGGTTTGTGTTTAAGTTACTGATTTCCTGTGAAAAACCGGCTGAGAAAACTAATGTTGTGACATTTCAAAAAGACCGAATGCAGCAGTTGGGGGTTACGGATTTTACTTTCCCTAGAAAAGTGGCTATGGTTCCTGTGGGTGCTCATTTGATAAAGAGTTGTGAAAATCCCCCTTTTGTCTTTAAAACTGATGCAGAGAAACAGTCTAAAGAAAAAGTCTTGATGCTACAAGACTTACAAGATGAAAACTGGTCACCACCTAAGGTTCTCCTAGAGGCGGGTTGGGAGAAGACTGTTACAGGGCCTTGGATGCCTGATCTTCTGTGGGATTCCTCATTCGATCTTCAAAAATTACTGTGGTAGCACAATCAGAGTCTGTGAATGTTTCCCAGTCATTATTGGACAACAATTTAGTAAATACTGTAGTCTTGAATGCAAGAGTGGGTTCCAGTAATGCTATAACTGCCGATTCTGTGCAACTCTCAGCGACTTCTTGTAAACCTGAGGACTTTAATGTAGAAATTAATGGGTCATTATCAGAGAAAAAAAAAACCCTGATGTCAGATTTATTTTCCCATGCTAATAGAGAAGCTGTTCCAAGACGGAATGCAGTATGCATTCGGTACAAAGGGGGCTTAGCTGAAAGGCCAGACAGGCACTACATAGGCAAATGTTTGATAAAAGACTCACTGCACTTTTCCCCATGAGATGTATTTGCATTCATAAATATTTCAGGGGAAGATAATTATGATATTAGTTTTAGAACGGCGCATGCTTTGGAGTTATTTTTGGACCGTTATGGACAAGTTGAGTTTTCCCCCACATGGATTCCCTATTTAGTAATTCCTCTGACAAAACCTTTGATTAAGTATGTAACAGTGATGTTTAGGAATGAGGGAGTTCATGTGGAGGACATAACTTACTGGCTTGCACAAAAATGTGAGGTATTGAGTGAACCAGAACCCATCCTTAACTCTGAACAATTCTGGACAGGGGATTGGAAATATAAAGTTAAATTACGACAATCTGATTCTGGAGTGGAACATATTCCTAATTCTTTTCTGTTAGGGAGAGATAGGGGAGTATGTTTTTACGGAGGTCAGCCTAGGGCTTGTTATAAATGTAGGTCGAAAACCCACCTATCTATTGTATGTGACCAACCTAGGTGTGATAATTGTGGGGAAATTGGGCATGTAACCATGCAGTGTGCAAATCACTCTAGGTGTGACCTATGTGAGGGGTATCACCATGCATTTTGGTAATGCCCCATGGCAGCAAAAAACAAGGCATCTTGCATCAGCCCTGACTTACTGATCCAGAAAGCTCAGGAATCTTCTTTAGAGATGTAAGAGAAACTACCTGACAATACCACCCTCTCCCAGCAACAGATGGCCAAGACTGAGCAGCATCCTTTGGGTAACACCCCCTCCCCCCAAACCTGGATCCTGAGGTTAAGATCTCCAAAATTAATGAAGTTGGATTGATAGTTAAAGGTGAATTAGATAACTGTCAGGTTAATCCTGAGTCCTTTGAGCCAGTATGTTATAGAGATCCAGAGACTTCAGACAAAAAGCCTGATGATAACACTGCCCTGTCTCCTTTACCCCCAAGGAGATTCTCTAGGAATTCTAGAGCAAAATCTTCTCCTTCCACTACCAGCATAGAACCCCCAAATTCTTATGCTGCCTTATTTACTAATTGGGGAGACTCTGAAATGGATATTGGGGACTCTGATTCCCAAAAATCTGTTCAGGAGAACATAGGATTGTCTGCAGAGGAATATAAAGGGAAGAAAAAGAAAAAAAGGAAGAAATAAAGATGGTTTTATACTTCTAATTACAGAATGGTGGTCCATAAATGGGGTTCTTTGAACACTCACAGTTTATTAAATGGTATTAAAAGGCAAGCTTTGTTTCAGACACTTCATGAATTTAACATTTTGGTTTGTTTTTACAAGAAACCTGGATGTTCTCTTTAGAACAAATCTCTTCTTTTAAAAGAGACTGGCCATGGGGACCCTCTTATTGGTCCTTTGGAAGAGATTGCGCAGATGGTGTGGGCATCCTGTTTAGTGATTTTCATTTTTTGCTTTATAAATTGATTGATTTAGTTCCCGGAAGGGTCTTAATTCTGGTTGGGAAATGGAACTCTACAAAATGTAGATTCATCAATATCTATAACCCTCAAACTAAAGCTGATCGAATTAAGTATAAGGAGGCAGTCCAGCCATATTTAGTTACTTCAAATAAAATCTTTTTGGGAGGAGATTTTAATTGTAGCCTGTTGGCAAAAGGGAGAATCAAAGAAAAAAAATTATTGCGATTCACACTCTTTAGAATCAATCATTAAAGTGGCTGGCCTTGTTAATTGTTTTCAATACCTGAAAACTGGGCATAGATTTATCTTCATGAAGGGTAGATTGTATTCTAAAATTGATTATTTATTCATATCTCCACTAGTGCCTACTGGGAGTTTTCAGACTATTTCTGTGGAATATTGTGACCATATGCTTTTAATATATTCTTTTGGAGAATTAACTCCGGTTCCACAAAAAAAAAAAACTAAGATGGATGTTGAGTACCTCTATTCTCCAGAATACTCATGTTACACATTCAGTTGTTACCATTTTAAAAGCTCGATTATCAGTAGCCTTTTTATATCCTGACTTAGGGGTTTGATGGATGGAGACCAAAACAGACTTAAGTAACTGGTTTAAAAAATATGGGACTCACCAGAAGAACTCAGCATTTTTTTATCTAAAATTAAGAAGACATTTACAACAGTTGATTTCAATCACAAACACTTCAAAAAGAGACTATTGAGATCAGATTGAAATTGTTAAAAATGAAATGAAGCATGTACAATATGATCGAACTAAAACTTTGCAGGCAGTGCTTTCAAATCAAACTCAAAAATCAAAAATAGGGGATCCTTATGAAATCTGTAAAAACTTGAAAGAGTCTACAACAATGGATTACTTAGTATTTGAAGATGAACGGGTAGTTAAGGAGATGGATATGTGCTCCATCATAAAGTTTCATTATGAATCCCTTTATCCTACATCTCCAATATTTATGCAGAAAGAGTAATTTCACCTTTTCAATATTGTGGTTTACAAAGTAGGCATATTCAATCATCCCTTATGATTATTAGAGACATCATAAAGCATTTATCATTGGAAGGTAAAACTGGATATTTGATTTCTGTGGATTTTGAAAAAGCATTTGACAGAGTAGGCCATACATACTTATTTCTGGTTTTAAAATATTTTGGAATTCCACAGTTATTTATCAACATAATTAGATCCCTTTATACTTCAGCAAGGGTGTATCCATTTATTAAAGGTAGACAAACAACAGATTTTTGCTTGAAAACAGGGGTACGTCAAGGATGCCCATTAAGTCCACTGTTATACATTTTTTCATTGGAACCCCTAACTCGTACCGTGTCATTATCTTCTAGATGGAAAGGGATTAGAGGTGCCCAATTGCATTCCCAAGTACATATCTAAGCTTATGCAGATGATGTAATGCCTGTTTTTTAATAGGTCTGAACATCTGCAACACTTTCTTGAGAAATTTGACTTATTTTCTATGGTTTCAAATGCTAAACTCAATATGGATTAAACAAAGAGCCTAATCATAGGTGCAGGTTGTCATTCAGTCATTCGTTACAAAAACATTTAAATATCTTCAAACACAATAAGTGTCTTAGGTGTATCTTTTGGTTCACAAAATATTCCTGATGAGAATTGGGATCTAGTGTTAAAAAAGCAGAACTCAAAGTGACTTGTTGGAGACAGTATAAATTTTCAAAATCAAAGTGCATTCAAATTCTCAAACAGTTCATAATTCCCGGCTTACCATATATAGCCATGCTTTTTTCCCCTATCATCCCAGTTTGAGACTTAACTTTATAGTTGTTTTTTCCAGATGTTATGGGGTAACAGGCAAAATCCAGTAAGGAGGTGTTTTACCTATTTAGACACTAAGAATGGAGTTCTGGGTATGATTGACCCTATTGTTTTTTTTCACTCCCCCTTTTTTTCCCAATCACTTAAAAAATGCTTTTATTTCCTGATAGTAGAGAAGACATTTGGATGAGAACAGTGTTATGTCGATATTTTCAAGCCTGGCAGAACTTAGCCTCTAAACTTAATCCACATATTCATGTCCCTATTTATTTTAGACCAGCAGTGCAGAAGTTATTTAAATGGCAGGTAACTAAACAACTTATAGTATCTACCACAGTCAAAGCCTTATACAAAAAATTATGAGCCATATTCACCCTGTAGATCCTAGTTTTAAGAATTGCCCTGAGGCTCAGAATTGCTATATATTGGATCAGTTAAATAATACTAGAATCCTGCCTTTTATGTGGGAAACGCAGTGGTTGATAATGTACGGTAAACTGAATGTGAGGGGAAATGCCAAATATAAAGCAAAAAATGAAAGGAACTGTCCTTACTCTGATTGTGTTAACCAAGAAGAAACAATGGACCATTTTTTCTTGCATTGTTTATTTGTAAAACAGTTGTGGGGATATGCTGCTAAAAAATGGAAGTTTCCTTGGTTAAAAAATTTAGATTATGGAATGTTGGTTCTATGTAAATTTCCTCCTAGTTTAGGAGCATTTAACAAAAGTACTCTAGTAGATTTTGTTGGCTGTTTGCGTTTTTATTTATGGAAGGTTACGTGTCAATGGGTAATCTATCAAAAAAGAGTGTCTAATGATACTGTATGCTAGTTGCTAATGAATTGCAGAAAGTTTATTTTAAAGATGCCCAATTACACAATTCTTCTAAAGTTATGAAATGGTGGAAAGGATTTTCTCATATTATTAAATACAAATAAGACTGTAATTTTGCTGAGGAACCCCTAGAATTGATGAATTGTTCATAACTGTAATTTATATTGTTTTGTTATTACTGGCGTTTTGTATATTGAGTTGTGATTTATGTATATTTATCAATAAAAACTCCCCTACTCTCCACTGGGGGGGCTGCTGTCTACTTCAGGATGGCCACTCAGCAGGAGACGCCAGAAGGAATGTTTGTGTCTGAGACAGAGAAGCTGACCCCTCCTCTGCTCTCGTAGTTCCAGGGGTTGCTTTGCTTGACTCAAGAAATCTAGGAATTTGTGAAATTAACGACATTTCCCACTCTACAGAAGACGTTCACCTTTTCGCTGGGAACTTTTGTGTGGACCCATCTGCTTCTCAGCTGAGTGCTACGTGTCATTCTACATCTAAGCTGCAACTATAGGACTTGGTTCCTGTAGACTCTTGTTGCCTGACTCAGACTGTGTGTTCTACTGATTAACTACTCACCTCTGCTGTAGGGGCTCCTGTCAGTAGTGGTGGCCAAATTGTTATTTCTGTCGATGACACAGTGTCTTCACAGCCGAATGCTGCTTCAGTGGCTCTCCTTCAGGCTGCTTTGTTTTCGTCGACTACCGATACAGTTGGCAGCAGAATCACTATGACTAGCGAGTGCCTAAAGCCATTTGCTTCTGCTCCTTTCTCCTTCGAATTATGACCTAAACATCAGAGTGTTCCCTATGTTTTGGAAATGCAGGCCCCTGCCAAGATAGCTGTTCGATGAGTGGTGTCTGCAGTCCTCCCTTCTAAAAAACTACAATTGGATCCTGGGATACTTCTAGCATTTTACTAACTCCTTCTTCTCAGGAGTCTGGATCTGAAACCTTACACCCACCAGGTACGACTTCTAACTTGGCTATAGATAAAATCTCTTATCAGACATCTGCTACTACACAAGATTTGGCTACAACTTTTTCTTTTTCTGCTAGACATCATTTATTGAAATCCAGCTCTATTGATGATTCTAAATTAAAACATACTGCCTATACGTTGTCTAAGAGGAATATTGCTGGGGATTGGGACAAACAAAGTAATGAAGTTCTTGAGACCCCACCCCTGGGGTTCATTCTGACCACCGACTAACTACCTCTGCTGTCTTACATTCAGTTTTTGCTATTAACCCCATTTCTACTGACCCCTTTTCACACTGGTCTCCGAAGAAGGCTCTGGAAGGCTCTGGATGGAGAAAATTAACAGATGGGACTTTGCTCCCAGATCCTGAATGGAACTTTTCTGACCCCTTATCATAGCAATCCCTGGAATGGTGGCCCCCTCATCATCACCAGGTACCTGCAACACAGACTCCTCAGCCTACTTTGCCTACGGACTCTTCCTCTCTCCAACTAGATTTGCCAAAAGGCCCTGAGGCAGCTCCTAGTCAGCCGCCTGACCTTATGGGTTGTGACACATTGGGCTCTGCTCCACAGACTGCCACCCCATTGAGTATGGACAGACCTGATGGCCGTTCACATTCTAAACCTTTACTGTCTGATTTATTTGCCTCTTCTAAAAGGGAGGCTGCTCCTAGGAGAAATGTGGTTAGTATCCACTGTAAAGGAGGGTTAGAGGTTCGGCCACATAGGCAAGTTGTTGGTAAACTGTTGTTGAAGAATTCTTTGAAATTTTCCCCCAAAGAAGTATTCTCCTTTAACAATATATTGGGTGAAGACAACTTTGACATCAGTTTTCGTTCCCCTTGTTTATTAGATTTGTTCTGGCACAGGTACAACCAGGTAACGTTTTCTCCTCTGTGGACCACCTTTTTTGTGATCCCTTTGACAAAACCATTGATTAAGTATGTTACTGTCATGTTTAGCAATGAGGGGATCCATGTGGAGGACATTACTTTCTGGTTGTCCCAGAAGTGTGAGTGCTCCAGATGCTGTTTTGGATTCTAATATTTTTGGACCGGGTATGGAGGTATAAGGTGAAGTTGAGGTTACTGGATAATGAAATGGAGCATATCCCCAACTCCTTTATGCTGGGCCGGGACAGGGGATCTGTTTCTGTGCAGGCCAGCCTTGGGTGTGTTACAAATGTGGGTCCAGGACTCATTTACCCGATATCTGTGATGCGCCCAGGCATGATATTTGTGGGGAAGTGGGTCATCTTAGTCTTCAATGTATTAATCTTCCTAAGTGTGATCTGTGTGATGAGTCTGGGCATGTTTTCTCTGGGTGCTCTTGGACTGCTAAGCACAAGGCCTCTGTTGTTAGTCATGCACATCTAATCCAAAAAGCTCAGGAGGCCGCCTCCAGTGAAGAACAAAAAGGGGGAGGGTCCTACTCAGTTCCCCCGCTGATCCCAACCCCTCCTTCTTGGCCTAATATGGGTAGTAAAACATCCATAGTATGCTCAGAGGACAGCTCTGATCCCTCATCTGCTGTAATCCCATTGGGGAATCGTTGCAAACTGCCAGTTCCACTTGTGGTTTCTGATCTTCCCCCTGATTGTTTCCAATCCCCTCCTGTGATTACTGACCCTGAGGGAGTGGTTACTCCATCTGCAACCCCCCCAGTCTCCCCTTTCTATGCCCAGACACCAGTCTACTAGGAATTCTAAACCTCCTCTTTCTGAGGCCCCTGACAGTGACAACTGGGAATCCCTATGACCCTCTCTCTTTGTTAGGGGGTGACTCTGATATGGATATTGAAGCTTCTGAGTCCCAGGCCTTTACCCCTTCAGGGTCTTCCCAAAATGAATATAAAAAAGAAAAAAAAAGAAAAAAAAAACATAAGAAGGGGCCCTAAACTTTCTTTCATCCTCTGTCACAGCTTGTAGTCAGTCTTTGAACTGTTGTAGCTTACTTAATGATGTTAAAAGGTATGTGGTTTTTCAGTCTCTGTAGGACCTACACATTGACATCTGCTTTTTGCAGGAAACCTGGATGTATACCCAGGATCAAGCCAGGAAATTCCATTCTGATTGGGTGTGTGGGCCTTTCTTTTGGTCCTTTGGCTTGGACAGAGTGGATGGATTGGTATTCTGTTTTGTTCCTTTGACTTTTCCCTGTCTAAACTGGTGGACCTGATCCCTGGTAGGCTGTTGATTGTTGATGGGGTTTGGAAAGGTACGGGCTATAGATTTATCATACTGTATGGGCCACAATCTAAAGCAAGATGAGTGGGGTTAATATAGTCCTTACAACCCTTTTTAGCTTCCTCTTCTTACATTATAGTCGACTTTAATTGTGAGACTCCGGAGCTTGGTCGGCCAGTGGATGGTAAGAAAACATATTGTGACAGCCAAGCTTTAGGTAAGCACATTCACCTTGCTGCATTATATGATTATAAAATCCATCATACATCTGGCCCATATTACATGTATGAAAGAGGGAAATTCACTACAGTCATTGACCATTTTTTTTATCTAAAAATTTCCCTATTCCCATGCAGGAAAATTCCCCAATTGAATTTTCTGATCATCTCTTGGTTACTGTTCGGTTTCCAGTTCGACCCTCATGTCAGCCTCATAAAGATAGGTTGCGCATGAATCTTTCAGCTCTCACTGACCCCACAGTTCTGTCTGGGATTGACCGGCATTTATGGGCAAGAACTTCAGTGTATGACCTTTATGATGATGTTGGTGCTTGTTGGAGGATACAAAATTTGATATTAAAAAAATGGCTTCAACAGTATGGGAAACAGGCTGTTTATTCCACGTTCTTTCATTATCTTAAATTACGAAGTCAGTTGCAATATTTGTTTTCTTCATCATCCACCACAGGTTTGGATTATTCTTCACAGATTGAGACCCTTAAACATTATATGAAAAATTATCAGAATGATAGGGCTAGAACCCTTCGGATGGAGCTTCAGTTTGGTACCCAAAAAACCCATTGGTGACCCCTTTGAGGCATATAAGGCTCGGAAGGATGCTATTTCCATTGAAGGTCTTATTACAGAAACAGGGAATTTAGTGACAAATGATGAAGGCCTTTTTCAGGTCATTCATAATCATTTACAGTACCACACTGCCTTACTCCCCCATCAGATTCTGCTATTTGGACCTATCTGAAACATATTCCTGTTCCTGCCTTGTCTGTGGCGGTACAGAGCCTGTTCTCCCCATTTCGGTTTCTGAAGTAGTGTCAGCTATTCACACACTATCCTTAGGAGTGTCTTCAGACTCAGATGGAGTTCCGTTTGAGTTCTATAAGGCCTTTTCTGATATCCTAGCTAGCTGTTTGGTGGATGTTTATAAATCTTTTTTAAACTCCACAGTTGTTCCGGCTTATTTTTCCTCAGGATTATTGGTATTCTTCTTTAAATCTGGAGATAAGACCCGCATTTCAAATTGGAGACCTATTACCATTCTAAATTCTGATTTTAAAATCCTCTCACAAATTTTGAATGGGAGATTGTGTAGTATAGTGGGAGCTCTTCTCCAAGTTTCACAATTTTGTGGTCTTCTGCATTGAAATATTCAGCATCCCCTTATGATTATATGGAATGTGATTGAATTCTATACTATGGAAATTCAGCAGGGTTATCTCCTATCACTGGACCAGTGCAAAGCTTTTGACAGTGTTTCTCCAGTTTATTTTCCTTACCCTTCAATATTATGGTGTACCACCAGGCTTTATTGCCTGGATTAGGTTGCTTTATTCTTCAGTGAGGGTTTCTCCCATCATTTGGGGTAGAATCTCCTCTTCTATAACTTTATCTTCTGGGGTGAGACAGGGTGCCCCCACAGCCCTCTTTTATATATCTTTTCCCATGACCCCCTCTTAAGGCACCTGAATAGCCTTCCTAGCCAGTGGGTCCTTCAGCAAAAATTGATGGTATATGATACACTTTATGTTCTGGTGATGGAGACTATGCATGTGGTGTATATTAAAGATGTACAGTGTCATTCTTCCACTAAAGTCTCAAAATGGTGGAGAGGGTTAAAATTTTTTATTAAATATAAATAGAGATTTCATGAATGGATAGTACCCCTGTTTTCTTCTTTTTTGCACGTATAGCCATGTTCAGGATTGACTTTCTTTTTTATATGCTGTAATTTCTTTTCTGTCCTTTTTTCATGATGTTGTATTGTTTATTTGCAGTCTCTGTATAATGTGTCTGAACTTGTATGAGTTACCTTTTGATGCATTTTTCAATAAACATTCCCCTACTCTTCTGCAGGGAGAGCTGGTGTGCAGCAAAAGCAATGGAGGTCCATAGTCCTGGTTTGACTGTTAGTGGAGGAGGTTCTGTCGATGGAGCTACAGAGCTCTTGTATGAGGTACCTACATTAAATGAGGGTAATATGCTGGTAACGGCTCAAGATATTGCTTCCGAGCGTGGAGATAATGATGAGGTGATACAGCAAGAAATGGATATGATGGATGATGAAGACAAATTACAAAAAGAACTAGAAAAGAAAAAATCTCAGTTACTTGAGATGATTACTGTGGCTGAACAGGACTTTGTCTTCTGTAAACAGAAGTTAGAGGAGGAAAAAAAGAAAAGAAGGCGTCTTTAGCAAGTTCCTTGTCCTCAGGTTACAAACAAATGCCTATGGGTATGGCACCGGATTTGAATAATGATATAACTCAGTAACTGGCACAGATTTCTGACCCACAGGAGATAGCAACAGCGACAACAGCACTGGACAGTGAGACTATGGAGTGGTCTCCGGGAGATGCACTGCAAAGGGCAGGATGGATTTTGCAACAAAACATATGGGTACTGGATCCTAATATCCTGCTTCCTGGTTTACCAGAATGATTGCTTTTGAGGCAATGGACTTTAGATGCTGAGAATATTATTCTACCTTGTGTGGATACTCTGGTTTCTTCAAAGTCCCTTCCAGGTCACTCTGCAGCTGCGCGACATGAAGGAGAGGCAGTGGGCATCTATGCTGCACCAGACGTAGATCTTGGAGTTCCTGAGGATTTAGTGTGGAATAAGAACTGAAATGTGTTACCTGTGGTCTCTCCATCTAACACCAATGTTGCAGATAAGCAAGGTACTTTTGGAGGTTTAAATGTGGCGCTGCAAAAAGAGGGGGGAGGACCAACCTCGAATTGAGCCTCAAGGCCAGAAATCATATGCTGGCATTTTTAGAAAGCTGGCTAAGGCAGCCAAAAGATGATTTATAGTCTACCTATCTTATAAGGGCAAAGCCCCAGTGGTCCCTGCCCCTGTCTGGGTGGGGAAGACTTTGTTGAAAGATAATATGGGTTTTACACCTACAGAGGTATATGCCTTTATTCATTCACCAGGAGATCATAACTATGATATAAGCTTTTGTACAATGCTCTCACTGGACAAATTCTGGAAACTTTATTATGAAGTCAAAGATATGGAAATTTGGTGAGACTTCCTAGCTATCCCAATTACAAAACCCACAATTAAGACAGTTATGGTTTTGTTTCGAAATGAGGATGTTAATATTACTAATATTACTTTTTGGCTGGAACAATGATGCACTGTGTTTGACCATCCTAAACCAATCATGGATGAGAATGTTTTTTGGACAGGAGATTTGACAATATGTGTTCAACTTCAGCATATTGATTTAGGCATCCAACATTTGCTAAGTTCTTTTTTTTTAGGACGTGACAGAGGCATTAGTTTTTATGCTGTGCAGCCAAAGAGCTTTTACAAATGTGGTTCTGTACAAAATTTAAACAGTGATTGTGACCAGGTGAATTTTTTTTATTGTGGAGTTTTGGGACATACAGTGGCTCACTGTGAAGCCCTGCATATATGTAATCTGTGTGGGGATACTGATCACTCTTATGTTGAATGCCCTTGGGTGGCACAAAACGGTGATGAGGCTTCAGATCAAGAATATTTTTTGAGTCAAGTCAAATGCCCCTTTGATAGAGCCCCTCCATCAGAGAACACATTTGGGTTTCAGGGTAGACATAGAGGAAGAGGTAACAAGGGAGGTATGGGAGATAGAACTCAGGTCCCCCCAAGATTAGTTTCACTTATGGCTTATACTGAAGTGATTCCCAAGATACTCCTGGTTGGAAAACCTGCTGTGCCTATCCCAGTGGTATGACCAGTGGAGAAACAAGTCATATGTTACCCCACAAAGTTCCCCACAACGTGCTTTATATGTCTTAGTTCGAGGTTCACCTTGCAGTTTATACCTGGAAAATTTGGATCTAGAGAGCTCCATAGAGTCCTTGAAGCCACTGGAAAAGGTTAGGGAAGAAGGAGAGATCTCCTCTCTTCATACGGAGGGTGTCTGGTCTAGAGATAAAATGGGTGCATCCTTGTCCCCCTTGTCACTCTCTAATAGATTTGCCCCATTTACATCTTGGGGAGAACAGGTAGAATAAGAACACCCAATGGAGGAAGGGGAGAATCAAAATAAAAATGTATCAGGCATGGGAACAGGAGAGGGGGGGGGCCATACCAACCCACAAACCTCGTACCTTAGAAGTCCGAAAGAGAGTCACAGGATCAAGCGGCAAAATTATAAAGCCTTCTCCCTGAGCCAATTGCCTTGAAATTGGCTAGTCTTAATGTAAATAGTATAAAATCAGTGAAAAAACATTTGACTACTTTTAGCATTTTGCATTCCTTACAGTTTGATGTAATATTTCTACAAGACACTAGTTTGCATACGTTGGGGGACAGTGATCAAGCTTCCAGAAACTGGAAATGGGGGGTTTCTTATTGGTCTCTGGGCGAAGAGACCTGTTGTGAGGTAGGGTTTTGTTTTTTAACCCCAGAGATTAAAATACATAGGATGGTGGACATAGACCCTGGGCAAGCTTTTCTACTGGATATTGAAATTAGAGATCTGCCTTGTAGATTGCTGAATGTGTACAATCCTCAAATGAAAGCATTGAGAATAGAATTGCTACGGAAAATTCAGCCGTATCTACACACCAGTAGACAGATATTTTTTGGGGGGGATTTTAACATTAATTTCCTACCCAAAAAAGAAAAGGGAAAGCAATATTGTGATAAGACATTCCTTAAACAGATCCTAAACCAAGCAGGTTTGTAGGACGCACAAGCTAGTGGGATACACTCACCTAAGCCTACATTTTCTAAGGGGGTACTTTCTTCCAAAATTGATTTATTTTTATAAAACAATCATTATAAGTAGACAATATTTATATTATACCAATAGAAACCTTTGATCAGTTACTTATTGGTATACAAATTGAGTCCCCCCCTTAAACATGTAACTAGGAGGGGGTTTTGGAGGCTTAATGCTTCTATGCTAGAAGATAAAATGATTCTTATGGATTTGCAGACTATTGTTCAAGATAAAATATCAACATTGTTCTTACGATGATATAAGTCATTGGTGGGAAGAACTGAAATGTTGTTTAATTGTTGTTTTTTTCATGTGAGAGGTCAATTATGTGCTCACACCCAATTGGATAAATATAAGGAACTCCAGAGCAAGTTGGGTGTACTTTTGACTAGGCAAGCTATGGGAAGGTATAAATCTTCATGAGGACATAAATCAAGTAAAGCAAGAAATGGGCACTTATCAATATAATAGAATGTGCTCACTCCAGAAAGAACAAATGTTTGGGACACAGGGGAGATCTGAGCAGATGAACACCTTTTTTGGCTAGTCAGTCTAGAAGAGAGAAACAGATTTGTTCATGTCTGTTGTCTCCAGGAGAGGTAGAACAGTGGGATGATAAGGGAGTCATGGGGATCCTAGATGGTCATATAGAAAGGACTTTTGGTGTTCCGATAAAGGATTCACAGTATACAGCACAGATTTTAAAAGCAGCTGAGCTTCCACAGGCAATGGCAGCCCAGAAGGCTTCTTTGATAGGTCCATTCATAAATATAGAAATAGAGATGGTGATCCATTCACTGCATAACAATGTGTCCCCCTGCTCAGATGGATTACCAAGTGAATTGTATAAAATTTTGTAGGAGATTATGCAACCAGAATTGGTTCAGCTCTATAATTTTTTTTGACAGAGTACTATTTACCTATGCAGTTGTACGAAGGATTGATGTTTTCTTTATATAAATCTGGGGGTTGGGAAGACCACTTATGCTGCTGAATACTGATTTTAAAATATTTGCCAAGTTGTTAGGAAATGGATTGTTGAAAGTGATGGCTGATGTAATTTGTCCTATGCAATTTTGTGCAATCCCAGGGAGATGTATATCAGAGGCTCTGATACTGTTGAGAGAACTTATGGGGAAGATAGGTACTACAGATGTATCAAAAAAGGGAGGAGGCTATGTAATAAGCCTGGACCAGGCCAAAGCTTTTGATGGGGTTCCCACTCCTTTTTGTGGGATTGTTTGGGGGCATATGGGATTCCAGCTGAATTTGTACAGTGGGTACAACTATGCTACTCATTGACATATGTTGTCCCATATGAGAATGGGTGGTGAGGAGCTAAACATAAGGGCCCAGATATTCAAAAGGGTTGCATGGCGCAACAGTATTGTGCCATGCACAACCCACTGATGCACCCTGATGCGATATTTAAAGAGAAAAGTGTGCCTGCACAAGTCCCACGATCGCCAGGCGCATCAGTAATATATAGAGCACAGGTGGGCGTGCCATGCATAAACTGCACAGCCCGATATTCAGCCGGGCCATGCAGAGTTATGCAGGCACAACCCTACCTGCGCCTGCACAAAGATATGCTGAAAAAAGGAACAAGTCGAGGCCACCCACAGGTGAGCTGCCACCTGTGGGTGGCCCTGGACTATTCTCCCCACCTGGTGGCGCCCCCATGCCCGATCGTGGGCTGAAGTGTAACCCCCATTGGCCCGATCACGGGCATAATATAGTCTTCCCACCCATTAGCCTGATCGCTGGCATAACTGACTACTTCCTCCCCGTAGCCCGATTGCGGGCATCAGACCTCCCAAGTCCAATATCCTGGTGGTCCAGTGGACCATGAGAAGCCGATTGTGGGCGGCATCCACACACCCCACGTCGGAAATCCCTGGTGATCTAGTGGCCCCCACCCCACCACCCACAGATCCCACCACCCCACTCCCCATCAGCGGCGGCAGCACCCACCACCTGCGCGCGCCGGGCCAAGCAGCTCGGTAGGGCTGCCGCCCATTGGTTCAGGCATGAGCCAATGGGCATGAAAGCCCATACCATTAAGTCCAGTCAGATATGAATGAAGTCATTCATTCATATCTGAACAGTGACTTATCTGATATAGGCTGCAGTCAAATATGTGAATAAGATGGATTAATTCACATATTGGGACTTATAGTACAATACAGTCTACACACCCATTGGCCCACACTGTGGACCAATGGGCGTACAACTCATACAACTACGCTGTCAGTTGGCGGGTGGCTGGGGCAGCTTGAAGATGGGGATGCTGCCTGCCACTGACTGGGGAGCGGGGTGTCGTGGGACTGAAGTGGGCGGGTTGGGAGGAGGGTACCGCTAGACCACCAGGTACTGTTTACATCAGATTGCCCGCCAATCGGGCTGGATGCAGCCACTGGGTCACCAGGGATGTTATTTTATCATAATGCCTATGATTGGGCTGGAGAGAGGGTCCCCTGGACCATCAGGGTTAATATTAATATTGAAAACCCATGATCAGGCTGGGGAGAGGGTCCACTGGACCATCAGGGATCTTAAACATGTACACAGCCCACGATCGGGCATGGGGGGGGCGACGCTGACAGGCAATGATGCTGGAGCTCGGGTGGCCACCAACAGCTGGCGTGTTGTACCCTGCAATATGGCAGCTCACCTGTGGGTGGCCAGCTGCTGCTCCTTTTCTTTTCAGCTCAACTGTGTGCGGCGCAAGTAGGGGGTGCGCCTGCATATGCTTAGCACATCCCGGGCTGAATATCGGGATGTGCAGAGTATGCATGGGCACGCCCCCCCTTATTTGCGCCACATACATTCCTGATGCACCCCGGTGCATTGAGATTTGTGCAGCACATAATCCCCTTTTGACGATCGTGCCAGGGCACATCAGTGAGTTGCATATGGCACAACTCCGTTGCGCCATACATAACCCTTTTGAATATTCCGGACATGATGTACAGCAATGGGATGAGTTGTGGGGACACTATGACTATATTTAGGAGTGCATGTATTTTCAAAGCTGAGGTAGGTATTTTGGGCCTGGGTATTATGGGAAGATTTTTATTTAGGAGAAAAATGGGGGGACAGTAGGGTAATACTGTAGGATGAAATTGTTGGGAAGGAATTATGATATGCTGTATTACTTTGTTTTGTTTTCTGATAAGACTTTGTATGCTGCATAATTGTTTTGCATCTAACTTTGATTATTTTTTAAATATTGTTTACATTTAAGGGTTTGTATGATGAAACATCCCTAGGGCATGTTTTGTTTTATGTCTTTTTTCATCTCTTTTATGATTTATTATGATGTAATACTGATTGTTTTAGATGTGTTCTTTTGAGTTCATAAAAAAATTCCCCCTACTCTTTTTGAGAAGTGCCATGGGATCTTTAACATCCACCTGAACTACCACCAGGACAGGGAGATGGGACCTCGGTTTAATGACTCATCCAAAA
Source organism: Neoceratodus forsteri (assembly GCA_016271365.2). NCBI lineage: Eukaryota > Metazoa > Chordata > Ceratodontiformes > Ceratodontidae > Neoceratodus > Neoceratodus forsteri. The sequence continues at coordinate 1,072,391,371 of CM057455.1, read as the reverse complement.
GATGGCACCTCAGGAGTGCAGCACCCCCTCATGCTGCACTACAGTGTCAGCATTAGGATTTAACCCAAGTGCCTGGAGTGGGGATGGTATGTATGATACTAGACCTACACTGTACATAAAGTACATGGCAGATGCACCTAGACAGATGCCTGCAAAGGACCAGCTGTCTCCCTGACTCCCCCACTACAACTTCCTATCTCCCTTGTATGGCCAGCAGCCCACTCTCAGATCCCTCCCAGTGGCGCAAGCCACTTTAACCACCTCCATGGCTCGTCCAAGTGGTACTGTTTGCTACGTCTATGGTGGGGCTTTTAGAATCCAGAAAATGGGGCTGTTGTAGCCTCACCATGTTGCAAGCCCACTTGCGCCTTGGTGCACCCTGATTTGGGTCTAAAGGGTGCACAGATCCACTTTGGCAAAGTGGATCCCCATTCAGACACAGACCACATTTCAGAATCAGGAATGCCACATCTTTCGACACAAGATGCCAATTGCAGAAGAAATGTTTGACGCAGGCACCTTGTGTCAGTCTAAGGGCTTTGAGAATCAAGCCCTCTGTCTTTTTCCAGACAGCCAGCTCTCAACCTGACACCAAATGTTTTTCTGTATTCCTGGATATTGTGTTATTATTTTCTTGACTAGCTTTACATGTGGGACTATATTTAATGCCGTGCTTAGATATAAAAATATTATATCCATAATGTTCCAATCATCCAAGAGTTTACTCACTGGATAATAAAAACTTATTAGATTGATGTTGCATGGCCTAAATTTTCGAACTTGTGTTGTAATTGCCTGTGAAGTCTTAGATACATAGATACATAGACAGTGTCGGCAGATAAGGGCCTATGGCCCACCCAGTCAGACCATTTGAGCTTGTAAGTTCAGTTTATGTTTTCCTAGAAGTCTGTTGCCCCTTACCCCTGACCTCCAGAATTCCTTTATGTCTATCCCATGCATTCTTAAATCCTGTGATTGTTTCAGCCCCCACCACTTCCTCTGGCAGGGTGTTCCACTTGTCCACCACTCGTTCTGTGAAGAAATTCTTCCTCACATTTTCTCTGAATCGTCCTCCCTCCAACTTCATCCCATGCCCTCTAGTCCTGGAACATCTTTTTCACTTAAAAATAGTGTATTCCTGCACCCTGTTCCTCCTTGTAAGATACTTGTATGTCTCTATCATATCCCCTCCCTCCCTCCTCTCCTCCAGGTGTTGTGTATTATATTCATTTACAATGTTGTCCTTTATCATCATTACCATTATTTGCCTTGCCACTAATGTGATGCGTATAGGTCTTTAGTTTGGGAAGTTATTACACATGCTTTTTTTTTGAATCAGTTCTATTTCATCCCTCCTCCAATCATCTGGCACTACTCCTGAGTTTAAGGATATGTTAAATATGTAGGCTAAAGGATCATCGATAGTGTTGCCCAGTTCTTTTAGTAAATAAGGCAAAATGTTTTCACCTGGTCCAGTGGACTTGTTTTTTATGTTTTTTAAGAGCAGATAGGACATCTGAATATACTATCTGATCTTTTCCTTCTAATAAGTTAATTAAACTATTAGAAAACTATTAGAAAAGGGTTTGTATTAGAATACTGAGCAGAAGTATTGGTTTAATTTTTCCGCTATTTCCGCTATTTCTGCTGCCCTATTTATTACTTTCCATCAGTTTCTAATAGCTTGGCAGAAGACACCTGGAGAAAGGACTGCTGTGTGACTGAACTTCTCTATTGGGACTATATTGCCCTCCTTCCCTCCACCCTCCCACCCAAAGCTAGTTATATTTTTATAGGCACAGGATTTGACTGACAACAGGAACTTCCTGTTTAGGGGCAGGAAGTGAGTGATCACAGAACCACCAAGGACCCACCATCCTAGAAGGGCAAGAGTAGCTCTCCGGCCCCCTCTAGCTGCTGGAGGTCTGCCTCTGAGCAAGTAAGTGGTCTACTGAGAAATATAGGATATTCTTGTATCAGAACAGGACAATCAGGAGCTTAAAGGGCACACAGGCAGAAAGTAAGGAGAGAGAGAAAAAAAAGAGGAAAGAGTAAGGATTGCAAACAGTTAAAGGGCCAGAAATAAGACATGATTGGAGTGGTGCAGTGCAGTGGCTGTGGAGCTGCAGTCTTCCGGGAGATGTTCTGGAGGATGCGGTGTTGTCCCATCTGCAGGCACCTCTCTGGGCTGAGGGAGGAGGTTGCTCATCTCCAGGCTGAGTTGGCCAGGATTTGTGGGACCTTCTCTTCCATCCAGGGACCACCAGTGCCACTGCTGTTGCCTCAGAGGTTGCCAAGAAGAGGTGGTTGGACCACAGTGGGCTCAGGGAGGGTGAGGGTGGTGGAACAGAGGTGCATCCCTTCAGTTGTACCTCTCCACAATTCCTATGCAATTCTGGCAAAGTGCGGATCCTCTATGGAGGCACCCACAGTGGAGACCAAGGAGGATGCTGGGAACCTCCACAAGGGAGACCCACAGGAGGGTGGCAGGGGACCCTGCAGGGGAAGGAAACAACTCCTGGTGGGGACTCCATTGTTAGGAAGGTAGAACTGGGGTAGGAAGGAGAGGGAGGTTAGGTGCCTGCCTGGCGCCACGGCTTGGAGGACAGGAGCAAATCCTCAGGATTGCCAGAGCAGCTGCACAGGGAGGAGCTGGATGTCATTGTCACCTAGGGACAAATGACCTGGCTAAGAAAGGATTAAGAAGTGCAGGAAGAGTTTGTGGAATTGGGGAAGGGCCTTGGTCAAATGCTACGCACAGTAACCTTCTCGGAGGTGCTACCCATCTATGGCATCGGAGGCTGGGTGTTCCGCACCATGGGATTCAATCAGTGGTTGAAGAACTGGTGTGGAGATCAGGGATTTGGCTTCATGGGGGACTGGGGTCCACCTGGAGTGATGTCTAGCCTATACTGGCATGATGGGCTGCACCTGTCAGGAGGAACCAGGATCCTAGGTGATGAGTTTAAATGCTTCATTGGCAAGCTTTTAAACTAGCCAAGGGGGGAGGCACTGGAAAGGAGCAGGAAAATCCTAGCCCCCCCAAATAATCACGGTAGTAAGTGCAGCAAACACCAACATAGAGGTGTCGATAGGGAGAAGGGCAGGGGTAAATGGAGAAAGTGACAAAGGCAAGAAGGACAGGGATGGGGCAAAAAGGAGTAAGGCCATCAGTAAATGGAGGGTAATGAGTACCAATGCCCGTAGTCTGGGCAACAAGCTCCCTGAGCTAATGGCCTTAATGGAAGAGGGATGCCTGGAGATCGTAGCAGTCACAGAAACATGGTACACAGAGAACCATGACTGGGATGTTAACATACCAGGGGTACACAACCTAGGAGAGACAGGCAGGGAGAAGAGGAGGAGTAGCTCTCTATGTAAAGGAAGGGATAAAAGCAACTGAACAAAAGAGTAAACAGGGAGGAGAGGAGGCACTGTGGGTCACCTTGGAGACTGGAAAGGCACCACAATCCGCACAGGGTTGTGTACAGACCCCCATGTCAGGGAAGAAATGGACAAGGATATGATAGAAGGCATTCTTAGAATGGCAGAGAAGGGAGATACTGTTGATGGGAGACCTGAATATGCAGATGTTAACTGGAGCACATTTGCTGCAGCCACATCCAAGAGCAGGGCCATTCTTGATGCCCTACAGGTGGCAGGCATTAGACAGCTAGTTTCAGAACCCACTCATAAGGGAGCAATCTTAGACCTCGTACTCTCAAGCAGGGGGCAGTGAGAGGATCTCAGATCTAGAAGTGGGTTGCCATCTGGGGACAAGTGACCATCAAACAGTGTGGTTCACGTTAAACTCAGCTACAGAGTCAAGCCATACAAAAGTGAGGGTGCTGGACTTTAGGAGGCTGACTTTGGCAAGATGGGAGAGTGCCTCAGAAAGCACTAGCAAACAGGCTAGAAGGAGGTGTGGAGCAACAATGGGAATTATCAAAACTGCCATCACAGAGGAAACAAGCCTTTGTGTGAAGCAAATAAACAAATCAAAATGAAAGAAAAAGCCACTATGGTTCTCAAAAGAGGTGGCTGTGAAAGTCAGGAAGAAAAAGATAGCATTCCGGAAGTATAAGGAAACACAGAAGAAGCAGGACAGAGAGCTGTACCAGTTAAGGCAGAAGGACGCAGGGAGGGAAGTCAGAATAGCAAAAGCCCAAACTGAGGAAAAGATAGCCAACTCAGTTAAGAAGGGGGATAAAACCTTTTATAGGTACATCAGCGAGCGTAGAAAGACAAAGGGAGAGATAGTGAGGCTGAATAGAATGAACGGTGGGTGGGCAGAGGGGGACAGTGAAAAAGCAGGAATACTGAACAAATATTTCTGCTCAGTATTCACTAAAAGAGGAGGGAAGTGCCTAATCCAATTAGAAGCACTCTTGATAGGGGGTGATCCAGTCCTTTCACAGAAGAAAGGGTTCTGCAAGAACTCCTAAAACTGAAGGTGGACAAAGCAATGGGTCCTGATGGAATTCATCCCAGAATTCTAAAAAATTAAGGAGGAACTAGTGAAACCACTAGCTACTGTTTTAATAAATCATGGGAGGATGGTGTGGTACCTGAGGACTGGAGGAAGGCAGATGTGATTCCCTTCACAAAGTGGGACCAAGACAGAGGCAGGAAACTACAGACCTGTCAGTCTGACCTCTGTGGTAGGAAAGTGATGGAGTCACTTCTGAAGGAAAGAATAGTTGAGTACCTAGAGGCCAGTGGAGCACAGGACCCAAGGCAGCATGGGTTCTGAGCGGAGGTCATGTCAGACAAATCTAATAGATTTCTTTGACTGGGTGACCAAAGTAGTAGACCAGGAGGGGCTGTGGACATGGCCTACCTAGACTTTAGCAAGGCATTTGACACAGTCCCACACAAAGATTAATAGTCAAATTAACCAGCCTGGGAGTGGGACCCAGGGTGGTAGCCTGAGTAAAAACATTGGCTGGACAACAGGACACAGAAGGTAATTGTAAATGGAGTCCACTCTGAAGAAAGGGGGTTACTAGTGGGGTACCACAGGGTTCAGTATTGGGTCCAGTCCTTTTAATGTCTTCATCAGTGACATTGCAGAGGGACTGGAAGGAAAAGTATGCCTTTTGCAGATGACACAAGATCTGCAACAGGGTTGATACACAGGAGGCGTGGAAAGGATGAAAAGGACTTGGCAAGGTTGGAGGAATGGTCAAGTATGGCAGCTAGGATTCAATGCAAAGAAGTGCAAAATAATGCACCTGGGAAACAAGAACCCAGGGAAGAATACACAATGGGTGGGAGGTAGTAACAACAACAAAAAGGAAAGGGACCTGGGGTAATCATATCAGATGACCTTAAGGTTAGCAAGCAATGTGAGAAGGCAGTAGGGAGGGCTGGGGTACACTGGGATGTATGGGAGAGGCATCATCAGCAGAAAACAGGAAGTTGTTATCCTCTGTACAGACAGTTGGTGAGACCCCATCTGAGTACTGTGTCCAGTTCTGGAGACCCCATCTCGCAAGGACATAGACAGGATAGAGGCAGTCCAGAGGAGGGCAACTAAAATGGTGCAGGGTCTGCAAGTGAAGCCGTATGAGGAGAGACTAAAGGAGCTTAATGTATACCCTTGAGGAAAGAAGGGATGGGGGACATGATAGAAACTTTTAAGTACCTCAGTGGAATCAACAAAGTCCAAGAGGTAGCATCTTTCAGAAAAAAGACTTGCAAGAACAAGGGGACACAATTTAAAGATAGAAGGAGGGCGGTTCAGGGGCAATGTGAGGAGTATTATTTCACAGAAGGGTAGTGGATGCATGAAACAGCCTTCCTGAGGAGGTTGTGGGGTCTAAAACTGTGGGAGAATTCCAGAATGCATGGGACAGACATAAGGCAATTCTTGTGGGGGGTAGGAAGAAATAGGCTGTTGGTTAACTAGGATCTGTGGCCTATCCTGTAGGTAGGGAAATGGGCAGACTAGATGGGCCTAGCGGTCCTTATCTGCCATCAAAGTCTATGTTTCTATGTAATGGTTCCACCTGGGCTCTGTGCTTCCTTTTTAAATTTAGTTACCAATAGAAAGTCTTGGTGTTTTGTTTGTCTGCGGCTAATTGAACCTCATTATCTCTTTTTGCTCTCCTAATATTTTGTTTTTGGAGAATACCATTTTCTTCTAATTATTTATATTACCTTTACATTGGTATTTCCTCATCAAGTTATATAGTTTTTTTTTAATTTTTCTTGATAATTTGACCAATGTTTTTGTGTAGCATGGCTGAATTTTTCCTCTGTCGTTTTACACAGGCTTTTGTGGAATGTAATTGTTTCTTAGTTCACACATTTTTTTCTTAAATAATTTCCAGCATTCATTCACATCTTTATTACATAGTTCTGATTTCCAGTCCCACATTTCAAGTTCATCTTTCATCAATGTATGGTTAGTCGATTTACAGTTATAATATATTGATTTGCCTTTTTTATGGTGGATTTCCCTTTTGATTTTTAGTACTAATACTGTGTGGCCACTAGATTTGAGGAGGTTGGCTAATACATAAAGTGCAGGTATACTTAATGTTGATTAGTGCTAGGTCAAGGATGCTTTCTCCCCAGTCTTATCATTTACTACATATATTAAACTATTTTCCCTGGTTATGTAAAAAAATCTATTACCTTGTGAGTTATTTGACACAAGGTTATTGTATTCAATATTTGGCTAGTTGAAGTCACTCAGGATGAGTACATCTCCTATTCTATAGAAATATGGTAACTCATTCATGCAGTCCTCAAAGGTGTTTTTATTAGGGCCTAGTGGGATATAGACAGACCCAATTAGAAGTGTTTGTGATTTGCTTACCCTGATGGACACCAAGGCAGCATTTAACTCAGATGGGCACCTTCAGTGTTGCTCTTCCCCCTTGAGCTAATTTCTTATGTAAAGTGCTACTCCCCCCCCCCTTTCTTTTCTGTTGGAATGTTTCCTTGTGCCATGCATCACTGTCCTCCCAAAATGTTTCTGTAATGGCAATGAGGTCTGGCGATTTAGTCATGATCAGAATTTTTAAGCTGTAGAATTTGTTAATTCAGCTTCTATCATTCAAGGATAATACAGTAAGGTTTTTATTTTTTTGGTCTGTTATTGTCTGCATATTCCCTTGTCCCAATAGTAACACCCTCTTCTGTCCCTAGTGTTACTTTAAATCTTCCTGTAACATAATTTTTCATATTTTTCTCAATACTTTTGCTCCCTGGGTACTGAACATAGATTCAGTCTATCCTTACTTAAGAGATGTTTTTCACCTGAACGTATGTCCCAATTATTTATTACATGTGAGTAATTTTAAAAAGTCCATTTATCCAACCAAATATTAATGTTCATAATTTCTCTGTCTCCTTCCAGTATCTACTGGTATAGGCAGGAGCTTTAGTCCTCTGTGACAGAATTTTCTGATTTCTGCAGCAGGGCTCCTTGGATTCTGCAGTAGCATTTTCTGATTTCTGCAGCATGATTTATTCATTTCTCTGGCAGAACACAGTCCTGCCATTGGATAAATATAATGTGATGTCATCGATGACATCATATGCTGAGCATAGAGGAGGGGCTTCAGGATAAATGAGATGGGAAAGAAAGCCTTACACTATGGAAAACAGTATATTTGAATGAAAATTCACCCAAAACAATGAATTCTGTGGCACTATATATATTCTGGGGCATGATGCAAATTCTGTGGAAAATTCTGCAACTGCAAAATTGCAGAATTCCAGGGCCCTTGAGTATAGGTAAAATTTTGTAGAAGATGGTGTACATCCCATCTTTTTTAATTTATTTCCCAATTTTGTGAATTCTTTTTTAATTCCTCTTCTGAGTTCTTCCCAGGTCGTTTGTTCCAATGTGAACAATTACTTTAGGATTTTCTCCACTGCTGGTAAGAACACCCTTTAGGTTTACTCTAATGTCTTTATTCTTCCACCCAAAAAAAAAAGTGACCATATTTTGCTCCTTGTTATTGTGGCATACCACACTGTCAATATACTGAACAATAGAGTTGTCTTTGACAATATTTTGTTATGGTAATTTTAACCAGGTTTGCATGTTCATTTCAGTTTCTTCACAATTAGTGACTAGTGTATCATACCTATTATTTAGATTAATAGGCTGATCCATCTTTTCTGACCCAAATTAGTCTGCCTCCTACCTCTTTTTGCACCCTTATTATGGCTCACCAAGATGCATTCACTATTTAGCTCCTCTTCTTCCTCTCTTCCCCTCCTTTTATCTTAGTTTTTTTCAATGCTTAACCCACATTTGTAGGATTTACTGTTCTTGAACAGGTTCAGTATTCCTTATCATATTGTCAATTAAACAATCCAAGTTCTGGATTTTTTTTAGGTTGTTTAGTTCATTTATTAAAAATTGAATTTCAGCCTCCATCAATTCTATTTTCGTACAGTTATCACATTGAAAGTCACACACTTTACTATGTTCATAGTTTCCCACTACTTTAATGAGGTTACACTGGGAGCATTTAATCCTTACTACCATCTGCAAATGTTAAACACAATTTTTTATATAGTGCATTATGGTACCAGGTCAAAACAGCACACCAAGAAGAGCACTACAAGAACTGCACTGTGTAAAGCATGAAAGGATTTACAGTGACAGGGGTATAATAGTGGTAAGGTAGCACCACTACCCCTGTCACCTGTCACTCTGTGTATTATCTGAAGAGGGCTGAAGTTGCCGCATGCTTGGGTGGCTGTCCAAGATGCTCCCAAGGTGAAGCAGCTAGGCCACCAGCACATGGCATGGTAGGAGGCCTGGGACCGTGGTTCATTTCCTGCCGAGTCCCCTTCCTGCTGCAACATTTTTTTTTCGTGTAGAAACCAAAAATGTCCTCCTTCCAACTTTTTCCTCATCCCTAAAGTCCACAACCCCTGGGGTTGATTATATTAAGTCTAGGGGTGTGGGGGACAAAGCCTCCCACATCAGGTGGTGCAGGGGTCAGACCCCCCCAAAAAATAAAGATGTCCCATTCATTTTACTGGGGATGTGCTGTTGTTGACGGGTCACTGTATTTCCTGACCCTGTTTCCTACAGTGCTCTTTTCCTTGTGGCATTTATTGCAGTGTGGTTTTTGTATGGGGTGACATGACCCCGTGCTGCGTAATATTACCTTGTGTATAGAGATGTTGGTAAATGAAAGATGTTGTTGCCCTGGCCCATTGGTCTCCACAGGCTGACACAATTAAATACATGTCTTTGCCATGTGCTCACCGATGTTTAGACTGGCGTTGGATAAAGTAATTGTCAGACTGGAAGTGATATGGTGCTCACTTTTAGTTTGGTGAACATTTCAAAATACTAATTTTAGGCTTGAAACTGGCTCATTATGTCCCTAATACACTTATTTGATGTGTTATGGTAGTGAGCTGCTATACGTTGCAGCTGTTTGTCCCTGGCAGAGCTCCATTTCATCAACCCAATTTTGGCCTTCACCAACATCTCAGGATCCTGTTTTAGGAGTCGCATTCTATGTTAACATGTAGTGGGAAACAATTACTTTGTAATCCATTCACTTCATTCAGATTGTAATCCTTTTTAGTTTATATGCTGTTGGATTGATGAGAATGAACTGAACTGATTACAATGTGACTGATTCCCATTGCATGCAGACATACAGCAACTGAGGATTTTGAATCTGGTTGCATTCCTTCTGTTGCAGTTTCAACAGTAAATATAGTAGAATTAACTTATAATCAAGTTTACATGCACAAGGTAACCAGGTTCAAAATAATCAATGCACTTGAACCACTGCACTTGAATCCAGTTCAAACTGAAACAGTAATCCAACTTGGAATGAGTCTACATGAGTTTTCAATTGAGGAATGAAGCATTAGTTCTACTGAAATTGGAATCTGAACCAGATTTCAATGTGCATGGAAACAAAGCAACACACTACACACAGGCAAGATAGTACTCAAGGGGTGGGGGGGAATATTTTTGGTCTTTTCTATGAAAAAACACATGGTTCTCAGAGACAAGATAAGATTTAGAGAGAGATGCACATGTGATGTGTTAAAAAGGCTACTTGTACCATCAGGTACATAGCCACAATCAAAACCCCTGTCATGCTTCTGCCCACACTGGCATCAGCTGAAGTGGCCATTGGATCTGAAGTGATGTGGCACTTACTTCCAGTTCTGCAAAAATTTAAAAGCACTGGTTTTAGCTTTGAAGCTAGTTTGCTTTGTCCCTATTACAACTGTTTGGTGTTTTATTGTATTTATTTGAACATATCAGAATTGAAAACCTTTGAGTCAGAGACTCCTTTACAAAGGCGCCACATCATAGAACTGAACAGTTATACAATATGGAATACATAGGAATCACAAAACAAAACAGTATCACTGTAATGAAATACATCAGGAATACAGAGTTGGGTTACAGGCATGTGTTATACAATGTAAGAGACATAACCAGTACAAGAGAAGAACAAGACAAGGACAAACCTGGGGATATTCATAAATATAAAGCTGCCAGAAATGAGAGCAGTTAGGAGTGCCAAAAGCAAATACTTCAAGGAAGCTCTCTCCAACTCCTGGGGTGATGGAAACGCATTTTGGAGTAACTTGAAAGACCTTACAGGCAAGGACCCTAAGTCACCACCCACCATTTTCAACATAAATGGAACACCAACATCTGACCTGTACACAATCACCAACACCTTTAACAATGCATTGTTGGATAGTGTCCAACTTGAATAGTGTCCTCCCTTCTAATTTCTTTGATGCCCCCTCTGGTAGTAACCCTCCGGCAACTACTCCTCTCCTACACCCTGCCCCACAATTCTACTTCAAGGAGATCCCAGTGCATGAAACCAGAACCTATATTCGGAAGGCCATTCACAATGCAGGCTGCAGCGGTGACTCCCTTGACCTAAAGTTGTTAGCACTTGTCCTTGAAGAAGTCCTTGAACCCCTGACAGAGGTCCTCAACCTATCACTAAGGATGTCCCAGTTCCCATCTCTCTGGAAACAGGCAACCGTCACACCGGTACACAAAAGTGGAGACAAATCACTGCACTCCAACTACAGACCTATCTCTATCCTCCCTCCATTGTCTAAGGCCCTGGAGCACATCGCCTCAAACCAACTAGTCAAGTACCTGGAAAAATTCGACATCCAGTGTCCTGAGCAACATGGTTTCTGAAACGGGCACAGTACCACCACTGCACTATTAGAATTCATGGATTTCATCCATACCACGCTCGATCAAGGAAACTGTGTAGGGACAGTATTCATCGACCTTACAAAAGCCTTTGATACTGTGAACCACCACTCCTACTCAAGCAATTATCAAACATTGGGCTCTCCAATGAAGCGCCGCTTTGGTTTTCAAGCTACCTTGAGGAGAGGGTCCAATGGGTTGGGATTGCCGGTGTCACCTCGGAAGAAAAGCCAGTCCTTTCAGGGGTCCCACAGGAATCCATCCTGGGGCCACTACTCTTCAGCCTCTTCCTCAACAATCTTCCCAGTGTCTTCACCAGAAATTACTGCTCTATGCTGATGACGGAGTCATGTTCACCAACCACCAAAATGCAGAGCTCCTCGAGAAAAAATTACAGCTTGAATTCATGTGCATCAAAGAATGGTTCAAGCCACACAAACTGGTCATGAACTACAGCAAAACAAAGGTTATGACCTTCTACAATGCAAGGAGCAAGTACAAATCCTGTGACCTCACCATCCTAAACCAAACAGGGACCTTACTTGAACACATTCCTGATTTTAAATACCTAGGTGTCACATTGGACAGCTCACTTTCCTACCATCGGCACATAGATTCTGTCGCCAAAGCCACCAACATCTGTATAGGCCTGCTCTACAGGCACAAACACTGCACAACTCCTGACACTCTCTGGTTGGCTATCAACAGCTCTGTCACCTCCATCATCGATTACAGGCTAGCAATTTATGGCTCTGCCTCTGCCTCTGCCCTCCGCAGAATTACAGTTGCACTCAACAAAGCATGTAGGCTGCTAACTGGGTCTGACCAACTTACACACACTTGTGACCTTGTTAGAGGAACAGGGTGCAGGAAAACACTATTTTTAAGCGAAAAAGATGTTTCAGGACTAGAGGGCATGGGATGAAGTTGGAAGGAGGACGATTCAGAGGAAACATGAGAAAGAATTTCTTCACAGAACGGGTGGTGGACAAGTGGAACACCCTGCCAGAGGAAGTGGTGGGGGCTGAAACAATCACGGGATTTAAGAATGCATGGGATAGACATAAAGGAATTCTAGAGGTCAAGGGTAAGGGGAAATAGACTTCTAGGAAAACAAACTGAACTTACAAGCTCAAATGGGCAGACTAGGTGGGCCATAGGCCCTTATCTGCCGACACTGTCTATGTATCTATGTATCTATGTACCTGTACACTTGGTCAGGATGGCTTCCTCTCATCAGCCGGATACAGTATCAAACCTGCCTCTTAGCCAAAAAAGTCCTCCTCGGGGTCATGCCCCCGGGCATTGAAAAGCTCCTCATTGACCACAACAGCACCCAGCAAACTAGAAGTTCACAACAACTAACCTTCCTTGTCCCCAGATGCCGGACTACCATGGGCCAGAGGGCCTTTGCCCACAGAACCCCACAGTGGTACAAATCTCTCAACAAAGAAACTCTTACTGCTGCTGCTCTTGGCCCTTTTAAAAGACAACTCCGACTTCATTTCATTTCAACTAGTCATTGTGACTGCCTTGCCTAATCAGGGGTCCCACCGCTCACTGCCCTCCACTTCAGTCTTGACAGCTGCATCTCCTCACCTTGCCCCCTTCTACCTGCCTACCCCCTTGCCCCCTCTCCCTTTTCTCCCCCTGGGCATTTCCTGACTTTTATCCCTCCCTCCCTCCTTTAGAGCTCTTCCCTCACCCTCTACCCTCTGACAATGGCCTTCCTGCCTGTATACCCCCTTCCTCTCATCTCAGTGCTTATTTCTAAGATTGCCCTTGGCTGGTATGTCATGCTACCTAACATTTGGCACATTTTGAATTACTGGAATTTCCTAAGCCTCAGTCTCTTACTTCTTTTTATTGTGTAACTGTGTATTATTATGTTGACCTTTGTATGTATGTATACCCCCCATTCCTTCGACGTGGAACCTTTGTAAATGAGCAGTTCTGCTCAAAAGTATTTGTAATCCTAGATTTCAATAAAATAAAAATAAATAAAATAAGAGTGGGGATACAAAGGCAAACAGAAAAACAGGGAGACCGTAAGGCAGGATGTGATTTTTTGTCCCCTGAACCGCTCCCAAGAATAATGGACACTGCACTTATTTCACTAATGGTTGCTCGCTGACAATATTTATTTTTTGGCACAAAGAATATTTATAACCATAATGTTATTACTTCAAATTCCACACATAATAATTAATTCAAAGTTTTCTTGGTTCTGGCCTCTTCCTTCCTCTGGTTGTTCCTCCATCTTGACTTTTCAGGGCCCAGACACTGTGCATCTGGTCCTCTCCTCCACACCAGAACCAGGCTGGTTCCACCTACCTGGGCTTTTGCCCTCCAGGCCCAGACACTTCTGAATCTGGCACCTGGAACTATCTCCCTCCCTGCTTTAACACCATGTCTGGGTTCCTTGTTCCCAGCCCATGTATCCTGTCCCCCTCCACCCTTCCCTTTCTCACACTCTCCCTTTTCTTTCTTACACTGACCCTCCTTCAGCTTGTGATGGAGAGAGGGGCTCACCCTTGTGGGCTAGTATCTCAAACCTTTTTTGGCTATCTTGTCCACTAGCTGCCCGATTGGCCTCAGGAATAGGCACATGCCAAATTCTGACAAGTGTACCCTGTCAAACCTGTACACTACAGACTGGTCAAAGGAAATGTCCTTGTGCTGCAGGTGCACTCCTCCCATTTCAATTACTGCAGTTGCCACCCTTCTATTCAGATGCTTCCTGACTTTTTCAATCAACCGGACATCTTTGGCCCCCCTCCAAACCCACTGGGAGGTGAAGTCGGACCAGCCAATTGTCACCCTTGGCCACCACCCTTTTAACTTTTCTAAATCCCCTAGGATGTTCCCCCCCAATTCCCCCCATGGCAGGTCTCCCAAGTCATTGCCCCCCAGGTGTATAATAATGCAATCTGGCGTGTCTCACTGCAGTCTTAACTCCTCCATTAGTGGCAGGAACTGTGACCACCTCTTATCCCTAATGCCTTTCCAAAACACCCTGGTGTACTTGGCATTGTATCGCAGTTCTGCTCCTCTGGAAGTGGCTACCACAAACCTTTCAGCCCAATAGATGAAGGAGTACCCCACTATCCAAACTTTCCTCTTGGAACCTGCCATGGAAACAAAATAAACGATATGAGTTATTGTTATCAATACCTGACATACCTCCTATAGCAGCTGGACTTCCAGCACCCCACCTTCTTTACTTCCTCCACTGCAGCCCCTTTTTCTGCTGCCTCTGTGGCTACCCCAGTTGGAAAAGAATGCATTGTGAATTCGCCAGGGTCTTCCCCGATGAAGGTCAGGGCCTTCCTGAGTACCACCCCCCACCTGAAAACCAGTGACTGGGGAACCATCCCCATGTTGGAACAAGGCCCCCCCCAGCCCTCCCTCGAGTGCTCCCATGTGCCTCCAATGCACTCACTGCACAGTTGACCGACTGTGGTTGCCTCACCAATGACACCTTGGTCCCCTTCCCCTTTTGGTCTGTTTTAGACCTGGCCAGGTTAATGACTGCTCTTTCATGTCCCCACAGGATGTCCTCATGGTGCAGAGCCTGTCCAGCAGCTGTTTTCCATGGGGCCACTACTTCCCCCACTCAGAATGCCCCTGCTGCCATGACTGCAAACATGGCCCAGAATAGGGCTGCCTCCTGAGCCAAGGTGCATACCTTCTGCATTGCCCCTAAGACTTTCGAGCAACTATCCTCCTATTGGGTGCCACCCATCCGTCCTGGCCACCTGACCACTCTGCCAACCTGAAACCATCCTTTTTATTGTCCAGCTGGCCGTTACATTGGGCCAACCCCTGTCCTGTCATACCCAGCTGATGCCAGCCAGGTGAACCACCACTGTGGCATGAGCCAGCCCATCTTCCCACTTCTCCACTACAAGCCTCCTTACCTGCTCATCCTGGGCCGGTTCATCCCTGTCCCACCCGTGCTTCCTTCTGAACTCCTGAAATCTCACCCACCCACCCTGTTTCATAGGCTCTAAACATATTTGCTGACCAGGAACCCTGGTGCAGCACCTTGGCTGTGTCCCTTCAGCCTCCCATAAGTGGTCTGGGATCCTGGTCCTGTGTGGCACTGCCTGAGGCCTCAGCTCCTGAAACCTTTTGATCTGCAAATGGGAAAGACTGTCAGCTACTCATTCCTCAACCCTTCGATATACAACACTTTGAAAGTCAGGCTCAGTCGCAGCCCCAACAAGACCATGCACCTGAGCAACCTGCCTACAGTCTCTGTCCTCCCTCCTTGCTAGTAATGACCTCCACTACCCCTTTGTTGTTGCACCAAAACAATATGCGCTTCCCCTTCATCCTATGACCCCACACTTCCAAGGCCACCCATATTGGGAAGATCTCCAAGAATGTGATGTCCTTCAATATTCCCACTTCTGCCCACAATGCCGGCCAAGGTTCCAACATCCATTCCCCTTGGAAGTATGACCCCATTCCCAGGGTGCCTGAAGCATCTGTGAACAGCTCCAATTCTGTGTTCTGCTCCCGCTCATCTTGCCAGAATGTCATCCCGTTATAGTTGTCGAGAAACTCCTCCCATACCAGGAAATCCTCCTGTACCCCTTTAGACACATCCACCCAGTGGTGCAGCAGGTTAGCGTTCCCTTTGGCCCTTCCCAGCCATCTTGTAAATGCCCTGCCTGGACTGATGGCCTTGCAAGTGAAATTAAGGTGCTCCAGCAGTTGTTGCATTTGTACCAGTGGCACCCTCCTCCTCCCCGTAACCTGGGCCAGCAGGCCTCTAAAGTGCACCACTTTTTTCCCAGGAAGCAGAAAACAGTCCTCCTCCTCCTTCATGTCCACCTCTATGCCCAAGAATTCTAATCTCCAGGCAGGGCCCTCCATCTTGCCCTGTGCCAGTGGTATCCCTATCCGCTGGCACATTTCCTTAAAATCCTGCAACATCCCCTGTGCCTCCGTTTTTGATTCCCGGATGAGGAGAAAATCATCCAGGTAGTGCACCACCCTCCTGTGCCCATAACTGGCCCCAAATATCCACTGCACCCAGGTGCTGAATGCTTCAAAGGTAGAACAAGCCACTGAGCACCCCATGGGCATGGCCTTGTCGAAATATCCGCTCCTCTGGAATTGAAAGCCCAACAGGTCCCAATCCATGGCCTGATGGGTAATAGTCGAAATGTCAACTTGATGTCCATCTTCACTAGCCATGCCCCCTCAATAGGAAAGGGAAAGGGAAGGGAAAGGGAAAGGGAAAGGGAAAGGGAAAGGGAAAGGGAAAGGGAAAGGTGAAAGGGGAAATTGTTTAACCAGGAAAGGCACACTAAGCAGAAGCTTGTTTCCAGGTGCGACCTGGGAGCACAAGGAAGTTAAGTGACTTGCTCAGGGTCACCCAGTATGCAAATGAGGGCTGTGGGATTCAAACTCAGGTCTCCAGATTTGCGGCTCAGAGCCTTAAACCACTACACTATACTGCCTCCTTTAGCCTTGATCAGTGTTATGGCTTACTCCAGAGAGGCATACGACACTGCCCTAAGGTGCTCTGGAATGTCCTCATTCACCAACGAGCCCTCGGGGTAGGATAAGTGATGGATCAGGTGGAATTTCCCTTCCACCTTCTTGGGTACGATACCCAATGGGGAAACTCAGAAATGCATGCATGGGGGGGCCCCCAATGGGCCCTCCACCCAACCCACCTTGATTTCCTTTTCTATCCTTGGCCCCTCCTATCCCTTTCTTCCCCTTCACTGACCCAAGACTCCTGGCCTACAGCTCTGCCTGCCCTCCTTGAAACCCCACTGTGAATCCCATCCAGAAACCTTCCCTGAGCAGCTCTGCTACCCCCTTATTCGGGCATTCCATGGTCCAATTCTCCACCACTGCTAGAGAAATGGGAGTACATGCCAGTGCATAACCCCACTGCCCTCCCTTGGTGCCATGTTAATGCCAACCTCTGAAGGCATAGTGGTGCCCCCTGTGGCTGCCCCCTCAGCCCCTGCCCTGTCTCCCTGGGCATCCCGAAAGGACTGCTCATAGTACTGTCCCCCGTTCGGTCCTCCTCTGTCACCATTTTGTCAGCAGTTGGATACCAGGTGTGACCCCCTGCATTTGGAACAGACATGCCGGAAATTACAGCTGCCCATGTGCAGGTGGCCTTGTTATAACCCCAACAGGTCTTGGACCCTGTGGCAGGAATGGCCTTCCTTGCCTGCCCACCCCCAGTCCCGTCCCCCTCCCCAGAGAGGGTCCTCACCCACAACTCCAAGTGGGTGCAGTCCCATCTCAGATCCCCTTTTACTGCCATCCTCTTCCGAAATGCCTCATCATATTTGAGCCATCCGTACCTGACCTTGCCTTGTATGCATCTCTGATGATGGACATGTACTTTAGCCATGGGATGGCTAGCTCTGGCCGCTTCTCCAGTATCAATGCTCTATAGATAATGAAACCCCCTTGCCAATTATCACTGGTCTTTCTCTTGTACTTCGCCTCCTCTGTCTTGTGGCCTGCCACTGCCAGAGCCAGTGCCATTTTGGACTTCCCCACCAACTCCTTCTGTTCATATTTCATGGCTGTGTCCTCGTCCACCATCTCAAAGATGTTGAAATATTCCCCTTTCCAGATTTTGTCCTTGATTGAGGCCGGGACATGGCCCCCAACCAAAAAGCCTGAGGGCCCCTCATACAGTTTCTTGTCTGTCATTTTTGCCCCTTCCCTTTTCCACCCAGGCCCTTTTATTTTTTAAGGCCTGTATGGCCTGCTCCATCTTTTTGATCCCCCTGTCCCCCATGCTGCCTCGCAACTCCTCTAAATAATCCTTCAGACTGCTTTCATCCATGAGATCCATGTCATTCTCACCCCATGCGGGCTCCCATCATCCAATTCCGATGTGGGCAGGGGCACTGGGATGGATGCAAGGTGTGGCACTTCCCGTCTGGGCCTCTTACCACCTTTCCCCCAGCCCGGGCACTCCTCTTGCTCCTTACACTTTCTCTGCACCTCTTTCTATGCCTCTCTCTGCTTTGCCACTGCCAACAGCTCCGACATCTGTCCCATCAATTTCAAAGCTTCCTGCATCATCTTCTCACTGGACATCTGGGCTTGTTTGGGTGCCGTGGCTGCTCCTCCATCACTAGATACAGAGGGGTGAGAAAACACATGCTCAGCCTTGTATACTACAACAAGACCAGCCCTTTAGCCCGAAGTCACAAGGCACTTCCTGGCTGCCCTGACAATGTGCTCCGTGGGCCAGCTCCCGGGCCCCCTGGATCTGGGTTTACTATCCCAGCAGACCAGTTGCTGCTCTGTTGCCCAAGCCCCAAGCATTTTTTTCTTTTAAAAACCCTACTTTTACCACCAACTGCCCTGCAGGGTTTTAAAACTGCCCCCGCGGCACGAAACAGGGAGGTCTTTAGTTTTCTTCCTCTGTACTCTTCACATTCAGTAGTAATCCCCCCATAATACTGTACATGGGTGCCAGCATTTCCCAAGTGGGTACTATATCCACCAGCCTCTGTTTAAGAGGCAGATGCACTACCCCCAGCACCAGGATGACACTACACTGCATATATATTCTTTTTTTTTTGCATTCCTGTGATCCGTGCCCCCCCAAGAACCATGCTGTATCCTACCAACTCATTCAGTCCCTTCACTGAATGCTGGCCTGCCGGGCGATGGCTGTAATTACCTGGCTGCCATTCACCTTATAGCAACCTAGCCTCTCAGGCTGCATTGTTCTCTATAGGTTGTTATTAACTGATTGTGCCCTGAAACTGCCCGCTATAGGTATTAACCCGGTCAGTTTTGTACCTCCCCCAAGCAGGTCTTCCAACCCCTGTCCACCTTTTCAGCTGCACACACATGGTCACCAACCCCATTTCCCATGATGTAATACAGTTGTGGCCTCCTTTTTGGATGTAGCTGCTGAAAGATCAGCCAAGCCAATGGCTCATGTTAGGCCCAGCCTCCATCCCCATCCGGCCAGGCGGCAATGCCCCCCCACTCTGTCCACTGCGCCTGCCACTCTAGGCCCCCTTTTTTATCCTGGGCCCACCTGAATCTGCTTGCGTGCTCTCCCCCAGTTCACTATAACCTCAGTGCCCCTCCACACTGACACAAACCACACCCCATCCCAGGAGCTGACTGGAGGGCACTGATCACTTTCCTTTCTTTGCTGCAAGTTCTTTTTATTGCTGCAGAAGAAACGCTGCCCTGATTGCAATGCCCAGTCTGATGTGCCACACTTCTCCAGTGGCCACACACCCGCTGGGCTGGCCAGCTTTCATTCTCAGCCACAGCTGAGTCATTCCTCATGGTCACCAACCACTGCTGCAGTAAACAAACACCTCTCACTTCCTAAAGTTGGGGGGGCTGTGGCACCTTGCGACTAAGAATAAAGCAATGCCTCCAGAGCCATGCCTCCTGTTCCAGCCCTGGCCTTCCCATGGAGAGCCAATGACACACCCCAGGCTCTGCAGGGAGATCACTAACTACCCCATGGAAACAAAACAGAGCAAACCACAGTGCTCCTCCTCTCTGCTTCTCCCCTGCCCAAACAATGCCCCCTCAGCCTTTCTTTTTCCCCCTGTGCAATGAAACAAGCCATCAGCAGTGCTAGGCCATGCCACACCATGTGCCCTTCCTAGCCATAGCTTCAGCCATACCATACCGGGAGGGCCCTCCCCCTTTATGTGCACAGCGGGCCTCACATCACCTTTTCTCCTCTTTTTGATCCAAATCCTGGAACCAGCCATCTGCTGGGCTAGCTCGCAAATGCACCATGTGGCCTCCAGATCCTATGCAAAGCCACCAAGCCGGCCAAGAGGGACCTCCCTCCTACTTGCACCTGGTTCTGCAGGTACCCAATTAGAAAAAACAGCCAAAGATAAAACAAAAGAGAATCATGCCTCCTTGAGCCTGTTCACAGCCTGCAATAGCATGGAAAGCATCACTCTCCTTGTGCTCTGCTTCCAGGCCACAAATTTTAAACCAGAACCTGGGAATACCCCTTATACCACCATAAACATGTTCATTGAGTGATCCCCCAACTTTCCTGGGATTTAAAATGCCTGGGAAAATACAAAACCACCCACGATGAGATCTGCCATAGGAACCACCATTCAACAAAATAGCAAGCATTTCTAGTGAACCATCAAAATACTGTGGGCCTGTCCACCACCTGTTTACTACTCAAGCTTTCTTCTAATCATACCAATGCCCTGATAACTGCAACAAACAACACCCTCCATGAGATCTGCATGCTCTAATCAATCTGCACTATAAAATGGCCTGCACAGCAAAACCAGCCCTGTTTAGCCCATACTTATTCTACTTTTAAAATGCAATGCAAGTCAACATACCAAGAAAATCACCATAAGCTAAACACACTGGGTCACATGGCCTAACAGGCATAGTTGCCCCCATGTGCCTTACCTGTTACTTGCCAGTGATGTGCTGAGATCTCAGTCTTGAAAATTCCCAGCAAAAAGAGGTTGTCCTGCCTGTGTTCTGGCCTGATATACCCTACAGGACCCCTGGTCAGGACCCCTTGGGGTTCTGCCCCCAGCCAATCCCTGGGACTCCGGCATCACATTGTCATATTATACCTTCTACCTCTTGGTGATGTCACTAGCCACACCCCTTCTACCTGCTCCTTCCCTCACCCTCCCCCACCCCTCCACCTTTGTGTTTTTCCTGGCAGGGGTCATTAGACAACCTGGCCTGCCTTTTAGTGACAAGCCCAATTGTCAAGAGAAAACAAGTAAACATGGGAGACCTTAAGGCAGGGTGTGATCCATTGTCAAGAGGATAAGATAGCTGGATGAGTGGTGGCAAGACCGTGGGTTGTGGGAGGGGTGGGAGTCCCAGTCTACTAGTAGCAGTCACAGGTGCTAGTAGTATGATCATCCCTGAGGAGGGCTTTGAAGTAGCCTAGCCAAGATTCAGAGGATATAGCATTGGGAAGTGCATTCATCCAGAGAGAGGGCCCTGTAGCTGAAAGTTCTCTGGCAAAGGGTAGTTCTGCACCAAGGGATCAGGAAGGGAGATGTGGAGGAGCTGCATGTGTTTTTTTAGCAAGGGAGCAGGATACAGAAGGGTGAAGATACCCAGGGGAGAAAGCCCTGAGGAGATTTTTTTAGCGAGGAGGCAAGTTTGATACTTGAGCCTACCATCAAAATTGAGCCAGTTGGAGAGACTATACAAGGAACAGGTGTGAGTATTTCAATCACAGCATGTGACTAGGTGGCAGGCTTTGTTGAGGAACACCATAATTCTGTGGAAGGAGGAGTTATCAGCCACCCCATAGACAAATATCCCATAGTCAATTAGTGGCAGGATTGAGTAGGAGACAGCAATATGGAGGGCCTCAGGGGTGAGACAATGCTTGTAGAGGTGGAGCAGGCAAATTCTGGTGTTGACAGCAGAGCTTAGGAGGTGAATGTGTTCATGATAGTTAAGAGCAGAGTCTAGGGTGATGCCAAGGTATTTAAAAGTATCAAGCTGGTCAAGGGGTTGTTTCAGGGAGTTAAAGATTTGTAGTGAGAGGCCCTTTATGGTGGATAGCTGCAACACTTTTCAGCCATTTCTCCTTGGCTGGGCTCTGTTTCACCACTCCAATTCTGGACACCACCAGTATCCCAGGATCCCCTACCCTGGGAGCCATATACTACATACAAGCTAAGATGGAAACAGGAACAACTTGGGCAATCACCATCACCACCACACTGACTGCTGACACCATAATTTAGTTTATAAAAAGAAGTATTTATTACATGCTTTCAGGTCACACACTTGACCCTTTCTCAAAAGGCTAATAGGGACAGAAGTGTGTGACCGCTAAATAATGTCAGTGAGTATTTTAACCATGCAATAAATTCTTCTTTTTATAAACTACATTATGGTGTCAGCAGTCAATGTGGTAGTGAGTGCTCAAGTTGTTTCTGTTTCCATGTTTCCTTTTCGTGAGACCACCACAGCCTTGTGCGCACTGTTTCTTTCTGTCTTTTACATACAAGATAAGCAATACCTATAGGATTGGGGAGGATATTTTTGGTCTTTTCTATTAAAAAATTCACAGTTCTAGAGAGAGAGAGAGATGCGCTCACATGCACACACAATATATTAAACAGACTACTTGTACCTTTATGCACAGAGCCATAATCACAATCCCTGTCACTCATGTGTGTCATCTGGAAACAGTTGTATGTTGTTTGTCTTATGTGAAGATGGCAGTCCATGAAGATTGTGTGGTCTTGTCCTTTTGCTGCTTTTGGGGGTGGGGAGTTAGGGTTGGAAATCCTAATGCCACATTTCCCTACTTTTGTGGCATTAAGCTGCACTTTAACTGGTGCATTAACACTGTTTTTTTTGCAATGAATTTCCTTTCTTTTTGAAATAGTGGAATTGTATCCTAATTCATACAGCTCCCTTTCTGACCTGCTTAAACAGATACAGATGCACAGGGCCCTCTCAGCCCATTGACAACAGAAGAGTCCATCTGCCAGTGGAAGTGCAGAGCCCTCTGGGTTCTGTACTTCAGTATCACTACAGATACTGATCCCAGGGCCAAGAGACCATCTGTCAGCCAAAGCACAGGGCCATCTGGCAACTATGGGTCCAGGGCTTTAGACCAAGAGAAGAGTTCTCTTCACTATATGTTACTTTTACCTGTGTGATTAATCCTACACCTACCCTTCCCAGGCTGTGGTGGTACCACATGACAGCACCATCCCTCCCCCAGCCTCGGCCCATCCAGCTGGCTCAATGAGCTCACCCCAGAACTCTCTAGCATGGTAACAGTAAGCACAAGCTACTGAGACAAAGACCGACCTGCACACCACGTTTCTTTTTTAAATGTTGACCCTAAATTTTCAACAGAGTTATTTTGTGACTCCCCTTTATAAATATGACATATGGCATTTATAACATACTGGTTGAAATGACATTTCATGCCAAATGCATGAAAACATGTCATGGCCATTATTTGAAAAATTACACCTGTCATATTCATGAGGTGAAGTGGAAAAATTGTTATGTTGAAAGTCTGAAGTGAAGATATTGAAAATGATAAAAGTTATGAGTGATCACAGAAAATGTCAATGTACATTCATAACTTTTTTTTTTGTTAATTTTGGCTCAAAATATTAAATATAATCTTCTTATTACCACATGTCATGAACCCAGTAGATAAAAATGTTAAAGTTCTGTCAGAAAGGTGACTTCATTGAGTGACTGAAAAATCACCTTTTGTCCCAGATTTGAAAAATTTCACCTACCTTGTTCATGAGGTGGGGTCACTAAAAGGACACATTGAAAGTTTGGTAGAAAAATATTGAAAATTAATGAAGTTATGAGTGAATGTTGAAATATTTCAATGTTCACTTATAACTTAGTCATTTTGCCATAGTTTTTCACCAAATTTCCAACATAGTCTTCTTATAACCTCACCTCATGAACCCAGTATGTGAAGATTTTTAAATGCTGTCCAAAAGGTGATTTCATGGAGCAATTGCAGAATCAACTTTGGGGTTAGATTTTAAATATTTCACTGACTTATTCATGAGGTGTGATCCCAACAGGGCCATGTTGAAGATCTGGTGGAAAAATATTTGAAGTTGATGAAGTTATGAGTAAAAGTTCAAAATTCATTTAAATACATTAACCAGAATTACCATATTTCCTCATTTTACAGTCGCAGTTCCTGAAGAAGGACATCTTTCATGTCTGAGAGTTGGTCAACAACAGAGGACCCCCTTTAGGTGAGTGAGGGTTTGTTATGGTATGAGGTGTTGGGTGCTGGGTGGGGGTAGGGTATGCTGGATTTGGGGTGGGGCAGAGATCGGCAAGAGATTGTTTTTTTATTTTCAGATCTCACAAAAACAACTGTGAGGGACAGTTTTTTTTTGTAGATGGACTGGACTGACACCAGTGACTGACTATCCCACTGTTGGCATAGTCCTCAGCTGCAGTGGGGGTGGTCACTTTGGTTTTGCCACCTTTCTTTGTGGAGAGTTGTTATTCTGTAGTACTGGGGGTGGGCTCCCCAGTCCACTTAATAATTAAAAAAAAACAAGGAAAGATCTGCAAGGGACAGTTTTCTTTGTTACACAGTGACCAGATTGACACTGGGTACTGGGAACCCTGGTGTCATCATACTCTTCAGCAGCACTGGAAGTGGGTGCACCAGTATTGCCAGCTATCTAGCACTATATAACCTGGAAACATAAACGATAATGAATGTATAAAGCACAAAAAAAGCAGTGTGATTAAATAACAAAACTTACAAAAAAAACAGAATCTAGATAACCAAGTCCTGTTTTTCTAGTTTTCTAGGTTTGGGTGTCTGTGTTTGGAAACTACATTATTTTTATATCTTTCCCATCTTTTTTGTCAAAAAAAAAAAGAGGTGGCGGCCAGCATGACCCAAAAATTTTTTCTCATGACATGGAAAACAATAATTTTGTGATAGTAAAATGCTCGCAAATTGTAACTTTATATGTCATATCAGAGGGTTATCCTAAAACCCTACTAAGCATGATGAGAAGAAAAATTTAAAAATCTTATAACTCTGGAATCAATTCATATTTTTTTCACAAAACCTTTGAAAGGCAGACCTGTGGTGCAGGACCAATCAGCCCTGAACGTTTCAGAACAAAATTCCATACTATCTGTAGGATTTAGGTGACAGCAAAACAAGCAGCTAAACAAACGCAGAAAGCATGGGTATTTTATCCTTTTTTGTCACACCAGTTCTCGGAATCCAGTTTTTCGCATGTTCATTAAATGCCACCAAAATTATTAAAGTACAAAAAGTGGGGTTTAAATTATACATCATAATCTTCTGCCAGAGAACAGGCAGAGAACACCAAGAGGAAGGAGCTGCTGTTATAACTATACTTCTCTAATGGGATTAAAGAACTAGAACTCCACTACTGGGACCTTCAATTTAGGGTAAAAACAAAGCAAAACACACAAAAAAGTGTGCGTGTTTTCCTGAGTTGGCTGAAGTGAGTTGTTATCTGTGCAGTTATCTAGGTGTTTGTTTCAGGTGACTGAAGGGAATTATTATCTGTGCAATTAACTAAGTGTAGAAAGAGCTGTAAAGTAGGGGGAGTGGTTTAGCTAGAAGGAAGCCAGGTTAAAGCCAGATTTAAAAACTGCCCTAGATAGCTTCTGCCAGATTCCAGGCAGAGAACACCAAGAGGAAGGAGCTGCTGTTATAACTATACTTCTCTACTGTGACTAAAGAACTAGAACTATACTACTGGGACCTTCAATTTAGGGTAAAAACAAAACAAACAAAAAAAGTTAGTGTGTTTATCTTAGTTGGCTGAAGTGAATTGTTATTTGTGCAGTTATCTAGGTGTTTGTCTCAGGTGGCTGAAGGGAATTGTTATCTGTGCAATTAACTAAGTGTAGAAAGAGCTGTAAAGTAGGGGGAACAGCTTAGCTAGAAGGAAGCCAGGTTAATAACTGCCCTAGATAGCTTCTGCCAGAGAACAGGCAGAGAACACCAAGAGGAAGGAGCTGCTGTTATAACTATACTTCTCTACTGGGACTATATTGACCTCCTTCCCTCCCCTCCGCCCTCCCCCACTCTAAGCCAGTTCTACTTTTATAGGCACAAGATTTGACTGACAACAAGAACTTCCTGTTTTGGAGCAGGAAGTAAGTGATCACAGAGCCACAAAAGACTCACCATCCTAAAAGGAAAAAAAGTAGCTCTCCAGCCCCCCCCCCAGCTGCTAGAAGACTGACTCTGAGTAAGTAAGGAAACTACTGAGAAATATAGAAACTTCTTGTTGGCCTGCCTGCTGGTGCAGTGGTTGGATTTCTACTTGTGACACCAGTGACCCAGGTTCGGGAATGGACTCGGGTCATTGGTGGACCACCTGGGTGGAGAAGGATTGGGTGTCTCATGATTTCTTCTCTTCTCCGGGGGAAGGGTGAGGGATGTCATTGGTATATGAGGGACCCCTGTCAGAGGCCAGAAGTGCCACAGCAGCCGACGTATGCAAGGAACTCTGGGGTGGAACAGACACAGGATGTCATTGCACATCCCAGCCCCAGCTAACAAGGTGAAGAAAACACTCTGCCCAGCCACCTCCATGACACCCTGTACCTTGGCCTCAAATTAGTCACCCAGCCGGCTCTCCCAACCAGTCACTAGGAGCATGGCACTGGTGCCCAACAGTGCTGTGACTCCACCCTCTGGGGGGTAAACCAGGAGTAACTGGGGCAGCACAGACAGATATGGGTGGTGGAGGCTTAAGGGACACCAAGTCCAGGGCTGAGATTGATGATTGAGGCAGGGGCAAAAAGAATGAAAAAAAAGAAACTTCTTGTCTCAGAACAGGAAGATCAGGAGCTTAAAGGGCACAGAGGCAGTAAGTAAGTAGGGGAAAAAAAGTAAACACTGGAAAGAGAAAATATTCCAAACAACAGTTAATGGGCCAGAAATAAGACATGATGGAAGTGGTGCAGTGCAGTGGCTGTGGAGCAGCAGTCTTCCAGGAGATGTTCTGGAGAATGCAGTGTTGTCCCATTTGCAGGCACCTCTCATGGCTGAGGGAGGAGGTTGCTCATCTCCACGCTGAGTTGGCTAGGATTTGGGGGACCTCCTCTTCTACCCAGAGACGAACAAGACCAATGCCATTGCCTCAGAGGTTGCCAAGAAAGAGGAGAGGTTGGACCACAGTGGATTCAGAGAGGTTGAGGGTGGTGGAACAGAAGCACATCCCTCCAGTTGTACCTCTCCACAATTCATATACTGTTCTGGCAAAGTGTGGTTCCTCTATGGAGATACTAACAGTGGAGACCAAGGAGGATTCTGGGAACCTTCACAAAGGAGACCCACAGGAGGGTGGCATGGGACCCCAGAGGGGAAGAAAACAACTCCTGGTGGGGGACTCCATTGTTAGGTTGGTAGAACTGGGGAGGAAGAAGAGAGGGAGGTAAGGTGCCTGCCTGGCACCATGGCTTGGAAGGACAGAGAGTGAATATTCAGGATCGCCAGACCTGCTGCACAGGGAGGGAGCTGGATGTCATTGTCCACCTAGGGACACATGACCTGGCTGTGAAAGGGATCAGAGCAGTGCAGGAAGAGTGTGTGGAGTTGGGGGGGCCTTAGACAAGTAGCATGCATGGTAACCTTCTCGATGGTGCTGCCAGTCTATGGCATGGGTGAGGCTAGGGTGCTCCACATCATGGGATTCAATCAGTGCTTGAAAAACTGGTGAAGAGTTCAGGGATTTGGCTTCATTGGAGACTGGGGGTCCATCTGGAGTGATGCAGGCTTTTACTGGTGTGATAGTCTGCATCTGTCCAGAAGGGAGACCAGGATCCTAGGTGATAGGCTTAAATGCTTCATTGGCAAGCATTTAACTAGCCAAGGGGGGGGGGCACTGGAAAGTAGCAAGGAAATTCTAGCCCCATCCCAAAAATAAGGGTAGTAAGTGAGGTAAACACCAAGATAGAGATGTCGATACGGAGAATGGCAGGGTAAATGGAGAAAATGACAAAGGCAATAAGAACAGGGATGGGGCAAAAAGGGGTAAGGCCATCAAGAAATGCAGGGTAATGAGTACCAATGCTCATAATCTGGGCAACAAGCTCCCTGAACTGGTGGTCTTGATGGAAGAAGGATGCCTGGATATCGTAGCAGTCACAGAAACATGGTACTCAGAGAACCATGATTGGGATGTTAACATACTAGGGTGCACAACCTACAGCAGAGACAGGGAGGGGAGAAGAGGAGGAGGAGTAGCTCTCCATATAAGGGAAGGGATAAAAGCAATGAAAAAAAGAGTAAACAGGGAGGAGAGGAGGCACTGTGGGTCACCTTAGAGACTGGAAATAGTACCACAATTCACACAGGGGTTTTATACAGACCCCCATGTCAGGGGGAGGGAAAGGACAAGGATATGATAGAAGGCATCCTTAGGATGGCAGAGAAAGGGGAGATACTGTTCATGGGGGACCTGAATATGCCAGATGTTAACTTGAGCACCTTTGTTGCAGCTGCAGCAGGGATAGCTTCTGCCAGAGACCAGGCAGAGAACACCAGGAGGAAGGAGCTGCTGTTAAAATTAAACTTCTCTACTGGGACTAAAGAACTAGAACTCTATTACTGGGACCTTCAATTTAGGGTAAAGGCAAAAAAAAAAGTTAGTGTGTTTGTCTGAGTTGGCTGAAGTGAATTGTTATCTGTGCAGTTATCCAGGTGTTTGTCTCAGGCGACTGAAGGGAATTGTTATCTGTGCAATTACTAAGCGTAGAAAGAGCTGTGAAGTAGGGGAAGTGGCTTAGCTAGAAGAAAGCCAGGTTAAAGCCAGATTTAAACACTGCTATAGATAGCTTCTGCCAGAGAACAGGCAGAGAACACCAAAAAGATGACGCTGCTGTTATAACTATACTTCTCTACTGGGACTAAAGAAGTAGAACTCTACTACTGGGACCTTCAATTTAGGGTTAAAACAAAACAAAAAAAAGTTAGTGTATTTGTCTGAGTTGGCTGAAGTGAATTGTTATCTGTGCAGTTATCAAGGTGTTTGTCTCAGGTGGCTGAAGGGAATTATCTGTGCCATTAACTAAGTGTAGAAAGATTTGTAAAGTAGGGGGGACTGACTTAGTCATAAGGAAGCAAGGTTAAAGCCAGACTTAAACACTGCTCTAGATTGCTTCTGACAGAGACCAGGCAGAGAATGTCAGGAGGGAGCTGCTGTTAAAACTAAACTTCTCCACTGGAACTATATTGCCCTCCTTCCCTCCCTTCCACCCCCACCCTAAACCAGTTCTACTTTTGTAGGCACAGGATTTGACTAACAACAGGAACTCCTGATTGAGAGCAGGAAGTGAGTGATCACAGAGCCACCAAAGACTCACCATCCTAGAAGGAAAAGAGTAGCTCTCCATCCCCCCCATCTGCTGGAGGTCTGATTCTGAGCAAGGAATGAGACAACTGAGAAATATAGGATCTTCTTGTCTCAGAACAGGAAGATCAGGAGCTTAAAGGGCACAGAGGCAGTAAGTAAGTAGAAAGAAAAAACATACAAACAAATAAACAATGGAAAAGTAAGTATTCCAAACAGTTAACATGCCAGAAATAAGACATGATAGAGTGGTGCAGTGCAGTGGCTGTGGAGCAGCAGTCTTCTGGGAGATGATCTGGAGGATGCGGTGTTGTCCCATCTACAGGCACCTCTCTGGGCTGAGGGAGGAGGTTGCTCATCTCCAGGCTGAGTTGGCCAGGATTTGTGGGACCTCTTCTCCCATCCAGGGACCACAAGGGCACTGCCATTGCCTCAGAGGTTGCCAAGAAAGAGGAGAGGTTGGACCACAGTGGGCTCAGGCAGGATGAGGGTAGTGGAACAGAGATGCATCCCTCCAGTTGTAACTCTCCACAATTCATATGCTGTTCTGGCAAAGTGTGGTTCCTCTATGGAGGTACTAACAGTGGAGACCAAGGAGGATGCTGGGAACCTCCACAAAGGAGATCCACAGGAGGGTGGCATGGGACCCCACAGGGGAAGGAGACAACCCCTGGTGGGGGACTTCATTGTTAGGAAGGTAGATCTTAGGGAGGAAGGGGAGAGGGAAGTAAGGTGCCTGCCTGATGCCATGACTTGAAGGGACAGGGAGTGAATCCTCAGGATCGCTGAAGCAGCTCCACAGGAGAGGGAGCCGGATGTCATTATCCATCTAGGTACATATGACCTGGCTAAGAAAGGGATCAGAGTAGTGCAGGAAGAGTTTGTGAGTTGGGGAAGAGTCTTAGACAAGTAGGTTGCACAGTAATCTTCTTGGAGGTGCAGCCTGTCTATAGTATGGGTGAGGCTAGGGTGCTCCACACCATAGGATTCAATCAGTGGTTGAAGAACTGGTGCAGAGCTTAGGGATTTGGCTTCATTGGGGACTGGGGGTCCACCTGGAGGGATGCAGGCCTATACTGGCGTGATGGTCTGCATCTGTCCAGGAGGGGAACCAGGATCCTAAGTCATAGGTTTAAATGCTTTATTGGCAAGCATTTAAACTAGCCAAGGGGGGAGGCACTGGAAAGGTACAGGGAAATCCTAGCCCCCTCTTAAAAGATTATGGTAGTAAGTGAGATAAACACCAGGACAGAGATGTCGATAGGGAGAAGGGCAGGGGTAAATGGAGAAAATGACAAATGCAATAAAGGTAGGGATGGGGCAAAAGGGATAAGGCCATCAAGAAATGGAAGATAATGAGTACCAATGTCTGTAATCTGGGCAACAAGCTCCCTGAACTGGTGGCCTTGATGGAAGAGGGATGCCTGAATATTGTAGCAGTCACAGAAACATGGTACTCAGAGAACCATGACTGGGATTTTAACATACCAGGGTACACAACCTACAGGAGAGACAGGGAGGGGAGAAGAGGAAGAGGAGGAGTAGCTCTCTATATAAGGGAAGGGATAAAAGCAACTGAACAAAAAAGTAAACATGGAGGAGGGGAGGTACTGTGGGTCACCTTAAAGACTGGAATGGCACCAAATCCGCACAGGGTTGTAAACAGACCCCATGTCAGAGGGAGGGAATGGACAAGGATATGATAGAAGGCATCCTTAGGATGTCAGAGAAAGAGGAGATACTGTTGATGGGGACCTGAATATGCCAGATATTAACTGGAGCACCTTTGCTGCAGCCACACCCAAAAAGCAGGGCCATTCTTGATGCCCTACAGGTAGCATGCCTCAGTCAGCTAGTTTTGGATCTCACTCATGAGGGAGCAAACTAGACCTCTGACTCTGAAATGGGGACAGTGAGAGGGTCTCAGATCTAGAAGTGGGTAGCCATCTGGGAACAAGTGACCAACAAACAGTGTGGATCATGATAAACACAGCTACAGAGTCAAGCCATACAAAAGTGAGGGTTCTGGACTTCAGGAGAGCTGACTTTGGCAAGATGGGAGATTGCCTTAAAAAAGTACGAGCAAACAGGCTAGAAGGGAGGTGAAGCAACAATGGGGAAACATCAAAACTGACATCACAGAGGACACAAGCCTTTGTGTGAAGTAAATAAATCAAAATGAAAGAAAAAGCCACTATGGTTCTCAAAAGAGGTGCCTGGTCAAGGTTAGGAAGAAAAAGATAGCATTTAGGAAGTATAAGGAAACACGGAAGGAACAGGACAGAGAACTGTACCAGTTAAGGCAGAAGGAAGCAGGGAGGTTAGTCAGAATAGCAAAGGGCCAAACTGAGGAAAAGATAGCCAACTCAGTTAAGAAGGGGATAAAACCTTTTATAGATACATCAGGGAGCATAGAAAGACAAAGTGAGGGATAGTGAGGCTGAACAGAATGGACGGTGGGTGGGCAGAAAGGGACAGTGAAAAGCAGGGATACTGAACGAATACTTCTGCTCAGTATTCACAAAAAAAGGAGGAGGAGGTGCCTAATCCAATTAACAGAAGCACTCTGAATAGTGGGGTCGATCCCAGTCCTTTTACAGAAGAAAGGGTTCTGAAAGAACTCCTAAAACTGAAGGTGGACAAAGCAATGGGGCCTGATGGAATTCACCCCAGAATTCTAAAAGAATTAAGGAGATAACTAGAGGCACAACTGACTACCCTTTTTATCAAATCATGAGAGGATGGTGTGGTACCTGAGGACTCCAGGAAGATGGATGTGATTCCCCTTCACAAAAGTGGGAGCAAGACAGAGGCAGGAAACTACAGACCTGTCAGTTTGACCTTTGTGGTAGGGAAAGTGATGGAATCACTCTGAAGGAAAGAATTGTTGAGTACCTAGAGGCCAGTGGTGAACAGGACTCAAGGCAGCATGGGTTCACAGCAGGACGGTCACGTCAGATGAATCTAATTGATTTCTTTGACTGGGTGACCAAAGTAGTAGACCAGGGAGGAGCTGTGGGCATGACCCACCTAGACTTTAGCAAGACAGTTGACACAGTGCCACACAAATGATTAATAATCAAATTAACCAGCCTGGGGTGGGTCCCAGTGTGGTAGCCTGGGTAAAACATTGGCTGGACAACAGGACACAGAAGATAATTGTAAATGGAGTCCACTCTGAAGAAAGAGGGGTTACTAGTGGGGTACCGCAGTGTTCAGTATTGGACAAAGTCCTTTTCACTGTCTTTATAAGTGACATTTTATTTTATTTATTTATTGAAATGTCAGAATTACAATCCTTTGAGTGGAAGACCTCTTTGCAAAGGCTCCACGTCAGTACACGACAGAACATTACATCAAGAACTATTGTACATAGTTTTCAAAACAGAACATTACATTTTGACAAATTATACATAAAATCACAGTACATGGTATTTACATTGATTTGTTACCATCTCAAGGGTTGTTAGAGGACCCTGGGTTATCATGGTGTGGTGGGACAGATTACCGATTCAGAGGGACTTTACCAAGCCCTACGTTGAGGTATAAATCCCTCAAGGTTGTAGGCCTTGTTGTGCAGTTATGGAATAAGCAAGCTGTTTATCACATTCAGCCTAGGGAGGACTGTTGGTAATAGCCACAGGTCTCTGAGTCAAGAAGAAGTCTCTTGATTCCAGTTTTGAATTAGCCAAGACTAGGGGCCAGTGAGATGGAGGATGGTAGGTTGCTAAGCCAAAGGGGAGCATGATAACGGAAGGACCTTTGCCCTAGTGAGGTCCTACAGTGGGGGACTATGAGGGAGGTGCTTGCCTGGCACTTAGGGGTATTCCTAGGAGGGGCTGGTTGGATGAGGGGTGTAGACCATTAGGTGTAAGCTTCATAAGTATTTTTTTGGCTTGGATGCAATGTATGGTATTTTAGTCTCCCTTCGAAGGTCAGCCAGTTTGCTAGCTTACAGAGCACACATGTATGGGTTAGTCTTTCACTGCTTGTGACCAGTCGGCAGGCTTTGTTAAGGGCTAGATTGATGCAGTTAAGGGCTGTTTGACCAACGAAAGGACTGAGAAGGTAACAGCCAGCCTGAGAGCCTGGGGGCAAAGCAGTGTTTATGTCTGTATAGAATCCCTAGTTAACAGAGGAGGAAAGGTGTTTAACGTGGATGTGGTAGGTGAGTGATGTGTCCAGTGTGATACCTAGATATTTGAAATGTGGGACCTGCTCAATGTGGATGCCTCAAGTAAATTTGAGATATATATGAGGAGTTACTGAGGGTTTTGGCAGTGAGCAAATATGGATTTCATCTTTTGTCATTTAGTATTAGTCGTTGGTCGGTGAACCAGTATTCTAGTTCTCTAAAACAGTCTTACAGAGGGACTGGAAGGAAAAGAATGCCTCTTTGAAGATGACAAAAAGCTCTGCAACAGGGTTCATACACAAGGAGGCGTGGAAACACCCCTCGCTTCCTAAAGTTGGTGGGGGTAGGGCTGTGGCAATTTGCTACTAAGAATAAAGCAACGCCTCCAGAGCCGCGCCTCCTGTTCCAGGCCTGGCCTTCCAGTGGAGAGCCTGCGATGCACCCCTGGCTCTACAGAGAGATCACCATCTACCCCATGGAAACAAAATAGATGAAACCACTGCGCTCTTCCTCTCTGCTTCTCCCCCACCCAAACAATGCCCCCTCAGTTTTTCTTTTTCCCCCTGCTCAATGAAACAAGCCATTAGTGATGCTAGGCCATGCCAGACCACGTGGCCTCCCTAGGCTTAGCTTTAGCCATACCATACCAGGAGGGCACTCCTCCTTTATGTGCATAGCAGACCTCACATTACATTTTCTCCTCTTTTTGATCCAAATCCTAGAACCAGCCATCTGCTTGGCTAGCTCACAAATGCACCACATGACCTCCAGATCCTATGCAAAGCCACCAAGCCAGATGAGAGGGACCTTCCTCCTACTTGCACCTGGTGCTGCATGCACCCAATTAGAGAAAAACAGCCAAAGATGAAGCATAACAGAATTTTGCCTCCTGGAGCCTGCTCTCAGCCTGTGATACCATGGGAAGCACCACTCCCCTTGCGCTCTGCTTCCAGGCCACAAATTTTAAACCAGAACCTGGGAATACCCTTATACCACCATAAACATGTTCATTGGTGATCCCCAACTTTCCTGAATTCAAAATGCCTGGGAAAACACAAACCACCCACGATGAGATCTGCCATAGGAACCACCATTCAACGAAATAGCAAGCTTTCCCAGTGAACCATCAAAATACCATGGGCTTGTCCACTTTATGTTTACTGCTCAAGCTTTCTTCTAATCATACCAATGCCCTGATAACTGCAACAAACAACACCCTCCATGAGCTCTGCCTGCTCTAATCAATCTGCACTATAAAATGGCCTGCCACAAAACCAGCCATTTAGCCCATACTTATTCTACTTTAAAATGCAATGCAAGTCAACATACCAAGAAAATCCCCATGAGCTAAACACACTGGGCCACATGGCCTAACAGGTGTAAGGTTGCCACCATGTGCCATACCTGTTACTTGCCAAAGATGTGTTGAGATCTCAGTCTTGAAAATGCCCAGGAAAAGAAGTCATTCTGCCTGTGTTCTGGCCTGATATACCCTACAGGACTCCTGGTCAGGACGCCTTGGGGCTCCACCCCCAACCAATCTCTGGGACTCCGGCATCGTCTTGTCATATTACACCTTCTACCTGCTTGGTGATGTCACTAGCCACACCCCTTCTACCTGCTCCTTCCCTCCCCCACTACCCTTCCCCGTTGTGTTTTTCCAGGCAGGGGTCATTAGACAACCGGGCCTGCCTTTTAGTGGCAAGCCCAGTTGTCAAGAGAAGACAAGTAAACATGGGAGACCTTAAGGCAGGATGTGATTCATTGTCAAGAGGATATGATAGCTGAGTGGTTGATGGCAAGACCTTGGGTTGTGGGAGGGGTGGGAGCCCCAGTCTACTAGTAGCAGTCACAGGTACTAGTACTATGAAAATGATCCCTGAGGAGGACTTTGAAGTGGCCTAGACAAGCTTCAGAGGCTATGGCACTGGGAAGTGCATTCATCCAGAGAGAGAGAGGGCCCTGTAGCTGACAGTTCTCTGGCATAGGGTAGTTCTGCACCAAGGGATCAGGAAGGGAGATTTGGAGGAGCTCCGTGTGTTTTTTAGTAAGAGTGCAGGATACAGGAGGGTGAAGAGACCGGGGGGAAAAATCCCTGAGGAGATTTTTTTGGTGAGGAGGCAAGTTTGATACTTGAGCCTGTCATCAAAATTGAGCCAGTTGGAGAGACTATACAGGGAGCAGGTGTGAGCGGCTCGATCACAGCATGTGACTAGGTGGCAGGATTTGTTGAGAGACATTGCAATTCTGTGGAGGGAGGAGTTATCTGTCGCCCCATAGACCAATATCACATAGTCAATTAGTGGCAGGATTGCGGAGGAGACAGCAATACAGAGGGCCTCAGGGGTGAGACAATGCTTGTAGAGGTGGAGCAGGCAAATTCTGGTGTTGACAGCAGAGCTAAGGAGGTGGATGTGTTCATGATAGTTAAGAGCAGAGTCTAGGGTGATGCCAAGGTATTTAAAAGTATCAAGCTGGTCAAAGGGTTGTTTCAGAGAGTTAAAGATTTGTAGTGGGAGGCCCTTTTTGGTGGATAGCTGCAACACTTTTCAGACATTTCTTCTTGGCTGGGCTCTGTTTCACCACTTCAATTTTGGCCTCCACCAGTATCCCAGGATCCTTTACCCTTGGAGCCATATACTACACACAAGCTAAGATGGAAACAGGAACAACTTGGGCACTCACCATCACCACCACACTGACTGCTGACACCATAATGTAGTTTATAACAAAGAAGAATTTATTACATGGTTTCAGGTCACACACTTGACCCTTTCTCAAAGGCTAGCTAAGGGTCAAGTGTGTGACCTGAAATGTGTCAGGTGGGTGTTTTAACCATGTAATAAATTCTTCTTTTTATAAACTACATTACGGTGCCAGCAGTCAGTGTGGTGGTGAGTGCTCAAGTTGTTTCTGTTTCCGTGTATCCTTTACCTGAGAACACCACAGCCTTGCGTGCACTCTTTCTTTCTATCTTCTACACAAAAGCTAAGCAGTACCCATAGGATTGGGGGGCTATTTTGGTCTTTTCTATTAAAATTCACAGTTCTAGAGAGAGAGAGACACACACACACACACACACACACACACACACACACACACACATGATACATTAAAAGGCTACTTGTACCTTTAGGTACAGAGCTAGAACCACAATCCCTGTCATTCATTTGTGTTATCTGGAAACAGTTGTATGTTGTTTGTCTTATGTGAAGATGGCAGTCCATGATGATTGTGTGGTCTTGTCCTGTTGCTGTTTTTGGGGGTTGGGAGTTAGAGTTGGAAACCCTAATGCCACATTTCCCTACTTTTGTGGCATTAAGCTGCACTCTAACTGGTGCATTAACACATTTTTTTTGCAATGAATTTCCTTTCTTTTTGAGATGGTGGAATTGTATCCTAATTCATGCAGCTCCCTTTCTGACCTGCTTAAACAGATACAGCTGCACAGGGCCCTCTCAGCCCTATGACAAGGGAAGAGTCCATCTGCCAATGGAAGTGCAGAGCCCTCTGGGTTCTGTACTTCTGTATCACTACAGATACTGATTCCCAGGGCCAAGAGACCATCTGTCAGCCAAAGTACAGGGCCATCTGGCAACTATGGGTGCAGGGCTCTAGACCAAGAGAAGAGTTCTCTTCACTATATGTTACTTTTACCTGTGTGATTAATCCTGCACCTACCCTTCCCAGTCTGTGGAGGTACCACATGGCAGCACCATCCCTCCCCCAGCCTCGGCCCATCCAACTGGCTCAATGAGCTCACCCCAGAACTCTCTGGCATGGGAACAGTAAGCACTAGCTACTGAGACAAAGACCAACCCTGCACACCACATTTCTTTTTAAATGTTGACCTAAATTTTCAACAGAGTTATTTTTGACTCCCCTATAAATATGACAAATGGCATTTATAGCATACTGGCTGAAATGACATTTCATTCCAAAAGCATGAAAATATGTTATGGCCAGGATTTGAATAATGACACCTGTCACATTCATGAGGTGGAGTGGAAAAATGGTTATGTTGAAAGTTTGAAGTCAAGATATTGAAAAGATAAAAGTTATGAGTGCTCACAGAAAATGTCAGTGTACATTCATAACATTGTTTTTTTTTTATATTATGGCTCAAAATTTTGAACATAACCATTGTATTACCCCATGTCATGAACCCAGTAAATAAAAATTGTGAAGTCCTGTCAGAAAGGTGGTTTCATGGAGTGACTGAAAAATCACCTTTTGTCCCAGATTTGAAAAATTTCACCTACCTTGTTCATGAGGTGGGGTCACGAAAAGGATACATTGATAGTTTGGTAGAAAAATATTGAAAATTAATGAAGTTATGAGTGAATGTTGAAATATTTCAATGTTCACTTATAACTTAGTCATTTTGCCATATTTGCTTCACCAAATTTCCAACATAGTCTTCTTATGACCTCATGTCATGAACCCAGTAGGTGAAGATTTTCAAATGCTGTCCAAAAGGTGATTTCATGAAGCAACTGCAAAATCAACTTTGGGGTTAGATTTTAAATATTTCACTGACTTATTCACGATGGGGTCCCAACAGGTCCATGTTGCAGACCTGGTGGAAAAATATTGAAGCTGATGAAGTTATGAGTAAAGTTCAAAACTCATTTAAATACATTAACCAGACTTACCATATTTCCTCATTTCTCATCGCAGTTCCTGGAGAAGGACATCTTTCATGTCTGAGGTAGGTCAACAATAGAGGACCCTGTTTATGTGAGTGAGGGTGTGTTATGGTATGAGGAGGTGGAGTTCTGAGTGTGGGGTTAGGGTATGCTGGATTTGGGATGGGGCAGAGGTCAGCAAGAGATTGTTTTTCTCTTTTCAGATCTCACAAAAACAACTGTGAGGGACAGGTTTTTTTTTGTAGAGGGACTGGACTGACACCAGTGACTGAGTACCCCACTGTTGGCATAGTCCACAGCTGCAGTGGGGGTGGTCACTTTGGTTTTGCCACCTTTCTTTGTGGAGAGTTGTTATTCTGTAATACTGGGGGTGGGCTCCCCAGTCCACTTAATAATTAAAAAAATAAAAAAAGATCTGCAAGGGACGATTTTCTTTGTTACACAGTGACCAGACTGACACTGGGTGTGGGAAACCCAGTGTCATCATACTCTTCAGCAGCACTGGAGGTGGGTGCACCAGTATTGCCAGCTATCTAGCACTATATAACCTCGAAACATAAAAGATAATGAATGTATAAAGCACAAAAAAGCAGTGTGAATAAATAACAAAATTATAACTGCTACTGACAACAGTTTATAATAGACACTCCTTTTACCAGACAATACAGAATACTCAGAGCTGTCCTTTAAAAGTGGCCTGCACTGTCATTGTAAATGGGGCATCAAGCAGGACAAGAGATGGCTGCAGCTGAACTGGGAGGCAGAGGGGCTTGGAAATCAGAAAATACCCTCCTCCCAAACTGGCCAGCCAGGATTTTGGAGTGCCCAGTAAAGGTATTTCTGGGCCAATTTAAAAAAAAAAACAGAATCTAGATTATCAAGT
Source organism: Neoceratodus forsteri (assembly GCA_016271365.2). Lineage (NCBI taxonomy): Eukaryota > Metazoa > Chordata > Ceratodontiformes > Ceratodontidae > Neoceratodus > Neoceratodus forsteri. Next base: position 1,072,352,640 of record CM057455.1, on the reverse strand, counting down.
CCTGTTTTCCTTGGTTTGGGTGTTTTTGTTTGGAAACTACATTATTTTTATACTTTTCCCATCTTTTTTGTTAAAAAAAAGAGATGGCAGCTGGCATGACCCAACAATTGTTCTTCATGACAGGAAAAACAATAGTTTTGTGATAGTAAAATACTCGTAAATTGTAACTTCATCTGAAGGGTATCCTAAAACCTTACTGCACATGATGAGAAGAAAAATTTAAAAACCTTATAACTCTGGAATCAATTCATATTTTCTTCACAAAACCTTTGAAAGACAGACCTGTGGTGCAAGACCCATTAGCCCTGAAAGTTTCAGAGCAAAATTCCATACCATCTGTACTATTTAGGTGAGAGCAAAATAGACAGCTAAACTAATGCAGAAAACATGGGCATTTTATCCTTTTTTGTCACACGGTTCTTGGAATCCAGTTTTTCACATGTTCTTTAAATGCCACCAAAATTATTAAGGTACAAAACTGGGGTTTAACATTATACACCATACTCTTCTGCCAGAGAACAAGCAGAGAACACAAAGAGGAAGGAACTGCTCTTATAACTATACTTCTCTACTGGGACTAAAGAACTAGAACTCCACTACTAGGACCTTCAATTTTGGGTAAAAACAAAAGAAATAAAAAAAAAAGTTAGTGTGTTTGTCTAAGTTGGCTGAAGTGAGTTGTTATCTGTGCAGTTATCTAGGTATTTGTCTCAGGTGGCTGAAATGAATTGTAATCTGTGCAATTAACTAAGTGTAGAAAGAGCTGTAAAGTGGGAGGAGTGGCTTAGCTAGAAGTAAGCCAGGTTAAAGCCAGATTTAAAAACTGCCCTAGATAGCTTCTGCCAGAGAACAGGTAGAGAACACCAAGAGGAACGAGCTGCTGTTATAACTATATTTCTCTACTTGGACTAAAGAACTAGAACTCTACTACTGGGACCTTCAATTTAGGGTAAAAATAAAACAAAACAAAAAAAAGTTTGTGTGTTTGTGTGAGTTGGCTGAAGTGAATTGTTATCTGTGCAGTTATCTAGGTGTTCGTCTCAGGTGGCTGAATGGAATTGTAATCTGTTGTCAGGAGGTCTAAACTTCACTCTCAGGTTCTTGGCAATATTGGGAATGCAAGAAATCACAAAAACATTGCATAAAAGTGATAAACTTGTTTATTACTACAAAAAGGATAAATCACAGTTGCCCTAAGCAGTTCTTACCAATACAAACTGAGAGCCAATGCTAAGCGTTCCCTATACCTCGAGGTTTCTCCGTGTCTCTTAGGGTCTCTGAGGTATAAGACTCAGTGTCTCACATTATATACCTATGATAATTACTATGGTTACTGCAAGATATAAACATTTCTAGTTAGAGAGATGAGCCCTGTTGGTTAAATTAGAGGTGGCTTCATGGACCAAGGTAACATTATACAATTTTGTAGTAGTCAACAGTTTGTAAAACAAAAGACTACAGTTCTTACACAAATCAGTGTAGTAGTACAAATCCCAAAAGGTGGTAATGCCGACTTATATATCATATCATTACAAAGACACAGATGTCCTAACATCTTGTAAAATACATTGAAAATATATATGTATTAGAAAGCAAAGTGTATAACAATAATATGCATACATATCCTGACATCATCTATTCTTGTACGGTAGATGCCCTTAGCCTTATATGTTAGTATAACATATGCCTAAACACTAGGGGCTGGATATTCAAACTCGCCATTCAGAGGCGCAAGCTTACACTCGCAAAATAGTTGCATGAGGGTGTGTCGAGGCGATATTCAAAGGTTGCACTATTGAGGCAACTCCTTTGAATATCACCCCAACCATAACCACTGTGCATGGCACACCACCATGAAGCCCACCACCCGCTCCCCAAAGCCGGCGGGTGGCAGCATCCCTCCCGCCTGCCGCCCCGCCACCCGCCGACTGACAGCCCGGTAGGGCTGCATGCCCATTGGTGCAGAGAAAGAGCAATGGGTGTGCAGCCCATACCATAATGACAGTCCAGTTTTGTGAATGAATCACCTACCAGACTGTCAGTCGGCGGGCAGCCAGGCGGCAGGCGGAGGGATGCTGCCACCCGCCAGCTGTGGGGGCGGTGGTGGGGCTTCGGTGGGTGGGCAGGAGGGACACTAGCCACCAGGGCAATGTTGGGGGATTTGTGCAGCATTTACATCCCGCGATCTGGGATGTGCCACTAGACCACCAGGGCTGAATTCGGAGGGGATTCTACACTACTGCCCGGATCAGGCTTTTGGTCCACTGGACCACCAGGGATGATGTCGGGAGGGGGTTTACAACTACTGCCCGTGATCAGGCTTTTCGGTCCACGGACCACCAGGGATACGTTCGGAGACCACATTGCTGCCCGTGTAGTCGGGCTGGGGGATTAAACTATGCCCTTGATCGGGCCAGTGGGGGTGGTGGGGATTTACAGTCAGCTGCCCGCAGTCGGGCTGCGGGGGGCACAGGGACTGGGTTGGGGGCCAGCCACAGGTGGCAGCTGCTGTGTGTGCCTGCAATGCAGCAGCTCACCTGTGGGTGGCCTCAACTAACCTTTTTTTTTGGCTCCAAATTTGTGCAGGCGAGGTCAGGCGCGCCTGTGCCAACTCCACACAGCCCTGCTGAATATCAGGCTGTGCAGTTTATGCATAGTTCCTCCCCCTCCATTTCAGCATGCATTCATTTGCATTGCGCTGTTGCTCAGCATGTTTTCTGTGGCGCAACTGCCTCCTGCTGAATATGGCAGAATGGAGCAAGTTTGGACTTGAGCTGGCGCAGCCCTATTGAGCATGGTGCAACCCTTTTGAAATACTTCATTGGCAAACATTTAAACTAGCCAAGGGGGAAGGCACTGGAAAGGAGCAGGGAATTCCTAGCCCCATCCCAAAAATCTGGGTAGTAAGGGAGGTAAACACCAAGATAGAAATGTCAATAGGGAGAAGGGCAGTAGTAACAGAAGAAAATGACAAAGGCAATAAGGACAGAGATGGTGCAAAAAGGGGTAAGGCCATGAAGAAATGGAGGGTAATGAGTACCAACACCAATAGTCCGGGCAACAAGCTCCCCGAACTGGTGGCCTTCATGAAAGAGGGATGCCTGGATATCGTAGCAGTCACAGAAACATGGTACACAGAGAACCATGACTGGATGTTAACATACCAGGGCAATGCAGAACCTACAGGAGAGAGACAGGAAGGGAGAAGAGGAGGAGGACTAGCTGTCTATGTAAGGGAAGGATAAAAGCAATGGAACAAAAGAGTAAACAGGGAGGAGAGGAGGCACTGTGGGCCACCTTAGCGACTGGAAATGGCACCACAATCCACACAGGGGTTGTATACAGACTCCCATGTCAGGGGGAGGGAATGGACAAGGATATGATAGAAGGCATCCTTAGGATGGCAGAGAAAGAGGAGATACTGTTGATGGGGGACCTGAATATGCCAGATGTTAACTGGAGCACCTTTTCTGCAGCCACATCCAAGAGCAGGGCCATTCTCAATGCCCTACAGGTGGCATGCCTCAGACAGCTAGTTTTGGAACCCACTCATGAGGGAGCAATCTTAGACCTCATACTCTCAAATGGGGACAGTGAGAGGATCTCAGATCTAGAAATGGGTAGCTATCTGGGAACAAGTGACCACCAAACAGTGTGGTTCATAATATACTCAGCTACAGAGTCAAGCCATACAAAAGTGAGGGTACTGGACTTCAGGAGGGCTGACTTTGGCAAGATGGGAGAGTGCCTTAGAAAAGCACTAGCAAACAGGCTACAAGGAGGGGTGGAGCAACAATGGTGAAACATCAAAACTGCCATCACAGAGGCAACAAGCCTTTGAGTGAAGCAAATAAAGAAATCAAAATGAAAGAAAAAGCCACTATGGTTTTCAAAAGAGGTGGTGGGAAAGGTTAGGGAGAAAAAGATAGCATTTAGGAAGTATAAGGAAACACAGAAGGAGCAGGGCGAAATGTACCAGTTAAGGCAGAAGGAAGCAGGGAGGGAATTCAGAATAGCAAAGGCCCAAACTGAGGAAAAGATAGCCAACTCGGTTAAGAAGGGGTATAAAACCTTTTATAGGTACATTAGGGACCGTAGAAAGACAAAGGGAGGGATAATGAGGCTGAATAGAATGGACAGTGGGTGGGCAGAGAGGGACAGTGAAAAAGCAGGGATACTGAATGAATACTTCTGCTGAGTATTCACAAAAGAGGAGGAGGTGGAGGTGCCTAATCCAATTAACAGAAGCACTCTTGATAGGGGGGTCAATCTCAGTCCTTTCACAGAAGAAAGGTTTCTGAAAGAACTACTAAAACTGAAGGTGGACAAAGCAACGGGGCCTGACGGAATTCACCCATGAATTCTAAAATAATTAAGGGGAGAACTAATGACACCACTAACTACCCTTTTTAACAAATCACGGGAGGATAGTGTGGTACCTGAGGACTGGAGGAAGGCAGATGTGATTCCCCTTCGCAAAAGTGGGAGCAAGACAGAGGCAGAAAACTACAGACCTGTCAGTTTGCCCTCTGTGGTAGGGAAAGTGATGGAATCACTTCTGAAGGAAAGAATTGTTGAGTACCTAGAGGCCAGTGGGGCACAGGACCAAAACAGCATTGGTTCACAGCGGGAAGGTCATGTCAGATGAGTCTAATTTACTGTATTTCTTTGACAGGGTGACCAAAGTAGTAGACCAGGGAGGAGCAGTGGACATGGCCTACCTAGATTTTAGCAAGGCATTTGACACAGTGCCACACAAAAGATTAATAATCAAATTAACCAGCCTGGGAGTGTGTCCCAGGGTGGTATCCTGGGTAAAACATTTGCTGGACAACAGGACACAGAAGGTAATTGTAAATGGAGTCCACTTTGAAGAAAGAGAGGTTACTAGTGGGGTACAGCAGGGTTCAGTACTGGGTCCAGTCCTTTTTAATGTCTTTATAAGTGACATTGCAGAGGGACTGGAAGGAATAGAATGCCTCTTTACAGATGACACAAAGATCTGCAACGGGGTTGATACTTAAGGAGGTATGGAAATGATAAGAAGGGTCTTGGCAAGGTTGGAGGAATGGTAAAAGTATGGCAGCTTGATTCAATGCAAAGAAGTGCAAAATAATGCACCTGGGAATCAAAACCAAGGGGAAGATTACACAAGGGGGGGGGAGTTAATAACAACAACAAAAATGGAAAGGGACCTATGGGTAATCATATCAGATTACCTAAAGGTTAGCAAGCAATGTGAGAAGGCAGTAGGGAGGGCTGGGGGTGATACTCGGATGTATAGGGAGAGGCATTACCAGCAGAAAACAGGAAGTTGTTATCCCTCTGTACAGACAGATGGTGAGACCCCATCTGGAGTACTGTGTCCAGTTCTGGAGACCTCATCTCTGCAAGGACATAGGATGGAGGCAGTCCAGAGGAGGGCAACTAAAATGGTGCAGAGTCTGCAAGAGAAGCCATATGAGGAAAGACTAAAGGAGCTTAATATGTATATCCTTGAGGAAAGGAGGAAGTGGGGGGACATGATAGATATGTTTAAGTACCTCAGAGGAATCAATAAAGTCCAAGAGGGTTGCATTGTTCCGAAAAAGAGTTGTGCAAGAACAGGGGGACACAATTTGATGATAGAGGGGGATGGCTCAGGGGCAATGAGAGGGTGGTGGATGCATGGAACAGTCTTCCTGAGGCGGTTGTAGGGTCTAAAACTGTGGGAGAATTCAAGAATGCATGGTACAGACATAAGGCAATTCTTGTGGGGGGTAGGAAGAAATAGGCTGTCGATTAACTAGGATCTGCAGCTTATCCTGTAGGTAGGGAAATGAGCAGACTAGGTGGGCCAAGCGGTCCTTATCTGCCGTCAAAGTCTATGTTTCTGTTTCTATGTACTCAGTCCTAACTATACTTGCACTGCTACATTTGTATAATATACACAGTACATACAGTTGCAGTAATTGACATGATTAGAGATATCTGTGCTTCCTCTAGAGAAATTCTGTGGCTGCTGCCTGTTTACACTCTTCTGCATTGTGGAGCCACCAGGGAGAAAATCTTTAGAAATACTGTGAAATATCTGGAAATATCTGACCATGTCAGTTGCTCCTAAAATAATTTTACTTATCATTGGCTGCCACAGTAGCAGACATTCTTGACCCATGTATTAGGACCAGTTTCAGTTTTGCAGGTCGTGGACAGCCTCAATACAGGTCATCCAGATTTATCAAAATGTCATACACTTTCATTACTATAATCTTCTCTGTTTTATTTTTATTAGTTCTGAGGCATTCTGTTCCTGTGCTGGAGTATGCCAACAGTGACTGCACCATATCATTAGTTCATTTATTGCATAGTCCCATCTCTGTGTACGAAATCTATTTTAAGTCAAACATAGACTTCCAGCTAGCGTGCCAATGTCTGGTCATACTCCAATGCCACGTTGTTCCTCCCACTGTGCAGGCCTTTCACAGATTAACTTGGGAATTACTTGACTGCAAATGCACTTGAATATGTATGTTAAACTTCAAGTAGCTTTAATTATAGAACTCTATGCTACTGCTTGAATTGTGAGTAGAATCCAGTCACAGGAACATCTGCATAAAAATAGAAGTTCCTGTTTTTAACTACCCTATAGGTATTTAAAGTACCAAGGGCCCAGTTCTCAGATGCAGTAGGTGGCAGTGTGAAACATGGAGCAAACTGCTACCCCACTGCAATGCCACCTATTTGTATAAACAAATATAGTCACACAGTTAGGACTCCAGCCTATGTGACTATGATGCAATTCAGACAGCTGGGTGGAAGAGAGTGTTAATTGAGGTTTCTCCCACTTAACATGCTGATGTATAGATCACACAGTATTGCAGCATAGTATAGCTTCAATTGTATGGTGCCTGGCCATGCTGTGTGCCTGTGCCACCTGAAGCCCCCCACACCCAGCACTTCCCTGAACTTGTAGCACTCTACTGGGAAGTTCTTTAAAATGTTTGTGACCTGCTGGTAGCATCCTGGTAGTCCAGTGGCCACCCAGTGCATATACCTTACTTTTGATGCACTTCATGTTGTTCAGTGCACCCCGTCCCCATTCCCACAAAGATCTAGCCCAACTAGTCACATCCATCAAGAAACTCTGCCTCTTGGTGGTCTTCTGAGTCCTGTCACAGTATTATGATCCTTCTCTGCCATTCTGCAGGCAGGGGAAGATCAAACAAAACTGTGACAGGAAATAAGAGGGATGCCATGCACTGAGAATGGCCCCGGTGGGTCATTTGTATGGAAGCCTTCTTCCACAAACAGTCACAAACTGTTTAGCAACCATTCAGGGAAGTGGAAACCCCATTGTACACAGAGTAGCATATATGGGTCCTAAAGTAATAACTGGCGTCAAATGGTTGCAAGGACCACTTTGAGCCAAAGTTTACAACTAAACCTTGGGCTCTACTTGTTTTGTTTGGTGTCAAAACAGTACACAGCCAGCTGAAATGAAAAAGTAAAAGCTATTTTTATAAGTACTAAGTTTTGGAATGAGTAACATCATTCCACATATATAAAAATAAGAAAATAAGCAAAGCTTTATATACTGTAGTTTAGAAAGTTTGGCAGTTGAAATTCAATGCCAAAAAGTGCAATGTGATGGATGTAGGAAACAAGAATTACAGAATGGAATATTGGATGGGAAGGGTTAAGTTGAACACTACCACTGAGAAAAGGGACCTATAAGTCATCGTAAGTGACTCCCTAAAACAATCCAACCAATGACACATTAAAGATTCAGGGCCAATATAACAAGGCCTACAGCAAGACAACCAGAATACTGGAGTGTACCATAAGGGGGTTTGACAGCAGGATAAAGGAGACGATACTGCCTTTCTATAGATCATTGCTGAGACTGCATCTGGAATACTGTGCCCAGTTCTGGGACCCCAAACTAAGAAAAGACAATGGCAGACTAGACAGTACAGTGTAGGGTAACCAAAAGGACTCAGGGCCAACACAGCAGAACCCACCAGGACTGGCTTAAGGACTTAAACATGTACTTACTGGAGACCAAAGGGAGATATGATGGAGATGGTTCTATGTGATAGCGATTGCCAAATGGCTATCACCATTAGGGTGAGTGTACATCGCCGAAAATAAAAATGGCAATGTACACTAGCAGAGAACACAACAGGGCACACACACATCTCTACCCCCTGAACCCCTCTAACTGAATATTCCCAACTCCAGGGGGGTGCATGTCAGGGAGGAAGTGAAACTCGTAAAAAAAAATACTGCCTACTGCAAAATTACTAGTCTCTCCCCAGACCAAAATCCTACACCCTCCCCACCATAGCCAGCCACACTCACCACCATGCCAATTGGCCAGTTCAGAAGCCTTCCGCTTTACTGCCACCCACATATCTTCCTTCCTCTTCCATTCCCTGTACTGGTTCTAGTTGCTTCCTTTTCACCCACCGGTTGCCTTCCTTTTTGTCTGTCACTACCCTTTCAGGGTAGCTCAAAACACAGATGCTGAGATTGAGTCACTCATATTTGATTCGCTCAACCTCAGTCACCCTTTTGCTAGGATACCGATAGAGACCTTCATGTTTCTGAAAGAAATGAACAAGGTAGATTTCAGGGCAATTTTTAGCAAGACTGGAAAATCAAGAACACAAGGAAATGAGTGGAAGGCAGCAGGTTGGAGACTGAAAAGGGATATGAGAAAGTTTATCTTACAAAGAGAGTGGTTGAACCATGAAACATCCCAACAGCAGAGTTAGAGGATGTAAGAACCATTAATGGCTTCAAATGCTGCTGGGATCAAGAAAAAAATTTAATAGTTACAATGGGTAAACAGTAAGGCAAGATGGTGGGGAGATGAGGGTTATACACCCAACTACACATTAGGTTCCAGGGTAGGATATGATAAACAGGGCAGACTGGTTCGACCAGTGGTCTTTTTCAAACATTTTCTATGTTATCTACATTTCTAGGCATAAAACTGAAAAATTGGGCACTCACCACCTCCATGCTTAATAGAAGGATGCCATTCTTTAGTTCATGTGAAAGGTAAAAAATCCATTTATTACAAAGTGCAAAACATAGTGAACTATCAAAGAATGGTGATATCCAAAACATGTTAGGTGACTGAAGTTTGTGCATCTGTCCAGTTCACTATGTTTTGCAAAGTAGTTGGGTGTATTGCCCTCATCTCTCACCATCTTGCCCCTTGTCTTACTGTTTACCCCTGTGTAACTAGTAATCTTGTTTCTCTTGGTCCCAGCAGTGTTTGAAACTATTAATGGTTCTTGTATCCTCTAACTCTGCTAGAGGTGGCGAGTGCCCAGTTTTTTTGGTTTTATGTATTTATGTGTGTTGTGACCACCACATTCCCTTTGCATACTTTTTTTTAGTTTTTTTATGTTGCTAGGTAAAAGAATGTAAAACACCTTGTCAAAAAAAAAAATAAGATTTGTGGTGTCAGTGCATTACTTGACTATCCAGTACCAAGTATTGTAGTGGATATGTGGCTTGAGCTAGCCCCCAAAACAGATAAAACCAAAATTGAAAGTACTGTTACCTTCAATCTGATACCCATCTCACTGTAAGGCACATGATATTGCCAGATGCCAAGGACAATGTCAACACACAGAGCATTTGTTCATGTTCCTACAAACTAGCTTACAGTCCTGTCCCACATTTTGGGACCAGTTTCAGCCTCACAGGTCATGGACAGGCCCAGCTTGGGTCATCAAGATATATCAAAATGTCATTATATTGTTCATTATTCTAATCTTCTCTGATGTTTTATTTTATCAGTACTGGAGCATTCAATTCCTGCACTCGCGTATGCCAACAGGAGACTGCACCAGATCATTAGTCTATTTATTCCTTCGCAGGAGTATTTTTGTGTTTTGAAGCACTATTTTGGAGCCAAAGATAATCACTTTATACAGTTCCTTACCTCATTAACTGACAGGGAACTGTTTTTTATTAGACAATTGATCTTAGACAGATGAAGTCATTAAAACAGTACTAATTAGCTGAAGAGAGGAGATTACGATGTGGGCTGCATCACTTCCTTTCATGCTTAGCAAAGTTCATGTTCCAGACAAATAATAATTGATATGTAGTCTTCCTTAATTGTGGTTAACAGCCAGGACTATAATGACTGTCTGACAGTCTCTGTCTAGTCCATTGTGCAATTAATTCCACATCCAAGAATCATCAAGTATTATTCTTGGTTTTAAGATGAGCTTAAAAGATTGCATATGAAATGTCATCCTAATCAAAACTGGGCAGCTAACTTTACCAGCAATGAGGTTTATGTTAGACAGCTGCAGGTGTCAGCTGTTTAACTTGGAAGACAAGGGTTCCTGTAATTACATGAAATGACACTGTGATAGGCTGTAACAAGAAAACAGATGGAATAAAAAGTAATACACATGTGTATATATATATATATATATATATATATATATATGTACTATATATACTGTTTAAGAAACCCAGCTACAAATACTACTTCAGTATAATTGGGATAATCAATGTAATGAACATAATCAGGTAATTACATTGAATTTAATTAGAAAAATACATCATTTTCCATCTGAATTATCAGGAACAATAAAACATCTTCAGTATGCCTAAGGACACTGAGATGAAACACTGACAATTATGTTTTGTGAGCATTTGTGAGCTGTGACTTTGTTCTGCAGTGTAATGCAGATCACTTAATGGAAGATTGTGATGGCCTCATTTCAAATGAAACAACAAAGAACATTCTAGTTATGGACAGCACAGTTATCACATTGGGGCACTCAGGTGGGCTGCAGTGCTCCATAAAGTAATATGTGATCAAATGGATGTGAATTCTAAGTCCCCAACCATTCTGTTGTAAATTGAATGTAAAAATGATAACTCTTGACTGAGCAGTTATGTTCATTCCTGTTCTAACTAGTTACGGGTTTGAATTTGAAAATCAGAACTTTTAAGATCTCAACACTGTTAAACATGGATGAGTTTTGTTGTCACCATTTAGGGTGATGTACTTTTGATCTTGTCTGCTACTGGTATGTGATCTTCATAGGAGTCACATATTGCATTTATGATTAGTTATAGTAAATAATATCACATCAGCAGACTGTGCCAGCAGTTATAGTCATTTCCATATTTATTGCAAGTTAAACAACTGGCCTGCTAAGGAAATAAACAGGTGCCAAGGGAGACTCCAATTTTACCCAAACATTGATATTGACAAATACTTTTTTTTTTTGGGGGGGGGGGCATGAAATTGTAAAGTGAAATGTTGAGAAGTTTCTGACCCAATACAATCTGTACCTCCTACAGGAGTTACATTATACAAAGATTGGAATCGTAAAAATGGTAATGCTATTAAGAATCATGATGCTAAAGGTGCACAACACTATAAAGAAAAAAACAGACAGTGGGCCAGATTTTTAAAGGCCAGAGAATGACGCAGGGTGCTTGCATCAAAAACAACTGATGCAAGGAGCAGGATGCGTCAAACCTCGCACCAATTCTGATTTTCAAATGGTGCTTGCCTCAAAAAGAAGTCTGCGTGTGCCAAAGTGGCTTGCTCCATGCTTGCAGCAAAAAAATGCCTGTGCCATGTCGTAAAGGATGCCTGCATCACCAGAATGATGCACCATCTGCTTATTTGGGATTTTAAAAGAATATCAGTCCTCTGCTTGTGCCTAAGATGCATGTCACTGTAAGACCAGCCAGAACTGGTCTAAGGGACACTATAGCATACAAAGGGACCTACTGCAGGTGGTCAGACCTGACTATGCTACTATTAAGGGCCAGTGTTGTCCTGCAGGACTAGTTTTGAACATTTTGGGGGCTTACTCCTGGCCATTTCATCAGCCATTTTTTTTTTACTTAGATTGCGTCATTCTCGTCCTTTGTGTAATTTTTTACTCAACTTGAACCATTTGTTTTTACTCAGCTTGCACAATTTTTCTTACTCAGTTTGCATCATTTTTGTTCTTTGAGTCTTTTTTTGACTCATCTTGCACCTTTTTTGACTCAACTTGCACCATTGTTTTTGGTGCAGCTTGCATCATTCTCATCCCTTATGCCATTTTGTTGATGCAGTGGACCTCTTGTGTTAGTTTGGGAGACTTTGTCACAGAGAATGCTTTTCTTGAAAAATATGGTGCACAGTAATTGGCGCACCTAGATTTGACTCAAGCTGGTTGTTTGATGCAGCTTGCATGGATCTAAGGGCCCTTTGAAAATCTGGCCCAATATGTTTATGAGACTCATCAGTCCTGTAAAAAAGTACTTTGCAGTCTGGGGCAAAATTCACAAAATCCTTTCATTTCCCTGGCATGAGAAAAGCTCTATTTCATTTTTATGTTTGCTTGCACTTGCTGCACAAAGCAAACATCTTGTAGCTACTCAGGAGGGAAGGGACTGTAGAGGTGTGCCAGCAAAGCATCCAATGCAGCTGAGGCTACAAGAGGCTCACCACTGACCACCCAATGACCAGCAAGCTGATCGTTATGGTGTTCAGCCTGGCTGATGGACAGAAACTTTTTGTAGTTGAATGGATGTAGCCATATCTATCAGAGTGTGGCTGGCACCTTTATTCTACAAGACACTGCCCAGCAGCCAGAGTGCTGTCATGATCAGCCTGCTGCTCATCACCTCCAACCTGATCAGTTCCTTGGTGCCCTGTTTGTAGAAAAACTATCCCACCTGCTGCTGTTAGCCTACCCACCTCCCAATTACTTCCCCTGGTGTATACTCAGTAAACCAACAACAGTCACACTTTCTGCTGTTAGCCACCCACCTACTGATCACTTCCCCTTTAGTTGGGTCCATGAAAAACAATATCTCCCTCTGTTTTTAGCCCTCTCACCTCCTGATTCTTCCCCCTGGTGTCTGCTCCTTAAAAAAGACAACCCCATCCTCTGTTTTTAGCTCATTCATCTTCCATATTCTTCACCAGTGTTCCATTTATTGGCTAAACCTGAAATGTAGAAAAATATCCAGTGATGACTGCTCCCCTACATTCCCACCCAGCCCCAATCTCAGCATGTACCACCCCACCTCCACCCTCACTTATATATTCATTCCACTGATGGGACATCCTGCTGGTCCAGAACCTGATCTGAAAGTGCCCCAAACAAGGTAAGTTCCGTTCATGGTTTTTAATGTGTTTTAACTTTTACTCATAGCTTTGTCATTTGTTAATATTGATGTTCCAAATTTTCAACATGGCCTCTTTTACCCACCTTATGTTCCAGTTAGGTAACATTTTTCAAATCCTCAAACTGGTTTTCACATTTTCTCTATGAAATCTCATTTTGGACAGAATTTAAAAAATTCTAACTGTTCTGGTCATAAGTTGGGATAATTGAAAAGCTATGTTGAAAATCTAGGGTCAAACTCTCAAAATAAAAACCCCAAAGATAAGAAGAAACATTGAAATTCTTCAACGTTTACTCATAACTTTGCTTTTTTTCAGATTTTAAACCCAGCTTTTATAACATAGCCTATATTTACCCCATCTCATGAACCAGGTACTGTTGGTGAAATGTTTCAAGTTCTCACATACATGTTTTCACAGTCTTTCTGTGAAATCATGTTTCATGGGATTTAAAATGTTCCACCTGTCTTGATCATAAGGCGCTGTTATAAAAAGACTATGTTGAAAATTTGGGGTCAATTCTAAAAAAAAGAATGATGAAGAAACGTTAAAATGTTTAACTTTTTTTTTACATTTTTTTTGGTTTTTATTTATGTCTTTGGTAACCAGGTAAGGCCCACTAGGCACAAGTGCCTGTTTTCAGGGGTGACCTGGGAGCACTGGGCGGTTAAGTGACTTGCTCAGAGTCACACAGTATGCAAGTGGAGGTTGTGAGAATCAAACTCAGGTCTGGTTTGCTGGATGTACCAAGCTTGTTCACACCTCATTCCTCTAACCTCTAGGCTATACTGCTAGCCCACTCGTAGTTTACTCATAGCTTTGCTGTTTCTCCAGATTTTGACCCTTACATTTAACCTTCCTGTACAACATCCTAAAACTGTACCTTTATACACTTGTTATTTTTTTACTGTACCTATATCTGCTGTGATATTGTCTGCTCTGTATTTGCCTCTGTCTGTGCAACTGGTCGCTTGTGAAAAGGGCTGTGTAGCACATCTTCCTCTCAATATAAAAATAAAAATGAAACAAAATGAAATAGCCTTTTTTACCCACCTCAAGATCCAGGTTGATGACATTTTTTAGATCCTCCCAAGTGAGTTTTTTTGTACTCGCTCCGTGAAACCATGTTTCAGATGGGATTTAAAAAGTTCCACCTATCCTGATCATAAGGTGCAGCTGGCACCTTCTCCCTCGGGGTTTATGTAGCATCCCACACCTTGGGTGTATATAAAATTCTGGTTAAACACAACCACTCATGTATTATTCTATCATTTATAACTTGTGATTTTAATTTGTTCATTTTAGCTTCTGCACTATCAATGCCAAACACCTACATTACAAAGCCAATATAAGCAAACAGACATGCAGTATTGACAAATGCTTTTTAAAGAAATGTTTAGTTTGTCTAAGGACTTCAATGTCAAACACTATTCAAGCAGGAAAATAATTTATTTATTTATTTATTGAACTTTTGGGTTTACAACCTTGAGTCAGATACTCTTTTCCAAAGGCACCACATCATAGACACATATGCAGAGGTAAGGTCAACATACTTAAGTGGGTACATAAATGTAGATAAACATAAGTTGAGTACGTACAAAGTTACATAAATGTGATTACAGTAGATAAACATAAGTTGAGTGCATACAATTGTTACATGAGATAAAACATAAGTAATTAAAAGCAGTCTTAGCCAGGATGTAGACCTGACAGTGTCAAATTTAAATTTAACTTAGTGTCAAGGTAAATTCACAAGCAAAGACTATTTAATAACTCATACTGTTTTCTTTATAATTAATTTCTGAGGGCCAAAAGTTATAACATTGTTTGTAACATTTTGTTTTTATTTTCAGACAAATAACCAAACAAGCTGACAAATATTTTTCCAGAAACATTAGTTTATTCAAGGACTTCAAATGGAAAAAGTGTTGAACAGTCAACAATGTGGAAACGATAGCTAGTTATCTCTAACTTTGCTTTTATTTTCTTTATGGATAGTTTCTGAAGAAGGCCCAATAGTTGAAATACTGCTTTTAACATTATTTTCTATTTTCAGCACCCATTTAAGATAGCCCAAAGAGTAGGATGTGAGTTCCATATTGTTCACGCCTAATCTAATTTTGTTCCATTGCTTCACAAAATATTATGTTTACTCACTGCTAAGTATTTGTTTCTAAAGCTATCTTAGCACACATATATGTCAGGATGGGGGGGGGGAAGGATGGTTCCCACCATCTATTAGTATCCTGCTAACTATCTGTCTATTAATGCAACTTCTAATATGATGCCTTCCTTCCTTTCTTTCTTTCTTTCTTTCTTTCTTTCTTTCTTTCTTTCTCTCTCTTTCAAAAACTTTACCAAGGAATGCATCCTGAACTGGGAACAACTCATTTCCAGATGCGTGCTGGCAGAGAAGGAAGGGGAACAGTGCAAGGCAATAACACAATTAATTTGTATTAAGGTAACAATAGTAACTAGACAGCAGTGGTACCAGTTAAACTATATAATAATATGATGAGTTTGTATTAAAGGGAAACATCCACCTATGAGCAGGCGCCACCTCAGTGTGAAGCAGGACCGATTAGCACTAAAAAATAGTTATAAATTTTCCTTAGTCTGCCATCCATAATTTAAACATTTATCTGGTTGATCCTGCCTCCCTTCCTGCTGGCATTTTACATTGCAGAGCCGCCGCACTTCCTGACCACCTACAGCCATCCCCAGAGTAACATGTTGTGGGGGAGCAGCTTGTGGCCATTCTTAGGAGTACTGTATGGCAAGAGCTTCTAATAGCTCCAGTTTGGAACCTACGGGTCTTGGTGATATACAGAGCCCAGGTATAGGCTGGCAGTCACACTGCCAGTCTATGCCTGGGTTCTATGTAACCTCAAGACCCGTAGCTTCCAAAGTGGGAGCTATTAGAAGCTATCACCATACATTACTCCTATGGACACACCTCAGCTGCTCCCCGACAGGACACCCCACTCTGGGGACAGCTGCAGGTGGTTGTGGGCATGCTGGCAAGTGCTCTCTGTTGTATAATGGCGGCAGAAAGGGGCAGGATGAACCAGACAGAAGTTGTAAATTATGGATGGAACACAAAAGCAAAAATTACAACTATTTCTTAAGGCCTAATTGGGCCTTATATTTCACAATGAGGTGGGGCCAGCCTCGTAGGTGGACATTTCCCTTTAAGATAACAAATGTTGCAAGAGAGCAGCAGCACACATCAAAATCTACAAATCAGTACTTTATTGGGTATTATGGGTGCAAGGAGCATGACAGCAATGGGATACCATGCTACCATCACCAGATAGGTGCAGAGCAAAACTGCATATAAATACAAATAATATATACAAATGTACTCAGTGGTTTAAACAGTAGTGGATTATGAGGTAAGTGCAGAAAGGTAACTTTGTTTATTTTAGAAAAATGACTTCAAACAGTTTTTCTTGAAATCAGTAACAAAAGTTTAGCCATGAAGTTTAAATGCCTAAAGTAGAGTTTCTACAAACTGACCTCTACAGGACAGACCCCAGCAAATTGTCAGTGATTTGCTGTCACCATTGTCAGCAAACTGTACAACCTGAGGTAACATCAAGTTTGCCAAAGTGCACCTGAGGCAATTTAAAATGTTTGCCAAAAAGTCACACTGTTAAGTCTACCAGAGGTTTACATATTTTGCTTTAGGGTTCACAAACAAATGTTTTACATTTGTGCACTTCTGTACTGAAAGGACAGTAACCTATAACCTCACATTTCTTAGGAGTAATTACATCACTTCAGTCTGAAGCGATACAGTCTGTCACTCATGTGGTTGAACACTTAATTTGCACAGAAAAGGATGGGGTGGGATTTTTTTGGAACTTACTAGTTTTGGAGTCATGCAGTCCATTCTTACTTCAATGAGTTAAATATGTTCTGTGTCTCATGAAACAGTATTCCCATCAGGAAGATACCTATTGTGACTTTAATTCCCTGAAATGTGTCTTTTGTTTGTAATACATTGCTTTACAGCCTGAATTAAAACTTGTTTACTTAATGTATTAATTTATCTACTCTATATAATACTGACAGGTCATATGTTTACCTTGCTGTTGTTCACCAGGACCATATTATAAATGAAATGTCAATCACAGGGGACTGTATCTGGAGAGAAAACATCATTAATTAAATAAACAAATACATAAATAATTATACCTTGTGGACAGACAGTCTGGGCAACATTCCCTCACTTGAATAGTACTACTGAATACCAGGTCATCATGAGGTTTATTCATGACATGATTAGGGGTTGTGAATGAATGTGCATATATTATGGAACCTGTCCAGTTTGTAATAATTATCCTTTATAAAATGGGCTTAGGAAACCATAGTCTGGGATTGTTCAAAATGCCTCACATGACCATGCATCATTCCCTTACATTCAGCCAGCTAGTCAACTGTGTAAAACTGCTGTACCGTATGAATTTAAGCAGTAATAATCAAAGTGTTCTTTAGAAATACTGTATGTCGTTACAATAAACTTACATTCTAAAAATATAAACAAAACAACCATATCATAGCAACATGAACACACCTGAACTCAGGAAGGTACTGGATGCACCTCTGATGGCTCTAACAACTCATTAGAAATAGGAGTGGTCCCGGAGGACTGGAGGAGGGCAGATTTAGTCCCGTTTTGAAAAAGTGGTAGCAGAGAAGAGGCTGGCAATTATAGGCCAGTCAGTCTGACTTCAGTGGGGGGAAAGTTAATGGAATAACTGCTGAAAGAAAGGATTATGGAATATCTTGAATCCAGTGGGTTACAAGACATGAGGCAGCATATTCACAAGGGGAGGTCATGTCAAATAAATCTGATAGAGTTCTTTGACTCGGTGAACAGAAACTAGATCAGGGTGGGCAGCAGGCATATCCTACCTGGATTTCAGTAAGGTGTTTGACACCATTCCAGATACGAAACTAGTAAGGAAGCTGGGTAGCTTACAAGTGGGTCCAAAGGTGATAAACTGGGCATGAAATGCCTTAGGGATCAGTGATGGGACTGTTCTTCTTTAATGTCTTCATGAGTGACATTGCAGAGGAACTGGAAGGGAAGGTCTGCCTCTTTACAGATGACACCAATCTCTGCAGTCGGGTGGACACACAGGGGTGAGGGGGTTTAACAGAATAAGCAGCAACCTGAGAAAACTTGAGAAGTGATCAAGGGTATGGCAGCTGGGTTTAATGCTAAAAAGTGCAAAATAATGCACTTGGGGCAGAAAAACCTAGGGGTGGAGTACAAAATGGGATGGTGGTACTGGCTACCACCATGCAAGAAAGAGACTTGGGGTGATTATATAGGATGACCTAAAGGTGGCCAGGCAGGGTGACAAGGCACTTGAGAGGACAAGTGGGATGCAAGGGTACCTGGGGAGAGGTATCACCAGCAGAAAGCAGAAGGTGGTGTTGCCTCTGTATGGATCACTGCTAAGACCCCACCTCCCACCTAGAGTGCTGAGTCCAGTTCTGGAGACCACGTCTCAGAAAGGACATAGACAGAATGGAAGTAATCCAGAGGTGGGCAACTAAAATGTGTGGGGTCTGCATCAGAAGCCCTATGAGGAGAGGTTAAAGGACCTAAATATGTACACCCTGGAAGACAGGAGAGAGGGGCATATGATGGAGGCATTTAAATACCTCATGGGATCACATGAGGTACAAGGAAGATATTTTCAGAAAAAAAGGTGTTCAAGGACAAGGGGCATGATAGGAAGCTGGGGGTAGATTCAGGAGAGATGTGGGAAGTAATTATTTAGAGAAAGAATTGTGGATTCCTAGCAGTCTTCCAGTGGAGGTAGTGGAGGCAAAAACAGTGGGGGTTCAAGAATGCATGCAAGAAGCATAAGGGAATCTTAGGAAAGAAAAGAGGGTAAATGGATTAGGGATCTAGCAGGATTTGTGGTGATCTATAAGCAGGGGAAAATGGGCAGACTAGGTGGGTCAAGCAGACCTTATCTGCTATCAAAATTTATGTTTCATTTGAAAAACAGATTTTTAAAATGTTCTGCTTTCTCTAAGACTGGTTTAAATGATTTATAAGTGCAATACGCTAATATATTGTGGGCATTGTGGGGGAATCAATGCAGTGCCTCATGCCTCACAACACATTCATGGGGTGTATCAATCCCCTACAATGCCCACTCTGGATCGTGTGTCCTTTAAAATGACCATACTGCTCCAGCTTGCTTTCATATGTAATTTTGAGCGTCATACAGCACTGTATTTAAAATACTTCAATGTAGACTTTGATTAGTGTGTGAAGCAGAAACTGTGTTGGTAAAGGTGATAAATAACCTTTCTTTGGTATAAGGAATATGTACATTTGGCTGATGCTTTTGTATGCTTTGGGGGACAAATAACTTTATATTTTATATACAGTCTTTAAAAATAACATGCAGAGACTTGGTGCTTATTCCACAGTGGGATCAGCGTACATGTGAGTAGCACATTGCCAGCCCACACAATTGTTTTGCAGTCCTTATCCACAAGTCCCCTGGTCACCCCAATCCATGAGTATGTAGATCTGTGTGGGGCAAAAGGTGTTCTAGGGAATGGAGCTGGTCTGTAACACCAGGCTTTTAACAGAAAGACTGTGACTCCTGAGTGGATCCACTGGCTGTGACAGCATGGGATTGTGGGTTACAGCAATCTGCCTGGACTACGATATTCATTTATAAAAAAACTCTCACCATGCACTACTCCATGCTGTATCAGAGGGCTGAGGGGCAACAAGCCGGGGTCATCAGAGCCCCAAACAGTCAAGTGTGATAGGTCCAGGGAGTGCAGAAGATTTATTGCTTGGGCACCCTCATATAGCCCCCACATTCTCCTGGCCACTTCCACAGCATGAATCTTGCACTGAGATTTCAGCAGAAATCTGGCATCCTTCATTGCAGACCCTAACCCACCATTTGCATAGTTCCACAGATCAGATCAGGGCCACCATCCACAAGCACTTTGTCATTCTTTGCAAGTGCATAGGGCTGTGTGGATTGGACCCTAGTCCCTTTGAAAATCCAGCCCCCAGTGGTAGAGAACTATTGCTTTCACCGAGCATTTCAAAAGTATTTACAAGTGATGAGATATTAAAGTGGTGGTGTTGTATAGGATAACCACAGCCACAGAGGCTAATCTAGTTCTGTCTAGGTCTTGAGTTTATAATATGGAGGTAGGAGAGCAGTTCTGTGACTGTTTTGAATACTGAGAAAATGTTGTGACTCTCAAGAGGTGTGGATCAGTGCTGTGACTGCCATAGGTGGGTAGTCATTGTCAAGACTGTCAGTGGAGGTTGTCAGTCCTGTGACTGTCTGAGGGGGTACAGTCCTGCAACTGTCAGGAGTGGGAGGTTCAGTCCTGCGATGGTCAGGGGCCGGTGCTGTGGCTACTGTATAAGTAGTGTGGAGTGGTGCACAAGTAAAGGAAAAGGCGGTGCATAAGCAAAGTGGCCAGCTTGTAATAACAAAAGAAAAGAGTGCTCAGCACTCCTAGATTCAGTTTTACATGCAAAGTGCAAGATTTATTTTCTGGCAAGATGCCTGGCATACATCCACTTGGGCCAGCACTTCAGGCCTTCAGTGGGCCTTCTGCAGAGGGCAGGTCTGAGGAATACAAACATGCATCTCATTTATATAGAAATGTCAAAGTGATATACACCACACACTAAAAACAATATGCAAGTCAAGGTGAAAACACAGGAACAATTTTTCCAAGCAACACACATTTCATTATTCTGTTTTTTTTACATTTTGTTTTTGACACTCATGGTAAACTATAACTGATATTAGCATAATACTTAAATCAAGCATATCTCTGTATCTTTTACTTCATTTAATTGTATACCTTTCCCTCTGCAGCTGTATTTTTTATCTCTTACACTGTACTACACCCATTTCATCTGTCTCTCCTCTCTATTGTTCCCATTACTGTATTTGCTCCATATGAACCTTCTTCTCTTTACTTTTGCAGGACTCACAGGATGTGAACTCCTTCCCCATCAGATAAGTATTACAATATGTCTAACCTGTCTTATCCTTCCTAGTAACTCCCTAAGAACTGAGGATCCTTTGTGACCCATTTCCTCTATTTTATTATACAAGTCTAAGAAATATCATCCCTTTTTGACTCCTACCTCTGGCTCAATAGTACCCTGGTAAGAGACCCTGTACATATTACCTGTACTTGATAGGTGTACTGTAACAGTGCAGCTGCAGCTATTATGGGAGGGTTGTGTATACTGTATGTGTTAAAGTCTGACATACTGCAGCATTTTTCCCCCTCCATAAAACTTTTTGCCTTGCCAGTTGACTCGGCCAGGCTCTCAGCCCTATCCCTACCTTCCCTGACCATCACTCCCCGTCCCAAACCACAGATCCCAAAGTTCCTCTGTCCCCCATGATAGGGTGGCCAGAAAGGGGAGAGACATCCTTCCCCCCACCTAGTCACTTACATCCACAAATGAGCCAGTACTCCAAGTGGTCATGTGGGACAGAGTAGCTGGGTAGGGCTTTATGAAGCCTGCGCTAGCCATTTCTGCATTTTCTCCTCTTGAGTTCCTGCCTTCACATGGAGGAAGCCAAAGGTCAAATCAGCATGCCTCCCCATGCAGGGACAGGACAGCTATGTGATGAATGTTCAATCTGCTTTCTGACCCCTGGCAACCTGGCATGTTCCTGAACTCGGGTCACTGATGTGGCGGGCAATAAGGCACATAGTGCCTCATGTCTGCATACCACTGGAACAGACTGGCCTTATACAGCACACCAGCGAATTATTTTTTTATTAATGGGCCCGGTGGTAAGAGGGAGGGTTGTACTTGTGGACACCAGAGAATGTGTTAACATTAACAGGGCCAGGAATCACAGGTGGATACTGTTATTAGCTGCCAGTTTTAAACAAAAGTTTGAGCTGCTTAAGGTTATTTTTATATATATAAGTTCACTGTAAATTGCTCCTAACCCCTGTAAAATTTATTTATTTACTTGTTGAATTTTGTTGACCAGGTAGGACCACTGAAACTATGAAGCTGTTGGTGGTATTTTAGTGAATGGGGAAAACTGGCCTGGGCACCGTGGAAATTCCCCTTCTCTGCAGTAGGGGATCCTTTGGCAGTTTTGGATTGCTACTCAAGATGGCTGCCATCCCGGACCCCAGTGGGGGTGCTTGTGAAGCGGCTCTGCATCCTCAATCTTCTATGGATATTTCTCAGCCTATTGTGCAGCATCTCTCTCTCACAGTAATGATTTAACTGACTCTGTGCCTGTTCTGGATTCCAGCGTTGGAGTACTTTCCTCTCCTATTGCACCAACCGTTACATCTGCTGACACACTGAATGAGGATGTTATACTGCCTACTGTTTCTGAGGCCTGCAATGCTCCCCTTACCTCCTCCCAACCTCGACACGTTTTCTGCAGCACCACTCCCAATTGCGGCAAATGGTCTTTGAGGATGACACCTTGCATGCTGCCCTGCCATCTACTTCGGCTCAGTCTGTACCCAAACTTTTATGCTCATTTCACCCCCAACATGGATCGGTTTTGTTTCCTACCTGTCTTGGCGTGCCTCCTTCTGCTTCTACTGCTCCCAAGGCTGTTCCCAGAGACTTGCCGCTTCCTGATCCAGTACGGTCCCAGGCTTCCGCCCTCCATACAGCGGGTTGGACCCAATGACTTCCTGGTGCGCCTTGGACTTCTCCCTGAGCAGGCAGTGCTGCGGACATCATCACAGAGAATTCAGCTCCAGGACTCCCTGCCACTGCTGCTCCTTTACTGCTGCAGCAGCCATTTTCAGAATCTTTACTCCACAGTTCTACCTCTCCCACCTGGATCCCAACTGTTGGCTAACCATCAATTCCCTCGACTTCCTCAGTGTCTGCACAGGACTCTAATTTGGCACCTCAACCTCCAGTTTCCCAGCTTTCTTCCTCAGACGAGGACTCCCTGCACCATCCTGCTGACCCAGCCTTGCCTTCTCTTCCCATGGCTGAGACTGTGTCGGGCCCTCCGTTTCACCTTAGTGACCTCTTCCTTAATCTGGGGACTCCTGCTCAGCACAGGAATGCTGTAAGACTTAAGTTTTTTGGTGATCTCGCTACTGCACCTGACAGGCAGACTGTGTTGCATTCTATGTTGCATGATTCCTTGGGTATTTCTGCCAGTGAGTTATTTGCCTTCATACATGTTAAAGGAGAATCCATTTATGATTTGAGTTTTAAAAATGTTTATACATTGGAAAGGTTTTGGGCAAAATATGAATTAGTTAAATCCCAGCCTTTGTGGACCCCCTTTATGCTTATCACTCTTACGAAACCTACAGTGAAGATCATCACTCTTCTTTTTCGTAATGAGGGTGTGAGCATAGCGGATGTCCAATACTGGCTCAAGCAGCGCTGCGACATCCTCGAGGCTCCTCATCCTATTTTGGATGAGGGCCTTGTCTGGACAGGGGCTGGAAAGTCAAGGTTCAATTGAGGCAGACAGATAGGGGTATTTCACATTTGCCCTGCAGTTTTTATATTGGCAGGGATCGGGGTTTGTGTTTTTATCCTGGTCAGCCACACACTTGTCATAAGTGCGGGGCCTGGACCCATCTGAGCCATACCGCAATGAGCCATGCTTTTCTATTTGCTTAGCTTATGGTCATGTGAGTCTCGGTTGCCCTAACCCACAGAAGTGTAATCAATGTGATGAGCAGGGGCATACCTACCACCAGTGCCCATGGGCTGACCACAATAGACTTGACCGCCCTCCTCAGGACCAGGTGGCGCTCATCACTGACTCACAATTGCAGGTGCTCTGCCGGCGTGATGGGGAACACCAGGATGTGGTGCCCCCGCGATGCTCCTCCATCCACTCTCCATGTGGAAGATCAGGTGCAACAGGATTCAATTCCTCCCAGACCGGTGTCAGCCTCTACGGTGGTTGTTCCCACTGACCCCATGCCCCTCCCCCTCCGCCCAGGACCCCATTATAGAGGTGGCTCAGGGCAAGAAGGGAAAGTCTAAGGGTAAGCGCAAAGCTCCCAATCCCTCCCTCAGGCAGTCCATCCTAACTAGAAATCGTTACCAGGCCTTGTCTAAACGGAAGCAGTGGGGTGACATAATGGATAAGGAAAATGATTGTGAATCTTCTCAGGCCTCTTCCCTCCATATGGACTACTCTTCTGATTCCCAGTTGGACCCTTCCCCCTCTAAAATGGGTTCTGGGCATCCATCGGCAGTTACTTGATGTTGCCTTGTTTAGTGTATCCTTGTCATACCTTTGTCCTTTTCGTTTCTCTTTCTCCTTATGTCTGTGGGTTTAAGTCTTCGCTGTTTCACGCTTAATGTGTGCAGCATGAAGTCCCATAGGAAACTTTTTACCACCTTGCAGTTTCTCTTGGACCTCCCACATGATTTCTACTTGCTTCAGGACACACATCTGAAAACTCGCTACGAGCTCTCTCGGGCTTCTGCCACATGGACCAGAGGCCCTTCTTATTGGTCCTTCAGTGCAGATACCTGTGATGGCCTGGGTATTCTGTTTTCTAACTTTGATTGCACAGTTACCAGGCTGGTGGATCTTGTCCCTGGCCGCGTTTTGCTGCTTGATTGCACTTTCCATCTCCTGAAACTTAGAATTTTAAATGTTTATGTGCCTCAGAGCATTGCAGCCCATTCGGACTTATTTCAGTTGCTGCAGCCTTATTTGCATACCTCCCAACATCTCTACCTAGGGGGAGATTTCAATTGTGGACTTACCCTGTTGGCCAGGGGAGGTTTCTTCCGGAAGATTTTTGGGGATTCTGTTGCAATGAATGCTATTCTCCAGACTGCTTCTCTTCAGGACGGCTACCATGCAGTACACCCAACGGGAGCCAAGACTTATCATAGAGGCCTTTTGGCTACTCGTACTGATTTGTTCTTTCTTTCCCAGAATGTTTTAATCCAGCAAGCGAAAGTTGTTCCTTGTGAAACCTCTGACCACATGGCCATCTCATTGCGTTGTGTTCCCTCTACTGCCTTCATCCTCTTGTTGTTTCTTCCCATTGGAAATTGAACAGCTCCTTGTTGTCTGATGCTTGCATTGTTAAAGATTGTCATGAGATTTTGTTGGCTCGTATTTCAGTTTTGGATGCATATACCTCCCCCTTACGTTGGTGGGATGATACTAAACTGGACCTCAAGTATTTTTTTCTCTGGCATGCTAGGCGAAAATCTGCTTCTTCTTACCATCAGTACTTGCTTTTGAGACAGCATCTTCGGGATACCATCTCTAGGGTCTGTGAGTCTGGTCTGGATTACTCCCCTCTTATTGCCTCCTTGAAGGCCAGGATGGCAGCTCTTCAATATTATCATATCGGCTTGCTCTTTGCGTTTAGAGGCATCTTGTGGTATCCATTCTTCTAAGGCTTCCTTTGATGTTTATAAGCAATGTTTTGACAGGGTGTTGGCCACACACATTGACTGTCTTACTGATCCTGACACATCCACGGTTTATGATACTATCTCTTCTCTACAGCAAAAGGTCTTTTCCCATCTAGTTGGCATCTTTGGGACTCCTACAGTGGTCTCCCAACTTTCTGATTCCTTTCTGGATTTTCAGGCCCCCTCTCCCCCTTCAGAGCTTTGTACCAAGTTGACTGCTCCAATTTCTGTGGCAGAGGTGCAGGCTGCAATTAAGAAGCACAAATGGTCTACTTCCCCAGGATGGGACGGTCTCCTGGCAGAGCTTTACCAAGCATTTCCTGCTGTTTTCTCTACCATTCTTACTTTACTTTTTAATACTATCATTGACACTCACTCTGTTCCTCTGCACTTTTCTGATGCTATTGTTTTTCTTTCGTTTAAGAAAGGGGATAGGGCGGATATTCGGAATTGGAGGCCTTTAAGTCTTCTGAATGTGGACTATAAGATTTTTGCCTCCATTTTGCTTCATCGTCTCCTTCCGGTTGTTTCCCATGTCATTTCTGAAGTACAGATTTGTGCTGTTCCACGCCGTTCTATTGTTTCAACCTCTCCCTTCTGAGGGATGTTTCAGCCTTTCGCTCTCCTTCTTCGCCCACACTTCTCCTTTCTCTTGGTCAGGAGAAGGCATTGGACAGAGTGAATCATGCTTACCTATTTCATGTTCTGTCATATTATGGTATTCTGCAATGTTTTATACAATGGATCAGACTACTCTATTCCATGAGCTGGATCCATCCCTATGTGAATGGTACATATTGCCCTCCTTTTTTGAGTCATACAGGGGTTAGACAAGGCTGTCCTCTCAGTTATCTCCTTTATGTTTTCCACATTGATCCCTTACTTCGTAAGATTCTATGCCATGCATCAATTCCTCACCTATTCTTCCCTTCCAGATGCTCTCTTCCCACGGTTTCGGCTTATGCGGATGACCTTTGTATTCTTATCACCCCCCCGGCTTCAGGAAATGGATTTGCTCCAGCTTCTAACGGATTCTGAACGAGTGTCTGGATCTAAGCTGAACTTTGGCAAGAGTTCTGCATTGTATCTCTCAATCCAGCAGCCTTCTAGTTCTCTTTCCTCTACTGCTGGGGTGCCTTTGCAGTTCACCCCAATCAAGATATTGGGTTTGTCCTTTGGTGCTTCTGATGATGCTCTCTCCAACTGGACTGCTGTTCTGGAGAAAGCCTCCCATGTTGTTGCTTCTTGGAAAGGACGTACTATTGCAAAGAGGCAGCGGGTTTTGTTGTTTAAAACCTTTGTTCTTCCCTTATTTCTTCACTTGGCTTTGGTTTTTCCTATCCCCTTTTCTTTAGAAGCCTGAGTATATAATGTTTTCTTTCAAGGATTTTGGGGCAGCCACTTAAATCCAGTTAAGCATACTTACACGTACCCTGATTATTGCCATGGCGGAGTTCGGATGTTGAATCCCTTGGTATTTTTTCACTGTCTGTTTTTTTTTCAAATTTATTATTCCCTATCTTTTACATAACCCACCTGTATTCTGATTCTCTCTTCTTCATCATCGTGTTGCCCCATTGTGCGCTATATGGAGCCTTCCCCCGCTGGAAATCCCCCGAAATTTCCATAAATTCAATCTTCCTGGTTTTATTATTCTCGCCCTTTTGAAGCTTCGTCAGTGGTCTCTGAACCCTACGACAATCCTCTCTACCTTGAGGAAGTGTTTATATCAGTTTGTTTTGGGGACGTCCTTTTCAGATTTACCTGTGCTGTGGGATTCCCTTGGGACTTTGCTGGACTTATCCAGTGTTTTTCGCCAATTAACTGATCCCCATATCCCACATAGGGTTTGGGACATTACTTGGTTGTCGTGTTATGGTAGGCTGGGTGTTCATGACAACCTGAAGCATAAGGCTCAAAAGGACAGGACTTGTCCCCGTGATATCTGCTTTTCCATTCCTGAGACCATGATGCGTTTTTTCCTTGATTGCCCTTATTCCCATCTGGTATGGACACTCCTTCTCCGTAAGTAGAAGGAGAAAGCCCTCCCGATTCTTACCTATGATGTACTGATTTATGGTATTTATCCCCCTGGTTTAACCCGTTATTGTCCTAGTGCTTTACGTTTGATTTTTGCAATTTGTCATTGTTATTTATGGCAGGCCAGGTGTGCTTTTTTACTACAATGGACAGTTAGTATTCCTATTCAGATAGTCACCCAGATAATACAGGGTTTGCATTCTGTTTATTATTCTGAGCAGGCTACTGTACCAACTGGGGTTTTTCATAGGTATTGGGATTTGTGTTCATGGATTTTCTCATGATTCTGTTATTTCCCTTTTCAGACATGTTTTGTATGATTGTACTGCTGTTGCTGCATTCCTTTTGCTGTTTTTGGATAAAAAAATGTTTCCCCTACTCCTTAGGTGGGGAAGGTATGGGGGTTATTTACTAATTTGGATTATTTCTGCTTTGCAGTTCATATCTGCTGTTATAATTATATTTTAATATTGATTTCTTTCATTCTGATTTGAATGAAATAATACATTTTTGTATGTTTTGTTTTCAGTGTTTGAATACAAATTCCCCTATTTTTTTTAGTGGGGATGGGACGGGGGTTGTGCTTAATTATGGAACATTTCTGTTTGTAGTTCATGTATGCTGTAATACTCATTTCTGTTTTTTGAATTCGTTCATTATAATTTTGTATGAAGTAATACATTTTTGTGTGTTTTTGTTTTAAAGTTTTCAATAAAAAATCCCCTACTGTTTTCAAGAAGTGCCATAGAATCTTTAATGTCCACCTGAACTACCACCAAAATATGCAGAAAGGACCTCGGTTTAACATCTCATCTGAAAGATGGCACATCAGGAATGCAACAACCCCCTCATGCTGCACTACAGTGCCAGTATTGTGATTTAACCCAAGTGTCTGGTGTGGGGATAGAACCTACAGCCTTCTGATCTTCCAGCCTCAGAGGTGAGTGTGCAACCTACTGAGCCACTGACACTGAAAATAGCATTATGCTGCCTTGATGGCTCTGACCAGAACTTGCTTAAACTAGGGACACTTTGAAGCCTAAGGGGGTTGACAGTGTCCCTTTAATTCAGGAATTTGAGTCTTCCTTACATAAATACAAAATGTGCCTGACCAAAGGGGTAAGGATGGGGGCACTAAGCTTTAGAAGTTTGGTCTCCTGATGATAATTTCCTGGACTAGTATATCGAGATGGGCTGGAAGGAATCTCTGCGTGTCATTATTCATCATTATTTTCAGATAAAAAAGCGGGAGGTCAATTGAGGATGGCAAGGAGAATGCAGCGGGTTCGTGCTCCTAAGAGGGTGAGGCAGCAGGGGTGTAAGCAGAAAAGTTAATGTAGTGCTGGCTAAAATCATTGCCATTAGTAAGGGGATTACTACAGTTAATGCCACCAAGAAGTAAGCCATTGGGTGACTGCTTAGATGTATCTCCCACTAGATCTTTTTTATTCCTCCAAAGGAATGGGGGTCTATAGCTAAAGCTAATAAGGCATCATGACAGTACACAGTCTTGTCAGTATGGATTGCTCTGTTACAGGCATTTAGTAACCTTCTATATTTATTGAGGTCAGCCAAGGTCTGTGAGGCTTTGTAGGTGTACTATTGTCTGTTTCTAGTAGTGGTGGGCGAAGTGCCTATAATTCGCTATGTGTAGTATTTAGCATAGAACCCGAATTTCACTTACTACTCTGCAAAGCAAAGTGAATAACTATGTATCTTGAAGTAATGCAAAGTTCTTACTGTTCTCTGTGGACTTTGTGTTACTACGCCTTGTTTTCTATTGACTTTATTACTTCGCCTTGTTTTTGTGTTCTTTAAGGTGAATTTTGCAGTGAATCATGGGATGTAAGGTCACATGGGCTCTATATTGTCTTGCACAGCCTCAGTTCATCATAGTGTGTGGTGTGTGTAGTGGAAAGCTGAAGACGGTTTGGTCTCAGAGCTCTGAGATTCAGACCCTCTTAAAACCTTTAAAAATGCCTTTTTGCCACAGAATTTTGTGACAAAATTTAGTTGATCGATTGTAGTAAACCCTGATGTGGTTATATCATTGAGCATTTATTGATGTTTTGTGAATATTGAATGTTAATTTAGTTGATTCAATCTCTATACTGAGAGATACTGTAGACGTGTGCTTTGGGGGAGGAGCTGATCTGTGGCGTAGAAGGGATAGTAGTGAGAAAGGCATTTTTCCAACCGTTGTTGGCTATTGTTTTATTATTTTTGTGTTCAGGTAGACACAGTACAACATCACTGAATTGTTTATAAATATTTTCTGTTTGCTGGACAGTTTTTCAGTCTTTTTACAGGACTGTCTGTGTTGTACTGTACTGAACAGTTAAAGTGTCTGTGCCTGACCTTTAATCTGTGTGCGTGCTGTCAATTGATATGCATTTCACTGTGGCACTGCAATAGCAGTACTCTGAATTTCTAAGCCTGTCTGCAATTCATTTCCCTGCTTCTTTGTAGCTAGGTACTGTGTCTCTCCCCCATCAAAACAAGGTATTGTTTTTTGACTGTTGGCTTTTTGAAGTTTGGTTAAGGATTCAAGGACAGGTATTGTGTCATGCCTGTGTGGCTGCATTTAGTGTTTTGCTTCCCAGCCACCCTAAAGTGCGAAATATCAAGTTGTTGTAAATTGTCAGTGTCATCTGAAAAAATGCCCACAAAGAGACGGTCAGACAAAGCAGTTTCTGACTGTGGTGCTGCTGCCAAGAAGACTATTAGCAGTGGAAGTTGTTGTGAAGATGAGTCAGGTTCATCAGGGGCTACGAATGGTAGCAGTGTTAAGAGTGGTCGTTGCCATGGTAGTATGCAGCAGAAGGGAAAGATAGTAGTTGGTGCAAGTAAAAGGATTTGTCAGACTATGTTTTTCACAGCAAAATCAGTCACTTCAATGCTGGTTGGAGATAGTGTTGTCCCTGCTGTTAGTAAAGTTAGTGAGGACATGGTTGATGACAGCATGAGTACTGCTACAAGTTCAACCCTGTTAAACATATCATGTGGGAACAATGCTGTTGAGTCCTCAGACTTGAGTGCAGTTGATGTCCCACTCCCTACAGTATGTGAACATGATTCTGATCATGATGATGACTCACAGTCTCATGTTTCCACTGATGTTGAGGATAGGCCATTATACAATGGCAAGAAAGAATCCTGGCTCCTGATTGATCAGTTGGCCATCACAGCAGGGATGTTATCCTGGCATAACATCCCTGCTGCTGATATGCTTGAGCACCAGCACCACACTGTTTGCATCTTTTCTTAAAAATTTTTTTAAAACACTAAATAAAATTCTTTAAAATTATTTTTTTTCTTTATAAAACATCGAGCCATTGTATAATAGGAATAATGCCCTCCAGGGTGGGTGTTATGCTGGGATAACATCCCTTCTCGGGCATTGGACGCCCTCGGCCAGTGGCCTCGGGCCCAACCACCCGAGGTGGGATGTTATCCCAGCATAACACCCACCCTGTCAGGCATTATTCCTTTATTCAAACATTCAGACATTGATGAAAAAAGAGTGGCTGATAATATTGAGGCTGCTGTTGAACTTGGAATATCTCCACAGGAGGACAGCCTCCAAAGTGAATTAGTGGATGATGATTATGATGATGATACTAGCGACCTCATTTGGGAACCAGAAAAAAGGAATGTGAAAGTGGCTGTTAGTAAACAGTCTGTTAGTCACTCACCCCCTCCTCAAAGTTCTGCTGTAGCTGTGTCTGTTGATGATGACCCCAAATTAAAAGTCATAGATTGGGATGTTCAGTCAAAGTCCACTTGTGCAAAACAGCAGAGATCATTTCATCGCCACCAAAAGTGCAGTTATGTATGCAGCAGCAGCACCAGCAGTGACATGTGAAGAGCAGGGTATCCAAATCCCTAGTCTGGGATTTTTTTGTACAAGATGGCAACAATGAAACAGTGGCAATCTGCCAGCTTTGCCAAGTGCATGTGAAGTGTGGTAGAAAGGATAGTCATTTGGGCACTGGGAGCCAGCATACTCATCTGAAGAGCAGGCACAAGACCCTATGGGCGCGGCACCAGAAGGGAGCTAATGCCATAGTTGGGCATTCACCCACAGCTACCTTAGTGAGCATGGTATCCCCATCCATCTGTGTGAGTAGCCATGTTGGTAAAAGTGGTGAAATAACACCAGAGGATTACTACAGGCATGAGGAGGATGATGATTTGGAATGTTCAAGCAGTAGTCAGAGTAGAAGTGGCGGTCCATGTAGTAATTCTTCTTCATCAACCTCTGTGCTTAAAACAAGGAAAATAATCATATGTATTGGCTTGTCACCTGTGTATCCACCATCACATATCCAAGGCACCCCATCCATGTCAATTAGAACAGTAGAGCCGTTTGGCATGCCACATGTAAAGCAATGAACAATGTAGCACACATTGCACAGCCTTTTTGTGTGCAACACTAAATACCCACCCAGTCATGCAGATGCATGTGAACTCGATGATGCTGTAGTGGAAATGCTGGTAATTGACCTTTTGCCATGTTCCTTTGTGGAGAATGTGGGCTTCTGGCACTTTGCAGCACGTGCATGTCCTAAATGGAAAGTCCTGTCCCAGACATACTTTTCCACCTGTGCTGTCCCTCAGTTATATCAGACAGTGACAGAGTCTGTAAGAGATGCCCTTCAACATTTCGCATCACCCTACATTCACTTAAGCATGGATATGTGGACAGTGGCAAAACAGCGGGTAGTTCCTATCTGTGTATTATTGCACATTTAGCGCAGCTACCTGGGGTTGTCTGTGATGGTTTGATGGGAAAGCAGTGTAATAAATCAGACTGTGGTGGTGGTAGCAATTTACATGGCATTAGACAGCATGCCAGGCTTGCAATGCATAGTGTAGCAGGGTCGCATGCAGGTGGACACATTCTAGACTTGCTACTGACAGAAATTGTTAAGTGGCTGCATCCCCTGTCCCTAAAAGCTGGCTTCATAACTGGTGGTAATGGATCAAATGTTGTGAAATGTATCAGCAATGGTGACTTAGTGCAGGTTCCCTGTATGGCCCATTGTTCAAATCTGGTGGTACAGGAGTTTCTGCAGTACCCTGAAAAAAAGCAAATGCTGACTCTTGCACACTGCATCTGTGCCCACTTTACAGTTTTAACACTGACTTCCTGTCTATTTAACTGCCTCCCTGAATCATGTGACTTGCAGACCTGCAGAGACAGTCAGGCATGTGATCAGTGGCCTGTTTTTTAATAATTTCATCATATCAAACTGTAACTCAAAGTGGACTCAAGTGGACAATGTGAAGTAAGGCAAAAGCAAGGTGAATTTCAAGTTTTTAATGGACAATTCGGCGTAGTGTATAAATTCAAAGTGGACCACTTGAGTTCCGCCCATATAATTAAACTTCACTGCATTTCTAGTTTCTTGCTTTCATAAGTTTTAGGAGGTCACTATATAGCCACTTGGTGGCAGTGTCACACACCACACAGCGTGCCTTCAAGGACAGAGTAGGACCCCAGATGCTGCCCCAAAACAGCAAACATTGAATAACAAAACAACAAATATGGTCACAAACCAAGAAGATAGAAATAAATACTTTATTGTCACCAACTGTGCAACAGGACTGATGCTCCAGCACTTAGAGGCATCCTTCTTCTTCAGTAAGGACCAAATATCAGTAGGAGAGCTGGTACCTTTAAATAAAAGTGTACCATATGACCACAAAACAAATGAAGGTGTTCAATAAAAAACATGTTACTAAATATGAATGTTACAGATTCTGTGTATTCACATACATATAACAATCACATTGTGTTTTCATGCACAGATCTTTCTGGAAGTTAAAAAATATGCAGTCAGAGCCGGCCCAGTGGCGCTGAGGGTTGAGGCATTGGACGCCACACCTCGCACCACACTGGCGACCCATGTTTAGGAATGGGCATGGGCCACTAGGGTTCAGCAGGGGAGGGGAAAGATTGAGCATCCAGATGACTGCTCTCCTTCTTCTGGGGAGGGGTGACGTGCAGCACCAGTGCCTGGTTGCCCTCTGCTGGAGGCTGGGGAACAAGGCGCCATGCGAGAGCATGGGGGGAGCCGAGTGCAGATGCATTGAGGGGACCATGCACGGAAGTGTGCAGGTTCCTCCTCAGCCTGTGTCATTGCACGCACTCAGCTCCTTGGAAAATATGTCAGCTCCTCGCGTATGAGCCATGTCTGGTGCCTGTGCCCTCTGGCCATGACAGTTCTACCCATGGCGGCCCCACTCGGGAGGGAGGCTTCACCGAGTATGAGGGGGCAGGCTACCAGGAGACAGGTGAACCCGTTAGCGGGGCTAGGGGAGTCTGGCTCCAAAAAGAAGAAAATAAAAAAAAGGAAAAAAATATGCAGTCATACCTGCTATATACTTTTTGATGTTTTTCATCATAATGATATATAATGGTATATAAAGTTCTATCAGACCACTAGGACCGCACCATGGAGACACTCCTTTTTGTGCAACTGCTTTAAAAATAACATAAATAATTTACTAACTAATAATACTGACACTCTTTATGATATTTCAGGTAAAAAGTTTTGCCCATACTCCTAGTCAAGTATCATATGGCACTGTAACCATCTCAGGTGCTCAGATTTACGGCAATAATGCCAAACTGATGTGACATTTTCATTTTTTAAAGCCATAAAGATAACAGACTAGGTGACATTCATGCTAATAAACCCATGATAGACTTCATTAATTAGACAAACAAAAAAGACAGAGAGTGAAAAATTAATCAGAAAGGTGCATGGGCCTCATATAATGACACAAAGGTCTGGGTAAAAGCAGAGAGGGTATTGGTGATACTAGAAGAAGTGAGGACATGAGACCACTCTGCACAGGCAAGATCAGAGAGAAAACACAGAGTAGCCTCCATACAGTAAATGGGGAGTGATCTGTTATAACATCAGAGAGCAACCCAGACAATACAATTCTTTCCGACCTTTTAATCAGGTACTAGTCAATAAGGGTATAGGATCCACACTGGAAAGATAGCCTACTGGGGGAAAAGTTTGCTGACAAAAAGCACCTAGCATTACCTGAGCTAATAAACAAAGAAAAAAGAAAGAAAAAAACACTATGGTTTTCAAAATAAGTGGCAGAGAAGATTAGAGAAAAAAATAGGAGTTCAGAAAGTACAAGGCAACACAGAGGGAGGGAGACAGGGAAATGCTCCAGGCAAAGCAGAAGGATGTGGGGAAGGCAGTCAGGTGCGTGAAGGCACAAACTGAAGAAAGGACAGCAGAATCAGTAAAGAAGGTGACAAAACCTTCTTTAGTTACATCAAGGAAAGGAAAAAGACCAATGGAGGGATCCGGGAGGTTGAATGGGGGGAGTATGCAGAGGGGACCTAGAAAAAGCAGAAATTCTAAATTTTTAAACACTTCTGCTCCATATTTACAAAGGAAGTGGAAGGAGACACCAAAATTAAGGGGTAGAAACACACGGGGTTGTGGACATCAGTCCATTTGTGGAAGACAGAGTCCTAAAGGAATTCTCAAAATTAAAGTGGACAAGGCAATGGGACTAGAGATGCAGCGAAGTAAAATTCTACCCGTGTTAGTATTCCACTACATGAAGTGCCCATTTTAAACCCTTACTTCACCACTTCACATTGTAATTATGACTTTGTGTTATGCACTCTGCCTTATTCCACTTTAAGGCGGAGTGAGAAGTCACAGGCAGCCCACACACATCACATGGCTTACGCAGTGTAGGTCACATGCTTCAGGCAGGCAGGCAGGAAGTTACGGGCAAAAACACTCTCCAAAGTAGGCTGACTTACACGTTTTGCATGGGGTGTGACAAATGGCTCTGCTCTGCGAATGGCCGGGTGTGGGATACGGACGTGTGATGAAAAGGGGTGCACAGGTGACAAGATCACAAATGAAGTCATTTTCCCTGTTTTACGTACAGGGGTTGATGTACCACTTGCACTAGACATACTGTATTGACCACCACCACCACCACTGCTACTCTGACCACCACTTGACAAGATTTGTAAATCATAATCCTCCCTCTCATCAAGCCTGTGGTAATCCTCTGGTGTTATTTCATTGCTACTGCAGACATTCCTACTTGGTCTTACACTCATGGAAGGGGATAGCATACTCAGTAAGGCTGATGACGAGGGTGAATGCTTCATCAAGAGCAAGATCGGTCTGTTTGCTGATGATACCAAGGTAGGCGTGGTGGTGGATGACCTAAGGGGATGGCAGGGGTTGCAGGATGATCTGGCAAAGCTTGAAACCTGGTCAGACACCTGGCAACTGGGCTTTAATGCCAAAAAGTGCAAGGTGCTGCATTTTGGGATGAAGAACCCAAGGAGGAGTTACCAGCTGGGGAGTGCAGCTAGCCCAGACAGAGGAGAGAAGGATCTGGGTGTGCTCATTACAGGGTCAATGAACAACTCGGCACAATGTAGGAAGGCAGCTGCAAAGGCCAACAAAATGCTGGGTTGTATTGCAAGGGGTATATCCTCGAGGAGGGAGGAGGTGATTCTGCCACTGTATAGGTCATTAGTTAGACCACACCTGGAGTACTGCGTGCAGTACTGGCGTCTGTATCTGAAGAGGGACATTAAGTTACTGGAGGGGGTGCAGTGCAGAGTGACAAAGATGATCAAGGGGCTGGGGGACTTATCATACGAGAGGAGGTTGAAGGAGTTGAACATGTACTCACTGGAGGAGAGGAGAGACAGGGGTGACATGATTGAAACCTTTAAATACATGAAAGGAATAAACAAGACGGGTACAGAGGGGCTGTTCAAAGTATGGGAGGAGAGGGCCACCAGGGGCCATGATATGAGACTGGAGCAAGGAAGGTTCAGGAGGAAGATGAGGAGACACTTTTTTACAGAGAGGGTAGTGGCTGGGTGGAATGAGTTACCTGCTGAAGTGGTATGCAGTAGAACAGTGGACTGCTTCAAACGAGGATGGGACAGGACAAGGGGGAGGGTTAATGAAGGGGAAGGGTGGAAGGAAGGGGCAGCTGCAGAATAAGGGGTGCTAGCTGCACATTCGAGCAGACTTGATAGACCTCTAGGCCATTATCTGCTGGCAAATTTCGTATGTTCGTATAA
This sequence comes from Neoceratodus forsteri, assembly GCA_016271365.2. NCBI lineage: Eukaryota > Metazoa > Chordata > Ceratodontiformes > Ceratodontidae > Neoceratodus > Neoceratodus forsteri. The sequence goes on along the minus strand of CM057455.1, from coordinate 1,072,315,896 downwards.
TGGCATTAGCTGCCATCTGGTGCCGGGTCCACAGTGCCATGTGCTTGTTCTTAAGATGTGCATGCTCGCCCCCCTGTGCCCAGATGATTCCCCTTTTTACCTTGGCTCACACGTGCATGGCAAAGCAGGCAGATTGCAACTGACTCATCATTTGCATCTTGGACAAAAAAATTCCAAACAAGGGATTGTGTTGCCCTACTTTAACATGTCCCATGTCCCTGATGCTGCTTATTGGACTCCTTTTTTTTAACCCCTGAAATGGGGCATGTGCTACATGATTTTTTAGGCTGGACACACTTGGACTCCAACTGACCACCATGACTACCTATGATTATTACTGGTCATCATCATCATCATCATCAGCAGGAACTGCTTAATCACAACTTGTTTGAGGAGGGGGGGGTTTAACGCCAACAGACCCAGACACAGCCACCTTTACTTTATTTTTCTCCGGTTCCCAACAGGGGTCACTGACATTGTCATCATATTCATCAACAACATCCGCATCCACATTTTCAGCTTGGATGCTGTCATGTGGAGAACATGTGCCAACCACATCATCATCATCGTCACTCGATATTTTTGCGCCACACTTTGAATCATTGGATGGCAAAGGCATGACCTCAACAGCGCTGAAAGAAAGGTGACATTGTGAGTTATCATTGCCAGGATCAGAATCATGTTCAGCTACTGTACCAGGGGTATGTTTTTAATGGGAACTATGACATCATCTACATTGTCAGTCACAGCTTTAGACTCAACTGTATTTTTTTAAATGGTTAACTGGTCAGAAGTGGAACTTGAGGCAGCAATACTCATGCCAGCAAAAAACTGCACTAACACCACCAGCTGAGACAACATCATCTCCTCCAACTATGAGTGAAGCTACAGATTGCGCTGTAAAAAACATTGATGGGGAAATCCCTTTACTGAAATCAGCTATGCACTTCTACGTACTACCACACCCATGGGCCATCTTGCCACTGGCAGCAGTGCCATGGCCAGAAACAGCTTTGCTTGCACGTCTCTTTGCAGGCATTTTGGGGGATCACCAAGAAAATTCTAAACAAATTTAGATTTCTGAACTTTCAGTTTGGGCCAGTTGATGTGAAGCCAAAAAAAAAACCAACTGTGGCTTGCAGATGGAAATTGGGCACTAAACAGATACAAAAGCACAGACAGATTAAGATTGTACTGCGCAATCAAGAAAAGATGCAGATGCAAAGTCACAACACCTTAACCAGTGCTCACAAGTCACAATCCAATCTGGCAAAGAATACCTTTTGCAGGTTGGGGGAGGCATACCTCTCAACCTATTACCTCATGAATCAGGGACAAAACTTAAATAAATCAGGGACAAAGACCCAAAATCAGGGACACATCTTAAAAATTGATACTATTCACTCAGAAAGCTGATAGACTAAAGTGATGTATGTTAAGATGCATTTTCTGAAGAAGAACAAGCCTATAACTGTAATGTTTAACATTATTTTGTGATTTTAATCCCCACTTTTCTGTCACAAAAACGCAAATTTTACGAGGGACAGAGGAAACTTTTGAGGCAAAATCAGGGACGTCCCTGAAAATCAGGGGCAGTTGAGAGGTATGGTGGGAGGGGGGAGGGTGGCAGTGTACTGCAGTAACAGTCCAAAACCAAGATAACACAAAGCAGTACAAAATCACATAGGTGTGGTGAATAGCAGGCTCACACTGCTGCAATTACTCTGTGGCACAATAAAAGGTGTCTGATTTGATGGCACGCATCGCACACACACTCACACACACACTACAAGCAATGTGTAGCAAACTGAAAACTTCAGTAATATAACCAAATCTTTTAAACAAACTGAAATTATGCACTGCTGCACCACAACAATCAGCAAAAAAATTGTAAGAATTACAGAAAATATTACTGTGTGTACAGTACATTAGCACAGTTGTACAAGAAAAATATAACCAAAACAGAAAGACTGCGTTTTTCTCCCAGTTAATCTACCTCCACCACAGATACGCCCTTCCCCCAAAGAACACTTCAAGTTTCTGTCAGTACACAGACTGAATGTTCTAAATTAACATTCAAAATCCACACACAAACAATAAACGCTTGATGATATGAGCACAGGAAGGTTTCCTACAATCAATGTACTAAATTTTGAGCACAAAAATGGCTCAAAAAGGCTTTTTTAACAGCTTTTAGAGGGTTTGAATCACAGAGCTCTGAGAGCAAACTGTCTCCAGCTACCACTACACACACACTACACAGAATTGAGGCTGTGCAGAACAACCTGGAGCCCATGTGACCTGCAATCCCATGAATCACTGCAAAATTCACCTTGGAGCTCAATAACAAGGTGAAGTGATGCGAAGTACACTGATTTCTATGTACTTCGCATTAAAATTGGTGCAGAAGTGGTTGGGGGAAGGTGGAGTAATGTGAAGTCATTGTTTTCAATGGACTTCTCGCTCCTCATTGTGACACAAAGTACTCCGCTTCGCGTTGCAGATTACTTCGCGGATTCCGCATTGCTCCACAAATCACTTCATGGAGCAAATTTTGGCTACTTTGCCCATCACTAAATGGAACCAGTTGGGATGTATCCCAGAATACTAAAAGAACTCAGGGAGGTAAAGTATCACACCACCACAGTGACTGTTTTGTAGAGAACACCACCACAGTGACAAAATCTTGCCAGGTCGCTGTGGTGGTCCACTGTACAGCATTACTGTGAGTCCTAGTAATTCACACCCCCCCCCGAGCCAACTTTGACTAGGAGCTGGTTATTTAGAGACAGGGGTGCAGGGGCATAGCCCCCCATAAAACAACACTTTGTCTCGATGGGAACAATGCCAACGGTTGGCATTGTTCCCATTGCTGTCGTGGATAACGGCAACAATGTTGTTGATATCTTGACGTGGAATCAGGGGTATTAGTGTCACCACTGACAGCCCTATTTAACAAATCACTAAAGGAGGGAGTAGTACCAACGGACTGGAGGAGGGTGAATGTGGTACCACTACACAAAAGTGGGAGCAAGGTAGAGGCTGGAAATTACAGGTCAGCCTGACCTCAATGCTGGGGAAAATCATGGAATCCATGTTGAAGGAAAGGATTGTGGCATTACTGGAAGCTAGTGGGGCACAAGACCTGAGGTAACATGGATTCACAGAGGGATATCTTGTCAAACAAATCTGATACATTTCTTTGACTGGGTAACCAGGGTGGTGGATCAGGGAGGGGTGGTGGACATGGGCTAACTAGATTTTAGCAAGGCATTTTACACTGTCCCACACAGGAGGCTAATAAACAAGCTGCATAGTCTGGGAGTAGGTCCCGAGGAGGGAGTACACTGGGTTTGAAACTCACTGAGCAACAGCACACAGAGGGTGGCGGTAAATGGAGTTCAATCCCAGGAGAGGAGGTTGACAAGTGGAGTGCCACGTGGCTCGGTTCTGGGGTAAGTCCTCTTCAATGTCTTCATTAGTGACATTGCGGGGGGGCTGGAAGGAAGGAAATCCTCTTTGTGGATGGAACCAAGATCTGCAATAGGGTATACACTGCAGACAGTGTGCAAAAAATGAGAAGAGACCTAGGCAAATTTGAGGAGTGGTCAAGAGTAGTCAAGAGTGTGGCAGGTTAAATTCAATACAAAAAAGTACAAAGTCATGCACTTAGGCCACAGGAATCCAGAGAGGAATACAAAATGGGGGTGGGGGAGATACTAACAACAACAAAACTGGAAAGGGACCTGGGGGGTAAACATAATGGACAACCTGAAGGTGGCCAAGCAATGTAAAGAGGCAGTGGAGAGGGTCGGAGGGATTCCGGGGTGCATAGGGAGGGGCATCACCAATAGAAAACAGGAGATGGTGATGCCATGGTACAGAAAATTGGTCAGGCTACAGCTGGAATACTGTGTTCAGTTCTGGAGACCACATCTCCAGAAGGATATTGACAGAATGGAGACAGTCAAGAGAAGGGCAAAATAAACGTTTAAAGGAATGCACCAGAAAACATATGAGGAAAGACTGAAAGACCTCAATATGTATACCCTGGAGGAAAGGAGGGAGATAGGGGATATGATAGAGACATTCATGTATCTCAGGGGAATCAACAAAGTTCAGGAAGGCAGCATCTTTCAAAAAATGAGATGTGCAAGAACAAGGGGTCACAATATGAGGTTGGAAAGGGGGACTCGGGGGTAATGTGAGGAAGATTTTTTTCACAGAAACAGACTCCCAGTGGAGGTCGTAGAGGCTAAAATGACTGGTGAGTTCAAGAATGCATGGGACAGACTGAAGGCAACCCTAGTGATAGGAAAGAGAGGGTAAGCTGCTGATCATTTAGGATCTGAAGTTTAAATAGGTAGGGAAAAGGACAGACTAGGTGGGACAGGCGGTCCTTATCTGCCGTCAAAATCTATATTTCTATGTTTCTATGATTCCATATATCAGTGGTTACAAGGGCACTTGGCACAACAGTACTACAATTTTAACAATTAACTACCTCAAACCACTTGTCTGCCACTTAGTTCAATTGGCTTTCACAGGTTCCTCTGATGTTATTCAAGTGCATCCCTCCATACTATGACAGTCTGGCACTAAATAACTCCTTAAAACAATACAACACACAGACAGTAACTAACAGTAATAATAACTCTATTGATTCAGCAAACTAAAGCAAAAATAATTACAAATGGACTACCTTACCAGCACAACTACTCTGCAGCAGAACACCACCACATAGTATGACATTGCCATGTTAAACAGCTGTCATTTTTTCAAACCTACACAATCAATTGCAATATTTCCTATCATAAGCAGAGCTGAAATCAAAATGAACTCAGAACAGTTGTCAGGAAAACAAATTTCACATTATTTGTAACTGTCCTGTCTTGTGTAGTGTATTGTATTGTAGAAACGTAGAAACATAGACTTTGATGGCAGATAAGGACCACTTGGCCCACCCAGTCTTCCCATTTCCCTACCTATTGGATAAGCTGCAGATTCTAGTTAACCAACAGCCTACTTCCTCCTACCACCCACGAGAATTGTCTTATGTCTGTCCCATACATTCTTGAATTCTCCCACTGTTTTAGACCCCACAACCTCCTCAGGAAGGCTGTTCCATGTGTCCACCACCCTCTCCATGAAACAATACTTCCTCACATTGCCCCTGAACCTGTTCCCCCTCTATCTTTAAACTGTGCCCCCTTGTTCTTGCACATCTCTTTTTCTGAAACATGCTACCCTCTTGGACCTTGTTAATTCCCCTGAGGTACTTGAAAGTTTCTATCATGTCCCCCCTCTCCCTCCTTTCCTTGAGGGTATGCATATTAGGCTCCTTTAGTCTCTCTTCATATGGCTTTTGGTGCAGACCCTGCAACATTTTAATTGCCCTCCTCTGGACTGCCTCCATCCTTTCTATGTCCTTGTGCCCACGCGGAGATGGGATCTCCAGAACTGCATGCAGTACTCCTGATGGGGTCTCAGTAACTGTCTGTCCAGAGGATAACAACCTCCTGTTTTCTACTGGTGATGCTTCTCCCTATGCATCCCAGTATTTCCCAGCCCTCCTTACGGCCTTCTCACATTGCTTGCCTACCTTTAAGTCATCTAATATGACTAACCCCAGGTCCCTTTCCATTTTTGTTGTTGTCAGTACCTACACCCCCATTGTGCACTCTTTCCCTGGGTTTTGTTTCCCAGGTGCATTACTTTGCACTTCTTTGCATCGAATCTAAGCTGCCATACGTTTGACCATTCCTCCAACCTTGCCAAGTCCCTTCTCATCCTTTCCATGCCCCCCCTTGTGTATCAACCCTTTCGCAGATCTTTGTGACATCTGCAAAGAGGCATATTTTTCCTTCCAGTTCCTCCGCAACGTCTCTTATAATGACATTAAAGAGGACCGGTCCCAGTACTGAATCCTGCGGTACCCCACAAGTAACCCCTCCTTTCTTTGGCGTGCACTCCATTTACTATTACCCACTGTGTCCTGTTGTCCAGCCAATGTTTTACCCAGGCTACCACCCTGAGACCCACTCCCAGGCTGGTTCACTTGTTAATTAATCTTTTGTGTGGGACTGTGTCAGATGCCTTGCTAAAGTCTAGGTAGGCCATGTCCACAGCCCATCCCTGGTCCACTACTTTGGTCACCCAGTCAAATAAATCTTTGAGATTGGTCTGACATGACCTTCCCACTGTGAATCCATGCTGCCTTGGGTCCTGTGCCCTGCTAGCCTCTAGGTACTCAACAATTCTTTGTTTCAAAAGTGATTCCATCATTTTCCCTACCACTGAGGTGAAACTAACAGGTCTATAGTTTCCTGCCACAGTCTAGCTCCCACTTTTGTGAAAGGAAATGACATCCGCCCTCCTCCAGTCCTCAGGTACCACACCATCCTCCCATGATTTGTTAAAATGGGTAGTCAGTGGTGTCACTAGTTCTCCTCTTAGAATTCTGGGGTGAATCCCATCAGGTCCCATTGCCTTGTTTACTTTCAGTTTTAGAAGTTCTTTCAGGATCCTTTCTTCTGTGAATGGGCAGGTATTGACCCCCCTATCCAGAGTGCTTCTGTTGATTGGTTTAGGTATCTCCCTGTCCTCTTCTTTTGTGAATACTGAGCAGAAGTATTCGTTCAGTATCCATGCTTTTTCACTGTCACCCTCTGCCCACCCTCTCCCCTTTACTAAGCCTCACTATCCCTCCCTTGATCTTTCTTCACTCCCTAATGTAACTATAAAAGGTTTTATCCCCCTTCTTAACTGAGTGGGCTATCTTTTCCTCAGTTTGGACCTTTGCTATTCTGACTGCCTTCCTCGCTTCCTTATGCTTTAACTGGTGCGGCTCTTTGTCCTGCTTCTTCTGTGTTTCCTTATACTTCCTGAATGCTGTCTTTTCTCCCTAACCTTTCCTTCCACCTCTTTTGAGAACCATAGTGTTTTTTTACTTCATTTTGGTTTGTTTATTTGCTTAGCACAAAGGCTTGTTGCCTCTGTGATGGCAGTTTTGATTTTTCTCCATTGTTCCTCCACCCCTCCTTCTTGCCTGTTTGCTAGTGCTTTTCTGAGGCACTCTCCCATTTTGCCAAAGTCATCCCTCTTAAAGTCCAGTACCCTTGCTTTTGTATGGCTTGCCTATTCTGCTGTGTTTATCATGAAACATACTGTTTGGTGGTCCCTTATTCCCAAATGGCTACCAACTTCTAAATCTGAGATCCTCTCTCAGTCCCCATTTGAGAGTACCAGCTCTAAGATTGTTCCCTCCCGAGTGGGTTCCAACACTAGCTGTCTGAGGCATGCCCCCTGAAGGGAATTGAGAATGACCCTGCTCTTGAATGTGGCTGCAGCAAAGGTGTTCCAGTTAACATGTGGCATATTCAGGTCCCCCATCAACAATATCTCTCTTTTTTCTCCCATTCTAAGGATGCCTTCAATCATTTCTTTGTCCATTTCCTCCAGCTATTGCATTGCATTCTATTGTATTGTATTATATTGATATTGTGTATTACAGTATATCAAGACATTCCATTAAACAATACTTTGGGGATTTATCTTGTACCAAAATTGGCAATAAAAATAAACATTAAAAACTAAAATAGATAGCCCCCTGTCTCTCAGAATACCGAATGAATAGAACAGAAGCCTGCAACACAGTACACATAAGGACAGGATCCTTCAAGAAACACCTAGGTCACATGATTCCCTTGATAGCAAGAAAAGAAAGAAAGAAAAATGAAAAAGAAAGAAAGAGAGAAAGAAAGAAAGAAAGAAAGCAAGAAAGAGAGAAAGAAAGGTCATAGGGTTGACAGCATTTTCTAAGTCCCTTTAAGTCTTATGTGCTGAGTTCCAAGACAGTTTTACAGATTAAATAAATGTTTTCAACTATCCAGCAAATACTGTATTTTAATGTCTAAGTTTGTATAACATGTGTAGTATGTACAGCTTAAAACAGCAATTATTTGTTAGTGGCAAAAATATCAATAAATCCATGTTTCTTTTCCTTGTATTCCATTCCTGAATTCAGATAATAGGTTTTGAATTTTTAAATATAACTGCTGCCTGGCCACACCCACTATGAATAAATTAAATATATTGGTGTTGTGCTGTGCTATTTACCACCAGAAATGTGTGCTAGCACCCTCCTAATACAATTGCAGCTGAAGACATGGCCAGGTATTTCCTGAAATGTATGCAATATTTCTAGAGAAATTCCCTGCCTGCCTGCAGTACCACTGTGGGCCACCAGAGAATCTGTTTAGAAATATTGTGAAATATCTGGCTGTATCTATATCTGAAACTGTTCATCCACAATAGGAATCCATCCTGCAAAGTCAAAAAGTAACCTCAAGAGAAGAGATTCTTAATGTCATAAGTCATTCGTTGTAAAATGAGTAATACAAGCTGTTTCACAAAACATCAGAGAGATAAAATATACTGATGATGTCAATTATATCAGAAATATATTATTGCTAATAAACTGTATGATAATGTTCTTTGCTGACTGAAACATACTTGTGCTATAAGTAGCCTAATAAAAGCATGGTTTCCTTAGGAAACAGTTGTGATATCATATTTTTCTTTGTGACCTCCTGAAAGTACTACAGTTTATTTTCTGGAGAAAACACCCAAAGGAGTGACCTTGAGGATCTAGAAGGCGTGTGTCTGTGAAATGCTTCTGCTTTGTCTAAAATAAGGCATTATCCAAAAGCCAAATACTCAAGTGAAAACATTGCATGAATCAGGCTTCCTGTAGTTTGTGAAACAGATGACCTTTTTATTATGGTTCCATGTGATATGGCGATTGCAATGATCGCAATTGCAACATGGGTGGGCACAATAGGTATACAATTTTTTATGAGGGGGCTATACCCCCTGCACCCTCCCACGATAATTATAATTGACTCCGGGGGGAGCCTAACTATGGGGTACAGAGGAATCTTCAAGAAAGGGCTATTCATGGGGGGGGGGCAACATGCGAATGGGGAACATCTAGGAGGAAGGGGGAGCAAGGAACGTCACATAACAAAAATGAAATTCCCAGTAAAGCAAAACAAGAAAACAAGCTCCTATCCAGCTTTGAACCTGGGTCCTCCCACCCCAGCAGCATACGTTGCCTCCACAAGACCAAACAGCCTGCTGGAAACTGACTGGCCAAACTATCTCTTATATCCTTGTTCACTTCACATCCCTCCTTCTGTCGATCTGTCCTTCCATTCCAATTATTGCCCTCATGCCCTTGCTCTTCCAACATTTGCTATGCTTCACCACCCATTCTTTTCACAGGCAGTAAAATGGAGTTGCTCAATTTGACTCGCCTATATCACTGGATAATGTTTATTATTACGTTTTATAAAATGGGTTACAAAATTCTGTGATTGCTCACAGTTCCTGGGCAGTTATTGGGAACAGGCTGGGGAAATAAACGTCCCAGTTCAGCCTGCCTTTTACGTTAAGCTTGCATGCGCAAGGAACGTCTTGGAAGAATGGGACACTTTGGAGGTGTGCCTTCCCTGTGCAATCCCCTGCTCCGTTGAGCAGGTGTGGTGGTCCTGCACCAATCACTGTGGTGCTGTGTATGACAGTGGTGGTCTTCTCTTCAAAGAAAACCACCGCTATGTGCTTGCAGCACGTCACGCCCCCCCCTCAAATCTTTGCTGCCACGCTGGGATCCCATCCTGTGTCATCTGCCGATGGGGGTGCCCAATCCCCCGTCGGCTCCATGGCCTTCCCAGCCATCCTTCTGCCACGCTGGAGCCCATCCCAGCCTTGACCAAGCGTCCGCTTCATCAATTATAAAAAAAAACCTGTAAATTAAGCGGTTTCCACAGTCTCCCGCCCCTCCACAACCCGCACCCACCCACTGCGCACCCAGCCTCCCTACACCCCCCTCACCCCATACTTACCTCCGGAGCTCGGCGACAATCTTCGGTGGACCGGGAACACGTCTGCACTCTTCAAAGCCGACCGCGAACTGAGGAAATGCCGGTAAGCTTTATAATGGGCTAGATGGGTTTTCAACTTTGTTGCATATCTCAGGCATTTTGGGAATTTTTGCACCAAATTTTCAACATGGGGTTTTTGGGACCCCTTCTCATGAATTCTGTCACTGTCATGGCTTTATTCAGGCCTTAAGGGTGATTTCGCAGTCACTGTGCGAAATCACCTTTCAGGCCCGATTAACAAAATGACAGTGCCAGCGTTCATAAGGTGGGCTCTCAAAAAGCCTATTTTGAAAATTTGGTGGAAAATTCCTAACAATGACCGTTTTATGAGCGTGCGTAGCGCAGTTCCTATGCAGCTCGTAAGTTTGCGAATTTTCAATATTTTCACTCCAGATTTTCAACATTGCCATTTTACCACATCTTCTTATGACTAGTACAGCTGTCATTTTTCACATCTCACCCAAAACGTGTTTCTGCCCATGTAGCGCACAATGGCGCAGTCGGTGTGTGAACTCAATGTATGGGACACATTAAGAAAATCACAGTGACACTGTTCATGAGCAGAGGTCTTAAAATGGCTGTGTTGAAAATTTGGTGAAAAAATTCCTAAAAATGACTGTTTCTGGCGTGCATTGCGCAGTTCCTACTCACGCTCGTAGGTTCACGAATTTTCAATATTTTCACTCCAGGTTTCAACATTGCCATTTTACCACACCTCCTTATGAGCAGTACAGCTGTCATTTTTCACATCCTGCCCAAAGCGTGTTTCCGCCCATGTAGCGCACAATGGCGCGGTCGTTATCGCGAACTCAATGTATGGGACACATTAAGAAAATCATAGTGATGCTGTTCATGAGCAGAGGTCTTAAAATGGTGATGTTGAAAATTTGGTGAAAAGATCTAAAAATTACTGTTTCTGACGATAGTTAAGCAGTTCCTCATACTTTTCGTGAGATTCCTTAATTTTCAATATTTGCACTCAATGACTTCCAAATACCTAAACAGCACATAGAAGCAAGCAACATTCGGCACTGACAAATGCTTGTACTTCTTTGTCGCTGATTTTTTTAAGCCATGTCCAAGTGCCAAATACCACTGCAAATACCTGCAAGTGAACGTTCGGCATTGACAAATGCTTGTTATAATATGTATCACTCTTCCCAAACAGAATCTTTCAAACTTAATGGTCACCATTTGTTTTTCTCACTTACGCACTCATCTGTCATTTCCCCTGCTTGCTAACAGAAACTCCAAAACACTCACTCATCATGAAATCCACAGGACTGAGCATTATTAATAAAAACAAAACAACAAGCATTACATTAGTTCTAATGCTGTTTTCTCAGAAGTGCCATCACTCACAATGTCACATTAACTAGTCTGCCATCCAACCGTGCTTATAGCCCTCACGAGCCACTGTGCTCCCACTATTGTGTATTGCAATAGAACACTTTTTTAAAAGCTCCAACTACTGATGCCAGTCAAAGAAGTAGCTGCCATTAAGCCATTTATCCTCCAAACCACACTACTACTCAGGGGGCAGTGGGGGGTGAAGATGACCAGAGAAAGAAAAGTGTCTGCATGGCTGTACAAGAAAAATATAACACTGTAAAACACCAGAGCTCTCTACTTGCACTTCGAGCAGTGGATGGACTAATATACAGTAAAAAAGAAGTTTTTTTTATTGATTTCTATTTATTTTCTACATTTAAAAAAAAATGTTATAACATTTTATTTCAAATTTACAAAGTAAGCCATTTTCTAAGAGCAATAATACACTCCAGTGTGGGAGGTGTTTTCTATACCCACCCTTTGGAGGTCTGTAAAGCCCTTTGCCTGCAGCGTCAGGCCTCACTTCATCCCTTGGCATGTGGATATAGCCCTTAGCTGCCGACCCAGTCATGTATTAATACTTGATCATGATATTGTGTTTAGCCAATCAGGACTGTTTATTTCTTATTAGAAAATGGGGAAAGCTATTTGAGCCTTCTGATTGGCTCAGAAGCTTCTCTAGGTGGGCATCTATCAGACAACAGATACCCACCTATTAAAAGTGCCAGTCTAGTCTGCCCCATCACCAGGATCTTGGTGCCCAGCCAGCTGTCTAATTGGCTAAACCCGGTTTTTTTTTTTTCATTTCAAATGTGCGCCATTTTTTTTTACTCATTTAGCAAGACCCCCCACCACCACTTTATATTCAGTCCTTCCCCAAACAGTATCCACTTTGTTTTTCATATTTCTATCGCATAGCAATAAAAAGGTTGCTTTTTAAATTAGCACTGCTAGCAAGCCGCGTGCTCAGCGCTCCGCAATCTATGCATGCTTACTTAAACTGTAGTGCCGGACACATCGACACTCCCACTTCAAATCACACAAAGCTCATTTTCAATAGAGACCCACAAAAAAGTAAGGGGCAGTTCTGAAAATGTCCTTCCTTTGGAGACCACTGCTTTATTTCGACTAGGACAAATGGACTGCACTGCCTCCTGTCAAAGTCACTGCTACTCCGATACACTCATGGCTCATCTTGACTGCAGCACTGGTCTTCGGCACAAACAAACAAGGAAGCCTATCTTTTTTAAACCCAAAATTAAAAAAAAAAGTAATACAACTACTTCACTACAGCAATTCTACAGTAACTGCCCTCTCAGTGTCACAGATGATGTTGCAGTCCAGCTCACCACTACAACCAACCGCAAACACTTCTCAAGCCACAGGTTCAACAATGCTCGTTTCCTGCCCAAATGGTAAGCTCCCGTTCCTCTCCATGTCGCAGAATGCTGCATGCATGACTCAATCACAAATTATATACTGTATTTATTTTACAAGGCCAACATGTGTGTGTGTGGTGGGGGTGTAACTTATTTTACTGTCCAAACCACATCATTGTAATATAGGTGGAGGGACTTTTTTATTACAAAACTTATTTTAAAGTAATTTTTTATTAACAATTTTTTTTAACTGATTTTTTTCTACAGTGCCCATTTTCTAAGCACAATAATACCCTCCAGGGTGGGCGGTATGGGCAATACCGGACCTTCCAGGGGCTATAAGGCCCTCCGCCTGTGGTGTCAGGCCTTACACCCCTGGGCAGTCCGGTATTGCCCAATACTGCCCACCCTGTCAGGTATTATTGCTTGCACATTGCAGAAACTCTTATAATCATAATACAGCCTCTCATACAAAAAGTTCTAACATTCTGAAGTTCTAGATTCAGTTGGCATAGTCCATTTCCCATGCAGGGGGTACTCTTATTTTCCACAAACTAAAACATTTTGTTTTAAAATTCAAGTTCTGTTTTTTTTTTTTTATACAGTAGTATTTAACATGATTTATAAACTGTTTGTTTGTACCATTCCAACATCTCTTATGGTTGCAGGAGTGCCTTACCAAGTCCTTTGTGTGTTCAGCTTTACTGGATAGTTCTCCCACCCAAAGAATTCTAGAAAGCACTCCGGTAGCCATAAAAAATGCCATGAGGCTATATACTGTATAAACATATGAAGTCGTTTTTAGATCTTTTTCAGAAACTGTTTGGGTCAATCTATATGCCTTACAAAATAATAAAGCCACACATGTATCAAGGGATCATACCTTACTCATCAGGTTTGTTGTTCCAGGGATAAGTAGTATGCCACCAATGAGAGCAGCTAACAGCAGGTATGTGGAATACACTAGTCGAGTTACAATAGAATTCCTGCCAGTAGGACAACAGGAGCACAGCAAACAAGGAGCACTGTTGCATAGGCAAGGGATCTAAAATGTAAAAACATTAGTTAGGGACATTTTTTCTATCACTGTTTATGATATGCTTAAGATACAATTACAACCAAAGTACTTCTTATAGTGAGTCTGATACCATGCTGCAACCTTCAGAAATGACTTATTGAGACTTGTTTGCACCAGAAATCCTGCAACTGAAAAACCTGCTTAGGAAGAATTGACCATAAAATAGAAAATAATACATGTGTAGGTGGGTGGGTGAAACCAGAATTGTACAACTGGCTCAAGGTGCGTGATGCTACATAGATCCCAAGAGGGAAACTTGAGGGGGTTATGAAAGCATCTCATCTGGAGGTTGTGTATAAAATTCTGGATTACACCCACCCCATGTTTTATTTTTGATAATTGCTGGTCCCACTGGTTGAATATAGCTGAAGTCACCGGTTGCTCAGGGCTGTCCAGTTGGGGATGCTCATATTAGTTGGGAGGTGAACAGTGCCCAACTGTGCACAGAGGGGTGTAGGGTCTGCTGCTGCCTACCTGCCCAGTGAGAGCATGTGAGTAAGTGAGGCCGAGAGAGAGAGAGATCATTGGCCTTGCCCACCTCCTGCTGAGTTTGTGCTACACACTTTGAGAGCCACACATTTGTTTGACAGCTCTGAGTTATACATGGCCAGTTGTAACTGATGTTTACATATAGAATAATGGCTGGGTAGGTGGTTGTGATGAAAGTTTTACACACACCCAAGGTGTGGAATGCCACATAAACCCCTAGAGCAAAGCCCAAGGGGTTTAAAAAAGGCATTCCACACTGAGGGCATGTGTAAAATGTGAGTTTTATACACCTACCCAGCCTTTATTTTATATAATTGCTGAGGAGCATTGTTTCACCACAGCAATTACTGTATATAAAATACAGATGCATCTGTTGTCAACCTCGGTCCAACCCAGATGAAATGCAGTCCGTGGTCGGAAGCAGCTGGAAACTTTCCCTTTCTTTTATTTTGCTATTTTTTAATTCAGGTTATATGGTGGAGGCAGTGCCTGAAAAAGCCAGTTACTTTTTTTTTTTTCAAATTTAACTTATCGCCAAGTGCGAGTTGTGGTGAAGTGCCAGCAGTAAGTTATTGTGGCTGGTGCTGAGGAAGGGAAGACTGGAGGTTGGCCCATGCGTGGAGCGTGGGAAACCCTGCACATGTCTGAACAGCAAATTATAACTGGGTTTCTCTTAGGGAAAAAATGCAATCCAGTAATAATATCCAGTTATGTGTGTATTAGCATTGATGACCAGTAACTGCAAGGTTGTAATGAACACATTCTGTAGCTTTGTTATATAACTACTGATTAGTGTTGATTACAATATAAAATCAGGATTTCAAACTTCCATTATACATGTTTGGTGATGTCACCTTTAATGTGCATAATGGAGCTTGCTCCTGACTATAAGCTGATTCAAATTCAGCCGTTTTCTTTATCTCAATGTTTTGTCATCCACCCTCCACACCAGATCCCCTCGCTCCAGACCCAAGACACTTTCTTTAAAAGATGAAGAAAACAAATATCTACTGACCTTGCTTGAACCCATCCCAGTCCCTCTTTGACCTTCAGCCACTCACTGCAGCCATCATAACTCATACTATGATACCATCTGCTACTGAGTGAGAAAACGTGATGATCAGCCAATCACTCAGTGTTGGCACAGCAGGCAAAGCATGATAGCAACAGTAAGTGAGCTGTTTAAGATCAAGGAAGGAGGGGTACTGGCCGGTACTATTTTTTTTTTATTTACAGCAATTCTGTCTTTTAAAAACAATGGGCAGGGTTCACAAAAAGGGATGTAATTAAGGAATTCTGCATCCAGTGGCACATTGTCTGTGACTGGCAACCTGTTTGGTTTCACAGTATCCACAAACAACATCCAAAATTGTGAAGCAATGCTTCAGAATGCTACTGCATCCAACAGAAGGTAAAAGGGATGCAGGAAGAGGTGCACCAGTAATAAATGTTTTCATGTAAAAGTAGTACATGTGGTGGTCTATTTACAAGAGCCCCTTCTATAGTTCTTTTATGTGGTGGTCCATGTACACAAGTTCATTTCTGTAGGTGAGGGGATAGCCAGCTCCCTGTAATGCATCCTGTTGTGGAAAACTCCCATATTCATATCTCACTGGCATTGCAGTCTTCAGCAATCAGTCTCCTCTGTGGGATTGGGGAGGTGGTGGGTTTTGCACAAAGGGACCTTTGGGGCATGTATCCCACAGGGTGCAGCATAGTATTGTTATACTGAACCCTGTACATTCGACTGTGGGACTCACTGTGCAGGCTAAGACTGGAAATCAGCATTTGGGAAGAACATCAATTTGCATTCGTATAGCACTTTTCATACACGTTGTATCCCTTATAACACTTTATAAGCAAGGATGGAAATGAAAGAAGGGAAAGGTGTGCCCCACTGGGAATTGAACACAGACCCCCTGGCAATACCATTCCAGTGTTCTAACCATTATTCTACATGGCTCACATGGCCGGACAGCCTTAAGACTTTCCCTTCTAAACACAATGAGACAGACTGGTAGTAACATGACTGTTAATGTGTAGTGGCAGACATTCCACTCATCAACACCCACATACAGGTGTGGTCAATTACCTGACTCAGTTTTGTGGGAAGTGGAATACTGGCCAGGTCACTGGGGAAAATGTTTTACTCTCATGAAAGAGTCATGGGTTCTTTTACGTTCACCTAGACATCCAATATGACAACCCCAGAAATGGTTAGAAGTGGTTTTATTTAAATGTTTCATCCAAAGGACAACATACCTGAGCAGCAAAGCACCCCATTATACTGCACTGGACTGTCAGCATGTGTAGTATGAGACCAAGTCCTAGTGTGGGACTAGAAGTTAAAACCTTCTGTCCCAGACATGAGATGTTTCTAGTTTGTATCACACTGTGATATACAGTACACAACAGGGTCACAAGACGTTCCCTGTGCTGTCACAGTGGTCAACACCACATGGAAAGGGGCAGGTGCTGGCATGGAAATTCTGCTCTGTGCTATGCACAGATGCATGCTGCCCTCCACACACACACACACACACACACACACACACACACACACACACACACACACATCACAGTCTCTCCTCCTGCATGCTGAAAAGTGCTACCAGAGCCTTGTATAGTACTGTGTTCTGTCAGTTAAGGCACTGGCTAACCTGTTCAGGTCACCTTTTTGTGGTCTACTGGCTGTGTCCACTTAAA
Organism: Neoceratodus forsteri; assembly: GCA_016271365.2. Taxonomy (NCBI): domain Eukaryota; kingdom Metazoa; phylum Chordata; order Ceratodontiformes; family Ceratodontidae; genus Neoceratodus; species Neoceratodus forsteri. The sequence continues at coordinate 1,072,298,968 of CM057455.1, read as the reverse complement.
TTTTAGCCTACTATCCAGACCACATGGTGGATTTTATTGATGGGACTAGTACATTACAAATATGGAAGAAGCACCATCCTTGTGGTTATATACACACATTTGCATAATGTTTACTTCCACTTCTTGGATTCCTGTGGGGTTGGAAGTAAGCCACATGCAATTTAAATGTGCTACGTAATGATGCTTACATAATTAACATTCCCTCCATTTTCCTTTCTGTGTTAGTTATGCATTTCCATATGCTTTGACTAATGGTTAGTAAATAATCTAGTTTTGGGATGCCCTTAGATCTGAATCGAGTTCCACTCTCCTCAACAGTTGCTGCTCTTTTCTTTCATATTTCTAAGACATTCCATGACATCAGTTGCACCATTCCATGCTATTCACTGGAATGGCATAAAATAGTGTTACTGATGTCTTAGCATGTTCAGACAGTATGAAAAGAGAGAGATATCAGCAACTGCCAAAGAGAAAGGGATTTAGAGAAGATACAATGGCAATCAAATACATTATTAATTTAACAAAAAAGTCAAAACATATTAGAATATTGCTTGGATAGACATTAAAAGTAAAACTGAAGGGCATCTAGAGGTGTAAAAAAACTGTTTCCTATCACCTTGAAATGCAGCTACATTTGTGAATAAAGGCATCACTCATTTCAGATGTAGCTTCCTTCTTTCTGGATGCAGCATAACCCCTTTGGACATAACTTTTGTTTATGTCTACTTTTGAGCTTTGTGAATCCTGCCCCGTGTATCTCTACACAGCTGCTGGTTTGGAGACCAAGAGTAGATTTAGAAAGGGAATTGCAGAGGTGGATGCTGGGAGCACAAGTGGGGAAGCCATTTGGGAACAGATATTCAAAAACTGGTGCAAGCAGGCCGCAGAGATTTGCGCTGCACTTGAGTCTGTGCCCAACCCAGTGACTGCTATATTCTGCTTTCCAACTGAATATTGGCCCATGTTTGAGCACTACCAAGTCAATCTGCACTGCCCTGATAAGGACTTGGGCTGTATACAGCCAACAGGGAATTGTGTCACAGGATCAGATAGCACTGGAAGCCATGGTGCTATGTTCAGTCGCACTACGCAAAATGAGCCCATTGGGCATGGAAGATACTAAGTGACAATTTGCATGCCCATTATGGGCTCATTTTCATCGAAAGCAGTGGCCCTTTTCCACCAATCTTGTGGGAGCCTGCCACATCATTACTGGTGTCTAGTGGCACCCCCCACCCCCTGAACACCCGTCCCATATATGTTCATCTGTTCCCTGGTGTCCAGTGGTACCCCCACCCCACAACCATCCATCCCATATCTGATATTCTTTTCCCTGGTATCTAGTGGCACCCCCTACCCCTGACCACATATCCTGTAGCTGTTCATCTTTTCCATGGTGTTTAGTGGCACCCCCTACACTCCCTGACCACCCTCCCTGTAGATGTTAATCACTGATCTGGTGTCTAGTGGCACCCCCTCCAACTCCCCTGATTACCCATCCCATAGATGTTAATTGTTTCCATGGTGTCTAGTGGCATCCCCCACCCCATGGTCACCCATCCCATGTCCCCTACACTATCCCTGGCATCCAGTGGTACCCCTGCTCCCACCCCCTGAATTCCAGTTGACAGATGGACCAGTGGACATTGGCAGTCCAGCAGCTGCCCCACCCACCCCACCAGCACCCTGAACATCACTCATCCAACCCCTCAATTATGGGTGTCTCTGGAGCCCTGCATATTATTTTGATACAGCAATCAGCACAGCCCACCTCTCACCTCCACAGCCAGCCACAGTATAATCTACAGTATTCACACATACAGTATACTGTATACCATTTGCACACACACTGCAGCTCATTTGGTGGCTGGCTGAGGAGATGAGAGGAGGTCTCCGGGGGGGCTGAATGAGGGATTTTCACGGTTCAGGTGGGGTGGGTAGGGGGACACTGGACTGCCAAATTTCACTGGTCTGTTTGTTGGTTGGCATTTGGGGGTGAGAATTGGGCTACTATTGGAGATGAAGGATAGTGTAGGGGACATGAGATGGATGATCAGTGGGTGAGGCATGCCACTAGACACCAGGGAAATTATGAATGTATATGGGATGGGTAATTGGGCAGTGGGGAGGTGCCACTAGACACCAGGGAAAAGGGTAACAGATATGGGATGGGTGATCAGGGGGTTGGGGTGCCACTAGACACAAGGGAAATGTTTATAATAACTGGGATAGGTGATCGGGGGGTGAGTGCCATTAGAAGTCAGGGAGATGATTCACAGATATGGGATGGGTGTTCAGGGAGTGGAGAGTGTTGCTAGACACCAGGGATATGTGGCAAATCTATGGGATGGTTGGTAGGAGTGGGGGATACCACTAGACATCAAGGAACTGTCTGAGAGTCACTGGAAAGGAAAACAAGGATGAGCAGCTGCAGTACAGTCATTTCCCCATTGGTGGGGTGAGGGCACAGGCTTAGTACCCAGTTAGATCAAGGTTTTCACAGGTGGTAAATAGCATTGCTTTGCTTGCTGTTTACCATTGTTGCAAACCTTAGAAAATGCTGCTGCACCCATATGCAAGAGGGGACCCCTCATCTGCATGGACACAGTGTTATGTTAGTACATTGGTGCTAATGGGTTTAGTCTGTGCTACAGGAGCCTCTGAATATAGACCCCACTCCAAATATGTGCACAAAACTGGATCGTGTGGGCAAGAAAACCTTACCACCTGTGCCAGCTTTAGAATATCTGGCCCCTAATATTTTCAAATCAAATCAAACGTTATTTCTAAAGCACTTTTCAAAACCAAAGCGCATATACAATATAAAAACAGACATGTAATCAAGTGAAACACATAAAAATAAAAAGGCAGCAATGCTAAAACTAAACATTACCCCCAAATGCCGCTAAATAAATATGTTTCTAATGAGGATTTGAAATACAGTCCATAAAAGCACATTAACTGTAAAAATATTGATTTTGAGAGCAGTCAGACTAGTTTTTTTTACTTACACAGCTGGGATGTATATACAACACTGTTACACACTACTGCCCATACATTTATTTTATACATGTTGTACATAAACTGCATGAGATTGCAAAATGTTGAATGTATTACTAACAAGGCTTTCAATGACCTGCAATTTTTAACATCAGGCTGTACAGCTGATAACAGCTCTCTGCCCGTTGTTGCTAATATCAAATCAACAAGGCATTCCTATCATTCACAATGCACGCGTGCGCGCGTGCACACACACACACTCAAACAGGAGAATAGTTTTCAGTAAACCATATGGCTATTTTCATTGATAACAGGTTTCAAATTTTAGTTGTTTCCACATATATTCAATGAAGCTGAAAAGTTGCAATTTAAATTAATTTGAAGCAAAAATGAAGTTATCTTCCATTATATACACACACACACAAATGTATTGATATACACTTACACACACTACTGCATTTTCCAAAAATTCAAATACTGCTTAAAGTATTCCTACATGATAGTTTTGGGATGTACATGCTTTGAATAATTGTACATATTTATGGTTCTTTAAACTATTACTTAATAAATAACTGTGTTTTGTAAGGTTGGTATATGTCCAGCTGATTGCACCTAGCTCATAATGTACCTATGTAATATTTAAGTACAGAGGATTATGCTAATCTGCAGTGACTACAGGTGAGATCACAGAACTGGTTATGATACAGACACTGAATTTGTCCTAAATGACCAAACCTACTCTCTATATTTTACTACAAAGACATCAAGGCTTGCGTATAGTACTGGTAGCAAAGACTGGAATGTTAAAATCATGCATTATAGAAAATGTTATATACTGTGTATATATTATGTTTCATTATTATTAATACACTACATATAATTTACAAGACAAACATTTCATGAGAATAATTTAATATAAACCATTACATAATTTGAATTTAGCTGTTCATACATTTAAAAGGAGGATGCTATAAGATATAGAGTAATTTAAATATAAAATACTTTTTTTTCAGTAATATAAGCAAATTCATACCCATTCAGGAACTGAAGTTAGAAATGCACCTGCCATAATTCCTGCATGGACTGACTCGGCTCTCTTTATGACTCTATTAAACTGCATTAATGTAAATTGAGACTGGTATTGATATTATCCAAGTAAAGTGAGGTCACTTACAGGGGCCTTACAGAGTGAAGAGAGAGAGAGAGAAAAGCACTCATTTGTGCATAATATGTTTGCACAGTGGCTCAATGTTATACTATACACAACGTTTGGATTCTATTTGAGGAAAACATTTATATACCATGTTTTGTTTCTTTTTGAAATGGAGAATATGAATTGTTGACTTTAAAAAAAAAATAAAAGTATTATCTTAACACATTGGGCATGAATATCCATAACTGATGGTCATATACAGTTTAGATTTTTTGCTTTAAACTAGATGCATATCTAACTTCAGGATAGTGTTTAGTTGAAACTGGATGTAATTCAGTGTGCAGTTGTAGACTGGCATAGTATGTATAGACTGCACTGTGCTTATGTGTAGGCATAAGGCAATTTGAGGAGGGGGATAGCATGAAAAAACTGACTGCTTGGGATGGAGAGGTCTTGTAGCCTTGTAAACCACATTTTGGCCATGATTTGCAGTTTGCCACAGGGAACCACTTTATAACTTGTGGGCATTTTGCAAAGTTAAAATAGCTTATTTTAAAATATGGTGACTGACATACTGCCTATAGTATGTGCAGCTGCAAAATGCAACAGTGGGTCAATAACCAGCTACCATTTGCAATATTTGAAACAACAACAAACAATCAAATAGCTAACTGTTGCTCTAGAGGAATGTGTCTTTCAAGACAGCCATGTCAGAAATGTATTCTTTTAAGTGTCATTGTTACTAATACTTTTACAACGTAATGATGCCATTGTTTTGTATTTGGATTTATGTCATCTTTCGATGTAACAAAATACTTTATATGTGAGCTTATATACAGGACGGCCCTGAAAATAGGCTTGACTAGTGCCCTACCCTGTTAAAACATAAAATAAACTTGAACTTCAATAAAAAATTCTGAATACTAGGAATATCAAGTGATATTTGTACTTGAATCCTGAATAATTATTATCTTGATATTTCTATTCGGTAAAGTATCTGGCCGGGATATTCAAACTGCGCCAGGCTGTGGCGCAAGCCTGGGCACAGCTCAACTTTGTTGCACAGGGGTGTGGCCTGGGTGATATTCAACGGAGCTGTGCTATGGTGCAGCAGCTTTGAATATCGCACTCTGGCCACCCCCACTGTGCATGGCGCAATGGCACTGCACCAGCGCAAGTGGCCAGAGTGGAGCATGGAGATACGCTGGCGCAAGTACCATTGCTCCATGCACAGCACCTGTGATATTGAAAAGGGGACATGCAAATGGGGCCATAATATATGCAAGGCGCACAGGGGGCCATTTGCATCTCATTACGGCCCCATTTGCATGCCATTAGCATGCAGGTGCATCGATCCCCAACGACTTGCTCCTGGCGCCTTGCCAGACAGCAGCCGTTGGGGACCGACACCCCCTGCAGCCTGATCGTGGGCATTCCTGAAATATAAAAACAGTCCAATTACTAGGACCCCCCAAGTCCAATATCCCTGGTGGTCCAGTGGACCTCTATGTGCCCCAATCACGGGCATCATTACTAGGACCCCCAAGTCCAATATCCTTGGTGATCTAGTGTACCCACCACCCACCCACTGAGCCCCACCGTCCCGCTCCCCCGATCAGCCGGCGGGCAGCACTACCCGCCTGCCGCCCTGCCGCCCGCCGACTGACAGCTCGGTGAGGGCTGCACGCCATTGGTTCACAGCATGAGCCAATGGGCATGCAGCCCATACCGTACTGCTCAGTTCAGATATGTCCCCCTGGCACACTAACACTAAATATATGTTTATTACTTCTATTACTTACACTAAGTGTAGTGATGAGCTACTTACTAAAGGTCTTAAAATTGTCCATATTAATATCTCCCAAATTTATCATGGACAACTGATCTATCAGTCTGATCTCATTTGAAAATCATTTACAGTCATGGAAACTCTAAATCTTGAACTTAGCTTATGGGAGAAGAAGAAAATGTCCATAGGTTTCATAAGTAGCCCACTGAAACAAATAATCCTGCCTTAGATACTACAGTATTGGGGAAACCCTTAAGTCACTTGTTTATAAACATGAGGCCCAATTCTCAAAGGGTACACCTGGCATAAACTAACTTGCACCAAGACAAAAAGGTGCAAATAGTAGTTTATGCCAGGAGTTGTGACATTCGGTATTCTGCAAAGCAGCCTGTGACATGTCAGGCTATTTGAGCCAAAGTGGACTTACACTACCAGTTATGCAATAACCCCCCCCCCCGTGACATGGTGCTAGGGGTTTTATGGTAGTAGTTGTGCCCTATTCTGGAAGGACAGCCTCCAAGTCCCTGATTCTGCTATTCTCGAACAACCCCTGGAGGGCATGCGCCAAAGTATAGTTACACCAGCTAACAGCTGGTGTAAGTGTACTTTTCACCCACTGGAGTTTGCATAATGTGCAGCCAGCCCCAATCCCCCAAGCAGTGGAATAAGCCTGACAGGGCTTTGGAATCCTCCCCATGTCCCCAAACCCCAAAACATTTTTGGTGAAATGCCCTGGAGGGCAATTGGTACAACACCCCATGCCCCATTTCCCTCAGTGTAAATGCCCCACATGGCAATTGGTGTAACCCCCCATGCCCTGATCCCCCATAATGTAAATGCCCCACAGGGCAATTAGTGCACCTGCTGCACTCTGACCACCCGCTGTCAAACTGCCCGGCAGGGTTAGCACTCACCCCCATGCCCTGATCCCTGTACCCCAGTGTGCATAAAATTTAAATATGTGGTCCAAAAGAAAGAATCCCCATTATCCCTGGTAGTCTAGTGGCCCCCCACCCAGCAGTGCCAGTTCATCCTACTCCCCCCCGACCTGTAGCCAGTCAGTGACTGGCATAGCCCACCTCTCACCTCCGTGGTCAGCCGCTGACTGAGCGCTTCAATGAGTGTGTATTGAAAATAGTACATGCTCAGTGACTGACAGCAGCTGTCTGTCACTGAGTGCCTACTATTTATAGTACATGTTCATTGATGAGCCCAGTCAGCAGCTGGCCATGGAGGTGAGCTGTGCCAGTTGCTGGCTGGCTATGGATAAAGAGGGAGTGAAGTGGACTGGCATTGCCAGGTGAGGTGGGGGTCGATAAACTACCAGGAATTGTGGGTTATGTATTTTTTTTTACATTTGCCATTTGCAGGCAGGCTGGTGATCTGGGATTGGGGCTTGGGGGTCATGATTAGTCCTGTGGGGTTTTAAAACATACGTTGAGGGATCAGGGCTTGGGGGGCATTTCAGGCTTGCCGCAGACCTGTGGCCAACTGTTCAGGTATGCTCTCTGTTTGGCGTACCAGTACGGTTGGCACAAGTCACAGGACTTAGCCACGGGGACCCTGCCCAATAGATAATTGGGTGTAGGGTCCCCGGCACAATAGCATTTAGTGCAACTCGTGCCAACCCTACTAGAATCGGCACCATGAATTACTCATCACTGGTGATTTCATCATCCACTGGATTTATGAATTATACTAAACTGCAAACTAAGAAAGAATACCCTACTAAAATAAAACCTGACTCAGTTAACCACACCAACCAAGATTAACAATAATGTGAACTTTTACATACCATACTTACCATACAGTAACTCTATACTCACCTTGACATCAGACCAAAGTGAAATAATGTGTGAAAATACAGAACAAGGTACTGTAGTTTGTGGTAACAGTCATATTTTGCATTTGGAAAACTAAGATTCAAAAACTATACTTGGAGTCCAGAGACACACACCCTTTGAGAACACATAATGAATTACTTAGATCAAGATTGAAAACTGTTTTCTTACCATAAAAATTGAGGCCCGGATATTCAAAGGAGTTGGGCCCCAGTGGGATATTGAGAGGCTGCCTGGCACAGCGCCAAATCCCGATGTGCTGGGGTGCAATGACAATGTATGTGGCACAGATGCAGGGCATGCCCATGCATGTCGGCACATCCTGATATTCAGCCTGGGATGTGCGGCGCATATGCCAGTGCTCCCCTGCACTGGGGGGCTCAAGTTGAGCCTGTGCAGAGTAGAAGCAAATCCTGGTCACCCACAGGTGGGCTGCTGTAATGCTGAGTGCAACACAGCAGCCCAGTCGTGGTGGCCACCAGCCAGCCCAGAACACCGTCCCAAGTACACACAACCTGGTGGTCTAGTGAAACCCCTGCCCATAGCTGTGATTTACGGTGTATATCTATAATGATATCCCTGTAGTCTAGTGGCCCCCAGTCCCCAATTCCCCGAGGTGTAAGAAACAAGACCATCCCGGGTGGTCTAGCGGTCCTCCCTCCCACCCAAGTCCCCAGTTTCCCGACAATTGGCAATATGATGTCCCTGGTGGTCAGAGGAAGCCTCCTGCCCATTGCCATGATCGCGGTACACTCCCATATCATAATGCCTTGGTAATCCAGTGGGGCCCCCAACCTACCCACCCATACAGAACCCCATGCCCACCCCGCTCCCTCCCCCATCATCAGCGGGTGGCTGCATCCCACCTGCACATTGTCTCATCACCTGCTGAATAACAGGTACAGAATGGGCTGTAAGCCCATTGGTCCCCAGTGTGGACCAATGGGCTTGCAGGGCATACTGTACTAGACAGTCCCAAATATGTGAATGACTCCACTCACATTTTTGGGACTGTCTAGTACAGTATGCCCTGCAAGCCCATTGGTGCACACTGGGGACCAATGGGCTTATAGCCCATACTGTACCTGTCATTTGACTGGCAGCCGGGTGGTGTGTAGGCAGGATGCAGCCACCCGCCAATGACGGGAGGGAGTGGGGGAGCATGGGGTTCTGTGTGGGTGGCTGGGGTGGGGGGTGCCACTGGATCACCAGGGCATTACGAATATGGGATTTTACTCAGATCGTGGCAACAGGCGGGGGGCTTGCACTAAACCACCAGGGACCTCATATTGCAATTTTGGGGAATCGGGACTGGGGTGGGATGAAGCACTAGACTACCAGGGGATTACTTTATTACCATATACCATGTGATCATGGCTGCAAGGCAGGGGAAGCCCTGAGATCCCCACAACACACGTCTTGCTGTGCAGATCACCAGGTGCAAGTTGCCGGCCTGCCCTGCACAAGGCATGCAAATGGGGCCATAATGACATGCAAATGGCCCCATTTGTGCCTTGCATATATTATGGCCTCATTTGAATGCCCCCTGCTGAATATCATGGGTGCTGCATCTAGCACAACTGCACTTGCACTAGTGCATCCCCGTGCTCCCTATCTGTGGTTTGACCTGGTGCAGTGCCACTGCGCCATGCGCAGTTTGTGCGCTGCCCATGCCATATTCAATGGTGCTGTGCCGGGGCCAGGACCAGGTGATATTCAATGGTACTGCACCATGGTGCAGCACTGTTGAATATCAACTGGACCTGGCCCCGGCGTATCACAGTTGCGCTGTGCCCAGGCTTGCGCCACTGCCTGGTGCAGTCTGAATATCCTGGCCTGAATATTTAAAGTTAACATAAACCTTGTTGTTTACATTTTTGATATAATTGTCAATGCAGACGTCTGTTGTCTAGTAACTGAAATGTGTAGTTTTGGTTTGAAATGGCCCTTTTTATCCTATTTAGGGTCCCTTATGTATGCAGTCTTTTCCCCCACCTAATATCTATTGTTAAATTACTTTGAGTTCCAAAACCCAGTAATATCTGTTGAACTGAAGTCTACATTGAAGATGTGGATGCTGTGCTTCCACCCAACTCATGTCATTGAGTTCTGGAACTGCTATGTAATCAAATAATTAATATTTGGCAGGAAGCAAAGCTACATTAAAAAGACCATAAATAAGGGAACATATGACTATTTCAAAACAAAGAGGCAAAATAATACACTGGGGTTAAACAGACTTCTCCCATGCCCAAATGAATGCTTTATTAAAAAATGAAAACAAGTGTTTATGTTCCCTGAGGCTCATGAACCTTTAGACAGCACATCCTCTGTAGAAGCATTTGTAATGATGTGAACACATTGGGAGACTAGTTTTCTCTGCTTCTCATGATTTTTTATGGATAAAATGGGAATGTTTCTTTGTCTGATGTCGCTACAAATAAACTGTTTTGCACATGAATGTTTTGTAGCAAGTGTCTTCATAAGGACTAGAGGACTTCATGCGAATAGAATGCCACTTAATATAGAAAAGTGCACTGTAATGCACTTAGGGAGAAATAATAATTATAATTATGAAGTACAGTTATGAATAACTACAGATGAAAGAGACTGTGGAATAATGATAGATAAAGATCTCAGCTTTAAGGAACACAGAACACTAGTGATCTAAAAAATAAATTACGTGATTAGAAATATAAAAAGGAGCTTCATAAATACATCCAAAGGGTGCCTGTAACCCTTATACACAACATATGTCAGACCACATATGGATTATGGCTCTCCATTATGGAATCCCTATGCTCAAGACAAGATAAATAGAGTAGAAAAAGTACAATGTAGATACACTAAAATGATCAGGTCTTTCAGGAGGTACACTGTAGCTATAAGGATAGGTTAAAATATTTAAGTTTATTCTCTTTAAGTAATGTGTAGCAAATTGAAAACTTCGCTAATATAACCACGTATTTTAAACAAACTAAAATTATGCACTGCTGCACCACAACAATCAGCAAAAATATGTCAAGAATTATTGAAAATATTACTGTGTATATTAACACAGTTATACTAGAAAAATATCACCAAAACAGAAAGAACTGTCTGTTTCTCCAAGTTATCTACCTACACCACAGATGTGCCCCTTCCCCAATGCACACTTCCACTGTCTCTCAGTACACAGACTGAATGTCATACATTAACATTCAAAATCCATACACAAACAATAAACGCTCGATGATATGAGCACAGGAAGGTTTCCTACAATCGATGAACTAAAGTTTCAGCAAAATAAATTACTCAAAAAAGGCTTTTTTAATAGATTTTAGAAGGTTTGAATCACAGAGAGCTCTCAGAGCAGACTGTCTCCTATAGTTTCCTACACACACTACCCCAAACTGAGGCTGTGCAGAACAATCGAGAGCCCACGTGACCTAAAATCCCATGAATCACTGCAAAATTCGCCTTTGGAGCTTAAAAACAAGGTGAAGTGAGGCGAAATACATTGTTGTCACTACTTCACCTTAAGAATTATGTGGAGTAGTGGTTTAGAAGGCAGAGTAATGCAAAGTCATTGTTTTTAATGGACTTCACATTACCCATTATAACGCCAAGACTCCGCTTTGTGCTATGGAGCACTCAGAATCACTCTGTGAATCACTGCAGAGCAAATCCAGCTACTTCACCCATCTCTAGATGCAGTAAAGAAAAATAGTAGATATTTTCATTTATAAATAGGACTGGAAGGATTTGGAATACACTACCAAACAATGTAGTTTTAAGTAAGTCAGTGAACTTCTTTAAAAAGAAATAGATAACCTACTACTACAAAGGGATTAAGATGGACCCATTAATGTGAGGAACAGTATCAGTAGGGCAATTGTGCCTTCTTCCATTCTATACCTAGTATATAAGAACCCAGTTTAAGAAGATTTTGGTAGGTGTGGTGACATTTTATTTAATCATCATTTCTATCATGAAAACTAAGATCCAAAACTACCTCTGAGATCCTGAAATACAAACCCTATGAGTACTATGTTGCTAAAGACTTTTAACAGACCCAACCAAATAATGTGCATGACATCAAATCCAATTGATCCATGATTATGAAAAGCTTTATTTTCTTTCCATTCTCTACTCCTCACATTCATTGACAGACAGGCACTCTGGAGAACCAGGACATAACAGGGGAAACAGTGGTATCCATTGATACAACACTAACTGAGCTCTTCAGGCAGAGATGAAGACTGTATATATGGGTATGTTGAAAATGCAGGTGTTCAAACTCCCCAGAAGAATGACAATGCTACACGCAGCTGTGCCAAAGTAGAGTGGGGGTGAATTTGAGCCAAGCCAGAGTTTTGATCAGTCTGCTTCTTAGCAAATGTAAATAACTCAAGAAAATGCTTGAACATTGCATGTAACTTACAAGTAATAATGGGTAGCCACACAGACATTTACCAAATTCACTTTAAATTGTTGACTTTTCTAATGCACATTTCATAATTATTACCAACCTTTTGGCCAATCAGCTAGACTGTACCTGCGTAGAACACAACAGTCCATTCTCCATCATTAGCCAAATAAACGGCTCAGCTGGGAATATAATCTCAGTCTGATTTCTTAAAAGAAATAAAAATGCTTACCTCTGAAGAAGGCGACAGCTTGACGGAAATGCTTGGAGCCAATTCTTAGCTGCCATAATCATCAGTTTCTCTAGTGTTTCCTTTCAAACTGGTGAGTTTATGGTACAGTAGTCTGGAAAAAAGAGTAGATGATCTATGTTCACAAAATGAAACTCAACATGATGTTACAGTCTAGCTCTTATAGCCCCTCACCATCACTGCTAAAATTGTTGAAACACAGAAACACAGGATCTGTTGGCAGATAAGGGCCACTTGGGCCCCAGTCTGCCCATTTTTTTCCTCACTCATTTTTGCTGCAGACCCCGCTTGATTTACAGCACTATCTCTTCCCTCTCCTACCATATAATTCATGTGCCTATCCCAGGCTTTTTGAAACCCACCACTGATTTTGCCCCATTACCTCTGCTGGAAGGCTGTTCCAGGAATTCACCACCCTTTCTGTGAAGAAGTACTTCCTCACATTTCTCCTAAATCTACCCCTTCTGCTTCTCATGGAATGTCCCTAGTTCTAGAGCACCTTTTCTCTGAAAAGTACCCCCATCCTTATTAACTCCTGTGAGGTACTTAAAGGTCTCTATCATATCCCTCTTCTCCCTCTTCTCCTCCAGGGTGTACATATTTAGCTCCTTTAGCCCCTCCTCATAGGGCTTTTGATGCAGATCCTGCAGCATTTTGGTTGTCCACTTCTCAGCCATCTCCTCCATGTCTATATCCTTCCTTAGATGCATTCTCCAGAACTAGACACAGTACTCAAGGTTGGGTCTTACCAACGATCTATATAAGGGCAACACCATCTACCTGTTCCTGCTACTGATACCCCTGCCTATGAACCCTAGCATCCTACTAGCCCTCCTGACTGCCTTGTCACACTGCCTGACCACCTTTAGCTCTTCCAGTATGATTACCCCCAGGTCTTTTTCCTGCTTGGTCATTGTCAGTATTACTCCACCTATTTTGTACTCCACCCCAGGTTTCTACGGCCCAAGTACATTATTTTGTACTTTTGTGCATTAAACCTAACTACCATACCTTTTCTACACATCCAGTTTTTTTCAGATTCCTGCCCATCTTTTCCACCTTCCCCTCATCAGTGTGTACTCTGTTACAGATCTTGGTGTCATCCAGAAAGAGGCAGACCTTCCCTTTCAGCTCCTTTTCTATGTCACTTAGAAATACATTAAAGAGGATCAGTGGCAGCACTGAACCCTAGGTACCCCACTGGTCACCCTCCCTCCTCAGAGTGAACTCCATTTATCATTACTCTCTGTCTCCTAACCCCTAACCAGTTTCTTACCCAGGTTACCACCCAATTGCCCACCCCAAGCTACCCAACTGTCTTTTTATTCTCCTATGGTACCGTGTTGAAAGCCTTGCTGAAATCCAAGTAGGCCATGCCCACTGCTCCTCCTTGATCCACCCTGATCCGCGAAGAAATAAAAAGCAGTCTCCATTCTTATAAGCTCCTTAAAGAAAGTTATACTTCTGCTTCTTCTCTGCTCAGAAATGTGGAGCTCAACCTGCCCCCTACAACTTAACTTCGCTTATCGATTTTGCTGAGGCCAGGTCTCAGAATGATGATGGTCAACATTTTAAGCCTGCCTAAAAAACTTGTACAGCTGCTTAGCCTGGCTGCACACGCTAACCCTGACCTTATCATAATTACTGAGTCGTGGTTAAAAAAGATGAACACTGATCAACAAATATCACTGCAGGGCTACAATTTATTTAGAGCAGATAGAGAGTCTAGAGGTGGGTGTGTGGTTATCTACACCAAATCTAAGTCCTTGGTCACCAATATTAGTTGCAAATCTCTAGCCAAGGAATTTGAGTTAGTTTCGTTGAGCCTTCATCTCCCCTCCTCGGAATGTATCACTATCCTAGGTGGCTATAGACCCCCGTCTGGTGGTGATGAAGTCCTTAATCTTTTGGAAATCCATGTTCGTAGATGCAAAAACTGAAACAATATTTCTAGGAGATCTAAATATGGACTGGCTGTCACCTAAATCACACGTACTCAAATCCTTTGTGACAAGCTGGGTCTTGGGCAATTAGTCAGTGAACCTGCTAGGTAGCCTTCTTAAATACTGCCAACAGTTCCATTCTAGATGTGGTACTAACCACCCATCCACACAAAATATCTCATTCAGCAGTGTTTCACAGCGAAATGGCGATCATGGAATTGTTGCTTGCATAAGATCTCAAATTAAGGCCAGCCCATGACCATCTTTATAACAAAAAGATCCTTTCGAAATTCAGTGCAGTAAACTTCCTATCTGACCTGGAGCATGATCAGATGGCAAGATCTCTACCTAGCCAAAGATGTCAACAAGGCAGCTTACATCCTTAATGACAAACTCACTACAAAATAAATAAGCATGCCCATCTCATCAAAGTAAGGGTACAGAACAATTCCAACCCTGGTTCACCTTGGATCTCAAGGCAGCCCTTATAGCGAGATAAGCTCTGGGCTAAAGCTAGACATTCCAAAGAATCTTCGGATTGGCAGGCCTTTAGAACAGCCAGGAATAACTTGTGTGAAAAACTTCGCTCTGCTAAAGCTAACTATTATATTTCTACTCGAACAAGCTAAAGGTAACCCTCATGAAATATGGAAGACTATCAGAGTCTATAGAAGGATAGACGGCCCATGGCCCCTCTGTCCCAAAAAAGATAGTTGCAAGTGGCAAGATTGTGGAAAACAAGTCCCTAATCCTGGAGGAACTTAACTCCCATTTTGCCACAGCTGGATTAGCTTTGACTCGTCACCTTATGTCTGGTGCTGCGGTGAGCCAGCATACCCTCCCCACATCTAGTCCTGCACCCAGCCCTTCCAACTGCGCGAGATAACTTTATAAAGAAGTAGAAGATTCTCTTCTTAACTTAGACACCAAAAAAGCGCAGGGACGATGGCTTGGAACCATTTTTCTAAGGTCAGGCTACGCCCCATCTCACTGCCCCACCTCTCCACATCTTCAATCTTTCCATTACATCTGCTACTGTGCCGTCCTGCTGGAAATCAGCACATATCCTCCTCTATTTAAATCTGGTGACCCATGCGATGTAAACAACTATAGGCCTATCTCCATATTGCCTATCCTTTCTAAAGTTTTCGAAAACTGATCCATATTCAGTTAAAATCTCACTTGAAAACCTTCTCTCTCATTAACCCAGCTCAATCTGGCTTCCGGGCTAATCATAGCACAATCACTGCACTAGCAAAAGTAACCAATGATTGGATCTCTGCTATAGATGCTAAGAAGGTAACTGGTGCAGTCTGGACCTTAGCAAAGCTGATACTGTTGATCACAACTATTAGTCAATTGCCTGCAAAGTTGGGTGCCACATACCATACCACTCAGTGGTTCTCTAGCTACCTAACTGGAAGATTCCAAAAAGTAAAGGCGGAAGGCTTTTTTTCTGCTGCCTTGCCAGTTGCAAGAGGAGTCCCCCAAGGATCCATCTTAGGCCCTATCTTGTTTTCTCTGTACATTAATGACTTAGATGCTAACATATCTACGTCCAATCTGCACTTTTGCAGATTATACTGTGTTGTATTTCTGGCTCATCGTTATCCGAAGTCAAGGAGTGCTCTTGCTGACTGCACAACTTGAGCATAATCTAATAAAGGCAAAGTTTCTGCTCAATGCTAAGAAGACTAAAGCAATGATATTCTCCTGCAGTGCTGTCACAGACCCCCAATACTCTTGCCCAAGACTTCATTGTCACCACGCTAAACGAGCCTCTGGAGTTGTAACCAAATTTAAATATCTAGGTATCTGGATCGACAATAAATTATCTTTCAATGACCACGTGAAGATGTCTCTAGAAGGTTAAAAGCAAGGTTAGGTTTCTTCTACAGAAATAGGCCCCTTTTTCCCCTGAAACCGAACAACTGTACAGGCCACTTTTCTCCCCTACTCTGACTATGGCATGTGTAATCTATTCCTCCACCACTGTTGCAAATCTAAGTAAACTGGACATCCTTTATCACCATGCTGATGGTTCATTACCAACTCTTACCGTCTCGCACTCACTGTGACTTATATGCAGCTGTTGGTTGGACATCCCTACTACTAGGCGCCTGCTCCATGCTGGGCTATGGACTCTTAAACTGCTCCTGCAGAAATTGCCAAGCTATCTCTCTTCCCTTATTAGTATCTCATAGTGCATACTCATTAAGAAAATCTGACTTTATTATGCTTGACATACCAAGGACGTGGACTTCCTTTGGTAAACGTATATTGCATATGCCTTCCTCCATTTGGAACCAATTACAAACCGATTGAAACTAACTAGCACAGTTTCAATAAACTTCTACAAATCGCTAAGTTCAGCCAAAATAAAAGACACCTGTAACTGTCATTAAGTCTCTTCCTTCCCCATGTGTGCCATGTTTATCCACTGGTAAGGTATAATTGATTTGTCATATTAACTGCTTTCCTTCCCTTCTACTCCTGGCTTTATCTATGCTTATGCTCCACTGCTACTCTATCAAATCCTCCTCCCCCATATCAGTTGTAGACTGTTGTTTGTTCTAGCTGCCAAAATATATGTATTGCACACACCAGTCATCATGTTTCATTTATCAGTATGCAACCTGTAAGTCGCTTCCCTGTCTCATATCAATGTTTACCACCTGCGGTCACCCTATGTGGTACCCTTGTATGTATATCCAGCCTGTATCATGTAACGTGCATTTCATGTATATACTGTTATTACCTATCTGTGTTTGTACTTTAAGTGTTTATGTCACAGGACCTCCTTGTGAATGAGCTTGCTCAATGGAGTTTTCCTGCAATAAACTTGAAATTTGAACTTGAACTTGAAACTTGATCCAACTCCCTGGTCACCCTGTCAAAGACATTTATCAGATTTGTTTGGCATGACCTTTCCCTGTGAATCTTGCTGCCTTGGATCCTGTAACCCACTGGATTCAAGATACAATCCTTTCCTTTAGTAGTTCTTCCATTAACTCACTCACCACCAATGTCAGACTAATAGGCCTATAATTACCTGCCTCTTCCCTTCTACCACTTTTGTGAAATGGGACTACATCTGGTCTTCTCCAGTCTTCTGGGACCACTGCAGTCTCCAGTAATCTGTTAAACAAGTCTATCAGAGGTGAAGGTAGTATCTCCCTGAGCTCCATCAGCACCCTTTGATGCATCCCATCTGGCCCCATAGCTTTGTCCGCCTTCAGGTTAGCGAGTGATTTCTGGACTCTCTCCTCAGAAAAATTACTATTGTCCATTTTCTCCTCACAACAAAGCTCCTGGTGCTTCTTCTCAGTCCCTTTCCTTTCCCCTTCTACTGTGAACATTGAGCAGAAGTATTTGTTCAAGATGTCTTCCCCTTCATGGTCCCTTTCTGTATAGTCCCGCCTTCCCTTTCTAACTGTACAATCCCTCCCTTTGTCTTCCTTTTTTCGCTAACATACCTAAAAAATGTCTTGTCCCCTTCTGATGCTTCCTGAACTATTCTTTCTTCAGTTTGCACCTTTGCACTCCTTATTGCTTTCCCTGCCACCCTCTGTTTTTCCTAATACACATCCTTATCCTCCTCTCTCTGGATTTCCTTATACCTTCTGAATGCAACTATATTAGCCTTTCCTGCCACCTCTTTCAAGACCCATAGTGGTCTCCTCTTCCTTTTTGATTACTTGCTTGATGCAGAGATTTGTTGCCTTCACTTTACCCTCTTTTAGTCTGACCTACTGTTCATCCACCCCAGGTCATCCCCAACCAGGTCATTCCTTGAGGCATTCACCCATCTTTGTAAGATCAGACCTTCTGAAGTCCAGAACCCTCGCTTTGTGTGTTTAGATTCTTCAGCTGTTTTTCTATTGAGCCACATGTGTGATGATCAGTGGTCCCCAGATGGCTTCCCACCTTGATGTCTGCAATACTGTCCCTGTTAATAAGCATCAGGTCCAGTACTGCCCCATTACAAGTGAGTTCACTGACTACCTTCCTAAGGAATGCCCCCTGCAGAGAGTCCAGGATCTCCCTGCTTTTAGATCTGGGAGGCTCCAGTATGCATCTGGCAGATTTATTTTTAACATAGAATAATTTTTACTGAATTTTCTTTCAATATAGCATAGGAGAACAAGTCTACACATAAACTGCTACAGATAAGTGATATTTCCCATGCTGAACAAACATACTGATTAGATAAGACACCCGTAAGCAACATTTTATTTTTTTATTTATTTGATATATCAGGTTTACAACCTTTGAGCCAGAGGCTCATTTACGAGCTACTCTACGTCATGTAAGACAGAAACTAATACAGACAGGGTATAACAACAATTACATTAAGCATTTGTTACAGACATTTGTCACAGACATTATTTACAGTATTTGGATGTAGATATTTTCAGACATTATTTACAGTATTTGGATGATTATATTTACATTATCACAGCAGAAAGACATTATTAGCTTGAGAAAGCATCTAAACAGAGTAGTCAGTCCTATTCATGGGTTTGGTATTGTTGATGGTGGTTGCAATCCATAATGAACTTTGTCAGAGAATTCGGATCAGAGTGGGTGAGAGAGTGAAATGTTAGTTGCAGTTACAGGAGCGGATATTGAAGAGGTGGTTGTAAAGAGTGGTTTTGAAGTGGGTGATCTTGGGTGCATTAGTGATAGTGGTTGGAAGTGCATTAAACAATGTGGGGGCCCTGTAGTGGAAAGATCTCTGGGAAAGGGAGGTTTTTACCCTGGGCACAACCAGTGGTGCTTTCTCTGAGTTATGGGTGGAGATAGTGGGGGTGGCAGGATGAAGAGAGGCGGTGACCCCAGGGGGAGAGAGTCTGAGCAGTATTTTCTTGGACAGTATGCAGGTCTGGTAAAGGAGCCTTTTCTTCGAGGTTGAGAAGATTGGAAGAGGTATAGAGGAGCAGGTGTGAGTGAGCCTAGGTGCACCAGTTAGAGCCTTCAGGCCTTGTTTAGGAGACCTGGATTTTTGGAGTGCAGAGTTATCTGCTGCCCCATATACAGGGAGCCCATAGTCCACTAGGGACAGTATTGATGAGGTGATGGCAAGCCTAGGGGCTGGGGAGGCAGTCCCTGTGTCGGTAAAGGAGTCCAATCTGGGTGTTTGTTTCGGCAACAAGGGTGTTTATGTGGTCATGGAAGGTAAGGGCCGAGTCAAGGGTAAGTCCAAGATATTTGTAGTTGGATACCTGTTCAAGGGGGTGCTGGGGAGGATGTGGAGAGGTGTACATTTTGCTTTGTTTTGGTGGTGAGAGAAGATCATTGATTTAGTCTTTTTTAAGTTTATGACCAGTCTACGGTCCTTAAACCATGTTTCAGCCTGGGAGAAGGCATGTTGGAGGGAGTACTGAAGGGGCGTGGGTTTGTGATGTGAAGCAAAGAGCACTGCATCATCTGCATATAGTAAAATTTTTGTGGAGCAGGCCTTTGGTAAGGAGTTTAGGTAGAGGGAGAAAAGAAGTGGCCCCAGGATAGAGCCCTGTGACACCCCAGAGCAGACTGGTAGTGTGCTGGATAGGGTTCCGTTAATTTTGACACATTGGGACCAGGCAGAAAGGTAACTAGAGCACCAGGCTAGGGGGCCTGTGGAGAAACCAAGTTGGTGGAGGGAGTCGAGAAGGAGAGGGTGGCAGACCATGTCGAAGGCCTTGGATAGGTCTAAGAACACAGCTCCTGCAATGTTACCGGTGTCTAGGGAGGATTGCAGGAAGCTGGTGAATTCTAGGAGGGCTGTGGTGGTGCTATGGCCAGAATAGAAGCCATGCTGCTCTGGGCATAGAATGTCATACTTGGCTAGGTATTCAGTAAGTTGGGTGGCAACCATTTTTTCTAACACTTTAGAGAGGGGGGGGAAGAATGGAGATGGGTCGATAGTTATTTGGGGAGGCTTTGTCACCACTTTTATGGATGGGGGTGATGACAGCTGTTTTCCAGGCACTAGGGAATTGCCCTAGGCTTAGGGATTTGTTGAGCAGGTCCGTTAGGGACTAGGACCTGCCGAGACTAGTCAGGAGTCTGGCATCTAGGGGTCATTTATAGGGTTATTGCTGTTTTGCACTTTTTGTAGGCAAGCTCGAGCTTCATGGGTGGATATTTTGTACAGGAGGAAACAAGGATGCTGCAGGGTAGGGGGTTGGTATTGGGGCACAGGGTCAAAGAAATAACTGGGAGAACAGTGCTGAGATCCGAGAAGGTGGTGTTTAGACAGTTTGCTATGGTGAATGTGTCTGTGGAGGCAGTGCCATTTATGGTGAGCTGGTAGGGAGGTGGGGAGCGTGATTTCCCATTGAGTTCTTTGATATTACTCCAGAAGGTCCTTGCAGACCCCAATGTGGCTGTGAGAGTGGATTGATAGTGGTCTGCTTTGGCCTTACGGATGGCTCGAGTGCATCTATTGTGAGTGGCATTATAGGATTGTCTGTCCGCCAACCTGCCAGATTCTGTGGCTTTGTGCCAGAGATTATCCCTGTCTCTCAACATTTGGAGTAAGGGTGTAACAATTTACTGTTCAGATAACATTTCAAAAGCATAATAAAAATATTGTAAACAATCAAGCAGTGATAATCACCAAACCACAACTAGTTCCATCCAGGTCAGAACATAAAGACAGGGGGGGAACCCGGGTGCCCAAGGCAGAAGGGCGCTTAAGAGAAAAATTTATATTAGGATCTCGAATCACAAAGAGGTTACTATCCAACCAAGATGATAAGGAACATACTTGGGAACAGGGTTGCCTAGGAGGGGGGTATTATTGGGATGGAGCACAGGTGGGAATGCAGATAAGGGCCCCATTTCTTCTGTAACCTGAGGAGCTGATTCGAGCTTGTAAAAGTAAGCCTTTCAAAAATGGCTAGCCTGGACAAAGCCTTGTGCCAAATCATCAAGGAAGGTGGGTATGGCTGCCTCCACATCATCAGAATGATTCTCTTAGCTTCCAACAGTGCTAGAGTACCCATTGCCTTAAAGGTATTGGTAAAGAGGCTAGATGCGAGTGGTCTCCGAGCAGGATTAGTGGGGACAATAAGTCCAGTTCCATGCCTAACACTCAGGAGCAATCCTCCATCACCACTGTCCAGAAGGTTGCAAGGACCAGGCAGGACCACAACACATGTAGCAGATAGGCTGAGTACTGATTGCATCTCCAACATTTAGAAGTATTAACAGGGACCCTGGAACAGAGCACTGCAGGAGTTCTATACCACCTTAACAGAATTTTGAGCTGGATAAGTTGGCTCCTAGCGTCTCTGTACCCCACATGCAATTCCCAAAGGCACTTTGACCAAAGCTCCGGTGAGAGCACTAGGTATGTATCAGCTTCCCATTGTTGCCAGGCCTTGGCGGTGTGGTCAGGTTGGGAATCCCGGATCACCCTATATATTTTTCCTGCCAGCCCTTTGTATTCCTCTGGCTTGTGGAGTTTACCTATCCAGGCCCATTTATCGTCTGGGGAGTGGAGGTTTAGAAAGAGTCGAGTAGCCCCCATATCTGGAGAGATTTCCAGAAGTCTTGTGGAGGGAGACTGTACTGGGACCTGAGCTGGTCAAAAGACCTGAGGGTAGAAGAACCAGGAATGTACAGGTCTTTGATCACTCTGATACCTCTGGCTTCCCAGGAAGGCCAGGAGATGGGTTTACCCTCTACCAAGATGCGGCTGTTATACCAAAGAGGGGTAAAGTCTGTATGCAGGAGATGGGACCTGGGGGAGTGTGAGAAGCTACAATTGCAGCCCACCAGGCAGAGGCAGTTTCTTCCATAATTGGGGTGACAACCAAAGTGGAAGAGGATCTCTGCCCCAGAAGAGACCATAACGGTTGTTTCCCTTGGAGGGAAGATTCCAAGGTAACCCATAGAGGTGATTGAGAGGGAGGATGTGTGAACCATTTAGTGGCTTGGGCCATTCTGTAGGCCCACTGGTAGGCCTGGAACCAAGGGAGGCCGAGGCCTCCCCTTGTCCAGTGCGCACAAAGCTTATTCTGCCCCCAGCGGGGTGCTCTACCTTCCCACAAGAGGCAGGAGATCAGTTTATTCAAGGTCTGAAAAATTTGGGGAGAAAGTCTAATAGGCAAGTTATTAAAGTGGTAGGACACTCTTGGGAGTAGGAACATTTGCACAGCTTCGATTCTGCCCTTTATGGTCAGATTAAGCTTACGCCATCGATCAACTTCAGCTGCCAGGGAGGTAAGTAGCGTGGAGAAATTAGAACCCTCCAGGTTCCTCCAGCTAGTGGAGAGGAATACTCCCAGGTAGGAAAAGCCAAGGAGAGCCCAGGATATATCTGTCCCTGAAAGACAGGCTTTGGAGCAGGCCAGGTTTAGAGGAGCAAAAATAGTTTTCTTTTGGTTAACCATCAGGCCAGAGATGACAGCAAACTCCTGAAGTTTGGTTAAAATATGAAGGAGTGAATGGGCCAGATTAGAGATCAGAAGGAGAACATCGTCTGCATATGAGTTGACCAGGTAGTCCTGATCACCCACTGTAATGCCAGAGTTGTCTTGTGTTGCACTCATTCTCTGGCCAGGGCCGCCCAGTGACACTGAGGGTTGAGGCGCTGGACGCCACACCATGCCATGCCGGGCGACCCAGGTCCAGGATAGAAACAGGGCCATCGAGGGTCGGTGGGGAAGGAGAAGATTGAGTGTCCGGAGGACTGCTCTCTTCTTCTGGGGGGGGATCCAGGGTGTACCATGCTCCGTGGTGGCCCCTAGTGGAAGCAGGGGGCATTTCATCCAGTAGCTCGGATTGGTTAGGGTCAAGTGTGACAGGCGTCTACGGGGGCAGCCTATGTGCTGACGCCATTGCACATCGCACTCGTGGGGGAACAAAAAAAGGAATAAAAGCCATCTGCACAATTGGTGAGATGATGGTGGCCCCAGGGGAATCACCCACAACCCAAAAGTTGGGCCAGATGTGCCCTGATCCCTCCAGGGCTGACCGACAACAGCAGGTAAGGCCCTTTATACTTAGGAGCCGGATGCTAAGGGAGGGCGGAATCAGCCCGCAAGATGGCAGCGGGGTCGAGCTTGCCTGCGGTCATTTGGGGAGGAGATCAAGGGAGATGTGAGGGTTCAGGCTAGCAGTAGGGCAGATTCCAAGTGGGCACTCCTGAAAGAAGCCCGGGGTGTAGATGTACAAATAAAGTAAAAAAAAAATAAAAATTTCCTGGCCAGGGATCGATCAATGGCGTAGAAAAAGTAGGGAGAGAGGGACAGCCTTGTCTTGTGCTCCTCTGTAGTAAGGGGGAGATGTCCTTATTAGTAAGAATCGTGCCATGGGAGCATTGTAAAAGACCGAGACCCACCTTCAAAGTAAGGTCCCACCTTGTACTGAGAGAGAATCTGGTGCAGGTAGCCCCATTCTACCATGAATCAAAGGTCTTGAAAAGTCCAAGGCTAGGGCCGCCATCAGGGTATCAGATTGTGAGGCAAGCCATTTGAGGTTGAGGGCAAGTCTCAGGTTGTCAGCACCGGACTTACCCTTTAAAAAGATGGATTGGGAGAAGTGTATCAGTAATGGGAGAACGGACACCAGCCTGTTAGCCAAAACTTTGGCAACTATTTTCATGTCCACCGAGAGCAGAGATATGTGATGGAAATTGGCACATTCAGTTAGGTCAGGGGATTTTTTTGGGATCAATGTAATTAAGGCTTCCGTCATAGTAGGAGGAAGGAGACCAGCACCATGAGTGGTTTGCAGGACTTGGAGGAGGGGAAATTTGATTTCCTCATGCAAGGCTTGATAGAGCTCAACGGTCATACCATCAGGGCTGGGAGCTTTCCCCTTAGCCAACTGAAAAAGAGAAGACCGGAGCTCGTCTGCCGTGATGGGGACATCTAGCTTTTCACATGCTTCCGCGGGCAGCTGGAGGATGGGTATGCCCTCGCAAAACTCTGCCAGTGCCTTGGCCATCCCAGGTTCATCTAGGACCAACTTAGATTGGTAGAGAGTCTCAGAGAAAGATCGCATTGTGGTATTAATGCCTTGGGAGTTAGTAATAAGGTTACCCTCACCATCCTTCAAGGCGTGGATTCTGGAGGCTGCCTGCTGTTTCCTTAAGTGATAGGAGAGCAGCTTGCCACTTTTATCACTTCTGTCCCAGTACTTATGCTTGGCTCAGAGAAGCGTCCATTTGGCCTTTTGCTAAAGGATGGTGTTAATACGATATTTTAACCCAGTAATAGACTGAAGAAGGGTATAATTAGTCTGTGTGGATCTCTTGAACCTTTTTTCCAGTTCGGGGAATCCGGTCTATAACGTAGCTACCTCAAGGCGGTGAGCGTTACTTTTAGCCACTGATTATGAGATAATTTTCTGCCCTCATAGGAAAGCCTTGAAATCTTCCCAGACCATACCTGGGGCTACTTCCCACGAGGCATTGATGTTAAAGTAAGTTTTTGCTTCCTCTTTCATGACCGCACAAAACTCGGATCAGAGAAGTCGAGGGTTGCACCTCCATCTAGTGAAGGATGGTCCCTGAGCCAATGGGAGGAAGGTACATGGGATCGGAGCATGGTCCGAGATAAGAATATTGCCAGTCTTGGTCCCATCTATACAATTGGCTGTTTCCTATTGGCTAGTCAAAGTCTATGTGGCTAAATGTGTTGTGTACAGGGGAGAAGAAGGTATAATCCTTCCAGAGGGATTATCCGTCCTCCACAAATCAACCAATCATTCGTTGGTTAGGGCCTGTAGTGCTGCCCCTAACCTGGGGGTGTGTTTGCAGGGTGGGGTGGGTTTGTCCAGAAAGACATCAAGGGCTAGTTGAAATCTCCTCCTATAAGGATAGGGATATCAGTCTGTCTGTCCATCAGAACATCTAAGGCTTGAGCAATGACAGCCATGAATTCTGAGGAATCCATATTGGGGTCGTAAACATTAACCAAAATGAATTTGCCCCGAGGATAAGATAACTTTACCATAATCCACCTCCCCTGAGAGTCCTTCCTGGTAGCATCAATCATTAAGGGGGAAGCTTTGTGAATCAGGATTGCAACACTTTTGGATTTTGTAGTGGCCGAACTGGCTAAAACCTGACCCACTCAAGATTTCTGTAGCCACTACATGGTTTTAAATGTGAGGTGTGTCTCATCTAGCAGGGTGATATCAGTCCGCAGCGAGCTAAGGTGATGTAGCACTTAGTATACTTAATCAGGTGATTCAACCTTGCCACTCCAGGAAACTCACCTCCAGCCATGAGTGGGACCCTGGACATCATCCCAGACATAAGATAAAAGTCATCTTACCTCCCAGTGGGATGTCACCTACTTCAATAGAAAGATATTATGGGTGAGGTAGGAAATGACGACTCCCAGGTGATGTGTTCAGCGCTAAGGAATGTGGTATAGCAAAATAAAATAAGGTAACTACTTGGTAGAGGAGCCCTATGTAAAAGGAAATAGTAAACTGAATCAGTAGAAAACAGTAGATTGTAACAGCAATACATGAAATAACAATGATTATGATAAAGTGTATAGATGCAAAGATATGCTATACTAATGTAAACAACCAAAAATGTAAGCGTGTTAAAGGGTTGGAGAGATATTGCAAAATAGGTATTCACCAATAATGGGAGCCTCTCTGCTCCGGCTGACCTCTTACTCCAACCGGAAATTAGGCTAGCAACCAACAAGACTGAGCCTCCCCAGAGGGCATGTGATCCTGGGGGGGAGGATCTCAAGCCCAGGGAATGAGGGGAAGTAGTGGGGAGGGGGAGAAACCCACAAAAGTAAATAAGGGGAAGGGAAGGAATAGGGGGAGGAAGAAGGGGAAGGGGAAGATGGGGGGAGTAACTCCCCAGCCGGTGATAGTACGCACTGGCAAATAAGCTGGGTGGTGCTAGGTTAGCCCATTAGCTCAGCAGGCAGGCAAAAGCCTAATTAGAAACAGTATACTGACAGTGGGTATCTCTGAGTAAGATGCAGGTACTGGGGGGGGGGCACATGATGCAGCACGCCAGAAGGAAGCTTCTCTAATCCTCTCCAGACACCCACTCCAACAAATCAATTTCTACCCTTGGGAGATTACTAAAATTTGTCTAACTCGATAAAGAAAATGCCTAAATATATGGCCGATTCCTGTACCGTTTCAGTGATGATGGATGTAGAAATGAAGAAGTTGCAGCCAAGGCACACTCCTCCAGTAACACTGGAGAAGGCCCCCAAAAACCACGAGCTAGCAGTGCCACCAGTTCGCAGAGCCTGACTCTACAGAAACCGGATCAAGAACCACTAACACTCTCAGGCTTCTAGCAATTCTGACCCTTTCAAGAGGAGCTTAGAGGAATGGCCATGGAAACCAAATCTTTATCCCAAGCAATTGAGGACATTGCAACAAGAACATCAGACAGCTAAGCCTCGTATTATTTCTTTGGAGAGACGGGCTGAAAGACTTGACCCAGAATTGGTTGCAGTGAAACAAAAGCTTACAAAGACAGAATAAAAAGTGAGGATTTGGAAGGCATGCCATCGAAATAACACGGTTATCATTGGACTCAGAGATGAAGGAAGTACAGGATACCATTCTTTTTTGTCCAGAAGTTTATTGAAAAATAGTTGGGCCTTCTCCTTTAGGGCCTCGATATATAATTGAGAGGACTCACGGGGCTCTCCGACCTACTCCTCCACCGGACAACTCCTGACCTCTCATATTTCGCTTTTTAAACTATCTAGAGAGACAACATTTCCTTTCTAAAATAAAGGAAACCCAAGAAGTGCAATGGGAGGGGAAAAAATTTAGTGTGGCCCAGGATTTGCCTCTCACAGTCAGGCAATGGAGATCTGCATTCCATCCTTTGGTCACAAAACTAATTGCAGCAGGCTTAAAGTTTAAAATGATTTATCCGGCAAAATTACAGGCGTTCATCTCAGGATCCTGGCAGTCCTACAAAGATTCAGAGGCTGCAAGCATAGGCCTTAAAGCTGCTTTGCCCAATCTTTTTTGAGGTACCTGAATTTAAGGGTTTGGCTACTAAGTGAGCATGTGCAAGGTCGTTTCTAATCAAGGACTGTGCTGCAAGAGCATGGATTAACAAGCCAGCAATTTTGTGTTATGGGAACTGTTTCTGTGACTGAAAACATAACAGGAACATTTCAATAGACTGTTTCCTTTGCCTAGAGAATGGTAATTGTAAGGTCAAAGATTTCCTCATTTTAAAACTGATTTCTACACCTATTAATCTGAAGGAAGGATCATTTTTTTTTACAAATAATGGCGAGAACTCTGGGTTTGACCTGTTTTCAATGTCTTCTACCTAGGAAGCCATAGAAGAATTACAGGACTAAAGGCAAGAGAAGGATATTTCCTCTTAGTACCAGGAATAAGGTTTCAGCAGAGGGGTTTCTCGTTTTGTAGTTTTATAGTACTACCAGATAGAAACACAGGGAATTAGTTCATTCCACAAAGTTTTGGGTTGCTATTGCTTGTTCACAGGGCTGCAGGACAAAGAATACTTCTTAAAATTGAGGCGTTTTCAGCAGCTTCACTTACCAGGGCCAAGGGAAGGTGTAGTTCCTTTTAATGTCCACATGAGGGGAGTATTGCACGCGTTTTTTTCAATTATATACCTTGGAATCAGAGCAGAAGTAGCAATGTTTAGATTTGTAATTTTAGGTCTTTAGAAGGGGAGGTGACTCCTTGTAGGATGGGTTATTTGTATTTGATAAACATAGGTGGGGATGGCTGGAGGGGAGAAGCGAAAGTATGGGGTACTGCAAAACAATATTCATAACAGTAAGGGGAGGAGAGGGCGGATTGTAACTGGTATGGGAATTTAGTGGGGATTCCTTGGGGCTTGTGTTGGAATTCTGGGTTTGTGATAGGGGTTTGGGGAGGGGAAGGAGGGACAGTCCATAGTCCACAGATCTCGAGGATACCAAGAAATATTGTTTGCAGTCCTTCAATGTTAATCTATGATTTTCTGTTTACAAGAAAATGGCTTATGATCTTATATTTTCTTCATGGAATGTTAAAGGGGTTAAATGAAAGCTGAAACAATACAAAGTCCTAAAGCATTTAAATGTTCTACAATCACAAATTTATTTTCTTCAGGAACCCACTTATTAGATGCTGAAGCCTTACAAATGAGGAGACAGCAAGTGGGACAGGTGTTCTCTGCCCAAGGTGCCACAAGTAGCTGTGGCGTTATGACTTTAATTAATAACAATGTTCCATTTAGCCCCACACAGATCATTAAAGACCCGCAGGTCAGGTTTATTTTAGTCCGGGGTATTATATACTCAGTAGAGCTTCTGATTGGCAGTGTTTATGGTCCTAACAAAGATGACCCCCAAATTTTTTATGCACCTTATTAACACCATGCTGCCTTTGCTACCCATCTCAATAATTCTAGGAGGTGATCTGAATTTGGTATTCATCCCCAATATGGACCGTACAGGTTCCACTCCCAGAGGACTTTCTCCAGCTCAACGTGCACTTCATGATCTAGTAGATCGGATGGGTCTGTGTGACGTTTGGAGAGTTTTGAATCTCAAGGACAGGGAATATACATTTACATCCCCAGTCCACGGATCCTCTTCCCATATTGATTACATTTTGATATCCCAAGCACTTCTTCCTGGTGTTTGTCTTCTTCATTTCAGCCTGGACCTCCCTTCGACCATTCCCTTGTAATGGGCTGGCTGTCCCTTACTTCCCTACCCAAACGGAATCCACGTTGGAAATTGAATGACCAGTTGCTCAAGGACTCAAAGATTTCTGACCTTGTTAAATAACACATTGAACATTTTTTTTTATATTAATTCAACCCGTAATACTAAGCCTGATATTATTTGGTGTGCCTTTAAAGCATACCATAGAGGTATACTAATTGGGTTAGCCTCTAAGAAAAAGAAATCCCAAATTCAGGCCATAGAAGCAAATCTAAATCATCATTCTCCTGATAAAATCAAACAAAATTTAGTCAAGATTAAAGATTCCTATCTGGATTTACTTAGGGAAAAAGCAGAATTTGCAATTCTCCGCACTAAGGCTTCTTATACAGAACAAGGGGAGAAGGTGGGAAAGTTATTAGCTCTTAGAATTAAGCAATAGGAATCGTCTCGATTCATTCCCCCTATTTGCTCTCAGATGGATGGTTCCTTGAAATTTTCTTCTAAAGAAATTGTAAACAAATTCACTATGTATTATAAACAATTACATGGAGCTATGACTAATCCCCTCAAACCCAACCCTATCTTCCTATCTAAAAGAAGCCCAACTGCCCTCCTTTCTGATGCCCTACAACTGGCAATAATTGCACCCATTTCTACCTTAGAAATTGCTGAGGTGAAATCAAAATCTCCTACTGACAGAACACCAGGACCAGACAGACTTTCATTCAACTTTTCCAAGAAATTCAAAGGCCAAATTATCCTGTTCCTTTTACCATTATACCAACATATTTTATCAGGTGCACAAGTCGACCCCACATTATTTGAAGCTCTCATTGTTCTTTTATCTAAACCAGACAGGAATCCAGATTTGGCAAAGAATTATAGACCCATTTTTCTTCTTAATCAAGCTATACAAATTCTAACAAATTATTAGCAGATAGACTTAGTTTAGTACTTCCAGACTTAATAGGTCCACAGCAGGTGGGATTCATGAAGGGAGATCCTCAGTGGACCATCTCTGCACTCTTTTGCATGTCTTCTCGGCATCTAGAGATGGCCCCTTTCCAACTGTCCTGGTGTCTCTGGACGCCAAGAAGACATTCGATCGAGTTAATTGGAACTTTTTGTTTCAAACTTTGAACACCTTTGGTTTTCCCCTAGAATTTCAGGGGTGGATAAAAGCTTTTTATCAGACCCCATCTGCAAGAATTTCAGGGAATGGAGTGATCTCAGAATCATTTCTTTTACACTCTGGAACAGACAAGGATGCCTTCTCTCTCCCTTACTATTTAATTTGTATCTTGAACCCCTTATAACGTAAACTGATTGCAAGTTGGATGGTGCAAGGTCTAACAATACAAGGCACAGAGATAAAGGTCTCTGCATACATGGATGACCTTCTCTACATCTGTCCTACCAGAGACATCCATCCTATCAATGCTAGAGATTATTGCAGAGTATAGTAGATTATTGAACTACAAATTAAATGTTAACAAGTCATTTGTTTTTCCCCTAAATCATAAAGTACTCAAAAACACCATTACATCTTTAGGTCTCTCATGGTTCCAGGATTCCCTTAGATACCTGGTTATCAAACTTACCAAAAACCCACTGCTTAACATTAAGAAAAATTTAGACTCCTTGGTACAAACCATCACCCAGGACTTAGATCGGTGGGCAACTCTTCCTATATCATTGTGGGGACGGATAAATTTAATTAAAATGAGTATATTCCCTCATTTATTTTACCCCCTCAATTTACTCAATGTTTGGTTACCAGGTACTTGATTTAAGAAAGTCCATAGGCTTCTTATGAAATTCATTTGGTCCAAGAAACAACTAAGAATAGCATATCACAAACTAGCTGCTTCCAAACTTAAAGGAGGCTTACGTCTCCCTCACCTTAATCTATACTATTGGGCCAGTCATGCATCCAAATACCTCAAATGGTTCACACCAACCTCCTCCTCCTCTTCTCTTCCACCTTGGCTCAAAATTGAATTGGATTTGATTCACTCCTGTAGCATGGAGCCCTCTACATTGTTATGTTTAAAGACATCCTCATTTCCAATAAACCTAAAATCAACCATGATCGAAGTCTCAGTTCAGTTATGTGCTCTTTTACAATACAAACACCATACCAATTTGTCCCAATCTATTTGGAATTCCCCAACTTTCTAAATTTACAAGAGGCTTACACCTAATTGATTACCCCAACTGGGGGATGGAAAGTTATCCCTTTTCATGGGAAAAGATGGTTCTTGGCTCTCAACTGCTGAAATTACGAATAAATTTAAAATACCCTGGCCCTGTTTCTTCAAGGTTTTTCAATTGAGGCATCTCTTTATCAAAGTGATAGGTAAGATACCCCCCGCCACCCAAATTCTCTTTCCAGCCAGATCTGAGCCCCCTAGTTAACTTTCCTAAAGCAGTCTCTAAATTATATCCAACCTTATATGAATCCCTTCTTCCCCACTGGAATATAGATTGGCCCACCCTTTGGTGTAACTGCCACCGTTTTGTGATACAAGATCGATTACGCCTTATGCAATTTCACATCTTACACAACTTGTATTATTCCCCACAAAAATGAGATACATAGGGCTTAATATCCTCCAGTCTATGTTCCCGTTGCTCTCAGGAAGAGGGTACCCTTCTTCATATCTTTCGGACCTGCCCCAGAGTTGCCCCTCTATGTAATTGCATTCAGGCCAGAGCATATCCGTTATTAGGACTGTCAGAGTATTTTACACCTGAAATATGTTTACTGGGTGATTACTCACAAATTTCAGTGGGTAGTCATAAATATCACATATCCTTTATTTCAATGTTTGTTAAAAAATTGATTCTTAAACACTGGAAGGATAATCATACTATCTCCTATGCTGAATGGCTCAACAAGTTATTAGCTAACCTCAGAACTGAAAAGGCTATAGCAAGCTTCATAATAATTTGCCTAAATATAAAAATATATGGGACCCTTGCATACTTTGTGTATTCCCTTAAAGAGTGCATCATGTTAGTAACATCATAATAAATGACTTAGAATATATGGACTGCGGGGGGAGTGGGAAAATTGGGGAAGGGGGACAGATCCAAGGTAACTGACTTTTTGAACTGATGTGTAGATTCATTACTCATGGCTCTGTCTCATGTAAGTGTTACAGACATGTAATAAACTTTAAATTGAAAAAAGATGCAGGTACTAGGAAAGGAGACCTTCTTTAACTACCATTATAAGCCCCAATGGGTAGGATTGGGGTATGATCTTGGACCCTCCCTGAGGAGGGAAGTTAGGTGATCGTGTCACCATATACACTGAGTCCAATTCAGGTGTCCTTCAAACCAAATAATAGTGCTCAGTTTAGGGGAGGTCTCCTGGAATTTGCCCTGAGGCAGGAGGAGCAGTACAGTAGCCCTATTAGGTGTACCGACCAGCAAGAGATCAGAGTAGCAGTGTCAATCCAAAAAATTAAGAGTCCCATGACAGACGGTCAGAAGATAGCCAGCCCTTCTGCATGATCATGTAATAAGTAGGGCATCTGCATAGGAATGAAGCCTGGGTTTAACTAGTGCTTCCATGGAAGTGGCCTCCACTATTGATTCGTCGGGAGTGTTGGCCCAGTCCGAGGTAGGTGTAGTATCCATAAAGTCTGCATTCACTGGGGCATGACTAGAGTGATCCTCTTCTGGCTTCATGCCCTCATGGATGAGCTTTGCAGGTGGAGCCATAAGATATTGATCCGATGAGGGAGATACTCACTGCTAGGCGCTGCTCTGGCATTGAGAGGAGCTTCTATTGCATGCAGGTGAGCTATGGGTTCTGCAGGAAGAAATGCTCTGTGGAAGAAACTGTAGGAGGGATAGCACTAGCCAACTTTGCAGGGCTAGGGAGGAATTAACTGCAGGGCCAGTCCGTCCGATATCATGCATCCTCTGAAGCAGTACCATTCTAGGCTGGTTCCTAGTAGAGAGGGCATTCTAGTAGGTTCCCAGAGCTTTCTGGGTGATGTAGTAGGGAGGTCGATTAGGCCAAAACTTGGTAATCCATCTCCCACTTCTCCGGTTGTGAAACCACCAGTTCCCTGCCATCTTTGAAGACCTGAATCTGGGTGAGATTTGTATACTTGTATCAAAAGTTATGGCTCTGGAGATACTTTTAATAGGAAGGAACTCTTCTTCACATGGCTGTGTCCCTGGTAAAGGCTCTATAGAAGGAGATCTGACTCCTTTCCATCTGATCTCCCTCAGATCTCTAGCCGCATTGAGAAGCCTTTCTTTGGTGGGTACCAAAGCAGATAGGTAATTACAGGTCTTGGGTTTTGCCCAGCTCCATCTCATCTAGTTGACAAACGATGGGCTCTTTCCTCCTCTGTCGGCCCTCACCATCTATCCCACAGCATGACAGGGATAACTTTGAGAGGTATTTCTCCATATTAGGGCCTTGTGAGCCCTCTGGGATGCCTATAATGCTGATGTTATTGCGGCGTTCGCATTTTCCTGATCCTCTGTGTGTTCCCAAAGCTCTACAAGCTGTGTCTCATGCACCTGCAGTCTCTGCCACATAGCATCCTGTTGAGCCTCAAGGATCTGCCCTCTGTTCTACAACATTCATATGGTCTTGCAGATCTTTTACATCTGCTGCTGTGCCGTGAGTGCTGTGCTGATATTATCCACCCATGACAGTAACGTTTTGAGCATGTGGGTGATTTGCTGCAGGGATTCTGTCACTGAAGTGGCTTGGCCGGGTGTTGTGCCTTCCAAGGACAGACAGAGTAGTAAGGATTGTGCCATAACAGTTCTCCTCTGATGCCATTACTGCTAGGGTGCACCCCAGTTGTAGGTTGTCGTGCTGCTGAAAATCAGGAAGGGAGACAGGCAGGACTGGATGAAGTGCCAGCAGGAGGCCTGAGGGCCTGGGTGCTGGATCGCCTTGCGGAAAACCAACACTGCGAATCGAGCAAATAACAAACGGATCCGCAATAAACACATCATGACAGGTAGGTGGGTAAACTACCGTTAAGTAGATATTAAATTTTGAGGTAGTTCCTGGGGATGAGGTAGTCGACCATGGATTACAGTCCTCCATGGAGAGAGTCGAGAGTTATGGCTATCTCGTTGGTGGTCAAACCATGCCCTCTGCATCTGGCAGATTGAAATCCCCCACCAGCAAAACGTCCCTCTTTTCAATCATTTTACCAATTGCTTCTAACATTTCTTTATCTAACTCCTTCCCTTGTGCTGGAGTATATAAATCATATCTGTCTGAATAGTGGCTCTGTTTCTCTATTTGAGGGTGACCCACAACTCTCTGCCTTCCTGAATTCCCTGTATTTCTGTTGCTTTAATGCTTTCTTTCACAGAATGCACTGCACCCCTCCTTCCCATACCATCCTATCCTTTCTGAGCAGCATATAGCCTGGTATAGCCATGTTCCAGTCATGGCTGTCAGTGCTCATGACTTGTGTAACCACAATATCCAGGTCATCCTCCGCCATGATGGTCTCTAGGTCTGGGATCTTTTTCAAAAACTTCTAGCATTAGACACATCATCTTCCAGATTTTGTTAGCTCTTTGCTTATTGTTCCCACTTTTTTCCTTTTGTTCCTCCTTCCTCCCCTTCTCCATTGACTGCTTCTTCCTTCTTCCTTTCTAATCCCCTGCTTCTTTGATTAACTAGAACCCTGGTGAAACTCTCTCCCTTGGAATCTCCTTAATATCTATCCCAACTTGCAGAGGGCCATTTTGCCTCCGCTTTTTCCTCAACCAGCCTCTTGGCTAGTTTAAATGTTTACTGAAGTAACATTTAAACTGTCCACTGAAAACTATTGTTCCCCCTCCCAGATGGATACAGGCCATCATCTCTATATGACTCTCATCCTCCCAGGTGACCCCCAGTCCATAATGTAGCTGTACCCCTCCTCTTTTCAAAATTCCTTCAACCATGAGTTGAAGGCCTTTGTGCAGAGATCCCTCACTTCCCCCTATCATAGATAGGCAGTACCTCTGCAAAAGCTACTGACTGTGCTACCTGTTTAAGACCTCTTCCCAGTTCCTTAAACTCCCCTAATCTATTTCTGCCCAGTCCCTAGCCAGATCATTTTTCCCAGGTAGACAATGACATCCAGCTCCCCCTTCCTTCCTGCTGTCCTAAAGATCCATAGGATACACTTCCCATCCTTCCCAGCTGTGGCACCAGGTAGGCACCTGACCTCCCACTCCACCCACTTTCCTATTCCCAACTCTATCCCCCTGACAGTTGATTCTTTCATCAGAAGTTGCTTCCACCTCCTCCTCTGGGGTCCTCTTCCAGCATCCTGGGGTCTCCACTAGGGAGGGTCCACATCTGCCCCAGGCCACTACCATGGGTGCCTTTTTTTGGCAGTCCTGCTCCATGCTTCTCCAGAGTGGTGTAGGAATTCTGTAGTGGTACCTGTTGAGAAATGTGGCTGTGACCCTTCAAGCTTCCAGATCCCACCACGTCAACCCTCCCTCAAGCCCACCATGAGTCCAGTCACTCCTCCTATCTGGCATCCTTTAGGTAACAGTGTCAGACTTGGTGGCCCTTGGGCAGGGATGAAGGGCCCCTGACTCTCAGCCAACTCTGCCTGGTGTCTATAAACCTCCATCGTCAGCCCAGAGGTGCCGCAGATGGGGCAGCACCACCAGAAGGTCTCCTGAAGACTACCACTCCACAACCGCTGTGCTGCACCACTCCCAACATTCCTTATTCCTGCTATACCTGTGCCTCCTGGCCTCTTTTCCAGAATCCAGTAAAGGCTAAGCTGTACGAGTATAATTACTAAAGTACAATATATAACCCTTTGGTTTAACTATCCTAGGTATGTCACAGATACAGGTATGCTATAAACACAAACACTAAAAGAAATATTTTTTCTTCCAGACAAGATAGTACCTTCCTACCAAGATATCAATCTAGCAGCAGGCTCCTAAACCACAACCTTTTACCAATCAGCTACCATAAAACCTCCCAACACACTCCAACCGTCAAACCCACAAAGAATGCAGGGGCACTTGGGTTCAGATGGGCTGGGTTCCTGGCTTTTAGGTGTCTCCTTGGCTGACTCCTGACAGACTCCCAATGTCCTTTGCATGGGTCCCTTAGCGAGGGCCTGAAGTGGGAGGCCGTTTGTCAGTGAGTATTGACATAGTGGTCGGCAGGGCTGTCCTAGCTCTGCCGCTGACTATCCTTGGGACTGCCCAATTAACAGAATCAGCAGCTGGTGAACAACGAGAGCTGACCTTGCTTCCTCTCAAATGGCAGACTGGGCCCTCCATAGAGGGGAGGGAGTGGTCACGATTTCAGTAAACAACCACGTTGCTTTGCCCTTTGTTTACTCTGGTGACTTCTGCTGCAACCAGAGCCAAGAGCTGCACTAGGGATATTAAAGCTGGAGGGGCTTTCCTAGCTCAACCCCCCCAACTATCCTTAGGTCCACCAGCTTGGGTCAGCCCACTAAATCCTTAATCCACTAACAATGGTAAGGCAAATTGTATTATCCCCTACTAATCACACTTCAGTCCTGAACAGTCCGCTGCACAACCCTACCTAAACATACAACCAATATCAATTTTGCCATGAGTAGGGGATGCCGAA
The DNA here is from genome assembly GCA_016271365.2 of Neoceratodus forsteri. Taxonomy (NCBI): domain Eukaryota; kingdom Metazoa; phylum Chordata; order Ceratodontiformes; family Ceratodontidae; genus Neoceratodus; species Neoceratodus forsteri. The sequence goes on along the minus strand of CM057455.1, from coordinate 1,072,262,324 downwards.
GAGTGCCACATTCATTAATCTAAGCAACGTATTTGGCCCATTTTTAACAACATCTCCTAAAAATGCTAGACATTTTTAGGATTACTTGTTGCATGCTGCCTTAACACAACTTACAGACAGAAAACAACTTGTAAAATGTGAGGGAGCCAAATCAGCCATGTTGAATGTCAGCATACAGTAGGTGTTCCTCCAGGTTCAATACCTGACCCACTGTTTTTCTTAATCTTTTATAATGACCAGCCTGTACAGTACTACCCTCAACAAGTACCACTACACTAACAATGAAGTAATACACAATATTTTTCCAAACATGAAAATCATGTTCAGAAAATGGGTAGAATGGCTGGCCCAGTGGCCCTGAGGGTTGAGGCACTGGACACCACACCTCGCACCACGCCAGTGACCTGGGGTCATGAGCGACCTCAGGTTGTGGGGGGCTGGCAGGGAAGAGAGAGTATCGAGTGTCCAATGGAGTGCTCTCCTCTCCAGGGAAGGGGAGGGTTGTCATCCCACTCCTTGACTGCTCCCAAGTGGAGGCTGGAAGGCAGCTCTGGAGGCTGGGAGATACAGGAGCGTGAAGCTGTGACATGCACGTGCCTCCACTCATGCACATTCATGTCGCAGGGGAGGGGTGTATATGGGAGAAAATGGGAAAAGGAGCTGGTAGGTTCCTTGACACTGTAGCACTGCATCCGACTCTGGTGCCCCTGGATATCTGGATTGTGCTTCGGGGGGGGGACGGATCTCCCCCTTCAGCCCTGCCACACACAGAAAATCCATGGGGGAATACCTGGTGGAGCCTGGAGTCAGGGGAGTGGAGCTGCAGTAGAGAAAACAGATCCCTCTGGTGGGGGGGGCTGTAGCCTACCTGCCAGCCCCAAAGGAAAAAAGCAATATGCGGAGAAAAAAGAAGAAAAAAACAGAAAAAAAAGGAAAAGAAAGAAAATAGGAAAAAAAGAAAATGGGTAGAACAGTTGTAGGCTTCTGATTGGCTGAGAGACTTGTCTTGGTGGGATTTATGAGACAACAATGCCCACCTAAAACAAGTCCCTGTGCCAACTGTTGCATTACCCACTGAAATCCCTCTGCCACCTTCAAAATGAAACTGTAAAAGTGCCATTTGTTTCTCTTGCTAACCAAACAAGGTAATTAGCTGTTGACGTGCCCCCCAGCACACACAGATACACACATACCACCAGAATGGCAACCAGAATATAGCTGTGGTACACACTATCACTTTTATGACATTTTCCCCTTGAGTAAAAAAAAGAACAGTTTTCATATTTAAAGTAGAAGCACCAGCATGCTGCCTGCTCAGCGTTTCTCTAATGCACTAGGCACATTCCTTCCAACCTCCCTGTGGCTGAACCCATGCTAGACCTTAACAAAAGTAACTAATATTTTTTTTTTTGTTTAACTAAAATTACCTCATGGAAGTGCCACCGATCACAGACTGTGTCCTGAAAGTCGCTATCCAGCTACAGCCCAGCCCCATTCCCACTGAACTCTGAATGGATTTTTGACCACAATGCATGTAAGAAAGCAAAATAAACACTAAAGAAATAAAACAGATCACTAGCGGCGAGGGTCGGGGGGGGGGTGGAGTGACAGTTCCAGAAACAGGACAGTTTAAGACAGCAATAAGGAGAAAACACAAGTAATGGAAATTGTAAAAAGTGTGAATTAAAGACTGCAGTGCCCTCTACTAGCAAATATACCAGTAGAGGGACTAGTTTACTAACAAAATTAGGCTAAATAGATTTGTACTCAATTTGTAGTCATGTTTTTGTTTTCTTTTTTCTTTTTAAAAGTCCACATGTAACCCAGTTTCTAAGTGCAATAATACCTTCAAGGTGGGTGATATGAGCTATACCCACCTTCCAAGGTCTATAAGGCCCTCTGCCTGTGGTGTTGGGCCTCATTACATCCCTGTGGGTGGATATAGCTCAATACCACCCACCCTGTTGGGAATTATTGCTTGCTTAACTGGTATTGATTGATGGATTGATTGATTAATTGATTGATTTGAGTTTGATAACCTGGTGGGTGCACTGGGTCACATGATCCTTTACAGACATGACCTAGGTGCAGAAGCATTACACATAGAATATGTTAAAATAATATCAGCTGTCACGTTAGTTAATGCAAAACTAATAAAGATTTCCATCCAGAAAACTCTGTGCAGGTACGCTTTGAAACTCTTTGAACAGAGTTTGAGTGCTTGATTGCCCATTGCTAATAAGGTTGGCTTTTGCTGTCAAATAGAAGAAGGATTGTTGACCTGCCTTTGACTTGAATGGAGGTATTTCTGAGGTCAACGCATTGTTTGATTTCAAATGGTTCCTGTTATTTGGCATCTTGATTAAGACAGAGATTATGTTTTGTGCTCCTTTGCTGATTACCTTGTAAGTCACTGCTCCTATGATTAGCTGGTCCCTGAGATCTAATGGTAACCAGTCAAGTTTTGAGTACAGGACACAATGGTGTTCCATCTTTTTTGCAAGTAGTACAAATCTGCAGATATCATTAAATAACACTGTTTATTTTTCACTTGCCTACATCATAACACAACAGCACTATTAATAATTTTGATTGACATCCCATTCCATCCAATCTGGTGATGAATCAGCCTCCTGCTAAGAACCAGTAGTAGTCCTAACTTGAAATTCAAAGTCCTGCTCCAGCCACCATCTTGTTTCTCCATTTTGTTTGGCAATTTGAAAAGCTACAGTCATCTTTTAAAAACTGTCCAAATATTTAGTTATTTAAGATGTGACAACTATTCACAGCATTCAACTCAATGGCAGTGTATTTACTCAAATTTAAAACAGTTCCTCAAATTTCCTTACTACATCCAGCATGGCACCAGCTCACCTCTCACTCACTCCCTGCAGAATCGAAGCACTTGTCTACTCACTCCAGGACAAGTGGGTGAAAACAAGAAAGAAAATAAGATAAAGAAAAAAATGCCAAGTAGTTTAAAATGTACACTCTCTGCTGCAGCCTGAATGGGGGGCAGAAAACCTCAGTGGGGGGGCAGTACTTCTCTGTTTAACAAAGTGGATCAATTCACCTGCATTTACAGTATTTTATTGGAGATGATGGATCCAACCAGTAAAAAAAAAAAACAACAGCACACAGACAACCAACAAAGTGGGACCTACATACTGTACATTTGAATACACAGACAATACAATGGTCTGTGTTAAAATATAGCATTTATTTCCATTAATGAGGGGCAGAACTTTCATAACTCACTCTTGGCTTTGCCACTTAGGAGTTATGGTTCTGCCCTCTTACTCATGGAAATAAATGTGATAGTTGACTCAGATCATTGTATATCCTTATATAGTACCCAGCATTTTAGCTGACCATTAGAGGAAGCTGCTTCCCAGCCTGGCAACCATAGTCAAGTATGGAGAGGAGAATGCTCTGGGTTATGGCTTTACGTATATACAAGGGTATAAACAATGTACGGGGGGGGACACATTTTCCCATACTGGAGGAGCATAATAATGAGGGGGCATGACATGAAATTGGGAGGTGGGAGGTTAAGAGGGAATGTGAGGAAGTTTTTCTTCACAGAGAGGGTGGTGGATGCATGGAATGGTCTACCTCAGGAGGTGGTGGGAGTGAGCACTGTGGATGGATCCAAGCATGCTTGAACAGGCATAGGGGAACCATAGAGGTACAGCACGGTGGGTCGGAAGCAGCAATCCAGTGCAAGGGCTTACGTGCAGACTAGATGGGCCAGGTGGTCCTTATCTGCTGACTGTGCTTCTATGTTATGTATCTCATCAGTTAAGAGATCCCTAACTGTATAAAGTGTCCCTAGCCTTTTGTGGATTTGCATGGTTACATGCTTAATGCGTAGCTTGAAGGATAGTGAGGAATCAAGGGCAACCCCCAAATGTTTAAAGGCTTCCACTGTTTCCAAACACTCATTCTCATCAACAGTGATCTTGAAATCCTCATTGTAGACATTATTTCTGGACTATGCAGAAGACCATTGCTTTTACGTTCTTTTTATTTACTAGTGACATCCGACCCCTGAACAATTGTGCCAGTTTTCCACACTCAGATTTCAGAGCTGCATTCAGTGTTTGCACATCATTATGTGCAGCACAGATCACAACATCATCAGCATTTAGCGAGATTGTTGTACCTGTGCGTATACTTGGTAAATCACTTACAAATAAGGTGAACAGCAGGGGTCATACAATGGACCCCTGCAGGACATCTATTGATACTGGACACGCAGAAAACTTTTCTCCGTTTACATGCACTACTTGAGTTCTTCCCTTTAAAGAATCTGTAAACCATTTTACAGCAGGCAAACCTATATCCAATTGCAGAAGCCTTGAGTTGTCCAATGAGTTGTTTTACGTTGTTGTTTTTTAAGTTGGCAATGAGTTCACAACTTGCATTGGGTTGTTTTACAAGTGGTAAGCTCAAGAGCAATGTATACCAAATGTTTCTGTTAGTCATGTGGAATGCATCAGCAGTTATAGTTTCATAGGTTCATGAGCGTAAGTACAGGTAAAGTGGCTACTAGAGCCATAATAGACCCGCTCACCACATTAGTGGTAGAAATCCTAACCTTGTCCCCCATAAACTCATCATATCTCACTTTAAATGATTGAATTGGTGGTGCCTCTACCACTGCACTTGGTAATGCATTCCACATGCTCACCACTCTTTGGCTAAACCAAAGGCCTGTTCTCCTTGTTCTAAATTTCTCCCCCAACAATTGCTTATTATGCCCTCAGCAGTTCTTTTTTTTTTTTTTTTGCAATCCTGCAGATTCCAGCAGGGCATCATCTTTAGTGGCTCTATAGATGAATAACATATCCCCTCTCCCTCTCCTGTATGACATTGAATACAAGGACAGGGCTTGCATCCTTTCCCCATATGTTCTGTTCTTTACCCTGTAAACCTTCTTAGTAAATCTCCTCTGAACTCATTTAAAAGATTTAATACTACTAATACTTTGTGAAGTAAAAAGGGGGCACCATATTCTAATTCTGGCCTTATCAACTACCTATAAAGAGGCATTAGGACCTCTTCTTTCCTAGTTTGTATATTTCTTATTATATTACCCATTACTCTGCATTTTTTTTGTTAACTCTCTATTATGAAGTTCAAAGCTCAAATTATCAGAGATGAACACCCCCAAATCTATTTCACAAGTCGTTGCACATATGACCTTGTTATTGATCATATACTCTGCCTTTTTATTATTATGTCCGAAATGCATAACTCTGCATTTGTTTTCATTAAATTTTAAATTATGTAAAGTGGCCCACTGTTCTAGGGACAATAAGTACTTTTGTAACTTCTTAATTAAAATCTTTATCGCTAACATTAGCCGCCACCTTCGTGTCATCTGCGTACATCTATATCCATATTCCATCCTGACCTTGTGTACTAGTCACAAAGGTGGAAAAGAGAGTAGGGCCCAAAAATGAGCCCTGTGGGACCCCGCGTGTCACTAAACCCCATTCAGAAAAATATCCCCTTATTTGGACTCTTTGAAGCCTGCTATCAAACCATGACTGTATCCATTTAAGGATATCAGTATCCACTCCCATTTCTGTTAACACTTCAAGCAATTTTATGTGTGGAACAGAGTCAAATGCTCTACTATAATCCAGGTACACAACATCCACTGGAAGTCTCTGATCTAAGGCTTGGCTCACAGGCTCAAAAAAGTCCAAAAGATTGGTAACATACGACCTTCCCTGTGAAAATCCATGTTGTGTTATGTCAACTATTCCTAAACCGGCAAGATTATCTATGAGAAATAATTTAATAAATCCCTCAAGTAATTTTCCAACCTGTGAAGTTATGTTAATAGGGTGATAGTTTTCCACCACCAACCTGGTCCCCTTTATATATATTGGGGAAATATGTGCTATCTTCTAATCATGCACCACTATGCCTGAAGCCAATGACATATTAAACAGCAGGGCAAGTGGTCCAGCCAATTCTGCAGCCAACTTGTTTAGGAATATAGGATGGATGTCATCTGGTCCACAAGATTTATTTATATCTAATTTAGTTAATTTATCAAAAACCTCCACTACATCCACCCTATATTTTGTTCTCATCATATGTTCATAACGCTCCACCGTCACATGCTCTTCTTCCTCCTGGTATATTGACAGAAATAAGGTATTAAATAAATCAGCCATGTCACAGTCATTATCGATGTTGTTGTAATAGCTCACCTCTTTTTCTCTCATTGTACTGTATGTGCCGTTGTCATGGCCTGGGTCGTGCCAGAAATTAGTCCCTGGGACCAGTGTACCTACCTGGTTAACAAATATCAGTTCTGTCAGGATTCAATATAAAACTGAGTCAGAGCTCTTAGACAACAGTTTTGCAGGGATTCATGCAGAATCCAGCAACATTATGAAACACATTGTAAAATGGAGGCAGTATGGTGCAGTGGTTTAAAGCTCTGAGCAGCAAATCTGGAGACCTGGGTTTGAATCCACAGCCCCCACTTGCATACTGTGTGACCCTGAGCAAGTCACTTAACTTCCTCGTGCTCCCAGGTTGCACCTGCAAACAAGCTTTCAGCTAGTGTATCTCACCTTGTAAAATAATTGGTAAAAAAAAATGCTAGAGCAGCTCACTGTTTTTAACAGTTAAATGATAATTGCATGCTATTTGCAGCATCTTCGCCTCCTGTCATATGGAATCTGTATTTACTGTTGAACTGTCTTATGTGTTATTACACTGACTTACATTTTACAGCTTGTATGCTGTTGACTTATATATCATGACTTACATGTTGTTTGTAACAGTCACCTTTACCTGTGCATGGTATGTCATGTGCAGTATGGTTTTGCTGAATCCTGAGTAATGTTTCTCTCATGTACTGTTGTTGTAATAGTGCATCTCTTTTTCTTTTATTGTACTGTATGTGTCATTGTCATAGCCTGGGTCATGCCAGAAATTGGTCCCTGGGACCAGTGTACCTACCCGGTTAACAAATAAATAAATAAATAAAATATTTTGATGTTCATTATCTCTGACTCAGAAGAGTGCAAATTAGTCTTCTTTTGCAGATCTATATTGTACAGTGGTATCACCCTATATGGGTGAGTATTATTGAGCAACTCAATATGAGTGACTCAATAATACCGCTCATGTTTAGGGCGACTGTTGAAACAGAGTGAAAGATCCCGTATGGCAAGTATAGCGAGTTCAGCAGTGAACTACACTCACTGTACTAGGATATAGACAGGTGTGTGGCCAAATCCTACTGAGCTGGTCATTTGGCATAGTGGCTAGAGCCACCACCAGCAGACCCGGGTTCAGGTCCCACAGTAGGATATAGAATTTTTTTTTATTCAAGTCCTGTCCTCCCGGAGATGATTATATTAATTCAGGAGGTGCTGGACTTGGCCCTGCAAATGGTGGTGTGGGGGCATATCCCCCACAAAAAAGAAATATTTGTATTGCTATTTGTTGAACATCTGAGGATTATCTCAGTTTGCAGAGGTCATTGTTTATTGAGGTCGCCCTTCTGCGCTGGGTGATTTTTGAGTCGCGGTTTGAGTGCCGTGTGGTAAGGGATTCACTGTTATCACATAAATCCCTGTACAGTATATAGAGAGAATAAATGCTAGAAACATGGGATCTGCAAGGAAATAATACAAGTATGTTGCGCTAAAGAGCTCATAAACCATAAGGCCAAAACCTCCCTTCATTGTCTAAACTGAAAATATGATGGTGCTAAAATTCAGTTTTGCCATGTAAACGTAGGGGTTTGCAAACTCCTTGTTGTTTGAGTTGAAAAGATGATGTTCTAAAAGTATGTTTTGTCATGTTCAATAGATGTGGGCATTATCAAACTCATTATACTGTATGGGCTAAGCATTGTTGTTTATGGATTTCGATCCACTAACAATCCTTGTTATGCATGGACAAAAGTTGTTGTGTAGAGTTCAAAGGTCATAAAAAAGTGTTGTACACAGTTCAAATGTCACATAAAGTTGCTTTGTATTGTTATCACCTGTTAAGCTCCCTGTCAACATAATAATTTATCTTAAATATAGGTACTGACTATGAGCGATAAAAGATAGGTGGGAGAGGGGTGGATGCATTCCACGTATTGTACTACTGTATATAAACTGAAATTTTTACTTTTGACATACATAAAACAGGGGCAACCAAGTACAATTCTTTATAGTATATGGGTGCCCTCTATTATGCATAGAAATCTATTTACAGCAAAATGCCGTTCTGGTGCAGTAGTGACATATCTACTACAGCACGGTGGAGCCTATGTGAATGATGTGGAGTGGCTGTCTGGCGCGCCTCTGGGGTGATAGCCACCTCACCAACTATGCCCCCGTTGCAGGATGGATGAAGGACGGGCATGCAGTATATACATACCCGATCCCCGGCTGTGCAATGAGTAATGCTAGTCGGGTCAGGTGGGAGGTGCATGAGCTGGCATCATGCACTCATCAGCATAGTGCTGGCCGCTGGGCATAGGGAGTCACTGGTACACCAGAGATACCTCAGCAGTAAACCCCTGTGTGCCCTATGTGCACCTCTCAGCTAACAGGGTGAGTAGCTCACCAAACCACCAGGGCCACAGGTCTCAGCCGCTGCCGACTGACCCACCCACCCCCCGCGATGCAGCAGTGAGTGTAGTGCCCCCCGACACCCACAACACTCTTACCCTCACAGGGGTACTGGGTCAAGGCTGCCACCTCCCCACCCCAGTGGTGCTGCAAGCTAACACCCCTCCCTGCTACTGGAGGTTGTGTCTCTCCACCCCCTGTTGGCAGGCATGCCCCCCCTTCCCCATCTCATGGCACCGCATCTGTGCCAACGGCGAAGGCCGGCGGCATTGCATCCCTGCCCCCTCACCACAGCTGCCAGCCCTCAGACATCCATGGGATGCGCTGCCAATGCACACCCTGCCATGCATAGGACCCACTGTCAGACCCATGCCAGGCATCTGATTGGCTTCCTGGCTGGGTCCATGTCTCCTCCCACACCCACCCTGCGTGGACTTGCAGGCTGGAGGGGTGGGGCCGCTGAAAGGTGGCTAGCATATGTGAATGCCAGTACTGTCACACCTGTCCATGGGGTGCAGGGTCAAGGGCTGGGTATGCGCATTTTGCATGTCCCTACACCCCGATCATGCGTAAGGGACAGTAAGCACTTGTTCTGCTGCAGCAGTTATATCATACAGAAAAGTGGGAGAATCAGCTGTTTAGACTTGCTAAAGCCATTCGAGTTAAACAGTGAACATGTGTGGTTTGTAGCTTTCAAAAGCATTGTGCACTGTGGTTGTTGTGTGCAGGAGGGGTTTGGTGAATCATGTATTCAACTCAGTTCAGTGTATGGAGGAGTATATTTGTTGATCATTGTGTTCTGGGGCTGCAGCATTCAGTCAAGTTTTGGTGGTTACTACTCTCAGGTCAAGTGGAGGGAAGGGGAGTGTAAATGGTCACTGTGGCAACAAGGCTAAAGATTGCTCTGCAAAAAGAAATCGAAGCCTTGCAGAAGAGAGGGAGGAATTGAAAACCTGTCAAGCACAGGCAATAGGTTGTTTTCCATTTTTTCTTATTATCTACAGACAGCTGTCATGAAACAAGATGATGATGATGTCAGAAGCAAAGAAGAACACACTACAAAAAAACTACAGGTTTTTTTTTTGTGGCTATAGTTGATCACTTGTTGTAGTGAAGCAATAAATCAGATTTTTGGGCAGCGTTTGTTATAGCAATGGTATTCCATATACTACATAGAAAACTGTATGGCCAACCATACACAACACGGCAGAGTTTCTACCCTTCAGTGGAAAAACAGCCTTGCTGCGTATGGTTGCCCATACACTGTTCTATATGTTTTTGAACTAAAATGGCAATGCTATGGAAAGTATTTTGGTTTGAAAAGTATGTTTGAAGCCCTCCTGTTGCATTTTCTGTAGAGAAGGTCCGTCTTTGAAAAGGATTTTTTTGGGGGTAGTTAGTTAGTTATTAGTTGATTAGTAGAGAAGACTGTGAGCAACAAGTGTCAATTTTTCTGCAGTATTCCTGTACAAGTGCTACAAAATTATGTGGTTTGGATATGGTTTGTTCAGTTACAAATAAGCAATTATTAAGAAATCTGCAAAATGAGGGTGTGACTTAATCACTGAAAAGATTTTATTTATTTATATTTATTTATGACATTTTGATAAACGGGTGAGCCCACTGAGACCAGCGGTCCCATTTTCATGGTGACCTGGAGTTAATTACTACAGTACCAACAGGAAGTTCATGACATTACAGAACTACACAGTTCATAAAAGAAATCATCAAGGACATAACACAGAGAAACAAAGGTTATGATGGCAGTATAGATTTTTTGCTCCATCCTTCCCAGGACCTAATGGCTTGAAAAACATTGTGATCCAGAGCAAAATTACTCCTTTCTGCATGAGGTGCAGGTGAACACATCCCACGATCACCAAATGTCATTGGAATGAAGTTTTGAGGCACTGGGAGAGGTGCAGTAGTGAGGGAGAGGTGAACACCAAATCAGGTCGACCTCGTGGTACTGGATGTAGAGCACCACCCTATAGTTATACCGGGCCTGAATGTTGCACAGAGACTGGGAGCTCTGACTACCAAACCAGACTATATCAAATAAAAAAGTCTGTAGTACCTGAATCAGCAGGGTGTTTCCGACTGATGTGATCATCCAAGTTCTCCTGGAGCATTGGAGAGCGCATCAGAACTCATCTTTGGCTTCACGAGTGGGCTGCTGAAAACGAGTGACCGGGCCGGGTGGAATGGCTTCCTCCCAACAACTACCTCCCCCTGCCCACACGGAGGAAATGCAGGGACCCACGGAGGCACCCACCCGAGTAACTGACTCACTATCTTACATCTCCAAAATGTTGGAGGCTCTACTGGTTCGGGTGGATGGCATTAGCACAGCCCCTTACTGAAATGTAGCAGATGTTCACCAGCTAGAGGTCAGTTTCATGTTGCCAAACAAAGAATGGAGGAGTTGGAGAGGCAGCAGCACAGAATACTGCAGAGGCTGCAGAAGCATGAGACTAAGTTACAAAAACAATGGGAGAGGCGGAGGACCAAGAGGACTGGAGACTCTAATAATATTCAAATCCTGGGCATCCCCAAGGGGCTGGAAGGCCTCAACATGGAGCAGTTCTTCAATGACTTCATACTCAGGCTGCTGGGGAAAGATGGAGGAGGCCAGTCGAAGTGGAGCATGCACACAGGACATGGGGCTGGGCTGGACCCCCTGACTCCCCACCATGCCCCATAATTGCCTACTTGCTAAAATATTTGGTCAAAGAACAGGTACTGACAGTGATCAGGAGCAAGGGAACATTATCTGGAGAGGGGCCCACATACTGTTTTACAGGGACTTTTCAGGAGGTGGCAACCAAATTTAAAGCCTTTATTCCGATCAAAAGAACTCTGAGGGACAACTGTTGTAAATATCGTTTCAGGGGCTGGACACCTTACAGGTTTCAAAGATGGCAAAGAACTGTTAGAATTCATCCTAGGACATTGCAATTTGGCTCAAACAACAATGGCCTGCAATATCTATAACAACTCCATCCCTAGAAGCCTTTTGCACCCCAGGAGGGCTGGCACCCACTAGAATGAACAGCAGAAAGAAAATCAATTCCACAGGGAGAGCAATCAAGGCCACACAGGTCTGCCTTCCAAGTCCCCAGCTTTCATCGACAGGCCCTCAGGCTTCTAACCTCCATGAAACTGGCCCGGTCAAAACACCCAGCTTACAGCAGCAGACAGAAAGGAGAAGACGAGATGCTAGGAGACCACCTCTGAACAGCGCCCAGGCATAGATCTAGAAGCTGCCCTGCAAGGATAACCATGTTCATATGTTCCCACCTCCCTGCCTGCCAAACTGCCTAGAGAGACTCTTCAAGTGATGAGGGGCAGGAAGAGGACCCTGAGACACCAGACTACAAGGAACAGCTGCTGGGGCCTGTAAGACCAGGACTGAGGTCTTTGGCGGAGGTGGCAACTGGGAAATTGGGAACCCCCAGCAATGAGGAGAGCCCTGCTCTAACTGCTGTAATAGTCACAGAGGGCTGATATCGACTGTGGTCACTGCAAGGTGGTGATCGCTGGACTTGCAACTGCTCAGAAGGGCTAAGCACTATTGCTCCGTGCTGTTATATGTTTCTTATTGCTTGGTCCTCCTATTGTGTTTAGTAAAGGGTTTAACTTGTTGCAATCAGCCCTAAGGGTGGGGTAGCCGGCTCCAGGAGGGAAATAGTGGTGGGATTGCTCCTGCTCCACACCTCTTCACAGGTGCCAGGTAGCTGAAAGCACTTCCCACTAATGTATGTTGGGGTGTCATGATCCCCTCCTTCATCTCACGCTGGACCCTCTCCCTCAGTTTAGTATAAGATGCTACAGGGTGCAGAATTGATTCTTGAACTACCCACCTTCCTGTGGATTAAAGGTGAGCAATGGCGGGACTGGGGAACCTTAGAGGAGACAGGCTGAATGCACAACAATAGGAGAGCGACCCCCCCCCCACCCAGGAGTTGTTATTCTCCTTCTTAATTAATTTGAGGCTTGTTGGGTGTTCCCGCCCCAATCACTTGCCCCTGTCCAGGGTTAGATATGGGCCACCCATAAATGGCAGGGACAGGGAACCTGACATTGAATGGGGTAGCTGAACAGAGTTGGGTATACAATGCACAAGAAGTGCAATACACTCATGCCCCCCGGCTGGCCAGGACTATTGTTAGGAGGAGTCCTTATTGCTAAGATTGCTTTCAGGCTCTGCAGGTCAGAGGTGCCCTTATACACCACAGGCTGGGGGGTAGTAAGGGTTAAATGTCTCTTATATAGGAGTCAAAATGTTCCGAGGTCAACATCCAGAGTTACGATACCACTCCTTGGTACTCCTCTCTGTACCTCAGAGATCCCCCCCGGTGGTCTTCCAGTGGATAGGCTTGCACCCTCCTCCTCCCCCCCAATTTCTTCGGAGAGGTTGGTGGAGGGCCCGAGTTGCTAGAGATGGCCTGTGGAGGAGCAATTCCGAGTGGCATTAGGATGAAGCTACCTATAAGATGAGTTACATATGTATATATGTTAAGTTGCATTCTACAAAAATGTTAATAATTAATGTATGGTTCAGGGGTGGGGGAAACAGTACCCCCTCTTAAGGTTTATAAACTACTTCCTCCTGGATCACCCATTAGTGGTGAAGATGGTCCAGGGTAGGGTGGGTACCAAACCTTTTGCAGGTACTTAACCACCCCTTTGGATGCCAAGCTAGTGCGGCTGAAACCGGTAGGTCATTACCTCAGTTTCCCTTTGCGCCCAACTTTGGCATCTTCTGTCTTTTCACAGAAAGCGTGCACAGTACTACAGGTTACCAGCAGGGCAATAGCTGGCAGGCTGGTGCATCATGCTCCCACATGAATTAACCACAGGTTATTAGACCATCCCCCCTGCTCCAGGGTAAATCACTCCAGGCAGAGAAGCATTTGTGGATACAGGTGTTTTTTTGTAGGGTGATATAAGCTGCTCGAGTAGCATCGTGGGGACAACCTCAACCTAGTTTCTTAGGAAAAGTTACAATTGTAGTTTAGGAGGTTGATTGTTAGATTTCTTAAATATCAGTGTGCATCGTCCTAAAGTATCCTTTTGTTTTTTTCTTCCTTTGCTGTAGCTAAGTAACTAAGTTTATCCCAGCTGAACCCAGACAGCATCCTACCTCTTCTCACTACAGTTCATGGGCAGTAACACCTCCCCACCGACAGACACCTGCTCCTTCATACAGCTGCTTCAGCTCGAACTAAGGTTTGGGTAATCCGAAGGTAAGTGGAATTGGGTGTTAAGAGTTGGGTGGATATGACCAACAACAAACAATAGGGGTGAAGGTGTGTCTCCTGGAACATCAAAGATCTCAATCACCACATGAAGAGAACCAAGGTGTTACAACACCTAAAATCTCTCCATACGGAGGTAGCATTGCTCCAGGATAAACACCTCACTGCCAGGATGGTACTCTGGCTTAAAAACAATGGGTGGGCAAGGTAGTGCATAGCTCGGCCTCATCCTAGTCAAGGGGTAGCTATACTGGTCCGCAAAGCATGCCCATGGGTGGAAGACAAGCAAGTCCGTTGGGTGTCTGCCCGATTCCCATATCCAGGGGCAAGGTAGTCGTGGTGAATATACGGCCAAACTCAGACTCCGCAGAGTTTTTTCCTCAGATTAGCCAGGCTCTGACACAGCTCATGAGTGACAAACTGGATATTCCAGAACTCATGGGTGGGGACTTCAATCTGGTTGATGACATATCCCTGGACAAATCGCACACCACTCTCGAGTCGCATCCTAAGGCTAAAGCAGCACTACGGGAGCTGCAGGATGAGTGGGAACTGATAGACCCTTGGTGCAGGGACAACCCCTCAGGGAGGGACTACACCTTCTTCTCCCCGGTGCACAGCACACATAGTCATATTAACTTTTTTTTAATATTAAGTATACTTTATTCGTTTTTTAATCTAAGGTACAGACATCTTTATATACAGGAGATCATACAATGCTGTATATATGCTTGCTAAACAGGTCTTCTGATCACCGTAAAATACAGCCATTACCTAATAGTACCATATTGGATGTCTGCAACCCCACCTTCCCCATCTACCCCTACCATCACAGTCTTAACCCCACCTCCCTCCTATCCCCACTGCCACAAATATTAGCCTTAGCAATTGTGGATATATATCAGTAGAAACCCTAATGAAAGTAATGGTTAACTTATGAAGGGGCGTTAAAGTTAACTGTTATTGTGATGGACTGGATTAATAGCATTGTGAAAGGATCCCAAAGTTGTTTATATTTTATCATTCTTTGGGTTAATCCCGTAATGACATATTCTGCCTATATAGCAAACATGATTTGTTTATACCATTCAGTATAAGTCGGTATTAGGGCACCTACCCAATGTCTAAGTAACACTTTTTTGGCACAAACAGATATCAGTGCCATATAGACTCTTTGGGTTTTGCCCTGGAGGGTCGTGTAGTCCCCTAAAATACAAATCTCAGGAGTAAATTTATTTGAGAGAGCTAATAATGGATCCAGTTGGGATTTAATTCATATTGACTTTTGGCTGGCTAATAAGGCAGCTGCTGAAGGTATTCACAACAGTACTATTAAAAGTATAATTATATCAGATCATGCTCCCACCGCCTGCTGTTTTCTCCCCCAAGGGAGCTGGCCTTCCTCACCCAGGTGGAGGTGTAATCCTTTACTGCACTGGGACAAAGAATTCCACTCGCAGATGCAGGAAGAGGCAAATTCTTACTTCCAGATTAACTCCAAGGGGAAGGTAGGGGCCAGCACAGTCTGGGAGGCCTTCAAAGCAGTATTAAGAGGGCATATCATAGATTACACAGCTGCCCAGAATAAGAAATGGCAGGAAGAAGTAACCAGGCTACAACAGGAACTGGTGGGACTAGAGGAGATTTAAGGCCTCATATTCCACTGATAGTACCCTTCTTGCCCTATCCTGGGGCTAAAATATAAGATCAACACTCTTTTACAGTGTAAGGCAGAGTGGCAGCTCCTCAGAGCAAAACATAAGTTCTGGGAAGGGGAAGATAAGGGTGGCAAACTACTAGCCTACCATCTACGGAAACAGCAGGCCTCTTCTCAAATACATGCACTTAGAGACCATACCGGGAAGACAGTCACTTACCCTGAGTGCATAAACAAAATGAGATGGTTCTGTCAGGACCTAAATGAATCCAAAACCCCCACTGGGTTTGTGGACCTGCTCAGGAAAATGGAAGAATTTCTAGGCTCTACCCTTTGCCGTATCTCTCTGCAGGCGAGGCTCAATGATTGGACCCACCCTGTCTCTCCTAGAACTCCGAGCAGCTCTTTCTCAGCTGTCCAAAGGAAAGCACCAAGGGCGGATGGCATGACAATTAAGCTTTACCAAATGTTGGGGAAGAGATATCCTCACCCCTGCTGAAGGCACTACAGGAAGCCCTCGGCAGAAAACACACCTGACTATGAAGGAAGCAACAGTCACCCTGTTGCGAAAAAATCCTCTGACCCATTTGACTGCTCCAATTTCTGCTTGATCTCACTGATATCGGTTGACACAGAGATAGTGGCGAAAGTCCTGGCTAACATGCTGGAGTGTATCTTGCATTCCTTGATACATTCTTCTCAGGCAGTGTTCAGTAAAGGTAAGAGGGGGGGTGGACAATTTAAGGATGGTGCTTAACCTGAATTGGCAAGCCCTTCAGTCCCACACCCCTATGGCAGCCTTGGCAGTCGACTTCTCCAAGGCTTTTGATGTGGTGGGATGGGGCTATCTACATAGGACTTTAGAAGCATACGGCTTTGGTCCCTATTTCCGTACATGGATAACCACTCTTTACAATGCTCCAACTGCCAAGATCTTCATCAATAAGAATATCTCCTCACTGTTTGAGTTAAAGAGAGGGACTAGCCAGGGCTGTCTTCTTTCCCCCTAGCTTTTCCTAACTACATGAGACCCACTGGCGAGGAAACTGCTGGCCTTCCCAGAGATACAGGGCATCCAGGTGAAGGGGAAGGAATATCTAGTTAACTCATACACAGATGATCTGCTCCTGATGCTCCCTAATCCAAAGCTTTCACTGCTACCGGTTCTGGTGACCCTGCAAGAGTTTGCAAAATTTCAGGACTTCAAGTCAATCAAAGAAAGACTATTCTTTTCCTCTAACATAGCCTGCTCCAAGCAGTATCTTAAAGGCACCGCTTATAGGGTGGCCCAGCAGGGTCCTTTACCTGGTGTCATATAACCACAAGGTGGAGGGATTTGGTAGATGCAAACTTTAACCTCTTGATTAACTCACTGAGATACACCGCTGGTTAAGGATAAAGTTATCCTTGAAGGAAAGGTAAAGGTGGTGAGAATGTTTGCACTCCCAGGATATCTTACTTGTTCCAAAACCTCCCAATCAGAATACCCCTAAGATATTCTAGACATTGGACAAGTTAGTGGCTACCCTCCTTGGGAAGGGAAGGCCTCACTGTTTGGAAAACCAGGTTGAGCTACATTGGTCCAAGGGTGGCTAGGCCTCCCTGGTTCCAGGGGTATTGCTTGGCTTACAAGATGGTGCAAGCCACAAAATGGTTTTACCTACCCTTGCTAATACACCTATGTGGGTTTCTCTAGAGATGGACCCATCAGGAGGAAGGTGGCTTGGCCTTTTGCTATAGGCGGGGAAGATTCCTAAGACATTCAACCTGCCTATCTTGGAAGAAACCTGGAGGGCTTGGCACACTTGCATGTCACTAACATGAACACCCAAAACAACATGGCATTCCCCCTTGAGTTTACCCTGCTCTGGGATAACCAGAGGATCATGATTGGGAAGGAAATCCTACACTGGCCATCTTGGGTTAACAAAGGTATATATCTAATAGGGGACCTGTGCCTGCCCGGTTCAGAGGAGTTGATGTCTGAACAGATACAAAAAAATATCTGCTCCCAAACCAGGACTTCTGGAGGTTTCTCCAGATCTGGAGTGCAATTCGGGTCTTCCAGATCCACCAGAGTTGGGATTCAGAATGGGACTGGCTGAGTAACCTTCACAAACCTGGAAGGCAGAAAGGGCTAGCAGGTAAAATCTACAAGATGTTAAGGGACTCTCAGCCAGAGGGCATGGATAAGTACAGGCTGAAATGGGAACAGGACTCACAAACCGCCATTTCCCCCGAGCTTTGGTCGCAGTGCCTTAAAGGAGCCCATTTGGGGTATAGGGACTCCTGTAGTGAACTGCTGCAATTGAAAATACTGCTGTGCTGGTACAGGACACCAGGCCAGTTGCAATCCATGGGGCTCCTACACCATGCCCAATGTTGGAGATGTCAGCATAGTCCTGCACACCTACTGCATGTACTATGGCAGTGTCCAATGCTGACACATTTCTCATCAGCAGTGCTGGAGAACTCTTCCAAGGTGGTGGGCATCGAGACTGAACAGGTGACTCCACTTCTACTCCTGGGGGATGCCTCCTCACTAGACCCTCTCCCAATGCTACTTAAAAGCTGAGTAATGGTGGCACTGATGGAAGCTAAAAGGGCCATCCTTATGAAATGGAGACAACCACAGCCTCTGTCTAGAATGACATGGCATGCAGCTGTTGCCAAACTGGCTATCTTGGAGAGACTTTCTTACAGCAATTTAAATCAATCGACTAAATATTACAAGAAATGGGATGCCTATCTACATTAACATCTCTGCTCGGTCTCCCTCACTCCACCTGGCAACTCCCCTACCTGAGTGTTCTAACACCTATTCTGCTTTGCTGTCTAATGGCCTATGAAAGGACTCTGACTTGCCTGATAGGCAGATCACAAGAGGAAAATACTGACCATTTCCTTTCTGTTTTAGATTTGTGGAGTGTATAAGGTATGGGAAGGTTCTATATAATTGTGGTCAGAATGAATAAGGGAGACACGATGGTATTGATGGCACTAAGTAGCTGCCATAGACAACAACCTGTTTATGGCTATTAATAAAGTATGGTACTGTTTTGTATGCATCTTTATATATGGGAATCACACTCAGTGGTACCCTAAAATGTCTATATGGGTTTAGTGACACCACAGTTGGTGGGTCCATGTTGGTTTTTCACTGACGTTTATTGTAAAACTGAAACATTAATAAAATCTTTTATGTTAAAAAAAATATTTGCAAAATAAATTATTAAATAACCGCAGCATGTTATGCAAACAAAGAATTATTTAATTAAAAGGGGAGATTGTAGGGTCAGTGGGGTGAATGGAGGGTCACTGAGAAGGTTGGTGGGTCTCTGAAGAGGCTGATGGGTCAGGGTACACGCTCTCACCCATTGTCCTTCTGGAAAACAGAAAGAATATACAGTAGGGTTATCAATATTGGCTCATGTTTGGGCACATGGTGATACACGTTGTTGCTCAGCATAGACAGTCCCACCTTTTCTTATCCTTCAAGCATGGTTGGAGACCTTTTTGGGTCAATAGTGTTTCTGACAATGTGGTCTTCTCAGGGAGCATCTGGGCCTGCGACCCAGGCAGATGATGAATGTCGTCTGTTGTAAACACCTCTGTCAGAATGACAGTGATGCTGCTGCTGTTTCTCTGAAAGAAAAGTTCATGTAAACTCAGTGGACCTGTTGTCATTTTTAGTAGTGTTCTGTTGTGGCCACAGCAGCAATACAGTACTTGTAGCCAAGATAATATAATCATCAGAGTGAATACCTTCCAACACATGGCTGCTGAGTTGTTGTAGACCCAGAACCCATAGGCAGGAAACAAAAGGCTCCAGTACATTGGAGCATTGAAAACTTGTATGCAGCATAACAGTTAGCATGGTGTGCTAACACTGTGGCCCATATCCTGTATCATCGCCCCCCCCAAATAAAATTGATTTATTAACAGCAATAATACAGAGTTGGTGGCGGGGAGTAAAGCAACTCCCTGTATAAGCCACTCAGTGTAGACTCCAACCAAACATTTGTGCAGTGCTTTTTTGCTTACATTCAATTTTTTGTTGTGTTGTTTTTTTATGTTGGCTCGCGCTGTCTGGCCAGCCAACATATTGCATTAGGAGCAGATTTGAAATTCAACATCTTTATTGAATTTTGACAAAACAAGAAGATATTTGACAATGAGAACATGAGCCAGTATATAGAACACCAAATGTAAAAAGTAAATACAAAGATAGCCCCAGGATGTTACAGGATTCCTTAAATCTAAAAACAAAACAAAAAAAAAAATACTAAACCCTACCCTCCTCTACTCTTACAGCCCCCACCCCCACCCCAGGGATGTGCCTTATTGGAAAAAACATAGCAAAGCATATGCCAAAACTAATCAATATACAGTAGTAGCTATCAATGAAAGATAATACAAACCAAAACAGCCAGAGGCATACATACATGAACCTTAATTCAAATATAAAGCATACAATTTGCCCATTTCCGATTGAAAGAGGTCAAACAATTCTGGGAGCTTGCTATTAATCTTTCAGTCTTGAAGCAAAGAGATATTTCTTTGATCCATTCTGCATACAATATGACCAGCTGGTCCATCCAATGCTTGAGAACCAGCCTTTTGACTGCTATAGAGATTAAAGCCATATGAAACCTGCGCTCCAGAACCTGAATATTGGAGAACATCCCTAAAATACAAATTTCTGTAGTAAACAGTTCTCTCAATCCCAAGAGGGGATCTGAATTGGATTGGATTGAATGCCATAATGGAGCCACTTTGTCACAGCGCCAAAGAATATGTACCAGGTTCCCTTCAGCTATGCCACACCTTGTGCAAATATTCAAAGGTAATCTGCCTAACCTGGCCAACTTGACCGGTGTGTAGTACAAATTATTTAAGATATGATATTAAATAAGCCTGTGCCTATCTTGAGTGAGATATCTGTGCATGTCCTCCCACATCTGACGCCAAATCAAAGGGGACTCTGGCAGAAAAGAAGACCAAATTTTAGAACCAATAAGGGGATTAGGATATTTGGTACCCAACAAAAAGGAGTGTAACTTGGAGATTCCATGGGGCTTATTCGCATATTCCTGTATCTGGTCTAAAAAGGGCCTGACTTGGGACAACATAAATGTGGATCCAAAAGTAGAGACCATAAGGTGTCTCAGCTGAAAAACTTTAAAAATATATTTCTCAGGGATGTTGAATTTATCCATTATATCAGCTGAGGAAAGGAGGGAATCCTGAGAAAACAGGCTTTCCGCACGAGAATCCTGCAATTGAGGAAGCCAATCTGGGGAGAGCAGAGAACCGCTATTTTGATGTTAGGGTTTAAAGTAAGAGGTTGAGCCTATCCTTTTTAGGTGAAATATTAAAGAAGTTCCATCACTGAGTCAACACCTTAATAGAGACCCCTATAACGCTACTTTGTAAAAGAGGAGGTAATGCGGAGATAGTGTAGTAAAAACTCTGGATAAATGGAGACTATGCTTATCTAAAATCCTTCTCTAGCTGTAGCCAGATAGGAAGGTATGCATCAGGCCTGGCATCATACCATCTCCCTATTTTAGACATATGACTCCCCAGTAGTATAGCATAAAGTTGAGAAGACGGAGTCCACCTCTCCCTTAGGCAAGTTAAGTTTAAAAAGGCCTGCCTGGGATGTTTGCCCTGCCAAATGAATTTAGAAAGAGCAGAATGGAGCTGCTGAAAATAAGATGTAGGGAGATAAATATTCAGTAAATTTAGTGGATAAAAACCGAGGTAGCACATTCATTTTAATAATACTTATACGGCCCCACAAAGACAAAGGAGGGTGGTCCCTCTTTGAAGATCTTGCTGTATCTTTAACACTAAGTCATCTAGATTGAGTTTTCTGAGAGCCTCAGGGTCTCTAGTAAGGTGTATGCCTAAATATTTAAATGAGGAGGGAAACCATTTCATACCGAACTGGGTGAAATTGGCATGGGGTGTAATAGCATTTAATGGGAATATGACTGATTTGGATAAATTCAACTTATAATTGGCCAGCTGGCCAAACCGGTCAGTGGTTTGTAATATATGTGTTTGAGAGGATTACAGGTTGGCCAAATGTAAAAGAATATCATCAGCATAAGCCGAAAGGGTCAGAGACTGCTGATGGACTAAGCATCCTGTGACCTGGGGTGAGTTCTTAATACTAAGAAGCAGGGGTTCCAGATATAAATTAAACAAAAAAGGAGACAGGGGACACCCTTGCC
The DNA here is from genome assembly GCA_016271365.2 of Neoceratodus forsteri. Taxonomy (NCBI): domain Eukaryota; kingdom Metazoa; phylum Chordata; order Ceratodontiformes; family Ceratodontidae; genus Neoceratodus; species Neoceratodus forsteri. Next base: position 1,072,240,561 of record CM057455.1, on the reverse strand, counting down.
AAGTACCAGTAAATAGGGGGAATCGAGAAGAGAAGACCCCATTGCAGTAAATTCTAGCAGTGAGAGACTTATATACCATCCAAATCCATTGAATAAAAGTGTCCGGGAAGCCCATTCTCTTAAGAGTGGCCCAGAGAAAATCCCAGTGAACTCTGTCAAAGGCTTTTTCTGCGTCTAATGAGACTAAAGTCATGGGAGCCTGGGAATCTTGGGCAACCTGGAAAATATGCGAGAGGGTGCGCAAATGGTCAGCTGAGGATCTGCCTTGAACAAACCCCACTTGTTCAGGACTCAGCAGATTAGACCAAATCTGCTTAATTCTAAGATATAAGATTTTAGTTAAAATCTTTATATCATAATTTAATAATGAAATTGGACGGTAACTGGCAGGGTCTTTCTGGGGTTTATCTGGTTTCAAAATCAAAACAATCATGGCTTCCAGCAAAGTGGGGTCCAGGAGGTCAGAGGTAAACATATAATCAAACAATTTCAAAAGAAGGGAAGCAATCTCCTTACAAAAAACTTTATAGAAACTGGAGGGAAAGCTGTCAGGACCCGGGGATTTGTCCAGAGCTAACCCCCTAATCGCTTCCTCCACCTTGGCCAGAGTGATGGGAGAGGCCAAAATCTTGCCCTGGTGGGCCTGCAGGGAAGGGAGATGAAGGCCATCCAGAAATTGTTCAATATGGGAATGGGAGGGTTGAGAAGGACCCATACTACAAAGATCCCTATAAAAGGACTCAAAAACCTGGGAAATGTCCTGAGGGGAGGTCTTAAGCAAACCATCAGGGGAAGACAATGCAGGATCCATCTTGATCCTTCCACTTCCCACAATTGTGGGCTAGCATTCTACCTGGTTTCTCCCCTTGATCAAAATAACAAGCTTTAGTTTTAAGGATGGTGTACTCTGCCTTGTCTCTTAACAGATCTGCATATTCATTCCTAAGTTTCAATAAAGTTTCTAAATCCATTTGGGAGGATGAAGAGGATAAATTGTTTTCCACAAGCCTAATTTGATTCGACAGCGACATGATTCTAGCCTCCCTCTGTTTTTTCCTTCTGGATGCTAACTTAATAAATTCTCCCCTGATGAAACATTTAAAAGAACACCAAATCAAGTCCTCCCTATTTGTTGAACCTGAGTTAGTGTCTATAAAGGAAGAAATTAGTGATTTAATATGAGAAATTATGCGTTCCTCTTTTAAAAGTTGTGTGTTTAATTTCCAGGAGGTGTCTCTTTGAACCTGTGGGTCGGGAGAAATCGAAATCCATGCCACAGAGTGTTCAGATATAACAATTGGTTCGATTCCTGTCTGTAGAATACCGGACAAAAGGGTGTTACTGACTAAAATGAAATCAATTCTGGACCACGACCGATGAACTTGGGAATAAAAAGAAAAAAAGCTGTCAGAGAGGATTGAGCAAGCGCCTGGGTCACATAAACCCAATAAATCCATAAAGTCCCTCAGGGCAAGTTGTGAAGGGAAAGTGGTTTTAATGGCCTATAGGTTTTATCCAGGTCCTGTGATGGAGCGATGTTCCAATCACACCCGAGTATTAGCAGGGAGGACAAGAGTCCACTCAATTTGTCAGCAAGGCTCATAAGAAAATCCGGGTCCCCTCCCACTGGACCATAAATTGCCCCTAATACCACCCTAACATTATTAAGCATACCCTTAACAATAATGAATCTGCCTTCTTGGTCCGTTAGGCATTCCTCTGCCAGAAATGATATATGTCTTTTCACCAATATAGCCACCCCTCTACTAGAAGGTGTCCCACAAGAAGCAAAAATTTGGGAGTAGCCCTGCCGAAGTAATCCATTGACTTCCAATGCCATGAGATGGGTTTCCTGCATCAGAAGAATGTCAATATTCAAAAGGACATAGTTTTTGAGAACCTGGTATCTTTTAGACAAATCTCTGGCACCTCTGACATTCCATGTTGCAATTTTAATCGACACCATTGTCATGTAATATCATATTTAAAAGCAAGGAAAATATGTATCAATTGAAAATTAAACCATCCCAAAAGGCACATCCCCTACCCCCTTCAATCCGTGGAAATATACACAACTAAAACATGCCCATCTTCCCCACACCCCCCATCAGTACATATGAAAAATAGCAAGAATGAAAATAACTTCAACCATGATACATCAGCCCCAAACAGAGCAAGCAGCAGGAAAGACAACTGGACACCAACCCCCCCTCCCCCCACAAACCCCTCCAACTATATACAAAGGGTCCCCTGACTAATACCAGAGAGTTATTAGGTTCCTTAAACATTGATTCGGAGGACTGAGACCCATAGGCAACATTCAATTGGGAGGCAGATTTTGTACCAAGGTACAAGTACTGAGAAGGTGTACCACGATTTGTTTTGGCCATAACAACAATTAGAGACAGGGATCACCATGGTCAACATTCCTCCCAAGAAAAGTACCTTTCACCCCCGTGCACTATGCAGCCCTCCCAGAGCTAGCTCCATCTCGGAGCCCCTTTCCTCAACCCTCTTAGGAAAACAGAGTAAGCCCTACTGTACTATAAAGGAAGTAGGGATCTGAGAAACCAGTGGGACATTACTACTTATAGGATTCCTATTTCCCAGACATTACAAAAGTGGTAGAACACATTGTAAGATAAGTAGTTTAACCTACTTTAAAGAGTGAGCTGCTACTTCGGAGAGCGTCAACTAAAACTGTCCTGCATTGCCCAACCTGTTTTGAGAGAGTAGGTGCCTCCAAAAACCCCTCTGAGACTCACCGCATTTCCTAGGATCTCAGGGTGCTTTCAGCCCCAAGGGAACAAGGAAAAGACCGGAGGACCGAAAAGACTGAGGTAACCAAAATGTCCGACCTGGCTAGCGGTGTATAGAAATGCCGACTGAACAAAGGTTCCCACCCTCTCACCAGGTAGAGCAAGCAGCACTCCTCCGAGCAAATATTAGGCCTACAAGGCCACTCTCCGGCCTACCCAGCCACCACGACCCACCAACGAGAAACCCAAAAGAAAGGGAAAGGAGAAGAAATCCTAACAAACAGGTGAGAGTATAGCATCTCATCTATAAGCGAGAATAACATTCTGGCATTGCGGTAAATGTTCAACCAGATTTAAACAGGTTGGGCAACTTGAGAGTGAGATCAGTAACAGCTTGTTCCGGAGATTCATAGGAGTGCCATGTCCCATCTATAGCCACTTGTAACTTGGCTGGGTAAATCACTCTGTAGCGGATGCCAGCAGCAATCAGCTTGCTAACCGTTGGGTGAAAAGCTGAGCGTTTCTGCCGTGTTTCATAAGGAAGGTCTTGAGTTATTCGTAGCTTAGTACCACTCCACAAAATTGCTTGTAGTTCTCTTGCCTTGACTAATACATGCTGCTTTTCCAGAAAGCTTAAGAACTTGACTATAATAGGCCTTGGTAGTGCTCCAGATGCAGGTTTTGGCTGGAGGGAGCGATGAGCCCTCTCTATATGGTATTGTGGATTGATGGGGGACGGACCAACAACCTTATTTAGAAATTTCTGGAGAAAGGGGATGATGTTGGCACCTTCCTTGGCTTCAGGGAGGCCCAAGATCAGCAGATTGTTTCTCCGGCTTCTCCCTTCTAAATCTTCTGCTTTTAGCTGGAGTTTGCTGACCTGCTGTCTGAGCTGAATAATTTCTGGGTCCATTCTCTCCCTCCACTTCTCCAGAGGAGGTTCTTGCCTCAAGTCCCCATTCTTGTCGTTAAAGTGCTAAGGTCCCCTTAAAGATTTTAGCTCCACAGAAATGTCCTCCAACATTTCTTTAAACGGCAACAGCTCCTGGAGGAAACAATCCTCGGTTAGAGGAATCACTGCAACACTGGACGGGCTTGATTTAGAGGTGGTCCCCGAGCCTTGGTGCTTAGATTTTTTAGTGGATTTCTCTGGAGTAGACGGTGGAGTGTGCCTTATGCCAGCCAGCTTCATCTCCACTTCCATCGCGACTTTTCAGCCGATTGCAGTATTAAAATCGGACCAGAAGACGTTCAGTGGATATAGTAGCATTAAAGAAGCTCGAGATAGAGGTCTGATGTTCACTCATTGATATTAGTAGGGAAAAAAGTGATTTGCAAGAGGGTGATAGATGGGAGCTCCAAAGAAGTGCTGTCTCTAGTTGCTCTGCATCACGTGACCCTCCCGCATTAGGAGCAGATTTGGAGGTGCGGTCACTGTGGGTGAATGCAGGGCATTCATCAGTAGGTGAGTCCCTCATTCCCCAATAAGACAGCATGCAGGCACCACACCAGCAAGATGTAATGTTGTGACCACATCTAAGAAAATGTCTGCTGCAATGAGAAGCAAGCTTCTCATTGCAGCAACCAACAACCCATAAACATGGCGACAGGGTGCCTCAATCCCTGTCGCATTCCCCAACCCACTTCATTTGCTGACGAGAGCCTACCCCGTCGGCATAATCACACTGATGTGCTGTGGGGTGCCCAATCCCTCGGCATCATGCGCCCCACCCAACAGTCATCATTTGCTGACGGGGCCCAATCCTGTTGGTTACAGTTTCCCGTCCCTGTTTATTTAGCCGACGGCATAATGTGTCCCCCCATCTGTTGTGTGCCGAGGGTGCACAATCCCTCATCGACTACAGACCCCCAATAACAATCATGTGACATGCTGGGAGCCCACCCCAGCGTACAAATGTGCCTGAAAAACAAAAACTCCGTGATGTTCCTTTACCCTGTAAAAGAAAAAGGTCCTCAGGTCTCCTGCCCCTCCCACAACCCACACCCACCCACTGCACACCCTACCTCCTCATACCCCACCACATACTTACCTCCGGAGTCTGGTGCAATGATCTTCAGTGGACCGGGAACACGCCTGCACTTTTCAAAGCTGACTGCAAACTGAAGAAATGCCGGTAAGCTGTATAATGACATAAATAGGGTTCTTTCAACTTTGGTGCATATCTCAGGCATTTTTGGAAATTTTGACACCAAATTTTCAACATAGGGTTATTGGGACTCCTCCTCATGAATTCAGTCACTGTCAAGGCATTATTCTGTCCTGAAAGGTGATTTTGCGTTCACTGCACGGAATCATCATTTGGGATTGATTAAAGAAATGACAGTGCCAGTGTTCATGAAGGGGGTGGCTCTCAAAAAACCTATGTTGCAAATTTGGTGGAAAAAAAAACAAAAAAATGACTGTTTTATGAGCGTAGGTTATGCAGTTTCCACGCACGCTCATAACTTCGTGAATTTGTAATATTTTCACTCCAAATTTTCAAAATTGGCATTTTTCAACACTTCCTCATGAACAATACAGCTGTCATTTTACATATCCTGGCTGAAATGTGTTTTTGCATGTGCGGCGCAGAACAGCATGGTTGCTGTGCGAAATCAGTTTTCAGGACAGTTTGAGGAAATGACGGTGACACTGTTCATGAGCAGAGGTCCTAAAATGCCTATATTGAATATTTGGTGATGAAAGTCCATAAAATTACTGTGTTACAAGCGTGTGTTGCTCAGTTTCCACACACCCTTGTAACGTCGCAAATTGGCAATATTTTCATGCCACATTTCCAACACTGGCATTTTTTCTCACCTCCTTATGAACAGTACAGCTGTCATTTTTCACATCCTGCCCAAAATGTGTTTTCGCACTCTGTGGCACAAGGGCATAGTCACTGTGGAAATCAATGTTTGGGACAAATTAACAAAATCACAATGCCACTGTTCATGAGGAGAAGTCCCAAAAGGCCTATGTTGAAAATGTGGTTAAAAAACTCTAAATAATTGATTATGGACGTGTGTAGCACACTTTTATGCATGCTCATGACTTCACCAATTTTTATATTTTCACTCCAGATTTTCAGCATTGCCATTTTTTACACCTCCTTATGAACAATACAGTTGTAATTTTTCCATACTGCCCAAAATGTGTTTTCGTCTCTGTGTCGCCAAATGGCATAGCCGCCAGCAAAACTACCTTCAGCTAACAGACTGATAGTGCCACTGCTCATGAGGTGGGGTCACAAAAGCCCATGTTGAAAATTTTGAGTAAAATACCAACACACCTACAGCATTAGGGTTTCAACTGTAACACCCCACCCTTTACAGACTAACAGGCATCAGGGATGTGACTTGGGATCATCGACTGTAATGCCCACACCATTCCACCTCCACCCATCACCCTGCAGCCTGTGACAGGCATTGTGGTGTGCCTTGCAGTGTCTGGCCTCAAAGTTCACCCCATTTTCCTATACTGCACCCACCTCAGCATATTTCCTTATGGAATGGGGTAAGTATAATGCCCAAAGACCCAAGAACACCACAACACTTGGCAGTGTCTACAGGGTAGGGTAAGGTAAAATGGTATGAGCGTATAGTAGCTGACTAACCTAAAGGCACACCTCCCAACTTCAGTCTCTGCAGGGGTGGTGGGGTTACGCTTACTTCAATACTTCACTGCCATTCCTATTATGCATCTGTATCTCCTGCACTACCAATGTCAATGCCAGCAAGACAACATTTGGCATTGGCAAATGCTTGTTTTGTATGCATTCACTTTTTTGTCATGCTGTGCTTTTTTTGTATGCCTTCACTTTATAGTTGTGCTGTGCTTTTTTTGTTTGCATTCACTTTTTAGTTGTCCTGTGCGTTTTGTTTGCTGTCACTTTTTAGTAATACTGTTTTATTTGCATTGGTTATTAATTGTGCTGACCTTTTGCTTGCATTAACTTTTAAGTTCCTTACATTTCTTTTTGTTACTTTATTTTTTTGTAGCATGACACTTCACATTTGGTTTTGTTGCATTATTTTTTTGTTTGCATTTCATTTTTTTGGTTGTTGCTCTACTTATTTAATTGCACTTCACTTTTTTGGTATGTGTTTTGCACTTAAGGGCCACCGCATGTATCACTAATACAGCACACTCATTCAGGAGATAACTTTACACAGCTGCAGGCTGCAGCTAAGTCCAATATCTCATTAAGGCAGTAAGGCAGCCTCCAGCCTCCCAGTGACCTTCCAGCCTTGTTAGTGCCCTTCAATCCTTCCCATTGACCCTCCCTTGCAATGAAATAAATAGTTTTTCTGCCAACACATAGGCTCAATTTTTAAAGGTCAGAGAATGATACAAGGTGCTTGCCCCAGAAATGAATTTCGCAAGGTGCAAGCTGCATCAAAACTGGTGTCAGTTCTGATTTTCTAATGCTACTTGTTTCAAAAGCAGAACAGCCTGCACCAAAGTGGCCTGCATTAGGCTTGCATCAAAAAAATGTGTGTGCCATGTCACAACGGGGCTTGCATCATACCTGTACCTTCACAATCTGAGAACAGCAACTGTGTATGAGCTGGATGAAGATTTCTGATCTCTTTAAAGTACTTTACAGCTGCAGCAGTTGGTACTGTTTCATATTCACCTTTTGCTTGTACTGTAAGTTCTGTGTATGACCCTTCTTAACCTTCTGCCATAGTTGCTGCAATCCTCATGGAGTTTGTTGCCAGTTTTCTGCAGTGAGTGACCCAGGATTTGATTCCTTACACTATTCCTGCTCTTTTCAGCTGATGGTTAGGGTTGTGCTTCCAGTGGTTGATGAAGGTTGATTGCAGTACTTCTTTGGGAAGAGATGGCAGGTGAGTTTGTTTCGCTGGCAGTCTATGTTGTTGGCTTGTCTGTGTTTCTCTCTCTCTTCTTCTTGTACATATACCTCATGCAGCTTGTCATCAAGCTATGGCACATTAATCTTGCTACACTTGCACTACAAAACAATCAATATAGCAAATGAGTTTTAGTGATGAAGTGACTTCTGGCCTCCTTCCTGTACCTCCCCCTTTTAGCCTACTTCCAGTACCCCCTACCCCCTTCGCTAATCTAAAATATTGCCTCTGGTGTTTCTGTTCTCATGTTGCAAAACAGCACCATGGACACAGGAGGAGGGAAGTAGGCACTAGTCCCTTCACAAAAGAAAGGGTCCTACAAGAGCTTGATAAGCTTAGGGTGGACAAGGCAATGGGACCTGATGGCATACATCCCAGGGTACTAAGGGAGCTAAGGGTGGAACTAGCAGAGCCATTATCAGTACTGTTTAGTGAGTCTCTGAGCACAGGAGAGTTCCCAGAAGACTGGAGAAGGGCTCATGTGATCCCGCTCCAGAAGAGTGGTAGCAGGGAGGAGGCGGGGAACTACAGACCAGTCAGTCTTACCTCAGTAGTGGGCAAGATTATGGAGGCACTCCTTAAGAAAGGAAAGTGCAACACCTGGAATCCATAGGAGCACAGGATCCAAGACAGCATGGGTTTACCACAGGAAGGTCCTGTCAAACTAATCTCATAGATTTCTTTGACTAGGTAACCTTAGTGGTGGACCAAGGGGGAGCAGTTGATGTTGCATACCTTGACTTCAGCAAAGCTTTTGATACTGTTCCTCATAGAACATTGATTAATAAGCTGGGTAGGCTTGGGGTGGGTCAGAAGTTGGTCAACTGGGTGGCAAACTGGTTGATGGGCAGAAAACAGAGAGTGGTAGTAAATGGCATACAGTCAGAAGAGTTGCAAGTCACAAGTGAGGTACCTCAGGGATCAGTCCTGGAGCCAGTCCTCTTCAATATTTTCATCAGTGACACTGCAGATGGACTGGAGGGTAAGGTTTGTCTGTTTGCAGATGACACCAAGATCTGCAACAGAGCTGATGATCCAGATGGGGTGGGCAGAATGAGAAGAGATCTGGATAAACTGGCAAAATGGTTGGAAGAGTGGCAACTGGGGTTCAACACAAAGAAGTGCAAGATCATGCACATAGGGAAGAGAAACCCTGAAGCCACCTACAGGTTGGGAGGGGAGTTGCTGGCAGTCACAAGGGAAGAAAGAGACTTGGGCATCATCATCACAGATTACCTGAAATCATCCAAGCAGACCACTAAAGCAGTAGGTAAGGCTAGGGGATGTTGGGGTGTATTAGTAGGGGTATCACAAGTCGTAAGAGAGGTAATAATCCCTCTTTACAAGACACTGGTTAGGCTCTCATCTGGAGTACTGCATGCAGTACTGGAGGCCACACCTTCACAAGGACATTAACCAAATTGAGGCAGTCCAGAAGGGCAACCAAAATGGTGCAGGGACTGCATCAGAAAACATATGAGAACAGATTAACGGAACTCAATATGTATACCCTGGAACAAAGGAGGAGAGAGTGATATGATTGAAACATTCAAACACCTTAAGGGCATTAACAAGGTGAAAGAGTCTAACATGTTTCAATATAAGAAAAATATCAGGACAAGAGGATACAGCATGAGGTTAGAGGGAGGCCGATTAAGGGGGAATGTGAGGAAGTTGTTTTTCACAGAAAGGGTGGTGGATGCATGGAATGGCCTACCTCAGGAGGTGGTGGATATGAATACAGTGCAGGGCTTCAAGCAGGCATGTGATAGGCATAAGGGAGCAATACAGATGAGTATGAATAGATAGACCATTGACAGAGCAAATGCCGATGGCACATTCATAAGGTAGAAAAAGAAATGGGCAGGCTGGATGGTCCTTGTGGTCCTTATCTGCCGTCAACTTCTATGTTTCTATGTAACAGATCTCCTATGTTGACTTTAAAGGTATTTGAAAGTCTTGATCATGTCCCCTCACTCTCTTCCCTCCTCTAGTGAGTACATGTTCAGGTTCACAAGCCTTTGTTCAACTGGGATACTCTGCTGCCCCTGAACCATCTTAGTAACCCTCCTCTGTATTGCCATAATTTTTTTTATTTTTTACTGCACACAGTACTCCAGATGCGGATGCACCATGGACCTGTACATGGGTAGACTGACATCTTTCCTCCTGCTGGAGAACCTCCTTGATATGCAACCCATCATCCTGTTTGCCTTCCCCACTGCCTTTTTGCACTGCATTGATTGTTTCAGGTTGCTTGTAATTGCAATGCCCAGGTCTTTCTTATCCTCTAAGACTGTGACTTTCACCCCTTTAACACTGTACTTGGTTCTAGGGTTCTGACACGCTATGTGCATCACCTTGCACTTTTTAGCATTGAATCCCACCAGATTCCAGACTATCTCTCCAACCTTACTAGGTCCTTCCTTAGATCCCTTATGCCCTCCCCAATGTCTGCCTTCCTGCAAAGCTCGGCATTGTCTACAAAAGACATATTTTGCCATTGACGCTGTCCCCATATCATTGATGAACACACCAAACAGGACCAGCCCAAGCATTGTCCCCACTGGGATCCTGCTAGTAATTTCTCTCATTCTGGAGTGCTCCACCCACCCCGCATTCCACCCCTTTCCAGTTTGCTGCCCACCTGGTAAGCTACTCTCCTGTCTGCAATTTAACTCTGCCCATATCTGCCAGTTTTTGATCAGCCTACTGTGGAGGATTAAGTCAAAGGTTTTGCTGAGGTCTAGGAATAGTATGTCTACCACTTAGCCCTTGTCCATTGTCCTAGTGACCCAGTCAAAGAAGCTGATCAAATTTGTTTGAAATTACCTCCCTGCCATGAATCCATTCTAGCTGCACTCACACAGAAAATTCCAGCTGTCATTATTTAGCACCAGTTTGCGGAAAACTTTCCATATAGTGTATAGATATGCAGGGCAAAGGCAAACTATTTCATTGACAGTTTCTAAACTAACCTAGACCAGCCATCCAAATTTTGGAGGGTGATTAAATCTTTTTGTCCCTCACTCACAACCTCTTACCCCTGCCCTCTATGTTGGTGGCTCCATGATGACTAACCCCCTCTCATTTCAATTCCTTCTTTACGGACTGCACCTCATCACTCTTGGACACCCTCAACCCTCAGGCCCCCCAACCCTCACCGCCATCCCCCCCAATAATGCTCCCCCAGCAGGCACCCCCTTTGCTTTCTGCCAGATTACTCCTGCTGAGATCTACAAAGCTTACTTGCCTTAAATCCCAACATAGGCAAATGCCCTAGAGGCCTTGACTCCAAACTGCTTTACTTATTGGCTCATGCCATCACAGTCCCCCTCGCATCTCTCTACATCCTGTCATTCTCTCTTTCCACTATCCCCATCGAGTGAAAACATGCTACAGTCATCCCACTTCCCAAAGGTGGTGACCATACTGTTCCTGGTAACTACCGCCCAATTTCCCTGATACCTATCCTTGCCAAAATCTAAGAAAAACTAGTTCTCTCTCAGCTCTCCTCCTATCGTGATTCCTCTTCCTTTTTCACCCCTTACCAGTCTGGCTTTAGGAAGTCCCACTCCACCCCCACCTCCCTCCTAAGACTCACAGACTCCATACTCACTGGTATGGATAAGGGCCTAATCACCTCAGCCATTTTTGTCTACCTGGCTAAAGCCTTCGACACTGTCTCCCACGCACTCCTGCTATCAAAGCTGTCTCATGCAGGGCTCTCAGTCATAGCCACCAGGTGGTTTCAGTCCTACCTGCTAGACCAATCTCAATCTGTCAGAATTGGCAATGCCACCTCTGCTTCTCTTCCGGTCACCTCTGGGGTCATGCAAGGCTCCGTCCTTGGCCCTCTCCTGTTCTCCATTTTCCTCAATGACCTGCCCACTGCCTGCCCCAACACATCCATTCACATGTACCCAGATGATACAGTTTTGTATACATCTGGCCCCTCGACTGTTGACATAGCAGCCAGACTCCAGCAGGGCTTTAATGAAGTTCAGCGCTGGTTTCACTCGAATCAGCTTTTTCTCAACATCAAGAAAACTGTCTCCATGACCTTCAGCATGAGGCAGAGACTTTGAAGGCTACCCCCCTTCCATTCCCTCCTTCCACACCCTGGATGGAACTTCTGTTGAAACCTGTTCCTCCTTCAGGTATTTCAGAGTCTGGCTTGACCTGCATCTTGACTTCTCTTCACGTATTGATGCAATCCACAAAAAGCTTCACCCCAAGCTAGGTGCACATTACTGAAATCATGGATGCATTCCTTTGCCGGCTAGGCATGCTTTAGAGCAGAGGATGATTCTCCCCACCTTTGACTATGGGGACTTAGTATACAGTGCCACTCCAAAGTCCACCCTAGCCAGACTGGATACCCTCTTTCATTCCATCTGTTGCTTTGCGCTTGACTGTCCTCCTAGTACTCACCACTGTGTCCTGTACCACAACCTAGAGCTCCCTTTACTAAAGGACTGGCACCTATCCCATTGTGCTAGCCTCATGGCCAAATACTGGTCACAGTCCCCTCCCACATATCTCACCATGGTCCTATTGGCCCACGCCCCCCAGAGCTATGCACTGAGGAACAACGACTCACGTCTTCTGGCCATCTCACACGTGTCAACCTCGGCAGGCCAGTCAGCTTTCAGTTATCGCATGCCCAATCTCTGGAACTCTTTCTCATCGATCATCTGGCACGTCCCCCCTGGCCAACACCTTAACTCCCTTCTCAAAACATACTTTCACTCCACCTGTACATGCACCCTTTGGAGCTCACTAACCAGGTGTCCACTAACTCCTGCTTCTGGATAATACTCCTAGTACTCTCCATCCCAATTACCACTGTTTCCACTTCCCTGTCACTGGAACCTCCCGGAAGCTAGTCTCCTGTCATACAGTTTTGTCCTCAACCTATCATAAATGCACTCTACTGTGAATATGGTTACCTAGTATGTATAACCTCCGTGAAGCTATGGTTATATATCTGACTGTAGTTTATGCACTCTACTTGCTTATGTTCATTGTGCATGGGTATCATGTAATTGTCCTTACTGTGTATTGTTTGTATACTCTCCTATTCCCCTTCCCCAGGGTGCATCTGGAATCGAGCAGTAGTCTGCTCAGCATGCCTTCCTGGTAAAACACTTAAATAAATAAATAAATATGCCTACAGAGCATTGTAGGTACCCTTTCAAGCTTAACTCCTAACTATTGTATAACAGTATATAGTATAAAGAACTATTTACCATTGGTTTTGGTACTCCAGCAGCTTTGGAAACCTTCAATTGTGGTGACATATGCTGTCTTCTCACTGCTTACCCTTGATTCTCCTTCCCAGTTCTTAATGCACACTTTGTCAACACAGGTGTCTTATGTTGCACAAGAACTGTTCATTTCTGCTGAACTGAGGTTCTGAGTGCTCTTGACTCCTGTAGAATATTGTCTTGTTCATTGTGATGAGATACATTGCTGTAGGCAAGTAAATGATAATGAAAAATGAAAAACAATGGATGGACCATAGGAAAACTTTGAAATTTTTACTGGTTCTGGGAACAGGAAAGAGATGGTGTAAGTGGAAATGACATCCATTTGAGGCGAGGCTCATAATAAGACTGGACAGGTATGGTAATGGCATTGTACTCTTTGAAGTTTGAATACTGCAATCTGTGCCATCATTCCCCTCTTTACAGGTTAACCTCTGTGTGAAGCATTTTCCAGGACCAAGTACTACAGGGAATTTTTTTTTCTGGACATACATTACCATATTGCTGCATTGGTAAATTTTTACAATTGATTTTATAGTAAGGGTGAGTTGATGTTTAATTTGTACATGGTGAACATTTTAAAATTTGATGTTTTGGACACTGGTGAAGCAGGTATAATGTACCTCAGTTTCCCATCAGTATTCTGACACTCTGATATCATGAAGCAGTACTTTTACAGGGAGAACTCATTGAGGCTGTCCAAGTTGTTGCTTCAACATAACCACAGCAGCCACTCAGTGGTGCTGAAGATTAAAACAACTCCTCATGCTGTGCACATTTCAGTGCCATTTCTAGCTCTCAATCTAGGGAAGGACTTGTGCACGAAGGAAGCTCCTTTTATTGTACATGGAAAAGAGTGATTTTGATTAGAAAATTGTGGAAGTTATCACATAGTCATGCATTGTCATTCTAGTTAGTTACTTTTTACTACATTTAACTGCCGTTTCAAACAAGCATGCTAGTAAAATCCTGCTGCAGAGGAGAAAAGTATAGTTTAATCCTGAACTGGCAGCTGCAGACCCTGAAGCAGGAACATGAAGAGAGAATTTGACAGACTCCGAAAAGGTGCAGGGAAATTTATGAAAGATTAATTTATTGTATATTTTTACTGAGTGCTGTTGGAGTAGTACAGGGCACAGAAACTATATGTATGTTTCTTACCTTGCATCAGGAGCATGGCAGGTTGAATATGGCAGACTGGGAAAGGTGTAGAAGCATTTTGAATGATTTATTTGATAAATATGTTTTTACTGACTTAAGTAATGCAACAGTGTACCACTGCTTCTGAGAGACTGATTCACAAAGTCACACCCCTTTGCTTGAAGAAGTAGTGTCTCATATTAGTCCTTATAATGCTTTCCTTCAATTCTCTTAATCTGTGACTCTTTGTATTGTGAACCACATCCTTCACACTTAGATTTAGACAACTTGTTATGTCAGAAGATCCAATAAGTGTATGGGACTGTATATGAATATCATGTCCCCTCTTAGTCTCCTCAACTCAGTACTATTTCAACCAGAGGTTCCATGCCACACAATGGCATGATGGGGCAAATCCCAATCACAGAAATGCCATATTCATCTAAAAGTGGCTCTGAACAAAGGTATTGGGCCATGGTGTGCCATAACATATGATGGCATTGAAGGTGGCAGTGGCTAGCACTGTACGTGGCATGAGGTCTTAGCTTCCATAACTTTAAAGGAGAAACTGTGAGAAACTGTGCTGGCATATGGGTTGCACATATGGAAGAGCAGAGTAAATTGATTACAATTCTGCATAGAGTTTTGTTGATTTCTAACTCTAGATTGTTGCATACATGGCTTAATAATTTTTGTTTGGCACAGACATTGCCTAAAGATGTGATGTGATGTGAACAAGGTGAAGCAGCTGAAACAGGCAAGGGACTGGATAGCATTATGGGTGCTGTTTCAGTATACGATGTTTCCACATGAAATCACAGTTTTGTTGGAACAGTTTGGTTCCATGGAATTTTGGAATAAGGGATATAATTTAATGAAACTGTGACCTAAGCACACTCTGAAGATTCATGTCCTGGGAGCAATTCCAAAGCAGGATCATGGTTGAGCCTGTATTTTTAAGGGTAAATGTACTTTACTACCATAAGGTACTATGTGTACAATGCAGGTTAAATGCAAAAGAGATAATGACAAAAACATTCATATACTTAATGATCTCTTTCACACTGTAGGAACCATGGTCAATCTCATTATAGTGGTGTGGCTGTGCCACTATATTTAGGTGGAACTGGGTTTTTATGCTTACCCCAACATTTTGCACTTCACAATCATTCAACAGATTTGCATGACATTTTGCATGGGTGGTCTGCTGTGGTAGATCTCTGGATGTGCCAAGTTTCATTCTGGTCAAATGTGCTGTTTCTGAGATCTAAATAGTCAAAAAAGTGAATTTTTCATAGTTTTTTTCCCATTGGTTTGAATGGGATTTTCTCTGAATTTGTCTACTGCCAGACAGTTTTGAATTTTTGTCTGACATTTTCAGGGTAATAAAGGGCAGATCCACAAATGTGGCTTTTACTGGTTTGGTGAAACATATTAATCTGTTCCAAAGTTATTTAATTTTAAAATTTCTGTAACTTGGTTCTGAGCATGCTCAGTAAGCACCTCAAAATAGCTGTATGAAATGAAAAAATAATTCCTTGTTCATATTGACATCATCCTTTTTTATAGTTGAAAAATCCTTTTTCATTTGGCTGCCATCTTGTTTTCTGTTTTTCAAAAAAATTAAAAATTAAAAAAACATATAATTGACATTGTGTGGAGCTACCAAGACATGTAGCTTGCTTATTGAGACCCCCTTAGCTGGATTCTGCATTTGATTGTTCTAGGAATGCCCATAAAATATTGTTTTTTGATGTTTATAAATCCTTTTTTGTATTGCGTAATATGAAAAAAAAGATTTGTTTTCATATCACAAGTGATAAAAAAAGATTATTTTTGATGAGGAAAAACTGCTTTCCTTGCTGGGTTTTGGCATCCCCCAAACTCCAGTCCCTTTCCCCTTGGTCTCATAATTTTCCCTGGTGTCTAGTGTCCCCCCCACGATCCCATCCCCATTGTAAAAATAATTTGCCCTGGTGTCTAGTAGCACCCTGCCCTCAATCGCCATTCCCATTGTTGGTATAGTTTCCTGGTGTCTAGTGGTACCCCCGCACTCTGATCCCCATCTCCCATGTAAAATCAATTTTCCTGATGTCTAGTGACACCCCACCCTCTGATCCCCACCCCTTGTTTCTATAGTTTCCCTGATCCCCATCTCCTTGTGAGACCACTTTCTTCCTAGTGTATAGTGGCACCCCAGCCCTCCAATCACCTTCCCATGTCAGCATCATTTCCTGGTGTCTAGTGGCAACCCCACCCTCTCTTGCTTGCTATCCCTGTAATAAAGAAACAGTCCCTCAATGTCTTTTTTTACCTGTAAAGAAAGGTCCCTCACTGATCCAGCCTCCTACCTCCCACTGCACCCACCACCCCCACCACCCACAGACACTCACCGCCTGAACAGATGCCGCACTGAAGTTCTACTCTGATTGGAGACATATCTTGCTGCTGGAAATGCTGACTGTTATACTATGAGAAAGTAAGGTAAGTGCAGTTCAATGTATTTCAATGGAGTTTTCAACTTTGATGCATAACTTTGCCATTTTTGCATATTTTGACACCAAATTTTCAACATACCCTTTTTGAGACCCCTCCTCATGAATAATGTTGGTGTCATTTTGCAAATCCTGTCCAAAAGGTGGTTTTGCAGTTGATTGTAAAAATTACCTTTCAGGCAGCCTTTCAAAATTTTCACCATACTTGTTCATGAGGTGGGGTCATAAGAAGAGTATGTTGAACATTTGGGTCAAAATATGCTAAAATGGCAAAGTTCTGTGCATTAATTTATATTTCACTATGCTCACTTGTAACTTTCATAATTTTAAGTATTTTAACCCCAGATTATCAACATAGCCATTTTTTACACCACCTTATGAATGTGACAGCAGTCATTTTTCAAATCTTGTCTAAAATGTCTTTTTGTGCTCCTGGCATGGAATGACTCTCCTTGTACCTGAACGGTGCCCTGGACTACTAGGCGGCCCCATGGTAACCTCGTGGCTGCCACCTGACTCAGACCACCATCTTTGCCCACCTCCGAAGCTCGCCACACTGGATCTCTCAAGCAGGGACTCTCCTTGCATCTGAGCGATGCCCTTGACTACTAGACGCCCCTTACAGTAACCTCTGCGGCTGCCGCCTGACTTGGACCACCATCTTTGCCCACCTCTGAAGCTCGCTGCACCAGATCCCTCAAGCAGGAACTCTCCTTGTGCCTGAGCAGTACCCTGACTACTAGGTGGCCCCACAGTAACCTCCGTACACTACCAACTTGACCACCATCTTGGCTCACTTGAAGCTCAAGCTGCACTGAATCCTCAAGCAGGGACCTCCTTGTGCCTGAGCGGTGCCTGGACTACTAGGCGGCCCCACGGTAACCTCCATGGCAGCTGCCCGACTCAGAACCACCATCTTTGCCACTTCTGAAGCTGCACGACTGGATCCCTCAAGCAGGTACTACCACTAGAGACGCCTTTGCTCCAGCCCTTATCCAATTGGTGCGGCATTTTGGCTGCTGGTCTGTGATTGGTCCACTCCTCCTGCTCGGCTAACCTGATTGGGCGCCTTTCTCCCAGATCCAAAATAGCTGATTTCTCACTGCTTTCTGCAGTATTCTACCCTCCTAGCTGTATTTTCAAATATTAAGAACTACTGTTTGTTAGTTA
The DNA here is from genome assembly GCA_016271365.2 of Neoceratodus forsteri. Classification (NCBI taxonomy): domain Eukaryota; kingdom Metazoa; phylum Chordata; order Ceratodontiformes; family Ceratodontidae; genus Neoceratodus; species Neoceratodus forsteri. The sequence continues at coordinate 1,072,222,849 of CM057455.1, read as the reverse complement.
TCCATTTCTCTGTCAGTATCTCTGGCTCACACTGTTGCTAAAATTTTTACTTGATTGCCTACGATGCTGTTTACAGCATTGTAATTTATAACTTGTGGTTTTGATGCTAAACCCTGCTTACTGTTTGTTGTGATAAGAGCCTATATCTTAGAACTGCACTATTGTTTGATACTAAACCCTGATTACTGTTTGTTCTAACAAGAGCTTATATCTTAGAACTGCACTAATTTCACCTACACTGTTTTTACCTGCTCTGCTCATTTCTCTCTCCCCAAATTCTATCTCTCCTTGCCTGCTTCCCCATAGAGCTCCTGTACCACCCCATCTCCATTTTTCCTTTTTTTGATCGCCAGTAATTTGCCTCATCTGCCTCATCCTCTTCCCCCTCTGCTCTCCTTCCTTAGTGCCCTGACCTCACTGTTTGTCTAGCTGATCTCCCCTCCCATACCTATTCTCACCTGCTCTTGCTCCATTGTCCTTGCCCTAGTCCCCACAACCCCTGCTGAGTGTCTGCTGCTACTATTTCCCACCCTCTCCTGTGCTTATATTTAATCTACCTCTCTTGCTCCTCCAGGGACTCTCCTTGCACCTGAGCAGCACCCTAGACTACTAGGCGGCCCATGGTAACCTCTGTGGCGCCCCCGACTTGGACCACCATCTTTGCTCACCCCAAGCTCGCGCACTAGATCCCCAAGTAGGTACTACCGCTAGAGACACCTCGCTCCAGCCTCTTATCCCATTGGTGCTGCATTTTGGCTGCTGGTCCATGATTGGTCCTCTCCTCCTGCTCGGCTAACCCAATTGGAGCCTTTCTCCCAGCTCTAAAATAGCCGATTTCTACTCCTTTCTGCAGTATTCTACCCTCCTAGCTGTATTTTTTTCCCACCCCTGCCCCTGCTCAGGCCTCCTTTAAATACTCATATTGTCCCTCCTCTCATTCACAACTCCATTCCCATTGACTCTCCTAATCAGGCGTTCCATATGTCCTACTGTTAGGGCAATCTAGCTAGTGTGAATTAGTTTTCTGCTCACTGTCTTACCCATTCCTCCATTTTACCCTCTCCCTGCTCATTTATCCTCTATTTCCCTCCCGTTCTATGCCATATGCTTCCCTAATCACCCTGCCCTGCCCATCAGGTTCCCCTAGTCTCCTCTTTCTTCTCTGATCTATTACCCTACCTCTCTCTCTCTAAAATTTCAAACTCTATATTACAGCTCTGCCCACCTGCTGACCTGACTAGTTATCTGTGTCCCCTCGAATCTATAATTTTCATTTTGCCTGTAAACAACTCTTAGGGTCCTGTGACTAGTGCAAGCCCTGCTCTTTCCTTTGTCCCTCCTCTGGTCCTCAACAGTTTCTCTGTCCTGTGTCCATAATCCACAGATTGTCTACAATGAAGTTACACACTTTGTTAATTTTCCTTGCCTCCTCTCTCCACTATTTAATCTATCACTGTTACCTGTCCCCAGAACTGCTACAGCTCTCCCTCACTACACACCTAATGATTTCTATTTCTCTACACCTTGCTGTGCCTGCCCTAATTATGTCACCCTCCTCTACTATTAAATAGATCTTGGATCCTTATGATTACACATGTCCACAAAAACAGTTACCCCCTCGGTCTACATACCCATGCTCCTTCTTGGGAAATAGACTGTGGTATCTACTGTTTCTAGCCATACTGCTCTCAGGTGATGTCCAACAAAACCCAGGCCCTGCAAACTGTATAATCAACCCTAGTCTAAATGCCAAAGGTCTTATAATTGCCCACCATAACATACGGAGCCTCGAGAAAAATTTCACTGATCTTGAAGCTTGGACCTCCCTCTACAAGCCAGATATAATTTGCCTCACCGAAACCTGGCTCAAACTGTCCACCCCAACTCTCTGTGTACTATCCCATCCTACAACCTCCTGAGATTAGATAGACCTCCTCTCAAAAGAGGTGGGGGCACAGCAATTTACTTTAAAAGTCACCTCAACCTTTCTGCTATTAGCTTGTCCCCCTTAAATCACTGTGAAGTGCTTCACACCCTTCTCACCCTCGGCTCCAAAAATTACATATAGTCTGCGTCTACAACCCCCCCCAGAAGTGGTCATAAAGGTTTGGAGAAACTGTTGCATCAAACCACCTCTCTCTCCAGGCGTAATGAAATTCTTATCCTTGGGGACCTTAATATAAACTGGCTGGGTAGCTCCCAACCTGCATCCCTGTCGAGCATACAAAGCCTTAATCTTCACCAGCTAATCTTAGAAACTACCAGAGTTTCCCCTCACTCTAATACAGGAACTCTGCTGGATTGGATCATGACCAACCATCCTGAGCACATCGTCTCCTCAGGTGTACTAGCTGATGCTATCACTGACCATTCCCCCACTTTTTGCATCTGGGGCAAAGGGAAGCCATTACAAATGAACCCCATAGAAAACAGGAAGTTGTTATCCCTCTGTACAGACAGCTGGTGAGACCCCATCTGGAGTACTGTGTGCAGTTCTGGAGACCCAATCTCCACAAAGACATAGACAGGATGGAAGCTGTCAGAGGAGGGCAACTAAAATGGTGCAGGGTCTGCCGGAAGACATATGAAGACAGACTTAAGGCGCTAATATGTATAGCCTCGAGGAAAGGAGGGAGGGGGACATGATAGAAACTTTCAAGTAACTCAAGGGAATCAACAAAGTCCAAGAGGGTAGCATCTTTCAAAAAAGAGTGTGCAAGAACAAGGGGCACAATTTGAAGATGGGGGTGGCTCAGAGGTAATTTAGGAAGTATTTTTCTCAGAGAGGGTTATGGATGCATGGAGCGGCCTTCGGAGGAGGTTGTGGAGTCAAAAACAGTGGTGGAATTCCAGCATGCATGGGACAGACATAAGGCAATTCTAGGGGGTAGGGGTAGAAAGAAGTAGCTGCTGGTTAACTAGGATCTGCAGCTTATCCATTAGGTAGGGAAATGGGCAGACTGGTGGGTCAAACGTCCTTATCTGCCATCAAATTCTATGTTTCTATGTTTCTATTTCATTACCTTCTGTGATTATGCCAATTTCAACGCCCAAGCTTTTCTTCTAGATGTAGCCAACACTGACTGGTTTTCTCTCCTAGAGACTAACGATGCTCACTCTTCCCTTAACACCTTCCTAACCCGCTTCCTAGAGTTGCAGGAGAAGCACTGTAAAATGGTAACTCGCCGAGTAAAAACTAGACAAACTAGGTGGCTAAAATCTGGCCTACTCAAAAAGCTACATTAAAGAGATAAAAGTTGGATTCGCTACAAGAGTTCTGGCCTCTCAGCTGACCAAGACACCTACCGAGCCCTGCAAAACTCCTGCAAAAAGGATATGAAACAGGCCAAAAGCTCCTACTGTAAAGACCTTTTAACTAACTCCTATGGTGACTCAAAAGAATTCTGGTCCCACATTAAGTTCTTTATGGGCTCAATCTTGCCACTCACCCCAAATGACATGTCACTCAATGGTGTCCATTGCAATAATACCCATACTATAGCAAATTTTTTCAATGAACAATTCTCCGACTTAACAAAATATACCTCCTCTTTCCCTGTCAATCCGGACCCTCATGTTCCAACTAACATCAAGCACCCAAACTTTTCTTTAAATCTGTCTCTAGATGGGAGGTACTAAAATTACTCAAGAATATACCTGAGCATGCATCAGTTGGCTCGGACAATCTTGAACCCAAGTTATTAAAGCTAGCAGCTGCTTTCATTGCTGCCCCCTTAACCAAAATTTTAATCTCTCACTGTGCCAACACCATGTCCCTGATGTATGGAAGATTGCAAGGATAACCCTGTTTACAAAAGGTGACCCCAAGGACCAACAACTATGGCCTATCGCATCCTGTCTGTTCTTAGCAAAATTCTCGAAAACTTGTAGCTACCCAAACCATAGAATTTCTACTTAAATATGACCTCCTCACCCCTGCCCAACATGGCTTCCATAACGGACACAGTACTACCGCTGCTTTACTCAGTTAACCTCTGATGTCCTAGTGGCCATGGACTCTGCTCTTCTTACTGGGTCCATCTTTATCGATATGACCAAGGCATTTGATCTAGTCGATCACTCTGTTCTCCTCACCACAATTAGATCTCTTGGTTTCTTCCAATGTTGTTAACTGGTATGGTAATTATCTGTCTGACCAAACCCAGTTAGTAAAATATAACTCTACCTTCTCGGAAATGTCTACAATTAACATTGTCATACCCCAGGGGTCTATACTAGGTCCACTGCTCTTCTTTATTTTCCTGAACAACATCTCCTCTAACCTTACACAGATATCTACCCTGCTGCATGTGGATGACATTGTCCTGTACACCAGTGCTAAAAGTACAGATGACATCAATGAATGACTCTCCCATGACTTTCAACTCATCCAACGATGGCTTGATTGTCACAAACTAGTCCTAAATGAACCTAAGACTCAAGCTATGCTATTTGGCTCTAACTATAAACTCAAACAAGCCCAACACAGTTCTAAAGTCACCACCTTGAGTGGCAAATCCATTGAGGTGGTAAACTCTTTTAAATATCTGGGCATAACCCTGGATCCCTCACTAAATTTCAACACTCATATCTTATGAACCTGTAAGTCGGTGAACACTAAACTTGGTATTGCCTATCAAACCATCTATGCTGTCACCCTCTCTGCTAGGCTTGCCATAGCTCGTGGGATACTTCTGCCTTGACTTAACTGTGGGGTTGCCTCTTATACCTCTGCATGCAAATCAAACTTTCAGAAATGGGGTGTCACCTACAATAACATCTGTCGGCACGCATCTTCCTCCCACAGACTGAAATACCACTGTACCTCTATTCTGACCTTGGATGGCTTCCACCCCACGAGTCCAGGCTTTATGCCTTTGGCTCCTTAACTGATAGCATTATTAGATCTCAAACTCCTCAATCCCTAGTGGGTCTCTTTTAAAAACAGTCATCCCTCTATGACCTTTGCTCAGCAGTTTCTGCCCCTGTTCTTGTCCCTAGACACTCCACCACTAAAGGCGCCGGTGCTTTTGCCTACCTTGCCCCGCAATACTGGAACTCCCTTCCTCTAACCATTTCCCCAGGCTCCATCCCACGTTGCTTTCAAGAAGTCACTTAGAAACCATCTTGTCCTGTCCATCAAGTGCTCCTGTTTCAATCCACCCTAGGCCTACTTAACCTTATTCTACTCAAGTGCCCCCTCTCATCTCAATTTGTTCCTCCACTATCTGTGCACCTCCCTCAATTGCAGTCTTTCTTGTTATCCCTGCACATTTTCCTCATCTCTCTCTCTCTCTCTCTGTCTCTCTCTCTTTCTCTCTCTCTCTCCCTCCCTACTCTCTTATTACCCCATTTAATCCTCAGGTCCCATCTATGGCTGCTGCACTTAATATAAATCTTGTTGCCATTATTTTTGCACAATGCTCACCATTATGATTGTTGTTCCTACATATTGTATCCTTGTATCCCTGATGTACTGATGTACTGATGTATCTCTGATGTATTGTTTTCCCTTATTTTTCATTTACTGTACCCATGTTTGCTATTGTTCCACTGTTCTTTTGTTGTACTCTCCCAGGTCGTGCCTGAAAATAGTAATTTCTTGGCTAGTGCACCTACCCGGTTAACAAAAACTAAATAAATAAAATAAATAAATAAATGATGCTGCGGTGCTGCAGAATGACGTTTTAGTGGGAATTTTAAAATTTTCACTATCATGTTATTGAGGTGGGGTAATAGGATGACTATGTTGTCAATTTGGTTGCTGTTGTCCTACAAATGGAAGCATAGGGCCTGGAGGGACCTTTGCTTCCCCATAAAGATACATATACACATCTATGGAGGGATAGGAGTGCAGGGCCCAGAGGGTCCTGCACTCTAACAGAGAAATAAGGATATGATTACACTATCTCAAAAAGTATGGATGCATGGGAGCACAGGGGCCCAGAGGGCATAGCACTCCAACAGGAAAATAAGGATACCATTATGCTATCTCAAAAAGTAAGGAAATTATTTGCAAAACATTTGCAAGAAATGCAACATTTAGGGTTGAGGCTACAGCATCAAAAATAGGGAAATGTGGCTTTAAGGATTTCAGCCCTAAAACCCCTATGCCACCCTAAAGCTCACCCCATTATGTGTGTATATTTCTGCAGTGTATAGAATTAGGTGAGCTTTAGGGTTGACAACCCCTAGGAAGATTCCACCCCTGATTTGCTTTAGGGGTGGCACTGGGGTTTTAGGGTTGGAAACCCTAAAGCCACATTTCTCTGCTTTTGACGCTGTAGCCTCAACCATAAATGTTGAATTAACCCAGTTTTTAGGGCTGCAGTGGGTGTAGCCCTGCAGTCCTGTAATGATCAAAAAGGACATTCCTTCCTAACTAACAACATGTCAGGTTACATCACAGATGCCTCTGCCTCTGTGAAACAGTCCGCTCATGTTGTCCTTACCCACAATAGCACTGCACTATTTAACAACCACTTACCAAGCTCCCTCCCCTCTCAAACTAGAGGACTCCCCCATCCCACCTCAGCTTTTACTTTCTCTTCTCTTTGTATCCTTGCTAGCCCAGCCCCCTACTGATGTCCTCATCCTAGTGCCGTCCGCTCCCGAAGCAGTTATTCTTGCCCCCCCTTCTGACAATTGTGGTCCTGAGTTGATGTTACTGCCAGGCACCTGTATGCCATGTAAAACATTTTTAAAACCAAAGTGCTACTGTGTACCATGTGAGTGTATATACTGCTGTTGCTGTTAACCTGGAAAAATATCAAAGTGCCATGTTCAGCAGCAGTAGTCAATGATCACACAAGCAATTTGTTTGGTGGTGGTGTGATCGAGAGAGCCAGAAGGAGAGAGTCTTTGTACAGAGTTGTGTGTAGATCCAGGTGCCCTGCCAGCTTCAGAGAGAGCAAGAGAGCAAGTCGGACTGAACAGAGATCAGTATGTGTGTCCGTCAGTATTAGGTGCTCGCTGTGTCTGACTGTGGCAATCATGAACCCTGTAGTGCAACAAAAAGACACAGCAGCAGAGAAGGGCAACAGAGGACTGGGTGCCAGAGAGACACAGAAAGCCAACAGCATCCTTCCCCCCCTTCACACAGATACACACATAAGAAAGGGGAGTATGACTAAGTCCCGAAACTCGGGATCCTGACATTTAGGATCCTGAGTTTGGCTGCCTGACACACATCTGCCTGACAAATGGAAACTGGTGCCGACAGGTGTAAGGTAGCAGATGTGATGAACCACTACTCTTTCTCTAGTCGTGCACCACAAGAGAGGAGAAAATCCGAGGGTTGGCATGGAGGCATGGAGGGCTAAGCCACTAGCAGCTTGGCCACCATTGTGCTCGAACTTGGGTTCAACTCCGGGAATGCAACTTTTTGTGTGGCACTCTCTTGCCCCCTGTAAATTGTTTTAACCTACTCTGAGGTCTGCTCCCCCTCAGAGTTGGTTATTTTAGTTACGGGGTGCAGGGGGCTGGACCCCGCATTGCATTAAGACCTTGTCAGTCTTCTGACAGTCAGTCTCCTAAATTCAGACTTATGGAGTTCGGGAGACCAGCTGTCGGGATTTTGTAGTAGATCCAAAGAAAGAGAATATCTTATTCCCGGGATCTGTGTCTTCGTTCCATTTTTCTGTCTCTCTCTGTGTCTTTGTCTGCCTCGTCTCACTTTCCTCCATGTTTGGGACTGGTAAATTCTGTTGGGAAAAAAAACAGATCCATCTCTTCTCTGTTGCCGTCCCCTTCTCCTAATGTTACCCTGGTGTCTAGTGCCCCCCAACCCCAGTTCCCCATTGCCATGGAAAAAGAAAAACATATATCCATATCTGCACCATTCCTTTTATGTTAATGTTTCCCTGGTGCCTAGTGGGCCCACACCCACTGATCCCCATCCCTTATCGTGATATTTTCCCTGGTGTCTAGTGGCACTCCCACCTCTCTACTCTGTTGCCATCCCCTTCTCCTAATATTACCCCGTGTATTAAAACAAAACATAAACTCACATATCCATGTTCGCACAGTGCTGTCCCTGTATGATAATTGTCAGCCTCTCTTCTCTTCTGTCTGTATCTCCCACTTTGTGGACTGGTAAATTTGTGAAAAAACAGATCCATGTCTGCCCTGTTGCCATCCCCTTCTCCTAATGTTTCCTGGGTGGGATATTCAGAAATGTTGCACATGGTGACAACACAGTTGCGCTTACGCGCAACCCACTGATGTCCCGCGTGATATTCAAAGGGAAAGTGCGTGGCATAAATCCCGATGTGTCAGCACATTAGTAATGTGGCGCAGCGCAAGTGGGGGGCGCCCGCGCATACCCCTGCACATCCCATTATTCAGCCCGGATGCGGTGGCCTATGCAGACGCAACCCTACATGCCGCATACAGTTGTTCCAAAATAAAGGAGCAACAGCCAGCCACCCACAGGTGAGCTGCCATGTTGCAGGGGCGCAACATGGCAGCTGCCAGCTGTGGGTGGCCACTCAACTCTGGCAGCACCTCTGTTGGGTAGCGCCTCACATGCCCGATCGCAGGCAGAGGTAGGATACCAAACAGTCCTATATCCCTGGTGGTCCAGTGGACCGCCACAGCCCGATCACAGGCATAAGTATAAATATAATGAACTCCTATATCCCTGGTGGTCCAGTGGACTGCTCACAGCCCGATCGCAGGCATAAGTATAAATATAATGAACTCCTATATCCCTGGTGGTCCAGTGGACCGCTCGCAGCCCGATCACAGGCAGAAGTATAAATATAATGAACTCCTACATCCCTGGTGGTCCAGTGGACTGCTCGCAGCCTGATCGCGGGCAGAAGTATAATAAAAGACTAGATCACATCCCTGATGGTCCAGCGGTACCCCCTCCCACCCTCCCACTAAGCCCTGCCACCCGCTCCCCGGTCAGTGACGGGCGGCAGATCCCTACCGCAAGCTGCCTGGCTGCCCGCCACCTGACTGCGTACAGTACAGCTGTATGCCCATTGGTCCACAGCATGGGCCAATGGGCATGCAGACCGTACTGTACTACACAGTCCAGATATGTGAATGGATTCATCAGGGATGTGATCTAATCTTTTATTATACTTCTGCCCGCGATCAGGCTGCGAGCAGTCCAGGGATGTAAGAGTTCATTATATTTATACTTCTGCCTGTGATCAGGCTGCGAGCGGTCCACTGGACCACCAAGGATGTAGGAGTTCATTATATTTATACTTCTGCCCACGATCGGGCTGTGGGGCACTTTGCCGCTTGTGCAGGGGGCATCGTCCCCTGACAGCAGCAGCCTGGCAGGGCACCAGGCGCAAGTCACCGGGATGGGCGACCTGCATGCAATGAAGTTGAGATATGCAAATGGCCCCATTTGTGCCTTGCATGCATTATGGTCCATTTGCATGTGCACCTTTGACTATCACAGTTGATGCGCCTACGAACAGCACTGCGCTAGTGCATCCCCTACTCTCTCTGGCCACTTGCACTGGTGCAGTGCCACTGTGCCATGCACAAGTGGGTGGCCACAGAGCGATGTTCACCAGAGCTGAGCCATGGCGCAGCACCATTGAATATCACCCTGTCAGTGCCCTGGCATCCCAGTTGCACTGCACCCAAGCTTGCGCCACAGCCTGGCACAGTCTGAATATCCCAACCCTGGTGTCTAGTGCCCCCACCCCAGTTCACCCTTTCCATGGAAAAGAAAACACGTGTCCATATCTGCACCATTCCCTTATGCTAATATTTCCTTGTGTCTAGTGGGCCCCCCTTGATCCCCATTCCCTATCGTTAATGTTTTCCTGGTATATAGTGGCACTCTCACCCTATGATCCTCATGCCCTTGTTGTAATGTTTCCTGGTATATAGTGGCACTCCCACCCTATGATCCTCATGCCCTTATCTTCATGTTTCTGGTATAGTGGCACTCCCCACCCTATGATCCTCATGCCCTTATCTTCATGTTTCCCTGGTATATAGTGGCACTCCCCACCCTATGATCCTCATGCCCTTATCTTCATGTTTCCCTGGTGTCTAGTGGTGCCCCCCATCCCTTGTTTTTTTTTATTAATGAAAGTGTAAAAAAGAAAACGATCCCTCGCCAATCTGGTGTATGCATTGCTTGTCTCTCTCCTCTCTTCCACTCGCAGTGTTCCCATAGTATTACTGCCCTTTTGTGTGCATATTTTTTTCCTGTATGCAGGGAGAGGACCACAAGACACATCGTTTCTCTCTCCCTCCTTTCCCAGTCACCATTTACATCACTTCTTCCCCATCCCGATTTGTGTGGGCATCGCTTTTATCTCTCCCCATCCTGACTGCCATGTTTCCCATAGTGTCATTGCCTTTATTTTACATGTGTGTGTTTGTCCCTGTGTGTAGTGACAGAGTATGCTACATCCAAGAGGAGGTGCTGAACTTGTACCGAGGCTATCTTTTTAGTGTATTCCGTGCACCTCTAAGAACTTATTTTTAAGTTATTAGTTCCTATAGAAATTCCATTATAAACATGTTGATACAGTTATACATTTCACTTTGGATATAATTGGCAGTTAGATTACAAATGACAACAGAAGAGAGTTTAGAGAGAGAGAGAGAGAGAGAGAGAGAGAGAAAGGGTCTGAGGAGCTGATGGGAGATGAATAGTGGGTTCGGCCGCCTCCACCCCTCAGATCGCCACTTCTGGGAATGCATCCTTCTGTTACAGGATTCCAGTATATTTTACAGGAAAGCAGGGCAGTCTGCAAGAAAGGCATAGCCTGTCATTGTTTCCTCTGGGAAATCAAGCATTGTACATGTAAAGAAAACACTGCAGTTGTGTGTGTTTGTTAGGGAGAGGGGTTAGTTCTGGTGACCTGATTGACAAGTATTCATTTTGATCTGCATCAACTGTTCAGCTTGCTTTTACTACAGTAATTTGGTGTGTGACAGGCATCTGCTATTCTGCATTCCTGGTTGAGGTGGGGAAGAACAAACAGGTTTCCATAAATCAGTTCCTAAAACTTGAATGGGACGGGGGAGAGAAGACTTAGACTTCTATAAGTCAGTCCTTACAACATGAAGGTCAGTGGTACAAGTTAAAGTTAATGAACTGCTGCTATGGGGAAGGTTTATGTGCTGCCAAGTCAGAATCCCATTTGTATTACTTGACATTATTTCCATGACAATGTCACACTAGAAAAGGAATATACTGGTATTATACTTGATGTTGCTGTCATCACTACTTGTCACACCTTACCCCTTGGAGAAATTTCAGTATTCTTTGCCGGCAGTGCTTCTGTAGTAAACCACTCATAAGGTGGTCTTCTGTTCTTTTGGTTTTCCTACTACTTTGCAGGAATGTTTCTCCCAAAGCATAAATATTAAAGGTCCTAACATCAAATGCCAAAAGGTTAAAACATACATTTGAAGTTTTATTGGATTGCATAGTACACTGAGCCAAACAAGATATATGTGAAATAGACTGTTTTCTGGACTAATTGCAAAGTTGCCTCATGTACCGCACTGATTTTTTTTTTTGTATTGTAATTTGTTCAGTCACAAATTAAAACACACAGACACACACTTGTTTGAATATGAAATGACAGTCGGCAAAAATAATGTATGTATTGGAGAACCACAATACTTGTGCATGCACACACGCACACACACACACACACACACACACACACACACACACTGTAATCGATGCCAAGTTTTTTCATGTCTAGAAATGTTATCAAGCATTGCACAGATACTAAATTACTAAAACTAAATCAAATTTGTTAATCACATTTCATAACTGATAGCCCACATTCTCATCATACTTCAGTTACAATGTGTTAGATATAATTATGTGCCTATACCTGGTGCTAAGCAACTTTGAATCTAATGTCAATAGTTAGCATGTGGTGAAGCTGGAGTTTGCACACCCATGTCTGTTGAACTATTTTTCTAGTGTACAGTATTTCACTATGCATTGTGTCCTACTTAATCTAAAATAATACTACCACACCCTCAATGTCTTTCATGCCTTCAGCTGAGAAGGCTGACAAACACAGCTACTTGATCATTTTTCTCACCCTGTGCCATAGACATCACCTAGCTATATAAAAATGTTCTGTCAAAACTGGCCTCTTTTTCACTGGTCACTCTGTGGTAAATTCAGTCTGTGAGATGTCAAGTTGCTCATGTTGCTAACCACAGTTATGCAGTCAGAGTAGATTACCTCCATGCTGCTGACCAGATGCAGTACAGAGAGCAGAACGATATACTTGTGGTGTTGAAGAAGGATGTTCGCCCGAGTAAAAAAAAAAAGTACAGTATGAGAGCAAAGGCCATGGTATAGAAAGAAACCTTTGTATAATAAAAATATTTTTTACTTTGAAACTTATTCAATATGTATTAGAGAACTGAATATTTAATACATTTAGCCTGTCTGTATTTCACATATTTCATTCAATCTTTTGGAAATGTGTATGGGTGGAAATGTAGTTATGATTAAAAGGAAAAGCAATCAAGTTCTTATTTAATAGCTACCATATGGCACAGTAGAGTCATAAAACTAATAGACAGCTGGTCTGTAGTTGTCTGCTCCCCCCTAACATTTTGGCTTTTGCATGTCCTGTGTTTCATTTTACATTACATCACATCTCAGCATTGATACAATCAATTGTGAGATTTAGGGTCTGCCGCTACTAAATAGTGTGGCACTATCAGTTAAATTAAAACAAAATAATTTAATAGAGACAATAGCTGCTTTGAAAAAAAAGTCTCAGCATTGATAACATCAACTGGGAGATTTAGGGTCTACCACTTACAGAAACAAAAGGCTTTTTCACTAGGCCGACTGTGAGCCATTGTCAGTGGCTTACAGCGGCCAGATCGGTACTCCTGCCCACTTGTGAACGCTACTGTTTGAGCACTTTTCTGTTGTGTGGTGTTGTGTCCACATTCCCCCTTTCCCTGGATTTGCAGAGTGGTGTAGGTGGATTCCTATGCCGTCTGAACAGCCAAACCACCTGTACCACTCAAAATTCCCTATTAAACCAACAGTGACTGGAACAGCAGTCAAATCGCTGGAAAGGAAAAGGGCAGCAGCAAAACCGATGCCGTGTGAATGCGGCACTCTAATGTTTTATTAATTTTGTTTTGAATGAATAAAATGAGCTGCTGGGGCAAGGTGCAGTGAACGAGCCTAAAGAAACATATGTCTGCAGATAGTGGCCACTTGGCCCACCCAGTCTGCCCTATCTAAGAAAACAGTGGAGATGTGTGTGTGTGTGTGTGTGTGTGTGTGTGTGTGTGTGTGTGTTGGGGGGGTAGTGCCGGTGACCGCATTGACCATTGACACATACTGTATTCCTTTTGGTCGCATCAGCTGTTCAGCTTGCTTTTACTGCAGTAATTAAGTGGATGACAGGCATCTGCTACTCTGCATTCCTGGTTGGGGTTGGGGTGGGGAGCAATAAACAGGTTTCCATGCATCAGTTCCTAAACTTAAATGGGGCGGGGAGAGAGGATCCATGACAGGGTGTCGACAAAATATTTGTCGGACACTCGTCAGCGAAAACCGGCAGGCAATCGATTCTGCAGTCGGCTGCCAGTTCCCACAGGCTGTCTATGTTTTTTTTGGGGCTTTGCCCCCAACCCCCACATAGGGGCAGTGCCTCCACACCCCCCACTTTAGGATTATCAACCTGGGTTGGAGCTGATTGGAGGGGGTGCAGGACGTAGGACTCCTGACAGACAACGCCAGGTTCCAGTGGGTTTCCACAGTGGCATGGCGCTGTACTCTCTTTGGGAGACCTCACTGGCAAAATGTCGCTATTGGGGGGGTAACTGGGAGGAAGACTCAAACTTCCATAAGTCAGTCCTTACAACATGAAGGTCAGTGGTACAAGTTAAATTTAATGAACTGCTGCTATGGGAAGGTTTTGCTGCCAAGTCAGAATCCCACTTGCACTATTTGACATTACTTACAGGACAATGTCACACTAGAAAAGGAATATACTGTTATTATACTTGATGTTTGCTGTCATACTTGTCACACTTTACCCTCTGGAGGAATTTGGCAGTGCTTCTGTGGTAAACACCCCATAAGGTGTTCTTCTGTCCTTTTGGTTTACGTAATGCATTGCAGAACATTTTTCCCCAAAACATAAATGTTAAAGATCCTAATGTCAAATGGCAAAAGGTTAAACATACATTTGATGTTTTAGTAGCGAATTACATAGTACACTGAGCCAAACAAGATATATCTGAAACAGACAGTTTTCTGGAATAATTGCAAAGTTGCCTCATGCACTGCACTGATTTTTTTAATTGTAATTTGTTTGGAGACACTTCAAAACATTAGAAATGTAAAATCATAAAAAATAAAAATCAGTGAGCAGACTATGACCTGTACACATTGGATATCTCTGAAAACCCCAAAATGAAGCACCCAGACCAAACTCTGGAAATCCTGATGAGTGAACTTCATCCAGCAGTTATGAACCAGTTCTACATGAAAGATAGTGTTACTGCAAAAGTTGTCACTCGTACGAGTGGAATTTGTGACCTGATACCAGGTTCAGTCATTGACGCAGCATTGTTCAGTCCATGCAGTTATTCAATGAATGGAATGAAATATGATGGGACTTACTGGACAATTCACATCACTCCAGAGCCAGAATTCTCCTATGTTAGTTTTGAAACCAACGTTGCTCAAACAGCCTCTGATGAGTTGATCAGGAAAGTTGTGGAAATTTTCAAGCCAGGAAAATTTGTGACTACCCTCTTTGTTAATCAGAGCTCCAAATGTCGTACTGCATTTTCCTCCACCCAGAAGATTGAAGGATTCAAGCGTCTTGATCACCGGTTTGCTCAGTTCAATGACTACAATTTTGTGTTAACTAGTTTTACAAAGAATTGGCAGCAGAGTTGAGTAATAAAAATTAAAAAGAAGAAACAAAAAAAAAAACATGCAAAGAAGATGGTGGTGGCTGCCTTGATAAATGTGTAGAGGTCCAAAACATCCAGAGCTGCCACTTTTTAGATTCAGTAGGCCCTAGGTGTTACTATGACATTTGTATGATATCCCGTTTGAATTTTATGCATCATTGTATAACAGAGTTAGATATCTTGCATGAATGCTCCTTTCTCTGTTTAGCTATGCTAGGTCACTCTTGCAGTGAAACTGAAGTGCATGTAGAAAAAATTAATTTTACTTTATGAGGTTCTACAACACTTGTAAAAGTAAAATCATACCTAATGTAGCATTTCTCCAAGTGTCGCCAAAAATTCCCCACAGACAAGACTTTCGTGCTCACCAGTTGTACACCCTAGCATGCTTAGCTGGTCTTGCTGGTTGGACATACTATGCAACTTACTAACTTTCCAAACATGTCTGTAATTAAAGCTCCCACCCTGGACCAAAAATTGGATCTTGGCATACAATTTCTTGTTGCACACCCCTCCCCACAACTGAATTTGTCAGGAAAGCAATAGGTCATCAAAGCATCAGTAAATCTATAAGATCAGTTGGCATTCATCTGTCTCCCCTTCCCCTGGGTTGCGCCTGAAAATAGGTAGAATTGGTCTCTTCCACTTACCCGGTCAACAAAAACTAAATAAATAAATGTTTAGAGAAATTGTCTGAATATGTTGAATGGTATTTGACCAACTCTTGTTCTTATTTGCTAGAGGGTCTTTTTTTCTCTCCCACAACAACCACTGACAGTAAGGAAAATGCATGTAAACAACTCATGTAAAAATAACCAATGGCTACATTCTATGAAGCATTATAGGGAAAATCAATGGAATAGGAATGTACTTGTGATCTCATCACTCAGGGTCCTGTGTTCAACAAAGCTTCTCCACACAGTCCATTTCAATAACATTCTATATTTAAATTAGCTTTGTAAATTAAAGATAGCCCCCACCCAACCCATCAAGGTGATCCATTTTAATCTAACTTTGTGGTGGCCAGGGGAATCGATGGACAGGGACAGCAGGGCAAGCAGGTCCTTCTGTTTTACATTTATTGGGTACTGCTCCCTGTAGTGGCGCAGCAGACTCAAGGCAAACATTATAATACTAATTCAAACCGTCCCCAGAAAACTGCATTAAGAAAACAAAACAACTACAATCTATGAAATCTTTCAGAAAAACTAAGACAATATGGGTGGGATATTCATTGTGTGACAGGCAGGTGCAGCTCATGCAGCACAACTGGGATGTGCCAGGGAGTGTGCTGAGTGATATTCAATGGTGCTGCACCATGGCTCAGCACCATTGAATATGGCAATGTGGCCTCCCCCATTGTGCATGGCGCAGTGGCACTGCGCCAACGCAAGTGGCAAGGGAGAAGCAAGGGGATGTGCCAGCATAAGTGCAGTTGAGCTAGGTGCAGGAACCGTGATATTTAGCAGTGGATATGCAAATGGGGACACAATGCATGCAAGGCACAACTGGGGCCATTAGCATGTCATTATGGCCCCATTTGCATGCAAGTGCGCCGATCCCCAGCGACTTGCGCCTGTCACCCTGCCAGGCTGCAGCCATCGGGGACTGACGTCCCCTGCACAGTGCAGCACAGTGCCCCAATGCCCAATCGCAGGCATAGGCATAATAAACTACATGTCCCATATCCCTGGTGGTACAGTGGACTGCTTCGAGCCCGATCTCAGGCATAAGTATAAGAAAACAACACGCCCCATATCCCTGGTGGTCCAGTGGACTGCTTCGAGCCCGATCACAGGCATAAGTATAAGAAAACAACACATCCCATATCCTGGTGGTCCAGTGGACTGCTTCCAGCCCGATCGCAGGCATAAGTATAAGAAAACAACACATCCATATCTTCTGGTGGTCCATTGGACGCTTCAGCTAATCATGGGATAGTATAAATCAACATTTACTAATATCTGGTGGTTCAGCGGTCCCCTCTTCCACTCACCCACTGAAAGCCCCCGCCCACTGCTCCCCGGTCAGCGGCGGCAGCCTCCCATCCTCTAGCTTCCTCCCAGCCGCCTTCCTGACTGACTGCATACAGTATGAAAGGCCCATTGGTCCGCGTGTGGGCCAATGGGCATGCAGACCAAATTGTACTACACAGTCCGACATGTGAATGGATCCATTCACATATCGATTGTGTAGTACAGTGATGGTTCACGCCCATTGACCCATGCTGTGGACCAATGGGCGACAGCCATACTGTATGCAGTCAGTCGGCGGGTGGCTGGGAGGCTTGCGGATGGGGAGCTGCTGCCAGCCACTGACCTGAGGGGGAGCAGGGTGGTGGGGCTCAGTGGGCGGGTGGGGAGGGGGACAGCTGGACCACCAGGAATATTAGAAAACGTTTATTTATACTTATGCCCCTGATCGGGCTGGAGGCAGTCCACTGGACCACCAGGGATATCGATTCCATTACAATGCCCGTGATCGGGTATGGGAGGGTACAACGCTGACAGACCCTGGCTCCGGAGCTTGGGTGGCCACCCACAACTGGCAGCTGCCGTGTTGCGCCTTGCAATATGGCAACTCACCTGTGGGTGGCCAGCCCTTGCTCCTATTTCTTTTAGGCTCAACGTTGAGCACCAGTGTGTGGTGCAAGTAGGGGTTGCACCAGCATATGCGCCGCACATCCCAGGCTGAATATTGGGATGTGCGGAATATGCATGGGCATGCCCCCCCGGCACTTGCACCGCATACATTACTGGTACACCCCAGCACATTGGGATCTGCACGGCTAACATTCCCTTTGAATATCATGTCAAGTATCAGTGGTTGTGCATGGTGAAACACTGCTGCGCCATGCACAACCTCTTTGAATATCCTACCCTATGAATGCAGTTGTGATCTTAGTTAGAAAGGAGATCCATTTCACACCAATCTTGTCCACTCAGTCAAAACCAATAGCACCTCACTACTTAAAATCGGCTTACATTATCACAGCCCCAAGGAGCTTTTCTCTATTAGGAAAAAATAGTAACATTTAGAGAGTTAGCTAGAACAGTGAAATGCCTTTGACAATGGCAGTCGAATTAACAACTGGAGCCGGACACTGAGGCACTGACACAATTATTGGCATTTTTTTTTGGTAGGTAGAGGACCCTTTTTTCTGCCAGAAGAGCCATCACTGAAGCAGCCAGTGCAAATAAATAAAGATGCATGTAAACAGTCATGTAAAAAATGACTGCAGTCTATGAAACCTACAAAATAACTAAAAGAATGCAAATTGTGCAGTGATTATTTTGAATATAGAATTCAGTTCAGGTCAGTGTTTTTACCTACAGCTGACAAAGTCAGCACCGAGCATGGCTTCCAGTCATTTAGGTTTATGAAGTTTATCCTCTCAGTGCTGATTTATAAACTTCAAATCCTAGTGCCACCAGAAACAGTTTACTAATTTTCTAGTTTGTTAATCTAATCATTAAAGTACCACACACATAAACTACCACAGTTAATAGCACTAATATAGCATAATGACAGGGTTGCACGAGGGGGTTAAAGATAAATGATATGATTCTAAATTTTGAAAACTCACACACAGAGTGGGGAGAGAGGGCAGGGACATTAGCCCAAGCTGTGGACCCTGCAATACGAGCAGACTGGGTAGACCAAATGGCCTTCTTCTGCCGGCTTCTTTGTATGTTCGTACGTAAAATAGATCTGCTGTCCTGTCTGTTTCTCAAGAGCTAGAAATGCAAAATCATAAAAAAACTCATACAGAACAAATGGTTTGATACCTTTTATTTTACAAATAAGGATGTTACAAAAAGAACAAAGAACTTTAACTTTCAGATCAAGTCCTTCTTCAGAAGCTTAATTAGAGTTATTTAGGAAATCTCATATTATTAACATTTAGAACATGCGAAGAAAACAGAAATCATTTTCATTGGTTTAAAACAGGCCTTCAGAAATAATTAAAGTGACATTGGAGAGCTTGGATATCTAAAGAGTGATTTCAGCTGAACTAAACTAAAAGGTCAAATGTTGTTTAAAGATAACAGCAGATGGTACCATGTGTCAGTCTAATGGACAAAAAGAAAGAACCTAAGATTCTCTGCTCAGTAAATTACATGTCAAGTGAAGAAAACCTCCTAAGACACACATTTTGCAAGTGAGGCCACAGTACATCATTCTGCTCAGAGTAGAACTGTTTATAATGGCTGACCCGAGAAACAACTACAAGTTAAAATGTAACATGTAACGAAGTAATAAAATAATAAAGAAAACTGATGAGCCCTAAAATTACAGCATCAGAAATTATCTTGACATGGCATATAGAATGATGAACATGATGTATACCCAAAGTGAGTAAGTGTGTCACACTGAGGAAAGTATAGAAAGATGGAAATATATTCCCAACATACTCTCAACAACCTATTGTGTTAAGACTTTGTTGTATCAAGATTTTATACATGATAATATCAATTGTCAGTGTAAGTGCCAGATAAAAAGAGTGCTAGTCAAGAAACAGAGACTATGCGGCCTGACATGTACAGATTTCAAGAAAATCTCAGTGCATAATCAAAATAATACATATATAGAAACAGTCTCAGGAATCCAAACCAGAATTCTTAGGAATTACACTCCCCCACCCCCCCCGGGGAAAATAACTACTTAACCCCCCGCCCCCCGGGGAAAGTAACTACTTAACCACTCTTCCTGCTTCTCCTTGTGTTCTTTCACCAATCACAACCGGGCACTTAAACTGTTTTACTGTTTTGATTGCTTTTACTGTTTTGTTTTATGTACACCATCATTTTTGCACTGCTTGTACTTCTCAAATGTTTGAAATGCATTACCTGTACATCTCAAAGTGTTTGAAATGCATTACCTGTACATATAGTATTATTGCTGTAGTACCTGTAAACTTGTACTCTGTTTGTTGCTCTACTACCACATGTGCTGTGTCACATGCACCCCATGTACGTATTTTTTTTCTAACTGTTCTCTCCCGGGTTGTGCCTGAAAATAGGCATTTTCATGCCTAGTTCACCCACCCGGTTATCAAAAGCAAATAAATAAATAAAATGAAGTATATGTACATGAATCCTAATACACAATCCTAATAAGTACAGAGTGTAAAAATATTACAATATATACTTAAATTACAAAACTAGCATAAAGAAGTAAATATCCACTCTAATGTGAGTCCAGAGTCCTAACCACAATGACAACATAATGTCATGTACCTGAACATAAGTTTACTTCAATATCCCCACAATATTCACACCCACTATACCCACATAACCACCCCTCTCAAATACCCATATTAAAAATTCAATGTGCCACACTTCTTGTACCCTCACAACACACACATAAACATATTCACAAACCCACACAAATAGACATACCCACACACCTTTGTACACATTCACACAATACTAATGTGAAAGGCCAACCTGTAGATAACCAGTTAAGAGGGATTGTATAAGAGTCAAAGTCCAAGGCTCACTTAAAACCTAAAACATGTATGTCCATCCTTTGAAGTAAAGGTCCATGTAAGTTTACATGTAATGTGTCATAAATCCAGTATCAATGTTCAAGCCATCTTGCACCGTATTAAGAAGTAAAATAAGTCTGATGTCACAAGCTCGTCTCTGTTGTGTACTGTTGAAATGTCCTTTCAAGACCATCACAGACATATTTGAGATTGAGTGGTTATCCTGACAGAAGTGTTGTGCCACTGGTTTGTCAGTCGTCTTCCTATTAATATTATGCCTGTGTGAATTTATTCTTTTGCAGAGCTGCCATTTTGTCTCCCACACATACCCTGTGCGAGGACATTTTTTGCATTTTATAAGATAAACAACATTGCTTGATGTACATATATAATTACCCAATATCCTGAATTGTCTGTTTTGTGAGGTAATCACACAGTCTGAGGTGGAAATGTGCTCACAAGTTTTACATATGCGTTTATTAGAGGGGTTGTGTGTCATATGATGTCATGGCACTCTGTTCAGGTTCAAGTTTACTCCTAACAATCTGGTTGGCTAAACTGGGTGGTTGTTTGAAAGATAGTAGTGGAAGTTCTTGAAAAATACAACTAAGGGTTTCATCTTCACTGATTATGGGGCGTAGGTCCTTAATAATCTTACATAAGTTCAAGGTCAGGATGATACGTGACTACTAAGGGTACTCTGTTAGTAGTGGTCCTTTATTATATTGCAGTAGGTGTTCTCTTGATACTTGTGTAGCACGTTCCACTGCTCTGTCAATTTCTCTGGAAGAGTGTCCCTGCTCAATAAAGGTGTTTTTCAGCATAACTAAATGTTTATCTCTGTCTTCCTCATTTGAACAGAGATGGTGGTACCGAAGTGCTTGACTATATATGACAGACTTCTTAGTGTGACTCGAGTGATTACTTTTCTTGTGTGAGTATCTCTGTCTGTCCATTGGTTTCCTGTAAATACATGTATGTAGGGTTCCATCCTTGATGGTGACAGTGGTATCCAGAAAATGAACACTGGTGGCAGAATATTCCAGGGAAAGCTTAACGGTTGGGTGGAGATTATTAAACCCCTGATGAAAATCTTTAAGTGTGTCAGTGCCTTCTGTCCAAATTATAAACAAATCATCAATGTAATGGAATAAGCAAGTGGTCTGTGTGCACAGTGCCTTAAAATGTCCTCCTCCAAATTGGCCATAAAGAGATTAGCATACTGTGGAGCCATCTTGGTGCCCATTACTGTTTCCATAGTTTGAACATAATGTTTCCCATTAAAGCTGAAGTTGTTATGTGTCAGAATGAGTTTAGCAAGTTCCCCACAATGTCAGGGTCGATGTTGTGGACCAATTGTCTCTCATGTATTTAAACCACCCTTGGTCGGCTCTCCTTATATAGGGTTGCCCAGGCGCTTTAGCCAATCAGCTCACTTTCCCACCTGCAGGTTATAACTTTCACCACTTGAGGCAGCACCATCACTTCCTCTCTCTAACACACACCTTTACTTCCCACCACTGAAACACTTGGAACCTACTAGGCCTAATCTGTACATTAACTAACAGCCTGTAGTACAGTCTGGTCAGCTCCTAGACATTTTTTCTTTTTCCTTTGAGATCAGCTCGTCTAGTTCTAAGTGCTACTATTCTCAGCAATCAACAGAACCTCCTATCTATAATTTCAGTTGGCAGAGAGCATCAACCTGTTGTGCACTCAGATCAGCCCCTCAGCAGCTTGTGTGCTCGGATTGTTCAAACCCTAACGCTCGCTGCAACCCCTATTTGGAGCAATCTGCTAACTGAATCTGAGGTGGATATCGGTCCTCTCTTGCTATTCTAGCCTTATTATAACCAAATATAGTTCTCACTGTCTAGTTTCCTCCCATTTAAAGTGACAGCTGCTCAACTCAACCCACCTTACCACTGACCCTCCATCCGTCCCAGTGTGTTCCCAAAAGTCTTAGCTCCTCTCACACCAGCTCAAAACCCAATCTTGTCTGGGTAGATAAGTTCTACGTCTCTCATTGCAAGAACTTCCCATATCCCCCTCTCATATAACTCACTTGAGGTATCCCAACATGGCCCTAAGCTCATTTTGTATGATACTACTAATTTTTTCTCTTCTTAACCTTATGTGGCTGCCTATTTTATATTACCCTCCAAGACCTTATCATCACCGCCCCCACCCAGATTACGATACCCTTGCCACACTGGGATCGCCCTCAAACTGGCCGCGCGACACCTTCCCTCTTCTCGTCCCTCACAAACTCATCTACCACCTGTCCTATACCCTGCAAAAATCACCAGTGCCTAGAATAACTCTGCCCACCTCTTTCATTCATCGTAAGCTATGGTACCTCTTCCTCCTGGCCCCTAATGCTAGCTGGTGATGTTGAACTAAACCCGGCCAGTGGGTACACTTCTATACAACACAACTTGGAATAATACCAAAGGCCTTCGCATCGCTCACATGAACATAAGGAGCCTCCTTCATAATATTGCTGAACTCGAGGCATGGTCTGTTCAACACCACCCCGATATCCTGTGCCTATCTGAAACCTGGCTAAAACCCTCCACCCCGATGCTCTCTGCTCCTTGCCCAACTACAATATCATCAGACAAGATAGACCTTCTCCCAAACGTGGAGGAGGTGTTGCCATCTTCTATAAGCCACACCTGTTGCTATCCCATAATGAAACGTCTACACTATCTCACTGTGAAGCACTTCATGCATGCTACAGCTAGGCTCAAAGAAACTACACATAGTCTGCACCTATAACCTCCTGCTAGTGGCTACAAGGGTCTTGAAGAACTCCTCTCCTTAATAGACTGCACTGTCAGTCATAATGAAGTCCTTATTCTGGGTGACCTAAACCTGAACTGGTCTAGTACCACAAACCAGTCCTCCACACCCTGGTACAAGGCCACAACCTTCACCAATTGATCACAGACCCAACTAGGGTCATGGCTCCTCCTAGAAACAGTACTCTGATCGACTGGGTCCTAACTAACCGTCCAGACAGCATAATAGGTGCAGGTACCTTGTAGATGCTATTAGTGATCACTCCCCTATCTACTGTATCTGGCACTCTACCAGTAAACCATCTCCACCCCAAAACTGGTTACCTTCAGGAATCTGGCCAATATTAACCTAGAGCAGTTTACTTATGATCTCTCACTGACTGACTGGTCCCCGATCTACGCTTCTACTAATGCCCAGGCTGCCCTTGACTACTTCTTGTACCACTTTAGCCCTCTCCAGACATCCATGCTCCCGTATCACCCGGCCGGATCTGTGGAACCCAGACTAAATGGCTAACAAAAGCCCTATTTACCCAAATAAGAGAAAGAGACAAGGCCTGGCGGTGTTTTAAGGTCACTGGATCACTAACTGACCACAACCTATATCGCCTCTAAGAAACTCTTGCAAGAAAACATACGATAGCCAAGAGTTCCTACTGCAAGGACCTGCTTATAAAAGCCTCAGGAAACTCTAGGAAATTTTGGTCCACCATAAAAATGCTCCTCGTGCCAACCACAAGACACATACCAGTGACATGCTGTTAAATGGCATTCACTGCAATAACCAACAACCATAGCAAACTCCTTTAACCATCATTTCTCAGACCTCTAACTACCTCACCTCCCTCCCTCCTGTCCCCAACACTATACCCCTAGCAATATCACCCAAAACTCACGCACCCACCTTTAGATTCCGAGCATACAGAGAGGTGAAGTGTTAAATCTGCTACTCACTATTCCTGACAGCACCAGCACAGGGTCCGATGGACTCAACCAAGGCTCCTAAAGCTGCTGCCCCACTCATCGCCTCTCCTTAACCAGAATCTTCAATATATCTTTACGCCATGGCACGGTACCAAATATATGGAAAACAGCCAAAGTCACACCAATCCCAAAAGGGTAACCCCAAGGAAATAAATAACTCCCCATTGCAATTCTCTCTGTACTAGCAAACTCTTGGAAAAACTAGTGGCCACCCAATCCTTAGAATATCTCCACAGATTCAACCTTCTGTCTAGCTCACAGCATGGCTTCCGCAAGGGCACAGCACCTCTACTGCCCTCCTCAAACTCACCAACGACATATATAGCTTCCATGGACTGGGCCTCCTAACAGGTGCAGTCTTCATTGACCTAACTAAGGCATTTGACCTGGTGAACCACTCCATTCTTCTAACTAAACTCCGCTCCCTGGGCTTCACCTCCATGCAGTGGCTGGTTTGAAAGCTACCTGTCCGGCAGGAAACAAGCGGTAGTGTTTAATTCTGCCATATCAGACCTCTCCGCTATTAACGTTGAGTGCCCCAGGCTCAATTTTGGGCCCTTACTCTCCATCTTTATCAATGACATCCCACTCCTTGCAAACAATTGCTCATCACTGCTCTATGCTGACGATCTAGTTATTTACCACAGTGCCAGAACTGTTGCCGACTTAATCCACCCTATTGCCGTTGATTTTGCTAATATTCAGTCCTGGCTCACCAATAACCAACTCATTCTCAACTCCAGTAAAACTTACTCCATGCTCTTTGGCTCCTCTGCCAGACTTAAAGCTAATCAATATGCCCTAACTATCCTCTGCCGGATGGATCTTCTCTGATTAGCACCAACTCCTTTAAATACCTTTGCATGCTACTCTCGATCCATCCCTCGACTTTGACCTACACATTACAACCACCTGCAAATCAGTTAATGCCAAGATAGGTAGTGCCTACCGTACTAGATATGCCCTTACCCCATCTGCCAGACTTGCTGTGGCCCAAGGCTTTCTTCTTCCAGCCCTTGCTTATGGCTCAGTCACCTACCTCTTTGCCTCCAAATCATCCCTCCATAAGTGGGACACTACCTACAACAGTATTTGCCGCTATGCTTCTGCATCTCCACGTTACAAACATCATTGCCAGCTCTATAGTGACCTAAATTGGCCGTGCCCCTCTGCCCACAGACTCCAGGCCTTCGCCTCATTAATTGACAATATTGTCAGATCTGGCCTCCCACAATCCCTGTCATCCCTACTGGATGCTCAGCCTCTCTTATGGCTCATGTCGACTGACCAAGCTCTCTTTCACATACCTAGGCACAGAACCAATATGGGGGCCATGCGCGCTTTTCCAACGTTGTTCCTAAATACTGGAATTTCATACCCCAGGCTGTTCGACAAGCAGCCTCCCACGCCACATTTAAATCACTACATAAAGAACACTTAGCTTTATCAACCCCTGCACCTGCTTTTAATCCACCTTAGCTCCACTTTCTTCCCTGTTGCTCTGATTCAATCATCCTTGTTTCCTCCCTCCCTCTCTCCTTTCTCTCCGCATCTCTTTTATTACTTGATATTTTGTCTCTTTGAATGCTTGCTATTGCTAACTCTATGTTCCTACTTAACTGTATATCGTGATTCCTGTACTACTGTGCTGTATTTTCATCTTACTGTTGTAAACCGACTTGTGTTTGTTGTCAAAAATTTTTTTTCTCCCTGTATCTGACGCTTTGACTTGACTCTGTAATGTACTGCTTTCATGTGCTGCGTCACATATACAAAACTTGTGTATCTAAAATGTACTCTCCCGGGTCGTGCTCTGAAAATAGGCATTTTTGTGCCTAGTGCACTTACCCGGTTACCAAAAGCAAAATAAATAAAATAAATAAGGCAGGCTGAAATGCCATCTGTATGTGATATATTAGTGTAGAGGGATGTTACATCCATCATGGCTAAAAGGGTATCAGATGGTAAGTCCTTAAAACCAGAAAGTTTATGTAGGAAGTGAGTAGTGTCCTGAATGTAACTGCCCCTTTGTATAACCAGCAGTTTTAGAATAGCTTCTACAAAACCTGAGATCCCCTCTGTCAGGGTTCCATTACTGGAGTCTATGGATCTTCCTGGGTTACCAGGTTTATGTATTTTAGGTAGCATGTAGAATGTCCCAGGTTTGGGATCATCAGGAATGAGGGCAGTTATTCTCTTTTGGACATGGTCTGGAAATAATTTAACCAATCCCTGTAGTTCTCCTTTATAGTCTGTTGTAGGATCACAATCCAGTTTTCTATAGTAGGTTTGGTCACTTAACTGTCTGTTGACTTCCTTAATGTAATATTCTCTGTTCAGTATCACCACTGCAGAACCTTGGTCTGCTTTTTTTATGACAACATTGTGGTTTGATTTTAATGTTTGTATCGCCTCATGCTCCAGTGGAGAGATGTTGTAGGGCTTGTTTCTTCCTTTTAAGAATAAAAAACTCAGTGAGCAGACTATGTTTAGAGAAATTGTCTGTATGGTTGGAACTTATTTGATCAATTCTTGTTTTTATTTGCCAGAGTGTCCTTTTTCTCTCTTCCAGAACAACCATTGTTAATAAGGAAAAATGCATGTAAACAACTCATGTAAAAATAACCAATGGCTACATTCTATGAAGCATTATAGGGGAAATCAATGGCATATAAATGTACTTGTGATCTCAATTACTCAGGGGTCCTGTGTTCAACAAAGCTTCTCCACACAGTCCATTTCAATAACATTCTATATTTAAATTAGCTTTGTAAATTAAAGATATCCCCCACCCAGCCCATCAAGGTGATCCATTTTAATCTAACTTTGCAGTGGCCAAGGGAATCAGTGGATGGGGACAGTAGGGCAATCAGGTCTTTCTTTTTTACATTTATCGGGTACTGCTCCCTGTAGTGGGAGAGCAAACTCAAGGCAAACATCGTAATACTAATTCAAAACCTCCCAGAAAACTGCATTAAAAAGTGACTGCAATCTATGAAACCTTTCAGGAAAATTAAGACAATAAGAATGCAATTGTGATCTCAGTTAGACAGGAGACCCATTTCACACCAGTCTTCTCCATTCATGACCTATTCTCTCTCAAATATAGAGCATACAGGAGATCTATGCTTAGCATATAGAGCATTTCATGATCTGGCCTTATGTGAGGCTCTTTGCCTCCAAAAAACTGTAAAAGGTCGAAATACTAGAGCACAAAGTTTAAAATTTAAAGCTGTAGTGAATAACTCAAAAATGAAATAACTTTTACACACAGCAGCTGCCCCCTGTATGGAATTCATTGCCAACAGAAGTTGTCACTAGTAATAGTTTGACTCAGTTCAAACACAGACTGGATAATTATATGGGCAAAAAGAAATCTGATTATTGCCACTAGGCGACGAGTTCATAATGGGCAGGTCCCTTGAACTTGTACCACACCTATGAACCTATCTTCAGCCATATCAATCCCAATATTTTTCTAGATATAGAATTAATGAGGTATTTAAACTTCCTTGTATGAGGCCCTGTTGTGGATAATGAGCCTTTGCATATATAGCCCTGAGTAACTGGAATGGATTGCCACCAGAAATCAGGACTGTAAGGTCCAATGAGTGTTTTTCTAGCACTTTATATCAATACCTTATGCCTTTAACAGTGTGTAAGTGTTTTGATTGAAAGTTTTATATTTAATGTATACTTGCTGTACAATTTATGTATTATGTGTTATGTATGATGTATTGTATTGTAAATGTTTTGTGTGAATTTATGGGTCACACCCTGAAAAGGGAATTGATTTTCCAATGTGCTTACCCATTAAGCAAATAAAACAAACAAGCAAACACTTTTGTGGATGCACAGAGGAACAGAACATGCTGCTTTAAGTTAACAGAGTTTAGGATTTCTTGCTAGATGTGCCTTGCTTTCTTTATTGCTTTCTTTCATTGTAGGTACACAGCATAGTTGTAGAGTCAGATATTAATTGAAACAGCAGCATTTGTGTGGGACTTCGGGGCAGCTCTGGGGATTTTTGGGAGGTTGTTGAGCGAACTTGCTCCCTTCCCCCCAGAAGCAGTTAGCAACTGAGGCACGACTGAGGTACAAATATCTAGATACTGCTGCTTTCTTGGGGAACCATACAGTGCTGTAGTGCTCTGAGCACTGTTGTCCTGATTGTTTCTTGAGGAGGCTGGTGTCTATTCCCCCCATCCCACACCCTCCCATCCCAAGGCTCACGTCCCCTTTATTCCCCTTTACCCCCACATCATATCCTGTTACATCACAGGATAAGAGTCATAGCATGTCTGGTAACTAGAAAGAATATGCAGGACAAGACTAATACACCATGTAGAAGATAATGTTATAGAACAGCAAAAGATACTATATAGTTATCGCATTGTATCTTACATGGTGAGGTTAGAGCAAATGTTGAAATGTATGGCACAGTGATTATTGCTTACAAATACATCCTATACTGTTTGTGTTAGCAAGGCATTTCTGGAAACCCCAGTATTGATATGTTTGGCACAGTGATCATAGATTAGGATTTGCTGAACTACTGAAGTGGAACCAAGATTTAATGGGCAGATTGCTTTTGGTTGTGCTTAGGAGACAGACTGCACTTATTGGTGGGGCAAGCATTGTTGGCTGGCTAACTTTTACATGAGTGTAAGGTAACAGAGACCTGGAGGAACCATGGGCAGAACTGGAAAAGATGGATGGGAAGGGTCACAGAGGTGGTTTGGGCATCCTTCTAGTGAAAATGAAGGGGGATACTGGTGGGCGAAAAGTGAGATGAGAAGGGTGGTAGGCTGCAACAACTGTGGAGCAGCAGTCTTTCTGAAAATTGCATGGAGAGTGGGAGGATGTTTGGTGTACAGGAAATAAAGCAGCTTAGAAATGAGTTCAGCTGTTTATAAACAGAGCTTAGGAGGGGAATGCAGGCTGCAGTGGAGGACTGGGGAGGGAAGGAGGGTAACTGAGGGGGGACAGATCAAAGAGAGAGGGTGGACAAGTGGGAAGAAGGTGGCAGATGGGGGAAGGAGACAGGGGGTTCCAGTTCAGAGGACAGATGAGGGCAGGAAAATGGAGGAATGGAGAATGGGAGGAAAGAAGGAATCTAAAAGTCACAGAGTCAGCAGCGGTGAGGTGGCAAGCAGAAGGAAGGAAGAAATAGGTGATAGTGAAGGCACATCAAAAAATCAGTTCACAGTACTGGCAGGATTGGGGGATGTGTTAGGGGGAGTTCTGGGCAGAAGAGTTGATGACAGACCAGGTGAGAAGGAGGCCCAAGGGGTTGAAGGGATATGGTATGGTATGGGGGATCGGTCGAGTAAGGGGGATTGTGGGGAAGGGGGGAGGGGAGGAATGAGAAGAAAGGGGTAAGGATGGATCAGGGGGTGAGGCAGTTGGAGCCTGGTGGAGAGGGGAGATAAAATCAGAGGAGAAAGGAGAGAAGGAGGGCAGAGCAGAGACAGAGGACATTACAACAAAAGTGGAAGAGGGAACCTGCACTGGAGGAGGAGGAGGAGTGGAGATGAAGAAGATGGGGTAAAGAAAGGAAAAGGTGAGTAGAATATGAAAACAGGGGTGGGATCGTAGTGCTGGGAGATTTAGTTGTGAAAGGGATCAGATGGGGAAGCAAGGGAACAATGCATAGTCGCATGTAGGTGGAGGCCATGCCAGGCATGACAGCGGAAAGGGTGGGTCATTTTGCTCTGAAGTCTGATAGTAAGGGGTAGGGAGAAACCTCACATAGTTCTGCATTTGAGAACAAATGACCTGGTGGGAAATATGGTAGCTGTAGTCCAGAGAAGGTTTGAGGAGCTGGGGCTGATTTGTGAGGAGGCAGGAAGATCAGTAACTTTCTCAGAGGTGCTTCCAGTACCCAGGGCAAGCATGGCAAGAAAGCTAAGGATAGAGTGATTTAACAAGTGGCTAAGAGAATGGTGTCAGTCCAAACGGTATGGTCTGGTGGGGAGGATGGGGAAGAACCTGGAAGGGCAGTGATCTCTATGCTAAGGACAGGCTACACTTAAGTGAAGAGGGAAGGAGGGTATCGAAACAGAAACTGGGGGAATACTTAGCAAACAATGAGAATTTAAACTAGAAGAGAGGGGTGGCAAGTGAGCAGGAGTTGGGAAGGAAACATGGGTAGGGAAGCTGAATGAGCTTACCACCATACCAGCAACAAGGGACTTAGGGGAAGGTCAGGAGGGGATGCTAGAAAGGGAGAGCAAGTAGGGAGAGTGGGGAAGGAAGCAGGGTGGAGGGTGGTAACCTTGAATGCTAGGAGTCTAGGGAACAAAACAGCATTTACAGGTTCTCATGGCAGATGAGGAGGTGGATGGCAGCCATAACAGAGACATGTGCCACCCATTGCCATGACTGGGACCTGGCAGTACCAGGGTATACAGTAGGTTATTTTGGAGGGACAGGGTAAAAGGAAAGGGGGGGTGCTGTACATGAGGGGGAAGACTGAAATGTGTCAGGGAGGAAGGGGAGGAGGTCAGCATGGAGTTATTGTGGGAGCAGTTCCAGGACTCCAAAAATAGGACCCTCAGGATGGGAATGGTGTACAGACCACCCTCTCAGACTGAGGCATTAGACAGGGAACTAGTGGGACAGATCAGAAGGACATGTAGGAGGGCAGCACTGTGATTGTGGGGACTTTGACCTTCAGGAGTGGATTGGACCACAAATAGGAGGGAGCAGGTACTTGATGCTTTCCAGGATAGCTTCCTACTGCA
This sequence comes from Neoceratodus forsteri, assembly GCA_016271365.2. Classification (NCBI taxonomy): domain Eukaryota; kingdom Metazoa; phylum Chordata; order Ceratodontiformes; family Ceratodontidae; genus Neoceratodus; species Neoceratodus forsteri. Next base: position 1,072,191,905 of record CM057455.1, on the reverse strand, counting down.
GATAATCAATGAGCCAACCAGGTTAGGGAACACCCAAGACCTCATGCTGGTGAATGGTGAGTTTTTGAGGGATCTGGGAGTGGAGGAACTGCTGGTGGGGAGTGACCACCACTTGGTGTAGTTCACGATAAACATGGGGAAGAGTAGGAATGGGCATAAGGGTGTTAGACTTCAGGAGGGCCAACTTCGGGAGGATGAGGGAAATAGTACAGGGATATCTGGCCAGGATCCATCCAAACATGGACACTAACCAGAAGTGGGAGGTCATTAAACTGGAACTTGAGGAGGCAACCCTAACATGTACAAGAGTCCAGAGTAAGAGGACTAGAGCCAAGAAGCCTAGCTGGGTGAGCAGGGGGGTCATGGAAAAAGTAAGGAAGAAAAGAGCCATCTTTAGAAGTTACAAAAAAAAAACAGGGATGGGGAGGACAGAGAGGAATACCTGAAGGAGTCTATGGAGGACAAGGGCAGTCAGGTCAGCCAAGGCATTCAGAGAGCTCAGGCTAGCACAGGGCATCAAAGAGGGAGAGAAGGCCTTCTTCATGTACATCAGGGAGAAAAGGAGTTGTAAGAACCAAATTGTAAGGATAAAGAGGGTGGGTGGAAACAGGGGCAGAACAATCAGAAGCATTAAAAAAGTACTTCTGGTCAGTATTTACTAAAGAGAAAGGGGAGCTATACCCAACGGGGTTGGGCACGGTGAGGGAGGAGGTGACAGATGGGGAAATCCCAGTGGGCAGATTACTGGAGGGCTTGAGGGCACTGAGGGTGGACAAGGTGCAAGGGCCAGATGGCATACACCTCAGGGTGCTGAAGGAGCTAACAGAACCCTTGGCAGACCTGTTCAATGCCTTCCTGGACTCGGGGAGTATATCTCAAGAATGGAGGATGGCAAACATGGTACCCCACCAAAAAAGCAGCCTCAAGGATGAGTCAGGCAACTACAGACTGGTAAGCCTCACATCCATTGTGAGAAAGCTGATGGAGACAATCCTGAAGGAGAGGCTGGTTTCCCTCCTAGAGGCTAATGGGTTGCAGAACAGCAGACAGCATGGGTTTACTTCAGGTAGATCCTGTCAGACTAATCTGGTGGAGTACTATGACTGGGTAACCAGGCAATTAGACAGGGACATGCGGTGGATGTCCTGTAACTGGACTTCAGTAAGGCATTCAATTCAGTGCTGCATGGGAGGCTAGGAGGTAAACTGGAAGGCACAGGGACAGGGGCAAAGATGGTGGGATGGGTAGTGAACTGGCTGCAAGTGAGACAGCAGAGTGGTGGTGGGAGGGAGCTCACATCTCCCAAGGTGGTGACAAGCGGGTGCCATAGGGCTCTGTACTGGGGCTGGTGTTGTTTGGATTTTCATAGCAGTCATCTCAGTAGGCATCAAGAGCAAGATCAGTCTGTTTGCAGATGATACTAAGATAAGAGCAGTAGTGGATGAACGTAGAAGGGTGGCAGGGGTTGCAAGATGCTCTGGAAAATTGATGCCTGGTCAGACACTTGGCAGCTGGCGTCCAATGCCAAGAAAAGCAAGGTGCTAGATTTCGTATAAAAAACAAGGAGGAGCTATCAGCTAGGGGGGATTCAAGTAGCCGAGATGGAAGAGGAAAAGGATCTGGGGGTGATCATAATGGGAGAAATGAACAACTCAGCACAGTGTAGAAAGGCAGCTGCAACAGCCAACAAGATGTTGAGTTGTGTTGCCAGAGGCGTATCCTGCAGGAGGGAAGAGGTGATCCTGCCACTATACAGATCACTAGTTATACAGCACCTGAAGTACTGCATACAGGGGTGGCCATACCTGAAGAAGGACATTAGGTTACTGAAGGGGTGCAGTGCAGGGCAACAAAAATGATCCAGGGGCCAGGGGACTTACCCTACGAGAGCAGGCTGAGGGAGTTGAACATGTACTCTCTGGAGGAGAGGAGGAATAGGGGGGACATGATTGAAACCTTCAAGTACATGTAGGGAATAAATAAGATGGGCACAGAGGGGCTTTTCACATTAAGGAGGGGGAGGGACACTTGAGGGCATGATCTGAGATTGGAAGGAGGAAGGCTCAGGAGGGAAATGAGGAGACACTTTTTTATGGAGAAAGTGGTATCTGGGTAGAACGCATTGCCAGAGGAAGTGGTATCTTGTAGAACAGTGGGCTACTTCAAAAGGGGATGGGACAGGGTAAGAGGGATGGTCATTGAAGGGGGGAGGGGAGGGAGGGGCAGCTGCAGTATAAGGGCTGCTAGCTGCACAATTGAGCAGACTTGATAGACCATAAGGCCTTTATCTACTGGCAATTTTGTATGCTCGTATAATTATTTAGATTGTGAAATGATGTACTTTTTGACTATATGGACCGGCAACTACAGTATCTCTTTCTTTCATAAGCCTAAATATATTTCTGTTCAACCTGTGAGAATCCTTACCACTAATTCTCTTAGCAAATGGAGCATATTTATCAACAACTTTTGTAAATTAATTTATGAAAACATTTAAAGCACAGCTAACTCCTTGAATTAATTTTTAGTTTGTTTAAACCACCTCTCCTAGACTTTTAAAAAACTCAAGGACATTTAATCTAGAATAGTCCCTAAATTCTAGAATCTTGAAAGGGTGTTACTTTGAAAATGGGATTATGATCGCTAATGGAATCTGTGAACAAACCTCGATGAAACTATGTGTTCAGTCGATTTGTTAGTAACCAGTCCAGCAAAGTATGTTTATTTGTGTTGAAATTTAGGTGGTGGCATCTCAATTATCTGTTGAAGTCCAGCATCTAATAAATCATTTTTAAATTTGAGGCCATCATTCCCAGCCCAAATTAAATCAATGTTGCCTAGGACAATAAGTCCGCTCCCCCCAACTAAGATGGTTGTGGTGGGCTATGTGCATGCTGCTGTGTCACCAATGGTGTGTGTGTCTGTTGTGTGGTTGCTGAACATCTGCAGGATGGTGATAGTGTCACAAGATGCTGTTGAGACCACATGAGATTATGGGAGGGTAGCTGTATGGCACTACTCAGTCCCCCTCGCAGAACAACTGTGGTTGAGAGGACATCATAGAGAATATTTAAACACTGCCTCAGCGAGCGGAGGTGAACACATGTTGGCATCTGCCTGCATTATTCTGAGGAAGCAGGCAACCCACTTAGCACTCTAGGTACTTTAATATTTATTTTAAGTGGTATGTAGTACTTCTTCACTCACCATTATGGCAAAAGTTCATGAAATGTTGAATACGTTGAATATGTTACTGGAAAAGGATTTTAAATAAATGTTTAGATACAATATGCTGATTACCAAACTATGTCAATCAGGTATTTGCAGAGATGCTGCAAGTTTGGGGACATTGAAAAGAAAATAGATAACTTAAAATGAACTCAAAAACATGATGAGAGTTGCACAAAACGCTTGTTAGTAGCATTTCTAAAGATGGGATATCACATCAAACTATTACCCTCTGACAGTCAAAAGAGACAATTAGAAATTTAAATGGGCTCTACAAGTACTTCCACTACCCATCACCAAGCCAACAATTTTACAAAGTAAATAATACTGATTGAGCAAGGTAGCTAAACAGATTCCAAAAACATGTAAAAGAACCTTGCAAGACAATCCCATTCCAGTTCATAATAGATTTTATGTCCTCAGAGAGGGAATTCCTGAACATATAGAAACTCCTAACTCTGAGATAGTCAGAGGCAAACTGACCAGCCCTGCACAACAATTTAATCTAGTAATTGGTGACTCTGTTATAAATTACACAGATGAGTACATGTGCAGGAAAGATAAATTAAGCAATGTTTTTACATGCTTACCTGGAGCAAAAATTAATGATATCAGCAATAACATAGATAAGCTTAATTTGATTAACAATGCTTCCATTATCCTACCTGTAGACACAAATGATGTGGGCAAACAGCTTGAAAAGGACATATGCTCTGACCTTATCGATTTGTGTATAAAACTAAAGTCTAAGGCCCAGATATTCAAACTGTGCCAGACTGTGGTGCAAGCTTGGGCGCAGCGCAACTTGGCTGTGCAGGGGTGTGGACTGGGCAATATTCAATGGAGCTGCACCATGGCACAGCAACATTGAATATCACACTCTGGCCACCCACAGTGTGCATGGCGCAGTGGCACTGAACTAGCACAAGTGGCCAGAGTGGATCATGGGGATGTGCTAGTGCAAGTTCCATTGCGCTATGCACAGCAACCTCAATATTCAAAACTTGACATGCAAATGGGGCCATAATGTATGCAAGGAGCAAATGGGGCCATTTGCATGTCATTATGGCCCCATTTGCATGCAGGTGCGCCGATCCCCGACTACTTGCTCCTGGCACCCTGCCAGGCAGCAGCTGTTGGGGACCGACGCCCCCTGCAGCCGGCAATGTGCTCCACAGCCTGATCGCGGGCTGCAGTAATAAAGAGGAAAAGTATAAATCCCTGGTGGTCCAGTGAAGCGCTGTCTGCCCGATCACGGGCATTTGTATAAAAAATACATATGTCCAATGTCGCTGGTGGTCCAGTGGACCGCTGCCCACCCAATCACGGGCATTTGTAAAATAAATAAAAAACTGTCTAATATCCCTGGTGGTCCAGTGGACTGCTGCCCACCCGATCGTGGGCATTTGTAAAATAAATAAGAAACTGTCCAGTATCCCTAGTGGTCCAGTGGACTGCTGCCCGCCTGATCGTGGGCATTTGTAAAATAAATAAGAAACAGCCCAATATCCCTGGTGGTCCAGTGGACCTGCCCACCAATCGTGGGCTAAGTAAAAAGTATATCCTCATTATCCCTGGTGGTCCAGTGGACCCCACCCCACCCGCCTCTGAATCCCACCGCCCGCCCCACCTGGTCAGCTGCGGGTGGCAGCACCCCACCTGCCTGCCGCCTCACCGCCCGCTGAATGACACCATCGGTAGGGCTGAACGCCCATCGTTCCACAGCGTGAACCAGTAGGCATGCAGCCCACTTTTCCCTTTTGAATATCGCGCTGGGGCACATCAGTGGGTTGTGCATGGTACAACACTGTTGCACCATGCGCAACCCTTTTGAATACCTGGGCCTAAGGAACACAAAGTTGCTATATCTGGTATCTTGCCTGCACCTACAGCCCATCCAGAAATAAATAAAACCATTCAAAGAATTAATGTACAGCTGTCTAGTTGGTGTAAAGAGAAGGATATACCCTTTATTCAGACAGGGGATGACTATGCCTAGAAATGTGGACTATTTTCTAAGGACGGACTACATCTTAACAAACTGGTCTCTAAAGTGCTGGGTGTCAACTTTGAAGAATGTTTTCTTGAACTTAATTTAAACTAAAGAAACTGGGGGAAAACCATAAACCATTACATATGAGCAATAATTAAGACAATCTTAAGGTATAACGCCCATAGGATGAAACCCTAAATAATAAAATTGATGAATTTAAAGCCCATTTATCTCTACATCAAACTAATAACATAGCCATGACTGAAACCTGGTGGGATGACAAAGCAGAATTGGAATTCAATCTCCCAGGCTATAATTTCTACTGCAACTGCACTGCTCAAAAGGGAGGCAGTGTGGCTCTGATTGTTAGTAATCAAATCAGACCTATGGATATTGAGAATAAAATCAAAAAATACTAATTGCCTTCAGAAACTGCTTGGGTAATGATAACAATAGAACAGACAGATCCAACCTTTTGAGGGGTTTGTTATCAACCACCTAATTGTGTAGTTGAAATTTATGATGCAATACTTAGTGAAATCGAAAGTGCAGGCAAATTAGGTGATTTGATCATTATGGGGACTTTAATTTGAGGGAAATTGATTGGCCTTCTCATTCCACTGCCAGTTGTGCTGGAAACAAGCTGATGTCCATATGCAACCAATTACATCTCTCACAACATGTCTATGACACCATTAGGGGTGACAAGGTCCTGGATATAGATCTGTGCACTAACATCATATATGTCAATAAATGTAACACCACAGCCCCTCTTGGTGCCAGTGATAATAGAATCATAGAATCATAGAACTTGATGGCAGAAAAAGACTTTATGGTCCATCCAGTCTGCCCTTATCCCCATTCCTAAACTATTGCCTCCCTCCTTAAGAACCCAAGAATACTAGAATTTTACAATATCATAAAGCTGATATTACTGATATACTAAATGCACATAATGAAATCAATTGGGGCACAGCATTACACAACAAGAATGGCCCAGAAATGTGGGTATTCATTAAGAATACTGTACTATACTTAACCTAAGTAACAAATATATCCCAACAAGATTAAAATATTCTAATAAAAAAACTAAAAAAATGAGCAAAAATATGAAGAGAATCTTTAGAAGAAAAAATAAATTGTGCAGAAGGCATTTGACAGATTTAGAAAGCTGAACATGTACTTCCTGGAGGACAGAAGGGATAGAGGAGAGATGACAGAGGCCTTCAAATATCTGAAGGGAATCAATAGGGTAAAAATGGAAGGACTGATCAAATTGAAGTGGGAGGGGACTACAAGAGACCATAGTCTAAAATTGGTAGGGGCAGTACAAAGGGGATGTGAGGAGACATTATTTCATAGAGGGGTGGTGGCATCCTGGAACGCTTCCAGATGAGCTGATTAAAAATGGAAATGGTAGGAGGTTTCCAGAGGGTTGGGACAGCTACAGGGCACAGTATGGGTTGGAAGTCAGGAGAAATACAAGGGTATAAGGGAGGGAGGTGGGAGTGATGAGTTAACAAAGGGAGGTGTACCTTACCAGTGAGCTGTGTTTGTGCAGATGTGATAAACCGTTAGGCCTAATCTGCTAGCAACTATGTATGTATGTATGTATCTGAAAACAGATGCCTTAAAAGACGCTTACACTAAGATACAAAAAAAGTGCAAGAAAGAAATTAGGAAAACCAAAATGAATTATGAAACAAAATATGCCCAGAAAGCAAGGAAAGATAACTAAATCCTTTCTTTCTTACTTAAACTCACTTTAAAAAAAACTAGCAATCAAGTTGGCCCTATTTCCTACAATGGCACATGATTAATGACAACGTACAAATGGCTAACCTTTAAAACACACAGTTTTGTGGGGTATATGGACCAAAACAGGACATAAATAGTTTACCAGACCATAATAACCCCTGTATTACTTTCATCCTAGATGAAATTAAAAATAAATTATTGAAATTATGGGGGAGAACTTCTCCGGGCCCTGATGTTATTACTGGGCACATGCTCTTTCTGAAGGCAGATGCAATAATACTGTACTTCCTTTGAAAGTGCTATTTGAATCCTGTGTAAACAATGGATTCATACTTGATGATTGGAAGTTAGCCATGGTATTCCTATCCATAAAAGGGACCTACAAATATCTGGAGTAGTTATAGACAGATAAGCCTAACTTATGCAATTAATAAAATCTTGAAAGCCTTGTGAAGGATGTCATAGCACCAGTTATATATAAAGATGCAGAACAACATGGTTTTAAAAAAAATCATGGCACCCTGAGTAACTTAAAGTGTTTTTATGAATACATTAGCAACATTCTGGATAAGAATATATCATGCAACATAGTTTTCCTTGATTTCTGTAGTGCGTTTGATTTGATGCCACATTGGGCATTAATTAACAAATTACAAATGTATAGTATAAATACATACATTATTAATTGGATATGTGAATGGCTGAAGGATAGGAAACAGTGCTTTGAGTTAACTGTTTCTGTCAGAGTTAGAGCAAGGTTACAAATGGAGTGCTGCAGTGGTCGGTACTAGGCCCATCCTTTTTCAGATATTTATAATTCATATCACAAAAGACATTTTAAATTATACAGTAAAATATGCAGATGATATTAAGATAAGAGATCCCTGCTGCACTGCACAACACATCTTAGAGCTTCAGGAAGATCTGAACACAATTAGCATACGGGATGAGAAATAGGACATGAAACTCAACACTGACAAATGCAAAGTAATGCATATGGGCAGACAGAATCAACACTACCTCTATACACTGAATCAAAATACTGTGACTAATAATGAAAAGGATTTAGGGTTCTTGTTTCAGATAACTTTTCTTGCACATGGCAACTCAATGCAGCTATTATCAAATCAAATAGAATATTGTAGCCTATTAATTACAATATTAATTCAAGAAATCCAGATGTTCTGATACCCCTTTTTAGGGTTTATGTGAGACCACATTTGGAATATGCTGCACAGGTGTGGTGTCCTTATAAAAAATCTGATAGCAAAATGCTTGAAAGTGTCCAGAGGAAATTAGCAAAAAACCTCCACAAACTCAAAAACAAAACATATTCTGAATGACTTCATGCATTAAAGGAGAACTTCACTTAATCTATAAGTCATTTTTCCCAGTAGAAGCTGTATTTTTAAGTATGGATTCAAATTCTGTTATTGTTGCATCAATGAAGCCTACCAGGATGAAGCGCAGTGCTACAGAATTCTGCAGCAGAGTTACTGCAGCAAACAATACCATTTCTATGGGGTTAATCCTCTTTGTCATGCAGTAAACCTGTGACACTGTGCTTCATCCTGGTGGGCTTCACTGTATATGGGCCTATTAGTAACCTCAGTGGTTGCTTCTTATTTACACTGTGATGTTGAGCACCATTATAGAACTGTATGATGTAGTTTATGTCCTTCTCAACCACAGAGCTCTATAGTAGAACATGGATGATTTGTTCCAACAATAGAAGAGTGGAACAGAGACATAAAATCCATCATACGGTTCTAAAATGGTTCTTAGCAGCAGCATTTAAATCAGAAACATCCACTGGGATAACTAAAAAGCCTGTATAGCTAAAGCAATAGCACAATTTGGCCCAGTATTAAAAAACTGCTTCTACTGAAAAATAACTTACAGATTCAGCACAGTTCTCCTTTACAGTTAATGTACCTGAAACAAAGGATAATTCAAGGTGACTTGCTTTTGTTGCATGAGATTGTTAATTACTCTTATTTGTTGTGCAAGTTGGAATTGAATTTAAGGACAAGATATACAACACAAGAGGACATCACTTACTAGTTGCTGGTAGAAACTTAAATTCCATTCAATGTAAATATTTTTTTACATAGAGAGTCACAGATCCTTGGAACAGACTACCTTTGGAAACTGTTATCAGCAAAACAAAGGATGAATTTAAGCATAGATTGGACAGATATATTCTTGATAGTGGAGGCATTCAATGTTACCTTATTAAATAGGAGCTCTTATACGCATTATTACTCTCTTGCTCCTTGTAAGGCCTTAGTATGAACCTTAGTATCATAGCTCATCATCCTAGGCAACTTGGTCTGGGAATGATGTCCTGTTTACCTAAATCTGAAGTTAAGTTTACAAAGTCTTTGAGACCAATTACATTTTCTTTTGGGAGGTTATAGATACAACACAATTTTAACTTTTTGAAGTTGCCAAACTTAATTTGTACAATGAAGAATTCCAAGCCACTTCCAAGGAGACAGGATTACCAAGTACGTCAATAACCAGATTATTCTTAATATAAAACACTACTCCTCCCCCTGCCTCTGGAATGATTCTTTATAAAGATGAAGTAGTTCAGAATTGTTCACAATCTGAGATAATAGAAATAAACAGGTCCTACTAATTGCCAATATATCAGGCGTGTAGTATGCAGTCCAAGCTTCAATGTTTTGTAATTTGGTAACAAGAGTCTGAGAGCTGAAATGTACAATTTTCAACCATCCGTTTGCAAAGTTGAAGTAACCAGCATAGGCGTTAGAAACAAAGGAAGGACCTGGGTTTGCTCTGTATCACCTGACAGTAGTAGTCTGCTGACTAGACAAATTAATGCAGGAAACCAAACTAAAGCAGAAAAATTAGGTTTGATCTTATGTATAGAATAACCTAAGCTGTATCCCAGAATCTTATTGTTAATACCCACTAATTGAATCTGTGTCAAGTTGAAATCACTACTTAAAATACAGAAGAACTGCAATTCAGTATTTCTTTCATTCCTACTATTCCCAATACCATTATCAGCAAAGAAATGGTCCATGATTAGAGTAAGTACAGTATATGAAACCACCTAAACACAGTCCTTGTCAGGCCATGTTTGGGTATTCCAAAGTAGTCTTTGAAAATCCTTTAAGGCTACCAGCCATTACCAACCAGACTGAACTAAACAAATATGCATAGTATTAAATAATTCAGAATCTTATGACTAACAGGAGTGAGAAACATTGATCAATATTATGATATAAAGAAGTCCAAAGTTTAGAACCTAAAGAAAATGAGGATCTTGATGTTTTCTCCAGTCCCTTGACTCTCAAAATTTACTGTTGTGCTAGGTAGGTCTGGAGTTAAAGGGAAACATTCCTGTACAGTGGTTAACGTAGTTTGAAAGTTGATGAAAAGTACTTTCAAAAGCCAGCACGATGGCACTGAGGGCTGAGGCACTAGATGCCTTACCTTGCGTCAAACCGATGACCTGGGTTTGGGAATGAGCCAGGGTCAATGGGATCCAGCCGGGGGTGGAGGAAGGAGCAGAATCAAGTAGCTGAAATGCAGCTCTCATCTTCCAGGAAGGAACCCTCTTGCATCCATAGTTCCACTGCCCCTGGGTGGATATCCGAAGGCAGTGCAGGTGGGTGGGCAGCAAGCAGAGAGAGAGGGCATCTCAGCACCATGGCACATGCATGCCTCCACATTCACGTGCATGGCCAAGACTCAGGGCAAGGGAAAAATGGGGGTAAAATCGGCATTAAAAAAAGCTCTTTCAAAGAAGGTATTGGATTCACTTGTAGCTGGAACCACTCCAGAGATATAGATGACTGAGTCTGTTCCACATCAATACTACATTTTCACCATTTTGTGATATCTTTGAGGAACAAGCTATGCTTGACTCAATGTACTTAGGCACATCTTGTTCCTCAATGAAATCACATTGTTCTATAAATGGCATCAATGTAGTCTTAATGTTGAACAGACTAAGTCATCTATATCTCTGGTCTTTTTCTAACTAGAGATGTGCCCAATACCTTGGTTGAAATAGCTTTATGTGGACTTTGAAACAATGATGGGCACTGAGCAGGAAAGTATTCCTTTATGTCCACAGTTCACATTCAAGCAGGGCAATTAGTGGTGTAACTGGAAGATGAGGGTGTTTAAACCTAAATAAAAATGTGAACAGTCCAAACAAAGAAACCTTCTCCCACCAACTATTGGTTTGAAGACTGACCACTGGCACCAGGTCTTATTGAACCAGTATAGAAGTCACAGGCTGGCTAGGAGGAAGACTTTAAGATGATAAACATAAAGAAGCAAATAAAATATCTATTAACAAAATATACAGTACTCTCACCCATTACCTGCTGGGTCTGCAAACCAGCTGCTGCAACCTGGTCGGACCATGATAATGATAATTACTCAAGCAGGAGAAGATAGAAAGTTCTAAGTTTAAAACAAGTGAATGTGTTAAAACTAATAATTTCTTGAATTTAACAACTCACTAAAGGTAATATATGACTTGCTCTCTCATACCAAATGAGGGATAGAAGCTTTGAGAAGGCACACTAAACCAAAAATTGAATAGGAACATTAAACAGTGCTATAGAAATGACATAACAATACAAGTGAACTCAAAAACAGGCAAGTTCTGAGAGCTATAAAAGAAGAGCTGTACCCGTATATATATTTTTTCCAAGTGGTGCCTGCACCAGTCTTGTGAGTGCTGCACATGCAAGCACCACACAGGGAGCATGGGCTTTTGATGCTGTAAGCCCCACCCCTCATGATGCTCCCCTAACTGCCAACTCACCCAGAGATTCCTGCCAGTCACAGAAACCTGTTATTTCTTGATAGTGCAGGGAATCCCTGCAAATAACCAGTACTTGAAAAAGAAGCTGCAGTCTCTGTGACTTGTCTGGCAGCAGTACTGATAGCAACATGCAAGCTGTTCAGGGCAGTTTGAGGTAGCATGAGCATATTGGATGCAGGAATCGATACCTGTTAGCACTGACACAACCAGAAGTCTGAGATATCACAGTATATTCCAGATTATACAGATTACAACATCTTTGCTGGAGTTTGGAAGTCTCCTAATACATCATGATGCAAACAAAACTCAGAGAAATATTATCTTTCAAGCATTCTTATACTACTGATAACAGGCCTTCTGCATAAGGCAGAAGAGTTAGATACAGTAATTCTATTGGTGGACAGTGGTGTGCAGTTGCACTTAGAACAATTAGATTATTACTAATTCTGCATGTAAGCATGCTTAATGATAAAAGTAAAGCTGATGAAAACCAGTTGTGGTTAGCAATATAGAAGATGCTTAGTTTGCACAATAATAACAGCTGTGTCAGTTGTATAGCCTAGAAAAACAAGTGTGTCTTGGCACCTACATGAGCAGTACTAACACTATTTGGGCCAATGTTACCTAGCACATAGCCCTGTTATGATACTAAAAGCATATGCAAAGTACTATACTATAGCTTACCTTGCTAAGCATATTGCAGATACATGTATGTGTACCATATGCTGCACTAAGTATAAGATTGTGGGTGTGGTCCAGGCCAATATATTACCCCACTTGTCGCCTGCTAAACTTGCCTCATAAGATGGTGAGTTAGGATAGAATGAGCAGCATAGCTGTCTACAATAATGCCTAAGGGTTTGACATTGGCAGCAAATGGTACAATTAAAAATAGAAATCAAGATAACCTGGAAAAAAACAAATGCTTTTATTTAAGTTACCATCAAGTATTAAATCATTGAAATCTGTATCAGCTTTGAGTGGTATTAAAGGCATACATAAGATGAGCATCTTCTCTGTCTAACAGGATTTAAAATTCAGGGTGAGTGTGTTGATATGCGCATTAAAATCTGGTAAATACTGGTCTATAGCATTCAGATAGTCAGGGTCACTGTTAAAATAGTCCTTTTCAGGAGTGGGTACAGGGGTTATTATGGATTAACCAAGAATGGTTTGTTTATAAGGCACAAAAGAAGTTAGGAATGTCAATACCACAGTTGATATGTCCATAAGAAAAGTTATTGATGCTTGTTAGAAAACAATATTGTCCATCCATATTGTACGTTATTTTGACTTGTGGCAAATGTCGCTTGGTGAGTTCCACTGGACATATGACAGAGGCGAAGATCTGGAGATATGCAGGTTGCTGGTTACTGGTTGGCTTGATGACTGAATCTGTTCAATTGCATTAGTTGTTTCAGAGGCATTGGAAGGAGGTGCAGTAACATTTTGTTCATTGAGTCTGTCAATGGAGAAGCCGCATACAGGCGTAGCTGCATGGAAAACATCACACCTACACAGGTATCGATAGCCCTTATTGACAAACAGTCTGTATGGGGTGCCAGCCAGGCTTGGATAAGAGGGTAAAACACCAGCAGTGCAGTAAGGCCAATCTATTGCTTGTAGATGTCTTCTTCTAGGTATCCAATGAAGTGCATACTTGCCAGTCTGTTGAAAACTGAAGATTTCTTTTCAAACACTGTTAAAAACACAGTAACTGAAACATACAGAGCTTCTTGGATGGAGCAATTTCGAGTTGAATGGCAATGTCCTTGATTAGGGCGTGATGTGGTGTGACATAACCTACTGTAAGTTCCTGACAGTTGTGAGAGAAAAAGTGATGGAGTCAGCCCAGTGGCGGAGCCAGGTTTGGGAGCATTTGGGAGCAAGGGGGGGCCATTCAGTCAATCATGGGCTCCACAATGGGCACTAAACATTGAATAAAGATGGTGGTGAGGCACCACTATTCACACTGGGGCAGCCAGGATGGGTGACCACCCCCCAGCCCCCCCTCCAGCTCTGCCACTGAGTCAGCCATGCATTAGGAGGTGCAGGCCAAGGTCCAATAATGAAGGCAATACCATTTGGCTATCTGTGAGTCCTTGACTATGTCAGGGATACACCCTGCTTCCAGATCTTGGAAGAGGTTAGTGATAGTGGCTAAAACATAGTTTCTCTGCCTATGTATTGCTGTATGACCCAATCTTGGCCTGTGTTTTATTAAGTACTAAGGTTCATACTAAGGATAGATGAAGGAGCTAGTAGGCCAAAGCCCATAATGGTCCTATACTAGGCCATAGAGTAGAATGTTAAGTCGTACCTGGACTTAATTAAAGTGTCGAGACGATGTTTAAAAATCTCTTTAGTATTACTTGTGACTACATCGGATGGGAGTCTATTCCAAGGCCCAATAATTCTTACAGAGAAAAATACTTACGATTATTATGTTTAAAAGATTTACCAGTTAACTGAAGGATATGACCTCTAGTGTTGTGTATTGATTTTTAAAAGAAAAATATAATTCAGACATGATACATGGGTCATGGATAATGTCATATAGGAGGAGAAGGTCACCTCGAATACGTCTGATACTAAGATGCATTAGTTTCAATGTGTCCAACCTAGACTCATAAGATAAGGATTCAAGTCCAGATATTTTTTTTTGTATATTTTCGCTGTACCCTTTCAAGACAGTAATTATCTGATTTTTTGAAAGGACACTACAATTGTGAAGCATATTCAAGATGGGGACGAACATAGGACCTGAATAGAGGTAACAACACCTCCTGATCACGAGATTTAATATTGTGCAAAATAGACCATACAATTTTATTGGATGTATTAATAACCAAATGCATATGCTTTGAATAGATTAAATTATCTGAAATTGTTATGCCCAAATCCTTCTCATCAACAGTGGCACACAATGGTAACTCATCCAGAGTATATTGGAAGTTTAAATCATTAGAACCCAAATGCATTACTTTGCATTTTGTGGAGTTTAACTTCATACCCCATTTGTTAACCCAAGTACTGATGATATCAAGGGCATGCTGAATACAAGATATTTGGTCTAAATTAGAACATAGTCCTCTGATCTTCACATCATCTGCATATTTAATAGTATAGGAAAGGCAAGAATTGGTTAGATCAGATATAAAAGCCTGAAAAAGACAGGGGCCAAGAACCGAGCCTTGTGGAACACCGCTTAGCGCTCTGCCAGAGTCAGAAAATGCCCCATTAATCATCACTCTTTGAGTTCTGTTTGAAAGCCAATTATGAATCCATGTAATTATATGACTATTGATACCAAGACTAGAGAGTTTTGAATAAGAGCCCAGTGTGGTATGGTATCAAAAGCTTTACTGAAATCAATAAAGACAATGTCTGAGCTAACCGGTTATCCAAAAAGAACTAAAGCGTTTATAAAAGCAGAGCAAGTTAGTCAGACAGCTTCACTTTTTTTTTTTTACTTTATTTCTTTTCTCTCCTGTCTACTCTCGGAGCCCTCTCCTTCCGTCCCACTCATTCCCCCATTCCACCTCCGTGGGATCTGCCCCTAGAGTGCCTCCTCTCTCCTCCTGCACAGTGGGGTCTGTCCCTCTTGGTGGTCCGGAGGAAGCAGAGTGACTTTCATCCAGGGCTTGCTGAGAGGCATTTTCCGTTTTCTCCCTGGTTTCCCCTACCCTCTGGGACATCGAGCACTAGGACGTCTGTCCTGAGTGGTGGTGTGCAGATGCACGCCAGACCTCTCATGCGCCGTCAACGTCCCCCCTCCCTGGCTCCGACGAACAGAGCCGCCTCCATCCCCTTCAATTGTCGGTTCTTCCACCAGCTACGAAGGGGATGCAGAACACAGATGCATTTTTGGTCTCCCACCCCTGAGGGAGGAGAGCAACCGTTGGGACGCTTGATCCTCCCTCTCCCCTGCCGACCCCCGGCCACCCAGTCCATTCCCGAACCCGGGTCACCGTATAGCGTGAGGTGTGGCATCCAGCGCCTCAACCCTCAGCACCACCGGGCTGGCTCTTCTACCATTTTTAATGCCATGTTGTTCCCGATCAGATACATCAATAATTGGGGAAACAATATCCTATAGTAGACTTTCTAAGACCTTACATATGAATGAAGTCAAACTAATCAGCCGATAATTTTACACACTAACATACTAATTGCCAGCAGATTAGGCCTTACAGTCTATCGAGTCTGCTCGAACCTCAGATCCCTAGTTGGGTGCTGAGGCCCACCCCTCCTTGTGTTCCAGAAACCCCTATCATCTATCCCTTCCCCCCTGGGACAGGCCATCATCTGATACATCCACTTTCTGTGTCTGTCCCACCCTCTCTTGAAGCCCTCCACTGTGGATCTCTGAATCAGCTCGGCCAGGCAGTGCATTCCAAGGGTCCACCACCCTCTCAGTGAAAACCTCCTCCCTTCCCCCACCCTTCCACCTTCCAACTTCAAACCATGCCCTCTGCTGATACCTCCCTGCTTTAGTCTAAAGATCCCTCCATGTTTACTCCTATTTATTCCCTTGAGGTACTTGAAGACCTCAATCATGTCCCCCATCTCCTCTCTTCCAATGAAAACAGGCAGAGCTCCTCAAGTCTGTCCTCATCGTCAAATCCCTAGTCCTCATATCATCTTAGTTTCCTCCTCTGTACCCTCTCCAGGAGCTGTATGTCCCTCTTCAAGTGTGGTCTCCAGTACTGTACACAGTACTCAAGGTGTGGTCTAAGCATTCCATTGTACAGTGGCAGAATCACTTCCTTGCTCCTAGAAGAGATCCCCCTTATGATGCATCCCAACATCCGGTTTGCCTTGCTAGCCGCTCTCCTGCACTGCCCAGAGTTATTCATACATGCATCCACCATTACCCCTAGGTCTTTTTCCCCTATTGAGACCTCCAGCACCTCCCCTCCCAGGGTGTACCTGTGTTTAGGTTTCCCCACCCAAGATGTAACACGTTGCACTTGGTGATATTGAAATTAATTTCCATGTGTGAGCCCAGCTTTCCAGGGTGTCCAGGTCCCTTGCAGGTCCAACCTCCCTCTTCTCCCTCAACTACTGCTCCATCCCATAGATGTTTGGATCCTTCTTATGTATAGGTACCACAAATGCCTCTTTCCATTCACAAGGGATAACATTATGTTGTTGAAAAAAGGTTGAATAAGAGTTTGAGTGGGAAGGCAATATGTTCAGATAGTAGATAAAGTAAATTCCCTGCTATATAGTCTGGGCCTGGACAAAATTTACCTTTTAACGAGTGTAGTTTCTTGAGAATAGACTCAACTGAGAATGCGATAGAAGGGTCTGAAGGTGATATCATAAATTCAGGTGATTGAACTTCTGGTGCAGAGAAAACTTTACAAAATTCATTGTTAAAAATGTCAGCCATAGCTTTTGGCTCATGAATAAGTATGTTATCTGTTGTAAGAGGCCCCACTATACTTGGAATTTTCCTGAGGTAATTAATATAAGGGTAAAATTGTTTGGAATTAGACTTGCTGGCTGAAGTTGCCAAAGTCATTTCCCATTTAGATTTAGCCCTACGGATGACTAATTTACATTTCCTACTTGATTTCAAATAGGATTCCCAATTAGAAGTAGTTCTATTTTTTAAATAATTACGATGTTTTTTTTTTTATATTTATTAAATGTTTGATGTTTTATTCATCCATCTAGGAGACTGTTTCATTAGAATTCTTATTTTTGATGGAATATGAGTATCCCGCAGAGTCAAAATAAGAGTTTTGAAAAGTACCCAACTCTGATGTAGGGTTTGATCCTTAAACAAAGATAGCCAATTAACATTTTTTAAGTAGAGATTTATACTATGAAGATCAGCTTTGTTGTACAGGTATATTATCAAAGAATTAATATTGAAGACAATGTGTCTCTGCAAATTAAATAAAATAGAATTATGGTCACTACTGCCAATTGGTGTTGAAATCGCACATCCCTAATGTCTAAGGTGGTACTACTAAGAACAAGATCTAATATATTATTGCCTTGGGTTGCAGAATTTATCCATTGTTGTAAATCCAGTTCTGAACAGGTGGACATAAATTTATTACTAATACTACGAGATGCTGTGTAATCCAATTAATATCTGGGAGATTGAAATTCCTGTAATAACAACATAACCCATTTGAGTAGCTATTTCAAATTCGGAAAGAATGGCATCCATAATTAAACTAGTTGAAATTGGGGGAATATAACATGTCCCAAGGATAATAAAATCTCTTTGGATAGGAATATTTAAGCCAAAGACTCTCAGTTGGGAGATTATGAGTTTTTATAAGGCTAGAAATATTGACTGAGTTGATTTTATTAATAAAGAATGAGGGCAACACCTCCACCCTTTTTTTCACTTCAATTCAAATAATAAGAAGTATATCCAGGAAGCTGCTTGATCCAAGGGGAATCACAATCACCCCATGTTTCGCAAACTGTAACAATATCCAAATCCTAATTTGAAATAATAGTTAATAACTTATCGAATTTCTGTGTCAAACTTCTTGCATTAAAACTAAGGAATTGTATTTGTGTGCTGGAGACTTTATAGGAATGAGATGAAGGGGTATGTACATTTGCTCCCCCCTGCATAATTTAGTTTAAATTTATGTTAATTATGGATAGAAATTGTTGACTCAGCAGAGCATTCCCTAATTTGTTAAGATGCAACCCATCAGGACAATAAAGCTCTGATCTATCAGTGAACTCTTCCCGATGGGTCATGCAATGTATATTTTGTCATAAACACCAACACCTAAGCCAGTTATTAATAATTTTTTTTTTGTTCAACATGTCTTTATTGAATTTTGATTAACAATCATCATTCATTACAACTAGAAAAAAAAAAAAAAGAAGAAGATAAAGACCTGGCATAACCAGGGTATACAGCCCACAAACTGGCTGTATGAACTATATACAATCCCATATATACATAGACAGCAGGAATCCATCTTAAAGTAGTATATGTGTCCAATAAAGACCCTGTAAAAAAATTACAACCCACATTGCCAAAAATAAAGTATTAGCAAGAGATATAGGTCATATAAACAACTAAGAACAACTCACAAACAACCTGTAGAGAAAAAGAGAAGATAGAAAGGAGCCAAAACAGAGTCAACTCCACCATACCCTAAACATACCTGTCCACAGTACTATTACGGTAGTGAAGATCATAGACAGCCTCTGAAATAAACCAGAGGTGGAGCCCTGCCACATCCCTAGAGAGAGAGAGTCCCATCCCACCTGACATCTGGAAGGCTTACACTCCAATCCCTTTAACCCTTGCCAGAATCTCAAGTTATTTATATACTGACCACCTTACTCGATCAAGTCATCGAAAAGAAGAAAAAAAAAGAAGGCAAAATACTAATCAGCAAATTCCCATTCTGAAAAGAGAAGTTAACTAAGCCCATGCTAGTCAAAGCAAGACAGACGGACCTTCAGCTATTTCTGAGATAAGTAAATTGCTTCTAAAGATGCCCATCTCTTAGTATATAGCCTTTTATTCCCCTCGCCCCAAAGCTGTCTCCTTATTCTACCCAATGTGATCACCAAATCCCGCACCCACTGGCCATAGGAGTATTCCTGGTCGTCTTTCCAATGTTGAGCTAAAAAGGACTTGACTAATGACGACATCAGAGCCAAATGAAATTTGGATAAAACACCAGGAACTTTTGAAAATCACCCAGAACACACACCTCTGGGGTTATGTAATCAGAATAATTCATCAGTGGATCCATATGTTGCTTAATCTCCAGCCGCAAAGGGGAGATTTTACAGCACTCCCACATCACATGGAGTAAATCTCCAATTCCATTCCCACATCTGAAACAACGGTCCGTCTGCCTAAGCTTTCTATCATATAATTTTGCCGGGGTAAAATAAAGATCAGATGCGATAAAATACTGCATGGTCCTAAACTTAGGAATTGTTATATACCTATGAGCTTTCCAAATTGAATCCCAAGCAAGATTCTTGGGGGCCATAACCTTATCCCAGTACGCCACCTGTATGGGCGAGGGTGGACTAACAAACTCCACCAGCTTCCTGTAAATCTGAGAAAGAATATTTGCCTTTGGATCCACTGCCTTTAAAAATTCCCAAGTGAATGACCCATCCGAAAACATTCCAGTCTTTCTCACCACTGCCTTCAACAACTGGGTTAGCTGCAATTTTTTAAAGAAGGGCATCCCCTCCACCGGGGCTGGAATAGTGACCCTTTCGCCTTGGACAAGATCCCTCACCTTTAAACCCCTTAATTGGTGGGCCCACCCCTCACTTATCACCTGCCCCCAATTACAAATGTGGGTTACCACCAAGGGTTGATCCCAAGATTTCAACTGGGATTTTCTCTGCGTCGGGGAGAGAAAGGCCCACCAGGCCCTCAATGACTTCCCAATCGGGTTCCCACCCCCTTTAAAGTGATCCTTTGTAGGATTAGAATATATTAATGCCTCAGATGAAAAACCTCGCTCCTTCAACATCTGCCTCTCAATTTGTAACCATATTGGGATATATACCTCCCCCTCAGTCTCCCTAACCCAGCAAAGCATAAAACCCAATTGCCCTGCCACATAATATAATAGGAGATCAGGTAATTTAATCCCACCCATTGCCTGGGGCAAACAAAGTGTTTCATACTTCTTCCTAGGTGGTCTAGATTTCCATAAAAAATCAGAAAGTAGTTTCTTAATGACCCTAAACCAAGTGATATGGATATCATACGGGGCAATATATAGTGGATATAAAAGCCTGGGCAACATATTCATTTTGATAAGGCCAAGTCTAGCTGTAAAGTTCAAGGGGAGCTTATTCCATCTCAGTATATCTCCTCTTTTTGCCGATATCACCCCCTCCATATTTGCCTCAGCTCCCCGTTCTCTATTTGCTGTAACCCGAATGCCCAAATACTTGATCTCATCCGCCCTCCACTGAAAACTAAGTTGAGTCAAATCTGCCCTAAATACATGCGGGGTCAAGGGAGAACCTGGGTTTTGTTAGATTCAGCTTATAATTTGACACCACTGAAAATGCCCAATTAAAACCCTTGCTCTCAAAACTCATAGCTGGGTCCTCTAAATGTAGTAGGATATCATCAGCAAAAACTGAGAACTTAAGTTCCCTCCCCCCTACCCTTACCCCTTTTATCAGTTTATCCTCCTTGAGCGCTCTTAACAAAGGCTCCAAATAAATATTAAATAGTATTGGCGATAAGGGGCATCCCTGTCTAGTCCCGTTTTTCAACAAAATTTCTCGTGAACTGTACCCATTGCACAAGATCCTAGCCGTTGGGGCGCATAAAAGGTGTTTAATACCCTTAGCAGACCCTCCGGAAACCCATCTTCCGCATTGTGGCAAACAAAAACCATGGAAACCCTATTGAGCGCCTTTTGGCATCTAATGATATTAAAGCTAAAGGTAATTGAGAATCTGATGCATAATTGATTATATGATGGAGCTTTCTGAGAGCATCCTGAGCCCTCTCCGGGCATAAATCCCACTTGCTCTTCACTAATTAATAGCGGTGCAACCCTTCAATATTCTATTAGCCAAGATTTTCGTTAAGATCTTAATATCCTGGTTCATTAAAGCTATAGGCCTATAGCTATCCACCTATCCCTGGGTTTGTCTGGCTTGGGAATCAAGGATATGTATGCCTGATATAGCGGTGGATGTGATAACCCTCTTGCATAATAATATTAAAAATCCAGAAGAAGTGGGAGTACCATCTTAATATGGGCTTGGTAAAACGTTGTAAGACCATCCGCCCGGAGTCCTACCAACCGTAAAGACTGCACCACCCCAATATCTCCATCTCTGTAATAGAGCCACTAACTTACTAGCCTGCATTTCATCCAAAACCGAGAGGGTATTCCCTCAGAAAACATTATTTCCTCCTCTCCAACTACATTTCCCAACCCATATATGCCAGTAAAATAGGATGCGAATGCATCTGCTATTTTGAGGTCTACTATCAATTTCTCCCATGCCAAATAGAGGTAATGGTTCTACTAGCTTCCATTCCCTAATCCTGGACGCTATCTAGGCGACCTGGGACATCCCCTGGAGAAGATATTTAGCCTGCATCCTATCCAACCAATATTCCACCTTTGCGGTACCCAATATCCGCCATTCCCCTGTAGGGATTTAAGTTCCCTATCAATTTCCCTGAAGACCCCTCCAAAGGGAGATAAGGAGGCAATTTCCAGAATAAATTCCTCCTTTGCCTTTCTCAATCTATTCCTCCTAGCTGCCAAAGCCTGAACTGCCCTGCATACAAAACCTTACATGTCGGCCAAGCCAACTTTTGGTTTTGTAGGGATAGTAATTGAGACTCAATAACCTCTCAGATGCTCATCTAACTCCTCCTGTACCTTAGGCTCTGTAAACAACAAATCATTCAATCTCCATCTAACTGGCCTGGGAGGCACAAGACTTGGTTCCCACAAAAGCGAGATAGGGAATGATCCGAGAGAACCTAGCCTCAGTAGTCATACCCTTCACTTCCCTAAGGGCCACACTATTAATTAGAAAGAAGTCAATACGTGATTGGGATTTATGAGCCCAGAAAAGAAGGTCATAATGTTGCCCTTCTTAGAGTGGGTCCTACACGGGTCCACCAAAGCAGTCGCCTCCACCATCCTATTCAAGGCAACCTGTGCTTTGCTTAGAGGCCTACCAGATGGAGGTATCCTGTCATCCAAATTATTAGCACACACATTCCAGTCCCCAGCCAAAATAAGTAGGTCTGTAGATATAGCTGTGATGTCCCTTTCTATGGAAGCAAAAAAATCTGCAGAAGAGGGGGTGGGACCATAGATAGAGGCCAAAGAAATTGCTTTACCCGCTAAGATCCCAGACAGATATATCCTCTACCATCCTCTCTTAATAGCCCTGCTCCACCCTAAAGGGGCAACTTTTTCTTATTAAAATTACCACCCCCCCGAAGCTTTTTCCTTACCCTGCCCGTACACCTGGCCCACCCATAATTTTTTAAGACAGCTTAATTCCTCCGTTAACAGATGTGTCTCCTGCAGAGCGGCTATGTGAGCCCCCAAATGATTAATATGCCTCAAAATGACCATTCTCTTACGTCTACCCCTAAGCCCTTTGACATTCCAAGAAATTATGTTAATGCAAGTCATTATCTATCAGATCGATCATAACATGAGATCCATTTCACCCAAACCATACCAGTCCGCCTTCCTTCACTATACATTCTAAAAACTCTCTCTCTCCCAACCCCCCAATCCCATCTTCCCCCTGCCCCGATCCTTCGATCGTCCTCCTAACGATTCATCGGTCATGGATGAGCCTCCCTGTAGTTTCCTCCCGCCTGTCCTCCCTGGCCCTAACACATCAATAGTCTGCCCATCACTTGGTCCTAATAGATCACCCTCCCTCCAGCAGTGCCATCCCAGTTCCACATATTCCCCTAACAGATCAAAGAAAAACAACAAGCTTCAGAACACAGCCATATTGGCTATCGCTAACCAGTCAATTCACAGGAAATCTGGCCCCTGCCTGAAACTGACTCGATTAAATATAAAGGGATCAGACAGTGCCATCCTTATATGATCCCTTTAAATAGGGGTGGTCATCACCGACCCTGCAGCTTTGCCCCCCAAAACCAATACCCCCCCAGCCCCCAAACTTATACCCCTAAAACTACCCACACCGACCAAACAAACATGATACAGTCCCCCAAGACACTGCTCAGTGGGAGAAAAAAAGGAAGGGGGAATACAACCATAGCTGAGTTAAACTAAGTGACTCGAGCAAGCTTCATATAGTATTTGTTCAACTGTAGTGAAATCAACACAGCCCCACATCATCTGGGCAGTCCACCTCAGGTCTGAGGTTTGAACAAGTTCGGGAGTTCAATACGTAAACCTTCCAACGCATCCCTCGCGGTCAAGTAACGCTTTTCTCCAGATTGTAGTCTCACCAAGAGCGTTGCTGATATTGCACCAAATTTAATTCGGCTAAATATAACTTTTTCTTAATTTCCACATATTCCTTCTGCTTCTCTCTAATTAGAGGGGTTTGATCTTGAAACATCCAGAGGGTCGCGCCGTTCCATTGCAGGGATTTAAGTTGTCTGGCCTTCCACAGTACATGCATCTTCTCCTTAAAATTGAGAAATCTCATTATGATCACCCTGGGCCTCGCTCCTGGTGGGGGTACTTCCCTTAACGCCCTATGGGCCCTCTCCAAGTTGTATGCTTCCCCATATGGTGTCTGGCCCAGTAATTTTAATAGCATGTCCTGGATGAATGAGACACAGTCCGCCCCCTCAGCTCTTTCTGGCAGCCCAGCCAGCACCAGATTATTCCTCCGGCTTCTTGACTCCTGGTCATCAATACGATCTTCCAATTTTTTAATTTGTTTTTTGGCCAAAATCAGCTCCTGCTCCATAGTCAGCACTTTCTTCTCTTGGGATGCGATCCTGGCCTCAGCATCCCCAATCTGTTCTGCAAGAGATTGCAGTGCCAGTTTACAGCAGCTGATGTGTACCAGTCCCTGCAATAACTTCTTAATTTTCTGCAGGTCCTCGTTGGATTGACCCCCTTCTCCTCCCCTATTTATGTCCTCCTCCAATTCCGTAGGGGTGGGGGATTGTGGCTTGGGTCTCTTGGTCGCGGGGGATCTCGCGGCAAGGGACTCGGTAACTTCGGGCTCCATCTCAGCTTCCAGCCGTGGCCTACAGCTCTTGGATACAGCGCACCTCAGCCGAACCTCGTTAGCGTGTCCCGCGGCTTTCAGGAACTAACTGACACCCAAATTCGTGACCGCTACGATTAACACCCCCTTCTAAGTGGGAGGCAACCAAAATAAACAGACCCCTGGACAATTAGAGCACTTAATTTATGACTCGGGCCTAGGAGCGGCACGGTGGACGTCCGACTCGCCTCAGCACATCACGTGACCTCGAGTTATTAATAATTTTAATTTTTTGAGTAAGAAACATGGAGTACCATGGAATGGGTAAAATTTCAGAAAAAATAATATCACACCCAAGATCAGTCGATTTATTAGTCATAGAAACATAGGCTTGTTTGATATTCTGAACAGAATCCCTGTAGATGTTATTGGTGCCAATGTGGATAATACACAATGGCCCAGATATTCAAAAGGGTTGCGCATGTCACAACAGTGTTGCACCATGCACAACCCACTGATGCGCCCCGGCGCGATATTCAAAAGGGAAAAGTGTGCCACACAAATCTCGATGCGCCGGAGCGCATCAGTACGTATGCAGGCACAGGTGGGCGTGCCCATGCATAATCCCCACAGCCCAATATTCAGCCTGGATGCAGTGTCATTCATGCGCAACCCCTACCTGCGCCTGCACAAAGTTAAGCCAAAAAAAAGGAACAAGTGGTGGCCACCAACAGGTGAGCTGCCGCATTGCAGGGGCACTGAGCCCCACCACCTGCTCCTCATCAGCCGCGTGGCAGCAGCACCCCACCCGCCTGTTACCTCATCACTACTACTGAAGCTCAGTAGGGCTGTACACCCATTGGTTCACAGTGTGAGCCACTGGCGTGCAGCCCATACCGCATTACTCAGTCCAGGTATGTGAATGAATTCGTAAGTTAAAATAGTATGTGGTTTTAATGTAGGAGGTCAGCACAGAGATCTACACACAGCTTAAATTTTAAAAGTCATTGTCAGAAAAATAAATAAACATGCAATATCATACATGGCATACACTGTGAACCTTTCCTCCCTGAATAAGCCATCAATGCCATGTAGCATGGGCTTTAACATATTTTCAGCTTGTTGATTTTGAAAATAACTATTCCATATAGACATATCCAATTCAAATAGGCCTAATATATTCCCCACCAGGCCTGTTACACTCAGATCCAGCTTAGGGTGTTTAGAGCAGAACACCCCTTGATGTGGAGCAGTTGCCTGCCCAGCCACAGGGTGTTGAGTTATTTCCTGACAAGCTGCAACAATATTTAACAACATAGTAGCATGTAACCTAAACATATTGGTAATGGAACAATGACCATATTGGCCATGGTTTGTACAATATATATTTAAAACAACAGAAACATGCAAAAATTGGACATTGTTAGTAAGTGCCCCAAGAATGGAAATTGCAGTCAGGCCACTGTGTGAGCCTGGCTTCAAGGTAGGGTCTTGTAAAGGTTGTGGTGGATAAGTGGTGATCTCAAAATATGTGAAAACAATTGAGTTGGGCACAGTAGTGGGATGAGCTGCAGAGGGTGGGTATACAATTCAGTTCATGGAACCAAATACGGTTCAAGAAGTTGCATTATGATTTCAAAAGTCCAAGTCCCTTGGTCTTGTCATTATATGTTCTTTATTAAAAGAGAATCATTTGAGTATTCCACCACTCTGCCTATATAGATCTGCAAAGGCCTGGCTATCCCTGTTGCCAGGCATTATGGTCAGGATTGGCAGGTTCTTTTCAGAATATGCCATTTGGAACCATGGTACCAGGAATATGATAGAGCATGAGGAAGTTATCTGTGCCTGGAAAAGTGGATATTTGTATCCAGGCTGTCAGAGGCCATTTGCCTTTTGGCTAGTTGAAGTATTCTGTATTGCCCAGAAAAGACAAAGAAGAAACAGGTGAATGTACAACCCCCTCCCCCAGCTCAGTAGATCACTTATTCAGGGCTGTGAGAGCCCTTGTACAGGTTGAGCTGATTGGCATGAAACTAACTGTCAATAGGTTTCCTGCTGTTTGGCAGCCACACCTGATAGACAGAGGGGGATCAATTTGTTCACAATGTCAAAGTACATTTCTGACTTTTGTTGGGTCCTGTCCAAACTTTGAGAAGCAAAACAGTGAATTTCAACCAAAGTTACATGTAACTGTTTCACATAGGTGTAAACCGACACTCTGTTCATGATAGGGGTTCGGACATCCAACAACAAGTGTTCTGGCAATCTCATTAGCCAACCAGTCATCACCTCAAAGAGTGTGTACTGAATAGATGCTTATGGGGTGCTTTAATTGCCATTAGGAGTAAGGGCAACTGAGTATCCCAATGCTTTGCATTTTCATTAACAAACTATAACATGGCCTTGATTTGCCTATTGGTTCTTTTTTACAGCACAAGAATGAGGATGGTAGGTAGGTCATTCATGGCCGTCTCCCGAGGGGTAGGTTTCATTACTTTTAGTGAGGTACTCTCTATGAGTAGGCACCTTCAATTTTCTGAAAACCAAAAAGGAAAAACAAAGAGGAGGGCATCAGGCCTTTCCTCTTTAGGATGTTAGTATTGACATTTAAAATGCAGGTGCATTACTTTTATGCTGATGAGTGCCATTTGGAGTATTATTCAACATCTGTTGCTACCGTTGCCAAGAGTGTCATAGGCAGGGTTGGAATTAAAATAGCCCTGTGGCTGCCAGCCACACATTACTTGATTCCTGAAAAACAAATAAAATAGAATAAAATAAAAAAAAAACAGAGAGGGAGGGTGTCCCCTCCCTCACTGGTAGGTTAGAAAACTGTTTCAACTGATTTACCTGAAATCTTGATCAATGCCATATAGCTGTATTCCATGGCATTGTTTTCTATGAACATTTTATGTTCATGTTGAGTCACACTCACACTGGTAGCAGAGAAAAGTTAACATTGACATCCACCCCACACTCATCTGGTGAACCATTAAAGAGCCTTCTTCCAGAATGAATCAGTTTTTGGGAGTGGTGTACATTTTCAGGTGTTAGCCTTAATTAGAACAGACTGGAATAAAATCAATACCAATTTAATTGACATTCAAAAATGGTTGACTGCCTCTCATGGACATGTCAGTATTAGGGCTCCAGATGTACAGAAATTTAATATTTTACAGGGATATTCTTCTGATAGACTTTCATTGGTTATACAAGAAAATAAAGCAGTTTAGATGCCATAGGAGATAATGTAATGTACAGGAAAACATAGTAAAATTGCCATGGGTGACAGGAAAAATCCAAATCAATATGCACTGCAGCTTTTCCTTTTATGCTTGCTTTTTGTAAAACATTTAAAACAGTTCTGGCTCAGAGACTACTGGAAAGCAGTTAGTAATGGGATGGGCCATATGGAGGATCCAAGTCTCTACCCCTCAATATCTTGTCTTTTAAGGAGATCGACATAGCCAGTGGGCAAGGAGCCATTTCAAAATGGGTTTTACCTTTTTGTTTACAGTTAAATTGTTTGGTAAATGGGCTTTTGTTTATACGGGCAAACATATTTTTTGCCCCTGAACTGCCTCTAATTGCAGAAAGGGAGTGTTTTAACTATGTAGTACCATTTACACAAACAGATATACATCTAACACAGGGGGAACCTGATGCTTGATAGCATTAAAAAAAAACTTAAAATTAAAGTTACTTTCCCTGTTGAGTTAAAACTTTGGTACCTGAAGGGAAAGGGTCTATGATTAAAGTGATACACCATGTCAGTGAGTCACGGCCTGCTGGCTGCAAGGAATGCTGAAGTGACTTGAAGGCAGGTTAACCCTGTCTCATCATTTTCTCTTGTATTTGAGAAATCTCTTCTCAGAAAAGCCCCCTCCCACTTGTTGGGGAAGGTGGGGTACAGAAAAACCCAACATTTTAAACCATCTGATGCCTAGCTTGGAGTATGGCATCAGAGAAGCTGTTACTTTACACAATAGGGACAAAGTAAGAGTTGGGACCCCCTTACAACTGAAATGACACAATTTGTGCCACTGAAACAAACAGCTTACAAGTTACTACAAGTAAGCACATTACTAGCTTAAGGAAAACCTTATTTTTGTATCCCCTTTTATTGCCAAATTCAAACTAGTAAAGGCATTTTGATAGCAGTCTGGACTTCAGATGTATCACAGGTTCATTGCACACCGCGCTTGTTCAACAACCTATCTTTGAGCTTTCATGAAACACATTGATAAATCTACTATGTCATTCTACAACCAATTTAAATCTCCACGCATCTGCAACATATTCCAACCATTTTCAACATACAAAAATAACAATCGTCACATGAACCTATCCAGACTAACATAATTATTTCTGAAAACATTTCTCAGAAACTACATGTTGGAACTGCCTTGAAACTGTACCTCACCAACATTATTCTGTAAAATTCCATAAGCTGTGATATCATTACTTCTTTGTCTATGCTGTTTTTCCAATATATTCTGACATTTCTCAACCTCTTGCTCCAACTGCACACAATCACTCTTTAATGACTCATTTATGCTCATAAGCATACCATTCTCCAGCTATAACCTTTCATTCTCTTGCCTCAACCTTGCAGTCTCCTTGTGTAACTTAGATTTAGATTTCCAATGTTGGGTACAAAGCAGCAATGACAACACCCACTGCCTATTCTGCACATTTAAGTTCCTTCTCATTTTTATACTTAACTCTTTCAGTTTCATCCTGTAACTTAGACTTGGATTCCAATGTCTGGTGCAAAGCACCTGTCTTCTCTCAAAAATCACCTATTAGTACATTTAAAGTTCACCATGTAGATTGTCATACATTCTATCCAATTGACATTATACAGGCTATCGAAAAACTAAAAAAAAATACTAGTCTGGGCCCAGAGAGTATTCATCCATGGTTTCTGATCGAAACCTCTATAAGTATTTCTATACCTTTGTCAATTATCTTCAACAAATCCTTACAAGAAAGCATTGTACCAAGTGATTGGTGTTCAGCAATAGTTACTCCCATATTTAAAAAAAGGCAATAGAGGTTCTGTGCAAAATTATCATCCAATTAGCCTGACCTCAGTGGATGGTAAATTAATGGAATGAGTAATGAAGTCTCTAATTGATCAAGATTGTAAAAAAGTAGGAATTTATGATTCAAATCAGCATGGGTTTACTCCCAAGTATTCCTGCACCACCAATCTGATATATTTTTACAATAATATAAGTACTCTACTAGACGTGGGTATCCCTACTGATGTAATTCTTTTTGTACTTTATTAGAGCTTTCGATAAAGTCTCACATGAAAAACTCATTACTAAAATGCACAATCTAGGTTTGTCACCTGATATTGTCAACTGGACTTTAAACTGGTTGACAAATCATTCTCAGAGAGTCAGAATTAATGATATCTTGTCTGATTTGGGTAGTGTGACAAGTGGTGTACCACAAGGGTTGGTCTTGGGACCAACATTGTTTAATCTCTTTATAAGTGATTTACAAACAGGGCCAAATAACTTCATGGTTAAATTTGTAGACGATACTAAATTGGGGGGGCAAGGTTAATAATCAAGAAAATATTTCTGCATTAAAGAAGGATTTGGAAAAATTAACACTTTGGGCAAATGAAAATCATATAGACTTGACATATAGACATAAAGACTTATTTAGCGGTATCATGTCCCCACCAATTTTTCAGAATGTAAAATTGTTGACGAAGAGTGCAGTCTCTAATATTCTCTAAAATAATGAATTAAAATACCTCAATGGTGTCGGATTTATTCAGATTCCTCAGGAATCTGGTATGTGTCACTGAGACCTGGCTTGGAAAGGATGCTGGGCAGATTTTGGAGGATGTCATCAAGTTGCATGCTCGGTGGTACACCGCCGAAGCAAGAGCGCAGGGTTGTCCCTCTGTTTTAGATCCTGCATGAAACTAACAGCATGCTGACTGAAGGAGGTGAGGTCATTTGAATATGTGGCAGTAAAACAGAATGCGGATGTCAGCTCTGTAGGTTTCTCCTGGTGTATCCCAACCCTGCCCACCCCAAGTCGGGAACAAGAGTTCCTATGATAATTTATGGACTTCATTGCTGACCTGTCACTAACGCCTCAAAGTAATTGTGTTATGATTTTAATGTCCAAGTCCACTATGAATCCTTCAACTTGCTCAGCAGCTCTTCATCCAGTTGATTCAGTGGGCCTCACACGGGTAGTTTCCACTGCTACACACGAATGTGGCCACAACTTCACCCTAGTCTTCTCTATGAGCCTTAACATCTGGGATGTTGGGGTGGTCAGATCACTGTACAGTTAGACCTATGGCAGGGGCTTCCCATAAATCTTGCCCCCCCACCCCAACCAATGAAGATGGTCCGGTACTGTTTGAAAAGTGAACGGGAGCAGAATAAGGTCATAGCACTGCTGGACATCTTGGTTAGGTAAGCCACATGTGATGGGTGTCCTGGGCAGTCAATGGCTATAATTTGGCAATTACATCTGCACTAGACTCCATCACACCAATCTGCATCCACCTGCTGACCTCCAGCTTGCTATGGTACAATGATCAATTGAGGCAGGGCAGTCCTGGAACAAAAAGGCTCGATGGACAATAGGATGATGCTAAGGTCCCATTACAAGGGCTAGAGGCCAATAATCCTGAGAAAAGCAGAATTTCTCACGGGTTATTCCTTCTCGGGAAAACAGATCGACTCAACTCCTCCAGCAGGTTGAGCCTCAACCCAACTAAGATGGAGCTGCTGCTGGTGGTGGAATCATGTCCTCAGGGATTAGTTAAGTATGAGGCCATAGTAGTGTCCTCTTTTAATGGCACCATGTGGACATCTGTGGATATGGTATAAAATCTGGGAATCACTGTGGACTTTGATCTTAGATCTTAGATATGGTGTCAGCTGTAGAATTGTGTTAACTCTGAAATCTCTTCATATAAAAACCCTGTCCGAAGCAAGAGGACCCGATGACCCCAGTTCATGCCTTCGTGACCTCTAAACTGGATTACTGTAATGTTCTACAGTTAGGGCTCTTGGGGGTGGGGGTTGGTCATCACTGGCAGCTGGTGCACAATGCCGCAGCCAGGCAGAGCTCAGGATCATCATACAGAGACCACATGTGCAGTGGAAGCTGTACTGGCTTCCCATTAGGTGGGGCACCACCTTCAAGACTGTTTTAACATACAAGACCCTACCATCACTAAGAAACACAGAAGCATTGGAATGACAACTCCCACATTACACTGTACCCTCCTAGTTCACCAAAGCCTACCCCACCTGTAGTCGATGGGGACTCCATTTGAAATTTTGTGGTAGTCTGTGCTGAGCAGCTGAGAAAAAGACCAGTTTAGATCTGGTGGTGTTTTCATTGGCTGAAGAGCTGCACAATGTGCACAGAGATGGCTGGCTAGGCTTCAAAGCAGCAACTGACTTTATAACTGGAGCCTTATATTATCACGTGTATCCAGAGGAGCACTCTGACCGCAGCATCATATCAAGGGTGTGGTTGGGGGTGGTGCTGTATGTGTGCTTGCAGGGCTGGCAGCCATGTATCCTATGCTGTGTGCACAGAAGTACTCTATCGGCAGCCTTGTGCCCTCAAGTGTGTGATGAGAAGCACTCAACATGCAGCCTCGTACCTTCCAGAGGGAGGCTGTACATATGTGTGTGCCAAGGAGCATGGCCTGCAACCTCACGCCCTCAGGTGTGTGTGTGCGCTGAGAAACACTTGACCTGCAACCTCATGCGTGTACAGGAGCTTCTGGGCTGCAACCTCATGCCTCAGCACATACCTGAAGAATGTCTAAGGAGAGTTACTAGCGGGGTACCGCAGGGCTCAGTACTGGGACTGGTCCTTTTTAATGTGTTTAAGTGACACTGCAGAGGAACTGGAAGGGAAAGTATGTCTCTTTGCAGACGACACAAAGATCTGCAACAGGGTTGATGCACAAGATGGAGTGGAAAGGATGAGAAGGGACTTGGCAAGGTTGGAGGAATGCTCAAATGTATAGCAGCTCAGATTCAATGCAAAGTAGTGCAAGGTAATGCACACGGAAATAAAAACCAGGGAAGAGTACACAATGTGGGGTGAGATACTGACAACAGTAAAAATGGAAAGGGATCTGGGGTAATTATATCAGATGACCTAAGGTGGGCAAGCAATGTGAGAAGGCAGTAAGGAAGGCTGGGGGATACTGGGATGCATAGGAAGAGGCATCAACAGTAGAAAACAGGAAGTTGTTATCCCTCTGTACAGACAGTTGGTGAGACCCCATCTGGAGTACTGTGTGCAGTTCTGGAGACCCCATCTCCGCAAAGACATAGACAAAGTGGAGCCTGTCCAGAGGAGGGCAGCCAAAATGGTGCAGGGTCTGCACCAGAAGACATACGAAGAAAGACTAAAGGAGCTTAATATGTATACCCTTGAGGAAAGGAGGGAGAGGGGGGACATGATAGAAACTTTCGAGTACCTCAAGAGAATCAACAAAGTCCAAGAGGGTGGCATCTTTCAGAAAAAGAGATGTGCAAGAACAAGGGGGCACAATTTGAAGATAGAGGGGGACAGCTCAGAGGTAATGTGAGGAAGTATTTTTTCACAGAGAGGGTTGTGGATGCATGGATGGAGTTAAGAACAGTGGGGAAATTCAAGAATGCATGGAACAGACATAAGGCAGTCCTAGTGGGGGGTAGGAGGCAGTAAACTGTTGGTTAACTAGGATCTGCAGCTTATCTGTTAGGTAGGAAAATGGGCAGACTTGGTGGGCCAAGCGGTCCTTATCTGTTGTCAAATTCTATGTTTCTATGTTTCTATATGCAGTTTAATCAAGACAAATGTTTAGTAGTGCATTTCGTAAATAATCCAAAACTATATATTATATAAACAGACTAGCACTTCACTCATCAAATTGTGAAAAGATTTAGAGATATATGTTAATAATAAACTTACATCAAATGATCACTGTGTTAGAACTGCTTACATGACCAACAGACTTTTGAGGCAAATAAAACTCACTTTTGTTAATCGCACTGAACAATGCCTTATTCCATTGTATAGGGCATACATTAGACCATATCTAGACTATGGCTCCCCTTTCTGGAATCCAAACCAAAAAAAAGACAGCAATACTTGAACAGGTTCAAAGGAGAGTAACTAGAATGATTCCAAGAGTAACAAACTTGGATTATCAGAACAGATTAAAAGCTACTGGTCTCTTTCTCTTCAAACTAGAAGATTAAGAGGTGATATGCTTATGGTTTTAATTTAATAAATTCACCAGATCTAATGGAAAATGTGGTCTAACACTCTCCAAAAGGAGACATGTTCCGAGACTGCATAATAAACAGCTTGAAGCAAAACTTATAAAACCAGCAAAAGGGAAACTTTTTCCAATAAGAGCATCCATTGTATGGAACACCTTGCCACAAGAATTGGTAGAGGCAACTAGTGCCACTGTCTTTAAAACAAATTAGATGTTTGATTGAGGGATGATAGATAATGTCCCATATAGTGTGGGGAACAGTCTCGATGGGCTCTGGCCTTCTTCTGTTCTTTCATACCAAGTAATACCAAGTAAAGCAGCAATGGCAACATCCACTGCCTGTTCTGCACATTAATGTTCATCCTGTAACTTACACACTTCATTGGACTTAGATTCCAGTATAAGGTGCAAAGCAGCAATGGCAACACCCACTACCCGTTCTGTACATTAAAGTTCATCCTGTAACTTACACACCTCATTGGACATAGATGACAATGCCTGGTGCAAAGCAGCAATAGCAACATCCACTGCCCATTCTGTACATTAATGTTTATTCAGTAACTTGCATCTCACTGAACTTAGATTCCAATGTTTGGCACAAAGCAGAAAAAACAGCTTATAGCAGCAAAGCACTCCACCCTCCCCGAGAGGACAGAATTTTTAAATCATCTAATTTGAGCTCTCTAGTCATGGCCATTTTTCTCTGGAGATTTCCCTTTTCTGTACTAACTGAAAATCCAGAACTTACCAGTTCCCCTTGAATTATTCAGCTAGACAGCTGTATAGACTGGACACAGAGGGTCCACTCTGTGGATCAAACGGTGGGCACAGGTCTACCCAGTGTGATCCCCAGTCCATTTGTTGGACATCCCATGTGGCACACTTGTTCAGTTCTGTCCAAACCGGTTCTGCCCATGGTCACCATTGTTGGATGCAGAAATCTATACCTGTTCACAGTGACACAACCAGAAGCCTGAGATATCACAGTAACATTTATTTCAGATTATCTGGACTACAACATGTTTGCAGGGAGTTTGGAAGTCTCCAAATACATCACGATGCAAACAAAACTCACAGAAACATTATCTTGCAAGCATTCTTATGCTACTGGTAACAGGCCTTCTGCGTAAGGCAGATGAGTTAGATACAGTAATTCTATTGGTGGACAGTAGTGGGCAGTTGCACCTAGGGCAATTAGATCATTGCTAGTTCTGCACATAAACGCACTGATAAAAGTAAAGCTGGCAAAAAACAGTTCTGGTAACAATATAGAAGAAGCTTAGTTTGTACAATAGTAACAGCTGTGTCAGTTGTATAGCCTAGAAAAACAAGTGTGTCATGGGTCCTTCATGAGCAGTAATAACACTATTTGGGCCAAATGTTACCTAGCATATAGCCCTGTTATGATGCTACAATCATATGCACAGTACTATACTATATCGTACCTTGCTAAGCACGTTGCAGATAAATGTATGTGTACCATATGCTGCACTAAGCATACGATTGTGGGGGTGGTCCAAGCCAATAGGCTTTTAATGCTGTTAGTCCCACCTCTTGTGATGCTCCCCCTTGCTGCCAGCTTGCCAGCAAGCCCCTGCCAGCCACAGAGGTCTGTTTTTACTTGTTGGTGCAGTGAAATCCTGCAAACAGACAGTACTTGAAAAATAAGTAGAAATCTCTGTGAGCTGTCTTGCAGCAGGACTGATGGAAGCACTGCAAGCTGTTCAGGGAAGTTGGAGGCAGAACAGGCATTTGATGCTGTTAGCACCACCTCTCATGACACTTCCCCAACTGCCTGTTCAACCTTGACCCACCCCCCAGCCATGTGGAGCTGTTTGTACTTGATAGTACAGGAAAACCCTGCAAAGGGCTTATACTTGAAAAAGCAGCAGCAGTATTTGTGAGTTGTCTTGCAGAAGGAGTGATGGCAATGCTGAAGACTACAGAAGCATCCACTTGAACAACAGCAGGCACAGACCTGAGTTCAACTTCAATCTTTAGAGCATCTTAACTCCTGGCATGCTGCATGCACACTGATGGGCTGCAGTGCACACTAGTGGGCTGGACACTAGGACTGGGAGTCACAACATGCTTGCAACCCATATGTTTCATACCCAGTCTGCGTAATAATGGTAGGTGTCTTGATAATTTCCACAGTTTATGCCTCCTTATCCACAAACCATCCACAACACAAAAAGCACCACCAACTACCAAGCCAGAAGTAATAATGCTGCCAGCACCAGCATCACCTTCTGGCGTGACGTACTCAACTAACACCTTGGTGACCACTGCAGACAGTAGCGACTTTGCATTCCAGGCTGCTGAATGAAACTAATCATCCACTACAACCCTTGCCTCCCACACCACTTGGAGTGGGATGTACTCCAGCCTGACCACTACACTATGTTGGGAAGACAAATCCTGTGCTTCCAAATTTATTTATTTATTTACTGAGATTTACAGCAAGTACCTTAGAACACAAGTGCTCATTTACAAAGGTTCCATGTCAATGTCAGAGTTACAAAGAAACAATACATATAAGAAAATTCCAGGGAAATGTAATCAAAGCAAGCACAATAAATAGAAGCAAGCACACATCCATACAACTGTACAATCAGACATATAACTGTGTAAAACAGTCACAAAATAAGTTCATTGCAACAGAACCAAGTAACATGCAGATTAGTGTGTTCACTGGGACAGACACACATTTGGAAGATTAATGGTCATAGTTGTATTGAATGGCTAGGTGGACTACAGACATCTCTCTTGAACTGGTCAAACTTAGGTCAGTTTAGCAAGGTTTCAGCAAATTTATTTAACCAGCCAGTGGCTCTGACAGCAAATGATCGCTTGCTCAGTTGAGTTTGACAGAAATGCAGTTCAAAGGCATTCCTAGCCATGCTTCTGGTGTTGTATTGATTGGTAACAGGGTGGAAGCAGTCTGTTAGAGTGGGGGGAGGGGTTAGGCTGAATAAAGCCTTTCTGGTTAGCAGTCTGGTCTGGAGCTTTATTCTGCTAGGAAGGTATAGCCAGTTTGTTAGGGTTTAATGGGAGCAGCTAGGGGTGCACTTGTCTGCCCCACACACAAAGTGACAAGCCTTATTGCAGATCAGCTTTATTCTGCTTAGCACCATGTCACAGGCAGCTTCATAAACAGGGAGGTCATAGTTGACTAATGACAGGACTGAGCTTGCCTCTATGAAGCATCTAGTATCAATCAATCAATCAATCAATCTGTATTTTATACTGGAAAGTATGTGAGCAAAATGTCCTGTTGTACAGAATAATTTTCCAAATCATAATATAGAGTACAGAATATAAATAGATTAACACATCGTTCAGAGCACAGAGGTAAAGTACAGTGTATACACTACATTAACACACTTTATTATAGCAGGAGAAAATACATGGAGAACATTTTATGCAGAGGCTAGAAATCCTTAGGAACAAACTTAGAAAAAAAAAAAAAACTTCTGGCCGCAGCTATGGGTTAGGGAGACCAGCTATGGAGCAGGGGAGATATAGGGGCTGCGAATGGGGGAGAGGAGTGGGAGGGGAGGTGGGGAAAATTAGATGAAGTGAGGAAAACACAATAATTGGTTAAGTGAAAATAACATAATAATTTTGTATATTCAGGGGGTGGCTGTCCTGTGGAGGCACAAGCAGTGGATTTGAGGAGGTGGTTCTTGAGGGTGCAGCAGAAGGAACTAATAGTGCTACATGAAAGAATATCAGGAGACAGATTGCTGTAAAACTTTGGGCCCTTGTAGGTAATTGAATTCTGTGTATTAGTAGTGCAATAAAAAGGAATGCCGAAGGTTTGGCGGGAAGCCCCTCTTGTGCAGCATTTATGGACCAATTTGCAGAATACCGCATGTCGCAACTACTGGTGTAACTTGCTACTTGAACCATTTTTTGTGGTGCAAATCAAGTTACGCCAGATGTAACCTTTTGAGAATTGGGCCCAATGGATTTTGGTCTTCCTGATAGTGGATTTGCACTTGTTTCTGAGTGCTTTGTAGAGGGGAGAGCTGGCAGGGTCCCTGTTCTTAGTGTAATGGACCCAGGCCTTGTCCCTGGTTCTCATCAATTTGATGATTTTGGGAGAGACTCATTCATTTACAAGTCCCCTGATCCTGATTATTTTGAGCTGGGTGAATTTATCACAGACACAGTTGAACATAGTTGAAAATTTGTCTAGGACAGTATCAAGGTCTCTAGAAACTGAGGTGAAAGACCAGTCAACCTAGTGGAAAGCATGAGCTATATCATCGATACTGTTATTGGAGAGGCATCTGGAGAAAATGAATGGGGGGGGTGTTGGAGTACTGGGCAGACCAGTGACAGAAAGTGGTGCAGTGATTGCTTAGAGAGTCTGGTAGTACTCCTGAATCGGTGATCCGGGTCACGTTGGGAAATGATGATCCAGTCAATAAGCACTTGTTTGTCTGGTGGGGATAGAGATAAGCTGGTGTAGACTGAGGTCGGCGATGCAGGATTTGGCTGAATAGGCTTGGCTGGAGTCCCTATTTGTGTTGAAATCCCCAAGAAGTACCCACTCTATTTTGAGAGGAGGGAGTTTTGAGGTCAAGCAGGGTCTCCAGGTCGGAGGAGGGGGTTCCAGGGGAGGAGATAGCTGGTTGTGAGGGTCAGGGATGTGCTTTGACAGAGGAGTAAGTGGATGGAGAAGTTCTAGCATGATGAACTTTGCATTTGGACTATATTCAGTGAAAGAGAACTTGTTTGAAATGAAGAACATGCAACCCCCCCTTTCTCCCCCTTCTGTCTTTTCTGACAGAAGTGTAGCAGTTGAGTTCAATCTCCCCATTGGAGACTTTGTGAGAGAGCCAGGTTTCAGAGAGTGCTATAACATCAAATTTGTTCTCAGTGACCCAGGCCTGAAAAACACCTTT
Organism: Neoceratodus forsteri; assembly: GCA_016271365.2. Lineage (NCBI taxonomy): Eukaryota > Metazoa > Chordata > Ceratodontiformes > Ceratodontidae > Neoceratodus > Neoceratodus forsteri. The sequence continues at coordinate 1,072,153,227 of CM057455.1, read as the reverse complement.
CTTAGTAGGAAGGCTCTGGATGTTGAGGTGGACTAAACTAATGTGTATCCCTTTGGTGGTGTAGGTTGGGGGGTGAGAGGGGCTAGAGTTTCCAGGACCAAGATTGGAGTGAATGGTTCCGTAAGGAATAGAAGGAGAATTAAGGTCCTGACCACCTGGTGATGAGGGGGCCGAGATGTAGGTGTGTGGAAAATCAGTTGTTTTACCCAAGTAACAGAGAGGCACATGGTGGAGAGACAGGGATAATAGTGGAGGAGGGGGTGGATGAGGTAATGGATATCATCCTTTGAAGGTGGTATGAGGGAGAGGGTTGGGGATAGGGTGTTTTTGGTTAGAAGTGAGATGGTGTAGGTGCCATGGGCTGGGGGGGTCCAGAGAGAGGAGAGAAAAGAGTGAGGGGTTGGGTGTCATGGCACCCAGGGGGAGAGAGGGGGACTGCAGTAGAAGCAAGAAATGTGAAAGGTGCAATGGTGAGGGTTATGGCCAGGTGGTGAGGGAATAAATGCCAAAAGGGGCAATGGGACAGGTGCTCAGACCATGCACTTTGGTGATGGGGACAGGAAGGGAGAATGGGAGTCCAGTGGGCTTTCTTAGAAAAGGATTAATGTATGCCTGGTCAAATTGGTGGTTGCTTTGAGGATGACTGATTTACTTTCTTTTCCTTTAAATATTGTTTTACTCTGCAAGCTACCAGGTGCCATTTTGTGGGGAAAAAGGAGCTCTTAGGAGGCCACTAGTGGGAGAGATTATAAGTTGCAAATGGCATTTTGAGGGCTTAGAAAAAACAACACATTGACCTTTCACAGCAGTATGACCTTTGCCCATGAGGTCCGACTATAAAGCTGAGACAACCAAGGGTGGTGGGCGAAGGAGGTGGGGAGCCACTATGAAGAGGTGGCAGGTGGTTCCCACTGTAGCTCTGCCACTGGAGGCAGCTTGTGGAAGCCCAGAGTTTCTGGAGAAGGACCCTGAAAATGAACAGAGCAACCGGGTTAAATCAGGTAAGGGGAAGCAGGAGGCTGTTTGAGAATAATTGGGGAAGGGACTAGCAGACTGCTACAGGAAAGGATTTCCAACTCAGAGCAGGTACTGCAGGGGAGATTACTAGAAACAGTGAACTATAATTGTAGGGCATTTTAAAATTTTGCAATTAAAACTCAGAAAGCAGCAGAAAAGAAATGAAAATGAATGGAACAAGCAGTAAAACTAATACCAATATATGATCAGGCTAAACAGATACAGTATCAGGAAGGACAGTACATTTAAAACAAATAAGGGCTGCTAGAAATTGCAATTTTAATGCACAGAGGGATTTGTAAAAATGGTGCCGGACACTAAGATTGGGTCCTAGTGGCTGCCTTGTGTCTGTGGTGAGGTTGATTCAATTACGGTACAGTGCTCCTAACCTTCTCTTTACCACAAGGAGCAAATGATAAGGTATCATCCAGAATCAGCCCAAGGTATTTACAGGATTCCAGCTATTCAAGTTTTTGTCCTAGGTCATATCAAACAACAAGGGAGGGGTACCTTCACTTCAGTTGTGGGCTTGTAAAGAGCATGGTCTTATTTATTATTATTTTTTTTTGTAATTTAGGGCCAGTTTGTAGTGAGAGAATCAACTATCAATGTCCCTAAAGTTGCTCTGGAGGATGGAGGTGAGGCTGCCATGCTCAGGGTTCTTGGTATAGATAACAGCATTGTCAGCATATAGAAGTACATTTATTTATTTATTTGGTTACATCAGAAAACAACTTTAGAGTCACAGACTCTTTTCAAAGGTTCCTCATCAAAAACAACACAATGAAAGGCAAGCAGCATACAGTGAAAGAACGTAGTATACAGTGACAGAAATTATACACAGTAATTAAAGCAGGCTTGGTGGGCCTTAGTTTTACAAACAAGACAACAACAACATATATTATCACAGGGTAATGTAACCTAGGGTCAAATAACAAAATAGGTTGCAGTGGGTCATTGCAGAGGGAGTCAAGTTGGATACCTAGTCATAGGGAAATAAGCACATGGCCAGGCCAAATGAATCACAGGCTGTTTTGAATAAGCCAAGACTAGGCAGTTGGGATATAGTGGGTGGGAGGTCATTCATCCATTTCAGTGCACAATATAAAAAGGTCGTTTGGCACAGTGAGGTTCTACACCAAGGCACAGAGAATGATGATCTAGAGGCACTTCTGGAGACTCAGGCGGGGGGGCAGTTGTGACAAGGGGGTCTAGGCCAGGAGGGTAATTTTAAGGGATATCTTCTTTGCAAAGATGCATGTATAGTATTTAAGTCTGGCTTCCAGATTTAACCAGTTTGCAGACTTACACAGGTCACAAGTGTGTGTGAGCCTGTCGAGGCCTGTGACCAGCCTACAGGCTTTGTATAGGGTAGTCTTTACCCATGAGAGGGTGGTTGGATCAGCAGTACCATAAATCATTAGGCCATAATCAACAAGGGAGAGAACAAATGAGCATATTGCCAGGTGGAGTGCTTCCTGGAATAGGAAATGTTTGTTCTATATATAACAGTCCACTCCTGGTATTGAGAGCAGACAGGAGACCTTGGGTGTGATTGTGATAGGAGAGATGGGTATCTAGGGTTATCCCCAGGCACCTGAAAGAGGAGACATGCTCAATAAGGACATTGGCGGCATTACAGATGGATAGAATGGGGTTACAGAATTAGTTTTGTCGGTGTGTGAAAACCATGGATTTGGTCTTATTACAGTTGAGGATAAGCTTATGAGCCACAAACCAGGATTCAATAGTGAGGAAATGCTCTTGGAGCAAGGCTTGGAGGGCAGTGGGGTTGGGGGGGATTCAAAGATGGCAGTATCATTTTCATAGAGGAGCATGTTACCAGGGCAGGTGGGGGGAAGAGGGTTAAAGATAAGGCTAAACAAGAGGGGGCCAAGAATTGAGCCCTGGGGACACCAGAATGAACAGAGCAGCAGGAGGAGTGGGTAGACACAATTCTGACCTGCTGGGATCAGCCAGTTAGATAGCTGACAATCCAGGACACTACTTTGGAGACAAGGCTCAGTGATGGGAGGGTGTGTAGTAATAGAGCATGATTGACTGTGTTGAATGCTTTGGTGAGATCTATGTAAACAGATCCCACCAGGTGACCATGGTCTAGCACTTGGCGTATGTAGGCCATGTACTCAAGAAGTGCAGTGGTAGTGCTGTGCCCACTGTGAAAACCATGCTGGACAGGAGAAAAGCAGTTGTGTTTAGACAGGTGTTCAGTAAGTTGGTCAGCAACCACTTTTTCCAGCGCCTTGGATGGGGGGAAAGATGGAGAAGAGACGGTAGTTTTTGGGAGCAGTACAGTCACCACTCTTAAGTGATGGTGTGATAACTGCACATTTCCAGGAAGAGGGAATTGCTCAAGGCAAAGGATAGATTAAAGATCTTCATAAGAGGGGAGAGGACCACATCTACGTGAGTCTCAGGAGTTTTAAGTCGAGAGAGTCACCACTAAACCTAGACTTGTTTATGAAGCTGGAGATATTTTCATGCCGAGCTGGGGAAATGGTAAGGAGGCAGAACGGGGAGTGGCATCCAACAGGATGAGTTGCTCAGGCCAGATCTAGAAAAATTCTTTGGGGTGGGGGGGAGGAGAGGCTTATGTCAAGCCACCAATTTTTATGTAAGAATATAAAAAAGTGCTGTTAGGCTGTTTGAACTGCATCATTTACTATATATATATTTTATGAGATGAGAAATGATTTAGTACATTTTTCAACCAAACACAAATGTATTATAATAATTTAAGTGTATTTAAGACTATAGTGTATGATTGTTGTTAATAATTTTTTTAAATAATAGCTTTGTGATCTACTTTGAAAAGCTCTGCAAGCCACCAGGAGCTTGTCTGTGTACCTCTATTAATCACAAATCTGCAACTGTTGCTAAAAGAAGTCAGAGAAATTAAATGCAATATATTCTGAAAACTCAGTATTTCTTCTAAGTATGTATTCTGAAAAAATCCAATCAAATAATATAGTTCAAACCAGGCCTCTCCTGTCTTTTCTATTGCAATATTCCTCCATCAGTTCATTTGCTTTGAGGCTGATAGGATTTTATTTATTCAGATTAATGTTGATAAAAAGTAATCCTGCCAATCTTTCTTTAGCCATCATAGCTCTAAGATAAGTTTTCAGTCGATGCAATGTAGAAAAACGTCTTTCACATTCTGCTGTGCTGATCGGCAACAATCAAAATCTTCAGCAGGTGATGAATATTTGGGAAGGATATTTCAGGCATTGTGGAAGAGCAGATAGAGAGAATCAGGCTTTCCCACTCTGTTCCTCCACAAATCTATCCATCTCACTAACTCAGATTTGAGCTCAACTGCACTGACGGATGAAGAATATAACTCTATCATGGATCTGAGAACTTTAAAGAGAGATTCAGGGGATTTATCAGCAGTATTCATTAGGGATGGACTGACCCAAAAAGGTCCTGACCCTTATTATCAGGATCAGGATCCAGGCCAAAGTCCTGATTAGTTCTGTTTTTAAATCAGAACCTTTTGTAAAACATGAGGAAAGCTGAAAGTCTGCAATAAAATTACATAAAACAGCACAGGGATTTATGACACACACACACATGGAATTGTAAACAGCGTTTCAGGAAATGAAAACTGTGAGCTTATGGCATTGATGTGCTGGTCAGTTAAATACATGGCACTCATGCAGTTGACCTCTCTTAGTCTGTTTCTTGCCTCTGCAGTGGTGTAACTATAAACTGACCTGTCTGAGTTTAGAGGGGGAGCCCATTCCCATTTAGTAGTATAAAATTGAAATTTGATAGTTTGGCATTGTTCCACTAGCTCCTTTTTTGCTTCACTGTGAGTCATGCAGTTATTTTCTATGGCATGGTGTCCCCCACTCACCCAAACTGATGACACATTTAGGGACCACTACCAAAAATAACTGCATGTCCTTTGCAATAAACAGACCTTCATTTTGAGTACATAATTGAACAACAAATAAAAGTGTGTCATCAGTTGATGTCAGGCAAGCCAAAAATAGCAAAGTCCTCAAGACATACTGAAAACATTGTGCCATCAGTTTCAACCTTAGCTCGTCCAAAATTAGACAAGTCATTTAGGACATGCTGCAATAAGTGTGCCAATAGGTTCAGGCAATGCAAAAATTAATCCATCAGGACATGCCAAAAACATTGTGCCATTAGGTTCAACTTCCAAAAATTAGTTCAGTCCATATTGCGTGACCACTGAAACTCTGTTGGACTTCCCTCTCCCTTCCCTCCTGCCAGGTTGATCTATATTTTTTTATTCCCGTTGACTCCTTTGTTCTTTTTAGCTTTTTTTTAAATGAAATTAAGGCACTCTTGCACTTTGCTTTACACTGCAGGTTTTAGTTAGGGCAACAATGGAACAGGTACTGGCAGTCAGAGCAGAGGTTGCCACAAGAATAATGTAGTTCAGGCAGGTTACTGAGTGACCACTGAAGCTCTGTCCGTTGCCTTCCCTCCCCTCAGGCTGATCTATATTTTTCTTTTTATTTCCCTTGGCCCTTTTGTTCTTTTTAGCTGCTTTTTTGGTAATGAAATTAAGGCACTTCTGTACTTTGCTTTGCACTACAAGGTTTTGTTAGAGCAACAAGTGAAGTCATTAAGGCACTACTGTACTGGTAGAGGCTTGCAAACCACTACTACAGGCTTTAGTTAGAGCAACAACAGAAGGCACTACTGGCAGCCTGGCAGAGGCTTACAAAGTAAACCACCACCAATGATACACAGTGAGCAGTAATCACTGAAGCTCTGTCCAGTGTCCATTTTGGGCCCTTCCCTTCCCTCCTGTCAGGTTGAGATTTATCATTTTTTTCTTTTACTCTACTTGAACTTCCCTTCTCCCCTGCCACGTTCTTTATGCTTTTATCCCCTATTTGATTTTTTACCGCTTGCTGCTGCAGATTTTATAAATAGGTTCTGGATTGGATGGAATTTGGAAACTACGACGACAAGAATCACATCTAGTCCATAGTCCATTCTAGGCCCTTCCCTTCCCCCCGCATGTTGAGGTTGATAATTTTTGTTAATATTATTCCCCTTGAACTTCCCTTCCTCCCCTTGCCACGTTCTTTATTCTTTTATCCCCTTTTTGATTTTTTTAGTTGCTTGCTGCTGCAGGCTTTATTTAGAAAGTTCTGGTCAATGGAATTTGGAAACCGCGTCAATGACAATGACATCCGACACTCTACTCCTCTCAGCTATGCAGTGACTGATTCCGGCAGCACACACACCCTTATATAGCTCAGTATTACCTGACCAACTTAGTGCAGTAGCAGGTCAAGTGACTGAGTGCGGTGTGTGTGTGTGTGTGTGTGTGTGTGTGTGTGTGTGTATGTGTGTGTGTGTGTGTCCCAAGCATACTTCTCTCTGTCTCCCACTGACTGTGCCCCCAAGTTGAGCCATGAACAACAGAAACCAGACAGCTACCAAAGTTCCCAGTTGCACCTCCACATTGCTGCCTGTTCACCACCAGCCCTAAATCAGACCCTGGTGTCTAGTGGCACCCCTACTCGGATCACTGCTGCCTGTATTGTGAAAACAAAACATTCTGTTGTTGTTCAAGACATGTCCAGCAGGTACGCCTATCCCAGTCCCCATCCCTATTCCTTGGTGTCTAGTGGACCTTCCACCCCATCCTCCAATTGCGCTGGACATAATTTCTTAACTGATCTGCTCTCCAGGTATGTGGCTGAAGGGTGAAGAGTAGACTGACTGTTTTGTGTCAGTCTTCTTGCTATGAGTCTAAACTTCGGTGAATAGCAGGTAGTTTGAATGCAGCCCTTAGCCACAATCAAGCTGGAAGCTACAAGCTGCAAAACCATTTAAACTACTGTTTGAATGGTCTTACAGTTTGTCAATGCTGGCTTGATCGTAGCTGAGGGCTGCATTCCAGAACTGCCTGCTATTTGCAGTGAAGTTTGGACTCAGAACAAGAAGGTTGACAAAAAGCAGTCAGTCTTCACCCTTCTGCTGCCACACGCCCTGAGAGCAGATCAGTTTAGATGTTTGTGGCTGGCACTATCACAGGATCGGGGGGGGGGGTTCCACTAGACATTAGGAAATAAGAGATGAGGGTACCTGGACCCAGGGACTGATTTTGGGCCAGTTGGTGAATGAGGAGGATGGGGGGTCCACTACACACTCCAGGGAATACATTTTTTGCATTTTTTTAATCAGGGATGTTTCCAGCCACACATGGCCAGTGGACCCAGACTCGGTACACTTATGCAATGGGTTCTTATTAATCTGGGTTTGCCGGGCCGCATTGGATCCCGGGGGGGGGGGTTCTGATTTTAGGCAGGTCAGTCTGCCCATCCCTAGTATTTATCAAAGACTTGAAAGAGCCAGGGTCTTTCAGTAACAAACACATCACAGAAGGAACCAAGAATTGTGCATACATGGCAGCCAGGGTGTGAGGACTGAATCTTGATTTCAGCTCTGACAAGAAATGATCCAGGAAAGGCAGAAAAGGATTTTTTTTTTGCGCCTCCCCTTCTCCCTGGCTGCCTACTCCTTCGGGTCTCTAATGCCCCAATTCCCATACCAGTTATCACCTCATATGGCAGTCCCCCCGGGTAACCTGGTGTAACTCTTCACCGGGTGGGTCCTCTCCAAGAGGGAAGGCACCGTGGGGTGGCCAGCGACTTTTCCATTGGCCTGGGGTACTGCTGAGGCATGCTGGTCATGGGGTCGGCAGCAGCGGAGGACAGAGAGACCATCATCCGGCCAGCCAGGAAGTATTTTCCTGTTTTTTTCTGTGGGGAGTGACACGCTGATGTCAAGGCATATGCCGACATCTGTCACTCCCCTTGAGCTTCGGACCAGGCATCACTGCTGTGCTCCCAGCCTCTGCCAGGAGTCAGCATGTGCCGGTGCGCATTCTCACCCTCCCCCCAGAGAAGGACAGCTGTCCCCGGATGCTCCATCCTTCTTCCCCGGCTGGCCCTCTGGTGACCTGAGTCCGCTCTCGAACCTGGGTCACCAGCGCCGCAGACAGAAATCTAACCGCCTGCCGACGGGTCGTAGAAAAGAGTAGCAGCAGTATTGTTGAACTGTTTCAGCTGGAGCATTAGCTTGATTTCTTTGGCTTAACACAATTCTTGAAATGCTCTCTGGAACTTCCAAGTTACCTGCAGCTCTTTTAGCTGGTTCATACATGATGTGAGCAAATCCATTCTCAGCGCGATAAGTCTCAATTAGTCTCTGAACTTGATGTATTTCAGCTACAGTACCCACAAGATCAAGTCTAGAAGACTGCAGTCATGTGTTGGCAGATTTTGTGAAACTGACAGATATACATAATCACAATAAATTTGAAATTGCAAGTTCTCAATCCCAATGAGTATGACTCATCTCACCTTCTCATCCTCATTTGTTTGATAAATGTTCTCCATTGCTCTCATTATCACATCCATCAGTTCCACAAAAATATTCAAAACATCAGCTCGGTTCTCTAGTCAGACACATGGTTTGCAGTTTCACAGCTTTGCAATCATTCTGAAAAGAAGAAACCCAGACTTATATATGCTGGGGAGGACTCTCCAATGAATTTTGAAGTCTCTGTCACTGTTCCCAGCATGTTTTTGATTCTGGGAATTTCACAAGAATGGACGATCACAAGGTTCAAAGTGTGGGCAAAGCAGTTTGTATATACAGCTAGTGGAAGATCTTTTTTTTTTTTCAATAACTCTACTTTATTGATCAAAGACCAGTGATACAGACATTCTTTGAATCATAGTACAACTGAACATAGGTTAGCATGAAAGACGTTACATGTGGCACCATGCAGAGTACATGAACAAACTTTATCACAAAAATGCGAATGACCAAAACAGGTCACAGAATACAAGTCCAACAGAGACAAAAAGATAACTCTGCAAGTTAGCAAAGGGTGAGCAAAGGGTGAGGTCACATGTGTATGTTGTAGTCCATTCAGAACACCTATATCAGAGGGCACCAGGATGCCCAAGTTGGGGGGAGAAAAATAGAGATAGTGCCAGTAGGTATAATTAGGGTCCTTTTGGGTATAGAGCAGCTTGTGGTGTGGATATTTCAATGGTGCCAGAATTCTAGAAACTGCTCTTGGCGAAAATGTAATTTCACTGTAAGGTTTTCCATTTCTCTGATCTCTGTCACCTTATTTATTCAGGTAGACACTTGTGGGGGTAACATACAACAGCCAAAGGAGAGCAATGCACTTCTAGGCTGCTGTTAATAGAATGTAAAGTAATCATCTGATGTTTTTACTTTTAATAGAAGGCAGTAATCTTTCTTGATGAGCATAGCACATCCTTCTCTAGCTCCACTCATTTTATCTGCTCCATCAAATCCAATGCCAAAACATTTTTGGAGAGCCAACACTGCTTAATTTTTTTCAGGATGATTTCTTTTAGGGCAAAACCAGTAGTTTCTGTCATCTCATCTTCATACAGATTCCCGTCAAACCAATATTGTAAAATTAGAGCTAATTGCTCTTTCCCACTCACATCTGTTGTCTCATCAGCAAAAAGAAAACAATATCCAGCTTTTCTCACCACAGACACTATCTTCTTTTGAATAAGTGCTCAACTTAAATAAATCATCTAATTTTGAGTGGTTTTACTGCAATGATGAGCATTCCTGAACTTTGGCTTGACTAGGTGTTGTGCAATAATATTTTGTCCATTTCTTCCTAGAAGGTCCAAAATTTCAATAAAATTGCCTCTCTTCCCAATCCATTCATCACGTCCTTTGCTGAATGCATCATTGTCATGAGTGCCATCACTTCTTATCCCCACACCATCAGTGAAAGTTTCATTCATCCCACTAAATGCAATGTTGTGCTTGCCCAAAGTCAATACTGTATTGCACACTAGTAACATGGATTTCCCATAACTGAGCCTTTCTTGGTGCTGTTCATCTACTGCTTGAACTAACTAAGTATTGACAGGCTTTCTTTCACCTCTCTGAATATTGAAAAAATGTGCAACTTCAGTCACTGACAACTTATGATAGCTTGTATTCTCATGGTCTCTAAATTTTGCTTTAGCATCTTTAAAATCAGTGAATGTTGTTCCAAAAGGGCTCTTCACTAATTGGCCTTGTTCTTTCCCCATGTCTCCTGTATTACACTCTCAGGATCGAAAATGACACAAAATTTACAGAAAGCTTCATTTGGATAGCCAGAATATGCTAACCATTTATGCTTCCTTTACCATTCATTCTGAACAGACCTTTTGTGCTTTCTGCCCTTTTTAGTCATCTCAGAAGAATGAAAATTGAAATCACCTGGAAGAGTACAAGGGCTTGATTGTAAAGGTAGATGCAGGGCTTATGCTAAGCCCTCAGATCATCTGTAAATGTTTGTAGCACCTGTCAAAGTCCTTAGGTGCAATGCAGTTCTATTCTGCCAAGGGCTGGCGCATTTCCAACCCTTTTCTTATTTCAGCAGCTTGCGCCAAAGGTTTGATGTAAGCCCCATAAAATGGGTTCCCTGCACACAGTTAAACCGGGGAGCTGGTCTAATTTGATGTGTCTGGTGCATGCAATCCAGTATTAGATTGCGCGCATGTCTGCAGCAAGTCCCCTGTGCCATATGTCTAGCACACCAGGAACTTGTGGCAGACACAAGTCCTTTGAGTATCGGGTCCCAAGTGTGTATGAGGAAACAATATTTCAGCCTGCAACACAGATTTTTGTTCAGAGCTTAGCAGATATCGAATGCAGGGACAGTGGCTGGAATTCCATCATTACTCCCTGAATTTTCAGACTCAGTTATAGCTGTTGAAGAACCTCCTGTAGCTTCTTATTCCTTTTCTTCAATTTTCCTATCAATTGTTTTCTCTTCTACTTCTTTTTTGGAATGTTCTTCCTCTGTGAATAAATGTTCATCCTTTGATATGCCATCAGGTGCCTTGTTCAACCATGAATCTGGTGTTCCTGATGGCACTTTCTTCTTTTGAGGCATCATCTTGCAAAAATTCTAACATTTTATATTTTGTATATCTGTAGATCCAAGCTTCCAACCTTCAAAAAGAAAAATAAAGTCACTGCCTATAAAGCTAAGAGGAACAGCAAGAGTAACATTCAAAACAACAATATACAAGAACAGTACAGCAGCTCTCTCACCACATGATTCATCAAAGGTAAGGTAGATTTATTTATTTATTTAGCTTTTGTTGATTGGGTAGGTGTGTTAGGAAAAACCCTGCCTCTTTTCAAGCATGACCTGGGAGAGTACAATATACAGTTAATGAAACAAGATAATGGTGAAGTAAAAGCAAAATATGCAAACCAGTTTGATATCCATGCAGGGATAGACAGGGAAAAGAAACACTATTTAGTAGTAGCCATCCTCGCAGAGATTGGCAGGAGCAGGTATCAGACATTTAGGCAAAATGCATACATCAATTCAAAGAACAAATGCATTCAACAATTCAGAGAATAGGAAAACAAGCTTTAGGAAGAGGCTAGAGAGGAGGTGGAGGGGATACTTTACAGTCACAGGAATCAAGTGCTTGTAGGTGGGAGTAGAGTGCAGTTTTGAAGGAGGAGTGAAACCGGGAACACTTCATACTGGGAGGTAGAGAGTTACAGAATTTGAGGACGAAATGGGAGAAAGCTTGTTCCCCCATTTTGGTAGAGCAGTGCGGGATGGCAAACAGGGTGGAGTGTGAGGATCTCAATAGGTGGGAGTGAGGCACTGGAGTGAGCATAGCACCAATGCTTTCGGGGCAGAGGTGTCTGGTCATAGAGTCAGTAAAGCAACCCAGAGATTATGAGCGCAGGGTTGTGGGGGATAGCCAGTGAAGGGTGGAGTACAGGAGACAGTGGTGAGTGAGGCGAGGAGCCAATAGGGCAAATCTGCAGATGCTGTTATAGGTAGTGTCCCATTTACAAAGAATTCCAAGGTTCCCATAGGAAAAGATGGGGAGGACATACTGTAGCCTGGGAAGCAAGACACCTCCAAAAGAGATTCTGGCAGCAGGAGTAAGTGAATGACACACTCGTAAGTGGTCCCAGTCTTTAAGTTAATGGATCTGCATATCTTGTTCATATGAGCCGAAAAGTCAAGAGCGGATCAAGTGTCACTCCAAAGTAGTTAAAGGAGTCAGTGGACAGGACAGCAGAGCCATCACATCAGTGAGCGGAAAGCTTAGGGGTCTTGGTATGGACTTTTCTGGCAGACCCAAAGAACGTAGTCTGGGTCTTTGGTAAATTGAGGATTAGGGAGTTGTTTAGAGCCAGGATTGAATGTTTTGGAATGTGGATGACAGGTGAATATTGAGGTTGTCTGCAGAACGAGAAGCAGAGTAGAGCACCAGGTCATCAGCGTACATGATGGAGTGGCAGTGGGTCAAGGTAGTAGGACAATCATTGACAAAGATGGAAAAGAGAAGGGGTCGGAGAATGGATCCTTGTGGGACACCATAGGAGATGGGAGCTGGAGATGAGAGAACTTTGTTGAAGGAGATGGATTGGGAACAGTTTGAGAGGTAGCTGCTGATCTAGGAAGTGGTGGGACCAGAGGCCCCAAGAGCAATATTTTCACTCCAGATTTTCAACATTGCCATTGCCTACCTAAATGAGCTTAAGTACTCCCCTGAGTGGCAAGATTTCTACCTGGCCAAAACGACACGCCAGCTTACAATATCTTCCACAACATTCATCAAGGGCCCTTAATAAGTATGCTCCTCTTATTAAAGTTCAACTAGGACCAAAACCTGTAAATAGTTCACCCTCAGATCAAGTCCTTGCTTCTAGAAAGAGATAAGCTCTGGAAAAAGCACGCAGACTGAACACTGCAGAGGATTGGAACCAGTTCAGGAGACTACGAAATTTATGTACCAAACAATCAGAAAATCAAGACCACCTTCTTCAAATCCGAACTCGACTTCTGCCACAAAGAACCCAATCAAGCTCTGGAACACAATCAATGATCTGCTAGGCTACTCCCAGGAAATTACTCCCACCAAGATTACCTCTGGCAACTTGACTATAACCGAAAAGATGGATATATTGACGATTCAATAACCACTTTGCTACTGCAGGCATGGCATTTGATAACTCCTGCAAACATACTTGGCTCCCAGACTGCCAGCCAACTGCCTGAAACTCCAATGGCTTGCCGCCTTTCTCACTTCAACCTGCCACACTGAAAGAGGTAGAGGGATCTCTTGCTTTAGTTGGATACTAGAAAAAGTGCTGGGGCCGACTCTTGACCCTTACTTCCTAAAAATTGCCTACCACGCACTAGCGACACCACACCCACCTTTTAACTTATCCCTGTCTCAGGGCACCTTACCACCTATATGGAAGACAGCACATGTCATATCACTGTTCAAATCAGGTGACAGTGGCGATCTCAATAACTACAGGCCAATTTCCTCCTTCCGGTCCTGTCCAAGCTCCTAGAGAAAATTGTAAATGCACAGCTGAGGACCCACCTTGAGTCTAGGGAACTGCTAAATCTTATGCAGTCTGGATTCAGAGCTAAACATAGCACTATCTCAGCCCTCGCCAAAGTTACTAATGACTGGCAGCGTAATCTTGAGAGCAAAAACTTTATTTGTGCTGTTTTCTTGAGCTAACAAGGCTTCACACCTGATCATAGTCTGCTCCTTCCGCCCCTTCAAACCATAGATGTGGACCCTCCTCTCGTCTGGTTCACTGACTATCTTACAGGGCGCCTTCAACAAGTTAAAGCCAAAGGAGGCCTGTCCCTTTAAAAACTCTGCAAAGAGGGGTACCTCAAGGTTCTATATTAGGGCCCTTTCTTTGCAATCTACATTAATAACATCGACTACTGTATAAAGAAGACAACATCCATCTGTTTGCAGATGATACAGTTCTCACGTGAGTCGCCCAACACCTGAAGCTGCCTGCAATGACCTACAGTGAGAATTCAACCTTTGCAAAGCCAACTCCTCCAAAAAGCTACCCTTAATGCCCAAAAACTAAAGCGATGGTCCTCTCCTTTTATCCGTACAGCTAATCCTGTGTCCAGTGGGACAGTTCCCCAAATTACCACAGTTCTAGGTGAAAACTAGAATTTGTTACAAAATTCAAGTATCTGGGAGTTTGATAGACCACAGACTCTCCTTCATTGAACATATCGAGGACTTGCTAAAACGACTTGACAAAGGCTTGGACTGTTTTTTAGAATCAGCCAATTTCTCACCAGAGATGCCAAGAAACAACTGGTCCAATCCATTTTCCTATCATTGGTTGATTACGCTGACTTCCTCAATAGCCAATGCCCCAACTCTTACATGGCTAAACTGGACACAGTCTACCATCGAGCACTGAGGTTTATAACGGGACTCCCCTTCGACACACATCACTGCACCCTATATGCGGCAGTGGGATGGACATCACTAAAGTTCAGGCTCCACAGAAACGCCACTCTCTGGACCTATAAAGCCATCTCTAATAAGCTGCCTTACTATATCTCCTGCTGTCTTCCCCTGAGTATAATTGGGAAATACGCGTTAAGAAGTTACTCAGCTATTACACTTAAAGTACCCAAAGCAAAATCCCGCTTCGGCAGGGCAGCCATAAGCTTCATGCTACCTATCTTATGGAACGATCTACAAAAAACCCTCAAATTAAGCACTCTAATCGGTATAAATGCTTTCAAGATGCTTTATTTCGATACAATCAGAGAAGTATGTAACTGCTTCACCCACTCAGACCCAGTACTGGTATATAGCCACTCCTAGACCCAATTTTAAGTACTGACCACCCCAGCTTGCTCCTCACCAGCCTAATTGTTCTCTCTCTTATCCCCCTGTCTTATCAACACTAGGCCCATCCATCTCCTTATTCTTCCTTTCCCAACCTTGGATAGGAGCTCACTATCCCTGGGTTGTGACATCCTACCATGCCCCGTACTTTATAGCATTCAATCCCGGGGCTCACACATACTCCTTTTCTCCATCCACCTTCTCTACATCCAGCTTTACCAACTCCTTTCTGTGCACAGTGCCCTCCTAGCCTTTCTCCCCCTACTTCCTTCCCTCTCTTCCCCCCTACCTTCACCTCTACCTGGTGTATATTTTATTTTTATTTTTTTCTTCCGTTACTTCCTCCTGCAACCTTAGATAACCTGCTTTATCTTCCTATAGACACTTCTATGTATGTAAATACCGTGTAATCTGTATAATATCTGTATAATTCTATGTACATATGATCTTCTTTTTCTTCCTCTCTGTAAAGAGTATTATCTGTATTGCCTTGTAAATACCTGTGTTGACCTGTATATACAATTGTTCATGCTCCACCCAGGTCCATCTTGCAAATGAGCTTCTGCTCAACAATGAACGCCTGGTTAAATAAAGACTTGATTGATTGATTGATTGATTTTTCCACACCTCCTTATGAACAGTACAGCTGTCATTTTTCACATCCTGGCTGAAATGTGTTTTTGCTTTCCGTGCAGAATAGAGCGGTCACTGAGGGAAATCAGTGCTCGGGACACATTAAGAAAATCACAGTGACACTGTTCATGAGCAGAGGTCCTAAAATGCCTATGATGAAAATTTTGTGATGAAACTCCATAAAATGACTGTTACAAGTGTGTGTTGTGCAGTTTCCTCACACCCTTGTAACTTCACAAATTAGTAATATTCACATGCCAGATTTTCAACACTGGCATTTTTTCACACCTCCTTATGAACAGTACAGCTGTTATTTTTCACATCCTGGCCGAAATGTATTTTCGCATTTCTGGTGCAGAATACCGCAGTTGCTGTCGGAAATCAGTGTTTGGGACAGATTAGGATCGACTGAGTGAGATAGGGGGAGTGACCAAGCTCAACTGAGCTCTGTCGGGACTGCTGCAGATTTCTTTGTGGGCAGGAAAAGGCACCAATGCAGGCAGGAGCCCAGTACAAAATGGCAGCCTGCAGTGCCGGGAGACACAGAACGAGCGAGTGGGGGGGGGATTGAGTGAGCTCAACAGAACTCTATCGTGATTGCTGCAGATTTCTTTGTGGGCAGAAAAAGGCAGCAATGCATGCAGGGGCCCAATACAAAAGGGCAGCCTGCAGCGGTGAGAGAATCAGAATGAGCGAGTGAGAGAGGGGGAGTGAGCGAACTCAACGGAGCTGTGTCAAGACTGCTGCAGATTTCTTTGTGGGCAGAAAAAGGCACCAACAGAGGCAGAAACCCAGTACAAAAGGGTAGCCAGCCAGGAGAAACAGAATGAGTGAGTGAGAGGGGGGAGTGAGCGGCTCAACGGAGCCCTAGCCTGACTGCTGCATATTTCTTTGTGGGCAGAAAAAGGTGCCAATGCAGGCAGGAGCCCAGTACAAAAGGGCAGCCTGCAGCACCTGGAGAAACACAATGAGTGAGTGAGAGAGGGGGAGTGAGCGAGCTCAATGGAGCTCTATCGTTACTGCTGCAGATTTCTTTGTGGGCAGAAAAAGGTGACAATGCAGGCAGGAGCCCAGTACAAAAGGCCAGCCTGCAGTGCCGGCAGAAATAGAATGAGCAAGTGAGAGGGGGAGTGAGCGAGGTCGATGGAGCTGTGTCGGGACTGCTGCAGATTTCTTTGTGGGCAGAAAAAGCCACCAGCAGAGGCAGGATCCCATTACAAAAGGGCAGCCTGCAGCACCGGGATAAACACAATGAGTGCATGAGAGAGGGGGAGTGAGCTAGCTCAACGGAGCTGTATTGTTACTGCTGCGGATTTCTTTGTGGGCAGAAAAAGGCAGCAATGCAGGCAGGATCCCAGTACAAAAGGCCAGCCTGCAGCACTGGCAGAAATGGAATGAGCAAGTGAGGGGGGAGTGAGCGAGGTCAATGGAGCTGTGTTGGGACTGCTGCAGATTTCTTTGTGGGCAGAAAAAGCCACCAGCAGAGGCAGGAGCCCAGTACAAAATGGCAGCCTGCAGTGCCAGGAGAAACAGAATGAGCGAGCGAGAGAGGGAGAGGAGCCACCTCAATGGAGCTCTGTCGGACAGCTGCAGATTTCTTTGTGGGCAGGAAAAAGGTGCCAATGCAGGCAGAACTCCAGTACAAAGGGCAGCCTGCAGCACCAGGAGAAACAGAACTAGTGAGTGACAGAGAGGCAGTGAGCAAGCTCAATGGACCAAAGCAATCAACATTCAGCATTGACAAATGCTTGTTTTCCTTGTAACTTATTGCTGGAATTCTCTTTTTCTCCCATCTTGAGGAATT
The DNA here is from genome assembly GCA_016271365.2 of Neoceratodus forsteri. Lineage (NCBI taxonomy): Eukaryota > Metazoa > Chordata > Ceratodontiformes > Ceratodontidae > Neoceratodus > Neoceratodus forsteri. Next base: position 1,072,136,022 of record CM057455.1, on the reverse strand, counting down.
GCAAAACTTTAATTCCTTTATAAAATTGTTGAAATACAGCATAAGCATGGGGGGCTGACATTATGTCTCAGATTCACAGAAGTATCAAATCTTTGTAAACCATTAAACAGATGTGTTCCTGTATCCTACCTTTAAGTGGCCATATTATTCTGTGAAACAGGTACTCAGACAGTTATAACAAAGAATTATTGCTTCACAGATGTTTGTAAATGTTTCAGTTAGTTATTCTGTAAAGTATACTTTTTTAGGTGCCAATAAGTGTAGCCTGTAGCACTGTATCTAGTCATACATACTCCTTTTTGCATTTACTAAAGATTAACATTACATTCATTTTCATTTTTCATTTTTACTTTTATAGACAGACAGACAGACAGACAGACAGACAGATAGATAGATAGATAGATAGATAGATAGATAGATAGATAGATAGATAGATAGATAGATAAAACCTTTATTTTTATACAGGAATTACATGTCATTAGGAATAAAAAATCCCTGTTTACAAGACAGTCATGTTAAAAAGGTTTCAAAGTTACATACAACTACAAGAGAAAACATGCAGGGAAAATATGATATGTCATGCCCAACACCTACACAAACTTTTGTCTATGTACAAATATACAATTTGTAAGTGCCATTGTTTGCAAAGCTTTAATTAACAATTACATACCATTTGGTAGCAATTTGTCAAGTCAGTAACAAATTTTGCCTGAGACGTAGTTGTATGCATATCAAAAGGAAGATTTACTTGTTAGCTGATGAGCAAAACTGCCCGTACTTGGAAAGGGACAAGTTTTAAAACAGTACAATATTATTAGTACGATACAATACATACAAAATTGTTAATGTGCAATATAACAAATATCAGCACTTAATAACACAAACATATTACAGTAAGTACAAGTGCATTCACTGTAAGTGATTCAGTTTTGTTAATGCCAATAATATGACTGGTGTTGGGAGATGCAGACAGTCAGTCCAGATTAGTTCTGGCTGGGGAATGTGTATAGGTTTTTATAAAATTGGCTTCAGAATCCTAGACATTTCATTACGATAAACGTATTACCTGACTATTGATAAATTCCTTCATTTAATCAACAACTGGGATACTTAGCTACATTCACAAACTAGCGATTGACCTCATTACAAAAAATAAAATCAGCACATTGCTGTTTGTCTAGCAACTCAGTCTGTTCCTTAATTACTAAACTGATCTTCCCCTCCCTACCTCCCCTCACTCTTCAGCTCCTTCCCTGCACCTTCGCTTAGTCTCTAGGTATGAAGTTCTGTGTCTGCTTAAATGTATCTCTCCCTTCAGAAGTGCTGGTTTGGATGGCAAAGTATCCCAAATCCTTAAGCCAGCTGCCCCTCTCCTCGCCACCCCAGTAATGCATATATTCAACCTATCTTTCCTCTTTTCCACTGTACATACCATTTGGAAGTTAGCCAGGATCATTCCGTTGTTTTAAAAGGGTGATCCTAAAACAATCAAAAACTACTACCCTATTGTGATCCTGCCAACCCTCTGTAAACTCCTTGAAAAGGTCATCCCAGATCTCTGACTATTTACTAACATCTGAACTTCTGTCTCCAGCCCAGCATGGCTTTAGGCTAAGTCATAATACCTCCACCACCCTTATGCAATTCAGCAGTGAAGTCAAATCCCATATGGATAAAGGCCTGCTTACTGGTGCTACTTACGTTGACTAAACCAAAGTTTTGATCTGCTTAATCACACCCTTCTATTACATAAACTTGGTTCCCTTGGTTTCTCTCACTCTGCTCTTCTTTGGTTCTCTAGCTACCTCTGCAATCACTCACAGTTCATCTCTTTTAACAAGTCCCTCTTTTCTCCTACCTGCACGAGCCTGGACATTCCTCAAGGCTCTATTCTGGGCCCATTGCTTTTTTCTCTGTTTATCAGTGACCTACCAAATTCCCCCTCTAATTGCAGGACCATACTGTATGCGAAGACTGTGTACTCTATCTTGGCTCTAAGTCCCTGAATGATATTAATTCCAAACTTTCTGCTGACATTCACTCTATTCAAATGTGGCTAATCCAAAACCATCTTGCCATCAGTGAAACCAAGATCCAGTCAGTGCTCTTTAGATCACATTGAAAGATGAGCACTCTGGCCCCTGAACTAGCTATCCGCTGTCTGGATGGCTCCTCAGTCTCTTAGCCCCTCTCCTTCAAATACCTGGGATTTACACTTGACCCAACCTTAGACTTCTCCCATTACATAAATGACATCTGTAAATCTGCCAGCTCCAAGCTTGGCCTGGCTTATCGTACTCACTATGACCTCAACCCTGCAGCTAGACTTGCAATTGCCCAGGGTGTTCTACTTCCAAAGCAATGCTGCATGCTATTTTCATTCTATCAGGCCAATGCCAATTGTCTCCAAAAATGGAACATTGCCTATAATAATGTGCGTAAGATTGCATCTTCTGCTCTTTGCCTAACCCATCACCATCTACTCTACACACACCTAAACTGGTTATCCCCCTACTCCAGGTGATCTTATATTATAGGCTGTTTCATAGACAATATCATTACAAGCTCACAACCCACCGCTACTTCAAATGTTTTCCCCAGTTGACCATCTCTGTCCATAACGGTCATCCACCCAGGCCCTTCTAGTTGTTCCAAAATGTTCCACTAAGGCAGATCACCAGGCATTTGCCCACTCTGCCCCACTTTCTGGAATTCCTTACCCAATCACCTCTGTATCTCAAAATCCATGCTATCTTCACAAAAGAATTATTCCATCACCTTAGATCCCATGATACATGTTCCTGTTTATAATTTCCCTAAGCCTTTTTATGTGTTCCCTCTCCCTTGGACAATATTGCGGGTGCCGTATGTCATCCCATGCTGGCCAGATCACATCTGGAAACAAGCTCTGACTTAGTCTGCCTTTCCTGGTTAAACAATTTCCCCTTCCCTTCCCTTCCCTTCCCTTCCCTTCCCTTCCCTGCCCTTCCCTTCCTTTCTATATGTCCTAAACTCCATGTGATCTTGTATTATAGGTTGTTTCATAGACAATATCATTACACGTTCACAACCCACCTTGCTGGTTCAATGTTTTGCCCTGTTGACCATCCCTATCTTTAACAGTCATCCACCAGGCCTGTTCCATTAAGATGGGCCACGAGGCATTTGCCACTCTGCCCCACTTTCTGGAATTCCTTACTCCATCACCTCTGTATCTCAAAATACCATGCTATCTTCACAAAATAATTATTCCATCACCTTAGATCCCATGATACATGTTCCTGTTTATAATTTCCCTAAGCCGTTTTATGTGTTCCCTCTCCCTTGGACAATATTGCGGGTGCCGTACATCATCCCATGTTGGCCAGGACACATCTGGAAACAAGCTCTGACTTAGTCTGCCTTTCCTGGTTAAACAATTTCCCCTTTCCTTCCCTTCCCTTCCCTTTCTATATGTCCTAAACTCCATTCAAGTTCAATACAAACCTTATATTACTCAAGCCTAGCATTCCTTCTCCTTGTACTACATTGTTGTCCTGCTGCACTAGGAGTTTAGCACTTCTTCTCTTTTGTATGATGTTGTTATGCAATTCCATGCAATTTACTGATTGTCCTAATACCACTATGTTTTCTTCATTGTTTTAATGTATGCTAAATTTATGTTAGGAAGTAGTTTTCTGCAGTTTTTTGTTTTCTGGGTCTTTATTATAATGCTGTCCTAATTTACCTATATTTCATTCTCTGTACTACTGTATGCATTACCTGTATTCCATTCTTTGTGCTACTGTATGTAACCTGAAATACACTCTCCCGGGTTGTGCCTGAAAATAGGCAGATTTTGCCTAGTGCACTTACCTGGTAAACACTAACTAACTAACTAACTAACTAACTAACTAAATAAATATAACCTGTGTGGTGAGCACTCAGACTGCAAATTCTTCCTGAGAAGACTAACTAGTACTAAGCTCCATGCCATCTGTGCAGGTATACTAATTAAGCATTCCACTAGCAAGGGGGGTCTCTGCACTGAGTTTGAACTCAGATGCAGTACTGGGGCTCTGAAATGACAGAGGAGTCTGAGAACACTGCAGGCTGATACACAGCAGAGAAAAGCAGGATTGGATATCTACCTGCAGCTTAAACAAGTTCTCCTCAAAAGAAAAAGTAAAAATAAAAATGCAAGACACCTGACAGAACTCTAGAAACATAACCTAGGAAGGAACATTTTTATATATTTTAAGTTTATTGTAAGTTTTCAAATGACAAAAATTGTGAAACAAAACAATGAAAAAAATCCCTAAACTATATACAGGAAGTGAGTGCGGTACGAAGACGGCAAGGTCCTGGTACCTATAAACTGGAAAACAGTGTGGGCAATTCTAGACATCAAACTCAGGAAAACATAATTACAAGCTAGGTACAAAAGTCAATAATAAAACAAGCATTTGTCAATGCTGAATGTTGTCTTGCTGGTGTTGGCATTAGTAGTGCAGGAGTTAGAGAGACATATAATAGGAATAGCAGTGAAGTATAGAACCAACGTCAACCCACTATACCCTGTAGAGAGTGATAGGCATTGGGGTGTGCGTTTGGGTCACTGGCCATAACGCTCATGCTATTTCACCTCACCCTACCCTGCAGAGTCTGACAAGTGTCGCATTATGCCTTGGGGTCATCTGGCCTTATGCTCACCCCATTTCATAAGGAAGTACAATGAGATGGGTGCAGCATAGAAGAATGGGTTGAACTTTGGGGCTGAAGAGTCCAAGGCACACCATGATGCCTGCCAGTGGCTGCAGGGTGGGGGTGGAAGACCAATAGCATAAGCAGCACAGCAGACAATCCAAAGACACACCCCTGATACCTGTTAGTCTGTACAGGGTGGCACGTCATGGTTAGAAACCCTAACGCCCTTAGCGTGTGTTGGTATTTGCACTCCAAATTTTAAAACATGGCCTGTTTGTGACCCCACCTCAGAAAGCATTTGGGACCTCTGCTCATGAACAGTGTCCCCGTGATTTTGTTAATCTGTCTCGAACGTTGATTTCCCACAGTGACCGCGCCATTCTGCACCACATTAAAATGTCAGCTACACCATTGATAAGGAGGTGTGAAGAGATGGCAATGTTGAAAATCTGGAGTGAAAATATTAAACATTCTCGAAGTTACGAGCGTGTGTGAAAACTGCACATCGCTGCTCGTAACACAGTCATTTAGTGGAATTATTTCACCAAATTTTTAACATAGCCATATTGGGACCGCTGCTCATGAACAGTGACACTATGATTATCTTAATCTGCCCCGAACACTGATTTCCCACAGCGACTGAACAATTGTGTGCCAAATGTGCGAAACTACATTTTGGGCAGGATGTGACAAATGACAGCTGTACTGTCCATAAGAAGATGTACAAAAATGATAATGTTGAAAATCTTGAGTGAAAATATTACAAATTCTCGCAGTTATGACTGTGCATGGACACTGCGCAACACGCACTTGTAACATAGTAATTTTATGGAATTTTTTCACCAAATTTTCAACATAGACATTTTGGGAACTCTGCTCATGAACAGTCTTACTCTGTTCTGAACATTGTTTTTCTAAAGCAACTGCATCACTGCACGCCAGATGTGTGAAAACACAGTTCAGGTAGGATGTGGAAAATGAAAGCTGTACTATTCATAAGGTGGTGTGAAAAAATGGCAATGGTGAAAATCTGGAGTAAAAATATTAAAAATTGTCAAACTTATGAGCATGTGTGGAAACTGCACAATGCATGCTTGCAACACAGTCATTTTATGGACGTTTGTCACCTAATTTTCAACATAGGCATTTTAGGACCTCTGCTCATGAACATAGTCACTGTGATTTTCTTAATCTGTCCCAAACACTGATTTCCCACAGCGACAGCGCTATTCTGTGTGGGAAGTGCAAAAGCACAATTCAGCCAGGATGTGAAAAATGGCAGCTGTGCTGTTCATAAGGATGTGTGAAAAAATGCCAGTGTTGAAAATCTGGAGTGAAAACATTACAAATTTGTGAAGTTACGAGGGTGCGTGGAAACTGTGCAACACACACTCATAAAATAGAAATTTTTTAAATTTTTTTCATCAAATTTGCAACATAGGCTTTTTGAGAGCCCACCTCATGAAGAGTGGCACTGTCGTTTCATTAATCAGTCCCAAAAGGTGATTTCGCACAGTGACCACAAAATCACTTTCAGGACTGAATAATGCCATGACAGTGACTGAGTTCATGAGGAGGGGTCCCAATAACCACATGTTGAAAATTTGGTGTCAAAATTCCCAAAAATGCCTGAGATATGCACCAAAGTTGAAAAACCCTATTGATTCCATTATATAGTTTACCGGCATTTCTTCAGTTCACGGAGGGCTTTAGAAGAGTGCAGACATGTTCCTGGTCCACCGAAGATTGTTGTGCAGGGCTCTGGAGGTAAGTATGGGGTGAGGGGGGTACACAGTGGGTGGGCATGGGTTGGGGGAGGAGGGCTGCAGAGAGCGAGGGACCATTTTCTACTTTACAGGGTTAAAAAAAATGAAACATCGTGGGAAGGTTTTTTTTTTTTTTAGGTACATTTGACACACTGGGGTGGGCTCCCAGAGTGTCACCTGTGTGTTTTGGAGTGGAGAGGCTGGAGCAAATGGGGATTGGGCACCCCATCGGCAAATAAAAGGTGTTTGGTGGGAGGCGGAATGATGCAGAGGGGGATTGGGAACCCCCCTCGGCAAACAACTGGCATGAGACATGATGACAGGGATTGGGCTCCTGGAAAAGCAAGAGAGAAAACCCCCTAATGTTTAGCAGATCATTACACTAAGATGATAACTACCGTGAGGTAGAACAATTATGAGTACATGCACGACACCAAAAATAGACATAGAAATAATCAAATAATCAGATCGTTAATCCTCACCTAGCCTCAACCCGACAGACAGATCTAGACTCTGGGCATCTTCATGTTGTATTGAGTAAACTGCTTCCAAAGGTATCCACCTTCTATTATATAACATTGTCTTACCCTCTCCAATCAAATGTCTTCGCACTCTTCCCAGCACCTGCATGAGATCTCCCACCCACTGGCCATATTTATAAGTGAGCTCATATTTCAAATGCTTCAGGACAAAGGATTTGACCAGGGCTGATAATAAAGAGAGGTGGTATTTAGCAGTGACCCCTGTAAGCTGGGTCAAACCACCCAATACACAGGTCACTGGTAATATGACCTCTGAATAGTCCAAGAAAGGGTCCATGTTTTGTTTAATTGCGACCTATAGGGGCTGGATTTTGGAACAATACCACATCACATGCAAGAGGTCCCTTTGTACCTCTCCACATCTAAAGCACAGGTCCGTCTGTCTGAGGCGCTCTATCACAAAGCTTAGCAGGAGTATAGTACATTTTGGAAGACATGAATAAATGCATATCCTTAAGTTTGGGTATAGGTATGTATTTACAACTTTTCCATACATTTTGACAATTAGGCCTTAAGGGAGCCAGGATCGTATTGCAGTATGGTGTCTGGATTGGGGAGCCTGGGCCCTTGAAGTCCAGTAACATCCTATAAACCTACGAAATGGGCTTGGATGTAAGATCCAATTCATTTAACTTCTCCCAGGTGAACAGGTTCAATGGGGGCCCTCCATCCCTCTCATCACCCTATACAGCAAACTAGTAAGCTGAATCCTCTTAAAGAAATTTAATCCCTCATACTGGCATGGGAGAACTTCCCTATCCCTTTTACAAAGTAAGAACGTTTGAGACCCACTAATTGGTTAGCCCACTGCTTAGTAATAATTTGTCCTCCAAGATGTAAGTTAGGTTGCCTAACACAGGTTGGTCCCTAGCTTTCACTTGCTCCTTTCTCTGTGCCGGCATTAAGAAAGACCACCAAGCACTTACTGTTTTGCCTATGGGAGTCATCTGACCTTTTCTAGGAAGCCCTCTGGATTAGAGAAGAGTAAAGCTTCTGGGGAAATGCCTAATTCTCTTAAGATCTGTCTCTCTATTTGGAGCCATGTTGGCACATATTCTTCTCCTCCTTCTCTTTGTCCTCCCCATCTTCCCATTAAGCCCAGCTGCTCTGCCACATAATATAGCTGGAGGTCCGGAAGTTTAAACCCCTCTATGTCATGTGGAAGACATAAGGTAGTATGTTTTTTCCTAGGGGGGGTTGGAGTTCCATAGGAATTCAGATAAAAGCCTTCCGATTTTAATAAACCATAAATTGGGAATAATATATAGTGCCAGATGAATAGGGTACAGTAGTCTGGGCAGTAGGTTCATTTTGATCAATCCTAACCTAGATGTAAAATTCAAAGGGAGTTTATTCCATCTATGTATGTCCCCTCTGACTATTGACAGGAGTTGTTCTAGGTTTGCCTCCGGTCCCTCCTCTATATTTGCAGTAATCCATATACCCAGATACTTAAATAGTTTTGAAGCCCAATGGACCTGGAGTGGTTCAAAGTCTGCCCTACAAGTGTGCGGCGTGAGGTGGAGAATTTGCGTTTTGTTCAAATTCAATTTATAATTAGAAACTTTAGAGTATTGCTGTATGATTCCTAATGTCTGCCTAAAACTCTCAGCTGGGTCCTGCAGGTGTAGAAGTATGTCGTTCGTGAAAACAGAGAGTTTAAGTTCCATCCCCTCGACCCTTATCCCCTGGATAACTGGCTCTATGTTAATTGCCTTTAGGAGGGGTTCCAAATAAATGTTAAACAAGATAGGGGACAGGGGGTATCCTTGTCTAGTCCCATTTTCTAATTTAATTTCTTGTGATAAGTATCCATTACCCTATACCCTAGCTGTGGGGGCTGCATACAGGTTTTTAATTCCCCTGTGTAGGCCCTCCGGGTAACCCATCCTCTCCATGGTGACAAAAAGAAAGGCGTGGGAGACCAGATCAAAGGCCTTTTTGGCATCCAAGGAAATCAATGCCATGGGTAACTGAGAGTCAGGTGCACAGTTAAGTATATGGTGTAACTTCCTAAGCACATCATGTGCACCTCTGCCTGGCAAAACCCTACCTGTTCCTGACTAATTAAAATTGGAGCAACCTTCAGGATCCTATTAGCCAAGATCCTCATCAGTATCTTGATATCCTGATTCATCAATGCTATGGTTCTGCAGCTCTCCAGCAAGTCTTTTGGTTTGTCCAGTTTGGGATAAGAGTGCGTATGCCTGGTAGAGTGGGGATGAGACACTCCTTCCTGCATTATCTTAGTAAAGGTATCTTTAGTAGGGGAGGATAGTTGAAATACATGTTTTGTAAAACTTGGCCGTGAGGCCATTAGGTCCTGAGGGTTTTACCACTTGGTAATGATTTAACAGCCTTGAAAATTTCCCCATCCCTTTTTGGGGCAACCAAAACCCTTGCTTGTACCGAATCTAAGACAGGGAGGGGTATGCTATCAAGAAATGCCTGAATTTTGGCCTCATTACCAACTGCTCCGCCTTGGTATATCCTTTTGTAATAGGTCACGAAGGCATCAGCCATTCCCTGAGGGTCAGTTATTATTTGTCCTCCACCCTGATTGAAGTTACAGGTCGTCTGCCTCCCACTCTTTCACCCTAGCCGCTAAGAGGTGGCCAGGCACATCCCCTGCATTAAATATTTGGCCAGAATTTTTCCAACCAGTGGTCCACCTTGCCATAAATAATGTCAGCCATCTCCTCCCTAAGGTCTTTGAGCTCTGCATCTAATTCTTTAGATGATCCTTCTAAGGGAGCAAGTGAGTCTATTGCCCCTAGTATAAACTCTTCTTGGGCTCTTCTCAGCCTAGTTCTTCTCGCTACATATCTTTGGGCTATTCCCGCATACAGAACCTTACAAGTTGGCTAAGCTAACTTTTTATCCTGCGTCGTTGGTAGTTGACACTGGATGATATCATTTAGAGCATCCTCTAGCTTTCCTTGCATTTTAGTGTCAGTCAGGAGAGATTCATCCAGTCTCCAGCTGTATGGCTTAGGTGGAGAAACCACAACCTCCCAGGTCAGCTGGATTGGGGAGTGGTCAGATAGGATTCTACTATGAATAACTGTCTCCTTTACTCCCCCCAATGCTTCCTTATTGACCAGGAAAAAATCTATCCTGGAATGGGTTTTGTGAGCCCCTGAGAAGAAAGTCATGATTCTGGATCCTGGGTTATGAATCTGAGAGGGGTCCACAAGCTGTAGGCCTCTAAAAATCTAATTATGGCCTATTGCACCCTAGATAGTGGCTTTTGGAAGGTGGTTTCTTGTCCACCCAGTTGTTTAAACACAGGTTCCAATCCCTGCTAATATAAGGTGTGTGCTGATAACATAGCTATATCCACCTCCAACGAGGCAAAAAAAATCAAGACTGGAGGGTGTGGGGCCATAAATGGAGGCAACTAAGAGACATGTGCCCAAGATAGTTCCTGAAATAAGAATCCCTCTGTTGTCCTCCCTAATCACCACCTGCCTTACTGTATAGGGACAGGCCATCTCCACAAGAATAGCTACTCCCCCCGAAGTGGTTGTGCTTCCCACTCCTAACACCTGGCAACTTTTTCAATAAGCCGAGCTCCTCAGTCAATAGATCAGTCTCCTGTAGTGTCGCTACCTGGACCCCCATTTGTTGGATATGTCTCAAAATCACCAGTCTTTTTTGTCTTCCCCTAAGGCCTTTAACATTCCAAGAAATAATTTAATAGTTAACATTGCATATGATCATACCCCTGCCCTTCACCCACACATGATCTGCACACAACTCTATTTGAACCACTGGTCTGTCTCTTCCCAAATCCCTACACCCCACCACCCAACCCCCACACAAACCCCCGATCCCTTGATTGCCCTCCTAAAAAATAGCAATCCATGAATGAGCATTTCCCTGGGAACTCCCCGGTCCCTCGATCCCAGCATGCAACTCTTGGAACCCTTCGGGGTGAGCCCCCTGCAGTTGTCTCCTTTCGGTATCCACTGGTTCGGTCTCTTAAGTGCATCAAGGGACCTCCCCCATCCCTGTATCTGGTCCCCCCTACCTCACTAATTGCCCTGCCCTTACATTAAGGTGCCTTTCTTAAGTGCTGCATCCCCATCAGGATCGCTTGACAAAGCAGAGAAGCAGCTAATCAATGCATGATCCCTTGCCTTCCACCACACTCATTAAATGCACCTAGGAGGGGGAGAAAACAAAGAAGAGGGAAAGGCCCCTTCAGTCATGCAATGATGCCAGGCCCCCCCCTTTAAAAATTATTTTCAGTATTGCTGTTTGGTCAGTCGGGGGGAGACACTCACCTAATTTGAAGAGGGCACTTGCCATCCACCAGATCTAGAGAGGCACAAGCTGCAACATTCTTTTCCCCCTATAATTCGACGAGCGGAAACCGAGTATCCTCCTGTTAATGACATATGCCTGTACTCTGGTTTCTCCAGTAGCCGTTGTGATGCCAAGAGCATGTGTAGAAAGGGCAGCTATGATTGGATTATGAGTATCCTCCAAATTGATTGGAGCAAAGATAGACCAACCAGCGCAATCTCTCCATTCCCATTGAATCAACCAATCCAGGTGCATGGGACCTATACCACCCCCCCCATTAAGAACATCAGATGGCCTGCGAAAAGCTCCAGTCTATGTCACTGCTTCTATCAGGTACTGTTAACTACCATACAAGTGCATCTGACCCCCAGCGACTCAGCCCTATAATCCCCTTGTCTCAACCCAAAAATTACCCGGAAAAGCAGAGTCACCTGCACCATTTCCCCCAAACAGCATTAGCTGAATGTTTCCCTCCAGTAATTAATTCCCCCCTCCCACTCTTGTCCCCATGCTTTACCAGAATAACACAATTACGAAAACAAATAACAAATATATTTAATCCTGTCGCCGAGCTATGCATGTCGGAGAGAATGTTCATCTAATTCAGTCCTCGCAAAAAATTCCAACCTCGCACATAGTCAGTTCCACTAGCAGGTTAGATCTCCAATTCTCGATGAACAGTCAGATCAGGGACTTGAATAAGGTTGGGAGCTCTGACCACAAACCATCCATAGCGTTCCTCGCTGTCAAGTACTTTTTGTCTCCCGATTGAAGTTTCGCAATTAGTGTCGCCGGATACTGCATCCTAAACTTGATCCCAGGCAGATATCGTTTTTTTTAAATTTCCAAGTATTCCTTCTGGCATCCTCGGACAGATGGAGTCTGGTCTTGAAACAACCAGATAGTTGCCCCATTCCAGTGTAGATTTTTCAACCATTTGGCTTTACTGAGGACATGAGTTTTTTCCTTATAATTTAAGAATCTCATTATTAACACATGCGGCCGTGCTCCCGAGGGGGGGGATCGCCCTGAGGGCTCGATGTGCTCTTTCTAAATTATACGCTTCCCCAAATGGTGTTGGACCCAGCAGCTTGAGAAGCAGATCCTGGATGAAAGATACACAGTCTGTCCCCTCCACTCTCTCAGGAAGCCCGGCCAGCATTAAGTTGTTCCTCCTGCTGCGTGATTCTTGATCCTTGATGCAGTCCTCTAACTTTTAACCTGTTTGTGCAGGGCGACCATCTCCTGGTCGATTGTTGTGGTTTTCTTTTCTTGGGAAGAAACCCTGGCCTCTACATCCCCCATCCTCCTTGTCAAGGCGTTTAGAGTCAGTTTCACTGTGGAGAAATCCGCCACTAGCCCTGGAGCACCTGTTTTATTTCAAGCATGTCGTCCTCAGATGATTTGTCTCCACCACCCACCTTCTCTTCATCCTCTTGGTCTTCCAGCACAGGTGAGAGGAGTTTTGGATGCTTCACTGCCGGGGTTAGATTAGACATTGGCTCTGAATTTCCACACTCCATCTCGGCCATGCAGTCCGGCCTGCGTTGTACATCGCGATGTCAAAAAAAGCTGCGATCTGCACCAATCAACTTAATAAAGGTAAGCAGAGGCTCCTAATTAAACAGATAGAAGTTTTTAATGTCCAAGAAAGGCCCGAGATAACCTTGATTAGCTTAAATAATTAGGCAAGGGCCTGGGAGCAGTACTCAGGACATCCTATCTCCTCTAGCTCATCACGTGATCTCCTGAAGTTTACCCATTTTAATCAATTTTTGTGTATATTAAAGGTTATGGAGAATATAAAACTATGTCAAGTGTAACTTATCTTGAATAAAGGGAACAATTTAAGCGGGAACAGAGAACCAAGGACTGAGCAAATAGGTTTAGAGCTAATGTAAGCCATATTTCCTTTTCTTTAAACTAAAGGGGACCAATTCACAAATGCCCTGAGCATTCCACAAGTCCTGGGTGCACTGAACATATGGCACACGGGGCTTGTGGCATTCCCTGTACGGTGATCTGGATACCTGATCCCATGTGCTGATTGCCGAAGATTAGACCAGCTTTTTCTGGCCTAGCTTGTGACAATCTCGGGTACCCTTGTTTGGGGATTTGCATCAAATACTTGGCACAAGCTGCCGTAAAGTGAGAAAATGTCACAAATGTGCCCAGTCTTCCTGAACTGGGTGCAGTTTGTGGGATAGATTTTGGAGCAGCTGTGCTGACCACCAGGTTTAACAGAGGGCTTGGTGTGTGCCCTGTGTCACCCTTTGTGAATCCGGACCAATGTCTTTACTTTTCATTAGTTTAACAATTCAGTAGTTTCAAAATGTTAAACTAGTAAAACAGCAGTAACTTCTTTAACAAATTGAAGTACCTGAGTCAATCTCCTTAGGTTTTCAGCAGTTTAAAAATAAATTCTGTCTTTATTTCATATTTTATCAACATATTTCAATTTTGTAAGTGCAATAAGCCATGCCAAGGCATGTGTGCATACTGAATTAATGCATGCCCGGCTGCATAAGACACACTCACTCATTGGTCTCATTCCTTACTATGTAGCTGAGGTGTGCACTAATTCAGCTTATAAAATAAATGGAGTCATAGAAACATAGAAACATAGACTTTGACAGCAGATAAGGACCTCTTGGCCTACCTAGTTTGCCCATTTCCCTACCTAGAGGATATGCGCAGATCCTATTTAACCAACAGCCTATTTCTTCCTACCCCACAAAATTGCCTTATGTCTGTCCCATGCATTCTTGAATTCTTCCACAGTTTTAGACCCCACAACCTCCTCAGGAAGGCTGTTCCATGATCCACCACCCTCTCTGTGAAAAAATACTTCCTCACATTGCCCCTGAGCCGTCCCCCTCTATCTTCAAATTGTGTCCCCTTGTTCTTGCACATCTCTTTTTCTAAAAGATGCTACCCTTTTGGACTTTGTTGATTCCACTGTGGTACTTAACTTTTCTATCATGTTCCCGTCTCCCTCCTTTCCTCAAGGGTATACATATTAAGCTCCTTTAGTCTCTCTCCTTGTATGGTTTCTCTTGCAGACCCTGCACCATTTCAGTTTCCCTCCTCTGAACTGCCTCCATCCTATGTCCTTGCAGAGATGGGGTCTCCAGAACAGAGTGAGTAGTCCAGATGGGGTCTCACCAACTGTCTGTACAGGGGATAACAACTTCCTGTTTTCTGATGGTGATGCCTCTCCTATACATCCCAGTATTCCCCAGCCCTCCCTACTGCCTTCTCACATTGTTTGCCAACCTTAAGGTCATCTGACATGATTACCCCAGGTCCCTTACCATTTTTGTTGTTATTACTCTCCCCCATTGTGTAATCTTCCCTGGGTTTTGTTTTCCCAGCTGCATTATTTGCACTTCTTTGCATTGAATCCAAGCTGCCATACTTCTGGCCATTCCTCCAACCTTGCCAAGTCCCTTCTCATCCTTTCAATGCCTCCCTGTGTATCAACCCTGTTGCAGATCTTTGTGTCATCTGCAAAGAGGCATACTTTTCCTTCCAGTCCCTCTGCAATGTCACTTATAAAGACATTAAAAAGGACTGGACCCAGTACTGAACCCTGCAATACCACACTAGTAGCCCCTCTTTCTTCAGAGTGGACTCCATTTACAATTACCTTCTGTGTCCTGTTGTCCAGCCAGTGTTTTACCCAGGCTACCACCCTGGGACCCCCTCCCAGGTTGGTTAATTTGACAATTAATCTTTTGTGTGGTACTGTGTCAAATGCCTTGCTTAAGTCTAGGTAGGCCATGTTCACAGCCCCTCCCTGGTATACTACTTTGGTGACAAAGTCAAAGAAATCAATTAGATTTGTCTGACATGACCTTCCTGCTTGAACCCATGCTGCCTTGGGTCCTGTGCCCCACCGACCTCTAGGTACTCAACAGTTCTTTTCCTTGAAGTGATTACATCACTTTCCTACCATAGAGGTCAAACTGACAGGTTTGTAGTTTCCTGCCTCTGTCTTGGTCCCACTTTGTGAAGGGAATCACATCTGCCTTCCTCAAGTCCTCAGGTACCTCACCATCCTCCCATGATTTGTTAAAAAGGGTAGTCAGTGGTGTCACTAGTTCTCTGCTTAATTCTTTTAGAATTCTGGGGTGAATTCCATCTGGCCCCATTGCTTTGTCCACCTTCAGTTTTAGGAGTTCTTTCAGAACCCTTTCTTCAATGAAAGGACTGGGATCGACCCCCCTATCCAGAGTGCTTCTATTAATTGGATTAGGCACCTCTCCCACCTCTTTTTTTGTGAATACTGAACAGAAGTATTCATTCAGTATCCCTGCTTTTTCACTGTCCCTCTCTGCCCACCCACCGTCCATTCTATTCAGCCTCACTATCCCTTCCTTTGTCTTTCTATGCTCCCTGATATACCTATAAAAGGTTTTATCCCCCTTCTTAACCGAGTTGGCTATCTTTTCCTCAGTTTGGGCCTTTGCTATTCTGACTAGTCTGGCCAGCTCTGGCTCCTCAGTGGTCATGCCCCTGTCTCATGGTACTGCATTAGCCTAACACAAACCCCTATTCAAAAGACATGATATGGTTTCATTAATCCAGAGCACAACTTCAGTCAAAAAGGTCAGTATGTTAATTACATATTCTTAAGGTCAAAAAGGTCAGAAGGCAAATCAAACAACCCAGCAACATCAAAAAAATCATGAAAATAAAAATCATACAACCCTCCCCACAAAACACACACAGCAACATTGCTCAAGAATCACACACTGCAAAGGAAGCTCATCCAACAACATAGAAAAGCATACTTCTTATTCAAAAAGTACACCCAAAAGCTTTAGTGGTACTCACACAAGGAAAAAAACATCTTAAACACCAAATAAAAGCATAAATATATTCCAAAACAATGATTCTATGAAACAACAGAAACATATATACAGAAATTACAAAACCAACTGCAAAAGCTCTACAAACATTGCCCGAAAAACTAATATCCACCTATCTATCTGGCATGCAGAAACAAACACAGGACATCTCAAACTCCCTGCTTGAACCTCATCTTCAATAGCAATGCAGTGTACCTGATTTAGGTGAGGTCACATGATATCTAATCTACCACCTAAGCTTTCAAGTCTGACTCAGATCACCTGAGAAGCACAGGAAGCACAGCCAAAGCTTCTAGCTCAGCCTCAGATCACATGGGAAGTGTAGGAATTTAAATGTCAGGAATACCTAGTTAAAGCAATATGACCAACTATAACCATGCAACCATAAGTCAGTCCCTGCAGTGCAACGGCACTCAACTAATGCAGTTTACCAGATGCTACCTAATCCCTGCCACATACCTAATTTATGTTGATGCCCTAAAGCCAACCATTTAAAGATACAGCGCAAACACTCAGCAACCAGCACCCTCCACTCCTAGTCCAGCACCTGACTCACTCAAAAAATAAATAGATTCAGGAATCAGTGACCTTTAGAAATTAGACCCACGTTAAAGCATTTTAAGAGCCACTGACACCTTGAGAAGATCTTAGAAAAAACATCATTTTTTAACACAAAGCAGCTGATACATCTTATTAGCACTGTATTTCTTATCTTCATTATTTGTTGCTGAGGCCATATTCTTGAAAACAGGATAGTTGTCCCCTTAGGGTTCATCAGTACTCTTATTGCTTCTCCCCACCCTGATGTCATAATAATCTGCTTGTGACATCACCATTATTCTAATGGCAACAGATTGTGTTGTCACAACAGAGCATTATAATTTAAGGTAGGGAATAAGCTATAGAGGTCTTGTAAGGTATGAAGATCTTGTTTTATGGAAATTTCTCCAGCAATAAATGATGGAGAGGAGAAATCTATCGTAAATACAGTATATGAAATACAACTCTCTTGCCTTTACTTTTTAGCATTGGGCCAGACAGTCTCGCTCCCTTATCCAGGGCTTGTGTCAGCCACAACATCAGCGCATCTTCTACATCGCGGTCTTTTCCCTCCCGCTTGTGCTTTCTGGTGGGATTACTGTTCGACTGCCATTCAGCAAGGATGGACTCTCTATTCTTGCTTATCCTTCCCGCTTGGCTTTTTGAGATTTTGAATTCTGCCACTACACATGACAGCGAGCAGCTTGGGCTGTTCAACGCCTCCAGAACACGCACTCTGTCAGCCAAGGTGAGTTCGTTTCTTGGAAAAGACATGACAGAGAGTGATGCAGCTGCAGTCAGGCAGGTTAACAGATCTAAAAGAACTGAGCACCAACAGCATCAAGCAACATGAAACAGGCAGCTAGACAAAAACAGATAGGAACAGATGATTGTTAAAGGGGTTCTATAATTACAGGAGCAATTAACAGGTGCTTACAAGGCAAGGAAAAGGTCAGAGTCATTGAAGAACTATCCCACTAAAGCGGATTTATGGTAATCTAGTGTCCCACTTAAGCATTAGAAGTCTAATGCAGTTTACATTGAATAGAATCGGTTTTATGGCAAATGTCCCACTTAAACGGACGTCCCACTTATCCCGCTTACCCACGTCTCATTTATGTGGCGTGTACTGTATATGAAATACAAGCTGTATTGTATCTACATATTATGTTTTCTGAAGTTTACCCAAAAGTGTCAGCTGCTCTTTAACATGCATGTGTTAGGGGTTAAAAGAGAGGTGTTTCTCTTCTTTCATTTGTCAGTGCTGAGCTACTGTAACTGGTTGGGTTTCTCATATTTGTATATGGGGGTATAATTCATTATCATTACATCCTGAGGGACATTTAGGAGCCTGTCTCATACTGTAATTTCTAAAACTAGGTTTTCCCCATTTTTGTGGGTGAACAAGATTAAAGCAAATGGCTATGATGAAGTAGTACTATTTCCAGCTTACTGTGCCTGAGGATCAATTGTGCTGCATTGATGCAAAACAATTGTAGCCTCCCACAAAAAACTGAAGCCATTCTTTAAAAGAACTAAAATCCCTTACAATTTTTGAATAGTGATATGCTGGAGTGGCTGTGAATAATTATATGTGCTTCAAGAACTTTTCACTGTGGGACCTATACCAGGCACCATGCTAGACTAGACTTTGACTGCCTATTGTTAGTCATGTAAGATTCTTTCATTTTCATGGACTCAATTGTTCTTACATTTTCTGTGATATGGCTGTGTGATCCTGGTTAGCACAATTGACATGTACTTTCAAAAGGCCGAGATAATTTTCCATTGTTATTGATTCTTTTCAATTCTGTTTTAATCTTTTTTGTCTTTTTTAAATATGCACTTGCTCAAGTGAGTACTCTTCTTTTAAATGATACAATTACCGTTTACCATTTTCTGACTTATTCCCAAGTCTGTCTTTTGAGTAGTTATCAGCAGAACTGTGTGAAGGATATGTCCATGTTGCTATGTAAATTCTACTATGTATGCTTAGGTCCTACTACTAATTAAAATAGCAATGGTTTCCTGTCATCTCTTCTGGGATGCCAGCATACAGACAGATGGTATGGGTCAGCATTCTTCCCTGCTGCAGGTAGCATGCCACTGACAATTGGTCCCCTAAAGCACAAGTGGTGTGGACCTGCAGGGTTGTTGAAAGGAAGCTTACACAGCAGCAGTGGTTATGGTGATGACCAGAGGCAGTTCAGTGGGGACCAGAGCTCACAGAGGTGGAGGTCACTGTGGCCCACCATCTGCAAGGAGGCACAGGTGGCACAGAGAATGTTCCCCACAGATAGACTGCCAGCTTCTGCCCAGGAGCTGGATGGGGACACAGATGATGAGGGGCCACAGTACAGAGATAGGCAAGCCAGGAGTACAGGCACCACACAAATGGACACATACATTGGAGACCAGACGTACGCAATGCAGTAATCTCTCCATTATTTTCCCACAGGTCTTGCACCCATCATGTCCCAGGACACCACAAACTTAGCAGAATTTGGTGCAGATGACACTGAGAAGCCCACCAGCTCAGGCGGCATGGCACAAAGAACTCAAGGCACAGAACTGGTTGCAGACATGCCCCACCCATCCAGGCATTGGCCCAACCACCCACCCACACCATGGTCACACCATGGCATGGACATGCAGGAAACACTAGAGGGCACCATGCCAGCTGCAATGTACACTGCCACACATGCACTAACACAAGGCATATCATGGGCACACAGGGTCAACATGAGTCATTGTGCAGGGACAAAAAAACATGGATGGTTCATCGAGGACGGCAGCCCTGCATGCTGCCCCAGGTGGTAATCCCTGCACAGCATGTATACAGAGGTCTGTGGGTGGAGCCCAATGAATCTGACAGACAAGGACCAGTCACAAATACCTGCAGCACATGGTCCACAGTGTTGGCAGCCTGTGTACAAAGGTTGCAGGCATTCAGGTAGAGCTAGCAGAAATCTGGAGTTATGTGGATAGTGGCCTTGCCCACCTTGACAATGTCCTCAAATGTGCCCTGACACAGGTGGTGCAGGCAAACCATGGCTCATGGGCACCCCACCCACAGCCAACCTTCCCTTCTCTCAGCCTGGCACACATGGCACAGGGCATAGGTGGTTTGACACCAGTGCAGACCATCAACACAGACTCCCCTCAAGTAACACGAATGGCACCAGTACACCATGGGCCGCCGGGAAATGTATGGCAAAGCCACAGGGCAGTGGACAGCATAATCCATGCCTGCATAAAGAGACACCACAGGAGTGAGCTCACCTTCTCACCAGGACAACATCATGGAGCACTCACAGGGCACACATAGATCTCACAAACCACACAGCACAGTATGCAGTACACACAATAATATGCGCAACACTTTTTTGAAGCAAAGACTGCCAACACTACACCCCCTCACCCGACACATACACCACTGGCATTATGAGAAACAGTGCTGCACTACCCTTACTCTACATGCACACCCTGCATGGTACCCTGGGTCTTATCATCAGGTTGTCAGTGGCCATCAAGCATATGCCCTCTTCATCATCTTCCATGTTGCTGGATGGTGGCACATCACCCCCAGGTACAAGAAGGAACGTAGAAACACAGAAAATGTTGGCAGAAAAAGACCATTGGTCCATTAGTCTACTCTGTTTTACCCTGTCCTACCTCAGCACCTAATGTCTAGTCCAGGGTATTACCCTCACCTCCCTCTTACCTCTTGGCCTACTGCTTTCCCCCTCTGTAACTATTCAATTTGTTTAGAAAATGGGCTTCTTATTTCCTGGTTGCTGATTGGCTGGTACCCCTGCAAGGGGGTTACATTAACTTTCAACAGACGACTAGGAACTAAACAGTTCCAGCCCAAGTGCCCCTTCACCCATTCAGGTATCCCTGTGCCCACATAGCTTGCTAATTGGCCAAAACTACGTCAAACAATTTAAAATTGCTGCCATTTTGTTTTCTCTCGCTAGCAAGAGATCTGGTCCCACCCACCCCACTCCCCCAGGCAAGATTCATTCAAAATTTTAAAATAAGCACTGTAGTTGGCAAAAAGGAACTCAACTTCAAAATTACTAACTGTTGATTGCGACAGCTCTGTTCTTGTCACACACAGTAGTGGCGCTAAAGTTACCGCAGTCTCAGTCTTTCTCTCTCTGTCTAGGTCAAATAGCAGCTGATCTCTTTCTTTTCCTTCCCCCTGCCAACAGTCATTCAAGATTTGTAAAATAATCACTGTAGTTGGAGAAAGAAACTCTGCTGTCCTGTAATATCTTGAAACAGGCAACTGCCACCTCCCAAGTGACTGCTTTACCTCGACCAGATAACCAGTTGAAGTGTGAGGGATTTTCAAAGTCTGCACAGGAGCAGGTACAGTATCTTTCTGCTTAGGGCAGCTTCTCTTCTTTTGTTTTGGCAGACTGTGACACATGACAGCTATGAAATGGTGAGAATGTGTGGGGAGAGTGGTGGCACTAGAGCAAAGATGGAATCACAAATGTTTTTTTTTTACTTAATGTAAAGGATGATGACTCTGTACTACAGCTGTAATCCCTGATGCATCTCAACCCCACTCCCCTTATTGTCTAACCATCTGACCTCCAGCTGATACCACTCCTGAATTCACTGCTGTGCTGCACAAAGTGAACACAATATCCTTGGTTTACTAGCACTGACCTTTTCACAGCAGCTCTCCACGATCTCGGTCCCAAAAAAAAAATACAGTTACTTTGGGGTACCATTGGGAACTGTGAGGAAACAAAAATGATTCCTCTATCATAGAGGAAGTTAAATCTGCTGCTGACCGTGCTCACATTTTGGGTCCCAATCAAAAAAAAAAAAGGAAACAGAAAACTGGCAATCTTCTATTGCCACAGGGAAGGGGGCAGGTACACAAATGAAAATTAAACACCAACTAACACACACACTGCATGACAATTGTGTGTGGGGGGGTATAAACAGATTGCAAGGAAGGGTTGTAACTACTTACAACCATTTTTTTTTTGCTTTAAACTATGGGTCTCCAGTAGGACATAAATCCCTAGCTCATGCAGATGGAGGAACTATTTTATTACAAAACTGATCTTAAACTAACTATTCATTAACAATTTTTTATTAACCTTTTTTTTTACAGTCCCCGCTTTCTAAGTGCAATAATACCCTCCAGGGTGGGTAGTATGGCCAATACCAGACCTTCCAGGGGCCTCATTACACACCTGGGTGGTCTGGTATTGCCCAATTCCACTCACCCTGTGAGGTATTATTGCTTGCACAGACAGGTTGTGTTGCATGTACCATGCATTGTAATATGGATATGGAAAATCCTTGATTGTGATTGGCCAGCTAGCATTAGAACCATTGCTGTTGTCACAGCACTGGTCAGAACCTAGAACCAGGCCTTCAGATTTCATTTAATTTTAAACTGGAATCCTGAGTCTCGGTAAAAATGAAGCTTACCTTTTCTCTGACACAGTAGGACCCATCTGAGTAGGTAAATAGCCATTTCCAAGTGGATACAAATAATGAATCTGAAGCTGTAAATGAGGGACAAGAATAAATAGATGAGTGAAAATGTGCCTAAAATACAAGTTGTCAAAAAAACAAGCACACTAAACTTGGAAGGTCTGAAATTGGCCAAATAGAGCTGAACCAAAACAAGCATAATACAAAGCAACAAACCAGCTGCTCAATGAATGTTTTTAATGATTGGTTCTGTGAAAACAATTACCAGACTGATTTAAAACAATTAAATTGACAGAATCACATGCAATCCTCAGAGAGTTTTTGCCACTGTAAAAACAGTTGTGGCAATGTGTATAGGGTGTAAAGCTATGTGGGAATTCGAGTGGGAATCAACCCTTATTTAAACGACCCACCGCTCAGTGCTCTGTAAACAGTATTAAGGACACTGTGTTTTGCAACAGCAATAATATGTTTATGGGGGGAGGTTAAAACAATTTTGAAGACAGGGAAAGGACAAAGCTTGCCATTCCCTCCCAGTATCAGAAATAGATCTGCAATGTATTCATACTTCAAAGGCCCTTGATATTAATAGTGCAGTAGGACTGGTTCGTAAGATTTGGCTGGATGTCCAGCTCTATTTTGCTCACTGGACTCCATGATTTAAAAGGGATAGTCTGCTAATAAATAACAGATGAGATCAGGCTTAAATATGGGAGCATGTCATTTAATGAGAAGTCAGAATCATACAGACCCATTAAGGAACTATAGCAGAAGCAGTTTGCATGGTTACAAGATAGAACTCTCAACAGTCCTCTCTGCCTGACTGCCTCATTAGAAAATATCTTGTTAAAATGTCAGAAAATGCTTCTGCATTTTACCTTCATCGAGGTGCATACCTGAGTAATACATTTGAAAGCAAGGATGTCTGGTACACAAGAGAGCCCATGGCGCTAACTATTTGTTGAGCATGCTACCAGGAATATCCAAACTGGTAGGTCTAGCAACAATTTACACAACTCATAGCCTACAAAGTATAGCTGTACATATCCTTTCCTCAGCTGGGCTGCAATCAAGGGAAACTATGGCAATAACTGGCCACAAATGTGAATCTTCCCTATAATCATACTGGGGTCTGTCACTCAGTGAGTGAAGAAACTGGAGCAATCCTCTTTGCTGGCACAGGTACAAACCTTAACCCTTTAACCTCATCCATCAATAGCAACAAAAATGTTATCCGTGATCAGTAAGTAATGTCTTTCTGTACCTGGTTAAGAATGGTAAAGTGAAAATAGCAGTCTGTGTTAAAAACAGCTGTGAACCCTTGTATTTGTCACTCTTCACTGTTTTTAAATCTTCTGTTTCCTTCACACAGACAAGAAGCTGTCACTCAGGAGTAAGAGTGGAGCATGGTACCAGAAATAGGCACTGCGAGTTCCATAACCACTGTTCAAAAGTAAGTAGAAATGAACAGGTCAAATCGGCTTATTTTGTAAATAAAGGAAAAAAGCTTTTAAATCCGCAGTATTTCCAGCCCCAATCCATGCAACATAGATGGGAGGGCTGAAGCCCAACGTTCAGTGTGGGAGAATAACTCCTCCCACATGCAGCAGAAAAGCAGCCTGCTCCTTGCAGTCCATGCTTAGTGTGTTTTGTCACGCTGGGTGCCAGTGTGGTCCAAGTGGCTGTGCCTCCTCATTTTTCCCTGCTTCCTTCCTTTCTCTGTTTGGTCTTGCTCTCTCTGTGTCCTCTTATTGCTGTGTGCTTTTCCCCCTTTGTAGGTTAGTGCTTTGTCCTCCCATTGTTGTTGTGCCATTTGCTACCTCCCCCCTGCCCATCCCCCCTCCTTTTGCTTGCTGTGAGTGTGCTCTGGTCCTTGCTCTTTGCTTCTTGCTGCTCTCAGTTACCTGGTGTCCGCTGCTCACTGCCTCTCCCTGCTGCATGGCTGCCTTCCTGTCTGTGTTGTCCTGTGTTACATACGAACGTAAGAATGTATTGGCAGAAGGGGACCATGTGATACATCTAATCTGCATGATTTCCTATGCCTCTCCCCACTTCATTTTGGGTTTCCAATGTGTCTGTCCCAAGCTCATTTGAACTCCCCTATTGTTTTAGCAGCTACAACCTCTTTGGTCAGGTTGTTCCAGGGTTCCACCACTCTCTCCATGAAGAAGAACTTCCTAAGGTTGCTTCTCAGTCTACCTCCCTTAAAGCGCATACTGTGACCTCTTGTCCATGTACCTGTATTTTCCTGGAAGAGGCTCTGAGCCTGTACTGCGTTTATTCCTTTGCAGTATTTAAAATTTCTATCATGTTGCCTCTGTTGCGCCTTTGTTCTAGGGAGTTCAAGTTAAGCTGCTGGAGCCTTGCTCCATAAGGTTCATGGTGGAGCCCCTGTACCACCTTAGTAGCCCCTCTCTGCACAGACTCCAAATGGTATATATCTTCTCTTAGGCGCAGCCTCCAGAACTGCATGCAGTACTCCAAATAAGGCCTGACCAGGGATCTGTACAGTGGCATTAACACCTCACGCCTTCCGCTAGTGATACTTCTGCCAATGCAGCCCAGTATTCTGTTGGCCTTTAGTGCTGCTTTTTCACACTGCTTTCCAACTTTTAAATCATGTGATATGATTACACCGAGATCCCTTTCTTGTTTTGTCTCTGTTAGCTGTTCTCCATCCAGACTCTATCTATATTTTTTGTTTTCGCCTTCCCAGGTGCATGACTTTGCATTTCTTTGCATTAAATTTTAGTTGCCATTTTTTTGACCAGTTCTCTAGTTTTCTGATATCAGATATCATTCCACAGAGTCCTGGATGTGTGTCTACCCTGCTGCAGAGCTTGTATTGTCTGGAAGCAGCATACCTTCCCCTCCAGACCATCAGTGATGTCGCTGATGAATATGTTGAAGAGGATGGGACCCAGCACTGATCCCTGCAGCACCCCACTAGTCACCCTTCCCTCCTGTTACAGTGTGACATTTACTACCACCCTTTGTGTTCTTCCTTGAAGCTAATTTTTATCCCATTTGACAAACCTAGGGCCCATGTCTGTGTGCTCCAGTTTGTTAATTAGCTTCCTGTGGGGGCAGAGTCGAAGGCCTTACTGAAGTCAAGATACACAACAACCACAGCACCACCCTGGTCAATTGTTCTTGTTACCCAATTGAAGAACTCTATCATATTTGTTAGGCATAACCTCCCTGAGCTGAAGCCATGCTGCTTTGGGTCCTGTTGCCCACTGGACTGTAGGTACTCCATTATTCTTTCCTTCAATAATGACTCCATTAGTTTCCCCACAATAGAGGTAAGGCTCACTGGTTAGTAATTCCCCACTTCCTCCTTGCTTCCACTTTAGTGCAGGGCCACTACCATGGCTGTCTTTCAATTATCAGGTACTGAGCTAGTCTCCAGGGACTTGTTGAAGAGGGTAGCAAGTGGGGCAGCCAATTTTTCTCTAAGTTCTTCCAGTATTCTAGGATGGATTCCATCTGGGCACATTGCTTTGTCTATTTTCAGTTTATTTAACTCCTCTAGTACCCTCTGTTCTGTGAATGGAGACGTGTTGGCTTCCCTAGTGTACTGGACTCATCTATATGTAGTGGGACTGTTTCACATTCTTCCTGAGTGAAGACTAAGCAGAAGTATTTGTTTAGGACTTCTGCTTTGTCATCATCATTTTCAACATGCTTCGCTCTTTAGTTGCTAGCTGGACCATACCTTCTTTGGTTTTTACTTTCTCTCACATATACCTGTAAAATGTCTTATCCCCTTTTATTCCTTGTGCTATCCATTCCTCAGTCTGTGCTTTGGCAATCCTAATTGCTTTACCAGTCTTTTTAACTTTGCCTGGTATTCCTCCGTGTTACTATCTTGCTTTGTTTCTTTGTATTTTTTAAATGCTTTTTTCTTGTCTTTTATTTTAGATGCTACCTCTTTAGAGAACCTCAGATGATTTTTCTTTCATTTTGTTTTGATTGTCAGTCTAATGCCTCTCCCCTGAGCTGGCTTCTGACCTGCTGTTCATAAATTCTTCCACTAAAGGGCGCCCAAAACCTAGGCACACTAGCTGCAGACAAGCTTGAATAATTAGACGTTGGTGGAAATGCTACATCTCCAGAATACTTGTTATACTCCTGTTATTATCTGGAAATATACACCTTAATACTGGTCCTATTACCTTCAATAACATGCCAATTCATGGGCTAATAAAAATTGCATCTATAAACATAGACAGCCTCCTACCCACATTTTCCCAACTCCAGGCCGGGGTTACAGTCCACAAGCCTAATATTATCTCTATTACAGAATTGTGGCTATCTCCTAAGATACCAGATTCAGCTATCCTACTGGACAGTTATACCACCTTCCGCATGGATCGGCTGGCCAAGTGAGGGGGTGGCTGCCTTGTCTATCTGTCCAATAGCATTAATGGACAAGCTATGCCCAATAATACCAATGCTAAAGAAGCCCAAACAATGTCTATTAAAATCTCCATTGGTTGACAAGACAAAACAATGGTACTGACAACAGTTTACATACCCTCAGGTAAACGAGGACCTGGGCTAGAGCTATTCTATGACCACATCAGTAAGACAAACAAGGATAGGAACAGGTCATACTGGTAGACTTTAATTCAAACTGGTTAATGCAGGGAAGTGGTAGATGTTAGAGATGAAATTCATGGCCTCTACCAGCACAGATGGTCAACCAACCTACAAGGATGAACTATCGCACAGGAACCAGCATGCTTATAGACTGGCTCCTTACTACATGTCCAGCGCATATCAAAACATCTCCATACTGCCAGACACCTTTGGTGATCATTCCCCATAGTTTGCTCCTAGACTAACAAGTGTCATAAGGACCCCCACAACTTGCCCCAAACGCACACTGAGGAAAGGGCACCTGAATCTCTTCAAGAATTTCCTAAGAGACACAGATTGGTTCCCTACTGATGTCTGTGATTGACACCAATCAGGCCCTTGACTACTTCATCAGTATTTTCAACAAAGCATGTGATCTTTGCACCAGTCCGAACTACAAATTAAAGGAACCACCGACCCCTGGCTCAAAAGCTCCATCATAGAAGTTATGAATCTCAGGGATAACTTATGGCACAAAGCGGCGCAACTGGTAAGCTGGCAGACTACACTGCATATGACCTCTAGGAATAAATGTACCAGATTGGTTAGTAATGCCAAGACCACCTATTACAGAGGGCAATAGGAGAGAATTATGGAACAGCATTAAAACCCTGACAGGTAAGGAATCACGAGCACCCCAGATCTCACTGCCTGTCCTTCAGGTCCACTACAGCAACCTAATAACCTAGCTAATGCCTTTAATCAGGCATTCACAGACTTAAGCTCCATTCTACCCCCCGATTACCTTGATCCCCACCATTACAGGCGCTCCCCATCTCCAGCACACTTTCCACCCCAAACACCATTCAACTTCCCTTCTATTTCAAGCAGATCTCCAAGTCTGAAATGGTAAAATATGTCAGGAGGGTCCTAGGCAAAATAGAATGGGTAGTGACATGGTGGACATAGCTCTAAGCCTCACTTTGGAAGAACTTGCCTATCCTCTCACAAAGCTTTTTAACAGCTCCCTCAGGATTGGCATTTTCCCAGACAGATGGAGAATTGCCCTTATCACTCCAGTTTTCAAAAATGGGGACAGGACCAGTATGGCTAACTATCACCCAATCTCCATCTTACCACCCCTCTCTAAAGCCTTGGAGGGAATTGTGTTGGATCAACTTATGGATTACCTTAACAAATATAGCCTGCTCTGCCCTCAGCATCATGGGTTCAGGAAATCCATAGCACTCTCACTGGGCTCACTGACTTTACCTCCCACCTGTATGACACCCTTAACTATGGAAAAACTGTTGGGTCTATCTTTATAGATCTAATCAAAGCATTTGACAATGTCAATCACTGGATCTTACTTGACAACCTCTTTACCCTGGGCTTGTCCACTGACATAGTTTCCTGGTTTTCAAGCAACCTTTCTCAAAGGTCCCAGTGTGTTAGAATAAAAGGGGTTTCATCCAAACGATGGAAAGTTGCTCTAGGTGTCACTCAGGGCTCAATCTTAGGACCCCTGCTATTCAGCTTAGTTATTAATTCCCTCTCAGCTCATGCCCTGCTAACATGCTGCTTTATGCAGACAATGCAGTGATCTCTGACCTGGGACCCACCTGCAAGAAATAACTGCAACACTTCAAGATAGCTTTACCAAACTAGAGCTATGGTTTAAGCGGAACAAACTCCTGTTCAATTACAAGAAAACTAAATCCATGCACTTCATTCTTCAACACTCTAAAAAGAGTGCAGACCCATTGACCATCCAAAGCCATAAATGTGACACCATAGAACAGGTCTCCAGCTTCAAATATCTTGGTGTGCACATAGATGACACCCTTTCTTTCATCTCCCATATAGATTATGTTGTTAAATCTGCTAATACCAGACTTGGAATCCTTTACCGGCACAAAAAAGCCTTGATCCCTGAGGCCCTTAACCTTGTCACCCACAGCTCCATACTGACGATAGTAGACTATGGTCTAACAATACATAGTGCAGCTACCGAAACTGTGCAGAAATGGGTAAAGCTGCTACTCAACAAGGCCTGCTGGCTTGTACTTGGAGCCAATAACTATACCCACAAGTGTAGCCTTTACTCCTCCACTGGCTGGCTTCCCCTACACCTTAGGACTAGATACCAAACATGTCTAACCAGGAAAAAAGCCCTCATGGGACTTACACCAGAATCAACTGCTACTTTATTTCAATGGCAATTAAACTCCAAGACCACCAGGAGTTCAGTTAAGAGGGTATTGCATGTCTCTTTTAAATGAACCTCCTTCGCTCAGCGGTCCCTCTCTTATCACAGCCCCCAATGGATGAATGCCCTACTCCCCACCCTCTTACATCATGAAAAACCTGGCCCCTTAAAAAAGGGCTTAGGCAACTTTTGGCTGAGCTCAACCACTGTGACTGCGATGCATAATTGATGTCTGCCCATTCTCTATGACTGAGCCTTCTCTGGTTGCTATCCCCCCCTCCTGCCACACCCTCTCCCCACTCCCTCCCCCTTCACATATTTCCCACCTCCTCATCTAAGCATTCTCTGGCTGCTACCTCCCCTTCTCCAACCACCCCCCCATCCCCCTCCACACACTTATTCTTGACTAAGCCTTCTCTGGCTGCTACCTATCTGCATCTGGCACTTAGTAAGAAAAACTATTTGTCTTCTGATTATTTCTGGAAACCTGTATGACTCAATGATTACAGAGTCTGATAGTTCGACTGCATACATTGTTGAATCTTTAATTCAAATTAGGGACTCTGCTAACTGGATTGTTAGGTGTAACCTCCTTAATGTCATGCTCTAGTACTGTAATGTTTGTACTTGTATTGTATTGCTGTTAGTCTCTGACTTGGAGCCTTTGTAAAGAGCTATATTGGCTCAAAGGTTGTAATTCCCAAACTGAAATAAATAAAATAAAATCGGGTTAGGAAGAAATGGTTTATTCATCCTGATTCTACCGGGGTATGTTTTAACTTTTATATGTTTTGTGCATAATAAAGTTAGTGTCCAGCAGCAGTGTGCTTCTGGTTTCATTTTTCAGTACAGGAAGAAATGGTACCTGTTAAATTGTAGCATTATTTCTTAGATGATCAATAGAAGAATATGTTGAGTCTTGTACTGTACTTGCTTTTACACATTATTTAGTTAGATACTTTCATGCAGCTTGTTATAACTTGTTCAGTTGTATGCTTTGAGGTGTTAGATTTTACATCATACAAAGCATAGTTCTTGCCCATTTAACTACTTGAAATAAGAAATATTTTTAATTTCACTCCTGAAAATAAGTTGTCTGTCCACCCAATCCCCTGCCACCATTTGATAATATTAAAAGTGCCCCTATCTCTTTGACTTGATTGTAACACTATACTCTGAAAGCCTGGGTGCAGTTATCTAGCCAGTATCCTATTATTTCAGATTATTAAAGAATGCTTTTGTGTTCACTATGGCCCTTCTGCCAGGTGCCAGCTTCAGATGCAAAATGCATTTATTAATAGCAGATGATTGGAGAGCCATGCACTGTAGATATGCTGTCCCTTGTGTTTGTTGGATGTTGTTTCAGTTTGACAGAAGGGCCTCTGAGTGATAACAAGTCATTTGGGACTTTTCCTTTGTTAGAGTTTTATTTTGAAAGTTGTTTAAAGATGAAATGCACATATTTAAGAAAAGCTTGAATTCATATGAATTCAAGTTCCTGTGTCATGATTAGTGTTTCCTGAAAATATCATGCTGTTTGCTTGTGTGGTTTTTCTCTAAATTAGCATCTGTTAATGTGCTCTGCAGTAACTGAAAACAATAATGATTATTCTGTCCCTATCAGTGAGCAATGACATCATTCTTGTCTGGCCTGCTGCTTCAGCAATTAAGTCCCTGATTGACTGAAGAAGCTGTTGCAGTTCCCAGTCAAAGCAGTCTGCAGAGCTAATTGCTTTCACTCAAATTTTTTTACTAACCCATCTAGTTTGTGTTTAGATAGATTATCTTAAAATCTAACATTCTGTTTTCATAAAAAGTTGATCATTTGAGTTTTAATGCTGAACTATAGTGGTATGAATGAATGTTGAGAAATTACCTTGTCTGTATTACAGCTGTCAGTTCTTTTTCATCAAAATGCTTCATTGTTTTCTGGCTATATAACACAAGGTTGTTTAATGGATATAAAATAAATATAAAGTTTGTTAATTCATAGAAGCAGTGTGTCTTTCATGTAGCCTTCAAAAATAGGTTCATGTGAGAAAAACTTTATTGTTATGTCAGACTGACAAACAAGTGTCTGCCACACTGCTATTTTAGGAACATGTACTATATGAACTCATAAAATTCAGTTCTTTGAGGGTTTCTGTGTGAAAATACATCATGTATGTGTATAACAAGAAATACTATATGGCATCCTGATGCCTCTGTCTCCTGCCCAACAGTTGAGACAGCAGTACTCTGCTGCCCCCTTTCCCATGCCCCACAAGCCCCCTGTCTCCTGCTCCCATTTGAGGCTGCTGCACTCCGCTCCCCACTGTCTTCTTCACACAGTCAGAGCTGTTGAACCTTGCTGCCCCTGCACAAGCAATTGAGGCTGCTGCACCCTGCTTCCCTCTGTCCCCCACCCCCACAGTCAGGGCCAATACACCCTGTTGCCCCCTGTTCCTATCTTCACATTCGGGGCTGCTGTGCTGTGCTCTGCTAAGCACTAGAGTCCCAGGTCCCCTGCCTTCACAGTTGGGGCTGTTGCACAATGCTGCCCAGGCCACAAGAGGTGGGGTATTTTCTGCACCTGCTACCCAACTGAGCAAGGCTGCTGCACCACATGCACCCTGTCCCACAGTCAGGGCTGCCATATGCTGATGCCCCCTTATGTCCTGCCACACAGTTAAGAAATCTGCACCATGCTGTCCTCTGTCTCTGCTACCATATCTAATGCTGCTTCACCATGCACCTGTCTACACAGTCTAGGCTGCTGTGGCCTGCTGTGCTGAAGAGCCCCATGCCTCCACAGTTAGGGCTGCTGCTCCATGCTGCCACTTGCCGTAAGACAATGCTGGGCATGTGATGCACCCTATCCCCTGCCACCACAGTTGGGGCAGTTTCTTCCTGTTGCCCCCCACCACCAGAGTCAGATCCTTTGCTACACCCTGCTGCCCATGTCCCTTGTCCCAAACAGGTGTGTCTGCAGCACTGTGTCCCACAGTTTGAGCTGCTGTACCCTGATGCCTCCCCTGTGTCCTGCCAGAACAGTCAGGGCAGTTGTACCCTGCTACCCTCTGTACCCCACCCTCTAACACAAAACAAAAGTATTTTTTGTTTTTCTTTCACATTGTTTAGGCAGTGTACTAAAGGATCTGACTCTGGTGGCAGGGAGCAGCATGGTGCAATGACCTTAACTGTGGAGGCAAGAGGCTCTAAGGTGCAGCAGGAGACAGTGGTGGCAGGGGACAGAGGACAGCATGGTGCAGAAGCCATGACTGTGGTGCAGGACACAGTGGGGCATCAGGGTACAGTAGTCCTGACTAAGAAATGGGGTACACACAGTGCAGTGGCTCTGCCCATTTGGGGCAATGGAAATGGGAAGCAGGGTGCAGCAAAAGCCCCATATTTTGTGACCTGGGGCAGCATGGTGCAGAATCCCCAACTGTGGAGGCAGATGCCCTGGAACTCTAGGGCTTAGCAGAGCACAGAGGCCCTGTCTGTTGAGACAGGAACAGGGGGCAACAAGGTGCATTGTTCCTGATGGGGGAGGCAGAGGGAAGTTGGGTGCAGCAACCTCAACTGAGGGGCAGGAGACTGGGGCATCAGGATACCATATAGTATTTCTAGTTATACACATACATGATCTATTTTCACACAGAAACCCTCAAAGAACTGAATTTTATGAGTTCATACAGTGCATGTGACTGAAATAGTAGAGTGTGGCAGACACTTGTTTCTCAATCTGACATAACAACAAAATTGTTCTCACATGAACCTATTTATGAAGGCTACATCAAGACACACTACTTCTGAATTAACAAACTTTAGATATATTTTATATCAGTTAAACAACTATGTGTTATATAGCCAGAGAACATAGCAGAGTTTTGATAAGAAAGAACTCACAGCTGTGATACAGACAAGGTAATTTCTCACAGACATTCATTCCTACCACTTCAGTTCAGCATTGAAACTCAAATGATCAACTATTTATGGGAACAGATGGATTAATTTTAAGCCAATCTATTTAAACACAAATCAGATAGGTTAGTAACAAACTTTGAGCGAAAACAATTAGCTTTGCAGACTACACTGACTGGAAACTACAATAGCTTCTTTAGTCAGTCAGGGACTTCATTGCTGAAGCAGCAGGTTAGACAAGGATGATGTCATCGCTCACTGATAGGGACAGAAAAATCTTCACTGTTTTCAGTTACTGCAGAGCACATTAACAGATTTAACAAATGCTGATTTAAAGAAAACCACAAAACCACACAGCATATTTTCAGGAAACACTAATCATAACACACGTACTTGAATTCAAGTCTTTATTAAAAATAAGGAAAAACTGGTGCATTTTCTGTTTACCTTTCTCTGGGTGAGGAGATGGGCTTAATGTGGACATCCCCTTGAACCTGACCTGGAATTCCTCTATAATGTATGGGCAATGGCTGTCAGAGTAATTCCATGCCTGGCTGGACTTTTTCTTTTTTTACTATTTTATTTTGAAAGTTGTTTCACTTTATAGGGAGTGGGAGGTGGGCTTAATGTGGGCTTGCCTTGAATCTGGAGATACATAGCAAAAGTCCACTGCACTCAATCCATCAGTCTCTCTCTGTTACTTTCTTAAGTTCACAATCCACTGTCCAAGCAAGATGATATTAAAGTCCTTCCAAGTGCTTCCAATATAAATATCAATACAGTGTGTTCAAAAGGTAATAGGTACTCACTCCATAGAAAAGCTGGATTTGCAGGTGCTCACATTGCACTAAGCTCCCCGCGTATTTTATAACTCACTGGTTATTTTATCAAGGGTGATGGACCCTGCTCCCACAATGCCTTTATACAGGTACCTTAAAAAGGGGCAATGTCTCCCACTCAGTTTAAAGACACTAAAGGCTGGTGGCAATATGTTAGGCCACCTAATTAACTTTAACCATAGCACAAAATTCCATCAACTAAAGTGCTGCATGATACATCTGTGTTTTTATGTTTCTATACAATAATGACAAAATAAAGTTAAAACACATCAAAAACAGGAAACTACAAGTCCATGTCCCATCAAGGTCATGTTCAATCAGGAACCTGAAAAAAAAAGAGAAAGAGAAACATGAAACAGTCAGCACAGTCACACAAAATGCATGACCCTAAATTATTCCCCCATAAAAAAAACATTCCTAATCTTCCATTAAATCCAAGCCACCTAGTGGCCTCCATTTCCCCAGATCAGAATCACTCCCAGTCCTAAACTGGGTGTCATAATCTCCACCCTTCCTTGGTTTAAGCACCTTTTCAATTCTAATAAAATGGAATTCATTATCCTGCATTGAAGTTTTACTATTTTTTGTTATACATAATGTATTATAGTGTTTTATTGTTACTGTATTTGTACTGCTTTATTATTGTATAGTACTTTAAGCCTTTCTGGGAGATGCACTCTATAAATTATTTGAACTGGATTAATGTTATGGGTGAGATGTAAACCCATCAACTAAAAGACTCCTCTTTCTTACTGTCTCTTTAGAAAATAGGCTTTTTATTTGGAGGCATCTGATTGGCTGGTACCCATTCCACAGGGGTGCATTAACTTTCAATAGATGCCCACCAAATAAAAAGTCCTAGCCCAAAACTGCCTTATACCCACACATGCATTCTTGTGCCCAACATGCTTCATCATTAGCTGAAGCACTGGGCACCCAATTTCAAATTGCTGCCATTTTTTTCTATCACTTAGTGAGACCTGTTATGTTGGCCACAAGCAAAACAATGCCAAAACACATTTGCAGTTCCCCCCAACACATTTATTCACTACTTTTACCCCAACAACAAATCTCATAACTAAAATATTTATTTCCTTATTCACCGCTCCTTTACAGAGTGACTGACAGTCTGCAAGATCCACTCAGTGCCCCATTACCAAGCAACAGCTAGCAACGGTAATGTACATTCAAGATTAAAGAAGCACCACATGAAACCTACAATAAAAATCCTATGGTCACTTCATTCTTTTCACCCTTATCCCACACTGTTCACTCATCAGTCTATACCATTGTAAATAAAATCCCATGTTTAGAATTCGCACCTGAGTGAAGCAAGCAGTCTCGGGCTCCCGTTGTTCTACTCCCGCTTCAATCACAGCCCATTGCACTCACTGTGGCAGGCAAAAACAAACAACAAAACAAGCAGTAATTCAGATGATTACTGGAGAGATCTCGCTGTGCTGAACTGCCAGTGCTCCCGATGTTCTGCTCCCTCTCAGTGCACAGTACACCCGCAGTCATCCCACTACCACAGCTGCAGCATGAGCAGGCAAAAACAAAAAGACACTCGCACAAGGAATGGAAGACACTTTTCCTCATAACCTTATCTCACATAGCTCCCTATTGCAAGACAACAGCTCTACCGGTGATACGGTGCTCCATTCCCTATGGTGGGGTGGAGGAGGGGTGGGGAGGTGGAGTAACCATAACAACCTGGAACAAAAGCTTAAACTAGTGAAACTCTAGAAGGATAATATAAGCATAGGAACTATTTTATTTCAAAATATATTTTCAAAAAAAGTTTTACAAACTTTTTTACTGAACTTATTTTATTTCACACTGCCCATATTCTAAGCTGGCAATATCCTCCAGGGTGGGTGGTATGGGCAATACTGGTTCTTCCAGGGTTATAAGGCCCTCCGCCTGTGGCATTGGGCCTCATTATACCCTAGACTGATCTGGTGTGCCCAATACCACCACCCTGACCATTGCTTGCATATTCCTGCCCCCAATGCACTGGAGTTCAAGTTCCATTTGAATAGCTTGCTCACACTATGGACTGGAGGTCTATTATACAGTGTGTGTGTGTGTGTGTGTGTGTGTGTGTGTGTGTGTCAGCGGGAGAGAGTGATAAGGCAGTGCAGCGAGGACAACTGCAGATAGAACAATATTTTGGCAAAATTGGCAGCCTGTTAAAGTGACAGTGTCAGGTGGGGAGTGGGTCTCTCTCTCTCTCTCTCTCTCTCTCTCTTTCTCTCTCTTTCTCTCTCTCTCACATTCTCACTCTCACTTCTCTCTCTCTCTCTTGCTCTCCCCCCACCCCAATTGGGCCAGAAGCAGCCTAACTGAAAAGCAGCTCCACCTGGAGTCAAAAAGGAATCTCCCCTGTGTTGTGGCCTGACTGTCTAGGCTGAAGAGGATATAATCTTTCCCCAGAACTGCTGCTGAGGTTCCATAGAGACTCTAAAGAGACACTTGTTTGCCATTAAGTGTTCCTCTGCAAAGTTCCAGAATGCATAATTTACTCTCTAGTGCTATTCAGCAGAGTAAGTATACATAACTTGTTGTCTAGTGTTCTTCAGCGGTTTCAGTATTCATCATTTGTTGTCCGTGTCCTTCAGCAGAGTTTTACTTTACTGTACATAATTTACTGTCCAGTGTCCTTCAGTAGAGCTTTTGTATCCATAACTTGTTTTCCAGTGTTCTTTACTAGAGTTTTAGTACATTATGTCTTATTCAGTGTTCTTCAGTAGAGCTTTGTATCAATAATTTGTTGTCCATTGTCCCTCAGTAGAGTTTCGCATGCATAGCTTGTTACTCAGTGTTCTTCAGTAAAGTTTCAGGATACATAATTTGTAATCCAGTGTTCTTCAGCAGAGTTTTAGTATACTGCACATAATATATTGTCCAGTGTATTTCAATAGAGTTTCAGTATTCATAATTTGTTGTCCAGTGTTCTTCAGCAGAGATTTTGTGTACTATATGTAATTTGTTGTCCAGTGTTCTTCATCAGAGTATCAGTATTCATAATTTGCTATCCAGTGTTCTTCAGTAGTTTCAGTATTCATAATTTCTCGTCCAATGTTCTTCAGCAGAGTTTTAGTATATTGTACATAATTTATTGCCCAGTGTTCCTTCGTAGAGTTTTAGTATGTGTAATTTGTTATCCAGTTTTCTTCAGTAGAGTTTCAGTATACATAATATGTTGTCCGGTGTTCTTCAGTACAGTTTCAGTATTCATAATGTGTTGTCCAGTGTTTCAGTAAAGTATCAGTATACATACAGTAATTTGTTGCCCATTGTTCTTCAGCAGAGTTTTAGTATTCACAATTTTTATCCAGCATTTTCAGTAGAGTTTCAGGCCTGGATATTCAGACTGCACCAGGCTGTGGCGCGAAGCCTGGGCGCAGTGCAACTTGGCTGTGCAGGGGCGTTGACAGGGTGAAATTCAATGGAGCTGTGCCATGGCACAGCATCGTTGAATATTGCACCCTGGCCACCTGCATGCACATGGCACAGTGGCACTGTGCCAGCGCGAAGTGGCCAGAGTGGAGTAGGGAGATGTCCTAGCGCATGTTCTGCTGCACTATCGCAACAACTCGATATTCAAAACTGCACATCGAATGGGGCCATAATGTATGCAAGGCACAAATGGGGCCATTTGCATGTCATTATGGCCTCATTTCCATGCAGATCGCCGATCTCGGCGACTTGCACCTAGCCCCTGCCAGACAGCAGCCGTCAGGGACAGACGCCCCGCACAGCGTGGCAATGAGCCCCACTGCCCGATCAACAGCATATGTAGATTTAAATAACTGTCCAATATCCCTGGTGGTCCAGTGGACCACTTCACCCGATCATGGGCATACAAATAAAAATAATCATCCCATATCTATGGTGGTCCAGTGGACCGCTTCACATCCGATCACGGGCTTAAGTATAAATATAATTGTCCCATATCCCTGGTGGTCTAGTGGACTGCTTCACACCCGATCACAGGCTTATGAATAAAAATAATCATCCCATATCCCTGGTGGTCAGTGGATGGCTCGCCTGTCTGATGGCGGGCATATGTATTATTAAAAGTCAAATATCCCTGGTGGTCCAGTGGACTGCTCGCAGCTAGATCATGGGAGTTTGTAAAACATAATGCCACAACAACCTTAACCCTGGTGGTCTAAGCGGTACCCCCTCCCCACCCGCCCACTGAGCCCCACGCCCGCTCCCCCGGTCTGGCAGCTCTCCACCCCGACTTGCCGCCCTGCCACCCGCCAACTGACACCGTATGGTAGGGCTGTATGCCCATTAGTTCACAGCATGAGCCAATGGTAGACGAAAGCTATCTAGCCACAGTCCAGATATGTGAATGGATCCATTCACATGTACTGAACTATATGTATGGTACAGGCTGCCCATGTGGCTCATGCACAGCCGGACCAATGGGCATGCAGCCCTACGTCTGGTGTCGGTTAGCCGGGCAGCTGACAAGTGGGTGAAGCTACCACCGCCCGCCCGGCGGGGCCCGGGGCGTGGATGAGGCGGTGAAGGCTGCTGAGCCACCGAGGTATTTTAACGTATGTTTTACTGCGCCCACGGTGGGCGTGGTGGTCCGCCGGACCCTGAAAATGACCGGACTTTAAATAACATATGCGATCAACTGTCGAAGTCACTGGACCTGGTACTCAAGATGTTCATTTATTCAACATATGCCCCAGTCGGGCTGCAAGTGGTCCCCTGGACCACCAGGGTTATTGGACTTTTAAATAATACATATGCCTACGATCACGCAAGGGGGGGGCACCGCCACGAAGGTGCAGCCGGAGCTCGGGTGACCACCCACAGGTGGCAGCTGCCATTTTGCACCCTGCAACATGGCAGCTCTCCTGTGAGTAGCCAGCCATTGTTCCTTTTTTTTTTGGTTCACCTGTGTGCAGCACAAGTAGGGGTTGCGCATGCATGGGCTCAGCATATCCCGGGCTGAATATCGGGATGTGCGGCGCATGCGGGACGCCCACCTGCACTGCATACATTACTGATGTGCTCTGGCATCAGGATTTGTACCAGGCTCAATCTCGCTTTGAATATCGTGCCGGATATTGGGCATCAGTGGGTTGCACATGGTGCAACAGTTTTGGGCCATGCGCAACCCTTCTTAATATCTGGGCCCTAGAGTACATAATTTGTTGCCCAGTGTTCCTCAGTAGAGTTTTAGTATACATAATTTGTTGCCCAGTGTTTCTCAGAGTTTTAGTATACATCGTTTGTTATCCAATGTTTTCAATAGAGTTTCAGTATACAAAATTTGTTATCCAGTGTTCTTCAGTAGTGTTCCAATATTTGTAATGTGTTGTCCAGTGTCTTCAGTAGTTTCAGTATTCATGTGTTGCCCAGTGTTCTTCAGTAGAGTTTCAGTATTCATAATCAGTTCTCCAGTGCTCTTCAGTAGAGTTTCATTTTATATAATTTGTTGTCCGGTGCTCTTCAGTAGTTTTAGCATAATTTATCCAGTGTTATTGAGCAGAGTTTAGTGTACATAATGTGTTGTCCAGTGTTTTCCAGCAGAGTTTCAATATTCATAATGTATTGTCCAGTATTTTCCAGTAGAGATTCAGTGTTCATAATGTGTTGTCCAGTGTTTTGATTAGACTTTTAGTACACATAACTTGCCATCCAGTGTTCTTCTGTAGAGTTTCAGAATATATCATTCGGTGCCCTGTGTTCCTCAGCAGAGTTTTAGTATACTATACATAATGTGCTATCCAGTGTTCTTCAGTAGAGTTTCAGTATTCATAATGCATTGACCTGCATTTTCAGAAGAATTTTAGTATAAATAATTTGTTGTCCAGTGTTCTTCAGTAGAGTTTCACTATTTGTAATCTATTGTGTGAGAGGCCTTTTGGCACCATGCAGTTCTGCTTAAATTGAACCAGCATAACATTCTGTGGTGATTTGCATATGCAGCCCATGATGCTTTGCATTGTGTGGGCATGTGTGATTGTGCATTTTCTTGAAACTTGGCTTCCTAGCCAAATGTCCTTTGGGTAACCCTTGCCTCAGTGTTTGCATAGAGGTTCTTTGTCTTGTAATCTATTGTCCAGTGTTCTTCATCAGAATTTTCTATACTGTACATAATCTGTCATCTAGTGTTCTTCAGCAGAGCTTTAGTATATTGTACATAATTTTCTAGCTGGTGTTCTTCAGCAGAGTTTCAGTCTTCATAAAGTGTTGTCCAGTATTTTCAGTAGAATTTCAGTACTCAAAATTTGTTGTCCAGTGTAATTCAGTAGAGTTTCAGTACACGTAATTTGTTGTCCAGTGTTCTTCAGTGGAGTTTCAGTATACATAGATTTTTGTTGCCCAGTGTTGTTCAGTAGTAGAGATCCTGTATCAGTATACATAATTTGTTACCCAGTGTTCTTCAGTAGTTTCAGTACATAATGTGTTATTCAGTGTTCCTCAGTAGAGTTTTAGTATACATAATTTGTTGTCCAATATTCTTCAGCAAAGTTTCAGTAAAAAAATTAATCTTCTGCAGCAGCCTTAAGTTTTGCTTAAGACTCTCTATTGACACTTTTTAAGATTTATAGTGTTACGATTAGTCATGGCTGCTGTTGAACTTAGGATAATACTTGTAAAGCTTTTTAAGGAAAATTTGTAATATAGTGGGGGATTTTCAGTTAAATGTTTTATTGGTTTTCAAACCAAAACACAAGTACAAAAGAAAACAACACACATCTTACATATATGTGTACCTAGCTGGCAATAAAGCCGGTATTTCAAACAGTGGGACCATAGGATATAAAATTATTGAGTCACAAATTATAGCAAGGAGATGAGGGAGACTTTCCAGACTGGTCTGCTATGAGGCACCTACCTAGTCTCATATGGTGGGCAACCATGACCAAGTAGGAGGTACCGCTGCTGATTCCATGTCAAGGCTTATAGTATTCAGAAAGATGTACCTTCCAGTGGTCACTCTTGGTACTGGGTCTGAAAAAAGAAAAAGAAAAAGTTACCACAAAGTAAACTCAGTCTGATAAGCAAGATTCTTGGAACCATAAAGAACATAAAGAGGCTGAGCGAT
Organism: Neoceratodus forsteri; assembly: GCA_016271365.2. Taxonomy (NCBI): domain Eukaryota; kingdom Metazoa; phylum Chordata; order Ceratodontiformes; family Ceratodontidae; genus Neoceratodus; species Neoceratodus forsteri. Next base: position 1,072,095,212 of record CM057455.1, on the reverse strand, counting down.
ATCCAGCAAGGAACACATCATATAACAAACTATATATAAAAAAGCCTGTAAAAGACAAAGACAACTGCTGCTTACTATTTCTACTACAAGGAGAAAAGTCACTATCCATAAAATAAGTCACTATTAATATTAATCCATTAATGAGACAAAAGTATCCTCTGCCTGTGCAGGCTCGGGGAGCCACGTATGCCAGATATGGAGCCCAGCATTGTTGGAACGTCACTGCCTGTGCAAGTACTAAGTGGAAATGTCTGTCTGGTTCATGCAGTACTGCAAGAGCTTAAAATATGTCTATAATGGAGGGGCGTAGTAGGGTTTCTCCAGTTTCTGAGAATTGTGCGCTTCACCTGCATACAGTGAAACATTAGCCATCTGAACTCTTGAGAGGTAAGGTATGTTGCCTCTGACCTCATGCCGAGCCACAGCAGAGGGGCTAAGGGTGGTATAGGATGGTGAAGAATCTTGTTGGCCTCTTGAGAAACTCTTAGCCATATAGGGGAAATTAGAGGGCAATGCCAAAGGATATGAGATAAGTACCCTCTGGGCTGTTAACATTGCCAGCAATTATCTTGTGTCAGCACCTTAGCCTTCCTGAGCACTGAGGGAGTTCTATACCAAGAGTGCAATATTTTACTATGTATCAGCCTACTGCAGGCATCCCTATACACTGTATGTCTGGAAATCCAACATTTTTCCCACTGGGTGTCTGAGATCTGTATTTTTTAAGGCATTTTCTCATATGTTCTTTGATGAGGATGCCTGGTTAGGCAAGGAGTCCCTGACTTAGAGCTTATATTGCCCCTGTTGTCCCTTTTGGTAGACAAAGCCAACTGTTAAGTTTAGAGGGGTCTAGCTGGGCATATGTCAGGGAGAAGGAGGGGTTTCACTGCATCTCTCAACTGTAAATACCTCCAAAAGCTGGATGTAGGTAGGGACCACTGAAGTTGTAAGTTTTGAAAGATGTTCACCACTCAGGTGTTAGGAGCCAGAAGGTCACTGAGGAACAAAATGCCCTTATCCCACCACTTTGGCCCAGAGCACGGGCTTCCCCTATCTTGATGCTAGGGTTATGCCACAGTGGGGTGTAGAGGAATGTCATGAGTGGGTCCCAGTTTTGTGTAATAACTTCCAGTAACAAATTATAGGCCCAAAGTTGGGTGAGTTTGAAGTGTCTGGGTGTATCAGCCCATAGTAAGGAGGCCAGCAGGGAGGTATCTCCCAATATTTGTTCTATATGTATGCAATGAGGGGAGCAACTAGAGCTGGGCTGAAACCATTTCAGGGTTTGAGAACAATGGTATGCCAACTTATACCCTTCCACCCAGGATAGCCCCCAACCCCCTTGCTTCCAGTGCACCCTCAGTGAGTTTCTGTTGTAATGTGGCCTGCTGGCACCCCATTGGAAGGAACCAATTATCCCATCCATCTTCTGATACCAGTGTGGAGGTAGATATAAATGAATGTGTGAGATTAAATGAAAAGAATTTGGGTGCCGTAGACATTTTGAAGGCAGCAATCTTACCAGCCATAATGCAATGCAGACAATTCCATCATTCCAGTTGTCCTTTACATTCGAGTATCAGGGGGCCTAGATTATTGTCCCACCATTTGTCAGTATTAGCCCCCACTCTGATACCTAAGTATGTAATGGTATCATGTGACCACTTAAGACCTAGTTGGGGGATACTCTGGGGATGGCACTTTGGATTGAGGTGAAGTATCTCTGTTTTATTTTGGTTAACTTTGAGACCTGAAATGTGTGAAAATTGTTTTAGGAGGGCAAGTAAGGGGGGTTGATAACTGTGCATCTTCTAAGGGGACCAGCAAGTCATCTGCATACATCAAGGTGGAGTAGTGGGACTTCCCTAAGTGTATCCCCCTGATGTGCAGGTCCTGTCGGATTGCAGATGCCAGAGGTTCGACTGCCAGTAAGAATAGGAGAGGAGAAAGGGTGCATCCCTGTCTAGCTCCCCTATGGAGTTGAAAGGGTTTGGATAATATGGAATTTGTTAGCACATGTGCTTGAGGGGAGGTATACAGAGCTATGATGGCAGCCCAAAAGTGGTGTCTGAATCCAAAATGTTCAAGGACAGTATGGAGGTCATCCCATTCGACAGAATTGAATGCCTTCTCAAAATCTATTGCTAGAGCAGCAGCAGGTGTATCCACCTGCTTAGCTAGATGAATGAGATTGAGAAGTGTTCATATATGGTCAGTACTGTATCTCTGTTGTATAAAACTGACTTGGGGTGGATGAATCAGGAAGGGTAAAAGAGGGTTTAATCTGTTGGCCAGTGCCCTTGCAAACACTTTACTATCAGTGTTAATGAGGGATATGGGATGGTAGCTGGCCACTTTTGTGGGATTTTCCCTTTCTTTTGGGAGAACAGTTATTATAGCCTCCTGGATAGTTAGGGAAGCATGCCTTGTCCTCTGACTCAGTGAATACCTGACAGAGTAATGGGGTGATCATAGGGGCCATGGCCTAAAGGAAGTCCACAGAGAACCCATCACCCCAGGGCTTTTCCTTTTTAACTCATTGAGGCCCCAAGGCGCCTGTGAGGCAGCAGAAAAGATACTCCTGAGGTGTTTAATGCCTCCAGATGTCCTGTACTGCGCCATTGAGGACTTTTGATGCCTGAGGATGTCACTGCTTAAAACTTAAATATTTCACAAACTAAAGTGAGTAGAACTGACTGCATAACACCGTTGGAAAGGTAATGTTCTGCTGAACAACTCTGCGTCTGTTACTTTCTGTCTGTTATGTATACTTTAGAAGATATTCGCATTTTTGTATAGTATGGTGTTAATGGCTGACATTTGTCTCTCAAGCTTCACTTAGCCACCTTAATAAAACAGAGAAAAAATACATGCATCATATTAAAAAAACTGCTTTTTGGTATAAAACTAGGTTTGTACCTTCATCTAATGTATGGATGCTTAATTTGGTGTTGACGTGTTAAATATTTTCCCACAAAAATTGTTTCCATTGCCTTTTTATTGAAAATTTTTTTGATATTTCAACCAATATAGAAAATAAATAGGAACTACTTATAATTAATTGCATAGTACCATTGGAAAGGCAAGTTTGTGCTGAACAACTTTAGACTCATACTTTGTGTGTAGCACCTACAGGTTCATGAGTTATTCACATTTGTTTGTGGCATGCTGATTATGACTTGATTTTGCTCAGAAAGCTCCAGGTTGAACTTTTAAAGTATACAGGCCACAAGTGGTGAAACTCTCAAGGAGCTCATGAGGCCTCGGTGAGTTAAGAAACATCATGGCCACGAGATCTCTTCAGTAATTAGCGATGCCTCAAGGGCTGCACCCTGGAGTGGTGATAACTTGGGCAAGGATATGGTGTTCAGGAATTCTCGTGTTTCAGACTGAGTTTCAGCCTGGGATGAGTTGTAAAGCTGTGAGTAAAATGCAGACATAGTGTCATTCACCTCCTGTGATTTGGTTCTTACCTTCCCAGATACGGGGTCCCTATGCCCAGTGATGTACCTATTCGCTTGTTATTTAAGGGTTTATGAGATCAGCCAGAAGTCCAATCTACTGAATGTGCCATGTACCTTGGATTGGAAAGCGTAGTCACATTCTTTGAAATGGGTGAGGTGTCAGATGTCAACCAGATAGAATTCTGAGCTCAGCCTCAGTGTAGCTTGCATCCGTCTGGTGTGTGTCTCCTTACCTGATCACTCCTATCCAGGACAGGCACTAACATGAGATTGAAGTCCACCCCAGCTATAATAGTGTATCTGTCTCACCCATGGCTCTATTCTGGTCGATAAATCAAGAAAAAGGTGGGATCATCCTCATTCGGGACATCAATATTCACCAAAGGATGTGCCCACTGGTGGTATCAAGCAATGCTAGCACCCTCCTGCCCTAAGGCTCTGATTTACTGTTCAGGATGGACCAGGGTAGGGATTTGTGTAGCAGGATGGCTACTCCTCTTTTCCTCATGGGGGCACTAGCGTGAAGTTCTTTTCCTACCCACTCTCTCACTAAGTGTGCATGATCCTGCCTGGTTAGTTTTGTTTCTTGCAAGAAGGCAACCTAGGCCCTCATTCTCTACAGCTGTGTCAGTACCTTTTTCCATTTTATAGGAGTGTTAAGCCCCCTGACATTCCAGGTAACAAAGGAAATCTTTTCCACAGTCAAGGGTATATTGGAAAATCATTAAGGGCAAGGTTAGAACAGCTGGCAAGAGTGAGGGCCCCTCTAAGATATCCAAGAGAGGAACAGTGCACACTTGGAGAGTGAGTACGGCCCTAGGCAATAAGGTTTAGGAACAGCAGACAGTAACAGGTAGCAACTCATATATTGACCAGTAAGCAAGCTGTATATCACAGTGTGTAACCAGCATTAACAATAAAACAGCAAAACAGCATAAACTATTTACAAGTAGTGTGCAAAGCTGCGCAGTGGCAGAGGTCAGTTTAACAGGCCGAGGAGTGGAGATCCTCTCAGGCTTTACCCACCCTTCTATTGCGGGGGTGATACAGAGTGGAACTCCACTGAGTTCCAGGGGTCCCAGTCCTGTGGGTGTGTTAGTTGTATAAAGGTTCATGCTGGGCTGAACTCAGCCAAGCTTTTGCCACCCCGGGGAGCAGTGCTGATCTGATGTGTACATCACAAAATGAATTCCACTGGGGCCTGAGAGCACCAGGAAATTTGGCATTATGTTGATGATGGAGGTGCAGCCAGCAACTATACTAAGGGCCCAGAAAATCATACCCAAGCTTATTGCCACACCAACGTACATTATCCTTGTGCCCACAACTATTTCCCCCACTAAGGGTGCTGAGGGAAGGGGAGGGGGCACTATTAAGTAGATAGCATCTGCTCGAGCAGAGATTTATGGATTAACAGTGCCTGCCATCACCTGGTGCGAGCCCATTTTACTGCCAGAGTGAGTCAGCTACTTCCCTAGATTAAAACTAATCTTTGATGGCATGACAATATTAGGGAAGGGCTAAGATAGACAGGTGTGGTATCATGATTCATGCTGGAGGACATAGCATAAACTAGCAGTAAACAACCTCAATTACGAAGTTTCCTCTCAGTATGGTGTTAACCCATTGACCTCTGTTATTCCATCAGCATGTGCAGTTGCCCCCCACACACACACCCACCCCAAGAAGCATTATTTAAGCAAAACAGGTGTAGCTAGAATTAACTTAGTATTATATTAGACCAGATAACTGGAACAACAGTTAGAAAGCAGCTAAACATTATTACAATTACATAGTGTCCTGGGATCATTTTCCTTTTTGGCAGGGCAAAGATATTAGGCCAAGAATGGGCTGTGGGGGAGGAGATGGGGTCAGTAAATGTCTTAATTAACAGCCACCGACTGTCACTAACATAAATGGTTGTTGGCATTCAGGATACTTTTCCTATAGCCCATACCCATGCCCTGATTACAAGAAAAAGAGACAGAAAGGACACTTATCTAGGTGTGGTCAAGCAAAATGTCCCCTGGAGGTCTTCTGCTCCGACTGGTGGAGTGGAGTGCTCGCTTGTCTGGGCCAAGATCCTTGGGTTGCATTGAGTGGTGTGGCGGTGGGGAAGCTGTGCTAGAAGGCCCTCCACAGTCCAATGTTGGAGTTCAGCTTCAGTAGCAGAGGTCTCAAGCACCATCTCCTCCTCTGGATAGTGAGGAAACTCCATGGCTTCAGACAGTTCCACAAGGCCAATGCTGCATATCGATTTGGAGTGGAGAACTTGTTGATGCTGACATCAGGGATCACCGGTGCCTCTCCATGCTGAAGCCCTTGTTCTGCCTAGTGGTCCTGCATGTGAATCCATCTGGCATGCTTGCCTGATTGCTGCCACTTGCGAGATCTGTCTGAAAGACTCAAAGCCACCCCTTTGAAGTTGTATCCATATGGCATCTCTCCTCTTATGTTGGTTGCTTCGGCCACTGTGTTTTTGGCCCCATTATGGCCAGGGTTGTTATTTCAGTAGGTCGGAGGTTTTAATCTGGTGTGAGGTAGCCAATTGCGGTGAAGATATTCCATGAGAGCCTCTGGGGTTGAAAAGAAAATGGGGGCTCCATTCACCTCCAAACACATGGTTGCAGGGTATCGCAATGAGAACTGGATACCCAAAGAGTGCATCAGGTGATGAGCTTCAGTGTATTCTTTCCATTTGGCAGCAAGCTCCTGCGAGTAATCCTGAAAATGTAATACTATGTGGCCATGCCATGAGAGGGCACTGAGCTCCCGGGCCCTAGTGGTGATCCACTCTTTGTCTGCAAAGTTCAGAATTCTGGCCATGAGGAGTCTAGGCCTCTTCCCTGGTTTGGGTGAAGGGGTTTAGTGTCCTGTGGGCTCGCTTAATCATCAGGCCAGGAGGCAGCTCATGTCACAGGATTCAGGAAGGACATCGTACAAAAAGTCTAGAGGATCCCCCCCCGCTCTGCCCCCTTGGGGAAGCCTAGGAGCAGTAGATTGCTGCACTGGCTCCTATTCTCCATGTCGTCTAGTTTAGTTTGAAGCATTTGAATTGTTTTTTCTTGTTCGCAGACAGTAGAAGCATGTGAGTCGGTGGCATCTGTTTTGTGACTTATTTGCGATTCCTTTACAGACCCTAGCATCCATTTGCTGTATGGCCATAGTAGTATTATTTGAGGCCAGGGTAACCTCCGCCATATGCTGCATCAAGGCCACAAACATGTCATTGGTTTGCTGCATGTTTAGGCCTGTGGGAGCATCTGGACCTCTGCTGTGCACCATGCTGTGGAGCAAAACTCAATTGGCTCTGGTGGATTTTATAGATGGAAAATGAAAGGTAAGAGCAGACCTTCTTGATCCTGGATGTTCCCGGACTGGATATCTCTGCTACACCTGTTGAGCAAAGAAGACATGTGGTGTAAATAGTGACATTTAAACCCGGGTCAGCAGTGTGCTCAGATTAGCGGCCATCACATTAGAGCTAAGCCACACACCCCTAGGGGATTTTCAAAGCATTCAAGGGCTTTCTACCATGATTGTAGTGAATTAGTATGATTTTTCCCTGGAAAGTTAGCTTCATGATCAGATGCAAGTGCCATAAGTTGCAACATGTTTGGTCCAACTTGCATAATGAAACATGATGCATGCATCATTTATTGACACAAGCTGCCATAAAGCAGGGGACCTATCACAAATCAATCAAAACCTTTCAAAATAGCAATCAAAGGTTTTGATGCATCTAGTATGATATAGGCTGTGCCCAAAATGGAGACTTGCATGGCCTTAGAAATCAATCCCCACCAATATAATGTTGTGTGAAATTAACACATTTCATTACGTGGAATATTTTGCAAAATTAGTGCATTTCGAGAAATATTTCATGGGTTCAAAATGCGAAATGTTGTGCTCCATGGGTGAACCTTCACCCACGAAATGCCAAAATTTGCCGCTCGTGTATGAAATGTTGCCATTTTCGGTATACGCTACCTTTAGGCAGCAACTGTACAGATAATGTGAGGGGATGTCTAAGAATAAAAATGAAACCTTGTCATAGAATAAAGATAAAAATAAAGCCTTTTCTGGCTTTTCCCCCTCCTGATGAACAATAAAGCAAAAAAAAAATAATTCCTGGTGTCTAGTGGTTCCAACCCCCCCTGGCCGATCACTGGCCCAAGAATTCCACTCTGATTTCCCATCTGTCTGAACAGCATAACAGTCATGTTTGTGTACTGTGGTTTTAGCTATGCCATTATGAATATTATATGTATTCTGTTGTTATGTTTTATTGCATATATTATGCCTTTAGCATCTCACTCCTCTCTGACCAAGCCAGTAGCAGGGACAGAGACTGTATGTGTGCCCTTTACTTGCTAAACTCGCACTCAGTCCTATTTGTGCTTATTTTTTTTTCCTTCAGATTTGTCCGTACTCACAAGAGACACTTTGACACATTAAGCGGAAACTGCTAATGTTGTGATCATATTGCCCTGTCCTGTCTGGCACATGATGGCTTAATAACCCAGATCAGGCCCATATGAAATGTCAACTTAATATAGTAAGGCATAATGGGAAGGAGTACAACAAGGTAATCCCATACTCATGTGCAGATTTTGCTCCTGTGGTTCACCATCAGGGTGAAGGCACTGATCAGTGCCACCCCACTGATTTACATGAATTTCCCATTCCCAATATAGAAAATAAAAAAATTAGATTTCCTGGTGTCTAGTGGATCTTCACTCCCCGTCATCAGATAAAGCGCCCCCTCGATCTTCTCCCAGTACCCGAGCGGGTTACAGCGCCCTCCACCCACCTTCACAGCCATCAATCGGACTGAGCACTTCAATGAATGAGCATGTGCATGTACGAGCACACACTCATTCATTGAGGTGCTCACTTGGGCTGCCGGCCATGGAGGTGAGTGGAGGGCTGTGCCAGTGGCCCGCCTCAGGTACAGGGGAGAGAGGGGCATTATCTAATGACAGGTGGGGTCCACCAGACACCAGATCGGATTTTTTTTTCTACACTGGGGATGGTAAATTCATGTAAATCTTGCGGGGAATTCTTCAATTTGGGATACTTGGGCTGGTGATCGGACAGGGGGTAGGACCACTAGGTATCAGGGATGATAGATATATAAGGGCAGTAGGGCAGGGCACTGAGCTGCCCATTTTGGGTGACATTTCGTGAAATGTTTCACGTGGTGAAATCGCCGATTTTGTGGTAATTTCACCAGTGAATTTTTATTTCGCGACATCTCTACCCCAGTACCTATAATTATGTGTTCATTATTGCAGTAGTCTACAATGATTCATTTTGTATTGATGGTTGTTTGTCATTTCTTTGGCATTTGTATATTTATTATAAATTGTACATGTTTATACTTGTATTTCTACTAATTTGTGAAATTCTACTAATTTGTGAAAATCACAAGTACTGTCAAGGGTGGATAAGAAAGTCATTAGAACTATGAGTGGTGATCCTTTTTTTTTTTTTTTACAAATCAAAGGCACAGCTTTTGGAGCTTTCTTAGTAGCAGATGTGTTCATCAGAATAGTTAAGACTAAATGCCTGATCGATACAGGATCAGAAGTTACTACTCTAACTGCATCTTATTTCCAGTAATATTGTTATAGTCCAAAAATATCACTGACAGGCGCTAGCGGGGTCAGTCTGATGGTTGCTTATGGCTTGGATATACTGTGCTTTATTAGGATATCTAGAATCAGACATTGGGCGTATGGAACATATTTTATCTTGTTGGTGCATCTTTATTATCAAGGATGACACAGTGGTGCTTGAAAGGAAGAGAACATCTGTGCCTAGGATTTCAGGCATGAACGTGCTGAAGAAGTTAACAAATACAGATCACCTTCATACAGAAAAAAAGTGCATGAACCAAATGTAGGCTAAAGTAGAGAAACAGTGGCAGGCAATTGAATTACCTGGTTTATTAAGATTTGTCTGAATAATGGGACACAAGGAGAATTTGATTTCTCTGATGAGTGGTGCCTTCTAAAGAGCAAATATATACTTCCTGTACCTGTGGGGAGGTAGCAAGTTTTGATTTCTCCAGCTTCAGCCATCAATTTATCTGCAGAAGTTATGATAGTTCATGTATTGTCCTGTGTAGAAAAAGGCAAAGTTCCAATTTGAGTGCTCAGTGGCAGCTCCAGGACAGTCCAGTTGTCATCCTGTGCAATGGCTGTGGCAGTATGTTGACTGGCAAGGTAATGCCTCCAAAACAGTTAGTTTTCTTTAAGAACAAGGGCAAACATTACATGTGCTATACTGCATTTTAGCTTGATGGTGAAGAAAGCATGAATGATTCTGAAGAGGTGAACAGGAAAGAACATATGGTACCTGTCCACATGAACTAGGAGCCAACAGGTACCCAGCAGCAGAGACTGGAAATCTGACTATGGCAGTGAAAAAAGTTTTTTCAGTGACTATGGCTACACTGATGAAGCAGAGCATGTAATTCCTACAAGAGATGCAGAGCATTTTAATCAACCCTCAGAGGGTGCACCCACTTGTGTATTAAGGATTTTAAAATAATCTGCAAGATCTAGTTTCATAAAATGTTCTACAGAAAAAATACAGCTCATGCCCCTTCCCTGAAGTGATGGTGAGGAAAAATAACAAGAGTGTCAGATTCTGCTGTAATTATACTCAACAGTGTCATCTGTAAAGATGCTTACCCACTATGTGAAAGAATTGCTAGATACTCTTAGACAGGTCAGATCATTCTTCTTGAACTTGACCTCAGGGTATTTTTAAGTGGCAATGCATGAAACTGACAGACAGAAGAATGCTGTGACTTAACTGTGTGGAGTGTTCAAGTGGACCTGCATACCTTTAGGGATGTGCAATACACCTTCTACTTGTAAAAAACTAATCAAAACAGTGCTGGGAGATTACATTTTTGATATGCATTTATTTATATTTATTTGTTTTATCAGTCTAAATTCAATTGAGCACAGCTCATTTTCAAGGTCCTGTGTACAAGTGAACAGTTACAGCAAAGTTGACAAAATTGTTCAGCAGAAATGATAATGCACAGAAAGTAATCACAATGAAAATGACAACAAAACTATCATTTGAAATTGTCAGATAATGATAAACATTACAGAAATGACAGCCCAAGATATATTGTTTATAGCTAACAGTTACAGTTTTCCATACGATGAGTCTCAGTCAGCACTTTGAAAACACCATAGCTTAAATCATCTCACCTTTAATGTACTTTTGTAATTTTTCCAAAGTATGTACCCATTACAGTCAATGCCATTTTCCAAACTGAGTGTAGAATCAGGAGTTTTGAGAAGCAGGAGGAGGTGCTTCTAGGAGCATATGCAGAGCCAGCTTTACAAAATAGATTTGCAATATATACAGATAGATCAACTTATCAGGTTTTTGAAGATCCCGATGTATAGGTGCTTTAGCCTTCTGGTGGCTAAGGAGGTCAAATTTAGGGCAGCATATAGATAGCAGTGGTATGTTCTGTTGTGCTGCACAGTTAGGAACCATATGGCTCTAGGATACAACTCATCCAGTCTAGGCTGGTGGGACTGAATGCAATTCATGTAAACAAAGTCACCATAATCCAGTTGTTATAAAAAAGTGGCCTGCAGTAGGTGCCTCCTGGCCTGGTTGGTTAAACAATTTTTATGTCTGTAAAATAACCCAAACTTACCTGGAGTTTACTAGCGTTCATCAATGTGTTTAGAGAAGGACAGCTTATTGTCAATACATAAGCCAAGGTACTAGTAGGAGTGTGCCACCTCCACTATATCAGCCAACTTAGTAGCGACAGAGAATTTAGAGGATTGCAAGATTTCATGTCTCTGGGTGAAGAGCATGTTTTTGTGTTGAGAGGTGTTAAGGAATGGATTTTTTTTATATTAAGTTCCCCTGCATGACATCAAAGGCAGATTGCAGTTTGTGGTTTACTTGGGAGCCAGTTTGGCTGTTTACATACAAGATAGTACATACAAGATGGTACCATTGGCATAGAAATGTACATTAGCATCCCTAATGCCATCCCCAAGATCATTTACATACTGTACAACTTGAAGAGTAAGGGGCCTAGAACTAAGCCTTGAAGGACTCTCCTATGAGTTGGGGAGTGAGATGAGGTGATACTATTGATTTTAACCTTCTGGTGTCAGCCAGTTATAGCTGGTTAACCAGAGAAGCAAGGGCTAATACCAATTTTATTTAAGTTGCTCAGAAGAACATTGGGATCCATGGTACTAAACACTTTACTTAGATCTAGGAATAATAATATCTAATTCAGTCAGTAAATCATCTTAGCTTGACCTGTGCTGTTGCAGCACTGTGCTTAGCTCTGAAACACGTCTATTATTTTTTTTTGGGGGTTAATACCATTTTAGTCTAGAAAGACTTGCAATTGATCATTTACCAACCTTCTAATATACTGATGGTTAGAAATAATTCAATAATAGTTTGCATTACATCGGAGATCCAGATTTAAACAGGGAAGTCAAATACTGTATGCAGTTTTCCAGATGGCTGGCAATTCATTTGCATGGACAATTTTTTTTTTTTAATTCAGCTTTATTGGATACCAGCCATCTATAACAGATGTCCAGCATTGTCCAACATGTGAAATCATGAAGGAAGGGTTGGCGGGGGCAGGGTTAATGGCATAAGCCAAGGACACTGCATTACTAACTAGTAGACTTGATAGACAATTTGGTCTTGTTCTACTGTCTCTTTCATATGTTCATATATATTGAATAAACTAGAGTGCACACATTACAATTAATTCATTAGAATTATTGAAATTGTGAAGTTCAAAGGAGCTATCAGTTGTAAAGTAAATGTGTAAATGGGTAACCTCCTATTAGAAGATCCCACTGTTACTTGGGGTGCTAGACCAAAACAATTCCAGACCCTTGATTTTGTTTATTATCTCCCAGGCTACACAAGCCACATTACAGGAGGAATTGTGGGTCCCTATCCCCTGGATACAAGATCCAGTGCAACCACTTTGTGGCAAAGTTCCAGTATCTCTGGTCGAGAGAAAGTGAGCTGCTCCATTTTATATATCTCCTTAACTGCTCCCTCCTCATTTTGACCACTTTCTCATTAAAGTTGTCGGGCCTTACAATCAAGATATGCCACAAATAAGTGGCACCTTTAATCACTGCATCTTCTGAAATCACTTACAAATTCCGTGTTTTAAATTGAAGTCAGCAAGCAGCCAAGCAATTCTCTAAAGGCTAGCCTTATCTCTTCCTAGAACTGGGTGATCCTGGAAATGACCAAAAGATACTGTACATGTCCCTACCCTCACTACATTGTCTCCAGCAGCTAGGGGCACCCCATTCCCCACTTCTCCAGTATCATTGTAGTAAAAAGAACCTGACTCTCACTTTGCAGCTATATTCCTGAAATAAATGGGTGCACACAGGAATAGATTAAACAGACAAACCCAAATAGCTGCTATAATGTTTCTGCCTAGTTTCAGAAATAACAGGTCAAGCAGGTTGGAGTTGACTATTTTTCAGGTATCCAGTTCATGTAAGAGTTTTAGAATACGTTTTACTGTAATAGATTTAAAATAACATTCTGGGTTCACTCTAACTACGGATTTCTTTTCTGGACCTTTATTACATGTTAGTCCAGAAGCACAAGTAGATTTATCACATGCTACCTCTGCAGAGGAAAACTGAGCATTGAATTCATCTGTTATTTTATTCTTTTCAGTGATTACCTCATTATTGATTTATAATTGTTCACAGATTGTTGATGACTTAAATTTTCCTTCAGACAGCATTACTGTTTTCCAGAATTTTGCAGGGTCTCTCTCCTTTTCTTCTACTATTTTCAAGTAGCAAATTTCTATTGCAGCCCTGATTAACTTCATGTATAACGTTTTTGTTTTGTCTGAAGATTATCCAGTCATCGGGCTTGATGCTAGAAAGGGATACGTCAAACGTAAAATGGCTGCACCAATATGCAGGCCATAAATGCAAGATGCGCCAAAGTGTTGCCACATGCGGTATTCTACAACAGTGACATCCACCATGTCAGAAACCAATACGCCAAAGAACACTTACGCTGCACGTACAACAAACTCCCAGATACACATTCATGTAAATAGACATACACCAAAAACAGTGGAAGGATATGCACTGGCTGGATTCTGAAACAGCCAAGATGCAAGTTACACCACTCACAAATAGCATAACATACACGGGGGCAGGTGTAAATTACACAGTATAAAAGGTGTCTGTGGGAGACAGTCAGCAGAGTCACTGTTGAGCAAGCAGTGTGAAGACATCCAGCAGAGAGAGAAAGAGAGTGAGAGGGACAGACGAGAGAGAGATGGCAGCACCAGCTGCTATACTGGGACCAGTCCATAGATAGGTAGCAGAGGCATTGCAGGCATCAAAATGTCTGGAACCAGGGGAACAGGCAGCAGCCAGTGCAGCATGTAGCAGCCAGATGACATGCACCATGAATGTACAGGTCCAGGACATCATACTGACACCTCACGGAGAAGCAATGCATCGCATGCTACCGCCTGCCAAAGGCCATCATTGCAGGACTGTGTGATGACATACAGAATGAACTAAAGAGTGCCACCCACAGGGGTCAGCCAGTTCTAGTGTATGTCAAGGTGAGTGCCTCTCTGTGATTCCTTGCAACCGGAACCTTCCACAGACCCACTGGTGACACTATAGGAATCTCACAGCCTGCAATATCCAGGTGCCTCCACCAGTGCCTGGACACAATGATGCACTGAATGGGGGAGTACCTCACCTTCCCCAGAGGAGCACGTCAACAACAAGAAGTGAAGCAGGCCTTCTATGATGTTGCACAGTTCCCCCATGTCCTCAGTGCTATTGATTGTACACATGTGGCTATCAGAGCACCACCAGGAGAGCCAGATGTACATCAATAGAAAAGGATTCCACCCATGAATATGCAAGTGGTATGTGACAGCCAGTGCCAATATTGGACATGGTAGCACAGTACCCTGGTTCCAGCCATGATGCATACATCCTCCCAACTGTGGGCTGCATGAGGCATCGTAAGGGGACAGATAACCGGGTGACTGGCTCCTTGGTGAGTGCCTGCGACATACGGAGACACTGCCAGTGACCACTGTGCACAATGGCCACATGGCCAACATGTGCCATGTACACTGACCATGTACCTTACATCCCACAGGTGACAGTGGATACCCACAACTGCCACGGGTCATGAAACCACTATGGCACCCGTGCATTCCTGGTGAGGTCCAATACAATGATGCCCACACCACCACCAGAGGTGTCATCAAGAGGACATTCGGTGTCCTGAAAGCACAGTTCAGGTGCCTGGATACATCAGGAGGGGCACTGAAGTACGATCCAGTGACAGTATGCAAGATCTTCATGGTTTGCTGTATGCTGCACAATATTGCAGTCCACAACCGATTGTTAACACATGATATGAAGGTGGAGAGGTGGGGAGGATGATGATGAGGAGGAGGAGCCTGGTGACCATGGTGAACTGCAATAAGACCAAGCAGCATGTGTCCAGGCAGGGCAGCATGCAAGACACGAGCTGATAGTGCAGCATTTCACCTAGTGCACTGTGGCACACCATCAGGAGGCACCATTGACAATATTCCACCTGGCCTTGTGCAGCATAGCAGCACACAACCATGCTGCCTGGCACTGTACACCCAACATGGTGACACTGTACATTGTGAACAGTGGCCATGTGTGGTGGCAGCAACTGGTGGCAATAGACATCCACTGCAGCGTGTGAAGCAACCATGTATGGTATGAAGGTAGGAAAGACAGCACACAGCCTGGTCAGCCACAGCGCCGTGTGCTGCAAGGGTGGTGTGTGTGGACACAAACATGTATGGCCCAGTGCAGCACATCAGCCATGGCCACTGTGATGTACACACTGCAGCCAGGTAGGTATGTTTTGTAGCCTAGGGGTAACATTATGTGCTGCAAGGACCCTGCAGTGCAACATCCACATAGTGGGGGGGGGGGGAGGAATTTTGCTGTGTGTGTGTGTATGTGATGGGTATCAGATGCTGCAGTAAGGGTAATAGCAGGCAACAGAGGATGTAAGCAACTGACAACAACCTGCCATAGTCCTGAGCACTGTGGGCTGGTGCAATGGGAGGGATAATTAACACGCAATAACGAGCAAAACATCAGACACAAATGCGTTGCAAGCAACATGAAACAATCACTGTCGGTAAGGAGTGTGGTATGCAGTATCTAAATGTATGCATATGCATGTGCAACTCAAGTTAACTGCATGAAAAGGACATGCAGTGCGGGATGCGAAGCGAACAACATAACTGCAGCCTGCACGTGTTGCAACCATTGCACATGTGGTAAACATGTGCACCCGATGTCCAACAATTCCACAGTGCTCCAAAAGTGCCTGGGAGCTGTACACACCACACACAGGCCACTGCCAAGTGTCTACTGAGTATACTTCTGCAATCCACTAAGAATGTCCACCCTAAGTGGCAGAGCACCCAATTTCAGCCCTGAGGAGACTGCACAATTGATCAATTTGTGCAGTAGTGGCACAATAAACTGCTGTCACTAGGGTGCAGGAGACACACAATACAGGAGAGGGACATTGTGTGGAGGAGCATAGGTGTTCAGCTGCAGGAGATGACAGGCATCAGGAGAACAACAAGGCAGCTGAAACATAAGTGGCAGGATATCTACAGGAGGGACAGGGACATACTTGTCCATCTGATGGACATGTCTGCCCGTATGAGATGCAGACATGAGGGGTGGAGGCAGGCACATGGAAGGTGAGTAATCAACCTGTAGGAGCACTACTAGGCAGCACTACAACTGCATGCACAATCATGTGCAGGCTAAACTAACATGTCACATCTCTTGTGCTACAGGACGGAAAGGTCCCAGACATGTGGCCATGAGAGGATGGGCAGACCAGGTACAGCAGGATGGGCAGTGGCAGGACGGGCAGGGACATCACTGGCAGGGTAAGTGTGTGCCAGTGGACTATGATGACTGTGCACACAGCATGACATCCATACACAGTGCATGTACAAATGTGATGTTACATGGTGAGCACTGGCACATCACTGACATACGTCACATTCCCCTGCAACAGGTGTGCGAACACCTGGCCCCAAGACACAGGGCCCTTCTGAGGGCCATGGCAGAGCTGAAGTACAGGGATGCTAGAGCATACCTCTGACGGACCAGGTATATGCGGCATAGAGCACGACCTCTCCCACCAGAGATGAACGCAGAGACTGAGGAGGAGGCCGTGGGGGCGCTGCGGGTGAGCAAGGGGAACAGCAACTAGGTGAAGTGGCCCAATACCAGGCAGAGATGGAAGGTGCTCAGCAGCCACCTCAGGAGGGAGCAGAGGCACAGCAGATACAGGAGGCACAGCAGGCAGGGGCTACACCAGAGGACAATGGCAATCCTGAAGCCATGGTGACAATGGACATGCCGGTACTACAGGTGGAGGACCTACAGCCACAAAAACAAGATGTGGACCCAGGCCAGATGCACAATGCCATAGTGTTGGATGAGGGGCAGCCAGCCGAACCATTACAAGCACCGTCCATGGACCATGACAGGTGTCTTGCAGACCTCATTGAGGTCATCATGGGCGATGTAGCCAGACTGCATGTGTCCCTCAGGGCCATGCTGGCTGCCTTTAGGGACCATTAAATGTTCGTGTCACACTAGTCTGGGCAGTGTTGTGCTGGGGGTGCATGTCTGTTGACCTGTGGCAGGTATGTATGTTGTTCATCTTGTGTGTGGCTGGGCAGATCGGTCCATATGTATAACAATGATATGTAGTCCAAGGGGTGGTACCTGTACACATCTTCATTTAGGTTGTTGTTCATCTGAAGTGGTGGTGGGCAGGGCTGCACATATGTTATAACACTGTGTATGTGTCAGTTGGGGTAGAAGGTTACGCTCATATGTCATTGTGCTATGTATAGTCCAGTGTGGATTCTCACATGTTATGTTAATTTGAATTGTTCACACAGTAAATGTTTTGTGCATTACACAGTCAATGTGGTCCTGTTTGCTGTCTCCTTGTGGAATGGTGTTTGTGCTGCATGAGTGGGTGGTATAGTATATGAGTGCTCACATGCATGCAGCACCATGGTGGTGTTGTTTGTGTGTCTGCTATGGCCATATGGCCCATGTTTGACAGTTGTACACTACACCTATCGGCAAAACACATAGTTCAGCGTAGCACGGCACAATGCATTGTCGGCAGTGCATTGTGCTGAGCATGTCCACCTACCCCTGCACTAAGGAGATGGGACATTGTGTAAGCTGTGGGCCTGTATGGCACCACCCCACCTGAAGGCATTGATGGCCCTGCAGGTGGCACTGCTAGCATGTGGCTGTAGTGGTGCAGGACACCAGCCTACAGCAGAGAAGTGCTGTTTGGTGCTGCACACCTGTCACGGTAACACTGTATACTACAACCAGTGACCATGGCTGGTGCATAGTGCCTGGCAGCTACAGCAATATGGTGCACCACCGCTATCCAGAGTGACCTGCACACTGTCCACGTGCCATGTTCAGGTGCCCCACAATGACTGTCCTGAGGCAAGCCCTATGCACAGTATGCCACTGTTGGGCTATGCAGATGCTGCAGGCATAGCAGTGTTTACCCCACACAGTGTGTCTGACCTGGCGGGTGTGAGGCAATATGTCCCCCACCTTAAAATCCATGGTTGCAGTGGTAGCTGCAGTTCCACATCCTTATCCAAGAGCATACTTCTGCCATCATGCCATGCTTGTGTATGTGCTGGGTACCACTGCATAGACCACACACCCTCACACCACGTAAAGTGTAATGTATGGGTTTGTCTATGGCCTGTCCACATGCATCCATATGCCACAGACATGCAGCACTGTTTGGTCATGCCTGCACGATGTGTAGTCACATACCAGACCACATGTAACATTCACAGATGCCACCCCAGTGGCAGGCTGCAGGGTCCAACCTGGCTACAGAAACATACTGGTACACAGCAGTGCACCACCTTCCACAAGGGTGCTGACACAGACATGCATGTCATGTTCCATGGCATAACGATGAACACTGTCATGCCTATGTATGGTGCACCCGTGGTGCATGTTGTGCCCAACAGTTGCACTCCAGACACTCATGTATCCCCACAAGGAACCCACACATGCATGGCATGTCCCAGAATTGCATGAACACAGTGCTGTGCCCACCCATTGCCAATGGTCAGTGACATAACCCTGGGGACACACAACACCCCTCCCTACCATCACTTGTGTGTATGCTTGACACAGACATGTATGTGCATATGTGCATCTGTGACATGGTACCCATACAACGTTGTCCCATGATGTCCTGTGCCATTGGCGTACTATGCCACTACGGTCTTCCACCCCATGACATACTGCAGACCCAAATACAGGGATGCCCTAGTTGCAGGGCACTGCAGTTGCTGTTAACGGTAGTATGGCAGACACTGACAATGACATCACCACTGTTTTGTCTGTAGTCATTTATTTGCACATACAACAGTGTTACCATATTGTACACAGTGACACATTGTTGAGTACTGTACTTCCTCGCAGACACAGACACACACACACACACACACACACTGTTGTGCAGTGCACACCACCACCCAACCCACTGTAATAGTATAATATACATATGTGTCCATACTGTTGTATTGCCAGCTACACATGGCACACTGCCAATAGTCAGCTTTTGCTGCGATCACCCACCCACATGGCTTCACACTATGCTGTCCTCTACCGCTGTTGTGTATGCTGCGGTGGTGCTGCTGTGTGTGCGAACTCCAGCACCCTGTGCAGTCTGAGCCCCCTGTGCACTGTCATCTGTGCTACACTGGCTGTCATTCCCTTGCTGTGTTGCACTTGGAACACCCTACTGTTGCCCAGTGCCCATCCCCACCTTGGCTCCTTTCCTCCTTTTTCTGCTCCCTTTTGTGTTGCTGTGTCATTGTGGGCATTGATGTTGTGACATCACCCCTTGCCATGGTTCATACCCTGTTGGCCTGGACTGTCAGTCCATGTAGCATGTGTTACCGTAGCCACTACTGGGATGTTCTGCTGTGCCGGTACAGGTATTGAAAATGCAGTGGTGGTTGTGGCACTGCTGGTGGGTGTTGCATGGGTGGTTATCTGTGCTGCAGTGGCTGTGGATGATTCTGCCCCTTTTTGGGATCACATTCCATATGTGGATGGTACTGTCACCCACAGTGGCCTTCCTGTGTGAGTGTTGTATATGCTGTATCATGCCCTGCCAGTTTGCGCTAGGCCCTACCACTGCAAGTGGTGCAACAATCTTTGGTCAGTTGTTGCTGTGCATAGGGATCTGGGGGTATACATGTGGCACTGAGTGTGTTGGCAACCACTGTTGCATAGGAGGGTGCTGCACATGCATTGCATCTGCTATCGCCAGCAGCGCAGTAATCATGACCTCATTGTGGGTGTGCTGTTGTACCATCATGTGCTCCATGACCTGGGTGCAATGCACCATGTACTCCATGTGCCCCTGTGTACAGTGGCGCAGGCCATGGGTAGCCTGCACCACGGTCTCAAGCACTGCTGAGGTCTCCCTGCTGCTCTTCTGTATGGCTGTGCTGATTGCCATCAGGTGGCCATCCTGCCTTTGATGGTGCTCCTGCAAGGCCCCTCTGATTGCAACCAGTTTCTGTCTCATATCCCTCTGGCCCACCAACACTGACTGGCAGTAGTCACCAATATATGCTGGTGGTGACAACTGATCCTGCAGCTCCCTGACTGCATCATCCAGCTGAGCCTGTAAGTCTGTGTATTCGCTGGGGCTCTGTCCCCCCGCAACCGTTCCCTGACTGCCTGCAGTCTCATTCCAACTCACACTGTCCACCCCAAGGGTATTGTCACCAGCACTGGATGCATGGCTGGTGTCGCTGGCACCCACAGCACTGTCCAGCACCACCCTGTGCTGTGTACAGGCCCCTCCCTCTTCTGTGGTGCCATCCTTGGCCTCCGTCCTGGAACTGCCATCGGTCTGTTCCTTGGCAGCATCTTCTGCTGGTGACCCTTGTGTGGAGCTGTCTGTTGTGGCCTGCACTGGTGTCACAGGTGTGGAGCTGCCTGTTGCATGCTCAGGTGTTGCTGGTGAGGTATTGCTTATTCTCCTCTGGGGTGTTGCTGTTGTTGAGCTGCTTGTTCCCTGTTCCGGTGTTGCTGGTGTGGAGGTATCGGTTGCCAGGCTGCTGGCTTCCCCTGCCCCCATGGCACCACTGCTGGGCTGCTGATGTCTGCTTGGTCCAACACTGCTGGCCCTGCTGGCTCCATGCACTGCTGCAGTCCCTGTGGGGTGGACATGCAATCAGTGTTTGCCACACAGACTTGGCTTGTACCCATACCCTGCCTCACACAGTGGTCCCTGCAGCACATCTGTCCCTGGAATCCTGCACAGTACACCGTGTTTGTTAGCGATGCCTGTGCATGTGTTCCCACTCTGTTCCAAATACAGTGGCCAGTGTGTGTGTTTGAAGGGGGCACATGCATGCCTCTGCCCCTCACATGCCACTACGGATCATTGTGTGTGACACGACATGGAGTCTACCATGGCAGGCATGTGGCTCTTCTGGTACATGTCCCATATCACCACCAGCACACACAAACACACAGGTGTGCCACTCATTTCCCCCATGTGCATCATGTGCCATTCCAACAGGTGGTAATGGACAGCATGCATCATCCCCATGGCTGATGTGTGCTTTTACACCTCACTATGTAACACTGTACCCTCCACCCCAATGGCCAGCTTGTATAGTTCATGTAGTGCAACAGTCCTATTTACCTTCACCCTCAGTGGGATGCATGTGATGTTCCACAGTGTCACAGTGCTGCTGTCTACCATCTCCCACCCCCAAGCCTGCATGTGCCACTGCACATTTGCCCTTCCACATGGGTTGCTGCTGTGTGGTACCACTAGCTGATTTACATGCTGCCTGGCTTGTCAGGTATGCATACTCTTCGGCATGTATTTTTGTTGAACAGATGTCCACATACCTGTGCCACTCTGCAGCCTGAAGGTGTCCAGGTTGGTATCTCCACTGATGCTGTTCTGGCTCAGCATTGCAGCTAGCCTCCGCCTATGGATGTCAGTGTCCGCTCTGGCTTGGTCCTCCCGTGGCCTGGGCACTGCGCGGGTAAGCTTCTTTTACTGGAATCTTCAGATCACTGTATTTCTTCTGAAGGTCACTTATGGTCCTCCTCTGAGGGGCCACTGCATTAACCTTCCTGGCCACTCTGTCCCAGGCTGCCTTTCTATGGGCTCTTTTGGCTGTTTCACCTCCACCGCTCAGCAGCAATCCTGGTTTCTTTTCTATTTCTTGGACCAGTATGTCCACCTCATCATGGCTGAAATTGCATTTTCTCCTAACTGTCCCAGTGGCTGGCCCACTCTGGTTGCATTCTGCTTGCCTGTTTTGCGACATGCTTGTCTGGCGTTGTCTACACTACTGTAGTGCTTTGCGCTGACTTATATTACGTGACATCGCACTTGCAGCATGCATGACGTATGTTCGGAGTGTTCTAGAATTCCGTGTATCACACATGTCGCAACCGCTTTGTCTTACTTTGCGCATAGGCATACTTTCTGCATGTCATATTTGGCCTTTCTAGCATCAGTATATTCAAAGCCTGCCCCTTAGCCTGTCTCAAACTTTCACATTCCTGCTTCAACATACAAATGTGTTACTCTCCAGCCTGTGCAGAATGATTCAAAAGTGAATCCTTTTCATTGCGCAGTGTTTGGAGTTCAGACTCCAAATTCTGCTGCAGTCTAACACATTCTGTTTCCTGCAAACCCATCTCTTGCTTAAGAGACGAAATCTGCAGGTCAAGGATTCAAAACCTCACTTCGGAGGCTTCCAGAGCAGCATAGAGAGCCGCAACCAACAGCCCTTTGGCATGACGCTTATTGGCTGTTTGTCTCGTCTCACAGTACTGGGTTGGAATCCCTAGTATAGGGTTTTTGGATTGACTTGAGTCCCGTGCGTAGTCAGCCCATCCTCCATGGGAGGCAAGAAAGTTTGAGACATGGAGTCTCAGTTCTGTGCAGATATTTGATACAGTGGCCATTGTGTGGGAGGGAATGAAAAATCAAACTGTGAAAAAGGTGCCATGTTGTGTATCGATCCACAACAAGAACACTTTACACACAGTCAGGCTACTGTATACTCTGTAGGGTTGCAATTCAAAGCTGCTGTAGAGTGGGTCGAGTTGGCATCGACCACGCCCAAGAAAAGCAGCCAGACTTTGCAAGTTACTACAAAGTGGACAGAAAATGGGAGCGGTGGTGTGGGAATGCACACCTACAGTCCCCTTTGGGAAGGGAAAAGTTTTAAGCAACAAGTGAACTCTCACAAACACTAAATATTGCCTGCACGCGGTTGCCAATTGTCAGGAGGTCTAAACCTCACTCTCAGGTTCTTGGCAATATTGGGAATGCAAGAAATCACAGACACATTGCATAAGAGTAATAAACTTGTTTATTACTACTACCAAAGAGATAAATCACAGTTGCCCTAAGCAGTTCTTACCAATACGAACCGGGAGCCAATGCTAAGCGTTCCCTATACCTCGAGATTTCTTTGTGTCTCTTGGGGTCTCCAATGTACAAGACTCAGTGTCTCACATTATATACCTATGATAATTACTATGGTTACTGTAAGATAGAAACATTTCTAGTTACAGAGATGAGCCCTATTGGCTAAATTAGAGGTGGCTCCACGTCCAAGATAACATTATACAATTTTGTAGTAGTCATCACTTTGTGAAACAACAGAGTACAGTCCTTACACAAATCAGTGTAGTAGTACAAATCACCAAAAGGTGGCAATGCCAACTTACATATCATAATCATTACAAGGACACAGATGTCCTAACATCTCATGAGTGAGAAATACATAAAAAGTATACATGTATTAGGAAGCAAAGTGTATAACAACAATATGCATACATATCCTGACATCTACTCTTGTACGGTAGATGCCTTTAGCCCTACATGATAGAATAACATATGCCTAAGCACTAGCTGTTTACGGTGTACCTCTGGGGGTACCAATAAGGGTGCAGAGCTCGTGTAACACTAGAATCTGGCCCATTATCCACATTTGTGGCTCTAGCAGTAGCCCATAGCCTTTCTCTCAAGTAGTGCTATTTTAGTTTGTGCTTGAATTAAGAACAAGACCGGCCCTAATGGTTTCTTAATTATAGGGACATTTTTGTTGACTATAGAAAGGAAGAGGCCATTAAAAGATGTGTCGGCTTCCTCTACCATAGGAATCAGGTTCAGATGTGACTAAGCAGCAACTGTGAGATATGTAAGTATTACTGCTTGCTAAAATTTTTGAAACAACATTTTTCAATAAATCTAGGGCAGACTTACTTTTCTTACATCTCACACAGGCAACAATATTATGACCGCTGAGGTCACTGTTGAAGATCGCAGTATGATTAGATTTCTGGAGCCTACTTATAAGTAACGTGTCAAGCTTAAAGGATTGATCAGTGATTTTTAAGATTGGCACTTAATGGCTCTTGAATTAGTTGAATCGGGCTGGATTTGAGTCCATTTTCTTTACATCTGTCTGACTTCAGTGTGAGCCAGTCCTAGTTCTGGTCACCCATGATAAGGGTTTCAGTATTCCTGGCTTTTGAAGAATCAGAAGAGTTCCAAGATTTCATGGTTACTGTTACTGTAGGTGGTCAATAACATCCAAGTACATTTGTGACTTCATGGTCTACAGTTTTATGCTTACTGCAATACATTCAATAGTGTTAGGTTCGGTATGGTTTAATTATTGTTTACTTAATCAGTCAGAGTATTGACCACCCATGATCTTTGATTTCCATTTTGATAACATGCTGCAAGAATTCACAATCATATTTTTGATGCCATGGTAAGCTCACAAATCTAATGGGGTAATACAATGACTGCCAGGCCCTGCATTCAATTTGATATTTCCTGAGCAGATACTAAACAGAATAGAATTACAATACATTTATTTGTGAACTGGTTTTCCAAACAAAACATTTTTGAGATGAAACTTGAGTTAGAGGATTTAAGTCACTCAAAATACTACCAACAGCTTAATCTGGCTCAATTTCAGTTGGTTGCTATCTGTATCCCCTTCCCCTCAGTCACCCCTGAAAAAGGAACTTCTAATCTCAGTGGACCTACCGGTCAATAAAATTCAATAAAATAAAAATAAATGCAGAAGCTGGAGGGAATTATGGTTGAGAGCAGCTGAATAACTGAATGAGGGGAATTGTATGTGACCTGTGGTACCTATTAGGATAAGAATTAGAACTATAGTTGCAAAGTTACACAAAGCACTAAGCATCCCTTTTTTTGTATGCTTACATGGCACATATGGTATAAAGGATTTTGGGCTGTTGTAGTATATTAAGGAAATACATCTCTATCTGACAGATCATGGATGCTGGTAATATTGGGGATCCAAATAGCTGCATTTTCATTTGTTGGCACATTTGAATAAGGGGGATTTAATTTTACACCAAAGGCATAATCAAGGATAGGTCTAGTACAATCCGAGAGGCTTTTTACAAAACAGATTATAAAGAAATAAACATATGCTATGTAGGAGAGTTTAATCAAATACAGTATACATTTATTCAAAATGTATTTGTTGGGTAAACTCAAGAGCATACCATGCCCATTTCAAGGATGACCTGAGGTAAACAGGATACAAAATTGTAAAACTGGAACTTACAAAAACGTTACAAGAACATAAACAATATAATAACAAAACAATGCAAAAAGACATCAATAAATTATATAAAATGTATAGTGAATGAGTAAGAGTATGCAACTTTGTATTTTTTTAAGCCAAAGTGTGAGTCATACAAATATAAATTGATTGGCAAAGCATTCCAGAGATTTACAGAACAATATTAAAAGGACTGCTGACACAGAAGCCAAATAGTATGGTTCCGGGACGCTCTAGTTTGATGATGAGGAGGATTGAGTCCCAGCTCCAGTATGAATGAAAATTTAACAAGTGACTTAAAAAAATGCTGGAAATTAATAAGAGAAAAATAATCAGTCCTTTGATCAAAGGATAGCCATCCTGAGATCTGTGTCATGCAACAATGATGTGAAAGCTTAGGAACAGTTAAAACAAAATGGCAACCAGAATGATAAATTGTTTTGCCCCATTTAAAGAGAATATAGAAGCAAATGCATATAAAAGCAAACCATAATCAACCACCATCAACAGTAAAGACTGTGCCAAAGTTTTTCTAGAATGAGTTAACAGGCAATTTTTTTTAATTGGTAAAGGTGACCTAACTGAGTATGAAATGATTTAACCAATGAATCAACTAAGGAATAATGCATGACAGGGTATGTGTCATGCTAGGATAACATATTGCCTCAGGTGATTTGGCATGAGGCTGCAGGTTGAGTGCATCCGCCCAAGAAGTGGTGTTATCTCGGCATAACACACCCAGGAGTGCAATATTCTGATTATATAATGGGTTATGAGTAAAAAAAAAAATGAAAAAGATGAAAAAGTACTTTTAAAATAGTTTTATTGTTTTTTTTGAATGGGTAGGTTTATTAAAAAAAATAGCTCTAATTTATTTTTTTGGCCAGTAGGTGGAGCTGCTGTTCTTACTATGTCTTTGCATTCCCTGTTAAGTCCATTTTTTCTACTTTTAATTTTTAGTTGTTAGTGTTCTGTTTCTCTTTCTCTCTCTCTCTCACACTCTCTCTCTCCCCCTCCTTTGCTCTTATAATGACACTGCTGTCTGGAAGTAACACTGCCCCGTTATGCTCTGACAATCATGGCTGTTTCTGCTGTGCCACCTGGAGCTTTTGAGAAACAGTCCCCCTCTCTCACTATCATGGTTGTGTGATGTCTTCTCCTGGTAGAGCCTTGACTGGGTAGCAGACTGAATGCACAAAGTGACGATTGGATACACATGCACTCACTCACTATGCCGGTGGGGACTAAGGGACTGCTGTGAAGCCAATCATAATAATAACTTTTATATCTGCAAGTGGAGGGTGTCTTGTCTGGAGAGTGGGTGGCACTGTGAGTGACAACATGTAAAGCTGAGCTCACGGATTTCACTTTCAGTGTCAGGCTGCACTAAATTTAACCACGGTGGCCTACCCATCGGCAACTCAACCCAGTACTCTTATGCGGTGGCATAACACTGGCTGCAGCCCTCTCTCTGTCTTATATCCACTCACCCTGTAACTAAAGACAGTGGAGCCTGGGCCCCCAGCATCCCTGGACATAACACAAAACACAGGCGATCCGGGGAACTCACAGGGCCCACTGCTCCCTCCCCACAGGCTGTCCCAATTGAATGGACTGCAACACCAGGTAACAGGGAAGGTGGGTTGCAACCACTACCTAACCCTACACTGCAGGCTTCCACCGCTGTGATGTTCTCACTATTCCTACCATCCAGGCCTCCAACACAGGAACTAGGCCCCCATACCGCCCTGGTGCCACGGAGCATGAGGTGTGCCACAAACTCCTTTCCTGGGCCATGGCTCCCACTATGGACCCAGTCCCCATAATCACTGCAGTGCCCTATGCCACCCTCCTTTTTCCAAGTGGACTTAGTCACCAAGTTGCCAAGGCTCAAATCCCAGGCCAGGGCTGGAACCCTGACCTACCAGTGACACAGTGTTTCTCTCCCACCGGCCTCCCTCTACTCACCAAAACCAGCCCAATAAATACTTCAGGGGATGGACTAGCTCCACCCAACCAGTAGGTGGCGAGCCTTCCAAGCTCATACATAGAAGAAGTGGGAGGAGAGAGCCACTTTAGTAAGCACTCCCCGAAGGGGGTGTTTACAGACATTTAAAAATCAGTCTTGCAATTTATGGTTATATGTTTATATGTTTATGATGATGCATGCCTTCTTGGGGGGGGGGCACTTTGCATTAGCATTTCAGGATTGTGAACATAAGATATCTACCTCCATAGCCCAAGAAAGTGACTTTAAGCCTACTGTGGTTCTGCTACTTGATATTCCAAGCCTCAGACTTGTTTTGTCTGTAACCCTGCATCTGTTATTGGGCCAGTTTGCATCTGCCTGCCTAAATCGGGCCAATGGCTTTAAATTCCACACATGTGGATTGACATAAACCTCCTCTACATGGCTATTTGCACCTGAGTGAGGCAGCATAAGTTCTAATGACCCTACACCACTTCTAACATGCAAAGACACAGGCAGGGAAGAGGAGTTACAGCTGCCAGCAACATGCTGGCTGATTAGTGACACCCTCTACTCTTTCCCTATAAGTCTTTCCTTGATGGAGGGACTCCAGAGTGGCTCAAGCCCTTTTCTGCCTAGTTCCCAGGTATCCACTGTAAATGAGAGCTTAATGGCCTCCTCATTGTCAACAAGTGATGACAATAGGTGTACCTCAGCTGGCTTGCCTCGCTTTTGAAATAGATTTCTTTGTATTTCTATATTTTGTTTTAATATTACTGTAAATAGTTACAGTTACTGCATACATCTAGGGATTTGGCCTCCCTATTCTCTGAGTAGGTACTACAACTTATATATGCTATTACAGTATCTCTATATGGTTCTTCTGGAAGTGTGGGGGGTTTAGGAGAGGGTGGGGAGGAAAGATCTGTCTGGGGCAAGTTTATGTTATTGTGCCAGTTATTGGTAACAGTCTTAACATGGCATTGTATGATTCATTCAGAATAATATCTTTGAATATTTAAGGGTCTAAACTGTCCAATAAAGCATAAGAGAGTACTACTTAAAATTACAGATCTGCAGTGTGATGTCCTCTTACAGGAGACGCATCTTTCTGTGGGGAACATGACCCACCTACGCTACTCCTGTGTGGGGGCTGTATACCACAGTATACACTCTTCAAAGCAGAGGGGAATTGCAATCCTCTGGAGAAAGGGTCTCCAACTTAGTATACATGTTCAGGTCTCAGACAATGTAGGGTGGCTGGTAAGTGCAAGGGGAACATGCCAGTGTGAACCCATTACGCTAAGGAGCATATATGCACCCAATGTTCCAAATATTTAATTCTTTGATTGTGTCTTGAGGTCTAAACCAATAGGCCCAGACAGTATCATCCTGGGAGGTGACCTAAATTTAACGCTTAATCCTTCACCAGACAGAACAGGATAGGATGAAACAGAGGCTCTGGTGGCATCCCATTTCCTGGAATCCTTCTGGGCTGCAGGTCTCTGTGATCTGTGGCAGGCCTCCCATCCATCTGAAATTGATTACGCATTTTACTCCCCTGCAGAAAAATCCTGTAGCAGGATCAATGTAATTTTTGTGTTGCAGGATCTGATAGCCAGATCATGGAACACCTGCTAAGGGAATATACTTGTCTCGCACCATGTGCCAGCCATCCTCTCTCTAGTCTGGGGTAGGCAAAACTCTCCTCATAATAAGTGAAGGCTAAACTCTGCCCTTCTACAACAGGAGGCCTTTCAGGATTGATTTAAGCAGGAATTGCTAAATTATTTTGTCCACAGTTAGACTCCAGACACAAATCTGGTGACCCAGTGGGAGGCCATGAAAGCAACAATACTGGGGACGCTCATTGCTCATGCCTGTAAGTTAAGGAATGAAAGGTACTGCAACGCCAGGCAGCTACAAAGTACCCTTAAACAATTGGAGCATGAATTATTTGTGCACCCAGGGCATCAACTGTCCCTCAGGCCTCACATTTCTGAAACATGGTGGCACTAGAAGAGACCCTCTGTCACCACACCGAATAAATTTTGTTTAAGCGTAATCAAGAATATTGATAAGCCAGGGAACAACCCAATATACTCCTCACCCATCATCTTTGTACCCTGGAAGTGGAATGGTATGTCCCAATTATTCATAGGTCAGATGGCACAACTGTCTCTGCTCCTGATCTAATTAACAAAGATTTTAGACATTTTTACCTAATCTTTTACTCTTCTGAAGTATCCTCTACAACTGAGTCACCAGACCATTTTTACAAAGATATTACCCTCCCTCAGGTATCTGCCCAAATGATCACTCAGCTTCTCCTGCCCATTACCACCCAGGAGGTATCTGAGACAATCATAGACATGTCTAAAGGGAAATTCCCAGGCCAAGATGACTATCCCACATACTTCTATCAGGTTTTTATTATGATCTTGACACCCCAACTATCTTTTTTTTTAAATTCTTTGGTAAGTAGCACTAGGTGCAAGTGCCTGTTTTCATGGACGAGCAAGGAGCACTGGGGTGGTTAAGTGACTTGTTCAGAGTCACACTGTACACAAGCAGAGGTTGTGGGAATCAAACCTAGGTCTGCTGGATGTACCAGGCTCATTCACAGCTCGTTATGCTAACCTCTGTGCTATCCTGCCAGCTGTTTACAATGATGCTTCATCTCAGGGGGTGCTTCCTCCTTCAAACAAGCCTTAATCACATTAATCCCTATAAAAGGCAAGGACAGTGTACTGTGTTCCCAATACCTGTCCAATTTCATTAATTAACATAGATGCCATGATTTTCACAAAAGTGTTGGCACATCATCTAGACCCCATAATGCCCAGCATAATCCACCCTATCAAACGGGATTCATTCCAGGATGACTGTAGGCAAACAGCACACAGAGGCTACTAGACTTAGTCTGGAAGGTTTCTGGATACCCTGAGCCCACTGCCATCCTGTCACTGGATGCAGAAAAGCCCTTTGACAGCAAAGTGGGCTTACCTATTTGATGCCCTGTCATGTTTTGGCTCCCCCCTCCCCATAGATTTGGTGAAACTTTTGTACACTAATCCTTCATCCCATATCCTACTAATTTTCTTCTCTGTCAACCTTTTAAACACTGCAGGGGCACCTGTCAGTGCTTTCCCCTATCACCCTTCCTCTTTATCCTTGTGGTGCAGCCACTGGCATGGAAGGTCTGCTCCTCCTCTGCTTTCCCAGGATGTCACTCCTTTCCTCTGTGACTTCCCCAAATCCCTACCAGCATTAGCCTCTATCAACCAGTAGTATGCTTCCCTCTTGGGATATACCATAAATGGAGCTAAATCTCAGGTCCTTCCTCTTACACCTACCTGTCATGAAGCTAAGCTTTCTGCCTATTCCTGCCAGTGGTCACCTGGTGGGTGGTGTGTTTTGGAATCCACATCAAAGCTACAGTTTCTGATACACTCTTGGCCAATGTTGCCTGCATGTTAGACAAAATATCCAGAGGCTTAAATGGTACAAAATCTCATGATCTCTACTTGGGGTAGAGTCAACACCCTCAGACTTATCTCATTACTAGAGATGCAGTATATCTGTCTAACCTTCTATCCAGCTGCCCACCTTTTTCTTTAAGACCCTTGGAAGAAAAATGCTGGCCTTTATCTGAAACAATAAAGCTCCTAAAATAAAATTGCAAACTCTCAAAAGGCACTGGAAGGAAGGGGGATTTGACCTCCCCAATGTGAGACTCCAGCCTGAGTTGATAGTACTGAAGCAAGCCATAGCATAGCTTTACCCCACCCTCTCGGACTATGTCCATAGGTGTATGGCCCTAGAGTGGATGCAGACAGGATTTCCCACTTACTTGGCATACATTTTTCCTGACTGGAACCCTAAATTGAAAGCTTCTTCATGTCTTGCGCATACCCATAAGATGTGGACAAAGCATGCCAGGACCTTGGACAGGTCACACCATATGTCTCGATTCTGACCCCTGTGGAATAACCACAGCTTATCTATAGACAATAAACCCTTAAATTGGGAAGAATGGAAGAGGACTGGAATACTGACTTTAACTGACTTCTATGACTCCCTGACAGAAACCCTATATAGTTTAGTGGAACTGAGTCCCAAATACTAGATCCCGAGATCCCAGATCTGGCAGTATCTACAGCTGAGGATCATCTATTAGTGAAGGTGTTCCAAAGCTATATATTGCCCTTGCCAAGCCCTCTGGAAAAGTGGCTTATCACTTTGATCTCACTAAAAAAACTACTGGAGGTCAGAAGACCGTACACTATGGTGTCTAAGGCCATATGCCTACTCTAGGCCTGAGATTAGCCTGGAAGTAGGAATTGGACTTATCCATTTTACAGTCAGAATGGGATGACACTGTGGCCTGGAACTTATAAGGCTTCTAGAGAGCTGCATGCAAAAACCTTCCAGTATAAAACATTGCACCAAGCATACCACCCCCTCCCCCAATGGCTGTATGTGGCCAAACTTATGGACAACAGTGACTGTTGGAGGTGCTCCCCACCACAGGCCTCCCTGTCCCATGTCCTATGAAACTATCTAGTACTTGATGAATACTGGACAGCAGTTTTGGAATCCTGTAGCCATATAGTTCATCTCCCTACGGTATGGGATCTACAATTTGTGCTCCTACAGTATGTCTTACTCCACAAAACATTACCTTATCCAGCATACAAACTCTTTTGGTGGTAGGCACACTTTCAGAAGCCAAATGGATTCTTTAACACCACTGGTGAGAAGCAGAGTCACTGTCATATAAGGAATGGAAAAACTTCCCGTCCCTTACATCTCATTATGAGTAACTGTTGCATATGGCCCAGTGGCAAGCTCTCAACATATTGGAAAATGTGGGTCATTACTTACTTACCAGACCTGCACAGCTGACTAGAGTCATGCCACATAGGTGAAGCCTACAAGACTTGACCATTACCCCTGTCTGGTCTATTCATCTTTCTCTTGTATTAACTGCAGACAAGCTTTTTGGGTATATGCCACCTCAACAAGCCCCCCTTATTGGGACTCTCAGTGATACTGGTTCCTTGAAATCATGTTGTCCAACCATGTCTCAGTGACCCTCCCACCCAACTGGGGGTGAATTTGAGGTACAGTAGCACTTATTCCTACAATCCAACTATTGACAAGTTGACATTGACCATATAAATAGGAACACCAGGAGACCTTGGGTTCTAATAATAATCAAATGCTTTATTCAAGACAAGTAGCCATTAAGCATTTTAGCACGATTCTTGATACAACTGTTTATAGTTCCTTGAGAGCTGTATGTTCTGTTAATCTTGTTTGTGCATGACTATGACAGGTCTGTCCCTAGTTATTCTTAGGAATTGATGCTGTGACACTATAGGGTGCCTTTTCTTAATTACTTCAGTTTTATCAGTAGAATGTTGTTATACTTTTCTAGCTCTGTATGTTACCCTAATCAAATGCAAGTTGTACTAATGAGTACATTTACTTGGAAATATGGGAAAATCTAATAAAATCTCTTATGGAAAAGATAAGTCCGGAAATAATGCACCAACCAAGTTCCTGCTGTTCAAGGCCATATGAAGAAAATTTGTTACGCATGGTAGCAATTAGAGAGCAGTAATTCTCCCTAAAGTCATGATGAAATGATGTCAGGGCATTACAAAAATGCAAACAGTTCCTTAACAGGTCAAAGACAATCTTCTCTAGGTCCTTAGACAGCAGAGTCAGCAATGAGATTGGGCAATAATTCCTGGACAGGGTATGATCCCCTGATTTAAAAAGTGGGACCACAGTCACCTTCTTTCAAAGCCTAAGGATCTCATCTGATTGTATAAAAAGTCAGAGGGCATGCTATTAAATCACTAATCAATGCAAGTAATCATAAGTCAATGTTTTCAAGGCCAGTCCTAGATTTCAATTAAATTTTCCTAAGAGAATCCAAATTTTTCCACTGTCAACCTCTCAAACTCAAATTTAGTATCAGAGCCTATTTCAAATGTAAGACTGTCAACTAAAGCAATATTTTCCACTGAGGTTGCCAGCTTGGCAGTGCCAAAGGAGACATGGTTATATCCAGTGGCAATGACAAGCTAATCAGTAATGCAACCTCCCTCTGTAAACAGCAGATGCTTTTGTTGTCTAAGTTTTTCCTATCAATGTGTTTAATATCTTCCAGTTATCCTGTTTACCACTGGACACAGGAAACTGAGAAATAAACAAACAACAAGCTTACAATATGAATGCCAAGTTTTATCACTAGTTTGCATTAACTTGATTAGTTCATGGGGTCACTCATTCCTGGCACTGATCTTTAACTCTTAACAAGAGCTAAAGTCACAGCACCCACCATACTCAAATCCTATTTGCACTCAATTTCTAGTCCATATTCACCAGTATTAATAAATCAAGAAAAAGGATTGTAGTACTTACATCATTTCTTCTAGATAGCACAAACATCCCATAAAAAGTATAAATAGTAGGTTAAAAAAATTAGTGAAAAAACACGCATTGTCAAAGGTTCTGGGGGTTCTGAGGGAAACCGCTGATAGTGTTCTGATACTGTCTTTAGGTAGAGCATAAGAAGTGTCCGGAATCTTTCAAACGATGCAAAAAATGTGGGTATGGCAGCTCTGATTCCAAACGAACCAATTTGCACAAATTAATTTCTTTTTTTAATAGATTCTTTATTTTTCTTTATGCCAAGCCCCAATGTTTCACCTTTTAGCTTCTCTGGGGGTCTGTAAATGAAATTCAAATAAGAATATTTACAATGAATTCTTCATTAACATTTATAGACTGTTTTTGTCTAAAACAGAAAAAAAATTGAAATTTTTAAATATGCTTTCTTATTTTTAGTTATCAGTGTTATCTGCTCCCTACAGTGGCATATCCAACTATAGTTTATGGTGGAATGTTGCTCTGTCTTGAAATTCCACCATACTGAAACAATGTTCAGCCACAGATACTAAAATGAATGGAACACTGTTCTGACCATATGTGCAGAACAGTATTCCATTTATTTAGACTTAAAACCCCGAGCTGTGTGTTGAAATCATGAAATGAAAACTGCAACAAAGCAATATTATTTAAAACTACTCTGGAAATTGACATGGCAGTTTTCAGACACTGGAGCAGTTCATTAGCAATAACAGAAGATGCAGGATTAACCAGGTATGCTATGTGTACTTACAATTTTCTGCACTTTTCACGATTCTGTTCTCACTAAGCAAGACATCCCACTGCCATGTTTTTTTTCATAAATCCCTCCCACAGTAAAGTGGCACCCAATGGCAGTGTACGCTCCTAATATAGGGATGCCCAGTCCCTAGCAATCACACAACTTGCCATGTGAATGAATGGGAGGCAATAATTTCTAATCCTATCTAAAATACATTTTGAAAGCAGAAAAATACCACTAAAACAATTTGAGGGGCACCATGCAATATAAAAAATATAGGATGGGTAACCCCATATAGAACCAGTGTGTTCTGCCACCTTGGGATTTGGTTCCCAAGGACCTCTCAAGCTTCACTCTAAAGGACACAGGGAAACAGACCCCTCTGTGGCAGAGCACATAGGTTCTGCATGGTTACCCAGCCAGTTATTTTTCACATACAGAGTTACATTTTTATGTTAACAAACTCATAACATATTTTACAGTAGGCATTTATTGATTATTCTATTCATTAGTTCAACGTGCTTTTACAATAGCCTCCTTTTCTCAAGTTCATATATAAATACTGACTGGCATTTCACTGGCCTACAGGTATCCCTCCATCTGCTACAGCCATTATTTCATCAGAGGTTTGATTTGCAACCTTACAAAAAGATATAATGTATTCAACTAACACATTTGCTAATCAGTGTGTGTACAGCTTTAAATACTGCATTCTGCCTCGTAATCAGTCACACTGTCCTTTTTACCTTAAAGGTCCCAAGTGACTTTCACCATTGAAGTATGTTAATGTTTACTTTTTCAAATTGTTCCTGACCTATACTTCCTTAATATGTATGTTATACAATACCCCATATTTTCTTATCCTTTAGTTAAATTCTTTTTTTTATATATATAAAAAATTTCAAATATAAATAGATGTCTGGAATGCAAATTATACATACTTTTTTGTTCACTGGTATCTGTAATTCTTGAATGCTTTTGGCTGTAAAAACATAACACATTGCACTGTGTTTCAGCAAGTGTTGCTACAATATTCAGCTTTATCATCTGCTTTCAGTCAATCTCTGGTAAAAACATACTGTATAGTTAAATTTCTTTCTGATTACCGTTGTTATTTTTTAAGCCAACATACTCTTTAGTTTATCTTTTGCCTCTGCTACTTTCATTACTGCTCTTTCAGATTGCCTGTATCAATAACATATGTTTCTGTAGCTACTTAACAGTTTGTTTTTCATTATTTATGAAAGGCTAATATTTAATTAGGCTGGACTCTTATAAATCTTTACAGCATTCTCTCAAGGCATAATTGCATTTTATCAGTAAACAGCAGTATATCTCACTTAGTTCAACTTGGAATCACTTCTGATCTCCTCCCTGTGTGTTGCATGGGTTGCAGCAATGGGGAAATGACTCCATCAGCCCTCCTCTTGCACCAGTATGAAGCTATGTGACGTGGTGACATCACACGTTACCATAGTAACATTTCTGCCTATGCAGAAATGGCTTGTTACTGGTATGAATGGCTATGTATGTTAATTTCAAAAGTCTGCATCTGTGCTATTTGTAGCTTTCTGTTAACATGTAAAATACAGACAGGTGTTTCATCTTAGCTGTCCTAATGTGAGGAGCATAGTATCTTCACTATTTCTACTGTGAGTGTTTACTATTAGAGGAGTAGGAAAATCTTTCTCCAGCACCACATTACCTGACAAAGATTCACCAGCATTATATTGCATGCCATTTTAAGTTGTTCCAAGATTTTTATGTTTGCTTGCATGCATGTGCAAGAAACATAGTGCCATCATCCGAGTTTTTGGAGGTGTGTCAGCCCTTTTCCAATTCAGTCAGTGTGTTTGCAGGCGTGGCTGCAGTTCTCCAATATTTGCTGGAGCTGTCTATGACAGCTCCAAAATGCAGTGGCTTACAGTTGAAAGGGGGAGCTACGCTTCAATGAGCAGCGATCAGATATTGCCTGCTCATGCACGCTCCCCCTACACACACACACACACACACACACACACACACACACACACACACACACACACACGCTGCGTGCTGCCCCCAACGCACACACTGTACAGCCGATGGGAGTGCCCAATTCCCCGTTGGCTGTGCTGTGCCCCCCACCCACCGAAACACAGATCCATATGCCATGCTGGGTGCCCACTCCAGTGGTTGCATGTCATATAGCCGACGGGGTGCCCAATCCCATCGGCTCCACTGTCTCCCCCAGTACAGGGTGCCACGCTGGGAGCCCACCCCAGCATGGCAACAGATGCCATGGGCCGACGGGAGTGCCCAGTCCCCTGTCAGCTCCATGCCCCCCAGCCAACCTTCTGCCACACTGGGAGCCCATCCCAGCATGGTAAATGTCCCGCGTTGTCCTCATTCAAAAAAAAAACTGAAAATCAAAATGGTCCTCGCTGTGTCTGCCCCTCACCCGCGCCCACTCACTGTGCACCCTGCCTCCCCACACCCCCCTACCCCATACTTACCTCCAGACCTCAGCGTGACGATCTTCGGTAGACCGGGAACACTTCTGCACTCTTCAAAGCCAACAGCAAACTGAGGAAATGCTGGTAAGCTGTATAATGGGATAGATAGGGTTTTTTCAACTTTATTGCATATCTCAGGAATTTTTTGGAATTTTTGCACCAAATTATCAACATGGGGTTTTTGGGACCCCTTCTCATGAATGCTGTCACTGTCATGGCATTACTGGGCCAAGGGTGATTTCACAGCCACTGTGTGAAATCACCTTTCCGGAAGGATTAACGAAACGACACTGCCAGTGTTCATAAGGTGGGCTCTCAAAAAGCCTATTTTGAAAATTTGGTGGAAAAATTCCTAAAATGACTGTTATACGAGCGTGCGTTGTGCAGTTCCTACGCACGCTCGTAAGTTCGCGAATGTTCAATATTTTCACTCCATATTTTCAACATTGCCATTTTACCACACCCTCTTATGAGCAGCACAGCTGTCATTTTTCACTTCTCACCCAAAATGTGTTTCCGCCCATGTAGCGCACAATGGCACAGTCGGTGTGTGAAATCAATGTACGGAACACATTAAGAAAATCACAGTGACACTGTTCATGAGCAGAGATCTTAAAATGGCTACATTGAAAATTTGGTGAAAAAATTCCTAAAAAATGACTCTTTTATGAGCGTGCATGCTGTAGAGTTCCTAAGATACTGGCAAGTTTGCAAATTTGTAATATTTGCACACCAGATTTTCAACATTGCCATTTTACCACACCTCCTTATGAGCAGTACAGTTGTCATTTTTCACATCTCACCCACAATGTGTTTCTGCCCATGTAGCGCACAATGGTGCAGTCAGAGTGCAAAATCAATGTATGGGACACGTTAAGAAAATCACAGTGACACTGGTCATGAGCAGAGGTGTTAAAATGGCTATGTTGAAAATTTGGTGAAAAAATTCCCAAAAATGACTGTTTTAGGAGCGCACATTGCGCAGTTCCTAAGCACAATGGCAAGTTTGCGAATTTGTAATATTTGCACACCAGATTTTCAACTGTGCCATTTTACCACACTTCCTTATGAGCAGTACAGCTACCATTTTTCACATCTCACCTAAAATGTTGCCTCAGTATGTAGCGCATAATGGTACAGTCGGTGTGCGAAAACAATGTTTGGGACCGATTAACAAAATCACAGTGACACTGGCCATGTGCAGAGGTCTTAAAATGGCTATGTTGAAAATTTGGTGACAAAACTCCATAAAATGACTGTGTTACGAGTGAGCATTGCGCAGTTTCTACGCACTCTCGTAAGTTCATGACTTTGTAATATTTTCAATCCAGATTTTCACCAGTGGCATTTTTCCACACCTCCTTATGAACAGTACAGCTGTCATTTTCCACAACATGCCCAAAATGTGTTTTCGCACTTTCAGCACAGAAATCTGTGGTCGCTGTGGGAAATCATTGTTTGGGACAGATAAAGAAAATCACACTGACACTGTTCATGATCGGAGGTCCCAAAATGCCTGTGTTAACAATCTGCTGTAAAAAAATCCCCAAACTAGTTACATTACGGGTGTGCGTTGCACAGTTTCTATGCACGCTCGTGACTTCACCAGTTTTTTTAAGATTTTCATAGCAGATTTTCAACATTGCCATTTTTTACACTTCCCCATGAACAGTACCACTGTCATTTTTCACATCCTGTTCGGAATGTGTTTTTGCACCTGTGGTGCCAAATGCCATAGTCACTGTGCAAAAGCAGTTTTCAGCAAACAAACTGATATTGCCACTGTTCATGAGGTGGGGGTCACAAAAAAACCATGTTGAAAATTTGGAGTGAAAATATCAATGAATGCCTGAGGCGCTAGGGTTTCCGACCATAACGCCCCACCCTGTAGAGAATGACAGGCATCAGGGGTGTGACTTGGGATTCTTGCCTGTTATGCTCATACCATTCCACTCACCACACCCTGCAGCCAGTGAGAGGCATCAAGGTGTGCCTCGGACTCTTCGGGCCCAAACTTCACCCCATTTTCCTATACCGCACCCATCTCACCCTATTTCCTGATGGAATGGGGTGCATAAGGGCCAAAGACCTCAAGGCACACTGTGACACTTGTCAGTGTCTGCAGGGTAGGGTGTGGTGAAATGGCGTGGTCGTTATGTCTGACGACCGAAAGGCACACCTCAATGCTTGTTACTCTCTGCAGGGTGGTGGTGGGGTTGGCTTCAGTTCAATACTTCGCTGCCATTCCTATTATGCAGCTCTGTAACTTCTACACTACCAATGCCAATGCCAGCAAGCAAACATTCGGCATTGACAAATGCTTGTTTCTATGTGCTGTGATTTATTAGTGTTCTACCTATTCCTTTGTGTTACATGATGCTCAGTTTCCTAACAACTAGGGATCATGATGTCCAACCTCATATTCTTCAGTTTCCTTTGGACTTCTTAAAATTAATAGGCAGGTTAACTAGTTTGACCTTCCTATGTTTAATCCTATTACCGTTCCAATTTTGCTTTTTCTGTGGTTGTGATGCAGGGCATCCATGCTGGAATTTTATATATGTTAAAGATCTATTTTTGTAGCATACTCTTAGTAGTAAATCTGATAAAGCAGTCAACTTTTTTTACCTTCCCATGCTTAATTTGAAATACTCTTTCAATTTGCAATTTTCTATGGCATTGGTTCATGTCTGGTATGTTGAAGTTTTTTTCTATGTCACAGACTTGTTCCTGTAGTGTAATATTTGGTGATATTACTGTTTTCTTTTAATAGCATGCTTGCCAATTTATTTCTTCATTCAGACCCCACTGTTCTGTATATGTCCCTAGTTTGTGGAGCCACCGCATCTCATATTTCTCTACCAGTTAATTATAGTCCCCTCTACTTGGGGGTTCTGAGACTTGTTCTAGCTCCCAGAATCTGATCTGCACAGCAGTGTGCCCTATCTCCATATAATGTCTTGCTACAGACAAACTGTCATCTCTGTTCCTTATCCGACTCTTATGTTCGGAGATTCTGGTTTTCAATTCTCTTAGAGTCTTTCCTACATAAAGGCAATTGCGGGGGCACTGTAACACATACACCACCCCTGTTGAATTGCAATCTACATGGCTCTTGATCTTATATTCTCTATTGGTGTGTGGATGTTTAAAACAGTCTTTCTTGGTGGTGTGTCCACACGCTACACATTGACCACAAGGTGTCATGCCATTCTTAAGGGGTCCCAATAATAGCTACCCTCCTATATTTTTGTAAGGTTGCTAATCAAAACTATGATGAAATAATAACTGTAGCAGGTGGAGGGATACCTGTAGGCCGGTGAAATGCCAGTCAGTATTTATATACGAACTTGAGAAAAGGAGGCTATTATAAACATATGTTGAACTAATTAATTGAATAATCAATAAATGCCTACTGTAAAATATGTTATGAGTTTGTTAACATAAAAATGTAACTCTGTATGTGAAAAATATTTGGATATGCCCAATAGGGGACAGATGACACTGATAACTAAAAATAAGAAAGCATATTTAAAAGGTTAAAAAAATGTGTTCTTTTTGAGACAAAAACAGTCTATAAATGTTAATGAAGAATGTATTGTAAATATTCTTA
Source organism: Neoceratodus forsteri (assembly GCA_016271365.2). Taxonomy (NCBI): domain Eukaryota; kingdom Metazoa; phylum Chordata; order Ceratodontiformes; family Ceratodontidae; genus Neoceratodus; species Neoceratodus forsteri. The sequence goes on along the minus strand of CM057455.1, from coordinate 1,072,054,677 downwards.
TCTGAATTTCATTTACAGACCCCCAAAGAAGCCAATAGGCAAAAGGTTGGGGCTTGGCATAAAGATATCTAAAGAAAACTAAAGAATCTATTAAAAAAAAATTGGTGTACAGAGATTAAATTGCATATAAAATAAAACAGTAGTTACAACATTTTACAATAGCACAATAATTATATGTCATTTATAAATAAGATGCAAGATCATAAGGGAGTTAGTATTAACAGTGCACAGATGCGCTACATGTTGCAGGAGTATCAGGCTCATGCAGGATGCTAATAATAGTTTAAACAGGGCCAGGGCATAGGAAGGTGGGTGGGGGGTTTAATATGGGAGGGAAGAAGTGAGGGAGAGTAGAAGAGAGGGTAGGGGTTGGAGAGGCCAGGAGTAGTTGGAAGCATGAACATAAGAACGTAAGAAAAGTGTCAGCAGATGGGGACTGTGTGGTCCATCTAGTCTGCCCAAGGTAGCTACCCCCCCCATTAAATTTTTTTCCTAAGTTGACAACATTGCCTGTCCCAAGTGAGTTTGAATTCGGTTACTGTCTTTGATGCCACCACTTCTGGTAGCAGGCTGTTCCATGGATATATCACTCTTTCAGTGAAAAAGTACTTTCTAGAGTTGCTTTTAAATTTGCCTCCCACCAGACACAAGTTATGCCCTCTTTTACATGCCGCCCTGTTCTCCTGGAAGAGGTTTTCCTTCTGAGTTGTGTTAATTTCTTTGATGTACTTAAATGTTTCTGTCATGTCCCCTGTTTCTTTTCTGTTCCAGAGAGAATAAATTCAGCTCTTTGAATCTTGCCTCATATGGCTCATGATGTAGCCCGTGCACCATCTTTGTGGCCCTTCTCTGCACCGTCTCCAGATGGTGAATGTCCTTTTTAGGTGAGGTCTCCAGAACTGGATACAGTACTCGAGGTGTAGCCTCACCAAGGATCTGTAGAGGAGCATGATAACTTCCTGCTTTCTTCTCATAATAGCCATTCATATGCATCCAAGGATACCACTTGCCTTCTGCTCTGCTTTTTTGCATTGTTTTCCTACTTTTCAGTCATTGGTAATGATCATGCCCAGATCCCATTCCATCTTTGTTTCCTCTAACTGATGCCCTTCTAGAACATACTTTTTTCCTGAGTTCTGCTCCCCCAGGTGCATTACCTTACACTTCATGGCATTAAATTTTAACTGCCAGTTTCTGGACCATTCTTCCAGTCTCCTTAGGTCAGCTTCCATACCTAATGCCACTTTTAGTGTATCCATCCTGTTGCAGAGCTTTGTGTCATCTGTGAACAGGCAAACCGTCCCCTTCAGTTTATCAGTGATGATGCTGAGGAATATGTTTAAGAGGACGGGACCCAGCATTGATCCCTGTGGAACACCACTAGTCACACCTCCCTCCCTTGATAATGCCCCATTGACCAAAACTCTCTGGGTCCTATTCTTCAGCCAGTTTCTAATCCAGTTTACTATTTTCTGTCCAACTCCAGTGTGCTCTAGTTTGTTAGCAAGTCTCCTGAAGGTAACACTGTCAAAGGCCTTGCTGAAGTCTAGGTACATCACATACACCACCCACCCTAATCCACTGTTCTGGTAACCCAATCGAAGAAATCAATCATGTTTGTTTGGCATGAGCACTCTGCTGTGAAGCAGTGCTGTTTGGGGTCAAGTTTTCCAGTTTCCTTTAGGTAGTCAACTATTCTCTCCTTTAACAATGTCTCCATAATTCTTCCACATTATAGAGATCAGGCTGACTGGGCGGTAGTTTCCTGCCTCTTCCTTGCTTCCACTTTTGTGCAAGGGCACAGCTGTTACCCTTTTCCAATTCTGAGATAATCTGCCACTTTCCAGAGATAGATTAACCAGCTCAGCTAGTGGTGCAGTCATTTCTTCCCGAAGCACTTTTAATATTCTGGGGTGGATACCATCTGGCCCCATGGCTTTATCTACCTTAAGTTTGCTTAGCTCTTTTAAGATGCTCTCTTTGTGAAGGGCTTGTGTCTGCCTCTCCACTATCCTGCTCTGTCTTACTTAGTGTAGGTCCTTTGCTAAAATCTTCAATTGAGAAGACTGAGCAGAAGAATTTGTTTAACAATTCTGCTTTGTCTTCATCTTTCTCCAACAGCTGGCCATCCCTTGTTGCTAGCTGGACTATTTCCCCTTTACCCTTCCTTTTTTCTGTTATGTATCTATAGGAAGTTTTATCTCCCTTCCTAACTCCCTGTGCTATTCTTTCCTCTGTTTGGGCTTTGGCTATCTGAATTGCTTTTCCTGCCTCCTTTAATTTGTTTCTATATTCCTCCCTGTCCGTTTCTCCTTTTGTTTCCTTGTACTGTTTAGAACCCCTCTTTCTTTCCTTGATTTTGGTTGCTACCTCTCTGGAGAACCAGAGAGGGTTCTTCCTTCTTTTAGCTTTACTTATTTGTCTTATGCATTGCTTAGTGACTGTATTTAAAGCATTCTTTAAGTTCTCCCAGCAGTGTTCTGCATCCCCCTTGTTACTGATGTTAAGCATGGTCCGGATCCTGGATTTCATTTCGGGAAAGTTTGCTATCCTGAAATCAAGTATCTTAATTTTTGTGTGACTTTTACCTTCCTCTTTATTTACTGATAACCAGACTGACCTGTGGTCACTGGTCCCCAGCCTAATACCCACTTGAACATCTGAAATCCTATTGCTGTTTGTAAGTATCAGGTCCAGGGTTGCTTTGTCTGTGGTGGGTGAGTCTACCCACTGATTTAGACCTGCCCCCCAGCATGAACAGAAATTCTCTGCTCCACTCTGTGGCTGCTATGTATGAGGTCCAATCCACATCTGGCAGATTGAAGTCCCTGATAAGCAGCAACTCACCCCTGTCCACCATCACTGAGATGGCTTCCAGGAGCTCTTTGTTGATTTCACTTTCCTGGGTTGGGGGTCTGTAGATAACTCCAACCTGGAGGGGGGCCTTTTTCCCTGCTCTCAGGGTGACCCATAGGGGCTCTGCTTTACTGTGCTTCCCCTGGATTGCTGTTGCATAGATTCCCTCCCTCACATACAAAGCCACCCCCCTCCTTTCTTTCCCTCCCAGTCTTTTCTGAAGAATGTGTAACCTGGGATAGTAGCATCCCGGCTGTGGCTGGTGGTGAACCAAGTTTCTGTAACCACGACCCAGTTCTGTTATGCCTCTGCCACCAAGGCTGTGAGTTCAGGGATTTTGTTTGGTATGCTATGAGCATTGATGCACATAGCCTTCCACCCCTAGTAGTCCTTTTGCTGTGTATCATTTCTTTTTCTGATCTCTAGTCGATCAGGCTGGGCAGTGCCTTTACTATCACTGATATTAGTATTTTTGTGGTATCTAGGAGCTGTGGTAGCTGATATTGGGGGAGGGGTAGTTGTCGACCCTTGTGATGTGAGGGTTGCCTGCTGCTCTTTCCCCTCCACTAGTTTAACTGATTGATATGGAAGTTGAATTTCTGTCCAAGTGCTTGAGTCCCCTCCTTCATGAGGTGCAGGCCATCAAATTTAAAGAAGTCCCTTTCCCAGAAGGTCCACCAGTTTCCTAGAAAGTGATGCTCTCTTTCTTTGCACCGGTTTTCTAGCCAGCAGTTAAGTTCTGCAATGTCCTTCTCTCTGATCTTCTGCTTGCTGTCCCCTTTTCCCCAGACAAGCAGAATTTCTGAGAGATAGTGGATGAAAGAGAAGCTAGTTTGACACCTAGCCTGGTAAGATTTTATTTTGCGTCTTCCACAGATCGACTGGCTAGGTCATTTGTACCTATGTGGAGGATGACCTGCATGTCCTGTTCTACGCTGCATACAATTTTCTCTATGCGGTGAAGAAAGTTAGAGTTGAGTGAGGGTGTGGGGCAATTAACTAGTGGCACTTAGAGGAGAGGGAAGTTAGGGACAGAGGGAGAGATGGTAGGGGTTGGGAGGTAGAGGGAAGGGGTTAGGGGAATAGGTTTTTGTCCTGTGTCAGGGCCATGTTCTCCAGCAGGACAGCCTTCCCAATATCCCCTTCCAACAACATGTTTCCAGCCTCAGCCTGGTTTGGGGGCCTGTAGGCCACCTCTAACCTGACATTCTTATCCACCTCCTCCACCAGCTGTACCTAGTGTGATTCCAAAACCTTTGTGCATGATGGATTTCTCCTCAACTTCCCTTATACAGTACCATCTCCTATGTACAAAGTAACCTCCCCCTCTTACTCTCCAGAGAGCGTAGTCTGAGATTGAGAGATCCCAGCAATAGTTGGGTTTAGCCCATGTTTCCATTATGGCTATGATGTCTATTTAACACTCTATAGCCAGTCCTTGTAGGTTTGTAATTTATTTTGTTTCCAAGGCTTCTGGCCTTTAAGGTGACCACTCTCTTTTGGTACAGAAGATGAGTCAATGACCGATGCCATGAATTTATCTAAGAGATATATTGCACCCCCCCAACATAGCCTATCACTCTTATAAATGTTGTATGAAGGGATATTAATTTCATGATCGGGAGCTGCGCCTTTTAGCCAGAACTCTGAAATCACCAACACATCAGGCGCTGATATGTAAGAAATGCAGGTGTTTTAGATGTGGTAGAGCAGAGGGAGCTACAATATGGGTTAAGGGACATGGATTTAGTTCTACATTCCCAGAGCAAAGTAGCAATAAGAGGAGAAGTTTCTTGAGTCCATAGAGTATAATAGCCAGCCCCGTTTGGGAAGTATGGGGTGACTGAAGATTTGTAGGGAATGGAGCATTGGTGAAGGAATGACGATGCATGAATTGCCACATAGGCAGAATGACTTAATAGTACAAGACTGTAAAATGATGATATAGGATGCCAGATAAAAGCTGGACTTCCCTGATAATCAGTGTTAGTTAAACAATGAAACTGCATAGAAGACAGTGCACTTATACTATTAATAGGATAATACCAGGAGACAGAGGGAGCATTACTTTGAAGGCACCCAGTGTGGGCAGGTTACCATTGTTATCACATAGAGAGTTAAACCTTAGTGGTGCTCGGTAAGCAAAAGACCTTTGTCCTTGGGACAGTCTGCATTTGGGAGTTAGGAAGAACTGATGCTCGGAGTTTCAGGTTTGACGAGGGTTTATGCAAGGAACAAGGAGTTGTTTGATCCCTGGTGGCAGTTGACCAAGGCAGATTTTTTTGGCCAGAAGGCGGTAGCCAGTTTGCACTGACATAAAGGTCACAGGTATGTGTCAGCCGAGGCATACCTGTGACAAGTCGACAGGCCCTTTTGAGTGCAGTTTTTATGCTCTGGAGCGCAGTATCTGAGGCAGAGCCATAGATGGCCAGACCACAGTCCAGCAGGGAGACTACAGAGCTGTGAACAGCTATGCTTAGGGCTTCGGGTGTCAGACTTTGTTTATGTCTATAAAGAAGCCCGATGCACGAGTTGATAGCTTTGGCAGTGTCATCAATGTGGAGGGATAGGTGAGCATATTATCGATAGTAATACCAAGATATTTGAAATGAGTTCCAGGGAGGACTCAGAGTTATTGCTTATAGAGAGAGGGTACTTTCTGTGCTTGTTATGTGGGCTGGACAGCAGCATGGCTTTAGTATTTTTGTAGTTCATTATCAAATTGTGGTCCCTTAATCATTTCTCAGCACTGGAAAGGTCACCCTGCAATTGTTGCTCCAAGTCACTAGGATATGAGCCATTGTGAAAGACAACCGCATCATCTGCATATAGGAGGATGCTGTTCTGACAGGCTTGGGGGAGGCTATTCTGAAACAAAATGAATTGGAAGGGGGCCCAGAATTGACCCTTGTGGAATGCCTGAACAAACAGGTTTGCTGTCTGAGAGGACAGTACCTATCCTCACTTGTTGAGAGGGGAAGTCCAGGTAACAGTGGAACCAAGCGATGGTGTCTATGAAGAGGCTGGTGGCAGCTAGCTGGTCAGTTAGTAGAGCATGGTTTACTGTATCAAATGCTTTCGTTAAGTCAATAAAGATTGCCCCCTTGTCCAAGATCAAAAGATCTGTGGATAAAACCCATGAATTCCAAGAGGGTTGTAGTGGTGCTGTGCCCAGATATAAAACCATACTGCTTGGGGCACAGCAGTTGGTGTTTTTCCAAGTATTCTACAAGCTGGTCAGCTACAATTCATTTGAGGGCCTTTGAGAGGGCGGAAGAAATATAAAAACATAGAAACATAGAATTTGACTGCAGATAAGGACCGCTTGGCCCACCTAGTCTGTCCATTTCCCTACCTAACGGATAAGCTGCAGATTCTAGTTAACCAACAGCCTACTTCCTCCTACCCCCCACTAGAATTGCCTTATGTCTGTCCCATGCATTCTTGAATTCCTCCAGTGTTTTTGACTCTATGACCTCCTCAGGAAGGCCATTCCATGTATCCACAAGCCTTTCTGTGAAGAAATACTTCTTCACATTACCTCTGAGCCATCCCCCCTCTATCTTTAAATTGTGCCCCCTTGTTTTTGCACATCTTTTTTTCTGAAAGATGCTAACCTCTTGGACTTTGTTGATTCCCTTGAGGTATTTGAAAGTTTTTATCATGTCCCCCTCCTCCTTTCCTCAAGGCTATACATCTTTAGTCTTTCTTCATATGTCTTCTGATGCAGACCCTGCATCATTTTGGTTGCCCTCCTCTGGACAGCCTCCACAGTCTATGTCTTTGCAGAGATGGTGTCTCCAGAACTGTACACAGTACTCCAGATGTGGTCTTACCAACTGTCTGTACAGAGGGCCAACAACTTCCTGTTTTCTACTGGTGATGCCTCTCCCTATGCATCCCAGTATCCCCCCAGCCCTCCTTACTGCCTTCTCACATTGCTGGCCCACATTTAGGTAGTCTGATATGACTAGCCTCAGGTTCCTTTCCATTTTTGTTGTTGTCAGTATCTCACCCCACACTGTGTACTCTTCCTCTGGGTTTTTGTTTCCCAGGTGCATTACTTTGCACTTCTTTGCATTGAATCTAAACTGCCATACATGTGACCATTCCTCCAACCTTGCCAAGTTCCTTTTCATCCTTTCCACCCCACCTTGTGTATCAGTCCTGTTGCAGATCTTTGTGTCATCTGCAAAGAGACATACTTTCCCTTCCAGTCCCTCTGCAATGTCACTTATAACACATTAAAAAGGACCGGCCCCAATACTGAACCCTGTGGTACCCCACTAGTAACCCTCCTTTCTTCACTATGAACTCCATTTACTATTACCCACTGTGTCCTGTTGTCCAGGTGAAGGATAGAGCTAGGTCTATAATTCCCAGGCAGGGCAGGATCACCATTCTTGTTCATGGGAGTAACTACAGCGGGTTTCCACCTTTGCAGGAATTTTGAGAGCCAGAGTGATGGGTTGAGGAGATAGGTGAGAGGGGATAAGATTTCTTCCAGCTTGAGAGTAGCTAGTTTAAGATCAAGGATGTCGCCGTGATATCTCTCTTTACATAGCACCTTACACAGCTATTTCCTGTCTTCCCCATGGAGATAGCCTTGAAATAAAAAAGGGGGGGTGTTCAAGTGGCTGTATAGGTTCAATAAGGTGGTAGGGATGAAGAAGCCATCAGGAAAGACACCACTGAGATCAGTGAAAGCAAGATTGATGGTGTTGGCTATTGACATAGGGTCAAGGATAGGGGTGCCGTCGACATTGAGCATGGTTTGGGAGGATTTGGGCTCATGTCCAGCAACCTCTTTTAGGTTTGCCCAGAATTTTCTGCCATCATTCCAGTGCTTAGCAAGGGCCTCTTTATAGTATTGTTTGTTGGCTACACGAATGGTCCTGGTGCAATTTGCTCAAGCATCGTATCAGACACCACCAATAATGAACAAATGCAGTCTGCATCAAGGTGTCTGGTATAAATGGCTTCCACTGTACTGACAAACACAGACACAGTGATACACAGACGAATACACACACACACACACACGCGCGCGCATGCACACAGCCACACTAATACACACACAGTCACAAGCATATTAGTTACTATGTCAAGAAGTACAGTATCTCCTCCATCAATTCTCTTGTCCTTGCAGCTTCACTCAATTTTCGTTGTCCCTCCCCCCATTGGTTTAAAGCCTTATTTATACTTTGTTGTTTACTATAAGAAATTTAACGAAAGAAGGGATGGAAGTAATAATAAATCACAGGACTATAAATGACATGGATGCTCCCCTCCAAAGGAAAGGAGACTGGACCTACATTCTTCTAGAAGAAGAAACAAGGTAGATTTACACATTGTAATCTTGACACCCCCTTGGGCTCAATGAATGCAAAGGCTTTGTGCCATTTCTGTTAAGCCAATATATGAAACGCTTTAAGTTATTTACACTTCTGTGGCTTGTATTTAATTGTGTCCTTTCTTTTCTTGAGTTTCTGGGAGGAATTTATTACGTACGGTGTTCCTTCCTTTATCCACCCCTCTTTATCCACTACTCCCGCTTAACGCCAGTGTGAGCTCCTGTCCCATTTTCCAGAAATTCTACCTCTCACTTCAACTGCCACCCTTTATTATTCACCACCTTCTTTTATCTGTTACAATTTAGGATGTACGGATGTTGTCAGATAAAAGAGGGATCCCAGTATATGCCTTCAATCCATTTTATTTAAATGTTTACGCCCTCTTCAAAGCCACTTTGTACTCTGCTCTCCTATACATCACTACTGATGTTCTGTATTGCATTATAGTACACACACTGCATGAAACAATTTGCCAGATTTATCATTCGGCATCTTTTTGTTTACTTTTGAATCTTTCACATCAAATTATTTTTCATTTTGCCAATTATTTAACAAGGCACTTTAACTCTCTATTGTGTGACAGTCCCCTCAGTGCCTTCTTAACTGGTGTGGAGCAACACACTGTTGTTACCACATTCACAGTTTGACTGAAAAATGAGTTATTGAAGTAGTCCATAACATTTTAAGCATTATAAACATTATATTTACATTTGAGTAATTTACACATACTTCTTTAAAGTGTTATTAATTTCTGTAACAACAGAAACCTTTAAGATGAGCCCTGCACAGCTCATATGACCTATCAACATCCATATGTTTTGCTTTTAATCAGCAAAATGTCAATAAGTAAGCAAGTAAGGCTTTATTTATATTTTTCGGCCCAATCCTGGAGGCTCTGGGTGCCATTAAAGATAAAAGCAGGGTTCAGGCATCATAAACAGTACATTTATAATTACTAAAACAATAACTTATATAAACTCACTTTAAAAGCTATCTAAAAATGCTTTGTTAAAAACATAGGTCTTCAGGGCCACCTTTGAATGCCTCCACTGTTGGGGCCGCCCTCAAAGATTTTGGTAGCAAGTTCCAGAGGGCCGGGCCAGCCAACTCGAAGGAGTGATCCCCTGAGGTTTTCAGCCTGGTCCTCAGAAATGCCAGGAGGTCCTCGATGGAGGAGCAAAGGGAATGTACTGGGATGGCTGGAGTAAGGAGGTCAGACAGGTAACCAGGGCCAGGCCATATAGGGCCTTGTAGGTGAGCAAGCCCACCTTGAAGATCTTCCACCTAACAGGCAGCCAGTGCAGATCTCACAAGACTGAGGTCACATGGCAGGACTTTGTTAGGCCTGGCGGCAGCCTGGCTGCCACATTCTGCTTTAGCTGCAGTCAGCAGAGGGTCCCTCCATTGACCCCAAAATACAAAGCATTACAGTAGTCCAGCCTGGAAGTCACAAAAGCATATACTACTGATAGCAAGTCTTCAGGCAGAATCAGAGATTTAATTCAAGTGACATTCCTTCATGATAGAACCCACTTTTGATGAAAGATGACACCTAGGCTTCCAGAGTCAGCCTGTCATCAAGGATGGCACCCACATTTTTCACCCTGGGGGAAACATCAATGGAGTAGATCCCAGTACCAAGCCTGTTACCTCTCTGTAGGCATCCCCATTATGCTGTTGACCAGGCTCAATCTCCAGCACCTCCATCTTGTCGGGGTTCAGCCTAAGCCAGTTTGAGGACATTCAGTCCTGAATCTCGGCCAGATCTTTATTTAGTACTTCAACAGCACCATCAGCTCAGTGGCAAATGACATTTACTGCTGGATATCATCTGCATAGCAGTGGAAACCAGACTGTATTGTCTATGAGCTCTCCCAGTGGCAGCACATACACCGCAAACAGCATCGGTGAGACGATTGAGCCTTGAGGCACTCCACATGACAGGGGATTTGAGGAGGAGGAGAAATTCCACATCACCACTCTTTGCCTTCTGTCAGAGAGATAGGACTCAAACCATTTGATGACTGTTCTGGTGGGTCCACCATACACTCTAAGGTAATCCAATAGCACAATGTGGCCCATGGTGTCAAATGCTAAAGAGAGATCTACGAGGATGAGAACTGACCATTCTCCTCTATCCCTCGCCCCTGTTATGCAGATGTTGCACCTGAACTAGTGCCATCTCTCTGCTATGCCTAGCTCTGAAACTGAACTGGAAAAGCTCATAGATGTCAAAGGCCAAGAGGTGTGCCTCAGGCTGCAGAACCACTACTTTCAAAAGAACCTTCCCTAAAAATGGGAGGTTGGAGATAGGTCTATAATTCGCCAGGACATCAGGGTCAAGCGATGGCTTCTTCAGAAGGACCTCCCCAGTGCCTCCTTCAAGGTATCAGGGAAGCACCCTTCTGAGAGCAAGCACCGGACTATCCCGGCAAATACTGGACCAATGGCCTTGGCCCCTCCCACTAAGAGACGGTTCGGGCCAGGGTCCAGTTCAAAGCATATGGGCTGCATCTTCGAAATCACCTTAACGACCTCAGCTACCTCAACCTGCCAAATCTCCCCCCAAACAATTGAAGTGCCTCTGCTCGGACCAGGCTGACCACTGCGGGACAAATGCTGTCCCACTGGGGAGATCCCTGCTTGAATGGAGGACACCCTGTCTGAGAAAAACAGAGCAAACTCTTCACACAAAGTGATTGAAAATACTCTTTTTGGCTGTAGACAGACTGGATGTAAAAATCTATCTACAGTACAAATTAGCTGAGCTGGTCTGTTCTTCCCAGCAGCAATCTCCCTGGACAGGAATTCTGCCTTCTAATTGTTTTTTGCCCTCTGATAATCATTGTAATTATTCCTCAAGGCCGGACTGTCCTCCATGGACTGGGTCCTCTGTCAACAATGCTCTAACTTCCAACCCCTGATCTTTATCTCCTTGAGAGCCCAATCAAACCATGGGGGTTTTAAGTGAGGAGCCCTGGGTTGTATACGGACCGGTGCAATGGCATTGAGTGCCTTGTAATGGCCTCACATCATAGGCTGCCACCACCTCACCCATGCCAATTGCAAATACAGCACTCATGCCAGAAAATCTTCCACCACCAAAAGTCCCTCTGGGGACAATCCCCTAAAAGGGCTATAGAAGATTGTCTCAACAGGGGGGAGACTCTCGGTGGGGGTGGGGGGGGCCCAAACGAGAACTTTGCTGTGCAGTGATCAGGCCAAATGACCAGACCAGTCTTGATGTTGGTCACATCAAGCCCCGGTGAGAATACCAAGTCCAAGGTGTGGCCGTGTTGGTGAGTCACAGAGGTACTTAATAAATGAATCCTATGGTCTGATTAACAGATACATTTTTGGAGTGATTTGCCATTAAAAGGAAACATAAATTTCATGTTTTCTAAGCTATTCATATTAAAAAGTTCACTAAAGCTTTACTTCTGTGCCACATTCAGCAAAGTGTTATCTGAAATTAATGGGGACAAAATGATCCAGTTGCTCTTTATTTTTTAAAATGCATAGGGATTTGTGCTCAGCCTCATCAGTACTGTTTAATCTGCTCCAATGGCACTCTGTCACTGCTGAATCAGAGATCCAGATGGGTATCCTTCAATTCATCTTCAATAAAGTAGTTCTTGAGGCCGGTGGGAAATGTAAAGGAGAAGAAAAATTACCCAGGAAAAAACAGCCACACACAAACATGGAAATTCAAAAGTTCTCTTCAGTTTATTATCAACAAATGCCCTACAAACCTGGCCAAACATTTTCTCCCGTGGACTTCTTCATTCTTCTATATTAAAATTTAAAAATGGGCATATATCAACAAAATGATCACACTTCATTTATTATACCAAGGCCCAGATATTCAAACTGCGCCAGGCTGTGGCGCAAGCTTGGGCACAGCTCAACTTGGCTGCGCAGGGGTGTGGACTGGGCGATATTCAACGGAGCTGGGCCATGGCTCAGCAGCTTTGAATATCGCACCTAGCCACCCAGAGTACATGGCGCAGTGGCACTGCACCAAGCAAGTGGCCAGAGTGGAGCATGGAGATCGCTAAGCGCAAGTTCCATTGGCCATGCACAGCAACCGCGATATTCAAAACTTGACATGCAAATGGGGCCATAATGTATGCAAAAGCGCACATGGGGCCATTTGCATGTCATTATGGCTCCATTTGCATGTAGGTGCACCCAATCCCCGATGTTGCGCCTGCCACCTGCGCAGGCAGCAGCCATCGAGGACAGATGCCCCTGCAGACCGATCGCGCCATCTGTATAAAAAAAAAAAAGAATATATCCTATATCCCTGGTGGTCCAGTGGACGCTTTCTGCCGATCCACGGGCATCTGTATAAAAAAAGAATAGTCCTATATCCTGGTGGTCCATTGGACCGCTTTCTGCCAATCGCGGGCATTTGTATAAAAAGACTTCGTCCAATGCCCTGGTGGTCAGTGAACCGCTATCTGCCGATCGTGGGCATTTGTAAAAATAATTCAATATCCTGGTGATCCAGTGGACGCTATCTGCCCGATCCGGGCATCTGTATAAAAAAAGACATGTCTTATATCCTGGTGGTCCAGTGGACGCTTTCTGCCTGATAAGCGGGCATTTGTATAAAAAGACTTCATCCAATATCCCTGGTGGTCCAGTGGTACCCCCACCCACCCACTGAGCTCTGCGATCCCCTCGGTCAGCCGATTGGGTGGCAGCACTCCACCTGCCTGCCACCCTGCCACCCGCCGACTTGACCTTTTCAGTGGGCAGTATGCCCATTGGTCCACAGGCATGAGCCAATGGGCATGCACCTATACCGTACTACACATTCAGATATGTGAATGATCCCATTCACATATCTGGAATAATGTATCGTATGGGCTCATGCCGTATTATGTGGACAATCGTGTACCTCAATGCAGGTGTCAGTCAGTGGCGGCGGGCGGCAGGTGGATGGGGTGCTGCCACCAGCTGGCTGGCCAGGGGAGGCGGGCGGTGGGACTCAGTGGGAGGGTGGGGGCTACCACTTGACCACCAGGATATTGGTATTATTTTTTTACAAATGCCCGCGATCGGCAGCTAGAGGTCCACTTGACCACCAGGGATATTAGAATTATTTTTTTTTTACAAATGCGGTAAATCGGGCAGATAGCAGTCCACTGACCACCATGGATATTGGGACGTAGGTTTTTTTATACAAATGCCCAAGGACATAGATAGCGGTCCACTGGACCACCAGGGATATAGGACATGTTCTTTTTTTTATACCATAGAGGTACCAGGCAGGGTTGTCCGCTCTCTCCTCTTCTGTTTCTCATTGCCTTGGACCCACTGATATAGACTATCATTGCAGACCCTTGGATACGAGGCATCGAAAGTAAGGGGCACACATATGTCACTATGGCATAAGCAGATGACCTCCTTTTGACCCTAACCAGTCCTCAAAAAGCAATTCCTGAAATACTTCTTCTTTTGGAGGAGTTTGCCACAGTCTCAGGTCTTCAGATAAACCAAAAAAAGACTATTCTGGCTCCTTTAAACTCCCTATGCACAAAGGATTGTATACAAGGTACTAACCTTACCTGGGTGGAACACAGCTTTAGCTACTTAGGGATCCAAATCCTCTTTAAATGGACAGCCCTGGAAACAGCTAACTTCTCTCCACTGTGCACCCAGCTGACCATAGAAGTGGAAAGATGGCACAGACTTAACCTGTCCTTCCAGGTTGGGTAGCTGCAATTCGTATGTTGTTCTTGCCACGGGTTTTGTTTCTTTTGAATAACTTACCCATTCCCCTCTCTGCAAAACTTTTCAAATTCTTGTATAAGTTAGCATCCAGCTTTATCTGGGACTACAAACCACTAAGGTGGAGCAGGCAAAAAACTAGAGCACACTGGGCTAGAGGTGGCCTTAATGTACCCTGGTTCCATGGCTATCACCTAGCATGTCTGGCAGCCCAGGCCACCAGATGGTTTGCATCTTACAATCTGGCAACCCCCCATTGGGTTCATTTGGAATCTGATCTGGCATGTCCCTATACACTATATAATCTCCTAACATCTCACTCAGAAATTGACCCACAACTCCCCTCTATAATCTCCTATACCGCTCGAGCTTGGAAACTTATTCTCTAAATCTCATACACCCAAGACAGACTGGTACCCCCCGATACAATTTGCCCCCATATGGCACAACACTCTAATTCAGATTGATGGAGAGGGAGTCTACTGGTCATACTGGCAACAACAGGGTATTCGCTCAATCCAAGACCTGGTTGTTCCCGGAACTAAACATTTAATATCATTCAAGAAGGTGCGGAGCAAATATGCCCTGACAAACAAAGATTTTTGGCACTATTTGCAGATTCGCAGTGCCCTAACTCCACTCCTTTAAAAAAGTACAGATAGCAAGCAGTGACAATGGCTCACTGACCCCCATTCCATGGACACTCGAAAGGGCCTGATGGGTCATTTTTACAGTACCTGGAGGGACTCACAAACTAAACCCACGCAGAACTGTAGAGTACAATGGGAAAAACTCCTGGGGATATCAGTCTCAGAAGTGCAATGGTTGACCTACTGTAAAAGCATTCATTACTCATACAAAGATTCCAATAGCCTCTTTATTCAACTTAAAATATTGTTGCTGTGGTATCGCACTCCAGAGTTTCTGTATAAGAGGGGCTTACTTAATCATAGTCTTTGCTGGAGCTGTGCACAATCAAATGCCCACATTGAACATGTACTCTGGTCCTGTCCCTCCCTTACTCCTTTTTGGGCTATGGTGGCTAAAGACCTCTCTAAGGTGTTGAAGGTTATGGTCACTCTAACTGCCCCCTTGGTACTTTTGGGGGATACAAGCCAACTGGCAGCCCTTTCTAAACTCCTGCAGTACTGGGTCCTCTCTTCCATACTAGAAGCCAAGTGCCTTTTGCTCATGCACTGGAGACAGACCATAGTACCTAGCAGGACTATGTGGCATGTGGCTGTTGCACATCCCTCTCTGTTTGAACGTCTCTCTTCATTGCAGGGATCAAACTTGCATCTATTTTATGCTAAATGGGGACCCTATCTCCAGTCTGACTTTTTGAAAATTCCAGCCCAGCCGAGTAACTCCCCCTGAATAACCAGGGCCTGTTGAGATTTCCTTTCCTTCCCCTGGTCTAGTTATGATGCAAGGGGGACCTTTTAAGACTGGGGTGAAAGAATTGCCCTTCATTGTTTAATTTGGTAGGATGTACACAATGTACGTCTAAGACATGTTTCGTACATACTTGTATGTTTTAGAGAATAGATCATCATCTTCATAGTCCTGTGGAGCATATATATGCCTCTTGTGTATTGTCACTTTGTGACACTTTGTGTCTTTGACCTGATTGTATCTCTGTACTTACTACGATACTGCAAATTGTATTATGTATGATTAAGGAAATACTTAATAAAAACATTATACGATAAAAAAAGAATAAACTGAAGTGAACTTTTGAATTTCCATATTTGCTTGTGGCTGGTTTGTCCTAGGAAATTTTTCTTTACTCTGTCACTGTCTCCATTGCTCTCCAATTCCAAACTAGGTAAATTTATTGCCCACCTCCCCCACTCGTGCTCTGTACTACACAATTCCTATCTCCCAGGTAATACTCATCCCTGGCACTGGTTTAACTATTTACTTTTTATTTTCCTCCCCACCCCAGTCCCCTGTCCCCAGTGCTGGTTTTACTATTTACTTTATCTTCCCTCCGCACACTCCTTCCCTCACGAAAGTTCCAAACCTGGAGTCCTCTGCACAGTCATGTGGCAGATGGCCATAACTTCAAGCTGTAAAGGACAAATCAAAATCAGGACACTGGGCTTGAAAATTGTCTCTCCTGTTGTTGTTGCAGCTGCTGTGGGTAGGGGGAGTTGAAGATCAGGTCTAAGCCCCAGCTGTCTTATCTAGTGTGGGTGGGATGTATTCTGCTGCTGGTGAAGGGGAACAGGAGGAGATGAAGATAAAAAAATCTATCAAGAAGTGTCACTCCCCCAATGTACCAGCTGCTTCTTGTTTTGGGATGAAGATCAGACTATTCTTCTATACCCCATTATCTCAGCTGCTGTTGACTGGGTGGGTGTCAGGGCACGTAAAGCTGTGTCCATTTTAATTATTTAATTTAATTAGTTTTAATTATTTAATTTAATTAGTATTTTGGAAAGATCTTTGAGCGTGAGCTCTTTGACAAAGGTTCCATGTCAGGGTGGACAATAAGACAATAAATATCTTCAGTGGTTACAAAGGTCTGATCATTAGGCATTAAAGAGCAACCACATGAGAATTAGACAGATAGGAGAAAAACAGAGCAGTTGCAATAGAACACTAAGCTATTTCTAATTGGTTGCCCTAGGTAGCACACCCCTGGAAACCTCCAAATCCATTGATAGACTATGGCAGAGTAACTGCATAGGGTTTAACGCTATTCCAGAGGGTGAGATTGGTGACAGTGAAACAAGGGGCTTGGGTTTGAACCTACCACAGAGAGTGAGAGGCGGGGGATAGTGAAAGAGGGGCTGTGATGGGAGGGCAGCTCCAGAGGGCTTTGTCGAGTAGGGTGTGTGTGGGGGGAGGTATTAGGGTGGGGCAGTACCAAGAGCGTTTAAAGAGGACTGATAGCTTACTTAAGCCCTTGGCTAGGCTGGAATGGAGGCAGGGTTCTCTAGGTAGCCCTTCTGGGTGTTACCTTGGGGGTAGGCCTGTCTATCAAGTGGGGCCTGAGTAGCAGGTGCATTTTGAGCTAGACATTAGGAGCTGTTTGAGGCCTGCTTTGAACTGAGACAGGCTGTTGTTTGTTTGTAATTTCATCAGGAGTTCATTTATCCAGAGGGGGGCCCGATAGGAGAAAAGCGCGCTGCCCTAATGAAGTTCGGCAGAATGGTATGGACAGTGCTCCATTCTTCCTCCCTCTGGTGATGTGTGATGAGAGAGAATCCTCAAGCAAGTTTCCTATACAGGGTGGGATTTTTCTGAGGAGTGCCTTCTTTCCCAGGAGGCAAGTTTGGTATTAGATCCTGTCTTTAGGTTAAGCCAGTTTGTACACTCATACAGGGTGCAAGTATGAGTGTAGTGATCTGCACACAGGGTGAGGAGGCCTGCCTTACTGAGTGCAATTTGTACCCTTTTGAGCACTGTGTCAGTGGCAGCTCCACAGACCACCAGCCCGTAGTCTATCGTGGAGAGTATGGAGCTGGAGACTGAGATTTTGAGTGCTTCTGGGGTGAGGGATTTCTTATGCCTATACAGGACCCTGATCTTTGTGTTTATCACTCTGACAAGGGAGTCTACATGGTGCGTATAAGTGAGAGAGTCATCAATGGTGACTCCAAGGTACTTGAACAAGTGAACCTGCTCAGTCTGCTCACCAGCCTTATTGGTGATTACGAAGGGAACATGCCTGCATTTGTTGTAGAGGCTGGATTGTAGCATGGCCTTGGTTTTCTTGTAATTTAGTAGCACCTTTTGCCTACTGAACCAGTCCTCAAGTTTACTGAAAGAGTTCTGTAGTTCTGTTTGTAGGGCAACCTGAGAGGTGCTGCTGCTCAGCAGCACAGCATCATCTGCATATAGGATAAGTTTGGTCTTACAGGCTGTGGGTAGGTCATTTACAAAGATGCTGAAAAGCAGGGGCCCTAGAATTGATCCTTGAGGGACTCCTAGGAGTACATCTCTGGAGCTGGATAATGTCTGCCCAATTTTGACTTGCTGGCTCCTGTGTGTTAGGTAGTCATTGAACCAATTCAGGGCATTATGTGCCACACCCAGTCTTTGGAGCAGGAGTACTAGTAGAAGGTGGTTGATGGCGTTGAAGGCTATGGTGAGGTCAATGAAGACGGACCCCATCAATTTGCCTTCATCCAGTGCCTTGTGCACATAGTCAGTGTATTCCAGCAGTGCCATGGTGGTACTCTGTTTTTGTCTGACACCATGTTGGTTTGGGCAGAGCAGATTGTACTTACTGAGGTATTCTGTGAGTTGACTTGCCACAATGTTTTCCAAAGCTTTGGATAGTGATGAGAGGATACATATTGGCGTGTAGTTAGACACCAGCACCTTGTTACCATTCTTATGCACTGGAGTTACCAGGGCTTGCTTCCATACCTCCGGAAATTGTGCTAGAACCAAGGATTTATTCAATAGTATTGTTATGGGCATGATAAGAACATCAAAGGTTAGAGGTAGTAACTTCATGTCTAGCCCATCACTCTCCAATCTGGTTTTGCCTAGGACTTTCCTGACCATCGTTAGGGCCTCCTTCACTGTCACCTTCTTAAAGTAGAGGCTGGGTGGTTAGTTATTGGCAGGTTGGCGCAACCTTGGTCCTCCACAGGTAGAAGGTAGTCTGGAGGCAGCACTGAGGACAGGTCTGTAAAGGTCTGGTTAAAGGCATCGGCAATGGCTAGCAGATCTGAGGAGGATGAGTTATTAATGTTGAGCAAATTAGGGTGCTGCTTTTGATCTTTACCAAGGATGTTCTTGATGTTGTCCCAAAACTTCTTTCCATCTCCCTATGCGTTGTTAAGCTGGGTCTTATGGAAATTGGCTTTTGCGAGCCTGATAAGTTTGGTGCACCAATTTCTATCCATTTTGTAGCACTGTAGGTCATGCTTGCTACCTGAGTTTAAGGCTTTTTCCCAGAGGCAGTCCCTCTCCTTTAGGAGGGTGAAGAGCTTGCCATCAATCCAGCCATTTACCTCCCCCAAATGTTCAGTTTGGTGCGTGGTGCATAAATAACACAGGTGGAATTGAGCCCTCAGTGAAAAAACTAAGGGCCTGGTCCAGCGTAGGTGCCTTATTGACAGGGGACCAGTTGTAGGCAGACAGGGCCAATTTGAGGGATCCAAGTTTGCCTTTCCGCAGAACCCTGCTCTCGATGAGGTGGGGTGGGCTTTTGGCAAGCTTAGTGGTCCATATAAAGGAGATCGGGGAGTGGTCACTCAGCACATCCGGGAGAACTCTGAGTTTGGAGAATCGAGTCAGTGAGCTAGCTAAGACCCAGTCAATGAGGGTGCTGGTACCAGCCTTGCAGTTCTGCCTGGTGGGGTGGATTATGAGTTGCATGAGATTGTGGGAGGTGATTTGGTCTCTGGAGGGTGTCGCCTCCCTACATAACCAGTTAATATTAAAGTCACCAGTCAAGGTGAGTTCTGAGCCCTTTTTGAGTGCGCTAATTTCTTCCATAACAAGAGGAGGGCCTTCCTTGGCTTTTTTGGGGGGCAGGTAGGTTGTGGCGATGGTAAGGGTCTTGCCTTTTATACTGACTTTTTTTTTACCACTAGTAGCTCATAATCCTCCACAACTTTGGAGATGGGGAGGATGGAGCAACTCAGTGAGTTTCTGGCATATAAGAGGCAGCCGCCACCTTTTCTGCCTATTCTATTAAGTCAAAATGCTTGGAATCCTTCAATGACCACCTCACCATCTTTGATCCTACCTGACAGCCAGGTTTCAGTTAAGCAGTGTATGTCAGGGGCATGGATGGTCATCCAAACCTGGAGCTGGTCGAATTTGGCAGTTAGGCTGCAGATGTTTAGCAATACTATCTTTAGGCCATTCACTGTATGGACCCCCCCTGCTCCTCAGGGTTGTTGGTCCAGGGTTTAGGTGAACATTGCCAGAGAGTAGCAGTAGCAGAAAGATAACCTTTCTGGCAGATCGGGTGACGTTTATCTTCCCTCGTATCTTCTGTCACCTGCACTTCAGGTAGGGGAGGTGTCTATATGCCTGTGTTAAATGAGGGGGAAGCTAACCATTAAGGTTACAGTTTGGGAGGTTGGCTTAGTGATAACTGTGTATAGGAGGTACAGGAGGATAAAGAGCCTATCGTTACCGGAAGTGGTAGTGGCCATGTGTATGCTTTTCTTCCAGCTTGCACCCAATGAGGATTCCGAGTGGGGAGGTAGGGGTCTGAATTCGTACATGGTGCCAGCAATGCCAAAAGAGATAATGAGGAGTGGTAGTAAGTGGTTGCACCCCATGGTGGTTTGTTTGATGTTGCTGGCCTGCTTTAACTGCTAGCTGGTTTACAGTTGAAAGAGTATATAGTCGAATTAGGGTGAGGTCCCTAACAATAGGGCAGGTTAGAGCAGTAATTGAGAGGAGTTAACTGGGGTGGCTGGAGAAAAAGTTGAGAGCAAATGTGTGACCCTGTGAGTGAGACTGCTTTAAAAAGGGGCGGTAAGAAAGTGGGTCAAGTCAGGTATTGAAGACAGGGAGGCCAATAGCATAAGAAAGTGCAGCAGTGGAATGACCAATCAGCTGCTAGGCTGAGGAAAGGGGTGGAGTAAGGGTCTATTTAATACTGTGAGGAGGTGGGGGGGGGGAGTGGATGAAAAAATTCAGTCCAGAACACAGCACAGAAAGAGATTTCCCTGAGATCAGAAAGCGCCAGGCATTGGAAAATCAGCCAAGGAGTAGAACTGCCAATCAGTGCCTTTCTCCTCCACTGGGCATCCAGTCAAAACAGCAGCATTCAAAACCATGAGTTTCAGAGGTCCGATGCTTACCTGAATCTGTCTGGGGGTCAGTCGGGTGGTCTGCTAGCCGCAGCCTGCTCGGAGAGAGCCAGGGCCACAGGAGCAGCTTGGGAAGCCCGCAGATGAGCTGTCTGTGGAAAAAGGAGGGAAACAGAGAGGATTAAATACAGCTAGAGTACAATAGCAAGCTCAGTGGGGGACAGGCAAAGGGGAAGGACAAAGCATGAGGTAAAGAGATGGCAAATGCAGGGCAATTATTTAGAGATAGAAGAGGAGTTAACGGGAGGGGGGGATCTGTACTTTGGCACCGGGACATCTGAGGAGGACAGCAGCAGCAGGGGGGGTGTAAGGGAAGGGTTTTACATAAGGCAGAGAAGAAATTAAGCTGTTTAGAGAGACAGCATTACAAGTGTGGCAGAGAAATTAATAATTAGCAGAGTGACCAGTGTGGGGAAGGGGACAGGGTTTGTCAGTAGGGCAGAAATGGAAAACTGCAGCAATCTTGCTCAGTAGCTAGGTCTAAGCAGTCAAACATCAGCTACTATACAATACAGTTTGTCCAGCACTAGTCGCACAGAAGCAAGGAACACCGAGAGGCTAGACTAGTGGCTTGTAATAGACTAGCTAAACTGGCAGGTAAAGTAAGACCAATTGATGTATAACATAAGTAAATTACATTAACAAAAATTCTGTCCAGAGCACAGCACAGAAAGAGATTTCCCTGAGATCAGGAAGTGCCAGGCATTGGAAAATCAGCCAAGGAGCAGAACTGCCAATCAGTGCCTGGCGCCTCCACTGGGCATCCAGACAAAACAGTGGCATTCAAAACCAGGTGGTCTGTTAGCTGTGGCCTGCTTGGAGAGAGCCAGAGCTACAGGAGCAGCTTGGGAAGCCCGCAGATGGGCTGTCTGAATCTGTCCAGGGGTCAGTTGGGCAGTCTGTTAGCTGCAACCTGCTCAGAGAAAGCCAGGGCCACAGGAGCAGCTTGGGAAGCCTGCAGATGGGCTGTCTGCCCTCTGAATTAACTCCCTATGTAGCTCCAACTGCTGCTGGTGGGAGAATGGGAGAATTGCCCATTAGGCCAGGAAAGGTACTCCAATCCACATGCATTCAGCTGGCTCCTACAAAAGGGAGAATTCAGCTGTAATATAATAGATATACTCCTCCCACTGTCCTGACTACTTCTGGCAGGGAAAACCAAGTTTCAGTAGTCAGACCCATTTCAAAGCAAGAGTGACACCCCAGCCTGAGCCAGCAGACAAGCATTAAGGCAAAACAAAAATGTGTGAAAATTGTGTGCGGGCAAGTGGTTTGTGTAGTAATGTGTGTCTGCATGAATTTCTGTGGTGCAGCGTGTGCACATCAGGGTATGCATGTATTGTATGTATGTTAGAGTGTGTGAGTGTGTGTGTGTGTGTGTGTGTGTGCTGACGTGTGCATGTATGTTGGGGTCTGTGTTATCACACATGTGTGTAACTGGTGGTGCGCATGTGTGTCTAAGGTGTGTGTGCATGCATCCAGATTTGTGCATGTTCATGTGTTGGGGGTCTCTGTGTGTTTGCTTGTTTTGCAGTATTTGGCATGTATGTATGTACAAGCAGTGATGAAGTGTCTATGTATGCCTGTGTACATCAGGGTTTGTGTGTGTGTGTTGAAACACCTAGTTTACCAAGACTGTTCCACTGCTAGGGCACTGGTATTATGCTAATGAGTCACTGGGTTCATTTACTTCTCTTTCCACCCACCAACACTGGTGGATATGCATGACTGACTTACCAACCAGACAGTTGCGTGAACCTGTGTGAGTGAGAAGGCACTGCACTGGAATGACATTAGAGACAACAGGAATTGTGGGACTTGGATGCCTTCAAAGTGTGACTTGGACACAGTTTTCAGGTGAAATTAAGTTAAATGTATTGGGATATTCTGCCAGTGTGACAGACACAGCTTGTAGAAATAAAAACAGCAACAACAAAACTTTTGCAAATAAATCTCTTAAACAGACTGTAACTTATACTGTATGCATATTTACTTTATTGTTTTTTTCCCACAGGTCTGCACCTGCTAACTCTGAAGACTGTATGCTATACCTGACCTAACAGCCCTGCAATATTACCAATACCACCAGGACTAGGACATCCTCAGTTGCTGCACTTTCTCTAACAGATGCCTTAAGGGCATGCAGTGGCTACTAGGCCTATACCTACTTGAGTCTCCCCATTCAACCCTTTTACCCAGATACCTCTCCCTGATATTTAACCAGTTATCCTTCACTTATACTGTAAAGGCAGTATAGCACAGTGGTTTAAGTCTCTGAGCTGCAAACCTTAAGAACTGAGTTTGAATCCCACAGCCTTCACTTGCATACTGTGTGACCCCGAGCAAATCACTTAAATTCATTGTGCTCCCATGTAGCACCTGTAAACAAGCTTTAGCTTAGTGTGTCTCTCCTGGTTAAACAAAATTAACTTTTACTCTATATTCACTGCACTCTATAGGATTTACTGTATGACAAAGTCACTATAATCACTTTAGCATTGAAATCACTCTGGCTAACAAATACTTCTAGGCAAATCACATTTTATCCCCACTCAATCTCTGACCAAAGTCTTTTTACTTGCTGGATAGTATTCTTTTGGTAGCAAATGGGAATCACAAATCCCTGAATGGTACATGAATGTCCTTCTTGAAATGGCCCCACAAAATACTGTAATCTGAAAGTACTGTACCACTTTCCTTATGAACTCCGGAAATTTTAATGTCGCAATCTACCGACCTCAGACCAAACTCTTCTCGAAGTCCCTAGGGTAAGGACCAAGATAGGGGCATGTCCTTTTTCCACACTGTCCCTTCCCTATGGAACAACCTTCCTCCTGAGGTTCGGGAAGCTCCATCACCTGTGAGCTTCCGAACAAGACTCAAGGCACACATGCTTGCCACGAGTCAATGCCAATGCAATGTTACTTGACACTTCCACACTACCCTACTACCTGAGCACTTACCTCACTCCAACCTGAGCTGGGAGCCCCAACCCTTCTCTACGGGCTCTCCTCCAAAAATACTCTACTCGGGTAATTGTGACCCAGGTGTTGCTCTGGCTCTCCTCCTTTGTTTTACTTCGCTAATCTTTGTAACCTGCTAAGTAATATGTCATTGCTATATATAGATATTCACCTGTTACATGCTATAATCTACATCTGTACTAACTGTGTAACCTACTAGTCCTGTAACTCCCGGGTCGCCCCTGAAAAAGGGACCTCCGGGACCCAGTGGGCCTACCCGGTCATCAAAATTCAATAAATAAATAAATAAAATGTTGGACCTTGCAGAGATTGCAATAGAATCCTGGTGTTGATGCTTCTTGAAGATGACTTGATTGCTGGAAAAAACTGTACTGAACTTGCTGGATGAAGGCTTAAACAACTTACAGGAGCATGCTACTTGCAGTAGGCAATAACTAAAACACTCCATGTCCTCACTTACTACAGATTGACCCTGGCACTGGAATTCAGGTCCTATAGGCTAGGCTTACTGTGTGAGGGCTAGTCCCCTAAGCCCTGTATGACTGTAGGCCTCTATAACCTAGACTGTCTCTGGTCAGGGACTGGGCCTTTCAGGCCCGTCTCCTTGACTAATCTCTCACAAAATGAGCTATGCAGCTCCTTTTAGACTCAAATAACATTCTATATCTCTCAAGTTCTGGCCCTTGAGTGGACAGCAAGCTGATTCCACCCCTCAGCATCAATCACAGCTGATTCCTCCCAGGAATCCTGCAGCAGCATTGGCCACAGAGGAATCTTCAGTTTGAAATTACCTACCAAATGCCTGAAAATTCAAAGCCTGCTCTGCTCTGTTCACATGAATACTTTACTATGGCATGTTACATAAATCACTATAAAAGAATTTCAGAATAAAAGTACCTTTTGCAGACTGTGTGAGAGACCTTTTGATACCATGTATTTTTGCTTAAAGTTGAACCAGCATAATATACTGTGGTGATTTGCATATACAGCCCATGGTGCTTTGCATTATGGGGGTATGTGTGATTTTGTATTTCTTTAAAATAAAAGTAGATCACGTTTTCAGTACCCCAACTAGATAGCTGACTTCTCTGGTTTTCTATAGTATTTTTTGTAATGAACTTCTGTCAGGGGAACTGTACATCACTATTAACAGAAGTTTCCCAGTAAGAAACTGTAGTGTACTGTATAACCATAGCTATTACTTCTGATGAGAAACTGCTCACATGACTCATTTATCCTTTAAATTACAGTTTTTCATTTTGTCTGAGCTGGAAGTAATTTATTTATAGTGTATGTCAGCTGAACTCCTCCCAAGGCTGCCCCAGGGTGCCAGTAACTCACTCCTGCCCAAGAGCACACACTTTCTCTTGGTTCCT
This sequence comes from Neoceratodus forsteri, assembly GCA_016271365.2. Lineage (NCBI taxonomy): Eukaryota > Metazoa > Chordata > Ceratodontiformes > Ceratodontidae > Neoceratodus > Neoceratodus forsteri. Next base: position 1,072,029,571 of record CM057455.1, on the reverse strand, counting down.
CCTTCATCCTTCCCTGCCTGGCAGCATGGCTTCAGGACTGCAAACAGTATTTTGTGACCATACCATGTTCTCAGGTCAGTGATGTCACTTTCCTTATCCCTTAGACATATGGGACCATGTGTATTGTAAAGCCCACCTTTCAAACTATAAATGATCCAGGTGTGGTGAGATTGTGACTTAAAATGGCAAAGTTATAGGATTTAGTATAAAAGATCACACATTTTTGCTGTTTATATTCTGGTTACATCATCTCTCAGGCACTGCAGCTTTCACTAGCCCAGTTATACATTCTTGTATAAGCAATAAGACAGACCAGGGTATGCATTAGACAGTTTTAAGTAATAATGATCATTTTTTACATCACAGAATCACAGAACAATACTTGTCGGGAGCCTGTTGGCCATATGGACTCGACCAATGCATATAAAAATGCATATTTATTGTCTCCCATAAAATCATCTAATGATGATTTGAAACACTCCAATGAAGTGCAGTTCATTATATTTGAGGGTAGTCTGTTCCAGAGTTTTACAACCCTTTGGTTCAGCCAGTTACTCTGTTGGTTTGCTCTATACAAATCACCCTTTAACTGTTGTTGATGGAATCTATTTTGTCTATCAGTATTTTTAACTAACTCCATATTTTCCCACAGATCTGTATCTGACAATGCCCAATACACCATGCACAGATTACCTCTCATCCTACGATATTCCATACTGAATAAGCCCAACTGCCTTAACCTATTCACATAATCTGAGTGTTTTAATGAGTTAATTTTTTTGGTCACGTTCCTCTGAACCCTCTCCAACAAACTTTTATTCTTCTTTTTGTATGGTGCCCAAACTCTAACACAATACTCCAAATAGGGTCCGCTAAGGAGGCATACAATGGGATTACAGTCAGCACTCATTTATCTGACTCTCATTTATCCATTTCTCTCAGATATCCGTCTTTGACTGCATGATTTTTTATTTCCCATTGTGTTTACACTCGTTTATCCGTCCCTCGTGTTATCCGTTTCCGTTGCCCATCCTGTGTGTTGTCTCCTATGCAGATCTCAATATTTACTCTCAGATAACTGACGCTTTTCATCCCCAGTAGAGTATTTTACAGAAAACTACAGACCAAAGCAGGTAAGGCAGTCACAAACCAAAGCAGCCACAGACCTAAACAGCCACAGCAGCCATAGATCAAACTGCAGACCGAAGAATCCAGTTTCCACTTAACCGTTTCTCTCAGATATCCATCACCTGACCTGGGAACAGAAGGCAACGGATATCTGAGTGCTGACTGTATTACTTTGCTATCTCTACTACTTACATTATGAAAGACAGACCTCATAATATTCTGTGCTTTACTTGCCGCTGCTCTACATTGTGCTGTAACACTCATATCTTGAGTTATTACTATGCCTAGATCTTTTCCCTTGCCTGATGATGCAATCGGTGTTCCAAACAAGTAGTAAGTTGATTTCGTATTGTTGTGACCCAAGTGCATAATTTTACATTTTTCAAGATTTAAAGTCAATTTATTCACTGTAATCCAATGGGCCAAATTATTAATCTCTTCTTGAAATAGACAGATGGATAACAGCACTTTTATTTCCAGTTACAGCCTCCCGGTTGATCTTTTTGGTTACAGCCGGGAACTGGAAAGTTGTAATCAGCACTTGTCAGTCAAGCATCATCACAGAAAGCTAATTGGTGCATAGTTTCTCTTTGGGCAGGCTGAACATCTTGCCCAACATGGCGGCTCTGTTACCGAGCACTGGTACCGGCACTCAAGCTTTGCCTCACACTGTTAAGGCAAGTAAGATTTTAAAATTTTTTAAATATCTATCTAGTTGATCCTGCCTTGAAAATGAAAAAAATCAATCTGGTTGATCCTGCCGCTCATACCCTTCGAGTGTGTCTCACACTCAGCAGTTATGTTGATGGACCATGAATTTCTGGAATGCCGTTCCCATTGTAATGTAAAAAAAAAAAACAATAACACAAAAGAAAAGAAAAAAACAAAAGGGAGAGACAGACAGTGTGTGTGTGTGTCTATCTCTGACAGACATGCTGCACTAACTTAACTGTGCAGAAAGGGAAGAAAAATGATCACCATTAATTAAATAAAATACTATATGGGTGTGTATGTGTAAAATTCTGATTACACACACACACACACATATATTATTGTATATCTTATGCATGGCCAAAGGCATAGTAAGGCATGAGGTCGCAGGGTGCTATTTATTCAACTGAAGTACAAAGCCATTTCCAGCGGCTGTCATGTTTCAGTGAGCAGCAGCAGCTGGCCACAAGCAGGCAGGCAGGTGGGCAGGAGGGGGATGAGAAGTAACGGAGATCAGGCACATGAATACTTTTAAAAATTCCAAATATTTACAGCAAAAGAAAGATTTATAATGAGATGCTAGTAATTATGTACTAAGTAGGAGGAGAGTAAAAGAACATAAAAGTGGTGCCTGTGTGTCTGTGAAGCTGTTTGGCAGTTGTTAACCTTCTAGAAAGATGAAAATTTAGAATTGTGCAGACTGATTTTGTTAATGCTGCATTCAGGTTTACAGTAGTTGTTTTTACTTGTGCATTAGATGGATCTAATGTACAGGTAACAACCAAACAAGATGTAGAATTCTCCCTATCCATTTGATAAGGTAAAATACATGCATGGTTCTGTTTCTTAGACTGTGATCTACTTAGCTGTGCCCTTAATTTAGTTTTTTAGTTTTGTTACATGCAGGCTTCCTTGAGTGTTTCACAGCATATACTGTTCCTTCCTTTACAGCCTGCTGCTTTCTACAGTGGCGTGAAAAAGTATTTGCCCCCTTCCTGATTTTCTCTATTATTGCATATTTGTCACACTGGATGTTTTCAGGTCTTTAGAGAAAATGTAATATTAGATAAAGGGAACCTGAGTGAACAAATAACACTTTTTTTTTTTTTAATTTCACTTATTTAATGAAAAAAAGTTAACCAACACCAACTGGCACTGTGTGAAAAGTAATTGCCCTTACACTTAATAACTGGTTATGCCACATTTAGCTGCAATGACTGCAACCAAACACTTCCTATAATTCAATATCAGTCTTTCACATCGCTGTGGAGGAATTTTAACCCACTCTTCCTCGCAGAACTGCTTTAATTCAGTAACATTTGGTAGGTTTTCGAGCATGAACTGCTCGTTTCAGGTCCTAGCCACAGCATCTCTATTGGGTTTAAGTCTGGACTTTGACTAGGCCACTCCAAAACTTTAATTTTACTTCTTTTAGCCATTCTGATGTGGACTTGCTTTTGTGTTTTGGATCATTGTCTTGCTGCATGACCCAACTACGCTCAGCTTCAGCTGACGGAAGGATGACTGGACATTCTCCTTAAGAATTTTCCGGTACAGAGCAGAATTCATGGTTCCTTTAATTATAAAGTCATCCAGGTCCTTAGGCAGCAAAGATCCTCCACACCATCACACTACCACCACCATGTTTGACTGTTGGTATGGTGTTCTTACTGTGAATGCTGTGTGTTTGCTTTACACGAGACATTATGGGATCCATGTTGTCCAAAAGTTCCACTTTGGACTCATCTGTCCATAGAACATTTTCCCAAAAGGCTTGTGGATCATCCAGGTGCTTCTTGGCAAATGAAAGATGAGCATTTATGTTCTTCTTGGTTAGCAGTGGTTTCCGCCTTGCTACTCTCACATGAAGCCCATTTTTGCCCAGTCTCTTTCTGATTGTGGAGTCATGAACACTGACCTTAGCTGAGGCAAGAGAAGCCTGCAGTTCTTTGGATGTTGTTTTAGGATCCTTTGAGACTTCTTGGATGATTTTACACTGCGCCCTTGGAGTAATTTTTGCAGGCCGCCCACTCCTGGGAAGGTTCACTACTGTTCCAAGTGTTCTCCATTTGGAGATTATGGCTCACTGTGGTTCGATGGAGTCCCAGAGCCTTAGAAATAGCTTTGTAACCCTTTCCAGACTGATAGAGGGCAATAAATTTTTTCTGATCTTTTCAGGAACTTCCTTTGATCATGGCATAATGTGCTTGTTGAATCTTTGTGCTGGCAACGTGACTCTGATGGTAAGGGCCAAAATAAGTGAGGTTTATATTGAGCAGGGCTGGCTGTAATCAAGCCTGGCTGTGTTCAATCAGCTGACTCTAATTATCCCTTTAATTGGGTTGATTTAACTAGGGGCAATTACTTTTCACACAGTGCCAGTTGGTGTTGGTTAACTTTTTTCATTAAATAAATGAAATAAGTAAAAAAAAAAAGTGTTATTTGTTCACTTAGGTTCCCTTTATCTAATATTATATTTTGTCTAAAGACCTGAAAACATCCAGTGTGACAAATATGCAATAATAGAGAAAATCAGGAAGGGGGCAAATACTTTTTCATGCCACTGTATGGTGATGCCCATTTTGCTGAGCCTGCTCCCATTCTGTGGTGCAGTGCCTCTCTCCTCATAAACGCTCATGGTAAGTAATTTATAATTCTAGCAGCCAGTCCCTATATCTAAACTCCTGATGCTTGCTGCCTGCCAACTAATAAGTGCTTCCTGAGGGACTGAGAGCACTGTGCTATCTGACTCCATAACAGGACACAGCCTACCCTACTGACCACAGTATTGGTACCCACTGCCCCAAGTCAGCATCCACACTCAGGACCCGCCTTCGCAATAGCTTGGTAGTGTTCCTCCTGGGAGCTGCTCAGCTCCCTTGCTTCTCCACTAAACTGGCATTAGGCACCACACGGCTGCTGTTCTGCATACAAACAAGAGTAACTACTTCAACACATCAATTAACTCTCTGTGACACATATTTAGCATATTTAGTTGTGCAGTTTTATTAAATGATGTCACAAGGCCCTTTCCACACCAAAGAAAAAAGTCTCCTGCAGATAATGGACTGTGCTGTATGTTGAGATACACGGAGGGAGCTGCCCCATAGGATGCACTTATTCACAAGTAAAAGTTTGGGCGGACCTAAAACAAACACTATTAAGTCTTGTTTAATGAAATACTTTCAGTTTATTTCAAGTCCATTGCCCCAACATTTTTTTCTATTTTAAAAGGCTTCTTCATGGGGCCAGTTTTATGTTTTTTTGCCCTTATAGATACATAGATACATACAGAAGATGCTGTTGGTAGATATGGACCACTAGGCCCATCCAGTGTGCCCGTTTAACTGCCTAATGAAGTGTCCAGTGACCCTAACTGGTCACTGGCTTTAGTTTTTTCTTTCTATCTCTATTATTCCTTTATTTCTGTCCCATGCATGTTTGAAGCCCGCCACTGTGCAGGCTGCCACCACCTCCTGGGGCAGGCTATTCCATGCATCCACCATGCTTTCCATAAAAAATAACTTCTTGGCATTTCCACATATGTGGCCACCTCTCAGCCTCATGTCATATCCTCTTGTCCTGGCACTGCTATTAATCTGGAAGATGTTGTCCCCTTCCACCTTGTTAATGCCTTTGAGGTACTTGAATGTTTCTATTATGTCACCTCTCTCCCTCCTTTGTTCCAGCATGTACAAATTGAGGTCCCTCAAGCTCTCCTCCTAAGGCTTGTGATGTAATCTCTTTACCATTTTGGTCTCCCTCCTTGGCACCGTCTCTATTTTGTCAATGTCATTTCAAAGGTGTGGTCTCCAGAACTGTACACAATATTCAAGGTGAGATCTCACCAGGGTCTTGTACAGTGGAACTATTATCTCCCTCCTTCAGCTTGTGATTCCCCTTCCAATACACCCCAACATCCCACTGGCCTTTCCCACCACCTTTCCTGTCTGCCTAGTGGCCTTCAAGTCATTTGTGATTATGACCCCCAAGTTCCTCCCCTCCTTAACTACTACCAGCAGCTCCCCCCAACCTGTAGCTCACCCCAGGGTTTCTGCTCCCCACATGGATGATTTTGCACCTCTTTCAGTTAAACCTTAGCTGCCATGCCCCTGACCATCTCTCCAGCAGTTCCAGATCTTTTCTCATCCTTTCCACCCCATCCGGAGTATCCACCCTGTTGCAGATCTTGGTGTCATCCGCAAACAGGCAATCCTTTCCCTCCATCCCATCTGCAATGTCACTGATGAAGACACTGAAGAGGGTTAGCCCCAGGACTGACCACTGAGGTACCCTACTGGTCACCTCCCTTTTGTCTGATTGGGTTCTATTCATGACTGCCCTCTGTGTTCTGTCCCTGAACCAGTTTCCAATCCAGTTCACCACCTTGCGTCCGATCCACAGGCTGCCTAGCTTATTGACTAGTCTCCTATGTGGGACCGTATCAAAGTCTTTGCTGAAATTGAGGTAGGCAATATCTCTCCCCCCCCCCCGTCCACTGCCTTTTTCACCTAGTCAAAGAAAAGATTCGTTTGACAGGATCTTCCTGCAGAGAACTCATGTTGCTTGGGATCAATCTGTCCATTTGCTTCCAGGTGTTCTACTATTCTTTCCTTAAGGAGTGCCTCCATTATCCTTCTGACTACAGAGGTTAGACTAACTGGCCTGTAGTTTACTGCTTCTTCTTTACAACCGCTTTTGTGAAGAGGGACAATGTTTGCTCCTCTCCAGTCTTCTGGGACCACTCCAGTGTCTAAGGACTCACTGAACAGGGCTGCCAGAGGGGCTGCCAGTTCAGTCCTCAGTTCCTTTAGGACTCTTGGATGTTTTCCATCTGGATCTATGGCTTTTTCGACCTTTAGCTTCCCCAGTTCTTCTAGGACCATCTCCTCTATGAATGGACTGGTGTTTACCTCCTTATCCTTAGCTCCTTTGAAGTCCAGCTGTGGGCCCTGCCCACCCCCTTCCACAGTGAAGACTGAACAGAAATATTCATTCAGGATCATTGCTTTTTCCCCGTCTCCCTCCACTATCCCCCGGCCACTCTAAGCTTTGTTACTCCTCCCTTTGCCTTCCTTCTCTTGCTAATGTACCTGAAGAATGTCTTATCTCCTTTTTTAACTGATTGAGCTATTCTCTCTTCTGCTTGTGCTTTAGTGCTCCTCACTGCTTTTTCCACCTCTCTCAGACACTTCTGGTACATTTCTTTGTACCCATACCTTTGTGTCTCCTTATACTTCCTGAAGGTTAGCCTCTTAGCCCTTACTTTTGTGCCCCCCCAAGCACCAAAGTGGTTTTCTTCTCCTTTTGCTCTTGTCTATTGACCTAACGCATTGTTTTGTTACCTCTGATATAGCCTCCTTGATGTGTGGCCCTTTCTCCTCAATGTCCCCACCCATCCCCCTCTTTTCAAGGGTTTCTTTTATCTGTAGTCCCATACTGGTAAAGTCCACCCTTCTAAAGTCTAAGACTCTTGCCTTCGTCTGGGTTGACTGGATTCGTGTGTCCACTTTGAATGGTTGAAACACACCATATTGTGGTCACTAGACAATAACTGACCTTTCACCCTAAGATCTGCTACCCTGCCCTCGTTGGTCAGCACCAGATCCAGGATTGCCTGGTCCCTGGTGTTTCCTGAAACAGTTGCCTAAGGCCAGCTCCCTCAAGGGAGTCCACGAAGTCCTGTGTCCTAGCTGAGGCCTCTACTGGGATGGACCAGTCTACCTCCGGCATGTTAAAGTCTCCCATTAGCACTACTTCCCCCTTTGCTGCCATTTCATGCATGTTTTCTAGCAGCTGCTTGTCAATTTCCTTGGCCTGAGCTGGGGGAGGTCTGTAAATGACCACTGTGTGAATGGCTGTTTCATTGCCTGGCTCAAGGTTGACCCAGACGTCCTTCATTTGCTCATGCCTGTTTTGAATTTCAGTCGCCTTTATGCTCTCTTTGATGCAGAAGGCACCCCCTCCCTATCTTTTCTGAACAGGGCATAACCTGGTACACTTATGTCCCCGCTGTGATTGCTGATGTACCATGTTTCAGTTATCTCCACTATGTCCAGATCAGCCTCCGTCTTTGCAGCCACCAGGTAGGGGTCTTATTCCTCAGACTGCAGGCATTTGTGTGCATGACCTTCTATGAAATGCGGCATCTTTTTGTTCCCTCCTTGTGTTTTGTTCCTTGCTTCATCCTGCTTTTCCTAGAGTGTTTTATGTGGTGCTTCCTTTTTATTACCTTTCTGGTTGCTTGTTGTCCGGGTCCTTTTATTAGTGGTGATATCGTTATGTCCTGTGCGCAGTCTATCCCGCCCTGCGGTACCTGTATATCTGCCCCCAGGTTGACATCCTGGTCTTGCTTGATGTGTACACTAAATAGAAACAATATTTTGTTACAAAATTGCATATTATACAGTTTCTTTTGTATTCAAATATTGTTAAACAGTGGAGTCCATTATATAAACCTCCACTGGATTAGTAACTTTGGTTACATCTTTGTACCACTTCATATATTCAATGCCTGTGTAACAACCAATATGAAACTGAAAAATATATTCTGTGTCAATGGAATTGTTCTTGTTTCTCATTCAGTTAAGATGTTTAGTGCACCACTTCACCACTGTGTTGCACATTCTCATCTTCAGTAATCTGTGCATTGCATTATGAACAGGTGAAAATACCTTTTTAACAGTATATTCGGAAGCAGTCTCTTACCTCTCTGAGAGTCTGTGTTTCCTTCCTTTGCAATTGCTCTCAAACCCCTCATTCACAGGCACTATGTGCCCTTTATAACATCTTTATAACAGTTTTTATAGCTTACTTAGCATTGTTATACTTTTAATTTGGCTTACCTACTACATACATTTGTTAACATTACATGCTCAAGCAGTACTTGCTAGCATCGCTAGTCTCATGCTGTGTGCATTAACATCTTAAGTAATTTTAGCGTACTTTACCTAATGCTGCATTAGCTTTCATGCTAAAACATTTTAGTGTGCTAACTACTTCTTACTTGGAAAGGATTTCTTCCTTTCATGACTGCTTAGAGGGACCACAGTACTGCTAGTGCCCTACTTTTATTCTTAGTCTCTGTGCCTCATTAATGACATCATACAGTGTCAGTCAGTGTCTGTTTGACAACACTAACTGTGTTGCCCTATCAACGCTAAGCAAACCCATATCAGATTTGTAGAACAGCCTACACACCAGGCTGACATGATTCTCTATAGGCACGTTAACTTTACATTAACTCTATAGTATGAGTTCTTTTCAATGTGTATTTTAATTGACTTTGTAATGTAGTTAAATAATTCCTTTGATATTTATTTTACTTCTGGCTGTGTCTTACCATTTCACTCCTTGTTATGTTGGTAGCTGTTTAGTGGTCACACTTGTTAATTCAAAATGGACTACTCCTGAGTTAATTCTAATTACGTGCTATTCATATTTTAGTCTTCTCATAGTCTTCTAAAGTCTGTGCCATATTGACATATACAGTAATACACTGAAATTGTTTTACCAGTGGTTTATATTTTTATTCCTCTACTTAGAATGTGATCATAGAAGCACAGAATTTGACAGCAGAGAAGGACCACATGGTCCACCCAGTCTACCCCTTTTCTTTGCCTATCCTACCCTGTCACTGCAGACCCTACTTGATCTCTGGCTCCCTTCCTGCTTTTCCCAGTTCCCAACTTAGATTCCCGTGTACTTACTACATGCATGCTTGAAGCCCACTACTGTTTTCACCCCACCACCTCTGGTAGAAAACTGTTCAAGGCATCCACAACTCATTCAGTGAAGATGTACTTCCTCATATCTCACTGATTTGGCTGCCATGACCTCTGTTCCACTAATCCATGTTACCATTGGTCCTGTAGCCCACTGGATTCAAGATATTTCACAATCTTTTCCTCTAGCAGTGACTCCAGTAACTTCCTCACCGCTGATATCAGACTAACTGGCATATAGTTGCCTGCCTTCTCCCTGCTACCACTTTTATAAAGGGGGACTACATCTCCCTCCTCCAGTCCCCTGGAACTTCTCAACTTTTTTCATTTAGTGTGACAATGTCACAGTTTTTATAACTTTTCAGGCCTGCTGAATGTCTCACCTCAGTGTGATGACCAGTGGTCATGTGACATCCATGCCTGATGATGCATGCCATGTTGCTAGGCAATGCATAACAAACCCCACTAGGGGGTTTGTTGACATTATGTTGGGGGCCCACAATCCAGACATCGGCTACTCAGTTCACAAAAACATGGTTGTTAATTTTTTTTCTTTCTGTCAGATCTGTGTTATAATATGTTCATATTTACCAGATCTACTTTTCAGCAATGACAACAAGCTCAACTCAACTCATTCTTTATTTATAAAAGAGCCTTTCCAAAACCAAGGCGCTTTGTACAATAAATAGTTAGAGCCAGAGCTAATAGGGCTGTGAAGCACTACCAAGTGACTAAGTTAGATATGTGCATAGAAATTATTCAACTCCTGGTGTAACTTGGCAATATGTTGGAGGTGTTGCACTAAATTTTCAACATGGCCTTTTTGGACCCTCCTCATGAACAGTGCTAGTGTCATTTAGTTCAATTGTCCTGAAAGGTGATTGAGCAGACCAAATGTGCTATCCTGCACCACAGGTGCAAAAACATGATTTGGGCAGGTTGTGAAAAATGACAGCTATACAGTTGTGAAGGAGGTGTACAAAAATGGCTATGTTAAAAATGTGAAGTGAAAATATTAAAAGTTAGCGATGTTAGGAGCATTTGTAGAAACTGCACAATGCACGCTCATAACGCAGTCATTTTTTTGGAATTTTTTCACCAAATTTTCAACATGGCCTTTGTTGGACCACTCCTCATGAACAGTGCCACTGTCATTTTGTTTATCAGCCTCAAAGGTGATCTGCAGTGACCGCGTAAATCACCTTTTCAGGCTGAGTAACAAAATGACAGTGACAGTTTTCATGAGGTGGGGACCCAATAACCCCAAGTTGAAAATTTGAGGCAAAAATTTTAGAAATGGCTGAGAGATGAGCATAAGTTGAAAATCCCATTGAATGGCTGTATAGCACGCTTACCTTGAATTCTTCAGTTTGCAGTTGGGCTTTTGCAGAGTGCAGACATGTCCGTCCAGAGAAAATGACAGCACTGAGCTCCGGAGGTAAGTATGGGGTAGGGGGTGTGGGGAGGTGGGTGCTCAGTGGGAGGGGGGAGAGGGGAAGAGGGACCGCAGCAATGATGAAGGACCATTTTCAGTTCTGTAGCGGAAACAAACTGCTGAGGAACCATTTTCTAAATTGCAGGACAATTTTTTACACATTTAGGTACAATGGGGTGGGCTCCAAGTGTGCCACATGGGGGAAAGAAACTGACGAGGGACCATTTTCTAATTTGCAGGACTATTGTTAAACATTTTGGCACACTTAGGTGGGCTCCCAGTGTGCCACATAAATGCCGACATGGGGATTGAGCACCCTGATGTCAGGCATCCATGGGCAGGAGGCACTAGGACAACAACGTGACGAGGGGCCATTTTCTGTGTTTCAGATAAAACATTTCGCATACTGGGGTAGGCTCCCAGTGTTGTGATATTAGGATTTGGGGATGACTTTAGGAAGGGGGCACAAAAAGAGAATGGCATTGTGCCATTCACAACATGCCAGCACTGCAGCACTGTGCACGAATCTGTGCATGCGCATAACTCTTGAGCATGCACAATGCACGCACCAGAATGCGGAAGTAACAGCCGAAATAATGCAGCTGTTATTCAGTACGCTGATCACTGCGGAGGGCTTTCTGCTTCATTGGGGTTTTGGAAGGATACTTCCAAAAGTCCAATGGAAGAGGTTGCGAATTCAGCCGTTTTCAGAGCTAGAAAGCTCTCACAAAACGGCTGTAGGCTCCGCCCACAGCCCTAAAAAACAATAATGAAAAAAACTAGGTTTATACTCTTTTGTTTCTCTCCTGTCATAAACTGTCTATCAGTTTATGTAGAGCAGCATGTGCATGGAATTTGGGAAAAATACCCCTGGATGATAATTGATGAATTTTTGGAGAAGAGGGAAAAGTTCATATGGTCAACATCAAGGGTGCTGGTGGAAATGGGGAGGGGTGAAAAAGAAAAAGAGAGGGAAGGTGGAAAGGTGAAAAAGAGGGAAGGTGAAGGGGGTTGGAAATGGATATTTTAATGGGTTTATTAGGGGTATATACTATAAGACACAAATAGAACAATGAGCTGATAAAGGAGATCTACCAGCACCCATTAAGCCCAGACCATTGTATGGGTCTGGGCACTCTTCTGATCCCCTTCACCCACCATGAAAATAAGCAGCTTTCATTACCTCAGTACTCATAAAATTTCTTTCAGCCCCCAGTGCAGCCAGCATATTTAAATATGTCACTCCATGCTCAGTCCAATCTTGCTCCTAGTAATGCAAGATGACGACACTGCACTGCCTGTGCCATACTGGTGACATTATGTTCAGAAAGTTACCAATCCCTGTATCTCAGATGCCTGTTGGTATTTTGACAGACTGTGCCTAAATGCCATGTGTATACTGGCACAGTCTGTAAAAATACTGAAGGGCATCCAAGACGGCACCCTTTAACCATATTTAAATATGCTGGCTGCATCAGGGACCGAAATAAATTTTATGAGCGTTGAGGTAATGAAACTGCTTATTTTTTATGGTGGGTGCAGTGGGGATCAGAGGAGTGAAGCCCCGACCTGTACAGCGGTCAGGGCTTAATGGGTGCTGGTAGTTATCCTTTAATAGGTAGAGACCAAGGGTTGGGAGGAGGAGGGTTTGTGGGGAGGTACAAGGAAGAATAAAAGGGGGTAAGCCTTGGTAGGAAGGGTTTTGTGGAATGGAAGAAAATGATCGGGTGAGTTCAAGAAGGGACGAACCATAGGCCACCGATATTTATTTATCGTACATAGTTAAGGCAACTATTCTGATACGGATATGGTTATTAATGTTGTCTACATATTATTGGTGGGTCAGATACATAGAAATATAGAATCATAGAATCTGATGGCATATAAGGACTGCTTGCCCCACCCGGTCTGCCCATTTTTTCCCCAGACTATACTGACATTGCAGACCCTATTTGATATTGGCTTCCTCCCCCTTTCTTTCACACTAAGATTCCTTTGTGTCTGTTCAATGCATTCTTGAATCCCACCACTGTTTTCATCCCCACCACCTCTGCTGGAAGACTGTTCCTGACATCTACCACTATGTGACTGGGACTGAAAAATAAAAGCAAGATGGGAAGGGTTAGCCAGGTGCCACGGATCACCCAAACCTAGCAAGGAGACCATTTCACAGAAGGCTTTCTGGGCACAAGTAGGTGTACGCTCTATCCTGGGGTTCCCTGTCCAGCATCAGGAGAAAGGAACATTCCAATCCCCATTAACACAATTTGAGTGGGCAAGAGGTTGGACAGTTTATCCACTAATGTCATAAAATTCAGGGCTGTAAGTATTACCTGAGCAACGCTCCGTCGTCCGCGGGGCAAAAACCACACCACTGGGTTTTGTCTTAACATCGCTTTATTTGATCAAACTCATATTATGCATACGGAGATTCTGCAAAGGAGAAAGCTCCCTGATTAAAGTTACAGCAGCTTTTATAAGCTAGATTTTGCACTTTATCTTGAAAAAATACCAACATTTCAGTATAAGCCAATCATAAGACAGCATAACAAGTTTTCAGCAATGTAACAGAAAAACAAGTTGATATGTATGAGGTACTTTTCCACTGCTTATTCCATTTCTTTCCCAATACCTCTTGATACATATGCCTGGGTCAATCTGACCTGAGAGGAAACAATGAGTTTCACCACACCATAACAACATTACAGCTTGCCTTCAATGCCTCAACGCAATAAGTTATCTTATATTTGCCCAAGCACGCTGTTATCTTATATTTTGTCCGAGCCTGTTATTCTGTGGGCTGGTACACCAGTTCTGACTCAGTTTTATCTTTGCTTTCTGTTTTACAAATGTACCTCAAGTAACCTCAGTATCATTCTATAACCTTGTAAAAAACATGAACTCAGAAATTTCTACTACATTCATTATGACTTTGTTACAGCATGGCTTTGCATAAGCATAGCTTCAAGGCATATAATAGCAAATACAGCTTTAGGATATATAAAATTCCTCACACTCTCCCCCTTTTGATACTTTGTATCAACGTTAACTATTATACTTTAGTCACATCTGGTACATCACAGAACGGGACCCGGCTAAGCACCTAGAGTCTTGGTCCTGGGTGTAGTAAGGGTGCAACTGGGTGATGGCATGTGTCGACAAGGTGCTACAACAGTTGTCGAAGAGAAATTGAGCAACACAGTCAGGAGCCATAATGCCAGTATCACCACCATGATTACTGCCGCACGTGGAGGAGGGTAGTGCCCCAGTCACCAAATATGCTTGAGAACCATGACCAGGGTCCCAACCCTGCGATACAGGTGCATGTCTCCACTTAGAACCGTTGCTGTAGCGTTCATATTCCCTCAATTACTTGCTCAGTTCTTGGGAATTATCGGTATATAGGTGCAGCATTCTTCCCTATAATGGCGCCACCCCTCATGAAGCTAATACATAATCAAGTGTGGCTCTATTCTGAAAAGCCTACGATTCTAAGGGCTTTAATTTCAGCTGTCAGCAAGTCAGTTGATTTCAAGGTATCATTAATTAACGTTTCTAACTCATAAGCAACTGGTCAATGTAATACATGTTTTGAACAACACCCACCATGGGAAGATTCCGCTCCCAAATTTTTCTCCACTGGGACACATTTATTCGGCGTCCGGCACCTCCCTTTTTGAACTTGATTTATATAAGCCATACACTGATGTATAGCAGATGCATTGTACTTATATACATGGGCTATAGGGTGGAGTGTGGCTAGATAGCAACATCCCATCCACCCATATGTAGAAAAGATAAGCCTTATCCCGCATACCCAGTATAGACCTGACAGACTGCCACGGCAGTAAAATCAGGGCGTACTGTGGCGAGCATCTGCTTAAGGAAGCGTTGGTTATAGTGGACTCGGACTTGGTGGTGCTGTTGTAGTGCCTACAATATTGGCACGTGGACCATCCCAGTGGTGCTAAACTCAGCGTTAATTGCTTATTACAGGCGAGCCTGGCTGATATTTTCTGCTGTCTAACGTCTAGATACAATGGGGTTGACACATTTGTATCATTCGGTGAGATGTACCAGCAGATAAAATCATGACCCGAAACACAGTTAGGTTCTTTATTTTGTTTGTACAGCATAATCTGGGGCATTAATGATGTTTCTTCCCTGATGGCACCGAGAATCTGCTGGCCTCAGTGCTATTACAGGCTTGGGTTTAGGTGGAGCCCACGGCTGCAGAAGGAGAGCTAGTGCATACATAGCAATCAGAGACAATAGCATTATTAGCATGTAAGTTCATTAAAGTCCACCAAGTGTTCATAATGTGCAATGGCTCTGTGCTGCGGTGGAGCAGAAGCATCTCCCTCAGTCCAGAGCCCCATAGCAAATAGCAGCGATAGTCCTAACGAAAAACAGAATGATAACAATTTTCATGGTTACCAGTTCACTGCAATGGTATCGACTGTAGAGGCTGTCGCAAATGACAATGAGATCGTGAATCACGTTTCTCTCCGTGATCTTTATGGCAGTGGCGGTGAGTCAGGAGCACTTAAAGCGGTCCTCGCCACCGCAGCACTTACCTTTTTCTTTGGAAGTCCTTGATAACCACAAAGTCTCCTGGCTGTATCCTATGCAGGGGTCCCTCCAAGGAACCGTAAAGTACAGCTTTTACCCTAGGATAGAGAGATCTTAAAACAGCATTAAGAGATAAACAATAGGCAATCATTTCATTATCTAAACCGTGCAATGTTATTCGGTTTTGTGGGAAGGGGACATTTGTCATTCTGAGGGCCTTCACGTCAAAAATTTCATGAGGTGATAAACCCATGGGGCCAGCTCTCCCCTCATACTCGATTATGGCTATTGGTAGTGCCTTTACCCAACTAAGGCCAGTATCTGCCATAATCTGAATCAATTTTAGCTTTAATGTCTGATTTGCCCTTTCTTCGCCCTCCTGATTGTGGGTGGTGCGCACAGTGCATTCGTAAATCTACTTGCAGTGCCTCACACAAGGTTCTGATAAACTCATTTGCAATATCGAGCCATTGTTGCTGGAGCCGGGTGGGAATTCCCCACCTTGGTATGATTTCTCTAATCAGGGCCTTTGCTACTGTACAGGCCGTGGTTTTCCGTACTGGAGCGCTTCTACCCGCTGAAAACATATCTACAATTACTAAGCAATATTTATACCCTTCACACAGGTTCAGCTCAATAAAATCCATCATTAAATGTTCAAGGTCCCGTAGAAAAAGGATGGGCAGAGGGATTACGGGTCCTCTACCAACTTTGTTGCATACATATTACACACTTTTATAAAATCTTCAGCATATCACGGTAAAACAAACAGCGTTCCAATGTTTATTTACAAGATCGACTACTCCACTTTTGGAAACATGATCGGCCCCATGGGCCAATTTTACAAAAAGGAAATACTACCGAGGCAGGCAGAGCCTGCCAAAAGGTTAGTCCACACCTTAGTGCTAGCATCAAATTTAGTTTGTTTGCCAGATCGTTTCTCTTTTGCACTGGCCGACTGTTGCAAAAGTTGCAACATCCTTTACTGAGAATAAATCAAGTTGGTTAGTTATAGTCAAGGACATTTGAAATTTTGGAACCTCCCAGAAAGAGCTGCTTCCTTTGCAGCTGCGTCAGCCCTAGCATTTCCTGCAGAAACAAAATCTTGGTTAAGTATGGGCCTGACATTTTACAATTGCTAACTTCTTCTGAGCTTCTGGATTGCTAACAAAAGTTTTTACTAAATTAGCATGTGCAATAGGTTTCCCAGCTGCTGTTAAAAACCTCTATGTTTCCATAGGGTGCAAAATCATGAGCTACCCCAAATGCATATCGACTATCTGTGTATATATTAACTGTTTTATCCTCGGTTATTATACAAGCTCTCAGAGCTTATAAGTTCTGCAGCTTGGGCTGACGCTCGTGGGGGGTAACTTTGTCTTCTTCCATGACATAGTTTTGAGTACACACTGCATAACCTACCAAGGGGATCCTTTTCATCTCTTCATGCTGAGCCGTCAACAAATAATTCTAAGTCCGCCGTATTGGAATGAAATCCCAGTGATATCCAGTCGAGGCTTACAGTCTAATCAATTACTTGCCCACAGTCATGCTCCTCCCTCCTCCGGGTGGGGCAAGCGTCGCTAGGTTTAAAATGGTGCACCTTTTCAAAGTTATGTTAGACATGGTTAGTAACACATTTGATACTGAAGCAATCGTGCAGGTGTTAAATGAGCTGTGCGGCATTGCAGCAGAATAGAATGTAGAGATGAGGCACATGCACTGTCAAGCACAGAATCCTACCAGATCCACGCATGCCAACACCGCTCAGTAGTCAGCTGCCACTGACTGCAAGCAAGACACCATCCCACATACCACTGAGTCCAAACGCTTTGAGTAATATGCTATGGGCCTCTGCCCCCTCCATGTTCCCTAAAGCCAAGACAGCTGACATGTAACTCCCTTTCCATTTACAAACAAATTGAAACCCTTCTCATAATTTGGTAGTCCCAAACAGGGACTTGTGATCAATCATTTTAAGTTTTGCAAAACTGGTCTCTAGACCAGGGTCCACCTGATCTCCTCATTCATCTGCATTTTTCTGCCGTATATGGCTTCATGGAGGGATTATTCAACAAAGCACCAATCCACCATCCAAAATACTGCAATAGCCCACCATACTCAAAAGACATAATTGCTGCTTTGTAACTGGCGTGGCCATGCTGCTATGTTTTAATTCTCTCAGGGTCTAACTTTCTACCACTGCCAGACAACACATGACCCAAATATTTCACTTGCTCTTTACACAATTGCAATTTTCTCTAGAGACACTTATGCCCATTCTCAGCCAAGAAAAGTAATAAAGCTTTTGTATCCTGTTCATTTGCTTCCTTACTGGGGCTAACAAGCAATAAATCATCCACATACTGTATTAGGGTACTGCCCAATGGGGGCACAGTGGATAGATTCTCTCTCATTTGAGCTGAGAATACTGCTGGAGACTCAGCATAGCCTTGGGGCATGCCGAGTCCAGATACCACTTTTCCTTTGTAGGTGAATGCAAACCATTCCTGGCTACTGGGTTCACAGGGATACTATAAAAGCATTTTCTAAATCAATGACTGTGAATAACAGCTGTTATGTGGAATGGATGACAATACTGTAAGGGTTTGGCACTACGAGATGCGTACATGTACTGCTTCATTTACCGCTCTCAGGTCCTGCACAAAGCGGTAACTTCCATTTGGCTTTCTCACTGGTAAAATTGGTGTATTTACCATTGCATATGGGCAGGGGACGATTACTCCCCTTTCCACTAATGCTGCATGCACTGGGGCTATTCCCTCCTCTGCCTCTTTCCCAGCGGATATTGATGCCTATTCGGTCTGTAAGAGGACTTTGGCTTGACCATAAGGGTTGTGCATTCTTCAGTAATCCACATCATACTTTGATTCTGCCCATAGCTTTGCTGGTAACTCATTTATCCAACTTACACTCTCCTCCATGCCTGTTTCTTCTGCCAAACCTTCGCACATTCACTTTTCTTTCATCCACTCATACCTGAACTTTTCTGTTGATTATGTATTTTTCACAATTTCCAGCCTTTGATATTAGCTTGCTTCCTACACGTTCCCAATCACGCAACTGTACCATTTCTGCTACCCATGGCCCCAATTCCTTCCACTCAAGGGGGGGTTCTCTGGCCAAAGAAATGTGGGGATATGACCCTGGCACTTGGAATACTTTCAATTGCTCCGCATTTAGCCTGACTGAGGCTGCACAATGATTCTTTGCCACATATATCTCTGACACCCGGATGGTCTGCTCTATGGGCTGTTTTCCCCACTCTTTGCACTCATAATCCATGTCCCAACCCCCTACTGCATAGTGTGTAGTGCAATGTAAATCTGTTTGTAACTGCAACCTACGATGTGTTATTTCTTCTGCCCACCCTTATAACCAACACATTTCCCTGGTTCTGTCAGTTCCCCAGCTATACAGCCAATCCCTGTTCTTTCTCGCTATACATGGGCACAAGCCTCATTCCTGGTGCTTCTATTGACCCCTCTGAGGTACAATAATTTGTGCATTTACCTTTGACAGGAGATCCCTTCCCAATAGAATTCACAGGACAGGTCATTATACTGAGGAAAATATGTTGTAATTCAATTTTTCCACACCGAACCGGTAATGGGGTTGTCAATTGCTCTCTTTGTGGTACTCCTGATGCCCATTGTTGTCACCATTCGACTGGATAAGGTGCATTTAACTGCTTCTTTGAATTACTGACATCGAGGCACCTGTGTCTATCAAGAAGGTCAACTTGGTGTTCATGATTATTAAGTCTATTACTGGACTACCTTCATGCGTTGTTGAAGCATACAGCATTTGAAAAGGGGAAGGGAGTTTTCCTCTACCCTTCAGCTGTCATTAGCAAAAGCCAACATTATTAGTCCAGAACTGAGGATCCCGAGGATTTCCACCCCATCCTTGCTGCTGATTTGGCTGCCACTGTTGTGGAGCAGGAGGGTGGTGGCGGATGTAAGAGGCATTGGAATCTTGATTACGCTGCCACTGGTTTGCCTTTACACAATTTCTTGCTATTGTCCCTGTTCTCCACAAAGCAAAGCAGATGATACCACCTCCGGTCCGGTCTTTGTCCTGCCGATCCTTCCGATGGTTGCCCTTTTCCCCCTCCTTCCTGTGGATAACCTCCATTATTTCATCCTCTCTGTCTTGTTCTGTTGCCATTTCCACCTCCCGGTTGGGGCTGCTTATTGTCTCTTTCAAAATACATTAGCTGAGCCTTTTCAGCTTTTCTTTCTTCTCCTTTGTATCTCCTTCTGCTGTCTCTCAGCATGTTCAGCATACTGCACTAGGTCGTCCATTTTCATTGTCTCTCATCCAATGCACACTGTGGTAACTCCCAATCTAATTAGCTCACTCAGTCCAGCGCAAAAGCCATACCCAACTGATGCTGGTATGTGGGATTATCCGGTCCAATACGGAAAATTGCCTAAAACCTTCAATCTTTCCTTGTAATGCATATTGATTCCTCATCTTTCTGTCTCGTATCCGGATCGAGGCCAGTCTATCACATCCCTGTATTTTTCCCGTAGTTTTATGCACACAGCATTAAATTGGGGCATAATTTCAGCCCTTGGCTTCTCTGGGTCCCAGGCCTCTTTTACTTCCTCCCACATGCCCTTTAGTGTTCGTCTAAAACATTCTCCAACCTCAGTTGTAGATAGTTCATACATTTTGATTAAGTTTGTTAACTCCTTGATATATTCTTCTATGTTATTCTGAGGTTTTGGTATATCTTTCAGGGCCTCTCTCAACTCCTCAGGGTTCCATGGGTGGTCCACTTCAATGTATTTAGGGACTGCAGGCTGGTCATTGGCAGCCAGTCTCCTCCTCGGGGTGTGGGTTGGGATAACGTATCAAAGGCAACTGCTGTTTAGTTTCTTTTCTTCCCGCTGCCTGTTTTGGGCCCTTAGTCCTTGCATCATTTGCCCTAAACACCCAAGCCTTCCATCTCCTGCCTGTACCTTCCCCACCAGTGACATAGATTCCACTGCTTCAACCAGGTCCTCTTCCATCCCTCTATTTCTATCTCCTCATCTGAGTCAGTATCCAACTGAACAGGTATGGAGGACCATTGGGGTTCTGACTGCAACCTCCTGCAGGTCACAGGAGATTGAACAGGCTGTTTCTGCATTGAGTGGGACCTGAGTTGGTAGGACAGCCTGTTGTACAACCTGCGCTGGTTGTACTGCTTGGGCCTAGTTGGGCACCTGTGCTTGCTGAGCAGGAAGGGGCAGCCTGCACAGCTGGGGCAGCCTGTTGTACAGGCTGCACTACTCCCTGTATTGGTGGCCCTTCTGGCACCATCCCTCCCGTGGTTCGGTGGAACAGTTGGTGGAAGAGGCGATATGGTGGGGGTATTGTGATGGTGAAACACCCTCCTATGGTGTTCAGTTTCTTCCTCTTCTTGCTTTACCATTAATCCCTTTACTTGATTTTCATGTCGCCTTTCTGCCTTTCTTTCCCATATTCTAAACCTTGACCAGTCTACCTTGCACCCTTTTTGTTTTCTGCTCTTTTCTTTTTCTTCCAATGCTATCCTTGCTTCCTTTAGTACATCTATACTAAAAGTACCTATAAGGGGAAATATTCCCCTGGTCAACTTATGCCATTGTCCTATCTCAGAGACGGAATCCTGGCCAAACTTATCAACCATACATTTTGTGGTCCAGATAATACTAACTCTGGACCTAGGTTATTTTGTTTCTTTGTTTCCCATTTTATCTGAGCCTGTTCTTTATAGTGCACACTCTCTCAAGGTATACTATGTACTTACAGTGATGATGAATGTATGCAGCGGCCTAAATCTCACGACCTGATGGGGTTCCACAAAATGTCCTTCTTTTGTCCAAGGAAACAACCCGATCATAAGGTGACACAGACCGAAGAACTCATCCTGCCGACTACGCCAAACTGTGATCGCAAATTCTCTCACTGTAAGTATTACCCTGAGCAACCGCTCCGTCGTCTGAGGGCAAAAACCACACCACTGGGTTTTGTCTTAACGTCATTTTATTTGATCAAACCTTACACATGCATGCGGGAGATTCTGCAAGGAGAGCTCCTGATTAAAGTTACAGCAGCTTTTATAAGCTAGATTTTGCACTTCTTATCTTGAAAAAAATACCAACATTTCAGTATAAGCCAATCATAAGACAGCATAACAAGTTTTCAGCAATGTAACAGAAAAACAAGTTGATATGTATGAGGTACTTTTCCACTGCTTATTCCACTTCTTTCCCAATACCTCTTGATACATATGCCTGGGTCAATCTGACCTGAGAGAAACAATGAGTTTCACTCACACCATAACAACGTACAGCTTGCCTTCAATGCCTCAATGTGCTGTTATCTTATATTTTGCCCAAGCATGCTGTTGAGCATTTACCTGGTAGTCTTTCTTGTTTTCGCTGTACTATCACCCCATAATTTGCTCCATTTGTCTTTGTTTTTGTTTACGTTTCTCCCACCTGCTATGTTGAAATGGAACCCTCTGTTGCCAAACACACATGCGCATGACTCACAGCACAGGGACAGCATGAACGTGTAGCAGGGTCC
This sequence comes from Neoceratodus forsteri, assembly GCA_016271365.2. NCBI lineage: Eukaryota > Metazoa > Chordata > Ceratodontiformes > Ceratodontidae > Neoceratodus > Neoceratodus forsteri. The sequence goes on along the minus strand of CM057455.1, from coordinate 1,072,007,416 downwards.
CATAAAGTAAACAAAAGACAGGATGTGACTTGGAGGGGCGGGGTTCAGCAGCAAATTAGGCAGCAGCTATATTTAGTGTGGATCTACAACAATGGGACTAAAACTCTCCAGAAAAAATATTTACAAAATGGAAACCTAAATATGGCTGCATGCTTACAGCCAAAAACAATATTTTGATAATCACTTTCTGATTATCTAGTACTGCTACTTTAAAATTCAGACTGCTGTTAATATAGTCCCAAATTCAGTAACTGAGTAGCTTTGCTTCCTTCCTTTAAATGACACTCACTCAAATGATGGAGGCATAACCAACTGGATGCCATAGGCCCTTAGTACTGGGACTGGTCTTCTTGGTATCTTCATAAGGGACATTGCTGAGAAACTGAAATGAAAGTTATGCCATTTTGCCGATGATATTAAAAATCTGCAATAAGTAGGACACTCAGGAGGTGGTAGAGAAGAGAACAAGGATCTGGGGAAAATTGAAGAGTGGTCTAAAGCATGGCAGTTGGGGTTCAATGCTAAAAGTTCAAAATCATGCACTGAGGCCACAGGAACCCAGGTGCTGAGTATAAGATGGGAGGAGGAGGTACTGACATCCACTGAACAGGAGATGGATCTTGGGGTTATTATCTCATGACCTCAAGGTGGCAGGGCAGTGTGTCACAACAGTGGGCAGGGCTAGCAGGATGCTAGGTTGCATGGGGAGGGCATATCCAGCAGGTGGAGGAGGCAGTGTCACTATATTCCTCACTGTGTGACTCCACCTTAAGTACTGTGTCCACTCAGAAGGAGAGCAATTAGAAATGGTGCTGGGGTTGTGCAAGAAACCCTACAAGAAGAGAGAGAGGAGAGATCTCAACATGTACACCCTGGAAGAGAGGTGAGTGATAGATGACATTACAGAGACCTATAAGTACCTCACAGGGTTGAACAGGGTGCAGGAAGACAGTCTATTTCAAATGAGGAGGAGCACCAGGACCAGGGGTATGCTATGAAGCTGGAGAGGGACATTTAAGAGAGATGAGAAAATATTTCTTTACAGAAAGGGTGGTAGATGCCTGGAACAGCCAGCCAGTGAAAGTGGTGGAGGCAAAACCAGTGGAGGGCTTCAAGCATGTATGAGATGGACATAGGGGTATATTAGAAAACAGACAGGTATGAGGGAGGGTCACTGGAGACCAGTTAGGGTCTGCTGAGAAAGATTAGGCAGGGAATATCTAAGTAGACTGGGTGTGCCTAGCAGTCGTTTTTTGCCAACAAAGTCAATGTTTGTCTGTTTCTGCATTCTTTTCTACATAAGTGTAATATGTCTGGTGAGTAGCGAGTCCTGTCTTTCTAGTCCTTCCCCCAACTCCCAGTCACCCAAAACCTTCCTCCCTGCTTCAGTCATGCAAACAGGAGTTGAATTTCTCTATCCTATCTTTTCTTCCTGAACTTGCCTTAGAAATCAGTATCACTTCTGAGAAGGCTACTGATCTGCATTCTCCCTGGCAAATCTGACCTACCTCTTTAAATATTTCCTGCACCACCCCCCCTTCACATCCAGCCAGGTCATTAGTTCCCAGTGGATGACCACATGTGGCTTCCTCCACTCCTTGCATGTGCTAGTGTAACTTTGGATGAACCCTATCCACCATCCTATCCAAGAGTCACACATCCTCCTATTACACTGCTCCCCCTTTCCCAGAGCCCAACTCACTCCCTCACTATTGAATCTTTATGACCACCACCCTACCATTATTTAGCCTCCCTTCCTCCCTTCTGGAGCTCTTATCTTTTGCAGCTCACAACTTCTAACTGGTCCTCTCCACACCCCTGAGCTCTCCCCTTTGCCCAGCCTGCCATCTCTCTGCATTGCTTCCTCTCCTTTTTCTACCATCCTGCCCCACCTTCTGTACATCCTTTTGTTTCTGATCTTTCCCCACTCCTTTTCCCCTTCACTATGCTCACTCAAGTGTTCCATGATACACCTGATGAAGCTTCTATTCCCCATGGCCTCCCCTGAGCCTCTTGCAATTCCTCCCAGTCCCTATCTAGGGTTCTGCCTCTTCTCCTCTTTCAAGCTATCCTAGGCATGTCTGTCTCCCTCTGCAATCAGTGGCTGGAAACAATAGCTAGTTTTTACACCTCACTTGCATACCTATCCATGCCACCACCTGCTGATCACTTCCTCCTTTCCAAACTCTTTACAAGTCTTCCCAGTGAGGCCTTTATACCCTTTCGGGTAGAGGAACCCATGGCTTCTTCTACCTTACCCCTTCTGCCTCACTACTGTTCCCTGCCATTACCCCCTTCCTAGCCATGTCTACCTGTCTCCCTCTCTCTCCACAAGTCATCCCACTTCAACCCTAGTGTACCCTGGCTCCCCCAAGCTCCCATCCTTGTCCCTTGCTCAAGCCTTCCCACCTGCCACCCTGCTAGTGCTACCAGTTCTGTCCCAGGCAGCCTTACTTTGACCATCAGGAAACCTAGCTTCCTACAGACAATGCAATCATTTGCCCACTGCACTACCAAAACACAGTCCCCACTGCCCTTCAAGCGATTCACCTTCTCCTCCTCATCTCCTGTTTCCACATTTACCTAACCTACACAATCCCCTACCAGCTCTGTGCACCATCCACCTACTTTCAACTCTTAATCATTCCTATTTCTCTGCAGAATGGGGGTGATTTATTTTGCCCTTCTAATCTTCCTCCTACAGGCCTAACCCAGATTGGAAATAGTTGCAGCCACCATTCCTCCTGTGACTGCAGACCCACCACTGATATGCAGTAGGTAACCACCTGTTTACTTGCCTCTGCCAGACTAGCCCAGATAGGGAGTAGTTTCAACCACCTAATTTACCTGCCTCCACAGACCTACCCCAGACAGGGAAGAATTGCAACCCCCTGTTTAACCTGCCTCAGCAGGCCTCCACCAGATAGAGAGTGGTTCCACTTACCTAATTTACCTACCTCCATAAGCCTACCCCAGATAGGGAGTAGTTGTGCTCAGCTAACTAACCTGCCAGCACATATCTACACTTAATCGATTCCTTCTTCCACCTTCTCAGTACCTCACCTGTACCCCCTGAGCTGAGACCCCTACAGGCCTGCTTTCTAACCTATGGAAGTCTTACAGAGTCCCCTGGGTAAGATGTCACCCTTCTTCTAAGTGGCAATCGTGTAACAGGTTGCTCTTGTAAGAGGCTGCCTAGAATTCTGGTGGTTTTCAATGGACTACAGCTGACCTATCAGCAGGCTGACATCATGTGCTCTGGCTGATGACCAACGATGCCCCCACAAGCACAAACCCACATCATTGAAATGCACAGTATGGAAAATAAAAAAAAATAAAATGTGAGTAAATACAGGTGCTACTCATGTACACTTAGTTAATGCTGCATTTAGGCATTCTGGGCCAAAATTCAGCCTCTCCGATGATTTAAGGTCCTCTAGCTCAAATAGACTACAGCCACCTTACTGGCAGTCTGTAGTCATGTGGTAAGGCCGACCACTAATGGTGAAATTTGTGGATGCCAATTACACCTTCCTTAACCCACTCTTTGCTCCTTTCCTCCCTTTTCCTTCCCTTACCACATGCACAGACACACATCATTAAAATGCACAGCACAGAAAACAAGCAAAAACCAAACAATATAAGAAATGTAAGTACTACTCACTCGCACTTCAATGCTGCTGCTAGGCTTCCCTGCTGTTATCTGGGCTGAGACTTGGTACAGTGCACTCATGCCTGTGGTTCAGTAGTGGCCTTTTGTGCCTTGCTTGCTGAGTCACACTGTTACATTATATGAAACAGCACTGATGGAGTATTTTTTTTTTAAGTGTGGCATGCTGTGTGCATAATTTTGAAGGTATCACATCAGTGCTACTGCATTTGTGTCATCTAGAAACAAGTGTACTGTATGTTGTTTGTAGAGATGGATGAAAGTTGCAGTTTCCAGTTTAGCGAAACTTCTGCTAAAGTTCTCCAACTGTAACTGAAATTTCTGAATTTCCACCTTTGGTGAAATTGGAAATCTTCCAAATCGGTTTGGCAAATTTTTGCCCTGTTGTGTGGATTTTTCTCTCTGAACTGTGGAATAAAACACATGAATTGTGGAACTAATACTTTTATCCACAATTCATGTAATTATTCTGCAGTTCAGTTCTGCACTGTCCTGTAATAGAAAAAAAACTTTCCATGCTGTCTAGTGGCACCCCCAACCTCCAATCACCGGCCCCATACAATTAATGTTTGCCTGGTGTCTAGTGGCACTCCCTTCTGATCACCAGCCACCTCATACATTTAATGTTTCCTGGGTGTCTAGTGGCACCCCACCCTCCAATCGCTGGCCACCTCATACAATTAATGTTTCTCTAGTGTCTAATGGCACCACCCACTCTCTGATCACTAGCCCCATACCATTATTGTTTCCCTGGTGTCTAGTAATTTCCTCCATCACTGGCCCATACCATTATTTTTCACTGGTGTCTAGTGCCCCCACCCGCCGATTGCCAGCTGCCCCATACATTTAATGTTTCCCTGGTTTCTAGTAGCACCCCCACCCACTGATCACTAGTCCCATACCATTAATGTTTTCCTGGTTTCTAGTGGCCTCTCTCACCCCTCAATCACTGGCCCTGTATTTCTTGTTGTGCGGTCCTTGCCTATATCTCAACAAAAGTGACTGACAACTATCGCTTGCTAGTGTCCCATTTCTTATTCTTTGCATTGTATGGCAGTCATGGAGACTGTCCCTTGACTACCATGCAATGTAAAAAGTAACTGGGCTGAGTAGTATGGAGTTATCGGTCACTTTTGTTGAGATTCAGATGAGAGCGCTGCAGGAAATATGGGGCCAGGGTTTGGAGGGTGGGGGTGCCACTAGACACAAGAAAACATTAATGATAGGGAGCCAGCGATCAGAGGGTGAGGTGTCACTAGACCCCAGGGAAACATTAAAATGTATGGGGCAGGTGATCAGAGGTGAGGAGCTACAAAGACACCAGGAAACATTAAATGTATGGGTAGTTGGTGAATGTAGGTGTGGTGGCCCTTAGACACGGGAAACATTAAAATGTATGGGTCCAGTAATTGGAGGGAGGGGGTACCACTAGATACCAGGAAAACATTAAATTATTAGAAGGTCAGCAATCAGAGGGTGGGGGTGCCATTAGACACAAGTGGCCCAATTCAAGAAGGATGATGCAGGGCTTGCATCTAGCCCTGGATCGACTCTGATCATTGGGCAACTGCGCCAATTCAGTAATGTTTGGAACAGTTCCGACAACTTCCTCAGTTTACAGCAGCTTGCACCAATGTTTTGGGGTGAACCCTGTAAACTGACTCCCCCAATTGGTGCACAGTTAGACCAGGGGGTTGGTCTGCCTTAGTGCTGAAAATGCATCAGAAGTTGCAGCATGCACCTTTGTAATGGTGCAGGTGCTGCACTGATGCGCCACATGTCGGCCCTCTGTGATTAACCCTCTGACGTAAGTCCCTTGTGTCATTGTAAGCCAGTTCTTGAATTGGGCCCAAGGATTTGAAATCCTTATTTAATGTTTATAAATATGGTTCCGGGGTGCACATTAAGATTTCATGTATTCATTCCACAGTTCAATAACTCACTGAACTGCAGAAATAATGCATGAATTGTGGATTAATGTATTAAACTGCCAAAAGAAATTCTGCAGAAATGACCTCAGACAGTGATCAGTTCAGCAGAATTTTGTTCCACAGTTTAATATATTAATCAGCAGTTCATACATTTGTTCCAGTATTCTAAGTCAGAATTTCCACAAAAGTTGCCAAAATTATTTTCAGACTTTCACAGAAGTGAAAGTCTGACTTTCACAAAAATTCCAGCAGCAGAAGATTTTTTTCACACAGCACTAGTTGTTAGTCCTGCTTAATGATGGCTGTCAGTGGGTGCTGGTATTGTCTTGTTCTTTTGCTTCTTGGGAGGGAGCTATGGTCAAAAATCCTAACGCCACATTTCTATAATTTTCTGGTGTTAAGTTGAGCACTAACTCATGCATTAATACAATATTTCTGCAATGAATTTCCTTTCTTTTGAAGAAAGTTAATAAATGTATATATGTAGTTTAATGACCATTTTCCCCATGAAACAACTAAAAAATGTATTTTGTCAATGCTACTTGTATGGCCTCTCCTGCTCCTGTTGTATCATCTTGCTTGATGTACACTGTGCATTCTCCACTTTGCCAATTTTGTTTCAGAGGTGGACTTCAAAATGGCATGAGTCCCTCACAGATTACGTAGTGCAGTGTTAAGTAGGCAAATTCCATACCATAGCCTTATGAACAGTCACATAATTTGCAAGTATTACATAAGCACACAGTTTGTTTAGTGCCCTTTGGGTCCTGTGCAAATAATATATCATGACATTATGAACAGCTTCAAGAATTTGAGTAGGGCCCTGATCTTTATGAAAATTCCAAACTGAAGCATTGCATGTGTGGGATTTACACAAATACCATACAACAGCCTTGCACACGTCAGTGGAATTTACATAGGGCACAGTATGTGCATACACAATTTGCATAGCACACTTCAGTCCCCGTGCAAATCCGTTACCATGATGTGCATCTTTAGAATTTGTGTAGGGCTCTTATGAAACTCCATACCAACAAAAACATACTGTAATGTATGTTTCATTTTTCACTATTTATATCCCAATACTTTAAGCCACCATGACCTCCACAGAAGTGGTGAAGTTTTAATCTGCCCTTTAAAATGGTCTTGTGCTGTTACACCATAAAAACACATTTTGAGTGGAAGTGATACTTCTCACCAACGCAGGCTGACTAAGATCCTTAAAAAAACATGACTGTTGAAATTTGCTGAAACAATTCTTAGAAAATGGTGGAGTTATGAGTAAAAGTGTTTTTTTGTACAAGTCAAAATTCTTATGTCATGAGGTGGTATTCTTAGATCACACTTTCTCAAAACCTAAACATCTTCATCTCATGACATAAGAATCAGAAACCCTCACTAAGCCTGTGACCTAAGATTTCGGGGTGCCCAAAAAACATATTTCTGGGGGATTTTTCATCAAATTAGAAACACAGAAATATAGACAATGATGACAGAAAAAGACCAGTCATCCATCCAGTCTTCCATGTTTCTTATCTAACCCATGACTCAATGTCCATCCAGAGTCCTAACCTTCCCCATCAATCCCCTTTTCACTGCACTGATAAGCAGCAGGAAAATCCCAGCCTCTCCCTACAAAACAGGGTACTAAATGAGAAAAAGACCAAGGTAGAAAGGTCAGTGGGGGATGCTGCAACAGAAGGTAAAGTCATCAAAAAATGGAAAGCAATGAGTACCAATGCCAATAGTCTGAGTAACAAGCTTCGTGAATTAGTGGCCTTGATGGAGGAGGAACATCTGGATATCGTGGCAGTCACAGAAACATGGTACACACAAAACCATGACTGGGACGTAAACATACCAGGATACACTATCTACAGGAGGGACAGGAAGGGTAAGAGGAGGAGGAGGAGGAGGTAGCTCTTTACATAAGGGAAGAAATCAAAGCAACAGAACAAAGGAAAACAGGAGAGAAGAAGCACTGTGAGTAAATTTGGAGACCGGCAAAGGCACCACAATCACTGAGGGTTGTATACGAACCCTTCTCAGGAGAAATGGACAAGGAAATGATAGAAAGTATACTTGGAATGGCAGAAAAAGGAGATATTGCTGATGGGTGATCTGAATATGCCAGATGTTAACTGGAGTGCAGTTGCAGCAGCACTGAAGAGTGGGGTTATTCTAGATGCCCTACAGGGGCATGCCTTGAACAACTAGTATTGGAGCCCACTGAGAGGGAGCAATCTTAGACCTGGTTCTCTCAAATGGAGATGAAGAGGATCACAGATGTAGAAGTGGGTAGCCATCTGGGAACTAGCGACCATCGAACAGTATGGTTCACAATAAACACAGCAATAGAGTCAAGCCATACAAAGGCAAAAGTACTGGACTTTAGGAGGGCTGACTTTGCCAAAATGGGTGAGTGCCTAAGGAATGCACTAGCAAATGGGCAGGAAGGAGGGGTGGAAGAACAATGAGGAATAATAAAAACTGCCATCACAGAGGTAGCAAGCCTTTGTGTGAAGCAAATAAACAAAACGAAACAATGTAAGAAACCACTATGGTTCTCAAAGGAAGTGGCAGTGAAGGTTCAAGAGAAAAAGAAAGCATTCAGGAAGTACAAGGAATCACAGAAGGAGCAGGACAGAGAACTGTATCAGTTAAAACAAAAGGAAACTGGGAAGGCAGTCAGAACAGCAAAGGCCCAAACCGAGAAAAAGATAGCCAACTCAGTTAAGAAGGGGGATAAAACCTTTTTATAGGGACATCAGGGAGCGAAGGAAGACCAAGGGAGGGATAGTGAGGGTTGATAAAGGGGAGGGATGGTGGGCAGAGGGCGACTGTGAAAAGGCAGAGATACTAAACAAATATTTTTGCTCAGTATTTACAAAGGAAGAGGGGGAAGTACCTAAAACAAACAGTAGAAACACTCTGGATACAGAAGTTGATACCAGCCCATTTACAGAAGAAAGGGTTCTGAAAGAACTCTTAAAACTGAAGGTGGGCAAAGCAATGGGGCCTGATGGGATTCATCCCAGAATTCTAAAGAACTAAGGGTAGAACTAGTGACACCACTGACTACCCTGTTTAACAAATCATGGGAGGATGGGGTGGTACCCGAGGACTGGAGGAGGGCAGATGTGATTCCCTTCACAAAAGTGGGAGCAAGGCAGAAGCAGGAAACTACAGACCTGTTAGTTTAACCTCAGTGGTAGGGAAAATGATGGAATCACTTCTGAAGGAAAGAATTGTTGTGTATCTGGAAGCTAGAGGGCACTGGGACCCAAGGCAACATGGATTCACAGTGGGAAGGTCATGCCAGACAAATCTGATAGATTTCTTTGTCTGGGTGACCAAAGTAGTAGATCAGGGAAGGGGCTGTGAACATGGCCTACCTAGACTTTAGCAAGGCATTTGACACATCCCACACAAAAGATTAATACACAAGTTAGCCAGCCTGGGAGTGGGTCCCAAGATGACAGCCTGGGTAAAGAATTGGCTGGAGAATAGGACACAGAGGTAATAGTAAATGTAGCCACTCTGAAGAAGGGGGTTACTAGGTGGGTACCGCGAGGGTTCAGTATTAGGACGGTCCTCTTCAATGTCTTTATAAGCGACATTGCCGAGGACTGGAAGGAAAAGTATGTCTCTTTGCAGATGACACAAAGATCTGCAACAGAGTTGATGCACAAGGTGGGGTGGAAAGGATGAGAAGGGACTTGGCAGGTGTAGAGGAAAGGTCAAATGTATGGCAGCTAGATTCAATGCTAAGAAGTGCAAGGTAATACACCTGGGAAACAAAACCCAGGGAAGAGTACACAATGGGGGTGAGATACTAACACAACAAAAATGGAAAGGGACCTGTGGGTAGTCATATCAGATGACCTAAAGGTGGGCAAGCAATGTGAGAGGGCAGCAAGGAGGGCTGGGGGGATACTGGGATGCATAGGGAGAGGCATCACCAGTAGAAAACAGGAAGTTGTACAGACAGCTGGTGAGACCCCATCTGGAGTACTGCATACAGTTCTGGAGACCCAATCTCTGCAAAGACATAGACAGGATGGAAGCTGTCCAGAGGAGGGCAACTAAAATGGTGCAGGGTCTGCACCGGAAGACATATGAAGAGAGACTTAAGGAGCTTAATATGTATAGCCTCGAAGAAAGGAGGGAGAGGGGGTGCATGATAGAAACTTTCAAGTACCTCAGAGGAATCAACAAAGTCCAAGAGGTAGCATCTTTCAAAAAGAGGTGTGCAGAACAAGGGGCACAATTTGAAGATGGGGGTGGCTCAGAGGTAATTTAAGGAGTATTTTTTCAAGAGAGGGTTGTGGATGCATGGAGCGCCTTCCGGAAGAGGTTGTGGAGTCAAAAACAGTGGTGGAATTCAAGCATGCATGGGACAGTCATAAGGCAATTCTAGGGGTGGGGGTAGGAAGAAGTAGGCTGCTGGTTAACTAGGATCTGCAGCTTATCCATTAGGTAGTGAAATGGGCAGACTGGGTGGGCCAAGCAGTCCTTATCTGCCATCAAATTCTATGTTTCTCCTCCAGTTTCTGTCATGAAAGTAATCTCTGTACCCTCACTCTGTCTAAACCATGCTTGAAACCATTAAAGGTTGTAACACCCACCAACTCATCTGCTAGAGTTTTCCACATTTCCACCACCCATTCTATAAAATAATACTTCCTCATGTACCTCCTGAACCTCCCTCTTGTCAGTTTCTGCTTGAGCACTCCTGACCGTGAACTGCTACTCATGCTAAATAATTCCCCGCGCAGTACAAATTGTTTATTCCTTTCAGAAATGTGAAGGTCTCTGTTATATCTCCACTCTCCCTTCTGGTATCCAGCAAGTGCATGTTCAGTGCCTTGAAACACTCATCATAAGACATGCCCTGCTGGCCCTGAATCATTTCTGTCACCCTTCACTGCACTGTCTCCAGCCTGTCCTTATCTTTCTTCAGATGAGGACTCCAGAACTGGGTACTGTACTTTAGGTGTAGCCTCTCCCAAAGATGTGTGGGGGTAGTAGTACTTCTTTCCTTCTGGTGTCAATACTCCTCCTGATACAACCCAGCATTCTATTTGTATTACTATAGTCCTTGTAGCACTAGCTTGATTGTTTCAGAATGTCACTAATGAAACAGTATCTCCGAGGCTCCATTCCTCAGCCATATTGTTAAGTATTACACCACCCATCCAGTAATCTGTCCTGGAGTTCTTGTTCTCTAGGTGCATCACCTTTCTCTTTTTGGTGTTTAATTTCAGATCCAAACAATGTGACAATTGTTAGTTCAAAACCAGGCTTAAGTTCACCAAGATCATTCAAAATGGACCAGTCACTCCAAACAGCAGATGAATGAATCACCAGTGAAACCCATCTTAAAAAATGTCATAAGAGTTTTTTTTTTTATTAAATTGCTCTGGCTGCAGAACTTCTGCTCCCAAACATTTTCACTGGCCCCCACCAGCTTTATCAAGGGATTGTGGTTATGTTATTCATAAACATATAAAGCACATTTTCAATATAATTATAATGAGTCATCCTTTTTTTCCATAGGGAAACTGTGCTGTTATTCACCATTATAAAGAAGTGTTTATAACAGCAAACACACTCCCAGTTTCTCTCACTCTGTGCAAGCACCCGCTGCAGCTCTTCTTTCTGGACCGTTGGCCACCTCTTCTTTCCCCCAGAGACTAAACAGCCACTTGGACTCTGAGTTAAGTGATTTAAAAATAATTAACTGGTCCGGCCAGGTGGCACTGAGGGCTGAGGTGCTGGACATCTTACCTCATGCTATGATAGCGACCTGGGTTTGGGAATGACCTCGGGTTGCTGGGCAGCTGGCACAGGGGGAGGAGGGTCGGAGTGGGATTGAGTGGCTGTAGGCAGCTCTCCCCTCCAAGGGGTGGTTGTCCGCTCCCCTTCCCTGAAGTTCCGCTCCCACCGAGTGGAGGTCCAGTGGGAAGTGTATATGGGGAGGTGGCAGAGAATACCAGGGGTGGGGCAGAAGGGGCTGAGCCAGTACCCAGTGTGCGGGGCGCCTCCATGCATGCGCACTTACATGTCTGCTGGGGTCCCAGGTCTGGGACAAAAACAGGAAAACAGCCAAAAATTACATATAGAAAAAAATATATATATATAATATATATATATATATATATATATATATATATATATATATATCAATTACAATGAATAAAGAACTTATCATTGACTGCCTCACAGAAACTTTTAAATAAATAAATAAATAAATAAATAAGGACAATTGTGGACCATGAGCTGAAACCTAACTGGACTGCAGCTGCACAGGAACATCTTTTTATTTTATATAATTTCTGGGGCAAAAAAGGAAAACCCAGCAATTATATAAAATAAAATACAGGGTGATGTGTTTAAACTCAAAGTTTATACACACCATTGGTACTGGATGCTTTCACAAACCCCTCAAGCTTCAATCTCGGGGTTTATGTAGCATCTAACACCTCGGGTGTGTGTAAATGTCTCACTACACACATAACCCCATACTTTATTCTATATGTTATGTAGCACTAAACATAACAGTATTTCTTCTTAAAATACACATTCAGCTTAGTAATGTACATATTCTCCAAAAGTACTAAAATAACAAGCTTAACAAATTCTCAAAGGCTTTGCAAGTTGTGATTTCATTTGTGATTAACGCACACAAAGCTCTGTGTCTCAGAGAAACATGCAGCCAGAAGAGCTAGTCTAACTGCATGCTCACAGCTTGTGCCTCTCAATGCTGCTGCTGGACCCAGATGTCCCAGTATGATGATATCAAACTCATTAGCATGTGCATGACACCCTATAGCCAGGAACCTTGGAACCTGGGTGAGATGAAAGGGTTCCATCTCACAATCTCCCAGGACTCTGAAAAAGGGATTAACTTAATAACAGAAGTATGATTTTCTTTCAGTTCTGTGTCTGTTCAGCACTACATTATCCACATCTATTATATCCAGAAACTAATTATTTTAAAACCCCACTTACATTTTGGGTCCTTCCCAGGAGGTCAGTCCATAAGAGACTCAAGATCAACCCGCTGTTTAATGGTGATAATGATGATACTAGTACTGCATTTCACACAGTGACACTAATGTTAGAATTGAGGTCAGTCTATAAACAATATTGAAAAATGAAAACAGTATGCCAAAATAAGCAATTTAACAACCTAAAGATATCTGACTCAAAACATATTTATAACATCCTAATACAGTATTTAATATGGCCCTAATGTGAAAGTGCCTGCTTAGGATCTTAGGCACTGACAGTCTATGCAATATAATAGGAGAGCCAGAGATAGCTCATTTCCCACTCCAAAAGATAATATCAATCCCAGTAATTTCAAATTACAAGCAAAGTAATGGCAGCCAATCAATCTCCTCATTCATTCCGTGTTCTTTATTCAATGCTCAAACCTTTTCATCCTTTCTATCAAGCCTGAAATAATTTTCTTTTAATACTAGTTCGTCTAGTTCTATGAGGAATTAATTACTGGATTTTTCATGAACATTTATGTATATCCAGTCTTTTTTTTATATATACTGTATATATATATATATATATATATATATATATATATATACTCTTTTCCTCTGGTCACCAGTACAGGGCATCCTCTGACATTCTGAGCTGGTCCGCCTGGCCTGAAGCCCCACCCCCAAACACAGGTCCCCGCCAGAACTCCAACCTGTCATCACTGATGCAATCAATACCCTCTGGATTGTGCCCCATAGGAGAGAGAGCCAACATCCTATTACCTCTGGCACTCCTTGCAATCCAATTTCATGCGGGCAGGGTGAAGGCTGGAGGATATCGGGACCCAGGGAGGCCATGGTCTAATGGTTGGTGTGGGGATGGCATATCATTGTCTCCTCTTGATCCTGGGTAATTTCCTTTTTTTGTAGGCATGAGTGTGATCCCTCCCAGAGGCATAGACTTGCAATGACATCCAGTGTGTGCTGGGCGCACTCCAGACCCACAGAAATCTGCCGTCACCATCCCTCTATCCAGACATGACTGAGCCTGTTGTAATCCCAGTCTATACTGGGTGTCGCTAATGGCTGGCAGCCACAGCCTACCCTGCCCCAGGAAAGGAAAGCTGTCATCGGAAGCTCAGTCATCTCCCCTCCAGCCAACCCCCCAGCAACCCAAGCTCACTCCCAACCCCGGGTCACCAGTGTGGTAAGTAGTAAGGCACTGGGTGCCTCAGCCTACTATACCACTGGGCCAGCATGTACATCCACTCTTGTCAGGCATTTTGTTGAAGCAGAGCGCCAGGCTCCCTCTCTTAGATTTTGTGACATTGAACAAGTGGAACTTTCATCTGAGGGGAGTGATAGAGAACAGAAGCTACTTTTAAGGGATGCCTATTTGATAGAAATTGAAGTCTGGTGGCCAGAACAATTTGATACAAAATTTAGATTAATTTTTTTAAAAGATGGTTTCACTGATGATTCATTCATCTGCTGTTTGAGTTGAGTTTCAGCTGCCAAACTATAGACCTCGCCTTTAGCCTTTGCAGGTCACTCTGCATTTCCCTTATTCCCTTATTGCTTTCCATACCAACATATGAACATGACAGCAGATAAAGGCCTTGCTCTCTATATAGTCTACTCAATTGTGCAGCTTCCTATGTATATACAAAGGGAACTGCCCCACTCCTTGTTTCCATTTTGACCTCCCTCAACTTCTCATTCTACCCCACGTGTCCCCCTCCTACCCACAACTTTTCCCCTCTCCCTGTCTCAACCCTTCTTGAAGTTGTCCACCATTGATAGGGATACCACCTCCACTGACAGATCATTCATGTGGCCACCACCCTCTCAGTGAAAAAATGTTTTCTCATCTCCCTTCAAAACCTTCCCCACCAGTTTTAAGCTGCGTCTCCTAGTGGTCTTGTTACCACTAAGGTTGTAGAGGCCCTCAGTGCTCACCCTGTTAACATCCTTAAGGTACCTGAAGGTCTCTATCATGTCTCCCTTCTCCTGCCTTTCCTTAAGAGATTACATGTTGAACTCCCTGAGCCTCTCCTCATAGGTGTTGCCTGCTGGCCCTCGATCATCTTGATTGCCCTTCTCTGGACTGCATCCAGAAAGTTGATATCTACCCTCGCACAGAGCTTAGTGTCATCTGCAAAGAGACAGAACCTGCCCTGGATTCCTTCTTCAATGATGCTGATGAACATATTGAAGAAGACCAGGCCCAGAACAGATTCCTGTGGCACCCTGCTTGTGACCTCCCTCTGTTCTGAGTTGACCCTATTCACCACAACCTTTGTTGCCACCCCTTTAGCCAGTTACCTACCCATCTTACTATGTTCCTAGTCGCACCCAGATCCTCCATCTTCTTCAGCAAGCATCTGTGAAGCACAGAGTCAAAAACCTTGCTGAAGTTGAAGTAGAGTAAATCCACAACATGGTCCCTATCCTATGCCCTCATAAGCCAGTCGAAGAAAACTATCAGGTTAGTCTGACAAAACCTCCTTGCCATGAGTCCATGCTGGTTACTATCCTGGAGACATTGCTGTCCAGGTAGTCTACAAGGTCCTCTTTCACCAGTGACTCCATCAGCTTCCCTACAACAGAGGTAAGGCTAACAGGCCTGTAGTTCACACTTGTTTCTTGTCCTACCCTTGTGGGGCAGAACTATATCAGCCACCCTCTAGTCCTTTGGTACTACCTCCACCTGTAATGATCCATTGAGTAGTCCTATCAAGGGTTCAGCCATTTCCGCTGCCAGTTTCCTGAGCACCCTCTGATGCATTCCATCCGGTCCCAGGACCTTATCTATCTTTAGGGCTGCTAGCCATTTCCATACATTTTCTCTTGTAAATACTGTCTGCCTCATCTCAATACATCCTCTGTGGCCTCTTTGATGCCACTCTCTGGCAAAACCCACCGTTCTCCCATGTAAGGACAGGGTAAAGAATGGCAGCCTTTTCGCATCCTCCTATCACCCTACTCCCCCAGCTAGTCAAACTATTCCCCTCCTTTCTTTCTATTTTCCCTGATGTACCAGAAGAAATATTTTTCTCCACCCTTGACCCCCTCTGCAAAAGGCAGCCCTATGTCTGCTTTTGGCTCCCTAACTACCCTACTTGCCTCCTTATTTCTCAGTAAGTATTCTACCTATTCTTTCTCCTCCTCCTGCTTTTCTTTGTATCTGGACAAGGCTTTCTTCTTGGGACTCATCACTTCCCTGACCCTAGCTGAGAACGATAATGATCTCTTGAACTTGTTCCCCTTGGTTACCATTCTCATGCATAACTTAGATGCCTTGAAAATGGCTCCCTTTTTCGCTTCCATCTCTCCTCCACACCTTCTTTGCTGTCTAACCCAGCTAAATCATCCTGGACCTACACCCTTAACCTGTTGAAGTCCATCCATCTGAAATCAAGGACTTCAGCTTTTGATCAGGGTTTTCCAGTCCCAAGGGTCCATTTGAATCAAATGGAGTTGTGGTCACTATTCCTAGTAGCTTCTTACACTCCACAGCTTCTACCACCTCTGGGTTAGTGCGCACCAGATTGAGAATGGCATCCTACCTGGTGGGTTCCTTAACTAGCTATAACAGTAGACAACTTGTGTCCTGCAAGGTTTGACTTCTAGTGCTGTTGGCCACTGGAACATCCCAGTCAGTGTCTGGCAGTTTCAGATCACCTATTACTACTAATTCCCCCATTGTCATCCCCTTCTAGTTCTTCCCAAGCTGTCTGACCCTCTCTTCCCTTGACCTGTTGGTCCATAGATTACCCCAAAGGTAGTTTCTTGCCTAAAGCCGGCATGAGTTGCACCCACAGTGACTCCTTCTCCCCAGTCTTACCCCTAGTGCACCCATTTTCCACAACCTCAATGCTATCCTTGGCATAAGGGCTATGCCTCTGCGCTACCTATTTCTCAATCCTTCCTGAACATTGAGTGCCCAGTCACTGCTGGGTCCCAATCATTATTTTCTGAGGCCCATGTTTCTGTAATATCCACAAGGTATATCTCAGTAACTGCCATCATTGCCTGGAGCTCACTGATTTTATTACCACGGCTTCTGGCATTAAGACTATCTAACTGCCAAACCCTTTTTGCTATTTGCATGTATTTCTCCTTTGTTTTTACTTGATTACCTTAGCTTCTTGGTTTTCATGGTGTTTTCACACTTTGTGTCTCCCATCTCTGCTGCCCCTTCTCCAAGACCAGTTGGGATTTCAACTCTGTTTAGCAGTGGTGCTGCTACAATTACCCAGATATGTTGGAGTACTAGCTAGGTTCTTCTTTGTCTCAGTAGTCACCAAGGTTCCCCTAGTCCCAATATCCCCTACATTCAGTTTAACTATCCAATATAGACATCAAATGTCTGCCTCAGTGCACTGGCTTCTTGTCTTACCTGGTGGAGTCCATCACCCTGAAAGCCTCCAATCCCGTCCCCCAGTCCTCCACAATCACGTACCCTTCTCTAGACACCATTCCTCAAACCACCCATTAAACTCCTCTATCTCATCCTCCTTATTCTATCCTTTTCCCTCCCTGCCCACACAGGAGGACCTTGAAAAAGGCCACGGAGGCTGAGTGTGTCAACAATCTCTCCCTAGTCTAAAATGTTCTTTTCACCATCTCTATTGACTGGTTCACTAGATCATTGGTACACCAGTGTACCAGCACCACCAGATCCCTGCTCCCTGTCCACCATCCTCTCTATGTTGTCTCAATCTCAGCTGCTCGATGCACCAGGAAGGCAACTGATCATCCCCTCATGTCCACCTCCCACCACCCTCCACACCCTAATCAATGGTCCCCATCCAGTAAGACTATCCTAGTAGACTTGCTCTGTTTATCCCTTAGGTGCCATCATGTTGTCCTGCCCTTTTCTTCAACTGAGTTAGAGTCCCCAGCAGAGTCAAGTACCTGAGTCTCTTCTAGGGGTGTGAAGTAGTTCACCATCTGGGTGAAGCTGGGCAAGACAGCCTCCCTGTGGCTGACCCTGACTCCATTCCCCCTTCCCCACCACTCTCCAACCCCATGGACCAGTGGGCCTCTGAGGGAGTGGGGTTGGTGGGTGGGCTTGAGAGGAGCTGATGATGCAGCTGAGATATTTCTACTGTACCTTGCTGTGACCAGCTGAGAGTGGAGCTCCACCAAGGTCCTGCAGATGGGGCAGTGACCCTTCCACCGGAACATATCCCTAGAGAAGAGGACCCCATATCTGCCACAACAGTATCTCCTCTGTAACCCATCCCTATGAGACCTATGCAATGAGTCTATAGCTTGCTGATTAGGATATGTAACTATCAGTTTCACAGTTTATAACATAAGAGAACCAACCTGGCCTATAATTTTAAACAAAAAGCAGCAACTTCAGCCACTACAGTACAAAACATCTGCTTTATAGAACTAGTAGTTCTCACCCTGTTAGGGTGTAGCAGAAAGCATCAGCTTTAGCACAAAAACAGAAGACTAATTAAGCCAGACTAAAAAAATAGGTAACTTAATTAAACTAGCAGTGCTCAGCCATATACAGTGTAGCAGTAAGCTTCAACTTTAGCACAAAAGTAGACATCAAATTAAATCAGTAGTGCTTAGCTTATCAAGATAGAGTGTAGCAGTAAGCATCAATGTTAACACAGACTACTAAATTAAACTAGTAGTAGCAGAAAGCATCAAGTCTGGCACAAATTGACTATTCAGTTAAACTAGTAGTAGCAGTAAACATCAACTTTAGCACAGACTATTGCTCACCCAGTTGGGTGTTACTAGGACCTAGCTTACACAGGATCAAACAGACAAAGCAGTTTCTTTTTTATATACAGTTTTGCAAGTGCTGAAAAAGGCAGAGTTCCTGCTTGCAGGCTGCTTCTTCTGGCTGAGTCTCCCTGGAAGACTTTCTTGACAACATTTGCAGTGTGGTACTTAGTACTCTGTACTACAGCACAGAGGAGCACTAACAGAGGGAAGATTTAAAAATGTGATTGTCCTGGAACTTTGCCCTCCACTGGTGTTCAGCCACCTGACTGGCAAACATGTTACAGACTGGTAAAGAGCATCTGGGAGAAGAAAGTGTCAACTCTCACAGGTAAGCTATGAATGTCCCTCGGGGAGCAGTGGGAGAAATGAGGTTTATTTGTAGATGGTGTTCTTCCTCATGACCCTGACTCCAGCAGCTTGGCTGAAAAATTAGCTACTGCATTAGCCAGGAAATGAACCCAGGTCAACTGCACTGAAGACAGCTATGCTAACCGCCATACAACCAATGTTCTAAATTCCAAAATCTAGCTAAACGGGACCTGTTTAGGTAGGTCCAGCAGTTTGTTTTTGGAAAAAGTATAATTTTTCAGCTTTTCCAGGGTGTTTTCCCCAAATAATAAACAAGATAGCAGCACTCATGACCCAAACACTTTTTATTCAAGACCCAAAAATTCTTAGGTCACAAGAAACAGCCATGCTGAAAACCCTAGTGAGCATGCTCAGAAGACACATATTTTAAAATGCTTTAACTTGAGAACTGTTTAATATTGTTTTACAAAATCTTTGAAATATGCCTTCATATGCCAAGTTGCTTCTACCCTGAGAATTTTGGAACACATTTACAAACCACTTTTGTTCTAGTTGCAAGCAAAAACATAACCAATAAAATTTATTTTTCTAATTTTTACACTCTATGGATCTCAGATTACGGATAAGTAGTCATCACAAAATTTGCCAAATCATAAGAACTTGGCACCCTGACAGTGCACGTAAAATGTTATGCAATTTTTGTGGAAATGTGCCAACGTTATTAAGGTACAAAAATTGAGGTTTAAATTGCCTACTCAACCCTAACTATACAGGCACACCCATGCCTTTAGAAAATAAAAACATATATTCAGATGTGCAGACCCTTACATATATATTATATTGATGCAGTAGAGCTGGTGTAGTTAGGTTGGAGTAAGGTGTTTAATGTCAAACCCCAATATTTGCACTTTATTAACTTTGGCAGCATTCAACAAAATAGCCCATAAGTCTGCATGTGCCATCTTGCAGGTAGGATCAAGACATGAAAAGTTTCATGATGGTATCTTGTGCAGTTTCTGAGATATGGAACATCGATTTTAAATTATTTTTTCCTATGCTTAACACACTTTTATTGCTCTCACATATAGCCTAGACAGTATGTAAGTTTTCACAAACCATTTAGGGTAGAAGTGGCATATACCAAGGTAGTGTCTTTTGAAGGTTTTGTGAAAAAAATATTAAACTGTTCCAGAAGTATAAGAATTTTAAGGGTATTTTGGAGCAGCGCTTGGTAGGGTTTTGGATAACTGTGATACAAATCATAAAAAGCATTGATCATGATGGCTTATCTATTGCAAATTACTGATCATGAGAAAAAATATAACTCATGATGGTCACCATCTTGTTTTATTTTAAACTAAAAACTTTGAAAACATTTAAAAGAGATTTTTTAAACACAAACACCTTAACCTAGGTAAACAGGACCTGTTTAACTAGATTATAGTGTGAGGTTTTAAATATGGCTGGAAATATGGTTTCTGGGTGTACAAAATCCTGTGTGCCCAGCTTAGTGACATGAACCATTCTGGCGTTCTCTGTATGAGAACAATGGGACTTTTGGTTTGTTTAGCCACAGCTGGAGTCATGCTGCTGGCTTGAGTGGGATCAGTGAGCCAGTGATCATCTAAGTGATCTCTCTGTCTAAGATATCTATCTGTCTTTTATTCTCTCCCCTTCCCAGCTCAGTCAGCCCTACCTCATTCTTCCCAATGTAGCCTGTATTACAAAAGCAGACAGGGGTTCCCACCCCTGTACTGCTTGCTCATCTCTCCCTTCCAGGTTGCTTCCCCCCCTTCCCAATGTATATTTCATTTTATACTAAGTGGACCTGGGCACCCAGGTCCACCTAATATAAATAATACTACTTCTCTTGACTCTGCTGCCTCCAGATCGCCTGCCCACCTTCCCCAATATATGGTTGGTTGCACCTGGGTGATGCTGAACAGTATTCTGACACTGGGGTGCCCAATCCCCAGTGTTTGCTAAGTCCCCTTTTAAAAAAAAGGAAACTGTCCCTCATTGATCTTTTTTCTTTTATTGCAGCCTGTAAAAAAGAAAATGATCCATTGCTAATGTGACCCCTCACCCACTCCACCACAACCCTCCTCAGCACCCATTTCCCACCACCCACACATACACCCTCACTCATCCAAAACTATACCATGGTGTAGATTCACTCTCTGATTAAAATACATCTTGCTGCTGGAACCGGCTACTGTGATATGAGAAAATAAGGTATGTTCAAGTCAGTGTATTTCAATGGGGTTTGAACTTTTACTCATAACTTTATCAGTTTTAATATTTTTACACCAGATTTTCAACATGGCATTTTTGTGGCCTCACTTCATGAACAAGGCAATTGAAATATTTCAAATCCATCCTGAAAGATGGTTTCATGGTGGCAACCTGGAATCATCTTTTGGGCAGGATTTGAAACTTTTCACTGGCTGGGTTCATTAGGTGTGGTCATTAGAAGGCTGTGTTGAGAATGTGGTATAAAAACATGGTACGATTACCAAGTTATACATGAACATTGAAGTATTTTAACCTTCACTCTTAACTTTGCTAATTTTAAATAGTTTTACACCAAGCTTTCAGCATGTCCTTTTTGTGACCCCCGCCTCATGAATAAGACAGTTGACATTTTTTCAAATGCATGCCAAAAAGTGAGTTTGCAGCTACTGTGAAAAATCACATTTCTGGCAGGATTTGAAAATTTTCACCTACCAGGTTCATGCGGTAGGGTCATCAGAAGGCTATGCTGAAAATTTGGTGTATAAATATGATTAAATTACCAACTTATTAGTGAACATTGAAATAACATGGCCTTTTTGGGACCCCTAATCATGATCAAGGCAGTTGAAAATTTTCAAATATGTACCAAAAGGTGGTTTTGCAGATGCTGCAACAAAGCGTATTTTGGACAGGATTTGAAAATGATCACCTACCAGGTTCAGGGGTGGGGTCATAAGAAGACTTTGTTAAACATTTAGTGTGAAAATATGGTAAAATGAACAAGTTATGAGTGAAGGTTGAAATACTTCAATGTTCTCTCATAACTTTGCTTAATTTCAATATTTTGACTCCAGACTTTCAACATAGCCATTTCTTCACACCACCTCATAAACATGATAGGTACTCTAAATTTACACTCCCACGAGAGAGAGGCAGCCTGCGGCTCCCCAACTTTTACCTGTAATATTTAGGTTCCCACGGGGCCAAATTCTTAAAATGGGGAATTGCTGAGGACATGCCTGATGGTGATGGCTATCAGATTCTCTGGTTGCAAAAAGAAAACTCCCTTTGTCATAGAGCTGGTATTTGTCTCTCTACTCTTTTGTTTGTTAAAACATCTAGTTTGTCAGCTGTACTATGCCACCTTCCTCTCGTGTGGTTTCTCAAGGTCAGAAAACAGTTGAAGTATTTTCTGCAAATGGATTGGTCCCGATCCTTGGCACAGCCAGTCTTGTTAAATCTTAATATTCAAATTGGGGGCTGCCCAGTTCTTGTCTCCTTTTGTCCCCCATGAGTTCAGCCAAAATGGCCCCTCTTCTAGAGCAGGGTAAGCTCATCTTCTTTGGGTGCGTGCAAGACTTTTTCTCAATACCCCTCCTTCACCCTTTTAAATATTTACAGTTGGCTAATGCCTTAACATCCTTTTTTGGTTGAGGACCATGGGAAAGGGATAGCAATGATGTTCTTCCCCAGCTTATCACTCTAGTAGTCCAGTCCCACCCAGTGTCTAGTTTATACTCCTACCTACAAACTTCAGATCCTACTGCTCTTGCTGGTATCTGTTACAACTGGCATAGTGTGCTTGATTTACCATATGAACATAAATGCTGGCAAACTATTTGGCGCAATCTTTACAGATACATTAAAAGAGACCCAGTTCTGGATTTTGCATGGTATGTATTATACCTCTCTCAAATTATATGCTATTGGAAGGTCTGACTCTCTAGCTTGCTTCTGTTGTGACCTTGATAATGGGCACCTCCTGCATATGTTATGGGAGTGCCCTAAGGTAGTCTCTCTCTGACACAAAATTAAATCCTTGCTGGATCTGCTTTTGGGTCTGGATAAGGTGTTTACACCTGAGATTTGTCTTCTGGGTGATTACCCATCTACTTTACCTAGCCACTGTAGGGCTCACATAGCTATGATATCGATGGTGGCTAAGGTGGTTATTTTGCGACCAGAGTTTGACCTTAACATACATTTACTTGCCCAGGACATAGTGCAGAGTGCCTCAGGCTGGTGCAGATACCTCCTTACCTGTCTGTGTGGGCTAGTGTGGTTGGTAGAGTTGGCAGTACTTCCGTTGGTCATAGCAGTCTTATGGGCAAAATCATACTGAGTCCATGGAAATCTGGAGCAGCCACAAATAGGAGAGATAGCCAGTGAGTACTCTTGGAGACCCAAACAAGTGCTTCTGGCTTCCTCATTGTTTGCTTAGTCAAGAAGTTCCTCCTATAGGGCAGGCATGCTGACTGTCACTCATTGCTTTCATTTGTATCTATAGGCCATCCCAGTTTGTAAGTCACAGGGAGGGGGGAGCAGCAGGAGGTGGGAACAGTGCCAATGTCATCATAGAGCACTGATTGGCTAAAGCCCATAGCCTGGGCTTGTAAGGTGGTAGACTAGCAGCAGCCATTGGAAGGAAGCGCTTTGGGGGTGTGGCTTCAAGTTGTCTAACTGTGGATTTAAGGAGATGTTTTTGTATCCCAAAAGTGCAGATGATTAAAATTTTGGAAGAGACTGTGTTGCTGCAAGGCTTAAGCAATGGCTATTTGGCAAGTGAGGACTGGGAGCTTGGTGGATTTGGCAATCCCAGCAGTCCCAAAGGTTCAGCGGTGCTACAGTCAGAGTCTTGGATTCCAGAACTGGACATCTTCTGAAGTTCTGACTCTATATATGCTGCAGGCTGCAACAAGATAATTGTACTAAAGAAACCAAAGAAAATGCCAGCTCAGGTAAGGCAGTACCACATGCCATTAAAATGCAGTATGGTGTGTAGATTCTTCTGAGTCAGTGAGTGACTTAAGTTTTACCTATGGTTGTGTGTGAGGGAATCTAAGCCAGTGGGCTGGCACTGAAAAATGCAAAGACAAGATATTGTTCTGACTGTGAGGTTATGGAGGAAACAGAAATTATTTTAATTTAAATTGAAAAGAAAATGTGTCTGCATACTCCCTTGCATTGGCCATGATTAGCACCTTAGCTCAGCCATGGTAGTTTGTGTGTAATGTTTGTTTGATAACTGATTTACAGGGACAGCCTGTGATTAATTTGATTTTGAAAGCATACTTTTGGGCTTGTTGTTGTTATGTGTGTGTGCTTTCCTATTCCTTCTCAGCTCTACCGGTGGAGGGTCTATTGCTTGTTGTGGGGCTGGGCTGATTGGCAGGGAGGGATATGGTCTTCTTTTCTTTTATTGCTGAGCAGGCTGCTGCAAGGCAAGCATACTGGGAGCTGGATTACCTAAAAAGTAATATGCCAAGCTCAGGTAAGGCAGTGGAAGTAAACAGAGGTTGTGTGGGGATTCTAGGAAGCAGTGAAAAAGTTCAACTGTCTAACTTACTCTGCTCAAATTGTGTTCTGTTGCCTTGGGGAGGGGGGTGTCTGTGACTTGTTGTTGGGCTGTGCTTTGCATCACATCCATGTCTGTGGCTTTTTCTTTTTGGATTGCTGTTTGAACGCACCAAGGTACTCAGGTATGTCAAGTACCAGTTGTTACTGTTCTTCTGAGGTTGTGTGGGGGGCATGGAGGGGTTTAAAAGTGTACCACTGTGATGTGCTCTGTTGTTTTATCTATTTTAATGCAGCAC
The DNA here is from genome assembly GCA_016271365.2 of Neoceratodus forsteri. Lineage (NCBI taxonomy): Eukaryota > Metazoa > Chordata > Ceratodontiformes > Ceratodontidae > Neoceratodus > Neoceratodus forsteri. The sequence continues at coordinate 1,071,982,920 of CM057455.1, read as the reverse complement.
ATTCTGGCTTATTCTGTGATTTCCCTCATTTTGTGTTGTTATGTTGCCTACAAGGTGGGGGTTTTGATTGATGTCTGTGGCTTGTGAGGCTCAGTGGGGATATCACTGTTTTTTTTTGGTTTGCTGTTTGAACACACCGCCAAGGTACCCAGGGAATTGGATTTAAATAATGGCAGTTGTTTGGAAGAAATTGGCCTCTGGAACAGTGGGGGAGAAAGGAGAAGGTGGCCACAGACTGGTACTTTTGAGGCTCAAAATTAGGATGCAGATTCATCAGATTCACAAAGTGACTGTGACAGTGGTATTAGTGTAATTAGTGTGCTTGAGGATCAACTAGACTCCCCAGATGCATCATCAACATGTTGCAATTCTTGAAAGGGACATTGTTGGGACAGTTTTTGGGAGGAACAGATTTGTTTGTATTTCTTAACTTGCCTTAATTATTATAAATTATGAGTCACTAATTATGTTTGGAAACAATAGTGCCTTTGTGTCCCTTTTCATTATAGAAATGTGAATAAATGTTTAAACTGCACTGATTTTGTCATTATTTATTGTCTGTCAAAAGCACATGGTGACATGAGTGCGGGCTAGTGTAAACCACTGCGGGCTAGTGCAATTTTAGACTGACTTGTCCTGCTGGCTAATGCAAAAAAAAGTTAAGGTCAGCCCCTGTTTGCGACATTAGTGTGATGATTCTCCACTTCTTTATAAGGAGTGGCATAATGAACTTATGCAGGCTTTAATGGTGAAAAAACAAATTGCCAGGTTTCAGCAATGAAGTGATCTCTTTTTCCAAAGATGGGAAGTACTTCACATGCTTCTTTCAATACAGAATGGTTCAGAATGGGAACAATCTGGGTTTGGGTCACCTGTTTGACTTCTCTATTGTTTTCCTATGATTTATTTGGAATTTTCTGGGTGCTCTGGGAAGGGGAAGGGGTTTGGGAGGTGGTAGTTTCATTGGAGGGAGGAAGGTGGGGGTTTGGAGGATTTTTTGTTGGGGCTTGTATACTGCTTTCTTCACTTGTAAATTTCTCTTGTTTTTGCTGAGTGTTAAAATATTTTCTAAAAACCTAATAAAGTTTGAATTAAAAAAAATAAACGTGATAGATGTCATTTTTTTAAATCATGGAAAAACATGTTTTCTCACTTGTGGTACAAAATGACATTTTGACTAGTATACTATAAATGCCACATACAGGGCCTGATTCTCAAATGGGGCTTGGATCAGGACAAGTTGCTGCACCCTGCAGCTTGAACCAAAGCCCAGTGTACCAGGGATCCTGCACCAGATTCTGGTACAGGCGGGATCCCGGTGCCTAAGTCCCCACTTGTGGCAACCTCTCCCATGAGACAAACACAAGGTGCACAGGAGGGTTTGCCACCAGCTCCTGCAGCAAAGGCAAGTGGTTCAACCCATCCCCAGTCCCTGGGTCATATAAAAAAACACCCACAGCCAGGCAGTGTAGTGCCCCCCCTCCCGATCCCCGATATCACCTATTTTCGTACTAAGTAATTATTCCCCCTTCCTGATATCTGCCATTGTCATAGTAATTAAGTATTCCCCCTTCCCAATTACTGCCATTTTCATAGTAATCCATTATTTTCCCTCCTTGATCCCCGACATCTGCAGTTTTCATAATAATTCATTATTCCCCTTTCCTGACCCTGATGTCTGCCGTTGTCATAGTAATTAAGTATTCCTCCTCCCCAATGTCTGTCATTATGATAGTAGTTAAATATTCCCCCTCCCCGATTCAGATGTCTATCCCTATATTAAAAATTAATAATGCCCCTTCCCTGGTGGTCGGTGGCTCCCCCACAGCAGGTAATGCATCTCACCCGCTCCCACCATCCTGAAACTGAGGCGGTGACCCAGCACAGCCCTCCTCTCACCTACACGGCCAGCCGCTGACTGAAGTGTCACTGAGCAGACTGTAAAAATACTCACGGTTGATGCAGACTACTTTTTTGAATAGTTCAGGGGGCAGTTGTTGATGCAAGGTGCCCCTTGCACCATTTATGCTTGGTGCAGGCACCTTGTGTCACTCTTGGGGCTTTGGGAATCGAGCCCATACTGCTTATAAGGAAGAGCTGTAAGATGACTATTTTGAAAAATTGGGATCAAAATAAAAAAAAAATCATTATTATGAAACATGGTGTGTAGTGCCTGCCTATACCAAGTGGGTAGTGTTTTGTGATCCCATGCCATTGAGCTGAGTTAAGGGATGAGCTCAGTGAGCCAGCTGTGTGGGCTGTGGCTGTGGTGATGGTACTGTCATGCAACACCACCCACCAGTCAGGGAAGAAAAGATGCAGGGTTGCTTACATGAGCCCAAGTACCATATAATGAAGATAGAGCCCTGCACCTCTGTATCTGTGAGTACAAGAGGACCAGTGCATTGGCTGACAGATGGACTCTTTGCCCTGTGCATCTGTATCTGTGACCACATGAAAGCGCAGAGCCCAGTGGACCCTGCACTTCCACAACCCACCAGACAGCCCCATGAATTCTTGACACCCATTGCTGCAAAGAGTGCAGGGCTCATGGACCATTCATTGGCAGATGAAGTCTTCCCTTGGCACAGGGTCTAGAGGGCCTATGTGTCTGCATCTGTTCCCGGTGGTCTAGATTCCAGTATCTCAAAAAGAAAGAAAATTCTTTGCAAAAAAATGCATTAATGCACAAAATAGGGTTTAACTTAATGCCATAAAAGTAGGGAACTCTGGCATTATGGTTTCCAAACCGAACTCCCTACCTCCCCAAAAACAGCAAAAGGACAAGACCACACAACCAACCACAGACAGATATCATCAGGTAAGACAAACAACATGCAACTGTTTCCAGGTGGTACAAATGCAGTAGTACTGATGAACTGCCTTCATGGATTTGAATCTGTGACATGCACACCACAAGACATAGATGATCACTTATGGCTGCAGATAGAAGTTCACGATACTCATATTACAAAACTGCTTCTGCATGCAGAAGTCCCCTGCAGCCATAGACACAAATCCACAATGCCCAAATTACAAGAGGTCTTTTCTCTGCAGAAGTACATGCCCGTAAAGAACATTGGGTAACTTTTTAAGCTAAGTGTGCTTAGATAATTGGATTTTGCAAGTTTTACATGATGTCAAATTAATGAAATTTATTTCAACATGTCTAAAACTGAGAGATGGCTATTCCTTGTTGGGGGCTCACTGATATGAGCCAAAGCACCAGGCCATTTTTGTAAGTGCCTCAGTGCTATCTAGGTTGTATTTCTTTGCTGTAAATGCATGGATGCCACTTGTGAGTTACATGGAACAATAATAGTACAGGAAGGAAAGTCATGTTTTGGTGTTTGCTGTTACATTAGTAGTTCATTTTAATTCCTGTGTGTTCATGGATTGTGATAGAAGATGATAAATATTTTTTTCATGAAAGAGCACCTCACATTGAGTGTCAACAGATACAGATAACATAAAAATAATGTGTCACAATTTTCATTTTTGCCATGCAATACATTTTGAACATAACATAGCAAGTCCAGGAAACAATTTAAAATAAAAATAAAAAATTGTTTGCCAAGTCACTTTAAGCAGGCTAATTTTAGCAAAACAAAGTGATGGCTCCAGAAGCTAGTTGCAAATGTCTCAGAGAGCACAGCAATATCCCAACTGAAAATCAGGAAGTTACTGCTTAGAAAGCACTAAGGCAGCTATTAGACATTGTCTTGTTAATTGCAATGGCAATAAAATCAATCAAATTAGCAATGATAAAGAAGCAATCACCTCATTATTCATTAAATTGGAGAAATTAAAACAGCTGAAATTAATACTTGGTATAGTAGAGGAAATCTTACAGAATATCAGATAAGAAAACAGGCACAAAAAGGGCCCCAATTTATTAAGTTACATTCTGTGGGAATTGAAAATTTTTAGCTTAAAGAGGACTGGTTAACAGCTAATTAATGCAGTTTTCTTTGCAAATAATATATATACATTCTCAGCATTTTATAAATTGCTCTCTCACTAGATACATATATATCTCCCCTCATCTACCTGAGGGAGCGCATGGCCCTTCAGGCTCTGCTCTCCCATCACTTCATAAGGTGAACCCTGCACTCCCATCTATCCATAAGTGTACAGACATATTAATTAACCCTCATATCCCTGGAAGGGCCCTGCGCTCCCATGACTGCATAATGGAGGACCCTATGCTCCCATTACTGCATAATGGTATCCCTGCTCTCTCATCTATCCATAAGTGTAGAGAGAGAGAGTGCAGGGCTAGAGACACTGCAAGTAATTCTTGTGCTACAAATGGCACAATATCACAGTAACCATAGGGACATTGGAAAACATTCCACTGCAGTAGTAATCATGGCCTGGCAACCTGCATACTTGCTAAGTACACCTGTACTAAGTTGTGTTTAGTGAAAAATCTGTATCTCAAAGCATTTTCAAGATATAGCCACCGAAAGGTATCACAACAACCTCAGTGTTACCCTATAGGAAATTTCTAAATTTTGGAATGTTACAACTATAGAATCAATGTAAATGTTATCACCAAACCAGTAAAAGGAACATCTGTAGAGCAAGCCCTTTCTACCCTATAAATGTCAGCCCAAATATCCTAAACATTTATTTGTAATGAAGTGGCAAAGAAACAGGAATTTTTGAAAGTAGTGTTGTAAATTTGCAAAGCTTTCACAAATTTTGTGAAAGCCTTCGAGAAGACTGTTGCAAATTTGTGGAACTATGTTTATGAAACTTTTGCAATTTGCAAAAGTTTTGCAAAAGTAGTGTTACAAATTTGCCACATTACCAATTGCCAGATTAAATAAATAAATATATTTCCAAGCATTATTTTTAAAATCTTTTTTTTCAAATTAAAGTTTATTGAGTTTTAACAATAAAGATAACAGATCCAGGAAAGCAGTATACAAGTAGCATGTAATGAGTCTGTTCTCCACTCCCTCCCCCAGTTCTCCTCCCCTCAAACCTCATTAATCCCCCCTCCCCTCCTATTCAACACAGTTGTTCACTTGAGACCAAATAGGTCGAAGACGAGTGGTGTGGTGGAGTAATTATATTAGAGAGAATACAAAGTGTGTAAAGGCTCCCATATTTTCACATATTTCTCAGGCCTATTAGTAAGGCTCGCTATTGCTTTCACTGTCCTGAGATTTGCAAGACGTTCCTTGAGCCATTCGGAATAGGAAATGTATTTGCAATCTTTCCAATGATGTAAAATTACTTTCTTAACAGACATTAAAATAAGGGCCATGTGATATCTTCTAATAGGTATGGAAACTCTGTATATACACCCAATAAACATATTTGCGGTGTAAATAAATCATTCAGGCCCAACAAAGGGTCTAGTTTTTGTTGAATGTTAATTCAGAGTGGGGTAACCTTAGAACAAGTCCAAAAGATGTGGTATAGAGAGCCTTTTTCTTTCAGACATCGAGTACACATGGGAGAAGGAAGAAGACCAAACTTAAATAGCTTTTGTGGGGAATAATACAAATTATGCAATATATGGAATTGGGTAAGGTGTAGCCTATCCTGGGTAATGTATTTATGACAATTTCACCATATGGTAATCCAATCCAGTACCTGAGTAGGAAAAAATGGCCTCAAGTAAACCAATGAGGTGAAATATATTGGGTAAGCCCAACTGTATAGGAATTTATAACATTTGGATACTGATTGTGGTGAATCAATTGAGGACCTTAATTCCCTTTGAAAAGATGATGGACCTTGTTGGGGAGGGGTGAGACCAAAAACTTTCAGAATTAAATGGATAAATTATTTACTTTTAAGCTTATATTATAATGTCAAACTAATTTTGTACTGAAACTGAAATTATGTATGTAAGTCTGTTTTGTCTTGTGATGTTATATGTTGGATTCAATTGAAAAAGAGATAATATTATCTCAACTTAATATCCAATAAAAAGTTTGAAAGTTTGAAAGTAAATGTCATAATTGAAGGATTTTAAAGATGTAATTTAGGGGTATATTGTAAGTGTTTAAAATCTCAGCAGAAGAGAGCCAGGAATATTCTGCTGAGACAAATAAGGAGAGGCACAGTTCAGTCAAAGAGGGCAACCAAGTGGTGGAAAGTAGTTCATTGTCTATTTTAAAATTTGGATTTCCCCAGATGGGTTGTATTAGCTCTTGAATATGATTATATTTAAGAAAGTTACATAGCTGTGAATAAACTTTAATGGATGTCGTGATTGGGGTTGATTTTAAACTTGCAGGGAGAGCCTTGGCTTTTACAGTATATGGAAAAGTGCGACTGGGGTTAAACCATTTATTTATTTATTTAGTTGTTTAACCAGGTATAGCACACTAAGCTGAAAGCTTTTTTACAGGAGCGACCTGGGAGCACAAGGAGGTTAAGTGACTTGCTCAGGATCACACAGTAGGAAGCTGTGGGATTCAAACCCAGGTCTGGTCTGCTGGATGTCACCAAATTTGCAGCTCAGAGCCTTAAACCACTGCGCTATACTGCCATAAGTTTGTATGAGAAAGAGTTCAATTTTAAGCCATTGGGGAGAGAAAGGCGAGGCAAGGACTTCTTCCTTGGGAGTTCGCCACCGAAGATATTTAACAATGTGGCTAGCCCAATAATAAAAAATTAAATGAGGGAGGGGCAATCCTCCTTTTTCTTTGAGTGCAGCTAGTTTGAAATAGGCAAATCTGGGTTGTTTGTTACATGCTAACATACCAACATACTAAAATGCCAGCAGAATAGGCCTAATGGTCTTTCGAGTCTGCTCGATTGGTCAGGCCCCACCCTGGGTGCTGACCTTGCTACCCCCATTGCCTTCTCTGGCTTCTCCTTTCCCAGTTCCGGATAGTCTTGCTGCATTGGATTTTGCTTTCAGAACCCTTCCCCTGTACCTGTCCCAGCCCCTCTTGAAGCCCTCCACCGTCTCTGCCTTCACCAGCCCCCTAGGCAGTGCATTCCATGGCTCCACCACCCTCTCAGTGAAGTAGCACCTCCTCCTTTCTCCCCTGAATCTTCCCCCCTCCAGGTTCTACCCATGCCCTCTAGTGGCCCCCTCCTCCTTCCTTCGAAGCACCCTGACTGTTCCTCCCCTATTTATCCGCTTCATGTGCTTGAAGACCTCTATCATGTCCCCCCAGTCCCTATTTGAGCCTCTCTTCATAGGTCCTGTCCCCCAAGCCCCAAATCATTTTGGTTGCCCTCCTCTGGACCCCCTCCAGGAGTTTAATGTCCCTCTTTAAGTGTGGCCTCCAAAACTGCATGCAGTACTCAAGGTGTGGCCTCACCATAGATACATAGACAGTGTCAGCAGATAAGGGCCTATGGCCCACCCGGTCTGTCCATTTGAACTTGTAAGTTCAGTTTATGTTTTCCTAGAAGTCTGTTGCCCCTTACCCCTGACCTCCAGAATTCCTTTATGTCTATCCCATGCATTCTTAAATCCCGTGATTGTTTCAGCCCCCACCACTTCCTCTGGCAGGGTGTTCCACTTGTCCACCACCCATTCTGTGAAGAAATTCTTCCTCATGTTTCCTCTGAATCGTCCTCCCTCCAACTTCATCCCATGCCCTCTAGTCCTGGAACATCTTTTTCACTTAAAAATAGTGTATTCCTCCACACTGTTCCTCCCTGTGAGATACTTGTATGTCTCTATCATATCCCCTCTCTCCATCCTCTCCTCCAGGGAGTACATGTTGAGTTCCTTCAACCTGTCTTTATAGGACTTGTGATGCAATCCATGCACCATCTTTGTTGCCCTCCTCTGAACCTTCTCTACCCTGTCTATGCCCTTACGTAGGTATGGTCTCCAGAACTGTACACTGTACTCCAGGTGGGGCCTCACTAGTGTCTTGTATAGCAGAATTATGACCTCCCTTTTCCTGCCGGTGATGCCCTGCCTATACATCCCAGCATCCTATTTGCTTTACCTGATGCCTTGTCACACTGTTTCCCTACCTTGAGGTCATCAGAGATGATAACCCCAAGATCCCTTTCCTGTTTGGTGCATGCTATATCCTCACCCCCCAACTGATATATTGTGCCAGGGTTTTTGTGCCCCATATGCATTATCTTGCACTTCTTTGCATTGAATTTCAACTGCCAAACCCTTGACCATTCTTCAAGTTTCTGCAGGTCCCTTCTCATTCTGTCTACACCCTCTGGTGTGTCTACTCTGTTACAGAGCTTTGTGTCATCAGCGAACAGTGAAATTCTGCCTTCTAGGTCCTGTGCAATGTCACTGATGAAACTGACCAAGCAGTTATACAGAGGGAGCATCACTTCCCTCCTTCTGGAGGTGATCCCCCTAGCGATGCATCCCAACATCCTGTTGGCCTTGGCTGCTGCCCTCCTACAAGTCTCCGAGTTGTTCATTTTGACATCCACCACCACCCCCAGGTCCCTCTCAGCCATCGAGACTTGTAGCATTCCCCCCCCCAGGGTGTACACTTGGCCCGGGTTTCTGGCCTCCAGGTGGAGTACCTTGCATTTCCCTGCATTGAACCTCAGCTTCCACTTTCTAGACCATCTTTTCACAGCCTCCAGGTCCCCCGTAGAACCACCTCCCTCCTCCCCATCCACCACCCCCCAGTTTTGAGTCATCCAAAGAGACTCATCTCACTCCTGATTCTTGTCCTTATGTCAGAGACATAGGTGTTGAACAGGAGGGGCCCAAGGACTGATCCCTGTGGGACCCCACTAATGACCCTCTTTGGGGATGAGACTATCCACCAACTACGACCCTCTGGGTCCAGTCCTGGAGCCAATTGCCTATCCATCTGATCATCTGGTTCCCCCCATTTCTCCCAGCTTATCCAACAAGCCCATGTGAGAACAGAGTCAAATGCCTTGCTGAAGTTTAAAAGGGACGTCCACTGGTCTACCAAGGTCCAAGGCACTCGTCACCCAGTCATAGAACTCCACAAGGTTTGTCTGACATGATTTCCTGAGAAGAATCCATGCTGTCTATCGTCCAGGCACCCTGACTTTTCCAGGTCCCCCCCAGCCTCTCCTTGACAATGCCCTCCATCACCTTGCCCACCACTGATGTCAGGCTGACAGGCCTGTAGTTCTCTGCCACCTCCCTGATCCCCCTGTGGATAGGCACTATATCGCCACCTTCCAGTCCTGGGGCACCCACCCTGTCCTCAGAGAGATGGTGAAAAGCTCCATGAGTTTCGCCCAGGACATCCACTGATTCCTTCAGCACTCTGGGATGTAATTTATCCAGCCCTGGTGCTTTCTCCATCTTAAGAGAGCTGAGGCTTCCTCACTCTCTCTGCTGTGATTTCCACTTCCAGTACCTCTTCTTCCTGCTTAGCCCTCCCCCCTCCTGCCAGTGATGCCTCCCCCTCTCCCCAGACCCGCCAATCGGTAAGGGTCCCCCCTCCTCAGTATCTCTGTCTCCTCCCATGTATGATGCAGCACCCCCATTTTCCTTGGTGAAAACTGAGGTGAAGTACTCATTTAGTACCTCAGCCTGCTCCCCTGGGTCTTGTGACCATCTCTCCCCTGATTTAATCCTGCTAATCTGCCCCTTCACCCTTCGTTTTTCCCCAATGTATCTAAAGAACCCCTTGTTCCCTCTCCTGATTTCCCTGGCCAGGTTCTGCAACTTTCTTGCCTTAGCCGCCCTCACCACCCTAGTGGCCCTTCTAGCCATCAGCTCATACTCCCCTCGATCCCTTTCACTCCTTGAGCACTTGAATTGCCTATAGGCTGCCTTCTTTCCCTGTACCACCTCCTGGACCTTCCTGGTCCACCAGCAGGGTTTTCGGGCCCTACCGCATTTTCGTCTTACTCTTGCACAGGTTCTGGTAGCATCTTGAACCCCTCTCCTGATGATTTCCCACCTACTATCAGCGTCCATGTCTGACCCAATCCCATCCAAATGCTCCTTAAGGATCCTTCCCATTTCCTTAAAATCTGTTCCCCTGAAGTCAGTTACCTCCGTCTTTGTGCAGCTTTCTAGCCCTCCTAGGTCCAGGCAGAACCAGACCATGGCATGGTCACTCCCCACTAACAGGTCCCTTACCTCCAGGCCCCTAATCTGGTCACTGTCTGCCAGGACCACATCCAGTACCCGCACCTCCCTGGTCGGTTCCCCCACCTGCTGAGTTAGGAACATGTCTTGAAAGATCTCCAACAACCTCTGTTCCCTGGTCACAGAAGATGTCATAGTCTCCCAGTCTGTTCCTGGCATGTTCAAGTCCCCCAACACCACCACCATTCCTCTGCCCAGTCTGCAGTGTTTCCCAACATCTGCCACCAGACTCTCCTCCAGCTCCTCCACCAGGGCAGGGGGTCTATACACCACTCCTATTTTTACTCTCTTGCCCCCCCTTGTTATCAAGGTGACCCAAATTGCTTCCACAGTTCCCTCCACCTCCTCTACTCCCCCAATGCCAATGCAGTTTTTGACTATCATTGCTACCCCTCCTCCTCTTCCCTCCCCCCTGTCCTTCCTGAACATAGTGTAACCCTCCAGGTTCAGGTCCCAGTCGTGTCCTGCAGTGGCCCAGGTCTCAGTGACCGCTGCCACATCTACTGCTCCCTCAGTTAGCATCAGGCATTTTATTTCCCAAGCTCCTGGCATTTAGCAGGACTACCTTCCACCCTTTCCCTATACTTCCATTTCCCCTGCTCGTGTTCCCATGGGGATTCTGTTTTCCCCAGGTCTGCACTTTACCAGTCAGCCTTTTCCCACAATCCTCCAGCTCCCCAGGGGGGTGGAGACAGAGTTCCTCCTTTATCGGCACCCTCTTGACAGCCTTTCCTCCCATCCCTTCCCCTTCACAAGTTTAAACCCCACTTTTCACAAATGAACCCCTCTATTTTCAACTTAAGGATTCCCCTTCCCTACTTAAAGTTGGACCAGCATAACATTCTGTGGTGATTTGCATATGCAGCCCAATGATGCTTTGCATTGTGGGGGCATGTGTGATTTTGTATTTTCTTGAAACTTGGCTTCCCAGCCAAATGCCCTTTGGGGTAACCCTTGCCTCAGTGTTTACCCACAGAGGTTCTTTGTCTTTTAAATAGTTTTTTATTTTAATGGGTTCACCACAATATATCCCAGGCACACTGCCTTGGGGTAGCTGGTCCATTCCACTGGGGTGTTAAACAGACGAGGCATACTGATGAGTCCTGGTTGGACGAAACACGTGTCTATGTCTTCTGTTAGCACCCTTTGCAAACTGTGTGAGAGGCCTTTTGGCACCATGCAATTCTACTTAAAGTTGGACCAGCATAACATTCTGTGGTGATTTGCATATGCAGCCTATGATGTTTTGCATTGTGGGGGCATGGGTGATTTTGTATTTTCTTGAAACTTGGCTTCCCAGCCAAATGCCCTTTGGGGTAACCCTTGCCTCAGTGTTTACCCACAGAGGTTCTTTGTCTATCCAACAAATGAGCCCACTTACAGCCACCAAACCAGTTTTCAAACTCCCAACAGCCCCCCACAACAATACCCTGCTAGCCCCTTAGAAGTAAGAAAGCAAAGAAATAACCTTCTACCAAGTAAAATCCACAAGAACCCTGTAAAAACAACAAGCAGCAGCTACTGTCCTGGAACACAACTGATCCTGTCCCCCTTCCAGTTCCTTCTGAGGAGACAAAGCAGACAACACCACAAACCTGATTCAGCTCTGCCTCCAGTCAATTAGCTGAGTGAGACCTGGCCAGACCATTAACACCCTTCCCTCATTATGTAGTAATCTTTGCAGTTACTGAAGTCAGCAACAATGAATCAAATTTCAACCCAAAGCCCCCAAAATATGTTTGCTGCCAAAGGAAACAGGTCTCCGATTCAATCAGCTTCACTAAAAACACATCAAAATAGGCTTGAAATTAACAGATATAGGTCACCAATTCAAATACCCAGGCCCAAGCAAATCCCACCAAATAGGTTTTAAATCAGAAGAAATAGGCCTCCACCAGTGCAGCCTGTTACACAGTGAAACATCCAACAAATGAGCCCACTTACAGCCACCAAATCAGTTTTCAAACTTCCAACAGCCCCCACAACAATACCCTGCTAGCCCCTTAGAAGTAAGAAAGCAAAGAAATAACCTTCTACCAAGTAAAATCCACAAGAACCCTGTAAAAACAACAAGCAGCAGCTACTGTCCTGGAACACAACTGATCCTATCCCCTTCCAGTTCCTTCTCAAATGAATTTCATAATAATCCCATGGACCTGTTTGAACCATGAAAGAGGTAGCCAAACATTAAGTAGATGAAGGGGGTAGAAAAGTCTGGGAAATACATTCATCTTAATCAAATTAACTCTTCCCCAGAGTGAAAGAGGAAGTTTGGACCACCTATCTAGAGCCATGCATATAATTTTAACCAGAGAGTCTAGATTCAATTTCTGGAGGAGGGTGGATTCCTGAAGATTGTAATTCCCAAATATTTTAAAGAGTCTTGTTTCCAGGCTAGGCCCAGATCTGTAATTGATCTTTTAATAACCCTGTGGTTGAGGGGGAATTATTTTTAAAATCTAACACCAGGATCATGTTCCTTGGTCCCCAATTATGTAAACCACAACTGTTTGTGTTTACAAAGGGGAAGTATTTTTTGAATTACAGAGTTTTTTTACCCATTGTTAACTGAAAACAAGATGGTGGCAGCACGATACTACTGAACCCCTTTGTGGCAGTAAAAAGTGCTTTTGTGAAAGCAGAAAGTGGTTTTGCATGGCCCATCTATTTTTTCCCATAGACTATAATGAGGAACATTAAAGTTTAATAAGTTTTGAATGGATTAATATCTTTTCACCAAACATTCAAAAGTCACATCAGTAACCCAGATCACATATATCCTAACAATGTCAGACCAGATCCCGAAACCATTTCAGACTTATGGATGAGCAAAGAATTTGCACCTAAATGGTAATTTTCACATTTTTTGACACTACGCATCTCTGCAACTGCACATTTGACTAGAACAAAACTTGCCAGATCCTGAGATGTATGGAACCAGAAGGCACATGAAAAAGTTTGGGCACATCAGTTGTGCAGTTGCAAAGTTAATAAAGTGCAAAATCTTGGGTTTAGCATAGAAGTGGGCGGGCAACCCTAACTATAGTGGCACTACCATAACACTATAATATGTATTCATTGTAAAAAAATGTTGTTACTGCATCAGTTATGGTGAGGACTATAATGACAAAAGGAGGGAAATGAGACATTAGGGTTTACAACCCTAATGCCCCAACCCCACCCTGCTGAGGCTGACAAATGTGGGGGGTGCCTTGCCATCACTGGCCGTAATGCTTATGCCATTCCACCCCCAACCCCACCTCCATCCTGCAGACACTGACAGGTATCTGGGTGGATCTTGGGGTTGTCTGCATTAACGCTCACCCCATTCCACTATACTGTACCCATCTCACCTTATTTACTTACTAAATGGGGTAAGTATTGGGGCAGACAACCACAAGCCCCACCCTAATGCCTGTCAGTGTCTGCAGGGTGGGGGTGGTGGTGGTGATGGAATGGTGTGAGTATTATGGATGATGACCACAAGGCACACACGCCGCATCTGTCAGTCTCTGCAGGGTGTGGGTTGGGGTGGGCTGTAAACCCTAACCCCTCACTTACCTTCTTTTGTTGCTATAGTACTCACCCTAACTGATGAATTAACAAAGTTGTTTGCAATGAATTTCCTTACTTTTTGAGACAGAGTAATCTTAACCTTATTTGGTTGTGGGATCATCACTCTATATTGTGTTGCCATATATGCATATTGTAATTGTCCCTGATTTTCATGTGAGAGCACAGGTCCCTCTGGGCCCTGTACTCTGATCTAACCAAAAGTGTAGAGACATTGTAATTAGCCCTCATCTCACTGTGGAACTGCACTCCCATCATTCCATATTGGTATTCATTTGTGGGAGCACAGGGCAATTAACTCTCATGTCCCCATGGAAGTGCAGGGCCCAGTGGGTTCTGCACTCTCAATACTGCATAATGGTATCCATATGTGGTAGTGCAGGGCCCTCTGGAGACAGAGCACAGGCCTAGAGACATTCCATGTAACCCTTGTGCTTCAAATGGCACAATATCACGGTAACCATAGGAACACAGAAATAAAATCCAGTACAGTTGTGATCATGGCCTGGCATCATGCATATTTGCTTAATATACCTAATGGTGTACTAAGCTGTGTTTAGCAAAAAAATCCGTAACTCAAACCTTTTTCGAGATATAGGTGCCAAAAGGTACCGTGACCACCACAATGTTATCCTATGGGAAATTTCCAAACTTTTAAACAAAAATATCTTATCAGGTTGCTCTATTTCTTAACACTTTTATGACATTTGGGTCATCCTTTAGTACCTAACAATGAACGATGGAATATGTAATAAGGATGAAAAGAACTTCCATATTCAGTTTCTTTCAATTTTATATTTTGTCAATTGAGACAACAGTTTCATGGCCAGGCCAAGTCTTCAGGCCCCTTAATAAAGTTTGTCTAGGATAAAACAAAAAAAAACTAATTAAATAAAGTTTTTTTTTAACTTCACACTCTGCAGAAACACCTGGACCTTTAAAATAACAGTATTTATAAAGTGTTGAAAAGCCTCAATAAAACTTTATAATAGTCAGGCAGACATTTCTATTGGGGAAACTAGGGAAGCAATCCTTTTTCCAAGATATATATGATAAAATTATTTCTACTTCAATTTTTAAGTTAGTCCAACTCATGCTCTTGTTCTCAAAAGATTTTGAAAGACTTTCAAATTGTAATATAACAAAAAGGAAAAAAACTTTTAAATATTATATCTAATATTGACATGTCATGAAATATCTTTTAAATAAACAAACCTGTCAAAACATAATTAATTCAACAAGTGTTCTCACCATAAATAATATGATTCAGTAATTACCATCATCCTTTTGAGACCACGATCATCACACTACAAAAAGGAAAAAATGTTCCCATTTAAACAAGATCTTCAAACATCTATTTAAGAAATTTGTTTATGTAAATATTACCTACTCATTTAGTTTTGGCATATACATACCTTTATATACCATTCAAGTGTCACTGAAAACAGATTCCCACCCCTACATTGTTATTCAGTCTTATGAAGTCCAAACGGACTTTCAGCAAGCTAAAATAGAGCAAAAGTGTCACTATTTAGAAGCATTTAATTCATACAAAATATTAAATAAACTGATAGAAGCTCACCAGTTTCCAAATAACATAGAATGTAACTTACTTTTTCGGAGCTGCACCATCAGGACACCAACCCACAACTAGGGAGAGTCCTGTTGTGTGCTATAGCAATTGACAAGAAATTCCTTATTCAACAACACATAGACTGCAAAAGTGATCATGTGGTCTATGTTATTTGGTGCCATTGTGACAAGTTGTACATGGAGATGACAAAATGGGAATTATGAAAATAGATAAGCGAGCATAAGAGCAATATTCACTTGAAGAATGAATCTTCCACTGTGGATTAGCACTTTAATGAACCTGGGCATTCAACTACCTCACTCCACTTCTGGGGGCTTGAATTAGTCCCAGAACCAAGATCCACAAATATTACTTGGGATGTTGCTCTTAGAAAATGAGAAGTTTATTGGCTATACCATTTAGACAGTTTGGACCCACGTTTTGGCCTAAATGAAGAAATGGAATGGCATTTATATTTTTAAATTTTCAGGTTATGGACCTGGAGTGTTATTCCTCTACCCTTTACCTTCTAATCATTATTTTTATTGTTTACAATTTAAAAAAAAAATAATTGATTCATTTAAGCAAATTTGTTAATATATAATAAAACTAATTTTCATTTTGGCTATCAGCCCAAAGCAGGGGTCGAACCACTGAGAAGCCATCTCTTTATCTTAGTGTCCAGGCGTCTAGACCACTGAGCTATTTTTGAGTTGGTTTCAAGCTAAATTCCAACAGCCCTTGGCCACATAGCCACTCAGAGACTATGTCTGATGTCATTTGTAATGTTTTTCTCCCCCCAGCTTGCCACGAGATTTAAACTCATTATTGTGCACAACAGGACTCTTCCTAGTTGTGGGTTGGCATCCTGATGGTGCAGCTCCTAAAAAGTAAGTTACATTCTATGTTATTTAGAAACTAGTGAGCTTCTATCAGTTTATTTAATATTTTGTTTGAATGAAATGCTTCTAAATAGTGACTCTTTTTTTCTCTATTTTAGCTTGCTGAAAGTCCGTTTGGACTTTATAAGACTGAATAACAACGTGGAGGCGGGAATCTGTTTTCAGTGACACTTGAAAGGTACGTATGCTAAAACTAAATGAGTGGGTAATGTTTACATAAAAACATTTTCTTAAATAGGTGTTTGAAAATCTTGTTTAAATGTGAAAATGTTTTCCTTTTTGCAGTGTGATGATAGTGGTCTCAAAGGACGATGGTGATTACTAAATCATATTATTTAAGGTGAGAACACTTGTTGAATTAATTATGTTATGACAAGTTTGTTTATTTAAAAGATATTTCATGACATTTCATTATTAGATATAACATTTAAAAGTTTTTTTTTTCCTTTTTGTTATATTACAATTTGAGAGTCTTTCAAAATCTTTTGAGAACAAGAGCATGAGTTGGACTAACTTAAAAATTGAGGTAAAAATAATTTTATCATACATGTCTTTGGAAAAATGATTGTTTCCCTTTTTTCCCCAATAGATATGTCTGTCTGATTATTATAAAGTTGTATTGAGGCTTTTCAACACTTTATAAATACTGTTATTTTAAAGGTCCAGGTATTTCTGCCGAGTGTGAAGTTAAAAAACATATATTTAATTAGCTCATTTTTTGTTTTATCCTAGACAAACTTTATTAAGGGACCTGAAGAAGTGGTATGACCACAAAACCGTTGTACCAACTGACAAAAAGAAAATTGAAAGAAACTGAATATGAAAGTGGTGTTCTTCCTTTTTACATATTCCAAATTTCCAAACTTTGGAATGTTCTAACTATGGAACCAATGTAATTGTTTTCACCAACCCAGCATAAGCACATCTGTGTGGCAAGCTCTTTCTACCCTGCACATTTCAGCCCAAAAGACCTAGCTATTTATTTGCAGTGAAGTGCAAAGAAACAGCATTTTTTGAAAATAGTTTTGAAAACTTACGCAAGTTATCAAAAAAATGTGATAATGTTTTTGGAAAAAATTCAGAAATTTACAGCCTTTTACTATGGCACAAAAAAGTGTTGCAAGGGACATCTAACTTTTCCCATAGGAAATAATAGGAATAAACATATTAAATAACTTTCAACATATTCATATTTTTGCTCCAAACCTTCAAAAGGCACATCTGTCTGCCCAAGGCTTTCAAACAAAAAAAAATCAAACCACTATCTACACCTGTTTGTGAGATACACCTGACAAAATAACAGCAAAAACGTGGAAAATTTGGGAATTTTTAAACTTTAATAACTTTTAAGTTTAATGTTAAAGCTGATTTTTTGAACTTTAATACCTTTTGAACCATTCAACAGATTCACAGAAAAATGTGGCACATCAACAGAACTACCCCTAGTGCTTCTTTGTGTAAATTTTGCACAAATCCATTAAATGGTTCAAAAGTTATTCATTTTCAAAAATGTGGCTTTAACATTAAACTGCCCTCTCACCCTAACTATACTTGAGCTATTGCGCCAGTATAATATATATTCATGGCAAAAACCTCTGCTTAATGCATCAGTTGGGGTTGTTCCACAGAGACAAATGCAAGGAAATTTGGTGTTAGGGTTGCCACCCTTTGCACCCCACGTGCACCCTGCCCCCACCGGGCATCAGGATGTGCATTGGGGTCATTGGCTCTAACTATCACCTCATTCCATGTGTAAATAAGCTGAGGTGGTGCAGTATAGGAGAATGGTGTGATAGTTAGGCCCGATGATCCCAATGCACACCCCAATGCCTGTTGGTGAGGGCAGGGTGGGCATGGGGTGCAAGGGGTTGCAACCCTAAGACTGAATTTCCTCACTTTTGTTGCTGTGGAACAACTCTAACTGATGCATTAAATGGAGTTTTTGTCATGAATGTCCCTTCTTTTTGAGAATGTGCACTATAAATTGTGAATAGTATGTGATGGTGGGAGAGCGGGGAAGGGCCTTGTGCTCCCACCATGCTTCCCATTTGTGCATAACCATAACAGTAACGCTAACAGTATGGTAATGGCAATGGTGATGGTAATCCTAATGGGAACATTAATGCTAACAGTAACACCAGTGCTAACAGTAATGGTAACAGTAATGAGAACAGTAATGGTAATGGAAACGCACACGCAAATGGCAACACAAATGGTAATGAAAATGCAAACAGTAATGGTAACACAAACACAAACAGAAATGGTAATGCCAATGGTGACATGAAAGGAAACAGCAATGCAAATGGTAATGCAAACGCAAGCGCAAAAGCAAATAAAATGGTAACACAAACGGTAACAGAAACGCAAGTGCAAATGTAAACACAAACACAGATGGTAACGCAAACAGCAATGAAAACACAAACAGTAATGGTAATGCAAACGGAAATGCAAATGCAGGTGCAAATACAAATGTAAACGGTAATGCACACAGTGATGCAAATGAAAACACTAATTAAAATGGTACCAGAAATGAAAATGATATCGGTAATGCAAATGCAAATGGTAACGCCAACGATGATACAAAAAGAAACAGCAACGCTAATGATAATGCAAACATATGCGTAAACGGTAATGCACACAATGATGCAAATGGAAATGATAATGCAGACAGTAATGGAAATGCAAGCACTAATGTAAACGCAAACATTAATGGTAATGCAAACAGTAACGGCAATGCAAACTGTAATGGTAATGCCAACGCAAATGCAAATGGTAACGGCAACAGCGATGCACAAGGAAACAGTAACACAAGCGACAATGAAACACAAGTGCAAATGCTAACAGTAACAGAAACAAACACAAATCGGAACACAGACGGTAATGCTCTTGCAAATGGAAATGCAAACGCAAACAGTAACTCACACGGTGATGCAAACAGAAATGCTAATGAAAATGGTAATGGAAATCCAAACGGTAATGCAAATGCAAATGTTAATGCAAATGGTGATGAAAAAAGAAACAGTAATGCAAACAGTAAAGCAAACGCAAGCGGAAATGTAAATGCAAATGCTAACGGTAACAGTAACGCAAATGCACACGCTTTGAGTTCAAAAGAGGTGCATCCAGAAGCACAGTGAATACAAAGAATGTGGGCATTATAGTGGCCCTTGGACAGGAAAATGAGCACTTGGAATACTAAATTGATTATACCTCAGGAACCGTACGATGTAGAAACAAAATTAAATCTCATATTATTTATTGCTTTCTAGGTTAGGTTTGTACATAGCCCCCAGTTGGGGACTAAGAATTTCTGTGACAAAAAGTCTGTATCTCGAACCATTTTCGAGATACAGGACCCGAAAGGCGCGGCAGATGCCGAATTGTTATCCTATGGGAAAAATCGTCAACTTAGGAGTGCCGTAACTTTGCAGCTCTGTTATATTTCGGCACCAAATCATGACAATGCACATCTATGTAATGTTGGCTTTCTTTCCTGGAAATTTCAGCCCAAAAGACCAAACTGTTGTTTTGCAGCAGGGTGGCAAAGATTTCCAGTTGTTTTGGCCATAGTGTCTCAAAGTACTTTTGCAAACCATGACACTTTCGCAAAAGAAAATCACGAAAGTGTTGCATTTGTGAAAGTACTTTGCAACACTACTTTTTATAAAAAATTTAAAATCATATTTCTGGGGTGTTTTCCCCCGACATGGCTAGCATCCTCAGAACTCAACTAGGTGAACATAACAAGAACTGTGTCCCTAGAGGGTCTCAAATTTAAATGCCAAGCATTTTTTCTCACGACCAACTGAAAAAAATGGCTGAATCACAAAAGTAAAAGGGTCATTTGCAACAGTAAAAACTGCATTTGTGACAGTGTCGAATAGTTTGTTAACTTTTCCCATAGACTATAATGGGATTCAGCTTTTTTTTAATAACTTTTGAACAGTGTAAAATCTTTTCACAAAATCTTGGAAAGACACATCAGGGACCCTGGCTGCATATTCCCTGACATTTTTGGACTGATCTCACAAAACCTGTGGGCTGTAGGTGCAAAAAAAGAAACACACATAAATCTGTAATGTATGCATTTTTGGCATACTTTAGCTCCGCAAACATACATCCAACCATAACACAACTTGCCAGATAAATAGATTTATGGTACCAAACCATGCATGTCACATTTCAGGCAAATCCATAACAGTTTGCAAAGTTATTAAGATGCAAAATTTGAGATCTAACCTTAAATGGGGTACTCAACCCTAACTATAATGGCATTACCATACCACTATAATATATATATATATATATATATATACTGTATATATATATATATATATATATATATATATATATATATATATATATATAAATAGTAGCACAGTAGTGCTACCATAATTAGGGTTCAGTAGCACTTTTAAGGTTAAAGGGTCAAATTTTGCACCTTAATAACTTTGCCACCGCTCAACTGATATACCTGAAATTTGGTATGTGCAATTGGGCATGGTAGATATTGGGGTTTACCAAGTTTTATACCAGTTGGATATACAACTGTGAGAAGTATTAAGCGACAGCCAATTGCGCAATTACGCTTTTTTGGATTTCTTTGCTCTCGCCTACAGGTCACATGGTTTGCACGACTGGTCTGAAATCTTCAGGGAACATGCAGCTGGGGTCCCCAATGTGCCTTTTGAAGATTTTGTGAAAAAATAGTGAAGGGTTCAACTGTTATTCAAAAAACAAGTTCCCATTATAAGTCAAAGGGAAAAGTTAAAAAGTTCAACACTTTCACAAATGCAGTTTTTACTTTCGCAAATGGCCCTTTTACTGCAAATCCACCATTTTGTTTTCAGTTGGTGATCATAAAAATGCTTGCCATTTAAATTTGGGACCCTCTAGCAACACAATTCTTTTTGTGTTTACATAGTCAGACCCTGAGGATGCTAGGCATGTCTGTATTTTGAGGTTAAACACCCTAGAAATATGTGTTTCAAGTTTCTGGAAAAAGTAGTTTCACAAAGTTGTGTCACACTCACAAAAGTGTTGAATATTTTTGTGAAAGCTTTCGCAAATTGCGACACTACTTTTCCAGGCTATGGCAAAATGACAGCAATTCTTTGCCACCTTGCTGCAAAAGAATGGTTTGGTCTTTTGG
The DNA here is from genome assembly GCA_016271365.2 of Neoceratodus forsteri. Classification (NCBI taxonomy): domain Eukaryota; kingdom Metazoa; phylum Chordata; order Ceratodontiformes; family Ceratodontidae; genus Neoceratodus; species Neoceratodus forsteri. The sequence goes on along the minus strand of CM057455.1, from coordinate 1,071,961,666 downwards.
GCTATAATTTGGAGGGAATGCAGCCAACATCTCACAGATGTGCCTTTCAGTGTTTCGGTGAAACAATATTACAGGGTGGCAAAGTTACAATACTCCAAATTTGATGTTTTTTCCCATAGGATAACATTACAGCATCTGCTGCATTACAGGAATCTTTTCCCGCCCTGCTGCAAAATAATGATTTGGTCTTTTGGGCTGAAATTTGGAGGGAATGAAGCCAACAACCTACTGATGTACCTTGTGGTAGTTCTGTGAAAAAATATTACAGGGTGGCAAAGTGTCAGCACTCTGAAGTTAATGCTTTTTCCCATTGGGTAACATTACAGCACCCGTTGCGCCTTTCGGGGCCTGTATCTCAGAAACGGTGCAAGATACCGACTTTTCGTCGCAAAATTACTTAGCTCCCTCATGGAGGCTTAGTACAAAACTAGCCAGGAAAGTCATAATTCACATGAAATTTATATTTTATTCCTATGTTGTATGGTTCCTGAGATATAAGCAATTTAATATTCCAAGTCCACATTTTCTGCTCCGAGACCCATTGTTATGTATACATTCTTTGTTTTCACTGTTTTCCAATGCATTTTTGGGAAAAGAAGGGTGTGCCTTTGTTGCTGTGGCAGTTAGCATTTTAAGTTGTGTTTCCGCTAATGCTTGTAGCACCATTACTGTCTATGCCACCGTGTGCATTACGGTTTGCATTTTTGCTTGTGTTTTCATTTCTGTGTCATTTGGCGTTATTGTTACTGTTACCATTATGAGTTTCATTTGCAATTGTGGTACCATCCGTGTGGGTTATGGTTTGCATTTTCATACGCGCTTGCATTTCTGTTTTGTTTCTGTTTCTTTTGCCATTATTTTTGCTGTTATTGTTACCATTTGCATTTACAATTGCGGTACCATGACCGTGCACATAATGGTTTGCATTTCTGTACTCACTTGCATTTGCATTTCTCTTTCCTTTGATGTTATTGTTGCTGTTATCATTACCGTTTGTGTTAACAATTGCATTTCCATGACCAAGCATGTTACGACTTGCGTTTCCATACGTGCCTCCATTCCCGTTTCCATTTCTGTTTCCTTTGGCATTATTCTTCATGTTCATTTTACCATTTGCATTTATATTGTAGTACCATGGCTGTGCACATTACGGTTTGAGTTTCCATGTGCGATCGTGTTCACGTTTCCGTTTCTGTTCCCTTTCACGTTCTTTTTGCTGTAACACTTAACATTTCCTTTTAAAATACCACTGCCATCACTGTTCGAGTTGCCAGTTGTGTTTTTGTACACTCTTCAATGTCCGTTTGTGTCACTGTTCGCTTGGATGTCACTTTGCGCTTGCGTTTCTATTAACGTTTCCTTTACCATTTACATTTCCGTTACCATGTGCATCACTGTTGGCACTTCTGTTTGTGTTGCTGTTCCTGTTACTATGTCACAAGACATCACGTGGCAGGAGCGTGGGGCCCATTCGCTGCTGCATTACTTTCACTATTTTTCATCATCATTCTCAAAGAAGGAAAGTTAGAGCATAAAACTTTGTTTAATTCATCAGTTAGGGTTGTTCCACAGTGACAAAAGTGAGGAAATTCAGTGTTAGAGTTGAAAACCCCTTTGACCCCCCAGCCCACCCACCAACCAGCACTGGGATGCGCGTTGAGGTCGTCGATCCTAACTCTCACCCCATTCTTCTACACCTCTGCTTCTTTACACATGTGGTAGGGTGAGAGTCAGAGCAGATGACCCCAATGCCCTATGCTAGTTTGGGCGCGGGGCTGGGGGTCCAAGGGGGTTCTAACTCAACACTGAATTTTCACTTTTGTCACTGTGGAAACAACCCTAACTGATGCATTAAATGGATTTTTTTTGCCTCTATTATATATATATATATATATATATATATATAATATATATATATATATATAGTGGTTGATCCTATTCTATGTTAAACACCACTTTTTTTACTTTTTATTGTTAAAATGTGTTATTTTTTCCCTCAAAAAGGCACAAAACAAGCATTACAGTATGGATGTGACAGGCCTTAATCCTGTAACTCTGGGCTTACAAACATCTGCCTTGTGCATGAAGTCATATAGGAGAGATTATGTAAAAACATGGCCTAACTGGAATAGCCCAGAGTAATCAGCTCTAAAAGATAATTCCTCACTGAAACATGGGCTTGCAACAGTACTTTATTGTGCTGGGCATCCAAATCTGCAACGAAGAAAATGTAACACACACAAAGCATCCAATTGGTTAACATTAACAAGGAGAGTTGCATATATTGTTGCCTACACTTCTAGATTGCTTCCTTAGCTACTCATGCATTAGGAAGCGCTTATCATGCTGGCCTTAGTGGTAGTGTATGCTGAAGAGGGGTCAGCCTATCTCAGCTCTGGGTTTTGAGAAAGGGAGAAAGGGTTGCCAAAGTGAGCAATATTTCAGAAGGGCATTGGCTACTACCTGTGTCATCCAGTCAGGTTTGCTACTTGTATCAGGGAGTTTAACACCCCTTGACCAGTGGGGACCACCTGAGATCTTCAACTACACCATAAGGAAGCAGTGTGGCTCACCAGTACATATAGGTATAAAGAAGATATTGGGAGAGATCAAAGCTCCAATAACCTCTTGAAAACCAAACCACATAATTGGAGACAATATGACCCACTCACCGGATGTTGATTTAGATTTTTGTTTATTTTATTGGATAATAGACCACCACTTGTGTTTGTTATACATTGTGTAGTTATCTAACTACTTCACCAGGTTCTAATTATATATATATATGTTTTTGATACATTAATTATGAAACTTAACAATATGTAATTTAATACATATATTAGAAAAAAGTTTATTTTTTTAAAACAATATCACACTGGCAAGATCAGAAATATACTGTATTTTTTAAAACATAATATATATTTCATTTTTAAATTTAATTGAGTAAAGCTATGACCACCTAGATAATTTAGTTCTCTCTCTCACTTGTGATTTTCTGCCTCTATTAAGAAAGACACAAATTATATTTTTCGTTAACCTATTCACAATGCATCTCAATTGATAAAAATACATCAGTCTGTTATAGAAGAAGAATCAGCATTTTATATAGCACTTTTCATAGATCCCAAAGTGCTTTACAAGCAATGCTAGACTGGTAGTGAAGTGACTGAATGTGTAGTGGCGGCCATATAGCACATCATCACCCACATACAGCCTAGATAATTGCATGAACCAGTTTATGGGAAGGGGAATGTTCCATACTGTTTGCAAAGAGTGCCCTGGGTTCTTTTACTTCCACCTGGACAACACCAGGATGGGCAGAAGGAACCTTGGTTTAACATCTCATCCAAAGAACAGCATACCCCAGCAGTACAGCACACCCCAATACTGCATTTGGATGCCAGCAATTTTGAGGTGCAAGTCCAATCCCAGTGTGGGACGAGAACCCATGACCTTCTGGTCCAGAGGAGGGTGTGCTACCAACTGAGCCATGCTGACAGCTGATAGCAGATATAAACTAATTAAATTGTTTTCATATAATTACTCCCTTCTCTTGTGGCAATTATTTCCCAATGTCTGTTTCTGCGTATCTTAAAGAAAAGGCTGATTTGCTTCTGTCCTGAACCAAACCTAATAATGTTAAGCACAACCAAAGCCATTCAGTTTGTTTTAAACTTTTATTTCTTCTTTTTTACCTTCCCTTAATTCTATTCTATCTTTTAACACATTTATTGTTCAAGCTTTCTTAAATTCATTGTTTATTTTAATATTGTATCCACTTTAGGTATTACAGATGGTATACTGCAATAGTTAAATAGCTTTTAAAAAAGTATCAAACTACTTGTTTCTCTTTTCTTTTTCCTTGTACAGACAGTGTTTCATAAAAATAACTCCCTAAGTTTATTTATTTTCTCCATTCTCACAGTTCTATCAAAAGGAATTCAATGTAAAGAAAATAAACACTGAGTTGTCCCAGTGTATCTCCATTTTAAAACTTCTGTGTCACACTTAAAATAGCGCATATCTTTCAAGTGTAAAAATGCACTTATACACAGTTACAATACTTTGCTTTTCTCCTTAAGATCTTAGTCTAACAATTTAAACGTGTTGTTCAGAGCTGTTTTGGCAGTAAAAGTTAAAATTCGTATTCCTCTTACCCTGAGTCTCTTTTCTTTCTTTCTCTGGTCTGGCCAGAATTTTGAGTACATCCTGGTGCTTTTATACTATTTATGTTGCTAAGGAGATCTACAGGCATGCTCAGTTCACTTTTTTCTGTAGTACTGTATGTCAATTTGAATACATCCTGGTACTTTTATACTAATTTTGTTGGTAAGGAAATCTATGGGCATGCTCAGTTCACTTTTTTCTGTATGCTGTCGTTTCGTAATATGTTTTAAAACTTCCATTTAGTATGCATTTTTTTTACAGTTTAATTAGAACAAGTTATAGGGCATTTCATACTTTATTTTTGATTTCCAGTTTCTTATTGGGTATTTCTGGTCATTGTAGTTTACATCTATAAATCTTTGACATGGTTTTTCATATATTTTCTCACTATCTCAAAATATGTCACCTAAAGTGTTACAAATTTGTATCTGGTGATAACATACTCTAGTTTGAAATGTATCTATTTTTAGCCTCTGTGGAATCCATATTTCCACTTTCATCACTTGCCATTTGCATTGTTTACAAATACTAAACTCTTGAGCATCTTTAAACTGCAAAATGTTTCACTTTGTACTCATATTCTGTGTTTGTTGTTCACTATTATATAAACTGATATTGACTGAATCAGGACAAACAGGGCTTCACTTCCAATTAAAACCATATATGACCAATATAACAAAAAGCCAGATTTGAAAGATTTTTCTGATTTCCTGGATACAATATAAAAAGCTCTAGAGGACTACAAACATAATATAATCAAACAACAACTGAAGAAATTTAGAAGAGATTTATTAGAAGAGATTTAAATGATTACAAAGAAAGGAAGGTATACACCTATAACAGATTTTCACCATATAGATAACAATATAGTTATAACTCTGACTCTGATGGGAACCTGTAGTTCAGACAGCAGCTTGGATAATGGCAACAAACCACAAACTGCTAGACCTTTTTTGGGGAGAGGCTGGTTTAGAGGACAAGGCAACAGATGAAACAGGGGCCAATGCAGTGGGAGAGGGCAAAGAGGTGGAGATATAACAAGAGAATACACAGAACAAGCAGACCAAAGAGGAGGAGATTTAGAAACAGGAACAAACAAGAACTCAGAAGAGATTCAGATACAATAGGAGATTGAGAAGCATTACAGAGCCAGAAGAAAGGCCAAGTATAGTATTTAACCTTTCAAAATGGATTTACAAAATTTTACAGAAAATTAAGGTTAAAATATTTTTTTAATACAATTGAAGACCACAGTGATCCAAAAGAGAAAGAAAAATTAAGGCTACTATCATTAAATTTGGATTTTAAATCTAAATTCCTACCACCTGGACCCACTTCATCAAACATTATTACATATATAGAATTGTTAGAGAAAGATATAGACAGACTAGAAAGAAACCAAGAGGGACAAAGGAAAGGTTTAATCTCACTGCCAATGAATATGGAACTTTAAGAAATTTGGAGAATGATAACATGATAGTAATTAAAAATGCAGACAAAGGGGGTAGTATAGTGATAATGGACAGTGGTGTTTGTAAACCTGAATGTTTGAGACATAGAAACATAGAATTTGATGGCAGATAAGGACCACTTGGCCCACCCAGTCTGCCCATTTCCCTACCTACTGGATAAGCTGCAGATCTTAGTTAACCAGCAGCCTACTTCTTCCTACCCCACCCCTAGAATTGCCTTATGACTGTCCCATGCGTGCTTGAATTCCACCACTGATTTTGACTCCACAACCTCCTCCAGAAGGCTGCTCCATGCATCCACAACTGCTCTCTGTGGAAAATACTTCCTTAAATTACCTCTGAGCTGCCCCCATCTTCAAATTGTGCCTTCTTTGTTCTTGCACACCTCTTTTTTAAAAGATGCTACCCTCTTGGACTTTGTTGATTCCCTTGAGGTACTTGAACATTTCTATCCTGTCCCTCCTCCTTTCCTCGAGGCTACATATTAAGCTCCTTTGTCTCTCTTCATATGTCTTCTGGTGCAGACCCTGCACCATTTTAGTTGCCCTCCTCTGGACAGCTTCCATCCTGTCTATGTCTTTTGGAGATTGGGTCTCCAGAACTGCAATCAGTACTCCAGATGGGGTCTCACCAGCTGTCTGTACAGAGGGATAATAACTTCTTGTTTGGTGATGCCTCTCCCTTGCATCCCAGTATCCCCCAACCCTCCTTGCTGCCCTCTCACATTGCTTGCCCACCTTTAGGTCATCTGATATGACTACCCCCAGGTCCCTTTCCATTTTTGTTGTTGTTAATATCTCACCCCCATTGTGTACTCTTCCCTGGGTTTTTGTTTCCCAGGTGCATTACCTTGCACTTCTTAGCATTGAATCTAAGCTGCCATACATTTGACCATTCTCTAACCTTGCCAAGTCCTTCATCCTTTCCACCCCACCTGTGCATCAACTCTGTTGCAGATCTTTGTGTCATTTGCAAAGAGACATACTTTTCCTTCCAGTCCTTCTGCAATGTACGCTTATAAAGACATTGAAGAGGACCGGTCCTAATACTGAACCCTCGGTGCCCCACTAGTAAGCCTCCTTTCTTCTGAGTGGACTTCATTTACTATTACTCTCTGTGTCCTATTCTCCAGCCCAATTCTTTTACCCAGGCTGTCATCTTGGGACCCACTCCCAGGCTGGCTAACTTGTATATTAGTCTTTTGTGTGGGACTGTGTCAAATGCCTTGCTAAAGTCTAGGTAGGCCATGTCCACAGCCCCTCCCTGATCTACTACTTTGGTCACCCAGTCAAAGAAATCTATCAGATTCATCTGGCATGACCTTCCCACTGTGAATCCATGCTGCTTAGGGTCCTGTGCCCCTCTGGCCTCTAGATACTTGACAATTCTTTCCTTCAGAAGTGATTCCATCATTTTCCCTATCACTGAGGTTAAACTAACAGGTCTGTAGTTTCCTGCTTCTGCCTTGCTCCCACTTTTGTGAAGGGAATCATCTGCCCTTCTCCAGTCCTCAGGTACCACCCCTTCCTCCCATGATTTGTTAAAAAGGTAGTCAGTGGTGTCACTAGTTCTACCCTTAGTTCTTTTAGAATTCTGGGATGAATCCCATCAGGCCCCATTGCTTTGTCCACCTTCAGTTTTAGAGTTCTTTCAGAACCCTTTCTTCTGTAAACGGGCTGGTATCAACTTCTGTATCAGAGTGTTTCTACTGTTTGTTTTATGTACCTCCCCTTTTCATTTGTAAATACTGAGCAAAAATATTTGTTTAGTATCTCTGCCTTTTCACAGTCTCCTCTGTCCACCTCCTCCCCTTTATTAAGCCTCACTATCCTCCTTGGTCTTCCTTTGCTCCCTGATGTACCTATAAAGGTTTATCCCCCTTCTTAACTGAGTTGGCTATCTTTTCCTTGGTTTGGGCCTTTGCTGTTCTGACTGCCTTCTCAGCTTCCTTCTGCTTTAACTGATACAATTCTCTGTCCTGCTCCTTCTGCGATTCCTTGTACTTCCTGAATGCTTTCTTTTTCTCTTGAACCTTCACTGCCACTTCCTTTGAGAACCATAGTGGTTTCTTAAATCATTTTGTTTTGTTTATTTGCTTCACACAAAGGCTCGTTACCTCTGTGATGGCAGTTTAGTGACAACTAAAAACACAGAGTACTATAAGAAATGTGACAAAAATCCAACAGAAACAGTTAGTACACTTGTAAGGGGCATATTAAAAGAAGGAATAGACAAGAACTACATAACAGATTGGGAACATAGAGAATTATTAAGACAACATCCAATAATGCCAGTTTTCTACATTCTACCTAAAATCCATAAAAATCTTACCAATCCCACAGGAAGAACTATAATTGCAGGTATAGGCTCCACCTTAGAAGCACTTTCAGTGTTATATAGACTACAATCTACAGCCCTTGGTGAAAAACACAACAGCATATCTTAAAGATAGTACAGGTTCAATACAGTTATTAAATAAACTGAGCACAGATAATGTGATAGCAAAAAACTGTATACCAGTAGCACTGGATGTCAAATATCTGTACATGATCATCCCCCACAGAAAAGGTCTTGAAGCACTAGCAGAAAAATTTAAAAGAAAGGAATGAAACAGAAAAACCTCCAAATGAATATTTATTAAAAATGTCAGAAACAGTATTAACTAAAAAACATTTCAGATTTGAGACCAGCTATGTTTGGCAGTGTAAAGACATGGCTATGTGGTCTTCAATGGCCCCTAGTTATGCCAATATATTTATGGACAGTTTTGAAACAAAATACATATTTAATGAAAACAATGTATATTGGAATACAATTGTATGTTGGAAGAGATTTATAGATAATTGCTTATGCATTTGGAAGGGAACTGAAAATGAGTTAAGAAATGTTTTTGAGTACTTGAAAGAACAAACAGGATTTCTTAAATGTGTTATGACATTTGAAAAAAACAACAATGAACTTTTTAAATTTATTGAGTACAAAAAAAGACAACACACTAGAAACAAAAATATATAGAAAACTAACTGATAGGAATATACTCCTGCATGCAAACAATTTTCATAAAACAAATGCAATTGAAAACATTCCATATGGCCAATTAGTGAGAGCCAAACAAAACTGTACCACACAATATGACTTTCACAAGGTAGCTGATGACTTGGAGGTTACGTTTAGGGACAGAGTTTATAAAGAAAATGTATTGTAGACAGCCAGATAGAGAATAGATTCAGTGAGTAGTGATAGCTTACTGAAATCAAAACCGAAGGATGAAACAAATAAGGAAAGAATTGCATTATCTATTAACTATTCTGACCACTTTGGGACAATCAAAACATACATAAATAAACATTGGGATGTTTTGAAATAAAATACTACAGGAGAAAAGACATTTAGAGAAAAAACATTAATAATAGTTAAATAAGTGAAATCACTCGGTAACTGTTTAGGCCATGCTGTCTATCAACCCCCTGAAAAGAAACATGAGATATTTGAAGGAAGAAGTAAAATTACTGATAAGTGCCCTTGTGGCAAATGCTAAAATTGTAACAGTACTAGAAAGACTAAAACAGTGTAGGATGAACATCTTGAAATTAAGCAATTCATTACATGTCAAGCTGAATAAGTTGTATACCTACTCAAGTGTCCCTGTGATTTACACTACAAAGGACAAACATCTATATATCTACAATTATGTTTAAATGAACACACAAGTGATATTAGAATGTGTGATATTGACTCAGTGGCAGCAAGGCCTTTTGTAGAGTATAGAAACAATGTAGCTACTTTATGCTTTGTAGGACTGGAAAAAGTGGAATGTCCACATAGAGGTGGTAATATACAAAACTGTTTATTAAGCCATGAAGCATTCTGTATTGATTGATTTGGCACACTTGATAAAAGATGTGGCATAAATGAAGAAATAGTGTGGACAAAATTGTTTGATTGAACAGAGCACAATGTTTAATGTAAAATGTACTTATATTTGCTTAACATTAGAAGACATGATTAACCTACTAGAACCAACTTTGATGGTATCTGATGACTGCATCCCCCCAGCAATAAAATAGACTGACCACTGTCTTGTTGTCACCATGCTGGTGATGCTGGGGACAGTGGCCACCAATAACATTGTTTTTCACTGGGTGGGTCAGGATGAGGTACTCCACCAGTGGTGTGAAGTCCTGTTTGTCCCAATTCAGTCTATATCAGTCTATATCAGTTTCTATTATAGTAAAAAACAAACACAGAATATTAGTACAAAGTGAAAAAATATTGCAGTTTAAATATGCTCAAGAGTTTAGTATTTGTTAAACAATACAAGTGACAAGTGATGAAAGTGGAAATATGGACTCCATAAAGGGTAAAATTAGATACATTCCATACTAGAGTACGTTATCACCAGATACAAGTTTGTAATCCTTCAGGTGACAGATTTTGATATATTGAGAAAATATACAAAACAAGCTAAAAGATTTATAGATGTAAACTACAATGACCAGAGATACCCAATAAGAAACTAGAAATAAAAAATAAGCATGAAATCCCCTATGACTTGTTCTAATTAAACTGTAAAAAAGAGCATAAGAAGGAAGTTTAAAAAAATAGCACCAAATGACAAAAGTACAGAAACAAGTGAACTGGGTATATCCATTGATTTCCTTAGCAACAGAAGTAGTATAAAAGTACCAGAATGTACTCTAAATGACAAAGTACAGAAAAAAAGTGAACTGAGCATGCCGGTAGATCTCCTTAGCAACAGAAATAGTATAAAAGCACCAGGATGTACTCAAAATGCTTCCCGGACTGGAAAAAGAAAGAAGAGAGACTCAGGGTAAGAGGAATATGAATTTTAGCTTTTACTGCCAAAACAGCTCTGAACAAGTTTAAATTGTTAGACTAAGATCTTAAGGAGAAAAGCAAAGCATTGTAATTGTGTGTAAGTGAATGTTTATACTTGAAAGATATGAGCTATTGTAAGGTGACACAGAAGTTTTAAAATGAAGATACACTGGGACAACTCAGTGTTTCTTTTCTTTACATTGAAAACCTTTTGATAGAACTGTAAGACCAAAAAAATAAATAAACTAAGGAGTTTTGATGAAACACCATCTGTAGTAGAAAAAGAAAAGAGAAAGAAAAGTAGTTTGATAATTTTTAAAGCTATTCAACTATTGCAATATACCATCTGTAGTACCTAAAGTGGATTACAATATTTTTATTTATTTATTTTATTTATTTCAGTCTTGCAATTAATATCTTTGAGCCAAGGTTATTTTTCATGTGCTCCACATCATAACAAAGAACAGAACAAACAATATAGTGAGAAAATACATAGTGATCCTAGGAGTAAAGGTAACAATAAAAGCAACATATATGGATTAAAGTTACAAAAACAAGTATTTGTCAGACATACAGTGGCTAGGAGTAAGCTTCATTAGCAAGGAAGGGCATTAGGGTTGGGATCTGGCTACAGGAGGAAATAGATGCAGCCAAATGGCATTGTCAGAGACAAAATGAGGGAAAGACAATAACTGGGGACATGGTCTTGCAGAATACACAGAAGCTAAGGGCTAGGGCCTAATATTGTTCCAGAGTAGGGATACAGCCAAAGGCATTGTCTGAGTAGGGGTGGGAAGGCATTGCCAGGAGGGGAATATCAGCAGACAAACATGGGCTGCGTCATTCATGGTAAGAGTGCACTCCAGTGGGGTAATTAGTGCAGAAAATGATGATGATGCCTTCTATGGAGCAGCAAGCATAGTTTGATGCTGGGATTGGTTTATGGGAACCTCTGGAAGGCAGGTAAGTTAAAGGGTAGTAGCAAGAGTAGGATGGTAGGATGGAGGAAGGGTGTGGCAGGGTGTGGGCGAAGGAGAGGAAACAAGCTCAAGTTGTTTTATGTGTGGCAGTCACAGGAGACATTGGCAACTAGTGCTTGGCAAAGTTTCTTTTTGAAGGAGCCCAGTGTTTGGACTTTGGTAACATCACAGTGGAGTGAATTATATCACAGTGGTGCTCTGTATGCAAATGAGCATTGCCCTTGGGTGGTATGACAGTGAGGCACTATGAATGCATGGTCCAAGGTGCATCTAGTATGCTGGCCATGGTTTGGTGACCTAAACACTGACTGTACATCAGGAGGCAAGAGACCAAGGGAGGCCTTTTTCGCTATTAGGCATGATTGATAGGATAGTCTGCCTTTGAGCTGAAGCCAGTTTGCTTGCTCATATAAGTCGATGTGTGTGTCAGGTGAGTGGCCCCAGTCAGTAGATGGCAGGCCTTGTTAGGGCAGTGGTGACATGGTGCAGGGCAGTGTCTGAGGCAGATCCATAGATCACAAGCCCACAATCAATTAGTGAGACTATTGAACTATGTATAGCAAGCTTGAGGGCTTCCAGAGTAAGGAAGTGTCTGTGTTTCTATAGTAGCCTAATATGGGTATTCACTGTTTTGATAACATTTTCAATATGGCTGGAGAATGACAGAGTGCTGTCAGTTGTCACATCTAAATACTTGAAAAGTCAAGTCTGTTCTAGGACATAAAAATATACAATGAATTTAAGAAAGAGTGAACAATAAATGTGTTTAAAAACAATATAAGTAAGGGTAGGTAAAAAAAAGAAGAAATAAAAGTTTAAAACTGAATGGCTTTGGTTGTGCTTAACACTATTGGGTGTGGTACAGAACAGAGGCAAGACCAGCCTCTCCTTTAAGAAACTCAGAAACAGACATTGGGGAATAATTGCCTCAAGAGAAGGTGATAATTATATGAAAACAACTTCATTAATTTGTTTATATCTACTGTAACAAACTGATGTATTTTTATAAATTGAGATGCATTGTGAACAGGTTGAACAAAAATATGTTTTGTGTCTTTCTTAACAGCGGTAGAAAACCACAAGTAATAAATGACCAATTTATCTAGGTGGGCATCGCTTTATTCAATTAAATTTAAAAATGAAATACACATATAAGTTTCAAAAAAACATAGTATATTTCTGATCTTGCCATCATGAATTTGTTTAAAAAAGGAAAAGGTTTTTCTAATATACAGTATGTATTAAATTACATATTGTTAAATTTCATGATAAATGTATCAACAACATACATGAATAAATTAATGCAATAAAGAAGAGGTATATTGTATTCAGTGTCATTACCTAAAATGAATACTTTATGTTAAAAATGTTTTTTATTTGTGAAATTAGATCCTGATGAAGTAGTTAGATAACTATGAAACAGATCAAATACAAGTGGTGGTCTATTATCCAATAAAATAAACAAAAACTAAATAAACATCCAGTGTGGGTTTATTGTCTCCAGTTATGTAGTTTGACCACTGACATCTCCACTTGTACAGGATGATCCTATTTACTTGCATACTTAGGACAGCAATCCACTTCTGCTCCATAGAGATCAGCTGGGGTGGAAGTATAGATTCCCAGCAGCATCACTTCTGCAGACTGAGGCATCTGTTTGTGGAGAACATTCAACCCCAATGAACAGATTAGCTGCCAGAGTGGCTTAATTACAGAGTGATCCCACAATATGTGGAGCAGGTCTCCCTTTAGGGTGTGGTACAGTAACTCCAGCACAACTTGTCCTGATGAATTTAGCTGCATAAAGAACTGTTTGGGTCCTGTACCATGACTGCAGGATTTTGTTTTTAAATTAGTGCACTTCTAATGTCTGAGGTCTGCCTGGTGGGCCAGCCTACAACAGGCCATCCATTCCTGGTCAGTTATCTGAGCCTTTGGGACGTCTCCACTTTCTTGGCTTCATGAGACTGGGATGGGGTTTTGTCCCTTAGTGCTATATAAATCATACTGACCTGGCCTTTCTTTCACTAACCATTGGGGACTGGGAGGGAAGCTTGCAGTTGCTAGCTTGATGGGAGTAGTCAATAATGATGCTTCTGACATGGAGATATCTCCAGAAATCTTTTGGAGGAGATCCCAGCAGTCCTTCAGCCCTTTAAAAGTGGCAGTTATCTTCCATTAGGGTCCAATCACTGTGCAGCCTAATTGGGACTGAAGGGAGGGTTTGTGAAGAGCCTTAAATTGAGTCTTTGCTTCTTTCAGTTGTTTCTCTAAGGAGGTTAGGTGCTGCTCCCTTCTTTTCCTCCTCACATGTGAGTACCCTATAATTGCCTCATGTAAGGTGGCCTTGAAATCCTCCCATGTGTTGCATACGAAGATATCCAATATAGGATTATTCTGGAAGAAAAGGGTAGCCTATGCTGTAGCCAGGGGGAAAATCCAGGTCCCTCAGTAGGAGGGTGTCTAAGCACCAGGAAGGGAGGCAAAGAAGGGGCCCCACCAAGAAGCAAAGCTGGACAGGGGCATGGTCGGAGATCACGATAGGAGGATGGTAGTTTCTTTTGTTTCAAATTTAATAAACTTTATTGAGTTTTACCAGGTCAGGTTGACATAATAATCAGAGCAGTACACTGGTTAAAGCAAGTTAAAAAAAAAGCAAGTAAAACAAAATAACCAGGATGAACAATATACCAGGTAACAAGTACAAAAATAACTCTCTGACCATAATATGTATCAAATACCTGCCTGGTTCTCCCCAAGAAGACCCAAGCCACCCCTACCCACCCGGCATCCTCCCTTCTCCAGAGTCCCCACAGGACCTGACATATCCATGGTGGGACATGGTGAGATTGGGGCCACTCCTTGGAAGGAAAAAAAAATGTACGGGATCAAAACGGTCAATCAAAATATGGCTTATAGCGCCAGCAAAGTGTACAAAGGTTCCAAAACTCTGAAATATTTCTCTTTGTTGCCTAACCTATTCACTATAATACATTCCACCTGTAAGGCAAAAAGGATTCCCTGGTACCATTCCCTATAAGTAGGAATATGGGTATCACACCAGTGCCATAGTATGACTTTCTTAGCACATGCTGCTATTAAAGCAATGTACAGCTCCTGTGTACCTATGGGGCCACCATGGTAATCCCCTAAAATACAAATTTCAGGTGTAAACACTTGATGTAGCCCCAGTAATGGGTCCATCCATCGCTTGATGTTCTCCCAAAATGGTATTATCTTTTCACATGTCAACAAAATGTGTAGTAGAGTACTAGGTTCCTTCTGGGACTGGGTGCCTAAGTCCGAGGACAGCCTGCCCATGTAATACAATTTAATTGGGGTATAATACATGCCTACCAGGTCATAATGTCGTACTCTTAATAGCGTATGGCATTATACAAACCGGACCTATGTGATTTCCCTGTTGGACCCCGGAGTTAGAATCCTAGCTGGGGGTCCAGGGGCACAGCCCCCATAACGGGGAGCCCCCACAGAGCAATAGCAATAAATAAATCATACAGGTGATTAGGTTGCACGGCATTCTGCCATGCAACATTTTGACCCTTATGCCTAATACATATTGTATAATATTTGAAATAGCATTAGACTGTAGTGGTCCCATTTAATATATTTATAAGTAGCTCTCAGATGCGTGGCCAGTCACAGGGGCCGTGCAGGGGAGAGTGGTCCCAGGAGTAAAAAAGGTGGGTTTCTTCTCCTAAAAACCTCTTGAAGCCAAGCATGGTAATAAGCCACAATGTGAGAAGAAGGTACCACCAGGACCAGTGGAAGCAGAGTGTCTCTGTATAACCTGGTCCACTGGCCTGACCAAAGTTGCTGCAGGAGCATATGTCTAATCCGATAATACTTAAATGAGCAGGGACATGGACCAATTAAATTAGACTGGGCCTCTGAGAAAGTATAAAGCTTGCCAGCTTGTATCAGATGTTGTACCAGAATAGAATCAAGAAATGGCCAGACCTTCAGGGTCAGGATGGTAGTTTCTAAGGAGGCATTGGTGATATCAGCAGAGGTGAGCCTGAAGTCCAGCCTGTTGTAGGAGTCATGAACTGGGGAGTGGAAGGAGTAATCTCAATCCCTGGGATAAAACATTCTTCAGCTATCCATTAGGCCCATAACCCCCATCATTTGGGCTAGGCTCTGGCTCCCCTGATGTGGGGTTCAATGTTGGAAGGGTTTCTGTCAGGAAGGGTCAACAGTGGGATTAAAGTCCCCCAAGGAGTATGGGAGTATTAACTACGCTCAAATTCCCTATTTCCTGTGCCACAGTATGGAAGAAGATAGGGTATCTTTGTTGGAGCCATAAATGTTTCCTAGTAGCAGTGGCCCATCAGGGTGCTCTTCAGAGCAAGAACCCATCTCCCATTGGGGTCACTTACCCATTTGGAAACTATCAATGGAGGATTTGTTTATGAAGATTGCCACTTCTCTTTCTGGGTGGCAACAGATGCATGGATGACCTGGCCTCCTTTCCCTTGCCAGCCTATCATGGTCCATGGAGCTCCATTTGGTCTCCTGCAAGACGTCCAGGCTGGTCCACACTTCTTGAGGTGAGATAGCACCTGTTTACGCTTGACTGTGGTATTCAGGCACTATCATGTTTCTGGAGCTATGTGTAACTGGGGTAGAAGCTGCAGGCCAGCCTTAGCAATTGACTATGGGATCAGCAGCCTGGGCATAGGCAGTGCATGGAAAAGGTTAGTAGGATCCTTGTTACAATAACTTTGACAAACAGTGCAGCACTGATGTGTAGACTCTCTCTAAGTACAAAATCATTATACAACACAAAACAAACAAAATAAGAAATTACACAGTAGTCCGATAGGGTTTTACTATAAGCTTCAACAACACTCACGCTGACATCCCTGACAGTGGCAGACACTATACCAAGTGTTGGCATTGTACCATTGGGATGTAGGCAATTTTCCACTGGGGAGCTGTGCTCCCCAAACCCTCATTGTGGGGGGGTTCTGCCCCCACACACCCTGGTCTTTAAATATCTAACTCCAAGTCAGAGTTGGAGTGGGGGGCAACATCGAGCCACACTGCCAGTGTCTGCAGTGCTCCAGCACAGCGACTTGCTGCATCCAGGTGAAATCTGTTGCTGTGCTGGACTTCAATGTTGTGGTGTCAACCTTGTGTGGGTACACTGTCTGATGGATATAACATGGGCTTAAGAGGTGCATGTGTGGCCACAAAAACCAGCCCGAGGCCCACCTCTTTGCCTTGGGTGCATGTGGGTATGGCTGCACGATCTACTTCCCAAGGATGGATATGGAGGGATAGCCTCTCTGAGTCACCCCACATTTGTGGGAAGAACAGCATGAGGGAATTAGTGGCAAACTCTGCAGCCCTCGAGGGTAAGCACATGGACTGCATCTCTACTGTCTTTGTTTGGTGCTAGTGCTTAAGAGAGAGTGCATAGGCAGGCGATGGGGTGGGGACACAAGGTAGGGTAAGTTATGAGAACAAAACTGGAGAGGAACTAGTGGTTGGGGTCAGCAGCAGATGAATGACCTATTTCTGCCAGTGATGGGGAAAGAGGGAGGGGTCCACCTCCAAGTCAGGGTTCTCCAAGATCTGATGACTGGACAGCACTCTTGGGAAGGGGGGGGACAGTATTCCCTGCTGGCCCATAGTCGTGGGCATTAACGTAGCCTAGGGTCATTCTGCTGTAAGTTCTGTAAAGGGTGCAGGGAAATATAGTAAGATGAGGACCTAGGTCTGCCCTCATAAAGGCTTCATAGGATGGGGTAAACCACTATCTAGGTACACTTATTCTACTGCTGACAATAAACATTAGAAGACTTTGAAGGCAGGCATATTATTACTCTGAGTTCCAAACTATGGACTGTGGCATTTAGCTCAAGCTGGACTAACATGAATCGAGCCCTGGGAAGATGAGCTGTTAATGTCACTTAAGGAGGTGTATTATTCTTAGTCAAGCCCTACTAGTGGGTGCTGTTGTCTCCAGAGGTATCCCCCAGTGCCCCAAGTGGTCTGCAGTCCTCCCAGCTTGGCTCTGATGTTAATGATGTGGGGAGAAGTTCAGGCCCCATCACTGCTCAATCACGGGGAAGGGGGCAAAGTCCCAAATTGTGTGCCTGAGTCAACATAGCCTTGGGGGGCCTGTTCATGAGTTGGTGTTTGGATCACCCCTCCTGCACTAAAACCTCAACACCCTTCCCATCAATAAGAAGTCCAGAAAAACAGCACTTATCTGATTAGGTCTTAGCCTCCAAATTACAGGTGGTATACTGAATTGCTTTTGGGAGGTGGCGCTGACTGCAGTGGACCACTGTATAGGTAGGAGTTTGTGTGGAGGTTTGTGTGTGTTGATTGTGTTTGTTGTACTGAGTTTATGAATTCAGTAGGGGTAGGTTTCTGGGTGTGGTTGGTGTTGTGGTGAGTTTTCTTCAGTTCTCTAGAGGTGGTGTGTTTCTAGGGATTGGAAGTGGTTGTGGGTTTTGTAGTAGTGGTAGAATGCTGTTTCTAGTGGTGTATTTATTCAATCTTTTGTTGGGGCGTTTGTTGTTTTTCTGTTGGATGGTTCTATTTATGTTTCTTTGTGTTGTATTGTTTTTTGTTGTTGGGGATGTTTGTATTTTTCTTTTAGTTTTGTTTTGACTTGTTTTTCAGATGGAGGGATTTTGTTCACTTTCCTGGTTCTATATGAATATCATTCTGGGAGGGGAGTAGAGGTTGTTTGGGGCGTGTACCAGAAAGTTCGGTGAGAGTCTTGAGTGTGGAAATACTTATTTGTTACTATATGGTGGCTAGTAGTGAGGGAGTAGGTTTGGTTGTGTATGGTGTAATAGGTTTTGTGTGTAGGTTACCATTTGCCGGGAGATTTTGGGAGTAATTCAGGTGGTAGATGTGGGTTCAGTGTTTTTAAGTAAGATTTGTTTCAATTTCTAGGTGTTTTGCCATGACTCACTTTTTGTCATAAGTTCAGGGAAGGGGGATTATAGGGTTGGGTTGTTCATTTTAGGAGGGATAGTGAAATAATGGAGCTGGATGGATATGCAGTATTAGTAATGGTTCAAGATGTAGTATTTGATAGAGTATGCTTGAGGAAGTTGTGTGTATTTAGTTGATTGTTCTAGGGAATTTTAGGAATGGAGGTTGTTCTTGTGCCTCGGTTTTCTAGGTCAATTTTATTCTGTATTACAAGATTACTTATCTGTTGTTTTGAAAGCTGGTGGTTATGCCTTGAATTGTTGTTTTGTTTGTTGTCACTTTTGAAGAGCTAAGTTTCTACTGATTGATGAGTTGTACTGTATTGTTAGATGTGTGGTGATTTAAAGTATTTGTATTAATTGCTTGAATATCACTTATGGTCATATGGTTCTGTTATTGTAGAGTGTTGAAGAGCTATGTTGGTGGTAAGGTAGGGATATGAAATTTTTTGGTTGTGTATAATTTTCTTGGTTTTGGCTGATTTTCATTAGGTAAATTGGTTATAAATATTGGCAATTCTCATAGAAATTACCTTTTACTGGGACTACCATTCTACTCTATGACATTATACTTAGATTATTTGATATGGTACAATTGCTATTCTCAGGTCTAGGTATGTTTTGTGGTTTTTCTACTTTCTGTAGTTTCTGTTTAATGGAATTTGCCCTGCTGTATTTTCATTGTTGTATCACTATAAGTTTATTTAAATAGTTTCCTTACTCTAGTCCAATCTTCCTGCACTTGTCCATAATCCACCATGTTTCTAACCACCTTTGTTTTTCTTGCCTTCCTTCCCACCCTGCTATCCCTCTTATCCTCTCTCTTCTTCTCTATCAAGTCTTTTTGTCTTGCCCACTTTTACTACTTATAATCTTGGCTGCTCTGACCCTTGTGCATTACAAATTGTGTTGCATCTATGTGATATGTACTGACTCTATTGTCTTTTACTTTTCCTTACTGCTGTGCATTGGTTAAAATTGTACTGGTAAACTGTATAATTCTTTCTGTTTGGTTGGCTGCTCTGTTATTTTACTTTTTCCTCTGTTTACATGGCATCGCATTGTATTGTATTGTACAGCATTGTGTTGAAATGCACTATATTTGTATTCTACTGTATCTCTGAAATGTACTGTATTTGTATTGTGCTGTGTCTCTCCCACGTCATGCCCAAAAATAGGCAAATGTCTGTCTAGTGCACCCCACCGGTCAACAAAAGCTAAATAAATAAATACATATCCAAGTTGAAATAAGTGCACCACTGTGTTCAGCAATCTTAGAGACACAATCTGAGATATTTAGAAAGTCATATAAATTTAATGTACTTGTGGATATTTTAGGATTAAGTCCTCGAGGAGAGAGATCACCTGGCTTACACTGCCATCTTGTTTAGCGCCCCTAACTGCAGTCTCTAGTTTTTGCACTTTAATAACTTTGCAACCTTTTAATGGATTTCCACAAAAGTTTGCATGCCAGGTATTGTGGGGAAGATCTATAAATGTGCCATGTTTTGTTCCAGTTGGAAGTGCTGTTTTTGAGTTCTGGATAGTGCTAAAAGTAAATTTTCGTGTTTTCCCATTGGTTTAATGAGTTTTTGTCTGACACCTATAGCGCCAAAGTGGTTTGGAATTTTGGCCTGCAATTCTCAGGGTAGAAATGGGCTGGCCCACAGATGTGCCTTGTGCTAGTTTGGTGAGAAAATATTAATCCATTCACAGGTTATTTAATTTTAAAATGTTCATAGATTGGTTCTGAGCATGCTCGGTAAGCACCTCAAGATAGCTGTATGAAATGAAAAAAAATCTTTCATTTCTGACATCTTCCTTTTTTTGTCAGAGGAAAATCCTCTTCCATTTTGCCACCATTTTGTTTTTTGTTTTCCCCTAAATAAACAAATTTGAAAACCCTTAAAAATGACATTCAGGGGAGCGACCAACACATGTATCTTGTTTATTATAACCCCCCCCCAAGCTGGATTCTGCACTTTACTATTTAAGAAATGCCCTTAAAATTTATTTTTTCAAGCTTATAATTATTTTTTTCATATCGCATGATACAAAAAATCATTTTCTTGAAGAAAAACAAACTTTTTTATTTACTGGCATCTTTTACCTGGTGTCTAGTGGCATCCCCCCACCCTCCAATTGACCTCCTGTATTTTAAGTAATATACTAGTTTATATTTTTGCCTGGTGTCTAGTGGCTCCCCAACATTTGATAGCTACCCCTAGATTATTTGTCAGTTCCCTGGAGTATAGTGGTAGCCCCCACCCTCCGATCACCCCCATAATTATTTCCTATTACTCTGGTGTCTAGTGGCACACTCCCACCCTCCCATCGCCATCCCTATAATATTGTTTTGTTTTGTTGATCTCTGATGTCCAATGGCACCCCTCACCCTCTGATTGCTGCCACCTTAATATTTGATTTTGTCTCTGGTGTCCAGTGGCACTCCCCCACCCTCCTATCCCCCTCCACTGTTCAATACCTGCATTAAAGAAAATGGTTCCTCACAGTTTTTTTCTTGGGAGGGAGGTTAAACCTGTAAACAAAACCATGGTCCCATGTCGATCTGCCCCACCCAACCTCCCTGAGCACCCACCACCCTGCACCCACACACACACACTCTACACACCCTCACTCAGCTGAAAAGGTCCCACTGTGAAGATCCACTCTCCCATTGAAGATACGTTTTGCTGCTGGAACTGTCTACTGCAATATGATAAACTAAGGTAAATGAGGTTCAAGGTAGTTCAATGTGGTTTTCAGCTTCTTATTATGCACACCCCATTCTCATATACTGTACCCATCTCAGGTTATTTACTGATGGAATGGGGTGAGTGTTAGGGATGACACACCAAGGCACACCCCACACCTGATTTGCGAAGAGGCAAGAGAAGTAAAACCATAATGTTTTTTTTCTGTTGATGCCTGCAGGGTGTGGGTGGGGTGTTAGGGTTGGAAACCCTAATGCCATATTTCCCTAATTTTGTCACTTTAACCCTAACTAATGCATTAAACAAAGATTTTTGCAATATATATATATATATATATATATATCTATATCTATATCTATATATACATATAGATATAGATATAGATATATGTATATAATTAGAGGCAAAAAACTCCATTTAATGCACCAGTTACAGTTGTTCCACAGTGACAAAAGTGAGGAAATTCGATGTTAGGTTGAACCCCCTTGCACCACCCCAACCTGCCCCCAACTTGACATCAGGGGTGTGCGTTAGGGTCATCTGCCCTAACTCTCACCCCATCACATGTGTAAAGAAGCTGAGGTGGTGAACTATAGGAGAATGGGGTGAAAGTTAGGACCGACGACCCCAACACACGCAGAGCACTTTATTGCAAATATTTGAATTGTGAAAACAATAAATGGTTATATATTTTTGCGTATTTATAGTGCTTTTGTGGATTTTTCTGCATTACCACCCACTATTTGCTCACTGTATCTTTGTGGAATTGTGATTTTTCTGAGCTCTAACTGAAAAAAACATGGCTGACTCACGAAAGTAAAAGGCTTATTTGCGACAGTAAAAACTGCATTTACGAAGTGTTGCAATTGTTAACTTTTCCATAGACTATAATGGGATTCAGTTTTGTTTGAATAACTGTTTAACTATTTAATATTTTTTCACAAAATCTTTGAAAGGCACATCGAGGACCCTGGCTGCATGTTCTCTGAAGATTACGGACCAGTTGCACAAACTGTGTAGGCTATAGGTGCGAGCAAAGAAACACACAAAAATCCATAATTTATGTGTTTTATGGTGTGCAGCAGCTCTGCAACCATACATCCAACTAGAACACAACTTGCCAGATCCAGGGATCAATGGCACCAAACTGTGCATTCCAAATTTCAGGCAAATCTGTCTTATAGTGGCAAAGTTATTAAGGTGCAAAATTTGAGAATTAACCTTAAATGGGGCACTCAACCCTAACTGTAGTGGCACTACCATGCCACTATAATGTGTATATATATATATCTATATATATATATATATATATATATATATATATATATATATATATATATATGTGTGTGTATATATATATATATATATATATACACACACATATATATCGTAGAAGGCAAAACACTCTGTTTAATGCATCAATTAGGTTGTTCCACAGCAAACAAAAGCAAGGAATTGGTCGTTAGGTTGAAGTCTCTGCCTCTGTTCACCCTCATTAGCATCGGGGCGCGCGCTGGAGTCATTAGCCCAACTCTCACCCCATCACATGTGTAAAGAAGCAGATGTATAGAAGAATGGGGTGAGAGTTAGGACTGATGACCCCAATACGCATCCCGATGCCAGTTGGGGAGGTGGGCTGGGGGGGTCCAAGGGGGGGGATTTCAACCCTAACACTGAATTTCCTCACTTTTGTCACTGTGGAACAACCCTAACTGATGCATTAAACTGAGTTTTCTGCCTCTAATTTCCCATCTTTTTGACAATGAGAATGATAAATAGTGAATGGGATGCAGTGGCGGGGCCCCGCGCTCCCACCATGTGATGTCTTGTTACATAGTAACAGGAACTCCAAAGCAAACACAAGTGGCAACGGTGACACACATGGTAAAGCAAACATAAATGGTAAAAGCAAGCGTTAATAGAAATGCAAGCATAAAGTGATGCCGAAGTAAACAGTGACGCAAATGGAAGTTTTAGGACTAGTTGCACAAACACTGTGAGCTGTAGGCATGAGCAAAAGAATTCACAAAAAATGTAATTGCATATTTGGTTTGTCATTAATAACTCCACAGCTGTATATCCGACCAGTACAAAAGATAGCAGGTTCCAAGATTTACCATACCCAATCATGCATACCAAATTTCAGGCAAATCTGTTGAACGTGGCAAAGTTATTAAGGTGCAAAGGTTCACCCTTTAACCTTAAAAGTGCTACTCAACCCTAACTATGGTAGCACTACCACGCTCCATAATATATATATATATATATATATATATATATATATATATATATGTGTATATCTATATCTATATCTATATCTATATCTATATCTAGATCTATATACATATATGCAAATTTATTATAGTGGTGTGGTAGCCGACTCTGCCATGCCAGCGACAAAAAGATCACAACCAGCATTACAGTGACAGATTCCATGTTGACTGCAAGATGCAGTCGGCATGCAACTACCTGATTTGGCTCTATTTTTTACAACTGGGGACTTCGTCCCCCAAACCCCCAGAACTAAAGGATTCTTACTTCAGGTCAGAGTTAGTTCAGGGAAGGGGTGCAGGTCAGGGGAAGTGGTTGCCCACTTCCAGTGGCACATCTATGGCAGCATGGCGCTGTTGTCGAGATCAATGCATGTCGCCATAGAAATGTCATTATTAGGGTGGCATACCTGGTAGTACCACTATAGTTAGGGTTGAGCGATCACTTTTAATTTTGCACTTTAATAACTTTGGAACTGATTAAGTAATTTCCATAAAATTTTGTATGCCCTGTCAGGGACCATATATCTCCTGATGTGGCAGGTTTTGTTCCAGTCAGATGTGTGGTGTGGAGATACGGTGGGGGTGTTCAAAAATGTGAAATTTACCATTTTTGTTAAAATTCTTTGTCACACCATTGTGAAAAAATGGTGTGGAATTTTGGTCTGAAATGTTTAGGGTGTATAGGTCTTGGGACACAGTGGTGCCTTTTCAAGGTTTGATGAAAAAATATTAATCCGTTCAAAAGTTATTACATTTCAAATTTCCCATTATTTTCTATGAACCATACAGATGTCCCACTCAACAAAAGATTATTTGTCAAAAATGGGTCATTCTTTGTCTCAGATCGTAAATCCATTTTCATGCTGCCACCATCTTATTTTCTTTTGGCTAGAAAAGCGAATTTGAATAATTCAAAAAGCATGGCTTTACTAGAAGCCAGCAGTTGTGTTTACCTAATAGGAAACATTTTTATTCAATTTTGGTCTTAGTTTTTTGATAAATGACTTGGAAATGTGGTTTTTAATGTGACAAAATCCTTTTTTTATAAATTGTGAAAAAGGAATCTTGAAGCATGATCCTAATTTGCAAAAAATGATGTTCTTTTTGTGCAAACTGCAAAAAAGGAACCAGGGAAAAGGACCCTTTTTTTTTACAATTTGCAGAAAAATAATTTTTACATAGTTGTTTTTCTAAAGAAAAGCACTTCAAAGTGATTTTTCAAAAAAACAAACTCAAAAATGGGGTGGTTTCCCATATACTGAACCCACTTCAGTTTATTTACTCATGGAATGAGGTGAGCATTAGGGCTGACAACCCAAAGGCACACCCCCCTCGCCTGTTGCTGCCTACAAGGTGGGGCCACAGTTCCCTACTTTTGTGGCTTCAACCCCATTAGTGCATTAACAAAGTTTTTGCAATGAATATATATATATATATATATATGTGTGTGTATATATATATATATATATATATATATATATACACACACACACATACTGAGTATATAGTGGTGTGGTAGTGCCACTGTAGTTAGGGTTGCACAGCCACTTCTATGCTATACCCAAAGTTTTGCACTTTAATAGCTTTGCAACCATTTGTCTGATTTGCCTGAAATTTTGCATGTGCTGTCTGGTACCATAGATCTCTGGATCTGGCAAGTTTCATTCTGGTTAGATGTGCAGTTGTGGAGCTGCAGAATCCAAAAAATTTGAAAAATACAATTTTTTTGCCAAATTCTTTGTTCAGAGCTATGGCCCAAATGGTTTGAGGATTTGGTCTGAAATTGTCAAGATATATGCGGTCTGGGTCACTGATGTGCCTTTTGAATGTTTGGTGAAAAATATTAATGCATTGAAAAGTTACATTTTCTCATTATAACCTATGGGGAAAAATTATATGTCCACCTCGAAAGCACTTTTTGCTTTCACAAAAGCAATTTTGACTGCCACAAATGGGTTGTTCACTTTTGTGCTGCTGCTATTTGTTTTCAGTTATTGATGGCTAAAAAACACTGCAATTCAAAAAATTCTGCCCCTTGGTAAACACCACCTGTCATGTTTAAGTAATCGGAGCCCGAGGAACATGATCCTGACATTACGTTTTAAAAATAGTGTCCAGAAATAGGTTTTCTGAGTTTCAGCTGTTGGTAGTGCCATGATTTGTAGCACTCTTTTTGTGAAAGTGCCGCAAATTGCAACAATTTCTGAGCAACTAACAGCACAGTAGAGCGAAAACTGCCACAAATTGTGACACTGTTCCATGAAAATTGCCACAATTTTCAGCACTATTTGGAAGAGAAAACTACTTACCCCCAGTAAAACAGCCCAAAACCTTTCTGGCCAACTCTTTGGGCCAAATAATGTCAGCATCGTTCCTTGACCCCTTTTAGGTAAATAACTGTTGGTGTTTACTTAATAAATGAGTTTTCTCCTTTTACTGCCTCTAAATGGGATGAGGCATGTTTTATTTATTAAAATGATTTTGCAGACAGGAGGCCAGATATTCAAAGCTTTGCACCTGGGCTAAATTAGCACCACCCAGTGGACAAACTTAGCCCAGAGCACAAAGCAAGCTTTATTCAAAAGGAATAGCCCTATGCAAACAGCTTCTGAATATAGCATGGGAATGAAGCTGGGAAAACTGGGCTGAGAGTGCAGGGAAAACTTAGCCCTGGAATAAGACAGCTCTGAATATAGGGACCAGGAAGTGTAGACCCCAACAGCAACACAGTGCACAGTGATGTGAAGGTAGCTCGAGGTGACTTATGTGGCCAATGTGTGTTCCAACAAATGCATGGACCCAGTACAGCTGCAGGGAGCAGCCTATGGGAAGGTGCAGTGTGTAAAACAGTATAATATTCCCTGAACCATTTGTGCAGAGCTAAAGTGTTTGCATGGGATTATCACGGAGCAAAGCTGTTTGCCTGGTGCTAAACATTGCCATATTCAAAAGTGTCATGCAAATGAGCCTACTCAGGTAGTCTCTGGGCAAACATCCAGATTAGCATCTCACTGTGCCCGGATTTGCATGCAGTTTGCCCAGCATTACTGCAGGATCCCACAGAACCACTTGTAGGTCAGTCTGGAAGTTCAGGGACTGGCCAGTTCTGACCACAGCTCCACCTGTATGTCTGTCTAGCAGTGCACAATGATAGCTGCAGGCTACATGTACACAGTACAGCATGGCATAACATATTGTACCCCAGAGGACAACACAGCATGAAGCAGCAGGTGGTGGTGGTGCTGCATGCAACTGTAACACCATAGGGCATGCTACAGTGCACAGCAGACACTACAGTAGCAAGGGGGCCAGTAGTGTGTGGGACACAGTACTGCCTATGGTGTGTAGGGCAGTGATGCTGACTGCACTGTACACAGTGACAGGCCCAACATGCAGGTGTTTTCTGACAGTGGACATTAATGTTACGCTGTTGTGTGATCCACAGATGCTGCACCTGTGGCGTGGGATGCACACGGTGACATATACATGGCCGGCTGTGTGTACTGTGGCATCTGTACAGTTGTGCTGTATGTGGCTGGGGGCACATATAGATCTGACAGGCACACACAGGCAGTGGGGTATTCCCACTACTGGCCCATGTGCACTGCATGCTGTGTCCTAGTCCGTGGCCACACTGGGCTGTGGTGAGTCTGGTCACCCATACACCCTCCCCTCAATGGCCACCATGCCCACAGTGTTGCCTGTGTGTGCTGGCATGTGTTGGGCACCACAGCTGTATGGTCTGCAGGTGTGTGCTGTATGGCCACACTACTATGATCATGATGTCCCCTGTGGGCCTGATCACCCCTTACTGCCTGTGCATGGCTGGGACCTGTGGCAGCTGTTGGCATCATAGTGGTGCCATCAGTGAGCAGCATGTGTCCTCCATGTCTGGCATTTTCTAAGTGTCATGCTCATATGTTGGGGTCCATGAAGCCACTAATGCCACACTAACACCATGCAAGCAACAATGTCATACAAAGCTGTTTGCCCAGGGTTACACCAGCTTTGCCTGGCTGCACTTGTACCATGCTATGGGTCACGCTTAAGTCACGCTAAACATCTTAGCATGGCACTGGTCACTGAATATCTCATTTTGCCTGTATTCATGTTCACTTTGCCCCTTGCATATAATTATGGTTTGCCCAGCACTAATGCAGTTTGCCAGCACTATTTGTCCTTTGAAATAGCAGACCCGTGCTAATCCTGCACTAAACCCACGCAAACGTTTTTTTCCCAGTGCAAAGCTTTGACTATCTGGCCCAGGGTGCCCAATCCCCATGTTGGCATGCAGCCTTCACCAGGAGTGTGGTTCACTGGGAAGTTTACCCGCAGTGTCCACAAACATTTAATTGTTAATTCTGACACTGGGATGCCCATCCCTGGTGTTGGATGCTCCAACCCCAGCCTGTTTTTATAATAAATAAATATTTACATTGCTGATATTGGAGTGTCCACTCCCCATGTTGGCATTCTTAAGTAAACCACCCGTCCAGTACTCAGGGACACTGAGGCCACTCCCAGTGTCCTGAAATTATGCCTTTGTTAAACCTGTTAAAAATAACTATAACCCAAAGTTTTTAAATCTCTAAAAAGAAATGATCCCTCATCATCTCTCCTCCACCTCCTCATCTTGATCCTCCCACTGAACAACCCACCACCCCACACCCTCCCTTGCCCTATGCTTACCACTAGAGACTATCAGCTGCAATGTTCTGTGAACCGAGATATGTCTGCACTCTTGAAAGCAGAACCTCAAACTGAAGAATCAAGGTAAAAGTTGTATTGTGATTGTCTATGGTGTTTTGAACTTATGTTGATGTCTCAAACATTTTCCTGAATTTAGCACCAAATTCAACATGGGCTTTTTAGAAACCCACCTCATGAACACCATCACTGTCGTCTCATTAATCAGACCCATGAGATGATTTTGCAGTCTCTGTGTGAAATTAGAACCTGTAAAACCACCACCATTAAACTATTGTTCAAATCTGGGTCAAGAATTGAAGTAGAGAATTACCAACCTATCTCCCTCCTTGCTCCCTCTCCAAAATCATTGAAAAGTTGTACATTCCCAGCTCACCACCTTCCTCGACCATCATAACTTGCTTTCTGTTCAGCATGGTTTCAGATCTGGACACGCACGGAAACCGCCCTGGTCAGGTTCACCAGTGATATCCTCAAGGCAAGCAATAAGGGTCTGCACACAGGCTCTATCTTCATGGACCTGACCAAGGCATTCAACCTGGTTGACCATGGCCTACTCCTGGACACCCTTAAGAGCTTACACATATCTGAAAATGTTACCAAATGGGTTGCAGCTACCTCTCCTGCAGATCACAGAAAGCTAATGTTAACAGACATTTTTCTACTAAATGTCGATTATATATGGGGTACACCAGGGCTCCATCCTGGGCCCACATCTGTTCTCATTCTTCATCAGTAACAATAACCTCCCTTCCATCTGCCAAACCACCCAGCTAGTCCTTTACACTGAGGACATGGCCCTCTACTGCAGTGACACTAACCTGGATGCAATGTTCAGTGGCTTGCGGGCTGACTTCAGCAAGCTACACACTTGGTTCTCTGCCAAAAGCATGGTTCTCAACTTCAAGAAGACCAAGTTTATGGTCCTCTCTGGTCCCAGAAAAGTCTCAGTCATGGCCAGATCCCTCTCAGACAATCTTGGTAACATCATAGAACAAGTCTATGAATTCAAATACCTTGGACTGTACTTAGACCCTTATCTGACCTACAATATCCATATTACCAACCTTATCAAGAAAATCCAATTCAGGCTAGGTCTCTTATACAGAATCATAAAGTTCCTTATCCCTGTCTCCAGACTATGCCTCGCCAGCACCCTTCTCCGGCCCCACCTTGATTATGGTGCTAGTGTCTACTCCCCCAACATATCCCCCTTTCTCCAAATTAAGACTACATACAAGAATATTGCAGGGTTCATGACTGGCCTCCCTGGATGACCCATCACTGTAGACTCTATGCCTCCCTCAACTGGCTCACCCTTGAAGGCAAGTTCCAACTTAAAATGCCTCTTTCCTACACACAAAGTTCCTCACAACCTGCTGCTTTTCAGCAGCAACTCCCTTCCCTTTATCTGCTCCAAAGTGCAGTATAAGAGGGCCGCCCTGTCATATCTTCAACACCCTTTTTCACCAAGCATGGCAGAACTCTATCACGTGACAAGGCCCTAAGTTTTACAATAAACTGCCCCTGAACTTCAGGCCTGTAGTTCAATTGGCTCATTCACCACCTCCCTCATGGACCAACTCCTCAATTCTTCACTTGTGCCTGCCCTGATGAGACAACCCCCTGAATGTCCACCAGTCCTTTAGTTACTTAGAGTTTAATTGTATTGGTTTATTGGCTCTTTGTTGAGGCTCTGTATTTTTTTCTAATCTAGATGATCCTGTCATATACACTGTTCCTACTGTAAATATTGTAAATTTTTGCAGATTTTGTTTTACCTTTTATCTGCATCATCAATTTTCTGTACCACTGGATGTTTGTGAAAACAGGCATTTTGCTACATACTTTCCAGTATAAAAATAAAATTGAATTGAATTGAATTGAATTGCCTCAGGGCTGAGTAAAAAAATGACAGTCCCAGTGTTCATGAGGTGGGGGTCTCAAAGTCCAAGGAAATTTGGTGTAAAATTTCAAAAAATGCCCTCAGTTACATGCAGTCATTGACATTTTTCTCTGCACTCATAACTTTGTCAAGTTTAATATTTTCACTCCAGATTTTCAACATTGCCATTTTCTCACACCACCTCATCAACAGTACAGCTGCATTTTTCAAATCCTGCTCAAAATATGTTTCTCCCTGTGCACCTCACTGTGCAAAATCACCTTTTGGACCCATAGAATGAAATCTCATTGCCACTAATCATGATGTGGCATTCCAAAAGGCCATATTGAAAATTGGTGACAAAATTAGTAAAAATGCCGTGTTATGTGCATCCATTGAATTTTCTATGACACACATAACTTTGGTACTTTTTAATATTTTGCCTCAAATTCTCAACATAGACATTTTTTCACACCACCTCATGAACAGTACAGCTGGCATTTTCCACATCCTGCCCCAAATGTATTTTAGTACCTGTAGTGCAGAATGGTGTTGCAGTTGCACATAATTACATTTTGCCTTGCATTTCACAATTTCTCTGTACCGGGGAACATGAGGTGGGGTAATAAGATGGCTATGCTGACAATTTTGTCACTGTTGTTTGACACATGGATGTGCAGGGCTCACAGGACCCTGCTTCCACCCTACATGCATATATGTGCACCAACGGAGGGATTCGGACTCTGTGCTCCCACAGTAAAATAAAGATACTATTATACTATCTCAAAAAGGGGGGAAAGTCATTGCAAAAAGCTCCATTCCTGCATCAGTTAGGGTTTCTATTACAGCAGCAAATGTTTGGAAATTTGGTGTTAGAGTTACCAACCCAACCCCCCAACCCAACATGCTTCAGGGTGGGCCTTGGGGTCATCTGGACTAACTTTCACCCCATTCTCCTATACTGTCATTGCAACTTGTTTACACACTGAATGGGGTGAGAGTTAGGGCCAATGACCCCCAAGGCACACCCAGGTGCCTGTTGGTGTGTGAGAGGTGGGGGATGGGGGTGTAGGGTTAGTAACCCTGACACCAAATTTCCAAACATTTGTCACTGTACTAGAAACTCGAACTGATGCATTAATGAAGTTTTTTGCAATGAATGTGTGTATGTATGTATATTATGGTAGCACGGTAGTGCTACCATAGTTAGGGTTGAGGAGCCATTTCTATGTTAAACCCCAAAACTTTGCACCTTAATAACTTTGCAACCGTTTGATGGATTTGCCTGCAATTTGGAATTTATGATCAAGAACCATAGGCCTTAGGATCTGCCAAGTTTCGTACTGGTCAGATATACGGCTGTGGAGTTATTAAGTGTGATCTGTGCATGCGTTTACGCTTTTCTGAAATTCTGTGGTCGCGCTTTACAGGTCGTGACGGCGATGGACTGCCCGAATTCTTCAGGGAACATGCAGCCAGGGTTCCTAATGGTGGTTTTTGAAGATTTTGTGAAAAAATATTAAACGTTCAAAAGTTATTCAAAAACAGTTTCCCATTATAAGTCAATGGGAAAAGTTAACAAAAAGTTCAACACTTTCGCAAAATGCATTTTCGCGCATGATCATTCACAAATCTGGACTGTCATGTACGGTATGGGCTGCACGCCCATTGGCTGTAGCTCTGCACCAGTAGGCGTGCAGCCCTACCGGACAGTCAGTTGGCGGGCGGTAGGCGTATGGCAGGTGGGATGCTGTCGCCGCCCGGCGCGGGGGATTAAGGTGGAGGGGCTTTGTGGGTGGGTGGGGGGACACTAGACACCAGGGAGATGTGTGGGGGAGTTGTGCTGTGACATTCTGCCCGCAATCAGGCTTTACGGTCCACTGGACCACCAGGGAGTTATTCGGGTTGGGGGAGGGTTACATTCTGCCCGCGATCGGGCACTGGGGGGTTCATACAGGTTCTGCCACGATCGGGCTGTGGGAGATGTGGGGGGACATGTACGTGTTCTGCCCGCGTCGGGCTGTGGGAGGCGATGTGGGGGTGTCATGTAACTGTGATGCCCAGCGATCGGACTGCATTGTGCGTCGGTCCCCGACGGCTGCTGCCTGGCAGGGTGGCCAGGAGCAAGTCCTCGGGGATCGGCGCACCTACATGCAAATGGAATGCAAATGGGGCCATAAATAGATGCAAATGGCCCCCCCTGCACCTTGCATAAATTATGGCCCCATTTGCATGTCACCTTTTGAATATCGGAAATTTGAGCATGGCGCAATGGTACTTGCGCCACCGCAAGTTTAATGCTCAACTCTGGCAACTTGCGGTGGCGCCAGTTCCACTCGCCATCTTGGCAGCTGCTGTATTTCGGGGGTGATATTCAAGGTTGCTCAACAAGCGCAGCTCCTTTGAATATCACCACCCCATCTCTTGCAACTATTTTGAGCAGCGCGGGGGCTTCTGCCTCAGACTGGCGCGGTTTGAATATCTGGGCCAATGTATTTAGTATTCAAGATCTCATTTTCTGCTGCCAATACTCATTATTTTGCATACATTATTTGTACTCACTGTCTTTCTCAATGCAGGTTTTGGGAAAACCAGCCTGTGCGCTACATTACTGTTACTGTTGCCCTTTCCGCTTGAAGTTCCATACCATTTCACTTCCTGCCGGCGTCCTGCCCACCATGTGCTATCCTGCGTTTTCATTTGCGCTTGTGTTTCTGTTATTTTTGCCATTTTCTGTCTACAGTACTGTTTATCTTTCTGTTTCACTTTACATCACCATGCCCATTGACATTTCTGTTTGCAGGCACCATGTTACTATGTGACAACACATCATGTGGCAGACTAGTCCTGTCTACGCCACCATGTGCGTTACCCTTTCTGTTCTCATTCGTGCTTGTGTTACCATGTGCACCTCTGTTAGCATTTCTGTTTGTGTTACTGTCCCTGTTAGTATGCCACAAGAATCATGTGGCGGGAGCGCGGGGCCCTCCACCGCATTATGCAGTGGGGCGCGGGCGCAGAGGGCACAGCAGCTCCAGCTGCTCCATTACATTCACTATTTCTTGTTATCATTCTCAAAAGAAGGGAAATTAGAGGCAAAAACTCAGTTTAATGCATTAGTTAGGTTGTTCCACAGCGACAAAGTGAGGAAATTCGCTGTTAGGGTTGAAAAACCCCTTGACCCCACCACCCCAACCGGCATTGGGGTGTGCATTGGGATCATGAGTCCTAACTCTCACCCCATTCTCCTATACTTCTGCTGATTTACACAGGTCATGGGGTGAGAGTTAGGACTGATGATCAATACTAACTCTCCCTATCGTCATCCTTTGCGTTTTCATTTCGCTTTGCGTTTCTGTTACTTTTTGACATTTTGTGTGTCCGCACTGTTTCTCTTTCTGTTTCACTTTGCGTCACCATGCCCATTGACATTTCCATTTACAGGAACCATGTTACTATGTGACCAGACATCACGTGGCACACCGTTCCCGTCTACGCCACCGTGTGTGTTACCCTTTCTGTTATCATTCATGCTTGTGTTACCATGTGTGCCACTGTTAGCATTTCTGTTTGCATTGCTGCTCCTGTTACTATGCCACAAGACATCATGTGGTGGGCGCACGGGGCCCTTTCACCCGCCACCACATTACATTCACTATTTCTCAATATCATTCTCAAAAAAAAGGGAAATTAGAGGCAAAAAACTCCGTTTAATGCATTAGTTAGGGTTGTTCCATAGCGACAAAAGTGAGGAAATTTGCTGTTAGGATTGAAAACCCTAACTCCGAATTCACCCCCACCACCACACACAGACACACACACATTCAAGTATGGGGGAGGACCAAGTCAACACAACCAATGACAGACATCCAGCAGCAGGTGACAAAAATAACAAACAATTGTCTAAATGTACTACGAGACATCCACACCCACCTGACCAGGTACTGCATGCTCAGTGGAGATCAACAGCAAAACTGAGGCCATGTACACCAAAGCGTACACATCCCTGATTGCAGCTGCACAAGCGTACCACACTTAGTAGTTGCATGGCCTTACCTACCGATGCCACACACACCACAACTGGTACTGTGCGTTATTCAATATAAATGCTGAAGGTGCATGATGACAGTTGTATAAAGACTTTAACACTACTGAGTATACATTAATTAAGAGAAGCACATAAATTAACTACAAGACACTAGCATGCTCAAGATAAAAGTAGTGATACATTTAGTAGGTGATTTACATAGTAGTACATTTACTGCAATGGTTTACTCAACATAGAGAGGCTGATGTAAATGTATGGAAAAGCATTGCCTGTTCAGCGCTGTGAAATTGGTACTGCCAGTATCACATGCATTCTTACTGATGAAGGTGTACTGCTGATGTACATACATAGACCTTCAGTGTGTTCAATATAAAAGATGCAGTAAGTATTCTTTGTAAGAAAGATTGTAATTGCATAGATCAGGCCAAGCAACTTCTAAATATCATTGCACTACTGAGCCAACAATGATGTACCTGTAGCGGACATGTATATAGGATAGATTTTCCTGTAGGCACTTACTGAGTATGTTGTACCTGATAAAGACAATCTCATTGCATCTGTGATGACTAACTTATTCAAATAGTAATACATTTGCTATTGTTGCAATGAGTGATCTATGCCACTTATGGACACAGTGTGATTTTTAACAGTTGTTTCATACTCAGGCTGTATGCCTACTGTTTGGGTTGCCACACTTCTGTCACTGATGCTATCAAAGTGATAACTATGTTAATTCTGCTTCAACAGGAATCAAGTAGGTATGGTGTAGATATAAACAGAATGTCTTTTAATATTGATTTAACTCATAATGGGGTAAATGTACTAGGACAGCAGGGGTTATCCTCTATCACTGAGTCTGTCAGTTATAATCACACTAGGGTTTCGATGACTGTAATGATCAAGTTACACTGTTCATCTTCATGAGTTCATATTCACAGCCATTCTCCAGCAACTAGACAGTGTATGGTGTAACTGGGTGGGACACTGTGTTACAAAGCTGCTGCAGTGCCTAGCAGAGGAGAGTATCTACTCATAAAGACAATTAAGCAATAAGGCATGACCAACAGTTATGTTAAATGGTCTGTTAATCACCCTGTAGGGGTTTAATGTTGAATGAGGCATATCCGAGTGCCGCCTACGCTAGACAGTGATAAACTGACCATTAACATAATATCTGGGTGTGGCTTATTGCTATCATAATAAAACTGTTTTTAAACAACATTAAACCATATTCATCATATGGTTAGGCTCTACATGTATGTTAATAAAACTAAACATAAGGCTATTACAATGTTTACAGTCAATTAAAGCTGCATTTCTCAAACCCTTGTTATTATCAGAGATATTATACCTGTACAACTCCTTGGTTTTGCTTAACTCTATTGCTCAGGTGGCCCACCACAAGTGGTGTGGTGTGTGTGGGGCATCGGTAGGTAAGGCCATGCAACTACTAAGTGTGTGCGTTGTGTGCAGCTGCAATCAGGGATGTGTACGTTTGGTGTACATGGCCTCAGTTTTGCTGTTGATCTCCACTGAGCATGCAGTACCTGGTCAGGTAGGGTGTGGATGTCTCGTAGTACATTTAGACAATTGTTTGTTATTTCTGTCACCTGCTGCTGGATGTCTGTCATTGGTTGTGTTGACTTGGTCCTCCCCATACTTGAATGTGTGTGTGTGTCTGTGTGTGTGTGGTGCTGGGGGTGAATTGGAGTTAGGGTTTTCAACCTAACAGCGAATTTCCTCACTTTGTCACTGTGGAACAATCTAACTGATGCATTAAACATAGTTTTTGCTATGAATTTCCCTTCTTTTGAGGATGATAATGAAAATAAGCGAGCGTAATGTGGTGGCGGGAGGCGTGGGGCCCCAAGGCCCGTTGCTCCCGCCATCACCATCTTGTGGCATACTAACAGGAGCAACAGCATAAAACAGAAATGCTAACAGTGGCACACTGGTACCTGGCGTGAATCAGAACAGAAAAGGGTAATGCACACGGTGGTGTAGAGCGGGAGCAGTGTGCCCACGTGATGTCTTAGTCACATAGTAACATGGTGCCTGTAAATGGAAATGTCAATGGGCATGGTGACGCAAAGTAAAACAGAAAAGAGAAACAATGCTAGTACACACAAATGGCAAAAAAAAGTAGAAGCATAGCGCAAATGAAAAGCATAAAGGATGCATGCGTGGTGGCATTAGAATGTGCATTGGGATCATCAGCCCTAACTCTCACCCCATGACATGTGTAAAGCAGCAGAAGTATAGGAAAATGGGGGTGAGAATTAGGATCCACGATCCAAATGCACACCACAATGCCGGTTGGGGAGGTGGGTGGGGGGTGCAAGGGGGGTTTCCACCCCTAACAGCGAATTTTCTCACTTTTGTCACTGTGGGAACAACCTAACTAATACATTAAATGGAGTTTTTGCCTCTAATTTCCCATCTTTTGAGAATGATAATGAGAAATAATGAATGTAATGCAGCGGCAAGTAGCAGGGCCCACCACATAATGCAGTGGCGGCGGGAGGCCTTGGGGCCCCGCATGATGTGTTGTAGCATACTAGCAGGGACAACAATGCAAACAGAAATGCTAACAGTGGAGCACATGGTAACACAAGCCGAATGAGAACAGAAAGGGTAACGCACATGGTGGCGTAGCAGGGAATGGTCTGCCACGATGATGTGTTGTCACATAGTAACATGGTGCCTGCAAGCGGAAATGTCAATGGGCATGGTGATGCAAAGTGAAACAGAAAGAGAAACAGTACTGTGAGACAGAAATGGCAAAAAAATAACAAGCATAGCGCAAATGAAGCATAAAGGATAGCGCACATGGTA
The DNA here is from genome assembly GCA_016271365.2 of Neoceratodus forsteri. Classification (NCBI taxonomy): domain Eukaryota; kingdom Metazoa; phylum Chordata; order Ceratodontiformes; family Ceratodontidae; genus Neoceratodus; species Neoceratodus forsteri. The sequence goes on along the minus strand of CM057455.1, from coordinate 1,071,924,766 downwards.
AGCGTGAGCGTCAATGGTAAATTAAGCGGTACAGAACCACAAGTGGAAAGGGCAACAGTAACAGTAATGTAAGTACACAGCTGGTTTTCCCCAAACCTGCATTGAGAAAGAACAGTGAGTACAAATAATGTATGCATAATAATGAGTATTAGCGCAGAAAATGAGATCTTGGAATACTAAATACATTATATCTCTCAGGAACCGTATGATGTAGAAAAAAAAATTTTAAATTCATACTATTTACAACTGTCCTGGCTAATTTGAATCTTAGCCCTCTTTGGGGGCTAAGAAATTTTCGACGAAAAGTCCATATCTCACCGTTTCGAGAGTCACGGTCCCTGAAATCTTGGGCGAATGCGTAATGTATCTATAGGAAAAAAAGAAAAGTTTGGAGCGCCATAACTTTGCCTCCCTGTAATGTTTTTTCACCAAACCACTGAAAGGCACATCTGTGGGCTGTTGGCTGACTTCCCTCCAAATTTCAGGAAAAAAGACCTAACCGTTATTTTGCAGCAGGGTGCCAAAAGATTTCTGCAATGCGTTGGGCACCGTAATGTTATCCTATGGGAAAAAACTTCAACTTTGGAGTGCCGCAACTTTGCCGCCATGTAATATTTTTTGAAAACAACACTGAAAGGCACATCTGTGAGATGTCTTCTGCATTCCCTCCAAATTTCAGCCTAAAACTCCAACCGTTCTTTTGCAGCGGGTGCCAAAATTACTGTTATTTGGGCATAGTGTCATAAAGTTGTGTAAGCGTTTACGAAAGCTTTCATAAAAATTTCGACTTACTTCATAAGTCTCGACACTACTTTGCTGTTTCACCTACTTTTCCAGAAATTTGAAAACTATATTTCTGGGGTGTTTTCCCCAAAACCAAAGACATAGCTATCCTCAAGGGCCAGACTAGGTGAATACAAAAGAATTAGGTTGCTAGAGGGTCTCAATTTTAAATGCCAACCATTTTCCTGATCACCAACTGAAAACAAGATGGCGGCTTTGCACGACACTAACAGGGCCATTGCGACACTAAAAGTGCATTTGCAACACTGTCTCGAACTTTTTATTAACTTTTCCCATTGACTTATAAAAGGAAACTGTTTTTGAATAACTTTTGAACCGTTTAATATTTTCACGAAATCTTGAAGGCACATAAGGGGACCCGGCCGCATACTCCTGAATTTCGGACCAATCCTTATAAACCGTCGACCTGTAGGCGACTATGAAGCCCAGAAAGTGTAAATGCGGCTGAATCATGTAATAACTCCGCAGCCGTATATCTGAACAGTACAAAACTTTGCAGATCCCAGGCCTATGGTTCTTGATCGTGTATTCAAAATTTCAGACAAATCGTTTAATGGTTCCGAAGTTGATAAGTGCAAAATTTGGGAGAAGGTGGCCTATAGGCACCAAGTGCTCAGAGAGCAAAGGGACTGAGAAGGTACAAGGCAGATGGCTGTGAAGGCTACTAGGGTGGTGAGGTGGCTAAGGCAATGAAGGAGCAGAACCTGGTCAGGGAAATTAGGAGAGGGAACAAGGGTTCTTTAGATTCATTGGGAAAACAAGAAGTGAGAAGGGGCAGATTAACAGGATTAAAACGAGGAGGATGGTCACAAGACCTGAGGGAGCAGCTGAGGTACTAAATGAGTACTTCGCCTCAGTTATCCACCAAGGAAAAATGGGGGGCTGCACTGTGCTACATGGAGGAGACAGGAAAACAGAGGGGGACCCACACCGATCAGCGGGTCTGGGATGGGGAGCACTACCGCCAGGTGGGGAAGGCAAGCAGGGGAACAAGGTATCGAGGTGGAAATCACAGAGAGAGTGAGGAAGCCCTCAGGTCCCTTAAGACAGAGAAAGCACCAGGGCCAGATAAATTACATCCCAGAGTGCTAAAGGAACTTGCGGATGTCCTGGCGAAACCCCTGGCGGAGCTCTTCAGCATCTCTCTCTGAGGACAGGGTGGGTGCCCCAGGACTGGAAGGTGGTGCATATAGTGCCTATCCACAAGGGTGATAAAGGGAGGTGGCAGGAAACTACAGGCCCATCAGCTTGACATCGGAGGTGGGCAAGGTGATGGAGGGCATTGTCAAGGAGAGAGTAGGAGGGGACCTGCAAAAGCTGGGGTGCCTGGACGATAGACAGCAAATGGATTTATCCAGGGAAAATCATGTTAGACAAACCTTGTAAAGTTCTATGACTGGATGATGAGTGCCTTGACTTGGCGAGATCAGTGACATCCTCTTTCTTGACTTCAGCAAGGCATTTAACTGTGTTCTCATGGGTCCTGTTGGATAATCTGGGAGAAATGGGGGTGGGAAACCAGATGATCAGATGGATAAGAAATTGGCTCCAGAACCAGACCCAGAGGGTCGTGGTTGGCAGGATAGTCTCGTCCCAAGGAGGGTCATTAGTGGAGTCCCTCAGAGATTGGTCCTTGGGCCCCTTCTGTTCAATGCCTATGTCTCTGACATAAGGAAGGGTATCAGGAGTGAGATGAGTCTCTTTGCAGATGACTCAAAACTGGGGGTGGTGGTGGATGGGGAGGAGGGGAGGGTGGCCCTACAGGGGGACCTGGAGGCTCTGGAAAGGTGGTCTAGAAAACAGAAGCTGGGGTTCAATGCAGGGAAATGCAAGGCACTGCACCTAGGAGCCAGAAACCAGGGCCAAGTGTACACCCTGGGGGGGAATGCTGCAAGTCTCGATGGCTGAGAGGAACCTGAGGGAGATGGCAGATGTCAAGATGAACAACTTGGAGACTTGTAGGAGGGCAGTGGCAAAGGCCAACAGGATACTTAGATGCGTACTAGGGGGCTCACTTCCAGAAGGAGGGAAGTTATACTTCCACTGTATAACTGCTTGGTGAGGCCGCACCTCAAGTACTGCATGCAGTTTTGGAGGCCACATTTAAAGAGGGACATTGAACTCCTGGAGAGGGTCAGAGGAGGAACCAAAATGATTTGGGGCTTGGGGATAGAACCTATAGGAAGGCTCAAGAGCCAAATATATACACATTGGAAGAGAAGGGACTGGGGGACATGATAGAGGTCTTCAGGTACATGAAGGGGGTAAATAGGGAAGGAGCAGTCAGGGTGTTCAAGGAGAGGAGGGGAGCAACTAGAGGGCATGGGTGGAAGCTGGAGGGGGGAGATTCAGGGGAGAAAGGAGGAGGTGCTACTTCACTAAGAGGGTGGTGGAGCCATGGAATGTGCTGCCCAGGGGGCTGGTGGAGGCAGAAATGGTGGAGGGGTTCAAGAGGGGGTTGGACAGGAACAGGGAAGGGTTCTTGAAGCAAAAACCAGTGCAGCGAGAATATCCGGGACTGGGAAGGGATAAGCCAGAGAGGGAGAGGAGGGCAGCAAGGTCAGCTCCCATGGTGGAGGCTGACCAAACAAGCAGACACGAAAGACTGTTAGGCCTATTCTGCTGGCATTTTAGTATGTTAGTATGTTAGTAATAAAAAGAAAGTACAAGAAAAAGGCATTTTTAACAGCTTTTACAGTTTTTGAATCGCAGAGCTCTGAGAGGAAACTGTCTCCAGCTGCCACTACACACACACACTACCCAGGCCAGAACTGAGGCTGTGCAGAACACTCTAGAGTCCATGAGACCTGCAATTCCTTGAATCACTGCAGAATTTCATTTGGAGCTCAATTACAAAGCAAAGTGAGGCGAAGTACATTGATTTCAATGTACTTCACCTTAAAATTGGTGGAGAAGTGGTTTGGGGAAGGCGGAATAATGCAAAGCCATTGGTTTCAATGGACTTTGTGTTCCTCATTATGATGCAAAGTACTCCACTTCACATTGCAGACTATTCCACGGATTCTGTGTTACTCCTCGAATCACTTCACAGAGCAAATTGGAGCCACTTCGCCCACAACTACTTACAGTACTGTAACTCACATGCTGTGCATGAAGGAACATGAATGCCTTGGCTGTACTTCCCTGATGAGCTGAGCCTGTATCATAAAACCCCCCAATTTAAAAACTCTTATTAAAGAGTACAGTGGTGGTGGTGATTGGGTGAAGCCTGGAGAGATACTACAAAACAGGCTTACATTGCATGCAAGTAACTAGTAAATAAATTAATTTTTGATTTATGACATGATCGTGACTCATGATTTATGACTGCATTTGTGACCATGATGGTAAAGAACATGATCTGGTGTGAGATAACCAATATGAAACTGTGTGGGAACGTGAATCCCTATGACTGTACTTCCCCGATGAGCTGTAGCACAAAACTCCCCAATTTAAAAACTCTTATTAATGAGCACAGTAGTGGGGTGGTGAAGCCTGGAGATATACTACAAAACAGGATTACAATACATCCAAGTAACTAGTAAAAAAATGTATTTTGTGATTTATGACGTGATCGTGATCATGATTTGTGACTGCATTTGTGACCATAATGATGAAGAATGTGATTCAGCATGAGATAACCAATATGAAACTGTATGGGAACATGAATGCCTACTGCTTACGTCCCTGATGAGCTGTAGCACAAAACTCCCCAATTTAAAAACTCTTATTAATGAGTACAGTGGTGGGGTGGTGAAGCCTGGAGATATCTACAAAACAGGATTACAATACATCCAAGTAACAAGTAAAAAAATAATGTGATTTGTGACGTGATCGTGAATCATGACTGCATTTGTGATCGTGATGATGAAGAATGTGATTTATATCACGAGTGACTCGTGGTGAAGGCCCTGACTTAAAAACACATATTAATGAGTATAGGGTACATGCAGAGATATCCATCACATCAGTCCAGTACTCCGAAGAGAAGCCAAAGAAACAACTGTGACTTAAGTTACAGATGGAGATTGGGCCCTAAAGAGATGCAAATACACAGACACATTAAGATTGTGATACGCACTTAAGAGATGCAGACGCAAAGGCACGACACCTAACCAGTGCTCACTGTCAGAAATTCAAATGTGGAAAAGAATATCTTTGCCAGCTGGGGCGGGCCACGGGGAGGAGGGGCAGTGTACTGCAGTAACAGTCACTCTGGTACTAGTACCAGTAAAGATACCACAAAGAAGTACAAAACTCATGCAGCTGCAGTGAATAGCAGGTTCACATTGCTGCATTTACTGTATGGCACAATAAAAGGGGTCTGATTTGATGACACGCATCACACATACACACTAAGTAATGCAAAGCAAATTGAAAACTTCAGTAATATAACCACGTATTTTAAACAAACTAAAATTCTGCACTGCTGCACCACAACAATCAGCAAAAAAATGTCAAGAATTATTGAAAAGTATTACTGGGTGTACATTAACACAGTTGTACAAGAAAAATATTACCAAAACAGAAAGAACTGGTCTTTTTCTCCAAGTTAATCTACCTACACCAAAGATATGCCCATCCCCCAAACCACACTTCCAGTGTCTATCAGTTCACAGACTGAATGTTGTACATTAACATTCAAAATCCACACACAAACAATAAACACTCGATGATATGAGCACAGGAGGGTTTCCTACAATCGATAAACTAATGTTTGAGCAAACAAATTACTCAAAAAGGTTTTTTTTAACAGCTTTTAGAGGGTTTGAATTGCAGAGAGCTCTCACAGCCTGTCTCCTACAGTGTCTTACACACACTACCCGAACTGAGGCTGTGTAGAACAATCTAGAACCCATGTGACCTGAACTCCCATGAATCACTGCAAATCCGCCTTTGGAGCTTAAAACAAACGAAGTGAGTGAAGTACTGTACACTGTTTTCAATGTACTATACTTTGCCTTAATTTTTTGATGTAGTGTTTTGGGAAAGGTGGAATGATGCAAAGTCATTGTTTTCAATGGACTTCATGTTACCCCTATGACGCCAAGTACTCTGCTTTTTTCACTGAAGAGCTTCTCCATGAATTTGCCTTCACTCCGTGAATTGCTCCACTGAGCCAATTGAGGCCACTTCATCCACCACTATACAGGGTTAGCAAAAACATAATGGCAGAAAGGGCAACCAGAATGCACCCATTTCAGCTTAGGGTGAAATTAACAAAACCACTAGAAGGAAGAAGTGGTTCAATCAAAGGGTCGGAGTTTTGGAATCAAACTGCCAGAAAATGTCATGAGAGCCACTAGTATGTTATCCTTAAAACGTTATTGGACGAATACATGGAGGACAAAAATTTGAATTTATCCACTGATACATGGCAAGTCTAAATATGGCTCATGTAGCTTCTAGACTTGTAAACTTACCTATGAACCTATAAAATGGCAGACATGCAGACCCTCTAAGCAGAGGAGAAGATAGAAGTAGCAGCAGTCTCCGAGACCTGGGCTATAGCACACCACAATTGGGATCTCTCGATCCCAGGATACAATCTCTACAGAAGGGACAGACAGATAGACAAAAGTAGGGTGGTGGCAATTTATATCAGGGCAAGAATAGCATGCCTGGAAGAAGAGAATGAGCACAGAAAGGTAGAAACAATGTGGCTTCAAATGCAGACTAATAGGGGGAGGAAGATCAGGATGGGGCTGGTCTATAGACCCTCCAACCAGGATGAAGAGAAGGACAGAGAACTATGTGTATGTACAGCATGCTGAAAGTGGAAGGAAAAGGAATGTGTTCATGGTGGGGATATTAATCTGCCCAAGGTGGATTGGGCTATACCGACCACATCCTGCACCAGAAAGCAAGATATCCTAAATGGGTTACAGGGATGATTCAAGACCCAGGGTGTTACTGAACCCACCAGGGAAGGGGCAATTTTGACCTAGTGCCACCAGTGGGTAGCATGTACAGCAGACAGAGGTCAAGGAACCCTCTAGGTGGTAGAGACCACAGTATGGTCTGGTTCAGTTTGAAGATGAGCGTGATAACTTCCCAACAAGACCAAAACACTATACTGCAGGAGGCCAATTTTAAGATGATGGGAGTAGGTGCTAAGGTCACACCTTATGGGCATTAATGAGGACATGGGGGTTAACCAAACATGGGCCATCATCAGAGAGGCAATTCTAGCAGCCACAGAGGATTGTATCAGGCTTAGAGGGAAGAAATTGTGGGCCAAATCACCAATCTGGTTTAACTTCAACTGTGAGATAACAAGAGTGGTGGGGGAAAAGAGGCCAGCCTACAGAAAATTCAGGGAACTGCAATGGAAGAAGATTAGGAAGACTACCTTAGGTTGGCTAAAGTGGCAAGAAAGAAGGTGCAGCATGCTAAGGCACAGAAAAAGCTTCAAATGGCTGAGGGGATCAGGAAGGAGGAGAAGGCCTTCTTTTGCTAAATAAGCAAAAAGTGGGACAAAAAGGATGGAATAGTTAGGCAAAGGAATGGGGCTGGATGGGTGGAGGAAGAAGTGAGCAAAGCAGAAGTATTGAATGACTACTTCTGCTCTGTCTTTACAAGGGAGAAGGAAGGGGCAGTGCCACCCGGGGTGAGAAGACAGAAGGGGATGGGGGGACAGAAGTGGTGATAGAGGTTGAAACAGTGAGGGAGGTACTGCTGGCACTGAAGGTGGACAGATCCTCAGCACCAGATGGCATACACCCTATAGTGCTAAAATAACTAGCAGAGGAGATGGTGAGGCCACTAGTGAATCTCTTCAATAGATCCTTAGAGATGGCCATGGTGCCACTGGACTGGAGAATGGCACATGTGGTGCTTCTCCACAAGAGCAGACCCAGGTACTAGCCGAGGAACTATAGGCCAGTCAGTCTGACCTCGATAGTATGTAAACTCATGGAGACCATACTTAAGTACAGGCTGGTGAGGTACATAGAAGAGAATGGTGTTCAGGATGAGAGGCAGCATGGGTTTGTGGCAGGCAGAGCATGTCAGATGAACTTGATTGAATTATTTGACTGGGTCACAAGAGCAGTGGATGGAGGCCAGGTGATTGACATCATATACCTGGACTTCAGCAAGGCCTTTGATTCTGTACTACATAGAAGTGTGAACAGGAAACTGGCAGATCTAGGGGTGGGGAAAAAATGGTGATGTGGGTGGACAGCTGGGTGAGTGGTAGAACCCAGAAACTGGTGGTGGGGGGAGAGTTATCCAGCACCAAGGAGATCACTAGCCAAGTCCTACAGGGATCGGCGCTGGGGCCAGTGTTATTCAATGTTTCATAAGTGACATTGGGGAAGATTTTAAAAGCAAGATGTGCTATTTGCAGTTGACACCAAACTCTGTTGGAGAGTGGATACAAAGGAAGGTATACAGGACCTGTAGGAGGACCTAGGTAAACAGAGATGATCAGGAATCTGGCAACTTTGCTTCAATAACAAAAAATGCAAAGTGATGCATATTGGGGCCAGGAATCTTAGAAAGGAATATCACCTGGGGGGGGGGGGGTCTGGTTAGCTGCTTCAGAGGATGAAAAGGATCTGAGTGTGGTGATTACTAGACACCAGAAACACTCCACACAGTGTAGGAAGACAGTGGCAAAGGCAAACAGGATGCTGGGATGTATAGCCAGAGGATTCAGTAGTAGGCAGAATGAGATCATTTTTCCCTTATACAAGACAATGGTAAGACCACATTTAAAATATGGAGTAACATATTGGCATCCATACTACAAGAAAGCAATGCCAGACAGTGTCCAAAGAAAAGCTACCAAGATGATCATGGGTCAGCAGAATAGGTCCTATGAAGAGAGGCTCGGAGCCCTAGGGATGTACTCCCTGGAAGAAAGGAGAGGGGAAAGAGAGGGTCATATGATGAGAGACATTCAAATATTTGAAGAGGATTAACAGGGTGGAAAGAGAAGGTCTTTTTTAAAATGAGTGACAATAGAACCAAGAGGGGGCACAGCTTTAAGATGATTGGGTGGGGGGTTAGGAGGGATGTCTGGAAGCATTTATTTTTACAAAGAGAGTGGTGTCCACAATGAATGAGCTGACAGAAGAGGTGGTCTCAGTAAAGATGGTGGGGGCCTTTAAGAGGGCCTGGGACAAGCACATATGGAAACCTTGGGACTGTGGAGGGTAGAACGGAAGAAAAATATCACAGAGAGGTCAGGGCCCTTGGCAAAAGCCATGGATCCTGCATAATTTGCCAAGCAGTTGTGAAAGACCACATGGCCTTCTTCTGCCTGCTTTTTTCATATGTTCATATTGTTTGTATGGTCCCTGCTTATGATGAGGGGGAAAGTGACATGATGGATGCAGTTTTCCTTCAGATCTCGCATTACCATGCCACTTTGTTACTATGGAAATTATAGCATAATGTGGTCATAATACTTTACTGACTTGGTCCATCATTTTCCAGAACCAAACACTCTTAACTCCTAAACCAGAAATTGACTTTTATAATCTCTACCAGTGCTGGGCTGAACCTGCAAATTCAAATTTTGCAAAAATGTAGAAACACGTCTCAGATTTTCTGAAATTCTGACTTTGTGAAAAATGTCAAAGTGCATCCTAAATATATATGGAAATTGACTTTCGCAGCAATTCTCCAGTAACATTTTAGTTTTGCACAGCACTCATCTCTACCCGTAGTTGTATGGGAGAATTACCTGCATTAAATTATACCATCAGAATGCTCCCAATAGACTTAGTCATATAAATAAAAAGTTTTTATTTTAACTCTAAAAAAATGCACCATGTATAGAATTATTTGTAAAAAAACTATGTTAATGCACCAGTTAGGGTTCAAATTAATGCCAAAATAGTCAGGGAATGTGTTTTTAAGGTTTCCAACCCTAACTCCCCACCCCAACTCCCAAACAGCAAAAGGAAAAAATATTAGGGTTTTGGGTCTCTGGAGTCTTGTCACATCAGTGTTGGGGTCTTCCTTGCATGAATAAAGGACATTGCATCTGACTTTGTTCAGGGAATGGAGTGGTCATTAGTGCTGTCAACCCCCAAAGAGAACTCCACCACTGATTCACCAAGATTCTGGAGACCCACAACCCTAATGTTTTTTCCTTTTGCTGCATTGGGGTGGGGGTGGGGGTGGGAAGTTAAAGTTGGAAACCCTAACAGCACATTCCTGACTTTCGGCATGAAGTTGAACCCTAACTGGTGCATCAACTTAGTTTTTTTGCAAAGAATTTCCTTTCTTTTTGAGAAAGTGTAATTGTATCCTCATGCCACTACATACTGTACATAAGATGAACAGGGCAGGTGACCTGGATGAGGGTCAAGAGATGCAATACTGGGGCTGGGCACCCCAGTTCCACTTATATATTAAAAAATAATTGGGATGGGTGGGCAGGCCACCTGAAGGAGGGTGAAAGAAGCAGATCTGAGGGTAGCCACCCAGTCCACTTAGGATAAAATTTTATTAGCTTGGTAGTTAGGTAGGTAGGTAGATAGGTATATAAATAAATAGACAGACAGACAGACAGACAGACAGACAGATAGATAGATAGATAGATAGATAGATAGACAGACAGATAGATAGAAAGCTGATAGATTTCTTTGACTGGGTGACTAGGGAGGTGGATCAGGGAGGGGCATTGGATGTGGTCTACCCTCGATTTCAGCAAGGCCTTTGACACTGACCCACATAGGAGGCTATTAAATAAGCTGGGCCACCATGGGAGTGGGTACCAGGGTGGTAAACTGGGTCAAAATTGGCTGAGCAATAGGACAAAGAGGGTGGTGATGAAAGGAGTTCAATCCAAAGTGAAGAGGGTGACCAGCGGGGTCTCACAGGGATCGGTGCTTGGACCAGTCCTTTTTGATATCTTCACAAGCAACATTGCCGAGGGGCTGGAAGGGAAGGTGTGTCTCTTTATTTATTTAAGTACATAGGAATTTCAACCCTTTGAGTCATGGACTCATTTTCAAAGGCTCTGCATCACAAAAAAGCACAAACATTTTGAATACATTGACAGAGGAACATTAGGGTCAGGGTACATTGGAGTATCATACATGTGAGGTACATTAAATTTGAGTCAAATTTGGAAGGAGCAGCCTAAGCAGCTCCATACAGACAGTCTTGATACATACATTCAAAACAGGGTATGTTGCCTATACAAATGTTAGCTAGGTTGTGTTTACAATATTGATACAATGATACATACACTTGCTACCTTTGAGAGGTATTGTCAGTTTTTTTTAAAAACAGGACTTGAGGTCATTTAGTTAAGTTAGATGGACCTTCGACTGGCGCCTCAGAAATACACGACAGAGTGCAGCCTCAGAATAGGCATTGTCGGAGCCAGGTGGGCCCTAATGCTATGTAAGTTATTGGAGGAAGTTAGTGGGCACAATGACAGCTATGTGCGGCTAGTATATGCGATTTTAGCACTGCCTTATAAGGACCTAGCTTGGTAACGGATAAGATAGCTGGGGGGATTACATTGTACCATGATGGGGCTCTGTACGAGAAGGATCTTTGCGTTAGGGATGACCTGACATTGGGTGCCCTCCAGACAGATTTGGAGGCAGCCCAAGTGGTAATAAGTGGGGTGGCTGACTGAAGGGAGGCCGCAAGATGACACACAGATCTGCAACAGGGCTGACACTCCAGGATGGGTAGAGACAATTACAAGTGACCTAAGTAAGCTTAAGGGAGTTGGCAAGGATGTGGCAGCTAAGGTTCAATGCAAAGAAGTGCAAAATCATGCACATGTGGCGCAGAAGTGCAGGGAAGAGTACATGATAGGGGATGTACTGATGGCCTGCAAACAGGAAATGGACCTGGGATGAATCATATCTGATGATTTAAAGGTTACCAAACAATGTAAGGAAGCTGTCAGGAGAGTCAGTGGAATGTTGAGGTGCATAGGGTGTGGGATATCCAGCAGAAGGAAGGAGGTGGTGATGTCACTTTATAGAACATTGGTGAGACCTCATCTAGAGTACCATGTCCAGTTCTGGAGGCTGCATCTCTGGAAGGACATAGACAGAGTAGAAAAGGTTCAGAGAAGGGCAACAAAAATGGTACAGGGCTGCACCAAAAGTCATATGGGGGGGAATAGAGCATCTCAATATGTATTTCCTTGATTAGAGGAGAAAGAGGAGGATATGACAGATAATTTCAAATACTTCAAGGGTGTAAATAAGGTACAAGAGGGTAGCATCTTTCAAAAAATAAAGATGTCCAAGAACAAGGGGCCATGATATGAAAATATAGGGGGCTAGACTTATGGGAAATGTGAGAAAATATTTCCCATGGAAAGGATAATGGATCCATTGAACAACCTCCTGGCAGAGGTTGTATGGGCAGAAACAGTAGGGGAATTTAACAAGCATTTGTCAATGCCGAATGTTGCTTGCTTCTATGTGCTGCTTAGGTATTTGGAAGTCATTGGAGTGCAAATATTGAAAATTTGAGAACTTACGAGCGTGCGTAGGAACTGCGCAACGCATGCTCGTAAAACAGTCATTTTTAGGAATATTTTCACCAAATTTTCAACATAGCCATTTTAAGACCTCTGCTCATGAACAGTGTCACTGTGATTTTGTTAATATGTCCCATACATGAGTTTGCACACCGACTGCGCCATTGTATGCGCTACATGGTAGGAAACACATTTTGGGCAGGATGTGAAAAATGACAGCTGTACTGCTCATAAGGAGGTGTGGTAAAATGGCAATGTTGAAAATCTGAAGTGAAAATATTGAAAATTTGTGAACTTACGAGCCTGCATAGGAACTGCGCAACGCACGCTCGTAAAACAGTCATTTTTAGGAATTTTTTCACCAAATTTTCAACATAGCCATTTTAAGACCTCTGCTCATGAACAGTGTCACTGTGATTTTCTTAATTTGTCCCGTACATTGATTTTGCACACCGACTGCGCCGTTCTGCGCTACATGGCTGGAAATACATTTTGGGTGAGATGCAAAAAATGACAGCTATACTACTCATAAGAAGGTATGGTAAAATGGCAATGTTGAAAATCTGGGGTGAAAATATTGAAATTTCACGAACTTACGAGCCTGCGTAGGAACTGCGCAACGCACGCTAGTAAAACAGTCATTTTTTGGAATTTTTGCACCAAATTTTCAACATGGGGTTTTGGGACTCCTTCTCATGAATGATGTCACTGGCATGGTGGTATTCAGGCCTGGAGGTGATTTCGCAGTCACTGCACAGTCACTCTGGCGAAATCGCCGCCGGACCTGAATGTATCATGACAGTGACATCATTCCTGAAGAGGTCCCAAAACCCATGCTGAAAAATTGTGCAAAATTCCCAAAAATGCCTGAGATATTCAACAAAGTTGAAACCCCCTATCTAGGCCATTATACAGCTTACCGGCATTTCCTCAGTTCGCGGTCGGCTTTGAAGAGTGCAGACGTGTTCCCGGTCCACCGAAGATCATCGCGCTAGAGTCCAGAGGTAAGTATGGGGTGAGGGGGCGTGGGAGGCTGAGTGCGCAGTGGGTGGGTGCGGGTTGGGGAGGGTCGGGAGGCGCTCGCTGGGACCGTTTTCGTTTTCAGGTTAAAAAAAAGACGTCATGGGACCATTTGCCATGCTGGGTGGGCTCCCAGCGTGGCACAAGAGATGTTGGGGGTGTTCAGCCGGCGGGGATTGGGCACTCCGTCAGCCCAGGACTCATTGCCATGCTGGGGTGGGCTCCCAGCGTGGCACCTAAGCTGGGGAGGGAGGCAGCAGTTCAGCCGGCGGGGATTGGGCACCTACCGGCTACTACAGTAGAGTGCGGGGGCGCTGCGCCTGCGTGGTGGGGAAGCTACGCTTCAGTGAGCTTCTTATTCTCTGCTCACTGAAGCGTAGCTTCCCCCTTTCAACTGTATGCCACTGCATTTTGGAGCGTGTCATAGACAGCTCCAAAATGCATTGGCTTACAGGGGCCACGCCTGCCAGCTCACTGACTGAATTGGAGGAGGAGGTGACACACCTCCGAAATCTCCGATGATGGCACTATGTTTCTTGCACATGCGTGCAAGCAACATAAAAATGCATGGGACAGACATAAAGGAACTCTTGTGATAGGAAAGAGAAGGTAAACCACAGATTGTTTAGGATCTATGGCATATGAAATAAACGGGGAAAATTGGCAGACTGGGTGGGCCAAGCAGTCCTTATCTACTGTCAAATTCTATGCTTCTATGTTTTTATGATAGACAGACAGACAGACTCACAGACAGATGGATAGATAGATTGATAGAAAGATAGATAAATAGAGACAGATAGATAGATAGATAGATAGATAGATAGATAGATAGATAGATAGATAGATAGATAGATAGATAGATGGATAGAAAAAGAGACAGACATGCAAAGACAGGTAGCTAGACAGACAGACAGTTCTGCGAAATGCACTGCTAGAAAGTGATTTTGTTTTTAACTCCAGTCAGGAACAAGCAGCAGTGTGCATATCTTTTACTCATGCATGAATAAAAAGAAATAATCAAATAAAATGAGAACTGAGAAAGATAATCCACTCACATCATTAATATCTTCCCTTAATCCCCTTCATTAGACATATGAGTGTTAGAGTAACAATAATGACATGATGCTGTTTGTAAGTATCAACATGATTGGATATTAACTTGTGGATATAATGGCCTATTTCCATTAGAAATATACCTGCATGCAGTGCGATTTTTTTTCCTCATGAGATGAACATTGTTCAGAAAGAACCAGCGCAACATGTAATAATTTATAAAATGTTTTGCAGTATCAAGGTCAACAGTTAGATATCAACTGATATTTTTTTCTCAGAATAGTATGTAAGGTCTCAATGTCTCTGACTAACAAAATAAAGTAAAAAGTTTTTCGTAACTGAGTGTGTGTATGGGGGAATGATCAATGTAATGCCATCTGCTATGACACAGTTTGTAAAATTGCATACTGAGTAGCATCATCTTTCACAACATTATCCTTCTCCAAAACCTTTAAAAAAGTTTTTATTTAAAAACTATTTTGCATAATCAATAGTTACACCAGTAGTTAAGAAAGTAACTGAATTTGCCACATGCATTATCATCAGATGTGCATGATAAAGCATTATTCTCAGATCTGTCTGTCCTGAACCGATCTGTGTTTGAAAAACACACATAATGCTGTACCATGCACATCTGATGATAATGCCTGTCACAATTTTAGTCACTTAACTGCTGATTTTGCAAAGTATTTTATTAGAAAACATATTTTTCTGTAAAGTGTTGGAGAAAAATGGTATTGCAAAGGTGATACTATGCAGTATGGGATTTGCAAGCTCTATCACAGGAGATGGCACAGATCAATTGTCTACCCCCCACACATACACACACTCTCATCTGCTAAAATGAATGTTTACTTTATTTAGGTAGTTATAAAAATCTGTTATGCAGTTCATTCAATAGAAAACACAGGAACCTAAAAACAAAACTTGAAAGATGAAAAAGTTATCCATATATAAACAAAGCTTAAAATAATAAGCATAGCGGCCGGTGGCGCTGAGGTTTGAGGCACTGGATGCCACACCTTGAGCCACACGGTGACCCGGTTCGAGCGAGACTCGGGTCCAGCGGGGAATCAGCCGAGAGAGGAGGATTGAGCGTCCCAACAGATGCTCTCCTCCCTCAGGAGGGATACCAGGGGTGCAATTTGCACCTGACTCCCTGAGAGAGCCGGTGGGAACACGGGCTCTTGAGGGGGACTGGCGGCTCCGTTCATGGAGTCAGGGAGGGGGGACACTGTCGGGTGCTTGAGAGAGACGTGCGTCAGCACGTCACCTCTCTGGACGTACATCCTTGCGCCAGCGTCCCAGGGGGTGGGGTTGAGGGGAGCACAGAAAAACGGATAAGCCCCTCAGTGGTTCTAGATGATGATGGCTCCACCCAGGACCACCAATTCCGGGACAGACCCCGCTGTGCAGAGAGGAGGGAGGAGAAGAAGCACTCTAGGGGCAGATCCTGGAGCAGTGGCCCGGAGGAATGAGCAGTCCGAAGGAGTGGACACCGAGGTAGGAAGGCGGGGATAAATAAGAGGAAAAAAAATAATAATAATAAGCATGTGTGTGTTAGGGAGGGAGGAGCAGTTGTTTAGCAATAATGTTAACTCCATTAACAGAGATTTCTTCAATCTCAATGTCTATCATACGACATTTTAAAATTATTCTGCCTATAAAAAATATTTGTAAGAGGATGTTCTCATGCAAGCTGTGTGACACTAGATTTAAAAATAGTTTTTTTTCTACCATTAGAATTCATATCTCATCTGTTAGACTCTGGACCATTTTTTTTCATAACAAGCTATCAGTATTCACAGTGCACTGTATCTGATTTACATCTTTGTGAGGCAGTACATTGCATGAAATACAGCAATCAAGTTTACATAATATCTAACCCTAATTTGACACCTAGTCAAAAAAACTGTCATACAACTCTGGTATAGTATGGCATTACCGCCGTATTTGACTGTCATAAACTGATACCACAGGAGCCATTTGACTTTATGCATACTGATATATCATTTCAACTAAATTCAATGCTTGATTCACACTGCCAAATTATAAATGAACCAACTATACTGTAAGCCTGTCTGACTTGGACCACAACAATACCTCAGTGTTCTGCACAATAGTCAAACCAAATGACTAGATGCTTAATGAGATCAATTGAATAAACTCTATAAAGCAAGTTGACTGTCACACTCAAACCCATGAGCACTGAAAGAGGACAATAGGACAATTATTAACTGAAAGTACATTATGTGGAGACAAATTAAGCAGTGCAAGCAGGGGGCATGGCCAACAGCCGACTGATATGGACACTTGAGCCCTGAGCTCTCTATAACCCCCACAAAAAATCCTTGAAATATCCAGATCCACTCACAATACGGTGCGAATAATTACAATATTTCTGCAGTATAACTACTTGCCCATCTTGAGATCTGCTGACTGCTCCTCCAGCTGCAAGATAATTTGGCTGCTTCAACCCTTTGCCCTAGCTCTGCCACGTGGCCTTCCAACCTCACTTGTTTCCCAAGATGGAGTCTGCCTCTGCCACAACAGGACTGAATGGGAGCCTCACAGAGCTCCAGCAGATGTTTGCTGAAATCTTGCATTGAATGGACAGTCTAGACCTGGCTACTAAAAAGAATACTACAGATATCGTGGATCTCTCACAAAGAGCCTGTATCACAGAGCACAGGCTCTCCGAAGTGGAAGATGGCTGGCACAAAGCGGGAGGAAGGGTTCAAGAACAGGACAGGCTAATTAATATGTTCTGGTCCAGGGTGGAGGACCTTGAAAATCAAAGCTGCCAGAATAACCTCAGGTTTATGGGGTTTCTGGAAGGCTGTGAAGGGACCGATGCCATTTAATTTCTTCAAAGGGAGTAACCTCTCATACTGGACGGGCACTGCGGGGTCCCTCCTGAGATCTATCGGGCACATAGATCCCAGGGCCCACCCTGCTTGATCCTTGCCAGGTTCCTCCATTTTCAGGATGGAGAAACCATCACCAGACTTGCTTGAGAAAGAAAAGAACTCTCCTGGCAAGGCCACTACATACAAATTTTTGCAGACTACTCGCAGGAAGTGACTGCAAGATGCAGGGCTTTCACTCCAGCACGCGAAGAGCCTGTGCTGAACTTGGACCCGTGTATTCACTCAGGTACCCTGCCTCCCTCAGAGTCATTTTTAATATCTCCCTGTGACTTTTTGATAATTCCCCTGCAGTGGAGAATTGTATTGCTGCACAAGCTCCAAAACTGAACTGTGGGAAATTGAGTGACTATGCCAGCCTAGGGGCCGTATCAACCAGACCTACATTGATGGAAACAGGCCAACAGGGGAATGGCCTAGCAACTCCTAAACTCACTACCCCACACTCTTCCAATTGGACCCCCGCTCAGAAATCCCCTGGCAGTAAATGGAAAAATAGCCATAAAACTGAGGATAGAAGGAACACACATTGAAAAACTCCCCGGCTCCACTCCAGAAACCACAGTGAGAGCCCTGACTCAATTGCCTCAGTTGGCTCACTGAAACCTGACATGAGCAACAATCAGTTCTGTGCCTTGATGGACTTACCGACAGATGGCCAACCATAGGACTTGCCAAAACCACCATGGAGCTCGCCTACAAAAACCTACAAGCTCCAGACTGCCAGAAGTCTTTCCTGGGTTGAAGTAGAAGGCAACACTCCTCCAGAGGCCCCTGTGAACATGGATACTCCACCCGCCAAGATCTCATCAGAGATGACATCATCAGTGTTTCAACCTGCCACGACCTCTGATGGCTGACTCTGAACTTGTTTCCCTATTCTTTTTCTTTCAAGCCAGCCTATATTCAGGTGATTATGGCCAGTCCCCTAACTTTTAGGTTCAGTGGGCATCTTCCTCTGAGCTCCCCCCCCCCCACCGAGTGGCAGTAAGTATGAAAGGGCTTATTATACCATTGCAGCCCTAGTCTATATAATACCTTGATTCGGGCTCTCCTGCAGGACACTAAGGCTGCATTGGGGTCTGTTATACTGTCCACTTGGTATCTACTGGACTAATTTTCCCTCATATTCTCAAGCTTATGCCCAACTATCAGGCTCATAATGGAGAATTCCCATGCTTTCTCCCATGGGGGGAGGGGGTTAATTTCAATGGTGGACTGACTCACTTGAACTCTTCAGCCCCAGTCTCTTCCCCACATTTCAGGAAGGGGTGAAGGACTGTGGGGCACTGCCTGGCCACTGCTTTAAATACCTAACTGGGCAACAACATAATGAGCTGTACTTGTTGAAGGGTTCTTACCCGCTGGGAAGTGGGGAGAGTGCAGAGAGACTTTAAGACTTAGGCTGGTCATTTCTCATTGATGCACCCCAGCAGCTACTCACCTTCCAGCGACCTCCACTGGTATCTGGGCTGGGTATCAGCTGATACTTACAGTGGTTGCTGGTCAATAGTTAAATTGCTTACAAGGGTAGGAGTGGGCTGGGGGCTGGGATATGTTAATAACTGTATTACTGTTTCTTCATGGTTACATAGAAACATAGAAACATAGAAGTTGATGGCAGATAAGGACCGCAAGGCCCATCCAGTCTACAGGTTACTGTTAGTACCTTTGTTTCTGGTACTCATGTTGCATGGTGGTAAGTTTAGTCCACCTAGTTATGTTCCTGATTATGGCAATCAGATGGAAGGAGTTAGGCCTCGCTACTGGTGCAAGGGGGACAGAGTGTTGACCCAGTCTGCCTACCTGTTATAGCCCCACTTACTGGGATCTATTTTCTTTACAAGTTCGGCCATGGTACAACCCAGAGGGGATGGAAACTTAGCTTATCTCTTGGAGCGTTAGGGGCCTCAGCTCCCCAGTTAAAAAGAAAGAAGGTGCTGCTTCATTTAAAATAAGCTGGGCCCTCTTATAGTGTTCTACAAAACTAAGCTTTCCTTGCGGAGACAAGAAGCTCAAATAAGGGTAGGTGGGTGAAGAGATACACAGTGTAGCCACCTCTCACAAGCAAGGGAGTCTCTATACTCCTCCATAGGAAATTAGGGTGGAAATTGATCAGACATATGCAGGATAAAGAAGGAAGATGGGTCATGGCTGAGATGGCAACTCAGAGGGCCCTCTGATCCTAGTCAATATTTACTCTCCAAACCAAGACTGCCCTCAGTATTTCCATACTATCAACCAGGCCCTTTCTGATTTTAACACCCAAAAAGCTCCTATATTAATAGGTGGAAATTTCAACTTAACATTAGATCACACAATGGACAGAAGCAATAAGACCCTGAACCTCACAGGCAAGCTAAGCTAGCAGTTCAAAGACTAATGAGCGAACAGGCCCTCCTGGATGCTTGGAGAGTTCAACACCCAGGGAACCATGACTATACTTGCTTCTCTCAAGCCCATGGGTCCTCTAGCAAAATAGACCTCTGGCTTATCTCCTCTGAGCTATATGACATGGTCGTCCACTCCCATATACACCCGATAATTATTTCTGATCATGCACCATTAGAACTTCTGATCAGGCAGAGACTAGTTTCTCCTCCATCCTCTGCTTAGCAACTTAACACCCTCTTGTTGGAGTATGCTAAATTTCAAAACTGGCTAGGCCCTGAAATGGCCGAATATTGGAATAACGATGACAATGGGGAAGTCTCGGATTCAACCCCATGGGAGGCCTTCAAAGCAACCATCCATGGCCGAATAATTGCCTTCATTTCTGCCAGGGGGCATTGCTGTGAGGCTGACCAGAGGGCTTTAGAAATGCAACTATATGTACTGGAGTCCCAATACAAGATGCTTAACTCTCAAGCCCCATCCCAGACCTTGTTGGCTCAACTGACCAGCAGAAGAATCTCTCTTAATGCCCACTTAACTCAACAAGCTGAGCTAAATCTTGGAAGACTTTGACATGCATATTGGGAGGGAAGTGGGGAGAAGGCCAGCAAACTCCTAGCCTATAACCTGAACCATCAGCAAGCTTCCCAGACAAGACACGCCTTAGCAGATAAGAATGGGGTTAAATGCTATTCATAAAAAGAGATTACTGAGATCATGACAAGGTTTTATGACCAACTATATACTTCCCCCCTACTCCCCAGACCCACTTAAAATTCAGGGCTTTATGACCTCATTACCTATCCCCAGACTTTCTGAGAGTGATTCCCAATTATTAGAAACCCCGATAACAGAGGACGAGGTAGCTACTGCTATTAAGTCCATGAACCTCTGTAAGGCAGAGATGGGTTGCCCATAGACCTTTACAGAATCCCAGGAGTTAACCTGGCTCCATACTTGGTTCAGGCATTCTGCCATTTTTTCTCGGTTGGCTGTCTGCCCCCCCGCCCCATGAGAGAAGCCACCATTGTGGTTCTCCCTAAGAAAGGGAAGGACTTACTTTCTCCAAGTAGTTATCACCCCATTTCACTCATTAGTGCTGATGTCAAAATGTTGGCAAAAGTCCTGGTGAGTAGGCTTGAGCACCTCCTCCTGGGCCTAATCCATCCCTCACAGGCTGGTTTTGTTATAGCCGCCTAGAGTAGGATCATCATAGAACTTTGGTCTCGCTAATGCATCTTACTAAAATGTCCAAGAAACCCTCAGTAGCCTTGGTCATTGATGCTGAAAAAGGCATTCTACTCGATCAAGTGGCCCTTTCTTTCTATACCCCTCCACCATGGCAATAGGACCAAGCTTTATCTCCTGGATAAAACTATTACACACCTCTCCCATGACCTCAGTCCTGACAAATGGTACCCTCTCTGTGCCTTTTCACCTATATAAGGGCACGAGACAAGGTTTCCCCCTTCCCCCTCTCCTATTTGTCCTAGCTATTGAGCCCCTCCATAACTCTCCAGGAATTGCATCTGATTCCTGGGATAAGGGGATACTCTATATTTAAAACATTCTTATATGCTGATGATCTCCTCATAACTATGGAATATACTTCCCATGCGATTAAGGATATCTTCAAGATCCTGGCAGAGTTTTCCCAGGTATCAGGCCTTAAGCTAAATCAGGCTAAAACTGAGGTTCTCCCATTGAATTCAGTGTCCTCAGGTGAGGTTTTCACTGCTTTAGGGCTAAAATGATCCCCCACTGGTATCAATACTTGGACATCATCCTTCACCCAAATCTGGAAAAAAATATTTCTATTAACTTTACCAACTTATTAGACTCCCTTAGACAGGACATGGAGAGATGGAAAGCCCTGAGGCTTTCCTTGAGAGAACATTGACTCCATCAAAATGATGGCTGCCCGAAGATGTTATACTTGTTAGCTCACTTACCTGTGTCTATCCCAGAAATGGTTCTACAAAATGGAGGCTCTCATGGGCAATTTCCTGTGGGAAGGATCCTTCCCAGATTTAGCAAATTAAAGCTATGGCAGCATTGGCATGGGGGAGGTGGGGACTCCCCTGGCTACAAGGGTACCATATGGCCTATGTCTCAGCTCATAAAACTAGATGGTTCTCCAGGAGAGGTCAGGCCTCTCCATCCTGGCTCCTGTTAGAAGCATCAATGGTGCATGCTCCCTCCCCTGCGGTGGTTTTATATGATAAGAAGAATTTCCCTTCTGGTCTTTCTCCCTCTATACTGGTTTTGATTCAGTATTGGAAGAAAACCCTTGTCCTTTTAGGGAAGGACCCGCGCCATGGGAATTCACCCCCCTTTGGAACAACTATGCTCTACTAATAAGGAACCACACACTTCATTGGAAGCTGTGGGAAATTCAAGGTATTTCCTCGATACATGATTTGTTACTTCCTGGTACTTGCTCAGTAGACTCCTTTGAGTCCCTAAAAACTCACTTTCAGCTTCCCTCAACTCACTTTTGGAGATATCTCCAAGTTAGAGATGCTATCACCCACTTACCCAATGCCCACATAGCAAGGAGTTCTCTCAACCTCCCCCCTATTAGTACATGGGGAAGCTCTCCAGTTATAGAGCAAGTGTGATATACACAGCGCTCAGGGATTGATTGGATGATACCTGGTCCGTTAGAGCTCTATAGGAGGCAGACCTGCAGATCACTATCTCCAAATGCCAATGGTTCCATGGGTGGGCAAGAATTCTCACTGCCTGTAGGGCTGGACGGACACGCCTCATAATGAACAAGACCCCACATAGGTGGTACCCTGACCTGGCTAAACTTAAATGCATGGGTCTTATGTCAGCCAACAATTGCTGGAGATGCAGGAACCAAGGGACAAATTTGTGTCATGCTCTCTGGACTCCCCCTTCTTCAACAATTCTGGCTATCAGTCCAGGATATGTGCCAGCAAATATTCCCTATTGTTAACCCTGATCCTTCTCTTCTTCTATTGGGGTGTGGGCATCCATCCACACCGAAACAATGTCCTGTGGCCAAATGGATTACTGCAATAGGGGCTATCATCAAAGACTCCATCCTGATGAGATAGAGATCCATGGAGATCCCGACCTTTCAGGAATTGCTTTGCAGTAGCCAAGAGGCCATGTTTGAAAAACTCTCCAGCTTCACTGGGGGCTTAATCTCCCAATTTGAGAAATGATGGCAGCCCTGCCTTGAATCAAAATACTGTCATGATACCTTCCCAAGGGCAGCTTTACATGACCCCCCCACTCCTCCTGGAACCAGGTACCTTATCATTCTCATCACTGAACTTTAGTTCCCCCTTTGATATGTTTTTTTTTTCCATTACGTGTCTGACTCCCCTTCCTTTAGATTGGATCGCCTTTTTCTTTTCTTTCTTGTATATAGTTGATATTAGCACTTGCATAAATTTTTGGATGCACTATACCTAGTCCAAATCTGGGTTTATTCACTTTAGGACCTTTCTGTTTCATCAGGTTATGTCACAGAAGAGTACATTATGTTTTCTCACCTAGAATAGCTATACAGACCCAGTAGGACTATATCTTGATCCTCTTTTTTTGTTTGATTTGAATCATTAATGACTTGATAGTGCATCAGAAAGGCGGTTACCTGTCAAGTCTTACTGCATCATGACTTACTGTTTTTTGCTATACCCCGAATTAGGGCATTACCAAATGTTGCGGTATGGTTCCAGATCCTGTATGTACCACTGTATGCATCTGTGTGTGTCTTCTCTAAAAGTAATAACAATTTTTAACAACAAAAGCATTGCAAGTGATGTTATTGCTATGTGTTATGAAACTTGACAATTATAATAGTTTATCATTTGCTTACTGCTGATTCACATATACATATCTTCTGCAGCTGTTAGATGCATCTGCATAACAAGTCAGACATCCCACTGCCTTTCCCCAACCATATTCAATTAACAGATTAGTAAGGTAAAGAGCATCATGTACCATCATCTTCCTGGATGTCAATAGAGTATTGCATAGGGATGCATGGATATCTGACCCAGTTTTTGTATCCAACAGGATATCAGGCTGTTAGCCAAAATCTGGTCTGATTGGATAGCTTTTCAAAAACCAGGTCGGTTTAGTGACGTGTCAGTGAGGTTTCACCACATGCACATTGTGGTTTGCTTCAGGATCACTGGCGTGACCTTATTTCCACTACACTGGCTTTGAACTTGTAACTGACAATCTACCTTCACTCAGTCTCTATAGTGAATTTGATTCCCATTAAACTTATATTAAGTCAATCTATATCATGCAATTGGTACCCTAGGATTTACTGTACTTCACGGTGATGCTTTTAAAGTTATAATTATTTAAATATTTGATAACTGGGAAAAGCACACTGAGCTGATGCTCATTTCCAGGTGTGACCTGGGAAGGGGAAGGATATAAGCAGAAAATACATAATAGACACACATTATACAGTGCATAAGTTATACAGCAAAGTATTGTACATTCAGATGGACTGTATACAAATAGTATCATACAATTCTGAGTATTAGATTACTAACCCCAAAAACATTTGGCATGGTGCTGAGCCTGTGAGTGGCTAGGAGCAAGTGCAGGTGGGAGTGGAAGTTGTCAGATTTGGTATTTGAAGTAGTGGTGAGAGGATGAGTTTCTTAAGAGAGGTGAAAGTTGGTTCCATAAAGAGGGGAGTCTGTAGGTGAAGGCAGATTTGCCAGTGGACAAGGAAGGTTTGGGGAGGAGAAAAAGAACAGGAGTCCCTTAAGCACAGTGAGTATGGGGAAATGGCAGCTTGTGTTAGGCTCTCTGCTAGGTTGGGGGAGCAGGTTGAATCAGAATTTAGAAGGCGATGGAGTTGCCGAAGCAATGATGGAATAGGGGTGGTATCCCAAGGGAAGACAGGAGAGTGAAGTGCTGGGATATAAGAGATAAATTTGTGGCAGAGTGGCAGAAAGTGTACCAGAGGGAGTCGAGCCTGGATAACGAGGAGGAGGGGGAAGAGCCATACACTATGTTAGCGTAGTCAAAGATGGGAGTGATCTTGTTAATAATATGTGTCTAATGTATAGTGGGAGGGCATCACAATTTTTGTGTAGTAGGCCTAGCTAAGGGCAGAGCTTTGATGTGATGGCATTGATGTGATTTGAGAAGTTTAACTGGAGGTCAAGCCATACTCCTAGATGTTTGTATGTAGAGACAGCATTTAGTGTGGTCCCATCTAGGGAGGTGATAGGAAGCAGATAGGATATTTTTACAAGTTTTTGAGCAGACCTGAAAGTCATGGAGATAGTTTTGGATGAGTTTATCTTGAGATGGGTTGCATGAAATCAAGACTGCATGTTGTGACAATCATGTTGCAGTCATGATTGAACGTCATTTAGAACTGGGCCAGATGTGAAAAGGATGGTGTTGTCCTCTTACATGTGGATGAGAGAACTAGAACAGACAAATGGGAGGTCATTAATAAATAGAGAGAACATAATGGGACCTATAATTTATCCCTGTGGGAACACTGACTAGAATGGGGAGGGAGGGAGGTGGAGTCTGCAATCCTGACTGACTGGAGCCTATTTTCAAGGTACGACCTGAACCACTGAAATGCTGGAGGGGCTAGTCCAGCTACCTAGAGTTTGTCAAGGATTATGGGGTAGGAAACAGAATTGAATGCCTTTGCCAGATCAGCAATGATTGCAGCAGTTAGTTGGCCTTGGTCAGTGGCTGACTGGATGTGTCTGGTGATGCAAAAGAGAGAGGATATGGTGGAGTGGTGTTTTCTGAACCCAGACTGAAATGTGGAGAGGAAGTTTGTGGACGTGAGACAGTTAGTCTGGACTAGACAAAAGCTTCTGTATAGTTTGGCAAGAGTGGGGAGGAGGGAGACTGGTCTGTAGTTTCCAGGTACTGAGGAGTCACCACACTTGCAGAGTGGGATGACATAAGCAAGTTTTCAAGCTTGGGTGACATTGCTAGAGGAGAAGGACAGGTTTAGTACTGTAGGTAAGTGAGGGGAACAGCAATTGCAGGTACAGATATACGCAGAAGTTTGGGGTGGATACCATCAGGGTTGGATTTTGAGATGTTCAAGGAGTAGAGGCCATTAAGGACTTCTTCTGGTGAGGTGGAAGTGAGGAGGAAATTGTTTTGGGTAGGGTTTAGGGGGGCCACGTGAGGGCCTGGGGAGAAGAAGGTCAGGTCAGAAAGAGCACAAGTGGTGAAGAAGTTGTTTAGGGTTTCTGCTATTTAGACAGGGTCAGAAATTGGTCATTAAGACTGAGAGCTGGAGTGTTGGTCTTAGAAGGGGGGTTGATAAAGGAGTGGAACACCTTCCAGAAAGAGGAAGGATGGGACGTGTTTAAAAGGAACTAAAAGTATTCAGCTTTGGCTTGTCTTATAGCCTTAGTTCAGGCATTTCCAGCAAAGATGTAGGCCTGTCTAGATTGGGGGGGGGGGTTATGTGGTTTTAAATAGGGACCAGGCCTTGTCACAAGCTTTACAGAGGGCAAATAATGTTCTGGAGATCCATGGGTTGTGGTGGTTTTTGACTCTAGCTTTAAGCTGGGGGGGCATGGGAGTCCCAGACCTTACTGAAAGTATGAAGGAAGCTGGACAGGGCTGAGTCAACGTCAGATGCGGAGCAGACAGGATCCCAGTCTGCATGTTTTAGGTCATGCAGGAAAGAGCTGGTGTTTTGTGAATTTAGGGGATGGTTAATGATGTATTTATGGGCTGATTTTGGAAGCTGAATATTTCTGGTGCAGTGTGTAATACTGTACAGTGGTTGCTTAGGGCTGCATCCAATACACAAGCAGTGGAAATTGTATGTGGATGGGAAGCGAGGCTCCAATCAATTAGGGAGTGGTTTGCTGAGCAAGGATTATAACTGGTAGGCTCAGTAATTAATTGGGTGAAGTTAAGAGCCACTAATTTGGATGTGGCAGTTTTGGTGGAGGGTGAGAGCCAGTCTAGGCTGTAGTATCCTGATATGAATAACTTGCTGGATGCAGGGGGGGTAGGGAATACACGCAAGAAAACAGGGCGTCCTGGGCAAGGCATGGGGAGGCATAGACTGCCACGATTAAAATAGGTAAGGTGGAAGGGAGGCTGATTTGGAATGGAATCAGCAAGATTTTCATTTGATTAATGAACAAGAGAGTGATTGTTTTACATAGTCCCCACACCTCCACCCCTTTATCCATGATCCTGTCAGTGGAGGGTATAATCAGGGATGGCAGGGAGGAGTCAGGGGTTTTGGCAGAAAGCCATTTTCTGAGAGGTAGAGGACATTAGGGGAGTGTTGAGTCACCCAGCAGCTAAGAAGGTCTAGTTTAGGCAGGAGACTCCTGATGTTCATATAGAAACATAGAAACATGGATGTTGATGGCAGGTAAGCACCGCAAGGCCCATCCAGTATACCCATTTTTTCTACCTTATGAATGTACCATAGGCTTTTACTCTGTCAATGGCCTATCTATTCATACTCCTCTGTATTGGTCCCTTATGCCTATCCCATGCATATGCATGACATTAAGGCCTTTGTGGGATGTAGTTTGCATTTATCCTACGGGCGGGGGGCTGGGTTTAGTTCTATGCCCTCTGCTAGGAGCAGGATAGGAAGGAACATTGAGAAGGTGGCCGGCAGTTTGGGCCCTCTTGTAAGTAGGAGGGATTTTGGCATGGTGCAGGAGCATCATAAAAAGGTTAAGCAGGAAGTCATCTGGGGGGAGTGGCGTAAAAAGATATTTGGTGAAAAGAGTGTTGCAGCAGTGGATAGGTTCGGGGGGACAGTGTTAGCTGGAGAGGGTGGACAAGGAGGCCATTGGGGGTAGGGCGGCAGGGTAGTTGCAGCTAAAGCTGGGAGATGGGGAGAGTTGTGAATATAATAGAAAAGAATGCTAGGATAATGAGGGGGGTTGCATCAGTCATTAAACAACATTGAAACTGTTCTGCACATGTGGTACATTAACTCCAAGCCCAAATGAGAGAGCAGACTACTAACATGAAAAACCCAATTTTTCAAACCTAAATATCTTAAAAGGTACAAAACTCCCAAGCATCACCACCCCCCCTTCCCGGAAATCCTTTCCCACCAACCTACACAGCCATAAAAAATGTCAGTTTAAAGGATTATAGTATTTTTGCTAGGTGAGAGCAACAATTCAGGAAAAAAATAAAACACCAATGAAATCAATTGGAACTGTATATTTTTTTTCACACCTTAATATCTCTAAAAATACTAAACTGATTTATGTGAGACTTTCAGGGATTGTCGATTCTGCCATGTACAACAAATCCTTAAAGCTTCGTGTAAATATGTAAAACCATAATTCTGCAAACAGCAAACAAAAATCAAGTTTAACAAAGAACTCACCAACCACCCTAACTAGAGGAGCACTATTGCAACCCTATAATATACTTGTGTAAGGTGAATCATTTTGATATGACTTCCTGCTTTTCCTTTGTGACCTCAGTATGTGTATGCTGTTCACCCCTACAGAATATGGGTTTATGCTACTGCTATACTGTTAAGATTTGTCATTGTTTTTCTTTGCTAGTTATACTGCACAGTTTGTTTTTTGGATTAAATTGCTTAATAGTAGCCTTATAATAGCTGAATAATTCAGAAATAAGAAATAATAGTTTAGTTGAATTGCTGGTATAGAAATATATTGCACTCCTATTGTTAGCCGCCACTTCCTGTAACTGCTTCCCACCACAACATTCAACTCTGGTTCATTAATTTATCCCACTGTTATTTAAGTATTTTGTATAATCATTTTTTAAATATGCTGGTAGACCCAATACTTCTATATTAGTTTAGCAGTTTACACTCTTTCCTGTTTAATTATAGTACTGTTGTGTTCATCGCGTGTACCCTTCCCACAGGACATACCTGGAAATCAGCTGTTTGCAGCTCAGCATGTTCTTTCCAGGACAAACTTAAATCAATAAATAAAGAAACGAGACATCTTTGTAAAGGAGATTTATTTAAACACTGTAGTTAAAGTGAAAAGTGTAAATTATGAAAACCGTGGCACTGGGAAATTTATAAATACACAGCAGGCACACCAAGCATAACGAGCTGTTCTTCATGCTACCATTGTTACTTCTTTACATTCTTGTAGTAAGTTTTAATGCCTGTTTTTCCTACAGGTTACAACCCCCTTCCTTCACCTGAACAAATGAGACAGACAAAGTGCTTGGAGGAAATGGCTACAGTAATTCATTTATGAAGCAGCCAATTAGAATTGGCAAAATGATGTGTTTTACTATTAAAACTGTTTCTTTATTCTAGTTAATCTTTAAAATTAATCTTTGAACACAGCAGACCATTCTGTTATGGTGCTGTGCCATGTCTTTTTCATTGCAGCAGCTGTGCAAAAGTCCTCCAATCGGTAGAAGGCTGTGTAGTTTTCATCACTTACCATGTTATGCTCCACATAACATCGTAGTTTTCTGAGGCACTCCTGCATTTCAGCATGTGACAGGACCTGTTCACGTTCTTTCTTCTTGGAAATCTTCTGGATCCTACTCAAATTTAAGAACTTGTGTGGAGATCTCTTCCTTTGTTATTTCACCAAAGCATGGCACTCCTTAGTCTGTGTTGACAAACACCTCTAATTCTGCCTCAAACGTGTTAACGGGAGCTACAGATGGTGGTGGCTTTATCTGCACAGAGGAAAGTTCCTTGTGGAAACCTGCCTTGTGGTAACAATTTTAATTGTCTCTAGTTTGAGTTCTCCCCATTACTGAACAAGCATATGTATGGCATCCAATACTGAGATTTTTTGAGTGCGTTCATTTGGGTGATTATGGCATCACTGTCAAATGAGGTCAGGAGCTTGTCCATTATCTGTCACCTGAACAGATTTTTTAGATTCTTTATTATGCCCAAGTCCATGGGCTGAATTAATTAAGTTGTACTGAACAGTAAAAAAAAAATAATATTTCTCAGCTGCATCAGGGGTTGGGTACTGCAGTTATTGAGAAAGCACACTTTTCCCCACTTCTGACCCATCACACAGTCAAATTATTTTACCCATTCAGTCCATGTTTTCACAGGTAAGGACTGTTATCCACTCCTTTGCCTTTTTACTCCCAGAAATGACATATGTCTTAATTGTTAGGGTGCCATCAGAGGTCACCTGACAGTAGTAGATGCTGGTTTCATTGACAATATAAATGGTATTTGGCTGGAAATCAGATAGAAGATGTGGCAGCAGTCTGAGCCCAGTCATCAGCACCTGGGGTATCTGCATCATTTTCCCCATGAGCATACTTGAACACTATGTTGTGCCACTGTTTAAAGTGGTACAACCATCCTGCTGGTTTGATCTTGGGTTTCAGTAATACCTCAGCTAACGTCTAAGCTTTGGAATGCATTAGGGACCAAGACTGGCATGTCAGTACCACTCGTGTTCTCGAACCAACATGGCAAAACTTCCCTGACTGAGGCATCCTTGCCCTTGCATTTTCTCTTGTGAGACATATTCAAGTAGTTATGGAATGCGTATAAAAGTGGTTCTGTTTCTTTGAAGCCTGCATACCTGTGATTGTTACATCCTTCATCTCTGGGCCACTTCAGTTTAAGATACCCCAGGAATTGATAGATCTTCCAGCATTTCAACTTCCTCTGAATATATGAGCTCTTTCTTCTGCAGGAGAGAATGGAGAAACAAGAGGGGCTGCAAACAATATTTTTAATGCAGGAGATGGAGAAGCAAGGGTAGCAGCAGGGGTACATTTTGATGAACTGGAGACACAGGAGCAGAGTGAGACCTCCTTCTAGCTGATTGCAGAACACTTGGAGCCCAATTCTCAAAGCATCCCTGAATGGTGCAAGGGCTTGCATCAGAAATAATGGTGCAAGATGCGGCTAGCACCAAAAGTGCACCACATAGCCTTTGGCAAATGCAGGTTGCCTGCACCAAGGGGGGTCTTACGAAAGCCTTATAGCACAAAATGGGATGTGGCATGGTGCAAGAAGCCTTGCACCAGGGTAATGCTACAACATCCCCTTACTTAGCATTCTCAAAAGGGAACAGTGCCAATAAAAACAAACACCCCTTAGACCAGCCAGGGCTGGTCTAAGGGTCTGTGCACCACCTGCAGAGCCCTCCCTCATCAGGAAAGTACATGTGCCATGGTCCCACCTCCCCAACCACAATCCCATGAATACCTAAATGGCAACACTGCCCTGCCATCCAGTGTTTCCCCCCTTCTGATCCCCATAAAATGTAAAACATACATCCCTACCCTGGTGACTAGCAATCCCCCTTCCCTGATCTCCGATGTCCCTGTATGCATACATCATAGACCTCCGTGGTGTCCAGTGGCCCCGTCCCCATCCCCAAACACCCCGTCCAGAAGTACCCAACAGTCCTGGTTTCTAGGGGGACCCACAGCCCCCCCACTATAGAAGGTAGTGCCCCACCACCCTGCTCCCCCATCCCATCTTGGAGCTGGTGACCAGAATAGCACTCTGCACTCCACCATGGCCAGCCACTGACTGAGCTGTCAAGGATTACATACAGTACAATTAGCTATTGAGGTATGCACTCCTTAACAGCTCAGTCAGCTGCCGGCCATAGTGGAGAGTGGAAGGTTGTGCTGTTCACCAGCTCCAGGATGGAGCAGTTAAGTACTGTAGGTAGTGGGGCACTACCTTCTGAGGTGGGGGTCCTCTTGACACCAAGGACTGTAGGATATTGTTTGATCGGATGCTTGGGGATGGGGAGGGTGGCCACTGGACACCAGGGAGTTCTGTGATGTATGCAACATGGGACATTGGGGATTGGAGGAAGGGTACTGCTAGCCATCAGGGAGGGGATGCATGTTTTACATTTTACAGGGTTTGGGGGGACCAATGGACATCAGGGCAGTGTTGCCATTTATGTACAGTATACAGTACATATGATCAGGGCTGGGGAGAGGAACTGCTAGTCACCAGGGAATGCTTTTTAATTTACATGTGTATTTTATACCACCTACCCATCCTTTTCTGGAGCTGTGCGCACTCCATGATGTACTGCTACCCTTCAATGTGTGCCACGTGACCACATGCAGCTTGTGGCAAACCTGCCAGATGCATCATCTGTTCAGTGCATGACCACACTTACTGGAAGCTGTAGGACTGTGCTGCTGGAACTCTACCAAACTGAGAATCAGGCACAGGGTCCCTGGTCTATCCGCAATCAGTGCATGCTGCCATTGGCACAGCTTGCGCCATCCTTTGAGAATCGAACCTTGATGCTTATTTGAGAATCGAGCTTAGATGTTTAAATAACATCAGCAAACACCACTAATCACCTTTAATCAGCACCTAGCACCTATCCTATCACCTAGCAATTATTGAGACACAGAGAGGGAATCAACTTAATGCTCTGTGAGCTCTGCGACATAACAATGTTCATAGCTCTGTGTACCTGTTACTGTAAAGTAACTTTGCTTTAAAATGGAATGTATTGTGCATTTAACATGTGGTCATAACATTGCATGGATAGAAAAAAATTGGGACATTCAGATTTTATGTGTTTATCAGGTCTATGAGTTTAACAGGTGTATGCTAAACTGAGCTTGACTGTATCTATAGAACAGCCAATTAGAATTGGTAAAGTTATGTAATCTATATCAATCTATCTGGAGTGACATGCACAGTAAGCTAGTCGCAGCTTATCATTTTTATAATCAAATCAACTAGCATATTTGCCCTCCACTCTCCTTTGGAGGGACAACATACTAAGTGTGACCTCCAAGGAACTCTGGCACCTGAGGTATATGGGCTGGCTTTTTCTGGGCCAGTATCCAAGACACCCTCCCTCATCAGAGGGTGCCATCAAATGTGGGCTAAAGCCAGAGAGTTATCCTTCACCTATGTCTGGTACCCTTAATGGTACCAGACACCAATGCCTCACCTCTCCCCAGCCACAGATCAGTCCTCCTGAAAAGGAGCGAGACACCCTGTTAAACCCTCTTTACAATCATGTGAGACTATTATGCCACCTCACAATGAGCATCCTTCTTGGTTGCTGAATGAAGAAATGATTCTCATCCCTCACCAAGTCCATCACAACATTACTTCCTCCAAAAGACATTGTAGGTCTGCTAAAAATCTATCATTACCTAAATCT
This sequence comes from Neoceratodus forsteri, assembly GCA_016271365.2. Lineage (NCBI taxonomy): Eukaryota > Metazoa > Chordata > Ceratodontiformes > Ceratodontidae > Neoceratodus > Neoceratodus forsteri. The sequence goes on along the minus strand of CM057455.1, from coordinate 1,071,891,962 downwards.
GATAAATGTACTTCATCTTTTGCACACAACTGTGGAACTTTTGCCATGATTCTGCCTTGCAGCAGCATATGTCCATCAATAGAGTCCATAACTCATCTCATTCTCACAGAGAGTCATGACCTGTCAATATGCAGAAAAGAATATTTAAAGCAATTTTGTGGTTGTATGTAACTTTCAAAATCTTGGGACTTCCGCCATCCCAGGGACTGGATCTGTGCATCTGTCTAGCCTTTTACCCCAGTGAACGAGGCAGCACATCTGTAAAAGAAGTGAGTATTGTACTCCTGTGAATCAACCCTCAGGAACCAAAGGGCCTCCCTGAGCAGATGGAAAAATGGGAATACAGTAAGGGGCATTTTCCTTGCAGCACAAAGATGCCTGTCCCCTTATTTATCTGCTGGTGGTAGTTCAAAACCCACACATGGATGTCCCATTGAATACACAGGGGTCCAAAGACTACACCAGCAGCCCTGGGCCCCCTGTCTATCTTACTGCTCAGTATGTGAATGAAAATGCCTCAGGAGTCACCACCACATCATTTTCATTCATTGTCACTGGCAATGTGAGTGAATTGCTGGATAAAAATTAGAGATGCAGCAAATTAAAATTTCGACAGTGAAGTAGGCACTTAGCATTGTCACTCCACTATGCATAGTGGCCAATGCAAAAGGCTCACTTCACCTTGTGATTATTACTTTGCATTGTCATTCCACCTTAACACGAAGTGACAATAATATTGTCAGCCCTTCTCACACACAGTCACCAGAATTAATGTGCATCCCAAAAATGATCATGTCTTGTGTCAGAAAACTCCCAGTGCTGACAGTGATGAAGTGAAATGAAATTACAAGAAATGCAACGTCTCCCAGAATTAATGGCGCACTCAGGCATTATGCATGCAGTAGTCACACACAGTCACCAGAATTAATGTGCATCCCCAAAATGCTACTGTCCTGTGTCCATAAAATTCCCCAGTGCTGATGAAGTGAAATGAGAGCATAACAAGGAAGGCGAAGTCTCCCAAAATTAATGGCGCACTCAGTCATGAGCACAGTGCTCACACACAGTCACCAGAATTAATGTGCATCCCCATATGCTACTGTTTTGTGTCCAGAAAATTCCCCAGTGATGATGAAGTGAAATAACAGGGTAACAAAAAAAGCAAAGTCTCCCAGAATTAATGGTGCACTCCATCATATGCGCAGTGGTCACATACAGTCACCGGAATTAATGTACATCTCCAAAATGCTACTGTCTTGTGTCCAGAAAACTCCCCAGTGCTGACAAAGTGAAATGAGAGCATAACAAGAAATATGAAGTCTCCCAGAATTAATGGCACACTCAGTCATGTGCACAGTGGTCACACACAGTCACCGGAATTAATTTTCATCCCCAAAATGCTACTGTCAGTTGTCCAGAAAATTCCCCAGCACTAACAAAGTGAAATGAGAGGGTAACAAAAAATGCAAAGTCTCTCGGAATTAATGGTGTACTGCAAACGCACAGAGAGATTAAGATTGTGCTGCGCACTCAAGAGATGCACAGGCAAAGGCACAACAACACCTAACCAGTGCTCACAAGTCACAAATCCAAATCTGGAAAAGAATACCTTTTGCCAGTTGGGGGGGGGTTGTACATGGCAGTAACAGTCCACTACCAGTAAAGATACCACAAAGCAGTATAAAAATTCATGCAGGTATAGTGGATAGCAGGTTCACTCTGCTACAATCACTCTGTGGCACAATAAAGGTGTCTGATTTAATGGCATGCATCGCCACACTCACACACATTACAAGTAATGTGTATGAATTAAACACCTTTAGTAATATAACCAAATGTTTTAAACAAACTGAAATTGTACACTGCTGCACCACAACAATCAGCAAAAAAATGTCAAGAATTACTGAAAATATTACTGTGTGTACATTAACACAATTATACAAGAAAAATATAACCAAAACAGAAAGACTGCTACACCACAGATATGCCCCTCCCCAAAGCACACTTCACAGCACACAGACTGACTGTTCTAAATTAACATTCAAAATCCACACACAAACAATAAACATTCAATGATATGAGTACATAAGGGTTTCCTACAATCGATGTGCTAAATTGTGAGCAAAGAAAGTAGCTCTAAAGGCTTTTGAACAGCTTTTAGAGGTCTGGATTGCAGAACTCTGAGGAGAACTGTCTCCATCTTCCACTACACACCCTACACAGAACTGAGGCTGTGCAGAACAATCTAGAGCCCATGTGACCTGCATTTCCATGAAGCACTGCAACATTTGCCTTTGGAGCTCAAAAACAAGATGAAGTGAGGCAAAGTACATTGATTTCAATGTACTTCACCTTAAAATTGGTGGAGAAGTGGTTAGGGAAGGTGGAATAATGCAAAGTCATTGTTCTCAAAGGACTTTGTGTTCCCCATTATAACGCAAAGTACTGTGCTTCGTGTTGCGGAATACTTTGCAGATTCCGAGTTACTCCGCGAATCACTTCTCAGAGCAAATTTCGGCCACTTCGCCCACCAGTAATAAAAATGTTTATTTTTTAACAGGAGATAACCCTTAGGACTGCAAAGCCCTGTTTTACAAAGTTATCCTTTGAAAGCGGATGGTTACATAGTAAGAAGTACAAATCTTAACAAACTTTCATACATACATTGACTAATGTAGAAGTGCACTAACAAATACATTTTGACAGTCATATATAAAAAAGTAGTAAGTTGACACATTTGGCTACCTCAATACAGTAGCTAGGATTGTATTTCTACTGTAAGCATAAATATGCAATGAAAAAGAGAAAAAAGAAATCACACTTAAAATAATTCCAACAAAACATATACTAACAGCATGAATATACCAAACAGTCCACAGATTTAGGCTAAAAACCTTTTTGTAACAATTTATCTGAAGGCCCTAAACAATGACAATTAACTTTCCATGTTAGGTCTAGATCTTTTCTAAACTGCTTGGCTGGGCTATCTTGGATACCCTGAAAGCCCTGCAGAAAGCTACCAAGCCTGTCTGAAACATACATGCTTCTGAATAGGTTAACCAAATCCTGGGTAGCACATTCATCAAGTTGATTAACAAACCTGGGTCAATCAAATGCCTTGTATTTGACTATCTTGGATCCCCACAGGCCCACTCTTCCAACATCTTGTGCACAGAAGGACCACATGGTATCTGTTACCCCTGTGGACTTGGTGAATCATGCAACTCCTGCAAAGTACTGCCACACTGCTGCTGGCATAGACTCTTTACACCTCATGTGCAGGAGGTACAAACACAGTTGACCTTCCAGAACTGACCAAGCATTGGCCCCAGACCAGCTGCTACCTCATTCCGAAAAAGCTCTCAGCTCCCTCTGATAGGCTGCACTTGTGCTGGCCTGGCCAATAGAGAAAACCTGAATAGTTTCCTGGCTTCCTGAGTCACCACTTCCCAGACTTTGGCCAGGACTTCCCTGAGGCACATTTCCTCTTCTGGCATCAGCTATAAGAATCTCTCCCACTGCAAATGAGAAAGAGCATCAACAACACTGTTGTCAATACCAGGCTCATGTATTATTTTGAACTGTATAGTCAGGACCAGACACCTCATCCCAAAACCCTCATCAGCATTCTCATAACCCCTGTGCCCCCTAACTGCCCACTGATGCTGTATACTATCCTTGTTTTGTCTTTCTTGAAAGTAACCAGCTTGTCACATAATTGATCATCCCAGATCACCAGCACCACTGCAATGGGGAAGAACTCCAAGACCATTACCTGACAGAGAAAGCCCTCATCCACCCAAGAGTAATGCCAATACCCTGCTCACTAGGCCTCCCTGAAATAGGACTCAAAGCTTCCCGAATCCTCTGTCAAGAGCTCCAGTCCTTGGCTTGTGACCTTTGTTGGCCACATGGCCACCTCATTTAAACAGTAAGAGTAGATCATGAAACCCCTAGCACTGGGGACTACAGCAGGCACATCAAGCACAAACAACTGCTCTTCTTACTAATGGGGTTACTTTTTACATTCTTGCATTGGGTTTTAATGCCTATGAATGTGCCAGATTCCTAGCACTGGAGACCAAAGTACTCACTTTATCCGCATAGTAAATACAGGCAAAGAAACTGTAGTAAAATGTACCCCACAATGCCCTGCCCATTAGAACATAGACTTGGGAACCAGGAAACTCCAATTTAAATCACATCAGAGTTATTAACTGTGAAACTGAACAAGAGACTTGGCCTCCCTGAGTTTCAGTCCACCAAGGTGTAAAATTAAGTGGATGCAAGACCACACTGGAAGTAAGATGCTGAATCTCAGTTGTGCTATCCGGAGGCAATAAGTTGAACTACTGTACATGTCTTCATCCTGTTATGGAGGGTCTTCTGTAGAGGTTTTGAGAGTAGTTCAGACTCAATGCATATTCAATACTTGGCCTCTTAAATGAGGTTGCCAGCAATAGTACCAAATAATATTAACTGTGATGATGTTGTCTTTGTTGTGGACAGACTGAATCGGATGGAACTGGACTGAAGCCACCACAGCTCATTTCGCAGACCATAGCTCACCACACTGCCATCATGCTTTTCTAGTGCACGAATAACAACTTGGATTGATTTGAACCAGTGGCCTAGAACTGAATGGCTCAATAACCTTATGCCAGTCCAATGACTCTTCCATTTCCTCATTGCTCTTCTGTTTCTAGTTCAAAGCAAGACAGGAAAGGATACACCTTGTTATCAAGAAGTAGCACTTTGGACTTATTTTGCTCACACAAAGGTATCATGAAAATCTGTGACACACTTAACTATCCTGTTCACAGTACAAACTGATTTTTTTCCCCTGGGAATGTTATTAAACACATTCACATATTTTGTAGGATTGTATTGGTGGTTGTTTTATTAAACAGATATGTAGGAAAACTACTTGTAGTAGGTCTCAGCAGGCTGACACTGTACAGAACCTTCAACAAAGAACCCATTGCACTGTGCAATTAAGGTATTTCACAGAGAAAATAAATAGATTGCTTGAGGTTTAAAATGTACAATGAGAATAGATTGCTTTGTAGTTTTTTTTTTTCTATTTTGCTTTGGATTTCATTTTACTTGGCAGCCTTATTTTGTGGTCTTTCTGGCTCCAGTGACATATTCCAGTATTGATTTGACCATAAAAAAACTATCAAATAAATAATCAGCATTTACGTTCCCATTTCTGAAAAATGGGATGGAATTAAAATTATGAGTGTGGTTCCGTACTTAACCAAATAAAAGAAACAATGCAACCTCATTTATTTAACCCTGAATACATGTCAGAATAAAGTACTTTAATTCTTCATTTTTGAAAATGTTTTGGTTACATTTGTATCCAAATAAATGATAAATAAAATAAATGCAACCATTACTTCCAGTTTTAAATTGCAACTAAAGCAGAATTTCAAGCAGATTAACCTTCAACTCCCAGTTGTTTTTGGACATCCTATTTTGCCCAACAGAGTATGTTGTCATCAACAATTGAAAGCATGACTTTGCCTATGATTACATAAAAAAATATAATGCTTATTAAGCAATAAAAAATAATAAGTTGTTTTGTTTTCAAAGTCTGCCACATCAAGTGTAATTTATCCAGCATACATATGTATAAGGGGAAGAAACAATCAACTGTTTAGAGACTAGCTCACTTTTAAATGCCAGTAAAGAAGGATGCTGAAAAACATATTTAGGATTCTGTTCAGAATAAATGTGGATACTGTACTTGCAAGGGGACATTTATTTTTCTGTTAACCAGATGTAATTATTTCTTCATTCTCTCTTCCTTCCTCCATCTCCCTTTTCTGTCTTTCTCTCTATCTTTCTCTTAGCTGTATTAACATGACAGTATATGCTGGTATTACCAAAGTTAATACAGCAAACTATTTAAACAGTGCATACATGCTACAATCATAAACATACTGTGTGTCTGTGTGTGTGTGTGTGTGTGTGTGTGTGTGTGTGTGTGTGTGTGTGTGTGTGTCCCTCCCTCCTCCCCACTTTCTCTTTCAAGTGAAATCTTTATAATGAGACTGTGTAATTCTCCATGGTCTTGCATGTGCCATGTATGGATTGCTAGGACATATTTATCATAGTAATATGTTCAGTTGCATTCTGAATGAATTCCAACTTATTTTCAGAAGACAAACAAGGGAAATCTACTCCTAAACACTCCTACAATAAATACAGTAAGTGTTTTTGACTATCCCATAGATAGGGCTGAGTACTATTCAAGATCCATCAGATACTTGGGAAAGTACCTTCTTAGCCAGATAAAGATAATCCACAAACTTTCCTAAGTAGGGATAGTTGCTGTCCAACCTGGATAATATTTATAGTATCTGGCCCAACAATCTTCAGAATAAAGTGGTTTTAGATTTGAATGTGGATAGGATACTGTTCATAAGATACTGAGCAGAACAAATAATCCATTGCATAGAAAAAATAGAAAGCTATGTTTCTATGTAGTGGATTATCTGTTCTGCTCAATATCATATGAATAGTGTCACTGTCCACATCCAAATCTGAAACCATTTTGTTTTGAAGATTTTTGACTATCTGTTCTTCTTCAGTATTCACTTATGAAGGCACTGGAAAGCAACTGGATTACTGTAATGTATTGCTGGAAGCTGGACTACACATTCCGTCATTGTCCATAGAAACTAATGGACTCGGCAAACATTATAAGAGTCAGCAAAGATTCATTGCTTCATCAAAGGGTATATGAACACCTGTGTGTACATGGCTGTTTTCATTTTCACAGTATAGGTCCTCTACCAATCAGCCCTGGTGGGATCTCCCTCCTGTGGTGCTGCTTTGGTTGCCGGCTGCCGCCTGCAGCTCCTGCCCACCCTGAAGACCTATGGCCATCAGCCCTCAGGGGGCTCTCCCTCCCGTGGCACTGCCTTGCCTTGGCAGCCACTGCCTACAGCTTCTTCCCACCTCAAAGACTTGTGGCCATCAGCCTGAGGGGGCTCTCCCTCCCCTGTGCTGCTTTGCCTTGGCAGCCACCGCCTGCAGCTCCTGCCTATCCCCAAGGTAACTGGACATCAACTTGAGTTTCTTGCATGAGCTACCTGATTGGCAGATCCGTGTCAGTGCTTCTGCTATGGCTGTTGACTCTGCTCCTCCTGCTGTTTCTGTATGTGCTGGTGCACAAAAGAGCAAATGTTTGCCTGCCTGCCCTCCTCTGCCCCTGACACTCTTTAAATGGTCTTTGGCTCTGCAAGACCCTGCCCCCTCCTTCCAGCCACCCAATTAAATAATCTTGCAGCTTCAGCCTCATTTTCTTTTCTTTGCTTCACTGTTTCTAATTTGTGTCTTCCTCCTTTACGGGGCTGCCTATTTCAGTCCCATACTGTTTTATCTTGTCCTAGATTAACTTTTTCTGTCTGCACAGCTATTCTGGATCAGTAGAATTGTTTTAGATTGCTAGCTGCTTATACTCCAAGCTGTTTTTTTTCCTACTTTGCTCTTCTTTACCTGTTTTTCCTCATTTGCTGCCCTCCCCCCCCTTCTGCTAACCTGGTCTCTCACCTTCTTCTGTATCCCTACCCTCCTATTTGCACCTCCCACAGCTAAAAAGGTTGATGCCAGATTCTGATCCTAACTTGAAAAATATCAATAGAGAAATGCAACCTTAGTTTCTCTCAGTAGCTTTCTAACTCTCTATTACCCCCCAACCACTACCACCTCATCTTATGGCCTCAACTATGTTCTCTCATCACACGAAAAACAATTCTTCCACTAATCCCCCAGGTAACCTTGGAAAAGGAAACAAATACATCAGTCTAGCTCATCTTAATATTCAGAGCTTCCCAGCCAAGAAAGATGCTTTTCAGGCCTGGGTCAAAGGAAACAGCTTTGATATTATAGCTCTCTCTGAAACATGGCTTTCAGACAAGGTATCTTGTGGTGAGATCAAGCTGGATGGCTTCACCTCCATCAGAAAGGACAGGCCGGGTAGAAAAGGGGGGGTGCATGTTCTACATTTCCAAAAAGTTATCTTTCCTCAAATTCTGCCCTATCTTCTCTTTTTCCAAACTAGAGACACTTTCCATACACCTTGGCCTGGGTGTCAACAAAATCATAACTATCACCACCGCTTACCCCCCCCCAGTATCCCACAGGGAGACCTCAATACACTTCTTGGAATTAAAGACTCCCTGCCCCCTAACAAGGAGTGGATCCTCATGGGGACTTCAACATCAGCTGGATTCTACTCAATCTACTCTGCCAAATCTGTCTTCTCTGATCTGGGCTCTACCAGATAATCTCATACCCACCAGGTCCAACTACAGAAATGGTGCCTAGATGCTCTTTGACTGAATAATTTTCTCCCACCCTGCCAGAATCCATAATGCTGGGACACTACCTGATTGCATAAGTGGCCATTACACTGTCTTCTGTCACTTGTCCACCCAACCTAACAAGCAACCTCCCAATTTCGTATTCAGTAGAAGACTAGATGACAGTGCCCTCACAGGCATTAGGCTTGACCTCAAACAAGTTGACTGGTCCTTCACCTCAATGATGGATTACATCAACGAGGTATTATGTCACTTCACAGACATCTTCACAGGGATATGTGACAAATTTGCTCCTCTAAAGAAAACTTGAGTCCGTGGGTGCATTAGTGAATGGATCACTCCGGCCATACTTAGGCTTGTGAGGGAAAGGGATAAGGCATGGAAAAACCACAGAATACATGGAGACCCCCCCTCGCTCTCACTCTATAATACCCTACATAACAAATGTAAATTAGCTGTTAGAACAACCAAGGCAAACTTTCTACATGACAAGCAACTAGGGGATAATGCTAACCCCAAGCAACCTCGGGTACCCTGAACAACCTCCTAGGGAGGGTCAGGAAAAATTAACCTATCACCCTGGCTCTTGGTGATCAGACAACCAGCAACCTAGCTGAGGTTGCAGACATCTTCAATAAATTTTTTGTGCACCTGGACAAATATAAACCTTCCCTTTCAAACCCTCATACTGGCACTGCTGATTCTACCCTGCATCTGTCTGTCCAACCTCAATGTGACCTTTGGCAAAAGTTTTACTTCCAAGCCCTTAAACCCTTGGAAACTATCAAATTTGTCCTCTCTAACAATCCACGCCCTCGCAAAGTTGCGAATGGGATTAATTACATTCTCAATCTCACTATTTTCCCTCTAGCAATCCCTATCACAAACATCTTAAATCTCTCATTTTGCTCCGGTACATTCCCTCACATCTGGAAAACTGCCACTGTCAAACCCCTGTTTAAATCTGGGTCGAGGACCGCGGTCTGCAATTACAGGCCTATCTCTCTCCTTGCCCTGCTGTCTAAGATACTCGAGAAGGTGGTCCACACTCAAGTTACCTCCTTCCTTAACAAGCACAACATTCTCACTCATGCCCAGCATGGGTTCAGGAACTCTCACAGCACTGAGACAGCCCTTGTCAATTTCAACACAGACATCTATGGAGCCATAGATAGAGGATGTGCACTAGCTCTGTTTTTGTGGACTTGACAAAAGCCTTTGACCTGGTTGACTACCTGTCCTTCTGCTCAGCCTGTCAGATCTGCAATTGTCAAATGATGCCATCAAATGGTTTGAGAATTATCTCCAGTAGATCTCAAATTACCATCATCATGGCCACCTCTCCTCTGCATGCCCTATTAAGTATGGGACTCCCCAGGGCTCTGTCTTGGGTCCCCTCTTTTTACACTTTTCATTAATATCCTCCCCAAAATCTTCTCCAGCACAAAACTGGTCCTTTATGCCAATAATGCTGTGCTCTACTGTAGCAACAAAGACCCAGTTGCTATGATCACACACCTTCAAACCGACTTTTCCAAACTTCTCAATTGGTTCTCCGATAAAGGCATGGTCCTCAACTCTAAGAAAACCAAATTCATGGTGTTCTCTGGTCCAAGAAAGCCTTCCTCCCCTTACCTAATCCTCAATGACAACCTTGGGGTGATTATGGAACAAGTAACATAATTTAAATACCTGGGCATCTTTCTAAACCCACACCTGTCCTTCAGCAACCACGTCTCTTAGGTTATTAATAAATTCCACCAGAGACTGGGATTGCTTTACAGGACTCTATGGTTCCTAATACTTTTATTACGACTATGTCTGGCCTGCTCCTTCACTTACCTATTTTGCTGTATGGGTCCATCATTTATGCTCCACCTGTTGCTTCCCTTCTCTTCAACAAACTTAGTTCCTGCTACAGCAGTGCTATCCATTTTGTCACCAGGCTCCCAGGGAGGACCCACCATTGTACTCTTTTACAAGGCCCTGGACTGGCTTCCACTAGAAAATCAGTTCAGCATCAGCAGACTCTCCTTCCTTCACAAAGTCCATCTAGATAAACTTCCTTATAGCATCTCCAGTCTATTCCCTAAGTTCTCCCCTTCTCACATGACTAGAGGAGCTATGACCAATGTTTTCAACGTCCAGTTTTAGCAAACCACTCTGGTGCAAAACTGTATCAGCTATGCCTGGACCAAGCTCTATAACCAGTTTCCCCCCTCATTTCTGGCATGCACCTCCACCAATGCCTTTCAGAACTCCCTCAAGAGCCACTTTTCTCTAAACACACCTTCAAGTACTTTCCTTCCACTAGTGAAAAGTAATGTCATCTCCCACTAGCCTGGAACTTGTCAGGGTTCTCCCTACTCACCTCCTGCGACAGCTTCCCCAGTGGTCACAAAAGGCCCTGCTATACATGTAACTTTATATTATGTCATACTCCTGCTCATTCAGTCTGCAAGGTGGCTCAACCTTCTGCACCCTTACACTTATTTTATCGGTATTATAACAAATGGCTTGACCTATGTGTTCTGTACCAAGTCTAGTAATTGACCTAGTATAGTAATGCATGATAATAAGGTCTCTCTGCTTGCAAGGTGTCTCAACCTCTGCACTCATAGGCTTATAACTTATTTTATCTGTGTATGTACTGTATGAATTTTTGAACTAGTTGTTCAAATCAAGTGTTGTTACCAATGTCTCCCTCTATATATTATTAAGTTTCTGCATTTGTACATGTATCTTTTATTTTAATTTGACTGTTCAAAAACTGGACATTTGTGAAAATGGGCAATTTTGCTCACATACCTTTCCAGTATAAAATAAATAAACTTGAAACTTGAAAAACTTGAAACTTCAGAAACATGTATATCACAGTGGAAATGCTTATATTAGATACTGATCCACAGTTGTTCTTTATTCAGCAGCATAGTAGCAAAGACATATTATAATATTTACAAAATTATGTGGTTACAAAATGCTTAATTTGTAGTATGTTGCTCATCAGTTGTAATTACCTTTTCTATTTTTGTAAAGTAGCTTATACTTTACATTCACTACAGGAAATTAAAAGGCCGACAGTGTTGATGCAAATGTGATTTTAACAACCGTTAATGTCCCCCTAATTACCCCATAACTCATCTACTTTGTTTTACATGGAGCTTGGAGTTTTTTTTTTATTCAATAAACTTTATTATTTTCAGATAACATTACATAACACATAGTCCCCGGGGATGTCATTAAAACAGTGAATAACATACAGCAGGTGTCCCCAACGCAATCCATCCACCCCCCAACCTCCCATACCCTTCCCTCCCTTCCACCCCTCCCCCTTTCATCTAATCCTCCCTATATCCCCTCCCGAGCCAAGTGTTACTCAGACACCACTCTAGCAGGTGATCATTCAATGGTCTGTAACCGAGCCTACTTAAGTCTTCCAAACAGCTAGCAGAGCCTCTAATGCACTCCATCTGCTCTGGAACATTACGTACCTATTACGTATTACACAAATGTGTTTCTCCAACTGCAGGGCCAACAAGACCTCTTTATGCCATTCCAGGACAGGAGGGGAAACATTATCCTTCCAGTGCCACAATATAACCAACTTTACAATTATGGCAACCAGGACCATATGGCCTTTTCTGACCTTGGGTGTACCCTGAGGAAAGAAATTCAGTAGACAAACTTCTGGGGTGAATAATGGGTCTAACCCCAAAATGAATCCAGCAACTGCCTTATTGCCTGAGAGAAAGTTTGCACTTTCGGGCATGTCCACAACATATGAAACAAAGTACCCAGCTCCCCTCCACATCTAGAACAGGCCGGGGAAGAGAGTCGTCCCAATGTGTGAAGTTTAACAGGGGTAAAATACAAATTATGCATGATATTAAACTGAATAAGGTGCAGTCTGTCCTGTTTAATGAAGGTATAGGAATTACGCCACAGTTTCTTCCAGAAATCTGCTTCTGTGTTTAGTGGCAATTCCTGAATCCAGCAATCGCAAACCCCCTGAGACAGATTGCTCTGCAATACTTGTAATTTTTTTATAAACTAAAGAAATTGCATGGGATTGCCTGGCCAATATCAAAATAGAGGGCGAATCTACTTTCACCACCTCAGGCCCTGGGGTTTTACTTATGTGGGAGATTACAGCCTCCTTAAGCTGCATGTATTGGAAGATACCGCTAACATGCATATTAAATCTATCTTGGAAAGTGGGGAAGGAGATTATTTCTCCATTATCATACATGTCCACTGCTTTCTTCTCCCTCAGGCTAGGCCGGTAGGACAATGGGATGGGCAGATACCCAATTTTAAAATGTGGGTTACACAGTATGGGTTGTTCTAGTGAAGCATGCCAGTGGGTGGCCATCTCCACTTGCAATTGGTGTGACACTTTGATAGACCATCCCAACGGGGTAGACCTAAGGGGCCTGGGAACTGCTCTAGCGGTAGCATATAAGAAAGCCTGGAGAGTACACTTGTACTTAGTTGCAAGGTACTGCTCTATTTCCAACCACTCTGGTGAATAGTCTTGCGGGTTTATGACCTGCGGCTCTTGTGCCCAATGGGTTAGTTTACTCAGATGATGGGCACGGTAGTACAAGAAAAAGGAAGGAACCGCAAGACCACTCTGCTCCCTTGGAGCAGTTAATTTAAAGTAGGACCTCCTAACATTCTTGCCTTGCCATATAAAGGTATTCAACATTGATTGCAGCTTAACAAACCATCTTTTAGGGAGGAAGCAACCCAGCATACCCATTGGGTATAGAATATGGGGGAGCACATTCATTTTCACCGTAGAGATCCTTCCACAAAGCAACAAGGGGAGATCACCCCATCTATCCAGATCTGCTTTAATTTTGGTCAATAAATCTGAAAGGTTGGCTTTCATCATAGATGCCATATCTCTTGTCACATGGATTCCCTAATATAAAAGGGATTTTGATTCCCACGACAAAGCAAAATCAGTCACGTCCCCTCGGGAAACCCTATTGTTCAGGGGAAATACCTTAGTTTTGGTGAGGTTGAGCTTGTAGTAGAAACCTTAGAAAAAGCCCCGACCTGGTCCAAAAGCACTGGCAGGCTATCCTGTGGGTCTTCCAGATGCAACAATAGATCATCCGCGTACACTGAGAGAGTATATCTTTGGCCCCCGACTTGAATCCCCCGAATACTTGGAGTGGCTACCAAATGCCGAATAAGGGGTTCTAAGTATAGATTAAATAAAAGAGGGGAAAGGGGGCATCCCTGTCGAGTACCTCTGTGGAGCAGGGAAACCTCAGAGTGAACCCCATTACATCGAATTTGGGCTGACGGGGAAGAGTATAGCAACCTGATCCACTGAAGGAAGCCCTCGGAGAGACCTAGCCATGACATGGTGGTAAAAAGGAAGTCCCATGACATCCTATCAAAAGTCTTCTCAGCATCTAGCAACACCAAAACCATGGGAAGTTTTGAGCCACTGGCCACCGAGAGGAGATGCAATAGCTTCCGCATATGGTCCCCCGAGGACCTACCTGTCATAAAGCCAATTTGCTCTTTACTTATCATGAGGGGCATAAGAGGTCCTAGCCTATTGGCCAAAAGTTTGATATCGGTGTTAATCGGTGAAATAGGTCAGTAACTCTCCGGATATTGTGAATATTTACCCTTTTTGGGAATAAGCGTGATTATTGCTCTCAAAAAAGTGGGGTCAGATAGCCCTTTATCAAACCAGTAGTTATAGACCTCTGCCAATAATGGGGCTATCTCTGATATACAGGCCTTATATAGACCATTAGGGAGTCCATCCAGCCCCAGGGATTTGTCCATTGGGAGAAGTGCAACAGCCATCACCACTTCTTCTACCTTAATGGGACCCACCAAGGAAGAAGCGTGAACAGGCAACAACCTAGGCAGGTCAACTGAGCTGGGGTATTTCATGATATCTGTCATAGAGGGGTGATTATCTAGCTTCTCAGCATATAACCTCTGATAGTATTGCCTTAACATCCCTGCTATGGCACGAGCATCAGTGACAACAGGTGCATCCTTATCCAGTTTAATACCCGGAATAAACCGAAATGCATCCTCTTGCCGAAGCGGCAAGGCCAGTAACTTACTAGCTCTTTCCCCTGTTTCTAAATAGTGAATTTTTGTACGTTTCAATGAGAGCTCAGCTTTTTGGGAAATGAGTCTGAAATATTGGGCTTGCAGACCATGTAGCTTGGCCCAGTCCTCATCAGGTGATGATCGAGAAATTGCAGTTTCCAATTGGCGAATAGAGGAGAGCAAGGAGTTCATTTGTGAATTTCCAGGACTTTGTTGAGGCCATCTGGATACACTCCCCCCGCGGGGAACATTTTAAAGCCACCCAAACTATATCAACCCTGCTAACTGACTCCCTGTTGATCCTTATGAAGTCAGGAATGAAATCTCATATATGTTGCAGGGAGCTAGGTTTCTGTAGTAACTGGGTATTAAACCACCAGAGGGTATCCCTTTTAATACCAGGTCCCACTAGGAAAAAAAGGGAGACCAGTGAATGGTCGGAAATAACCCTGAGTGGATATCAGCATCAATTACTCCAGGGAGGGTGAAGGAACTAATAAGGAAAAATCAATTTCGAGAATGTTTTATGTGGCGGAGAATAAAAGTGTACTGGTGCTCCTCCGAGTGCAAAACACACCAAGCATCAATGAGATCTGCTTCCATCATGAGCTCATGTAAAGTCCTCTGAGCAGGAGAGAATCCCCTTCTCCGGGAATTGGACCTATCGATGTGCGAATAGGGGTAATATTCCAATCACCTCCCAAAATGGTAGGTTTAGGGGTTGGAAACAACCAACCTCATAAGATCGTGAAAAAATGGGGAGATTCAGCATTTGGCCTGTAGGCGCTCCCAGTGTTACCTGATGTGATTCTAGCAAACCATGCACTAGCGTACCTCCCATCAGGATCCCAGAGTTCTTTTCAAGGGTGAAGGAAATTTTTGGTTTATTAGAATTACCTCTCCCCTCTACTGGTGGATTTACCTGCTCCATAGATGTAACCAACCCACCATTTACGGTACAAAACTATATCCTCCCGCCGGAGATGCGTTTCTTGAAGGAAAGCAATCCCGGTATTTAGGCACTGCAAGTGTTGAAGAATAATGTGCCTCTTACAGCGGTCATTGGCTCCCTTTATGTTCCAGCTTATGAACTTATGTGGGCCACTCATAGTAATATTCCAGCTGTGATGTTACTCCTGTCATTAGTTTAAAATAGAGCGAGACGAGAACACTTGGCCCCCCCTTCCTCCCTATCCTTAATACCCCCTGCCAATAACCATTAATCCCCAAAAACATAACCATAGACATGAACTAACACTAAACACAACTAACTCTAACTACCTACACTATTCTATGCCCCATTTCTAAACAACTGCACACACAATACTACCTCTAGTATGCGGTGTTACATACACCTGTGTTCCTGTATCACCCCACCCACATCCCCCACCCGGCTGTAGCTGACCCAAAACAAAAAGAAGGAGAACCCCAACAGCACATTTCACAGTGCTCACCCTCAAGTGCTTATACCCATACTCATTTACCAGAAATACACCACTGAATCATTTATCCCCATTCCTGATAAAGAGAGTCGAGAATGCAAGTGATCCATAGGCCCCGAAGTTAAAAGGAGGTTAATGTACCCAATAGCTGGACAGACACAGCCCAACTAAGTACTGTAGATAAACTGCAAAGGTGAGAAGTGAATGCCCCCCCGAATTGACTCTGCATCCGGTCTTTACATATATCAACCGAGCAGACAAATCTGCAAACAGCTAGGGTAGAAGAAGTAAAAAACATTGATCAGCCTGTCCATTATACCGACTGCCACTGGAAATGTGCAGCCAAATCTCCCACAATACAGCCTTGATAACTGAAACACTTAAAATAAAGTCCAGTGTCCAAGAGTTCTGTATGCCAGAATGGGCAGTCCATGCAGATCGTCTCTAAATCAGGAAAGGGCTAGGCAACATTCTGCACCCAGTGTCCTGCTCAAGTAGTCGGCACGCTGAATTACTCTCATGGTGGAGGGGGCTGTGTCACACCAGTGAGATAAAGCTATCGGTTCTCCTCTGATTGTCAAAGGTGGGTTCGCTCTTCCACTATCAGGCAGGCATGTCAAAAAAATATATTCAAACACTATATCCAACCAACAGATCAATGATGCGTATATGCACATTTCCAAAGAAAGCACACTGCAATTCTGCCCTCACTTGAAAAGGTCGGAACAAGACCTTAAGCTTTTTCCCTTGCTTGCTCCTGGGATTCAAATAAGAGCCATTGCTCTCTGATTTGACCTGGAGTGTCGCGGGTATCACATGTGAAAGGGCTTCCCACCGGCAATCAACTTGGACACTGTCGGGTGCATCTCCTGTCATTTTAACCAGACAGACTGTGGGAGGTCTTGGGTGATGCGGATTTTATGACCCTCCCAAAGGACTTCCTGCAAGGTCTTGATTTTACTCAGGATGAATTGCTTATCTTGGAAGTTGAGCAATCTAAAAATGATGGGTTAGAGGGGCATCAGGAGGTGGAGGAGGGTGAATAGCTTGATGGGCACGCTCAATAATGTAGGTTGCATTATTAGGGGAAGGCTCAGCTATCTTCTCACATAACTTCTGGACAAAAAGAATCGGGTTACTCCCTTCCTCTTTCTCAGGTATACTGATCACCAGAAGGTTATTCTTTATGCTCCTTCCTTCAAGATCTTTGAGTTTCTCCTCTAATTTCTTAAGTCTGCAGCCCATCTGGATGGCTTCCTGCTCCATTTTCCCTTGCTTGACCTCCAGAGAAGTAATGTTAGCCTCTGAGTCCTCAACACGAACTGTTAAAGATTGTACCAACATTTTGATCTGCTGCAAGTCATCCGACATATCCGAAATCTTTTCTTGTAAGGGCTGCATGATTTCGAGGAATCTCTCCTCCGACAAAGCTGTGGCAGACATGGCAGATTTGGTTCCCCCTGCAGCTTGCTGCTTTGGGCATTTTGCGGCCTTGTCCTTCTCGGGTGTCGGTTGGGGAGAGTGCCGCGGAGGGGCCTTCTTCATAAAGACATCCATTCCTCGATCCCAGAATCCCGAGTCGATCGAACGCACAGAGCTACTACTCATAGCTGAAATCACTTAACAACCATAACCGACTCTCGGTGCAAAATAAACGCACAAATTAACAGCGGAGAGTGGAGCCGGGTGAGTGCTGCTTCCTTCAGGCTGCCATCACGTGACCATCGGAGCTGAGTTTTATGACAGTTTCCAAACTGACAACAACTTGCTTAAAAACAAACTCTGGTCAGAGACAAACAGCTGCTTTAACCTCATAAGGAATACAGTATCTGATGCAGTGCATGGGCCCATCAGACCTTGGCATGCATATCATCTGCTTGGGAGGTACAACTTCCTGTCTGCCAAAGTATATTGTCTGTGTGCCAGAACACCTCCATCTCCTCCCCAGGTTGGATTCAGTGCACACACTACAGTACCTTCCACCAGCCTTGGCCCATTTAGCTGGCTCACTGAGTTTGCACCTGAAATCAGGTCATTGGCACAGGAAGGCAATATAGTCCCCACTGGGACAATTACCATCCCTACAAACAATGTTGCTTCATAAATTTTTTTGCAGGCACATTTTGACCAAAAATTTTGAATATAGCATTTTTATAGCCCTGCCCCCTTCTGAAAATGACAGGTGTCATTTATAAAATACTGGACAAAACATAATTTTGTACCACTAGTTCAAAAACATATTTTAGCCAGGATTTAAAAAATGACACCCCAGCATGTTCATTAGGTAGTGACAAGAAGTGGCTATGCTAAATCTTTGCTGGCAAAATACTGAAAATTGCCAAAGACATGAATGAGCATTGAACAATTACAACTTACATTCATAGGTTTCTTGTTTTTTTTTTAATATTTTGACCCCCAATTTTCAACATAGTCTTCTTATGATCCCACCTCACAAACCCAGTAGGTGAAATTTTTCAAATCCTGACTGAAACACCATTTTTGCCACAAGTGTGAAAACACATCTGGCTAGGATTTGAAAAATTACATCAGTCATGTTCATGAGGTGGTGTGAAAAAATGGCTATGTTGAAACTTTGGCATTCAAATTTTTAAATTTACCACAATTACGAATGAGCATTGAAACATTTCAATTTACCTTCATAACTTTGTTGATTTTGTAAGATTTTAACCCCAAATTTTCAACATAGTCTTCTTATGACCCCACCACATGAACCCAGTAGGTGAAACATTTAAATTCCTGGCCAAATGTCATTTTGTGCCACAAGTGCAAAACACATTTAGGCCAGGATTTGAAAAATGACACCTATCACATTCTGGAAGTGGTGTGAAAACAATAGTTAAGTTGAAATTTTGGCAACAAAATACTGAAAACTACCAAAGTTATGAGTGATCATTGAAAAATGTCAATGTACCTTCATAACATTACTGTATTTTGTTTTATATTTTGAGCCTACATTTTCAACATAGTCTTCTTCTGACCCCACCTTATGAACCCAGTTGATGAAATGATTCAAATCCCACCCAAAAGGTGATTTTGTGGAACAACTCTAAAATCACAGTTCAGTGTTGGAATTGAAAATTTCCACCACCTCTTCATGAGGTGGTCCCAAGAAAGCCATGTTGAAAATTTGGGTAAAAAGAAATGACTAAGTTATGAACAAAAGTTCAAAATGCATTGAAATATGCTAACCAGAATTACTTGAATTCCTCAGTTCCCAGTCCACCTTTGAAGAGTGAAGATGTGTTCTAGTCCAGAGAGGATTACAATGTTGGACTCACATTATGTAAATATAGGGTGTGGGTGGGTGTGAGGTGGAGGGTGCTGAGTGGGGGTTGGATGGGGGTCAGTACAGTGGCACAAGAGGAGAGACTATTTTCCTTATTTCTGATTAAAAAATGAAAATACATTGAGGTCATTTTCTTTATTACAGGTACCTATTGACAGTGGCGATTGGGTACCCTAGGGTCAACTAATATTTTGGAGCACCAAGGGTGGGCAACCTGGTGTCCCTAGGTTGGGCTGGGAGTTAGTCTTGGGAGTGCCAGAGATACAGAGGAAGAAGAGAGCAACAAGTGGAGAAGTGGCTTTAGATGAAAACCAAAACAATGGTATTTCAGAAGGAAATACATTTGGGGGTGGAGAACAGACTGAGAGAGAGAGAGAGAGAGAGAGAGAGAGACAGTCAGTGGAATCAGAGAGCTGAAGAGGGGGCAAGGAGGTGGAGGGGAAGAGACCAAGAGTGTGTGTGAGAGTGAGAGAGAGAGAGACAGACAGACAGAGAGAGAGAGAGAGAAAGAGACAGACAGAGGAAGTTCTTCATTGGAGAGCTGCAGAGGGGGCAGGGAACAGATGCACTGATTCACACTGATGTGATTCAACTCCACTCACTGAGAGGAGTGTGGAGCTCACACACTGGTATGAATTAAGAATCCAGTCATGCTCTCAGACCCTCTTTTCTCTCTAAGCCTCCTTTTCACTTTATGTCAATATAGTTCTCACTATGCAGTTGTAAAAATGACTGACTCAAGTTTCACCATTTGTGCCATCATTTCTTGACAAGCGGCCAAAAGTAAGATCACCTTTTGGGTGATCAAGTTGTGTCAAAATGTTTGGTGCAATTCAGTGAAGTCATGTAAAAATCATGACAACACACCTTGGAAATCCTACCCTCAGTCTTTTACAATTATTTTCTCTTAAGCAGTTCATTAAAAGGGTGAGGATGGTGGGAAAGAGGCACATTCCTCAACTGGCACCACTCCATAATTCCTATGTCACTCTGGCAGGGTGGGACTGCCAGGAGGAGGCACCCATAGTAGTGACCAGGGAGGATGTTTGGGGCCCTCCATAATGGAGACCCTAAGGAAGGTAGTAGAGGAACCCAGAGGAGCAGGACGGTTTCCCACTTATACAGGCGCCAGCAGCAGTGTGGCTAGTCATAGGGTGTCATGTCCCAATGTCGCCATCCCTCTTTTATGGGGTTAGTACTTCACACACCCCACATGGCCTCCTTTCTAAATGTTTTAACTCTGGGGGCAGAACTCATGGAGGGGTGGTGAATTCAACAATGTGGTGCCCTAATGATGGGCTCACTGTTGCCCGTGCACAGATGGCTGGAAATGAACAGGAAGCAACTTCTGGTGAGAGACAATTGTGAGGGAGATAAACTTAAAATAGGAAAGTGGAGAGGAAAGTTAGGTGCCTACTGGCACCACAGCATAGAGGGATGGGCAGCAGATTCTGAGGATCACTAGGGCAGTACGACAAGAGGGAGAGAACGATGTCATTGTTGACCTGGTGACTAATGATCTGGCAAGGAACAGGGTTGGGAAAGTGCAGGGAGAATTTACTAAGCTGGGGAAGGATCTTAGATGGGCAGCTTACTCAGTGGCTTTCATTGAGGTGCTGCCTGTTTGTGACAAGGAAAAGGAGAGGTATCTCTGCACCAGGAGCTCCAGCTCATGGCTGAAGAAATGATGCATAGAGAAAGGGTTTGTCTATATTGGGGACCAGGGATCCACCTGTGAGGATAAGGCCTTTACAGTTCTGATGGCCTGCAACCATCTGGAAGGGGAACCACAGTCCTCAGTGTGAGGGTTAAATGTTACTTCAATGAACATATAAACTAGCTGGGGGGGTGGCTAAAGGAATCAGTGATGCAGGGACTTCCCCCACCCACAGGCTGAAGGAGACAGTTAGGGATCCTGAGGGAGAGGAGGAATCCCAGGGTGCAAATTAATAAAGGAAGCAGGGTAGAGATAAAGGTGGAAGGGAACAGAAGCATTAAAAGAAAGAGGAAGGAGGGAGAGCAAAAAGAGAGAGGGAGTAACAAGCAGGCTGGAAATAAAATCTGAAAGGCCAGGTCTCTGAATGCTAGAAGTCTAGGAAATAAGGTTCTAGATCTAGAGGACATCATGACAGAGGGTTGACCTGGATATTGTGGCCATTATTGAGTCTTGATGCTCTGAAAACCATGGCTACAATATGGCCATATCAGGATGTAATATTTTCTGGAAGAAATGGGTGGGAAGGAAAGGAAGGGATGTTGTGTTTTATTTGAAGGAAAGCATAAAACTGATGGAGATATGGGAAACACAGCAGTAGGCAGAGGTACTGTGGGTCACCCTGGAGATGGGGAATGGAGCCAATATTCACAGTGGAGTGATCTACAGACCTTCAGCACAAGGGAAGGAATATGATAAGGTAGTGGTAGAAGCCAGTAACAAGATGGCAAAAAAGTTAGAGGTACTGATGGAGGTGGACTTCAACCTGTCAGAGATCTAGAATGGAGTCTCCAAGGTGTGGTTTCAGCTAGAATCAGGACATTCTGGACTCTCTGTAGGGGTGTTCTCAGACAAGTAGTGGATGAACTCACTTCTAATAGGGCAATACTGATCCAAGTATTCAGTAACAAGAAAGTGTTGCATAAATCATGATGGGAGGCCATTTGGGGACAAGTGATTACAGTATGGTGTGGTTCAATATATGGACAGCTGCAGAATTGAGCAACACATTGGTGAGGTCCAGGACATCAGAAAAGCAGATTTTATAAGGATGGGTGAATGCCTCAGTGATGACTTGGCAAGATGTGAGTGGGGGGGGGGGTGGCCTGGGTGAGATGGAGAAACAGTGGATGACGCTAAAAGGGTGAATAAGAAAGGCAACAAATCTCTTACATCAAACAAGTGAGCAAAAGCAAGAGGAAAAAGAGACTGCTATGGTTCTTGAAAGAGGTAGCCAAAAAGGTAAAGGCTAAAAGGGTAGCACTCAGGATATATAAGGAGATACAGAGGGAGGAGGATCGTGAAGTGTATTAGGGGAAACAGAGAGAAACAGGGAATGCAGAAATGAGCTCAAAGGTGCAAACTGAAGAGAGAGTGGCCCAGGAGGTAATGAAAAGGGACAGCACTTTTTTAGGTACATTACTGAAAAGAGAAATACCAGGGGTGGGATTGTAAGGTTAAAAAGGGAAGGGGGACTGTGCAGAAGGAGATCAGGAAAAGGCAGACATCCTGAACAAATACTTTTGTTCAGTGTTCACAGAGGAAGGAGAAGGGGAGGGGCCACAAAAAAGTAACAGAAGCTTTCGAAGGAGGGAAGTGGACACTAGTCCTTTTTTGGAGGAGAAAATCCTGAAGAAACTCACTAATCTGAAGGTGGGCAAAGCAATGGGATTAGATGGGGTGCATCAAAGGGTACTGAGGGAGTTCAGGAAACTACTGGCTGCACCACTGACAGTTTCTGTTTCACAGCTTACTGGACAGAGGAGTGCTTCCAGAGGACTGGAAGAGGATGATGTAGTGGTAGCAGTGAAGAGGCAGTCAATTATAGGCCAGTCAATCTCACATCAGTGGTGCAAAAGTTAATGGAATCACTGCTGAAGGAAATGACTGTAGAATATGTTGAATCTAGTGGATTACAAGACCTGAGGCAGCATGGGTTCACGGGGGGGGAGGGGTCATGTCAAATTAATCTGATACAGTTTATTGACTACGTGACATACAGTAGGATTTAGATTAGGATAGAGCAGTGGACAAGACCTACTTAGATTTCAGCAAGACTTTCAACACCATTCCACATAGGAGACTAGTTAGTGAACTGGGTAGCTTAGGAGTTGGTCCAAAGCTGGTAAACTGGATATGAAATTGGTTGGGCGATAGCCAGTTTTAGTTTGCAAACTGGAAATGATGGCAATACACACTTAATGGGGGAGTTGTTGCAGTCACAGTGCACACAGGCTAACTTCCTAACAGTGTCTGTTTAATAAATCATGGGAGGATAGTGTGGTACCCGAGGACTGGAGGAAGGCGGTTGTGATTCCCCTTCACAAAAGTGGGACCAAGACAGAGGCAGGAAACTACAGACCTGTCAGTCTGACCTCTGTGGTAGGGAAAGTGATGGAGTCACTTCTGAAGGAAAGAATAGTTGAGTACCTAGAGGTCAGTGGAGCATAGACCCAAGGCAGCATGGGTTCACAGTGGGAAGGTCACATCAGACAAATCTATAGATTTCTTTGACTGGGTGACCAAAGTAGTAGACCAGGGAGGGGCTGTGGACATGGCCTACCTAGACTTTAGCAAGGCATTTGACACAGTCCCACACAAAAGATTAATAGTCAAATTAACCAGCCTGGGAGTGGATCCCAGGGTGGTAGCCTGGTATAACATTGGCTGCACAACAGGACACAGAAGGTAATTGTAAATGGAGTCCACTCTGAAGAAAGAGGGGTTACTAGTGGGGTACCACAGGTTCAGTATTGGGTCCAGTCCTTTTAATGTCTTCATCAGTGACATTGCAGAGGGACTGGAAGGAAAAGTATGCCTTTTGCAGATGACACAAAGATCTGCAACAGGGTTGATACACAAGGAGGTGTGGAAAGGATGAAAGGGACTTGGCAAGGTTGGAGGAATGGTCAGAAGTATGGCAGCTAGGATTCAGTGCAAAGAAGTGCAAAATAATGCACCTGGGAAACAAGAACCCAGGGAAGAATACACAATGGGTGGGGAGTAGTAACAACAACAAAAAGGAAAGGGACCTGGGGTAATCATATCAGATGACCTTAAGGTTAACAATCAATGTGAGAAGGCAGTAGGGAGGGCTGAGGGTATACTGGGATGATAGTAGGGAGAGGCATCAGCAGAGAAAACAGGAAGTTGTTATCCCTCTGTACAGACAGTTGGTGAGACCCCATCTGAATATTGTGTCCAGTTCTGGAGACCTCTTCTCCGCAAGGACATAGACAGGATAGAGGTAGTCCAGAGGAGGCCAACTAAAATGGTGCAGGGTCTGCAAGAGAAGCTGTATGAGGAGAGAGTAAAGGAGCTTAATATGTATACCCTTGAGGAAAGAAGGGAGAGGAGGGACATGATAGAAACTTTTAAGTACCTCAGTGGAATCAACAAAGTCCAAGAGGGTAGCATCTTTCAGAAAAAGAGACTTGCAAGAACAAGGGGACACAATTTAAAGATAGAAGGAGGGTGGTTCAGGGGCAATGTGAGGAAGTATTATTTCACAGAGAGGGTAGTGGATGCATGGAACAGCCTTCCTGAGGAGGTTGTGGGGTCTAAAACTGTGGGAGAATTCAAGAATGCATGGGACAGACATAAGGGAATCTTGTAGGGGTAGGAAGAAATAGGCTGTTGGTTAACTAGGATCAGCGGCCTATCCTGTAGGTAGGGAAATGGGCAGACTAGATGGGCCTAGCGGTCCTTATCTGCCATCAAAGTCTATGTTTCTATGTTTCTATGGTATTCCATGGCCTGTGCTGGCCATGTGCCACCCTGGGGGGAGTGCGCATGGCTTCCACCGTGTGTGCGATAGCGGGTGCCTGCACTCTGTGTTGTGTGCCCATGCCTGTGTACACATGTGCCCACTGTACAGAACTGTCAGCCTGTCTGCACCACTGTGGTGTACTGTGTAGATGGCTGGTGTGGCCCTTTACTGGTGGGGCCCTTATGGTCTATCTTGTGGTGTGTGCCCACGCTGTCCAATGCACACTCTGTGGGTGGGCTGGGGTTCATTTGAGCATATCACTCGCGCCTGTCCTGTCACTTCCCAGGTGTTTCCAGGATGGCAGCCCAGAGGGGTTCTGGCAGGTTGCTGTGGGCCATGCAGAGCCTCGTGGCACACCAGCAGTATTCATCACACCCAATGCAAAGGCAGATCCGCGAGACGTGGTGGTGAGGAGGTCCTGCAGCAGATGATGGTGGAGCCCGTGGCTGGCATTAGCCCTTTGGCCTTGTACATAGCCCCTCTGACCTGGCTTTACCCCTGTTGTCTTCCCCAACACCCTCTTCCCACTGTATAGCCTCCTGATCTTGTTCCCATCCTCCTGTTACCCTCCCCCGTGCCTCTCCTAACACTTGTATATTGTTCAAATTTTGTATTTTGAGTGAAGCGTTTCTTTTACTTCATCACTGTGTCTGAGTTTTTTGCAGCTGTTGTGTGGAGCCATGCTGTAGGTGTTAGTTTCACTGTGCATTGCCGTGTCTCTGGTGTCCCTCCACTGTCCCCTTGTGCCACTGTTCCTGTGTTGTTAAATAGGACACCTCCTTGACCTCCCTCAGCATCCTTGGATGTATCCCATCTGGTCCCATGGCCTTATTCACATTTAGATATGCAAATCTTCTCAGGGCTCTTTCCTCTATGAAGGGACTTATATCCACCTTCTCCCCTCCACCAGTGCTCTTGCTATTTCTATACAGTCTACCTCCCTTCACTGTGAAGAAAGGCAGATAATGTGCTGCACTCAGGATCAGAGCAGGGTGCGAATTGCTGGGCGGCAGCCCCAATTCATAAACAAGACCAAGAGGCACATGCACTCCAGAGCCAAGAGCTGCAAAGCTCCAGTGAAGTCACAAAATACAGTTAATAAGTGAATAAATTCCAAATTTATTGTCAAAGTTTGCAAAATAAGTTCACCAAACACAAGCAAGAGCCAAGTTTGGTAGCCAGGTGCCCCAGCGCTTCAGCACATAAAGCTTCATTGGGGACTTCTTGGTTTTGTTTTCCTGATCCTCCTCTGCACGGCCTCTCTTTGCCCTTCTCGTTCTCACAATCCTTACCCTTGTTGTCCTCTTTTCACTTATGTATCTGAATAAGGTCTTCTCCCCTTTAGATAACCTTTTGGCTATCCTTTCCTCTGTTGTGCTTTTGCACCCCTCACAACCTTCCCTGCTTCCCTTTGCTTTTCCTGGCACACCCCTATCTGCTTCCTCTCTCATCTCCTTGTACATTGGGTTTTAATTGTTTTTGTTGTGAGAGATCATTTATTTTCTGGGAAGGATGGTGGTTGCTATAGTTTGAATTTTAGAATTAGTGTTGAGGCTACTGGAGGTACTAAAATGTGCTATGGTCATGGGGCCATGATGCACCCTACTCTCAGAGCTGCTCTGCCTGCTCCATCCTTTTCATCCCCAGTTCTTCTTTAGGTGGTTTTGCCCTGCTTTGGAAGATGGGGATTTTGAGAAGGCAGGGCAATAGGGAATGCATGGTGTGAAGGTGGGGGTGGGGATAGTAGGATCATGAGCATCAAGCTGAGCAGGCACCATGGGTTTAAGGAAACCACACAAAACAGAGCACCCAAAAAGCTATGCTTGTGCTACACTGATGATCAAACTTTCAAGTCAAACATTGAACAATAGCAAAGGTGGCACTCTGGAATGGAAAACTATGATGTTCGAAATGTACAATGCAAGGTGAGTTTATTCGGGACATATTCTGGAATGGTGATTGCTAACCCTGATGCTTTGACCATGTGAGTCTTTGTCAGGGTGAATGTCCATACAGACAGACAGATTGACTCAAAATTTATAGTACCATTTTAAAGATACAGGGCCCGATGTTCAGAATGCGCCGGAGTAATGGGCGCAAAGTCAACACAGCACAACTGAGATGTGCTGGAGCAACTAAGGGATATATTCAAATGAGATGTGCCATGGCACATCTCTTCTGACTATATCAAATAAAGTGCGCTGCACAAATACAGTGTGCCGCTCATCCCCAGACAGGTCTTAATACCAGGAATGGGAATGCACTAGCACATCAGAGATATGCCGTGTGCAAGTTCCTAATATGCAGACCTTGATATGCAAGTGGGGTCATTATGCATGCATGGTGCAAATGGGGCAATTTGCATGTCATTATGGCCTCATTTGCATGTGTTGTGAATAGCTATTACAGTATGCACTGCCAGCCCATTGGTCCACAGTGTGGAACAATGAGCTACATCAACTCATACCCCGTATGCTCTCATTTGGCGGGGCAGCTCCTGAAGTATCGGGTGGGTATGCTGCCCGCCGATGATGGGGAGGGAACTGGGTGGGCTGGGGGTCCTGTGTGGGTGGGGGTACCACTAGACTGCCAGGGTTATTAACTTACTTTATTTTGGTGATATGGAGGGTCGGGATGGGGAGGGGAGTAACACTGGACTACCAGGAAAGGTTTTGTTAGCTTTACGGGTGAGTGGGGCTACCAGTGAGGAGCAGGGAACCACTGGACCACCAGGGTGGTTTGAATGTGTTGTCACCATGATTGGTGTTGTGAGCAGGGAGGGGGAACCACTGGACTGCCAGGAACTATGTGTGCTTGTGCATGGTGTTCAAGGGGGTTGCCACTCGACGGTCGTGGCTGCTGTGTTGGGCATTGGCAATACAGCCAGCACGCCTGTGGTGACTAGCCATTGAGTTATTTTGGGGTTGAACTGTGAGCCCAGGTATGCAGCACATCTCTGGGCTGTACCAGCAGATGTGCTGCACATCCCAGGCTAAATATCAGGATGTGTCAGTCATATGCATGGGCACGCCCCTGGAGATGTGCCACATACATTATCTTTGTGCCCTGATGCATCAGGAATTGCACTGTGCAATTCCAACATTTGAATATTGCCCAAGGGCTCATTTATGGGGTTGTGCTGGTGCAATTGGATTGTGCCAGGCAAAATCCCTTTGAATATCTAGACCACGGTGTCTTAAAAAATAATTTATCACTAAAGCAGTATAAGCTGTACCTTAAAACCCTATATGCAACTTGTGACTTATTCAATATAACAATACATTACAGTAACCAATATGCAAAAAGTACAAACTATTTGATATCTAAAATTAACCAGCTTTGAAAAAAATCTTTCAATAAATAAAGTAAATACTGGAGCATTAAATGGCAGCACATATGTTAAATGGGGGCAACAAAGTAAATTACAAGGCATGGCAAATGTATATGTATAAACAACACTGTAACATATATTTTCACACAATAAATAGTGAAATAGAATTCTATAAATAGGGTCGAAAATCAGCGTCCTCATTAAGACCATTTGGAGTTACAGTGTCTAAAATTTTAATCCATTTTTTTTCCTTTTGTAAAAGTAATTATTTTCAATTACCATTCCTTGGTAGAGGGGGTACGTGTTTTGTACCCATGAAATGTAAATCATTTATTTTTGAGTCATGAAAGTGTTTGAAATGGTAGCCTAATACATTTAATTCATCTTGATTTAAAATGGCCCTAACATGTTCATGAAGTCTTTTTCAGTGTTCTAATGGTTTTACCAATGTAATATTTCCCACAGGGACACCAAGCTGCCTAAACCACAAAGGTGGTGTTGCAAGTGATTAACTCTTTAATATCTAAGTTAAAATTACATTTAGCTAAAGATTTACCCTCATGTGAATGTCTACAGCTAATACAATGTTTGCAAGCATAGAAACCCTGCTGGGGGGGGCAACCACTTCCTCAGAACAGTTGCAACTTGTTTTCTTGTGCTCACAAAATGACTCTGGGTCAGCATATCTCCCAGACTTCTGCCCTTTCTAAAAGACACACATGGGCACTCTTGAATTTTAGTATTGGGTACCGTGTCAGCTATAAGTATTGGCCATAGTCTGTGTACTAAAGCTCCTACTTTCCCAGCCAAGGGGTTGAATTTAGTGGAAAAGTAATGAACCTTTTGTATCATCAGTGGGGAACATCCACCTTTGTTTTTGGGGTTAAAGGGTGAACCTATCCATTCCTCAAACCTTAATAAGTGCCTTCTCTAAGATTTCTGAATGATAACCTCTATACAGAAATTTCTGGTAAGTGCAGACACTTGTGACTCAAATCCATCTTCATTGGTGCAATTTCAGCAAAGTCTTAAATACTGTCCATATGGAATTGATTCCTTAAGTTTTTTAAGGTGGTGACTACTGTAATGTAACAGAGAATTTCCAGTAATTGGTTTTCTAAAATTACTGGATGATGTCTCTTGCTCTGAGATGGACTGGGATGTTTGATCTAAAAAATTTATGCTCCCTGAATTAATTCTAAATGTAAATTGTAAATTCCAATTATTTTTATTCAGACCTTGAATGAACATTTACTTGTCCTTTTAGTACCATCCAGATACAAAGGATGTCATCAATAAAACGCACCCCAAAATGATATGTCTACTGAAACTGTTGTTCTGGAAAATGTACTGGTCCTCCCAAAACCCCATATGCAGATAATGAGAGCACTACTGCTGCCCCATCGCCATACCCACCTTTGAAGGTAAGCGTCCCCATCAAATGTAAAAACATTTCTACTTAAAATATAGTGAAGAGTTGACAAAATAAATTCAGTTTTCCCATGTGTCTGGGCAGTCATACTCAGATGAAACATTGCCGGGTCCACAGCCCAATCATGGGTGAAGCATGTATATAAACTAACCACATCAATGGCTAACCAAGAATAAATTTCCTTCCAGATAAAGCCCTCTAATTTTTGTAATAAGCGCAAGCTATTCCTGAGATACGAGGGCAGTTCAGTGACCACTGGTTGAAAATAGAAATCAACTAGTTTACATAAGTTGTAGGAAACTGAATTTATCCCTGAAATGATGGGTCTCATTGGGTGGGTTCTCCTTATCTTTATGTATTTTTGGCAACATGTAGAGGGTAGGCATAGCTGGGAATTCAACTTTTAAAAAATTCCCCTCATTCCTAGTTAGCCACCCTTTATGCGCCTGCCTCATCATTCAGTTCATCCAGTTCAATTACAGCAACACTTGTGAGATCTCTAATCATTTTTTCATATTAATCACTGTTGTTAAGTAATTCCTACAATTTCATTTTATATCAATTCTCAGACATAATAACTAAATCCCCTCCTTGCCGGAGAGTTCAATAACTATCCCAGTAAGCTGATTTAATCCATTAATTGCAGCTGTTTCTGCTAAGATTAAAGTACTTTTTACTCTTCTTTTTATCGAACATCTCCTCGATCCCTGATAGCAATTGTATATTTTGAGTGTCATAGTTTTCCATTCTAGACAGCCACCCTGGGTTTAATAGAATCATTGATCAGGGACCTCCCTCTTGTGTTCCAATCCCCAGGAACCTCATAAGAATATTCGTCAGATAGTAGAAGTGCTGCCAGCTCTGACCCCTCCCCTTTGTAGTTTGTTGTGCAATGTCAGATCCCTGAAGAGTAAGACTGCCATGGTGTTGGATTTCATCACAGATTCCTCTGTGGATCTGGTGTGTTTCACTAAGAGCTAGCTTGTGGACAACTCTGGGTCAGCCCTGAACATGGCAGTCTTGGCTGGTTACTAGGTGGTACATCACCTGATGTGGGAGTGTAAGGGAGGCTGGGTGGCCATCTGTTTTATATCCTCCTTAAGACTAACGGTGTACCCATTGAAGAGACAGGGTCATTTGAATGTGTGGCTGTGAAGAGAGATGTGGGTTTGAGGTGTAGGATTCTTCTTGTTTACCACCCTCCGGGACAGGAACAGGAGTTCCTATGGATATCTGCAGATGTCATTACTGCCCTATTGTTGAATGCCCAACCTAATTGTCCTAGTGGACTTCAGTATACGGATTGATGATAAATCCTTGCAGATTGCTTTGCAGTGCCTCCAACTGATAGATTCACTGGGCCTCACACAGGTTGTTTACACTGAAACCCATGAATATGGCCACTCATTGGAGCTCATTTTAGCTTTCAAGTTGATTATCCTTGATGTCAGGATGGATACATGGGGGTGATCAGATAACCACAATGTTAGTTTTATGAAAGGGGCCCCCGGATAACTTCCCCCCATAGAAATGGTTCAATACCATCTGAGACATCTTGAATATGGAAGTGGCATGTGATGGAGGAGTGGAGGCTTTTGTTGCTGGGTATGATTTGACTAATATGGTGGCACTTGAGTCTATCACACCAATCTGTGTCCTACCATCACAGCTCTCCATGGTATAACAATGAGTTGAAGTGGTTGAAGGTGACTGTGCAGAGGTTGGAGCATTCCTGGAAGCAGACCCCCTCATTGGAATCTAAGATGGCTCTTAAGTCACATTACAGGGACTTTCAGAGACCTATAACCCTGAAAAAGACAGAATTCACGTCGCAGATTACAGCCATAGCAAGTAGTAGGCCTACCCAGCTCTTCTGCACTGTGGACAGGTTAATTTGTCCTCCTTGTCTACAGTCTGGGAAGTGTTACCATGAGAAAAGTATGAAGAGTATGGGTCTTTCTTTCTGGACAGAGTGTCTTCCATTTGGGTGGGGTTCTGTACATGTGGCCTGTCATGGGCCAAGTAGTGGTGCAGATGAGAGGCACATCAATGCTCCATTGGTTTTGAGTGACTTCTGGCCAGCTATAGAAACATAGAAACATAGAATCCGATGGCAGATAAGGACCACTTGGCCCACCCAGTCTGCCCATTTCCCTACCTACTGGATAAGCTGCAGATCCTAGTTAACCAGCAGCCTACTTCTTCTTAACCCCACCCCCCAGAATTGCCTTATGACTGTCCCATGCATGCTTGAATTCCACCACTGATTTTGACTCCACAACCTCCTCCGGAAGGCCGTTCCATGCATCCACAACCCTCTCTGTGAAAAAATACTTCTTAAATTACCTCTGAGCTGCCCCTCTATCTTCAAATTGTGCCCTCTTGTTCTTGCACACCTCTTTTTTTGAAAGATGCTACCCTCTTGGACTTTGTTGATTCCCTTGAGGTACTTGAAAGTTTCTATCATGTCCCCCCTCTCCCTCCTTTCCTCGAGGCAATACATATTAAGCTCCTTAAGTCTCTCTTCATATGTCTTCTGGTGCAGATCCTGCACCATTTTAGTTGCCCTCCTCTGGACAGCTTCCATCCTGTCTATGTCTTTGTGGAGATTGGGTCTCCAGAACTGCACACAGTACTCCAGATGGGGTCTCACCAGCTGTCTGTACAGAGGGATAATAACTTCCTGTTTTCTACTGGTGATGCCTCTCCTATGCATCCCAGTAACCCCCACCCTCCCTTGCTGCCCTCTCACATTGCTTGCCCACCTTTAGGTCATCTGATATGACTACCCCAGGTCCCTTTCCATTTTGTTGTTGTTAGTATCTCAACCCCCATTGTGTACTCTTCCCTGGGTTTTGTTTCCCAGGTGCATTACCTTGCACTTTTAGCATTGAATCTAAGCTGCCATACATTTGACCATTCCTCTAACCTTGCCAAGTCCCTTCTCATCCTTTCCACCCCACTTTGCATCAACTCTGTTGCAGATCTTAGTGTCATCTGCAAAGAGACATACTTTTC
This sequence comes from Neoceratodus forsteri, assembly GCA_016271365.2. Taxonomy (NCBI): domain Eukaryota; kingdom Metazoa; phylum Chordata; order Ceratodontiformes; family Ceratodontidae; genus Neoceratodus; species Neoceratodus forsteri. The sequence goes on along the minus strand of CM057455.1, from coordinate 1,071,859,520 downwards.
CTTCCAGTCCTTCCGCAATGTCGCTTATAAAGACATTGAAGAGGACCGTCCTAATACTGAACTCCTGCGGTACCTCACTAGTAACCCTCCTTTCTTCTGAGTGGACTCATTTACTATTACTCTCTGTGTCCTATTCTCCAGCCAATTCTTACCCAGGCTGTCATCTTGGTACCCACTCCCAGGCTGGCTAACTTGTATATTAATCTTTTGTGTGGGACTGTGTCAAATGCCTTGCTAAAGTCTAGGTAGGCCATGTCCACAGCCCCTCCCTGATCTAGTACTTTGGTCACCCAGTCAAAGAAATCTATCAGATTTGTCTGGCATGACCTTCCCGCTGTGAATCCATGCTGCCTAGGGTCCTGTGCCCCTCTGGCCTCTAGATACTCGACAATTCTTTCCTTCAGAAGTGATTCCATCATTTTCCCTATCACTGACGTTAAACTAACAGGTCTGTAGTTTCGTGCTTCTGCCTTGCTCCCACTTTTGTGAAGGGGAATCACATCTGCCCTCCTCCAGTCCTCGGGTACCACCCCATCATCCCATGATTTGTTAAAAAGGGTAGTCAGTGGTGTCACTAGTTCTATGCTATTATGGAGAAAGTTTTCCAGGTGATTGTGATGTCGCACCCCACCTACTACACTTCAGATACAGGGCCTACACAGTTGTTGGAGGACTACCACAAGGCCATGGGTCCAATATTTCCAGCATTATTCAGTGTTCTTTTGGAGGGTTGTTTCCTTTGCTCGTAAAAGCTGTGGTGAGATCCATTCTGTTGAAACTATCATTGGAGCTGGATATGCTGGCTTATTACAGGACTGTCTCAAACCTTCCTTTTTAGGGAATGTTATTGAGAATGGGGATGTGATGCAGTTGGAGGCTCATCTTCAGAGCTATGACGTGTATGAGCCATTCCAGTCAGGTTTCAGGCCTCACCACAGTGTGGAGGCCATGTTTCTCAAGGTGATTGATGACACGCTCCTGGTGAGGGATGGGGCGAACATTCTATTCTTGTTCTCTTGGACCTGTCTGCAGCATTTGACACTGTTGACCATGGGGTTTTGACAGAACATCTTGAGGAATATGAGGGACTCACCAGGACAACCTTGAAATGGTTTGAGTCCTTCCTCTTTGGCAGATTGCAGTGGGTCATGATGGATACTTACTCACAACAGCTGGCTCCGGTGTGTTGTGAGGTTCTTCAGGGTTTAATTTTGTCCCCCATGTTTGCAGTGTAAATGCTGCTGTTAGGCATCTGACATTATAGTGCATGTTTTCATTGCTATGTAGATGATACTCAGCTGTACCTGTCTTTTACATCAGATGGCAGAGACGCAGTCCCTGTGCTGAGCAATGCCTCAAAGAAATTTCTGACTGCATGGCCTCCAACTGGCTGAGTCTCAATCTGATCAAGATGGAGTTGATCCTGCTTGAACCAGGTCCTTGAGAATCTGTTGAAAGTTTCTGTGTGATCAGTCTGCCATCCTTGAATGACACCCTTGATGACTGTGGATAGGGCAAAGAATGCTAGAGTCATTGTGGACTCTAGGCTGACTAGTTAGAAATATCTCCCAGATGGTCAATGTGATGGCAAGCCAGGAGTAGGCAGCATCTTTTTGAGCTCCGTCATGACCCTGTTTAATATTCAAATTAAAATTCCTATTTTAGCCTAGAATGTGCACATTTTGAAACTACCTGTGGATCTCAGTTTATAGCATCGAAATGGCTGAAGAAAATATGGACCAGGCATTGATGAGAGCTTCTCCTGTGCCTATAGAGTTGCAGGAGGAACAGTCCACAATATCAGAAGCCAAGAGACCTCGCTGCAGCCTTTCTCCCTCTACACCGCCTTTCTGAGGACACTGCTCGCCACCTTGGAACAAACGTATGAAGAGCTGTGTACTATCAAAATAGCTTTATTTTCATTAATTGAAGAGTTCTGAGAGTGGAAACCCATTTTGAAAGATCTCTCTACCAGGGTTTTGATGTCAAACAAGGATATCTTTGATGGAGGATAAAGTCCTCAAGATGTAGCCAGAGGTGGTTTCTCTGAAATGGCACATTAAGAAGCTAGAGGACAAAGTAGATAACCTAGAGGGCTGTTCTAGGCAAAATAACCTGGTCTTGCTTGGCCTCCCAGAAGGTGAAGAGGGGCTATCGGCAACTGAGTTTGTGCAAAAGCTTTGCAATAAAATCGCTGGCCCCTCACCAAATGGCCTGCAATATATTATTGAGTTGCACCTGAGACCAGCTGCTGGGGATCAAACAAGGCTGCTGATATTCAAGGTACTTAACTATTTAGACTGAGATTATTTGCTGAGGGCAGTTCATTAAGTAGAGCTCATTGATTGGGAAGGCAGCTACTAAGACTGGTACCGGATTTGACCTTCAAGATGAGACAAGATTGAGTAGCTTATCGCCTCTCAAGCCAAACTGTTGGTGGCTGAGATCCAGCACCAAATGTTGTTTCCTGCTTGATTCAAGTAAAATCAGATAAGGGCACAATCTGGTTTGATTCTGCAACCCAAGTGGCTCTAGAATTGCAGAGACTTTTTCCAGACCTCTTTGGGAAGCAGGCTGAGAACTCCATTTCTTGCTGACTTTACTTTTTAGCTATGCTGTCTGATTCTATACCTCTGTTGGATGTCACAGATAAAATATCAGTAATAAGCATTATTGGAGGCAGATTTCCTTTGTGCTCAGAGCTAGATTTTCTTAAATAATACAGCCGACTGCCTCAGAATTATCTTCAGGTTTGAACTATATTCCTGCGTCTATCTTGTTTCATTTTGCGATGCTGCATCAGAGGGGAGAGAGGTGGACAGTTCCTTCATTTTGGATGTGCTGTTAATATTTATTTGGACCTACTACTACATGCCAGCTACGAGTCTGGTTCTACTTCTGGGAGCTTTCTCTCGTGAGTTGGAATATGAGGACCTGATACTATATATTTGTCTTGCCTTAAGTAGGGAGGCTTATGTTGGTTGTGATCTCCCAGTAGGTGGCATGTCTCGATAAATAGAACCTGCAATTCAAGGTGGATTTCAAATCGAATCATCCTCATTTAAAATAACAGTTTTTGTTCAGTGGTCTAGGGGTTATTATTTTATTAGGACTTGGACAGAGACTCAGCCATGGATGAAACCCAAAGGCTTTACATTATGTGTTTGGTTAATTCTACCCTAGACTGTAAATGATGCTTTTGTGTTTTGGGGGCTCTCTTTAACTTATGCATTTTTTTTTTATCAGACTGGTGCCAGGAATTCCTGCATCGAGTTCTTATGTATATTATTAAAGCATTTTTATAAATGTTTGCATCTAAAAACTGTGGTCTGGAAGACAATTTACCCTCATTCTTTAATCAAACGTTAAATATGTTTTTGTATTTACAGTGTTAGAGTCTTAAGTGTAAAGTTTTCCATGATTTAGTGATCAATCTACTGCACATTGGAGGGCAGTTCATTCATGAGGCTCATTTAATGGATTTTTTAGGTTTATCTTGTAAGTTCTACTTTAGGTATTTTCAAACTTGAGCTATGTGGTTACTAAATTTGAACATGAACAAGCTGCCACAGGAAGAGACAGATCAGAGATGGTTCTTTAAGTTATGGCCCAAGAGTAGATTCTTTCAGGACTGTTTTTTATATAGCAATGTGGTCTTCTATTTTTCCCACGTACTTAATAATAGACTTACCGTCTGGGAATGATTGGCTTTATTTGTTAACCTATGTTTTTTTAAGGGACATGATATCATTTTTGTGTAAGTGGGTTCATTAATGCTTTTAAGTCGGATAGTTACTTAGCTTTAATGTTAAAAAGAACTGGGAAGGAGGACCTCAGATTTCATAGTTTTTGCTGGCTGTTATGGTTCATTCTGTGGGGCCATTTATTTAAGATGGATGGTGTAATCCAAAGTATTTTTTTTTAATGTTTTAGGATCTGTTTTCAGCTCTCTTTTTAATCTTACGTTCTAAGTTGGGGTAGTAGTACTCCTGCATTTTTTATGGGGGTCAGATGGAGGGCTGTGCTTTAGCTTGTCCCACAGACCACGTATTTCAGAGGGGCTTCAGGCCCAAGTGTGCACTTTTTTGTTAGGCTTAGGGGGGAAGGGGGTTTCTAGTGAGGTGGGCTGGGGTGTTATTTTAGATTAGTAGGGAATATGGGGGTGGGGTGGAGAAGGGAGTTTTAACAGGTTGTGTGCATCTTGGGGGACAGATGAGAGGGGATATGGATGCTATAGAAACATAGAAACCTAGAAGCTGATGGCAGATAAGGACTGCAAAGCCCATCCAGTACCTGCCCATTTTTTCTACCTTATGAATGTGCCATAGGCCTGTACTCTGTCAATGATCTATCTATTCATACTCATCTGTATTGCTCCCCTATGCCTGTCCCATGCCTGTTTGAAGCCCTGCACTGTATTCATATTCACCACTTCCTGAGGTAGGCCATTCTGTGCATCCACCACCCTTTCTGTGAAAAAGAACTTCCTCACATTACCCCTTAATTGGCCTCCCTCTAATCTCATGCTGTGTCCTCTTGTCCTGCTATTTTTGTTATATTGAAACATGTTAGACTCTTTCACCTTGTTAATGCCCTTAAAATATTTGAATGTTTCAATCATATCACCTCTCTCCCTCCTTTGCTCTACGGTATACATATTGAGTTCTGTTAATCTGTCCTCATATGTTTTCTGATGCAGTCCCAGCACCATTTTGAATGCTCTTCTCTGGACAGCCTCCATTTTGTTAATGTCCTCATGCAGGTGCAACCTCCATTGCTGCATGTAGTACTCCAGATGAGGCCTAACCAGTGTCTTATAAAGAGGGATTATTACCTCCCTCTTACGACTTGTGAAACCCTTACTAATACACCCCAACATCCCTCTAGCCTTACCTACTGTTTTAGTGGTCTGCTTGGATGATTTCCAGTCATCTGTGATGATTATGCCCAACTCTCTTTCTTCACTTCTGACTGTCAGCAACTCCCCTCCCAACCTATAGGTGGCTTCAGGGTTTCTCTTCCCTATGTGCATGATCTTGTACTTTTTTGCATTGAACTCCAGTTGTCACTTTTCCTGCCAAATTTGCCAGTTTATGCAAATCTCTTCTCATTCTGCCCACCCCATCTGGATCATCTACTCTGTTGAAAATCTTGGTACCATCTGAAAACAGACAACCCTTACCCTCCAGTCCATCTGCAATGTCACTGATGAAGATATTGAAGAGGACTGACCCCAGGACTATTCCCTGAGGCACCCCACTTGTGACTGCATTTCTTCTGACTGTATGCCATTTACCACCACTCTCTGTTTCTGCCCGCTAACCAGTTTGCCACCCAGATGACCAACCTGTGACCCACCTTGAGCCTACCCAGCTTATTAATCAATCTTCTATGTGGAACAGTATTGGAAGCTTTGCTGAAATCAAGGTAGGCAACATCATCTGCACCCCTTGGTCCACCACTCTAGTTGCCCAGTCAAAGAAATCTATGAGATTAGTTTGACAGGACCTTCCTGATGTAAACCCTTGGATACTGTGCTCCTATGGATTCCAGGTGTTGCACTATCCTTTCCTTAAGGAGTGCCTCCAAAATCTTGCCCACACCTGCTGTAAAACTGACTGGTCTGTAGTTCCCTGCCTCATCCCTGCTACCACTGTTGTGGAGCGGGATCACATGAGCCCTTCTCCAGTCTTCTGGGACCTCTCCTCTGCTCAGAGACTCACTAAACAGTTCTGATAATGTCTCTGCTAGGTCCACCCTTAGCTTGTTTAGTACCATGGGATGTATGCCATCAGGTCCTATTGCCTTGTCCACCCTGAGCATAGCAAGCTCTTGTAGGACCTTTTCTTTTATGAAGGGACTTGTGCACACCTCCCTCCCCCCTCTGTCCATGGTGCTGAGCTGTGGGCCCTGCCCTACCTTCTTCTCAGTAAATACAGAGCAAAAGTATCTATTTAGGATAGATGCTTTTCCTTGGTCCTCCTCCACACACTCCCCCTTATCCCCTTTGATCTTTGCAATACCCCTTCTGGACTTTCACTAATGTATCTACAGAAAGTCTTGTCCCCTTCTTTTACTGTTCATGCCAGTGTTTCCTCGATTTGGGCCTTTGCCTGCCTTACTGCTTTTCTGCTTCCCTTAGGGAAGTTTGGTATGCCTCCTATCTTCGTCTTGCTATTTTCCCTTGTATTTCCTGAAGGCCAGCTTTTTGGTTCTGACCTTTTATAGTGTACTGTTGTATGTAATTAAATCTGGGCCACCCTGAAAAAGGGACCTCTGGTTCCAGTGTCCTTACCAGTTATCAAAATGAAATAAATACATAAAAATATGAGATTGGGAGGGATGGAGGTGGTAGCTGGATTTGTCACCCACCATCAGGCTTCATTTTCCCCATCCTGTGCAGCTGTCAGAGCATCTGATTTCTACACTGAAGCAGAGAAGCATCAAATTAATTATAGAGGCAGGGACCATTTCCTAACCCCTGCAGCTCCCTCTAATTGACCAGAGACCCTAACACACAGCAGTCAGCTACCAATGCTGAGTAGTAAGCTTAGCTAGAGTGTCACATAGGCCGGTGAGAAGTCATTTTTTTTTCAAATGTATCAGGTTGGAGGTGGGATCAGGGGTCTGGAAGGGAGGAAGAGTGACCGGCAGTGAGTTCAGAAAACATTTGTTGTTGCTCAGGATAGAGGGAGGAACTAGCAATAAGATTTAGCACCCTCCTCCCTAATAGTAATTTTTAAGTGGTAGGGTGGTTGGGGGTTGTCTGAAGTGGTATTAGGCACACTCAGTCATGTTCAGAATTTGTTTGGAGACAGAGATTCAGGGACTAATTGGCACTGGGATTTGGCATCCACAGCCAGTAGTGAATTTTGAGACTGGGAGGGAAAGGGGTAGACTAGCAGTGGGATAGACACCTTTATAAGATGGGGAAGGAGTGATCTGTTATGGGGATTAGCACCTGCTGCTGGGACAAAACAGTTGTTCATTTGGATGTGGAGATATTGCAGGAGATAAAGTAAATATCTGTTGACTGCTACAGTACTCCTAGTGGGCCCTATTCACATATGGGTGGGTAATATGTACAGGAGGCATGTTATCTGCCCGCGGAGTTCTGCACCTGCAGACAGGTGTGCAATGGCCAGTAGTCACTACCTGCCACCACCTATCCTGCCCCTCTGGTGCACAGACTCACAGAGGACATGTCCACAGACCAGGCACACATCCAATGGGATGCCCGGACCCAGTCCATGAACAGATCACTTGCACCTGCAGGATATGGAAAGCATTGGAGGGCATGATGTGCTGCAAGCTCAGAGCAGGAAGGTGCTTGGTTGGCTGCCCCAGCCCTCCATGAAGATCCATAGGCTGGGGTGGCATGTGGGGGTCTACAGTGTCCCACGTCAGTGCCTCTGCCAGCATCCTGGGGGTGCGTGTATCCTGTTGCTGGGTGTTACTCAGTGTAAGGACACCCCTCGTGTCCAGCACTCCACACCTCTGTGAATGTTACAGAGTGCAGGTATGCCTCTGATGCCCCCACCCACCCCCGGTGTGTTGCTGTCTGCGTTGCTGTTTGCATGGCTGGGAAATCAGTTGCCAAGGGACTGCACACCCCGAGTGACAAATGCGGTGCATAGCCATTCTGTACAATCGTGCATAGGGCCCAATATGTTTAATTACTTTGAACTCTTACTAGTATTACAGTATAACTAGCAGACATGCTAAATCCAGCTAAGACTAAAAGTATTATTTTTAGTCAATAAACTATGTGCCAGAGTCCATTTTCTGACCAAAAACATACAGTTAGTCAAGAGATTACTTTGACAGGCATTTTAAAGCACCAGAGGACACTTTTCCAGAGTAATATCATATTTCCACCCAAAGAGCTTTTTTTCTGATTCGAGTAAAATTTGGAGTCAATAAAAAGTAAGTGATTAATTTTTTCATATACTCCTTATTGACTCCAAAGGCAGCTGAGCAACACATTGAGGCCCTCGGAGGATGCCCACAGCCATGATTGCTGTAACCTTGAGCCATGAATGATATACACTTGACAGCCATGACCACGCCCTTCAACTTAGTGTCAGTGGCTCAGCAGGTAGCACACTCACCTCTGAGGCTGGGAGGTCAGAAGGCTGTGAGTTCTATCCCCACAACAGGCACTTGGGTTAAATCCCAATACTGACACCGCAGTTCAGCATGGGGGGGTGCTGCACTCCTGAGATATTGTCTTTCAGATGAGACATTAAACCAAGGTCCCATCTGCCTGTTCAGGTGGATGTTAAAGATCCCATGGAACTTCTCAAAAAGAGTAGGGAAATTTGTTTTTATTGAAAGTCATACAGGTATATACAAAAGATATAGAAAGAGAAACAAAAATAACTTCATAGGTCAAGACAGGTCATGCGAAAAATATTCACATACAATTCAAGTAACTGTTACATCATTATCAGTTACCCAAGGCATGTTTCACCACATTTTCTTTACTAACTGTAAATTTTGGAACTTTAGTTCCTCTAGGTATATATTTTGTAGTTCTTTCATGATTCCTGATAACATCTCTACATAGGAAGTCTGTTTTTGTTGAAGGGTACAGTACATAGACATCTCATATTCCAAATGTATAATTAAAAAACTGGAAACACAAAATTCAGTGTTCTGTCTTCCCATCTTTCCCAACCATCTGGGTAAAATCCATTAATTAAATTTTGGTAAGTAACCTGTGAAAGATTAATTACATTCCATTGGCATGATACATTATCCCAGAAACGTTTTATATAAGAGCATGAAAAAAAATAAATGTCCCATTGTTTCCTTCCAAGTGTGATATGCAGTGCAGTCTAGCATATGTCCTCTCTTCTAGTCATTTAAGTTTTTGGTTATTTATTTTTTTTATTTATTAAACTCTAGGATTACAAGTACCTTTGAGCAGGAACTGCTTGTTTACAAAGGTTCCACGTCGGAGGATGGGGGTTAACATAAAACAATGGTAAACAATGGTAACAGTCATAACATATAGATTACTTGTACATAAATAGTACAGTCAACATGTTAAAATAGAACAACACTGGCTAGCTTATTTACAGAATCCAAGGTGAAATGGTATACTTGGTCGGAAGGAGTCAAGAGGAGGCCAGCTGGAAGGTGCCATTGTCAGACAGGGATGAAAAGATAGAGGGGGACAGAGGCCAGTGGCCAATGGTATGAGTGGATCAAAAGAGAGGGGATGAGTGGGTGAGGGGGTAGAGTAAGAGGGGGAAGGGGCTAGTGCCACAAAATCAGGGCTGCGAAGGCTGATAACAGTTCAACAAAGGTAGAGGATGATGACCATGGATTAGGGGAGGTAGTCACAGTGTGAGGTAGAGGGAAGGAATAGACGCAGTTGCCTTTTAAAGGGGCTTAGTGTAGTAGCAGCAAGTGATTCTTTGTTAAGGGTATTGAACCACTGAAGGAGCCCTATACATGAAGGATCTCTGACCCAGTGAGGTCCGGTGCCAGAAGACCTGTAAAGTCTGAGATTGAGAACTGTGTGTTGGCATGGTGCAGCTGTTGGTAGTAAGGAGACTCGCCACACCTGGAGGCATAAGTCCGAGAAGAACTTTTTTTGCAATAAGACAGGTTTGATATTGTATTCTACTTATCAGAGGTAGCCATCCAGCCTTGGCATAAAAGTCACAGGTTAGCTTTTACATTTAGTCGTTCATGATAACAGAGCCATTGAACATCATGACATTTCTTAGGTATTCTCTTTTCCACTAGCAAGCCTTGTAGAGCTAATACACATTCTGGGAGACAATGCAGGAATATTTCTATTTCTAAAAAGGAAGTAGTCAATACTTTTTGATAAGTTTGTTTCTTAGTTTTTGTGATAACATCCATACTCGAAATTCTCCAAATTTTGAGTTTTACAAAAACTTCTTGGATATAGGCTGGTACTTGTACTGCAGCTTTCAGTATTTTTTGTTCACCTGATAGCCATCCTGCAAACCAAATGGTTACAGTATCCAAAAAAAGTCCTTTCCAACAGTGGCCAGTAGTAGCTAACAATGGTTTGATATTAGTATAAATAAATTGGCAGTAAAAAAAATAGAATAGGGTTAATCATGTTTAGACCTCCCTTCTGTACTGGCAAATACAAAATGTCCATTCAATTGGGTTTAATCTGCTACCCCAAATAACCTAAAAAAATACTGAGTACTGCCACTTCCCTTTGTTTTGGTGGAGGAAAAACAGAGCTGAGATATAGAAAGAAGGGAAGTAAGTATGTTTTAACTAGATACACTCTTTTGGATTTACTTATTGTCCATTTATTCCATCTGAGTACCATTTTTTCCCCCTGTTGAATTTTTATTCCCAATTTAAAGTTCCAGAGTTTTCTGTGCCGAATTCAATTCCTAGTATTTTTAAAGGTTCTTTCATCAAGAAATACCTGCTACATGTGTAGGAAAAGACTGTGTGTTCCATAACTCCCTGCCTACACATTTAACTTGGCTTAAGACTGCTCATGAAGCAGTTTCATATTGTTTACATAATTCCATTGCTATTTCTGCTGAATTTGCATATTTAATTAATAAACATATGTCATCCACATAGGCAAATGCAGTGTATAGGATAACTTGGTTTGTTAAAGATATAGGGGAAATTGCCTGTGTTTCGTTTAATTTTCTGAGGAGGGGATCAAGACTAAAAACGTATAACAAAGGGCTTATGGAACAGCCCTGTCTAACCCCTCTTCTTACTGGTACCATTGCTCCACAAGCTCTGTTGACCAGTGGAACAACTATGGCGTTATTAAATAAAGTCTTTAGCCAGGATATAAAGACTCTAGGTATACCGTAGGATGCCAAAGTGTACCAGAGAAATTCATGACTTACAGAATCGAAAGCTTTCTGCTGGTCTAAAGAAAAAACGTAACCTTCCAGACCTTGCAAATTATCTGTTTCAAGGATCTCCCTAATTAAGATTAATGGATCTGTCAGGGACCTACCTGTAATTGTACAAAATTGTGCAGGTGAAATTAAATAAGTTGCAGCCTGTAATAACCTTTTATTCAGGATTTTTGCTTGAATCTCAAAATCAACATTTAGCAGGCTAATTGATCTCCAGTTGTCTAAACACCTTTTATCCCCTCTTTTATGTATAAAAGTTAATGTATCTGTGGACATCCTGAGGGGAATATTCTCAGATGCTAAAAGATAATTAAAAACTACTGCTAATTCATGAAAAATTTCAGGGCCAATGAATTTATAAAGTTCTGCCATGTAACCATCCTGGCCTGGTGCCTTTCCTGTATTCAAGGCAAAGATTGCAGATTCTACATCAAAGGGCTCAATTGATCTAATAATATCCTGAAGTGTCTCTGTAGGACACTCAGGGATTTGGAGCTCCTCAACTATTAGGGAGGCTTTCTGAAAATCAAAATCCTCTTTCTCAAAAAGGGATCTCACATAAGCAGAACCCATCTGTAAAATTTCTCTTTGCTGTTTTTGTAAAATATTATTAGGACCAAAAACTGAGTCCATCCTTTTCTTTTTTACTCTGTTGTTACAAGTCATGAAAGGGCAAATAATATCAAATTTTCCCTGGGTCCCATAAGTTTGTTGCATAGTTAGTGATGCTGTTTGCTTGTTATGGTATTCTTTCATTGTTCATTATATCTCTTTAATTTGCATAGAATAATTATGTTATGTAATTTGCGACAATCTCATTAAACTTTGTAATTGTTGTATGTAGTTTTTATATTGTAGATGTTCTGCATCTCTAGTTGATTTGCTAATGGAAAAAAACAAGTGTCATAGCTCTAATTTTAAATCTTCCCACCACTGAGAAGGGTCATCATATACCTCAAAAAGGGATTTCTTACAGCTAATGAAATAAATAATCTGTTAACAAATTCATACTGCAATAAAGATTACTTGAATTTCCATACTCCTGGCCCATGTTATTCTGGTAAGGCCCTACAGATACAAATCATTCCTTGTTGTCCAAATATTCTACTGCTTCTGTTTTAGCCAAATGTATAACCAGGTGTTTATTAAGAAAAAAGAAGTCAATCCTTGTGGCTAGGGGCCCTTTTTGAAAAGTAGGGTCTGCTGTAGCAGTTTTTGAAAAATAGGCATCCACTAAAGTTGTCATTTGAATTGTAGATTGCATAAAAGGACATATCACAATAATTTTTTTGTGTAGCAGTTGCTGTCCCTCTATCCTTTTTGGACAGGCCACAACTAAAATCACCCCCCCAATAATGTTTTGTGCAGAAAATAAGTAAGGCTGGATTTGTCTGAAAACTGACACCCTTTCTGCTTTCTTTTGAGGAGCAGAGATGTCAATTTATCTATAATAAACTCCCTCATACTTTATATCCAGGATTAACACTATGTTTAACACCTATGCCTCAAAGGAATTAAATAATATCCCTACCCTCGTATATTGTTCTAGGCCCAATTACCAATAGGATGCTCCTGTATACCATTCCCTTGTAGCTTTGGAAATCTCTAAAACTGTATGAAGTCTAGTGTCTTGTACAAAAATAATATCAACTTTGTTAGATCTAAGATGTGAAAAAACTCCTCCCTTCCTGACTTGATTCGTAATGTTAATTACATTAATCATAAGAAATTTTAACCACTGGCACATTGTACAAGGGATTTATATGCCATTAACTATGGCAGTTTAGCTTTCCTTGCTGCAGCCCCTAGTTTCTTTTTTACTGCCTTAGGTTTTGCTGTGAGTTTTTTGTTCTCCTTTTTCTCTTCTATCTTGCTAGAGTCTGAATCGGTTAGTCCCTCCTGTAGATTTAACTCCACAGAGGAACATTCAGAGTCATTACCAGAACCCTCATTACCTTATGCCATGGCTTGGTAATGGTTAGATGTAGGGATTATCAAAATTTTGGGTACTTTAGGGCTGTGACCATGTTTGCCTCCTTCTTGTAACCATCTTTTTTTGCTCTGCCTCCTGTGGTAGGGGGGTGGGGGAGGGGCATGATTACTGTATCAGATGTCACTGTATCCTTTACTACCTCCCTTACTTCTATCTCAGCACTTGGATCTACTTACGACAGTTTATCTTGAGGTGGATCTGGAAACTCCTGAATAGTATCTCCATATTCTTCCACATGCTGCTGTTCTTCTAAAGGGGGGTCTGTGGTTTGTGGGGTATCTACTGTAGAAAATGCAGGGGGGGTAGTTCCCATCTCTTCACCAATTCTAGATCTGGTCACTTTCACTGACTCCCTCTGTGCAATGGCCACCAGGAGGTGCTGTTCCTCTGAATTAGCTGAATAATTCATTATAAGAGCAGCTTTGAGGCAATTTGCATAAGAATGCCCTTGTACTCCAAATAAGTTACAGATTACCTCCCCTCTACATTGACCACTTGTGTGTCCTAAGGTATTACACAATGTATATCGTATGCAGTCACATGCACTGCTAATATGTCCTGGGGATCCAGATTTATTACATGTTTTAGGTTTCCAGGGTAAAATAAGATACCCCTGTCCCCCCTTAAAAAAAAAACATTTGGCAAATGTTGCAAACCCTGTTCAGTAGTGCGCAAAATGACTCTCACCTTCCAGCCCCCCATCCAAATATTCTCTGAATCAAAAAGGGCATGTGGATGGCACACCACCATACACCTTGTCTCAGCCAGTAAGTAGATCAGTCACACTTACACCCTCATTACGAAAAAGAATCGTAACAGTTCTCTGTGCTGGCTTGGTCAAAGGGCAACTCAAAGGTGACCATAAAGGTGTTTTTTATTTTCTGATATCTGACCCAAAACTGATCTAACCAACTATTAAGCTTAAAGCTAATATCAAAGGAGGGTTCTCTTGAAACATGGATTAAAGCGTATAACTCAGAAGCAAGAAATTTCAAAATGTCTTTCAGTAGCTTTTGCCCCACATTCACCCTGCCAGGGAACACCTCTAAACCTCCTTTATACACAGTTCTGACAGCATTATGTTGTTTAACAGGGTAGACTGGCTGGTGAAAAAAAAGAGGCATAAGGCCATGAACACTACCTTTCCCTAGATTCGCTAGATGCATTTACATTTGTATTTGAACATGAACATTCTGAGCTGGAGTCATTTATATCAGATAAATCAATAATGTCATTACCATCCTCTTCAGGCCTATTTTCAGGTTGATTACCTGCTCCAGAATCCTTGTTTTGTACCGGTAGGTTACCATTTGGCAAAATCAATGTTGGATTTTGAGTGAGAGAGAGCTCCGATGGAATTTACAGTGCTTCCTCATGCTCAGAAATCTTGTTTTCAGCAGTCTTAGAATGTGCATTCAGAATGGTATTCATACCTGTTGTTGCTGTGGTCACTTCTAAAAAGGAGACAGGTTGATTTACTAGATTCACTCCTGGGATCCGGATCGGTGTCAAGCCTGACATCCACTGGCTTGACGTTCGGGAGTGCACCCATCCCACAGCCTGGAGGGAGTTATCAACAGACCAGGGTTCCACAGCTGGAGCTGAATCCATTACATCTGCTCAAGAAGTTTTTGAGGGAGCTGGTTTTTTAAAGGTACGAGCATGTGGTTTATCTGTTTTGGCAAAAAAATAAAAAAAACATCGCTTTATCTTCATCTTCTCCTGTTTTTTGGAAAACTACTTTCATGTCCTTCGGTACCACATTAAACATTTTTTTACTGTTTTCCTCTGTTGCAGGTTCTTGTGCTACAGTTTTCTGGCAATTATCACTGCCTGCATCCTGGTTGCTAGGGTCAGGCTTGTTCTCTGCAGCTGTTTGCATCTCTGCCAGCACTGCACAGATTTCTTGTTTCTGTCGTAAAAACATTTCTTCTTCTAATTGGAGCATAATGTGTAAAGTGCGATTTTAAACAGGCTGCCTCCGTAACAATTTTTCCATCCTGTTTTACAGCATCTGGCTCTAATATCGGGTTTGTTGTCTCAACAATCTCCATTTCTGGCTAGCCCAGTGGTGCTGAGGGTTGAGGCACTGGATACCACACTTCGCGCCATGCCGACGACCTGGGTTTTGGAATGAGCCAGGGCCGCTGGGGGTTCAGCAGGGGAGGGTCAGAGATTGAACATCCACGACCGCTTCTCTTCCTGGGGGTGGGTACGGGAAGTGCTCACTCATGGAGCGACCTCTGGTGGTGGCTGGAGGATCACCAGTGCAGCAGCACAGCGTAATGCCTGGGGGGCGGAGCCATGGCACAATGTTGCCTTGCTGAGTGGGCTCACGGGGGAGGAGGGGGTACAAACAAGTGAAAATCCTTCCACACATCGGTGAGATGATGGTGGCCCCAGGGGAATTTGCCCACATCCCAACTGCCAGCCCAACGTGCCCCGGATCTTTCTCCAAGGCCAACCCAATTGCACCAAGGTAGGCACTTCATACTTAAGATGCTACCACCGTGGGAGGGCAAATTCAGCCCCAGAGATGGTACCAGGGGTTGAGCCTGCCTGGGGTCATTTGGGGTAGGAAATCAAGGGGAGATGTGAGGGTTCAGGCTAGGTGTAGGGTGGACTCCGTGTGGGCACTCCTGAAGGACACCTGGAGTGTGGATGTAGAAATAAAATAAAAAAAAAAATAAAAAACAATCTCCATTTCTTCCTGTGGAATAAACTCAAGTACTGTAGCTCGCAGCATCAAAAAACCCTTCAGTTTCTGGCACTCTGGCAGCTGGGGAAGACCCACTCCCCAACCTTCTGCACATCTGCATCCATCACAGTCTAGGCTCAGATTGAGTCAGCCATCCTCTGATGGCCAGAAGGCCCCCTACCAGCACAGTAGGGAAATTTCCCTGGTGCCCTGGACAAATTTCCCCCCATTCACTAAAAATATCACCAACAGCTTAATCTGGTTTCAAGGTCAGTTAGCATTCACCTATATCACCCTCCCCTGGGTCATGTCTGAAAATAGGCAGAATTTATCTAGTGCACTTACCCGGTCAACCAAAACCAAATAAATAAAATAAATAACTGTATGTGGGACAGAATTGAAAACCTCAAGAACAGAGGTAGGTGCAATAATCTCTAAGTAGTGGGAATGCTGGAAAGTGTCAAGAACTTGGATATGATAAACTACCTGGACTTATTTCTCACATTGCTCCTCAGAAAACCCCAGCCAATCAATTCACATACAGCAAGCCCAGTAGTACGATGGAGACTACTGCAACAAAGTTAATGTCACAGGGTGGTTATTGTAAACTTTCTGGAGTCCTCCACCGAAGAAGATCTCCTTCAACAATTTTGGTAACAGGGCTCTCTGATTTGGCAATGTACTAAAATGGCACTTTTTCAAAACTACTCAAAGGCAGTCACTGAGTAATGCAAAGAACACATCCTGATCCAGCACATCTTACAAAAAGTGGGGATAAGGCATACCTTCCGAAGACTTATGAACTTTCAAATGTTTTGGAATGGCATGCTGCATACATTCCACTCACCAGCTGAGGCATCATCATTTATGCCACACTAGCCACAACAACCAAGAAGCCCACAGAAGCAGCAGTCAGCGCCACCAGAAGACATGGACCTCAAAGTAGATCCTGGTCTCTTGTGACAATGCAGCACCAACAACATAGCCAGCAACAGTAGAACTATCAATGCCACACACCCCAAATGGTATACCATAGAGAACAAAAGGAAGAAGAAACAGGCTTAGTAGCAGAGCATCAATGGAGGCATCCAGTCTCTCACCACCCAGGAAGACAGCTTGTATCACAAGAGAAATTGGGCAATAAGCTGACTGGCTAAGACAGGACCCTGACCTGCTCTATCACCAAGGCTAGAAACCCTGAAGAGGAGAGGAACAGTCCTCATTCAAGTCAAGCAGAAAGAGCAACACTGGAGAATAGGGAGAGAGTACAGCACCACAAGTCCCTGCTGACTTATGAAGCTCAGTTGTGCCATTTATCATCTGTTGTGAGCTTTAATAACTCATCTGTGGCTCCACAACTTCGAGTTATGGTCTTGCCCTCACATGGTGGATAAATTGCATATATTTTGAGTTAGTCTATTGCCCCAATACAGTATACCATATATAACTGCCAAGAGTAGTCATTCTGTTCAACTTAAAGGGAACTCTCAGTTCCCTAGAACAAAAGCAGCAGGACCTATAGAGACATAGAAACATAGACTTTGATGGCAGATAGAACCGCTAGGCCCATCTAGTCTGCCCATTTCCCTACCTACAGGACAGGCCGCAGATCCTAGTTAACCAACAGCCTATTTCTTCCTACCCTCCACAAGAATTGCCTTATGTCTGTCCCATGCATTCTTGAAATCTCCCACAGTTTTAGACCCCACAACCTCCTCAGGAAGGCTGTTCCATGCATCCACTACCCTCTCTGTGAAATAATACTTCCTCACATTGCCCCTGAACCACCCTCCTTCTATCTTTAAATTGTGTCCCCTTGTTCTTGTAAGTCTCTTTTTCTGAAAGATGCTACCCTCTTGGACTTTGTTGATTCCACTGAGGTACTTAAAAGTTTCTATCATGTCCCCCCTCTCCCTTCTTTCCTCAAGGGTATACATATTAAGCTCCTTTAGTCTCTCCTCATACGGCTTCTCTTGCAGACCCTGCACCATTTTAGTTGCCCTCCTCTGGACTACCTCTATCCTGTCTATGTCCTTGCGGAGATGAGGTCTCCAGAACTGGACACAGTACTCCAGATGGGGTCTCACCAACTGTCTGTACAGAGGGATAACAACTTCCTGTTTTCTGCTGCTGATGCCTCTCCCTATACATCCCAGTATACCCCCAGCCCTCCCTACTGCCTTCTCACATTGCTTGCTAACCTTAAGGTCATCTGATATGATTACCCCCAGGTCCCTTTCCTTTTTTGTTGTTGTTACTACCTCCCCACCCATTGTGTATTCTTCCGCTGGGTTCTTGTTCCCAGGTGCATTATTTTGCACTTCTTTGCATTGAATCCTAGCTACCATACTTGACCATTCCTCCAACCTTGCCAAGTCCATTTTCATCCTTTCCATGCCTCCTTGTGTATCAACCCTGTTGCAGATCTTTGTGTCATCTGCAAAAGGCATACTTTTCCTTCCAGTCCCTCTGCAATGTCACTGATGAAGACATTAAAAAGGACTGGACCCAATACTGAACCCTGCGGTACCCCACTAGTAACCCCTCTTTCTTCGAGTGGACTCCATTTACAATTACCTTCTGTGTCCTGTTGTGCAGCCAATGTTTTACCCAGGCTACCACCCTGGAACCCACTCCCAGGCTGGTTAATTTGACTATTAATCTTTTGTGTGGGACTGTGTCAAATGCCTTGCTAAAGTCTAGGTAGGCCATGTCCACAGCCCCTTCCTGGTCTACTACTTTGGTCACCCAGTCAAAGAAATCTATTAGATTCATCTGACATGACCTTCCCACTGTGAACCCATGCTGCCTTGGGTCCTGTGCCCCACTGGCCTCTAGGTACTCAACTATTCTTTCCTTCAGAAGTGACTCCATCACTTTCCTACCACATAGGTCAGACTGACAGGTCTGTAGTTTCCTGTCTCTGGCTTGGTCTCACTTTTGTGAAGGGATCACATCCGCTTTCCTCCAGTCCTCGGGTACCACACCATCCTCCCATGATTTATTAAAAAGAGTAGCCAGTGGTTTCACTAGTTCCTCCCTTAATTCTTTTAGAATTCTGGGGTGAATTCCATCAGGACCCATTGCTTTGTCCACCTTCAGTTTTAGGAGTTCTTGCAGAACCCTTTCTTCTGTGAAAGGACTGGGATCGACCCCCCTATCAAGAGTGCTTCTGTTAATTAGATTAGGCACTTCCCCCTCCTCTTTTGTGAATACTGAGCAGAAATATTCATTCAGTATCCCTGCTTTTTCACTGTCCCCCTCTGCCCACCCACCGTTCATTCTATTCAGCCTCACTATCCCTCCCTTTGTCTTTCTACGCTCGCTGATGTACCTATAAAAAGGTTTTATCCCCTTCTAACTGGAGTTGGTGATCTTTCCTCAGTTTGGGCCTTGCTATTCTGACTTCCCTCCCTGCTTCCTTCTGCCTTAACTGTACAGCTCTCTGTCCTGCTCCTTCTGTGTTTCCTTATACTTCCGGAATGCTATCTTTTTCTTCCTGACTTTCACAGCCACCTCTTTTGAGAACCATAGTGCTTTTCTTTAGTTTTGATTTGTTTATTTGCTTCACACAAAGGCTTGTTGCCTCTGTGATGGCAGTTTTGATGATTCCCCATTGTTGCTCCACACCTCCTTCTAGCCTGTTTGCTAGTGCTTTTCTGAGGCACTCTCCCATCTTGCCAAAGTCAGCCCTCCTAAAGTCCAGTACCCTCACTTTTGTATGGCTTGACTCTGTAGCTGAGTTTAATGTGAACCACACTGTTTGCTGGTCACTTGTCCCCAGATGGCAACCCACTTCTAGATCAGAGATCCTCTCACTGCCCCTGTTTGAGAGTATGAGGTCTAAGATTGCTCCCTCATGAGTGGGTTCTGAAACTAGCTGTCTAATGCCTGCCACCTGTAGGGCATCAAGAATGGCCCTGCTCTTGGATGCAGCTGCAGCAAATGTGCTCCAGTTAACATCTGGCATATTCAGGTCTCCCATCAACAGTATCTCCCCTTTCTCTGCCATTCTAAGAATGCCTTCTATCATATCCTTGTCCATTCCCTCCCCCTAACATGGGGGTCTGTACACAACCCCTGTGCGGATTGTGGTGCCCTTTCCAGTCTCCAAGGTGACCCACAGTGCCTCCTCTCCTTCCTGTTTACTCTTTTGTTCAGTTGCTTTTATCCCTTCCTTTACATAGAGAGCTACTCCTCCCCCTCTTCTCCCCTGCCTGTCTCTCCTGTAGGTTATGTACCCTGGTATGTTAACATCCCAGTCATGGTTCTCCATGTACCCTGTTTCTGTGACTGCAACGATATCCAGGCATCCCTCTTCCATCAAGGCCACCAGCTCAGGGAGCTTGTTGCCCAGACTACGGGCATTGGTACTGATTACCCTCGACTTCCTGATGGCCTTACTCCCTTTATGTCCAGATTTACAAAAATGAGCTGTATCAAATTAGTGAATCCCTTTGAAGATGGCACCTGAAAGCAGATGTGCTGTAGAGTAGCAGTTCTCTTGACTTTGAAGTGCTTGACTGTATTATGTTTCCAGGTATGGGTACATCATGTGGGAAAGTCATCTTTGTTTGAATATTAGATTTTTATTAAAAGAAAAATCTTACTGCGCTTAGCAAGCGTTTCTTCTTTTTATGTCCATTTTTTTGTGGAACGAAGGACCAGACAGAGACAGAGATGGAGACACAAAGTTGGGAAAAGGAGAGAAGGAGAAGGCGAGATGGATAAGTGGAACCAGAATGAGAAAAGAATAATACAGCTATAAGATAGAGAGACATAGTTAGGAGAGATGGACAGTGAAGGCAAAACAGCAGAATGGAGTGTAATTAAGTAATGGAGAGCGTGATAGAGCAAACTGAGAAAGTGGAAGGAATGAACAGAAGCTTAGAAACCTGAAAAATTGGATGTGAGTTTGACACAGAGCAATGTAAAAAGTAGTTTACAAACAGCTCTCAGTTCGAACTGATGCGAAATAGATACGGTGATATCACAAGGAGAAAGTTACTACATAGCTTTAAAAATAAGCCTGATGGACTTGGATAGAAGCAGGGAGAAACTTATTTTATTCTATTGTTTGTGACATTTTCACACTACCAGTTAGCTGGTTGTATGACATACTCGATCAAACTTTACTCCTTGACACTTCTGTGCTCTTACTACCCCCACTGTAAAAATATGCACTTACCATATGCTCGTATAATATTCTTACTATGCCGTGGGACTGAAACTGTGAAAACTGTTATCCTCTCCTGCTGAAATTCCTATGTTGTATACTTTTGATACTGTATCTTGCTCTGTACCTGTGTACCTGTACCTCCCTATGTTGTGACCTCCCGGGTCATGCCTGAAAATAGTCATTTCTGTGTCTAGTGCAGCTACCCGGTTACCAAAAACTAAATTAAATAAATAAATAAATTATAATTTGGCATATAGAATGCATATTTAAATACAGAATGTGTATTTAAAGTTAGCTACAAGTTTGTGGCAAACATTGAAATCAGTTCTTTTTGTCTTTACAATAGGGAAGAAATGATAAATAGTGTGTAGTTTGCACATAGTAAGATTTAACAGTTTTTATTATCTGATATATAAAGTTAGAAAATAAGTTAATTGGTAAGCTAATTGGCTTAATTGGGCTGAACTAATTAATCCCTTTTGTGAATTTTGGAAAAACAACTAATCCTTTCTAATCATTGGTTGCTAGCCTGTGATGTAAGGCAAATGTCTCACAAGGGTGATGTTGCAGCTAGCAGGTATGTAAATCAAACAGCCAGGTTCTCAAATGCTGTCTCTGACAGGACAAGGCATAATTTCACTAGGCACCAATTGATCAAGAGTAGTTCTCAGGTAGAACATTTGACAAACTGTCTTTCTTTTAAACAGCAAAAAAGAAAGCATAAGAAACATAAGACAATTTAACTGATGCAAAAAGTTATCTCACCACATTTTTACGGCTGCAGTCCACTGTGTCCAAGATGGCCACTGGAGCCCAGTGCGCATGAGCGAGTTGTCGCACATGCACAGGGAACTCCATTGGCCATCTAAGACAGGAAGGACTGTGCCGCCTTGCATATTTTATGATTCATCATGCATGCACAGAGAGCTCTGGCAGTCAGTGCTGTGTTCCACTGGTGACCTTGGCTGCAGCCATACTGGCTATGGCCAGAGTTTGTTGTGGGTACTAGTAAGTGGAAAAGCTGTTAGAGTTAGAGAGCACAGTGTTTTTACTCAGTGGCTCAGCAGTACCTATTTGATGGAAACAATTTATTTTATGGCCTAATGCTTTTCCCACCTACACTTCATTTGATTAAGTCTAGACCTTTTTAAAAACATTTCTAAACCACATTGCATGAAGCTGAAGCATCACATTTAAAGCTTATGGTTACAAAACTGATTTATTGCACTAATTGAAAGTAAGTAAACTTTTAATTTCATGTTCATGCATTTTGAGAAACAAGAATTGGTTTAGTTACTTGTAAATAAATAAATCTTAGTTTATGGAATAAAGCTTGGTAAGTTTGGTAAAACTGATCACTACTAAATTTAACTAAGTGGCATTAGAGTGAGAATTAAAAAAATAAACTATAAAAGAACAGCAGATAATCAGTGTTTAGATAGGTTAATCTAGTGCTTGTAATATTTGGAACAGTTGTAAGTCTATGTTTATAAATACCTCACATCCAAAGCAACTTGAATCTGGCAGAGCAGACTATCTCTACAGTAAACCAAAGAGCGTAGATTCTGCATGGACTTGGGAGGACATGATTGGATGGGATGAACCAACACAAAGAAAAAGGTAGATGAAGGAAATAAAAGAAAGGCAAGTAAAAGTTGGACCCACTCTTAATGAACTTGTGGTAGTTAAACATTATGCATCTTTTAAACCTTTTCCATAAAGAACTTTTCATTGATTAGTAAGTGAGGAAAGAAAAACTACTGAAAGTTGCATTTTGCAATACTGATCTTAGAAATTGTTTTTATGTTTTAATTTTCACCTTCTTTGTTACTTAAATAATAGGGTTACATTACAAGAGTTATTTCTCTTATTACTAAAAGTACATCTTAGGACAATGTATTTTTTCCCTACTGTTTCTAGATATTTTTAGTTTGTTATGGTGTTATAATATATAAATGTGGTACAAGGAAAAAATCGAAACAGTCAACAAAATCAATGAAAACTGGACATAGAAATAGCGATTACAAGAACATTTTGAAAGTGATGCAGAAGTAAGGACAAACAAAAACAAACAAAACAAGCATTTTTCAATGCCGAATGTTGGCTTGCTGGCATTGGCATTGGTAGTGCAGGAGTTAGAGGGATGCATAATAGGAATGGCAGTGAAGAATTGAACTGATGCCAACCCACCCCCACGCTGCAGAGACTGACAGGCATTGGGGTGTCCCTTTGGGTGTTGGCCATAGTGCTCATGCCATTTCACCTCTCTTATCCTGCAGACACTGACAAGTGTTGTGGTGTGCATTGGGGTCTTCGGGCTTTATGCTCACCCCATTCCAAAAGGAAATACACCGAGATGGGTGCAGTATAGGACAGTGGGGTGAACTTTGGAGCCAAAGCATCCAAGGCACATCTTGATGATTGTCACTGGCTGCAGGGTGGGGGGGGGTGGAATGGCGTGAGCATTACTTCCGATAATCCCAAGTCACACCCCTGACACCTGTCAGTCTCTACAGGGCAGGGCATTATGGTTGGAAACCCTAATGCCCAAGGCATTTTCACTCCAATATTTCAACATGGACTTTTTGTGACCCTACCTCATGAACAGTGGCAATATCAGTTCGTTAGCCGAAAGGTGATTTTTGCACAGCGACTGTGCCATTTGACGCCACAGGTGTGAAAACACATTTTGCACAGGATGTGAAAAATGACAGCTGTACTTGTCATGAGGAGGTACAAAATAAATGGCAATGTTGAAAATCTGGAGTGAAAATATGAAAAATTGGCCAAGTCATGAGCGTGCATAGAAACTGGGCAACGCATGCCTGTAATGCAATTATTTTGGGGAATTTTAACCAGATTTTCAGCATAGGCATTTTGGGACCTCTGCTCATAAACAGTGGCACTGCAATTTTGTTCATCTGTCCCGAAAGTTGATTTCCCACAGTGAATGAGCCATTGTGCGCCAGATGTGCTAAAACACAGTTTGGGCAGGATGTGAAAAATGACAGCTGTACAGTTCATAAGGAGGTGCAAAAAAATGCCAGTGTTGAAAATGTGGCATGTAAATATAGTAAATTTGTGAAGTTACAAGGGTGCATGGGAAATATGCGAAGGACCTGGTTGGCCTGAAAGCTAAAGCACTTTGTTCTTTTTTGTGTAACATCTATGTTGGTCCAATAAAAGGTATCAAATCATTTGTTTCTGGATCTGTTCTTAAAAGGACCAATACAG
The DNA here is from genome assembly GCA_016271365.2 of Neoceratodus forsteri. Lineage (NCBI taxonomy): Eukaryota > Metazoa > Chordata > Ceratodontiformes > Ceratodontidae > Neoceratodus > Neoceratodus forsteri. The sequence continues at coordinate 1,071,835,527 of CM057455.1, read as the reverse complement.
CAACTACACCATTTGTTTGTCAACATGGAAGATACTGGAATTCGCTGCAGGATATGGCAGTTGCATAACATTAAGAAGAAACTGGCACAGCTAGACAGTGACATCTATTTTTTATCCCAGTGCAAAAGGAATAACATTATCCCTAAAGGTCTAGCTATTTGGAATCCGCTGAGAAACACAGATAATTCTGCGTATGCTGAACAACTTTGTTGTAGGACCTGTGAGAAAGTTGAGAAATCACAGAATTCACAGCTCATGTGCCAAGAAAGCATTTTTGAAGAAACAGTTTGATGAAATAGTTACCATGCTGGAGGCGATGTCTGGTGAGCCTATTACAGACATCTTGCATGAGATACACATGAATTACCAAAGAACCTTAAGAAAAGCCATGCTCATTAAAAACAGAAAGTTAGATGCCCTTCTACATACCATACTTCCTAACAACCATGAAGAACAGAATAGAGTGACTGATCAACTAAGCCACACAGATGGGCACCTTTCAGTTGTTAATTTGTCCACCCACGCACTGACTACTGGGGAATTAAATGAACTTTCTAAGGGCTTTACTTTCTGCCCAACTAAACCACTGGACAGAATACATTTTTGTGATGAAATGGAGGAATACTTCCGCAGATTGAGACTTAAAGAATTTTTTCATGGCAGAGAAGAAATCACAGGCAGTGAAGAAATCACAAACAGTAACAATTTAATGGATAAGAAAAAAACCATCTGAATTTACCTCAAGGGGTCACAATAAGAAACTGGACAAATACATTCATTGTGTTCATGCGGACAGTTACTGGTGAGATTCTTAATAGGCAGAAACAGGCCCATTACAACCTCTCTCCATTGGAATGGAGGGCTATACAAACACTAAAATTGAACCATAGCATTGTCATTAAAAAGCTGATAAAGGCTCTGCAGTGGTGATATTGAACTAAGAAGTTTACATTATGGAAGCCAACAGGCAGCTAAATGACCATGCCTTTTAGAGTACTGGGAAGTGACCCTACTACAGAATATAAAAGAGAACTACAGGAGTTAATTGGAGCATTTCCAAACCATGTCCAAGGCAAACTAAATGTCCTCATCCCTAGTGAACCCAAGCCAGGGACATTCTACATGCTTCCTAAAACACATAAGCCTGGTAATCCTGGTAGATACATACATAGATACATAGATACATAGATACATAGACAGTGTCGGCAGATAAGGGCCTATGGCCCACCCAGTCTGCCCATTTGAGCTTGTAAGTTCAGTTTGTTTTCATAGAAGTCTGTTGCCCCTTCCTGACCTCCAGAATTCCTTTATGTCTATCCCATGCATTCTTAAATCCCATGATTGTTTCAGCCCCCACCACTTCCTCTGGCAGGGTGTTCCACTTGTCCACCACCCGTTCTGTGAAGAAATTCTTTCTCATGTTTCCTCTGAATCATCCTCCTCCAACTTCATCCCATGCCCTCTAGTCCTGGAACATCTTTTTGATTAAACATAGTGTTTTCCTGCACCTGTTCCTCCCTGTAAGATACTTGTATGTCTTATCATTCCCTCTCTCCTCCTCTCCTCCAGGGAGTACATGTTCAGTTCCTTCAACCTGTCTTCATAGGACTTGTGATGCAATCCATGCACCATCTTTGTTGCCCTCCTCTGAACCTTATCTACCCTGTCTATGTCCTTACGTAGGTATGGTCTCCAGAACTGTACACTGTACTCCAGATGGGGCCTCACTAGTGTCTTGTATAGCGGAATTATGACCTCCCTTTTCCTGCTGGTGATGCCCCTGCCTATACATCCCAGCATCCTATTTGCTTTACCTGCTGCCTTGACACTGTTTCCCTACCTTGAGGTCATCAGAGATGATAACCCCAAGATCCCTTTCCTGCTTGGTGAATGCTATATCCTCACCCCCCAACTGATATATTGTGCCAGAGTTTTTGTGCCCCATATGCATTATCTTGCACTTCTTTGCATTGAATTCAACTGCCAAACCCCTGACCATTCTTCAAGTTTCTGCAGGTCGCTTCATTCTGTCTACACCTTCTGGTGTGTCTACTCTGTTACAGAGCTTTGTGTCATCAGCGAACAGTGAAATTCTGCCTTCTAGGTCCTCGCAATGTCACTGATGAAGATGTTGAATAGGACTGGTCCCAGCACTGATCCCTGTGGTACCCACTGGTCACTCTTCCCTCTGTAGAGTGACAGCCATTCTACCACCCTCTGTGTCCTGCTACCCAGCAAGTTACCTACCCACCACACTACTGTCCTGCCCACACCCATATTCCCCAGTTTGTGTAATAGTCTTCTATGTGGCACAGTGTCAAAGGCCTTGCTGAAGTCCAGATAGGCCATGTCCACTGCCCTCCCCTGATCCACCTCCCTTGTCACCCAGTCAAAAAATTCAACGAGGTTGGTCTGACATGACCTCCCCCTGGTGAAACCATGCTGCCTTGGGTCCTGTAGTCCATTGACAACCAGATGTTCCACCAGTCTCTCCCTGGTAGAACCATAGTCTCTGGTAAAGGTACTCTGACAGAGGGGATATCAGAGTATGTAGAAGCTTTTTTTAAAACTGCTGGTTATACAAATGGATAGTTACATCCAGGACACTACACACTTCCTGTGTAAACTTTCTAGTTACAAGAACTTATTGCCAGTTACCCTTTTAGCCACGATGGACGTAACAGCCCTCTGCACTAATATTCCACACACAGATGGCATTTTAGCCTGCCTTAAATACCTGCATAAGAAAGGATTGGACCACAACACTGACCCTGGAGTCATGGGTAAACTTACTGAATTCATTCTGACACATAACAACTTCAGCTTCAATGGTAAACATTATGTTCAAACTATGGGAACAAGAATGGCTCCACAGTATGCTAATCTCTTTATGGCGAATTTGGAGGAGGACTTTTTAAGGCATTGTACACATAAACCACTCGCTTATTTCCGGTACATTGATGATTTGTTTATAATGTGGACAGAGGGCACTGACACACTTAAGGATTTTCATCAGGAACTTAATAACCTCCAACCAACCATAAAGCTTTCCCTGGAATATTCTGCCACCAGTGTACATTTTATGGATACCGCTGTCACTATCAAGGATGGAAGCCTACATACCTATATTTACAGGAAACCAAGAGACAAACAGAGATACTTACACAGAAAAAGTAATCACCCAAGCCACACAAAGAAATATGTCATATATAGTCAAGCACTTCAGTATCACCGTCTCTGTTCAAATGAGGAAGACAGAGACACACATTTGGCAATGTTGAAAAGCACATTTATTGAGCTGGGGCACTTGTCCAGAGAAATTGACAGAGCAGTTGAATGTGCAACACAGGTCTCAAGAGAACAACTACTGCAATATAAGGAAAGGACCATTACCAACAGAATACCCTTAGTAGTCACATATCAACCTTACCTTGAACTTCTATGTAAGATTATTAAGGACCTCCATTCAATAATTAGTGAGGATAAAACCCTTAATTGTATTTTTCAAGAACTACCACTACTGTCTTTTAAACAACCACCTAATTTAGCCAACCTGATTATTAGGAGTCAACTTGAACCAGAACAGAATACCATGACATTATATGGTACACAACCCTGTCATCAACACAGATGTAAGATGTGTAACCTCATTTCCACTTCAGATTGGGGCTGGGGAGGGTTACCTGTGTTTGAGTTGGATGTCTGGATTTTCTCTGTTTGATTAGCAGGGTATTTTCTCTGTCAAATTGTTGTGTAGGCATCTTGCTGACAGGAAGGCACTCATCGCAGTGCTGGGTCAGAGCTTTTAGCTGAGTGTTTTACGAGGGCACAGTTTAGGCCCAACCCTTCCCACCCTCACCCCACCCACCCTGGAAATAGTTCCTTTATACCTGGGGTTCTGACATCATTCCTCAAGAGTGCAAGGCATATCACTGTCATATCCTCTCTAGCACACTGCACTGACAATATAAGCATACACATTGTATAATATATATATTTCTATATAACAAACCAATCACACACACACACACACACATAAAAGTAGATAAACATGTGGAGTAGTACAATGTAATGGCTGTGGGGCAGCAGTCTTCCTGGGAGTCTTTCTGGAGGCTGAGATGCTGCCTATTTTCAGACAACTCTGCCCTGAGGGAGGAAGTTGCCCATCTTCAGGCCATGCTGGACAGTAGTAAGGAACCTTACCCCAGGCCACACTGGACGGTAGGAAGGGAACCTCCCCCATCCAGGGAGCACCAGAGCCACCACCACTACCTCAGAGGTTGTGAAGAAAACACAGCAGTTGGACCACAGTGGGCTCAGGAAGGGTGAGGATGGTGGAACAGAGGCACACCCAGTCAGTTGTTCCACTCCACAATCCATACACCATGCTGGGGGAGCATAGCTCCCCTATGGATGCACCCACAGAGAAAACTAAGGAGGCTGAGGACAGCTGTCACAAGGGAGGCCCACAGGAAGGAGACAGAGGACATCACAAGGAAAGGAAGCAGCTCCTGATGGGGGACTCAATTATTAGGGGGATAGAACTGGGGGGAGCAGGGAAAACTGAAGTAAGGTGCCTGCCTGGTGCCATGGCTTGGAGGGACAGGAAGCGCATCCTCAGGATCATGGGAAAAGCTGCACGGGAGTCTGAGCTGGACGTCATTGTCCACCTAGGGACAAATGACTTGGCTCATCATGAGATTAGAGCAGTGCAGAAGGACTTTGTGGACTTGGGGAGGGGCCTAAGACAAGTAGCACACACAGTATCCTTCTCAGAGGTGCTGCCTATCAATGGCATGAGTGAGGTGAGGGTACTTTGCACCATGCAGTTTAATGAAAGGTTGAAAAAATGGTGAGAGCACAGGGGTTTGGCTTCATTGGGGACTGGGGTTCCACCTGGAGGGACACCAGCCTATACTGGCAGGATGGTCTGCATCTGTCCAGGAAGGGAACAAGTCTTTTGAGCAATCGGTTTAAATGCTTCATTGGCAAGCTTTTAAACTAGTCAAGGGGGGAGGCACTGATAAGCAGCAGGAAAATCCCGCCTCTCCCTACAAAACAGGGTACTAAATGAGAAAAAGACCAAGGTAGAAAGGTCAGTGGGGGATGCTGCAACTGAAGGTAAAGCCATCAAAAAATGGAGAGCAATGAGTACCAATGCCCATAGTCTGAGTAACAAGCTTCCTGAATTAGTGGCCTTGATGGAGGAGGAACATCTGGATATCGTGGCAGTCGCAGAAACATGGTACACATTAAAACCATGACTGGGATGTAAACATACCAGGATACACTATCTACAGGAGTGACAGGGAGGGTAAAGAGGAGGAGGAGTAGCTCTTTACATGAGGAAGGAATCAAAGCAACAGAACAAAAGGGTAAACAGGAGGAGAAGAAGCACTGTGGGTAAATTTGGAGACCGGCAATGGCACCACAATATGCACAGGGATTGTATACAGACCCCCTTCTCAGGGGAGGAAATGGACAAGGAAATGATAGAAAGTATACTTAGAATGGCAGAAAAAGGGGAGATATTACTGATGGGTGATCTGAATATGCCAGATGTTAACTGGAGTGCAGTTGCAGCAGCCACTTCTAAGAGTGGGGTTATTCTAGATGCCCTACAGGGGCATGCTTTGAACAACTAGTATTGGAGCCCCTCGAGAGGGCAATCTTAGACCTGGTTCTCTCAAATGGAGATGAAAAGAGATCACAGATGTAGAAGTGGGTAGCCATCTGGGAACTAGCGACCATCGAACCGTATGGTTCACAATAAACACAGCAATAGAGTCAAGCCATACAAAGACAAAGGTACTGGATTTTAGGAGGGCTGACTTTGTCAAAATGGGTGAGTGCCTAAGGAATGCACTAGCAAATGGGCAGGAAGGAGGGGTGGAAGAACAATGGGGAATAATAAAAACTGCCATCCCAGAGGTATCAAGCCTTTGTGTAAAGCAAATAAACAAAATGAGGTAAGAAACCACTATGGTTCTCAAAGGAAGTAGCAGTGAAGGTTCAAGAGAAAAAGAAAGCATTCAGGAAGTACAAGGAATCACAGAAGGAACAGGACAGAGAACTGTATCAGTTAAAGCAAAAGGAAGCTGGGAAGACAGTCAGAACAGCAAAGGCCCAAACCGAGGAAAAGATAGTCAACTCAGTTAAGAAGGGGGATAAAACCTTTTATAGGTACATCAGGGAGCGAAGGAAGACCAAGGGAGGGATAGTGAGACTTAATAAAGGAGAGGGAGGGTGGGCAGATGGTGACTGTGAAAAGGCAGAGATACTAAACAAATATTTTTGCTCAGTATTTACAAAGAATGAGGGGGAGGTACCTAAAACAAACAGTAGAAACACTCAGAAGTTGATACCAGCCCATTTATAGAAGAAAGGGTTCTGAAAGAACTCTTAAAACTGAAGGTGGACAAAGCAATGGGGTCTGATGGGATTCATCCCAGAATTCTAAAGAACTAAGGGTAGAACTAGTGACACCACTGACTACCCTCTTTAACAAATCATGGGAGGATGGGGTGGTACCGAGGACTGGAGGAGGGCAGATGTGATTCCCCTTCACAAAAGTGGGAGCAAGGCAGAAGCAGGAAACTACAGACCTGTTAGTTTAACCTTAGTGGTAGGGAAAATGATGGAATCACTCTGAAGGAAAGAATTGTTAAATATCTAGAGGCCAGAGGGCACAGGACCCAAGGCAGCATGGATTCACAGTGGGAAGGTCATGCCAGACAAATCTGATGGACTTCTTTTGACTGGGTGACCAAAGTAGTTGATCAGGAGGGGCTGTGGACATGGCCTACCTAGACTTTAGCAAGGCATTTGACACAGTCCCACACAAAAGATTAATATACAAGTTAGCCAGCCTGGGAGTGGGCCCCAAGTTGACAGCCTGGGTAAAGAACTGGCTGGAGAATAGGACACAGAGAGTAATAGTAAATGGAGTTCACTCTGAAAAAAGGGGTTAGTAGTGGGGTACCGCAGGGTTCAGATTAGGACTCAGTCCTCTTCAATGTCTTTATAAGTGACATTGCAGAGGGACTGAAGGAAAAGTATGTCTCTTTGCAGATGACACAAAGATCTGCAATAGAGTTGATGCACAAGGTGGAGTGGAAAGGATGATAAGGGACTTGGCAAGGTTAGAGGAATGGTCAAATGTCGGCAGCTTAGATTCAATGCTAAGAAGTGCAAGGTAATGCACCTGGAAACAAAACCCAGGGAAGAGTACACAATGGGGTGAGATACTAACAACAACAAAACGGAAAGAGACCTGGGGTAGTTATATCAGATGACCTAAAGGTGGGCAAGCAATGTGAGAGGGCAGCAAGGAGGGCTGGGGGATAATGGGATGCATAGAGAGGCATCACCAGTAGAAAACAGGAAGTTATTATCCCTCTGTACAGACAGCTAGTGAGACCCCATCTGAGTACTGCATGCAGTTCTGAGACCCAATCTCCGCAAAGACATAGACAGGATGGAAGCTGTCCAGAGGAGGGCAACTAAAATGGTGCAGGGTCTGCACCGGAAGACATATGAAGAGAGACTTAAGGAGCTTAATATGTATAGCCTCGAGGAAAGGAGGGAGAGGGGGGACATGACAGAAACTGTCAAGTACCTCAAGGGAATCAACAAAGTCCAAGGGTAGCATCTTTCAAAAAAGAGGTGTGCAAGAACAAGGGGGCACAGTTTGAAGATAGAAGGGGCGGCTCAGAGGTAATTTAAGGAAGTATTTTTTCACAGAGGGTTGTGGATGTATGGAACAGCCTTCCAGAGGAGGTTGTGGAATCACAAACAGTAGGAATTCAAGCATGCATGGGACAGTCATAAGGCAATTCTAGGGGGTGGGGATAGGAAGAAGTAGGCTGCTGGTTAACTAGGATCTGCAGCTTATCCATCAGGTAGGGAAATGGGCAGACTGGGTGGGCCAAGCGGTCCTTATCTGCCATCAAATTCTTTGTTTCTATGTTTCTATTTTCTATTGTGTGGTTACATCACAAAACAAACAATTCAGGATACAAGGGAATTATACATGTACATCAAGTACTGTTGTCTATTTTATCCAATGCAAGAAATGTCCTCGCACAGGTTATGTGGGGGAGACAAAGCAACAACTCCACACTAGAATGAATTCACACAGACATTCTATTAATATAAAGATGACTGAAACCAGTAGTGCAACACTTCTCTCAGGATGGCCACTCAATCTCAGATATGTCTGTGATGGTCTTAAAAGAACATTTCAACAGTATGCAACAGAGACGGGCTTCTGAAATTAGACTTATTTTACTTCTCAATATGGTGGCAGATGGAATGAACATTGATGTGGGTTATATGAAACATTATTCCACTTAAACTTACACAGACCTTTACTTTAAAAGATGGACATAAATACTTTAGTTTGTCAGGGAGCCTTTGATTTTGTAAGTTTCTGGTTATCTACTTGTTGGCTTCTCACGTTAACAGAGTGTGTGTGTGTGTGTTTTCTGTGTGAATTGTTGTATATATGTGTATGTTCTGTGTGTGTGTGTGTGTGTGTGTGTGTGTGTGTGTGTGTGTGTTGTTTGTGTGTGTGTTGTGTTTGTGGGTGTTGTGGGTGTGTTGTATGTGTGAGTTGTGGTTGTGTGTTGTGTGTGTACACATGTATGTGTAGGGGAGTGTGGCATGGGGCAATTTATATGTGGCTAGGACACCTGGTTCTCATATAAATGTACATTTACTTCCTTCTACAAGTTGTCAGTGTTTGGATTACATACTATCACATTTTTAAATCTGTTCATATTAAGATGCATATCTCATTTACTTATAATAATGATAATAATTTTATTTATAAAGTGCCTTTAAATATATCAAGGCACTGAACATTTTAAAACCATAATTTCAAATACAAATCTACAATACATACAAATAAAATCATGCCATAATAACATCAGATATTAAAATCAGATAATAAGTTATAATATAAAATACAGGCACAATAAAATTAACTTAATTATCCAGGAAGGCCATTTGCCATAAGTAAGTTTTCAGGTCCTTCTTAAATACCTCCACGGAGGTGCACTCCCATAACCAGCGTGGTAGAGAATTCCAGAGAGTGGGTGCAGCATGAGAAAATGTTCTGCTGCCTGAAGATTTTTAAATCACTCTTAGAATCTCTAACAACCCCTCGTCGGACAAGCAGAGCAATTGGCCAGGGCAATAAGGCACCAGAAGTTCTTTCAGATAGGTCAGACCCTGATTGTGAAGGGCTTTAAAAGTCAATAAAATTACTTTAAAGGTGATCCGCCACCATATAGGGAGCCAGTGCAGTTCACGCAGCACCGGGGTAAAATGACAGGACCTACTTGTCCCAGTCAAAACCCGGGCTGCGGCATTCTGCACCAGCTATAGGTGATGGATTTCAACCCCAGAAAGCCCAAAGTAGAGGGCGCTGCAGTAGTCCAAGCATGAGAACACAAAGGCATGAACCAGCGTTGGCAAAGAGTCAGACGGAACAAGGTGCCTAACCCTGGCAATATTCCTAAGATGGTAAAAGGAAGTCCTGACAATGGCCGACACTTGAGATTGTAGGGTCAGCCTGTCATCTAGGACAATCCCAAGGCTACACACCCGTTCAGAGGTCGGAAGTAACACGCTGCCAAGAAAAATTCCAGAAGGCGTGCCATCGTGCGACCTCTCTATCTGACCACCCGGGTCCACAGCCAAAACCTCTGTCTTCTCTGAGTTCAACTTTAACCAACTAGAATCCATCTAACCTTGGATTTCATCCAGCCAGTTGTTAAACACTGCAAGGGCTCCATCCTGGTCGGGTGTGAAAGACAGGTATAGCTGGGTATCATCTGCATAGCAGTGAAACCTCAGCCCATACTGTCTTATAATGTCTCTGAGGGGCAGCATATATACTGCAAATAACATGGGTGACAGCATGGAACCCTGAGGCACTCCACACAACAAAGAGGTTGGGCCGGAGGAAAAAATCCTCCACACAACTCTGTGATCTCCCAGTGAGGAATGAGGTGAACCATTGTAAAACAGTTCCTGACATTCCACAAATTTGCCTCAGGTGTGCTATCAGCACCATGTGATCCACAGTGTCAAAAGCTGACAAGAGATCAAGGAGAACCAGAATGGAATGTCTCTTGCGATCCCTCGCCCTCAGAAGATCATTAAACACCCGAACCAGCACAGTTTCAGTGCTGTGTCTTTTACGGAAACCAGACTGGAAGGATTCGTAGATATTATGGATGGTTAAATGGTCCTCCAATTGGGCTGCCACTACCTTTTCAATAACCTTCCCAATAAAGGGAAGGTTAGAGATAGGTCTATAGTTTGAGAAACAGTCTGGGTCCAAGGTAGCTTTCTTCAAGAGAGGTGTCACCACCACCTCTTTCAGGGGGATAGGAAACTCACCTGACTCCAAGGAGCACCAGACTATTTGCACCAGGACTGGACCGATGATATCAGAACAGCCCAAAATTAGGGAAGTGTGTCCAGGGTCCAAACTACAGCTTATGGGATGCACACTATGGATGATCCTCATAATATCCATGAACTCAGGTCAACAAAAGGAACTCCAAGAGAACTGAGGCACTGTGAACTCACACTGTTCTACAACATCACCCTTAGAGGTTGCTGGACACAGGTCCACCCTGATGTCGGCCACTTTAGCTTTTTGAACTTGCAGACAGGCTCGGTTGCACAGTCTGTCTACAGTTCGAAACAGCTGAACCGGTCAATTCTGAGCAACTGCAATCTCCCTGGACAGGAATTCTGCCTTCTTATGGGTGATTGCAGATTGATAGATAGAATAATGTTCCATCAATCTAAGGGGGTAGGCTTCAAGGGCGGACTTGAGCCAACAATGCTCTAACCTTCGCCCCTGTCTCCGCATCTCCCTCAGTGTCCCATCAAACAAAAGGGACACGGGATGAAGGGATAAGGGGGGCTCACAAACAGGAGCAATAAGATCCAGGGCAGCCGTAATGGCCTCATTATAGGCCGACACCAGCGTCTCTGGATTACTGCTCACCAACACGGGTTATGATAGGTCAAGGACCACCGCAAGGCCTTGTGAAGTAATATTCCTTAATGGGTGGTACCTGACCATCTCCACAGGGCAAGGCCTTCTAAGGGGGGTGCAAAAATTGAACCTCACGGTGTAGTGGTCAGACCAGGTGACTGGTTCTACCCCCACGTCGGATGCATCAATCCCTAGAAGGAAGACTAAGTTCAGAGAGTGTCCAGATTTATGCATAGCAGTGGAAACTACCTGTGTAAGGCCCAAAGAAGACATTAATTGGAGGAAGTGATTACCAAATTGTGAGAGTTCATCGTCGACCCAGACGTTGAAGTCACCCAGAACCATCAATCTGGGTGACTCAAACGACATGTCGATGAGGAGGTTTGCTACTTCCTGTAAGAAGCATTCCCATCTCTTGGGGACAGTAGATGAAACGACTCAAACACCTACACCTGCTACAACTGGCGCTCGAAGGACTAAGCCTCACCTACTACTACATTGAGGGCCGAATTTCAGTCTTGAAACAGACTGCAACCCCCTCCCTGCTGTACTTGGGTTTCATAAAAGGTTTAATTCCTTTGGTGAAATATTGCATATATTGGTGTGAATGATGATGTATTATGACTCTTGTACATACAGCATATCTCATTCCTACTAGTTATCTTTCCCAAGGAAAGCAGGGGGGGCTGGGGATTTTATTCCTATGAGTTTTCATTTACATTCCTTAGACTGATTCTGTGCATTTTGTTATACAGACTCTGTGTCAAAATCTATACAAATCAGGCTCATTGTCTCATTTTCCTGGGGGTCCTTGACAAGTATTTTTTTTTTATTTGGCACTTATACTTACAACTGATATTATCATGTATTAAATACCTGTTACAACACTGAAGGCTTTAAAGTTTATATAGTGTGTTAACTGGTTGAGAGTACAGTTGGAAAAATAGCTTGAGCTAAGTTCTATATTACATTTTGTGCGAAACATTTGCTCACTTTGAGTAAACTTTACTTTAAACCCTCTCTATGCTATATATGTATACAGTATATATATATGTCTATGTATATGTACAGCACAAGCCACATTAAACTGTTCCTCAAGCTTACTGCTCTGGCATTGTTTTTTTGTGCTGCTAATGCAGTGGCAATTCTAAATGCTTAAAACACAAACACTTTTTCAACAAGTCATCAGCTCACATGCAATGCACTTCCAGCCACTATACAGTTCACTTTAGCTCCCTCTCCAATGGTCATGCAATGCATTTGCAGTGCAGTGCTGTGCTGTACATAATTTCAACACTACAGAATCCACCATCTTGCCTCTCGCTTAGCTCTGAACTTGACTGCCTATGCCACTATTCCATATCTCACTCACTCAGTGATTACTGTACAGTACATTGTTTATTCAGTACAGTACTGTACTGCATGTTTAATGTACTGTATGTTTTATTTGCTTATTGACAGTGCAGTACAGCACAGCAAGGCACCTCCAAGAGAATGGCAAACTGGAAGTACCTGTATTGCACAGTACTGTACTGTAGATTCTTGTACTGCATGCAGCCGCCCCCCTCCTCCCAGTCAGTCCAATTTCAATTACCCTAAAAGTACTGTAAAATGTATATTTTTTCCCTGGTGATTCAGTAGTGAAGGTACTGTACAGTACAGTAATACCTGCCCCCCCCCACCAATCCCTGAATCCAGATCTCCAATCCTGTACAGTACAGTACTTTTTACTTAATTTCCTGGCTGTCTAGTGACCACCCCTCAATCCCTCCCCATGCCGACAGGTAATATCACACTCCACTCTCCCCATCCCCAAAAGGAGCAGGCCGCCAGTACAGCCTTTCTCTCCTCCATAGCCAGCAGCCCACTAGGAAGTTAATGAATGAGCATGTGCAGAGCCAGTATGCACTCGTTCATTACCTTTCAGTGGGCTACCAATAAATGGAAGAGAGGAGGAGGCTGTTCTGGTGGCCTGCTCCGAAGATGGGCAGAGCAGTGTAAGATATTACAGTACCTGTCAGGATGAGGGAGTTTGCAGGAGGGACCATTAGACCACCAGGAAATTACATAAAGTACTTTACTGCAGGTATACAGTACATGAAAGATCAGGATTCAGAGATGGGGGTACTAGAAGTGTACAGTTTCTTTATTAAATGCTGCTACTTTGCAATACATGAGACAAAGTTAAGTCTTTAGATCCATGAGGGCATGCACACTACAAGAAGAAATATCAGATGCAATGCAAACGCAGCGCAGAAGGCTTTTAGTGAGTATGTTGTTTTAAACTTTTTTTTTACTTTCGGGAATGTTATGTAAAAGGCATTACAAATGCATTAATGGCAGGTGAATACATATTGGGATATTGTTTGGTGGGTGTATTTATGTTGGGCAGACATACTTGACGGGAAATCGATGCCAGGAAGAAAGTTGTTGAAACAGTGCATGTCAGGCAATCATACTGATCCCTACAGTACTGTACAGTATTATGGAATATACATTTTAAAGTCCCTTTGGCCTCAAGAGCCTTTTCTATGTTGCTTGCAGTCTTCACCCCTAGGTCCACAAGAACAGTCTTACCTGGGGACTTCTTTGGCATTGCCACTTCATTGTCCTCAGTCCAATACATTCCTGGGAAAATAGTCAGGATAGGAAGTTGCAGGATATGGGTGGGTGGGTGATTTTCTTTCTTTATCTCTGGCAGAAAGGTGATGGGGGGGTACAGCTAGCCACCAGGGATTTATTGGGGGTAATCAGGTGGGGATTGGGTACCTGTGACACCTGATAAAGCAGCATGAAGGGCAGACAGAATTTCGGTGTTTTTCAAACACGGCTAGTGAACTAGACCTGAATTCACTGCAGTATGACACTGCAGTGAAATTAAACTCCAGTTACTCTAATACCAACATTTTGAGTTGCTTAATGTGTGCACTCATTAGTACACTGCATTAAATAAGAGTTTTAAGTGAGCTGCAACTGATTAGCAGCTAACAGACAAACCATTAGAAAACTCTTTATAATTAATTGCAGTGAGAAGTGCACACATTAAGCAAGTCACTGAAAAATGCTAAACCAGTGAGTTGGGGAACAGTTTAATGTGACTTGTACTGTATGTGTGTATATGTATGTATGTATGTAAATATATATATGTGTGTGTGTGTGTGTGTGTGTACATATGTACGTATATATGTATATATGTGTATATGTATGTGTGTGCATGTGTGTATGTTCAATTTTGGGCTTGTTTTCAACTTGCAATTAGGCCTCATTTTAGCATTTTGCCTTTCATTGTCTGTTCTTTAAATCACAAGGACACTTGCAATAAAAGTTGTAAACTCATCTTACGTGTATTAGGCAGAACAGTATCCCAAGTGTTTAAATCACCAGAATGCTTTCTTGAAGCATACTGAGACATTTTAAACATTTATGTGAGAAGAGCTCTCTGCTTGTTGATAATTCTTGATAACCTTTGCCCTTCAGGGGCTTCACAGCTAAAAGCATACTGGTGTTAATCAGCTTCTCTGACGTAATCTTCTGTTATGTTTTAAATGCATGTGCTAAACCAATGAGCATTATTTCTGATTTTTCAACATTATCTAGGTGTTAATAGTACGGAATTTTCTAAATAACTGCAATAAAGCTTCTGAAGAAGGAGCTGGTTGGTCCAAAAGCTAGAGCACTTTGTTCTTTTTTGTGTAACATCTATGTTGGTCCAATAAAAGGTATCAAATCATTTGTTTCTGGATCTGTTCCAAAAGATAATCTGTGTGATTATTAAATTTTATATTCCACCAAAACTTCTGGTCTAGCTGAAAAATGAACTGCTACAGTACCTGTAGATGATATTAGCAGATGTTTCCTATAAGTGTGCTAATAGTCCCTTGTTAATTGTAGGAAGCATTAATACCAGGGTAGACAACAGGATTGAAAACAACACTATCACTTGGATAATAGATTATATATTGGCAATTCCTCTGAGAAATGCAGAAGACACATTTTGCAGTAGAAGAGGTAAATTAATTTTGGCAACACCTCAAAGAAATTTATTAAGACTATGAAATGATAGAACTGTGAGTGACCCAGAAGGAAAATTTAATATTCAACAACCAATGGAGGCTCTGTCATCATCTTAACATTGATTGGCATTTACTCATTCTCATTAATTAAATATCTAGAGATCACTGAGCAGTGGAAAAGTGATCACCACCCATTAATGTTTATGGCTAAAGCTTATGTGGTAAACTTTGCAAATATCAATTAGAAAAAAGAAATTTCAATTTCAGAAAATATGCATACATGCAACGAAACAAAAAATGGAACCCATACATGGATGATACAGTGGTAGAGTCCTGTAAAGTTTGAAACTTTGTGAAGCTCTCTAACAGGATTTATATAGATGGGAGGCTAACCTGGAAGTCTGTATTAAGGAATACTACTTTTTAATCACGCTACTGTTTTATGAACTAAGTGAAGAACACAAAGTAGAAATAAGAAATGCAAAGTGGTTTGACCAGGCATGTCAACAACTTAGAATGGTACTGAGAAAAGTGGAAGAGTAATAACTAAAGATACTGATCCAGTCTTGTTGATCATGTATTTTCCTTAAAAAAAGTACAAGCCTATTACAAAAGAAAATTACAGACTAGCTCTTTGGAGGCGATTTACAGCAGGCAATAAAGGACAAAAATTCAATAAACAATAGATCAGATAACACAGACTGTTTTATTTATCCAGATTTTGGAAAGATCATTTTGAGAACCTAGATAAATTATTCCAGACTGAGGACACTTTACATTTAAATAAATACTGTAGACCATTGGCCATAAGTAAGTATATTAGAAGAGGTAAATGCTATAAACATGCAAAACAAAAAAAAAAAATTAAACACCAGGAGTGGATAATATCCTTGTGGAAATTGTTACAGCTGATCCCACTTGGTGGGCACCAAGATTACCAAATGTGTTTACCCTGATAAACAACTATTATATCATATCATACCAGAACAGTGGAAAGTAAGAGTTGTTGTGTAGGAGTAGTTTCTCGGTTCAAGAAGGATGATAGCTAGAATCCATTATGTTATTGACCCATCACCCTTCTTTGTGTAGCATAGCAACTTTATACTAGGACTTTATTGACTAGAATGGAAGACTGGATCCAAAATAACAATTTAATTTCAATTTTTCAAGCAAGCTTCTAGAATAATTTGAGCACAGTGGATCATATTTTTGCTTTGGCATACTTTGATTGGTAAATGTGTTACAAATAAAAAAACACTCTTCATTGTCTTTATTGATATACAGTAAAAGGACCATTTAATAATGTCAACGTGAAACTCTGGAAAATGCTAAAACCAAAGGATCTGATGCATGGCTGTTAATTATTTTACAATTATTATATCATAAACGTCAATCAAAATAAGATTTAGTAGAAATGTCAACCTTATTGAGGCAGTAACAACCAACAAAGGTGTACAGCTGGGTTATATCCTTTCTCCATCTCTATTTAATTTATATATAGAGTCACTTAAGGAGAAACTATGTCTTCAAGACACTCACCCTCTGCAATTAATGGGCAGGACATAGCTTTATTGATGCATGCTGATGATACTGCTTTACTAAGCTGTATTAAAGTGGTAATAACAAGAGCATTCAAATCAGCAATTAACCATTAACCTGGATCTAGAAATAAACTTTCAGAAGTCAAACATAAATGACTTTTAGGAGAGGCAAAGAAAACAAGAATGAATGGAATTTGAAAGATACCATGCTAGAGGAAATACAATAATGCAAATATGTAGGTGCAATAATAGACAAAAGTCAAAATGGGATAATGACATGAAACTAATAAAAGTAAGTGCAATACAAAGTACAAAAGGAATTATAAGATTTGGAAGGAATGTTGCATCTGATTTCATTTCCTGATTATGTAGCACTTAAAAAGCAAATGTAAATGCACAGCTACTACATGGTGCAGAAATATGAGCACTCTGTGTCTCTATGGTACAACTGGGGACAACACAATTTTTTTATGACAACAATGCTTGATTTGCCAAAAGATATGCCAACTGCTCTTCTTAAGTTAAAAACAAATATGCATAAACTGGAGACTACAACGCCTTGTAAGTACACTGACATAATGGACAAAAATATTAGCTGTTGGTTTGCAAAATTAAACAATTATTTACAAAGAAAAAGGTCTTGACCCAATTTGGTCTACTTATGTATTAACAGCTGTTAAATGTTACTACTCACTAGTTGAATAAAGATTGATAGAAAATGATTATTTAGCAGATGTTAATAAAATAGTGGACATAATAACTGAGACACTAATATAAAGCTATACAGCTGCCCCATATTAATTTCAGCTATTATGTTGTTAATTTTGTAAAATAAAACTGGCCACAGGCAGAGTCAAACAAAGCTTAGATTGGGTTTGATTTACTATAAAATGCAAACTTGCAGCTTTTGGTCTAAAACAGTTGATTTTGACTCATGTGTGTGATACAGAAATTCAGTTGTCAACTGTATATTTGTTATTGAAGTGCCCAATCCCACTTAAGAAAAGGGAAAGGTGGATTACTCCTATTTTGTATAATATTCCAGAATATGCTGATGTGCTCTGTAACAGGTTTTGTTCAGTCAAAGTTGACGCACATTTGCAGTTCCTGACATTGCATGTAGTATGTTTTAAAATTAGATGCAGGGCCAGATATTCAAAACGTTGTGCCAGGCAAAAACCGTTTATGCAGGTTTAGCGCAGGATTAGCACAGGTCTGCTATATTCAAAAGGCCAAATAGCGTGGGCAAACTGCATTAGCGCCTAGCAAAATCATAATGTGTGCAAGGGGCAAACTGACATGAATACAGGCACAATGCTATATTCAGTGACAAGCACTACGCAAAGTGGTTTTGTGTGACTTAGCGCAACACTTAGCGCAGTGCACATTACCACCCAGGAAAAGCTTGTCTTAATCCTGGGCAATCAGCTTTGAGTGACACTATGGCTTTGTATGGTGTTTGCATGGATTTTGTGTGGGTTTTGCTCAACCCTAACAAATAAATATGACACATAGACAAAGCCAAACATAGAGGAAGCATGCTGCTAACTGATGGCATTACAATGATGCCATCATCTGCCACCAGTCCCAGCCATGCCAAGCAGTAAGTGGTGACCCTGCCACCAGTGGACAGCATGGCAGTGTGGCCATGCAACACACACCTGCCGATCACACTTCTGTGGACACCAACAGATGCCAGCATACACATGCAGCACTATGGACATGGAGGATGTTGAGGGGAGAGCGTATGGGTGGCCAGGCTGTGCCACAGACCAGGTGTGTCCGCAAGGCTGGGACACATCATGCAGTGCACATGGGCCACTATTGGGAATACCCCAACACCAGTGTGCCTTTCGGATAATATATGCCCCCCCCGGGCCACATACCGCACAGCTGTACAACTGCCACAGCCCACAAAGCTGGACATGTATATGTCACTGTGAGCATCCCATGCCAGATGTGCAGCATCTGTGGGTCACACAACAGCATAACAGTAATGTCCACTGTCAGTAAACACCTGTAGGTTGGGCTTATCACTGTGTATAGTGCAGTCATCATCACTGTCCTACACACCATAGGCATTGCTGTGTCCACACACTACTGGCCCCCTTGCTAATGTAGTGTCTGATGTGCACTGTAGTATGACTTACAGTGTGACAGTTGCATGCAGCACCACCACCATCTGTGCCTATGCTGTGTTGTCCCAGTATAGCTGCAAGCAGCAGCACATGTGGAAGTAGTGTTCAAAACTGTATAATATTCCCCAAGCTGTTTGCGCAGTGCTAACACATTTGCGCGGGTTTAGTGCAGGGCTAAACAGTTAGCCCGGCGCAAACTGCCCGCAAATCAGGGCATAATGAGATGCTAATCTGGATGTTTGCCCACAGACTACCTAAGTAGGCTCATTTGCAAGTCACTTTTGAATATGGCAAAGTTTAGTGCCGGGCAAACGTGTTTGCACCGGGCTAACGGTTTAGCCCTGCGCTAAACCCGCGCAAACGTGTTAGCGCTGCGCAAACAGTTCAGGGAATATTTTACACTTTTGCACACTGTACTTTCATATAAGCTGCTGCCTGCATCTGTACTGGGTCCATGCATTTGCTGGCACACACATTGGCCACATAGTTCACCTCTACCTACCTTCACATTGCTGTGCACTGTGTTGCTGTTGTGGTTTGCACTTCCTGGTTGCCATATTCAGAGCTGCCTTATTCCAGGGCTAAGTTTGCCTGCACCTCCAGCCCAGTTTGCCTGGCCTCATTCCCATGCTATATTCAGAAGCTGTTTGCCCCAGGCTATTGCTTTTGAATATGGCTTGCTTTGTGCTCCGGGCTAAGTTTGCCCACCGGGCAGTGCTAATTTAGCCCTGGGGCAAAGTTTTGAATATCTGGCCTGCAATGTGTGCAGATAAAATTGTTGCAGTTTTAAACAGTGCCTACTTATGAATCTAGAAACAGTTTTTATATATGTGCACATGTGGTGAACTTTGTTTTTAATACATTTTTTTTAAATAAACATGAGTTAAAGAAATGCAACAAGACTGTATTTTTTTAGGCTCTTACATTTCTGAAATATTTATATTTATCTGACTGATTCTGTGGCCCCCCTGTCAGCCATTATTTCACTTAATACTCCCACAGTCTCCCATGACCAGCCATCTGATGATTTACACAACATACTAAGCCTCAGGGAGACACCTACTGTATGTGTTTATACACATTGTAACCTTTAATCACTTATTCAGTGCATAATCACACAATCACACTTCCAGTACATACAGTAACTGGTACTGATCAGTTGAGGAAAGACCTTAATAGCATTGTGAACATTTCCAGCCCTTGGAAGTAATCACTAATCATCTTGCTTCCACTGTCTTTGCTTGCAAAAGCATTTGAAGATTATTACTGGCTAAATGCAGACAGCACTTAATGTGGTATCTCTTGAGACTCCTTAGTAGCTCTCCTACCTTCTTCCTTGTGTTATATCTGAACATAATCTATGTCAACCCACATACTGTACCAACATATTTCAACTAAGCATCTCAAAAAGTCATCCTAAATATCGCATAAAACACATTCTCAGATGTATCAGTTTTTCCTCAGTTAATCTGATGGTCTCTAAATTCAAAATCCAAATTTCCTACCCCATGAACTCGCCTCCCACACATCTCATATCAATCACTTCTCTAAAACCTCTTTCTTACATCTTTACAATATTGCTCATATTTGATCTTACCTTGATCCCAATTGTCTGCCAAAATTATACCTTACTTTTACCATTTCCTGCCTCAACCACTACAACTTTCTCTTCTTTAGCCTACCTATCATCTTGTTAAGCTCCAACACATTCAAAATTCAATGCCTGCTTAATGAAGGAATTGATGGACAGTGGCCATAACAGTTTAAAGGTCCATGAAATGCTCTTTTAAATGAGCCATTGGGCTCAGCTGTAGCTCTCAGCAGTCCTGAGATATTGATTATTATGTCTGCCCTCTACTGATACCACTTTTCCCTCCACTGTTAGAATCTTGTGATGTTACTGAGGGGGAAGCTGTGCCTAACTAATCAGTGATATCTCCTGCCTGCTGCCAACAACAGGTAAGTCCAGCAACTCTTTTCAACAATATTTTACTGATGTTTCCCCATAGCAGAAACAGATTGACACACTGGGTTTATAGAACATGTCTTGTATAAAATGGATGAACATCTCATTAAAAAGGAAAATTTTATCCTAGAGCTGATAGTGGGTATAAATAAATATTTGGTATATCCAACATTTGTATGCAGTAGCTCAAACAAACAACTTGTCTTACTTCATTACATTACTTCAGAAAGAAAAAAAAAAACAAGATAACAAGAACCAGTAAGAGTTCACAGATTTCATGACACTTAAAAGTACAGGAAATTAGTGTTATCATTAGCAAATTCTTGAATAAACATATCCCTTTGGTGCCCCCTTTTTACTGGTCTGAGTCATTGCTAGTGTTTGCTCAGCCCTGTGGATTCTGAGGCCTATAATTAATCAGATATTTTCAAAAACAACCACCTTTTGTCATATATTGATATTCATCCTCTAGATCCCTATGCAACCTGTACCAACTGCTGATGGCCTATGAGGTATAACAGGAACCAGTCAACAGCAGGAACTGAGAGGCCAGCAGAGCTCAGCTTGTCCAGAAGGATTGGGTGGGTACCCAGTCAAAGGCTTTGACCAGACTGATGAATATAGTTGTGGTGATATGTCCTCATCCATTCCAGAGAGGATATAGTCAATTACTCACAGCAAGGAGGAGATGATGGGGTGGTGTTTCCTGAAACCAGAGTAGAAGGGAAGAGGAAATTAGAGGTATGAAGAAAATCAGCAAGCCTGGAATAGGCAATGGTCTCTTGCAATGTAACAAGAGAGAGAGGAGTGAGTTTGATTGGAAGTTGCCAGGGGGGCAAAGGTCACCCCCTTTGTGCAGAGGCAGAACCTTTGCAGCCTTCCAGGCATGAGGAACAGCACTGAGGGAAAGGACAGGTTCAGAAGATAAGAGAGTAGAGAGGCAATGGCTGTAGCCAAGAAATGTAGAAGGTTAGGGTCTAGCCCATTAAGGCTGTACTTAGAAGGATTAAGTGTAATAAGTGAGGAAGACTTTCTGTGGAGAAAAAGGAGGGAACTGGAGACCCACAGTTAATTGGGAAGATGGAGAGCCAGCAGAGGATAGAGGGGAGAGTGACCAGGAGAAGGAGGAGGCAGGAGTATGCAGGTGGTGAAGAATTCATTAAAATTAGCAGCAACTGAGGGAGGCAGACACCAGTGATCCATCCACAAGGAGAACAGGAGAGTGGACTGGGCTGGAGGATCAAAGAAGGAGTAGATAATCTTCTAGAATCTTGATGGGGAGTTGAGTTTAGAATGGAGGTTAGATCTGAAGTAGTGGGCTTTCTCAGCATGGACAGCCTTCATGCAGGAGTTTCTGAGTGACCTATAGAATATGAGGTCTGACAGGGATCGGAGAATTTGAAAAGTGCCCATGCTTGGTCCTAGGACTTGCACAAATCCATAAGGCCAGATGTAATCCAAGGGTGGTGGGATCATTTAACCCTGTGCTTTCTAATAGGGGGTCATGAATATCCCAGACAAGGTGAAATATGGAATGAAAGAGGGAGAGGGCCATGTCAGTGTTTGGGTCAGAGTAGATGGGGGACCAGTTGGAGGCAACAAGTTCATTTAGGAGTGCATTTCTATTAAGCAACCTGAGTGAGCTGGACCAAATATATTTAGGGGTGGATTTAGTGGGCCTAACTTTCCTGGTACAGTATGTCAAACAGTGGTAACTGATGGCATCTGGTAGGATGCCTGCTTCAGTGATATGGTTGGGGTGAGAGAAGAGCCCTCAATCAAAGAGGGAGTGGGTAGGGGAGTGAGGATTGAGCCAAGTGGGTTCGGAGATTAGATGAGAAAGGTTTAGGGACTCAATCCTGTGGATGATGGGTCTGAGAGCAGGGGAGAGTCAATTTAAGTTGAAGACTCCAAGGGGGTAAGCTATCCAAAGGCAGCAAGGGAAATGAGTGATGAGGAGGGAGTGATTTTAGGTGAGGCATAGAAAACACCAACAAAGATGGGGAGAGTGGAAGGAAGGAATACAGCAGCTTGACTAGAAGGAGATTGTGAGAAGAGGACTGACTCTCTGAAGGTGATGAAATAGGTTCTGACAAAATATAGGGCAGCACCACCTCCACTCTTGCCGCAGTCCTGATGGAAGAGGTGGTAGTCAGGGAGATCCAAGCTAGAATCAGGTATCCTAGGGGAGAGCCAAGATTCAGAGATACACAACAGGTCAGAAGATTGCCGAGAGATCCAGACGTTGGAATATTTTGGCCCAAAGCCCATATGTTCCATGGTGGGCCCTAGGTGGTCACACTCAATAAGATGTAAAGTTTTCTCATTACTGAGTGAGACCACAATTGTCCATGTACATGTATCAATATATGTGTTAGAGTCCTGACTTTCATCTAAGCCCCCTGACCTTTTATAAATCCTGATTGCTCAGCAAATATCAATCCTGGCATCACCCACTCCAGCCTTGATGCTAAAAACTTTGCACAGATCTTAAAATCAGCATTGAGGAAGGACACTGGGTAGTAGGAGGCAACCATATTTTTAGGTTTGGAGGGCTTGGGGAGAACTGATATCCTTGCCTCCATAAATGAGTGAGGTAGTTTTTGTCCCTTGAAAGCCTCTGCCAAAGTATCAAATAGGGACCCAGAATACCTGCAGCTACTCCTTTGTATAATTCCATGAGCAGACCATCAGGCCCAGAAGCCCTGCCCAAGGTCTTGGCACCCAGTGCTCCCAGAGTTCTTGTTTTGTAATGTTCAGGTCAACAGCCAGTTGGTTTTCCTCACTAAGTTGTCAGAGCTGGCCATAAAGGTTATAGTGGGCCAAGTGTGGCCCTCCTTCAAAGTTACCTAGGCCTGATGAATAAAGGTCTGAATTAAATTCAACAAAGCCTCATTAATGTCTTTTTGTTTAGTTAACACTTTATCCTCTCTAGTGGGGATAGACTCTATATGTTTGAGGACTTCCTCTTTCTTGAGCTGATATGCCAATCATTTCCCACACTTACTTCCTGCCTCGTAATATCTAGCATTTTGGTATGTCAGTTCTCTTTTGATTTGTTTAGGGGTAACCTCATTATAAGACAAAAGACTAGTCAGAGCATAATTCCCCAGATTATAATTTATTTAAGCCCCTTGTCTAAAATTGCAGTCTGTTGGACAAACTCCTGTATTTTATCATGGGATTTCTTTTTTAGCTTCTTTGCAAAGGCTATGTCCCTACCTCTCTTATAAATGCCTTTAGCATGTTCCACACCACCCCTGCATTCTCCACCTTTCACTTATTTAGAGACTAGAATTCTTTAATTTTGGAATGAAGTTGTGTTAGAAAGTCTTCGCTATTAAACAGTATGGGGTGAAACCTTCATATCTGTGTTCCTAGATTAGCCCCCCCCCCAAAAAAATTATTGCACTAATTTCAGTGGAGCATAATCTGACAACAAAATTGACAAATACCCACTTAGTTGTGCCTCTCTCACGGAAGTTTGTGGCAAGTAAAAACAAGCAATACATGTGTAGGTTTGATGTACCTGAGAAAAGAAGACATAGTCATTCACTGTAGGGTAGAACACTCTACAAATTTCATGTAAACCCAGTTCCCCAGTCTGTTGCCATAGTAACTTTGCAGCTTTACAGTATTTAGCTGGTGGGGCAGGTAGATGAATGGTCATATTGAAATCCCCATCCCAAATAATAGAACCAAGCATTTGGCTTAGGAGAAGGAGGAACAGCTCCTGAAAAAAAAAGTCTTCATATTTGTGTGCAGATGTTTATCAGAGTGACCAGTTGGCCATAAAGCATTCCCTGCACAACAATCAGTTGCCCTGAGGAATCTAAATCTATTTTATAGACCTAGTGGTCTGGTTGTTATATACCAATATTACTACTTCTCTGACATGTGATGTAGAGGCAGTGTAAAATGTCTGTTCCACCCTGCCTCTAGAGAGTTTCTGATGCTCTACATCATTTAAATGCATTTCTTGGAGATATAGTAGCTGAGCTTTTTCTTTTTTGAGGTAGCTGATCACCTTTTTGTATATGGGAACGGGAGCATAATCACATCAGTCTGGATTAGGTGACATCAAACAAGCTTTCTTTAAGCTAGAGAAACTGCTCTGTAAAGAGACAGACATAACACATACTGTAATATCACCACTCTCGAACAATATTTAGAATGAGACCAGGCTCCAAGAGGTCTTAGGGTAACAGTTACCCCTTCCAGTGGCCTGAAATCATTCAAACATAAAGATGAGTGACTGAAATTAGCTAATGACTGCTCCAAGGGGGGCTGTTAAATAAATTATTAAAGAAGATGAGAGCAAACATGAAGATTAAAGCACAGAAATAAAAGAGGCAACACGCACTGCAATACAAAGGTGAGCAGGAATTTAAAGACTGTGATTTAGCATTAAAGAAGAAATAGGCTAAACATTAAAAAGAGGTTATTCAGCAGAAACAGGCCAAGCTAAACAGAGACCAGGAATATTGAAAGGGGACAGATCCTGAGTTGGGGAAAGAAACAGGTCTAAAAGCAGGGACAAATCCATGGTCAGATTCTAAAGAAACAAGAATTGCCCTAAACAATGACAGCATCCCCCCCACACACACTAGTGATGACACACGTGACAAATATAATAATAACCCTACAACAAAAGTAGTTCTGGATCCTCTGTTAGAAATACAAGAAATAGCAGAAAACAAATGGGACAGAAAAGTGGGGGGAAAAAAGGAGGGGGAATGGGAGGAGCCAAGAGGTACAGGAGACCAGAGAATTTTGAGAAACAAGAAAACAAGAACTTACAAATAATTAACCTTTCACTCATTTATCTGATAACCAAGTTGCAGTTCTTCAGAAGGGCCTGACCTTTAAACACACCCCTTACCCTAATCATCTTCAAATATTTGTAGACCTTGGAAAATTCTTCCAGAAAGTACAAATAAAACATTATTTTATAAATGAAAATAAAAGCTTACAAACATATAGTCTCAAAATGGGGCTTTTGGAAGTATCTGTCATCATATAGAGAGAGGACCTGGACAATTTGCTAGTCGAGATCCCACCTGCAACAAATAATGATGAACAGGTTTTGGATAATTATTTAGTGACCACGCATCACTAGTATCACACCTGGAGGGAAGAGAGGAAGAAGTGAATTTCAATGTTGGAAGAGAAATTTTAGACCAACCCACTGATATGGGCATTATTAGAAATGGACAATTCCTCCATGGGATGTTTTGATAATGATTTGTATGGCACTGTTACACCTGAGCTTGGAGCCTGTGATGTACCTAAAATACTTGTAACAGGTAATTATTTTAAAGGCAAGACAATGACAAGGCAATTTTATTTATATGGTACCCATTCCCAAAGATTCTGGGTGCCTCTCAATAAATATAAATAAATAAACAATTAAATAGAAATACAAAACATTTTAGAAACTTGAATCCAGACCAAAGCTTACATGAAAGAAATATGTTTTAAAGAGCATTTAAAAGCAGTTCCAGTGGTGCTGATGGTTGAGGCACTGGACACCACCTCATGCCACCCTGGCAACCCGGGGTCAGGACTGACTTCAGGTTGCCAGGGGTCAGCAAGGGAGGGAGAGGATTGGGCATTTGATGAACTGCTCTCCTCTCCTGTGGAGGGAGGGCTTGTCATCCTGACCCATGGCTGCCCCTAGTGGAGGCCAGGTGGTGGGGTTAGAGTCAGACAGCTACAGGGGTGCGGTATGTGGTGTGCATGTGCCTCCACATGCATATGCTCATGATGAAGGGGAGGGAGGAGGGAGGGACAGAGAAAATGGAAAATGGGAGACTGCAGGCTCAGTGAAGCCCTAGTGAGTTAACCAGCATCCCACTCCACTGTTGAATCATCTGATCAGCCCCTATCTGGACTTGTTGCACTGAGTGGGGGGAGGACAGCCCTCTCCTTCCTGGCCCTGCCACAAGGGGAAATCCATGGGGGATATGGGGGAGCTCAGCGATACCAGGGGGAGCGGTGGACAGTCTCAGATGGCAAGTAGGGCTGAGAGCTCTGCCTGCAGTCCCCAGAGGAGGGAGAAAAATGAATATACAAGAAAAATGTTGTCAGTGAAGGAGCACCTCTCACTTCTAGGTGAAGGGCATTCCAAAGAATAGAAGCCACCGTACCAGCTGATGTCTCACTCGAGGATTTCATTTGTGATCGAGGGACAGACAAAGAAGTCTGCCTCCAATGAATGAAAGGTGGGACCAGGAGTGTTTGGAACTAACAGGTCTTTCAGGTAGCCTGGATCCAGACTGTAAGGCCTTGAAAGTCATCAAACAAACCTTGAAGCAGAGATCACGGAGAAGGGGCATGATGTGTTTGAACCCAGAGATCCCAGATACCAGCTGTGTTGCCACATTCTGAACTAGCTGCAGATGGTGCACCAGCCTCAATGATAACCCAAAATACATAGCATTACAGTAATCCTGCCTGGATGTGACCAAGGCATGTATCAGAGTTTCAAGATCTGTCAGCTCAAGATAGGGCTTGATCCAGGTGACACTATGATATTACAGAGATGTTAAAACCCACTACAGCCTGCTGCCCCAGTGGTGCTGCAGGTTGAGGCCCTGGATGCCAGACCTCATGCTTCGCCAGTGACCCGGGTTCAGGAGCGAGCCTGGGTCACTGGGGGTTGGCCAGAGGGGAGGGCGGGAGTTGGATTGAACAGCTGTAAGGCAGCTTTCTTCTCCCAGGAGAGGGTCTCAGTTACTCCTGATGAAGGGCTGCCCCCAGGTGGAAGCCAGAGGGGTATCACAGATGGTGAGTGTCTAAAATAGGTGTGTCCATGGATCACTGCATGCGCATGCCTCCACAACCGCATGAGCTACCACAGCAAGGGGACAAGAAGAAAAACAGAAAATGGAGTTCACAGGCTCCATGATGGCCCGGCAGTGCCTGCACCAGCCCCCTGGGGTCTAGATGTTGGTTTCTGGGGGAGGGGGGAAGTCGACATTCTTCACCCTTGGCCCTGCCAAGGGGGGGGCAACCTATGATGGACCTTTTGATGAAGGACTGGTGTGGGGATACTGGGGCCAGAACGTGAGCCCCTCTGAGGGAGGGATGAAACCACCTGCCAGCCCCACAGGAAGGAGAGGTAAAAATCTATATATAACAAATAAAAATACTATTTGTGTGGCAGGAGTATCCAGTGATTCCAGGATTTTATATCCTTCCAAAATACATAAAATGCCACTAGACTACCAGGAGACCTAATGTCTTGGAGGCAGACTCACTTAGTGATAACCTGGATAAGTAACAGACTTCTTTCTACAGGACTCAGGGTAGAACTTAGACTCATATAAGGATGTCTCACATCTTTGAAGGAGCTTAGAAGGTATAAAATGGTAAAGTGAATTCATCTGGCTTGAATTGACATCAAAGCCCTATTCACATCTATTGGGCACCATCATGGGTTAAGGACCTGTTAATATTTTGCACTAACCCTAAAGCACAAGGAATACCTGTGCCATTTATTCTTGCTGTAGTAGAATTCTCCTTTCATATAACACCTTTGGATTTGAAGGCAAATTTGTCCTCAAACTTATGGTATAGCGATGGGGTAGCCATGGCCTAGTTACACCAATTTATTTTTGGGATTATGGGAAACAACAAACTTTTGAACCCAGAGACAAACCCATGTTTTTTTCAAAAATCAAACACTAGTACCACTACATTGATGATGTGATTTGCATATGGGAAGGAGAACAATCTGAAATACAGGATTCATTAAATGGCTGCACCAAAACAATTTAAATCTTAAATTTACACACAGCTCCAGCAGTGAGAATCTGGATTTTCTAGATATCATACTTTCTAGTGACCAATCTAGTAAAATCAGAACACAGTGTTTTAGGAAACCAACAGCCACCAGTTCTGTCCTTGGAGCAGACAGCATACACCATACCATTTGAAAAGTCTACACCATACAGTCAATTCCATTGACTTCATAGGAACTCAGTACAGTTAATGTTCTGAGAAACAAGCTAATGAATTAGAGACTGGATCTAGATTGCAGCATGTTTTGGGATTAAGTCCCACATGGCAACTTCGAGTTGCAGACCCGAAATCTCCACAAATGTGGAGATTGCTATGCATAACCACAGCAGTTGCAGAAAATGTTATAGCTGGTCCTACCAGCCATAATGTTTTTCTGCGGTTGCAGGGATGTCCATGGAAACACCACTCGAAAGATGTCGTATATCATGGAGCAGGTCATAATCTGGCTCCACCTTTGTGAATACCTGCAGCTGCAAGAAAACTGTGGAAACCTACCAGGAGTTTTGTGCATCCAGCCCCAGATTTCTTCAAAGGGGATACAAAAAAGAACCTGCTAGCAGAATCATTAGAAAAGGCCAGGTACCTATATAGAAGGGAACTGATCAAAGATGAGAACAGCTCACTGGCCCAGTGGTGTTGATGGTTG
This sequence comes from Neoceratodus forsteri, assembly GCA_016271365.2. Taxonomy (NCBI): domain Eukaryota; kingdom Metazoa; phylum Chordata; order Ceratodontiformes; family Ceratodontidae; genus Neoceratodus; species Neoceratodus forsteri. Next base: position 1,071,806,397 of record CM057455.1, on the reverse strand, counting down.
AGGCACTTGATGCCACACTGGTGACCCATATTCAGGAGTGAGCACAGGCCACCAGAGGTCAGCAGGGGAGGAGAAGGATTGAGCATCCTAGGGACAGCTCTCCTTCTCTGGGGATGGGGGCAACTAGTTGTCGGTGCATGCTGACCCCTAGTGGAGGCTGGGGGCTGGCACACTGATGCTGCAGACAATGGGTCAGATGTGGGGCAGACGTCTGATGTGGGCATGCATGGGAGCATGCATGGTACTGTCACTGGTGTCCTTCCAAGCTCTGTCCCAGAGGGGAGAAAAACCAGGCTGAAAGAGCTCACAGTGGATGACGGATGGAGCTTGCAAGTCCTGCCCCCAAATTGCCATGGTGCCGATTCCTGTACTGGATTCACTCTTTGGTGGGGGTGGGCCCCATGCTGGCCACACCAAGGGGGGGTAAGTTCTCGGGGTAGCTGGTTGGAGTCAGATGGTGGACATTGGGGGATGGGACTGGGGCTCCCTCCTTATAGTGAGGGCTGTGAAGCAGGAGTAACAAAAAAAAAGGACAAGAACAGCAACAGAACCACAGTTAACAAATTTGGGCCGGTCACCTTTGTGACAGAATACAATGAATGGGCAGGCAAAATTGACAATGTCATTTATAAGAACTGACCCATATTACTAAGTGACCCAGAAGTAGGGTTAGCTGTTGAGCATAGGCCATGTGCCACTTTTAGTAGGGCCAAGAATCTGAGGGACACACTAGTCCATAGCAGGAATGAAGTAGAGAGCACTACCATAATGAATCTTTATTGGTTACCACAAAGACTGAAAGGTTTTCATAGATGTACACAATGTAATGTTTGCAAATACACAATACAAGGTACTGAATTTGTGCATCAAAAAGTTACAAAGACTGAAATTCGTGAAGTTATAACTTGTGATGCCAGTTTTGTTTTCTGTGTCCTTTGGTGTTCCTGTAACTTGGTTTATGTTGGTAGAACCATCAGGAACTTTAACACAAGAGTGGCAGAAACATGGACATTTCATTAATAACAAAAAGGCAAACACCACAGTCGGACTTCATTTTCTGGAAAAATACAGCTCTAATCTCAGTGAGCTATATTTTATGGGCTTGCAATGGGTCCCATAATAACAGAAAGGAGGTACCGTACTCCTTCAGAAAGAGAGAAACTGGATCTTCATATTGAAATCAGCTAAAACAGATGGCTTGATTGACCAGTGGGAGCTTAAGCTCTTTCTGTAGCATTATACGTTTGGCCTTCTGATTGAGCTGCACTGGGGTCACTCTACAACCTCGTCTGAGGTTGCACATTATTACTTACACTTCAGGATGTTTATTTTGATATTACTTAGTGAATAAATAACAAAGCGCCTTTTCCTATTATTTCCCATTCCCCCACCCCATTCTAGCATTTTCCTGATCTTACTGCTTAGCTTTAAAAAATTTTTGTTAAAATATGGTTAATTTTTTTTCTGTGAATTTGTGAAATTAATGGATTATCAAGTACATGCTTTTTGTTTTGCCTTCTTTCTCCTTATGATCTATCTTTCTCTTATGTATACACTGGAATCTGTTGCCATGCCAATCCCCTTTGAATCATGGGGATTTTCCCGAGCAACATTGCCCTAGGCGATCACCTGTTTGGGACCAGAATTTCTGACTTTTATCTTTTGGAAGATCTTTGATCATGATACATGACAAATTCAGGACTGTTAAGTATGGATTTTACTTTGTAAATTAAATCATCTGCACCCTTGGCAGGAATATTAGTCACCGTGCTAGGCTTTAACACCTCTATTTTTACAAAGACCCTGGCAGCAAATCCATTTCTGGTGAATATCTCCTTTGCCATATCATTGAACTATGATTTATTTGTAGCTTACTTAGTATTAACAGGCAGACCTCACACAGATATGTTTTGAATATGTTGCTGGGTAGCTCCATTTGTAATGCATTGTGATTGTGTTGTACATTTACTCTACTGCTACTAACAGTTGACACTTCATGCTTTTAATGTTTCAAAACATCAGAAATTCTGTTTTCAGTATTGTTTCATTAACTACTTTTACTGTACTCTTTTTATGTTTTCATGAATTAACATATTTGAATATTCAATACTCTATTTACTCTATTTAAGAAATGACATGAGTTCTCCTAGACACACCCCCGATGAAGACTCTGTTAGAGTCAAAGCACTGGGATGAGTTGCCATTAGCTTGTTTTTGCACTGTCTGAATCCTTGTGTGCACTGTAATAAAAGCATTAACTTACTTAAACAGAGTGAACAGACATTTTTTGGAGTTTGCGAGTGTGGGTGATACCTTTTGTTCCTGGATTTAATGGGATACTTCAAACCCTTAAAGAGCCACTGATGCCTCAAGAAAAGCATTGTAAAATATAATATTTGGACACAAAGCAGCTATATATTTCTCATTAACTTTGTGTTCCTTATCCCCATTATTTAGTACTCAGATTATATGCATTTAAACAGGAGAGTTGTTCCTTGAGGGTTCATCAGCTCCTACTGCTTCTTCCCAACCTGATGTCATACTATGCTGCTTATGACATCACCATTATTCCCATGGCAACACACTGTGATGTCACAATACAGCATTCTAATTTCAAGTAGGGAATAACCTATAGATGCAGATGAATTCTAAGGGTTATATATCTTGTTTTGGGGGGGATTTCTTCAGTAATAAATAATAGAGAGGAAAAAATCTATAGAACTCTATAGATTTTATGAAATAACAGCTGTATTATATATTTTTAAGTTTTCCCAAAGGTGTCAACTGATATTTCACAAGAGAAAGAGGATGCTGTCTGCAGGTAGTCCACATTTCTGCAGGGGACTTAGAAGGTCTACGATCCCCAGGAGCATGTGGGCCCCCAGCTGTTATGCAGGAGACTCTGAAGGAGCAGCAACCATGTAAATGCAGTTGGTAAGCACAAGCTGTGTCTAATGTGTAGTGTTACTGACTATTATTAAAACTGTTAAATCCTAAGTAAGGTTATAAAACAGGCAGATGGACAGTTAGGCTATGTCTCAGGAGGGCTGTTCCTGATTGCTGCTTAAACTGTTAATCATAAATTCTACCTATAATGATAAATTCTACCTATAATCATGAATTCTACCTATAACAGACAGTTTATGTCTACACATCACTAAGTAACTCAGGCAGTTTTATAGGCACTCAGCAGCCTAGAATGGAGCATATGGTGAGTGGGGAGGTAGTCAGCAGTGAGAATAATGGGGCACTCATCTCCAGGGCAATGCTTTGGAAGAGTGGGCATTGCCCAACATGTAGGACCTTCTGGGATCTCCATGCTCAGTTGGCAGTAACAATGGAGGAACTATCCCAGCTGTAACTCCAAATAAACTGATGCTGACCCCGTTGCACCCCCAATACCCCAGAGGCCCACTGGCTCTGGGGATGGAGGGTGGTTGGAAAGGGGAGGGGGAGAAGACTGGGTGGCAGTGCAGTCACACATTAGTCAGACATACCCAAGAGATACCAATGGAAAATCACTTTGCACTCCTGGAAAAGGTTCAGGTACCTGACTCTAATGAATAGGACCTTGAGACAATTGGTGTTGAGGGAAAAGAAGACATGTTGAACCCCAGGGGCAACAGCAGGCAGAAGTTAGTAAGGAGGATTCTGGTGATAGGGGACTCTATGATTAGAGGCACAGAGAGGGCGGTAGGCAGTGCAGGAAAGGGTACAGAGTGGTTAGATGCCTGCCTGGGGCATCAGCCATCCAGGACTGGGAGAGGACAGAGAGGACAGTGGAAGATGGGAGGGAGCAGGGAGTACTGGTACACCTTGATACCAATTATCTGGTGAACTGGCCTGTGGAAACAGTGAAGTGGGACTTCCAGAGGCTGAGATACAGATTGAAGAAGCACTCAGCTTCTTTGACCTTTTCTGAGATCCTCCCTGTCTGGGGTAGGGAGAAGGGGGAAGATAGAGTAAAGAAGGAGGAGAGTAAGGAGTCCAATGGGTGGTTTAAATGGTGGTTTTAGGAACAGGGGTTCCATTTTTTGGAGAGACTGGGGAGGCTTCTAGGACAGGAGGCTCTTCAAAGGTGATGGCCTTCACCTGACGAGAGAAGAGACTAGTACATTAGGGCAAAGGCTTGATATCTACATTGGCAGACAGTTAAGCTTCCTGTTGAGGAGGCAGGGGCTATGGATTCCACATTTGAGATAGGTGAAGAGTGGAACCTAGACAAGGTTCCCCCATGGATGGGGGCTAAGTGTACAAGAAGTAGTAGCAGAGTGGAATGAGTTCAGGTGACCAGGAAGTGCAGACCAAATAAACCAGCAAAAAAGGAAAAATTCAAGAGACCTAGGATATCAAGAAATTGTGCCAAGGGAAGTTATTCAAGAACTGAGAGGGGTGGGAGCTTATGACTGAAGGTTGCATGCCTCATTACTCAGAGTCTAGGTAATACCATTGGTGAACTCTAGGCACTGATGGCAGATTCTGAGCTGTATCTAGCGGCTGTCACAGAAAGCTGGCCAAAGAGACAACAACTGGGACCTGGAGTTCCCTAGATATATATTTTATAGGCATAATAGAGAGATGGATAGCAATGGAGGGGTGGAAATTTATATCAGGGAAGGAATAGAAGCAATAGAGGATCATCCATTGGAAGGAAAGTGGAGGTAGAATCACTGTGGGTACAGCTCACAGAGTCATCAGGTAGAAAAACTTTACTTGGGGAGATTTACAGGCAACTAGGGCAGGGAGAGGAGAGAGATAAGGAATTAGGAGCAAACTTAGAAAAGGGTGCAACTAAAGGGAGGTTGTAGTAGTAGGAGTCCTGAAACTGCAAGACACTGACTGAGCCATTCCAGCAGCCAGAAGCACCAGAAACCAGGTCCTGCTTGATACTTTGCAGGCCTGCATTCTGGTGCAGCAGGATGGAGAATCTAATAGACAACCCACCATTCTCCATGTGGTACTCTCCATCTCAGAAAGGGTAGATGGAGTGTGGGTTGGGAAAGTACTGTGACCCAGTGACCACAATACTATATGGTTTGAGTTGGCCCTGGACACCCGTAAGCCCTCATCTATGGCTGAGGTGCTAGACTTCAAAAGGGTGGATTTCAACCAAATGAGGGAACTAGTTCTGGGCAGGTTAGCTGGGGTAGACAGAATTGGGGGAGTAGGAGAAATATGGGATCATAAAGGTGGCATTCTTGGGCAATTGAAACATGCACAAGAACAGTTATCAAGAAACAAGTATAAGAGATCAATTAGGCTGTCCTTTATAGGGTACAAAACAAAACAAAACAGGAAGATTAGAAATAAGCCAGTGTCAGAAAAAAATCTAGAGAGGTCAAGAGGGCAGTGAAGATCACAAAGGTAGACACAGAACTGTATATTTGCAGATGGGGTTAAGGGAGCAAAAAGAGTTTTTAAGATATATAAGGGAAAAAAAGAAACACGAGAGGGGGAATTGTTAGGCTAAAGGAGAGGGGAAGGGTAATAGAGGAATGTGTGCAGGAAGCAGCTAAGCTATGCTAAATGACTACTTCTGCTTGGTATTCACTACAGAGAACAGCAGGCCCTTGCCAGAGAGCAGCATAAAGGCAGCTGATAGATGGATACGTTCAAAAGAAATCACACACCCAAATGGAAGTATCCTATTTCACAGATTCAGTTCTTAAAATCAATCCTGTTAAGGAACCATATTCAAAACTGAAGAGAAAACATTTTCAGGCTGACCACTCAATTCCATATAGTATATACAAAGTTTTTATTTATCTTCTTATTTTCAATTCTTTTTATCTTTTTGTGTTCTTTCTGGTTTTCAGATAGCCTTTTCAAATCATATAATCCAACATTTCAAGATTATATAAATCTCTTCTTCAGGGATACAGGATATAATAAAATACAATTGCTGTCATTATATAAAGTAATCATCTCTGTTCTAGCAAAACACTTACATTTTCTAATTGTTAGGTTCAAACTATTGAAGGAGTGGATAAATCTCTGGTTACCTTCATTTATAGCACCAAGTTCATGTACCTTATTCATACGTCCATTCCTATTATAAATCACTTCATTTTCTTTGTATATAAACATATATAAAATAATCATTATTTAATTCACAACCATTAAATAATTTCTGTATTTTTTATAACACTTGTTGAATATAGAAGGTATGTATGCATTCATTTCAAGGCATAAAAATGGTAACTGCATTTTAAGATTCTGTACATGAACGGTCCTTCGTGTATTCCTTCCATTATTAACATTTTCATCAACATTACAAAAGTCAGTTTCTGATAAATGCTTATCCCATGTTTGTCAAAACATAAAATATGGCTTCCTCTGGCTTCGTTTTAGAAGATTTGCCTTACTTAGGTAACTATCTTTGGGCCAGATATTCAAAACTTTGCCCCGGGGCTAAATTAGCACTGCCTGGCGGGCAAACTTAGCCCAGAGCACAAAGCAAGCTATATTCTAAAGGAAATAGCCTGGTGCTAATCCTGCTGAATGTAGCAGTCTAAGGAAGCCGAGCAAACTGGTCTGCGAGTGCAGGGTAAAAATAGCCCGGGAATAAGACAGCACTGAATATAGCAACAGGGAAGTGCAAACTGCAACTGCAGCTCATTAGAATCTGTAACAAGCCAGTGTTGCAGGTGGAGAACATTGTGTGTGATTGCACAGAGATGTCTCACATCTACTGCAATCACACATCTCAACCTCCTGCCTCATAAATCAGGGACAAGGCTTAAAAAATTCAGGGACAGAGGTTTAAAATCAGGGACACGCCTTAAACATTTGTGATATCCATTCAGGAAGCTGGTAGAATAAGTGGTGTAGTGTAAAATGCATTTTCTAAGGAAGAACACGTCTGTAACATTAATGTCTGACATTATGTTATGCTTACAACCCCCACTGTTTGGTCATGGAAACACAATTTGTAGGAGGGACAGAATAAAAGTTTGAGGTAAAATCAGGGACGTCCCTGAAAATCAGGGACAGTTGAGAGATATGACTGCAAACAACAATGTAAGCCACACATGCAGAACAGTGCTTAGTGTACTATGTTGAAGTGAGGTTTGCCTGGGGCTAACCTGATTGCACAGTGCTAACACATTGGCCAGTGCAAACTGGTTAGCCTAGGCAAACTATATTCAAAGCTCCCATGCAAATGAGCCTACTTAGGTAATCTGTGGGCAAACAAGTACATTTGCATCTCATTAAGTGTTGTTTAGCATACATTACCTTGCAGTTTGCCGGTGTACTGTATGGAGCACTAAGCTCCCCTTTCGTCAGAATGGAAGTACAGGCTAGATGCTGCAGGCCAAGGCATGCCCACAGCATACCCTGTTGGTCGGAATGGAAGTACTAGTTGGAAGCAACAGGAACTGTATGCTGGCAGGCACAGTCGCGCGTATAACACACCCATGCAGCTGTGCAAGCAGGACCTGTATATATGTATGTGTATATATATTTTGTATATGCATATATATATATATATATATATATATATATATATATATATATATATATATATATACAGATCGATAGCTAAACAGATACATGCCATACATGCCCTGGAGTATGCCTCCCCCAACAACATAGGTATTCCACTGCAGTAGTGGGTGAAACACAGTGGGGGGATGCAGTGCATGGGACAGGCATAACGCAAACCTGGTGGGGGCAGGAGGCCATAGGCTGTAGAGTCACTAGGATATGCAGCATATCCAGTAGATAGGGAACAGGGCAGACTGTCTGGGCCAGGAAGTCTTTTTCTGCCATCATGGTCCCTGTTCCAGTGTGTGCCTGTTACACCCTGGTAGCTAGTGTCTCCCCCGCATGATCCCCAACCCTGGTAGCCCAAAACACACTGAAAGCCCTCATGTTCCAGTGGTCTCACCACCCCCAAGCATGGCTTCCGACCCCATTAAAAATAAAATAAGGACTTTTCCCTGGTAGTCTAGTGGTCCCCCCACTCCCAAGCATGGCTCCCAACACCCGTTGAAAATAAAATAAGGACTTTTCCCCTAGTAGTCTAGTGGTCCCCCCCCCAAGCATGGCTCCTGACCCCCGTTGAAAATAAAATAAATAACTTTTCCCTGGTAGTCTAGTGGTCGCCCCACCCCCAAGCACAGCTCCCGGCCCCCGTTGAAAATAAAATAAAGAACTTTTTCCTGGTAGTCTAGTGGTTCCCTTCACCTGGCAGTGACGCCCCCGCTCATCCCAATCAGACTCCATGAACAGAGCGGTGATCAGCTCAGCCCTCCTCTCACCACCACGGCGGCCTCGACTGAGGTACAAATTAACTTCTGCTGTAATGAAGTAAGCTGTTTCATACCTCAGTCGCTTGACATGGTGTGAGGAAGGAAAGAAACTTCGTCACAACTCCGTTCATGGAAGTCTGAATGAATGGTAAAATGTCACAGTAAAGAACCACTGAACACCTGAGAAAAAGATTCTTTATTTCCAGCAATCCCGAAGCTTTAAATAACGGTGAAAACTACTATTCTAAGGAAAAAGAACTATTACATTTGAACTGGGGGTCCCGGGATACATACTGAAGTGTGAAGACACTAGATCATCAGGGAACATCTTTGACTTTCACGGTCAGCGGGGTTGGGATAAGTGAGGGGGAACTGCTGCATTACCGTCAGCTTTTGTTGGTGGTATTTAGCGCCACGCTACATGTCGCACTAATGCCTGTAGCGCAGCACTATACTTTTGAATATGCCGGTGTGCTGGCATTCAGGGCCCCTCCCCTCAATCCCTTCCCACATACATTATTATTTAGTGTCAGTGCGAACACCTAGCGCTGGCTCTAAATGTCCTTTTGAATATTGCAGTTGGGCGTAAATTCGGTGCTAGTCCAGGTCAACAGATTTGTGCTCGGCGCTCCGCTTTGAATATCTGGCTCTTTGTCTGTAAAGAAAAAGCGCATATCACTCATTCATATTTCAAAGTTCATAAATTTTTAAAATGTTTGCTTCTTTAAAAGGCACTCACCTTCTTAAATGCCCCAAACTGCTTTTATATTCAGTGCTTAAGCCTTAGTTTTTATGGCTTTTTCTATCTGTGGGGACAAAGCATTTATTATTTTTACATGTGTTTTCTCTTTCATTTATTTTCAAGCTGCTTACTCTTTCTAATAGCACTGTTACATGTTTGTATCTTTTATTTATTTCCAAACCACTTGCTACTTTGAATAGCACTCACTTATTTAAATGCCTCAAACTGTGAGTGTTTTTTCAGCCACCCTTTCTAAATCTTTGTGGCTTGCTGTAAACAAACAAAATGCTTTATTTTTACCTTATTATCTTTTTAAATGAAATGTCTTTTCTAAACTATCTCTTTCAAAAGCAGTGCAGAAACTGAATTTTGTAATGTTCATGGAAATGTTGATAACGTTAATAATGGAATGAATACACTAAGTGCTTGGACTGTTCATATACAAAATCTTAAAATGCAGTTACAATTTTTAAGCTTTGAAATGAATGTATACATGCCTCCTCTATTCAACAAGTGTTATAAAAAAACACATAAATTATTTAACGGTGTGTATTAAACAATGATGGCTATTTTATATACATTTATATACACAGAAAATAAAGTGATTTATAAGGCTCTATGATGCTGCAGTGACAACCATTTTCTTGACCCAGCGTTACAGCAAGGGATTTATGTCAACTGCAAATTGCGGTCAGCATAAATCCATTAGGTAAACTCTTTGTTTTTCAGGGTGGCTTTGCCACCTAAAGCCCCATGTAGGGGCTCTGCTACAACTCCGTAAATTAAGATTATCAGCTTCAAGTTGATTCAGGAGGGCAAAACCTGGAGAAAGCACAGCCGGGGTCCTCGTGGTACATTACATTACAGCAGCGAATTGCCACAGTAATGTACTTCAGTTTTGAAATGTCACAGTGGTGTTGGCATCGTATTTATATTATGAATGGACAAATGAATAAGGTGAATTAATCTGGTGCTATATATTAAGGTAACTAGGAGATTTATCCACTCCTGACAACTGTGACTCCTGTTAATTCTATGCCTTGTGCAATTGTATATTCTGGATCTTCAACCTGTAACTACTGTCTCTCCAATGAGATTATCTCAGTTGTAACCTCTGTATTATTGTCTGCTGTATGTAAGTTTTGTTGTATGTATATAATCCCGGTCGCCCCTGAAAAGGGACCTCTGGTCTCAGTGGGCTTACCGGTTATCAAATCTAAATAAATAAATAGCTTGAATCTAACAATTAGAAAATTTAAATGTTCTTCTGAGAAATTATTAATTTATATAAAGGCCGGATATTCAGACTGCGCCAGGCTGTGGGCGCAAGCCTAGGCGCAAGCGCAACTTTGCTGCACAGGGGCGTTGACTGGGCAATATTCAACAGAGCTGTGCCATGGCATAGCATCATTGAATATCACACCCTGGCCACTGTACGCGCATGCAGTGGCACTGCGCCAGTGCAAGGGCCAGAGTGGAGCAGGGGATGTGCTAGCGCAAGTTCTGTTGTGCTATGCTCAACAACCACGATATTTAAAAGTGCTCATGCAAATTTTATTTATTTATGATCATTCAGAAAAAACCTTTGGCGTGAGCTCTTTACAAGGTTCCACGTCAGGGTGGACAAACATATATAAACACAAATACAGTGGTTACAGGTTTGGAACATGTACAGTTACAAAGGTTCCACGTCATGGAGGACAAATGATACAGAAACACCAGTACAGTAAATACAGATTTCAGGTCATTTCCAGTTTTTTTTAGGATTAGCACAAATGCAGTGGTTACAGACAACAAAAGGATACAGTCATACAGGTTCAGCGCATTAGTCAGTTCAATAGCCATAGTTTCAGTGCTGGGTTTAATGACGGTAGTGGGAGAGTCTAACAGGTCTTTCCTGGGGGGCACATGCATTGTGAGATAGACTGTAGGTGCAGTTTGAGGCCGGTTTTGAACTGAGGCAGGCTGTGTGTATGTAGTTCCTGAGGAGTTCATTTTAGCCAGAGGGGGCTCGGTAGGTGAAGATCGCTGACCAAGTGAGGTTCGCGGAATGGGGTGGACAGTGCACCATTTTCTTCCCCTGCTGTTATGTGATGAAGGAGGCCTCAAGCAGGTTTACTATGCATGGTGGTGTTTTTCGAGGAGAGCCTTTTACCCAATAGACAGGTTTGGTATTTGAGCCTGTCTTTTAGGCTCAGCCAGTTAGTGCTTTTATACAGAGTGCAAGTATGGGTGTAATGGTCTGCACTCAGAGTTAGGCGGCATGCTTTATTTAATGCAATTTGGACCCTGTTGAGTGCAGTGTCAGTGGCAGCTCCATAGATCACAAGCACGTAGTCTATCGTAGGAAGTATTGAGCTGGAGACCGAGAGTCGAGTGCTTCTGGGTGAAGGGTTCTTATGTCTGTAGAGGACCCCGATCTTTGTGTTAACTGACCTGACAAGGAGTTAATGTGGTTTAGAGTATGAGAGAGTCATCAAGGATGACCCTAGGTATTAAATGATTGGACCTGCTCAATCTGCTCACCTGCATTATTGAAGATATTGAGGGGGCCTGCGCTTATTGTAATGGCTGGAGTGGTTCACAGCCTTGGTTTTCTTGTAGTTCAGTAGCAGCCTTTTCCTACAGAATCAGTCCTCGAGTTTGTTGAAGGAGGTTTGTAGTTCTGTTTGTAGTGTTGCCTGGGAGGCGCCACTGCTTAGCAGCACAGCATCATCCACATACAGGATGAGACTGGTGTCACAGGTCATGGGCAGTTCATTAATAAAAAGGCTGAAAAGCAGGGGGCCAAGGATTGATCCCTGAGGAACTCCTAGGAGTACCTCACGGAGCTGGATAGTGTCTGCCCGATTTTGACTCGCTGACTCCTTAGTGATAGGTAATCATTGAGCCAATTTAGGCGTTTGGTGCCACCCCATTTTTGGAGCTGGGATATCAGTAGAGGGTGGTTGACAGTATCAAGGCTTTAGTGAGGTCGATGAAGATGGAGCCCACCAATTTACCTTCATCTAGTGCCTTGTGTGCGTAATCAGAGTATGCAATCAATGCAGTGGTGGTACTGTGTTTCTGCGGAAACTGTGTTGGTTTGGGCAGAGCAGATTGTACTTGTTTAGGTATTTGGTGAGTTGGTATGCTACGATTTTCTCAGCGCTTTAGATAGTGGGAGAGGATAGATATTGGCCTGTAGTTAGCTATCATTGCCTTGTCACCATTCTTATGCACTGGGGTTACCAGGGCTTGCTTCCAGACTTCTGGGAATTGGGCTAGGGCCAGGGATTTGTTAAATAGCATCGTAATGGGTTTGATCATAACATCAAGTGTCAGAGATAGTATCTTCATGTCTATCCCATCACTCCCCAGCCTAGTTTTTCCCAGGACTTTCCTGACCACTGTTAGGACCTCCCTTTCCGTCACCTTCTTAAAGTAGAAAGTTGGGTGATTTGTATTGGTGTGGTTTTCGCAGCCTTGGTTATCGACCGGCAGAAGGTAGTCTGGGGGGAGTACTGGGGATAGGTCAGTGAAGGCCTGGTTAAAGGCATCCGCAATGGTTTTAGGATCTGTGGAGGGTGCGTTGTTTATATTGAGTGTTTTTGGACTCGACTTCTGGTCTTTGCCGAGGGTGTTCTTGAGATTATCCCAAAACCTCTTCCCATCTCCCCAGGCGTTGTTTAGCTGGGTCTTGTGGAAGTTGCCTTTGCAAGCCGGACCAATTTGTGCACTGATTTCTAGCAGTTTTGTAACTGTAAGTCATGCTTGCAACCAGAATTTGAAGGCTTTGGCCAAAGGCAGTCCCTTTCTTTTAAGAGAGAGCTTTCCATGCAGCCAGCCGTTTCGACTCCACTGACTTTTCGTTTAGTGCGTGGGGCATAAATATCACAGATGGAGTTGAAACCCTCCATAAAAGCTGAGTGCCTGATTCATGGTGGGCACCTTGTGTGGGGAACCAGTCATAGGCAGACAGTGCTGATATGATGGAACGAGTTTGCCCTTTCGCGAGGACCCTGCTCTCGATGAGGCGTGGTGGGCTTTGGCAATTTTATTGTTCCAGAGAAAGGAGATCGGTGAGTGATCTCTCAGTATATCCGGGAGAACTCTGAGTTCAGAGAATCTGGATGGTGTGCTGACCAGAACCCAGTCAATTAGTGTGCTGGTGCCAGCCTTATAGTTCTGTCTGGTGGGGTGAGTTACGAGTTGGGTGAGATTGTGGGAGGTGATTAGATCTTTGGTGGCTGTTGCATCATTACAGAGCCAGTTTATGTTAAAGTCGCCCGTCAAGACGAAAGTGGAGCTCATTTTGTGGCCGCTTATTTCTTGCAAAGCCATTGGAAGTCCATCCTTGGCTTTTTTGGGGGGCAGGTAGGTTGTGGCAATGGTAATGGTCTTTCCATTTAGGCCGGCTTGTGTTTTTACCACTAATAGCTCATAGTCCTCAGCAACTTTGGAGATGGGGAGGATGGAGCAGCTTAGTGTGTCCCTGACATACGAGGCAGCCGCCGCCTTTCTTGCCTATTCTGTCTAGTCTGAAAATTTGGAATCCTGCAATGGACACCTCGCTATCTTTGATCTTTTTTGACAGCCAGGTTTCCGTTAGGCAGAGTATGTCCAGGGTGTGAATGGTCATCCAAGCCTGGAGCTGGTCAGAAGTTTGCAGTTAGGCTGCAGATGTTTAAGCGATGCTATCTTAAGGCCATCCACAGGTGGGCGTCCCTACTCCTCAGTGTTGAGGGTCCAGGATTTAGGTTGGCGTTGCCTGAGGTAGCAGTAGCATGAGGGTAACCTTCCTGGTGGATAGGGTGATATTTATTTTTACTTTTGACAGTCGTTTGTGTTTTAGAAAAGGGGGGTGTCTAGACACTTGCATCACATGGGGGGGAAGGTTAACTATTTTGGTTAGTGGGGTAGGCTAGCTTAGTGGTGACTGTGAAAGGGAGGTGGGGGAGTGAGGGGCCAAATAATAATGGAGGTGGTTGTGGCCAAGTTCATGCTTATGGGCCATGGTGCGCCCAAAGAGGTTTCAGAGTGCGGAGTTTGGGGACCGAATGTGTATGTGGTGCCTACCAAACCAAGGGAGGTAGAGAGGAGTAAAAGTTGTATTATGTGGTTTATCCCCATATTAGCTAATTTGGGATGGCAGTCCTACAGTAGTCTTTCTACTGGTAAAATAGGTAATTTGCTATGTTGCTTTACTTTAGGTTCAGATTGTTGGGAGGCAGAGGGAGGGGGGGATCTACAGTTGCGAGTGGGCACCAGGGGAGAGCCACAGAGATCAGGGAGGCAACAGGTTTGGTGCTTCGTTTGTGTGAAGGGGATAGGTTGAAACTTGGGTGTACTGTATCAATCAGAATTAGTGATCAAAGAGGTGGGCGGGGTGGGAGTGTATTTAAAAGAGGCCTGGGAGGGGTGGGGGTGTGCAGAAAAATCAGAGAACTGTGCAATGCAGGTTTGTACTTGCAGTGAAAGTTTAAAAGTGCAGAGCTAGCAGTGGACCGTGAGTGCACCAATGGTTTCAGTGCAGAGTCTGTGGCCCAATCATGGAGCGCTTGTGATCTCACCAATCCAGTGTGGCGCCGCTAGATATGGAGCTCTCTCACTGGGTTAGGCGACCCCTACCTCAGCGTTGGGTCTGGGTGCGAGTTCCAGGGAGTCGGGCTGCTTTGGTGGCTGGAGTCGGGGCGGTGGCCGTTGAGTGCCGCTTTTCGGCGCTTCTGCTGAGGATGCACTGGGATCCCTAATGGGGCCAGAAAAGAGCAGAGATTGTTAAATAGCTGTCTGCTGCAGTATGGAGACTGGCAACAGCTTGACTTAGTGGGCGGGGGTGTCTCGGAGAATTACAAATTGTAGGGAGGTGTCGTGGCTGAAAGGTGGGGTAGAGACACAAAGGAGCCCTGTAGAGCTGTTTGAAGGTGAGAAGTTACAATAAGCGGGGGAAGGGAGAGGAGGTGGGAGAATCAGGTGAGGATAGGGCTGGCAGAGCGCGGGTCAGAGCCACTACTTTGTAACCCTCTGGGGGGGAGGGGAAATCACTAGCAACAGCTAGTCAGGCTGTGGGTTCCAGTGTCGATTTCGATATAGAGTTAAGCAGGTAGAGGGGTCCCAGAAAAGCGAGACGGGAAGGGGAAAGAGAGCACAATTGTGAAACAGTAGTCTAGCAAAAAATAGTTATTACAGCACTTCTAGGAGCAGTAGGCGATCTGACAGGGATTCAGTACAACACAATCAATAAATCACAGTAATTCCTAATCCCTATCTACAAAATGGCTAACAGTCACTGTAGTTCTTGCTAGCTTTTTTTCTTTTTAAAAACAGAGCTGCTAATTCAGTTTAACATTTCAGGGTAACATCAGCAGAAATCACCCAGAGAACTGTGCAATACAGGTTTGTACTTGCAGTGAAAGTTTAAAAGTGCAGAGCTAGCAGCGGACTGTGAGCGCACCAATGGTTTCAGTGCAGAGGCTGTGTGGCCCAATCACGGGCCGCTTGCAGGGAATTCTCGCCAATCAGTGTGACAACTCTAGATATGGAGCTCTCACTGGGTTAGATGGCCCTACCTCAACGTTGGGTCTGGGTGCGAGTTCCAGGGAGTTGGGCTGCTTTGGTGGCTGGAGTCAGGGCGGCGGCCGTTGAACGCCGCTTTTCAGCACTTCTGCCCAAATGGGGCCATAATGTATGCAAAGGTGCAAGTAGGGGCCATTGCATGACATTATATTCCCTTTGCATGCAGGTGTGCCAATCCCTGGCGACTTGCACCTGGCGCCCTGCCAGGCAGCAGCCGTCTGGGACCGATGCCCCCTGCACAGTGCGGCAATGCGCCCCTCTGCCCGATCACTGGCATATGTAGATTTAAATAATCGTCCCATATCCCTGGTGGTCCAGTGGACTGCTTGCAGCCCGATCATGGGCATATGTTAAATTCCAAATGTCCAATATCCCTGGTGGTCCAGTGGATCACTTGCAGCCTGATCACGGGCATATGTTAAATTCCAAATGTCCAATATCCCTGGTGGTCCAGTGAACCGCTCGCAGCCCGATCACAGGCTTCAGTATGAAATTATACCGTCCTATATCCCTGGTGGTCCAGTGGACTGCTCGCAGCCCAATCGCGGGCTTCAGTATGAAAATAATATGTCCAATATCCCTGGTGGTCCAGAGGTACCCCCCTCCCACCCGCCCACTGAGCCCCACTGCCCCCTCCCTCCCAGTCAGCGACAGGCGGCAGCACCCATCCACCTGCCACCCCTGCCTTGCCAGCTGACACTTCTGGTAGGGCTGTATGCCCACTGGTCCACAGCATGAGCCAATGGGCATGCAGCCCATGCTATACTACACATTCAGATCTGTAGAATGGATCCATTCACATATCTGGAATGTATAATACAGTTATGGGCTACAGCCCATTAGCTCCGCTGTGGACCAATAGACATACAGCCCTGCTGTACATGGTGATCGGCCAGGTGGCTGGGCGACAAGCGAATGGGTGCTTCTGCCCACCTGCTGACCGGGGAGCAGGGGGTGGGGTATAGTGGGCAGGTGGGGAGGGGGTACCGCTGGACCATTGGAAGTATTATTTTCATACTAAAGCCCACAATCAGGCTGCGAGTGGTGCACTAGACCACCAAGGATATTGGAAGTATTATTTTCATACTGAAGCCCGCGATCGGGCTCTGAGCGGTCCACTGGACCACCAGGGATATAGGACGGTATAATTTCATACCAAAGCCTGCAATCGGGCTGCGAGCAGTCTGCTGGATCACCAGGGATATAAGACAGTATAATTTCATACTGAAGCCCGTGATCAGGGCTGCAGTGGTCCACTGGACCACCAGGGATATAGGACGTTGTAATTTAACATATGCCCGCGATCAGGCTGCAAGCGGTCCACTGGACCACAAGGGATATAGGATGGTATGATTTCATACGAAGCCCACGATCATGCTGTGGTGGTCCACTGGACCACCAGGGATATAGGACTGCTTTTCTTTCAGCAGATGCCCTCGATCGGGCATGGGGGTGCCGCCACGAGAAGGTGCAGTCGAGATCTCAGGTGGCCACCCACAGGCGGCAGCTGCCATGTTGCGCCTCAACATGGCAGCTCACCTGTGGTGGCCAGCTGTTGTTCCTTTTTTTTGGCTCACCTGTGTGCAGTGCAAGTGGGGGTTGTGCATGCATGGACTCAGAACATCCCTGGCTGAATATCGGGATATGCGGAGTATGCATGGGCAAGCCCCCCCATCTGCGCCGCATACATTACTGATGCACTCCGGTGCATCGGGATTTGTGCCAGGTACAATCCCCATTTGAATATCGCTCTGGGGCACATCAGTGGGTTGTGCATGGCGCAACACTGTTGCGCTATGTGCAACCCTTCTGAATATCCAGGCCAATGAGTGCAATTTTATTTTATTATAGCCTGTATCCTTGAAGAAGAGATTTATATAATCTTGAAACATTTGATTATGATTTGAAAATGCTATTTTGAAACCAGAACTAACATAAAAAAGATCAAAAGAATTGAAAATAAGAAAATAAATAAGAAAGTTTTTATGTATCTTATGGAATAGAGTGGTCAGCCTGAATATTTTTTCTCTTCAAAGCTGATAGAGGGGTTCCAGAAATGAGGTTGCAATAGTACACAAGAGTCACAAAAAGGGTTGAATTTTGTGAAAGGCTTGTAACTTTAGTAATTTTCAATATATTCCCCCCAAATTCACAACATAGCCATATCTTTATAACACCTCATGAGCGTGACAGCTGTAATTTTCAAATCCTACCCAAAATGATTTTTACATCCCAAAGATGATTTAGTGGTCCCTCATTGAAATCACCTTTAGGCAGGAGTTGAAATTGTTTCCTCCTTGTTCATGAGGTGGGGTGATAAGAAGGCTATGCTGAATATTTGGTGCAAATATATATATATATATATATATATATATATATATATGTAAAAATAAAGTTATGAGCCTGCATTGAATTTTGAGAGCCCAGGCTCATAACATTGGTCATGTTCAATACTTCTACCCCAGATTTACAACATAGCCAGATCTTTACAGCACCTCATTAGTGTGACAGCTGTTATTTTCATATCTTGGCCAAAATTTTTATTTTACATCCCAAAAGTTGATTTTGTGGTCCCTGCAAAACTACCTTTCAGACAGGAGTTGAAAATGTTCTCTGCCCTTGTTCATGAGGTGGAGTCATAAGAAGGCTATGTTGAAACTTTGGTGCAATAATATTTAAAAATAATAAAGTTATCCTATGTTGAATTTTGCAAATGCAGGCTCGTAGCATTGGTAATTTTAATACTTTTTATCCCAAATTTACAACATAGTCATATCTTTACAGCACCTCATGAGTGTGATAGCTGTCATTTCTCAAATCATGGCCAAAATGTTTTTCATCCAGAAAGGTGATTTTGTGACCTGTACACAAATACCCCTTTGGGAAGGAGTTGAAATTTTCTCTGCCCTTGTTCATGAGGTGGGGTCATAAGAAGGCTATGTTGAAAATTTACTGTGCAAATATTAAAAACAATACAGTTCTGAGCCTAGGTTGAATTTTTTGAATGCAGGCTTGTAACTTTGTTAATTTGCAATATTTTTAATCCAACTTACAATGTGGCCATATCTTTATAACACCTCATGAGAGTGACAGCTGTCATTTTCAAATCCTGGCCAAAATGTGTGTTTTTAAATCCCAAAAGGTGATTTTGTGGTTCCTGCATGAAATCACCTTTTGAACAGGAGTTGAAAACTTTCTCTGACTCAGCACCCACCACCCTGTATGCCCCAAGACCTTACTTACCTTTCAGGGGGTCCAATGCTATAATCCTTTCTGGACCACAGACATGTCTTCACTGTTCAAAGCCAGACCATGGACTGAAGAAACAGGTATGTGGTATAATGTATTTCAAAGGGGTTTCAAACTTAGTGGCATAACTTGGGCATTTTTACATATTTTTGGTCCAAATTTTCAATATGCCTTCTTTGGGACCCTACCTCACTAACAATTCCACTGTCGTTAGGTAGATCTGTCCCAAAGGTGGTTTCTAGTCCTGTGGAAATTACCTTTTAGACAACAGTTGAAATGTTTTCTGCCTTTATTCATGAGGTGGGATCATAAGAAGACTATGTTGAAAATGTGAAATTAAAAATACTAAAACACAACAAAGTTATGAGCCTGCATTTAATTTTGCAAATGCAGGCTCGTAACTAATGAATTATGAATATTTTCCCAGAATTCACAACATAGCCATATCTTTATAACACCTCATGAGTGTGACAGCTGCCATTTTTCAAATACTGGCCAAAATGTGTGTGTTTTTTAAATGTAATAAACTTTATTGAAAATTTACCAAGAAATACAACATGATCAAGTAACAAATAAGACAAATAATAATCACTTCTCCCTTCCACCCCACCCTCTTCCACCCGGTGTAGTGATCAAATAAGTGCAACTCAATAATTTAAATAATAAAGAATAATGACATGACACTGTTGTGTGATAGCAATCCAACCTCTAAGCATATCCAATAACAGAAAGAACCCAGGCCACACAATGCACAAAAATTCCACCTATATCAATTGCTTGGGATTGTACCAGAAAACCTAAATCATGTACAAGGGGCCCGATTCTAGAAGTATACACCAACGTGCAATGCTGATGCACCTAAGAAAATGGTGCAAGTCGTAAATACATCCAGCAAATACACCAAATGCTATTCTACATTGTGAGATGTGCATTGTCGCAATGTAGTACGTAATGTAGGATTATGCCGCAGTTGCAACAAACCACTTGGAGTACACAAATGTGCAACTGAACATCGCCAAGGAAATGGCAGAGAAACACCAGGGCAGGGTTCTAGAAGCAGCAGTGCCACAACATACACCAAGACCTGATGGCGCAACATAAACCAGGTGGGAGCAGGTGTAACATACACAGTAAAGAAAGGAGCAGGGCCAGACAGGCCAGCCACATAGCAACACACATGTGAGATAGGAAGAGAGTGACCAAGGAAGGCAGGCACACAGGGGCAATGTGGCACAGGGTACAGAGGGAGCACAGAGGCCACAGACACAATGCAGGGATGAAGGCACCACCAGGCACAATGCCCCTGCCATGGCCACTGATACATAGAAACAGTGCAACCGCAACAAGGACACAGCACCGGGTGGCACAGACCAGTGGACATCGGTGGTGAGACACCCCAACGTCCATGCCAGTGGTGCCACCTGCAGGGAACAATAGCACCCTGAGGTGAAAAGGCGCAGCACAGATACCATGCCACCACACAGCTTGGAGGTACAATGTGAGGTGGCAAGGACACCAAAGCATGCAAGGTAACCTGCAGCACATAGAACACCATGGAGATGTGGCCTGGGGACAGTGGACTGTGCTGGGGGCAGCGCAAATGGCACACCAACCTGATGCACAGGGGAACACTGGGGACAGCAGGCACCAACACCAGTGTGCACCCCTGCGCATAGCGACAGACGCACACACACACACACACACACACACACACACACACACACAGAGCCAAGCATACCAGTAACAGACGCAGAGACAGTGTGTATGGCAAACAATTTAATGTTTAAAACAGGGACAGGGATACAGGGTAGCAATGGGAGGGATGGGATTAACAACAGGCAACAATAACACAGTGAAACAGCACAGGAAACCCAAACCCAAACAGCCACCCACAGCACCCCCAGACACCAACCCTCCCATGCACACCCCAACACAGGCCCACCACCCAAACAACAGTCCCACCCACAAACAAACAGCAATAATCAAACCCACCCACAAACAGCAATAACCCAACCCAACCACCTAATATACACTTTCAAAACCCAAACAGACCCAGTGAAAACAACCACCCCATATACATTCCCATCCACACAGTTGACCCAACCCATGACCGGCTGTGGCAGACATGGCCACCATGTGCACCGGAGTTCATCCAGGAGGGCCACAGAACCATGAAGGCGCCCAATGTCCTGGAGGATGGCAATCACAAGTACCACCAGGCATGCTCGATCTGGGCCCCCACCCTGCACATGTTCTGTGGCGGGTCCTACATCTGCCATGGGCATCGGCTCCTCCCACTGCAACATAGGCATGGCCACCTCCTGCTGCAGTCCTGAGTCCCCAGCTTCAGGAGGAGTGGGGCAAGGCATGGTAGCTGTTGGTGGTGCATCCATGGCTGCCCCTGCTGCGACGTTCTCAACTGAGTCCCCCCCGGTCGGTGGTACAGTGGATGGGGATGGGTTCTTGGCTGTGTCACTGCACACCCTCTCCTGGCTGTGCAACTGTGGGTCAACTGGCTCCTGATGCCCACCATCAGTGGGTCCCCTCTGGACTGGTGGTGCCTCCAATGGTGCCTGTTCACCATCATTGGCCACTACTGCAGAGGAGGCAGAGGAGGAAGAGGTGGAGGAGGAGGAGGAGGAGAAGGATGAGGTCAGTGGCAGCACACTGGCCCTCCGTTGCCTGCACCATGTGCGCAACCTGTACTGCTTCGTGTCGCTGGCCTTGATGTCTGCCATCACCCGCAGCAGGGCCCTCTGTCACTGTGGCAGCCTGTTCTGGACACCTGTAGGGATGTAAAGGACATAGTCAGTGCTGGGACCAGACAGGGGTGCACACACAAATAGGTAAGCAATGTGAGGGCACAGCACAGACCACACAGTGTCTGCTGGCCAAGGCCACAGACCAAGGGGTCCATGGAATGTACGTAACTGACCTCCACTGACATGCCTCCTGTCTGAGGCTGGTGAGGTGTCCCTGTTGCATGGTGTGTGATGCACCAGCAGAACCTGTGGGGTGAAGGGACAGGTTAGTCTGTTGGAGGTACTACGTGCCATGGCTACCATGCCGGCACTGCAGCAACAGACGAACAGCAGTAGGGATACATAGCAACACCAGGTCCTGCCTGGACCACATCTCTGCATCCCTCGGTGGGCCATGCTTATGAGGCGCTGCAGTACAATGACCTCCCTGGCCAGGTCCTGCCAGTAGGTGTGTAAGCTGGGCAGATGGTGCACCAAATCCCAGTAGCAGCCGCCATGCGGGCAGAGATGGACGCCCAGGACCACTCACAGTAAGCAACACTGCTCCTGCGGCACCCAAGTGGCAGCAGCGTCAGCCCACAGCTGCACAAAGTTCACGAGCATCATTGTCCCATGTGGCATAAAGTTTGGCGCCTGGCCGCTGAGGCTGAGGGAAGAGCCAGAGGACATCTCGGCCCATCTACTGCATGGCACCTGTAACTGGGAAAACAATGGCACATGCATCACTACAGACATCCACAGTGGCCGTGCACACCACCCCCACCCACCCTGCACAACACTGGACACTGGCTGTGGGATATGGGTCGGTGCAAGGCCACAGGCCTGCAACCGTGGCCCTACTCCCATGTTGCACCCCCACGCCAATGCCACACACAGTGCGATGTGTGTATATGATGAGCCGTGCCATGCAGGGGCCGGGCACACAGTGCTGTTCACAGTGACCACAGTGCACCACCACGGCACCTGTCCCCTGCAGAGGCATGCCGCAGTACGGCCCTGCACAGTGTGGATGCGGGGCACCACATACAGCCCTGCCACACATCCACACCAGCACCCCCATGAGGAGGTGCATGCAGCCACACCCACCAGGTGGACAAGGGGCTGACACAATGATGCCCGTGGGTGCTGGCTCACCTACCTGTGCTGTGCACCATGGAGTCTGAAGTGGGTGTCGCTGACTGGCCTGGAGCACTCCTGGATGGGGAAAGAGCAGGACAACATAAGCCTGTGGCACAGTCGGGACCCCAGAGCAGCTATGGTGTGGCAGTGTGACCTACCTGACCTGTGCGGTGGCACCAAAACCTACACAGGGAACAGACAGCAACAATGTCAGGCACACAGTGCTGGACAGGTAGTGGGAATGCATGCATTGAACAATGCAGAATACTCACCAGAGTCCCGTTATGTCCGGCCGTGGAGCTATGGAGGGAATGGACATGGGTTAGTACACAGCCGGATGTGCCCCTTGGCCAGCAGCCTCTGGGCACCAAACCCCCCACTGTCACCATTCCACAGGCATGTACCCACACAAGGCCCAGGAAAGCCACCACAAACTCTGCCGTGACCACCCATGCACAGGGTGGGGTGGTCAGGTGTGGTCCGAGGGGGCATGGCACAGGGACAGTGCCACACAGCCATCCAGCAAGGTGGCAGTGCACCTGTGTGAATGGCACAAGCAAAGTCCTGCAGAGGCCATGCCCCAACGTCCTGGACCATGCCCGGCGGCACCGGCCCCTGCCATGAGGGATGGACAAGGGCATGGTCCGCCACGTGCTGCACACAGGCATGGATGGTGCTACAAGGGTGGACGGTGCAGCATGGCTGGACACTGCACACTGGCTTGTGGGTGAGCCAGCCCACCACTGCAGTGACACACCCCCACCAAACAGATATGCCTCCCTGATGCACCAGCACAGTGACAGTGTGCCTGGGCTATGGCACCGCCTGTGTGTGCCAGTACAGGCGACGGGTTGGCAACACAGCCATGAAACCTGTGACTGTTACCAGATGCACTGTGCACCCATGGTGTGGCCGCTGGCACACTGTCTGGACATCTGCGCCTACAACACTGGATTATTGAACCTCGCATAACGCACAGTCTGTGACACACCTATGTGATCCTGTGGTACACCATGCTACCAGGTGTGCACTGCAGTACCCTGTAGTGGCCTACACAGCCCACACACGCCATGGTGGTGGCTGGGCCAACCCCACCCAGCTGTGGCACTGTGCACCACATGCAGCTGCCTGTGTGGCACCGACTGCACAGGTACAGCCCTGTACTGCAGGGGTCGATGAGGGGGTAGCCGTAGCCTGTCCAGCGCGAAACGACATGGCATGTGCCATGGTCAGTACTGCTGAGCCCTGAGAAATGGGGGCATGCCCCATACTCCCTCAGCACAGGTGCCATCTGACCCCATGCCCTGCCCCAGGGCCTTAGCCCACCGCCACCCCACATGGACAGGGTGCCACCCACACAGCCACTGTGCAGTGCCTGCATGCCGCTGGCCAGGTGCCATGTCCACTACACACCCATCACCACTGTGCATCCCACCAACATGGGTGCCACAGTGGTCTGGCCATGCTGCCCACTGCCTGGGGTGGCACCCCCCTCCCCGAGCGTCACTGTCCCGCAAAGACCTCAGGGGTGGGAGGGGGGCCATGTGACCCGTCTGACTGGGGACAGAGCCATAAGATGCCTGGCCCCACCACAGGCATGGGGAGGGCCTGACTGACCTATCCGCATGGGTGAGTGTAGGGCCACACAGACAACATGTCACCACCCACATGTGGCAGGACCAGTACACCACCTACAACACAGTGGTGTGTGGCTGTACCATGCCCCCCATATCCCTGCCTACCCACCACAACACAGCCCCTTGTACTGTCCACAGCCATGGCACATACGTATCGGTTCCCCTGGCTGGCCACCATTGGGAGGGCCATGCCTGCGTGCCACCGACCCATGCCACGGTATGGGGACTGTACCCCATCGCACTGCACAGGGGCTCCCTGTACCACACTGCGGACACCCATGCCACACACATTGCCAGCCTACGGTTGCATCACACCATAGGAGAAGCTGCCTGTCACTATGACTGTCACCCAGAGACAGGCAGGTGGAAAATGTACAGGGATGCATCTAGACAGTGCCGAATTGGCAATGCCAGCACCATGTCCCCCATCCATGACAGTACCTTCCGAAATGCACCTCTTACCACTCGTGTATGACCACTGTCAGATGTCCCCCTACAGCCTACAGTGGGCATACATGTGACCCCCCTATACAACAGACGGCTGTACAGCGACACCCAGCAGTAGCCTACAGGAACACATACTATGCATCAGAGTGCTAATGCAATGTGAACATCATATGGGAAATGACAGGTGCCCCACATGGCTGTGCACAACTGTCTACAGTGCGGATGCCTGCCTATGCCCCTGTACATGTCTGCTACAGTACAACAGTGCCCTGTACCCCACGGCAGGGTGTAACATGACTGTAATAGGTGAGTAGCATTGTGCTCATACTGGTCCATGTACACTGTGAAAACTGCATAGCACCTGCCTCACTGTGTTAAGCAAACTTCTAGAATACCTATATTATTGCTCCCTGTACAGTTAGTATTGTCCCAAGGTAACACCTGCTAACCACATATATATTACCCTGCCAGGTGTTGTTGGTTGCATTACTCCATGCAGGCCATGGGTTCCACAGTGTGACAGGCACTGTACAACAGAATGGGCTACAGATGGCACAGAGGTATGCATACCTGTCCCAGTCCCTCCTGCCAGTAACAGATGTAGTAGGGTATGTGGGGCTAGCTGGCCCAGTACTCACCAGTCTGCTGAGGATCTGTCACTGTCCTGGTCTGGCTGGCTCTGTAGACTTGCAGCTCATTCCAACTCCCAGGTCTGCAATCCTTGTACCGCTACACAGTGCTTGGGCCTATCGACTCACTACAGCACGTGCTCCACGTGCTTTTCACATTTGTATTGCAGATCACACATCGCGGATCCGCATCTGTGGCATGCAAGACGGCAATCATGAGGCACATAACCACTGTGCGGCATGGCAATTGCGATGTCTGGATGCAGCCTGCGTGATGTCATGCATATGCGTGTGCATTCTGCGGCCGTAACGTGGTTGCAGAATCGGTGTAGGAGGCCCTGCCTCTGTGGTACTTGTGCCTGCAGGGCTCTGTGTGTGTGTGTGTGTGTGTGTGTGTGTGTGTGTGTGTGTGTGCACCAAGGCATGGCAGGCTGTTGCCTACTGGCCATAGCACACAATGAGCAGTGTTGCAGCTGGGGCACCACCCAACATGGTCCCAGTAAGGCCCTAGCACTGCAATGACACAATTATGACACAGCATAAGGTTGGTGTACAAACATGTTTATTCAGACAGTGCCTACACACATGTGCACATTGCCCAGTGCACCCTGGTTCCACCAACAACATGCCCCACACTCACCCATGCACACAGTCATGTATATGCACACTTCTACACACTCTTGTGCTCTGATAGCCCCCCATGGACATGTGTCCCCTGCCATGCATATGGCCCCACACACCCATTACAGCCCCCACCCACCTGTTCCCCTATTGCACAGGTTACCTGGGTGACTCACAGCCATCTGCCACGCACCGCCATCCTCGTACCTGACCCCTCCAGTGCTGGGTGCTGGGCTGTGGGGACCTACCAGCCTGGTGGCTGGGCAATTTCTGGCAGCCAACACCAGGCATAACCAATGGCCCTGTGTCTGCCCCCACAGGTGGGCTGCTATGCCTTCACCCGCAAGCCTATGTGCCTGTGAGCCACATGTGGTAGACGCCAGTGCGGGCTGCACGGTGTTCCCCCATCCTGTGCTGAGTGCCTCAGGCCCTGTGCAGCCTGCGGGACACCCTCTTGGTGTGCCCACCCTCCTGTGTGCCCTGTGACTGAGCCTGTACCAGTGGGACTGTGTGTGGTGCTCGGCCTAGCCTGTACCTGTGTTGCTGGCATGCCTGTGTGCACCAGCAATGTCACACCCTGCAGCTGTCCTGTGCCCAGGTCAGTGTGGGCAGTGCCTGGCTGTGCGTGCGACACCGGCAGCATGACTGGTGGGTGGGTGGTGGGTACTGGCGCCTGGGCTGGGGGGGGGAGGGGGTCCACTGGCTCCGGTCGCTGTGTCTGGGTGCTGGACTGAGCAGTGGCCAGGGGTGCCATCCGCTGGACCAGGACTTGCAGGTGCTGCAGCAGCAACAGTGCATATGCTATGGCCTGCATGGCTGTGGCCATGGCTGTATCTTGGTGCTGCTGGTGTGCCAGCATGTTCTTCAGGCCTGTGCTGAGATGGTCCATGATAACCGTCTGATGTTCAACACAGTGCTGGACGCCCTGTATAGCCTCCCCCAGACCAGACATGCATACCGCTGTGTCTCTTGTGAATGTCTGCAGGGTGGCAGCAATGCTGGTGAGCTGCAGCTCCTTGCAGGTGTGATGCTCCTGCAAGCCCTGCTGTATGTTTGCAAACCCTGCCTGCAGTCCCCTGACTGGCCAGCACTGACTGGCAGTAGTCCTCGATGTAGGCCGATGGGGACTGCTGGGCCTGCAGCACCTGGACGGCCTTGCTCAACTCATTCTCAAGTCCACGTGCACTCAGCGGGCTGAGCAGCCCCACGCCAGTGGCCTCATCTACCAGCCAGTCTTGGTCCAACACCTCCCACTCAACCACAGGTTCTGCACTGCCTCCACAGATGTGGCGGCACTGCTGGTGGTGTCCTTGGTGGTTCTTTGCTGTTCCCACTGTGGTCCAGCTGGCCCCTCACTGCTGTCCACCACCTTTTCAGACATGGGCTGTCGCCAGCCCCACTACCCTCAGGCTCAGACATCAGCTCCGGTGTTCCTGCCACAGGTGTGCTGGTGGCAGGGCTGCCTCCAGTGTTCATTGGGCTGTCGTCATCATCCAACACCATGCCAGTGGCCTGGGCCATGCCGGCTCCTTCCCAGCCCTGCCGCTTATGCTCCCACCCTCCGGCTCCACTGGGTCCACCTGTGCCAGCTGCCACTGCACCTGTTGGATGGAAAACATGTTAATATGTCCCTGCAACACAGTGTACCCTCACCTGCCTGGGCAGTGTTTCACTCACTGGTCTGCATCGGCATGGTGCTCTGGCATTGCACCCACCTCACCCTGTGCTGTCCCACCTAGTGTATGCCTCCACTGTATTACATCCTGCACCAATGGCATGGACCCTCACCATTGCTGCCCTTGCTGTGCTATCCAGCCTGGATGCAGCGACTCTGGCTGTCCCACAGTCACCCAGAACAGCTCCCACTACACAGTGGCACCATGCACGGCATGGCCATGGGGCCTCACTGCTGCAGGGACCTACACCCTTGGTGCCTGTGGTTGCCATGCCAGCCTTGCACAGC
Source organism: Neoceratodus forsteri (assembly GCA_016271365.2). Taxonomy (NCBI): domain Eukaryota; kingdom Metazoa; phylum Chordata; order Ceratodontiformes; family Ceratodontidae; genus Neoceratodus; species Neoceratodus forsteri. Next base: position 1,071,778,418 of record CM057455.1, on the reverse strand, counting down.
CCCTGTGGCCTTCTCCTGTAGTCAGCAGGCACTGGACTGTGACCCATGCCCCATCCCTACTGCCCAGCACATGCCTGTGCATGGCCACCCCCTCCCATGCCCACGGTGCAGGTCACAACATCCCCTGATGCAGCCCAGCCCATCCCTCAGCATTCCCCCCCCACCAGTTCACAGTGCAGGACACAGCAACACCCTGTGCAGCCCAGCCCATCCCTCAGCATGTTCCCCCACCAGTTCACAGTGCAGGACACAGCAACACCCTGTGCAGCCCAGCCCATCCCTCAGCATGCCTCCCCAACAGTTCACAGTGCAGGACACAGCAACACCTTGTGCAGCCCAGCCCATCCCTCAGCATCCCTCCCCCAACAGTCCACAGTGCAGGACACAGCAACACCTTGTGCAGCCCAGCCCATCCCTCAGCCTGCCCCCCCACCACCAGTTCACAGTGCAGGACACAGCAACACCCTGTGCAGCCCAGCCCACCCTTCAGCATGCCCTCCCAACATTTCACAGTGCAGGACATAGCAACACCCTCTGCAGCTCAGCTCATCCCTCAGCCTGCCCCCCACCACCAGTCCACAGTGCAGGACACAGCAACACCCTGTGCAGCCCAGCCAATCCCTCAGCATGCCCCCCTCAACAGTTCACCATGTAGGACACAGCAACACCCTAAGCAGCCCAGCCCATCCCTCAGCATCCCCCCTCAACAGTCCACAGTGCAGGACACAGCAGCACCTAGTGCAGCCCAGCTCATCCCTCAGCATGCCCCCCAACAGTTCACAGTGCAGGACACAGCAACACCCTGTGCAGCCCAGCCCATCCCTCAGCATTCCCCTCAACAGTCCACAGTGCAGGACACAGCAACACCTTGTGCAGCCCAGCCCATCCCTCAGCCTGCCCCCACCACCAGTTCACAGTGCAGGACACAGCAACACCCCCTGCAGCTCAGCTCATCCTTCAGCATCCCCCTCAACAGTCCACAGTGCAGGACACAGCAACATCTTGTGCAGCCCAGCTCATCCCTCAGCCTGCCCCCCACCACCAGTCCACAGTGCAGGACACAGCAACACCCTGAGCAGCCCAGCCCATCCCTCAGCATGCCCCCCAACAGTTCACAGTGCAGGACACAGCAACACCTTGTGCAGCCCAGCCCATCCCTCAGCCTTCCCCCACCAGTTCACAGTGCAGGACACAGCAACACCCTGTGCAGCCCAGCCCATCCCTCAGCATGCCCCCAATAGTTCACAGTGCAGGACAAGATTAATATTTGGCACCTTGATGAGTTGTCCTGCTAAGGGTGCTCTTAAAATTAAAAAAAAAAAATACAGAAATCTCTCTAACGTTTTTTACGTTATGTGTGTGGGAGCCCTGGTGATTGTAAACTAACTACATAACACTCCAGGAAGAGAGATGGAAGCAGTCAGTGCATGAGTAGCTGTACTACTCCGTCTGTGATTTAACAATTTTTAAACTACTTTTTACAGTGTTCTGCTCTCTCTTGCAAGGACAGTGCTTTAATCAGTCAGGAATGTTTTAATTTAATTTCTTTGGGGCAATTTACATATTGCTGGCATGACTGGGGTGCTGACCTCAGGACTCTATTTCCGGGGCAAGCAGTGCTACTTAAGACCGCTTACTGCCAAAGCGGGGTGAGCAAAAACAGTGCATGTTTGCGTGCAGACACGCGCATTAGTATGTCAATGTGTCCTGCTGGTAACGCTGGAAGTTGTAGATTTCTTAACCCAAGTGGGCAATCTTGTATAATACTGCTTTCCTTTGGTTGGGTAGTAATACCTATTAAGTTGGCTGCAAACCGCCCCCAGAAGGATGTCGAATTATGTAGCAAACGAGGAAAGGGTAAAAAACCATGTACAAATTGTAAAATGTTTCCAGAGTTACCAAGTCCCAAAGAATTTCTCTGTGATAAATCTTTATTGATAATATCATTACAGGAGGAAATTAAACATCTGACTAACAGACTAGAAACTAAAACAGATATCAGTTTACTTGAGGAGTACATAGACACTGTAGTTAAAAGTGTCCTAGAACCTACAGTCATACAGAATGATTAAATCATTGAACAAACAAAGGGAGAAAGCAGTACAAATGATACAGGACATTGTACTCAAGCAATAGGTGAAAAAGACTTGATGCTTACTACAACCCACACTTGGTTTGACAATAGCCCACCTAACCCACCTATACCACTCTAAAATAAATATGAACCCCTGACACACGAGTCCATTTTGACTGAAGACCAACACAATGTATGTCAACCAGATAAACAGGACCCCTCAAATGCTGATCAACATCAGAATAGAGATATTGTGGTTATTGGGGACTCCATAATAAGAGGGGTTGATTCTATGGTTTGTTATGGGCAGAAAGCTAGTACCACAGTTATCACCCTTCCTGGGGCTAAAATGGGAACATTCCAGATATACTTGATGGACTTCTCGAAGGTACCACCCTTAGTGATATTACACTTAGGTGTCAATGATGCTACAAATAGAAATAATACTTCTTTCCAGGATAGCTTAATGGAAATTGTTAACAGGATTAGACAGGTTAAGGAAGAAATAATAATTTCAGGATACTACCCACATTTGGATACCATGCATACAAAATGAGACTATAATACATCTTAATCAATGGTTACGTTGTTATTGTCTAAAGGAAAAATAGGCTTTATGGATAATTTCTCATCTCTTGGTAAAAATCCTACTATAAAGAAGATGGGCTTCATCTAAATTATGCAGGAACCAGAATTCTAAGCAGAAAAATAAATGAAGTCATTCGGTTCCATTTAAACTGGAAAAAAGGGGGTGGGTGGGACTAGAGAATAATATCCCTTCTGACCTGAATAACAAGGTTCTCAATTTTCCTTGTTGGAGGGGTGCTTTAATTACTGCTAGAAGCCTCACTAATAAATTTGAGGAATTTAAAATCCTTTTATACACCCAGCATATTCAAATCGCTCTGATTACTGAAACATGGTGGGATAATAATGATATATTTGTTTATCAAGTCGAAGGCTATATATCATACTCTAAATGTAGAGTTCATAGAAGGGGGGGTGGTGTGGCTATTTATATACATGAATCTATTAATAGTGAAGAAATAATAAAAGAGGAATCCAATCATGAATCCCTATGGGTTAAATTACTCCCAAATGATGGATCAAAAATCATTTTGGGTTTAATATACTGACCACCATCCTACTCATTAGATGCGGACTTAGACTTAATAAAACAACTACAAACTAGTGACCCCACTGATAATATTTTAATCATGGGTGACTTAAATCTACCTAATATAAAGTGGGCATCGTGGCAGGCACCACTAAGTTAGAAAGATCTTTTTAGATGTGTTTGACCAGCTGGGCCTAGACAAACGTGTAGTGGATAACACTAGAGAAAACAATATTCTGGACATTATATTAACTAATATGGGTGAATTATATGATGTAACTGTAAACCCTCCATTAGGTAATAGCGATCATAGTACTGTACTATTTAAAATGATAAAATTTCAAGTTATAAATGACTTTGCTGTAACAACCAGACTGAATTTTGGAAAAGCAAATTTTAGTAAATTCAGACAAGAATTTTCCTATTGGGACTAGAACAAACTGTTTCATAATATATCAGTTAATGAGATGTGGGAATTACTATTAGGATGTTTGAAGAACTTAATGATAAAATATATACCTATTAGTAAAAATATAATAATGGGAAAATTAAACCTCAGTGGTTCTCCTCTAAAATAAAAATTGATTAATAAAAAAAACAAAATTTATAAAAAATTCAAAAAAGATCCCAATATGACAAATAGGGCTGCACTACAAAATATTTCATCTAAAATTAAAAAAAAACCACCAGGAATGCAAAAGCTAATATGGAACTATCATTAGCCTCTAAAGTTAGCGATAATAAAAAAGCTTTCTACTCTTACATAAATAGTAAGAGGACAAATTCTCACACGATTGGTCCATTTAAGGACAAATCGCAACACCCTTTACCAATTAAGGAAATGGTCAATTTACAAAATAATTATTTTTGTTCAGTATTCAATACTAAACCTATATCCCAGGAGGAATATCAAGATATCCCAATTCCAGGATCAGTCATTATCGATCCAGGGAAGGTATTAGATAAACTTAAGTTAATAGATATCAATAAGTCTCCTGGCCCTGATCAAATACATCCTAGGGTTATAAGGGAAATAGCTGACATATTGGGGCCACCACTTACACATATTTTCCAGACATCTTTAGACAAAGGAGTGGTCCCAAAAGGTTGGAAGGAGGCTACTGTAATTCCTGTTTTCAAAAAGGGTATTAAAACATTACCTTCAAATTTCAGACCAATAAGTCTGACATCACTCCTGGGGAAAATATTGGAGAATATACTAAAGGAAAGGATAACTGCTTTCCTGTATGAAAAAGGCACGACAGATATATCTCAGCATGGCTTTACCAAGCCAAGGTCTTGTCAAACAAATCTTTTAACTTTCTATGAGAAGGTTAATAGAGCATTCGACCAAGGAAACCCAGTTGATGTCATTTTTATGGATTTTTCAAAGGCCTTTGACAAATTACCACATGGAGAATTTATAACCATTCTAAAAAGCCTGGGGATTGAGACAAATGTGATATGTTGGATTGGGGATTGGTTGAATGACAGGAGGCAGAGTGGTGGTTAAGGATATACATTCTGAATCGGGTTTGGTGACTAGTGGGGTGCCTCAGGGTTCGGTGTTGGAGCCAGGCTTGTTTAATGCTTATATATCAACTCTAAAAGTGAACATTCCAAATATCTGGTTATCCAAATTTGCAGATGATTGCAGACTGGGAACTATTGTAAGCAACTCATCTGATGTGTTAACTTTACAACAAGCAATCAGTAATGTAGCATCCTGGACTGAAACTAACAGATTAGAGCTAAACATAGATAAATGTAAAATTATGCACTTGGGTAAAAATAATCCAAAAGCAATATATAAAATTGGACTAGTTAATCTATTAGATACTACTCAGGAAACAGACTTGGGAATTTGCATTACCCCTGATTTCTCATTTAGTCATCATTGTTCTCTTCAGATAAGAAAGGCAAACCAGAATTTAAATTGTATTCTCAGACACATATCTAGCAGGAAAGCTAAAGTTCTAATACCATTGTTCAATTCTTTGGTCAGGCCACATCTTGAGTATTGTGTACAGGTGTGGTCACCTTATAAATGTGAAGACATAAACAGGATTGAGGGTATTCAAAGAAGAATGACAAAAGCTATTACTGGACTACATAATAAATCCTATAATGACAGGCTAAAAACATTGGGAATGTACTCTCTTACATATCGAAGATTTAGAGGAGATGTGCATGCTTTATAGAATACTAAGTGATTATAATTTACAGGATGAGTTAAGCATTAAATTTAATAATGATCATCTAAGCACAAGAAACCACTTCAAACAACTTTTTCAGCCGAGGTGGAACTTAAAGCTATGTAAAAAATGGTTCACTCAAAGGGTGGTGACATCCTGGAACGAATTATCAAAAACAACAATAGATAGTCCTGACATGGAGACATTTAAAACAAGATTGGACATGGAATTTAGACTAAGTGTTAATGATTTTTGATGAATCAAAATTGGTTTAAGGCAAGCTATAAGGATTAATATCCGCAATTGCTTGAATATTTCCTATGAATCCTATGAAAACACCCTGTGCAGCCCAGCCCATCCCTCAGCACCCCCACCAGTTCACAGTGCAGGACACAGCAGCACCCTGTGCAGCCCAGCCCATCCCTCAGCATGCCCCACCCCTTCCAGATACATTGGCCCTGTGCCAGCCTCCTCACAGTTCACCATGGGTCATTCCTTTGCACTGCTGCACATGTCAGCTGCACATCCCTGTCCCTAGCGTGCCCCTCACCATTTTCAGGTCTCTTTGCCCACTCTGTGGCCGGTTGTGGCCATGTATTAGTCCTGTGACATGCCTCCCCACCATTGCATCTGTCTACACAGTGCCTCCCCTCCCCATCTATGCCGCTGGCTTGTGTGCTGTTACCCTGTCTGGCCTGTCCCATACTGTGCATTGCTGGTTGTTTGTCCCTACCTGTGGCCATCCTGTCTGTAGTGTCCAGCTGTATGACACCGGTGATGCTTCACTGGCTGAGATGTGCCACTATTCTTCTCTCGATGGTGCTGAGTGGCTCCTGCTGGGTGGGTCCACCCTGTGCACTGCACCTATTCTCGCCAGCTTGCGCTTGACCAGGTGCTTGAGGTCATTCCATTTTCTGCACATCCCTCACTGTCCTGCACTGTGCAATGATGGCATTGACCCTGCATGCCACCCTGTCCCAAGCCCTCTTCCTTTTCTTCCACTTTTTGGCATCCCCTTCATGGCCCATGAGGAGTGCATGGTGGCAATCTATCTGCTCCACCAAGGTGTTCACCTCCTCATGGCCAAAGTTCCTCTTCCATCTTTGCTGTTCTGCTGCGGCTTGTGCCATTGCTATGGCATATCTGCTGGTGTATGTTGGGCTGCCACTGCATGTTGCACACTTTTATATGGTGTATCTTGTGTGTCATGACTTACACAGTTACATTTGGCGTATTCCCACGTGTTCTAGAACTGCACGTATCTCGCATGTCACAGTTGCTAATGCGTATCTATATGCAAGTGCATTTCTTGCATCTGGCATATTTCTCTTTCTAGAATTGGGCCCAAAGTGTGTAATTTGCTCCATCTCTTATCAAATAGTGTGTTTTTTTTGCGAAGACTTGCTATCATACATTCTACATGGAGATTGAACTGGAACTCCTGCAGACATTCCCGTTATGAAATAGAAACCTAATCGAACCAGTGATATAAAACCATTTTCTTCACAGAGAGAGAGAAATGAAGGCCATTATATTTCTCTCTTTCACCAGAATTAAACTATAATTACCAATTTTACATATCTCCAGTGTAAAAACACCATTTATCCCTAGACGTTCTGCTTTAGCCTCAATTAAGTTCCATAGTGGTGCCACTTTAGGGCAACTCTGGAAAATATGTATGAGGGTGCCATCTTCCTGTTCACAACTAGTGCAGAGAGGGCCAAAATGTTTTTGTTTTTTCACATCCCAAAAGGTGATTTCGCAGTCCCTGCACAAAATCACCTTTCAGGCAGGAGTTGAAAATTTTCTCTGCCCTTGTTCATAAGGTGAGATCAAGCTGAAAATTGGGTGCAAAAATATTAAAAAATAATAAAGTTAAAATCAAGCATAACGCCTACACTAAATTTAAAAATAACAAAACAGAAGCAAATAAACAAGCTTATATTAGGGAAGAAAGACAGCTAAAATGCTTGACCAGAAAAAACAAGTCTAATATTGAATTTAGAATAGCCCATTCCAAGGATAATAAGCTTCTCTACTCTTACATAAACTCTAACTGTAGAACTTGTGTTAAAACTGTCAGCCCTATTATGGATAATAACAATATTATTGAGAATGATGAGGTGGTGACGGACAGCTTTCAGAAGTACTTTTGTTCATTTTTTCCCCTAAAGTTAATGGAACAATAAATCTGGACAGTAGCCATGACACTGTGTTCTATTTTTCTGCCCACAAAGTCTACTCAGAACTCTGAGTGAAAAGTGAGTGACCCCAGGGACTCCTGACCTCTGAGAATCCCACCCCCACACACCACAAAGAAAAGGTAAACCCTCAGCTAAGGTGGCTGCAGCTCACGTCTGTGGCACCCTGTGTTATGCTGCCTTGGCCTTGCTGCCTGTGCCCCCAAAACAGCCAGGCCCAGAAGAAGGCAAAGCCCAGAAATGGAACCCAGGAGCTAGAGTTTAGGTGTCTGATGGCTGGCCTGCAGGTCTGCCTGGCCACTGCTATGCTGCAACTGTCTCCCAGTCATCATCCTCACTCAGGCGCTAGAGCACTAATACTTGTGTGCCTGCTCTCATCGTCTCAATGATTCAACCGCAGCTGATTCCCATTCCTCCCCGACCCCAGCAGCAGCACACTGACACGGTCATTGCAGGCTGCAGGCAGCAGCATGTTGGGGGGGTCCCAGGTGAGCGGGCATGATGGCAGTGGCACTGGCGCCACACAACAACAGGCATCACAGAGTCACAATAGCAGCGAGCTAGCAAGCAACCACGGAGGACTCAACTGGTGGGGGCAGGCAGAGAGCAGACAGCAGAACAGAAGAGAGTAAATAACAAAGCAAACAAGGCAAGAATAACCAGCCTTAAAAAAAGTGTATGCACCAAAAATGTAAAGCATAGGCTGGTGGTCTTAGGGTGCTTAGGTCCCCACAAAATTTTTGTTTTTGGTACATTCTGGTGAATTTGGGGGTGTTTTGAGGCATCCTGGTGCATTTTAAGGGTCATCTGAAACAGAATTTCTACCCTATTACCCCCTTCCCATACCCAGTAAGTTGCACTCTAGTCCCTTCCCTAGAGTCTACTACAGCCATTAAACTGGCCCACAAACAACCTGATTGAGCCTGCTGTCCCTCAGCTCTGATAACTACATTTACAGTGTGTGTGCACAAACTGGGGTAAATGTAGTTGTAGTCCAGTCCAGTCCATTCCACACTGTACATTCTCCAAGCAATATATATATGCCCAGAAGCCTGTAGTGTATTATTTATAATATAAATAATACATACACTACAGGCTGAAGTTCTGGGTAACACTCTCCCAAATTCTCTGAGCAGATTACTCTAGACATTGGACCCAACACCGACCCATCTTTCCAAAGACTGCTGGCAAGGCTACTGCAGTGCAGCACAACCCCAAGTCAAAGATCCGAAGCAGCTGTAGTATAACCTAGGCAGAAACAACAACAACAACAAAAATTGGGCAAAGAAAGAACTGCAAGTCAAAGTCCACTGCAGCTTTGCCATCCATCCACACCCAGGCCAAAAGAAAGCAAGCTTAGCCAGCCAGACTAAATTCAAAGTCCACTAGTAGCAGCTGAGTCATCATATTTGTCCAGCCAGGCAGTGCCAGTAGCTGAGCTGATGTCTCACAGGTCACAGCAGTCCAAATTAATTTCCTTCCTACCTTCAAGATGTAGTATTCACTAATTCCAGCACCATCTCTTAGCAAATCAGGAGTTTGTTTTGTTGGGAGGTCATCAGGTCTATATCACTCACCAGCATGGTGGTGGAATGTGGGCAGTGGCAGAAGCAAGTTAATCAATTTTCTCATATGGCATTAGTTTACGCAAAGCCTATGAGGAGGCCTTTTGCTAACGACCTGAGCCAATCATCATGGCAGTCCCGTTATGCCTGGGGCTGTAGCGACTTCGACTGTGCCCAGGGTACTACTACAAAAAAAAGAATCCCAAAAGAGCTGAAAGGGACAACAATGAGTGAGTTCTGCAACTCTATACTGTTACCCGACCAAGGCTAAGGTGGAGTCAGCCACGCTCCAGAGACTCTTTTTTTCAAGGCCATCTTTCTTACATAGACTCACTAGTATGGGGTCCCTATTGCTGCTTCAAGCATCACTGTGTTGCTCGCCAACTTGCCTGCTCATAGTGCATCGGCGATCCTAAAAGCCTCTCAGTGCTGCCATCTGCAGTATGTGGTGGCCACAGCAGGCTGTGCTGACAGCTCAGTCAGCTGGTGTGAATTTGTCAGTCAACCCACAGACAGTAAAGATGACAAAATGTGGATTTTTTGCCAAAAACAACAGCAAATCGGTGTATGATTACAATGGGCCCCTAAGTGTGTCGGGCCCCTGTGCCACTGCACCGGCTGCACCGGCTATTCCTCCGCCACTGCTAAAACTGAAGGTTGACAAAGCAATGGGACCTGATGGAATTCACCCCAGAATTCTAAAAGAATTAAGGGGAGAACTAGTGACACCACTGACTACCCTTTTTAACAAATCATGGGAGGATGGTATGGTACCTGAGGACTGGAGGAAGGCAGATGTGATTCCCCTTCACAAAAGTGGGAGCAAGATAGAAGCAGGAAACTACAGACCTGTCAGTTTGACCACTTTGGTAGGGAAAGTGATGGAATCACTTCTGAAGGAAATAATTGTTGAGTACCTAGAGGAAAGTGGGGCACAGGACCCAAGGCAGCATGGGTTCACAGTGGGAAGGTCATGTCAGATTAATCTAATTGATTTCTTTGACTGGGTGACCAAAGTAGTAGACCAGAGAGGGGCTGTGGATATGGTCTTCCTAGACTTTAGCAAGGTATTTGACACAGTCCCACACAAAGATTAATGAAATTAACCAGCCTGGGAGTGGGTCCCAGGGTGGTAGACTGGGTAAAACATTGGCTGGACAACAGGACACAGAAGGTAATTGTAAATGGAGTCCACTCTGAAGAAAGAGGGGTTACTAGTGGGGTACCGTAGGGTTCATTACTGGGTCCAGTCCTTTTTAATGTCTTTATAAGTGACATTGCAGGAGACCATGTGATGCAGGGTACCGGGTAGAAGCTCCTCTTTGCAGCTCCAGTCTCCCGACTTAATAATCTTGTATTTTGGATTGACAAAACTGCCTAAAACCCCCTAAATCTACTTAATTTTGCCTTCTTATCAACCCGAGCTTCTGTTTACTGGACTGGAGCATTGATGGAGGTTTACATGAAGAAGGCGCCGCAGAAACATACCCCACCAGTCACCCCCCGAGAAGGCCCCCGAAGAAATCATGGGCCTCGAGTGGGTCGGACAAGCCAGAACACTCGAGCCAGGCCACGGAGCAGGAGCCGCTAACTTTGAGCAGGTTTTTAGAAGAATTCAAGCTTTTCCGTGAGGAAATTAAAGAAATTTCTTCTGCAGTCAAATCCCTATCTAAAAAGCTCAATGAGGTCTCTGTTACAACCTCTGGATAATGCAGCCTGAATTTCCTCCTGGAGGCGTGTAGAAAAAGATGAGCCCTGGGCTTGGCTAGGCGGCAGAAGCTTTCTCCTCAAACAAAATTAGAAGACCCTTAGAGTCGTAGCTGCAGGAACAACGTTGTCATACTTGGGCTTCCAAAGGGAGAAGAGGGCCAGAATACCATAGTATTCATTCAGAAGCTGGTTGAAAGGACCACCTGCCCCTCTCCTTTGGGGCCAAATACATCATGGAGAGGGCACATAGGTCTCCTATGGCCAAAGCCTCCCCAGGAGCTGAGCCTCATCCTATTATATGCTGTCTTTTTAATTATTTAGAAGGGCAGCACTTTCTGGTAAAAGTTAAAGAGGTACAGGAAGTCAGATGGGAGAATACCAAACAGGATAGCACAAGATCTACCGGGTTCTGTCTGACTGAAATGCACAGCATTCCACCCTATAGTCTCCAAGATCATCACTGCAGGGCTTAAGTTCAAAATGGGGTACCCAGCTAGGCTGCAGGTGCTAGTGGCTGGTACCTGGCCAGCTTATGAAGATCCAGATGCTGCGCTTTCTGTCTTAAAGCTAGCTCTGCCTGATCTGTTTCACAATTCATGACATGCCCTGCATTTCCCGAAGTGGAGAGACCTGAATTGAAGGGTCGATTCTGCTCTTCAAGGTGTATGTTGCGGATGAGTGATAATAGCCGTCGAGGCTGTGAGAGCCTGATTTTGAAGGCTGAAGGAACATAATGTTGTTGTGTTTATTTAATTTCTCATAACACTTATACATCCTAGCTATGTCTGGGACAGCTGATCTCATTAGGAGATTGTTTCAATCAAGGACTGTTTATTTAGGGGAGGTATTTTTGAGAAGCGAGCTTGATTGGTGCCTACTTGTTAGTGTAGTAGGGGTTTGTTGATCTACCAGGCTTGCACCCCTAGGTTCTTTATATAAATATAAAGGAGTGTCCAATTCGGGTAGTGTTGGGTTTTTGTTTTCAAGGTGTGCTGTGGTGCACTTTTGCTCCGGTACCACCAGAGGGAGCTCCGGTCACTTACTTTGCAGGCTAGTGCTATTTGACAACCTGGGATTCTACTTTTTTTTTTCGCAGAAACTCTCTATTTGAGGTCTGGGATTAGCGAGTATATTTCTCACTGGGCAATCTAGTCCCACTGCTGGCATGGCCCCATGGTGTATTTGTTTTATCCTGTATCGCCTGCCATTCACAGTAATTAGGTAATTGCATTTACTCGGCAGGACGTAAGCAATTCTTTGGCTATGCCAGTAGATTTGCTGAGTTCAAACCTCAAAGTGCTGAGCATTTCCCTCTGGCTACCAGGAGCTGGCTAGTTAAGAGAGTTTAGTTGGAATGTTGTATTTTTTTACATTTTTATTTAACGATCACCTGTTCTTTATAAAGGGGGATTGCATAACTTGTCTGGGTTTGTGGGGGCAACACTGGGAGGCTGGGGGGAGAGGAAGAGAAGCAGTATTTTGTTGAGCATTGTTTGTGACAGTTGGGGTGGTAGGGTGGGCGGGGTTATGTCAGATTTAAGAGTTCTGGATTACCTATGTTATGGTATGCTGGGGTGTTCTATGGGGGTGGGACTGGGGTGGATTAGGTCTGGAGGGGTGGGGTTGAAGGGTGGTACAGCAGTAATCAAAGGGTATTGGAATTTGGATTCTTGTTGTAGTTATATCTGGATATTAATTATGTGCTTAATTTTACCAATTTAGATGGCTAGCAATATTAATCTGGCTATTTGGAATGTGAAGGAAAAGGAAAAATATAGACAATATCAGGTGCTTAAACACCTGAGCTTGTTGTGTTCCCAGATAATGTTTTGCAAGAATCTCATTTGCTAGATTCTGAAGCTTTACAACTCAGGAGACAACAGGTTAGACAGGTTTTTAATGCCTGGGGTCCACCAATAGCTGTGGGGTCATGTTAATTGTTAACAGTAGCTCCCTTCATTTCCACGCAGGTTCTTAAATGTCCAGGGGCAGGTATGTCCTGGTTCAGGGTACTCTTTGGTCCATGCCACTTTTACTCTGTAGTATCTATGGGCCTAATACAGACGACCCGGCTTTTTTATGAAGCTGATCACCATTATTCTCCCTATGCTCCCTATTGCGATAGTTATGGGTGGAGACTTTAATTTGGTTTGACCCTAACATGGACAGGTCTGGTACTGGGTTGAGGAGACTGTCTTCTTGGCAAAGGACCTTTAGGGACCTATTGGATCAGTAAGGACTGTATGATGTGTGGCGAATACTGCACCCCAATTCCAGGAATATACCTTTAGTTAGCCAGTGCACGGATCACAGTCTCGCATTGATTACCTATTAATTTCCAGGCGCTTTGCCAGGGTTTTGTCCACTACGATTCAGCCTGGTCCTGTATCTGATCATTCCTAGTGGTATGTAACTTGGCTTTTCTTAATATTCCTAAGAAGGAGACCCAGTGGAAATTAAACAAACAATTATTAAAGGATGCTAGGTATTGCAATCTTGTAAAGTAGCAGATTAATTTCTTTTTCTCTACTAACCCAATAGAAATACGGCACCAGATATTTTATGGGGGCTTTCAAGGACCTATATGAGGGAATCCTTATTAGTTTAACTACAAAGAGGAAAAGGCCAGGAGTGGAACTATTATCCTTACTGTCTCAAGTACGGTCACTAGAAGCTAACTTATCTCCTAGCACTCCGAATGAGGACAGGAAGAAACTTTTGGTAGCTAAAGACAGATATTTAGATTTGTTGAGGGAAAAGGCAGAGTTAGCCATTATCCACACTAAAGCAAGTTTTACTGATCAGGTAGAAAAAGTGGGGCGTATGCTTGCTTTAAGGTTAAAGCAGCAGGAGTCTGCTAGATTTATTCCTCCAGTCAGGGCTCAGATGAACGGGTCTTTGAGGGTATCCCCTTCAGAGATAGTGCAGGAGTTCGCATAGTATTATGAGCAATTATACAGGGACATGGACAGTCCTCCTCCTTTGGAGATGTTGGAGGCATACCTTAGGGACTCTAATCTCCCTTCCCTGTCAGGTCCACAGAGGAGTTTTCTGTCCTCCCCATTATCCCTGGACGAAATTTCGGTGGTCATAAAGGCCTTGCCCTCGGATAGAGTTCCAGGACCGGATGGTTTCTCCTCATTATTTTATAAAGTTTTTCAAGAACAATTACTGCTGGTGCTTCATCGGTTGTACCTCCACATTCTCTCTGGGGTGGCTGCAGATGCCTATCTGTTTGAAGCCCTGGTTGTTCTTATCCCCAAACCTGATAAAGATCCTGAGTTAGTACAGAGTTATAGGCCTATATCCCTTTTGAATCAGGATATCAAAATTCTCTCAAAGATACTGGCTGACAGGTTAACTCTGGTCCTCCTGAATCTGATTGGCATGTCTTAGGTTGGATTCATGAGGGGACGTTCATCATCAGATCATTTGCGCACCCTTTTGCATGTCTTCTTGGCGTCCAGGGATGCCACCTTTCCTGCTGGGTTGGTCTCCCTGGACGCCGAGAAAGCATGGAATTTTCTATTCCAGGTTCTTAAGGCATTTGATTTTCCCACCATGTTCATAGACTGGATCCATGCTCTATATCGGGCCCCTTCTGCTAAGATTTCAGGTAATGGTGCATTTTCAAAACCCTTCCTTTTATATTCAGGTACAAGACAGGGCTGTCCCCTTTCCCCTCTATTATTTAACTTATATTTGGAGCCTCTTATTCAGAATATCGTCAATAATACTGGGATACAAGGTATACCGATTGGGAGTAATGTGGTGAAGATCACGGCATATGCTGATGACCTTCTCCTTCATTTGTCTCATCCAGTAACATCCATCCCTGTTATGTTAGGGGAGATTGAAGTTTAGCTCCTTTTCAAATACAAACTGAATGCCAACAAGTCATCCTTTTCCCCTTAACCATAAGGTCTTTAAGACAGATACTACCCCTTTTGGTTTGTGCTGGTCATTCCGTGTTCTTAAATACCTGGGTATTAAATTAACATGCAATCTTTCGCTATGGTTTAAAGACAATTTGGAGCCCCTTTCTCAGTTGATTGTGCAGGACCTAGATAGATGGTCTAAGCTTCCGGTTTCATTATGGGGTCGTATCAACATAATTAAGATGAATGTATTCCTCCGACTTTTTTATCCCATTTCCCACCTTAACTCTTTCATCCCATTATCCTGGTTCCAGAAAATGCATAGAATCTTTACCAATTTCATCTGGTCTAACAAACACTCTCGACTGGCATATTGCAAGTTGGCCACCTCAAAAGTAGATGGGGGACTGCGGATTCCTCACTTGGCAATCTACCACTGGGCTAGTCATCTTGCTAAATACCTGAAGTGGGTAAATCCGGGTCCCGAGAATTTGAGACCGGTCTGGCTCAACATTGAATTAGATTTTATCCAGGCTATGAACATGGACCCCTTGACCATGTTTTATGTTAAGCTTTCTCTTCTACAAGATGCTAGTAAATGCCCCACCTTTATGACCTCATTAAAAGTACATGCGCAGCTTTGTTCTTTTTTGTGATATACTCCGTACCTGGACCTGTTCCAGACTATTTGGAATTCCCCGGCATTTACGATAAATAAACAGAGGATCCCCCATACGTGGTTGCCCCAAGTAGGGGATGGGATAGTATCCATGTTTCTGGATGGTGAGGGGGCATGCTCCCTGCAACTGAAATTACCCGAAAATTTGATATCCCAGTATCTCAGCAATTCAGAGTTTTCCAACTAAAACATTTGCTTACCACTGTGTTGGGTAATACCCCTCCTCGCCCATTGGCCTTTGCATTGATACCTGAGCTTTCCTCCCTACTTGGATCCTCAAGTGTCATTTCTAAAATATATCAAGTTTTGTTCCACTGGTGGTATGGGGGTTCCTATGGTCCTACCAGGTTTTGGGGCTCTTTTTTTCCCCAATATACATTCAATTGGCTGGTTCTTTGGATGTTCTGTCATAAATACGTGTCTCAAGACAGATGACGCCTTATGCAACATCACATCTTACACAACATGTATTATACCCCAGTTAAATTGGTGAAATGGGGTCTTCTTGAATCAGAGATGTGCACCAGATGTTCCCAGGAAGAAGGAACACTTTTTTCATATATTCTGGTCATGCCCCAAGATAATTCCACTGTGGGACTCAATTAAAGCCAACCTGGACCCCATGCTGGGTTTGCAGGACTGCTTCACACCTGACATTTGCCTCCTGGGAGACCTGTCTTCCATTAAGGTTTAAGCTCGGAGATTTCACATCTCTATGATTGCACTATCTGTCAAAAAAATCATACTTCGGCATTGGAAAGACGAGGTTAGCCCAACATACCAGGAATGGATTCATGAAATCCTTGCGAACCTTTGCACAGAGAAAACTATAGCAAGTCTCCACAACAGGTTACAAAGGTATAAATGAATTTGGGATCCCCCTCACACCTTAATCATGGTTGCTATGGATAAAGGAGTTGTTGGCAATTAGTTATCTCAGTATACATAAGGTTATTGTCATAGGATATTAAACTACAACATTCAAGTGTACTGCTGTACTGGGGGGAGGAGGGGTACAGGGGTTGGGCAGAGCATGTAATGTACTACGAACGTGTTGTATGTGTTACAGTTGCTGCCTCCTGTTTTGTGAAAAATTTGTTAATAAAGTTTGAATTGAGAAAAAAAATAAGTGACATTGCAGAGGGACTGGAAGGAAAAGTATGCCTCTTTGCAGATGATACAAAGATTTGCAACAGGATTGATACACGAGGAGGCATGGAAAGGACGAGAAAGGACTTGGCAAGGTTGGAGGAATGGTCAGAAGTATGGCAACTTGATTTATGCAAAGAAGTGCAAAATAATGCACCTGGAAACAAAAACCCAGGGAAGATTGCACAATTGGGGGGGGGTAGTAACAACAACAAAAATGGAAAGAGACCTGGGGGTAATTATATCAGATGACCTTAAGGTTAGCTAGCAATGTGAGAAGGCAGTAGGGAGGGCTGGGGGATACTGGGATGTATAGGGAGAGGCATCACCAGCAGAAAACAAGAAGTTGTTATCCTTCTGTACAGACACTTGGTGAGACCCCATCTGGAGTACTGCATCCAGTTCTGGAGACCCCATCTTTGCAAGGACATAGACAGGATGGAGGCAGTCTAGAGGAGGGCAACCAAATGGTGCAGGGTCTGCAAGAGAAGCCATATGAGGAGAGACTAAAGGAGCTTAGTATGAATACCCTTGAGGAAAGGAGGGAGAGAGGGACATGATAGGGACATTACTGTAAGTACCTCAGTGGAATCAACAAAGTCCAAGAGGGTAGCATCTTTCAGAAAAGAGATGTGCAAGAACAAGGGGACACAGTTTGAAGATAGAGGGGGGACAGCTCAGGGGCAATGCGAGGAAGTATTTTTGATTGGTGGATGCATGGAACAGCCTTCCTGAGGAGGTTGTGGGGTCTAAAATTGTGGGAGAATTCAAGAATGCATGGGACAGACATAAGGCAATTCTTGTGGGGGTAGGAAGAAATAGGCTGTTGGTTAACTAGGATCTGCAGCTTATCCTGTAGGTAGGGAAATGGGCAGACTAGGTGGGCCAAGTGGTCCTTACATGCAATCAAAGTCTGTTTCTATGTTTCTTATTAAATAATATGCCACTTAATCAGGTCCAGACAATAATTCGTGGTCGTATGGCCACTTCCTCAGGGCTCAGCGGTGGTCCCGTTTTGTCAAACAGAGAAAGAAAAACATCGATCAATCTTCTTACTTATACATATTCCTTCTTTGGACATATTGCACAAATAGTGTAATATTTCTATTCTCTGTCATATTTTCTCACCTACTAATTGCAACATTGCCTACTGGGTTATCTTAATGTATCACATCCCTTAACCTCCTCCCTCCAAACTCCAGAAACCACCAATTCTTCCCAAACCCGGAGAGATCAAGCCCTCCTGACTTTCCAAAATGTTATGAGCATATTATTACTAAGTAGTGAAACGTTATATCCGATAAAGTACATGGCTTAACAACCCTTCAAAGATTCCTGTTAGATATATTATACATCTCATGTATATTTTAAAGCCTGTTAATACACCTTTGTTATTTTTGCAGTTATTTCTTCAATGCTTCTGTACTGGGCTTCTGATTGGTCCACCAGCTGCCGGCTGCGCTGCTGATTGGTGTGCCTTTCTACTTTTGACTTAGCGCTTCTTGGCGCCTTTCTCAAGCATTTTTTTCTTTCAGTTCACTCTGAGCTTATCCCTATCCCTGCTGCTCTAATATTGCTTGATATTTTCTCCTGCCCCCACCCTCCCAGACCTCCATTAAATACACAATATCTCCTCCCTCCTAGGTGCCTCCTCTCACCATTGGACGATAAATATCACTACTATCCTGAAATTGACAACTTAGTCACTTTGTACACTTTTCTGTCTACAAAAATAGTAAAACATGAACCAACACATGACACTTTTTCCTTCTTGAGGCCACACTGACTCTATTACACCTATCTAGCCACAAAATACCACAATCTGGATCTAATCCCCCTAATTTCCTACCTCATTTCTTACCTCATGAATACTACTGCTCGAATCTACTTCTGATCCCTACCCCACGCTATGACCTCACCTTAATATTAGTAAACAAGGCCTAGATCCACATGATTGCCTATACCCCCCAAAAAATGTCACTTGCTCCACCATGCCCAATGTCCCTCCTGTGTTGGAAGCTCTGGTATCTCCTCCTACTCGCCATTCTACTCTCTGGCGATGTTCAACTAAATCCAGAACCCGACAAATACTACTCCTGATTCTATTAGCCAGGCTAAAGGTCTAATCATTGTTCACCACAATATCAGGAGCCTTATGCATAATCTAGGTAAGCTTGAATCCTGGACCTCACTGTACAAACCTGATATCATATGCCTAACTGAAACCATGCTAAAACCATCCACACCTGATTCTCTGTTCCTTCCTTCCTATAATCTCTTGAGACTTGACAGAGCTGTACCCAAAAAGGGGGGTGGTACAGCTACTGTATCTATTTTAAAGAACATCTACGAGTCGCTGCCATCAACCTAACTTACCTAGGTCACTGCGAGGCACTTCATGTCTTACTCACCCTCAGTACCAAAATGTTACATATCACATGTGCCTACAATCCCCCCACAAATGGCCTAAAAGGACTAGATGACTTACTGGAACAAATCTCAACCCTTGCAGGGAGGACTGAGGTCCTTATACTAGGGGACCTAAACATAAACTGGCTGGGCACCAACCAATCCAACCCACTGACCAAACTGCAGAGCCATAACTTGCACCAGCTAATATGTGAAACTACTAGAGACTCCCTTCACTCCAACACAAGCACCTTACTTGATTAGATAATGGCCAACCACCCCGAAAATATAATTGCCTCTGGCGTACTACCAGATGCCATCACTGATCACTCTCCAACTTACTGTATCTGGGGAAAGAGCAAACCTGCCCCATCAAAGCCCAATTTCATTACCTTCTGCAACTATGCAAACTTTGACTCTCAGCTTTTTCTACATGACATTGCCACTACAAATTGGTCCTCCATCCTTACATCAAACAATGCCCAAACTGCCCTCAGTCTATTCCTGATCAAATTCCTAGCGCTCCAGGATAAACACTGCAAACTTGTAACTCAGAGGGTAAAAAATAGACAAACATGATGGCTCAAATCTGACCTCCTCCCTAAACTAAAGCAAAGGGACAAAAGCTGGTTCCGCTACAAAAGCTCAAGGCTATCCTCTGACCAAATTACCTACAGGGCCCTACAAAATTCCTGCAAAAAGAACATCAAAAATGCAAAGAGCCAATATTGCAAAGATCTTTTAACAAACTCTTACGGCGACTCTAAGAAATTCTGGTCCCATATCAAATTCTTCTGGGTCAGAATCCAGCATCCACCCAAACGACATGTTACTCAGTGGTGTATACTGCACAACCCCAGAACCATCGCAAACCTTTTTAACAGTAAGTTCTGACCTAACAAACTACACCTTCTTTCCCTACCCAGTCCAAAATACCTACCCTATCAGATGTAAACGGCCCTCATTTCTTTTCAATGCAATCTCCAGGTGTGACGTACTTAAATTGCTAAACAATATTTCTGATTACACTGTGGCTGGCTCTGACAATTTAGGACCCAAGGTGCTAAAATAGCTGCTCCCAACATTGCAGCTCCACTGGCCAAGATTTTTACTCTCACTATGCCAGAGCTATGTCTCTGACATTTGGAAGAAAGCTAGAGTTACCCCTGTTTTCAAAAAGGTGATTGTAAGGATCCCTCAAATTACAGACCCATATCCATCCTGTCAGTCCTCAACAAAATTCTTGAGAAACTGATAGCCACCCAAACAATTGATTCCCTACAGAAACATAATCTACTTACCTCAGCCCAGCATGGCTTTCTGAAGGCCATAGCACCACCACCGCATTTCAAACTCACGCCAGATACACTAGTGGCTATGGATATGGTCTTCTCACTAGGGCCATTTTCATCGACATGACAAAGACATTTGACCTAGTTGATCACTCTATCCTCCTAGCCACCCTTGGATCACTAGGTTTCTCAATAAACATTGTAAAGTGGTTTAGTAGCTACCTATCCAACAAGACCCAAGCTGTGAAATACAACTCTACCCTCTCAGACAAGGCCACTATAAACACTGGGGTGCCTCAAGAATCCATTCTCGGCCTCTGCTTTTCTCTATCTTCATAAGTAACTTCACCACCAACCTCATATGACAGAGTCCCTGCTACATGCAGATGACATTGTTCCATATTCCAGTGCACAAAACACTGAAGACATAAATGGTAAACTCTCTCTTTCGACTTTCAACTCACCCAACAATGGTTATCTAGTAAAAACTTGTACTAAATGAGTCCAAAATCCAAGCCATGCTCTTCGGATCAAATAACAAACTCAAGCACACCCATCCAGAATTTAAAGCTTTCTCCTCAAATGGCTTAACTATCGAGGTGGTGGACTCTTTCAAGTATCTTGGTGTAACACTTGACCCATCACTAAATTTCGATCTACACATACAACTGACTTGCAAGCAGGTAAATACCAAAATTGGCATAGCATACCATGCCAGTTATATGCTTATTCCATCAGCAAGGCTTGCTGTTGCATGTGGCGTCCTACTGCCCTCACTTACCTATGGAGCTGCTACACATATCTCTGCATGCAAAACAAGTCTTCGGAAGTGGGACATAATGTACAACAACATTTGTCGCTATGCGTCCTCCTCACATAAGCTGAAACACAACTGTCTCCTTTATTCAGATCTGGGATGGCTTCCTTCACTCGAGCTACGGCTTTATACCTATGGCTCTGTCATAGACAATATTATCAGGCTACAAATATCCAAACCCATTGTGGCCTACTTCCAAATCGGAACTCCCTCCAACGGGTTGAGATCTTCTGACAGTGTCCCTCTAAAGGTGCAAGTGCTTTCACCTGCCATGCCTCCAATACTGGAACTCCCTCCCTTGAGCCGTGCATCAAACACTATCACATGCAACTTTTAAGAAAAAATTGCATTCCCACGTTGAGACCTCCTGCATATGCAGCTGTTTCAAACCCCTTAGCTCTCGCCTCCGCCCTCCTACCTAGTCTTTCCCTGCTTTGCTTCTTTTACTTTACTATATTAATAGCACTTCCCCTCCACCTGTCTGTCCCACCTCCCACTCTGATTTGTTCCCTATCCTCTTCCTGGTTTCCCCTATCTCCCTTACTCCTGTACCCCTTAGTTCTTCCTGACTGTCAACCCCATTTAAGCACTACAGCATTTACAATCTATCTTATGTTTCTCAAAACATAAATGTTAGGTAATCCATATTTCTGAATACGTTTCTGTTTATTATTCCCATCACACTGCGAATTGCATCTACCCTGTCGGAAGCCACCTTCTGTCTTCTACATACTACCTTTCCTCAAACTGTAAATACTTTCTAACTTCTATAGCCACTGTTCCTTTCTCTATTTACCCTGTCCAGCATTGACATACATGTCATACTTGTAATGAAATATATGATATTGTCAATTTTGTCATACTTGAAATGAAATATATGCTATTGTAAAGTATGTTGTACTTGTCATGAAATGTTTCTGCATGCTTTGATGTACTGTACCCTCCCGGGTCGTGCCTGAAAATAGTCATTGCCATGGCTAGTGCACTTACCTGGTAAACAAAACAAAATAAAATAAAATAAAAAATTTAACAACAGAGTAGTACATCATCACTGTTGTTAATGAATTGACTTATTATCAACTTGTTCCTTCAATTATGTGTATGTTATATTTCAGATTCCCCCAACTGTATGTGCATTTTGTGTCATGTTGTAATACCCAGTATAACTTATTTCCTAGATGTGAGACTTGCTTTTCTCACTTTACTGATAGTACGTTTGCCACTGAACTTTCTCTGTTCTTCTGATACTAATACACAAATACAAGGGCCAGGAAACACATCAGGAATACATGTTGCCTATTTACCAAACTATAAAGCATAATAAAATATTTGCATTTTCCTTATCATTGCATTGGTTTTACCATTTCTGTGTGAGCTGTCTTGTCCTCATGCTTTTTGTTAAATATTCTATGCCCTTCTTTTTGTCCTCTGTAATTTTGAAACATGTCATTATTTCCCTAAGATTTCCAAGGTTATGTTTATTGTTATTGTTCTTCATTGGCAAGCATTTAAACAGCCAAGGAGGGGGACTGAAAAGGAGAAGGAAATCCTAGCCCCCCAAAAAATCATGGTATTTAGTGAGGTAAAACCAAGATAGAGCAGTCAATAGGAGAAGGCGGGTAAATGGAGAAAAGACAAAGGCAGTAAGGACAGGAATGGGGAAAAAGAAATAAAGCCATAACAAATGGAGGGTAATGAGCACCAATGCCCATAGTCTAGATAAAAAGCTCCCTGAAATGGTGGCCTTAATGGAAGAAGGATGCCTGGATATTGTGGCACTCACAGAAACATGGTACACAGAGAACCATGACTGGGATGTCAACATTCCAGGGTACACAATCACAGGAGGGACAGGGAGGGAAGAAGAGGAGGAGGAAGAGTAGCTCTCTATGTAAGGGAAGGGATCAAAGCAACAGAACTAAAGGGTAAACAGGGAGGAGAGGAGGCACTGTGGGCCACCCTGGAGACCGGAAATGGCACCACAATCCGCACAGGGGTTGTATACAGACCCCCATCTCAGGGGTGGAAATGGACAAGGAAATGATAGAAGACATCCTTGGAATGGCAGAGAAAGGGGAGATATTGCTGATGGGGGACCTGAATATGCCAGATGTTAACTGGAGCACCTTTGCTGCAGCCACATCCAAGCGCAGGGCCACTCTCGATGCCCTACAGGGAGCATGTCTCAGACAGCTAGTTTTGGAACCCACTCATGAGGGAGCAATCTTAGACCTGCTACTCTCAAATGGGGATGGAGAAAGGATCTCTGATTTTGAAATGGGTAGCCATCTGAGAACAAGCGACCACCAAACAGTGTGGTTCACGATAAACTTAGCTATAGACTCAAGCCATACAAAAGTGAAGGTATTGGACTTCAGGAGGGCTGATTTTGGCAAAATGGGAGAGTGCCTCAGAAAACAATAGCAAACAGGCAAGAAGCTATGGTGGAGCAACAATGGGGAAACAACAAAACCACCATCACAGAGGCAACAAGCCTTTGTGTGAAGCAAATAAACAAATCAAAATAAAAGAAAAACCACTATGGTTCTCAAAAGAAGTGGCAGGGAAGGTAAGGGAGAAAAAGATAGCATTCAGGAAGTATAAGGAAACACAGAAGAAGCAGGAGAGAGAACTGTACCAGTTAAAGCAGAAGGAAGCAGGGAAGGCAGTCAGAATAGCAAAGGCCCAACTGAGGAAAATAACCCTAAAACTGAAGGTGGATAAGCAATGGGGCCTGATGGGATTCACCCCAGAATTCTAAAAGAACTAAAGAAGAACTAGTAACACTACTGACTACCCTTTTTAATAAATCATGGGAGGATGGCATGGTGCCTGAGGACTGGAGAAGGGCAGATGTGATTCCCCTTCACAAAAGTGGGAACAAGACAGAGGCAGGAAACTACAGACCTGTCAGTTTGACCTCAGTGGTAGGAAAAATGATGGAATCACTTCTGAAGGAAAGAACTGTTGAGTACCTAGAGGCCAGTGGGTCATAAGTCCCAAGGCAGCATGGATTCACAGCAGGAAGGTCATGTCAGACAAATCTAATTGATTTCTTTGATTGGGTGACCAAAGTAGTAGACTAGTGAGGGGCTGTGGACATGGCCTACCTAGGCTTTAGCAAGGTATTTGACACAGTCCCGCACAAAAGATTAATAAACAAATTAGCCAGCCTGGGAGTGGATCCCAGGGTGGTAGCCTGGGTAAAAGACTGGCTGGACAACAGGACCCAGCGAGTAATAGTAAATGGAATCCACAGTGAAGAAAGTGGGGTTACTAGTGGGGTACCACAGGGTTCAGTACTGGGGCCGGTCCTTTTTAATGTCTTTATAAGTGACATTGCAGAGGGACTAGAAGGGAAAGTATGTCTCTTTGCAGATGGCAAAAAGATCTGCAACAGGGTTGATACACAAGGAGGGGTGGAAAGGATGAAAAGGGACTTGGCAAGGTTGGAGGAATGGTCAAATGTATGGCAGCTTAGATTCAACGCAAATAAGTGCAAAGTAATACACCTGGCAAAGAAAAAACATGGGGAAGAGTACACAATGGGGTGTGAGATACTGACAACAACAAAAATGGAAAGGGACCTGAGTGTAGTCATATCAGATGACCTACAGGTGGGCCAGCAATGTGAGAAGGCAGTAAGGAGGGCTGGGGGGATACTGGGGTGTATAGGGAGAGGCATCACCAGTAGAAAACAGGAAGTTGTGGGCCCTCTGTACAGACAGTTGGTAAGACCACATCTGGAGTACTGTGTACAGTTCTGGAGACCCCATCTCTGTAAAGACATAGACAGGGTGGAGGCTGTCCAGAGGAGGGCAACCAAAATGGTGCAGGGTCTGCACCAGAAGACATATGAAGAAAGACTAAAGGAACTTAAGATGTATAGCCTCAAGAAAAGGAGGAAGAGGGGGGACATGATAGAAACTTTCAAATACCTCAAGGGAATCAACAAAGTCCAGGAGGGTAGCATCTTTCAGAAAAAGCAATGTATAAGAACAAGGGGGCACAATTTGAAGATAGAGGGGGGACGGCTCAGAGGTAATGTGAGGAAGTATTCTTCACAGAGAGGGTTGTAGATGCATGGAATGGCTTTCCTGAGGAGGTCGAGAATCAAAAACAATGGGGAATTAAAAATGCATGGGATAGACATAAGGCAATTCTAGCGGGTGGGAGGAAGTAGGTTGATGGTTAACTAGGATCTGCAGTTCACTGTTAGGTAGGGAAATGGGCAGACTAGGTGGGCCAAGTTCCTTATCTGGCATCAAATTTTATGTTTCTATGTTTCTAAATGTTAAGTTTAAAAATGATGCTATAAAGTTTATGTTCATTTTGATTGTGCTTTTACTTAATGGTACCCACAATTTTTAGCTTTGCTTACATAGCCCCACTTGTTAGTTACATAATCTTTGTTTTGTTAAACAGTCCTAATCCTCATTTAAACTGAAACATGCCTCGTGAAACTGTGTCAGAAGCACAGCAGCTCAATTTGAGTGAGGGATTTTTCCTGTGAAAGATGGCAGACAACTTTAACAGTACAGTGATCAACAGTTATTAAAAAAAGTGAATACTGAAGAACATACAGACAGATGGTGACCAACTGCAATTGAACTACATTAAGCTGTTGGTGGTATTTTAGTGAATGGGAAAATTTGGCCAGGACACCAGGGAAATTCCTCTATGCTTTTGAGAAGTGCCATGGAATCTTTAAGGTCCACCAGATCAGGCAGAGCGTAACTTTGGTTTAATTTCTCATCTGAAAGACGGTAACCTAGGAGTACAGCATCCCCCTCATGATGCACTACAGGGTCAGTATTGGGATTTACCCTAAGTGCCTGGTGTGGGGCCTGAATTTAAACTACTGGGGGGCAGCAGGGGTTACAATACCCCAGTCCTCTGGAGGAGGCTGACCAGCCTCCCCTCTAGAGCAAAAGGAGGGAGGTCAGATGAGGGACTGAATAATAAGGGCAGGTGGGTGGGTTGGACTGGGATAGGGGGTGGTGGCAGGAAGTCCTGGAGTGAAGGGGGACTGAGTCATGGTGGAGGGTGTGTCTCTGAATACATGGAGCCTGGAGAACAAAATGGCTGAGAAGCATTCACTGATGGCAGAAGGAGAGGTGGACATGCCTGCTGTCACAGAAACATGGGCAATGCTGAATCATGACTGGGACCTCTCTGTCCCTGGGTACAAGCATGTATAGGAGGGATGGGGAGGAAGAGGGAGAGGAGGGTTTGCACATGGGGGAGGGCTAACAGTGTAGCAAGGGAGGAGGCAACTGATAGAAGGACATACAGTAAGTGCTGTGGGTACAGGCACAATCAGCAAAAGAAAAAAGCTCAGGATAGGAGTGGTGTACAGAACACTGACCCAAGGAGAGGAATTAGACAAGGAGCTGGTGTCCAAAATTGTGGGGATGGCCTGCAGGTGAAGGTAGTGATGATGAGGGACTTAATCTACCAGGTGTGGAATGGGCATCCCTGCTACCACTTGTACCAGAGCACAGGTTCAGCTGGATGCATGCCAAGTGGGTTCCTGACACAAGGTATCCTGGAGCACACCAGGAGAGGGCCATACTGGTGCTGGTCTAGTCTAATGGTGACATGTCCAGGAGGTAAAGGTGGAAGCATTGCTTGCAGGAAGTGGCCATCACACTGTGGTTTCACCTGGACATAGGCAGGGAAAAATTGTGACAAGAACAAGGGTGCAAGACTTCAGAAAGGCAGACTACAGCAATATGGTGGAGATCTTAGTGGGACACCTTGCTCGGATCAGGCAGGAAATAGGGGTTGACCAGAAATGTGCCGTTACCAAGGACTGGCTTCTGGCAACTACTAGTGAGTATACCAAAATAAAGAGCAAAAAAAATCTAGAGCCAAGAAGCCCAGTTGGTTTGATAGAGAGGTTGCCCAGTGGTAAGGCGTGAGATGACAGCCTTCAGTAAGTATAAACACACTCAGAGGGATAAGGTGAGGAGAAGTACTGTACTAAGGCAAGGAAGGTGGGCAGGGCAGTATGACTGGCAAGGACAGGCCAACAGAGAGCTGCAGCTAACATAGGGGGTGAAGAAAGCCTTCTTTCAGCACATTAGGGAAAAGCGGGATATCAAGGTTGGGATAATCAGGCTGAAAAGGGGAGTCACGTGATGCTCTGAACCAGATGGCAGCTCTCCTCCTGTGCTCCTGACCCTCGCTGCAATAATTTAATTAAAAATAACCTAAATACAATTTTTTTCTCTCTATTTGCTACCACCAACTTCTCAGGAAGACCAGAAGCTTACCTGTCTACCAAGGAAACTACAATCCAGCAGCATGTCTGAGGTGGAGATGCGACAGGCTCCCCCCAAACATACCCCACCTCAAATGCCTGAAAAGCAGTCCAAATGCCCTATGGCCCAGAACTCGTTTCAGACGCTTTCTACTACAATGATGACACCTCTCTTCCACTGCCTGAAGACTGCCTACTACAAACCCTGGAACCCTCATTAATGCCATTCAAGAGCTTACACAGCAAGTTAAAACCATCCATCCAGAACTGGGCAATTTGGGCAAATGCATGGGGGATGTGGAAGTCTGAACTTATTCTCTAGAGACCTGGAGGGACCAGGCTGACACGGATGCTACTGCTTCGTGGCAAAAAATAAACAAGCTGGAAGCCAAACTCAAGGACTTGGAAGCACGTAGCCGCCATAATAATTTAATAATATTTGGCTTACCGGAGGGCGAAGAGGGGACCACTCTGATCCAATTTGCTCTGAAATTTCTGGAGAGGGTGGCAGGGCCTTCTCCAAAAGGCCTGATGTACATCGTAGAACGGGCACATTGTTCACTCCGACCTAAGCCTCTACAGACTCCTCCCCACCCATTCATGCTGAAACTTTAAATTTTCTAGACAAGCAGTTTGTTTTACAAAAACTAGAGATCTACAGGTCATACTTTGGGAAGGCAAGACATTACATCTGACTCAAGATCTTCCAGCAGGGATCAGACAAAAACGGGCCTCCTTTCACCCAGTGGTTACAAAACGTATAGCGGCTGGTATAAAATTCAGAATGCAATATCCTGCCTGGCTACAAGTGCATAGTAACACTGAATGGTATTCTTATGAGTCAGTGTCACTCAAGATCTTAAGAAATTTGTGCCAGACCTATTCAGGATCCCTTTAACTGAATTTCTTCACCAGATCAGGATTCGGTCAATTTTCTTTTTGGAACTAGTTTCAAGTGGTCTAATTTTCAGAAGTACACTACATATAAAGACAAGACTCTCCTTATATGGTCGAGATTGACTTTATGTCATCACAACTTTGAGATCTCCCTTCTAGAGCCTTCAAATTAACTGTCTTTTTCCTCATACAGCAAGGCGTGTATGCGGCTCACCTTTGGATCTGTGTCACTATTGGGATGGCTTCTTGGCTGTTGATCCCCAGGTCTTTGCAGCAAGGTGGAGCTCTACATTTTCTCTCCCAATTGTGGCTCAGTTCAGGACAGGAGCTTACAGACATTCCAGTGGCTTGGAATCAATCTCTGTGATAGAGGGAGCTTATTCCCTGATGTCACCTATTTTGACACTGTTTTGTGGACAACTACTGCTTTGTCTGCTGACTCTATCTGGCTGTTATTAAACTCAAACTACATCAGAGCTGCATGGATTTTACAGTACATATTTGTGTTCCTGTCTCAGATGGTTGGGGTGGCCCAGCCCTGGATTGTCTGGTCCTTGTGTGCAAGCAGTTCCTCTGTACTGGTTTAGTTGGGGGACTCACTTAGTTGAGCTCTCAGAATGCTTACATATCTTATTTTCTTGATCTATTTGTACTTTCCAAATTTGAAAGAAATATTCATTAATTTTAGATTTTGGCCCTTATTTCTTTTAATCTGGGAGAGCAGACAATTTTATCTTCCCAGGGCCATGATGTGAAAGACAGGGAAGGGGACTGAATAATAGAAGAGAACAAAAACAAGAGAGAGAACAAGGAGCAGGCTACAATGGTGTACAAGGAAATGACAAAGAAAGATAATGATAATTCATTTCCATAAGGGAGTGTCTAAGGTTATTATAACACTTTTGTTTTTTGTGCCTCTTGGTGAAAGGGAGGGGTTGGGGGATGGATGCAGTGCTATGTGTGGTATGAGCCTCACACACCAGCCTGTTAGTACATGAGGGGAGGTTAGCGGGTGGTGTATGTTGTGGGTAATTAGATATGTTTCCTGTTACATGTTAGCTCTATGGTTATTATTCTTTAACTTTGGACTTTTGGGGAATGTTCCTAGTAGAATAGGGCTATGTAGGTTTAGATATCAGGGTTTGGAAGGGTGGGAGGGCACCACCAGAGCTGGAGTTTTATCACTGCTGTTGCTACTATTTCCTTGTTTGACTGTTTGCATCTTAATCTGCCTTTCAGGTGTTCTTCATTCTATACAAAATACTATGACAAATTATAATTTTATACATGGAATGTTAAAGGCTCACAGTCTCTTCAAAAGATCCAAAATCCTTCTCCATTTAAACAAATTACAAACATATATTGCTTTTTACAGGAGACCCACTTACCAATATCTCGGATTCTCTTTTCAGGATGTCCTGGTATTTTATTTTTATTTTATTTTATTTAAACAGCAGTTTGAAAACCTTTGAGCCATAGGCTCATTTACAAAAGGTACCAAATCACAGTAAGACAAACCAAAATACACAGTATAGCAGTACAACACATAGGTATAACAGTAAATTAAGACATAGATACAAACAAGCTGGTACAGGTAGGATGGATGCAAACAATACCAGAGTTATGTTGTCCTTAGCAGCTTAGTAATAAGCTTTGTCATAAGTATTGAGTACGGCTTTGACTAGTGGCAGTTACAGCATCGGGTGTTAATAAGGTGGTTACGTAAGGAAGTTTTGAAGCACGATATAGTTGGAGTTTCGGAGATGGAGGGGGGCAGTGTGTTGAACCAGGAGGGGGCCCTAAAGCTGAAGGCTCTTTGGCCGTGAGAGGTCTTAGCTCTAGGGATAACAAGAGAGGTTTTCCCAGAGGTCCGAGTATGAACTAGTGGGACAGAGCGGCGTATGGTGGTGGTCAATCCTGGTGGGGAAAGCCCAAGGAGGGTCTTTTTTGTAAGGGTACAGGTAAGATATTTGAGGCGCTCGTCGAGATCAAGTACCAGCGCTTTAGCATACAGTAGACAGGTGTGTGTCATCCTAGGTGCTCCAGTAATTAACCTGCAGGCCTTATTCAGAGTAGTGCGAATTTTATGGAGTGCTGGTCTGATCAGCAGCACCATACACCGGCAGTCCATAGTCCACTAGGGACAGGACAGAGGAGGTGATCATGAAGTCGAAGAGCCTCCGGGAGGCAGTGTTTATACCGGCGTAAGATGCCCAATCGGATATTAGTGGCAGTGGCTAGGGCAGCGATGTGTCCATGGAAGGAGAGGAGGTCAAATGGATCCCTAGGTATTTATAGGAGCAAACTTGTTCGAGTGGGAATGAGGACCCAGAGTGAATGAGGAGTTTGAAGTTGCAGGACTTGTTTTGGGGATGAGAGAAGAACATAGTTTTTGTTTTTTCAGGATTTATCACCAATCTATGTTCCTTGAACCAGCCCTCAGCTTCAGTGAAGGACTTCTGCAGCGAGTCCTGGAGGGCAATAGGGTTACGACTTGAGGCAAAGATGACTGCATCATCAGCGTACAATAGAATGTTCCCCGAGCAAGAGTGTGGAAAGGTGTTAAGGTAAAGGGAGAATAGTAAGGGGCCCAGAATGGAGCCCTGGGGAACCCCAGAAAAGATGGGACAGATGTCTGAGCAGGTCCCATTAATTTTTACATACTGTGAGCGGTCAGACAGATAACTGGTGCACCAGGAGATAGGCCCAGCAGCAAAACCAGAGAGACTAAGGGCATCAAGAAGGAGGGGGTGGGAGACAGTGTCGAAAGCTTTCGAGAGGTCAATGAAGACAGTACCAGCCAGAGAACCAGTGTCTAAGGAGGAGTGGAGAAAGTTGGAGAACTCTAGGAGGGCTGTGTTGGTACTGTGGCCCACTGAAGCCATGCTGCTCAGGACAAAGGACATTGTAGGTGGAGAGGTAGTTAGAGATTTGAGAGGCCACCACTTTTCCAAGGCCTTGGAGAGAGGAGAGAATGGAGATCGGTCGATAGTTTCCAGCCACAGTCCTATCACCACCTTTAAAGATAGGGGTGACAGTGGCGACTTTCCAGGCAGTTGGAACCTTCCCAGGCAAAGAGAGTGGTTGATGAGGCATGTGATCGGGTAAGGACTGTGTCTAAGACCAGCCGTGAGGATACACGGATCCAGGGTGTCACTGCCCGCATTTATTACTCTTGAGAGCAGTGACAAGGTGCGCCTAAGTTCTTGGGCAGAAACACGTATGGAGGAGAAAATAAGTAGAAAGATTTATGGCAGGTGCTGGGGAGGAGGTCAAAAGATTTGTAGGGAGGATAGGGCTAAGGTCAGTGAATGAGGTGTTGAGGTGGTTGGCTATGAGGGCTGGGTCTGAGGAGATCACACCATTAATGTTGATCTGGTGGGTGGGGGGAGTGTACCCATTTAACTGTTTAATGTTATCCCAGAAGGTTCTGGGATTCCCCCATGAGGCAATGAGTGAGCACCGATAGTGCTCAGACTTGGCCTTTCTGATGGCCCGAGTGCACTTTGTTTGGCGGCAGTATATAACCGTCATTGGGACGGCCAGTCTCAATGGCACGGTGCCATAGGGTTGTCCCTATGTTTGAGCTGGTGGATCAAAGCTGGTAGGACAAGTCTTTGGTAGAAGAAGAAGAAGAATCAGCATTTATATAGTGCTTTTCATACACAGTATCCCAAAGTGCTTTACAAGCAATGCTAGACTGGTTGTGAAGTGACTGAATGTGTGGTGGCGGCCATATCGCACATCATCATGCACACACAGCCTAGATAATTGCATGAACCAGTTTATGGGAAGGGGAATGTTGGCCAGGAAACCAGGAATGCTCCCTGCTCTTTGCGAAGAGTGCCCTGGGTTCTTTTCTTCCACCTGGACACCCACTAGGACAACACCAGGATGGGCAGAAGGGACCTCAGTTTAACGTCTCATCCGAAGGATGGCACACCCCAGCAGTACAGCACCCCCCAATACTGCACTCGGATGCCAGCGAGTTTTAGGTGCAAGTCCAATCCCAGTGTGGGACGAGAACCCACAACCTTCTGGTCCAGAGGCAGATGTGCTACCAACTGAGCTACGCTTGACACGCTGGTAGGGTCTTGATTCCGCAAGAGAGGATAATTATTCTTATAGCTAGGAGAGTTCTTTCTGCTCTTCTCCAAGATATAGCTGATTCAAGTAGGGCCGCTATATTTTAATTAGGTCCCTATTAGGACATCTAGAAGTAGTACTGGGTGCAGTCTTTGGCCCTAACACTGATGGCCCTAGTTTTTTTACTACTCTTATGTCCATCCTAGCCCCCTGAACTACTCTCCCAATAATTTTAGGTGGAGACTGGAATTTGGTTCAGTGTAATGAACTGGACCGGACCGGTCCATCCCATCAAATTTCCTCTCCTGGACAATTAGCTCTTCAGGAATTTATACGATCGACAGGTTTGCAGACCCAAGGAGGCTCAACCTGACCAGTCGTGAATATTCCTTTCACCTTCCCATACCCTCTCTCTCCAGGATTGATTACTTTTGATGGGAATTAATGATATCTCAGGGATAACATTATGTCAATACTCAGCTAAAGTGGTTTCAGACCACCATCCTGTTTTTCTCCAGTTAACTTTAGCACCCTCGTTGTCTACAGATAAAGTTTGGATTTTGAATAATCAATTACTTAAATCTAAGGAGTTGTTGGAGCATCTCCGATCCTTTATCTCAAATTATATCATCTCCAACTCTCCCTGTATGCCCAAATTTGACATTTTGTGGGGGGCCCTGAAGTGTGCACTTAGAGGGGAGCTGAATCGCATAGCAGCCTGGTGTGAAAAACAGGCCTCAGTCTCTCTTACTTCTTTGTTGTTTTTTTCTTTATTATTATTTATTTATTTCCATGGCTGGGGGGAGGTTGTACCTTTGGTTCCTCCCCCTCCCATCTGGCCAGCTAGGCCGGCTGCCATCCTGGTCCTGGGCAGAGCTCTAACCTCCCCGTCTCTACCCACCTGGTTGCTTCACAGTGGGTACATACCCCACCACCTTGGAGACCAGGATTGTGGACCCAGGAGGGAGCTGATTTGCATGGGACCATGGCTGTGCCATGGAGCAGCTTTCATGCTGCCGGGGATTTTTCTTTGGGTGGTTCCCTGCTGGAGGAGCATGCAATGATGCCATGGATGGAGAGTGCATACTTCTGTATGCGCTCTTCCTGGCATCAGCCTCCTCCCACCCCTTACTTCTGCAGCGTCGGTGGTGTTGCCCTCCAGCTTCCACCAGAGGGCAGCCACGCACCAATGACTGATGTCGCCCCCTTCCTGGAGAAGAAGAGCAGTCCTCTGGACTCTCAATCCTTCCCCAACCCTGTCAACCCCTGACCATCTGTGCTCATTCCTGAACACGGGTCGTCAGCATAGCGCGAGGTGTGGTGTTCAGCACCTCAACCCTCAGCACCATGAGGCAGGCACGTCTTACTTCTTTGTTAATCCAAATAAGAGATCTTGAAGAGCACATGTCAGTTTCTCCCCAGTCGGAATGGGAAAGAATTGAACAACTCAGGTTTCAATACAATACCTCACTTGGGGGAAAAAGCGGAACACATGATCTTACCATCGAAGGTAAAATATTTTGGCCAGGGGGAGAAGGCCAGAAAACTACTAGCCCTTCGACTCCACTCTCAGGTTATGGATAGAATTGTCCCCTTGATACGTAGCGATTCTGGTCAGCTCCTTACCTCACCTCGAGACATTCTAGATGCCTTTGAACTATATTACCAACAGCTATATGCCCCTATCTTTCATTCAATCAATCCCTCTTCATATCCTTTCTCCAGGATGTCACACTGCCTAAACTAGCTGAGAGCCACCTTGCCATTTTAAATGCTTCCTTGACCCTGGCTGAAGTCTCTCAAGCTATTAATACCCTAGCTGCAGATAAGGGCCCAGGTCCACATGGATTTACTATGAATTTTTATAAACTTTTAAAAGACCAGGTAGCCCCTATTCTTTTAAATACATATAACTATATCTTTGATAGAGACCTGTCTGACCTTTCCTTCACTGCAGCTTCTATTGTGGTCCTCCCCAAACCAAATAGGGATCCATTGCTGATTCCTAACTATAGACCAATATCACTTATCAATGTGGACCTCAAAATACTTTACAAAATCTTGGCCAATAGACTGGGGCTAGTATGGGACTTGTTGATCAGCAGGGAACAAGTAGGATTTGTAAAAGGCAGACTCTCGGCTGACCATCTTAGAAAACTATCGTATCTATTCTCAGTGTCCAGGGACCTTTCCTGTCCTGCAGCTATTGTGTCACTGGACACCGAGAAGGATTTTGACAGGGTTTCATGGGATTACTTGTTTGCTCTCCTACCAAAATACAATATCCCACAAAACTTCATACAATGGATTAAAATAATACATACATCTCCAACAGTCCGTGTCTTATGTAATGGCATGCTTTCCCAACCTTTTTTCCTACACCAAGGTACCAGACAAGGTTGTCCCCTTTCCCCTTTCCCCTTTCTTATTCAACCTCTTTTTAGAACCCCTGATTCGAAAACTCAATTCCTCCCCCCAGGTTACCGATATTCCCATTGGTGATACTGACTACAAACTTTCCACCTATTCAGATGATCTATTACTTCATGTCTCTGCTCCTGCCACCTCCCTGCCTGCAGCCCTACAGATCATCTCTCAATTTGGGGCCATCTCTAATTATAAACTTAACCTCTCCAAATGTGAAATAATGCCTCTTAATGCTATAACATTTAGAGCTGAAGTGGAACACCTTGGACTTGTATGGAGGAAAGATAAACTGAAGTACTTACTGTAGGTAGTTTTCTTAGTACTTCCCTAATAAAATTAAACAGTTAAACCTGGATTCTATCATGTCCCACCTTAAGACAGATCTTGACCATTGGCCAATGCTGTCTCTACCCTATGGGGTAGATTCAATATTATCAAAATGAGTATTTTACCCCATCTACTGTACCCCTTCAAATGTATGACTCAGCCTCCCCAGTCTTGGTTCATTCAGGCGCACAGACTTATTGCCTCTTTCCTATGGCAAGGTAAAGCAGCTTGTCAGGCACTTTCAAAACTGATGAGAGCGACACAGGATGGAGGTCTGCAAGTTCCTAATTTTCTACTTATATTACCTTGCTCTACACCTCAATAGGCATTATTACTGGTTCCAAAAACTAAGGAATAATCCTAATAAACCATATAACCCAAAAATGGGTAGATATAGATTAATCTCTCTGTTCTGCTCATGGCATGGATATCTGTGCACTCCTTTTTTTGTCCAGAAGTAAACTACCGCATCCACTGCAAGATACCCCCCCCCCACCTTGGATCTTCAGTCTAAATCTACACACAGCTAATGTATGTTCTTTACTTAAATAAACCACACTAAGAATACTCTCCAACCCCTGTTTGGGAATCCCAACCTGCGGATAGCTGGACAAATACTTTCTAAATGGTTCTGGCCATACATAGGAATAGATCAGGTTGTGGATCTTACACACAATCAAAAATTGTTATCCTTCCAGGAAGCCCAATCCTTATATTACTTATCCACTGCCTCTTGTTTTAAGTACTTCCAAATATCTCGTATGCTTATGCAATTTTTTGGCACAGGGCCATGGTTCAGCCCCTTGAGCATTGTGGTTTTTCCAGTTTTTTCCTCGTCTCCCCATTCTCACCTTGTATCATACTATTACAGATCACTGCAAGATTGCCTAACTATTAACGAGGACCGAGAGTTTATGAGTGGGACCAAATTCTTCCAACCACTGCAACCTCCAGAAACTAGCCAACTATCTGGAAACATCTGTACGAATTAATAAAATGGAGCTGATACCACCTTATGCAATTCCAGATTATTCATAAACTTTACTACACCCCTATTAAGCTGCACTGGATGGGCTGGCTCCCCACTGACCTTTGTTCCAGATGTGGGCAAGAACCTGGTTCCCTATATCACATTCTAAGGAAGTGCCAAAAAGTTGTTCCTTTCTGGGACTAAATTCGGTCTTGCTTAAATCCATTGTTAGGACTTTCAGATGCCTTTTCTCCTGAAATAAGTATTGTAGGTGACTACACAGGATCCCTTATAGGTAATCAGAAAGCCCATATGGTCTTAACATCAGCATGTGCTAAGAAAGTCATTCTCTGTCACTGGCTAGATCAAGACACCCCTAACTTTTTGGAATGGTACAAAGAAATTTTGTTTGCACTGCAAGCTGAGCGCCTTAGAGTCAGTCTGTCTGACAATCTATTAAAATATAAACATATTTGGCAACTTGTGTACATTATTAACTGTATAAACATCAACTGGACATCTCTCCAACTCAAATATATGCATATAGTTATACTCTTTTCCTTTCTTTGGCAGTTAAGGGCATATTGAGTTAAGTAGCATCACTCATACCTGTATTTAATTATTTGTTTTTTACTCCAGGGCTGGGGTGGGTATGGGTTGGGGAGTGGGGATAGGGGATACATTGCAAACTTTAATATTGCTGACTTTCTGTACTTAGCAGAGAGTATGTATCCAATTCTGAGGGTGTTTATTTATTTCTTTTTCTTTCCTCCTTATTGTACGACCCTCAGAAATACTTCATTGTGCATAGGTATGTAATTCTTGTTGTCAACTCTTCTGCATCTCTCTGTATCTTTAAATAAAGTTGATTAAATCTGGCTGGCCCATAGTGCTGAGGGTTGAGGTGCTGGACGCCACACCTTGCATCATGCTGGTGACCTGGGTTAGGACACGAGCCCGGCCACCAGGGGTTGTAGGGAGGATAGGATCAAGCATCCAGCGGACTGCTCTCCTATCCCAGGGAGGAATCTAGGGACCACCACTCTATAGTGGCCCCTGGTGATGACCGGGGCACTATCAGAGCATTGGCAGCAAGGGAGGCAGAGTGGGCAGATGTCAGTGCATTGTGCCTCAGAAGTCATTGCATGTCTACTCTGCAAGGGGTGAAAAATCAAGATGGTAACATGGCAGAGCAACAATCTTGGTAGCCAATGGCCGCGTCCGCTGCCCCCAGTTCCCAAGAGGATCCTGCCACAGATTGTGTGAGTGACAATGGCTGGCTCTGTGGGGGCGCCATACCAGCCTGGGGGGTGTGGGTGCTGGTGGCCGGAGATCACGGAGATCCACACCACTAGGAGGAGGTACAATGAAATATAAGATAAAAAAAAAGTTGATTCAATCTGAAAAAAAATCAGGCTGAAAATGGGGGGTGGTAGGTATAGGGTGGTGAGGAGAAAGCAGAAGTACTTAACAAGTACTTCTGTTCCATTTTCACCAAGGAGAAAGATGACCTAGTATGCCAGGGGAAGAAGGAAGGAGGAAAAGGGTTGGAAAGGGTCACATATGGGGTGCTTGAAATTGACAGGCTGAGGAAAGGCTTAATGGCCCTGAAGGTATATAAATCCCCTTGGCTAGATAGTATATACCTGAAGGTGCTGAACGGGTTTGCGGATATGCTGGTGGGTCCCCTGACAGACCTGTGTAGCACTTCTCTGGAGACAGGGGAAGTACCCCTGGACTGGAGGACAGTGCATGTAGTGTCACTACAAAATAGTGGGATGAGAAATGACCAAGGTAACTATGAGCTGGTCAGTCTGAACTTTGTAGTGGAAAACTCATGGAAACCATACTAAAGGAGAGACTGGAAAGCTTCCTAGAAGAAAATGGGCTCCAAGATGAGAAGCAACATAGGTTTGTGTCGGAGCAGTTCTACCAGACCAACCTGATTGATTTCTTCACCTGGGTAACCAGGATGGTGGACATAGTCCATAAAGTCTCTTCCTTCGCATCCATTGTAGCCCAACGGGCTACGCTGCATCTCCGGCTACCTCCTCAAGAACTCTAGCCCGCCTCCTTGGCGAGAAGGAGCCTGCCGCCACCTGCCCTTGCAACCCAGCTGCAGGTAAACGGACTGGACGGGCCCAGAATCAAGAAAGGCTGCTCCTTCTCTCTGCCTGAATTTTTCAGCTTTCAAAACCGGCACCTTTCTTGGGACCTTGCTCTCATTGGCTGCTTTGTGGACCAAGAGCTCCCTGATTGGCATTTCCTGCCCAGTATTTTCAAGAAAGCTGAACTTTAAAACTCTGCTGTTTTCTGTAATTTGGGACAATATCTGAATGCTGTTTTTGCTGTAGCTAGTGTCCCTGTATAATTTTATTGCTTCCTGTAATCCTCACTAGTGGCATTATTTCTTTTTACACAAATTAATTGGCTCTTAGAAATCACTGCCTTTTCTGAGCCCTGCAAGTTGCTAGTTGTATGTCTTTACTAGTATACGGTAAATGAACTATTGTTGGAACCAAGAAGAAGCCAGAAGGGGAAGGAAACATATTCAATTCAGTGCTTTACAGTAACTGGTAATTGCTATTTTTCCTTTAAACTTAGATTGTGGGCTTTTAGTGACACTGTAATTTATTTGCTGTCTTTACTCAGAATTGTTTTTGGGCTGTTGAAAATTTAAAACATAGTGGTGGTGTATTTCTTTGCTGTCTTAAATTGCTGCAAATTTTCACCCCCCTCCCTCCCCTTCCCCCAACTCTTAATTATATGCCCTGTTAAATCTGATTGACAGGAGCTAAACACAGGGGATAGTAAGGGGTGTGGAGTAGGAGGGGCATAAGGCGGAAGAAGCCCACCCTCAGCACGACAAGTGCTTTGACTGATTTATTTATTTATTGGTTTATTTTCTTTTTTTAAAAAGAAAAGCATCTGAGGATCAGTGGCAGGATTTTTAGGACAGTAAATTAATAAAAAGGGAACTAGGAGAGCTTCAGTAACAGACAAGTAGTAGAATAGCAGTGTAATGTGGGGAGTGGTGCAATGTAGTGGCTGTGGGGCAGCCATATTCAGGCAGACCTTCTGGACACTGAGGTGCTGCCCTATCTGCATGCATCTCTCTGGACTGCAGGATGAGGTAGCCAGACTCAGAGCAGAAGTAAACTTGGTCAGGAGTATCATCACCCCTCTCCAGAGACCACCCAGTCCAATGCAACTGCCTCAAAGAAAGCCGAGAATGAGGAGCACTTGGGTGACAGTGGGCTCAGGGAGGGTTAGAGCGGTCAGGCAGAGGCACATCCCAGATCCTATTCCACTCAAGAACTCATATGGCACACTGGCAAATGGGGACAACCAAATAGAGATATCCAGAGAAGTGGAAGGAAAGGATGTGGAGGTTAGCCAAGGAGGTGACCTCAGTGGAGAGAGCAGTGGACCCCAGAGGAGGAGGAAGCTAATCCTGGTGGGGTACTCCATTATAATAGGGATCCAGCTAGGAACACAGGAGGGGGAGGACAGGGAGGTGAGGTGCCTACCAGGTGTCACGGCATGGAGAGATGGAAGGAAGATCCTGGGGATCACTGGGAAGGCTAGACGGGAGGTGAGCTGGATGTCATTATCCACATAGGTACTAATGACCTGGCAAATGGGGAGCCAGAGAAAGTTCAGGAAGAGTTTAGGAAATTGGGGAAGGGTATCAAGCAAGTAGCTACTTCAGTCACTTTTTCAGAAGTACTCCTTGTGAGAGCAAGGGAGAGCATAGGGTGCATGCATCAGGAACTTTAACTCATGGTTGAAGAACTGGTGCTGTGGAGGAAGGGTTTGGATTCATTGGTGACTGGGGACCCACCTGGAGGGATGGAGGTTTGTTCAAGCCTGATGGTCTGCATCCATCCTGGAGTGGAATCCAAGCACTCAATGATAAGTTTAAATGCTACATTGACAAGCATTTAAACTAGCAAAGGGGAGTGGCAGGCCAGCAAGGAGGGTATCTACTTGCTCACCCCCCACAGCTAGCAGTGCAGCCAGTGAACCAGAGGAGTGGCTATCTCTACAAAGCAGCGTGCAAAAGATGGCGATTAGAACCCAAGAGGTAGATAGGCAGAAAAGGGGAAAAATTCAGCAGAAGGGCAGACAGCAAGGAGAACCAGGGATAAAGGACAACCAAGGAAGGGTCTGGAGTAGAACAGCAAAACAGTCTAGGGAGATCAAATCATGGGAAAGCCATGTGTGCCAATGCCAGGAGCCTTAGCAACAAGATGGAAGATCTGGAGGCTGTCATGGTGCAGTCAGACCTGGACATTGTGGCCATCACTGAAACCTGGTGTAGTGATAACCATGACTGGGAGATGGTCATACCTGGCTACAACATATTCAGAAGAGACAGGGCAGGTAAGAAGGGAAGAGGAGTGGCACTGTATATGAAAAATTACATAAGGGCCACAGAGATCCAGGAGGAACAAAATGGGGGAGAGATACTGTGGGTTAAGCTGGAAAGGAAAATGGGGCCAGCCATCCGCACAGGTGTGGTCTATAGACCACCAGCCCAGGAGGAAGAAACAGATAGTGAGCTGATGCTAGCCATCCAAAGGATGGCAGACAAGGGTGAGATAGTACTGGTTGAAGACTTCAATATTCCAGACGTGGACTGGAGCATCCCAGCAGCAGCATCAACTAGAGCAGATTTATCCTGGACTCTTTCAGGTGCCTTCCCAAGCAACTAGTCATGGAACCAACCCGGCAGAAGGCAATACTGGACCTTGTGCTCACAAACAGGACAGTGAGGGGTAACAGTGAGGGAGCACCTGGGGAACAGTGACCACCAGTCATTGTGGTTTGAAATCACAGAAAGAGCAGAACCAAGCCACACAAAACACGATCCTGGATTTTAGAGGGGCAGACTTTGGGAAAATGGGGAGATACTTGAAAGAGGCATTAAGGGAATGGAGCAGGAATCAAGGGTTGAGGAACAGTGGGCAATATTTAAAATGGGGATTAAAGAGCAACAGAATTATGCATTAAGCAGGTTAGTAAGAGGAAAAGGAAAAGAGACCATTATGGTTTTCAAAGAGGTAGCAAAGAAAGTGAAAGCCAAAAAGATTGCATTCAGGCAATACAAAAGATACAGGCAGAAGGGATAGGAGAAGTACCAGGAGAAGCAAAGGAAGGCAGGGAGGTCAGTAAGGAAAGCCAAAGCTCAGACAGAAGAACACATTGCAAAATCAGTGGGTAGAGGGGACAAAACCTTTTACAGGCACATAAGTGAAAAAAGAAAGGCAAAGGGAGGGATAGTGAGACTGAAGGGGGAGGATGGGGGCCGTGTGGAGGATGACAACAGTAAAGCTGACATATTAAACAGGTATTTCTGCTCAGTCTTTACTGAGGAAGAGGAAGGTAATGGGTCTAAAGGGAGTACAAGGGGTGAGAATGGTGCAGAAATGGACACAAGTCCCTTTACACGAGAAAGGGTCCTGAAGGAACTGGAAGTAATGAGAGCTGATAAAGCAATGGGGCCAGATGGGGTGCACCCCAGGGTCCTTAAAGAACTAAGAGAGGTGGTGGCTGAAACTCTGGCTATCCTGTTTAGCCAATCACTGGAAACAGGGGAGGTACCCAAAGACTGGAGGACAGCAGATGTAGTCCCCTTATACAAAAGTGGGAACAAAGAGGAAGCGGGGAACTACAGACCAGTCAGCCTCACCTCTGTAGTTGGGAAGATCATGGAAACACTACTGAAGGAGAGACTGGTGGAACATCTGGTTGTCAATGGACTACAGGACCCAAGGCAGCATGGTTTCACCAGGGGGAGGTCACGTCAGACCAACCTCATTGAATGTTTTGACTGGGTGACTAGGGAGGTGGATCAGGGGAGGGCAGTGGACATCGCCTATCTGGACTTTAGCAAGGCCTTTGACACTGTGCCACATAGAAGACTATTACACAAACTGGGGAATATGGGTGTGGACAGGACAGTAGTGTGGTGGGTAGGTAACTGGCTGGGCAGCAGGACACAGAGGGTGGTGGTAAATGGCTGTCACTCCACAGAGGGAAGAGTGACCAGTGAGGTACCACAGGGATCTGTGAGCTGGGACCGTCCTATTCAACATCTTCATCAGTGACATTGCGCAGGGCCTAGAAGGCAGAATTTCACTGTTCGCTGATGACAAAGCTCTGTAACAGAGTAGACACACCAGAGGGTGTAGACAGAATGAGAAGGGACCTGCAGAAACTTGAAGAATGGTCAGGGTTTGGCAGTTGAAATTCAATGCAAAGAAGTGCAAGATAATGCATATGGGGCACAAAAACCCTGGCACAATATATCATTTGGGGAGGTGAGGATATAGCATGCAACAAGCAGGAAAGGGATCTTGGGGTTATCATCTCTGATGACCTCAAGGTAGGGAACAGTGTGACAAGGCAGCAGGTAAAGCAAATAGGATGCTGGGATGCATAGGCAGGGGCATCACCAGCAGGAAAAGGGAGGTCATAATTCCACTATACAAGACACTAGTGAGGCCCCACCTGGAGTACAGTGTACAGTTCTGGAGACCTTACCTACATAAAGACATAGACAGGGTAGAGAAGGTTCAGAGGAGGGCAACAAAGATGGTACATGGACTGCATCACAAGTCCTATGAGGACAGGTTGAAGGAACTGAATATGTACTCCCTGGAGGAG
Source organism: Neoceratodus forsteri (assembly GCA_016271365.2). Taxonomy (NCBI): domain Eukaryota; kingdom Metazoa; phylum Chordata; order Ceratodontiformes; family Ceratodontidae; genus Neoceratodus; species Neoceratodus forsteri. The sequence continues at coordinate 1,071,735,688 of CM057455.1, read as the reverse complement.
AGGAGGGAGAGAGGGGATATGATAGAGACATACAAGTATCTTACAGGGAGGAACAGGTTGCAGGAATACACCATTTTTAAGTGAAAAAGATGTTCCAGGACTAGAGGGCATGGGATGAAGTTGGAGGGAGGACGATTCAGAGGAAACGTGAGGAAGAATTTCTTCACAGAACTGATGGTGGACAAGTGGAACACCCTGCCAGAGGAAGTGGTGGGGGCTGAAACAATCATGGATTTAAGAATGCATGGGATAGACATAAAGGAATTCTGGAGGTCAGGGGTAAGGGGCAACAGACTTCTAGGAAAACATAAACTGAACTTACAAGCTCAAATGGGCAGACTGGGTGCGTAGGCCCTATTCTGCCAACACTGTCTATGTATCTATGTAACCTAGAGTATACTGTGTGCACAGGTTTTTCAGTCTAGTTTCTCACTAGCTGCAGAGGTAATACACCGAGACTGATTTAGAAACTATTGTCTTATAGGTACCACTGTGTTAGCTTTACCACCTTGACTTGCACTGTAATCCCTGCTTTGTTTCTCTCCCCTCCCCAGCTGACCTTACTGGCGCCTGCCGGTGGTCTGAACCCACCCCCCAAATTTATTACAATTTTCAGTGCACAGCTCTTTTGTGAAAAATGCTGATTTACTAACCCTCCCAGCTCATAGAGGATTCTAATTCCCTGTTCTTTTCCTTCTCCCTCAGGCATCCATTTTAGCCCAATGGGCTAGCACTGCATCTGTGCAGTTGCCTCCTCAAGAACTCTGGCTTGCCTCCTCAGTGAGAAGGAGCCTGCCGCCACCCACCCTGTGACCCAGCTGCAGGTAAATGGACTGGACCAACCAGAATCAAGAAAGGTTGTGCCTTCTCTCTGCCTGAATTTGTTTTGGCCCCCTCACCCTTCCCCACCCCCTCCACTGATTAAAGCTATGCTAACCACTCCCTGTCTTGACAATTCCTGTTCCCATTGGCTACTGCCTAGCTCTCTCCTAATATTAAAGCTACAGTTTCTTTCCTACATGACCTTTTTCCGGTCCTTAGCCCTGTTCTTCTGAGTGTTTTTAAATGACCCCAATCTAATTCCTTTCTTTCTCCCCTAGCCCCCCCCCACCTTTTTTCCCACACCCCACTGCTTTCTCAGTTTCGGGATAGAGTGTCCACTATCTCTAACTCATACTTCCTCCTTTCGTCTCCCTCTCTGCAAAATGAACCTGCTATTGCCTACTTTGCTGGCTGTCCTCTTATTATCTTCTCTGGTGCTGTCTGACTTCAGTGCAAATGTGCTGGCCCACAAACAAGAGCCTTGCATACCTATCTGTCACTCACCCCTCTTTCCATACTCCTCCCAACTCCTCATGGGATATGCCCTCCGGGACACCTCACACCTTCTTCTTCTTCTTCAACCTGGAACCCCGCCTTCTTGGCCACTACCTGGCATCCCTCTCCTGGTCTCCCACTTTACCCTCCTGCCCATATCTACTTCTACTATCCCTCCTTCCCTCACTAGTGATGTTGAGTGCAACCCGTCCACCAAATTCCATCACTCCTCCTCAAGCATCTGGACAAGTGCCCCTGGTCTTAAAATCGTGAACATCAACATCTGTAACCTTCCCTCCAAGTTCCCGGAACTGGAGGCATGGATTATACTACACAAGCCCCACGTGGTGGGACTTACTGAAACCTGGCTGAAACCACACCATTCTGACAACACTTACCAACTACCTGGTTACTCCCTGCTACGTCTTGATAGGCAGGGCAGAAAGAAAGGAGGTGGTGTTGCTCGCTCTTCAGAAAACCCTCATCATGAAGATCATTCTCTGCTTAGACCCTCCTCACCAAGTGAATGGCTCCTCTCAGAAATGATCCTGGGATCTTGCAAGAAACTTTACATTGGCTGATGCTATAACCCTCCTTCACTGGAATGGTAGGACTAAACAGCTTCCTCCTGGGCCTGAGCTCCTTATCCCCCCTCAGGAACTCTGTCCTCCTCAGGGATTTCAATCTAAACTGGCTGAGCAACCACCAACTGGACTATGCTTTCCAGTTTAAACAACACAACCTGGCCCAGACTATCACTGTTCCCACCAGACTCAACCATAGAACTGGTACTCAGTCCATCTTGGACTGGATTCTCACAAACAGGGATGAACATGTACTGCATGCAGGAACCATGGCTGACTCCATAAGTGACCATTCCCCTACCTATCTCCTATGGTCATCTAAACTCAAGCATTCTCCTTCCAAATTCATATTGTTCCGTAATTTCAGTAACCCCACCTCCCAATCTCCTTGTGGAGACCTGGGAATTGGAATCGCTCATCCTACTCACTTACTGATGACCCCAGCAGTTACTCTTCTTACTCAGACCCTACTGACTATACAGGACTGTTTCTTTCCTCTTACCACTAGATGGGTCCGAGATGGCTACTCGTGCTGGGTATCCAGAGATCTCGTAATCCTCATGAAGGACAGGGATCACGCTTGGTCCACCTACAAAGCATCCCCCTCCCATGTCCTCTGGGAGACCTACAGGCATCAGAGAAACCAGAGTAAGCTCCTGGCCAAATAACTGAAACAAACTCATTTCCGTAACAAACTAAAGACTAACCTTGGTGTCCCCAAAAATGTTGGGACTCAGTTGGCTGTCTTCTAACCCCCAGCAAGGCTGCCCCACATCTAAACTCCATGGATGTCCTGGTTTTGGATCCCATGGATGTGGCCTGTACATTAAATAGCACATTCACCAATCTATCCATCTACCTAAATAAACTCCCAAGCAGCAAACCAAACAGCTCAGTCCCCCATCTTAATCCACTGTCATCCACTACCAGCTCTACCACCCACCCTCCAATCCCACCTTTCTACATCAAAGCGCTTTCTTGCACTGATACCACCAAGCTCCTCAAAAGTCTACCCAATTACAGCTCTGCTGGAGCTGATGGCCTATCACCAGACTTCCTCAGGTTGATCTCACCAGCTTTAGCCAAACCACTCACCTTTGTTTTTAACCTTGCCCTCTCCACCTCCTCCATGCCCAACCCCTGGAAGATAGCTAAGGTGATCCCCATCTTCAAAGCCAGTCACATTCAAGCCTCCAACAACTACCGACCGATCTCCATCCTCCCCCAAATTAGCAAATTGCTTGAGAAAGTGATCCACACTCAACTTGCTGAACACATTGGCAAATTCAACCTCCTTTGTAGCCAACAACATGGTTTCCATAAAAAACATTCCACTGCTACTGCCCTAGAACTCCTGACTGACTATATCCTCATAAACATGGATATTGGTAATGCCACCGGTGCTGTTTTCATTGACCTCTCCAAGGCCTTCGACATGGTCAACCATGCCCTCCTCTTCTCTAAGCTAAGCTTCCTAGGCTGTTCTCAGGAGGTAACAGACTGGTTTGGGAGCTACCTCACCAACCAAATTCCAATTTGTGTGTATTGGTCAGGCCTGCTTCCCTACCCTGCTCATCTCCACAGGGGTTCCCCAGGGCTCCATTCTGGGCCCTCTTCTATTCTCCTTATTTATAAACTCCCTTCCTTCAGACATTCTCAGCTGCCACTCTCTCCTCTATGCTGATGATCTCGTACTCTTCTACAGTAACAAATCCACTGCCAACATTTCCGCAGCTCTCACTCAAAACTACACCATGGCCCACAGCTGGTTCACAAAAAATCTCCTCTTGGTAAATGCCCCAAAAAATGCCAAGAAAACAAAATCCATGTTGTTCGGATCTAAGCCCTTTCTTGCCAAATCTAGGACTTACTGCCACCTAAACATTCTCTCCCCTGATGGACTTGCCCTGAGACCGTCAATACTTTCAAATACCTAGGAGTCTTACTTGACTCCTTCTCCTTCTCCAAGCCGTCAGTTCCCTAGTTCACAGGTTCCATCAAAAACTGGGCGCAGTCTATAGATTCTGGCAATTCCTCACCCCAGAGGCCAGACTAGCCATTGTCCAGGGAAATTTACCCCCAATACTGAAGTATTGCTCCACTATCTATGCCAGGACATCTGCAACTGCTATAGCCAAGCTCTCCTCTGCCTACAACAATGCCTATCATTTTGCCTTGTTGTTCCCTCTTTTCTACCCACTATTGCATCCTCTACAACTCCCTTGGATGGCTCCCACTGCAAGGTCACTTGACCTCCTCCCTCTGCTGCCTAGTAGATACTGTTTTCCGTACTGGTCAGAAATCCCCCTTGTGGCTCTCCTCAAGACCCAAACTCCCACCACTGCCTCCACTCAAATAGCATCCCCACTCTAGCAGTTCCTAGGGTATCCACGAATATGGGTGGCAGACATTGTCAGCAGCAGCCCCTACTTGTGGAACAAACTGCCAGCTCTACTCCGCTCCACCGACACACACTGTAGTTTCAAATCCTGCCTCAAAAGTTGGCTCCTAGCAAATTCCTCCTGTCACTGTTCCCTGGGTAGGCCACCTTTGCCAATTTTGTCCACTCACCCGCTGAGTCTCATTTTCCTCCCTCCCGTGGTTTTTCCTCTGTTTCTTTCTTCATCCTCTCACTACCAGTGCATTTTGCTTTGATTGCAGGCTATGTACTCATACTGTCTACCTGCCAAATGTACTTATGTAAAATTACTTATGTATATGTAATAACTGACTTATGTATCCAGTCTTGTTTTATTTGACTTATGTACCCAATCTTGTGCTATTTGTAACCTGTGTCACAGTTTCTACTGTCTTTTGTTTTTTTATGTTTTCTGTACTATGTTATCATGCCATTTGTAAGTGGCCCGTGTCATGCCTGAAAATGGTCCCTGGGATCACTCACCTACCTGGTTATAAAAGTCATAAATAAATAAATAAATAAAATAAATAATGGGCATCTTGTATCTGGATTTCAGTAAGGCCTTTCACTCTGTTCACCACAAGAGATAAATTAGGATGCTGGAGGAACTAGGGGTAGAGGTAACTCTGACTTTGTGGGTTAGATGCTGGCTACAAGATAGATGTCAGAGGACAGAGGTCGGGAAATATTGAAGACTAGACCATTCATTAGCAAGGTCCGATAGGAATCAGTACTCAGTCTGATATTATTTAACATCTTCATCAGTGACATTAGAGATGGCATAAAGGTAAGAAAGATATGCCTGTTTGCAGATGACACAAAGCTCTGTGGGAGCGTAGACATGGAAGAGGGGAGACAATACATTAGAGAAGACCTGGACATACTGGAGAGGTGGTCTCATATTTGACAACTGGGACTCAATACCAAAAAGTGTAAGGTAATGCACCTGGGGGCAAAGAACCCAGAGGCCAAATACTGGTTGGGCTGTGTGCAAGTCACCAATTCAGAGGAGGAGAAGGACTTGGGGGTGATTATTATGTGTGACTTAAAGCACTCAGTACACTGCAGAAGATGGAAGCCAAGGCAAATCAGATGCAGGGCTGTATAGCAAGGGGTATTACTAGTAGAAAAATGGTGATCATTCTGTCACTGTACAGATTACTGTTTCAGCCACATCTGTAATACAATGTGCAATATTAGTGCCCATGACTAAGGAAAGGCATCAACCTGTTGGAAATGTTGCAGAGTAAGGCAACCATGATGATCCAGAGTCAACAAGGCAGACCATACAAGGAGAGACTCTGAGATGTAAACATTTACTTCCTGGAGAAGAGAAGGAAGATGGGAGATATGATCAAAAACTTTAAATAATTTAGAGGTATCAACAAAGTGAGCTCTGAGGGCCTCTTCAATCTCAGTGGGAACAGGAAAACTAGGTGACACTGTCTCAAGCTAGTGGGGGAAATTCAAGAGAGAAATGAGAAGTCACTTTTCACTGACAGCATGGTGGCACAATGAAACAAGTTGCCAGAGGAAGTTACTGTATCTCCCTAAAGAATGTGGACAATTTCAAGATAGGATGGGACAGAGTAAAAGTGAAACTTGCCCCGAGAGAGGGGTCTGGAGGAAAGGAGAACATCTGTGGGAACGGGGGTGAAAAATGGAAAGGGGTGACAGATCTCTCATTAGATACTGAAGGGTCTGCAAACTCGAGCAGACATGATAGACCACAAAGCCTTTCTCTGCTGGCTCATTCTTATGTTCATATGTTTACTTCCTGTGTGACTGAAGGCTCGGCCACACCTCAGGCTTCACAACCCACCCAGTTTGTTCAGTTTTTGCAATGTTGTCATAGGTCAGACCGTGGATTATTCCTTACACAACCTTCATCTGCTGCCCCCTGAAAAAAGAAACCTGTATGTTATTAGGAACTCACAGTTAGATACACAGACTAATGATTTGAAGAAATGATAAAGCAAATAGGTCTGCAATATGCTTACTAGGTGCTAGGACTGAAGACATAAAACAACCTGTAATAATGTTATACAAAGTCCTAAATAAGTGGTCACCATACATGCTGACACGGATGATATTTAAGCACTAAGGCATGATCAGAGGTTTTGTTAATGGTCTGTTAATCACCTACTAGGGTGTGGTAGATAGATAGATAGATAGATAGATAGATAGATAGATAGATAGATAGATAGATAGATAGATGGATGGATAGATGGATAGATATATAGATAGATCGATACATATTTTATTGATAAAGCACTCAATTCCATAGACTCTGAGCACTGTACAGTACAAATCAACAACAAAATACAAATAAGCAGCAATTCATCATAAACTTAAAATTCTATCCATCCCATTAAAACCAGTATATCAGTCACTAAAAACCTACTGAAACAGGTATGTCTTCAGTCCCTCTTTACAGGCTTCCACTAAGGGGGCCTCCCTTAAAGAACCAGGGAGGGAGTTCCACAGAGTGCTACCACTGTGAATGCTCTGCCCCCAGAATGCCGCAGCCTAACTCTGGGAAATCTCAGGAGGCCTCCCCCAGCAGAACGGAGTGCCAAGGGTAGATGGTAGAGAGTAAGGAGATCTTGCAGATAGACAGGTCCTCTTTCATGTAGGGTCTTGTAGGTCAGGAGCCCTACCTTGAAGACAATCCTTCACCTGACTGGCAGCCAGTGTAGTCCGCAGAAGACTGAGGTGATATGGTCACCCCATCTAATCCCAGTTAATAATCTTGCCACCGCATTTTGCACCAGCTGCAGCCTGCAGAGGTTGCCACCAGGTAACCCTAGGTACAGTGCATTACAATAGTCCAGTCTGGAAGTGAGGAATGCATACACCAGTTGCTTGTAATGTTGCATGGGCTGTAGCCCAGTGCCACATGTCCATAGAGGGTGATTAGCTGATCATTAGCAGATCCTCTATGACTGTCTTATTGCTATTATTTATTTATTTATTTTTTATTTATTACATTTTGATAATCGGGTGAGCCCGCTGGGCCCCAAAGGTCCCTTTTTCAGGGGCGGCCCGAGGGTTACATTCAACATGACATGTGATTGGTTTGACAAAATACATAACAAGAGTCAAAATAACAAGAATCATACGTTATTACACGGGATAGTAAACAACAAGGTACATAACATGCGTCACCTGGATACATTGAAGTTGCATAACAAGTGCAAGTGAATAAAGGAGTGAAATAACCTTGGAGTACTTATCCTAACAATTGCAGTTTGTGGAGGTATCCAGGTGTGCCTTAAGCCTGGTGTGGAAGGTGGAGGTGGATTCTGGATGCCTTGGGGCAGGGAGTTCCATAAAGTGGAGGCAGTAAGAGCAAATGACTTCCCCGCCTTTGTTTATAATAAAACAATTTTTTTTCAAACAGTGTTAAACCTTATTCAGCATATAATTAGGCTCCATGTGTATGTTAATAAAATATTAGCATAAGGCTGATAGAATGCTTACAGAAAATCAGAAAACTCTGTTTTCAGATCCATTTTATAATGGACAAGGGCTAGATGAAGACATCAAATAAGATTTTACAGAACAGCCAATTCCTCTTGTATGCACACTGTTGAGGTCAGTAGTTTTTGTGCATACATTGGAAACTGCATATACCCAGAAAATATACTATGTTATTTAAAATGTCTGCAGAAAGGCTAGTTTATCAGTATAGTAACTAATTGTCATTATTCCAGGCAGGAAAAGTGTATCAATCAGTTGTACCTCATTCCCAATCCAGAGCAAATTTCTCTTGGATTTCTCAGTTGTATGGCAGGCAGCACACTGAGTGTATAGGTTTCCCAATACCTTTTAAGCTAAATTACACCTACAGCACCATTTAGTGCATAACTTCACCCCAAATCTGAGCAATGATCACCTCAGCAAGGTCATAATACCAGGCAAAGAAACAAAATGTAGCATTCAACCAAAACATGCTGTGCATACAACTGCCCCTAAAAAAAAACCCAACATAAATCAAATGATGTTAGAATGAAAAAAAAAAATGTATATACATCCTGAAATTGCATTCATTCAAATTGTACACAAGTGCAATTGACTGCATGTGATAGCAGGAAAAGTTTAAGCGCAGAGGACACAAATTAATCATCTCTGAAATAATACTTTTTCCTGCAGTAGGGCTTCCTATGGTAAACAAAGAACATTGCACCCAATGAATCAGTGATTAGCTACTGTGAATGAGCACCCCGACAATGACTTTACGTTTATTAGGCACTGGAATGTTACAATGTATGGACATGATTTCTGTTTGAGAGTTGGCTTTCACCTGGACAGCTTTGAACTAAAATACTTGGAAACAAGATCAGGTGGGCAGCCAAAAATATTTTATAATAAATAATGGGGATAGTGAGATGGCTAACTTTCAGCACGTTATCTTACTTAAAGCTTTTACAAGTGATACTAACATACTAACAAAAGGTTTGAAAGAGGTATAAATAGCTGGAATCCAGAAAATGAGAAAGTATCCATACTCTTGTTAAATGTTAGAAGTTTAAGTATCAAGATATTAGACTTAGAAATAGTACTTAATTCTGAATGTCATGATGTTATCGCTGTTACTGAAACCTGGTGGAAAGAAAACGACCCATAAGGCAGATTCCTAACTATAGTACTTACAGAAAAGACAGATTGAACAAACATGGTGAAGGGTAGCCTTGCTAGTAAGAAAGCATTTAATGAGCCAGCGTTTTTACAGCTATAAGTAACAGTGGTACAGAATGCATTTGGGTAAATTTGCAATGACATAATCCTAAAGACATAATTTCAAGTTCCAGCTATAGAGCCCCCTGACTCCAGTATCAAGCTAACAATGCATTAATTGAAGATTTGCTAAAGGTCAGCAACAACAGTTGGGTAACAGTGCTGGGAGATCTCAACCTCTCAGCAGCTAATTGGGTTACTTGCGAAACAAAAATAATGCAGAAAAACTGTTTATGGCTGCAATAGATGAATGCTGCTGGGAGAAACTTGCTTCACATACAACAAGAGGAGATAATACCCATCCTGGATGTGGTTTTTACTGATAACCTCCTGGACATTAGTATATGTCAGGTTCAGGTACCTTTCAGCAATAGTAACCATAACATGATGGAATGCAAACTAAGAATGAGGAAGCTACAGGACAAGAGTTCAGCACTATACTATAGAATGAATGATAAAAACCTGAAGATTATGAAAGTGAAAGTAAATGAATGGAACTGAGGGTCAGACATGTCAGGCAGAAAATACAACTGAAGGGTGTAGCATACCTAAAATCAAATTACACAATATCATGGATACTTATGTACCTGCTTCAAGTAAATACAACAGTAAGGATAAAAAAGCACTTTAGTCTATGTATAAATTCATAAGACTGATCAATTAAACAACAGCATGTTCCTTACTAAAAATATTGGGTACAGAAAGAGTGAGAGAGTCTTTCAAAAATATAAAAAAAATTGCAAGAGTACTGTACCATCAAAAAGGAGAAACTGCAGCTAGAAAACCAGTTTGCAAAAAACAAAAAGAAAGAGAATTGTTTAGTAGTTTTTAAATATAGTAACTCAAAAAAGAAGACAGATGGAAGTATAGGCATACTGGTATACAAAAGAGAACAACAATGTTGATTCTGGTAGGAGGACAACTTTAACAAATATTTCTGTTCAGTGTTTTCTTCATTGAAAGAACTGCAACTATATTGGACATTGCCCACCTCAACATCCAAATTTTGGTTTTCACATACTGGTTCAGAAGGCATTTGTAAAAAGAAATCCAAGTGAACTAGACAAAGTCAAATCCCCGGGCTCAGATGATATACAACAAGTCATGTTAAAAGCTCCTGCTGATGAACTGGCAGGGCTAAAGACTTTAATATTCAGTATATCACTGATCATGGGGAAAGTTCAGGATGATGGGTGGTACTGCATGCATTAGGAATATCAATATTTAAAAAGGATCTAAATCAGAAGTTCAGAAATACAACACATTAGCATGACATCTGTCACATGTCAAATCTTTGAGAGTCAAATGAAAGACAAACTTAAGGGTCAGTTACTAAAAAATGGGAAGAACTGATGCCACTCAGTATGACTTTTTTAACCCTTGCAGGGCTGCAGGCTGACATATCAGTCCAAATGTCCTATACATTCTAATTCTGTTGACAGCCTAAAGGTTAAAGGGTGTTCATGCAAAACCAATTTACTTGAATTTTGCAATAAAGTTAACAAAATGCTTGACAAGGGTAACCTAGTGGACATCATATACCTTGATTTTGGCAAGGCTTTTGATAAGGTCCACCAACACATTTTATTAATATCTAAATTAACATAAAGTGGTGTAAGTCTTGTATTTTAGATACAAACATGACGTCTAAATATGATCCAGAAAGTATTAATAAGGAGCCAGGCATCATCGTTAGGTAATGTAACTAGCGGAGTGCTCCAGGGATTGGTCCTTGGTCCAATCATCTCTAGACACTACATAAGTGGCCTGAATGCAAGAATAAAAAACTGGCTAGTAAAATTTGCTGATGACAGAAAATTAAGTGGAACAGTAATATTATCTGGACAGGCAGAAGAACTTCATGATGATTTAAATGAGCTATCTGTATGGGTACATGTCAACGTCATCCAATTCAATACTCGTAAATGTAAAGTAATGCATTTTGGAAAGCGTTATACATGTTATAATTATATCCTGAATGATAGAGCATTGAGCACCCCTAAGTAGGGGAATGATTTGGGAGTAACTGTCAAGATTTGAATCTAAGAACCAGTTGTAAGACTATCATCAAGACAGCAAGTCACCTTATAGCATCCATCAAAAGGAATTTTGTTAGTGGGAGAAATTATGTCGTACTTAAACTATACTGTATAGTTCATACATATGTCCCAGTCTCAGTTATTGCTCCCAGTTCTGGAGCCCCTGTCAAAAAGGTGTTATAAAGATTCTAGAGAGTATACAAAAGGAGGGCAACTAAAATGACTACTTGCTTACAAAATATAACTTATGATGAGAGACTATTTGCACTAGGCCTTTATAATCTAGAGCAAAGGTGGCTAAGAGGGAATTTACTCCTTATGCTCTATATATAAAATGAGCTGGAACTAATGAGTGTATTGGACATATGGTATCATGAAAGTGTCACTGTCACCTGAGATAATAGTATAAAACTGCTATAATGGAGTTTGCCCCTTAAGGGGCAGACCATGTTGTCCTGGTGCACCCCTACCCTCCTTTAGGAAATGGTTGTGCTCAGAGGGGAGAGGAGAAGGAAGGGAGGCCAAGAGCCAGAACAATGGGCAGGCAGCAGGAAGGGAGGGGGAAGGAGGTACATAAGGGACAGCACAGGGGACCTCAGCCACTTTTGCTGGAGTTTTGATTTGACATCAGCTACAGCACGTCAGATTTGGCATTAATTTTGAGGTTTATTCACAAGCAGAAAGAGGTAAGGATGCAACAATTGATTTGGATAGATATGCGAAGTTGTTTAAAAAAAAGAGAGAGAAAAAAGAAAATCATTGCAGCATTTAGTAGAGTGAGGTGCTCTGTTAGAAGACAAGAGAAAGCAAGGGTTTTTTGATGGAAGCTCCTTGCATGGCGGTGAGGGTAAGGGGAGAAGGGCTTTGGGCAGCACAGAGTGGGAGACTAGTTTTCTGCAATTGTTTTAAAGAAGAGCCAGTTTGTTGGAAGCTAGGACAAAGGGTGAAAATGTTTGCAGTTACTGGTTAATTTAGCAGGCCTGGAAGAGGCCCTGAAAAAAGTGAGTGAGAGCCAGACCTGAGGCCACGTGGTGTGTCGTCACATGCCGCGTGGTGCTTGCAAGGAAGGTTGCCCCTCTGTTTTAGGCTGCTTGCTGCTTTTAGGGCCGGTTTGGGAGTGTGTTCTAATAAAGTGGTAGGCCTGGTTTTAGGCCTTCAGGTTAGTGATTGAAGGATCGACCCGAGACCCGGGGCGTGACGTCACACACGGCTAGGGTCGTGATGAAGCTTCCCATTTGTTCTTGGCTGTAGGTGACATTGTTTTGAGCCTGTGATTCTATTGTGGTGGAAAAATTTAGGCCTGTTGAGGCCCTGGCAAAGGGAGCGAGAGGCACGTGGGCAGCACGCCATGTGGTGTGTTACTGAGGCCACGTGGTGATGTCACACACACGCGTGGTGCTTGCGAGGTGGGTTGCCCTTTTGTTTGGGCTATTTGCTGCCTTTAGGGCTGGTTAGTTGGTTTTGCTATTAGGATCGGTAGACCTGATTCAGGTTTTGAGATTAGTAAGTGAGGGAGTGAGCTGAGACCTGAGTGGCTGTCACATGCTGCTAGAGTCACAAGAGGCTTTTGCCCCTGCTCATATGGCATGTGACATTTGGGGACCTGTTTCTTATTTGCTGTAAAATTGTAGGCCTGTAGAGGCCCCGACAGGAATGTGAGAGGGCACGATTCTTGGAACACGCGGCGGTAGCACGCCACGTGGTGCATTACTGAAAGCTTGCTCCCCTTTTTTGTCTTAGGGCTGTTCGCAGATTGGTGGCCCGTTGTTGCAGGCTGAAGGAGGCCCTGAAGGGCTGGGAGGGAGAACACGGAACGGCAACCATGTGGCGTGACGTCACACGCCGGATGGAGGGTCATGATAGAGACCTGTTCCCGCATGGCCCTACTCATGGCCGAGCATCAAAGAAAATAAGGGGGGCGCGATGCACATGCCTGGCAGCTGGGGCATGGGGGAGAAGCGGACACTCCCCCATCCCAAGGGAACCCTGGGGCTGCCTCCAGTGGTTGGCTTCCTGGGAGAGCATACTCCCCAGGAAGATGGGTAAATACAACCATGGCATCACACATAGAAAGCAGATGAGAGCAAGGGAGTCAGGGTAGCATAGAGAGAGGTTAAGAATAGGCATGTGGTTGGGAGTTGTCTGTGGTCCACAAGGTCCAAGTTTTCACTATGGAATCGGCTTTATTTTGTGACCATAAAGCTGGACACTCATTGTGCTGATAGTTTTGGGCTATTCAGGATGTTGGATCAAGCATGCCACAACTGAAGTACCTTGCTTTACATTATTGCTCCTTATGAAGTGTCAAAAAGGGGGCGCATAAAAAAAATAAAAATAAATAAATATATAAAGGGGGGGAAGGGCCCTGGAACATAGGAAGGTGAGTAAGACACGGGACCTTGTGGCATGGCGTCACATGCCGCTAGGGAATATTGGGTCGGGGGAAGCCTTCCCTCCTGGGGAGGCACGCTAGGGTTATATAAAAAAAAATAAATACATTTTTGAATTGACGGGAGAACCCCAGGGCAGAAGGGGAGGAATCCCGACCCGAGAATTCATGGGAGACACCTCACATAGTGAAGGGATTGCAGTTAATGCGTGGCCCATACTAGGAGAGGACGACCTGCCAGGCAGGATGGGGGGCCCTTCACGGGTGGTCCTGGTCTGTGTTGGCATGGGGGTGGCACGATGGACAGGAGGAAGACGTACAGGGAGATACTGATATACGAATAACCCTGTTTTTTTGTTTCCTATAGTTGTTTTCACAGAGCACAAGATAAGACGGACATGGCACCCAAGAAGAGCAGGCCATCGAAGGAAGATGCCTACAAGGCTATAATCGAACTGGCTGAAAAAAGCAAACAAAATGTGGGAACTGGTGGAGGGGGAGGAACCGGGGAGGCCCAGGGAGAAGAGAAAAGCGGGTACGGAAAATGGTGGCAAGGGGAAGAGGCCAGCCGAAGGGCTACACAGTCCCGCTAGGGTAGCACCAGTGACAGTGGGGCCCGCCAAGGCAGTCGAGCCAGTACCCACACGGCCGGTGGACCCAGTGACGCTAGCACCCACCCCAGGTCAAAGGGGAACCTCCCCGGCGGAACCTGGACATGAAGCCCGGAACGGGGGGGTCCTGCCCGCAGATCCCAGTAGCTCACCCTCCACCTCCACTTCAACCACAGGAAGAAGCAAGGGGACCTTTGGGAGGCCTCCAGGCAGCCTGGCCAGGACAAGGTTACAGGTAACACGTCCAACACAGTGGGTGACAGTATAAAAGAATATATAGGGCAAATTGTGGCAGCACTGGGGACAGGAGGGCTGGGGCAGATGGAATCGGCTCTGGCAGAGATTAAGGTGGGAAAAGAGGTGCCAGGAGATACAGTAAACGGAGAGGAAAGAGAGGGAAAAGGTACAAGAGAGGTAGATGCGCCGGGGATGAGAATAGGCGAACATGTGCTCGTCGCCACAAAAGAAAAAATATGGAAAGGGGAATATGTGGATATATTTGCTTTGGTAAGCTGTGAGGTGGTGGCCAAATACGAATAGACAGAGAGCATAGGTAAGAGTGAGATGGCAGCTGCCATAGTGCTCTTATGAAAGAAAGAGGATGACAAGTTCACGAAAGGGAAGACCTGGGATGGGTGGTTTCTAGGTTTTGCCATTTTTTCAGCCATCGCTCTGGAAAAGAGGCCGGAGCTTGGCATCCCGCTCATTACCTATTCATTGATAATACGGAGAGCAAAAGCAAAAGGCGGGGTAGGATGGATATACTATGATGAATGTTTTCAGCAGAGAATGGCAACATTTGGGGATGTAAGATGGGACACTAAGCAAATAGATTTATGGACGGATTACGTAACAGATCAGTCCACACCCGAGGGTGAGTGGGGCAAAGGGGCGCCATGCCAGAGATGTTGCTGGGCATATAACAGGGCCTCTGCCTGTGGGCCTCAGTGTCGTTTCGAGATGCCTGTGCAAAATGCTGGGGTGCACCGAAAAAGCAAGTGCAGAACAACTTGGCCGCAGGGTGCACAAAGGCATGTGGGGCAAGGATCGAGCCAACAGTTCTTTTGAGATGGTCAGGGGTTCAAAGGGCAAACATGGAACAAGGGAGAGGGGGCAGGGGGAACGGGAATAGAGGGGGCCAGAACCACTGAGGCAAGGAAGGCCAGACAGGAAGAAAGGGAGGGGTCAGGGAGGGGGGACAGGTGGCACAACAAGGAACAATTTGGTATGGCCAGAACCCCCCATCAACCTAGCAGCATGGTCAGTTTGCCTGAACGGATATCCAGACGCAAGGGTGCGGGATACGATATTAAGTGGTTATAACACAGGGTTTTCATTGCAGTTTAGTGGACCCAGGCAAGCAAGGGAGGCAAGCAACCTGCGGTCGGTCAAAGGAAAAGAAGAAATGTTAAAGAGGAAGTCTGAGAAAGAAAAAGCAGCAGGCAGGGTGGAGGGCCCATTTCACACACCCCCATTGGAAAACATGTGGATATCGCCTTTGGGTCTGGTACCCAAGAAGCAGGAGGGGGAATACAGGGTGATCCACCACCTGTCATATCCGGAAGGTGAGTCGGTGAATGATTTTATCAGTGAAGAACATAGTAGGGTGACATATGTGACACTAGAGGATGCAGTCTGGATAATCCGGGCCACAGGAGATGCATGGATGGCAGAAACAGACACTGAGTCCGCCTTCAGACTGCTTCCAGTCAGGAGGAAAGACTGGGAACTGTTGGGTTTAAAAAGTGAGGGACAGTATTATTTCGACAAAGCAATGCCAATGGGGTGTTCTACAGCATGTGCCACGCTTGAGGCATTCAGCACATGTTTGCAATGGGTATTCCAGGAAAGACGGGTTATAGGTTAGTCATCCATTACTTGGATGATTTTCTCCTCATTGGGAAGGGAAAAAGGGAGACACAGAGGATGCTGGATAAGTTTCAAGAATTGTGCCATGAGCTGGGAGTCCCATTGGCACCAGAGAAAACAGAAGGGCCCAGCAAGGTTATGGAATTCCTCGGGATAGAGATAGATGCCACGAGCAGAGTGTTTAGGTTACCGGACAAAAAAGTAAGGAGGTTGAAGGAGCTAATCTGGGTACATACCAGCAGGAGGCGGGTTAAACTAAAAGTAGTCCAGCAGGTACTGGGGCACCTGAACTTCGCATGCAGGGCCATAGGACCAGGAAGGACATTCACAAGGAGGTTAGCCAGAGCTACAGCAGGGGTCACCAGACCACATCACTGGGTGGATCTGACTCAAGGTGTGAGGGAGGATTTTAGTATATGGGAAGAATTCTTGAAGGATTACAATGGGTGTTCATTCTGGCAAGAGGAGTGGCTGTACAACACAGACCTAGACCTCTACACAGATGCGGCTGGAGGGTTGGGCATGGAGGGTTACCTGAAGAGCAGGTGGTTTGCAGAACCATGGCCGGCCAATTGGGTGAGGGATGGGAAAGTGAGAGATATAACACTATTGGAGATCATGCCCATATGGGCATGCATTTTGGTTTGGGGGGAAGAATTATGTGACCAAAAGGTGACATTTTGGTGTGACAATAGAGCGGTGGTTGATGTACTAAACAACAAGGGAGCCAGGTCAGATACAGTCATGCAGGTGGTACGACAGTTAGTTTTAAGGGCTTTGCAGCTGAACATGTCCTTCAGAGTGAAACATATAGAAGGGGTATACAATGCCCTGGCTGACAGCCTTTCCCGTCTGCAGCTGGACTGTTTCTGGAAGCTGGCACCAGCAGCGGAACAACAAAAAACGCCCATACCAATGAACATCTGGGATGTTGGCAAGAAGGAGCAGAAATGCTGTTTCGCAGCTCATGGGTGCCTCGGACTTTGAGGGCCTACGATGGGGCCTGGAGGGTTTTTCAAACATTCAGGGCAGAACACCAGATGGAGGTAAGTGGGCCGCTCTCTGAGGAACAGTTGGGAATGTTCACAGTGGAACAATGGCAAAAAGGGGACCGCTCACACCACAATGGGGGTTTATCTTGCAGGGATCAGTGCGATCTGCAGCCTAAAAGGATGGAATGATCCAACAAAATCAATGCTCATTAGGAGAATGATGCAGGGATGGGGCAGGTTGAGACGAGGGCCAGGGGATAATAGGAGGCCAATAGGTGAGCAGTGGCTAATAAAGCTAAAAGAAGTGCTCCCAGCAATATGCAGATCAAAAGGGGAGGCCCAACTATTTCACACAATTTATGTAGTAATGTTTGCAGGGGCTATAAGAGTGAGTGAAGTGGTAGGCCATGGGAAAGATGACAAGGAAGGAGGTGTGGAATGGGAGGATGGAGTTGGGGATAAGAGAAATACAAATCAACCTAAAGAGGTCAAAGGCGGACCAGAAAGGGCAAGGGTTCATGATAACACTTAAATGGTGGTCGGAGAGTGCGATATGCCCAGTGCAGGCCCTGTGGGTTTTTTTTTTGAAAACCACTGCTCCTTCCTCTTCTCCCCCTTTTTTTTTTGTATTTCAGTGCTCTGATGTATCTTTTATAACTGGCTGACTGCCAGTGCCCTTTTTCCAAAATGTCCAGGTGACCAGGACAGGGAAGTTATTTGTGCATGGGGACAGAAAAAGGGTCACTGGCTATCAAATTACAGCAGTGCTGAAAAAAGGCATGCGTTTTCTGGGGGAGGACCCAGGTAATTACTCTTCCCATTCCCTACGGATTGGGGCTGCCTCACAGTGGGCAGCAACGGGGGAACCCTTGAAGGACATTTTGGAAAAAGGGCGCTGGCAGTCAACCAGTTATAAAAGATACATCAGAGCACTGGAAATAAAAAAAAAAAAAGGGGAGAAGAGGAAGGAGCAGTGTGGTTTTTCAAAAAACAGAAGAATGGGAAAAGAAGATGGAAATATGGTGCTCATATGGAGGAGCACAAAAAAGTAGGTGGGGGAATAATACAATGAGGACACTGAGAGTATGTATAAATTAATTAATTTTCTTTGCACCCCATAGGTAGAGGGAGGAGCACAGAAGTCTGGATCTGCAGCCATTCCTATATTTACTGGGCTGGTAAGATAGCAGAGAAAAAAGCTGGGGGAAAACAATTGTGCCAGGATGCAAGACTGTGTAGGTTGGTATGCATGGCCTCTGGGGGATGAGATGGGCGCAGCTCCTGTCCGCCTTGAAAGAACTCAAGAGACATTGGCCCAGTCCAGACCTAATCATTATACACCTAGGGGGCAACGACCTGGCAGGCAGACCATGGGTGCACACTTATTTACAGATAAAGAGGGACCTGGTGGCAATAAGACAGTGGTGGCCTCTAGTATGCCTTGCCTGGTCAGATATGATACCTCGAAGGGTATGGAGACGGGAACACAGCCACAGGGCATGGCGAGGGCCAGGAGAAAGATGAATAGACGGGTTGGGACATTGATAAGACAAAAGGGAGGACAAGTGGAGTAGACGAATGGGTGGATGACTTCTACAGGTCAGATGGGGTACACTTGTCAGACATAGCAATTGATATGTTGAATGCGAAACAATAGGTTTCATAGAGGAATGGAGGAAACAGCCAGAAGGTGATATATAAAAAAAAAAAAAAAGAAGGAAGGAAGGAAGTTTCATCCCTGAGGTAAGGGAGAGTGAGACCATAAGTTGGGGGGAAGCCAGTCATCCAACGCAAGCTGGAGACTGGCTAGTGGGGAGAAAGGGGAGGACAGGAGGGGGGAAGAAAAAAGGAATAACACAAGAGGAAGAAGAAGAAGATGAAGGAGAAAGCGGTCTCGGTTTTCACCGTTATCTAACAGAAAAGGAGAAGAAGAAGGCACCCAGGTTTTCGCCTGAGGGATGGATAATCAGAGAGTGAGATATGGATGGAAATAAATGAAAATTATGGAAATATGACAATAAAGAAATGGAAAATGGAATATGGATTTATGAATATAAATAAATTAATTGCCAATCTGAGCACAACAACAAACAATGGTCTCTGTGTTTTTTGTGAGGGAAAAGGGGGGAATCTGGGACAATGGAGTTTGCCCTTAAGGGCAGACCATGTTGTCCTGGTGCACCCCTTCCCTCCTTTAGGGAATGGTTGTGCTCAGAGGGGGAGGGGAGAAGGAAGGGAAGGGGCCAAGAGCCAGAACAATGGGCAGGCAGCAGGAAGGGGGAAGGGAGGTACATAAGGGACAGCACAAGGGGGCCTCAGCCACTTTTTGCTGGAGTTTTGATTCCTCCCACCCACCCTGCTAGACAAAGTACGAGGGAAAGATAGTCAATTTGGGGCTGTATGGTGAGTCTGTCAAGGTGGAGGACAGACGTGTCCGGTGGACAGTGGACTGCCAAAGGTGAATGGCAGGGGATGATAATATGGTTATGGACTGCCAAAGGTGGATGGCAGGGGATGATAATATGGTTATGGACTGCCAAAGGTGGATGGCAGGATAATATGGAGATGGACTGCCAAAGGTGGATGGCAGGTGGAAAATTTTGGAGACTGCCAAAGAAGTGGATGGCAGATGATAATATGGCTATGGACTGCCAAGGTGGATGGCAGGGGGGAAGGGGGGCGACGGAGGGGAAGAAAAAGGAATAACACAAGAGGAAGAAGAAGATGAAGGAGAAAGCGGTCTCGTTTTCACCGTTACACTCAACAGAAAAGGATAAGAAGAAGGCACCCAGGTTTTCGCCTGGGGGATGGATAATCAGAGAGTGATATATGGATGGAAATAAATGAAAATTATGGAAATATGACAAGAGATGGAAAATGGAATATGGATTTATGAATATAAATAAATTAATTGTCATTCTGAGCACAACAACAAACAATGGTCTCTGTGTTTTTTGTGAGGGAAAAGGGGGGAATCCGGGACAATCTGCATTTAGCACTAACAAAATGTGATGGGTTCCAAACCAATATAATTGTTAGACCTTGGAATGCTCATCTTCCAAACCTAGTAATCTATTCTAGTTTCAACTCATTTAAGAGAACACTGTATGGATATTTGCAAAGCAGTGCTGTTGGTAAACCAAATATATTCTCATGGTTACTATGGCAAATGGCCTTCTTCCATCCTAAACTTTTAGTATGCAACTTAGTTATGTCACCTTTGTTACTTATACCTTGTCGTCTGCAGAGTGGAACCATTCAACAGTAGAAAATGAAGCCTTTTCTGTGTCTGGGCAGCAGAATAAAGGAGGACTTATATGTAGGGAAGATGGTTTAACAGAGAACAGACCTTCAAGCACTAACAATTTTGTTCTCATCTGAAGGGATAGGTTGTGTAGGCAAGCACTTTGCACCATAGCCAGCAAATCTCCTTTAGTTTACTGGTGACATTCTCTATGGAACAAGATTTCTGAATGTTACAGCTGATTACCTATTATGGTTACAAGTACTGACTACTGTTGAGTCAGTATGCTAGATGGATCCTGAGTTAGTGGCTGTTATTTCTTCAGTACATCATCTGTCACCTGCTGAGTTCACTTCAGCATGTACATCCTGCACTGACATCACCACATTGTGATTTTAAACTGAACACAGTTGGCCTAAGTCATTCAAAAATACAATACTGGAATTGGCACCTTAGTTTCCACTGAGAAATAAACTGATTGTGAAAGACTTCTATGATCTTAGCCAATTTGTTCAAATGTGTGGTTCCTAAGGGTCTCAGATCAATTCTGGTTACTTTGGCATGAGAAAGCTATCAAGGCATTGTACAGTAGGTACAAAACAGTGACTTTAGTAACAACTGAATACTAGTGAAAACAAATGGATGCTCTAGTTGAATTGGTAATTTCATCATTCCTCCTGTTTTCAGCTGAGTGATAAGACAGCAAAGACATACAGTATGTCACACCAATGCAGCCTGTACAATTATTGAAAGCACTTGTAATAAACTTGCAGTGGATTTGTGGTCCTTTCGAAAAGGGATCTTGGGACTGTCATTATGCCATCACACATGTTGACTACTATAGCAAGTGACCAAAGGTACAGTACAATTTCATTAAATCGTCCCACCAATGAGTTTATTTTACATTTCCCAATGACCTGCTTAACTGTTGCTAAATCTAGCAAGGTCTTACAAAAATAGTTGCCTAAGAGTTGCAACTCTGTTTTGTATTACATTGTACAGATCTGCAGATGCATTTCAGTTAGGTTACAAGAGTGTTTCACAGAAGTTGCTTTATGCTGGTTGACTATCGAAAACAATACAATTTAAGTTTCTGATGCATTGGTAAACTTAGCAGCCTCAGTTGCTCCCCTGCCACTACTGCCTTACCATCTGCACCCTAAAGGTCTTTACAGGGGGTGCTACTTGCACTGCCATGACTGTTACCACCAGGGTGCCCTAGTTGTCCATTCTTGGATCCAGCATATTTTCCCTTTATGTGAACTCCCTCCCCAAGGATAGTCTCTTTTGCAGCTCCTTACTCTATGTGGATAACCTTATCCTAGACCATAGCGACAAGTCCCCGGCCAACCCCTCCACCTCACTTACCATCAATTATTGCACCTCCCATAATTGATTCCTTACAAACAGCTTACTGGTTAACACCAAAAAGACCAAGGTTATGCTCTTCAGTTCTAATCCCAGACTACCTAAGCCAGCTCATGCCCCTGACACTCTTAATGTTCAAATTCCTGATGGTTTAACCCTGAAGACAGTAACTCCTTTAAATATCTTGGCAAAACTCTCAACCCAGCCCTGACCTTCACTGACCACATCAAGATAACCACCCATCTCATAAACCAGAAATTGGGGATCTGTTACTGGATAGTCAACTACCTTACCCCTGAAGTCTGACTTGCCACTGCCCAGTGCAACCTTTCTCCTCCCAATGGAATACGGCTCTCCCATCTCTTCACTCACCTCTTCCTCAGGTCCATCAAGACAAAATACTACCTATAATAATATCTGTAGATTTGCCCTTCTGGCAACTTACTCTACCCACCACTGCACATTCTACCAGACACTGGGATGGCTCCCCCACAGACCCACTATGATTACCTCCTGGGTTGTACTGTGGATAAGGCTGTTAGAGAAAACAAAGCAATCCCCCCTGCTCCAACCCAAGATGTGCTGCCCCAACCTCCACCACTCCTCCAGTCTCTTGTTTGAATGCCCACAGGTCTCCATATGTATGGGCCAAAAGGCCTTCTCTACTGCTGCCTCAAACCTGTAGAAGAACCTGCCTACCTCCTTGAGGTTGCTTGACTGTCACCTCCAATTCAACTCACTCTTTAAGGATCATCTAATGGCCATGGTAAACTGCTCCTGCTCCCCTGCGTGAACCTCATATATATTGGGTCAGCACCCTCCCATGCCTGGTTCTTGCCTTAATGTGACTACACTGTATATTGTTGCCAAGTTGTCAATTGTATTAATTTCTGCCCTCTCTTGGTTGATATATTTGCACTTCTCCTGTGTATTATGCCATGCTTTGTACCTTCCTTGATGTAATACCCTCATCTTATTATTTGTTATTGTTCAAATCTTTTGTTATAGTTTCTATTATTTTCCCCATGCCCTGTATAGTACTCTAAGTATTGCATTGTGTCTCTTGTGTGCCATCTTCATGGCCTGGGTCATGCCCAAAAATGGTCCTTGGTTCAGTGCACCTACCCGGTCAACAAATAAATAAATTACCAACTTTAAAAAACAATGTTACACCAACTCATGGCATGACCTTTCATTGAGAACTACACTGTGGGGTTCTGTGCCATAACAGCAAAAATTGCGACATGCACATCAGTGAGTGCACATTGCCAAAAACAGAAGTGGCAACTGTGTGCAACAGTGGACCCACAATGAGCGACAGTCTGCAACACACTCCAGGTGCGATACTTACTAAATTTTTTATGGGAGGCACACCCCATTGCCCCAATGCAGGGGACTTTGCCCTGCACCTCTTTTTATTAGAATCAACTCAGGGGGGCCTGACACTGGGGTACTGGAAACCACTCAGGAGGGGACTATTCAGGGGAAGGGGACTGAAGTCATTACAGGGGGACCACATTCAGGAGGGCGGGGGCACTTACCACAAAACTGGGATATCTGGGAATGGAACCAAAAAAAAATGTTATGTGCCTAAAACCCTACCAGGTCAATATGTCATATGTGCTACAGTGCACAACATGACCGCATGGTAGGAATAGCGCAGTAGGTAGAGTGAGAGGGTGCAAACTGCAAAAGGATGTATGTGTGGTAGTACACCCTCTCACTCTTCCCTGTACAGGATAAGGATCCTGCTGGGATGAGGGTCCACTGAGCAGCTTTCGTGGCTCAACAGGATGAACGACTGACAGCATGGGAGGCAGGCAGTGTGTTTGGGACTTGGTTTAGATTCCTGGTCCCAGACACATGGATTTTTACATTTTCGCACTTTGTGTGATATTCACTGTTAACCCTATAACGGGGCATGTGGCAGGTGGTGCCCCCTGCAAAAAAAGACATGCCACTGGCAATATATTGCACTGTATTGGCAGCACAGTATATTGCTGAGGCATAATGTCTTGCGACATTATGATCCCATGCCACCTTAAACACACAAAAACAATATTATGTACACACAGCTAGCAAGCCCCGAACCCGGGTCCTTCCGCACTGCAGGCATGAACTCTCACCACAAGACCAACCGGCCAGCAAGGAACTGCCTGGCCAAACTAACTCCCATATATCTGTTCCCTATACCTCCCTCTTCCATTCACTGTACTCTTCAGTTGCCATTCTTCTCCTCTAACTCTTGCTCTTACCACACCTTACTACCCTATCAAAGTCGCTCACATCACAGGCATTAAAACTGAGCCACTCAAAATTGAGTCACTCAATTTGAGTCGCCAACGTAATGGGATACCACACTTTAGTGTTCACATCTTTTGTCACTTTTCTGTTCAGCCAGAAAGGCAACCTGCTCCACCTTGTAACAGACAATGCATTTTAGTTTAGTTCTACTGCCTTTGGTACTTTCTTAGATGAAAAACAGATTAGTGCATTCATTCCTTTGTAAATCATCCATGCACCAATAGCACAGTTGAAAGATTTAATTGTTTACTAAAATAATCTATGTAGACAGCTAATAGTGAACACAAGCCATGAGAGCCATTTGTGACAGAATTGTTTTCATAACTGCAATGCTATACCACGTGCTAGTACAGGACTATCATTGTTTGAACTTTTGCAAGGGGACTAATTGCCATTGAAATTACATTGTTTTCCACAGTAACCCTGCTGTAGCATGCTGCAGAATGCTGCAAACTTCTGCAGAATTGGGTTTCACCCTAGCGAGCTTCACTATTCTTATATCTTTTGTGATGGAAGAACTTGGAATGCATCACATTTGGCAGCAGGTTCCAGGCTGGTGGTTTGCCTAGAAAGTGATGTTACCAAACAGCACCAACATAAAGAAGTGCCAAAACAGATCACCTGTGTGCCTAAACTACTTTGATAAGTAGTTGCCAGTAACTGTTTCACTGATAAAAATTATAAAATAAACTGAGTTGCAGCGGAGGCATCAGGTCCATAAGTCCTTCTGTGACTGTTATCACCAGGTTCCAAGCAGCTGACCTTATGACATGTTCAGTCTGCATGTACACTGTAAGAACTACAGTATGTACCTTTAATGCATATACAGGCAGACAAATAAATGTAATTGGCTAACATGATCTGTGTCTGTTCTACACCTGTATGGCACAGGACCAAGGACATTATAGTAGTTACAGGAGTCTTCACCTGTATGACAGAGTACAGTAGACATTAGCAGTTAAAGGAATACAGTAATACATGTTATGATGATACTTCATCTCACATGTAGCAGTTCTTATGGTTGCCCTTTGGGGTACATAGTGGCTGACTCTGCGTAACAGGCAGGGCCCCTAGGGTTTTGTGACAATTTGTCCTGATTTCTGTGGCAGGGCTCCTAGGTTCTGCAGCAGAATTTTGAGAATTCTGCCAAATGATTGATTGATTTCTGTGGCATAATACAGTCCTGTCATTGACTAAATATGATGATGTCATCAATGACATCACATTCCATGCATAGAAGAGGGGTTTTAGGATAAATGAGATGGAAAAGGGAGCCAGACACTATGGAAAAACTGTATATTTGAAAGAAAATTCAACAAGAACAATGAATTAGATGGCAGTACACTGTATATATTCTGCAATCATGGAAATGCAAAATTCCAGAGACCTTGATAACAGGTCATGTACAATGGAGCCCATCAGGATGCAACGCAGTGCCAAATTTTCCTACATGACAAAAGGGATTAACAGTTGTTGCAATTATGCTGTTTCTGGCAGTAACTCTGCAGAATTCTCAGTATTCTGATTTGCACCCTGATGGATTCCACTGCATACATAGCAAGAGGTGTTTAGTACTCCTGGTATGAAAACCCTAAGGTCTCATAACTCAGTTTTTGCATGCTACACTGTTTTGTAGAGACATATGGGGGATTTTAACGTGTACACCCTGGAAGAGAGGAGAGAGAGAGAGAGAGGTGACATAATTGAGACCTACAAATACCTCACAGGGGTGAACAGGGTGCAGGTCGGGAGTCTCTTCCAAATCAGGATAAGCACCAGTTTCTAGAGGACATGCGATGAACCTGAAGGGAGGGTGGAAGTTCATGAGAGATATGAGGAAATATTTCTTTACTGAAAGGGTGATAGTTGCCTGTAACAGACTACCAGCCAAAGTGGTGTAGGCTAGAACAGTGGGGGGCTTCAAGCATGCCTTAGATAAACATTGAGGTATATTAGAACAGAGGTGGCTGGGAGGGTCGTCAAAGACTGGATCAGGTCTGTGGATATAGAATAGGAGGGAACACTTGGGCAGGCAGGGTGGGTCAAGCAGTCCTTTTCTGCCAACAAGTTCTGTGTTTCTATGTTTCTATGTAACTTGTTTTTGTGTTTAGCTTAATAAAGGATCATTTTTGCACAAGAAAATCTTAGCAGTGAAATATTTTGCTATACAACAGCTCTCTGTGCATCTGCATGTGAGAATAAACTAATACAATCTATCCATTATGAAGCAAGAATGAAATGAGTGGCTTTTCCATTCTACAGTGTGTTAAATTATAATAATTTACTTTTTAAAAGTTACCTCTCTTATTCTTCTAAAACTGCTTGACTCAGAGGTGTATGCATTTTGCAGACAGTGGAGAAGGGCACCTACATTTAGGGAGTTTTGTTTTAATAGTAAATAGAAATGCATGCATTATGTCTTATCTTGAACTGGTTGTATGGAACCCGTTCTGTCTAGAATAATCTTTTGAATTAGTTTTGCCACATCATTTAAACTCAGATGTCAATCAAACCAATGATTAATCATCTAGAACATACATAGATAAGATGGCTTTTTTGAACTATAGATGTTTTGCCTTTATGCTGTCTAATCATTTGGTGTTATTGTCTACATATAATCATTTTTAAACTATGTTTTGTAATAATTGCATGTACGTATTGTATATATGACATCCTGTTCCAGGACTCAACTGTAAAAAAAGCATTTGGTGTTCTTGGATTGATTATCCTGGTTAACAATGTTTAATTATCTATACACTACATAGATGTGTTTCTTCAGTATCTCACATATGATTATGCCTGGTGGTATGGTTGGCCACAGTCCAGAACCCACATGAAATTGGTGTTTCAGTATAATATTAACTGCAGTTTCCAAATACTATGTGTGCACCCAGCTGGCATTGAAGCATTTGCATTTTTTCACACTGCTAATGATGGATCACAACATTAATGCCAGTGTTTTCACATTTTCAATAATAAGTTTTCTATTATTACCAGGGGGTGATAATGCTGTTCTGACGGGTTGCCAAGGCCTGTAATCTGCTAATAAGGTCAATTATTGGTTTGGCTGCAATTCTAAAACTTCAACAAATCTGCAGGGCTTCCACTTTCTGCTGTTCAGCAGAACACTGCAGCTGAAGACAAAGTATGAAGAGCAGCTCTTCCTAAACAATGGTTTTAGTATCTGCAGAATCTTCCAACTCAAATGTTAGTTTATTACAAGGAAGGCATCAATTGACTTCATGTGAAATTGTAGCTGATGACTGTCTGTAATAATTTGTTAACACAAAGTTCTCAATTTTATTTGGTCATTATGCAAGCCTCATAGTTTTCAAAAGATGTCCCTGTAGGGGCCAGGTGGCAAACTTATGAGTCACTAGCAAAGAGTAATATGTGATGAACTGGAGGGTGGTGATTGTGGTCCACCTGCACAAGAGTGGGGAGTGGAGACAGAAAGACTTGTTTCACACACAGAAAAATTAGTGCACACCAAACCGTCAATGTGGAAACAAAGTGCAGTATATTTGTTCAAAATCCAAAGGATACAGGCCACCAGCTTAATCAGCCCAGGAGCGTCAGCTCTCTCGGAGTCTTTGTCAGGGGAGAGTGGCTAATGAGCTAAACCATGCCCACTTACTGTATATACTCAGATTGCAATCAGTTGCTTAAAACAGTTAAATTAGTTTCATACAAAGACATTAATATACTTAAAGGGATTGGCTTTAAGTGATCTCCAGTAGAGATGTTGCGAAGTTTTAATTCACAGGTGAAGTTAAGGTGAAGTCGCCAAATTCGCCTCCACAGATCATTTTGCAAAGTTTTTCTGTTTAATAGGAAATTTGCCATTGGTAACTTCACCTTCCAGCTTCACCTATAATTTCTACTTGGGGTATACAAAGGTGAAGTTAAGTCAAAATGATTTCCACCAACTACTCCTTTGGGTTTTTAGGCATAACTCTGTCAAATTTTGTCAAATTAGTCTGTATCTTGGTATGGCTGTAGTCCCAGAGGAGGTGCATACGTGGTAAATGCTTGATGGTTATCAAGCTTAAATTGTGGATTTGGCACCATGGTCACATTGGTAGGTGATTTTGGTGTTGTGCACACCCCTTGAAGTTTTTTAAGGGTGCTATGTGTTACATAAGCAGTAATGCCCAATATGGTGGGCATTATTGGGATATAACATACTGCCCAGGGACATAATGAGGCCCAACATCACAGGTAGAGGGCCTTATAGCCCCTGGAAGGTCCATTATATCCCGTGACACCCACCCTGAAGGGTATTATTGCACTTAGAAAATGGGCTGCATATGACTTTTTAAATAGGATTTAGTAAAATAAAGTTATAAAATGAACAAAAAGGAATGAAAGAGTAATAGAAGTCTTTGGGGGATAAAGTAGTCTCTCTACTAGTAGAGGGCACTGCAGTGTTTGCCAACCATTTTTAACAAGGATGACGGTAAAGAACTACAGAGTATCTTAACTTTTGTGTTCTGAAGCCCATTCTAATTTGCTGCTGCTTCAGTAAGCAGTTATGGCAGGCACAGAACAACCGACAGACAGAGGAGTGTGAGACACAGAGTGTAGAGATGGGCCAAGAAAAATAAAGTATTTTGAATATTTTCTGCTTCCACGTCTCTACAGCTCCTGGTCTTCAACATACCTGCATGATTGTTTGTCACATAGAATGGGTAGGCAATTATGTCCCTTCAGTTTTTTATAGTTACAGCTAATGATAAAATGGTATTTTCCAGCACAGCATGAAACAGAGTACTTCACAGATGCCAGGGGTGGATTGTTTCTTTTTTGACAATTGGGCAGTAATTGTGATTGGAGAGAGCAGCAAAGGAAACACAGAGTGATCTTGTAGTGGGGCATGGCTGGTACGTTTTCAAACCAGAGGCAAAACAACATGTGAGAGATCACTGTGAGGTGGTAGAAGTGCATAGGAAATATTGAAGTGCCAAATTTTTATGAATAACTGGCAGATGGGCACATGGGGGGGCAGAGCGGCATGGCTGGAATGTGTCAGCAAGGCTGATTTTGAAATAAGATTATCATCAGAAGAAGTGGATGGGGAAAAAGGGTGTCTTTATACATCAATTGGCACAGGCTCTGAAGTAAAAAAAAACTCACAGTGCTTTATATGTTGTTTTGGGGGGGAGATCACATCCTTCAATATGGTAAGCAACGGAAAAAAAAATGGTTGCTGGCCACTTTGAAAATCTGGGGTGGCCCAAGCATACATTAAGTAATGGGCACCCTGAAGTGGCAGTTGTTATTTAACAAGCATTGTTGAAAAATAAATGCATGTCTGGCATGGCCTTTCAGCCAATCAGCATGCTTTCTTTTTCAAGCCCATTTTCTAATATTGTAGTACACATTAAGACTCTTGTTTGGATGTATAGAGTGTCCCTTAACTCCAAAGACTGGTGGAGTTACGGCTTGTTAAAGTTGCTGTGTTATCCTATCGGACATTAGAGTAAGGGTTAGTGTGGTCCCTTGTAACCTATGTTTTAAAGACATTCCCAGGGCAAGCAGAGGACAAACATGGGTACTAGGGGCCAGAGGACCCATCTCATGGCAAATAACCAGGCCAAGTAGGAGGAAAGGCAAAGGGAAGTGTTCAATGGGTGGTGGAGGTGGTGCTCTGCCTGTGCCAGCAGGGGTCCATGGAGGGCATTAAGGAAGTGTCATGGTAAGGCAGGGGGCACACCTTGTGGAAGCAGCAGCACCCTCTGTGGAAGTCCAAGCTCCTTATGAACTAACATTACTACGCAGTCTCACCTGCTACAGGAATGTTCCTGTATTTGCTGCAGTTTATTGGCTTCATTGTCACCTGCTTGGCTATTGGCTGCTCCTTGTACACCATTTCCAGCACAGCTTAATATGTAACCACTACATTATTTTTTTAATTTCTTACTTTACCAATGGCTACTACAGTGATTTACCTTGATTTGTCCATGACTTTTACTATTTCCCCAGAGTGTACCAACTCCCTTTTATTTAATTTGCTGACTTTTGGCTTGTATTTCTGTATATTGCCTTGTTCTTGTAACATGTTTCTCCCTTTACCCCTTCCTTGGGTTGCACCTAGAAATGATCCTTGGCTCAGTGTACCTTTCCCAGTTGCCAACTTTTTAAATAAATAAATCACCTGCAGCACCCACACTGCCACCAGTTTTTTTTTCGTTACACAAGTAATACACAGCAGGGTTTTCAGGTACTAAGGGGAACGTGCAAGATACAACAACTCAGGTAACTATAATGACGTTACTGTGTACAGGAAAAATACACCAACTTCACTCAGGAAACAAAAAAGAAATCAATATAGTTAAACTACAGTGACAAAAATAATTCAGTAAAACAAACATAATTGTTTTACAGAACTAAATTTGCAAACCAAAGAAAACAGACAAAAAAAATCACACAAAACACTGACTACAACAGCACTAGTACTGCTAAGACAGAAACGGCTGCCTAACTTGCCTTTTTTAGGGCTGCAGTGGGCAGAGCCCTGCAGACCTCCTGCTAAGAGAAAAGGACTCCTACATTCATTGTGACTGAACAACATGTTGGAGTGCTAACACAGTTACCCTTGCTTCTGTGAAGCACTCCACACTGTACTATTTTACTGTAGGTGGCCAATTGTTTTTTATTTATACATATTCCCCCACCCCTCCCCCTCAACACTCACCAGTTCCCCGAGACATAATAGTGACACTAGGGATGCCCAACCCCAGTGTCCTGATCATGAAATCCTGTTACTGATCCCCACTACCCCACATGTGCAAGTTATTTCTGCATTTTGTTTCTGTGTT
The DNA here is from genome assembly GCA_016271365.2 of Neoceratodus forsteri. NCBI lineage: Eukaryota > Metazoa > Chordata > Ceratodontiformes > Ceratodontidae > Neoceratodus > Neoceratodus forsteri. Next base: position 1,071,704,991 of record CM057455.1, on the reverse strand, counting down.
TTAAATATATTTTTATAGTTTCCCCCACCTGGCCCTTCCTCTCAGCACCCACCACCCCACTCCCCCAAGAAATGTAACAGTGGCACTGGGGTGCTCAATCACCCTTGCAGGAATCCTTCTCCCCACCCCAGTCCAATACCATGCACATACAGTTATTTTTTTATACTTTCCCCCCACCAGACCCTCCTCTCAGCTCCACCCCCACCCCTAGAAACATAACAGTGGCACTGGGGATGCCTAGTCTTTCTTTCTTCTCAACAGAATGTTGCACTAGGCTGGGGTACTTCTAGACAATGACCAAACAGTATTTCAAAAGTCCAGCACTCACCACCACAATAGAAACATGCTGCTCCCTGCTTTGTGCAATATTTTTATTCCATCAATGTGCCAAAATAACGCACACCTTGACTAGTTTCGGATCAAGTCCTTCTTCAAAAGGTATGCTACATCTTTACAATGCTTGCCTTTATAGGCACCATAAATGACATGATCACCCAGTGTCACATAAAATCACCACTTGGAGTGAAACAATTACCTCATAAATTAGCTCATATATACATCACAATACACATTTACATCATAAATACATATAGACAGACAATATCTATGGAGTGAGCATATTCACCAATATCTTATTAATATATTACATATCATATTCCTACAATGGAAATAAATAGGTTCATTACCAATGTCTATATATCATATATTTATACAATTGAACTCTCTCCTATTACAATCTTCTCATTAATGTTATATATATATATATATATATATATATATATATATATATATGAAATTATTTTTGTGTCATTTAAATTTTCAAAATTGCACTATCCTTATTATCACATAATTATATGAAACATGAAAAACTTTTTATAAAAACTTTATAATTTCAAATATATAAAAACATTATTTCATGTTTATAAAATAGTGTTTCTTATTATACAGACATATTTATTGTTAATTCCACATATCCCTTAGCAAATATAGTTATATTTCAGAATATAATCACAATATAGAATTTATTATTGCTATATAAGGTCCTTTTATAAGGATTGTATTTTTCTCCTATCCATATTTTATATAAGGTATTAAACTAATATTGTCATTCAGTCCTGGCGGCCTACATGCCCCTAACGTATATATCTAGAAGCCTTCACATCTCAAAATCAAATTTCTATAATCACCACCCCTTTTATCTGGTACAACTTTTTAAATGGCATGAACATTATATTTATGCTCTCCCCTTGTAGAGTTACAAATATGTACACCTGTCGCATATGTCATGTCACCATTTTTTATAGCATGACAATGTTCCCCTACACGAATTTTAAAATGCCTTTCAGTTTTTCCTATATAAAAGGCACTGCAAATGCAGTTTGCCATGTATATTTCCCCTACAGTATCACATGTCATTAGATCGCTAATAGTGAATTTTTATTATTATTACAACTATAAAATTCTTTTTCCTGTAGGGAACTGTGCAGTAAACACATCTCTTACAGAAAGCATCCATTGGATCCCTTATTCAGCCATGTATCTTTTTAGGTTTTCCAATCTACTATGGACCAAAAGATCTTTAAGTGTGTTAGCCCACCTATAAGATAGATGTGGTAACTGTGTAGAAATATCTCTAAGCCCTTGTCACCCCTAGTACATGCCAGTTGTTACGTATAATATCACCTACTATATACACATGGACTGAATAGTCCAAAACAAAATTTTAAGTGTTGGCATCTTGTTTCCTCACAGGTCCTTTCTCATTATGTCACATCTCATCAAAACACTAATCATTTTATTCATTTTCTTCTACTTTGTCACATTTGTATCCTCTATTCAGAAATCTATTTTCTAGATCCTTAGCTGCTGTTACATATTTCATATCTGTACTGCAATTTCATTTCAACCCTAGAAACTGTCCCTTCGGAATGTTATTTATAACATGTCTGGGATGACTACTAGAAGATAATAACAGGGCATTTCGTTCACGTTTTTCTATAAATATCAGTTTCAACCCCACCTCCTGCAGCTTTAGTTATCAAAAGATCTAAAAAGCAAATTTCAATTTCACTCATTGTATAGCTAAATCATAAATGAAGATTAGTGCTGTGCAAAAATTCAATGAATAAATCCAGCTCAGTTCGTGAACCTTTCCAAATCAAAATAATATCGTCAATAAAATGATGATATAATTCTATTAAATGAAAAAAAGGGTTGAAATCAGAATCTCATATAAACTGATTTTCCACTTTCTGACATGCAGATTGGCTACACTTGGGGCAAATGTTACCCCATCGCAGTCCTTTTTTGCAGATAGAAAACATCCAAAAGGTAAATGTGTTGTAAGTCAAAACAAATTTGGAAAGTTGTATCAAGAATTCTGTTGGAGGCTCTGCATCTCTTGTTCTAGTATTCAAAAATGTTTGATACTCTCCAGAGCCCCTTGTACCGTATATTGGTATATAAGAATCTACATCCAAAGTTACCAATAAGGATTCATCCTCTATCACAATATTTCCAGAGTATTTAATATATCTCCTATGTCTCTATATATGACCCTAAAGTAAAAACAAATTGTAGTATATAAAAGTCAATTCACTGAGACAAAGGTTCCATGAGGGATCCTATCCCACTCACTATAGGTCGACCTGGAGGAAGTGGTCTATCAAAGGGCTTGTGTACTTTAGGTAATGTGCCCAGTCTTCCAGTGCAGTAATCCTCATGGTTTTTATGTTTGCTTGTGCACTTGCGCTGTGCATGTGCAAGCAACATCTTGGGATAATACACATTTTAGAGGTGTGTGACTGTTCTGCCCAGTGCTCTTGTCCCTTTATGGGGCTCATCCTCAGGCACCAATGAATTGGGGAGCTATGACATCAATTTGACAGAAGTGGCCTGTACTTAAAAGAAAAGTGCTACTCCAATCAGGGAGCTTGGCCATCAGCTGTCTTCCTACATTCTCTGTGTGGTTTTGCAGGCTTTCTTGCAGCTGAGGTGGAGGGTGACCAGCCAATCAGGTATGTACTGTATGCCAGCAGACCTGATTGAGATATTCACTTGCATTTCTCAATCAGGTCCAAGGGTGTACAGTACATACCTGATTGGCTGCAATTTTAGGTAGGGGGCTTGGTCAATTAAGGGCAGTGTGTTTATTTTCTTTTTGTTTCCATTCTGTGTTTTTTTTTGTTGTTGTTTTTGTTTTGTTTTTTCTAAAGGTGATTTTGGAACTGGACCCCCCTCTCCTTCACAGCTCAGTTCAAGACCCTGAACCCGAGGAGCCTGCCTCTGGAGGAGCTAAGCCAAGAGCTGATTTGAGTGGCAGTGTGTGGGTTTCTAGGCTGGAGCACCAGACCATTTGGAGAAGTAAGTTCACAAGAGTAGAGATGAGTTTGTTGTCTGTTTTCTGCCTCATCAGCTGAGGGGGCCTTTACTTCCTAGCTCACATAGGTTGCTGGGTGGGGTGATTCGGAACTGTTGCTGAGAATGATGAATGGCACCATGGGGTTCATGGAGGTTGGGCCAGGTCTTGGTGCTGTTTTCTGCAGTTTAGGTTCCACCACATTTATGAAGGTTGTTTAGCTCTCTGTGTAGTATGAATGCATGGTGCATTTCTGGTTGTTGTATTTAAGCCTTCATGCATAGTCTGTACCTGAAGGCAGGGGGTTGTATTTGAGCCCTCCCCCCAAAAAAAAAGGTGGCATTGCAGTCCTATATGAACCTGTAATATAAAATACAAACTGATTTTTTATGTAATGCAGGCGGGCAACCCCAACCATTCTCAGTGAAATGACACCAGTGCGGTTAAATACATAGAAAACAAAACTAAACACGTTCAGCTGCCATTCTCTACTTTGTTTTGATGACGAGGCTTATTTATAATTTTGTGAAATAGCAGTTATGTGTGTGTGGCATGATGGGATGGGGTAATGGACCCATTTTAAGCTGGCTTATTGTAGCCCTTGGTCATCTCAGGTGACCTCACATTGTTTTACAGTTAATTTTAATGGGAATTAAAACAAATCCGAACAGAAGCCACAGTTCCTTTCACTGTGAATCTTGGCTTTCAATATTGAGAACCCATAAATCATAAAAATATTTAGTGCTGTTTCATCTTGTCTTCCTTTTTTGTATTTTCGCCTCTGTCAAATGGGATGGGAGCTAGACATAGTAGGTTAACACACTTTTTTTGTTGTTAATACAGCACTGCAGGGTCTGCCTCCTGGATACAGTTAAAGTTAATTGCAGCAATAAATCAAATAGAAATGCCTCACAGAATGTGATAAAAGTATTGTAAAATTATCACTTGAGTCTGTGTCTGGCATTTCTTTTTAACATACTGGAGTCAATCAAATAAGTTTTTTAATACACTTACTGTATTTTAATCCTAAGATTTAGTACGTGTCTGTGTAATAAATTGCATCCCAGATCTGTTTTCTTTGTTTCAAGCTGAAACACAGTTCTCATTAAACTTACTGCTGGCCCTCGAAATCTGTTACATGACTTGTGTTCTAGAAAAACAAGTAATGAACAAAAGCCAGACAGGCCCTCCAGTTCTGGGCATACCTGTTTTTTTTTGGTGCACTTCCTAGATTAACAAGTTGAACATGTGAAAAACTAATATTTCTACAGCTCTGTCTCATTTGTTTGCATGTGTCTTGATAATATTTGTTATAGTATAGTGTTGTTTCATGCTTAGTGTGTGTGAAGATAGCAAAACAAGTAGTATTAGCAACTATAAATTAGATTACACTGTTTACAACATAGGAGACACCATCACCTACCATATGCATTTCTTGCTAACCAGAAATTTAAGTACGAAAAAATGTTTAACATAAAAAAGTCATACATCCATAATTTTGTTTACAATTTTATGTAAAAGCAAATTGCCGAGTGCACTAATAATTGCAGCTGTCACTTCCCAGTCTTGTGCAATGCCAACCCACCCTGCTAAAGCAGAAACTCTTAGGCTTGCTATCTAGCATATAAATCATTTTACAACTGGTGGTAATTGGTTGGCCTGGCAACATGGAAGACCTGGGAGTGAAAAGGTGCTTGCAGACCTGAAATACTAGTTAATTTTTTTTTTCATTTTCATTTTAACTTTTTATTCAGAAACTGAATAGGATTACTCAACTGAGACTAGCTCATTTCCAGTGAGGTCCTTGTGCAAAACAGCAATCAGTTACATGCATTACAATAGTCACAAGCAACAAACAGTATAACAATAATATACATACAATCATCAGTACAAGACATACTTATGTTAAACAGCCATTACACAATCAAGCAACATATTATCTAAATTCTATGGCAGTTCTTACTCATGCTTTATTAAATGTCCACTTTTTATTGCACTAACACAGATTTTCTTACCTCTAAGAGTTAAAGGTAACACGTTACATGCTCCAGGACCCCTATACAATAAATATTTCCTATCTAATACTGTTTTAATTTCTGGATTTGTACTCAGACCTGACACAGTCCGAAGACCAGGTTTGACAGGTCTGACCTTAAATAGTCAGAGATATAATCAGGAACAAGTTGCTTTGTACATTTTGTCATGAGATGAACTGCATGAAGAGATTGTCTTTCTGTAAGACTAACACATTGTAACCTATCGTATAATTCCAACCTATGTGTTCTTTTCGGAGCACCCAAAATAAATCTGTCCAGCTTATGATATATACCATCCAGCCTAGGCAGACTCCCAGCTGAAGCCCTAGGTACACCATATCCCCATAATCAATTATAGGCATAACTAATATTTGTACCACATTCCTTTTGTGGTCTCTATCAAACAACTCTTGTTCTTATACAAAAGACCCAGACATCTCCCACCTTCTTTACTATTGATTCCACATGTGTATCCCATTTTAAAGGAGTCTAAATGCATCCCTAAATATTTATAAGTGTGCACTTGTTCTAGCAGAGTATTATCAGATATTCTCATTTGTAGGGAATCATTCATAGGGCTCTTATTCCTCTGTCTCGTGAAATAAACCACTTGTGATTTTTTAGCATTTGAAACCAATTTTGATTCTATCAGAAATTTTTGTAGCTCATCAAATGCTATCTGCAGGGGAGGTTGTATACTAATTGCAGAAGCACCCTCTAGATATATAATGGTGTAATCTGCATATAAATGATATCTAACCCTACTGTCTGAGATATTAAATTTATTCATGTAAATATTATGCAGAATAGGTACTCGATGTGGTACCTCAGTGGACAACCAAGGCCATGGTTCTATATTCGAACTCCAGTCACCCCAAAGATACCATCTGTTGTCTACCTGTAAGATACTGCTGAAACCATTTACTACTGGGCCTGACATACCAATATCCCTGAGGTTGGACAGGCAGAGTTAATTCTGAGGAAGTGTGTGTGAGTGTGTGTGTGTGTGTGTGTGTGTGTGTGTGTGTGTGTGTTGTCATGCTGTGTATGGAAGACCTGTGGTATATGCTAGCCCACTACCCTCAACTAGGCTACTAAGTAGCAGCAGCTTGTTCTGACACTGAAGGGAGGATTTTGCTCAGCCCATTGAGAGGCAGAAGGTGATAGTACACTGTGCTGTCATGCAGGAGACCTGGAGATTAATGTATGCACTCACAGAAACCCACAAATAGGGACATGCTGTGTTGCAAAATGATTATTAATTGCATAACATATGGATAAAAATGTCATCTTGTACAATGGCAAAAATATGACTCAACATTTCACACCTAAATTGTGCTTTAGATGCTATTTTTACCCATATGTAATGCAATTAATTATTATTATTATTATAATGTTTTTGCAATACAGCATTGTTTGGACTTTAATGTGCTTGTCTGTAGATTTCTGTGAGCTGAGACTTCATGCGTAGTAGTGCTTGTGTTTGGTTACACAGAAATATAGATGGTGACAGCAGATAAGGACCATGTGGCCCATCTACCCATTTTCTCTAAGTAATGCAGTACTGCAGACCTTAGCTGATCTGTGGCTTACCCTCTCTTCCCTATTACGAGAGTACTCATGTCTATCCTATGCATTCTTGAATTCCCCTACTGTTTTTGCCCCCACCCACCTCAGCAGGTAGGCTGTTCCAAGCATCCACTATTCTTTCTGTGAAAAAAATCTTGTTCACATTGCCCTTGAGCCTACCCCCCTCTAGTTTCATATCATGCCCCTTGTTCTGATACACCTTCTTTTCTGAAAGTTCTGGTTTGCCCCTGTGCTCCAGCTTTTTCTTCCTGAGCTTCTTTTTTGCATTAATACATGCTCAACTAACTCTGTCGGATCAGTGGCATCTTTTCAGCATGCCCAGATGCTGATTGGGTGTTTCACATTGGTAGGAGACAGTACAGGATAGTGGTTCAGAGCACTGAGCTTCAAACCTGGAGACCTGGGTTTGAACCACAGCCCCCACTTGCATACTATGTGACCCTGGGCAAGGTACTTAACTTCCTTGTGCTCCCAGGTCATACCTGAAACAAGCTTTGCATAGTGTGCCTTTCCTGGTTAAACAACTTCTTTCCTTTCTCTCACCTGGTAGTACACCATACTATCATGCTTGAGACCTGGGAATAATGCAAGCCCAACTTGCTCTGTTGGGTCAGTGGTATCTCTTTAGCATGCCCAGACACCAGAGGAGGGTTTCGCTTTTCCAGCTTGGTTGGAAGGGGTAGTGCAGTGTGTTGTCATACATGAGATCTGGGATTAATACAAGTCCACCTTGCTCCATTGGACCAGTGGTGTCTCTGTAGTGTGCCCAGACACCAATGGGAGGGCTTTGCTCTACATGCTGCATGAGCACCTCTTTCAGGAAATATGTGAAGGGACAAAGGATGTCCTGGTGACCACACAGCATTTTGACACACACACGCCAAGACATGGTATGAGTGGTGGTGTGACAGGGAGGTGGGTGGAGAAAAATTGGGGAAAACAATGATGGCATCACAGGAAGATGATGACTGCGATGGTGGACTTACCTGTGCTCCTGTAGTCTGTTGTTGCAATAGGTCCCTTCACCCAGTCACCTGGCAATGAAGTGACAAAATCCATTGGAAGGAAGATTTGCAGGGGCGTGCCTGGCTGAGTGATGGCCTAAACGCCCGGATGTGGTGGTGGGGTTGGAATGGGAATAGGGGTCCATTGCAGAGGGACAGCAGCCCACAGCTAGAGCAGTTATAGTTATAGGAATTCTTGGAGTGTCATTTATGGCTGTAAGAGTGCCTGCTTGTGAATTCTAAGGGTTTGCAGTTCTGTCACCCTAAGGTCACAAGATGTGACACTTTTGCAGCCATAGGGGACACTCCAAGCATCACAATAAACCTGAATCATCAAACTGTTTTGATAACTTATAATACGCTTAAAGTATAAAAATATTTTCATTGAAACAAAAATGAGTAACACCTGTGTTTTCAAAGTGGAATTTTCCACCATTTCAAATGCTGCACATTGGGTACTCTTTATGGTTATAAGGGTTTCTTATGTGCAGAAAGAGTCAGGACCCTACAGTGGCAGGGGGGGGAATAGGGTGACTTCATCTGTCTTGGGTCTGTGGGGTGTTTTTCCCTAAATGTCCCTCCCCTTATCCCTCCATTGGGTCATTGGGGTGTTTGCCTCTCCGTGTCCCTCCCCTCATTCCTCCCTTGGGTCATTGGGATGTTTTTCCCTCAGTGTCCCTCCCCATATCCTTCCCTTGGTCATTGGGAGGTGTTCCCTCTCTGTATCCCTCCCTTTGGTCATTGGGGGTGTTTTTCCTTCAGTGTCCCTCCCCTTAACGTTCCCTTAAGTCATTGGGGTGTTTTTCCCTCAGTGTCCCTACCCTTATCCCTCCCTTGGGTCATTGGGGGTGTTTTTCCTTCAGTGTCTCTCCCCATAGCCCTCCTTTGGGTCATTGGAGTGTTTTTCCCCTCAGCGTCCTTTCCATTATCCCTCCCTCAAGGTGTGATCCCAAGGAGTAATCCAGTTAACAGCCAGTCAGAGTCATTGAAGAATATGAAAGCCTCATTCCTCTTTTGGGACATTACTTCCTGCTCTGCTCTGAGTTTGTGATACTTATGCATCCCTCACTTGGTAAATCTATGCATGACAATATAAGGTCACTCCAAAGGGACCACTCCATACTTATAAAATGACAGCTGCCCTTTGGGCTACCAGTGGCTAGCTGGACAGCAGAAGGAGGTGTCCACCCTTCCTGAAGCAGGAGGTGTCAAAAGTGGATGCCTGAGCCCTGCTTTGCAGGTTGGCATCAGATGAGTCAGAGCTGGAGCTGACCAGATGCATCAGATGGAAGATCCAGCATGTGGGGTTGCCCCGTCAGTGGTGTAGGCTTGCAGTGGACCAGTCATTATCCAACTTCAGTCAGGTGGTTTTTCCTCCCATTTTCTGTCCCCAGGGATGCCCTATGTGCAGTCACATGCATTGCACATCTGTGATACTGTCTTGGTGGCATCCTTCCCATCTAGTGCCCCTACTGTGCCAACATCAAGCCATTACTATGTGTCAGATGCATGATGGGGGACATGTTCATCCCATTCCAAGTGAGTATATAAGTCCTTGGGATGCTCAATGCTTTGTTTTCTAGCAGGCCCGATCACTCCTGTTGCTTCTGGAGCCTGGGTTGCTGGTGTCACAAGCAGTACATCTCTGTTGCTTCAATGGGCCAGCCCTAAACCTTTTTTTCGGAAGGAAATAGTAAAGGGCAAAATATAGCAGAAACATGTTTTCACATATGTCTACTAGTACAGCAGGAAAGCAGACTAGCTGGACCAATGATATTTTCTGTTTTTAAAGGAAAACCAGCCCAGACATCTAAGATTAATTTTATTGCAAAAGACCAGGAGTCAGTTGAGAGTATGTATGTTAAAAATGGTTTCCTGTCATCTTTAAAAAATCAAATAGGATTCTGGGATACTTTAACAAAAAGAAATGACAAGATTTACCTTTAATGTGCAAGATTATATTTTCTGTAGAAGTTGTTTTCTAATAGTGGTTCCCATCTTGTTATAGTTCAGTCTTCTGAGTTCTGGGAATATGCAGAATTGGGATGGTGGTAGCAGGATCAAACAACTAAAAGGTCTGTTTTGAAATAAATGGTCAGTTTAAAAACATTTTAAGCTTAATATTTGTTTTTTGGTTTTTTGGGTGGGGAACTTTCTAACTTAGTATTTGTTGTAGCGGTAACGTTTATGGCTCATTTAATGGTGTTACTTTAAGGCTGCAGTTGGGCTCTATCAGTGTTTAACCTGCTTTTGCCAAATCACATTTTTCTCTTCAGTTCTGGATTCAGTTATTTTTTTCTGGGCCCCACATCACAAAATTGTAATGCTGATGGCTTTTGTGTGCATCTTAACTAAATGAAATGTTTGGGTTTGGATACAGATTTAGGGATTTCTCCAAGAAATTTCATTAGAAGTTTGCCGAAAAACGTTGAGTTTTTAATATCCAGCTTATACCCTGCTCTATATCGTGCAGTTTTTGAACATATCATGAAAAATACAATACGAATATAGATGTAAATAGAATTAAGATGGCATAAAAACAAAGAGCCACAGATCATCGCATTGAAAATAATAGGGCTAAACCCAAGGATCTCAGCCTTTGTGTTGGAAAATGGAAGAAAAGGAATGAAACTGACATGTAAATCATAAGAGAATAGACTCGAGGACGTCAAACTCCTTTTTCTTGGACAACAGAAGGCAAGAGGAGATCTAGTTAAAGTATTTAAATTGGCAAGGCTCTGAGATAATGACTGGTCAGGGCTATTTGCATTGTCATAAGACAATAGCATAACGGGGTATGCATTTAGTCTGAGATAAAGAACAAGAAGATTCAGAAGTACAGAGACATTATTTTACAAAAAAGGGTAGTTAAAAACAAAACAGATCAAATCCATTAAGTTCATAGCAACAGGTCCTACCTCTGCTTTTCCTCCTTATGTGCAGCAGGTTGCATTTGGCCCATGCTGATTCTGAAGCTCCTGGTTCATTGTAGCCAGATGAAAGTTGCTACACCAGGGAGGAAAAATGGAAGTAGGACCTACGCATGGTGTGGGGTTCCTCTTGCTGCAGTCAGGGAGGAAAAGGACATGGGGTCACTATAGACAGGGGGTTGAAGATGGACATGCAGTGCGCAACCGCTGTCAAGAAGGCCTGCATAATGCAGTTGTGCATCCAAAGTGGGTTGACCAGCAGAGCAGGGGAAGTAATTCTGCCACTTTATACCACATTGATCAGGTCCTACCTGGAGTGCTGTATGAGATTTTGGTTTCCTCAATACAAAAAATACATTCTGGCAGTTGAGAGGGTGCAGCAGGGGGCCACCAAGATGATCAGCCACATAGGGGACAAAAGAAGTAAGGACAGCAGCAGTACAGCAAAAAATGTTTTTCTAAAAAGCCTAATGTCTGGCTTCAATTGATAAAAATATTAGCATATTTGTTAAATAAGTAATAAGCTACTACAAGATGTGCATTATAGGATTTTAATGCATGCCAGCCGGGGTATAGTAATGCATGAGGCCAAAGGCCAAGTGCCCTTACTGCCCCGGGAAGTGCATTAAAATCCTATGATGCACACCCTAGAGGGGCCTATGACATTGTGGCTCTAAGTAGGTTTTTTATGGGATAGAGAATGAGATTCTGCACCTGACTGTGTGTTTATAGAGATCTAATGCATGGTCAGGTGGCATCTGTCAGCCAATGAAATTTCAACATTTTGTTGTTGGCATTTTTATGTTTGCTTGAGCGCACAGCACACAAGAAATATATTGAAGTAAGTAGAGCATTACTGAGGTGTGGCAGTGTGTGGCCAATGCAGTGGATGCTTCAATGGGTGTGTCCGTCAGCCACCAATGAATACCGAAGCTGCCGATGACAGCAATTTTAGAGCAAGCGCTGGACTTGAAAGAAATCTGCCACTGCAATCATGGGTAGTTTTGTCATTGCACCAGCAGTTTACCCTCCCTCCCAATCAGTCACACAGCAGGACAAAAAAAGCTCCCTCCTGCTGCTGCCCACCCCACCCCTCCATTCTCAGTCTCCTCCCCTGCCGGCATTGGGGTGCTCAATCCCTCCATTATTGTGGCACACTGGGAGCCCACCCCAGTGTGCCAAAACATAACTATTTTTATGTTTCCAACACCAGGAGGTACACTCCCAGTGTCAGATGTGCCACCCCCCATGCCCCTATGTTGTCAGCCGACCTCAGGGTGCCCAGTCCCCAGGTCAGCATTGATCCCTCCCCTCTCAGTACTCCGGCACACTGGGAACCCACACCAATGTGTCTAAATCCATTTAGAAATATTTCACCTGTAAAAAGTCCCATGACATATTTTTATTTAAACCTGAAGAAAAGAAAATGGTCCCTTTCGGCCTCGACCTTCTTCCCCACCTCAGTCCTCCCTCTGTGCAACCCACCTCCCTGCACCCCTCACCCATACTTACCTCTGGATGTCCAGTGCCGCTATTTTGGATCAGGAAATATCTGCTTTTTCAAAAGCCAACCACAAACTGAAGAAAATCTTGGTAAGCCCTATAATGGCAATCAATGTGGGGTTTCAACTTAGGTTGAGATCTCAGCCATTTTTGGGAGTTTTGGTCCCAAATTTTCAACATGGGGTTCTTGGGACCCCAGCTCATGAACACCAGCACTGTCATTTTGTTTCTCATTCCTGAAATGTGATTTTGCTCTTGCTGCATGGAATCACCTTTCATGACTAATTAACGAAACAACAGTGCCACTGTTCATGAGGTGGGGTCTCAAAAAACCCATGTTGCAAGTTTTTTTGGAAAAAATCCAAAGAATGACTGCATTTTGAGCATGTGCTGTGCAGTTTGGTTGCATGCTTGTAACTTTGCCAATTTTTAATATTTTTACTTCAAATTTCCAACATTGAAATTTTTTTCACACCTCCTTATGAACAGTACAGCTGTCATTTTTTGCATCCTGCCTGAAATGTGTTTTTGCACCTGTGGTGCCGAATGGTGCAGTCGCTGTGCAAAATCAACTTTTGGGACAGTTTAATGAAATCACAATACCACTGTTCATGAAGAGAGGACCCAAAAACCCCATGTTTAAATATAGAGTAGAAATTCAACAAGCGTCCAAGGCATTAGGGTTTTCAACTTTAACACCCACCCTGTACAAACTGACAGGCATCGGGGAGGGGGTGGCTTGGGGTCATTGGCCATAATGCTCACATCATTCCACCCCCACCCTGCAGCCACTGACTGGCACTGAGGTGTGTCTTGGGGTCTTCAGCCATAATGTTCACCCCATTCTCCTATACTGCACCCATCTCAGCTTATTTCCTTATGGAATGGGGTGAGCGTAAGGGCCGAAGACCCAAGGCACATCCCAATGCCTGTCAGTCTCTGCAGGGTGGGGGCTGGTGTTAGTTCAGTACTTCACTGCCATTCCTATTATGCAACTCTCTAACTCCTGCAGTACTAATGCCAATACCGGAAAACAATCATTTGGCATTGACAAATACTTGTTTTTTGTTTTCATCCTATAAAAAAATGTCCATCAATGTTTTTTGTGGCCATTGCAGTCCCTCCACCCTACCCTCCAACTCAGCACCCACTACCCCGCACCCCCAAGCCCTTACTTACCCATCGGGGGTCCAACATCATAATCCTTTCTGGACCACAGACACATCTTCACTCTTCAAAGCCAGACCACATACTGAAGAAAGAGGTATGTGGTGCAATGTATTTCAATGGTGTTTTGAACTTACTGGCGCTACTTGGCCATTGTTTGCTATTTTTTGCCCCAAATTTCCACATGCATTTTCTGGGATAAACTTCATGATCAGTTGAGCTGTCATTAGGCAAATCTGTCCTGGAAGGTGAATTTGTGGTCCCTGCATGAAATCACCTTTTGGGAAAGGCTTATAACATTTATATAGTATGGATTATAGCATGCTCCAAGCAGGAAAGAGACCTAGGGGTTATCATCTCTGGTTGGGAGTCAGTGTGACAAGGTGGTGGGTAAAGCAAACAGGATGCTGGGATGCACAGGCAGGAGTATCGCCAGCAGAAAAAGGGAGATCATAATTCCCCCGCACAAAAAACACCAGAGCTTGGCAATGCTTTGAGTCTTTGCTTGAAAAACAAGCACAACCATATAAGAATGTTGCCATATTCCTGTTCGAGAGGCACAGCACAGTGTGATATTTGTGGTACATCTGTAATGCATCTGCTGTATATTGCCAGTAGATAAACCCTTTCCAGCACATTTCAAAAGACAAACTTGTTTGTTTATTGGGAGCTTATTATTGCTGTTTTGTACTTAATTGAATCATACAAAACTCTGGACTGAGAAATGCATTGATTACAGTATTTTATTCATTCACTCAAGGAACACAGAATTATTTTGACATAAGATGCAGTCAAAGTCTAATGAGATCTCATCCTCAGGATGGTTAAAAAATTGTTGTCTTATTCTATATATAATCGTATCCAGTTTGACAGTTACAGCAATTGTACTAATAAGGACAGATCCTGACTATAGGGAATGCAGTAGAAACCAATTTCCAGTCTTATGTTGCCGCATCTTACCTTAGTGCTACAAATGCTACTTTGTCATAAAACTGTATTGTAGCTCCTTTCTTTAGATATATATTGAAAGTTCTAGCAAACTTCCTATCTGGCATGTTTAACCAAGTTTATTTCCTGATTATTTAAACAGAGCCCTTATACATTTTTGAGTTGGCCCTGTAGTAAAGGGATTACACAATTACATTGAACAAAACATTAGGCACACAGTGCTTTAGGTATAATAAATATATGCACATGACAGTGGTGTGAAAAAGTATTTGCCCCTTCCTGATTTTCTCTATTATTGCATATTTGTCACACTGGATGTTTTCAGGTCTTTAGACAAAATGTAATATTAGATAAAGGAACCTGAGTGAACAAATAACACTTGTTTTTTTTTTTTATTTCACTTATTTAATGAAAAAAAGTTAACTAACACCAATTGGCACTGTGTGAAAAAGTAATTGCCCCCTTACACTTAATAACTGGTTACGCCACATTTAGCTGCAATGACTGCAACCAAACACTTCCTATAATTCAATATCAGTCTTTCACATCGCTGTGGAGGAATTTTAACCCACTCTTCCTCGCAGAACTGCTTTAATTCAGTAACATTTGGTAGGTTTTCGAGCATGAACTGCTCGCTTCAGGTCCTGCCACAGCATCTCTATTGGGTTTAAGTCTGGACTTTGACTAGGCCACTCAAAACTTTAATTTTACTTTTTCACCATTCTGATATGGACTTGCTTTAGTGTTTTGGATCATTGTCTTGCTGCATGACCTAACTACGCTTCAGCTTCAGCTGACGGAAGGATGACTGGACATTCTCCTTAAGAATTTTCTGGTACAGAGCAGAATTCATGGTTCCTTTAATTATGGCAAGTCATCCAGGTCCTTAGGCAGCAAAACATCCCCACACCATCACACTACCACCACCATGTTTGACTGTTGGTATGATGTTCTTATTGTGGAATGCTGTGTTTGCTTTACGCGAGACATTATGGGATCCATGTTGTCCAAAAAGTTCCACTTTGGACTCATCTGTCCATAGAACATTTTCCCAAAAGGCTTGTGGATCATCCAGGTGCTTCTTGGCAAATGAGACGAGCATTTATGTTCTTCTTGGTTAGCAGTGGTTTCCGCCTTGCTACTCTCACATGAAGCCATTTTTGCCCAGTCTCTTTCTGATTGTGGAGTCATGAACACTGACCTTAGCTGAGGCAACAGAAGCCTGCAGTTCTTTGGATGTTGTTTTAGGATCCTTTGAGACTTCTTGGATGATTTTACACTGCGCCTTTCGAGTAATTTTTGGCAGGCCGTTCACTCCTGGGAAGGTTCACTATTGTTCCAAGTGTTCTCCATTTGAGATTATGGCTCTCACTGTGGTTCGATGGAGTCCCAGAGCCTTAGAAATAGCTTTGTAACCCTTTCCAGACTGATAGAGGGCAACAAATTTTTTTCTGATCTTTTCAGGAACTTCCTTTGATCATGGCATAATGTGCTCATTGAATCTTTGTGCTGGCAATGTGACTCTGATGGTAAGGGCCAAAATAAGTGAGGTTTATATTGAGCAGGGCTGGCTGTAATCAAGCCTGGCTGTGTTCAATCAGCTGACTCTAATTATCCCTTTAATTGGGTTGATTTAACTAGGGGGCAATTACTTTTTCACACAGTGCCAGTTGGTGTTGGTTAACTTTTTCATTAAATAAATGAAATAAGTAAAAAAAAAGTGTTATTTGTCCACCAGGTTCCCTTTATCTAATATTATATTTTGTCTAAAGACCTGAAACATCCAGTGTGACAAATATGCAATAATAGAGAAAATCAGAAGGGGGCAAATACTTTTCACGCCACTGTACATCAAGACAGCAAAGAGGGTATGTTCAGAATATGGATAATTAATTATCACAGTAAAAAAACAAAACAAGGTAAAGGTCATTAAAACAGCTTGGCTATTGATGGGATCATTTAAGTTCTGCTGATGCACATGTCATTACTTATTAAAGGAATATCGATGACAGGTGTTGTTGGGATAACGCCACGCCTGGGTGATTAGGGCATGAGGTCAGAGGGTCGAGTGTGACTAATCACCCCAGAAGTGACGTTATCCCAGCACGACACACACCCTGGAGTGCATTATTCTATTATACAATGGCTCATTGTTATATATAAAACAAAAAAATATTTTAAAGAATGTTTTTATTAGTGTGAACAAATATTTTGTTTCTTAAGAGGAGATGCAAAAAGAGAGATGCACGGTACATATGTAGTGAGGCTGAGACTAGCGGTGTGATACAAGGCACATAATGCCATCTACACTGGTTCACAGTGAGGCTGAGACTAGAGCTGTGATGTTATGCTAGATAACATCACACCCGTGATGTTATGCTGGGATAACATCACGGTCCAGCCCAGACTGACCAATCAGAATCCAGGAAATTTTCTTGCCATTGTATAATAAAAACATAGCCTCTTGGATTTTTGTACCGTAATAAAGCACTTTCACCCTTGGAGATACAATTCAAATTACCCAATCTCTGATTTCCTATTATTTGACTTTGCATATGTAATTTCCCATCCTCAGCCTAGGTTTTTAAAGGCATCATTTGTTTTATAGGGCGGAGGAGACATACATAAAATTAAATGATTTGCAGCTACTTGACCTCCTGCATCTGGGATGACCTTCCTGTGCTCGGACATCCTCAGAGCTGCTGCAGGCTGCAAATCAAGGGGTTAGTAGGTGAAGCACTGTAAACTATTATCTGAATGTCCAGTCCTGGGTAAAGACCAAACAATATCCTTTTAATAAAATAATAGCTCATGAGCAAATCCGTAATGGTTCACAAATAACATTCTTGCAACGGAAAAGTAACTACTTCCAATCCCACAGTTGGGAGAGTGCATAGCAGATTCCCAGCTGCCTTTGGGAGGAAGTTCTTCAGGCATGGAGCCATCACAAAACCAGAGTCCATTTACTTTGGACTGTGCACAACTCAGGGGACAGTTTAGTTTTGTTTATGGTTATCCACAGATATTTATCATACAATCAGCTTGGTGTAAGCTCAGAGACAGACTCTAATTCTGTATGTATAATACAAAGCAAGCAATGGAGTGGATGAAGCTATGGAGCATATTACTCAAAAGCTTACTTAGGGATACCAGCCTTAGAACCTCCCTAGACCTGGTAGCATTTCACTGCTGATACCCAAGGAGGGTCTACAGTAGCTAAATCTAGATTCCTGGGTTTCTGCCTCCCGGAATTATACCAACTATAGGGCTCTTCAGCCCACATAATCTTCCCCAATTCCACGCTGTGGTCCCTGTTAGTCCAGGATCTGTGTGGTGCACCGCACAATTTGTTAGTGGCAAGGAGAGGCCATAGCCTCTCTGGGGGTCCCAATTGCCACAGACCTGGCCTCTCACACTTCTCATGTGTGACCCTATGATACAGAGGGTCCCAGATGTAATCTAGCACCACCCCTGTATATGGTATCCCACTTCTACCCAGCATGGGGGGTACAGAGGTACCTGTTACATATTTAATTCAATTATACAAGGGCAAGAACATTTCTTGTGCTCTAATTGGTCAGTGACCACTTTATACAGTGATATTATCCCAGCACAACACCATTATATGAAGGTCCAGCACAGAAAGCCCCCCCCCTTGCAGATTCCTGCCTTCCACTGTGACAGACAAAATCACCCCCATCTCACTTGTAATCTTTCAATACACTAGCATAAGCAGTCATGAAGCCTCTCCCCCACAATTCTTGCCTCCCACCATGACAGACAGTATCACCCCCAATCTGATGTGTAATCTTTTAATACACTAACTCTCTTTTAGACAATAAAAGTGATTGAAGCTGTCCTTGTGATCAGCTTCATGGTCCCTGTCAGGCAACACAATAGAAACAGCAGTGTGTGCACTTTTCAACTGAAAAAACAAATTTCAGCAAAACATATCAGAATGATCAGCTTCACAACCACGGAAATAGAGTCTCTGTTTCTGTGTTTGTGCAGCCGATCACTCTGATAGCTATTACTAAGATATTTTTTTACATAAGACTAAACCTGCTAAGTACAGTCTCCTCGTTCTCCTGCTTGCAAACTGCTGTGAGCATACTTAGTGTGTCTCAACTCCACTTAATGATCTGTGCCACTCGGAGTAAACAGAGACCTGAAGTATCTAACATCTTTAACAAACTGGGTGGGCAGTCACAAAACAGAGACAGTGAGAAACACAAAATGGAGAGAGAAAGGTGACACTGTGTGTGTGGGGGAGGGGAGGACAGGAAGCTATGAGAGAATCGAAATACAGCACAACCTACTGGCCAAAGAGAAAGATTATAACTTATTTTTAAAACTGTATACTTACCCATAGAAAAAAGGAGAAAATATATTTAAAACGTTATGTTTTCATCTTTTTTACTTTTAATATAAGTAAGTCATTGTATAATAGCTATAATTAACTCAGGAGTGTGTCATGTGGGATAACATCACTTCTCTGGTGTTGAATGCACTTGCCTTGTGGCCTCATGCTTCAAACACTGGAGGCATGATGTTATCCCAGCATGACACCCCTCTACATCATGCATTATTGCATAACTTTACTCCTGTTGCTGTCAACCAATCTCATCATGATTGAAATTAATTGGGCCTGGTAGAACTGACAGCTCCATGGGATGTCTTACCATGGGGTAATGGGCAGGATAAGACAGCTGCCATCAAGATCCTACAATTTGATGATGGGTCTAACTTCAAACTTGGCCTCACAGTTCCTCAGCTGGTCTAAACACAGCTTCTTCAGCTCTTACAAACTGACTGATTTGGAGTAAACAACTTCCTCTAACTCATAAGGCTCCAGCTGCTGGCCATGTTCCCAGGAGCTTCTAGCCAATCCAGCAAACTGGGAGCTACCCAGGCAGGTTGGAGTTAACTCAATACAGGCCAGTAGACTTAAGGAGCAGCAGATGCCACCCTGGGCAACACATATATTTTTATGTTACTGCCCTAAGGAGTGTTGGGAGAAGCAGGAAAAAGAATCAGTGCATCTGTGCAGCTCTTTACGCTCTCACCTGCTCTTCCTGTCTCTTGGCTGTCTATTCCTTCCAGTGAGCAGGACTAATGATTCCTTCTAACCTCAGGATCTCCCATGGGACTATCTTTACTCCTCCTTTTGACAGTATGTGGAGAAAGATGCGGAAGAGAGGCCAGGCTGCAACCAGCTCCAACAGACTGTTGAAAACAAAGATGAGAGGGGGGTAAAACTCAACCCTCCCCCTTCTCTTCTCTATCAGCCAAGTTCAAGAATAAACAATTGAACCTTTTGTCATGTAATGGGAATGTAATGTCTTTAAAACAGAAGGTTATGGCTTTAATGTAGTGCTATGTGGAATTTTCAAATTCCAGCAGGAATTAAATTCTGTGGAATTTTCAAAATTCCGACAAAGTTTGCCACAAAGGGAATGGTGAAATTCCGTGGTAGAAAACAGTTGTGGAATTATTTTCTGCAGAAAAAAATGCTGTTCTGTGGAATATTATTCCACAGATCTCAATATTTTCCATGGAAATTGTTGTTGAATAATTTTCCGCAGAAAAATTGCTTTTCCACTAAATAATATTCCGCTGATCACAGCAGGTGGAATTCCACCAAAGAACCAGTAAAATTCAGGTGGAAATTCCACCATCAGAATGGCCATTCTATTCTAACTCTGCCGGTAGAATTCTGCATTCCGCAAAGCACTACTTTAATTTAGTAGCTTAGTAGGTAAAATTATTAGAGTCATTTATATTAAATTATATTCTGCATGGAAGATCATGGCTCAGTCAGAGTACCTTCAGTAGTGTAACAGGGAGGGAACCTGGCTTTGGAACAGAAAGTTACAAGCTTATTTCCCATAGCTGATAGAATTTTCACAATCAGTCATGTTATTTAAAGCAGCAGTGTATGTTACTGTGAAAATTTAGACCTGTATTTTTTTATTAAATTTTAGATTGCCCCTTACTTCATGTTTGAATGATCCCATTCTTCCCCTCTTTTTTATACATTGGAAATAAAAGAAGCACTCCTTTAAATATGACTTGAGCCAGGTTTTCATCAGCATTCTTAGCATTCTCAGCTGCTGTTGCACACCTATTGCTCCATAAGATCATGGAGCAGTGTTTGCTGCATGCTAGTTAATTTTACCCCCAAGAAAAAAGATGCTAAATAAGGAGTGCTAAAAACAAATGAGAGAATGTTTTAGCTACTCTCAAATGGGGAAGGAGAAAGGATCTCAGATTTAGAAGTAGTACCATCTGGGAACAAGTGACCACCAAACAGTGTGGTTCATAAACACAGCCATAGAGTCAAGCCCTACAAAAACAAGTATTATGGACTTTAGGAAGGCTGACTTTGGGAAAATAGAGAGAGTGCCTTAGAAAAGCACTAGCAAATGGGCAAGAGGGAGGGGTGGAGGAACAATGGGGAATAATCAAAACAGCCATCGCAGAGGCAACAAGCCTTTGTGTGAAGCAAACCAATAAAACAAAACGAAGGAACAAACTACTATGGTTCTCAAAAGAGGTGGCAGGGATGGTTAAGGAGAAAAGGATAGCATTCAGGAAATATAAGGAAACACAGAAGGAGCAGGACAGAGAACTTTATCAGATAAAGCAGAAGGAGGCAGGGATGGCAGTCAGAATAGCAAAGGCACAAACTGAGGAAAAGATAGCCAACTCTGTTAAGAAGGGGGATAAAACTTTTTATAGGTACTTTAGCGAGTGAAGAAAGACCAAGGGAGGAATACAGAGACTTAATAAAGGGAAGGAAATGTGGGCAGAGTGTGACAGTGAAAAAGCAGGATGTTGAACAAATATTTCTGCTCTAGTATTCATAACAACAGATGAGGAAGGGAGGTGCCTAAACCAAACAAGGGGAACTCTGAATAGGGGTCGATACCAGTCCATTCACAGAAGAAAGGGTTTTGAAAGAACTCTTGAAACTGAGTGTGGACAAAGCAATGGGGCCTGATGGGATTCACCCAAGAATACTAAAGAACTAAGGGTAGAACTAGTAACACCACTGACTCTCTCTTTAACAAATCATGGGAGGATGGAGTGGTACCTGAGGACTGGAGGAGGGCAAATGTGTTCCACTTCACAAAAGTGGGGGCAGGGCAGAGGCAAAGCTCAGACCAGTTAGTTTGACTTCAGAGGTAGGAAATGATGGAATCACTTCTGAAGGAAAGAATTGTTGAGTGCCTAGAGGCCAGTGGGGCTCAGGACCCAAGGCAGCATGGTTTCACAGCAAGAAGGTCCTGTCAGACGAACCTAATAGATTTCTTTGACTGGGTCACCAAAGTAGTAGACCAGGGAAGGGCTGTGGATATGGCCTACCTAGATTTTAGCAAGGCATTCGACACAGTCTCACACAAAAGATTAATATACAAGTTAGCCATCCTTGGAGTGGGTCCTAAGGTGGTAGCCTGGATAAAAAACTGGCTGGACAACAGGATGCAAAAGGTAATAGTAAACGGAGTCCACAGTGAAGAAAGGAGGATAACTAGCGGGGTACCATAGGGTTCAGTACTGGGACTGGTCCTCTTTAATATCTTTATAAGTGACATTGGAGAGCACCTGGAAGGAAAGGTATGCCTTTTTGCAGATGACACAAAGATCTGCAACAGGGTTGATACACAAGGTGGGGTGGAAAGAATGAAAAGGGACTTGGCAAGGCTGGAGGAATGGTCAGATACGTGGCATCTCAGATTCAGTGCAAAGAAGTGCAAGGTAATGCATCTGGGAAACAAAAACCCAGGGGAAGAGTACACAATGGGGGGTGAGTTTATAACAACAACAAAAATTGAAAGAGACCTAGGACTAATTATATCAGATGACCTAAAGGTGGGCAAGCAATGTGAGAAGGCAGTAAGGAGGGTTGGGGGATACTGGGATGCATAGGGAGAGGCATCAACAGTGGAAAACAGGAAGTTGTTATCCCTCTCTACAGACAGTTAGTGAGACCCCATCTGGAGTATTGTGTGCAATTCTGGAGACCCCATCTCCGCAAAGACATAGACAGAGTGGAGGCTGTTCAGAGGAGGGCAACCAGAATGGTACAAGGTCTTCACCAGAAGACATACGAGGAGAGACTAAAGCAGTTTAATATGTATACCCTTGAGGAAAGGAGGGAGAGGGGGGACATGATAGAAACTTTCAAGTATCTCAAGGGAATTAACAAGGTATAAGAGGGTAGTATCTTTCAGAAGAAGAGATGTGCAGGAACAAGAGGGCACAATTTGAAGATAGAGGGGGGGACGGCTCAGAGGTAATGTTAGAAAGTATTTTTTCAGACGGAGTTGTGAATGCATGGAACAGCCTTTCTGAGGAGGTTGTGGAGTCAGGAACAGTGGGAGAATTCAAAAATGCATGGGACAGGCATAAGGCAATTCTAGTGTGGGGCAGGAGGAAGTAAGCTGTTGATTAACTAGAATCTGCTGCTTATCCATCAGGTAGGGGAAATGGGCAGACTGGGTGGGCCAAGCGGTCCTTATCTGCCGTCAAATTCTCTGTTTCTATGTTTCTTTGTTTCTATGTCTGGGCAGGGGTACAGGAGGGCTGGAAAGTGAGTTGTAACTGTTATTTAAAGGAGGAAAGGGAGGGGATCGATTGTAGGAGAGAGGGGAGCCAATTCCAGAGAGAGAGGAGGTGGTAAGAGAAGGCAGCTTGTCCAGCATAGGAGTGCACCTGAGGGGTTGAGAAAGTGCATGAGTCTCTGGAATGAAAGTGGTAGTCAGAGGTGCCAACATGTGAGAGAAGGGAGAAGAGGTACAGTGAAGACCGTCAGGATGAAGTACAGTGTCACAGGTTTACTGCATGACAAAAGGCATTAACTCCTATTGGAATGATATTGTTTTCTGCAGTAACTCTACTGCGAAATTCTACAGTGCTGCGTTTCATCCTGGTGGGCCTCACTGTAGGTTGGGAGAGAGTTAAACAGTATTTAGCTATCAAGTACACACAGTGTAGTTGATGGTGGAGGGGGAAGGGAAGGACAGAGAGAGCAAAGCAAAGTGAACAAGGGTGGATGGGGGGATTTGGTGGTAAAGCAGCAGAGGGCATTGCATAAGGTGTTGAGCTTTATGAGGGAGGAGGCTGAGCCATAGACTACATCAGCATAATCAAACAAGGGAAGAATTAATTTTGTGATGAGCTCACAATGAATGGGGATGGTAAGACAGTCTTTGGAATGATAGAGAGCTCCTAGACTGGGACAGAGTTTGGTGCATAGGGAGTCAATGTGGTGTGAGTAATCCAGTCTGGGGTCAAGCTAGACACCCAAGTATTTGAAGACAGACACATAATCCAGTTTGGTGCCATCCAGGCTGTGGAAGAGTGGGGGGAATGGAACTTAGCAAGCTTCTGGGAGGAGTCACATGTCCTTGATACTGTCTTTCTGGTATTCAGTGTGAGTAGATTTGTGAGAAACCATTGTGTGACATTAAGGAAGTCGAGCTGGGGAGGAGCTCCGATTGCATTGCTAGAGGGGCCTGACAAGTAGAGCACCATAATGTCAGTGAACATGTGAATGTTTGCTGTGACACAGATGGAGGGTAAGGTCATTTATGAATATAGAGAAAAGGATTGGCCCCAAGATAGAACTTTGGGAGACTCCTGCATAGATAAAGTGAGGAGGGGATTGCGCGTCGGTGACATGTACAGACTGTTGGCAATCTGTGAGATAGCACCAGAACCATTTTACTGCACAGGAGGAGAGGCCAGAAGTGGCTAGTTTATTGAGGAGGAAATGGTGGAAGACCAAGTCAAAGGCTTTTTCTAGGTCAGTGAAGATGGCAGAAGCCCTTTTAAGTGTAATCTTAGAAAACAACTCTCTGCACATAGTAACTGTGACTGCCAACTATAAGTCACTCCCCTCCCTATGTGGCACCTTTCCTCTCCATCCCACCCTCCTTAATACCCCTCCCCCACCCTCTCCCAATTTCACTCCTTCCCCCACCCCTCACCTTGCCATATTAACCCCAATCTCTCACTACCTCCCTTCTCTCCACCCACCTACTCTTGATACTGCTTCCACCACCACTACCTGACCTCTCAACCCCTCCTGTACCCCCACGCTCTTATGGTATTCAATATGGTCTCACACTACCTACCCCACCTCCTCCCCTATCATGCCTGCACTCTCCCCTCTATTTCCCCCCACTTATAAGTGTCCATCATTTTCTCCTCTCCCATCATGCTGTACACCTCACCTCCACCATCTAACAATGCCTACCTCCGGCAGCTTTGTTTTCTTACTATTACCTTACTATTGTCTTGATCTTTTTATTGGTTATGCTTTTCACAGAATGTATGAATTTATCTCCACACCTCCATGTTCACCCCCCATCTAACTTGTTTTTTTACCATGTTTTGGTGCACTTAGGCTATTCCTCTGAATGTACTGATATGATGGTATTCTACCCTGACTAAGTTGTACTTATCTTGTTGTTAGCGAATTGTATGTCAAAATTATTGTTTTTATATGCCATTTTATTCATTTGTTTTTCCAACATGGAACCTTTGTAAAAGAGCCTCTAGTTCAAAAGTATTGTAATCTGAGATATAAATATAAAAAAAGAGTGAGGTGGCCTTTGTCTATGGTGGTAAGGATTGCATCTGTTACACGGAGAAAGGAGGATACTGTAAAGTGGGACTTTCTGAAACCTGACTGGAATAGGATGTGGAAGGAGGTGCTGTTAAGGAAAGAGGTGAGCTGTGAGAGTATGAGAGCTTCCTGGGGATTTGCCAGGGCAGGAAGCAGAGAGATGGAATGGTAGTTCCCTGGGAAGGAAGGGTCGCCGTTCTTGTGTAGAGGTAGGATCTTTGCAATTTTTCAGGTTCTGGAGATTATAGAGAGAGAAGCACATATTGTCTTGCCAGAAATTATTAATTGCATCGATTGCTTCTCTGATAGATGGATTTTTAGACAGAATATTACAGTAACGCCAGAGATATGTGTCCCTGTTTCTTATGTTTAACTGCATCCCCATAGATACAGGGTTATGATCAGACTGAGGCAAGCACGTTCCCCAGGGCTTCAGCCAAATGCTCTGGTCTTCATCAGGGGCCAAATGGCCCTGCCATCACAGAGGCAACAAGCCTTTGTGTGAAGCAAATAAACAAAACAAAATGAAGAAAAAAAACACTATGATTCTCAAGACAGGTGGTGGAGAAGGTTACGGAGAAAAAGATAACATTCAGGAAGTATAAGCAAGGCCCCCTGTTCTCTGTGGCAAACTGATGTAAATCCTGTGGCAGGGACTCTGAACTTCTGTGGAGCTGTTAGGTCAAATTCTGCAGCAAGGTTTAAAGCTCTGTGGCACATTTATACTGTATATGAATAATACAGAGCCAGCTTTACTGTTTTGGGGGACCCCAGCAAGGATGGCCTGTAAGAAGGATCTCAGACTTCTACCACATAAATGTAAGCTACATAATTTCCCTGAAACTTTCAGTTTTATTCTTTTGCTTTTCTTCCATTGCCCTGGCTCTCCATATTTATCTATATCTATTTAGGGCTTAGGGCTATAACATGCAACATTAATGGCTACTCGCAGGTACCGCCTCTACATACTGGCAACAAAACAAATAGCTTAAAGGTTGTTCTCCAAGGGGCAGCTTGAAGTAGACTAGCCATGGAGCACCGGACTCCCCTACTCTGTGAACACCTATCAGGGGCCCCATATACAGTTGCTAACATACTAAAATGCCAGCAGAATATGCCAAACAGCCTTTCGTGTCTGCTCATTTGGTCAGCCCCCACCCTGGGAGATGATCTTACTGCCCCCCTCGTCCTCTCTGGCTTCTCTCTTCCCCATCCTGGATATTCCCACTGCACAGGACTTTGCACCCAGAACCCTTCCCCTGTACCTGTCCCACCCCCTCTTAAACCCCTCCACTGTCTCTGCCTCCACCAGCCCCCTGGGCAGTGCATTCCATGGCTCCACCACCCTCTCAGTGAAGAAGCACCTCCTCCTTTCTCTCCTGAATCTCCCCCCTTCCAGCTTCCACCCATGCCCTCTAGTTGCCCCCCCTCCTTTCTTCGGAGCACCTTGACTGCTTCTCCCCTATTTAACCCCTTCATGTACTTGAAGACCTCTATCATGTCCCCCCAGTCCCTTCTCTCTTCCAATGTGTACATATTTAGCTCTTCAAGCTTCTCACCATAGGTACTGTCCCCCAAGCCCCAGATCATTTTGGTTGTCCTCCTTTGGACCCTCTCCAGGAGTTCAATGTCCCTCTTTAAGTGTGGCATCCAAAACTGCATGCAGTATTTGAGGTGCGGTCTTACCAAGCAGTTATACAGGGGGGAGTATCACTTCCCTCCTTCTGGAGGTGATCCCCCTAGTGTTGCATCCCAGCATCCTGTTGGCCTTGGCCGCTGCCCTCCTACAAGTCTCAGAGTTGTTCATCTTGATATCCACCACCGCCCCCAGGTCTCTCTCAGCCATTGAGACTTGGAGCATTCCCCCCCCGCCGGGTATACTTTTGGTCCAGGTTTCTGGGTCCCAGATGCAGTACCTTGCATTTTCCTGCATTAAGCCTCAGCTTCCACTTTCTAGACCACCTTTCCAGAGCCTCCAGGTCCCCCTGTAGGGCCACCCTTCCCTCCTCCCCAACCACCACTGCCCCCAGTTTTGAGTCATCCGCAAAGATACTCATCTCACTCCTGATACTCTTCCTTATGTCAGAGACATAGGCATTGAACAGGAGGGGGCCCAAAGACTGATACCTGAGGGACCCCACTAATGACCTTCCTTGGGGATGAGACTATCCTGCCAACCATGACCCTCTGGGTCTGGTCCTGGAGCCAATTGCCTATCCATCTGATCATCTGGTTCCCCACCCCCATTTCTCCCAGCTTATTCAACAGGCCCCCATGAGGAACAGAGTAAAACATCTTGCTAAAGTCAAGATAGAGGACGTCCACTGGTCTACCCAGGTCTAAGGCTCTCATCACCCAATCATAGAACTCCACAAGGTTTGTCTGACACAATTTCCCTTGGATGAATCCATGCTGTCTATCGTCCAGGCACCCCAACTTTTCCAGGTCCCCCCCAGCCTCTCCTTGACAATGCCCTCCATCACCTTGCCCACCACTGATGTCAGGCTGACGGGCCTGTAGTTACCTGCCACCTCCCTTGATCCCCCCTTTTGGATAGGCACTATATGTGCCACCTTCCAGTCCTGGGGCACCCACCCTGTCCTCAGAGAGATGCTGAAAATCTCTGACAGGGCTTTCGCCAGGATATCTGCCAGTTCTTTCAGCACTCTGAGATGTAGTTTATCTGGCCCCGGTGCTTTCTCCATCTTAAGGGATGTGAGGGCTTCCCTCACTCTCTCTGCCGTGATTCCCACCTCTGCTACCTCATCCCCCTGCCTTGCCTTCTCCCCTCCTGCCAATGATGGCCCATCCTCTCCCCAGACCCGACGATCGGCAAGGGTCCCCACACCAGATTCACCATCTTCTCCCATGTATGATGCAGCCCCCCATTTTCCTTGGTGAAACTGAGGAATACTCATTTAGTACCTCAGCCTGCTTCCGGATCTTGTGCCCATCCCTTCCCTGTTTTAATCCTGCTAATCTGCCTGTTCACCCTTCGTTTTCTCCCAATGTATCTAAATAACCCCTTATTCCCTCTCCTAATTTCTCTTGCCAGGTTCTGCTCCTTCCTTGCCTTAGCTGCCCTTACCACCCTAGTGGCCCTTCTGACCATCAGCTCGTACTCTCCTCTATCCCTTTCACTCCTTGAGCACTTGAAATGCCTATAAGCTGCCTTCTTTCCCCTCACCACCTCCTGAACCTCCCTGGTCCACCAGCAGGGTTTACGGGCCCTACCACATTTTTGTTTTACTCTTGCACAGGTGCTGGTACCATCCTACACCCCCCCTCCTGATGATTTCCCACCTACTGTCAGCGTCCATGTATGGCCCAATCCCATCCAGATGCTTCTTAAGGATCCTTCCCCATTTCCTTGAAATCTGTCCCCCTGAAGTCGGTTATCTCCGTCTTTGTGCAGCCTTCTACTCCTCCTAGGTCCAGGCAGAACCAGACCGTGGCATGGTCGCTCCCCGGTCCCTTACCTCCAGGCCCCCAATCTGGTCACTGTCTGCCAGGACCACATACAGTATCTGCGCCTCCCTGGTCGGTTCCCCCACCTGCTGAGTTAGGAACGCATCCTGAAAGACATCCAACAACCTCTGTTCCCTGGCCACCGAGGATGTTATAGTCTCCCAGTCCATTCCTGGCATGCTTAAGTCCTCCAACACCACTACCCTTCCCCTGCCCAATTTGCAGTGTCTCCCAACATCTGCCACCAGACTCTCCTCCAGCTCCTCCACCAGTGCAGGGGGTCTATACACCACTCCTATTTTTACTGTCTTACCCCCATTTGTTATCAAGGTGACCCAAATCACTTCCATACTTCCCTCCGCCTCCTCCACTCCTCCTATGCCAATACAGTTTTTGACTATTATTGCTACCCCTCCTCCCCTTCCCTCCCCCCTGTCCTTCCTGAACATGGTGTAACCCTCCAGGTTCAGGCCCCAGTTGTGCCCTACGGTGGCCCAGGTCTCAGTGACCACTGCCATATCCACCTCTCCCTCAGTTAGCATCGCCTGGAGCTCAGGCATTTTATTGCCCAAGCTTCTGGCATTTAGCAGGACTACCTTCCACCTTTTTCATATACTTCCATTTCCACTGCTCTCATTCCCATGGGGATTCAGTCTTACCCTGGTCAGCACCTTACCAGTTGGCCTTTTCCCGCATTCCTCCAGCTCCCCAGGGGGATGGAGACTGAGTCCCTTCTTTATCGGACCCCCCTCGACAGCCTTCTCTCCCATCCTCCCCTTCACAAGTTTAAACCCCACCTTTCCTATGAACCTCTATTTTCAACTTAAGGATTTTCCTCCTCAAATTGAGATGGAGCTTATCTCTAGCAGATAGCCCTTATCCTCCCAGGTCTCCCCAATCCCTCATCAACCCATACCCTCTGGCTCCCACCACCCCTGAGCCACTGGTTTATCTCCTAATCTTCCTCTTGTGTTCCCCACTAGCCCTTGGCACGCAGGATTTCTGGAAGAAATCGCACATCCTATGTCATGACAGACCCTGGCAAGCTCCTGAACCTTGCCTGTATCTCTAGCTCACTATTTCCCTCAATGTCATTGGTACCCAGGTGGACCAGTATATCCAGGGAACCTCCACAGTCCTTTGCCAGCTGATATACCGCATGCTTGGCCCTCTGCACCGTTAGTCCAGGGAAGCATGTTGGTCTAACAGGGCAGGCTTCCCCCTGCCTATCCCATTTAATACCCCGATCATGGAATCACCGAACAGGATCACTCTGACCACCCCTTTTCCTCCATTTCCCCCTCTTCCATGTCCCTCATCCTTTCTACTGGCCCCTCCCCCAGCCGGCTCCTTGCTCCTCCCCCTATCTGGGTGCCCACTGCCACCCCTCATTTACCCTGGCTACCCCCTTCCCTCTGATCCTATGCCTCTCCTCCTCCTGAGTATCCTTTTGTACCCTGCTATCCCCCCCATCACTGCTCGTGACTGTTCCTTCCCTCCCATCTGCTAAACTTGCCTGGCTCATCCTCCCTTCCTTCCCGTCTCTGTTCAGCCCCTCCTTGCCTGTTGTGCTCCCCTGGCATAAACCCTCAGCTGTCTTTACTGTATCCTCCTTGTACTTTTGGTCCCTCTCCTTGCTCTTTCCTCCCAACTGGTCCTTCTCCTTGTGCTTTCCTCTCTCTACCCCTCCTCCTCCTCCTGCTCTGATCCACCGCTCCCCCCATTTTCCCACATTCCAAGTCCCCGTTCTTCCTGCTATTCTGCCCCTGCCTCTTGCCCTCCACTCCCTTTCCATCTCCAATCACCCCTGTTATGGCTACATCACCTCCCTCATCCTCAAGCAGAAGAAGAGAATTGAAGCAGTTACTGAGCTTAAGGTCTGATCCACCTCTCCCCTTGCTTCCTTCTGTCCTGCCCCAGCCATCTGCCTACTTCCCTGAGAATGTCCTCCCTTTGGCCCCCCTCTGTGAGGGTCCCCAGATACCTGCCTGCTTCCTTGGTAGTGTCCTCCTTTTGGGCCCCCTCTGTCAGGGTCTCTATGTGACCCCAAAGTACTCTCCTGCACTCCTTTCCCTATGCCCCCGGCCCTAATGCTTGGTGCAACCCCTTGGATGAGCCCTTGCCCTATTCCCCAACCATACCTCCTCCCTCTCTCAAGCTGTCTCCTAATCCCCTCAACCTTCTTCCTAAGCTGTGCCAGCTGGTGGCACACTGGGCAACCACCGAACTTCCAAGCCCAGTCCAGTATCATGGCCGCCCCACACCCTGTGCACCCCACTTCCCTCCCAAAGATGCTGGCCCTAATGACGTGTGGTCCTATCCCCCTCCAAGTAGGTTTCCTTGGGTGAACTACCAGGTTCCCCACTAGTCCAAGATACTCCCCTACCCACTAATCAGGTCACCCACTAAACCTAGATACAGTCCCACAGTATACTAGGTGCAGTACTACAGTGAACTTATAGGGAAAGTGTACAACTCCTAAGCTCCTCTCTCAGCCCTTATACCTGCCCTCAGTGGCTAGAACTACATGAACACCTGAAGCCTTTTCCTCCAATTGCAAGGCCGGTGTTCCCCTATAAATCAGCCTAGCTCTGGGGAGGGAGGGGTTGGGAAGGTGGGACTAGGGCCTGCACCTGACTCTCACGAAAGTGTATCAACCCTGTGACTGCCCCTCACTGCACCTCCAAGCACTACCAGCTAAGACAAATCTTTCAAGTCTACTTCCTCACACCATCCAGCTAGAAGCTTCTGTACCCATTCTCCTCTAACTGAAGACTACCTGAGTTGAGAGTCCCACCTTACTTTCAAACAGCTCTAATCCCCTTTAATATGATGCTTGTACTTACAGGCCAGACAGCAGCTTTTAAACACACACACACACACCAAATAGTCTGCTAGAAACAAATAGAAAACCAGCTAAGAAAATCTTTCAAGTCCACTTACCCTCACAGCCTCTTGCTTTTAAACACCCACAAACACCAAATTGTCTGCTGGAAACACACAGAAAACCAGCTAAGACAAATCTTTCAAGTCTACTTCCTCACAGCATCCAACTAGAAGCTTCTGTACCCATTCACCTCTAACTGAAGACTGCCTGAGTTGAGAATCCCTCCCTACTTTCAAACAGCTCTAATCCCCTGTTATATGATGCCTGCACTTACAGGCCGGACAGCAGCTTTAAACACACACACACACACACACACACACACACCAAATAGTCTGCTAGAAACAAACAGAAAACCAGCTAAGAAAATCTTTTAAGTTCACTTACCCTCACAGCCTCCTGCTTTTAAACACCCACAAACACCAAATTGTCTGCTGGAAACACACAGAAAACCAGCTAAGACAAATCTTTCAAGTCTACTTCCTCACAGCATCCAGCTAGAAGCTTCTGTACCCATTCACCTCTAACTGAAGACTGCCTGAGTTGAGAGTCCCACCTTACTTTCAAACAGCTTTAATCCCCTGTAATATGATTCCTGTACTTACAGGACAGACAACAGCTTTTAAACACACACACACCAAATAGTCTGCTAGAAACAAACAGAAAACCAGCTAAGAAAATCTTTCAAGTCCACTTACCCTCATAGCCTCCTGCTTGTAAACACCCAGTTGTAGTTGGGGTGGAAGGATATTGGTGCAAACAGAGACTTCCCCATACTGCCACCCTGAAAACTGCCATATGTTAAAAATATTAAATATTAAACATCAGCAGTGTCAACATGATTATTTCTATCTTTTTTCTCTGTGTGTTTCACTCTTTCCTTGTTTAGTTGTCACATTTTGAATTAATCATTAGCTTTGTTGTCATCTTTCTTACATTGGATTCACTTTTTATTTCCTTTCATGTGCACCTCATTTCTCTAGCCTGAAAGCCCTGGCATCTGCAAGGCCCTCTGACCATGTCCTAGAGCAGGTAATCACAGAATCACATCTAATCATGGGCTGCCCTCATGGAGTCTTGATGCACTACTACTAGCCTAGTAGAATGCCTCCACTAGCTTTTTGTATTTTCCCTTTTTTTACTTCTGTCTCTGTAGTCTCATTGTCTGTGTTTCTAAGTCAGTAAAAGTTCCTCTTCCCCAGAGGAAAAAATGGCAACAGTGCTCCCACCTCTACTCCAGACCAGACCAAAATGCTGCAATGCCCTCTGCTCTCTTCTTCTCTCTCCAAAACCTTGTAAAAGAAAAGCTTTCTCCTCCCCCACCTTCCATCTACTGTACCTCATTTCGGTAATGCTATCTCCTCCTCCAATCTACATAATGGCAGCAATAATCTGTCCTCTCCTCTCATCCCCAGAACTAATCGCAGCAACCCCTTTTTTCTTCCCCCTCACCAAAAATGGTTGTAATGATCTTTGCAGCTTTCCCCAATCCTAGACCTAATGGCAGCAAGATATTTCTACTCTCCCTAATATGATCCTGCCCCCAAAAGCTTTGCCTGATCCCAGTTTCTAAAATCCAGTGTAGCCTACCTCCACCCATGTCAGCACCACTACCCATCCAAGAAGGAAAAAGATGGTATTTGCAATGCTCTCCAAACTTTATCACAGAATGTTAAGACACTGGAGGCTGGATGTCAGACAAGGCAAGTAGAAGAGATAGGGCTGCCAGTTAAAGAGAGCCACAATTTTATTTATTCAAATTGGGGGTGGGCTACCCTGGATTTATCCTTTTGAACAGCTCAGACACAAAGGACAACCCTAGGAGGCATACATCAAGTGAGGTTCAGCCCCTAGCCTTACTGTCTGCTGAGCTTCACTGATCTTCACCAACTGGGAGAGATACCACTCACCATACCTCTCAACCTCCCTCATCACAAATCAGGGACAAGGCTTAAAATGATCAGGGACAAATGACCAAAATCAGGGACATACCTAAAAAAATAATAATATTAGTTCCAGAAGCTGTGTAAAACATGCATCTTAGTGTGAATAGTATTTTCTGAATGAGATCTATACTGTAATACCAATGGCTAGAATTATTTTGTGATTCAAATCCTTACTTTTCAGTGACAGAAATGCCAAATTTAGGAGGGACAGAAGAAATTTCTGAGGCAAAATCAGGGACATCCCTGAAAATCAGAGACAGTCGAGAGGTATGCCACTCACGGAGGGAAGGCAGACTCTGGCAGGTGCAGAAGCAGGGATTCCTTGACAGCAGTTCTACCTGAATCCTCCTTGGAGTGCACAGTCCAGGCTCCTTTCTCCACTGAGGCAGCTTCTCTCCTCACTCGCTCTGCTCAGATCCAGCCAGCAGCTGCTCTCTCAGCATAAGTAGCTGTTGGAACACTTACCCAGAATTCCTGGCTGTGGTATGTAAATGAGCTGTGCCCACTACTGAAATATTTATTTATTTATTGAATTTTGGTAACTGGGTAGGCCCACTGAGACATGACAGTCCCTTTTTCAGGGGCAACCCATGAAGTGCAGTACATTGGCAGTGCAACATCAATACATCAATAACAAGAATGGTACAGGGATTCAGTACAGATACAATTACAGTGAACAGTCTTTGCAGTAGAATCAATGGAAAAGTAACAATGGCACACCAAAATGACAGACTGTTTAAACAAATAGTAACTTATATACATTTTTTAATAAGGAGCCGTACAAGGGAGAGAAGAATTATGCATAGAGAAACATGCCTGGGGAGGTTGGAAGAGTTGGAGGTCATCAAAAACAGGAACAAGGTGTGGCAGCAAGGTGAGGCAGCAATGAGTTTTGAAACATAGTGAGAGAGGCACAGGCTAGGATAGCTGGAGGCAGCAAGTTCCAGCAGAACACAGCAGAAAATGCAAATGATCTCTGGGCCACGGCGAACCCGGGGTTTGGTCATTGGAGAAGAGGTAGTGAGGCTGATCTAAGAGCACATTGTGGGTGTTGACATTGGATAATGTCAGCAAGGCAAGGAGGGGTATAGCAGTGGACCAGCTTATAAAGGAAGTTTAGAGTAGCATACCGTAATTTGGATTTGTAGGGGATCCATCCCAGGGAAGATAGAACATCAAAGTGGTGATGCTGAGCATTGACCCCCAGAGAAAACCCTCCCACCCTATGGTAGATCAGCGATAGGTGAGATAAAATAGTAGAGGATGTAGAAAATAGTAAGGGGGCACCATCCATAAGGAGTGGCAGGAGGGTAGCAGTCGCTATCTTGAGGCAGGAGATCAATGTGAGGAAGGGATGAATGCGGTATAGCACACCAAGTTTTTAGTTTATTGTTTTGATTAGGGCTGTGACATGCAAATCCAGGGAAAGTGAAGAATCCAAGGTGAAGTAGTGCTCAGCTAATAGAAAGCTATCAGCCAGAAGCAACATCTCAGACACAAAGGGCACCCCAGGAGGCATACGCTAAGAACGGTCCAGCCCCTAGCCTTACTGTCTACTTATCTTCACTGACTGCTGTACCCACTAATGAAATAGTGGTCAGCTACTATATAGCTCTCAGCCAGAAACAACCAGCAGCAACAGCTCAGACACAAAGGGCAACCCTAGGAGGCACACGCCAAGTGCAGTTCAGTCCCTAGCCTTACTGTCTGCTAAGCTTCACTGTTCTTCAGCTCAGACACAAATGGCAACCCTAGGAAGCATATGCTAAGTGTGATTCAGCTAAGCTTCATTGATCTTCATCAACTGGGAGAGAGAGCACTCACAGAGGGAAGGCAGACTCCGACAGGTGCAGAAGCAGAGATTCCTTGACAGCAGTTCTACCTGAATCTTCCTGGGAGTGCACAGTCTGGGCTCCTTTCTCCACTGAGGCAGCTTCTCTCCTCACTCGCTCTGCTCAGACCCAGCCAGTGGCTGCTCTCTCAGCATAAGGAGCTGTTGAAACAATTACCCAGAATTCCTGGTTGTGGTATGTAAATGAGATGTGCCCACTACTGAAATATTTATTTATTTATTTATTGAATTTTGGTACGGTAAACAATAAAGGGCCCAAAACTGACCCCTGGGGAACACCACAGGAGATCAAAGAAGTTTCAGATACTTCAGAACCTATACTAACAAATTGTGTACGATTTGAAAGATAACTCTCCACCCAGGATACAGCTTCTTTACAAAAACCTAATGTACTCAGTTTGGGAGATACCAAGTTATGCGTCATCAAATCGAATGCCTTGGTCAGGTCCACAAACACTGCCCCAGTCATCTGACCTTCATCGAAGCCCCTTACGATGGTGTCTGTGAACCTGACCAAGGCAGTCCCAGTTCCACAATTCTTATGGAAACCATGTTGCTGTGATGAAAGCAGCCCATAGTGTGAGAGATAATCATTTATCTGACTTGCTATAAGTTTTCCTAGCATTTTGCTAAGTGGGTTAAAAATAGAGATTGGTCAAAATCCTGTAACAATACTGCATGATTTTTGTTTGGAATTGGAACAACTTAGTTATTTTCCAATCAGTTGGAAACTGACAAAATTCCAAGGAAAAATTAAAAAGGTAACAAAGAAGATTAATTATAAATGGCAGGGCCACCCTTAGAAATCACCAATCCAATCCCCCCCCACACACACACACAGTTACTGTACTTATTGGGAAGAGCATTCAATAACTTAAACACATCCAACTCAGAGACCTTCTGAAACTTATATTGTGATCTAGCAAGAACAGGAAAGTATGGTTCAAGTCCCTGTACTAGTTTGTGTCACCATTCTGCAGTAATCAGATAAGCCTGATAATGTATTATTCAAGAGATTTGCCATTTGAACCTGGTCAACAACATCAACCTCATCTACCAGTACATTTTTTACTACAGAATTGGGTTGGGTAGAAAGCAACCTGTTGATATTTTCCCAAAATCTTTTTTGTTTGGACCAGTTAGATTGAAGTTCATGTTTATAAAAATCCTTTTTAGTTTTGCGCACCAATTCAGAAACCCTATTTCTGAGGCATCTAAGTTTATTCAAAAATGAGAGTAAGGGATTCTGCTTATATAGTTTCTAAGCAACATTGTGCTCCTTAATTAAGGCTTTAATAGTGGGCATGAACCAGGCATTTATAGTCCCCTGTATTAGTCTGTGTCACCATTCTGCAATAATCAGATAAGAGATCTGCCATTTCAACCTGGTCAACAACATCAACCTCATCTACCAGTAATTTTTTTACTACAGAATTGGGTTGGGGAGAAAGCAACCTGTTGATATTTTCCCAAAACTTTTTTAGATTTGACTAGCTAGACTGAAGTTAATGTTTATAAAAATCCCTTTAATTTTTGAGCACCAATTCAGAAACCCTATTTCTGAGGCATCTAAGTTTATTCAAACATGAGATTGAGGGATTCTGCTTATATAGTTTCTAAACAACATTGTGCTCCTTAATTAAGGCTTTAATAGCGGGTGTGAACCAAGGATTTATAGTCCCTCTAAGCCTCATGTTGCACATAGGAAAAAAAGAATTCTGAAGAGGAAGAAGTTGGCTACAAAAAAAATCCACAGCATAGTCAATATCTGGTATGCTATCCAGATAAGACCAATCTATCTGTGACAAGAAATAATATAGGGTATGTAAATCTACATTCCGAAAGGACCGGATTTGCATCACTTAAAGAGGAATTTTCTCAGCTAAATGCAGCATGATCTGAGATACACCACCTCCGGCACAAGCTCGTTCAGTTCTCTAGAAATAATAACACTGCAACAGCAACCTGCCACCCCCTCAAGCAGACACCCCTGCCACAAAAGGCATCCCATCCAGGGGGCTGAGAAAGGGTTGAAAAATGTGGAATAAAACCAAATTGTGGAACAAACATTGGAATACCTCCTACATACACATCAAATAAATAGGCAACGCTGCCTTCAATGCAACCGGAAAACAAGGAGGACATAAAGCAGATCAGGAAATCTGCACCACACAAGGTTGTGCACACTACCAAGGAAAAGACAAAACAAAACATTGAAAAACCAGTACTCATAATCAGAGACTCTATGATTAGAAAGGTAGAGTCTCAGCTTTTGCATTATGACCAGGAGAGGATCAAAGTTAAGTGCCTCCCTGGGACATTGACATGGCGGGACACAGACTGCATGTCATGTCACATGAATCGAATAGATTTCTTTGACCTGGTGACCAAAGTTGTAGACCAGGGGAGGGGCTGTGGATTTGGCCAACCTAGGCTTTAGCAAGGCATTTGACACAGCCCCACACAAAACATTAATGAATAAGTTAGCCAGCATCGGAGAGGGTCCCAAGGTGAAAAAAAATTGGCTGGACAACAGTACAGAGAGGGTAATAGTCCACCCTGAAGAAAGGGGGGGTTACTTGTGAGGTACTGCCAGGTTCAGTACTGGGACCAGTCCTCTTTAATGTCTTTATAGGTGACATTGTGGAGGGGGTTAGAAGGAAAAGTATGCCTCTTTGCAGACGACACAAAGATCTGCAGCAGGGTTGACACACAAGGGGAGGTGGAAAGGATGAGAAGGGATTTGACAAGATTGGAGGAATGGTCAAATGTATGGCAGCTTAGATTCAATGCAAATAAGTGTAAAGCAATGCACCTGGGAAACAAAAATCCAGGGTAAGAGTACACAATGGGGGGGGGGGTACTAACAACAACATAAATGGAAAGGGACCTGGGGGTAGTTATAGCAAATGACCTAAAGGTAGGCAAGCAATGTGAGAAGGCAGTAAGTAGGGCTGGGGGATACTTGGATGCATAGGGAGAGGCATCACCTGTAGAAAACAAGAAGTTGTTATCCCTCTGTACAGACAGTTGGTGAGATCCCATCTGGAGTACTGCATGCAGTTCTGGAGACCCCATCTCCGCAAGGACTTAGACAAGATGGAGGTGGTCCAGAAGAGGGAAACTAGAATGGTGCAGTGCCTACACCAGAAGTCATATGAAGAGAGAAAAAGGTGCTTAATAATAATAATAATAACAAAACTTTATTTGCATGGCGCCTTTCAAAAACCAAGGCACCTTAACAATATTAAAATCACAAAGTAACAGAACAAACATCACAACAGCAAGAGTGTATCAGATTAATATCATCCAGTAGTTACACACCAAAGGCTTGGTCCCATAAAATATTTTTTAATGCCTGTTTAAATCTTTCCATGGTCATGCACTCTCATAACCGGTGAGGTAGAGAATTCCAAAGGGTAGGGGTGGCATACCCAAATGCTTTAGTCCCAGAAGATTTCAAACACACCCTTGGAATCTCTAGCAACCCCTCATCAGCTGAGTGGAGCAATCACCCAGGGCAGTAAGGGACCAGAAGCTCTTTCAGGTAGTCTGGGCCAACCCCGTATAGGGCTTTAAAAGTCAGAAGACTGACTTTAAAGGTGATCTGCCACTGAGCAGGCAGACAGTGCAGTCCACGCAGCACCAGCAAAATATGACAGGACTGAGATGATCCCGTCAAAAGCTGGGCTGTCTCATTCTGCACTAGCTGCAAGCGATGGATTTCAACCCCTGGTAGCCTTAGGTACAGGGAGTTGCAGTAATCTAAACGTGAAGTCACAAAGCCGTGGATCAGAGTAGAAAGGTCTCTGGATGGAACAAGGTGCTTAATCCTGGAGATATTCCTAAGATGGTAAAATGAAGATTTGATGACTGCAGACACCTGTGAATGCAGGGTCAGTCCTTTGTCGAAGATTACCCCCAGGTTTCGCACCTGTTCAGAGGTCGGGAGTAGCACACCCTGAAGAGAGAGTCCAGAGGGCGAATCCACACCCAACCTCCCCCATCCGGCGACCCGGATTCACAACCAATACCTCATTTCAACTTCAACCAACTGGCATCCATCCAATCCTGGATTTCAGTGAGGCAGCTATTAAAGACCAAGCCAGCTCCAACCTGGTCGGGTAAAAAGAAAGTTAGAGCTGGGTATCATCAGCATAGCAGTGAAACCTCAGCCCATACCTTCTTACAATGTCTCTGAGGGGCAGCATATACACTGCGAACAACATGGGGGACATCATTGACATTGAACCCTGAGGAACCCCACATAATAGAGAAACTGGCTCCAACAAGTGAACCCTGGACACCACTCTCTGAGATCTTCCCATGAGGAACAATGTAAACCACCTGAGGACTGTACCTGACAGTCCACAGATGAACCTCAGATGATCAAGCAGAACCCCATGGTCCACAGTGTCGAACACTGATGAGAGATCTAGGAGAACCAGAATAGAATGGCTTCTCTGATCTCAAGCCATCAGAAGATCATTGAGCACTTGAACCAGCGCTATCTCGGTACTATACCTCTTTCAAAATCTGGACTGGAGGGGTTCATAAATATCATGGATGGTCAAATGGTCCTCCAGCTGAGTGGCCACTACTTTCTCAATCACCTTCCCTAAAAAAGGTAGGTAGAGATTGGTCTGTAGTTTGCAAGGCAGTCTGGGTCCAAAGAAGCTTTCTTCAAGAGTGGTGTCACCACCGCCTCTTTCAGTGAGCTTGGAAATTCACCTGTCTCCAAGGAGCACCAGACTATCCAAGCTAGGACCAGACTGATAGAATCAATAGAACGTAATACAATATGTATACCCTTGAGGAAAGGAGGGAGAGGAGGGATATAATAGAAACTTTCAAGTACTTTAAGGGAATCAACAGAGTCCAAAAGGGTACCACTCCCAGGCTGGCTAACTTGTATATTAATCTTTTGTGTGGGACTGTGTCAAATGCCTTGCTAAAGTCTAGGTAGGCCATGTCCACAGCCCCTCCCTGATCTACTACTTTGGTCACCCAGTCAAAGAAATCTATCAGATTTGTCTGGCATGACCTTCCGCTGTGAATCCATGCTGCCTAGGGTCCTGTGCCCTCTGGCCTCTAGATACTCGACAATTCTTTCCTTCAGAGTGATTCCATCATTTTCCCTATCACTGAGGTTAAACTAACAGGTCTGTAGTTTCCTGCTTCTGCCTTGCTCCCACTTTTGTGAAGGGGAATCACATCTGCCCTCCTCCAGTCCTCGGGTACCACCCCATCCTCCATGATTTGTTAAAAGGGTAGTCAGTGGTGTCACTAGTTCTACCTTAGCTCTTTTAGAATTCTGGGATGAATTCCATCAGGCCCCATTGCTTTGTCCACCTTCAGTTTTAAGAGTTCTTTCAGAAACCTTTCTTCTGTAAATGGGCTGGTATCAACTTCTGTATCCAGAGTGTTACTACTGTTTGTTTATGTACCTCCCCTCTTCATTTGTAAATACTGAGCAAAAATATTTGTTTAGTATCTCTGCCTTTTCACAGTCTCCCTCTGCCCACCCTCCCTCACCTTTATTAAGCCTCACTATCCCTCCCTTGGTCTTCCTTTGCTCCCTGATGTACCTATAAAAGGTTTTATCCCCCTTCTTAACTGAGTTGGCTATCCTTTCCTCGGTTTGGGCCTTTGCTGTTCTGACTGCCTTCCCAGCCTCCTTTGCTTTAACTGATACAGTTCTCGTCCTGCTCCTTCTGCGATTCATTGTACTTCCTGAATGCTTTCTTTTCTCTTGAACCTTCACTGCCACTTCCTTTGAGAACCATAGTGGTTTCTTACATTGTCTTGTTTTGTTTATTTGCTTCACACAAAGGCTCGTTACCTCTGTGATGGCAGTTTTATTATTCCCCATTGTTCTTCCCCTCCTTCCTGCCCATTTGCTAGTGCATTCCTTAGGCACTCACCCATTTGGCAAAGTCAGCCCTCCTAAAGTCCAGTACTTTTGTCTTTGTGGCTTGACTCTATTGCTGTGTTTATTGTGAACCATACTGTTAGATGGTCGCTAGTTCCCAGATGGCTACCAACTTCTACATCTGTGATCCTCTCCATCTCCATTTGAGAGAATCAGTCTAATATTGCTCCTTCTCGAGTGGGCTCCAGTACTAGTTGTCTAAGGTATGCCCTGTAGGGCATCTAGAATAACTGCACTCTTGAAGTGGCAGCTGCTACTGCACTCCAGTTAACATCTGGCATATTCAGATCACCCATCAGCAATATCTCCCTTTTCTGCCATTCTAAGTATATTTTCTATCATTTCCTGTCCATTTCCTCCCCTGAGAGAAGTCTATATACAACCCCTATGCGTATTGTGGTGCCATTGCCTGTCTCCAAATTTACCCACAGTGCTTCTTCTCCTCCCTGTTTATCCTTTTGTTCTTGCTTTTATTCCTTCCCTTATGTAAAGAACTACTCCTCCTCCTTTTACCCTCCTGTCCCTCCTGTAGACAGTGTATCCTGGTATGTTTATGTCCCAGTCATGGTTTTGTGTGTACCATGTTTCTGTGACTGCCACGATATCAGATGTTCCTCCTTCATCAAGGCCACTGATTCAGGAAGCTTGTTACCCAGACTACAGGCATTAGTACTCATTGCTCTCCATTTTTTGATGGCTTTACCTTCTGTTGCAGCATCCCCCACTGACCGTTCTACCTCAGTCTTTTTCTCATTTAGCACCCTGTTTTGTAGGGAGAGGCTGGGATTTTCCTGTTGCTTGTCAGTGCCTCCCCTTTGACTAGTTTAAAAGCTTGCCAATGAAGCATTTAAACCAATTGCTCAAAAGACTTGTTCCCTTCCTGGATAGATGCAGACCATCCTGCCAGTATAGGCTGGTGTCCCTCCAGGTGGAATCCAGTCCCCAATGAAGCCAAACCCCTGTGCTCCGCACCATTTTTTCAACCATTCATTAAACTGCATGGTGCCAATTACCCTCGCCTCCCCATGCTTTGACAGGCAGCACCTCTGAGAAGGATACTGTGTGTGCTACTTGTCTTAGGTCCCTCCCCAACTCTGCAATGTCCTCCTGCACTGCTCTAATCTCATGATGAGCCAAGTCATTTGTCCCTAGGTGGACAATTCGTCCAGCTCGGAATCCTTGCAGCTGTTCTCGTGATCCTGAGGATCGCTTCCTGTCCCTC
Source organism: Neoceratodus forsteri (assembly GCA_016271365.2). Taxonomy (NCBI): domain Eukaryota; kingdom Metazoa; phylum Chordata; order Ceratodontiformes; family Ceratodontidae; genus Neoceratodus; species Neoceratodus forsteri. The sequence goes on along the minus strand of CM057455.1, from coordinate 1,071,662,515 downwards.
AAGCCATGGCACCAGGCAGGCACCTTACTTCATTTTCCCAGCTCCCCAGTTCTATACCCTAATAATTGAGTCCCCCACCATGAGCTGCTTCCTTTCCCTGGTGTCCTCTGCCTCCTTCCTGTGGGCCTCCTTGTGACAGTTATCATCAGTCTTCTCTGCAGGTGCATCCATGAGGAGCTGCTCCCCCAGAATGAATGTATGGATTGGGTGAAACAATTGACTGGGTGTGCCTCTGTTCCACCCTCCTCACCTCCCTGAGCCCACTGTGGTCCAACTGCTGTGCTTTCTCCGCAACCTCTGAGGTAGTGGTGGTGACACTAGTGCTCCCTGGATGGGGAGGTTCCCTTCCACTGTCCAGTGTGGCCTGGGGAAGGTTTCCTTACTACTGTCCAGTGCGGCCTGAGGATGGGCAACTTCCTCCCTCAGGGCAGATAGTTGTCTGCAAATAGGGCAGCATCTCAGCCTCCAGAAAGACTCCCGGAAGACTGCTGCCCCACAGCCATTACATTGCACTACTCCCCACATGTTTATCACTTGTTGTATATACTGATAAAATAGACATTGTATACATAGTTCTGAGACTGAGGTTGCCATTTTGACCAAATTGTCTGCATAGCCTTTCTCATTACCCTACCTCATGTACCCAGTGCAGAAGGTTTTCCAGTCCCCACTAATGTGTAATTCTGCACAACTGCCATGCCATTCTGTGCCACAGGTGCAAAAACACATATTTTTTTCAAGTTTTTTAACCAGGAGTACCACACTAAGCTGAAAGCTTTTTTACAGGTGCGACGTGGGAGCACAGGGAAGTTAAGTGACTTGCTCAGGGTCACAAAGTATGTAAGTAGAAGCTGTGGGATTCAAACCCATGTCTGGTCTGCTGGATGTCACCAGATTTGAAACTCAGAGCCTTAAACCACTGCGCTATACTGCCTCCCCAAAAAATTTTGGCCTGGATTTGAAAAATGACAGCTGTGACATACATGAGGTGGTGTGATAAGAAGGCTATGTTGAAAACATGGGGTCACAATATTTAAAAATTCCAAAGTTACAAGGGTGAGTAGCGAAATTGCAATGAAGGGTCATAACTCTGCACTTTTGTCATATTTTGACCTCACATTTTCAACATAGCCTTCTCATGACCCCACCTCATGAACAATATGACTGTCATTACTTAAATCCTGCCCGAAATCTGAATTTGCCAAGCAACTGTGGGAAATCACCTTTAAGGCGGGAGTTGTGTGGTGACAGTTATATTACTTCATGGTGGGTATCTAAAGAGCTATGTTGAAAATCTGAATCAATATCTCAAAATGACCGCTGATACACCAGAGTTGAAACCCCACTGAAATACATTGAACCGCATTTACCTTTGTTCTCATACTGCAGTTGCTGGTTCCAGCAGCAAGATGTGTCTTCAATCGGGAGAGTGAATCTCGAACCTGGGACCTGTTCAGGTGATTGATGGTGTAGGAGGGTACTGGGGGGTGTGGGAAGGTGGGTAAAAAGTGGGTGGTCGGGTAGGGGGGTGCAGATGTGATCGGCGATGGACTATTTTTTTTTCCAGGTTAAAAAAAAAACAATTGGCTGACAAAATGGGGACAGCTCTCTGATGGTGGAGGGATGCCACAAGACATCAGGGAATAATCAGGAACAGCACCAATGGGTGAAGGGCTCAACTAAACCCCCAGAGAATGAACGGTAACAGCGATTGGAGGGTGGGGGGCACCACTAGACCCCAAGGAATGAAAATGACAACAACTGGATGATGGGGGGGCACGACTAGACACCAGGGAATGAATAAGACAGTGTTCAGAGGGTGGGGGTTGCCATTTGACACCAGAGAATGAATGGTACAGCAATCTGAAGGGTGGGAGGGGTGCCACTAGACACCAGGGAAAATTTGAAAAAATATGATGAACGGCTAGCTTATTTGATTAGCAATTGCTAATCAAGCTGGCAATTGACTCACTTTTCCCAATTCTTGGGTCGCAGATTGCAATGCGAATCTGCCTATTTTATGCCTTGAGGTAACCTACCAGTCTCTCCTTAGGTACAGCCTCCATGAGCTGGCACATGACTGAGGTAAGGCTGACCAGTCTGTAGTTTCCCGGGTCGTCCCTGGGTTCACTCTTATGAAGCTGTACCACATGTGCCATTCTCCATTCCTGAGGTACCACCCTGACTCAAATGAACTACTGAACAAGCCAGTCAAGGGACTGAAAGCTCCTCTTATAGATCTCTCGGCACACTTGGGTGGATGCCTTCAGGACCCATGCATTTGTAGGTTAACAAACCTTTCTTCACCCTATTCACCTTTATAATTCCATCTGTGCCATCCCTCCACCTACTAGTCCCCACTTGCAGCACTAGGCTACCCCTCTCTTTTGTGAGGACCGAAGAGAAGTCCTCATTCAGTACCTCTGCCTTGTCTCCATTCACTTCCACTCACCCCTTCTCCTTCCTGAGCCATACTGTGCCATCCTTTTATCCCTTTTCTCACTGACATACTTAGAAAGGCTTTTTTTCTCCTTTTTTAACCGCACCAGCTAGCTGTTGTTCTTTCTGAGCTTTTGTCTGATGAACTACTTTTCCTGGCTCACTAGCCTTTCTCTGATAGTCGTCCCTGTCCTCCTCCCTCTGGGTCCTCCTGAACATCATGCAAGTGGTCCTCTTATCTCTGACTGCTTAGATTACCTTGCAACTAAACTACCTCGGTGCTTTGACCCTTACATTTTGCCCCTTTATCCTAGCATACTCCTTTGCAGCTGCCGCCATTCCCGCTGCAATGATGGACCACTTTTGATCCACCCCATCTCTATGCTGATACTCTCCAGGTGACCCTTTAGCAGTTTACCTATCCTTGTGAAGTCCACCTTTCTGAAGTCTTGAACCTTGGTCTTTGTGGGTACCTTCTCTCTGCCCATATCCAACCTGAACCACATTGTGTGGTGGACACTGCCATCCAAGGGCTCCTCAACCTGGATGTCATGTATGTGGTCCCCATTTGTTAGTACCGTTCTAGGATTTCCCCCTCCCTGGTCGGTACAGTGACATCTTGGGTCAGGATTCACTGTACACTGTATCCAGGGTTACCTGACTCCTGGCACAGGTCATGGTGGGGATCTTTCAGTCCACCTTAGGCAGGCTAAAGTCCCCCACAGTTACCACCTCCCCCTTCCAGCAGCCACCCTTAACACCAAACCAGTTCCCTGTACTGTTCCTCCTATTGGTTGAGCAGTCTGTAAACCACCCCCAGTCTTACCTTCCTCCTTCTATTGGATAGTAATTGCACCCACATCATCTCTGCCTTCCCCTTATCCGACTCCTCCCTTGTGCACAGTGTTTCCTCCCTTATATAAACCACAACCCCCTCTCCCCACTCCCCTGTCCCTTCTGTACAGTTTGTACCTAGGGATTGACAGGTCCCAGTCATAGTTATGTATAGCACATGTCTCGGTGACCACCACAATGTCCACACTCCTCTCTGCCAACATTGCCTGGAGATCATCCATCTTGTTTCCAAGACTTCTTGCATTCGGGGACACCACCCTTCACCATGAATCTAAACTTCTCTCCCCCCTGGCCTGACTATCTTCCTTCATAATCTCCTTTGTCTGCTCTCTCTCCTACCCTCTACCCCCTTTTTACTCTCACTCAAGATCTAACTCCCAATTATACTTGCCCAGACTGTTGGCAGGCCTTCTAACCTCCTCCCAGAGACTCTGGGACTGAAGACCTATTCTTCACCACGATCTTTTTAATTTAAGGTCCCCAGGTATGTACCCCTTGATCTGTTCTTAAGGACCCTTGAATCCCCTCTACTGAGGTGCAGTCTGTATGGTTCATACAGAGATGTGTCACTCCAGGTCTCACCCTATCCACCAATGCAACTGTAACCTTCCTCTTTTGCACCATTCATGAAGCCTGTCATTAAACTCCTCTATCTTTTTCTTCCTAACCATTTTGGCTCTAGGTACTAGCAACACCTCAGAGAAGGTTACCATTCTGTTCACATGTCCCCATTTCCCTGAACCTCTCCTGCACCATCTCACCTCCTCTCCAGCTACTGTAGGTCATTTATTCCTAGATGAATAATTACTGCCCCCAACCCCCTGCACTAGCTGAGTAATCCTTGGGCAAACCCTCTCTACTGTCATCCCCAGCATGCATACCACCTTCCTTTCTTCCCCTGCATACACTAGACCACCAGGGAAAGTTATGTGTTTTATTATACAGACAGATTGGGGATAGGAAGGGGGTCTGCTAGACCACCAGAGACTGATGGATGTTTTATTAAGGGAGATTGAGGATAGGAGGGGTCCACCAGACTACCAGGAGTGTTTTTATTATTCAGGGATGGGGGTCCACTAGGCAAACAGGGACTGATGGATGTTTTATTATGGGGAGTCTCACTACACACATAGGGCTGGGAAGGCACAAGGTCTGTAGCCTCCCAGGACACACATCTAAGTACCCTTTGACCAGTCATGGCTTGTCTAAGGGTACTTAGAAATTTGCCCTCTGGGACTGTTTAGGGAATGCCAAAGTGGGGAATATAGCAGCCTGTGTCTGCCGCAACCCCCTGGCACTATGCTGCAGCCAATTGTGTGTCATAAGGATGGTGCAAGCCCCTCTTGGTGCACGCAGCCTGTGTTTGTCGCAGGCTGCATTTGTGAATTGCTCCAGGCACATCTTTTGGTGCAAGCCGCACCTTGCACCATTTCTTGTGGCACAAGCGCCTTGTGCCATTCAGGGGTCCTTTGAGAATTGGGACCCACATCTCCAGAAGGACAAAAACAGAATGGAGGCAGTCCAGAGGAGGGCAACTAAAATGGTGCAGGGTCTGCATCAAAGCCCTATGAGGAGGCTAAAGGACATCAATATGTACACACTGGATTAGAGGAGGGGATGAGATAGAGCCCTTTAAATACCTCCAAGGTAAATAAGATACAGGATGGAAGTATTTTTGGGAGAAAAGGTGCTCAAGACAAGGGGACATGCTATAAAGCTGGGAATAGATTCAAGAGAGATGTGAGAGTACTTCCTCACAGAAAGAGTGTTGGATTCCTGGAACAACCTTCCAGTGGAACTGGTGGGGGCCAAATGAGTGGTGGGCTTCAGGAATGCATGAGATAAGCACAAGAGAATCATAGTGGAAAGGAAGAGGGGATGGAGAAAGAGCTGTAGATTAAGCACAATCTGTGGTAATTATGTAGATAAGTAGAAATGGGCAGACTGGATGGGCCAAGTGGTTCTTATCTGTTGTAAAATTCTATGTTTCTATAGGCCACAGTTCCTGATATCAGATGCAGCCTGTGTCATGACAAATGTGTCAAATGTTGACATATACAGTGGTGTGAAAAAGTATTTGCCCCCTTCCTGATTTTCTCTATTATTGCATATTTGTCACACTGGATGTTTTCAGGTCTTTAGACAAAATGTAATATTAGATAAAGGGAACCTGAGTGAACAAATAACACTTGTTTTTTTTTTTTATTTCACTTATTTAATGAAAAAAAGTTAACCAACACCAATTGGCACTGTGTGAAAAAGTAATTGCCCCCTTACACTTAATAACTGGTTACGCCACATTTAGCTGCAATGACTGCAACCAAACACTTCCTATAATTCAATATCAGTCTTTCACATCACTGTGGAGGAATTTTAACACTCTTCCTCGAGAACTGCTTTAATTCAGTAACATTTGGTAGGTTTTCGAGCATGAACTGCTCATTTCAGGTCCTGCCACAGCATCTCTATTGGGTTTAAGTCTGGACTTTTGACTAGGCCACTCCAAAACTTTAATTTTACTTCTTTTAGCCATTCTGATGTGGACTTGCTTTTGTGTTTTGGATCATTGTCTTGCTGCATGACCCAACTATGCTTCAGCTTCAGCTGACGGAAGGATGACTGGACATTCTCCTTAAGAATTTTCTGGTACAGAGCAGAATTCATGGTTCCTTTAATTATGGCAAGTCATCCAGGTCCTTAGGCAGCAAAGCATCCCACACCATCACACTACCACCACCATGTTTGACTGTTGGTATGGTGTTCTTACTGTGGAATGCTGTGTTTGCTTTCGTGAGACATTATGGGATCCATGTTGTCCAAAGTTCCACTTTGGACTCATCTGTCCATAGAACATTTTCCCAAAAGGCTGTGGATCATCCAGGTGCTTCTTGGCAAATGAGAGACGAGCATTTATGTTCTTCTTGGTTGGCAGTGGTTTCGCCTTGCTACTCTCACATGAAGCCCATTTTGCCCAGTCTCTTTCTGATTGTGGAGTCATGAACACTGACCTTAGCTGAGGCAAGAGAAGCCTGCAGTTCTTTGGATGTTGTTTTAGGATCCTTTGAGACTTCTTGAATGATTTTTACACTGCGCCCTTGGAGTAATTTTGGCAGGCCGCCCACTCCTGGGAAGGTTCATTACTGTTCCAAGTGTTCTCCATTTGGAGATTATGGCTCTCACTGTGGTTCGATGGAGTCCCAGAGCCTTAGAAATAGCTTTGTAACCCTTTCCAGACTGATAGAGGGCAACAAAATGTTTTTCTGATCTTTTCAGGAACTTCCTTTGATCATGGCATAATGTGCTTGTTGAATCTTTGTGCTGGCAATGTGACTCTGATGGTAAGGGCCAAAATAAGTGAGGTTTATATTGAGCAGGGCTGGCTGTAATCAAGCCTGGCTGTGTTCAATCAGCTGACTCTAATTATCCCTTTAATTGGGTTGATTTAACTAGGGGCAATTACTTTTCACACAGTGCCAGTTGGTGTTGGTTAACTTTTTTCATTAAATAAATGAAATAAGTAAAAAAAAAAAGTGTTATTTGTCCACTCAGGTTCCCTTTATCTAATATTATATTTTGTCTAAAGACCTGAAAACATCCAGTGTGACAAATATGCAATAATAGAAAATCAGGAAGGGGCAAATACTTTTCACGCCACTGTATATGAATTTCCTCATTTTACAGCAAATGCATCATTTTCTGAGTTCCCATTTGACAAATGTCCCAAACATTAGAGCACCTTTTAGGTGGTCTAACTTTCAAGTACTAGTAGCAGGAATATGGAAGAATAATGACACAAAGCCTGCTGAGGGATTTAAAAATCTTGCCTTGTGTGCCCATTGGGCGTGCCCTGAGGTCCTACATTGACAGGTGAGGACCTTCCTCTCACCCAAATGAGCAGATATTTGAGCCCCCTGGTTTTCCAAGACTACAGTATGGGGTGGTAACTTTTCTGGCACTTATTCCACCCTGTATTTTATAATGGCCCTAAATTATAGCATGTGTTTTGGATGCAAATTAGCCATTATATTAGACTTACTGGCCCTGATTCACTTACTGAAGTCAAGAGATATGAAACACAATAAATATATGGCTTGGCATCGCCCAGTGCACCAAGTTCAGAAGCTTCACTCCTCTACACTCACTCCCACCATTAGCATGCAAATGGTAAAAATGGCCTGCTTGAGCAGGGAAATGAGTCTTATTCCCTTCTGTATGGCAGAGACCAACTGCAGGATCAACATGGGTTGTACATGCTGGTCTAGTCTGCATAAACTTAAGGCATGTTTACAGATGGAATCAGGTATGAGCAATGTTGTCTGCATCAGCTCCAGCCTCTCCATTCATACTGCTGTTGACGTGTTTACATGTTGTAGCTCTGCAGCATTTTCAGTGTGTTTCCAGGGTTTTGGCTTCATTTCTGGCCAGCCGAGAGGGATGAGATGTTAGCGCTTGTGTGGGAGCTGTCATCTCTCAGGTACAAACAGTTTGCAGCAAATCAGAAAGGTGGCAACACAGTTGGAGTGCTCAGTTTTTCTGCCCATCATGTGAATGTAAATGGCTAGTGCAGTTACACATACATTTCAGTATATGTACAGGAGTGTATGCGTAACTACACTGGTGGGTTACGTTCACATTATGGGCAACAAAACTGCACACCCAAACTGTATTGCCACCTTCCTGATTTGCTGCAGACTGCTTGTACCTGAGATATGACAGTGCCCATGTTTCAACTTCACAGTATTTCTTTCCTGGGTTTAAGCAGTGGATATGATCTGGCAAACTCATGAGAGACAGAAGAGAGGGCCACCAGCACCATGTGAGCTGTGCTGGCAGTTTACATAGGGCTCAAAATGGCCACATTGCTGAGTGTCCTCAAGAAAGGAGGCATCCCTCTGAGCCACAATGAATGTATCCAGTGAGGATGCACAGTATGTTTACACGTTCTAGCAAGCACTGATGTAACAGCTGTGCACACCTCAGAACGATGCAGACTTGAGTGTGCCAATGACCCTAAAATGATTAATCTGTGTGTGTACAGATAGACCAAATGGTATACTGAGCCCTACAAGTTTTGGATTTCTCTGCTCTATGCCAGAATAAGATTCTGAAAACAGGTTGCAATGGTTTGAGTTTGGTAACTGAATTTTCATGCTTAGTAGTGCAGCTAACTGACTGAGAAAATGTTAAGGTATCCTATTTCCAAAGGGGGATCGCATATTATTTGAATATTGTATATGACACAAACAAGTCTTGGGAAAATAAAGACTTTAAGCATTTATTCTTTAGAGTGTTTAAAATATGACTTGGAGCTTTACAAAACTGAAAAATGCAGCAAAACTGAAAATAATTTTGTTGTAATTATTTTCCTCATTTGCAGGCCTTTATATGGATCTCAAGTACTTGTGACAATTTCCACAAATTCAGCACTTTCCAGATACTGCAAAGCTTAAGAATGTAGTCCTTGGGACTGCCTATATAATTGTGGGTTTCCTTAACTTCACTCAGAGTTAAAGTGCCAAAAATTGCTACTTTGTGGCTCTACATTTCTTTTCTGAGACTACTCCAAGTAAGTGTTGTTTTCTTTGGCTGCTTTCAGTCTGAAGTGCTTCAGGATGCTGTGGTAAAGTGCTACAGTACTAGGTTTCTATTTCTAAAGATAAAGAAACATAGCATTTGTCAGCAGAAAAGAACTGCTTGGCCCACCAGTCTGCTACAGTTGTTTCCTGCCTAATCTGTCTCCATAGACCTAACTGATCTCTGGCAATCCTCTCTCCTCTATACCTTCTAACATACCGTTTGTCTGTCCCATGCTTGAAGCCCCCCACTGCTTTCACTGCCACCAGTTTTCTAGTAGTCTGTTCCAGGCATCTGCCATCCTATCAGTGAAAATGTATTTCCTCTCATCTCTCTAAAATGCCCCACACCCAGCTTCATTTATGCTCCTGGTCCTAGTCCTTTTCCTCATCTGAGAAAGTCTTCCTTCCTGCATTCTGTTTACCCCTGTAAAAACGTATAGGTCTCTATCATGTCATCTCTTGTTCTCCTCTGTTTCAATGTGTACATGTTAAAATTCCTCAGTCTCTCTTCATAGGGCTTCTCGTGAACCCCCTCCACCATTTTAGTTGCCCACCTCTGGACTGCCTCCACCGTGTGTATGTCTTTTCTGAGGTGCAGCATCCAGAACTGGACACAGTACTGCAAGTGGGGTCTCATCAGTGAGTGATACAGTGGCAACACCACCTCCCTCCCTCCCTCCTCCTGATGGAGATACTCCTCCCTATACACCCTAGCATCCCACTAGCCCTTCCCACTGCTTTGTCACACTGCTCTGCCACTTTGAGATAATCAGATATGATACACCATAGTCCCATTCCTGTTTAGTGACTGTCAGGACATCCCCCATCCTATACTCAGCTCCTGTGTTCCTGTGCCCTAGGGGCATGATTTTTCACTTTTTGGCATTGATCCCCAACTGCCATGCTTTTGACCCTCCTCTAGTTTCCCAAGATCCCTGTGTATTTTTTCTCCATCCCCTCCTGAGTGTCCACCTATTGCAGATTTTGGTATGATCTGCAAAAGCAATGCCACCCCTTCCCATTCTTCTGCATTGTCACTTGTAAAGACATTGAAGAGGACAGGTCCCAACACCAAGGCCTATGGCACCCTGCTGGTCACTCTCCCATCATTAAAGGGACATTGTCAGTTTTGCAGTGGAATTTCTGGTCATGTGTAACCAGTTTGCCTCCAGGTACTGATATAGCAAACTAACTCTTTTGACTGTCTAAACATGTAAAATAATGTGGTATTAATACCTTTCAAACTATTTTTCATATCAAGTTCAGACCAAATGGGCCACCCAAATTCTAACACCGGAGCATATCTCCTCTACAGATGCATGTCTCTAATGGCACTGTCATTGACCCTAAACTCATGTGTTGAAAGCTTTAAACATTTTTTCCAGTGTATTCAATGAAGGATATATGACAGATAATTTGATTCTGAATAAGACGATATGGTTTTGTAATGAAATCAAGCATTGACAGTGCTAATAAAAAAGTTTGAAAAATGGAGCCAAGATTCTGTACAAGAATGAAATTGAATGTACAGTGCTTCAAGCCCTTGGGATGAGGTGCTATATCTAATAAAATGTGCTTGCTTGCCATAAAAGCCCAATATTCAAACAAGCTGAGCTGGATGGACAGGTCACACTCTCTATCTGAATATCACTCACTTGCAGCCAAGTGCTATTTTTAGTGCCGTGTTGGGTTGGTGCAGCACAAATGGTCATGTCTAAATATGGTGGCCAATGTGTGTGCTTTCTTTAAAGTATTTAGTAATTATTTATTTTGAATTAATAATCAAAACATTTTGCAGGAGTCTTTCACAATTTTTCTAAAATCTACATGAATATTTTGAACATCTATGTTATGGTTTTCAAAAATCTTTCTGCGTGATAGGTTTCAAAATCTGCATGTTGCACAATGGTTTTCAAAATCTGCAAACTGCATGACAGTTTTCACAATCTATGTGCAGCAGGATGATTTTCAGAAAATGTTCACACAGAAATCTGTCACAAAGGTTTTCCAAATCTACATGCTGTGTAATAGTTTTCAAAATCTATATGCTGTGAGACATCCTTCAAAATGTATGTTAACTTTTTTTTACTCTAGCTCTCCCTCTGGCCCCCTCACTTACCTTACTAGATGGTGTGCAGCCCAATAATAACACTTAGCTATGGTTGCTGTCACTGTTCTTTCAGTTGGTGGCTGACACTGTATAATAACCCTCTCTTGGCATCAGACAGAGATTGTTAGAGTGCATAGCATATAGGGTACTCTCTCTCGGGTAGGTAGTAACTGCTTACCAGATAAGGCATCCCATGTTTTAATTAAATGCACTTAGTCTCTAGCTATTTACAGTTCAATTCCTTTCCATTCACTCCTTATAGAGCTTTACTTGGTGCCCTTTCTGTCATGTCAGAAATAAATCACTCTGCTACATGATGGGTTGTTGTTATGCTCACTAAACTTTTACTGCTACACAAAGGAACAAGCCCCCAAAAAACAATGTCCTTTCAACACCGAAGACAGGCTCAATTCTGACCCCAGTTAAAAGTGAGAACCTTAGGATTTATTAAAACAAGGTTGCATCTTTACACTTCTCTTACAGAACCCCATGACTTCTCTTATTTTTCAACTCACCAATGGGCGAGGTTTTACCTCAGGACAGAAACTCTCCTATGCTGCCTTGTGAAATTACCAGAGTTTTTACCTTCTCATATGCTTTGTGTTCACTCATTTTTCACATAGTACCATGACACTGCAGCATCAACTTAGCTGGTGTGCAGGAGGCATCACCACTGTAGGATATTTGGTCTTTCACTCCTGGCTAACAAACACCCTGGATCTGGGACCCTCACATCAACCAGGCATTTACTCTAAGCAGAGACTGTGTTGGGCAACAGTGCACAGCATCTACCTCAGCCTGCCCTCAGGCTGTGGCTGTAATCTTCCTAGGCCCTCTGCCAGAGGTAACCTCTCCAGTATCCATACCAGCTTGGGATTCCCCATACAAATAGTAGGCCCATCTCCACCCTGTTTCAACTGCTCAATCTTTGGCAACAGATATCTCATAGTCTTCAGCTGGCAGCAACTGTTGGACAGAGAGAGGATCAAAATTCTCCCAAAGTGAAAAAAAAATAATTTAGGGGAGCTCCTTTGTGCATTGCAAAGCTGCCAGGGACCTCCCTGGAGGAGTAGCTCCTTAGTATCATCACTCCCTCCCTGTGATGCCTTACACTCCCATCAGAATTAACAGTGATATACACTAATTGGCCTTCAGACTAGTTCCCAGAGTCACTACCATTGTCTTGGTGTCTGTCCATGGAGGCAACCAGATGACTAAACAAATGCATTCTACTGTTCTCACAGAATGGATCACCAGAAAGCTGCTACAAGTGAAGGGGAAACTGCCTCCTTAAGCAGCCTGGTAAGAGATCTGAATCAAGGGAGCACAAAGGCACACCTGTACTTTCCATTCACTCTGCCATCTTAACACTTCTCATGCCATCTTCCAGTTTACAGCCTAAACTCCGCCCACTGGCTCACAGAAGCTCTACCAGTCAGTAGGCTCTGTGGTCTGGCATTCTAGTAACCAAGTCCTTTCCCTCTGCTGGCAGGACAGGGTTGTTACATGCATGTTGTGCAAAAGATTTTGGTTTGTGTTTAAAACAGCAGTGCACAATAGCAGTGAAGAGTTTGCCATATACTTTATTTTTTTTGTTAATGATTTTGTCCCCCTGTTCTCTCACCGATCCCTATCTGCTTGACCACTCCAGCCCCATCACCCTGGCATCCCTCAGGACTTACCTTCACCGCATATGTTCCACTAGAGCATTTCTCCTCTGGTGGGAGTGGTGGGTCTCCCCCAGCTCCTGCAGTGAAACATATCCAGTTATGTGAGATATATCCAGTTATGTGAGATACTCCCTGCATAGCCCATTGTGGGTCCTGAGAGTGGCCAGCATCATCTAGCTTGTTGGGGTTTTTACTCTTTCTCCCCTTATCCCTCAGATATCAGTGGCAAGGGTGCTCAAGAATGCATGCCGCAAGTGTGTGCATTGCAGCACAAACTGATGTCTTCCCACCAACTTCTTTGGCTGCAGTGCCACCTGTGGTCACTCAGGTGGCAGTATAAAAGTGGGGCTGGCTGCCTTCCCTTCCTCCCTTCCTCCCTGGTGGAGGACAGCATCCTCCTGGATGCTCAATCCCCCCCCACTGGCCCCTGAAAACTCAGTCTTGCTTCAAAATTTGGGTCACTGGCATCATGAGCTGTAAAGCTACTGCAACACTAATGGGCTGGCATATACTTTTTTAAATTTCAGATTGCAACTATATCTTGACTTGTATAATACCATTTTTTTCCACATTTTAACTATAGTTTACCAGTTTTTTTACAGCTGAACTAATAAAGGAGTGTTTCTTTAAATATGGCTCAGACCAGGTTTTCATCAGTATTCTTTGTTGTTTTAAATAACCATTGTTTAAGCTCACTTTTCTTGTGACTGTTATGAACTAGCATGCAGTAGACACTGTTCCCTGACCTTATGGGACAATAAGTGTGCAAAAGCAGTTGAGGATACTGTTGAAAACCTGATTCTACAAATATTAAAAGAATTGCTGATTTTATTATTCCAAATGTGGAAAAAGTGCTAAAGCAGACTCAGAATGGAGGAAGAAGGTATCATAGTCAGGGATAAATCTAAAATATAATTTAAAATGAAGGTCCAAATTTTCACTGCTGTTATGCACTGCTGTTTTAATTTTGACATGAACAAAAACTTTAATGAATGCTAGCTTATTAATTATTTTAACTTTATTGGTGGCTTTAGTGTTTGTGAAGGAGGGTTTAATGAGACAATATTTTTTTAAATGTAATTAGCAATTAGATATTTTAAACACAAAACATTCATCAAGAAATCCTTGCAGAAGATTTTGAAAATCTACATGCTGCATGAAAATTTAATGATAACCATCATGAAAAAGTTTCTGTCCTACACAAGCAAAATGTTTAAAGCTTAGAAACAAAAGGTCAAAATATGAGTGATATAAGGTATGATAAGGTATGACAAGGTGAGGAGGAAAGAGCTAGTGGAAGGTAGGATGTGAACATAAGTCCTGGGGGATGCTGGGGTGATGGGACTGGAGCAGTTCAGCAGGTGAGGGCTAGCTGGAGATCAGGGGGCTTTTGTCTCAGTGTCCCACCCCCTCCTTCCCAAAATACTAAGCTCTGCTGACCTCTCATCAATCATCTGCTGTTGATTGATTCTACTCGTACCTCACTGGATGTCAGGAGTTGGTACAAGTAGGAGGCATCCTGTCCCCACCCCCACCCCCCATCCTAGCAGGTGTGCCTCAGGGCTCCATCCTGGGCACTGTTCTGTTCTGTTCTCCAAACAACCTCCCCACTGCCTGTGTCTCCTTGCACATCCATACAGTATGTACATGGATAACACTGTCATTTATGCCTCCAACCCTTCGGCTTCAGCTGTGGTAGGTCCACTCCAGCAGGACTTCCACAATGTCCTCTGGTGGTTCCACACCAACCAACTCAGTGTCAACACAAAAGAAGACTGTCTCTATGACTTTCAAGTACCAATCAGAAACTGGCTGGGCTATCATCTCATCCTGCTATCTCCACACTAGATAGCACCCTTCTGGAGGATGTCCCTGCCGTCAAGTACTCAGTGCGGCTTGATAGCAAGCTTGACTTCTTTGCCCATAGATGCCATCCATTCCAAACTCTGCCTTAAACTCGGTGCCTTGTACCATAATAAGGCTGCCTCTCCTCCAAATCTGCCAGGATCTAGTAACAAAATAATTCTTCGATCTTTGACACTGCTGACATGGTGTATGGCACTGCCCTTCCTCCTCCCTTGCCAGATTGGACTCCTCTGCAATGCCTTCTGCTGATTCACCACCTAACCTCCCCTCCACACTCATTACTGCTCCTCTATTGCTCTCTGACCATCCTCCCTCTCCCATCACGTCACTAGTTTCACTGTGTCTCCTTCATTGCCAAATATTGGATCATTTCCCTTCCCCCATCTATCCTCTGTCATCTCCCCTGTTCCCTCCTCTTCCAACTCTCTCCACTCTAGAGATTCCTGTACTTCTCCATCCCCCCAACTCTTACTCCTCTTCTGGCCAAGTTGCTTTCTCCTTCGTCCTCCCTTCACTCTGAAATCTGATCCCCTCCTTCCACTGCCTCTCCCCTTCACTTCCAGCCTTTAGACACCATCTAAGACAACTTTCTGCACTCTCCTGTTCCTGTCTACCCCCTTTCTAATAGGTGTCTCCTCTCCTTTGTCCTTCTCCTGTTCTTCTCCTTTCCCCAACATGCACTATGCACTTTGCCTTCCCCTCAATTGTCTGCTTATTTGCTGCTGTAGTTATGCTGTTTTTATATTTTGCTATTTCATTTACTACTACCTCTGTATGTTGACATGAGTCTGTTTTTTTCATGTAAGTTGTATCCATTTTATGTTATGAAAAGTGTTCCTCCTATACTCTCTTCCCCCGGGTTGCACATGAAAATGAGCTCAGTGTGCCTTTTCCAGTTATCAACTAAGAAAGAAAGAAAGTATTTAAAAAAAATTGCATTAATTTTGTGCATAAATTAAAGTCTTGCATAAACAAACTAGTAATTAAAGTTATGTAGCATCTCATGCTTTCTGCAGGGCCTGGATTCATGTTCAGGAAAAGCGCCCTGCTCATCTTGTTTCTACAGAGGCCCAAATGGCCCACTGCAAAGAGTTAGGTCATCTCTTGCTTTGAACAGGAGAATAAGGCCCTGTGCAAAGCAAGTTAACACTCTAGTGTCTCAAAATCTAAGGAAATGTATTGTAAAACCTATGTTAATGCAGATTAGGGTTGCTATCATCAAACTCAAACCTCACAAAATTTGAAAATGTGCTATTCTAGTTTTTAACCCAGTGTCACAAAGTTTGGAAATGTGCTATTAGGTTGGCAAGCCTAGACCCTTGCTCCTCCCCTCCCTTCCCTTTTACCCAATCCAAAGCTACAAGTAGTGGGCTTTGTATAAATGCTATTGCTATCTCTTATAGGGCCACCATATGCAAAAATTTGTAAACTGCAACCCTAAACCCACCTGCCTACCATGATGACCCAAGGTCAAGCTACAGATCCAGCTCCATACTATAATCCTGTGCTGGTTTATGTGAGCCTTCTTTGGTCCAATGCTAAGTTGCACAGTTATCACACAGTTGTATGTTTGATGGTGTATGGCCTTGTGAGCCATATGTATAGTATAACATACATTTAACAGCACCATTTCGTTTTACATATTGCCTAGTAGGATATGTATGGTATCATCCTCTTATAACTTGTTTCCCTAGAGCAAGCGCAGCAATCGAGGGACATGACAGAGACATTTAAATACCTTAAAGACAACAACAAGGTACAGGTGCAGAACCTCTTTTAGGTAAAGACTATAGCAGGACAAGAGGGCATGACTGTCCCTCAAGGAGGTAGGTTCAGGAGAAATATGAAAATTCTTCTTCACAGAGTGCATTGTTGAACCGTGGAATAGCCTGCCTGATGTGGTGGGGGCGAAGATGGTGGGGGAATTCAAGCGGGCATGGGACAGGCATTGCAGGATACTCAAGCCAGCTGCTAAGTGGGGGGGGGGAGACAAGGGCAGACTTGATGAACCATAAGGTCCCCATCTGCTGACAACTTCTATGTTTCTATATTTCATAGTTTCAACAAAACTCTGCATACAATTGTATACATGTCCAAGCCATGAGACATGCTTTGAGTAGTTCCAAGTATGTGTCCTAAAGAAAGAAAGTTGCAAGTGTGCAATAAATATAGTATATATAGTAAAAAGGGCTAATGGAACCAAGGGTGGACAAGGCACCTGGCTCAAATGGGGTACACCCGAGGATCCTGATGGAACTGTAGGGTGTATTGCTTCCCCACTGACAGACCTATTTAACACCTCACTAGAGAAGGGGTGTGTGCCACAGGACTGGAGGACAGCTCATGTAGTACCCCTCCACAAGAATGGACCCAGGGATAAGCCAGGTAACTGCAGGCCAGTTAGCCTAACCTCCATAGTGGGGAAGTTAATAGAGGCCATTCTAAAAGAAAGGCTGGTATCTTCCTTGAAGAGCATGGTCTCCAGGATGATAGGCAGCATGGGTTTGTCAGGCAGAGGTCTTGTCAAACCAGCATGATAGACTTCCTCTACTGGGTGATAAGGTCTCTGGATGGGGGCAGGCAGTGGATGTACTGTACCTGGACTTCAGCAAGGCGTTCAACTCAGTGCCACATGGCAGGCTGATCAGCAAACTGGGGAACCTGAGACTGGGGGACAAAATGCTGGGGTGGGTCAAGAGCTGGCTCATGGACAGGAACCAGAGAGTGGTGGTAAGGAAGGAACTGTCCAAACTTAGGCCAGTAACCAGTGCTGTACCACAGGGCTCAGTACTCGGTCCTGTGCTGTATAACATATTTATTGGTGATATAGCAGAAGGGGATAAATAGCAAGATCTGTATTTTTGCAGATGATACCAAGCTTTGTGGGATAGTGGACACAGCGGAGGGGAGATAGGATTTAAGGGAGGACATGGCTAAGCTGGAGGAATGGTCAGGCACATGGCAGCTGGGCTTTAATTGCTAAGAAATGTAAGGTAATGCACATGGGAACCAGAAACCCAGATGCCAGTTACTGTCTGTGGGGAATACAGGTGACAGAATCAGAGGAGGAAAAGCACCTGGGAGTAATGGTCAGGGGTGATATAAAGCACATGGCACAGTGCTGAAAGACAGCAGCCAAGGCAAATAAAATGTTGGGATGCATCACCGGGGGAATCACCTCTAGGAGGAAAGAAGTTATTCTGACACTGTACAAGTCACTGGTGAGACCACACCTGGAATACTGTGTTCAGCTCTGGTGCCCTTACCTGAAGAAGGATATCAAACTACTAGAGGGGGTCCAGCAGAGGGCAACCAAAATGATCAAGGGCATGGGGGACAAAGCATATGAGGAGAGGCTGAGGATGCTAAACATGTACTCCCTGGAGGAAAGAAGGGAGAGGGGGGATATGATTGAAACCTTCAAGTACCTCAGGGGAATTAACAGGGTTGGTACAGCAGTTATCTTTAACACATTTGTTCCCATAGACGCCATATGGTGTCGAAACCATCCATTGCTAGATCCGGCCCAAAATGGCCACTGGGAGCAAATGACTTAATTTAGGAAAAGAGAGTACAACGAGGGGGCATAGCCTGAAATTGGTGATGGTGGTGGGGTAGATTCAAGAAGGAAATGAGGAGGCACTTTTTCACTGAAAGGGTGGTGAAGGGGTGGAATAAGTTACTGAAAGAGGTGGTGGTAGCAAAGATTGTGGCCAGTTTCAAGGGGGTGGAATAGGGTAATGAAGAAGATTAGGACTGAAAGAGGTGAAACTGAAAAGCAGATAGGGGAGGGGAATGGGATAGTGGGAGATAACTCCCGGAGGAGTTGGGGAGGGGGGCAGCTCCAGGGAACTAACTGAGCAGCACACTCACGCAAACTCGATAGACCATTACAGCCCATTTCTGCTGGCAATTTTAGCATGTTCATATGTTCATACTGTACTTACAAATCTCTGTAGCAAGTCTGCGCTTTGCACCAGGTCCACAATATTATGTGCAAAGTAAACATCATAAATGAATGTATTTGCTTGGTGGCACTGAGGGTTGAGGTGATGGACACCACACCTCGTGCCATGCTGCAACCCAGGTTGGGGCGCGAGCCCAGGTGCGTCAGGGGTCGGTAGGGAGGATAGGATCGAGTGTCCGGAGGACTGTTCTCCTATCCTGGGAGGGATGTGGGTTTCTCCTGCTTGCAGCTGCCTCTGGGAAGCCCAGAGGCACTGCTAGAGTTGGTGCAATGGAGGAGGAGTGCAGGACATCAGCACGCCAGTGCTAGACGCCATTGCATGTCTGCACCCTGGGGAATAACTAAAAGAAAAACAGCATCATTCACAGCAGCTTGATGACCATAGCTTCCTGAGCCTGACGGCAGCCCAGGGGTGACCTGATATGCCGGTATTGGATCCTGACCTGGCATGGGGACCAAATGGGGGTCCCTCTCATGGGTGCATTAGCATATGCCAGCTGGTGTGCGTGGGGCACCCTTGGGGATCATCGGGGGAAGTGGAGCGGTGGCTGGATGTAGGGCAGAGTGGTGCTGCATAGGAGGAAAAAATACAGTGGTGATAAAAAAAATAAATGGATGTAAATCTCTTTAACTGTAATTCACATGTCTTCATACTACAGACCTGGAATGAGTAGGCTGTGTATAAAACACCAGAACTGCATGGCATAACTGCAGATCTGTAGCTTGGCTGTCAGTCACAAGTGTAGGGAATGGGGAGAGGATGGGGATTAGGGTTGCTGTTTAAAAATGGTTCATGTTTGCCTTGTATGAGATGCCACACAATTCATGCATGGCCCCATGCCTGTAACTTGGGACTGGGTGAAAATGGGAGTGCAGAAGGATGAGTGGGAGTTGAAGCAACAACCCTAATAGCACATTTCCAAACTTTGTGGGAATTGGGTTGAAAACCAGAATAGTACATTTTCACACATTGTGAGGTTTAATTTTTTTGGTAGCAACCCTAATCTGCATTAACATTCATTTGATTTGATTTGATTTTATATACTGTGCTGGAAACCTTAATGTGCAGAACCCTTTTTCATAAGTATCCAGTGCAATCATTAACAAAGGAAGCTAATGTAACAATATAGATGAGCAAGAGACAAATAAGTCAGAAATAGAAACAAATGGGTCAGCAACAGTTACAAACAGACTGAGCTGCAAAGTACTGTGTGCAAGCCTTTTTAAAGCTGAAGATGGATTTTATTGCAGTTAGTGATATATTCAACTTGTACCAACTTGTGGCCCTGTAGATTAGAGATCTCTGACCAAGGTTACTGTTCATTCTTGGAGTGTAGAAGGCACGGCCCTCAGAGGATCTAGGGGTCCTATTTTTAGTTGTTTCAGGAAGAGTTTCTTGAATACTTGGAGGGGCAAGACCTAAGGCCACTTTCAATAGAAAGACCAAGGCTAGGAATTTTATGAAGTTGTCACGTGAGAGGTGGGAGGCAGAGGAGAGGAGGCATTGTGGATGATCACTGGGACACATTACAGGCCACAGGCATACGGAGTTCTCAGTAGACCTACTATTGCATCAAAAAATTAAAACTTTAAAAGACAGACTGATGCATTCAGAATTGAAAGCAGAAGGAGTACTAAAGGATAGTAACTATTATTGTGCCCCCTGGAACCTGGCATACATTCTTGTGGTAGATGCACCCATTGCAGCAACACATCAATGAAAAAGGAGATAGCACATCCTAATGGAAACACTAGTTATGCTATTAAGAACTTCATAAAGTGGGACACTGACCATGTCATATATGTACTTATCTGCCCCTGTCCAAAGTATTATGTTGGCAAAATAACTAGGCCACTAAAAAACAGGATTAGTGAACGTAAGAGTAGGATTAGAACAAAATTTGAACATTCCCCAATAGCCATGCATTTTGCAACTGAGCATCCACACAGTGGCTTCCTTTCGTTTTGGGTACTAGAAGAGTGGAATCTCCTTAGCATGGAGGAGACTGGAACAAGTTATTGAAACGTGAGAAATGTTCTGGATTTACACATTAGACATCACAAATGGTAGATTAAGAATTAATGAAGAGGAAAATTGAGCTGCTTGTTGGTAACAGGTCTTGTTTTCAGGTTACCCAATAAAAACGAATACAGAGTTTAGTGAACAACTGACTCTGTTGAAATGACACCCACAAAATACCCTTGCCTTTCTAAGATTTAAATGAAAAGGAACCCATAACCTCAATATTACAGTTATTACTAATAGCATATATTTGGAACCATGTAGTCAAAATTTTCTTTCCACCCCCAAATGGGCACTCCAGTTGACTGATTAAGGAGAATTATAGTATCCAAACATAGGCGTAATGACAATTGGTGAATGGAGATCTATATTTTGAAAAAAACTGTACTAGTGACAGCTAAAGAAAACCTAACATTATTGACCCTTCCACTCTATGTGCAACCAGAAATCTTCCCATAGGGACATGTGAATTATGTCAGAGTTGAAACCATGCA
Source organism: Neoceratodus forsteri (assembly GCA_016271365.2). Classification (NCBI taxonomy): domain Eukaryota; kingdom Metazoa; phylum Chordata; order Ceratodontiformes; family Ceratodontidae; genus Neoceratodus; species Neoceratodus forsteri. Next base: position 1,071,641,515 of record CM057455.1, on the reverse strand, counting down.
CTTGACCTTGTGCCTTTGTATAAATATATAACAGACCATAATAACAAGTCCTTCTAGAAATTTCCAAAAATTAGAATAGAACTAGAGACACACACTGATGGCCTTTTTAATTTGAATCGCTCCTTAGTGGAGACCAATACTGTGAGCCAAAATTTAGAATGGATAAAATGGTAAAAATTTTGCAATCTCGCCAGGCAATCCTGCAGTGTTTTGCAGATTTTGCAAACCTTGGCTTTAACCTTGCTGCACACGAGGTGGGAAGTAGATCTGGATAAACAGAGATTTGCCCGGTTCTTTGTGTTTTCAGCCTTGGAGCTTCCTGGTTGCCTAGCAACAGCTGTTTGTAGGTCATGGGGCTGGCTGGCAAAACATCCACGACATTTGGAGTGTGGTGGTGTGGCGTTGGCTGATTGGCGTGAGCAGATCTGCCCTGTGTGACAACCTCCTTTAAAACACAGCATCTAGTCAGTCTACAATGCAGTTCAGTATGGACACTGCAAGAGAACTGAGCCAATGAAGGTAGGAATTCTACATTTGACAAGTAAAGTAACATTAGAAGAAATTAATGACTTAAGTCTCAAGAATTTGCAAATAAGTATTTGCATTTTAATACTAGGCAGAAACCTTACTGTCACAAGAAATTTCACCTTGCCAAAAGGAAACAGAATACAAGATACAATAGAGAATATCCAGTAGGAATGTGCTCCAAGCACCAATATACAGGACTTGTGATAAGCGATTGAAACACAGAAATTCAGGATATAAATAAATTAATCAACTGCTTATCCATGAGGCCATAATGTTTTAAAGGGAATAGTGGATGTTTAGAAAATTGTATAAAATAATGATATTGAGATACATGGTTGACTGATTGATTATATATATATATATATATATATATATATATATATATATGTATTACAGGATATGGTGGTGCCCTATCGCACCCCTATAGTTAGGGTTGAGTAGGCACTTTAATGTTAAACCCCCATTTGTGAGCATTAATAACTTTGCAACCATTCAACAGATTTGCATGAAATTTGGAATCGCAGTCTGGTATGGTAGTCTCTTGATTTACCAAGTTGTGTTTCGGTCCGGACTTACGGTTTTGTGCAGCGAAACACTGAAAAATGCATTTTCACCACTTTTGACATGTTTTTGCCGATGGTGCTGTGACCACACTTTTTGATGTCTTGGTCTGAAATTTCTAACATAGAAAGAGTTTGGGTCAAAGAACAATCCAGCATTGGTGTGGTTAAAAAATATTAATCTGTTCCAAAGTTATTTAATTTTTAATTTTGGGGTTGTGAGCATGCTCAGTTCACTCCAAGACTTATATGTATGTTTTGCAAAAAGTTGGGCTCACAGTCAAGGATTTTGTCAGCTCATGAATGAGGATTTTAAAAATCCTTTTCCGTCAGAAAATTCCTTGTCTACGAGCTACCATTTTGTTTTCATTTTTCTCCCAAACAAAATGTCATAGCTTCTTGCATGGGTGACTTCTTGTCGTAATAAGGTATGGATTTTGTTCAGGGTGATGCCCTATACCTTTGGTTTGCTTTGTTTTGCTCAAAAATGGCAGTTTCAAATTCAAAATTCTTTGTCACGACTCAGCTACCATCCTCTTTGCAAAGCAGACAAAATCCCAGTCCACAAGCCAATCCTCTTTCCTGAGGCTACAAAATCCTTGACCATCACTTTGTGACCAGATGGCTGTTCTGCGGACTAGGATTGAGTTGACAGTCAGAGATTTTGCTACCTCACGAAGGGGATCAGGTGATGGACTGGAAATTTGTCAGCTGCTAAAGGGTTTTTTAATCCACTTTCATGAATTGACAAAATCGAAATTTGCGAGCTGTCAAATTGTAGTCCATCACCATTCCTCTTTTGCAAGGCAACAAAATCATTGACCGTCACTAGGGACCAGATGGCTAACATCTGACGGTCGAAGTTGTTGCAGACAGTGATTTTGACAATTCATGAATGGGGAGTAATCTGATGGCTGGGGATTGTGCTACCTCACGAACTAGGAATTTTAAAGTTCTAAAATCTTCCCACTGCATTATTAATTAACAGTTGGTCTTTTGACTTGAAATTTGCTGGGTATTAAGGGGTTGCCCTAGAGATGTGAATTATGCTATTTAGGTGTTGGAACATTAAGTGGTTCCATAGATATGCCATAGCAAGTTAAGATTTTTACCATAGGATAACATTGCTACCATTGCAAATTTCGACACCCGTATCTCAAAAATGAAGCGAGATACAGATTTGGTCGATGTATATGCGTGGAGGTTTCACTGTCATGATTACAACAACACTTGAATTATTTTCATAGCTGCTCCAGTTCCGAGATATTGGCAAATTAGTGTTTGAGTGTTCCTTGCCCTAAAGTGCTGCTGTATGGCTCTATAGCTATGTGCAAGTGGGGCACAGGGCCTGGAGGACAACACTCCCATAGACACACATCATTATGCAGAAAGGGCAGCTTGGTGGGGCTTCTCGCGCTCCACCAACACAGCTATTACTACTTATATTACACTTTTCAAAAAGTAAGAAATTCAATGCAAAAATTTAATTCAATACATCAGATAGGGTTAAAGCAACAAAAGTGGGAAATGAGATATTAGCATTGAGTCCCTAACCCCCACCACCCCCTCCCCATCCTCCACAGACTGACAGACACGGGGTGTGACACTTAGAGTCTTGAGGCCCTAACTCTCACCCCATTCTCCTGTACTGCAGCATGTCAACCTGTTTACAAATGGAATGAGGTGAGAGTTGGGCTTTCATGATCCATGGCACACCCAGCATATATTGGTCTGGAGGATAGGGTAGTGGGGTGGTGGTGGGGATTGGGGGTTCAACCTAATGTCTCATTTCCCCATGTTTATCGCTTAACCCTAACTGATGCATTAAATGAAGTTTTTGCAATGAATATAGAATATATAACATTAAGAATGATACAATGTGAAATAATTTATGAATATATCTCCAATACCTTTAGGATATGAGTAAAACATTATAATATTAATAATAATTTTATTTATGAAGCGCAATCTCTAAAATCAAAGCACTGTACATCATAAAACAGTTAAAAAATCAAAGAACATAAGTATCAAATACAGTTAAAATCAACTAATAAAAATATTAAAACAAGCAGGAGCATATAACATGACTAATCACCGAATGCCTGGCAAAACAAAAAGGTCTTTAAAGCTGTTTCAAAGCTCCCCATGGTCTGGCACTCTCAAATCTGATGAGACAGAGAATTCCACAGGTCGGAGCTGCAAACATAAGTGCAGGCCAGAGGTTTTCAACCGTACCTGGGAACCTCTAACAACCCCTTGTCAGCTGAGCGGGTAGGCGGAGGCGGTGCAGTAGGAACCAGGAGCTCTTGCAGGTTGCCGGGCCCTGTCCATGTAGGGTTTAAAGGTCAGAAGACTGACCTTGAAGGTGATCTGCCACAGGACAGGCAGCCAGTGCAGTTCACACAGCACAGACATGATGTGGCTCGAACAAGGAGCCCCAGTCAATAGCCGTGCCACAGCGTTCATGAACAAAATGATGTGGAAAAATCTATGAATGTACTCTTATTACTTAGAAATGCTGTATCAGTTTGCTTAGGGACAAGACCCAATCTTGAACATTGGTTTAAAAGTCTATGATCCAACTAAACTTTCAGGTATGATGTACAAGTACTGTATAAGGAATTGCTAATATAACCAACTTAAACTAATTAATGTTATGATCACTACATTATTTATTCATATAGTGTCTGCAATGTATGGATTCTGACCATTGAATCAAATGTGTTAAAGTTAATCACATATTAAATATAAATAAGATAAGAGGGAGAATAACTGACGTCAGTTTCTGGGAACAGGAAATTTTAAAGACAGTACAAAAATGTTTTTTTTTTCTTTCAAGGAAAAGTTTTTCTTTTTTATTGTGTTCTACACAATATTTTATACATGTTTAAACTTTATATCCTAGCCCCTGAGGAAGCCCTTAGAGGTGAAACTTTGGGCATCATCTGGGGATCTGACTGAGAAAAACTTTCCTAAATAAATTAGAAGAGTTATTTAAAGATATTTTGTTGTGTGGCTTGTCCTTTCAAAACTGATGGATTGTACATGTATTTGTATATCAGCCCCTCTATTATGAACAGAATTTACAGGATTTAAAATGTATTGAAGGGAACCCACCCACACCCCAAACTGTGTAGAGGAGAAGAGGTGACAGTGATGAGTATGGCATGGCAGGTTAGTTTGACATCTGTAAATTGAGTGATATAGTATCCTTACCCTGGATAACACTGACTCTGTAGATAAGGAGTACAGTATACTAAAAGGCCATAGTCGATTAGAGGGAATAGGAGATCATCAGATAACATTTTTCGTGACTCAGCTGTGAGACAGATTCTAACCCTGTGTAATACTCTCAGCCATTGATGGAGTTTTTTCGTGACATGTGAAATGTGAGATTCAAAGGAAAGGTAGTTTTTGAGGATGATTCCCAAGTATGGAATTCATTAACTATTTCTATTTTCTGCCTGTGGAGTCCAAAAAGTTTAAGGAGTCGTGGAATGGTTTATGAGGACGGAGAACAGCATTTCTTTTGTTTTCTTAGTATTAAGGACCAATTTCTGTTGGTTAAACCATCTCTCCATTGAGGTGAGGTCCGACTGCAAGATCTGGTTTATACTACTTATATCCTTGCCCTCCGAAGCATGAGGACTATTCTAGAGTGGGGAGGCATTTACATAGATACATACATAGATACATAGACAGTGTCGGCAGATAAGGGCCTATGGCCCCCAGTCTGCCATTTAAGTTTGTAAGTTCAGTTTATGTTTTCCAGGAAGTCTGTTGCCCTTACCCTGACCTCCAGAATTCCTTTATGTCTATCCATGCATTCTTAAATCCCGTGATTGTTTCAGCCCCACCACTTCCTCTGGCAGGGTGTTCCACTTGTCCACCACCCGTTCTGTGAAGAAATTCTTCCTCACGTTTCCTCTGAATCGTCCTCCTCAACTTCATCCATGCCCTCTAGTCCTGGAACATCTTTTCGCTTAAAATAGTGCATTCCTGCACCCTGTTCCTCCTTGTAAGATACTTGTATGTCTCTATCATATCCTCTCTCCTCCTCTCCTCCAGGAGTACATGTTCAGTGCCTTCAACCTGTCCTCATAGGACTTGTGATGCAATCCATGCACCATCTTTGTTGCCCTCCTCTGAACCTTCTCTACCCTGTCTATGTCCTTACGGAGTAAGGTCTCCAGAACTGCACAGTGTACTCCAGGTGTGGCCTCACTAGTGTCTTGTATACTGGAATTATGACCTCCTTTTTCCTGCTGGTGATGCCCCTGCCTATGCATCCCAGCATCCTATTTGCTTTACCTGCTGCCTTGTCACACTGTTTCCCTGCCTTGAGGTCATCAGAGATGATAACTCCAAGATCCCTTTCCTGCTTGGTGCATGCTATATCTCACCCCAACTGATATATATATGCCAGGGGTTTTGTGCCCTATATGCATTATCTTGCACTTCCTTGCATTGAATTTCAACTGCCAAACCCCTGACCATTCTTCAAGTTTCTGCAGGTCCCTTCTCATTCTGTCTACACCCTCTGGTGTGTCTACTCTGTTACAGAGCTTTGTGTCATCAGTGAACAGTGAAATTCTGCCTTCTAGGTCCTGTGCAATGTCACTGATGAAGATATTGAATAGTACCAGTCCCAGCACTGATCCCTGTGGTACCCCACTGGTCACTCTTCCCTCTGTGGAGTGACAGCCATTTACCACCACCCTCTGTGTCCTGCTGCCCAGCCAGTTACCTACCCACCTTTTACTGTCCTGCCCACACCCATATTCCCCAGTTTTTGCAATAGTCTTCTATGTGGCACAGTGTCAAGGCCTTGCTGAAGTCCAGATAGGCCATGTCCACTGCCCTCCTGATCCACCTCCCTAGTCACCCAGTCAAAGGAATTCAATGAGGTTGGTCTGACATGACCTTCCCTGGTGAAACCATGCTGCCTTAGGTCTTGTAGTCCATTGACAACCAGATGTTCCACCAATCTCTCCTTCAGTAGTGCTTCCATGATCTTCCCCACTACCGAGGTGAGGCTGACTGGTCTGTAGTTCCCCGCTTCCTCTTTGTTCCCACTTTTGTATAAGGGGACTACATCTGCTATCCTCCAGTCTTTGGGTACCTCCCCTGTTTCTAGTGATCGGCTACACAGGATAGCAAGAGGTTCAGCCACCACCTCTCTTAGTTCTTTAAGGACCCTGGGGTGCACCCCATCTGGCCCCATTGCTTTATCAACTCTTATTACTTCCAGTTCCTTCAGGACCCTTTCTCGTGTAAAGGGACTTGTGTCCATTTCTGCACCATTCTCACCCCTTGTACTCCATTCAGACACATTACCCTTCTCTTCCTTAGTAAAGACTGAGCAGAAATACCTGTTCAATATGTCAGCTTTACTGTTGTCATCCTCCACACAGCCCCCATCCTCCCCCTTCAGTCTCACTATCCCTCCCTTTGCCTTTCTTTTTTCACTTATGTACCTGTAAAAGGTTTTGTCCCCTCTACCCACTGATTTTGCAATCTGTTCTTCTGTCTGAGCTTTGGCTTCCCTTACTGACCTCCCTGCCTCCCTTTGCTTCTCCTGGTACTTCTCCCTATCCCCTTCTGCCTGTGTCTTTTTGTATTGCCTGAATGCAATCTTTTTGGCTTTCACTTTCTTTGCTACCTCTTTGGAAAACCATAATGGTCTCCTCTTCCTTTTCCTCTTGCTAACCTGCTTAATACATAATTCTGTTGCTCTTGTAATCCCCATTTTAAATACTTCCCACTGTTCCTCAACCCCTGATTCCTACCCCATTCCCCTTAATGCCTCTTTCAAGTATCTCCCCATTTTCCCAAAGTTTGCCCCCTAAAATCCAGGATACGTGTTTTTGTGTGGTTTGGTTCTGCTCTTTCTGTGATTTCAAACCACAGTGACTGGTGGTCACTGTTCCCCAGGTGCTCCCCACTCTTACCCCCATCCACTGTCCCTGTTTGTGAGCACAAGGTCCAGTATTGCCTTCTGCTGAGTTGGTTCCATGACCAGTTGCTTGAGGAAGGCACCCTGAAGGAGTCCAGGATAAATCTGCCCCTAGTTGATGCTGCTGCTGGGATGCTCCAGTCCACGTCTGGAATATTGAAGTCTCCAACCAGTACTACCTCACCCTTGTCTGCCATCCTCTGGATGGCTAGCATCAGCTCCCTATCTGTTTCTTCCTCCTGGGCTGGTGGTCTATAGACCACACCTGTGCGGATGGCTGGCCCCATTTTCCTTTCCAGCTTAACCCACAGCATCTCTCCCCCATTTGGTACTGAATTAATGAAAAGTGAAACAAGGAGAAGCCCTAGGATTGATCATTGGGGAACTCCGCAGGACACCGTGACTGGGTCAGATATAATATTATTAATGTTCGTACTCTGTACTCTGTTACTTAGTTAACTTTGGAACCAGGCCACTGCATCACAGGAAATATTAATTTGGACCAATGTGTTCAGTAATAGTGGATAGTCAAGGTAGTTTACCGCATCCAGTGCTTTATGGACAGAGTTTGCAAACCTCACCAGAGCCATTTCTGTGTTGTATAACTTGTGAAGCCATGTTATACAGGTGTGAGAGATCATTTTGAGTTAAGAATTCAAGTGTCTGGTCAAAGATGATGCACTCTAACTGTTTGGAGGGATTAAGAAGTGAGATGGGTCTATAGTTAGATGACAGGGTCTTGGGGCCTGATTTATGAATGGGTCTAAAGACTGCAAGCTTTCAAACATCAGGAAAAATGCCAAATCTAAGTGAGAAGTTAAAGAGCTTTGTGATATGTGCAGCTAGAAACTCCCTTCCTGATTTTATGAAATGGTAGTCCAGGCCATCTAGACCAGTGAGGGGTCTGGGGCTATATTTTTTAATATACCTCAAGACCTCATTCTTAGTCAGAATCCTAAAATAAAATTTGGGATGTGGCCTAGGGTGAGGAAGATCTAAGCAATTAATAATGGGAGAGGTAGAGTGCTGAGAGGTTCTATATTTGGAGAGGTCACCAAATTGATTACTGAAGTGATTAGCTATCACTCTAGGATCATTAACCATAATGCCATCTGCCCCGGAGAGTAAAGGAGTCCACAGAATGTTTGTCACTGGTTAACTCTTTTAAGACTTGCCAAATATTTTTTGATTGGGCACATTTGGTTTCCTGATATATCTTAATATAGGAGGATTTAGCATTTCTGATTAGTGTCTTACACTTATTTCTGGCAGTTTTCTACTCTTGCAAATCTTTGGGATACCAGGTCATTTTAAATGTTTTCCAGATTTTGTCTCTAAATTTTAACTTACTGAGTATTTCCACATTTAGCCACTGGGCCTAAGTTGTCACCTCTAAATCTTATTCATTTAAGGGGTGCAACCTGATTGATAATAGTTGCCAGGGTGTTACAAAATTTCTCATAGGTGTGATTCAGGTCCGTGATGTCATCTAGGAAGGGCCAATCATCGGACATCAAACTGCTCTGATATGCTTTGCCATTTAAGTTCTTGATGTTTCTAGTCTGGATGTAGACTGGAGGAGGGCATACTTTTTAGATGACCAGAGACAGAAAACAGGGCAGTGATCTCTAAGATCATTGGGGAGGGTACATGATGATAGAACCATGGCTGGATTAGAGACTACTAACCAGTCCAGAGTTGTCTGTGAGCCAGTTTTATACTGTAGCTGACACGGGTAGGGGTGTCAATGACTTGATGTAGGCCAATCTCATGAAAAATTGGAAGGAAAATATTACCTGATTTCTCAGTCCAGTTTAAATTGAAATCACTCATGATAATCTACTCTCTGTGGCTAGGGATGGAATTACCGTGCTGGATCACTTTTGAGCCCTCTTCAGAATAGCCTGGGGAATGTAGATGGCAGACAGCATAGGGTTTTGAACCTCCCAGTAGTAAGCTGATGGACAGGAAATCACAATGAATTCTATCATCATGTACAATTAAGAGATTCAGGGGAGCCAGGGCATTCTGTCATCATGAGTTTCTCAGAGACTAGAAACAGGCAGCCCCCTACCCTTTTGCCTATACCATCTTTGTGGAAGATTTTATAGTTATCTATGGTTACCTCATAGGCAGAGATAGATTCCTTCAACCTAGATTCTGTGAGGGCTATGACATCAAAGTTATGAAGAGCCACCCAGGCTTCAAACTCATGTTTCTTTGCTAGAATACTTCTGATATTGAGGTGGGTGATAACTAGAACAGGAAGTAGGAGGGGATAAAAGTGTGGATGGAACCCAGGCAGGAGGGGTGGGTGGGAAGTTCTACTTCTGCTGTGCTGTGTGCTTCGGTAATACACAGCCAATGTAGTACAAGGAATGAAACACTCATGGACCAGGTGAACACAGACACATTTGGTACTATACGTGAGGGAAGTGCAGTGTTGGGACCGTGAAAATGAAGGAAAAGTTGAAAGAGCAGTGCTAGGACTCAGGATATGTGTGCTACATTGGTGAGAAACTGCACTGGGAAGATGTCCAAGGTAATGAGTAGTTAGTTGCCAAGTACTGACTACTATAAGTGCCACGCACCAGACACTGAAACAGCTGCTGAGCCATGCTGCAGTCAGTACCTTGCTCATGCTCCATAGATATCCAGCAGCTTGGGGTAGGGAGGGCTGCAGGATGGATCCTCTCAACCTGGTGTAAAAGCAGGGGGTGAATGGCTCTCATAAAAGCCCAGAAGCACTTGCTCATGCTCTGTAGATATCCAGTGGCTTGGGAGAGGGAGGGCTGCGGGACAGATCCTCTAGACCTGGTGTAAAAACTGAGGGTTCTTTGTATGTGTGTTCCACCAAGCACCTTTGACCCGGGGACCCTCCTGGCTGAAGGTAGTATGGTACTGTTAAACTTCTCGACATCATCTTCTATATTTTTAAATGAGTATTTTAAACTAATGGGGATTTTTCTGTTTTTCTGCATGATCTAGCTGTTAAAGTATTGTATTTTCTTAACAACTGCCATTAGCTTCTGAAGAAAGACTGGTTGGTCAGCTAGAGCACTTTGTTCTTGTTGTTACATCTATGTTGGTCCATTAAAGGTATCAAATCATTTGCTTCTGGATCTGATTTGGAATATGAAATTCTGCCTGCAATTGATCAAAAGTTTTAAATACTTGATTTTTGAAACATTGATCTAGACTGACTAGGCCTTGGAATGCCAGAATTTATACTCTGGGGCCCATATTGAAGGTTTAGATTTCTAATTCTTTATTTATTATATTCTTATACATATCGACCAGACAGGAATTATACAAGTAGACAACACAGAACAGATATTCACAGATCATTAATATAGCGGATCTTTCTAGACAATCTGATCTTATTCTCTTGATGTTAGATGCTGGAAAAGCATTTGATCACGTAGAGTGGTATTATATGTACAGTATGTTGTACTAGGCAAAATGGGATTTTGTTCAACATTTTTTCCTGAACCGAGCTGCTACATCCTGTAAGTAGCCAATGGTTCAGGTTAAGACTAACTGTAATTTATCTGGTAAAATCCCACTAACACCCAGTACCCAACAGGGCTGACTCCTGTTGCCTTTTCTTTTTGCAATCATTATAGAACCGTTGGCTATAGCAATAAGGGCAGACCTGCTTATAAAGGGCACTGGTATATGCAACAAAGAATACAAAATAAGTTTATATGAGGATGATATCCTACTCACAGTTTCAAACTCTTAATTGGGGTGGGTATACAATGTTATTGAGAGATTCAGCCATGCCTCAGGATACAAATCAATTGGACAAAATCAGAACTCCTCCAATTAGGCCCCATAAATAATAAACTTGTAACATACTTTAATAAGACACCCATCAACTGTCAAGTTATTAAATATCTCAATGTAAAAATTTCTAAGTGCAGCAGTGATTTATGTAAACTAAATTATATTCCATTACTATAAAATCTCATGAAAGATTTAGAAATGGAATCTACTTCCATGAACTCTCATAGGTAGGGTGAATGTAATCAAGATGGCTATTCTTCCAAAGGTGCTGTTCTTATTTCAAACATTACTTATTGATGTTTCAGACTGCTTCTTCAAGTCTCTGAATAAAAGTGTCAATAAGTTTATTTAGAGAGAAAAGGGGCAACAGATTTCTTTAATGAAATTAATGCTACCTAATTGTAAGGGGGCCTGGGATTCCCAGACTTCCAGTAGTATTATTATGCTAGGCAATTGTGCCAAGTGCAAGACTGGTTTATAAATCCAGGCACTGAAAATGTATACTTGAACAAAATAAGATCCCTTATAAAACTTTGGCTGCCCTGTTGTTTTTGAGAGTTCCAAAGTTAAATATAAAGTCTGCTTAGCCTCTACAACTACAACATTTATAATGTGGCTAACAATTCATCAAAAATCAAATGGACACCTACCTTGGGCCCAGAAATGCCCTTTTGAGACCTTGGCTGTCAGGTTACCAAAATACCTGTTTTACGTGTCATGAGCCATGAATTTTTGTGTCACAAATTTAAGTTTCACATACTTTTACTCATAACTTGGTCATTTACAATATTTTAGTTCCAGATTGTGAATATACTGTTTAAATTACCTTTCCTCACAAATACTGAATGGTGGGAATTTTTCAATTACAGGTCAAATGGTGAGCCAATAATTTTCGTGTTGCACATTCAATTGTGAAACTAAAGAGTACTAAAATTTGTGATACTCAAATTTCCTACATACCAAAATTGAATTCTTAGGTTAGGTGTACACAACAAATTTTTGTTTGACTTAAATGGACACTGTCAGCCTAGGCCTCAAAGTGTCCCTAGTTTAAAAAGCACATTTTATGACTGTTTGTATTCTATAGAGACTGTTTATGCAGCTGGTAGTGTAATTCAGATCCCTTTTTCTTTCAAAAGTGAAAAACTGAGTGCCCACTATACTGGTGTTACCACACCAAACATGTTAGCTTACATGTCTTGGCCAACTCCACTGCATCTTTCCTTGACTCAGGAACATCTCCAGCACAATCTAGCTACACTCATTATGCAGTGGGAGTTGAGGAGACTATTGTATCATAAGTGACTACACTGTTTGAGGGTGTTTCTAATGTTCAATAAGTATGTACTAAGAGTAGTTCAATGATTTGAAGCAAAACAAGGCTGGGTATAGCTATAAATTACTACACATTTCAGTTCTAATAAGCAAAGAGGCAGATAAACAACCAGCAACATCAATGGATTTTTTTGAGAAGGTAAGCAATTATGAAATGTGGGGTTTTACCTAAAAATAATATGATGCTACAAAGGCTGACAGTGTCCCTTTAAATGTGCAACTCTAGAGTTCCATTTTGTGCCTCACATACGTTTACTCATAACTTGGCTGTTTTACATTAGTCCCAAATTTTGAAAATACTGATTTCATAACCCCACCTCATTACAAGTATGGGTCAAAGGGTGACACAAATTTTCATTTGCTCATTTAAGTCTGACATTAAAATGTGACACCAAAATATATGACACTAAAATTGTTATAGTGTAGATGCAAATCCATGAGGGTAGCACATCATGTGACTACATGTGTGTTACCTGGAAACAGTTGTATGTTGTTTGCCTTACCAGATGATGGCTGTCTGTGATTGCTTGTGTGGGCTTGTCCGTTTGCTGCTTGTGGTGGGGTGTGGGGAGTTAGGTTGGAAACCCTAATGCCACATTTCTCTACTTTTGTAGTGTTATGTTGAACCCTAACTGGTGCATTAATGAAGATTTTTGCAATGAAGATAGACAGACAGACAGGCAGACAGGCAGGCATGCAGGCAAGCAGACAGACAGGCAAGTAGACAGATTATACTATACTTGCACAGTACAACAAGTTAGGGTTGAGTAGGTTGTTTAATGTTAACCTCAAATTGTGTACCTTCATAACATTGGCACCATTTGACAAAATTCTGTAAAATTTTGCGTGATCTGGCTGGCAGTCTCTTAAGACATGGGACATTTTGTGATTGAGGCTCATCCAGATTCCAAGATCCAGAACTTTTAAAATCCTTTACAAATGTACTTTTTGGCTAGTTTTCTTGCTCACCTGTGCAGCAACAATTGTTACAAATTTTGTTCAGACACTTTCAGAGTAGAAGTGGCTTTGCCTAAGGATGTGTGCTTTGAAGCTTTCATGAAAAATATTAATTGGTTCTCGAGTTATATGGTTTTGAAATTTGGGTTCTGACCATGCTAAGTAGGGTTCTTACAATAACTCTGCTATGAAGGTTACTTTTGTGTGCAGTTTTATTTTCACGAGGAAATGTGTTTACTTTTGTGAGAAAAAATACTGTCATCATTGTCGCCTTGTTTTTGTTTTGCTAAAAAATTTAGATGCACATAAAATGATGCATTTTGAAAACAAACACCTCAAGATAGGTAAACAAGACCCATTTAGATTGTAGATTCTGGGGTATGTTTGATGAATATGGCTTCTGCATATGCTCAGGAGGATTTCTGAGATAACTCTCATATGAAGAATATTTTACTCTTGTGAGCTGTTTTATTAGTGCATGAAAATATGTTTTAATTTTGTAGAAAATAATTTACTATAATCAGCAACAACATCTTATTTGTTTTGGTGAAAAAAAAAGAAAGACATAAAAATGATGTATTAACATAAAACAATCACCTGAACCTAGGTTAACAGGGCCAGTTTAACTAGATTCCAGGCTTGTCTGGCAAAACATTACCCTAAAATATGTTTTTGGCCACTTCAAAATTCTTTGGTCATCAGCTTAGCAAGGGGTCCAATTTTATTGGTGCGAGCCCACAAATCTTTGTTCGCACATTAAAATGTGAACAAAGAATTTGATGTTTTACCACTGTATACCAGTTTGTATGTTTGAACAAATAATTTTTTGATCACCAACACAGTGAAAACAAAAATTTATCTGCACATCAAAAGTTGTTTTAGTGTCAGATAGCAACTTTGATGTGCAAACTAAGAATTTGGTCACCACTGAATCGACCAAAGAATATCAACTTCTTGAGAATAACATTTATACTGTCTATTAAAAATAACTTTTGCTCATAACTCAGCCATTTTCTTAACATGTTTAACCACATTTTCAGCAATCCTATGCCACTAAATATGCTTTTATGTTGCAATGCCATAAAACAATTTTAAAGTCAGGTTGCAAGTCTGTCACTCTTGTGAATGTTGTAGAGGCTTAAAACATAAGTTCAAAGAATGTGGGGCATAAATATTGAAAAATGGGGTGTGTATTGTTGTACGATTGTGCTCATACACAGGTAATTCTGGACTACAGGATTTGGTAGGGCCCAAAGGCCTATGTAATGCCATGGTAGGAGATTTGCATGGGGACGAAGTGCACCTGCATTCTGTTCTCATGGTACAGCCATCACACATTAAGTTAACATATGTAAAGATGTCACAGGTATGTGTAGGCCCAAAGGGCCTTGTAAATCACACACCCACATCACACATGAACGTGGTTGTGCTTCTGCACTCTAAAATGGGTTGTACTTTGAATCATAGATTCTATTTGAAGCCAGAAGAGGCTGTGTATTTTCTGTGTATGTCTTGCAGTGTCAGTGTGTATTTGTGGCTATGGAAGCCAGGGCCAGTGTTTCAACAGCCAGAAGCATTGTTTCTATCTGTAGCTTCAGAAGGACAGAACTAGCTGGGGCTTGCCATTCTGCAACCAAAAGTGGATGTGTATTTCTTGCACTGTGAAGATGTATCTGTGGTTGCAGAGCACTGGCCCAGAAGGGACCAGCAATTCTTCCACTGAAAGTACTGTTGAAATGTCAGTTTATTAACTTTCTCACAAAAGGAAATTCATTGCAGAAGCTGAATTAATGCACCAGTTATGGTTCAACAACACCACAAAAGTAGCGATACATGTTGTTGGGGTTCTTAACCACCCCCCAGCAGTAAAAGGACAAGGCCACACAAGCAACAAAACAAACATAATCATGTAAGAAAAAACAAAATGTAGCTGTTTCCAGATGGCACAATTACAGTATCACTGATATGGTACCTTCAAAAATACAGTAAGCATACAACATGTTGTACTTTAAAGAACCATACTCCATCTGTGCTGTTCAGAAATGCAACAGTGTGAGTGTATTTGTTTTGCAGTGTCCATGTGTATCTGCAGAGGCCATTGCTTCTGCAGACAAAAGTAGTGTTGTAGTTTGGATAATGTGTGTTTCTGTCTGCAGCTGCAAAGAACAGTCCTACAGGGGCCTGTGCTTCTGTAGCCAGAGTGGGTGTGTCTGTCTTACACTGTGAATGTGTATCTGTGGCTACAAGCATTGGCCATGCAAAGCCTATACTTCTGCAGACAGAAGAAGTGTTATAATTTGGGCATAATGGATATGAAGCTTTCAGCCAGAAGTGGGTGAATGTGAGAAACATGTTTCATCAAGGTTTGAAAAACAACATCAATCACATTTATGAGGTGGTGTGAAAAATGGCTATGTTGAATGTTTTGAGTCAAAATATTGAAAATTAGCAAAGTTACAAGTCAATGTTGAAATATATATATATATATATATATATACTGTATATATATATATACTTTTTTCCATATTGCTTTTTATCCTCCACAGCAGGCTACTGACCATGTCGGCCACCCTTACCTGACTCCTGGGGTCTTTCAGGATCTGGCGGATGCCTTGCATGCCCCAGCTGATCCCCCGGAGCCAGCCCATTGACTTCATCCTGTTGCAGCACCTGTATTTCCTCATTTTACTCCCCATTACCCGAGGCCCAGAATGCAGTAGCGCATATGTGAGAGGAATACATATGCACCGCCAGTGATGGCTCCTTCCCCTAATGACAGGGCTTCTTGAATGTGGTGCTGCCCCAGCCTCCACTAGGAGGTGACCAAGTGCTGAGGAGACCTCAAGTCCTCCCCGAGGAGGAGAGCTGCCAGCCGGCAGATCAACTGGCTCCTCACCCTTCTCCCCCAGCCGATCCCCAGTGCCCCGAGCTCACGAACGATCCTAGGTCACTGGCATGGTGCAAGGTGTGTCATCCAGCACCTCAATCCTCAGCACCACTTGGCCAGCTTGAATTGAATACTTAGAAAAATATCAGCTACAATGCCTGCAACAACACGGGTTCAGAAATGGTCATAGTACCACTATCGCCCTTCTGGAGTTCATAGGCTTTATTCACCACTCCTTAGATCAAGGACACCTGGTTGATGCTGCTTTCATTAATTTAACCAAAGCTTTCGACGCAGCGAATCATGCCGTCTTGGTCGAACAGCTTACCACCATTGGCCTAGCTTGTGACAGTGTGGCCTGGTTTGAAAGTTACCTGCACAACCGTACACAGCAGGTGAAGATTGGTAACACCCTCTTGGATAGCAGACCTGTCCTATCTGGAGTTCCTCAAGGGTCTGTCTTGGGCCCTATTTTATTTAGCATTTTCCTCCACAACCTTCCTTACTCCTGTCAGGGTCACATCCTTTTATATGCTGATGATGCTGTCCTGTTTACCAGTGATCCAGACCCTAATGTTCTTGAATCTAGGCTACAGAGTAATTTTGTAGTTGTAGAAAGATGGTTCCATAAGCACAAGTTAGTTATGAATTACAACAAGACTAAAACAATGCTGTTCTCCAGCTCCCAAAATAGGCACAGAACTTACCCCTTTCTATCACCAATGAAGGGCTCTCCCTGGAGCTAGTTCAGCTCTTTAAATATCTGAGGATTACTACTGACAGTACTATGACCTATGCCTATCACACTGACAACATTGCTAAGGCTGTTAACACCCGTGTTGGAGCTCGTTACAGGCATAAGCAATGTTACTGACTAGAGCTCTTAACCTGGCCATTCAAGCTCTCTTGTCTCAGCTTATTGATTACCAATCTATGGATCAGCTACTGAAACAACTCTTTGCCACGTCATACTTGCACTCAACAAAGCATGCGGCTCCTTACTGGCTCAGCCCATCTGTCCCATACCTGCGACATGTGCACTCAGGCTAACTGGCTCCAATTCAAAGGTAGACTCATGTACCAAACCTGTTTACTGTCCAAAAAAGTAAGCTTAGGTAAAATGCCCCCGGGAGTGCAAAAGCTTATTACCCCCACTATCAACTGTCATTGCACCAGATGCTGTACTAGCCAGATTTTTTAATATACCCCACTGTTGCACTTCTCTGGGACAAAGGTCCTTTACCTACTGTGCCGCACTATGAATGAACTCGCTGCACCATGACATCACTTCAGCATCCACCTTGGGCTCCTTCAAGGTTAAACTTAAGCAACAGCTAGTTGCTGATGCCAGTTCTGACTGCTTCCAAAATCTTTCTTCTTGTGACCAGCACTTATTCTAACCTTATACTATCCTGACCATATGCATAACTGTTCTCAGCATGTAAATAACTGGTCTAAGTTGCTAATCATTCTCCTTCACATTTCCTCTTGATCCCTTCCACTCTTTTCCCTTATCCCTCTATGGCTTTCCCCCATCCCCTTCCCCCCGTTATATCTCCTGAGCTCCCTTGCTCACTTTAAAATGCTTTGTCCCATACCTTCTCACCTCTAACGAGGAGGCCCCTGGGCTGATGCCATCCCTTACCTTGTTGATTATTAGATATTAGGCTGAGTCTGTTCTCATTTTTCTGTAAAGGGTCATTTCATAAGACCCCACCCCCTCTAATATGACCCTTTGAATTCCATGTTTTAATCAAATATGCACCATGGCATACATTGTACAATGCCAAATGTATTGGAACTTCTCTAGTTATACACTCTTGTAATGTCTTGTATAATTCCTTGTTTTGTTTTTTCTTGTCTCATACTTTCCCAATATGTATTGTTAGTCTGATGTGGAACCTATGAAATGAGCTTGTTCTCAAAGGTGTTATCCAAAATTTCAATAAATAAATAAATAAAATAAATATAAATGTTAACATTCACTCATGATTTAGTCATTTTAACACATTTTTACACTAAATTGTAAACATAGCCTTCTTATGACCCCTCCTCATAAACCCAATAGGTGAAAATTTTTGTGAGTCAATAATTCTTCTTTCACATCAGATATATAAATAAGAGACCATACTGAGCCTGCTTAGAACCAAAATTTCAAATTCTTATAACTTGGGAACTGATTAATCTTTTTTCACCAAACCACCCAAAAAATGTTTCTTTTTAGGACAACTCCCTTCTACCCTAAAAATTTCAGAACAAAATTTCAATCCATTTGGACTGTAGATAAGAGCAAAAAAAAAAAAAGCAAAACCTCAGCTTTTTCCACTTTTTGCACTGTTTGGATCTCAGAATTGTGGATATCCAACATCATGAAACTTGTTAAATCAAGAGACCTTGCCCTCAGACCATGCATGCAATATGTCATGCAATTCCATTGAATAGGGCAAAGTTATTAGAGTGTAAGGTTAGGGGTTAACATTAAACACCCTACTCAATCCTAACTATGAGAGCAGTACCACCCCTGTAGTTAGGCTGAGTAAGCTGTTTAATTTTAAATATCAATTTTTGCACCTTAATAACTTTGGTGTCCATTGACAAAATTGCACAACATTTGGCAATCACGGTCAGGCTGTCAAAGTCTTTAGACAGGAACATTTTGTGACAGCATCTTGCTCAGTTTTGAGATACAGAGTGCCAAATATGGAAGAAAACCTCTGTACTTAACATTAGGCATTTTTTGCTCTCACCTACAACCTAGATAGTGCAGAAGTGCCATTGGAAGGTTTCATGAAAAAATATTATACTGTTTCAGAGTTATAAGGACTCTTGAGTTAACCAGCAAATGCAAATGGTAAAAAACAAAAACAAGAAACTCTTGCAAGTGCTCATTTTCATGATTTGTCGTGTGGGGAAAAAAAAGATTGTGACAGCTGCCATTTTTTTCTTTTCTTTAAACTCACAAACATTGAAAATTCATCAAAATGATAGGTTTTAAAAAAACAAACACCTGAACCTAGCTAAGCAAGACCCATTTAGTTACATGCTGGCATTTTTTTTTAAGAAAAGGCTAGAAACACATTTTCGGGGACCCCAAAATAAAGAGTGCTCAGCTTAGTGAGAGGAGATGTTCACCAGCATTTTTGAATCAGAACAGTGGTACTTTTTTGAATGCTGAAGCATAGCTGGAGTCATGCTGCCGGCTTCAGTTCAACCAGTGAGCTGGCAATCCCCCATTCTGTCTGGCTCTCTGTCTTTCTGTCTGCTTTTTATCTGTCTGTCTATCCATCTATCTATCCATCTATCAGTCCATCAATCAATCCATCAATTAATCCATAAATCAATCCATCAGTCAATCCATCAGTCACTTCATTCTCATCCTCCTTTCCAAGTCGCCTGCCTGCCCTCCCAGAGTTTCTATATAATTACTAGTATTTTTTTAAATGGACCATGGTGTCCACCTCTGGTATCATTCTTCTTGACCGCTCAGCCCTCCAGGTTGCCTGCCCCTATTCCCACAAGTGTAGGTGGTGGTACTAGGATATCCCCAGCCCACCAAACAGTAGCCCAATACTGAGGTGTCCAATCTCCAGTGTCAGCTCCATGGAAAGAAGAAAACCATTCCTCACTAATTTTTTAAACTGCAAACAAATAAATGGTTCCTCACTGATCTGCCCTCCACCTAACCACCTACTCAACACCCACCACTCACCCCACCCACACTCCATCCACCCCACATCCCACACACCTTACTCATCTGAACAAGTCCCATGGTATAGATCCACTCTCCAGTTGAAGAAATGTCTTGCTGCTGGAACTGGCGACTGTGACATAAAAAAATAAGTAGGCATGAGCGGGTAGTGAAATACCCAAAATGAAATGCTGCCTGTGAGTTACTCTAAACTTCTTGAAATTACCCTAAAAATACCCTGAAGAAAAATGGGTAGTTGGTTTGGACAGGGTAGTTACTATCTGGTTCATTCTACTATCCTGTTACCCTACCCAGACCACCATGGCGGGCATTGGTGAGGCTGGTACAAGAGGCGCAGCTGCTTTAGTTGTGCCTGCAACTGTTTCCAAAAATTATACCCATGGTGGGCATTGCTGAGGCAGATAAAAGAGGCACAGCTGCTCTGATTGAGCCTGCTGCTGTTTCCAAAAATGATACCCATGGCTGATGTCAAACATAAACTGATGATTTATGAAACTAACAGTAGTGTGGCACATGTGGCTGGCTATCCCATTCTCAGTCCCCACTATCACCACCAACTCTATCAACATTCACTACCTCAGCATCTGAGCTTATATTTGAGGAGGATGCCTCCTTGTATGCTGCTTCAGTAGTTGGAAGTATCCTGGCACATGTGGAAAAATGTTCAGTACCTCTGAGTAACTCCAGTCAGTTCTTTCCAAAATTCTATTATCATTTCATTGCTAATATATTTTTTTCAGAGATGTAGTGCCAGTCCTGGTGATGTTATTATTATTGTCGCTATATTCTTTATTAGTTCTATGATAAATATTGTCCTTATCATTAACAGTTGCATGTGCAACAACACTGTGCTTCCTTTTAGTAGACTTAGACAGGGAAGTATGAGACATAGTAGACACAGCCATGAAATGATGCTGTTTCACAAACTGATGGACAGACAGTGTAGTTGATGATGTCACATTAATAAGTGCTCAGGCCTCAGGGGCACCTAACAAACAGTGTTAATACAGCCATGAAAGGATTTCACTATGCTGCAGAGACAGACAGTGTTGCTGACTATGTCACAGCAATAAATGACAAGGCTCAGCTGGGGATGCCTAACAAACAGTGTAATACAGCCATAAAGGCTTTTACTATGCTGCAGAGAGAGCAAGTATAGCTTATGTCACAGTAATAAATGACAGGGTGCAGAGGCACCTAACAGACAGTGTAATACTTTAATTTCAAACCTGCTGCCAAGTTCCATTTTGTCTTTCTTTTCCCCACCTTCCTTCTCTGTTCTCTCACCAGTCCACAGCACCACCTCCATGACAGTGGCTGGTGTGACCCCCTCCTGGCTGAGATCATTTCTCAGTCCTGAACAGGCAGAGAACACCAAAAGATGACGCTGTTGTTATAACTATACTTCTACTGGGACTAAAGAAGTAGAACTCTACTACTGGGACCTTCAATTTAGGTAAAACAAAACAAAAAAAGTTAGTGTATTTGTCTGAGTTGGCTGAAGTGAATTGTTATCTGTGCAGTTATCAAGGTGTTTGTCTCAGGTGGCTGAAGGAATTATCTGTGCCATTAATCTAAGTGTAGAAAGATTTGTAAAGTAGGGGGGACTGACTTAGTCATAAGGAAGCAAGGTTAAAGCCAGACTTAAACACTGCTCTAGATTGCTTCTGACAGAGACCAGGCAGAGAATGTCAGGAGGGAGCTGCTGTTAAAACTAAACTTCTCCACTGGAACTATATTGCCCTCCTTCCCTCCCTTCCACCCCCACCCTAAACCAGTTCTACTTTTGTAGGCACAGGATTTGACTAACAACAGGAACTTCCTGATTGAGAGCAGGAAGTGAGTGATCACAGAGCCACCAAAGACTCACCATCCTAGAAGGAAAAGAGTAGCTCTCCATCCCCCCCCCCCCCATCTGCTGGAGGTCTGATTCTGAGCAAGGAATGAGACAACTGAGAAATATAGGATCTTCTTGTCTCAGAACAGGAAGATCAGGAGCTTAAAGGGCACAGAGGCAGTAAGTAAGTAGAAAGAAAAAAAACATACAAACAAATAAACAATGGAAAAAAGTAAGTATTCCAAACAGTTAACATGCCAGAAATAAGACATGATAGGAGTGGTGCAGTGCAGTGGCTGTGGAGCAGCAGTCTTCTGGGAGATGATCTGGAGGATGCGGTGTTGTCCCATCTACAGGCACCTCTCTGGGCTGAGGGAGGAGGTTGCTCATCTCCAGGCTGAGTTGGCCAGGATTTGGGACCCTTTCTCCCATCCAGGGACCATAAGGGCACTGCCATTGCCTCTCAGAGGTTGCCAAGAAAGAGGAGAGGTTGGACCACAGTGGCTCAGGCAGGATGAGGGTAGTGGAACAGAGGTGCATCCCTCCAGTTGTAACTCTCCACAATTCATATGCTGTTCTGGCAAAGTGTGGTTCCTCTATGGAGGTACTAACAGTGGAGACCAAGGAGGATGCTGGGAACCTCCACAAAGGAGATCCACAGGAGGGTGGCATGGGACCCCACAGGGGAAGGAGACAACTCCTGGTGGGGGACTTCATTGTTAGGAAGGTAGATCTTAGGGAGGAAGGGGAGAGGAAGCAAGGTGCCTGCCTGATGCCATGACTTGAAGGGACAGGGAGTGAATCCTCAGGATCGCTGGAAGCAGCTCCACAGGAGAGGGAGCCGGATGTCATTATCCATCTAGGTACATATGACCTGGCTAAGAAAGGGATCAGAGTAGTGCAGGAAGAGTTTGTGAGTTGGGAAGAGTCTTAGACAAGTAGGTTGCACAGTAATCTTCTTGGAGGTGCAGCCTGTCTATAGTATGGGTGAGGCTAGGGTGCTCCACACCATAGGATTCAATCAGTGGTTGAAGAACTGGTGCAGAGCTTAGGATTGCTCATTGGGGACTGGGGTCCACCTGAGGGATGCAGGCCTATACTGGCGTGATGGTCTGCATCTGTCCAGGAGGGGAACCAGGATCCTAAGTCATAGGTTTAAATGCTTTATTGGCAAGCATTTAAACTAGCCAAGGGGGGAGGCACTGGAAAGGTACAGGGAAATCCTAGCCCTCTTAAAAGATTATGGTAGTAAGTGAGATAAACACCAGGACAGAGATGTCGATAGGGAGAAGGGCAGGGTAAATGGAGAAAATGACAAATGCAATAAAGGTAGGATGGGGCAAAAGGGATAAGGCCATCAAGAAATGGAAGATAATGAGTACCAATGTCTGTAATCTGGGCAACAAGCTCCTGAACTGGTGGCCTTGATGGAAGAGGGATGCCTGAATATTGTAGCAGTCACAGAAACATGGTACTCAGAGAACCATGACTGGGATTTTAACATACCAGGGTACACAACCTACAGGAGAGACAGGGAGGGGAGAAGAGGAAGAGGAGGAGTAGCTCTCTATATAAGGGAAGGGATAAAAGCAACTGAACAAAAAAGTAAACATGGAGGAGGGGAGGTACTGTGGGTCACCTTAAAGACTGGAAATGGCACCACAATCCGCACAGGGGTTGTAAACAGACCCCCATGTCAGAGGGAGGGAATGGACAAGGATATGATAGAAGGCATCCTTAGGATGTCAGAGAAAGAGGAGATACTGTTGATGGGGGACCTGAATATGCCAGATATTAACTGGAGCACCTTTGCTGCAGCCACACCCAAAAGCAGGGCCATTCTTGATGCCCTACAGGTAGCATGCCTCAGTCAGCTAGTTTTGGATCTCACTCATGAGGGAGCAAACTTAGACCTCGTACTCTGAAATGGGGACAGTGAGAGGGTCTCAGATCTAGAAGTGGGTAGCCATCTGGGAACAAGTGACCAACAAACAGTGTGGATCATGATAAACACAGCTACAGAGTCAAGCCATACAAAAGTGAGGGTTCTGGACTTCAGGAGAGCTGACTTTGGCAAGATGGGAGATTGCCTTAAAAAAGTACGAGCAAACAGGCTAGAAGGGAGGTGAAGCAACAATGGGGAAACATCAAAACTGACATCACAGAGGACACAAGCCTTTGTGTGAAGTAAATAAATCAAAAATGAAAGAAAAGCCACTATGGTTCTCAAAAGAGGTGCCTGGTCAAGGTTAGGAAGAAAAAGATAGCATTTAGGAAGTATAAGGAAACACGGAAGGAACAGGACAGAGAACTGTACCAGTTAAGGCAGAAGGAAGCAGGGAGGTTAGTCAGAATAGCAAAGGGCCAAACTGAGGAAAAGATAGCCAACTCAGTTAAGAAGGGGATAAAACCTTTTATAGATACATCAGGGAGCATAGAAAGACAAAGTGAGGGATAGTGAGGCTGAACAGAATGGACGGTGGGTGGGCAGAAAGGGACAGTGAAAAGCAGGGATACTGAACGAATACTTCTGCTCAGTATTCACAAAAAAGGAGGAGGAGGAGGTGCCTAATCCAATTAACAGAAGCACTCTGAATAGTGGGGTCGATCCCAGTCCTTTTACAGAAGAAAGGGTTCTGAAAGAACTCCTAAAACTGAAGGTGGACAAAGCAATGGGGCCTGATGGAATTCACCCCAGAATTCTAAAAGAATTAAGGAGATAACTAGAGGCACAACTGACTACCCTTTTTATCAAATCATGAGAGGATGGTGTGGTACCTGAGGACTCCAGGAAGATGGATGTGATTCCCCTTCACAAAAGTGGGAGCAAGACAGAGGCAGGAAACTACAGACCTGTCAGTTTGACCTTTGTGGTAGGGAAAGTGATGGAATCACTTCTGAAGGAAAGAATTGTTGAGTACCTAGAGGCCAGTGGTGAACAGGACTCAAGGCAGCATGGGTTCACAGCAGGACGGTCACGTCAGATGAATCTAATTGATTTCTTTGACTGGGTGACCAAAGTAGTAGACCAGGGAGGAGCTGTGGGCATGACCTACCTAGACTTTAGCAAGACAGTTGACACAGTGCCACACAAATGATTAATAATCAAATTAACCAGCCTGGGGGTGGGTCCCAGTGTGGTAGCCTGGGTAAAACATTGGCTGGACAACAGGACACAGAAGATAATTGTAAATGGAGTCCACTCTGAAGAAAGAGGGGTTACTAGTGGGGTACCGCAGTGTTCAGTATTGGACAAAGTCCTTTTCACTGTCTTTATAAGTGACATTTTATTTTATTTATTTATTGAAATGTCAGAATTACAATCCTTTGAGTGGAAGACCTCTTTGCAAAGGCTCCACGTCAGTACACGACAGAACATTACATCAAGAACTATTGTACATAGTTTTCAAAACAGAACATTACATTTTGACAAATTATACATAAAATCACAGTACATGGTATTTACATTGATTTGTTACCATCTCAAGGGTTGTTAGAGGACCCTGGGTTATCATGGTGTGGTGGGACAGATTACCGATTCAGAGGGACTTTACCAAGCCCTACGTTGAGGTATAAATCCCTCAAGGTTGTAGGCCTTGTTGTGCAGTTATGGAATAAGCAAGCTGTTTATCACATTCAGCCTAGGAGGACTGTTGGTAATAGCCACAGGTCTCTGAGTCAAGAAGAAGTCTCTTGATTCCAGTTTTGAATTAGCCAAGACTAGGGGCCAGTGAGATGGAGGATGGTAGGTTGCTAAGCCAAAGGGGAGCATGATAACGGAAGGACCTTTGCTCCAGTGAGGTCCCACAGTGGGGACTATGAGGGAGGTGCTTGCCTGGCACTTAGGGGTATTCCTAGGAGGGCTGGTTGGATGAGGGGTGTAGACCATTAGGTGTAAGCTTCATAAGTATTTTTTTGGCTTGGATGCAATGTATGGTATTTTAGTCTCCCTTCGAAGGTCAGCCAGTTTGCTAGCTTACAGAGCACACATGTATGGGTTAGTCTTTCACTGCTTGTGACCAGTCGGCAGGCTTTGTTAAGGGCTAGATTGATGCAGTTAAGGGCTGTTTGACCAACGAAAGGACTGAGAAGGTAACAGCCAGCCGTAGAGCCTGGGGGCAAAGCAGTGTTTATGTCTGTATAGAATCCCTAGTTAACAGAGGAGGAAAGGTGTTTAACGTGGATGTGGTAGGTGAGTGATGTGTCCAGTGTGATACCTAGATATTTGAAATGTGGGACCTGCTCAATGTGGATGCCCTGCGAAATTTGAGATATATAGCAGGGAGTTACTGAGGGGGTTTTGGCAGTGAGCAAATATGGATTTCATCTTTTTGTCATTTAGTATTAGTCGTTGGTCGGTGAACCAGTATTCTAGTTCTCTAAAACAGTCTTACAGAGGGACTGGAAGGAAAAGAATGCCTCTTTGAAGATGACAAAAAAGCTCTGCAACAGGGTTCATACACAAGGAGGCGTGGAAACACCCCTCGCTTCCTAAAGTTGGTGGGGGTAGGGCTGTGGCAATTTGCTACTAAGAATAAAGCAACTTCCAGAGCACGCCTCCTGTTCCAGGCCTGGCCTTCCAGTGGAGAGCCTGCGATGCACCCCTGGCTCTACAGAGAGATCACCATCTACCCCATGGAAACAAAATAGATGAAACCACTGCGCTCTTCCTTCTGCTTCTCCCCACCCAAACAATGCCCCTCAGTTTTCTTTTTCCCCTGCTCAATGAAACAAGCCATTAGTGATGCTAGGCCATGCCAGACCACGTGGCCTCCCTAGGCTTAGCTTTAGCCATACCATACCAGAGGGCACCTCCCTTTATGTGCATAGCAGACCTCACATTACATTTCTCCTCTTTGATCCAAATCCTAGAACCAGCCATCTGCTTGGCTAGCTCACAAATGCACCATGTGCCTCCAGATCCTATGCAAAGCCACCAAGCCAGATGAGAGGGACCTTCCTCCTACTTGCACCTGGTGCTGCATGCACCCAATTAGAGAAAAACAGCCAAAGATGAAGCATAACAGAATTTTGCCTCCTGGAGCCTGCTCTCAGCCTGTGATACCATGGGAAGCACCACTCCCCTTGCGCTCTGCTTCCAGGCCACAAATTTTAAACTGAAACCTGGGAATACCTCATGTACCATCATAAAGATGTTCATTCAGTGGGCCCCCAACTTTCCTTGAATTCAAAATGCCTGGGAAAACACAAAACCACCCACGATGAGATCTGCCATAGGAACCACCATTCAACGAAATAGCAAGCTTTCCCAGTGAACCATCAAAATACCATGGGCTTGTCCACTTTATGTTTACTGCTCAAGCTTTCTTCTAATCATACCAATGCCCTGATAACTGCAACAAACAACACCCTCCATGAGCTCTGCCTGTTCTAATCAATCTGCACTATACCATGGCCTGCACAGCGAAACCAGCCATGTTTAGCCCATACTTATTGTACTTTTAAAACGCAATGCAAGCCAACATACCAAGAAAATCCCCATGAGCTAAACACACTGGGCCACATGGCCTAACAGGTGTAGTTGCCACCATGTGCCATACCTGTTACTTGCCAAAGATGTGTTGAGATCTCAGTCTTGAAAATGCCCAGGAAAAAGAAGTCATTCTGCCTGTGTTCTGGCCTGATATACCCTACAGGACTCCTGGTCAGGACGCCTTGGGGCTCCACCCCCAACCAATCTCTGGGACTCCGGCATCGTCTTGTCATATTACACCTTCTACCTGCTTGGTGATGTCACTAGCCACACCCCTTCTACCTGCTCCTTCCCTCCCCCACTACCCTTCCACCTTTGTGTTTTTCCTGGCAGGGGTCATTAGACAACCTGGCCTGCCTTTTAGTGCAAGCCCAATTTGTCAAGAGAAGACAAGTAAACATGGGAGACCTTAAGGCAGGATGTGATTCATTGTCAAGAGGATATGATAGCTGAGTGGTTGATGGCAAGACCTTGGGTTGTGGGAGGGGTGGGAGCCCCAGTCTACTAGTAGCAGTCACAGGTACTAGTACTATGAAAATGATCCCTGAGGAGGACTTTGAAGTGGCCTAGACAAGCTTCAGAGGCTATGGCACTGGGAAGTGCATTCATCCAGAGAGAGAGAGGGCCCTGTAGCTGACAGTTCTCTGGCATAGGGTAGTTCTGCACCAAGGGATCAGGAAGGGAGATTTGGAGGAGCTCCGTGTGTTTTTTAGTAAGAGAGCAGGATACAGGAGGGTGAAGAGACTGGGGAAAATCCTGAGGAGATTTTTTTGGTGAGGAGGCAAGTTTGATACTTGAGCCTGTCATCAAAATTGAGCCAGTTGGAGAGACTATACAGGGAGCAGGTGTGAGCGGCTCGATCACAGCATGTGACTAGGTGGCAGGATTTGTTGAGAGACATTGCAATTCTGTGGAGGGAGGAGTTATCTGTCGCCCCATAGACCAATATCACATAGTCAATTAGTGGCAGGATTGCGGAGGAGACAGCAATACAGAGGGCCTCAGGGGTGAGACAATGCTTGTAGAGGTGGAGCAGGCAAATTCTGGTGTTGACAGCAGAGCTAAGGAGGTGGATGTGTTCATGATAGTTAAGAGCAGAGTCTAGGGTGATGCCAAGGTATTTAAAAGTATCAAGCTGGTCAAAGGGTTGTTTCAGAGAGTTAAAGATTTGTAGTGGGAGGCCCTTTTTGGTGGATAGCTGCAACACTTTTCAGACATTTCTTCTTGGCTGGGCTCTGTTTCACCACTTCAATTTTGGCCTCCACCAGTATCCCAGGATCCTTTACCCTTGGAGCCATATACTACACACAAGCTAAGATGGAAACAGGAACAACTTGGGCAATCACCATCACCACCACACTGACTGCTGACACCATAATTTAGTTTATAAAAAGAAGTATTTATTACATGCTTTCAGGTCACACACTTGACCCTTTCTCAAAGGCTAGCCAAGGGACAAGTGTGTGACCTGAAATGTGTCAGGTGAGTATTTTAACCATGCAATAAATTCTTCTTTTTATAAACTACATTATGGTGTCAGCAGTCAATGTGGTGGTGAGTGCTCAAGTTGTTTCTGTTTCCATGTTTCCTTTACGTGAGACCACCACAGCCTTGTGCGCACTGTTTCTTTCTGTCTTTTACACAAAAGCTAAGCAGTACCCATAGGATTGGGGGGGCTATTTTTGGTCTTTTCTATTAAAAAATTCACAGTTCTAGAGAGAGAGAGACACACACACACACACACACACACACACACACACACACACACACACATGATACATTAAAAAGGCTACTTGTACCTTTAGGTACAGAGCTAGAACCACAATCCCTGTCATTCATTTGTGTTATCTGGAAACAGTTGTATGTTGTTTGTCTTATGTGAAGATGGCAGTCCATGATGATTGTGTGGTCTTGTCCTGTTGCTGTTTTTGGGGGTGGGGAGTTAGAGTTGGAAACCCTAATGCCACATTTCCCTACTTTTGTGGCATTAAGCTGCACTCTAACTGGTGCATTAACACATTTTTTTTGCAATGAATTTC
The DNA here is from genome assembly GCA_016271365.2 of Neoceratodus forsteri. NCBI lineage: Eukaryota > Metazoa > Chordata > Ceratodontiformes > Ceratodontidae > Neoceratodus > Neoceratodus forsteri. The sequence continues at coordinate 1,071,612,424 of CM057455.1, read as the reverse complement.
CTTTCTTTTTGAGATGGTGGAATTGTATCTAATTCATGCAGCTCCCTTTCTGACCTGCTTAAACAGATACAGCTGCACAGGGCCCTCTCAGCCCTATGACAAGGGAAGAGTCCATCTGCCAATGGAAGTGCAGAGCCCTCTGGTTCTGTACTTCTGTATCACTACAGATACTGATTCCCAGGGCCAAGAGACCATCTGTCAGCCAAAGTACAGGCCATCTGGCAACTATGGGTGCAGGGCTCTAGACCAAGAGAAGAGTTCTCTTCACTATATGTTACTTTTACCTGTGTGATTAATCCTGCACCTACCCTTCCCAGTCTGTGGAGGTACCACATGGCAGCACCATCCTTCCCCCAGCCTCGGCCCATCCAACTGGCTCAATGAGCTCACCCCAGAACTCTCTGGCATGGGAACAGTAAGCACTAGCTACTGAGACAAAGACCAACCCTGCACACCACATTTCTTTTTTAAATGTTGACCCTAAATTTTCAACAGAGTTATTTTTTGACTCCCCCTTATAAATATGACAAATGGCATTTATAGCATACTGGCTGAAATGACATTTCATTCCAAAAGCATGAAAATATGTTATGGCCAGGATTTGAATAATGACACCTGTCACATTCATGAGGTGGAGTGGAAAAAATGGTTATGTTGAAAGTTTGAAGTCAAGATATTGAAAAAGATAAAAGTTATGAGTGCTCACAGAAAATGTCAGTGTACATTCATAACATTGTTTTTTTTTTATATTATGGCTCAAAATTTTGAACATAACCATTGTATTACCCCATGTCATGAACCCAGTAAATAAAAATTGTGAAGTCCTGTCAGAAAGGTGGTTTCATGGAGTGACTGAAAAATCACCTTTTGTCCCAGATTTGAAAAATTTCACCTACCTTGTTCTGAGGTGGGGTCACGAAAAGGATACATTGATAGTTTGGTAGAAAAATATTGAAAATTAATGAAGTTATGAGTGAATGTTGAAATATTTCAATGTTCACTTATAACTTAGTCATTTTGCCATATTTGCTTCACCAAATTTCCAACATAGTCTTCTTATGACCTCATGTCATGAACCCAGTAGGTGAAGATTTTCAAATGCTGTCCAAAAGGTGATTTCATGAAGCAACTGCAAAATCAACTTTGGGGTTAGATTTTAAATATTTCACTGACTTATTCACGAGGTGGGGTCCCAACAGGCCATGTTGCAGACCTGGTGGAAAAATATTTGAAGCTGATGAAGTTATGAGTAAAAGTTCAAAACTCATTTAAATACATTAACCAGACTTACCATATTTCCTCATTTCACAGTCGCAGTTCCTGGAGAAGGACATCTTTCATGTCTGAGAGTAGGTCAACAATAGAGGACCCTGTTTATGTGAGTGAGGGTGTGTTATGGTATGAGGAGGTGGGTTCTGAGTGTGGGGGTTAGGGTATGCTGGATTTGGGATGGGGCAGAGGTCAGCAAGAGATTGTTTTTCTCTTTTCAGATCTCACAAAAACAACTGTGAGGGACAGGTTTTTTTTTGTAGAGGGACTGGACTGACACCAGTGACTGAGTACCCCACTGTTGGCATAGTCCACAGCTGCAGTGGGGGTGGTCACTTTGGTTTTGCCACCTTTCTTTGTGGAGAGTTGTTATTCTGTAATACTGGGGGTGGGCTCCCCAGTCCACTTAATAATTAAAAAAATAAAAAAAGATCTGCAAGGGACGATTTTCTTTGTTACACAGTGACCAGACTGACACTGGGTATTGGGAACCCCGGTGTCATCATACTCTTCAGCAGCACTGGAGGTGGGTGCACCAGTATTGCCAGCTATCTAGCACTATATAACCTCGAAACATAAAAGATAATGAATGTATAAAGCACAAAAAAAGCAGTGTGAATAAATAACAAAAATTATAACTGCTACTGACAACAGTTTATAATAGACACTCCTTTTACCAGACAATACAGAATACTCAGAGCTGTCCTTTAAAAGTGGCCTGCACTGTCATTGTAAATGGGGCATCAAGCAGGACAAGAGATGGCTGGCTGAACTGGGAGGCAGAGGGAGCTTGGAAAATCAGAAAATACCCCCTCCCTCCCAAAACTGGCCAGCCAGGATTTTTGGAGTGCCCAGTAAAGGTATTTCTGGGCCAAATTTAAAAAAAAAAAACAGAATCTAGATTATCAAGTCCTGTTTTCCTTGGTTTGGGTGTTTTTGTTTGGAAACTACATTATTTTTATACTTTTCCCATCTTTTTTGTTAAAAAAAAGAGATGGCAGCTGGCATGACCCAACAATTGTTCTTCATGACAGGAAAAACAATAGTTTTGTGATAGTAAAATACTCTCAAATTGTAACTTCATCTGAAGGGTATCCTAAAACCTTACTGCACATGATGAGAAGAAAAATTTAAAAACCTTATAACTCTGGAATCAATTCATATTTTCTTCACAAAACCTTTGAAAGACAGACCTGTGGTGCAAGACCCATTAGCCCTGAAAGTTTCAGAGCAAAATTCCATACCATCTGTACTATTTAGGTGAGAGCAAAATAGACAGCTAAACTAATGCAGAAAACATGGGCATTTTATCCTTTTTTGTCACACCGGTTCTTGGAATCCAGTTTTTCACATGTTCTTTAAATGCCACCAAAATTATTAAGGTACAAAAACTGGGGTTTAACATTATACACCATACTCTTCTGCCAGAGAACAAGCAGAGAACACAAAGAGGAAGGAACTGCTCTTATAACTATACTTCTCTACTGGGACTAAAGAACTAGAACTCCACTACTAGGACCTTCAATTTTGGGTAAAAACAAAGAAATAAAAAAAAGTTAGTGTGTTTGTCTAAGTTGGCTGAAGTGAGTTGTTATCTGTGCAGTTATCTAGGTATTTGTCTCAGGTGGCTGAAATGAATTGTAATCTGTGCAATTAACTAAGTGTAGAAAGAGCTGTAAAGTGGGAGGAGTGCTTAGCTAGAAGTAAGCCAGGTTAAAGCCAGATTTAAAACTGCCCTAGATAGCTTCTGCCAGAGAACAGGTAGAGAAACACCAAGAGGAACGAGCTGCTGTTATAACTATATTTCTCTACTTGGACTAAAGAACTAGAACTCTACTACTGGGACCTTCAATTTAGGGTAAAAATAAAACAAAACAAAAAAAAGTTTGTGTGTTTGTGTGAGTTGGCTGAAGTGAATTGTTATCTGTGCAGTTATCTAGGTGTTCGTCTCAGGTGGCTGAATGGAATTGTAATCTGTTGTCAGGAGGTCTAAACTTCACTCTCAGGTTCTTGGCAATATTGGGAATGCAAGAAATCACAAAAACATTGCATAAAAGTGATAAACTTGTTTATTACTACAAAAAGGATAAATCACAGTTGCCCTAAGCAGTTCTTACCAATACAAACTGAGAGCCAATGCTAGCTGCTCCCTATACCTCGAGGTTTCTCCGTGTCTCTTAGGGTCTCTGAGGTATAAGACTCAGTGTCTCACATTATATACCTATGATAATTACTATGGTTACTGCAAGATATAAACATTTCTAGTTAGAGAGATGAGCCCTGTTGGTTAAATTAGAGGTGGCTTCATGGACCAAGGTAACATTATACAATTTTGTAGTAGTCAACAGTTTGTAAAACAAAAGACTACAGTTCTTACACAAATCAGTGTAGTAGTACAAATCCCCAAAAGGTGGTAATGCCGACTTATATATCATAATCATTACAAAGACACAGATGTCCTAACATCTTGTAAGAAATACATTGAAAATATATATGTATTAGAAAGCAAAGTGTATAACAATAATATGCATACATATCCTGACATCTATTCTTGTACGGTAGATGCCCTTAGCCTTATATGTTAGTATAACATATGCCTAAACACTAGGGGCTGGATATTCAAACTGCGCCATTCAGAGACGCAAGCCCTTGCACTGCGCAAAATAGTTGCGCAGGGGGTGTGTCGGGGCGATATTCAAAGGAGTTGCACTATTGAGCAACTCCTTTGAATATCACCCCAACCATAACCACTGTGCATGGCACACCACCATGAAGCCCACCACCCGCTCCCCAAAGCCGGCGGGTGGCAGCATCCCTCCGCTTCGCCCCGCCACCCGCCGACTGACAGCCCGGTAGGGCTGCATGCCCATTGGTGCAGAGAAAGAGCTAATGGGTGTGCAGCCCATACCATGCATGACAGTCCAGTTTTGTGAATGAATCACCTACCAGACTGTCAGTCGGCGGGCAGCCAGGCGGCCAGGCGGGAGGGATGCTGCCACCCGCCAGCTGTGGGGGCGGTGGTGGGGCTTCGGTAGGTGGGGAGGGGGGACACTAGCCACCAGGGCAATGTTGGGGGATTTGTGCAGCATTTACATCCCGCGATCGGGATGTGCCACTAGACCACCAGGGCTGAATTCGGAGGGGATTCTACACTACTGCTCGCGATCAGGCTTTTGGTCCACTGGACCACCAGGGATGATGTCGGGAGGGGGTTTACAACTACTGCCCGTGATCAGGCTTTTCGGTCCACTGACCACCAGGGATACGTTCGGGAGCCACATTGCTGCCCGTGATCGGGCTGGGGGATTAAACTATGCCCTTGATCGGGCCAGTGGGGTGGTGGTGGGGATTTACAGTCAGCTGCCCGCAGTCGGGCTGCGGGGGGCACAGGGACTGGGTTGGGGGCCAGCCACAGGTGGCAGCTGCTGTGTGTGCCCTGCAATGCAGCAGCTCACCTGTGGGTGGCCCTCAACTTGCCTTTTTGCTCAAATTTGTGCAGGCGAGGTCGGGCCGCGCCTGTGCCAACTCCACACAGCCCCTGCTGAATATCAGGCTGTGCAGTTTATGCATAGTTCCTCCCTCCATTTCAGCATGCATTCATTTGCATTGCGCTGTTGCTCAGCATGTTTTCTAGTGCAACTGCCTCCTGCTGAATATGGCAGAATGGAGCAAGTTTGGACTTAGCTGGCTGCTTCTATTGAGCATGGTGCAACCCTTTGAAATACTTCATTGGCAAACATTTAAACTAGCCAAGGGAAGGCACTGGAAAGGAGCAGGGAATTCCTAGCCCATCCCAAAATCTGGGTAGTAAGGAGGTAAACACAAGATAGAAATGTCAATAGGAGAAGGGCAGTAGTAACAGAAGAAATGACAAAGGCAATAAGGACAGAGATGGTGCAAAAAGGGGTAAGGCCATGAAGAAATGGAGGGTAATGAGTACCAACACCAATAGTCCGGGCAACAAGCTCCCCGAACTGGTGGCCTTCATGAAAGAGGGATGCCTGGATATCGTAGCAGTCACAGAAACATGGTACACAGAGAACCATGACTGGGATGTTAACATACCAGGGTACGCAACCTACAGGAGAGACAGGAAGGGGAGAAGAGGAGGAGGACTAGCTGTCTATGTAAGGGAAGGGATAAAAGCAATGGAGCAAGAGAGTAAACAGGGAGGAGAGGAGGCACTGTGGGTCACCTTAGCGACTGGAAATGGCACCACAATCCACACAGGGGTTGTATACAGACTCTCATGTCAGGTGGAGGGAATGGACAAAGATATGATAGAAGGCATCCTTAGGATGGCTAAGAAAGAGGAGATACTGTTGATGGGGGACCTGAATATGCCAGATGTTTAACTGGAGCACCTTTTCTGCAGCCACATCCAAGAGCAGGGCCATTCTCAATGCCCTACAGGTGGCATGCCTCAGACAGCTAGTTTTGGAACCCACTCATGAGGGAGCAATCTTAGACCTCATACTCTCAAATGGGGACAGTGAGAGGATCTCAGATCTAGAAATGGGTAGCTATCTGGGAACAAGTGACCACCAAACAGTGTGGTTCATAATATACTCAGCTACAGAGTCAAGCCATACAAAAGTGAGGGTACTGGACTTCAGGAGGGCTGACTTTGGCAAGATGGGAGAGTGCCTTAGAAAAGCACTAGCAAACAGGCTACAAGGAGGGGTGGAGCAACAATGGTGAAACATCAAAACTGCCATCACAGAGGCAACAAGCCTTTGAGTGAAGCAAATAAAGAAATCAAAATGAAAGAAAAAGCCACTATGGTTTTCAAAAGAGGTGGTGGGAAAGGTTAGGGAGAAAAAGATAGCATTTAGGAAGTATAAGGAAACACAGAAGGAGCAGGGCGGAAAACGGTACCAGTTAAGGCAGAAGGAAGCAGGGAGGGAATTCAGAATAGCAAAGGCCCAAACTGAGGAAAAGATAGCCAACTCGGTTAAGAAGGGGTATAAAACCTTTTATAGGTACATTAGGGACCGTAGAAAGACAAAGGGAGGGATAATGAGGCTGAATAGAATGGACAGTGGGTGGGCAGAGAGGGACAGTGAAAAAGCAGGGATACTGAATGAATACTTCTGCTGAGTATTCACAAAAGAGGAGGAGGTGGAGGTGCCTAATCCAATTAACAGAAGCACTCTTGATAGGGGGGTCAATCTCAGTCCTTTCACAGAAGAAAGGTTTCTGAAAGAACTACTAAAACTGAAGGTGGACAAAGCAACGGGGCCTGACGGAATTCACCCATGAATTCTAAAATAATTAAGGGGAGAACTAATGACACCACTAACTACCCTTTTTAACAAATCACGGGAGGATAGTGTGGTACCTGAGGACTGGAGGAAGGCAGATGTGATTCCCCTTCGCAAAAGTGGGAGCAAGACAGAGGCAGAAAACTACAGACCTGTCAGTTTGCCCTCTGTGGTAGGGAAAGTGATGGAATCACTTCTGAAGGAAAGAATTGTTGAGTACCTAGAGGCCAGTGGGGCACAGGACCAAAACAGCATTGGTTCACAGCGGGAAGGTCATGTCAGATGAGTCTAATTTACTGTATTTCTTTGACAGGGTGACCAATAGTAGACCAGGAGGAGCAGTGGACATGGCCTACCTAGATTTTAGCAAGGCATTTGACACAGTGCCACACAAAAGATTAATAATCAAATTAACCAGCCTGGGAGTGTGTCCCAGGGTGGTATCCTGGGTAAAACATTTGCTGGACAACAGGACACAGAAGGTAATTGTAAATGGAGTCCACTTTGAAGAAAGAGAGGTTACTAGTGGGGTACAGCAGGGTTCAGTACTGGGTCCAGTCCTTTTTAATGTCTTTATAAGTGACATTGCAGAGGGACTGGAAGGAATAGAATGCCTCTTTACAGATGACACAAAGATCTGCAACGGGGTTGATACTTAAGGAGGTATGGAAATGATAAGAAGGGTCTTGGCAAGGTTGGAGGAATGGTGAAAAGTATGGCAGCTTGGATTCAATGCAAAGAAGTGCAAAATAATGCACCTGGGAATCAAAAACCAAGGGGAAGATTACACAAGGGGGGGGGAGTTAATAACAACAACAAAAATGGAAAGGGACCTATGGGTAATCATATCAGATTACCTAAAGGTTAGCAAGCAATGTGAGAAGGCAGTAGGGAGGGCTGGGGGTGATACTCGGATGTATAGGGAGAGGCATTACCAGCAGAAAACAGGAAGTTGTTATCCCTCTGTACAGACAGATGGTGAGACCCCATCTGGAGTACTGTGTCCAGTTCTGGAGACCTCATCTCTGCAAGGACATAGGATGGAGGCAGTCCAGAGGAGGGCAACTAAAATGGTGCAGAGTCTGCAAGAGAAGCCATATGAGGAAAGACTAAAGGAGCTTAATATGTATATCCTTGAGGAAAGGAGGAAGTGGGGGACATGATAGATATGTTTAAGTACCTCAGAGGAATCAATAAAGTCCAAGAGGGTTGCATTGTTCGAAAAGAGTTGTGCAAGAACAGGGGACACAATTTGATGATAGAGGGATGGCTCAGGGGCAATGAGAGGGTGGTGGATGCATGGAACAGTCTTCCTGAGGCGGTTGTAGGGTCTAAATTTGTGGGAGAATTCAAGAATGCATGGTACAGACATAAGGCTATCCCTGTGGGGTAGGAAGAAATAGGGCTGTCGATTAACTAGGATCTGCAGCTTATCCTGTAGGTAGGAAATGAGCAGACTAGGTGGGCCAAGCGGTCCTTATCTGCCAGCCAAAGTCTATGTTTCTGTTTCTATGTACTCAGTCCTAATTATACTTGCACTGCTACATTTGTATAATATACACAGTACATACAGTTGCAGTAATTGACATGATTAGAGATATCTGTGCTTCCTCTAGAGAAATTCTGTGGCTGCTGCCTGTTTACACTCTTCTGCATTGTGGAGCCACCAGGGAGAAAATCTTTAGAAATACTGAAATATCTGGAAATATCTGACCATGTCAGTTGTTCTAAAATAATTTTACTTATCATTGGCTGCCACAGTAGCAGACATTCTTGACCCATGTATTAGGACCAGTTTCAGTTTTGCAGGTCGTGGACAGCCTCAATACAGGTCATCCAGATTTATCAAAATGTCATACACTTTCATTACTATAATCTTCTCTGTTTTATTTTTATTAGTTCTGAGGCATTCTGTTCCTGTGCTGGAGTATGCCAACAGTGACTGCACCATATCATTAGTTCATTTATTGCATAGTCCCATCTCTGTGTACTGGAAATCTATTTTAAGTCAAACATAGACTTCCAGCTAGCGTGCCAATGTCTGGTCATACTCCAATGCCACGGTTGTTCCTCCCACTGTGCAGGCCTTTCACAGATTAACTTGGGAATTACTTGTGACTGCAAATGCACTTGAATATGTATGTTAAACTTCAAGTAGCTTTAATTATAGAACTCTATGCTACTGCTTGAATTGTGAGTAGAATCCAGTCACAGGAACATCTGCATAAAAAATAGAAGTTCCTGTTTTTTAACTACCCTATAGGTATTTAAAGTACCAAGGGCCCAGTTCTCAGATGCAGTAGGTGGCAGTGTGAAACATGGAGCAAACTGCTACCCCACTGCAATGCCACCTATTTGTATAAACAAATATAGTCACACAGTTAGGACTCCAGCCTATGTGACTATGATGCAATTCAGACAGCTGGGTGGAAGAGAGTGTTAATTGAGGTTTCTCCCACTTAACATGCTGATGTATAGATCACACAGTATTGCAGCATAGTATAGCTTCAATTGTATGGTGCCTGGCCATGCTGTGTGCCTGTGCCACCTGAAAGCCCCCCCCCCCCCCACACACCAGCACTTCCCTGAACTTGTAGCACTCTACTGGGAAAGTTCTTTTTAAAATGTTTGTGACCTGCTGGTAGCATCCCTGGTAGTCCAGTGGCCACCCAGTGCATATACCTTACTTTTGATGCACTTCATGTTGTTCAGTGCACCCCGTCCCCATTCCCACAAAGATCTAGCCCAACTAGTCACATCCATCAAGAAACTCTGCCTCTTGGTGGTCTTCTGAGTCCTGTCACAGTATTATGATCCTTCTCTGCCATTCTGCAGGCAGGGGAAGATCAAACAAAACTGTGACAGGAAATAAGAGGGATGCCATGCACTGAGAATGGCCCCGGTGGGTCATTTGTATGGAAGCCTTCTTCCACAAACAGTCACAAACTGTTTAGCAACCATTCAGGGAAGTGGAAACCCCATTGTACACAGAGTAGCATATATGGGTCCTAAAGTAATAACTAGGCCAAATGGTTGTAAGGACCACTTTGAGCCAAAGTTTACAACTAAACCTTGGGCTCTACTTGTTTTGTTTGGTGTCAAAACAGTACACAGCCAGCTGAAATGAAAAAGTAAAGCTATTTTATAAGTACTAAGTTTTGGAATGAGTAACATCATTCCACATATATAAAAATAAGAAAATAAGCAAAGCTTTATATACTTGTAGTTTAGAAAGTTTGGCAGTTGAAATTCAATGCCAAAAAGTGCAATGTGATGGATGTAGGAAACAAGAATTACAGAATGGAATATTGGATGGGAAGGGTTAGTTGAACACTACCACTGAGAAAAGGGACCTATAAGTCATCGTAGTGACTCCTAAAACAATCCAACCAATGACACATTAAAGATTCAGGGCCAATATAACAAGGCCTACAGCAAGACAACCAGAATACTGGAGTGTACCATAAGGGGGTTTGACAGCAGGATAAAGGAGACGATACTGCCTTTCTATAGATCATTGCTGAGACTGCATCTGGAATACTGTGCCCAGTTCTGGGACCCCAAACTAAGAAAAGACAATGGCAGACTAGACAGTACAGTGTAGGGTAACCAAAAGGACTCAGGGCCAACACAGCAGAACCCACCAGGACTGGCTTAAGGACTTAAACATGTACTTACTGGAGACCAAAAGGGAGATATGATGGAGATGGTTCTATGTGATAACGGCGATTGCCAAATGGCTATCACCATTAGGGTGAGTGTACATCGCGAAAATAAAAATGGCAATGTACACTAGCAGAGAACACAACAGGGCACACACATATCTCTACCCCTGAACCCTCTAACTGAATATTCCAACTCCAGGGGGTGCATGTCAGGAGGAAGTGAAACTCGAAAAAAAATACTGCCTACTGCAAAATTACTAGTCTCTCCCAGACCAAAATCCTACACCCTCCCCACCATAGCCAGCCACACTCACCACCATGCCAATTGGCCAGTTCAAAGCTTCCTCGCTTTACTGCCACCCACATATCTTCCTTCCTCTTCCATTCCCTGTACTGGTTCTAGTTGCTTCCTTTCACCCACCGGTTGCCTTCCTTTTTGTCTGTCACTACCCTTTCAGGGTAGCTCAAAACACAGATGCTGAGATTGAGTCACTCATATTTGATTCGCTCAACCTCAGTCACCCTTTGCTAGGATACCGATAGAGACCTTCATGTTTCTGGAAAGAAATGAACAAGGTAGATTTCAGGGCAATTTTAGCAAGACTGGAAAATCAAGAACACAAGGAAATGAGTGGAAGGCAGCAGGTTGGAGACTGAAAAGGGATATGAGAAAGTTTATCTTACAAAGAGAGTGGTTGAACCATGAAACATCCCAACAGCAGAGTTAGAGGATGTAAGAACCATTAATGGCTTCAAATGCTGCTGGGATCAAGAAAAAAGATTTAATAGTTACAATGGGTAAACAGTAAGGCAAGATGGTGGGGAGATGAGGGTTATACACCCAACTACACATTAGGTTCCAGGGTAGGATATGATAAACAGGGCAGACTGGTTCGACCAGTGGTCTTTTTCTGCAAACATTTTCTATGTTATCTACATTTCTAGGCATAAAACTGAAAAATTGGGCACTCACCACCTCCATGCTTAATAGAAGGATGCCATTCTTTAGTTCATGTGAAAGGTAAAAAAATCCATTTATTACAAAGTGCAAAACATAGTGAACTATCAAAGAATGGTGATATCCAAAACATGTTAGGTGACTGAAGTTTGTGCATCTGTCCAGTTCACTATGTTTTGCAAAGTAGTTGGGTGTATTGCCCTCATCTCTCCACCATCTTGCCCCTTGTCTTACTGTTTACCCCTGTGTAACTAGTAATCTTGTTTCTCTTGGTCCCAGCAGTGTTTGAAACTATTAATGGTTCTTGTATCCTCTAACTCTGCTAGAGGTGGCGAGTGCCCAGTTTTTTTGGTTTTATGTATTTATGTGTGTTGTGACCACCACATTCCCTTTGCATACTTTTTTTTAGTTTTTTTATGTTGCTAGGTAAAAGAATGTAAAACACCTTGTCAAAAAAAAAATAAGATTTGTGGTGTCAGTGCATTACTTGACTATCCAGTACCAAGTATTGTAGTGGATATGTGGCTTGGAGCTAGCCCCCAAAACAGATAAAACCAAAATTGAAAGTACTGTTACCTTCAATCTGATACCCATCTCACTGTAAGGCACATGATATTGCCAGATGCCAAGGACAATGTCAACACACAGAGCATTTGTTCATGTTCCTACAAACTAGCTTACAGTCCTGTCCCACATTTTGGGACCAGTTTCAGCCTCACAGGTCATGGACAGGCCCAGCTTGGGTCATCAAGATATATCAAAATGTCATTATATTGTTCATTATTCTAATCTTCTCTGATGTTTTATTTTATCAGTACTGGAGCATTCAATTCCTGCACTCGCGTATGCCAACAGGAGACTGCACCAGATCATTAGTCTATTTATTCCTTCGCAGGAGTATTTTTGTGTTTTGAAGCACTATTTTGGAGCCAAAGATAATCACTTTATACAGTTCCTTACCTCATTAACTGACAGGGAACTGTTTTTTATTAGACAATTGATCTTAGACAGATGAAGTCATTAAAACAGTACTAATTAGCTGAAGAGAGGAGATTGCGATGTGGGCTGCATCACTTCCTTTCATGCTTAGCAAAGTTCATGTTCCAGACAAATAATAATTGATATGTAGTCTTCCTTAATTGTGGTTAACAGCCAGGACTATAATGACTGTCTGACAGTCTCTGTCTAGTCCATTGTGCAATTAATTCCACATCCAAGAATCATCAAGTATTATTCTTGGTTTTAAGATGAGCTTAAAAGATTGCATATGAAATGTCATCCTAATCAAAACTGGGCAGCTAACTTTACCAGCAATGAGGTTTATGTTAGACAGCTGCAGGTGTCAGCTGTTTAACTTGGAAGACAAGGGTTCCTGTAATTACATGAAATGACACTGTGATAGGCTGTAACAAGAAAACAGATGGAATAAAAAGTAATACACATGTGTATATATATATATATATATATATATATATATATATACTATATATACTGTTTAAGAAACCCAGCTACAAATACTACTTCAGTATAATTGGGATAATCAATGTAATGAACATAATCAGGTAATTACATTGAATTTAATTAGAAAAATACATCATTTTCCATCTGAATTATCAGGAACAATAAAACATCTTCAGTATGCCTAAGGACACTGAGATGAAACACTGACAATTATGTTTTGTGAGCATTTGTGAGCTGTGACTTTGTTCTGCAGTGTAATGCAGATCACTTAATGGAAGATTGTGATGGCCTCATTTCAAATGAAACAACAAAGAACATTCTAGTTATGGACAGCACAGTTATCACATTGGGGGCACTCAGGTGGGCTGCAGTGCTCCATAAAGTAATATGTGATCAAATGGATGTGGGAATTCTAAGTCCCCAACCATTCTGTTGTAAATTGAATGTAAAAAATGATAACTCTTGACTGAGCAGTTATGTTCATTCCTGTTCTAACTAGTTACGGGTTTGAATTTGAAAATCAGAACTTTTAAGATCTCAACACTGTTAAACATGGATGAGTTTGCTGTCACCATTTAGGGTGATGTACTTTTGATCTTGTCTGCTACTGGTATGTGATCTTCATAGGAGTCACATATTGCATTTATGATTAGTTATAGTAAATAATATCACATCAGCAGACTGTGCCAGCAGTTATAGTCATTTCCATATTTATTGCAAGTTAAACAACTGGCCTGCTAAGGAAATAAACAGGTGCCAAGGGAGACTCAATTTTACCCAAACATTGATATTGACAAATACTTTTTTTTTTTGGGGGGCATGAAATTGTAAAGTGAAATGTTGAGAAGTTTCTGACCCAATACAATCTGTACCTCCTACAGGAGTTACATTATACAAAGATTGGAATCGAAAAATGGTAATGCTATTAAGAATCATGATGCTAAAGGTGCACAACACTATAAAGAAAAAAACAGACAGTGGGCCAGATTTTTAAAGGCCAGAGAATGACCTTGGGTGCTTGCATCAAAACAACTGATGCAAGGAGCAGGATCGTCAAACCTCCACCAATTCTGATTTTCAAATGGTGCTTGCCTCAAAAGAGTTCAAGTGTGCCAAAGTGGCTTGCTCCATGCTTGCAGCAAAAAAATGCCTGTGCCATGTCGTAAAGGATGCCTGCATCACCAGAATGATGCACCATCTGCTTATTTGGGATTTTAAAAGAATATCAGTCCTCTGCTTGTGCCTAAGATGCATGTCACTGTAAGACCAGCCAGAACTGGTCTAAGGGACACTATAGCATACAAAGGGACCTACTGCAGGTGGTCAGACCTGACTATGCTACTATTAAGGGCCAGTGTTGTCCTGCAGGACTAGTTTTGAACATTTTGGGGGCTTACTCCTGGCCATTTCATCAGCCATTTTTTTTTTACTTAGATTGCGTCATTCTCGTCCTTTGTGTAATTTTTTACTCAACTTGAACCATTTGTTTTTACTCAGCTTGCACAATTTTCTTACTCAGTTTGCATCATTTTTGTTCTTTGAGTCTTTTTTTGACTCATCTTGCACCTTTTTTGACTCAACTTGCACCATTGTTTTTGGTGCAGCTTGCATCATTCTCATCCCTTATGCCATTTTGTTGATGCAGTGGACCTCTTGTGTTAGTTTGGGAGACTTTGTCACAGAGAATGCTTTTCTTGCAAATATGGTGGTACAGTAATTGGCGCACCTAGATTTGACTCAAGCTGGTTGTTTGATGCAGCTTGCAGGATCTAAGGGCCCTTTGAAAATCTGGGCAATATGTTTATGAGACTCATCAGTCCTGTAAAAAGTACTTTGCAGTCTGGGGCAAAATTCACAAAATCCTTTCATTTCCCTGGCATGAGAAAAGCTCTATTTCATTTTTATGTTTGCTTGCACTTGCTGCACAAAGCAAACATCTTGTAGCTACTCAGGAGGGAAGGGACTGTAGAGGTGTGCCAGCAAAGCATCCAATGCAGCTGAGGCTACAAGAGGCTCACCACTGACCACCCAATGACCAGCAAGCTGATCGTTATGGTGTTCAGCCTGGCTGATGGACAGAAACTTTTTGTAGTTGAATGGATGTAGCCATATCTATCAGAGTGTGGCTGGCACCTTTATTCTACAAGACACTGCCCAGCAGCCAGAGTGCTGTCATGATCAGCCTGCTGCTCATCACCTCCAACCTGATCAGTTCCTTGGTGCCCTGTTTGTAGAAAACTATCCCACCTGCTGCTGTTAGCCTACCACCTCCCAATTACTTCCCCTGTGTATACTCAGTAAACCAACAACAGTCACACTTTCTGCTGTTAGCCACCCACCTACTGATCACTTCCCCTTTAGTTGGGTCCATGAAAAACAATATCTCCCTCTGTTTTTAGCCCTCTCACCTCCTGATTCTTCCCCCTGGTGTCTGCTCCTTAAAAAAGACAACCCCATCCTCTGTTTTTAGCTCATTCATCTTCCATATTCTTCACCAAGTGTTCCATTTATTGGCTAAACCTGAAATGTAGAAAAATATCCAGTGATGACTTCTGCTCCCTACATTCCCACCCAGCCCCAATCTCAGCATGTACCACCCCCACACCTCCACCCTCACTTATATATTCATTCCACTGATGGGACATCCTGCTGGTCCAGAACCTGATCTGAAAGTGCCCCAAACAAGGTAAGTTCCGTTCATGGTTTTTTAATGTGTTTTAACTTTTACTCATAGCTTTGTCATTTGTTAATATTGATGTTCCAAATTTTCAACATGGCCTCTTTTTACCCCACCTTATGTTCCAGTTAGGTAACATTTTTCAAATCCTCAAACTGGTTTTCACATTTTCTCTATGAAATCTCATTTTGGACAGAATTTAAAAAATTCTAACTGTTCTGGTCATAAGTTGGGATAATAATATATGTTGAAAATCTAGGGTCAAACTCTCAAAATAAAACCCCAAAGATAAGAAGAAACATTGAAATTCTTCAACGTTTACTCATAACTTTGCTTTTTTCAGATTTTAAACCCAGCTTTTATAACATAGCCTATATTTACCCCATCTCATGAACCAGGTACTGTTGGTGAAATGTCAAGTTCTCACATACATGTTTTCACAGTCTTTCTGTGAAATCATGTTTCATAGGATTTAAAATGTTCCACCTGTCTTGATCATAAGGCGCTGTTATAAAAGACTATGTTGAAAATTTGGGGTCAATTCTAAAAAAGAATGATGAAGAAACGTTA
Organism: Neoceratodus forsteri; assembly: GCA_016271365.2. NCBI lineage: Eukaryota > Metazoa > Chordata > Ceratodontiformes > Ceratodontidae > Neoceratodus > Neoceratodus forsteri. The sequence continues at coordinate 1,071,596,560 of CM057455.1, read as the reverse complement.
AAATGTTTAACTTTTTTTACATTTTTTGTTTTTATTTATGTCTTTGGTAACCAGGTAAGGCCCACTAGGCACAAGTGCCTGTTTTCAGGGTGACCTGGGAGCACTGGGCGGTTAAGTGACTTGCTCAGAGTCACACAGTATGCAAGTGGAGGTTGTGAGAATCAAACTCAGGTCTGGTTTGCTGGATGTACCAAGCTTGTTCACACCTCATTCCTCTAACCTCTAGGCTATACTGCTAGCCCACTCGTAGTTTACTCATAGCTTTGCTGTTTCTCCAGATTTTGACCCTTACATTTAACCTTCCTGTACAACATCCTAAAACTGTACCTTTATACACTTGTTATTTTTTTTACTGTACCCTATATCTGCTGTGATATTGTCTGCTCTGTATTTTGCCTCTGTCTGTGCAACTGGTCGCTTGTGAAAAAGGGCTGTGTAGCACATCTTCCTCTCAATATAAAAATAAAAATGAAACAAAATGAAATAGCCTTTTTTACCCACCTCAAGATCCAGGTTGATGACATTTTTTAGATCCTCCCAAGTGAGTTTTTTTGTACTCGCTCCGTGAAACCATGTTTCAGATGGGATTTAAAAGTTCCACCTATTCTGATCATAAGGTGCAGCTGGCACCTTCTCCCTCGGGGTTTATGTAGCATCCCACACCTGTGTGTATATAAAATTCTGGTTAAACACAACCACTCATGTATTATTCTATCATTTATAACTTGTGATTTTAATTTGTTCATTTTAGCTTCTGCACTATCAATGCCAAACACCTACATTACAAGCCAATATAAGCAAACAGACATGCAGTATTGACAAATGCTTTTAAAGAAATGTTTAGTTTGTCTAAGGACTTCAATGTCAAACACTATTCAAGCAGGAAAATAATTTATTTATTTATTTATTGAACTTTTGGGTTTACAACCTTGAGTTCAGATACTCTTTTCCAAAGGCACCACATCATAGACACATATGCAGAGTAAGGTCAACATACTTAAGTGGGTACATAAATGTAGATAAACATAAGTTGAGTACGTACAAAGTTACATAAATGTGATTACAGTAGATAAACATAAGTTGAGTGCATACAATTGTTACATGAGATAAAACATAAGTAATTAAAAGCAGTCTTAGCCAGGATGTAGACCTGACAGTGTCAAATTTAAATTTAACTTAGTGTCAAGGTAAATTCACAAGCAAAGACTATTTAATAACTTTGCATACTGTTTTCTTTATAATTAATTTCTGAGGGCCAAAAAGTTATAACATTGTTTGTAACATTTTGTTTTTATTTTCAGACAAATAACCAAACAAGCTGACAAATATTTTTTCCAGAAACATTAGTTTATTCAAGGACTTCAAATGGAAAAAAGTGTTGAACAGTCAACAATGTAGGAAACGATAGCTAGTTATCTCTAACTTTGCTTTTATTTTCTTTATGGATAGTTTCTGAAGAAGGCCCAATAGTTGAAATACTGCTTTTAACATTATTTTCTATTTTCAGCACCCATTTAAGATAGCCCAAAGAGTAGGATGTGAAGTTCCATATTGTTACGCCTAATCTAATTTTGTTCCATTGCTTCACAAAATATTATGTTTACTCACTGCTAAGTATTTGTTTCTAAAGCTATCTTAGCACACATATATGTCAGGATGGGGGAGGATGGTTCCCACCATCTATTAGTATCCTGCTAACTATCTGTCTATTAATGCAACTTCTAATATGATGCCTTCCTTCCTTTCTTTCTTTCTTTCTTTCTCTTTCTTTCTTTCTTTCTCTCTCTTTCAAAAACTTTGCAAGGAATGCATCCTGAACTGGGAACAACTCATTTCCAGATGCGTGCTGGCAGAGAAGGAAGGGGAACAGTGCAAGGCAATAACACAATTAATTTGTATTAAGGTAACAATAGTAACTAGACAGCAGTGGTACCAGTTAAACTATATAATAATATGATGAGTTTGTATTAAAGGGAAACATCCACCTATGAGCAGGCGCCACCTCAGTGTGAAGCAGGACCCGATTAGCACTTTAAAAAATAGTTGTAAATTTTCCCTTAGTCTGCCATCCATAATTTAAACATTTATCTGGTTGATCCTGCCTCCTTCCTGCTGGCATTTTACATTGCAGAGCACTTGCCGGCACTTCCACAACCACCTACAGCCATCCCCAGAGTAACATGTTGTGTGGGGAGCAGCTTGTGTGCATTCTTAGGAGTACTGTATGGCAAGAGCTTCTAATAGCTCCAGTTTGGAACCTACGGGTCTTGGTGATATACAGAGCCCAGGTATAGGCTGGCAGTCACACTGCCAGTCTATGCCTGGGTTCTGTATGGCATCAAGACCCGTAGCTTCCAAAGTGGAGCTATTAGAAGCTATCACCATACATTACTCCTATGGACACACCTCAGCTGCTCCCGACAGGACACCTCACTCTGGGGACAGCTGCAGGTGGTTGTGGGCATGCTGGCAAGTGCTCTCTGTTGTATAATGGCGGCAGAAAGGGGGGCAGGATGAACCAGATGAAGTTGTAAATTATGGATGGAACACAAAAGCAAAAATTACAACTATTTCTTAAGGTCCTAATTGGGCCCTATTTCACAATGAGGTGGGGCCAGCTCGTAGGTGGACATTTCCCTTTAAGATAACAAATGTTGCAAGAGAGCAGCAGCACACATCAAAATCTACAAATCAGTACTTTATTGGGTATTAAGTGGGTGCAAGGGAGCATGACAGCAATGGGATACTCATGCTACCATCACCAGATAGGTGCAGAGCAAACTGCATATAAATACAAATAATATATACAAATGTACTCAGTGGTTTAAACAGTAGTGGATTATGAGGTAAGTGCAGAAAGGTAACTTTGTTTATTTTAGAAAAATGACTTCAAACAGTTTTTCTTGAAATCAGTAACAAAGTTTAGCCATGAAGTTTAAATGCCTAAAGTAGAGTTTCTACAAACCGGACCTCTGAGGACAGACCCCAGCAAATTGTCAGTGATTTGCTGTCACCATTGTCAGCAAACTGTACAACCTGAGGTAACATCAAGTTTGCCAAAGTGCACCTGAGGCAATTTAAAATGTTTGCCAAAAAGTCACACTGTTAAGTCTACCAGAGGTTTACATATTTTGCTTTAGGGTTCACAAACAAATGTTTTACATTTGTGCACTTCTGTACTGAAAGGACAGTAACCTATAACCTCACATTTCTTAGGAGTAATTACATCACTTCAGTCTGAAGCGATACAGTCTGTCACTCATGTGGTTGAACACTTAATTTGCACAGAAAAGGATGGGGTGGGATTTTTTTGGAACTTACTAGTTTTGGAGTCATGCAGTCCATTCTTACTTCAATGAGTTAAATATGTTCTGTGTCTCATGAAACAGTATTCCCATCAGGAAGATACCTATTGGCGACTTAATTCCCTGAAATGTGTCTTTTTGTTTGTAATACATTGCTTTACAGCCTGAATTAAAAACTTGTTTACTTAATGTATTAATTTATCTACTCTATATAATACTGACAGGTCATATGTTTACCTTGCTGCTGTTGTTCACCAGGACCATATTATAAATGAAATGTCAATCACAGGGGACTGTATCTGGAGAGAAAACATCATTAATTAAATAAACAAATACATAAATAATTATACCTTGTGGACAGACAGTCTGGGCAACATTCCCTCACTTGAATAGTACTACTGAATACCAGGTCATCATGAGGTTTATTCATGACATGATTAGGGGTTGTGAATGAATGTGCATATATTATGGAACCTGTCCAGTTTGTAATAATTATCCTTTATAAAATGGGCTTAGGAAACCATAGTCTGGGATTGTTCAAAATGCCTCACATGACCATGCATCATTCCCTTACATTCAGCCAGCTAGTCAACTGTGTAAAACTGCTGTACCGTATGAATTTAAGCAGTAATAATCAAAGTGTTCTTTAGAAATACTGTATGTCGTTACAATAAACTTACATTCTAAAAATATAAACAAAACAACCATATCATAGCAACATGAACACACCTGAACTCAGGAAGGTACTGGATGCACCTCTGATGGCTCTAACAACTCATTAGAAATGGAGTGGTCCCGGAGGACTGGAGGAGGGCAGATTTAGTCCCGTTTTGAAAAAGTGGTAGCAGAGAAGAGGCTGGCAATTATAGGCCAGTCAGTCTGACTTCAGTGGGGGGAAAGTTAATGGAATAACTGCTGAAAGAAAGGATTATGGAATATCTTGAATCCAGTGGGTTACAAGACATGAGGCAGCATATTCACAAGGGGAGGTCATGTCAAATAAATCTGATAGAGTTCTTTGACTCGGTGAACAAGAAACTAGATCAGGGTGGAGCAGCAGGCATATCCTACCTGGATTTCAGTAAGGTGTTTGACACCATTCCAGATACGAAACTAGTAAGGAAGCTGGGTAGCTTACAAGTGGGTCCAAAGGTGATAAACTGGGCATGAAATGCCTTAGGGATCAGTGATGGGACTGTTCTTCTTTAATGTCTTCATGAGTGACATTGCAGAGGAACTGGAAGGGAAGGTCTGCCTCTTTACAGATGACACCAATCTCTGCAGTCGGGTGGACACACAGGGGTGAGGGGTTTAACAGAATAAGCAGCAACCTGAGAAAACTTGAGAAGTGATCAAGGGTATGGCAGCTGGGTTTAATGCTAAAAAGTGCAAAATAATGCACTTGGGGCAGAAAAACCTAGGGGTGGAGTACAAAATGGGATGGTGGTACTGGCTACCACCATGCAAGAAAGAGACTTGGGGTGATTATATAGGATGACCTAAAGGTGGCCAGGCAGGGTGACAAGGCACTTGAGAGGACAAGTGGGATGCAAGGGTACCTAGGGAGAGGTATCACCAGCAGAAAGCAGAAGGTGGTGTTGCCTCTGTATGGATCACTGCTAAGACCCCACCTCCCACCTAGAGTGCTGAGTCCAGTTCTGGAGACCACGTCTCAGAAAGGACATAGACAGAATGGAAGTAATCCAGAGGTGGGCAACTAAAATGGTGTGGGGTCTGCATCAGAAGCCCTATGAGGAGAGGTTAAAAGGACCTAAATATGTACACCCTGGAAGACAGGAGAGAGAGGGGGCATATGATGGAGGCATTTAAATACCTCATGGGATACGTGAGGTACAAGGGGAAAGTATTTTTCAGAAAAAAAAGGTGTTCAAGGACAAGGGGGCATGATAGGAAGCTGGGGGGGGTAGATTCAGGAGAGATGTGGGGAAGTAATTATTTAGAGAAAGAATTGTGGATTCCTATAGCAGTCTTCCAGTGGAGGTAGTGGAGGCAAAAACAGTGGGGGGGTTCAAGAATGCATGCAAGAAGCATAAGGGAATCTTAGGAAAAGAAAAGAGGGTAAATGGATTAGGGATCTAGCAGGATTTGTGGTGATCTATAAGCAGGGGGAAAATGGGCAGACTAGGTGGGTCAAGCAGACCTTATCTGCTATCAAAATTTATGTTTCATTTGAAAAACAGATTTTTAAAATGTTCTGCTTTCTCTAAGACTGGTTTAAATGATTTATAAGTGCAATACGCCAATATATTGTGGGCATTGTGGGGAATCAATGCAGTGCCTCATGCCTCTAACACATTCATGGGGTGTATCAATCCCTACAATGCCCACTCTGGATCGTGTGTCCTTAAAATGACCATACTGCTCCAGCTTGCTTTCATATGTAATTTTGAGCGCGACACAGCACTGTATTTAAAATACTTCAATGTAGACTTTGATTAGTGTGTGAAGCAGAAACTGTGTTGGTAAAGGTGATAAATAACCTTTCTTTGGTATAAGGAATATGTACATTTGGCTGATGCTTTTGTATGCTTTGGGGGACAAATAACTTTATATTTTATATACAGTCTTTAAAAATAACATGCAGAGACTTGGTGCTTATTCCACAGTGGGATCAGCGTACATGTGAGTAGCACATTGCCAGCCCACACAATTGTTTTGCAGTCCTTATCCACAAGTCCCCTGGTCACCCCAATCCATGAGTATGTAGATCTGTGTGGGGCAAAAGGTGTTCTAGGGAATGGAGCTGGTCTGTAACACCAGGCTTTTAACAGAAAGACTGTGACTCCTCGAGAGTGGATCCACTGGGCTGTGACAGCATGGGATTGTGGGTTACAGCAATCTGCCTGGACTACGATATTCATTTTTAAATAAAAAAAAACTCTCACCATGCACTACTCCATGCTGTATCAGAGGGCTGAGGGGCAACGCAAGCCGGGGGTCATCAGAGCCCCCAAACAGTCAAGTGTGATAGGTCCAGGGAGTGCAGAAGATTTATTGCTTGGGCACCCCTCATATAGCCCCCACATTCTCCTGGCCACTTCCACAGCATGAATCTTGCACTGAGGATTTCAGCAGAAATCTGGCATCCTTCATTGCAGACCCTAACCCACCATTTGCATAGTTCCACAGATCAGATCAGGGCCACCATCCACAAGCACTTTGTCATTCTTTGCAAGTGCATAGGGCTGTGTGGATTGGACCCTTAGTCCCTTTGAAAATCCAGCCCCCAGTGGTAGAGAACTATTGCTTTTCACTGAGCATTTCCAAAAGGGTATTTACAAGTGATGAGATATTACAGTGGTGGTGTTGTATGAGATAACCACAGCCACAGGGGCTAATCTAGTTCTGTCTAGGTCTTGGGTTATAATATTATAACCTCACCTGGTGGAATAACTCCTTAATTAGTATTAAATCCTAACTGTAAAAAAATGTAAGTATATAAAACATCAATGTGGCCTGCACTGTATTGATTTTTGCATTACAGTGGAATGCTGAGTCAACTGGCATGGTCCCACAATCCAGATAGCTTTATGTAATTAATAATTACTACATTTAAAAACCCTGTTTTTCTTTTCAGCCCAGGGCAGGATACAAAGGCCTTGTCCAAGAGTTGGACAGCAGTTTGGATGAAGATCAGTTCTAGCTGGGTGTGCCTTATTCTCTACATCTGGACTTTGTCTGCCCCACTGGTTCTTAGGCATCAATATTCAGAATCCGCTACTTCTTAACATTGTCAAATTTATATAAGAAGAAAAGTACAGGAAAGTGAAAGATATACTGTGTGTGTATATATTTATGTATATATATTTCATTATAATTTACTTAAGGATTGGAGAGGTTAGATGTTGTGTTTTCTGCTCTTTTGTCTGCATATTCAAGAACTGGATAGCAGTAACATATTGTGACCAAAGATGAAGTAAAAATATTTCCGTACTGTTATCAGTAAGAACTTTCGCAAAGTGGAGGATTTAAATATAAACCTCTGGACCTCTCAGACTGTGAAACAGCATATCATGTTATTATATTATTAACTACTTTGAGAAATGTAAGCTTAGTAGTCAGTTTAAATGTGACTTTATCCTATCTAACTGGAAAGTACAGCCTACCATTGATATTTAGAAATAAAAATGAATGCATATTGTTTTTGTATTTGTTTGGATTATTTCACAACTGTATATTTAATTTTTATTTATTGTTTCACAATTGCAAACTTAATTTTTATGAATTTGTTTCACTGAAGTAATATAAAGCAATTCATAGTGGGATAACACACAATATAGAACACGTGCTTAGTCAATACAGGGTTTCACAACAGGCACCCTTGGCACAGTTTCTACACTGAGGGAAAACAAAATTTGAATCTATATTCTAAACAAATAACAGTTTGAACAAAGGAAGTGTCCTTCAGCCACTGTATGTTCAAAGTGAACTGAGCTCTGAAAAATATCCATATACACAATTCCTTGAAATAGAGCTCCATGTGTACTGTATGCATTAGTTCCATCATAATGGCCATGCTTACAGCATTGGGCACCAGCATGATATTCTTTATATTGGTAAACTGGTATGGGATCATACTGTACATTATATAAGAAGCAAAGAAAAAAAGATTACTTACAACAAGCATGCCCCACAATATTACATTAGTAACAATGAAAAATATTAACTTGAGTTCACATATAATGTGTGATGAGTAACAGATATTGCATATGATAAGTCAGACATACAGGGCAATGTGACTGTACTCTGTCACAAAAGTGCAAGCACTGGCAATTATCATGCTGTCAACTCTGCCAGTAAGATAGGGTTCTCCTCTGGATTAGAAGATAAGCTGTTGAGCTTCAGGAAGTGCAGTTTTAAAAGACTACAAAATTCAAAGACTATTTCTAAGATTCTCCATCAAAACTACAAAGGATATATGTAACCTACTATGGCATTCACATATTCAAGCAGTTACAATGTACAGAACAATCTGCAGAAAAAGCTATCAATCTATAAGACTGAGGATGCAGAAAGAAACATGAATGCATTTGCTAGAGACAAAGCAGATTACGAATCTAACTGGCTTTTTAATTGGGAATGCCCATCAAGACTGGGCAGCAGGGGCATGGCACATTTAAGAAGAAGAGCAAACAGACACCAAAATAAATAACTAACAGCCCAGTACCCAAAGTAAACTGAAGCAAACTAAAAAATCTGTAACTTTTTTAACAGAAACAAATAACTTAGGGACTGAGATATAAACCCTAAAAAGTCCAAAAAAATGCAAGGGAAGGCACAGTGGGAAGAAACGCCAAAGGGTGTCTGCCTTGGTTACTGCAGAACAGCAGCACCAAATACTAAATATTTCACAAGTCAAATTGACTAAAGGACAGGAATGTGTACTGAACAAAGGATTAACTTTTGTGCCTAACACTTGTGGTGATTCATTTCAGATCTGTATAGATCTAAAACAGTTTTTGTGAAAACGTAATCTCAAGAGACACTTCACCAGTATATCTTTCCCTTATTCACAACAGCCCAACCTCCCACAGCCACCAGCAAAAGATCCCACATTGAAAAATGTTGATGTTAAAAGAGATTTACAAGGTTTGTGGGAACTTTGGGAAGAAAATGATGGACTGATGCAAGAACCAGCTGACGCTAGAAAACCAAACGAAAACTGAACAGTGAATTTGCAAGCAGACTCCTTTCAGGCTACAGTCTAAATTTAGCCCCACAGCTATACTGTTATCTGTACTATCAACTTACCAGTTACTAGTGATGCAAGTAGTTAATGTCTGTTATCAAAAGGCCCTACACAATACCACAAAAGAAAGAAATACAATATGACTTTCTAATTCTAGCCTGTGAAGACAACGTAATTACCAAACAGGAGAAGAACTTTTATGTTTGTCATGAATTCAGAAATACCTGTATTATATACAATTCCAAAAGTACATAAGGACAGGGCTATTCCTCTTGGCAGATATTATAATTTCATCACAGAGTTCTGTAACTGTCCTCCTTTGTGCAGTTTTTGAAATACATATCGGTAAAGATGCCCACATACATCAGTGAGAGTTTGGATTTTCTGCATAAGTTAAAGGGTAGGCCTGGATCAAAGAGTATATTGGCTGTCCATACACATATCTCTGTGCACATCTATTCTGCATCATTTGGGGTTACTAGCTTTGCCGTACCATTTCTTCAGTCCTGAATTGTCTTAACTGTTCCCATGTGCCTTTTTATTTTAGGCTATGAAAATTATTCTTACTTCCAACCTTTTCAGTTTTGACAATTTTTAATTACAGAGCAGTGGAACAGCCATGGGGACCACATGACCCCTTCTGATATCAACCTTTTGTTTTGGTTAGTGAGAGGGCACCATGATGTTTAACATGGATCAAAACTCATTCTGACCCCAGTTATATTTCTGGGGTAGGTTTATTGGTGACATAATAATTGCATGGAAAATTGATCTAGCATTTGCATCTGCTTGTATTGATTTTTTTTTGAATGTTACAATCTAAACTTGCAAGTTACCCATTATGCCAATTATGAAAGTACTATATTATGCTTTAGATATGACATTTCTTTTCATCCTAGGAGATGTTATATGTTCAAAGCATTACAGAAAGCCAAATTCTGGTAATACCCTTTTACTGGGGCAAAAACCTTCCATCTCATCTAAAACACCTCATATCGTATGACCAGTTTACCAGAATGAGGAGAAATTGTTCCACAGCCCAGAATTTTGAGTCTCATGCCTTGGAACTCATACAGTGTTTTCTTGCCTGAGGTTACAGTCCCCAAGTAGTATAGAGCAAGCTCTAAATAAGGTGAGAAATTTAAACAAAGAGAATTTATTACTGCTCCACAAGAAGGAGGGAAGCAGTTCTGCAAGAATTGCTTTTGCGAGTGCAACTAACTTGCACTTACAATAGTGTCAGCCATTCACAAATTAATTTGTTTATTACAGTTATGGTGTTTTTAGCTGTAAGTTATTATCTAGCTTTGAATTAAGTGTATTTGTCACTTTTTTGACTGATTGACGACCCGTGCACACTGAATCTCTCATTTAGATAACTATCATCAATATAGTCTTTACTTGAACAATATAAATAGATTCTAATTCTGCCTCTAACACCACACCCTGATGAAGACTTGTCCTGAGCTGAAGTGCTGAAGTACAGTGACGTTGCTCTCCATGCTTTTGCATTATATGTTTTTCATTTGCTTTGGCCTGTTTGTGACTTTTTGATTCATTTGTTATCAAGTACCTGGCTTCTCTTTGAGTGTGACTCTTCTGTGCTGTTTCCTCTTATAAACTCATCACCTGCCACCATGATATGTGAAGTAAAACAAAAGCCACAAACCAGGTTCAGTCAGTAGGATTTGATTCATTGCTAAGTAAAAATCTGACTTACCAAAAACAGGTTCCTCTCCATTTTCTAGTTCAAAGGGGCTGTTTTTCTATGGGGGGGCAATTCATCTCTACGCTTTAGTATGGATTTCATTTCATGTCTAAGTGCTCGGCAGACCCAATTTAACTCCTTCTACCTCATATGTGTGAAATAACTAAGGCCAGGGTAAGTATGGTCATGACATTCCTATGCCTGAACTGTTCCTCATTGTCTCACAGCTCCAATTATCTCATTCATCTTCATCATGCTAGAAAGAAACAACAATACTGCCTATGGATTCTGCCTCCCATTTGTACTTTCTTTCCCTATAAACCTTTTTCTCCCTAGTGGGGTCAGGTAGCTCTCAACCCTGTCCCTGCTGCCTCTGACCAACCCCCCCATCTTCCCCAGAGCTATCTGCCAGTGATCTCACATGGATTACCCCCTGTGGCAGGGCCAGGAGGGGGTGGGCTATCCTCAACTCACCAGAGTACAAATCCAGATTGCCAGGGGTCTGGGTGATTGGGTTTTGGTGTGGACTGGAGGCAAGCAGGCAGAGCTTCACAAAGCCTGTCCCACTGCTTTTTCATTTTCTTTCCACCCACCTCCTCAATGTTGGGCATATCCCCTGCTGGCCTTGACATGTCACTGGCATCCCCTGTGGAGGATCAAACTCCTAGAGGAGTTGCCAGTGTGATTGAATGCTGATAACCCTCATCTGGTTCTGAAGGTGCTTGAAGTGGGATCAAAGCAGGCTGTATTCACAGATATATTTGTCAGTTGCTGACATGGACCTCTTTGCCTTGCTTGCTGTTAGCTGTGATTGCAAATATGCTCCTTCTAACTATTGTTCAACTGAGTGGAGAATGGCAAGAACTGGTAGTCAGTGACATTTTCAAAACCCAAGTGCAAGTAGGACATGGGCCACCAGTACTACATGTACTGTATATTTGTACAATCTCAAAGTGAGAAACATCAGCACCTAAGCAATACTTAATCTCTGATATGGATGAACGTTTAGTAAGATAATGATCATGAACAAAAGCATGCTTTCTGAGCAAGCTGAGGGCTCATGACAGCAACTTGAAACCTTACTGTCTCTTATGAAGTTACGTCATTCCCAGGCACACTCATATTCTCTTAGCTAAGACAATATGCTGTTGTGCATGTACTTCAATATGCTGGTCTACTGTAGCTGTAGTACAGTTTGCATTAATCAGTCACAGCAGTGAGTTGGTATATCGTTGTTCTGTAAAGTTGGCAACATATTGACCAATTCACATTGCATGTTTTTTCAACACTTAGCAAGCTCAAGAGCAACATTAATGAAATGTTTTTGCAAGTCAACTGGAATGCATCTGCATTTATTTCACAATTCAATACAAATCAACTCTAATAGATTTACAAGACTTTTTACTGAAACCAGCAACAGTTATATAACTCACTGAGAAATGCAAAGCAGTTCATTGGTATGACAGTTTAATGCAAACTGCATCTTCTATGCTTCATCACTATCCGAAAATGACAGGGCAGCATATTAGAAAGGTGTGCAAGTCACAAATGCTATTTGTAACTGTCACACAGGGTTAGTGGGTGCTAGGTCAGTAGTTTGTTATGCCTCATCCATATTAGAAGATGACCATTAGAAATCAATAAAGTGATTGTGAGTACTTGCAAAGGCAGGCCATGAGTATATACCAGTGAAACGTGGGTCATGGATACACGTCCCAGTGGCATGCTGGAAGCTTGAAAGAACAGGATAAGTGCTTGCTTGCCCTCATTAAATTAAGAAGAGCTGTAGGTATATTTATAACAAGCCAAATGTCTGCACTTAACCTTCTAATGCTCTAGTCCACCAGCTTCAGAAATGGGTAGAAGCAGGACCCCACTGAAAAGGAGATGTTGTAACTTAACTGGGCTTTTTTTGGGGGGGTGGGGATACATTGCAATAAATAAATCATGAATATGCACTAAATAAAAACACATCAAACTAAAAGTAAAAAAACAAACTTTGCCGGATGTCCAGGAAGAGGTGGATGAGGATGAGGATGGAGCTTTTGTGCACAAGCTGGTGTAGGACTGCTGGTGTGCATTCTGTCAATATACCCACAACAATGTCTTCCATACCTACAGTACCTTCCTGGAGTTGTCAAGCGTCCTCCTCTGGGTTGCCCATTCAATGCTGTGCACAAACATTTGCACAGTACAATATTGCTACTCAGTCCTGTGGTTGTACAACATTACTACAAGCAGTGTTCAACAACGAAGTCTAGAACCTCAAGACTTTTGGCTAACTGACACATAAACTGTTAGTCAAATGACAAAACTGCTAGCTAAACATTAAAAATGTATTTGACTTTAAATCTCTAGCAGGAGGATCAATGTGGCTTCCTGAACCAGGTTATTTGTAGCTACAGTACATACAGCACAGTAAATTAATGCTTAACAAAATGCCTTTTGGCTAGTTTCACCTGAAACACTGCCACAAGACACATTTCTACATACTGCCATTATTGCTGCTTCACACCTCTCTATTGCTGTGTTTATTTTCCTAAGCAGCATACAGTTTTTCTCCCTGTGAGGGGGAGTTGTGCCCTAAAAAGAAGATACAAATCATACTAGATGGTATGACACAGTACACCATGCCATCATGCATAACTTGCTTCATCTTATTTGGGCACCCTTTGCAGTCAATGAGATGATAATGTCATTTGTGAGAGTTGAACACACAGTTGGTTCATTTTCGCATAATGGTTTTTAAACATACTGGTCTCTATTCATGAAGCCTGTGTGCTAAGATATGTAGTGTGTAGGTTTCATAATGATAGTTTCTAGTGCAGTGGAGGGGGTGCAGAAACCCTCGCCACATATACAACAGGGTTTCTATATGACTTTTGTACCCTTGACCTGCACTTAGCGCTGGCTACACTTGCAGTGCAGAGTGGCAGGGAGTGTGCCATGGCAATGTGTCATACACAAAACTCTTCTTCTGTGGAGAGGGCATCTGTGGAGGGGGCTCCGGCTATGCTACCCCGGACCCTGTCATAGCCAGTTATGCACCCCCCCATCAGTCACAAAAGGTAGCAGATATCAATCCACCTTCCCAACCTGCTACCCTTGGCCCTCAGACCATATTGGGAGGGCCGGGGGTATGTCAGTAACAATGGTCTGAAAAGCCCATCTCTTTAAGGGACACACTGTTCCCTAGAGGACCAGTACTATCCCACAATCCCCCTGCACTGCATGGAGTGGGGATTCACTTGTAGAGTCATCAGGCCATCTGATTGAATGGCCACGGTCAGTCACTATGCTGTCCCTGCCTCACCCACACACAGCTATGTGGGTAGAGGCAGCTCCAGTGCTGTGCAGCTTGGGTCTATGAATATAGACAGAGTTGCTCACTACTGCAGGTATAGAGCTCAGCAGCACAGTTACACTCCATTTGAGCATAAACTGGCCACATTTGTGACTAGTAGCCACTGTATGCATTTGATGATAGAGCATAAACCTGTTTATGACTCATGCACAGGCATTTGTGGCTTGCTTACACACTCTTTGGGTTTGTGTGTCTGTGCCAGGTGTTTTTGATTTATGACGGGTATGCTCATAATATGTAGGGGCCTGCTTTAGGGATAGTGGAAGCACATGAAAGAGTAGTGAAGCTTGCTTGGTTTGGTGTCCTTCAGGGAATATTCAAAAGAGTCTATACCAAGTGTTTAGTTTTAAAGTTACATGTACTTTACTTCAGACTGTAACATAGCTCAATTCAACAAACTTAGAAATTCTTGGAGCTTGTAACAGTTCAGTTCAAGAAAATAAGGCATTCTTGGAGCATTCAGAATCAAACTCATTGCCAGCAAAGAAAATTAAGTCAGCTATTTCTTTGTCCCTGTTTTGCAGTTCAGTATCTACTAGTCCCAAACACACAAAGCATCCTCTGCCTCCTTCTCTTTATTGGGCTCAGGTGTTGCTAGTTGACACTCCTCCCCCTGAGGAACTACCAACACCCTAAACAGGCAGTGCAGTGAGGTCTTGAATGGTGAAATCTGAAGCATAAGTGGTTTGGTTCAAATCCCCTCCCAACTCCTGTGAAAACCAGTGTTGTTGGATTGCAGTAGGGTTTATGAATGTAGGGAGCATGCTGGGTAAACACTCCATCATGTACCCTCCTCTTCGGAGCTGTGCCCATAGCACACTCAGCAAGGGCCACCAGAGTTCCACACACCCAAGAAAAAATTGACATTACCATGCTGGACTCCCACCTGGTGGTACATATCAAACAAAAAGTAGAGCTGAAATCCTGACTTCATATGACTGGCCTCTCACACAGCACATTTTAATGGCCTGAGTTACTGTCTGAGATTCAGGTGACCACAAGACCTTACTACATGTGGTCTTTTTGTTTTTCAGGTCAGTCAGTGGGGTAGAACGTGTTGAGAATTCTTAAATAAATTAGCAGTAATACCTTGCAAGTCCAAGAAAGGACCTAACCTACTTCTTAGTAGTTGGAATGGGGTATTCAGCAAGGGCCCTTACTTTGTCAATAACTGGTCATTCCTGGAAATTCTCAACCATATACCCCAGGTATTTTGTCTCATGCCACCCTAGGGAGAATTTTGTGGCATTGGTCTTCAGACTGGTCTCTCTGAATAACTAGAGTACCGTGGCCACATCCCACAGGTGACTGTCCCAATCAGGGCTAAAAATTACATCATCATCATCATCCAGACATGCTGCTACATACAGTCCGTGTGGTAGGAGAATGTGGCTCTTCATTCTCTGGAATGTGGCCAGGGCTCAGTACAATCCAAAGGGAAACATAATAAACTGATATAGTCCAAACGAGATGACCAAGGCCATTTTCTCAGGGTACTCAGGAGTTAACAGGATTTGTCAATACTCCATAGTCAGCTTCAAGGTACTGATGTAACAACAGCCAAATCTAGCAAGCTCTATCCTTGTTAAATTCACGAAGTTCAACTCACACTTCTCTTAAGGAGTACAACTAGTTTATCCCATGAAAAAAAGTCCAGTGCACCTCTCTATGGTTAGTCTTTGAAAAATAAATGTCTTTCTACCTAAAATGGCTGTTTTCTTACTTTGTCTCCATGAAAACGGCATTCTCTTAGTTTTCATATCAGAGCTCTAATGTGAATTAGGCTGAACCATCAGATACCATGGTGGAACCCCTCAGTTCAATCTCAGCTATGAACTACTTGCAGTGACTTCTCTTATATGTAGAGTGAATTGCCTACATTGTTTTTTTTTAAATAAAGTGCAACCAACCTAGGAAATTCAGAGAGGAGCTGCTACAGGAGTGCCACATATCTCCCAAAAGCATAACAAATTCCAAATCTAGCAAGATCTACCCTTGTTTAATTTGCAGACTTCAAATCACATTTCTCATAAGGAGTGCTACTGGTTTATGGCATATAAAAACAAAGTTCAGTGCACACCTACCCTACATGGTAAATCTTACAACAGTTAAACATTTATTTCTGTCTAAATTGGCTATTGTCTGACTTTTTCTCCCTGAAAAGAGCTCTCTTAGTTTTCATGTCAGAGAGCACTAATGTGAATGAAGCTGAACCATCAGGCATCAAGGTAATGTAGAAACCCTTGGTTATTAAAAAAAAGTCAACTTAGGCAGCGCACTCTATATAAGAGAAACCACTGCTGGCAGTTCAGAGTTAGAAATGAATCAAGGGGTTCCACCTTGGCATCTTGAGGTTCAGCTTAATCTACATAAGAGTTCTTTATTTTAATTTTTTATTTATAAGATTTTTGAATATGTACAGTAAAACAAAGAAGAAAAACAATAGCCATACAATAATATTTGAAGGGTACACCTTCTTTACATTCTGTGACAATTTACTAATTGCCACATATTGGGTCCTATGCACTAACAGGCACTGGGTATATGTGATATGTGCATACCCAGTCCACATAGCTTTGCACCCATGAACAGGTACCCAATGTTTGGCACTCATGACAGCTGGCCATCTGTCTGTGGCCCCACCACCCCCAGTGTACATCTGTGTGGAGACAGATCGATGGGAACACAGGTGGGTGACAAATCAGCTGCCTGTCCTGGGTCCCAAAGTGGATCCTCTCCTGCATATGAGCAGGGGATCCTAGGAAAGTGTGGGACCCTGCATTTTTAAAACTATGGATGAGTGTCTGAATAGTTGCCCCAGCCCTACCTGTCAGCCCATGGGCTGCAGCAGCAGGGTGCAGGGTTTCTGTACCACCTCTGATGTAGGGCATCCATTGGGGACCACAAACAAGTTATGACAGGGTCTCCCCTCATGTAACTTGCACCCCCCGTGCATGACACTCTGCGCCTTTGGGAATGGTGCTGTAGTGTGGGCATGCCTCTGACACTCCCCCTGCACCACCTTTCATGTTTAGCTGCATGACTGGCTGGGGGAGATCCACTGTGGAAGGGATGCACATCTCTTCTGTGTATGTACACAGGGGTCCACAAGACCTCACTGCATAATCCCCCAGGCATTAGTGGGATGCACCCACAACAACTGTGGCTCACATGAGGCCTGCTAATAGAGAACAGATCTCCCCACCATGACTAGGGTGAGCCCACATATACCATAGCCCACCTGATATCTAAATACTATAGGAAGTATCCCAGAGGAAAAGGCTTATACAGTAGTTCCTCGTTATAATGTCCCTCATTATAACGAACCCCAGTTATAGGGAACAAGGTAGTTGGACCCCATTATCACCTCCTTATTTTTCAAGTGCTGGCACAATCATTTTTTTTTTCACTCAGTTTCTAGTCACAGTAGTTACAGCACCTGTTTCTCAGTTTCTAAGTGCTTGACACTAAACTGACTCGTATTCGCTCAAAATTATATCATAAAACATGAATAAAAGCATGAATGAAAACATTGTGTGCTTAATTGATTATGAATCAAGCCCTTCTAATTAACAAAAATTTCTCTGTATTCTGTGGTGTTTGCCCCTCGCAGTTCACCGGTTACAGCTGTTCCAAATTAATAAAATGCTGCTTACTCAGGTTGTATCATGGTCTGGTCTGTCATGGCTAAGAAAAGAAAAAGAAAGGCGTTAGATCTGGAGCAGAAAATTGAGATTCTGAACCGCATGAAAAACGCCGAGTTCACATCTAAGCCTGCCATTGAACATGGCTTGCCGAAGTCAATGGTGTCGCATCTAAAAAGGAAAGAAGAGAAACTCCAAGATTTTGCTGTTCACTGCTCTGAGAAAAATGGTGTACACCATAAGAAAATGCATCTGGGTGCAAACACAGAGGTTGACTCAGCTGTTTGCCTATTGTTCGAAAGCTAGCAGGAGGTCAGAATTCCTCTGTCAGGGTCAATTCTGTAGGAGAAAGCAGAATCATTTGCTATTGTTCTGTATGGTGAGGACAATCACTTTAAATCTAGTTCTGGTTGGCTATGGAGGTTCCAGAAACTAAATGGAATATGGCAGTTAAACATTTCTGGAGAGCAGAGATCTTCTGATTCAGCTGCTGTGAGTTCCTTCATGCCATTGCTAATACAGAAAATTGAAAGTGGTTGTTATGACAGCGACATGCTGCATAATGCTGACGAAACAGGATTATTCTTCAAATGCCTTTCTGATCGCACACTTGCTGCCCTCTCAGAAGCAGATGCCTCAAAAGGCTACAAGATTTTTAAGGATCGGGTCATAATCCTTGTATGCACTAATTCAACTGGGGAACATAAATTAAAGCCACTCTGCATGGGTAAATTTGCCATCCCACCGCTGCTTCCACCATGTGAACAGGGAAGCATTGCCACTGCTTTACTCCCACTCCAGCGATGCTTGGATGACACAGGACATTTTCAGAAAGTGGTTTCAGATGGATTTTGTTCCAGCAGTGCGACGTTACCTAAGGAGCAAAGGCAACGTTTCCAAGGCACTACTTTTGTTAGATCAGTGCCTGCCCACCATGATGGTGAGAAGCTCCGCTCTAGAGATGGTAAAATCTGAGTTCTCTATCTGCCTGCAAACACCACAGCACATATGCAACCAATGGATAAAGATGTGATTGCCAGTCTAAAGAAAATGTGCCACAAACAGCTGCTACGGAAATCATCTCCCGAGATACCAGTTCAGAGCTGGTGACATTTCTAAAGCAGTACAAGTTGAAGGACATGATTTATGTTGCTGCACAGTAATGGGACCAGATTTTACCACAAAAAAATTAATAACTGCTGGAAGGATGCTCTATGTCCCCTTTTTGAGGAGCAGCAAATTGCTGAACCAGAAGTGAGCCTATCTGAGTCAGAAGATGCAGACACGGAAACAGAAACTGAACAGCTAGCTTCGGACCTGAATCTTGACACTGACACACAGCTGCTCAATGACTGGCTGCATGTTGATGACAGCTACCCCATCGCTGCTCCACTTACAGAGGAGGACATTGTGGCAGAAATAAAAAATGACAGCCGTTCTGTTGAATTTGAATGTGACCCTGATGACCCCGATGCTGAAATAGAGGACTTGACAGAAATTACCATTGATAATGGACTAGCTGCACTGGAGACTGGTCTGAAATTCCTTGAACACCAGCCCTACATCACCTCTTTGCAGCTTCTGAATTTAAAAAAAATTATCACTATGGCACGAGCAGAGCAAACAAGGGGTGTGAAAATCCAGACAACTTCGGACACTTCTTTCAATAAATAATCAATAAATAAATAAACAAATGTTTTTAACTTTAAAAGTGAATAGCTTTTCAACTTCTATACATAAAATAAATATTTTCTACTACTGCAGTATTACTCAGTTTTGTGTGCACTTCATTCACACTCAGGTTCAGTGCTGTATTTTTAACTATTTCAGCTATAGTGTACTGTACCATCGCTATAATGAACAAAAACGGTGGACCCAAGGCAGTTCGTTATAACGAGGGACTATTAGGCCTCCCAGCCATGGGTAGGGTGTTGCATCCCATCCAATTGAACTGACTGAGATCTCCAGAATCACTTTAACATATGTAATACAAAGGAAGGTAGTGCCATAAACTGACTAGATATTATTCTCTAATAAACTGAACTCATCAGTTAGGGAAAAGTGGATACTATCTAAAAACAGAACCATTATCTATAAACAAGGTACTCTAAAATACATATAAATTCCATGTGACAAATAGTGAAAAAATAAGTTGTAGTAAAAGTCTTTTAAAATCAGTTCAAATCAGAAATAGTTCAGGAAACAGTATTTTCAAGATTGAATTAAAAATTCATGTTCTTGCTTCTCAGTAGTATCCAATACATTTGAACCTGAAATTGTTAAATCTGTTTCCACAGTATCTGCAATGTCCATAGAGTCAGATGTAGACTTCTTTGGGTGGGTGTGATTTCATAAAATGGACCAATTGGTTTTTATTGAAGAAAATATGACACTTCCCCTGTAATTGAATTCAACACTTTGCCGGTTCCACATTGGAAATTGATCCCCTATATCATGAACAAACGAATGCCATAAATCTATGTTTCCTCATTTGAGTTGGATATAGCAATCTGGTAAAATGTTAAAGTAACTATCACAACAGGCTATTGAGCCTCACATCCTTGCAGTTTTAAGCAACATCTCCTGGCAGATTCAGAAGCAAAAGAACCCAGAATCATTCTGGATTTCCTAGCAGATACTAAAAAAGTGATTGGAATAGCATCCCTCATTTTTCCCAAACTCATCTTTTTGACTTTGATTTACTTTAGTTTCCTTTACTGTATTTGTTTTCCCCCATTACCCACTAAGCCTTTGTTACAAAGGGACATTTTTCAGCATGTAAAGATTAAAGGGTTTAACATCACTCTCTTTAATTAAGTCTCTAATGCTTTCAAACTGTATATCTAATGACTTGGGGAGGCCAACAAAATATAATTGTTTTCAAATGTAATAGAATTTTTCCAGTTTCTATTTTAAGGTGTAGTTACTGCAATTAAAGCCAAAGTATTTGTGGTGGAAAGAGACTGCACTGTTTGTAGTTTTATGTCCATTTCTGCCACAGACTGTTTAATGTCTTTTATCTCCAGTGAGTGAATATTCACCTGCTCCAAAGTACTCTCTGATTTTTCAGACATTTTATCAAGCTTTTGACTCATAGTCAAACAAATGGATTTCAGGTCATCTATTGAATCAGCTAGCTCTTGCAAATTCAAATCAGCTTGCATACCTTGCGAGTTTGGGTTCAGTTTAGGATGTGCTGACAACTGATCTTTGGTTGACGGGGCAGATCCCTTTGAAGATGCCATTGCCATCCCCACGGTCTGCTCACCAGGAGCAGAACTTTCAGGAAACACAAACCAGTCGAGAGGACCAGTCATGGAGGGATCAGATACACTGCCGTCAAGCTGATTTTCTTCACTGCTCAACTATATTTCCTACTTTTTTCTCTTCAGATGGTGAAGAAGTCACCTTCTTCATCATCTTTGGTCAAGTTTCTCACACACAGATGGTGCATTCACTCATGGATCCTACCAGGCAGCAATCTTTTTTCTTGCCTCCCCCCCAAAAAAAAAAAAATTAGAAAAGTAAGTACGTCCCTGTTTCAGGGAGGCAAAGAATGAACATAGCCTATTTAAGCAGAAAGAAACATTTCGCTTTTCAATTATTTGTCATTGAAGACGAGTGTGCACTAGACTTTGTTTTTATATGCCACAAACTAGTAGCATCCTATGGAGAAATGAATGTTGTGAATTTAAAAAGGGTAGATTTTTTAAAGATTTACCATGGTGTGTATATGCTCTGGAATTTTTTTGCTTACTTATGTAATGGGCCTTCTCCAGTTGGCCCAAAAGTTTGTCTACCCCTTGGCATAGAATATTCACTTGAATGCTGCTCAAATTTGAGGGCCTAAGTTCAGGGTTCCATCCTCAATGGTATCATCCATCACCTGACCTGGGGATCCTTTAGGGTCTTCTTGGTCAATGATAAATACCTCTATGTCTTTCCAGGTTTCCAACAAATTAACAGGATAAATTTGTTTTTCGTTATTCCTGTCCAGTTGTAAAAATTATCAATAAACTGGACCCACATTTTTGAGGAATTCATATGATCAATGCCATATGGTCAGGAGTTCATTCTCAGAGCTAGGCAACAGAAGGAGTACTCTGTTGCTGGGCTTGAACTCCCATAACCTGGCCCCTTAATTATAGTGCTCTTCCTGAGATTGCAGTCCTTTTATTAAATTTTCTTTCGCAAATCTGTCAACTGTGACCAATGTTTCTCTCATTTTTAATAGATATTGGAGCATGTTAGCGGAACACTACGGATGTCCTTCCCATATCTCCTTTACAAGATCTAACATCCCTCAGGTTGTTGTCTATTCAATAATTTCCAGGAGTGAGAACACAAGGGAAAACTGTGGCACTTTCAGAACTGCAAACATTAAATAGGGTAACAATTCATCCCAGTTTTTTTTACCTCAGCTGACACAGATTTACACAGCACACACTGCAGCAATTTAATAAAGTGTTCCTCTAAGCTGCCAATCTGGATTGATGTAACCTTCAGTAAAGCATACACCTCCCTCATAAGTTTTGACATAAAGTTGGTGTCTTGATCAGCTAGGATCTCCTGGAGGTAAGTCCCGGAGAAGACAAGAGATGAGCTGGGTGGAGGGGCAGAACTGATAGGGGAAGCTCAGGATCAAAAAGGGGCAAAAAGTAGAGTAAATTAAAACAGAAAGGATTTCCTTTGGCAGCCCAACTCGATAAAACCCTTTTTTCAACTGTTTGGTCACTGGCTGGGATGTAGTGGAGCAAAGGTGAATAGAGTCAGGGTAAGAGTTACTGTAATACATTATGGTCATTATCTACTGATACCCAGCTGTATTTTTTTAAGGGCCCCATAATATAAACCTCAATTCATTCAAATCGGAAACTTGTTATGGACAATGGGATTAAAAGGGCCTTGTTTATACTTTTGGGGACCACTACTGACAAACAGGGCAGGAAGCACACAAATCTGCTACTTCCTTTCATAAACCTGTCCAGAAGATAGAAACATAGAGAAATAGACAATGACATCAGCAAAAGACCAAAGGTCCATCCAGTCTGCCTGAGTTCCCCTTTTAACCCTGCTGCCTACTGTGCCTCCAGGGTCCTAGCCCTCCCCACCCCTCTCCATTCTCCTCCTTGATTCTGATACCCTGAGCAACCACTATACCCTTCATTCTGTGCCTGACATGCTTAAAATGACTAACAATTTTTGCACCGACTGCCTCAGCTGGCAACCTGTTCCATGGCTCCACCACCCTTTTTGTAAAATATTATTTTCTCATGGCCCTCCTGAATCTCCCTCCTGTTAGCTTCCACTCATGACCACATGACTGTGAGCTGGTATTCAAGTTTAATAGTTCCCCAAAGTTCACCCTGTTAATTCCTTTTAGGAATTTGAAGGTCTCTATTATATCTCCCCTTTCCCTGTGGGCCTCCAGTGAGTAGATGTTCAGTGCCTTGAGGCACTCCTAATAGGATATGTCCCACTGGCCCTTTTTATTACTCTGCACTGCACCATCTCAAGCCTACCCCTATTCTTCACAGGGTGAGGACACCAGAACTAGATGTAGTACTCCAGGTGTGCCTCACCAAAGACCTATACAGGTGAAAGTATTGCCTCCCATTTTATGCTATCAATATCCCTCCTGATACAGCCAAGCATCCAATTTGTCTTGCTTTAAGCCTTGTTGCACTAACTCAATTGCTTTAGGAAGCTGCTGATGATAATCCCAAAGTCTCATTCCTCAGCTGTGTGCTACTGAGTCTCACCATCCCACCCAGTACTCCACCCTGGGGTTCTTGTTCCATAGGTGCCTAACCTTGCACTTTTTGCATTGAATTTCAACTCCAACAAAGTGGACACTGAAGCCGGTCACACCCAAATTTCAAAATCCATTTCATTTAATTTTTGCAAAGTCCATCAATATAAAGTTCCAAAGAACTACATCAAGCTAAACAGCAGAGTCACTCTATCAATCAGCTAACTTAAAAACATACACTACTTCTGATGCTGTCTTCTGTGCCAGCCATTTCACTGTTTTGTCAAAGTCCATTTTACCCCCAACCCCATGCAATCTTCCTCAGGGGGTGTAGTAATGTCTTCCTCTTTTTGCTGTGTAGTACTAACCCTCACCAACAATGATTATTTAAAATTTGAATCCATCTATCAGGGGCCATTATCTATTTTCCAGTGAACAGGATTAAAATGTACTAAACCATAACCAATGTCCTAGATATAAGGCCTTAAAACTGCAGTCTGCAATTGGACATCCAACTACTATAAAAGGTTGTCCAATTAAAGTGCTATATAATGAAAGAAGAACAGATTGCTGCCACCATCCATTGTTCTACATTTAAAAACATCCAGTACTTAATATCTCCTTTAACAGTTATTGAAGTACAAGATGTATGAAACACCATCAAGTGAACAACTGTGATCAGATCCAAAAAACAGCAGAAAAATACTGCCACAAAAATGTCTTAAATTATATTAAACTTGAAATTTTCTGGATGGTACACTTATCCATAAAAAAAACTAAAAGTAATTAACTCTCAGATTGCCAATATTGATGGCTGGGTACTGTGACTGCCAAAATTAATGAACAAAAATAATCGTGTTAAGAAGAATCTACTATACAAACCTATGGTTTTACTCAAATTATACAAGTGATCAAAACGATTTTTTGAAAATGTATTTACTTTTACCTTTAGCTGTAATAAATAGTATTAAATAATCATACCACAACATAGCAAATATTTATATTAAGTTATTTCATGTAAATAACTCACTAATATAGTGCATTGTATTTCATAGATATGAGTTCATGGTTACGCTCCTTTGAGGTTAATTAAATGTATTATATTTCGAAACAATACAAATATCTTTCTCAATGAATACACAGTGCACACTGTAAATGTAACTGACAAATACTGTGGTAGATGTGAACAACACATCTGACAGTATGCTATGCTCTTCTACCCCCAACTCCCCCTGGAGGCTCTCCCATCTCTCAATTCTGGACCCTGCTATACCACAAATGAAAAGAGATCAGACTGAGATGCCAAGCTAGTGCCCTGCAGAACCAGAAACCATCAACAAAGCAGCTTATCTGCTGGCGCATACCACTGGATAGCTTAGATCATGATACCAGAATTAGCAGCATCAGGGCACAATACCTAACAAACTGATAAATGTATTTACAAGTTTTGGCCAAGATAACATTGTTAGCAAAAAGCTCAGTGGTTGATTGGCTGACCACAGTGACCAATCGGCTGTTACTATAGCATATCATCAGCACCCATTGATTCAGTCTGAGTGAATCAGTGATGAGACTTGCTGGTCACCACAGCTGGGGACAGTTTCCTTTTCAACAGGTGCTATCACTGGGATGGGGAGTCTGCAATGACAGGCCAAACTGGGAGGGAGGAGGGTGGTAGATGCCAGTCGATGTGTGTGGTGTAGATGAACTGTTAAACTTGTACCAGGATAGTTGGGGTTGGGGGGGATTAGGATGAGTCACCAGTTGAGACTGGGGTGGGGGGAAGGGTTTATTTTTAAGCTAACTCTCTTTCATTGTTATTATCATCAACTTTGCTGGGCCTCTAGGCATCACATTATGGCTGGGTGGTTTGGAATGGTGTGGTGCTATGCTGTGTGTGTGTGTGTGTGTGTGTGTGTGTGTGTGTGTTTTATAGGAAAATGATTTTTAAAACAAAAAAAAGAAAGATGCATAGTTGCACTTTGACACTAAAGGTGCCACTACACGTAGTTCTGACTGCAGACACATAGTGAAGTGGCACCTTCACTTGTGAAGTGCTACTATGTGAAGTCATTGCTTGGTGAAGTGCCCACTTTGCTAGGCAAAGAACTGTGTGAAGTGACAATTGGTGGTATGGGTATCAGGCCACTTCACGCAGTTTGATTCATATCAAAGTAAAGCAACTTTGCACAGACATAGTTATATCTTGTCAGTGACTTAGTAGGTAACACGCTTGCCTCTGGGGCCAAAAGACTGAAGGGTTGTGAGGTCTAGCCAACACCAGGTACATGGGGTAATGCCCATCATTGACACTGTAGTGAAGTACTAGGGGGTGCTGCACTGGTGAGGTGCCATCCTTCTTATTAGACAGTAAACCTAGATCCCTTCTGCCCCTCTCTTGGTTACTGTCCAGTTGGAAGTAAAAAAACCTTATGGAGCCAGCCCGGTGGTGCATAGGGCTGTGGTGCTTTGAGTGCCTTACCTCTCTCACACTGGAGAGCCAGGCTCTGGGAATGAGCTTGGGATGCTGGGGGGGGGAGTGGCTGGGGGTGAGACTGGGACAGGATTTAGCAGCCACTGGGTAGCTCTCCTCTCCCAGATTGGGGGAGGCGAGATCTTCCCAGCTCTTCGCTGCTACTAAGTGGAGGCTGGGTGGCAGCATCAGGCAAATGGGGGGCTGGTGCTAGGCTGGGGAGGTGGATGGGGTCACCAGTTCTGGAGTGCATACATGACTCCATGTACATGCATGACTGCATTGCTGAGGCCCTGGGATGTAAGAGGAGAAAAGGGAAAAACATTGTGTCTCCCCATTGCCATATATGACACCCTTGGGACTCTCGGGTCCCAAACAATGTGGATCCCTGATGGTCAGATGACAGGGGGAGCAGCAGATGGGACTGGGGGTCCTCGGGATCAAGTCCTGATGAAAGGAGTAAGGTGGTGATGGGGGCAAAAAGCTGGATGGAATCAAAAAAATCCCATGGCACTTATCAAAAAAAAAGCAAAGGAGTTTTCCCAATGTCATGGCCAACAT
This sequence comes from Neoceratodus forsteri, assembly GCA_016271365.2. Lineage (NCBI taxonomy): Eukaryota > Metazoa > Chordata > Ceratodontiformes > Ceratodontidae > Neoceratodus > Neoceratodus forsteri. The sequence continues at coordinate 1,071,570,043 of CM057455.1, read as the reverse complement.
TCTCCCTAGCAATAAAACAGTTCCATGCAACCTGCCCCCCCAGGATGCACCTGGAAACAGTCTATAAATAGCTTAGTATGCCAATGGTAAGAGAGGGATAGGAAGCTTGAGGAAGAACTAGGAAAGGAAGTGACAAAGGGAGAAGTAGTGGTGGAGGTTGATCTGAACCTGCTGGATATTGATTGGGATGTTGCAGCTGCCAGGAGTAGTGGTAGTCTTGTCTTGCTGAATACATTCCAGAACTGTCTGCTGGTGCAGCTAGTTAAGGAACTCACCAGGCTGACTATAATTCTCAATGTGGTTATCACCTATTCAGAGATGGTTGGAGGTGTGTGAATATGGGATCCAGTAGGGTCCAGCAGCTATAACTGTACAGTATTTGGTTTGAGCTGGCCCTTGGGACCTGAAAACCCCAGTCAAGGGCTCAGGTCCTAGATTTCAGAAGGGTGGACTTCAACAGGATTAGTGAGTTGGTCTGGAAACAGTTAGTTGGAGTAGACAGCATTAGAGGTATGGAGGAGAGATTTGGGGAAATTAAGAGGGCCATTCTCAAGGTATCTAAGTTTTGCATGAGAATGGGAACCAAAAGAAACAAGTACAAAAGATAAATATGTTTCTTGAAAAGGGTCAGTGAAGCAGCGAGGGCAAAAAATAAGGCCTTCACCAGGTACAAGGAAATGCAGGGGGAAGAAGAATGGGGAAAATACCAACTGAGAACCAAGGAAACAAAGAGGATGAATAGGGAGGCAAAAGCTGTCCCAAAGCTGCATATTATAGAGGGGGTCATGGGTGTGGAAAAATTTTATAGATTCATAGAATGTGACAGCAGATAAGGACTGCTGGACCCACCCAGTCTGTCCAACTGTGTTTTTATGACTGCATAGCAGAGTTATGCATGACGTCTTGCTGTCACGCAGAGAGAGAAGGAAACTCAAAGCATGTAACCAGATTCTGAATAAAGCACAACATTTTGGAGTTGAAGCACAATCACTCCACTGTTTGATGCACTCCGCTGTCTCCATTCAGTACTGCCCCCATCTCGGCTGCACTATTTTCTTGTTGTGTTCTGAGATGCTGATTGTGTAAGCACCTTTCATATGCAGTAAGTACAGTCAGGATGGGCAGATGTATGCTGAAAGCTCCTAGAGGAACATGAAAAGTAAAGTTCTACTATCATAGCATCAATATGTCAGTGTTTGTTAGCTTCAACTAAATCAAATGATATATTTCATAAAAAAAGATGCAACAGTAAGATCATGTCATGTACCTGATATTTCCGACTTCAGCCAGTGGCCTACAGATGACTGTCTTTGTGCTGGCCAGAAGTGATGTCACCGGAGGAAAATGCAGCCTGTTTGAATCCATTTCAGGGTATTCAACTGGCATAGTGACTGCATTGCCACTACTTCCATTTATCAGTGTAAGTTTGTTGCTGTCTAGGTACTGTGATTTCTCTCTCTCTCTCTCTGTTTATTGGTAAAAAAAAATGATATGACATTCATTTTAAAGTTGTCCATGCGCTTTTTGTTTCTTTTTTTTGGAACTGAATGTCAGTTTTGCACTTTTCTCTTCAGTATTGTAATGAAAACCTGAAAATGAGAGTCCTTCACAGGACTCAAGCTGAGCGCATTGCTCGTTTCTTGACATACAGTTATATACTGATTCCCTTTGCCTCATATAATGGGTAGATTCCAATTCAATCATTATTTTACATAATATATGTCTCTCCTTTTTGTCATAAGACTGTGATTTGCATCTGTATTCTATTTTCATTCAGCAAGTGACTGTGAACTTGAGCATGATGCTGCTTCACTTTAAATATCTGGTAGTAGGTTAGACATTATTTTCAGTACTTGTGGAAAATAATTGTGGTGCTGCTGATAGCCTGAGGTGCAGAATGTCAGGTGTCGGGTCTGGGAACGGTGCAGCCAGAGACTGAGTCCCTCCAAGGGAGTGACCAGAGTTGCCTGTCGGGCTCGGGGGTCATATAAACCTACAGTATATGGGAAAAAAAAAGAACGGTGCTACCTTACTGAGATACAGCATGACACAAGAAGTGGGGGTGGGTGTAGGAACAATAATACTTTTATTGTGATTGTAGCACATTTTTGAAAACAAAAAAAATTACAATGTTTTCTTGTAAATACTGTTAGTTAATGTGCAATACATATATCCAGACAGTTGCTGTCATTGTTATAAGGTATTGCCTAGTGCCATGTTTTGATCATGCATATTTCACAAAGAGGAAACACTTCTGTCAATATTCTTCTCCATGCACAATCCACAATTCTGTACTAAACAGGAAATGTATTACTAAACATACAGGGATAAATTGTAGTTTGCTGTAACGCCATTATCAAGAGAAGAACAGGTCACATTTTTATTACAGAAAAGGGACAGCACAAAAACAGCATGCTAACATACTTAGTGCCATTCAAACTGCACCTAACATCAAGTCACAAACACTCACATCTTATGTTTACTATACATAGCATCAGAACTACAGTACAAGACAATTATACACCATTATGAAATGGATAAGTACAGCCACTAAAATATGTTACTTCATAAAATACTATGAAGGCGCTATGAAGGAGAGTAACAGATAGTCTCACTCAACTGCCACTCTGAACTGTGACCTGAGACCAAACAACAGTGTCTTTATATACCAAAGCTTTGAAAAATACTCACAACTAGTATTTCCAATGCTATTTATGACTGTTTACACATGGCTAATAAAACAAACATGAGATCCAATCCACTAGCTCTGTAACCAGAGGATGTCAGAAATAAAAATTAAAATCATGCCCACTCTCTACATTTCAGACTAGAACATTAAACACCAACACAACACAGCAAGACTGCTCCCAGCTGAAAGAGCTAAGGAAGACAAGGAAAGTTGTGTAAATTGGGGGACATACTGTATTTGATATGTCTGCTGTATAAATGAACAGCACAGCCTGTACTCAGAAAACTTCTGATATAGGGGACGGCCAAGTGGCTTCTACTATATATACCCAGTTTTACAATTCATGATCAAGGCAGTTTCCCCCACTCACTTTCCCAGCTCATACCCTTGTTTTTAATTTTTGCACTGAGAAGAGAAACGAGAGAGAGAGAGAGAGAGAGAGAGAGAGAGAGAGTCCCTGGATCATGAGCACAGCCTGTGTTAAGACTCCATGCCTGGTTGTTTCCTGAGCATCTCCCCCAATTTGTACTCTTTACCGCTGCATACTGGAGCTATACATGATGTCTTGCTATCACACAGAGAGAAAAAGAAGCTCCAAGCATCTTTTATATGCAGTAAGTACAGTCGGGGTGGACAGAGGTACTGATTGGGCAAGCACCTTTCCTATGCAGTAAGTAGAGTCTGATGATTGCTGCTGGTTGGATAGAAATTAGAGACGTGTTTTTCTTACCCGCTCACATTTTTACTAGAACTACATGACGGTCAGTGGATATAGATACAGAGGTGCCAAATGTCTGCCTGCATCAGTGCCTGATGCCATGATTGTATTTCACAATGGACTTGGTGCCTAAATGAAGAAAAACAAATGCAAATTTTTAAAAAGCTTCTTTTTCCACTGTACTTGGTGCCTCTGTTGTTGGGGGAGTATTGGGCTACAGCACTGTGATAATTTCATACTAAGTACACAGTAATAGAAACTGTATCACACACACTTTTTTAAAATATTTTGCATTTTCCCTGTAACACCAGGACAATGTTGCTATGTTTTCCTGTACATTACATTGTTTCCTATGGAATTCTAATTGCTGTATTTTCCCATCTAACCAATGCAAGCCTATGGGAAGAATTTCTCAGTAGATGGCTCCTAATCCATGTAAAATGTTGTTTTGCAGCTGTATTGACTCTGACCAAAGTTTGTTTTTAATTATTATTTGTAAGTAAGTAAGTAAATTTTATTTATTAAGAGCCTAATCACAGAGGCTCCGGGAGTTGTACAGACTGGAAAATTGAAATAAATAATATAAAATATTACAAATTAACAATGAACAAAGGCATCAACACACAAAATAAAGTCCTCAATAAAACTATTTGGCAGTTGGCTAATTGTTCAACTCATAAGTAATTCTCTAACACTTCTCTAAACAGATGCACCTTCAGACTCCGCTTAAAAGATTCCACTAATGGGGCCTCCCTTCTTTTATTAGTATTATAATTTATTGTAACATGGCATAAAAAAGAAAAACGAAATCAAGCACACAGATAGGTGCAAACACACCAGGTGGTACAGTACAAACCATGGTTTAATACCACAGTAGATCATGGTAGACACCGGCTGCGCACAAAAAATAATTACAACACACTTTGGATCCCGCGTGCGCCACGTGCTCTCGGTGATGAGCCAGCTGAAGAAGTTTGCACAACACGCCGAAACCTGTGGCTGTGAGAGTAGTCAGTGCTGAAAGTGCGATCCAGTTAGGTACGGAAAACAATCTGCACAGTGGGAAAGGCAGAAGGTTGCACAAGGGAGGGAACAGTATATTTGTTTCAGGGGCCAACCTACTTTGTGGCCGAACAGCAATGCAGTGAGCTAGCCAGGAGAGCTTGGACAGTGGGTAAGTCACCACAAGATAAGCGAAGTAATGAACTATAAATAAACAGACATGAAGTGGGTGGCATGCACAAGAAGAGTGGCATAGAAAGGTGTGCTGAGCCGTAGGTGTCAGACCCGCAATACACAGATGCAGAGCACAAGCAGCCTGTGATGGGATCAGACGCTGATCCGCACAGAAAGACTGGGTTAGCTGAAGTGGTAGCGGGTTGTCAGTGCAATGATACAAATCGCCAGACACACCCAGAGTGCAACAGGAGACAGCCACCAAAACACCACACAGCGGACGTAATACACACGAGAACAGAAGCCATAGGGAACAAAAGTAGCGACATTCAGCATGCTGTATAGTATTGCTGCACAGTTTAGCCACCTCGTTTGAATTTCACAAAGAGCAGATAAGTATATAAATAGATGTTAGAAGTGCAACGTGTATGCACACATTTGAAAGTGAATTAAACCTTGTAGAGAGATTAGTGAGAGATAGAAACCTGATGTTTTCAGTGCAGTTAACAAGTCATATTCATGTATGTTCTTAATAATAATACATATGAAGTTGCTATAGTCCTTGCCATGTTACAAGCGGATTAAGCCACTCAAAAAGGATGGGTCTACAGTGGAATTAATACATGGTTGGTTGGTTGGACCCACTCGGCCTTCGGTCTCGTGGTCCAACCCTCCCCAACCACGGATTAATTCCACAGTAGACCCATCCTTTCTCGTGGCTTAATCCTTACTTATATCTTCTACTCAACTCCTATGATTCCCTTGTACCTATCCGATGCATTTTTAGATACATGTGCATTTTTTGCCTCCACTACCTCTTCTGGAAGGCTATTCTTGGTATCCATCACCCTTTCTGTAAAAAAATACTTCCTCACATCCCTCCTGAATTTACCCCTCCAGCTTCATATTATGCCCCCATGTTTTACAGTATCTTTCGCATTGAAAAATGCTCTTCTCATGTACCTTATTAACCCCAGTAAGGTATTTAAAGGTTTCTATCATATACCCACTCCCCTCCTCTTCTCTGAGGTATACATATTTACCTCCTTATGTCTCTGTTTGTAGGGCTTTTGATTTAGACCCTGCACCATTTTGATTGTCCTCCTCTGGACTGCCTCCACTTTATCTATTTCTTTTCTGAGATATGGTCTCCAAAACTACTGTATACACAGTGCTCAAAGTGGGGTCTTACAAGTGATTTGTATAGGGACAGAATCCCCTCTCTTTTCCTGCTGGAGATACCCTTACCTATGCACCCTAGCAGCCCATTAGCTTTCCTGATTACTTTATTACACTGCCTGGGCACCTTTAAGTCATCTGATATGATTACCCCTAGGTCTCTTTCCTACATAGTCTTTGTCAATATCACTCCACCCATCTTGTACTGTGCTTCTGGGTTACTATGGTCTAGCTGCTTTATTTTGCACTTTTTTGCATTAATATATAGCTGCCATACCTATGATCACTATTCAGGTCTATTTAGATCCCTGCACATTCTATCTACCCCCCTCCACCCCCTGGTTTGTCCACTCTGTTACAGATCTTGGTGTCATCTGCAAAGAATCTGACCTTCCCTTCTGGTTCTTCTGCTATGTCGCCTATAAAGATATTGAAGAGGACCAGTCCCAACACTGATCCCTGAAGAACCCCACTGGTCACCCTCTCTTCCTTTGAGCACACTTCATTTACCACTACCCTTTGTGTCCTATCCACCAACTAATTTCTTATCTGGGTTACAACCTTATTATCTACCCCGAAGCTACTCAACTTGCCCACCAGGCTCATGTGTGGAACAGTGTCAAAAGTCTTGCTGAAATCCAGGTAAGCCAAATCTACTGCACCTCTCTGATCTAGCTCCTTGGTTACACAGTCAAAGAAGTGTATCAGATTTGTTTGGCATGACCTTCTCTCTGTGAAACCATGCTGCCTTAGGTCCTACAATCTGTTGTTCATTGCTGTTGGTCGTTGTGGCTGCAATCAGCTCTTCAGCTAAATTAGAGGACTCTCAAAGACAAAGTGATTTCAAAATGGTTTGAGTTTACAGAGAATAATTATAGTCTGGGAGTTAACTAGACAGAGTAAATAATCAATATCTAGTGTGTGTATTGGATAATTGTCATAAGTAAAAACTAGTTATAATTGCATGGGTCCTATTGGGAACTCACAAGGTGCAGTGAGCAGATGACCAAAGTTTAATATTTGGTGAATGTGAATTATTATACAGCTAACATTTCGAGTGCAAAAGACACACTGTTTGGTGTTGGTGGCACTATGGAGGAGTACAACTGTAAAATATGTAATACAGTGATAAACATTTTGTTTTGTTTTCTTTAATGGAGGAATAACAAAGCTGTCCTGATGAAATGATGAGCAGCTATGAAGCATTGCCATTGGTGATGTGTATTATAAAAAAATAAAATACAGAAGAAGAGATGTATATATAAAGTTCAGTCCCTTTTTTTGATTTTTCATATTTAGATTTGTTAGTGGATGACCCAAAACTAAAATAGTAACCTTACTCCAATAGAAGCACAGTAACCTGGACACTTTGCTTTAAAAATAAGCGAAAATGAAATAAAGGATGGTAATTTGTTAGGCTATCTGAGGGAAGCAGGGTAATAGTGGAGGGCATGCAAAAAGCAGCCATACTAAATTATTACTTTTGCTGTGTCTTCACAAGGGAAGACAGACATCAAGCACTTGCCAGAGAGTGGCCATAAAGGAGTCTCAGAGGTAAGGCAGCCAGTATTAACTAGAAAAAGGGTTCAGAAAAGGCTAGCAGCCTAAAAGATAGAAATGGCCCAAAGGGCCTGAAGGGATGCACCTGAGGGCACTCAAGGAACTTGGCTGAACCCCTGGTAGGGCTATTCAACAGCTCATTACAGACAGGGGTGATTCTGATAGACTGGAAGGTAGTGGACATGTTTTTTCTCCATGGGGGTAGCAAGGTGGAAGGGGGAACTACAGACCTGTCACACTCACCTCAGTTGTGGGTAAACTGATAGAGCCACTGGCAAAGAGGACCTTGTGGACTACCTAGAGAGTAGTGGTCTCCAGGATAGTAAACAGCATGGGTTCATGGCAAGGAGGTCTTGTCATACTTACCTGATAGTTTTCTTTGACTGGGTGACAAGGGTGGGTAGGGTCCATGCCATGTTTTTATTGCAACTGCAGGGAGGCTTTTGACTACTTGCCTCAAAAAAGACTGCTTAAGAAGATGGAGGATCTGGTTCCAGGAAGGGATGTAGTAACATGAGTAGTAAATTGGATGAAGGAGAGGCAGCAGAGGGCTGTGATTAATGACTTCAACTCAGAAGAGAGGGAGGTCACGAGTGTGGTGCCACAGGAATTCACCCATGGTTCTGTCCTCTTCAATATGTTGATCAGTGACATTGGAAAAGGAATGTGGGACAAGTTATATCTCTTCACAGATGACACTAAACTCTGTGGGAGGGTAGAGAGCAATGAGAGAATTGGGAAGATGCAGAGTGACCTGCAAAGACTACAGAGGTGGTCTAATGTTTGTCAATTGAAATTCAATGCCAAATAGTGTAAGGTGATGTACCTAGGAAACAAGAACCCAGGTCGGTTTTATGTCATAACGGTGATTGCAGAATAGCGTTCGCAGTTTGGGAGAGTGTACATCGCTGAAAATGAATTATAGCGATATACACTTGCAGCGACTAGAAAATCAGTGACTGGTTTTCAATTTTATGTGGGAGGGCTGTGCCCCCTGCACCCCCCAGTTAAGGATTCTCAACTACAGGGGGGTGCATGTCGGGGGGGGGCTGTAAAGCTTAAAATAAATAAAAAAAATGACCTGATGCAAAAGACGATCGTGCCCAAAATTGAACCCAGCACCCTCCCAACCTCAGCCCGCCACCTACCCACCACGCCACATGGCCAGCTCGGCAGCCAAGTGCCGCACTACACCCCACATACCCTCCCTCCCCTTCCACCCATCACACGATGTGGTCCCTCCCCCCCACTCACAAGCTTTTAAACTAGTCAAGGGGGTAGGCACTGATAAGCAGCAGGAAAACCCCAGCCTCCCCCTACAAAACAGGGTACTAAATGAGAAAAAGACCAAGGTAGAAAGGTCAGTGGGGGATGCTGCTACAGAAGGTAAAGCCATCAAAAAATGGAGAGCAATGAGTACCAATGCCAGTAGTCTGGGTAACAAGCTTCCTGAATTAGTGGCCTTGAAGGAGGAGGAACATCTGGATATCGTGGCAGTCACAGAAACATGGTACACACAGAACCATGACTGGGATGTAAACATACCAGGATACACTATCTACAGGAGGGACAGGGATGGTAAAAAAGGAGGAGGAGTAGCTCTCTACATAAGAGAAGGAATAAAATCAACAGAACAAAAGGGAAACAGGGAGGAGAAGGAGCACTGTGAGTCAATTTGGAGGCAGGCAATGGCACGACAATCTGCACAGGGGTTGTATACAGACCCCCCTCTCAGGGGGAGGAAATGGACAAGGAAATGATAGAAAGTATACTTAGAATGGCAGATAAAGGGGAGATATTGCTGATGGGGGATCTGAATAAGCCAGATGTTAGCTGGAGTGCAGTTGCAGCAGCCACTTCTAAGAGAGGGGTTATTCTAGATGCCCTACAGGGGGCATGCCTTAGACAACTAGTATTGGAACCCACTCGAGAGGGAGCAATCTTAGACCTGGTCCTCTCAAATGGAGATGGAGAGAGGATCACAGATGTAGGGTAGCGATCTGGGAACTAGTGACCATCGAACAGTATGGTTCACAATAAACACAGCAATAAAGTCAAGCCATACAAAAGGCAAAAGTACTGGACTTCAGGAGGGCTGACCTTGCCAAAATGGGTGAGTGCCTAAGGAATGCACTACAATAGGCAGGAAGGAGGGGTGGAAGAACAATGGGGAATAATAAAACTGCCATCACAGAGGTAACAAGCCTTTGTGTGAAGCAAATAAACAAAACAAAGCGATGTAGAAACCACTATGGTTCTCAAAGGAGGTGGCAGTGAAGGTTCAAGAGAAAAGAAAGCATTCAGAAAGTACAAGGAATCACAGAAGGAGCAGGACAGAGAATGTATCAGTTAAAGCAAAAGGAAGCTGGGAAGGCAGTCAGAACAGCAAAGGCCCAAACTGAGGAAAAGATAGCCAACTCAGTAAAGAAGGGGGATAAAACCTTTTTTAGGTACATCAGGGAGCGAAGGAAGGCTAAGGGAGGGATAGTGAGGCGGGCAGAGGGTGACTGTGAAAAGGCAGAGATACTAAACAAATATTTTTGCTCAGTATTTACAAATGAAGATGGGGAGGTACCTAAAACAAACAATAGAAACACTCTGGATACAGAAGTTGATACCAGCCCATTTACAAAAGAAGGGTTCTGAAAGAACTCTTAAAACTGAAGGTGGACAAAGCAATGGGGGCCTGATGGATTCATCCCAGAATTCTAAAAAGAACTAAGGGTGAGAACTAGTGACACCACTGACTACCCTCTTTAACAAATCATGGAAGGAAGGGGTGGTACCTGAGGACTGGAGAAGGGCAGATGTGATTCCCCTTCACAAAAGTCAGAGCAGGGCAGAAGTAGGAAACTACAGACCTGTTAGTTTAACCTCAGTGATAGGGAAAATGATGGAATCACTACTGAAGGAAAGAATTGTCGAGTACCTAGAGGCCAGAGGCACAGGACCCAAGGCAGCATGGATTCACAGTGGGAAGGTCATGCCAGATGAATCTAATAGATTTCTTTGACTGGGTGACCAAAGTAGTAGATCAGGAGGGGCTGTGGACATAGCCTACCTAGACTTTAGGAAGACATTGACTCAGTCCAACACAAGATTAGTATACAAGTTAGCCAGCTTGGGAGTGGGTCCCAAGATGATAGCCTGGTAAAAGTGGCTGGAGAATAGGACACAGAGATTAATAGTAAATGGAGTCCACTCTGAAGAAAGGGGGGTTACTAGTGGGATGCTGCAGGGTTCAGTATTAGGACCGGTCCTCTTCAATGTTTTTATAGCTGACATTACAGAGGACTGGAAGGAAAAGTATGTCTCTTTGCAGATGACACAAGATCTGCAACAGACTTGATGCACAAGGTGGGGTGGAAAGAGACGAGAAGGACTTGCAAGGTTAGAGGAACGGTCAAATGTATGGCAGCTTAGATTTAATGCTAAGAAGTGCAAGGTAATGCACCTGGGAAACAAAAACCCAGGGGAAGAGTACACAATGGGAGATGAGATACTAACAACAACAAGCATTTGTCAATGCCGAATGTTGCTTGCTTGTATGTGCTGTTTAGGTATTTGGAAGTGACAGTTTCATGCCTTCCTCCCAAGACATCCACTGTGTCTTTCCGTTCAGTATTCACAGAAGAGTGGGAGGAACAAGGGCCACAGCAGTACAGCAGTTGCCAAGGGGGTGAAGAGGTGGACAATAGTCCATTCAAAGGCAAAAGAGTCCTGCAGGAGCTCACTAAATTGAAGGTAGACAAAGCGATGGAACCAGATGGCATACACAAGGATATTAACAGGCAGCGAAGGGAGATAGCAGTACCTCTGACAGCCATGTTCACTGAGTCATTCCAACATGAGTGAATTGGAGGAGGGCACATGTGGTCCCTCTACACAGAATCCGGCAGCAGGGAGGAGGCAGGGGACAATAGGCCATTCAGCCTCACCTCAGTAGTGGGGAAGATCCTTGGAGACATTGCTTAAAGAAAGGATAGTGGGGCATCTAGATGCCATCGGAACCAAGGACCATAGACAACATGGATTCACAGTGGGGACATCATGTCAGATAAATCTGGTTGATTTATTTGACTGGGTGAAAAAGAAGTGAATCAGGGTGGGGCAGTGGACAACGCTTACCTTGATTTCAGCAAAGCCTTTGACACCATCCCATATAGGAGGCTGATGAACTAGCTGGGTAGGCTGGACATGGAAAGGGTGGTAAACTGGGTTAGAAACTGGCTAACAGACAGGAAGCAGAGAGTGGTGGTAAATGGTATGCAGTCTAGGAGAGGCGACCAGTGGGTTGCTCAGGGATCGGTCCTGGGGCCAGTTCTGTTCAATGTCTTCATTAGTAATATTGCAGAACATCTGAAGGAATTTTTTCACCAAATTTTCAACATAGCCATTTTAAGACCTCTGCTCATGAACAGTGTCACTGTGATTTTCTTAATTTGTCCAGTACATTGATTTCGCACACAACCCTGCATCGGTATAAACTACATGGCGGAAACACATTTTAGGTGAGATGTGAAAATGACAGCTGTACTACTCATAAGAAGGTGTGGTAAAATGCGCCGTTGAAAATCTGAGTGAAAATATTGAAAAATTCAAGCGAACTTACGAGCTCATGTGAGGGAACCGTACATTGCACGCCAGTAAAACAGTCATTTTTGGAATTTTTCACCAAATTTTCAACGAGCCATTTTAAGACCTTTGCTCATGAACAGTGTCACTGTGATTTTTAATTTATCCAGCACATTGATTTACACACCGACTGCGCCATTGGCAGCATATACAGGAACGAAGCACGTTTTGGCTGAGATGTGAAAAATGACAGCTGTACTACTCATGAAGGTGGCTAAAAGACAATGTTGGAAATCTGGAGTGAAAATATTGAAAATTCATGAACTTCTGAGTGCATAGGAACTGTACAACGCTACGCTCGTAAAACAGTCATTTTTGAATTTTTCACCAAATTTTCAACATAGCCATTAAAGACCTTTAGCTCATGAGCAGTGTCACTGTGATTTTTAATTTATCCCGCACATTAACCACACTGCCATTCATCATTATGCTTCATGAGTGAAAACACGTTTTAGGTGAGATGTGAAAAATGACAGCTATACTCACTTAAGAAGGTGTGGTAAAATGGCAAAAGTTGGAAATCTGGGGTGAAAATATTGAAAATTCATGGAACTTACAAGCGTGCATAGGAACTGTACAACACGCTCATAAACAGTCATTTTTGGAATTTTCCACCAAATTTTCAACATAGTCATTTTAACACCTCACCTCATGAACAGTGTCACTGTGATTTTCTTAATTTGTCCCGTACATTGATCTCGCTCAACGACTGCGCCATTGTGCGCTACATGGGCGGAAACACGTTTTGGGTGAGATGTGAAAAATGGCAGCTGTACTACTCATAAGAAGGTGTGGTAAAATGGCAATGTTGAAAATCTGGAGTGAAAATATTGAAAATTCGCTACCTTACGAGCATGCGTAGGAACTGCGCAATACCCGCTAGTAAAACAGTCATTTTGAGGAATTTTATCACCAAATTTTCAACATAGCCATTTTAAGACCTCTGCTCATGAACAGTTTCACAGTGAGTTTCTTAATTTATCCCGTACATTGAATTTGCACACCGACTGCGCCATTGTGCGCTACATGGGCAGAAACACATTTTGGGTGAGATGTGAAAAATGACAACTGTACTGCTCATAAGAAGGTGTGGTAAAATGGCAATGTTGAAAATCTGGAGGAAAAATATTGAAAATTCGCGAACTTACGAGCCTGCGTAGGAACTGCGCAACACACGCTCGTAAAACAGTCATTTTTTGTAATTTTGGCATCATATTTTCAACATGAGGTTTCTGGGACCCCTTCTCATGAAAGAAGTCACTGTCATGGCATTATTCAGGCCCAAAGGGTGATTTCGCACAGTGACTGCGCAGTGACTGCGAAATCACCCTTCGGGCCTGAATAATGCCATGACAGTGACATCAATCATGAGAAGGGGTCCCAAAAACCCCATGTTGAAAATTTGGTGCAAAAATTCCCAAAAATGCCTGAGATATGCAACAAAGTTGAAACCCCCTATCTAGCCCATTATACAGCTTACCGGCATTTCCTCAGTTTGCGGTCGGCTTTGAAGAGTGCAGATGTGTTCCCGGTCCACCGAAGATCGTCGCGCGCGAGCTCCGGAGGTAAGTATGGGTGGGGGGGTGTGGAGAGCTTGGTGTGCAGTGGGTGGGTGCGGGTTGTGGGTGGGGGGCGGGAGGCGGGAGACTACGTGGGACCGTTTTTCTTTACAGGGAAAAAAAAAAGCGGCGGCGTGGGGCGTTTGCCATGCTGGTGGGCTCCCAGCATGCACAAGAGACGATTGGGGTGCGTTCAGCTGGCGGGGATTGGGCACCCCAGTCGGCTAAGATTGCCACGCTGGGTGGGCACCCAGCGTGGCATTCAAAGGGTTTGGGGTGAGGCAGGAGGCAGCACAGCCCGACAGGGATTGGGCACCCGTCGGCTATACAGTGCGTCGCACGTGCGAAGCCTTGCTGCACTTCTATGTCGGCTTCTGTCTGTGGGAAGCTGCACGTGAGCAGCCTTATCTTATCGCTGCTCACTCAAGTGTAGCTCCCCCTTTCAACTGTATGCCACTGCATTTTGGAGCGTGTCATAGACAGCTCCAGAATGCATTGGCTTACAGGGGCCATGCCAGCCAACACACTGACTGAATTGGAGGAGGGGGTGACACACCTCCAAAATCTCCGATGATGGCACTATGTTTCAGCAACATAAAAATGGAAAGGGACCTGGGGTAGTCATATCAGATGACTTAAAGGTGGGCAAGCAATGTGAGAGGGCAGTAAGGAGGGCTTGGGGGATACTGGGATGCATAGGGAGAGGCATCACCGGTAGAAAACAGGAAGTTGTTATCCCTCTGTACAGACAGCTGGTGAGACCCCATCTGGAGTACTGTGTGCAGTTCTGGAGACCCAATCTCCGCAAGGACATAGACAAGATGGAAGCTGTCCAGAGGAGGGCAACTAAAATGGTGCAGGGTCTGCACCGTAAGACATGTGAAGAGAGACTAAAGGAGCTTAATATGTATAGCCTCAATGAAAGGAGGGAGAGGGGGGACATGATAGAAACTTTCAAGTAACTCAAGGGAATCAACAAAGTCCAAGGGGTAGCATCGTTCAAAAAAGGTGTACAAGAACAAGGGGCACAATTTGAAGATAGATGGGGAGGGGGGGCGGCTCAGAGGTAATGTAAGGAAGTATTTTTTCACAGAGAGGGTTGTGGATGCATGGAACGGCCTTCCGGAGGAGGTTGTGGAGTCAAAAACAGTGGTTGAATTCAAGCATGCATGGGACAGCCATAAGGCAATTCTAGGGGGTGGGGATAGGAGGAATTAAGCTGCTGGTTAACTAGGATCTGCAGCTTATCCATTAGGTAGGGAAATGAACAGACTGGGTGAGCCAAGCGGTCCTTATCTGCCATCAAATTCTGTGTTTCTGTGTTTCTGTGTATATACAGCAACATCTCAGCTCTGTACTTACCTACCCCTGTATCCGGTCACTACCCTGCCAGGTAGCTGTGTACACAGGTGCCATGATTGAGTCTCCCTTTTTAAAAGCGCTCAATCGCAGTTGCCTTGTACATGGTATACCACCCAGGACAGAGTACTGGAAAGAATGACTAAAGCTCAGCACTATGGCTGAGGAGAGGGACCTAGGAGTCATCATTAGTGACTCCCTTAAACAATCAAGACAGTGCAACAAGGCCTGTAATAAAGTAAATTGAATGTTAGGATGTGTTGGAAGGGATATTGACAGTACAGGCCACACCTGCAGTACTGTTCCCAGTTCTGAAATCCTCACCTCAGGAAAGATAAGGACAGGCTAGAGACAGCGCAACAAAGGATTCTCAGGATGATTTAGGGCCAACAGGACAGATCTTATTAGGATCTGATCAAGGCACTGAACGCGTACTTGCTGAAGACAAGATAACAGAGGGGTTACACGATACAGACCTTCAAGTTCCTAAAAGAGATAAACAAGGTAAACTGTGAAGAAGTATTTAGCAAGAGTAACAGTTTAAGAAGATGGGCATGAGTGAAAACTGATGGGAAGGAGGTTTAAGAGGAATCAGAGAAAGTTTTATTTTACAGATAGGGTGGTGGAACCATAGAGCAGTTGGTCAGCCATGGAGGTGGGCTCAAAATCATAAATGGTTTCAAACATGGCTGCGACAGAGTGAAGGGTACAAGTGTTTACCCAAGATGGCAGTAGTAGGAAGGGGAACAAGGGGTGGCTAGTGATGGCTAGTACTCTGTATGGACAATAGGTCCTGGCATTTCATAGGGAACTACAGGAAGACTGGATGGGCCATTAGTATTTTTATGCCATCATTATTTATGTTTCTGTGTTTCCCTCCTGGTCAAAATTTACAAGCAAATTAATAAAATAAATAAATAGCTTGGGATGGAGCCTTTCTTACTGTGCCTTTTGAATTTACCAGATCTTCCAACTTGCCATACACTTTGAGTTGGCACATTTCCCCCATACTATCATGTCACTGCAGAATCAGTTCAGCAGGCATGCAGAAGGCAGCATTGCAGTGGAGTCTTCCAATGATGCACTTCTAGCTAAAGACTCTCCTGCTCTAGGCACAACACATCAACTAGATCTTTGCTCTCACCAACAGTATGCTGGCACAGAAGCGCTAGCATATACCTCAGCCTGCCCTCTAGCACAGGGCTGGCAATACCCCCCAGGCCCTCTGCCTGAGGTAACATCTCCCAGATCTATACCAGCTTGGAATTTCTCATAAAAAGACTAGGTTTCTCTCCTACCTATTTCAGCAGCTCATTTTTTTGCACCAGATCTCTCACCATCTTCCACACAGCTGGCAGCATCTCTCGGGCACAGACAGGACCAAAACTGACCCCCCCAAGTGAAAACATCTGCTTTGGTCATATCCACTCTGCATTGCATGGCCACCAGGGATATCCAATGCGGGGCAGCCTCAAAGGATACTCACTCGCTTACACTCCCACCAGAATTAATGGTGATCTACAATAAATGGTCTTCAGACTCCAAATTCCTTGAGTTATCACCGATGTCCTAGTGTTGGTTCTTGGAGGCTACCAGATGACTATACAATGGGCTTTTTTTTTTGTTTTCACACACAATAAATCACAAGATAATGGCTGTGAAAGAGAGACCTTGCTTCCTGAGGTGGCCTGGCAACAGACCTGAGTCAAGAATGTCCCAAAGGCACACCTGTACTCTCGTATCACTCTGCCATCATGATACTTTTCAAGCCAGCACCCCACTGAAATTCTAAACACCACCCACTTGTTGTCAAAGGCTCTACCAATCAGCAGGCTCCATGGTCTAGCATACTGCACATGCTCTTGTTTAAATTCCACAATTAAAAAAACAAACAAACTTTATTGTACAGTGACTTCAATACTTAAACGTGAAGCGTGACATTTTAGTGTTTGTGAAGGAGGGGTAAAATGAGGCAAACTGTCTGTGTGTGTGTGGTTTTTATTTTAATTTAATTAACAATTGAATAATTTTATCTGCCTGGGGAGATTGCCAACCTCTGCCAGAGGGCAGACTGAGGTATATGCTAGTGCTCTGTCTTCACAGTGCAGCGACAGGGGAAGGACCACATAAAAGCAGCAGAAACAGGGAGAGCAACATAAGTAGACGCAATTCCATTCACAGAGGAAAATATCCTGAGAGCACTTGCAAACCTGAAAGTGGAAAAGGTTATGGGGCCGGATGGGGTACACCCAAGTGTGCTACAGGGAGCTTAGGGATGTACTGGCAACACCTCTGACAACACTGTTCAACAAATCAATGGAAACAGGAGTGGTTCCAGAAGCTGAAGCAGGGAGGAGGCTGTCAACTACAGGCCAGCCAGTCTAACATGAGTGGTGGGGAAGTTAATTGAGACTCTTTTAAACAAAACACTAGTGGAGTATCTTGAATCCAGTGGGTTATAAGACCAGAGGCAGCACAGATGCATGGGGCCTTTAACATCATACCACAAAGGAGGATTATAAAGAAACTGGGCAGTTTGGGGATGGGTCCCAATGTGGTAAACTCAGTACAAAATTTGCTGATGTAAGGGCAATAGAGGATGGTGGTGAATGACCCACATTCTAATAAGGGGAGAGTGTTCAGTGGGGTATACATAGTAACATTGTAATTGTCAGCTGATAAGAGCTACTAGGCCCATCCAATCTGCCCATAAGCCCTACACTTGTATGTGGCTTATGACCCTATATGATCAATGGCTTTTCACTTCCCCTTCTCACCTCCAAGGTTCCCTTATGCCTGTCCCAGGCATGTTTAAATCGCTCCACAGTCCTTGCTCCCACCACTTCCTGTGGCAGGCTATTCCATGTGTCCACCACCATCTCCATGAAGAAAAACTTCCTCACATTTCCCCTTAACCTGCCACCTTTCAATTTCATGTCTTGCCCCATTGTTCTTATACTCCTCCTATACTGGAAGATGTCTCCCCCCCCTGCACCTTGTTTATGCTGTTAAGGTACTTAAATGTTTCTATCATGTTACCCTGATCCCTCCTTTCCTCCTGTGAGTACATATTGAGGCCCTTTAATCTCTCCTCATATGTTTTCTGGTGCAAGCCCTCTACCATCTTTGTCACCCTCCTCTGGACTGCCTCCACCCTCTCAATGTCCTTACAAAAGTTCGGCCTGCAGAACTGCACACAGTACTCCAGGTGAGGCCTCACCAGTGTTTTGTATAATGGTATCACCACCTCCTGCCTTCTGCTAGTGATACCTCTGCCTATGCACCCCAGCATGCCATTGGCCCTCTCTGCTGCCTTTGTACTCTGCTTAGACACCTTTAGGTCATCTGAAATGATAACCCCCAGATCCAGTTCCTCCTTGATGATTGTCAGTAACTCACAAAGATCTGCAACAGGGATGATACACAAGGAGGCATGGAAAGGATGAGAAGGGACTTGGCAAGGTTGGAGGAATGGTCAGAAGTATGGCAGCTTGGATTCAATGCAAAGAAGTGCAAGTAATGCAGCTGGGAAACAAAAACCCAGGGGAAGATTACACAATGGGGGGAGGTAGGAACAACAACAAAAATGGAAAAGGACCTGGGGGTAATCATATCAGATGACCTTAAGGTTGGAAAGCAATGTGAGAGGGCAGTAGAGAGGGCTGGGGGGGTTACTGGGATGTACAGGAAAGGCATCACCAGCAGTAAACAGGAAATTGTTATCCTCTGTACAGACAGTTGGGAGACCCCATCTTGAGTACTGCGTCCAGTTCTGGAGACCCACTCTCTGCAGGGACATAGACAGGATGGAGGCAGTCCAGAGGAGGGCAACTAAAGGGTCTGCATGAGAAGCCATATGAGGAGAGACTAAAGGAGCTTAATATGTATAGCCTGGAGGAAGGGAGGGAGAGGGGCACATGATAGAAACTTTTAAGTACCTCAGTGGAATCAACAAAGTCCAAGAGGGTATTATCTTTCAGAAAAAGAGATGTTCAAGAACAAGGGGGCACAATTTGAAGATAGAGGGGGGATGCTCAGGGGCAATGTGAGGAAGTATTTTTTCACATAGAGGGTGGTGGATGCATGGAACAGCCTTCCTGAGGAGGCTGTGGGGTCTAAAACTGTGAGAGAATTAAAGAATGCATGGGACAGACATAAGGCAATTCTTGTGGGGGGTAGGAAGAAATAGGCTGTTGGTTAACTAAGATCTGCAGCTTATCCTGTAGGTAGGGAAATGGGCAGATTAGGTGGACCCAGTGGTTCTTATCTGCTGTCAAAGTCTATGTTTCTATGTTTCTATGTTTGTCCCCATTCTGTAGCTCTCCCCAGGGTTCCCTCATCCTAGGTGCATTATTTTATGCTTCTTTGAGGTGAACCCCAGCTGCCACACCTCGGACCATTTTTCAAGCTTCCCCAAGTCCCTCCTCATTTTCTCCACCCCCATCTGAAGTATCCACCCTGCTGCAGATCTTGGTGTCATCTGCAACCCGGCAGACCTTTCCCTCCAGCCCTTCCGCTATGTAACTAATGAAGATATTAAACGGGACTGGCACAAGGACTGATCCCTGAGGTACCCCTCTGGTCACCCCCTGTCCCCAGATTGGATCCTATTTACCATCACCCTCTGCCTCTTGTCTGTTAACCAGTTCCTTACCCAGTATACTACCTAGTGGCCCATGCCCAGACTACCCATCTTTCTAACCAGCCTTTTATGTGGGTTGTTCTTGAAGGTCTTGCTGAAATTGAGGTAGGCGATGTCTATAGCCTCCCCCCTCCACAATTTACCTCCCTCATCACCCAGTCAAACAAATCTATCAGATTTGCTTGACATGACCTGCCTGCTGTGAATCCATGTTGCCTTGGATACTGGACACTATTGGATTCCAAGTGTCCCTCTATTTCTTTGTTTAAATAGTGCCTCCTTGATGTTCCCTACTACTGAGGTGAGGCTGACCAGCCTATAGTTCTCTTGTTCCTCCCTGCTACCACTTTTGTGCAGTGGAACTACATGTGCCCTCTTTCAGTCCTTCTGAACTACTCCTTTGTTTAGAGACTCTGTGAACATGGCTGCCAGAGACACTGCTAGTTCTTTCCTCATCTCCCTTAATATCCTCGGATGTATGCCATCTGGCCCCATTGCTTTGTCCACCTTCAGTTTCTCTCCTCTGAGAATGAACTAGTGTTCACCTCTCCCCCTTTTCGTATCTGTCACCCATCTGTGGCCCCTGACCTTCCCCCTCTTCGGTGAATACCGAACAAAAGTATTTATTCAGTATTTCTGCCTTTTCCAGGTCTACCTCCCTACACTCCCCTTCATCCCCTCTGAGCCTTACAATCCCGTTCCTGGCTTCCCTTATCTCACTGATGTACCTGTAGAATGTCTTGTCCCCCTCTTCACCATCTGAGCTAATCTCTCCTCAGTCTGTGCTTTCACTCTTCTTACAGCCTTCCCCGCATCCCTTAGACGTTCTAGATACACCTCCCTGTCATCCTCCCTTTGAGTCTCCTTATACTTCCTGAACCCTGCCTTTTCATCCCTTACTTTGTCTGCCACCTCTTTTGAGAACTGCAGTATAGTGATTTCTTCCTTCTTTTCCCTTTGGTTACCAACCTGATGCATTGGTTCATCACCACCTCTATGGCACCTTTTGGTGTTCCACTGCTCCTCAACTCCCCCAACCCCCTCCTCGCCAGCTTTTCTTTGATATGTATCCACATCTTAGCAAAGTCTGCCCTTCTGAAATCTAAGATCTTTGCCTTTGAGTGGCTTGACTGTGTCCCTGTCCCCATGATAAACCACACTATGAGGTAGTCGCTGGACCCCAATTGACCTTCTACCAGGACTTCTGAGATCCTGTCCCCACTGGTCAGTACCAGGTCCAGTATCACCATGTCCATGGTGGGGTCCAGCACAAGCTACCTGATGCCTGCCCCTTGTAGGGACTCCAGGATATCCCAGCTCCTGGCTGAAGTAGCCACCATGGTAGTCCAATCCACATCTGGCACGTTGAAATCACCCAGCAGCAGAACCTCCCCTTTTGCTGCCATTTCATGTAATTCATCCAGCAGCTCCCTATCTGCTTTCTCCCTCTGTGCTGGAGGCCTGTAAATCAGCCCTGTGTGTATTGCTGTGCCATTGCCAGGCTCGAGGGTGACCCACAGTGCCTCGGCCTCCACCTGTCTACCTTGCATCTCCGTAGCCTTTATACCTTCTCTGACATACAGGGCAACCCCCCCCCCTTTTACCGCCCAGCCCTTCTGAACAGAGCATAACCTGGTACATTAATATCCCATCCATGATTTGTGGAGTACCAAGTCCCTGTTATTGCTGCCATGTCCAGGTCTCCCTCCACTAGTAATGCCTCCAGGTCTGGGATTTTATTTCCCAGGCTGCGAGCATTTGTTACCATGGCCTTCCATGATTTTCTGCCTATCCTTCCCCTACTCCTGCTGTTGCTCCCCCAGTTTTTCCCCCAACCCAGTATTTTCTGTGCAGATATGATTCCTCTGCTTTTTCCTTTGTGCATGGTTCTGCCATCCCTATGTTCAGTCTGTCTTTCTGCATCACAGTCCTGGTCTTGAAGCCTTATGGAGGTCAGCTGCTATTGTTTTCTCACTCCTGTGTGCCCCCCTTGGCTAGTTTAAATGCCTGTCAGCTGCCTTCCCCATCTCAGGGCTAAGTACTGGGACCAGGGGCCCCATATTCAGAGCTGGATGGATGCGCACGCAAATCGATGTGCCACACAAAAATACTGGGCCAGCTGGTTCTGACACTATAGTCAAACAGAATGTGTGATCAGAATGGATTGTGCATTCTGTTTGAATATCGGAACGTGGATGCTCAGTGCATAGCAGGCGGCAGCCATGTATGGTGTGGTGCATCCAGGGTGCAGGGCTGAAGACCGCCAATGGGGGAATGCATGGCACATACCAGGATGCTTCATGTGCCCCATGAGTGATATTCAGTCCAAACATATAAATGAGCTCATTGGGAATGCATGGCACAAAGAGGCCTCATGCATGCCCATTATGGGCTCATGGCTGCATTGGGCAGAATGCACCAGGCCAGCCCCTCCCCCCCGCCGAGCTCCATAAAATACAATAATGTCCCTAGCTCCTTTTTCATAGTACAGGGTCCCCAATCCCCGGCTATGATCAACATAAAACAAAATATGTTCCCAAGCCCCTTTTCCATATTGTAGGGTCCATCTTCCCCAGCTCCAATCACCATAGAATACACTATGTTCCCAAGCACCTTCTCCATAGTGTAGCATCCCCCCCCTCGGCAGTCCTGATGTCTGTAAATGAAAAACACTACCTGATCCTCCATTTCCATAGTGTAGTGTCCTCCCTCGCCATCCCCAATGGCTGGACAACCAATGAGTGTGTACTATTTACTGTATGTGCTCCAGGACCAATCAGTAGGCAGCTGTAGTGGCAAGGTGGGGAGGGGTGTGCCAGTCGCTGGTATGGGTTTTGATGAGGGGTTGCTGGGTGATGGGGTACTACTGACCAGGGTGGGGGGCAGGGGACATTACACTATGGAAAAGGGAATCGCTTTTCCATTTATTTCATACAGTGATTGGGGCCGAGGAGGGGGGGTTCCTACACTATGGAAAAGGTGTTTGGGCAATAATTCTTTTTAACAGACATCGAGGCTGGGGGGCCACTACACTATGGAAATGGGGGATCAGGCAGAATTTTTTATTTACAGACATTGGGGCTGGGGTTGAGGGACCTTTTACTACAGAACAGGGACTGGGGAGATTATTTTTATTATACAGTGATCAGGGCCAGGGAGGGGGGACCCTACACTATGGAAAAGGGGCTACTGAAACTATTGTTTTATACGGTGATTGGGGCCAGTGAGGGGTGATCATGTGACCAGCCCTGGACTGTGCATGGGACACCACCCTGCCCCGTACATAGTTAAGGTAGGTTTTTGGGAGCCAGCCCGGTAGCACTGATGGTTGTGGCACTGAACACCACACCTTGCGCCATGCCGGTGACCCGGGTTTGGGAATGGACTCTGGTCACTGGGGGTCAGTGGGGGAGAAGAGGATTGAGCATCCGGAGGACTGCTCTCCTCTCCTGGGTAGGGTTGTTGGGGACTCCCCATTTTGTAGTGGTTCCCGGTGGAGACCGGGAGCACTACACCAATGGGGAACAGGAATGGGGGAGAAGTGATGGCAGATGTCTGCAGGAGGGGCAGGAGCATGCCCTCCATGTGCTGACGTCATTGCACATCCATGCCTCGGGGACTGAAAAGTGGAAATACCCCAGCACTTGTACAGGCAAAAGTGGGACACAAGAATGGCACCCACGCTCAACACCGGTTCCTTCTGGCCAGCCCCCGGCTCTCACCCTCACCCCGGCCACCTACTAGAATGTAGATAGAGTGCTGGAAGATTGGCAGTCCCACCTCAGGAGACTCAGAGCCAGGGGGTTGGTCAGGTCAGTGAGTGTGGGAGGAGAGCTTCCTGGGATGGGGGTCGGGTCAGAGGATCTCGGGTGGAGCGGGAGAAAGCCGGTCCAGTGTATCTTCACCAGAGAGAGGTCTACGGGGCTGGGGATCAATGGGGCATAAATAAAATCTACCAAAAAAAAGTAGGGGTTTGGGAACTTATTTTTGCACTGGCACAGCCAGCCATGTCTTTCCAGGGGCATTTGAATATTGTGATGTGTGGCATATGCATGAGAGACACCTCATTTGCATTCCTGCATCACAATATTCTGCACAGCGATGCAGTTGGGTTTGCAGAGTGCATCAGAGGCTTCTAAATATTGCCACACCCCCGATGGCCCTCACAAGTCCGGAGACACATGGGCACATCTAGGGATGAGACGCACATCTCATCTGAATATGTAGGCCCAGTTCTCTTCAATGTCTTTATACTGTAAGTGACATTGCAAAAGAGCTGGAAGGGAAGGTATGCCTCTTTGCAGATGACACCAAAATCTACAAAAGCGTAGTTACTCCGGAAGGAGTGAAGAGAATGAGGAGGGACTTGAGAAAACTAGAGGAGTGGTCAAGAGTACGGCAGATGGGTTTCAACGTGAAAAAGTGCAAAATCATGCATCTAGGGCACAGAAACCCAAATGCAGTGTGTAAAATGAGGGAAAAGTTACTAACAGTCACTAAACAGGAAAAGAACCATGCAGTAATCATTTCTGATTATCTCAAGGTGGAGAATCAGTGCAACAATGCAGCAGGCAGTCATTAGCAGGATGCTGGGTTGCATAGGAAGGGGAATCACCAGCAGAAGGAGAGAGGTGGTGTTGCCACTGTATACGTCATTAATGGGACCCCACCTGAAGTATTGTGTCCAAGTCTGGAGACCACATCTCAGGAAGGACATAGACAGGGTAGAGGCTGTCCAGAGGAGGGCAACTAAAATGTTGCACTGGCTGCACCAGAAGCCCTATGAGATGAGACTGAGGGATCTCTATATGTAAACCCTGGAAGACAGAAGGAAGAAGGAAGATGAGTGAGACCTACAAATACCTCATGCAGTGAATAAGGTACAAGAGGGGAACGTTTTTCAGAGGAGAAGGTGCTTGAAAACTAGGGCCCATGCAATGAAGCTGGAAGGGGGAATTTAGGGGGATGTAAGGAAGTATTTCTTCACGGAAGAGAGTGGTAGATGCTAGTAACAGTCTTTCAGTGGAGGTGGTGGAAGCAAAAACAGTGGTAGGTTTCAAGCATGCATAGAACAAGCACAAAGGAATCTTGGTAGGACAGGGGGGGGGGGGGGGAGTAGCCAGAGATCAGATAGGGCCTGTGGTGATAGTATAACTTGGGAAACAAGCATTTGTCAATGCCGAATGTTGCTTGCTTGTATGTGCTGTTTAGGTATTTGGAAGTGACAGTTTCATGCCTTCCTCCCAAGACATCCACTGTGTCTTTCCGTTCAGTATTCACAGTAGAGTGGGAGGGGCAAGGGCCACAGCAGTACAGCAGTTGCCAAGGGGGTGAAGAGGTGGACAATAGTCCATTCAAAGGCAAAAGAGTCCTGCAGGAGCTCACTAAATTGAAGGTGGACAAAGCGATGGAACCAGATGGCATACGCCCAAGGATATTAACAGAACTGCGAAGGGAGATAGCAGTACCTCTGGCAGCCATGTTCACTGAGTCATTCAACATGAGTGAATTGGAGGAGGGCACATGTGGTCCCTCTACACAAGTCCGGCAGCAGGGAGGAGGCAGAGAACAATAGGCCATTCAGCCTCACCTCAGTAGTGGGGAAGATCATGGAGACATTGCTTAAAGAAAGGATAGTGGGGCATCTAGATGCCATCGGAACCCAGGACCATAGACAACATGGATTCACAGTGGGGACATCATGTCAGATAAATCTGGTTGATTTATTTGACTGGGTGACAAAGGAAGTGAATCAGGGTGGGGCAGTGGACAACGCTCACCTTGATTTCAGCAAAGCCTTTGACACCATCCCATATAGGAGGCTGATAAACTAGCTGGGTAGGCTGAGCTTAGGGGAAAGGGTGGTAAACTGGGTTAGAAACTGGCTAACAGACAGGAGGCAGAGAGTGGTGGTAAATGGTATGCAGTCTAGGGAGAGGAGGCGACCAGTGGGGTGCTGAGGGATTGGTCCTGGGGCCAGTTCTGTTCAATGTCTTCATTAGTAACATTGCAGAACATCTGAAGGGAATTTTTTCACCAAATTTTCAACATAGCCGTTTTAAGACCTCTGCTTATGAACAGTGTCACTGTGATTTTCTTAATTTGTCCCGTACATTGATTTCGTACATCGACTGCGCCATTGTGCGCTACATGGGCGGAAACACATTTTGGGTGAGATGTAAAATGACAGCTTTACTACTCATAAGAAGGTGTGGTAAAATGGCAATGTTGAAAATCTGGAATGAAAATATTGAAATTCGCGAACTTGAACCTGCGTGAACGCATAGCATAGCGCCTCATAAAACAGTCATTTTTTGAATTTTGGCACCAATTTTCAACATGGGGTTTGGACCCTCTCTCATGATATGTCACCGTCATGGCGTTATTCAGGCCGAAGGGTGATTTTCTTGCAGTGACTGTGCAGTGACTGCGAAATCCCCTTCGGACCCCGAATAACGCCATAACAGTGACATCATTCATGAGAAGGGGTCCCAAAACTCTATGTTGAAAATTTGCGAAAAATTCCAAAAATGCCTGAGATATGCAACAAAGTTGAAACCCCTATTCAGCCCATTATACAGCTTACGGCATTTCCTCAGTTCGCAGTCGGCTTTGAAGAGTGCAGGCACGGTTCCCAGTCCACCGAAGATCATCGCGCCTGAGGTCTGGAGGTAAGTATGGGGTGAGGGGTGGGGAAGCAGGGTGCGCAGTGGGTGGGTGCGGGTTGTGGGAGGGCCAGGAGACTACGTGGGACCGTTTTTCTTTTTCAGAAAAAAAAAACGACGACACGGGACGCTTGACACACTGGGGTGGGCCCCAGCACGCACAAGGATGGGATGTTCAGCCGACGGGTTGGGCACCCCTGTGGCTGGGATGGCTTGCCATGCAGGAGTGGGCTCCCAGCGTGGCACTTACTTCTGGGGAGCGGGCTCAGCCGGCCGGGATTGGGCACCTTGCTATGGTACAGTGCATGCTGGGAGGTGGGGCGCGCATGCCTGCTGTGGTGTCTGTGGGGAGCTGCGGTGAGCAGCCTATATCTTATCACTGCTCACTCAAGCGTAGCTCCTTTCAACTGTATGCCACTGCATTTTGGAGCTTGTCATGAGAGCTCCAGAATGCATTGGCTTACAGGGGACGCGCCTGCCAACACACTGACTGAATTGGAGGAGGAGGTGACACACCTCTGAAATCTCCGATGATGGCACTATGTTTCTTGCACATGCGTGCAAGCAACATAAAAATGGGAAGACTGGGTTGGCCAAGTGGTCCTTACTGTATCTGCTGGCAGATTCTGTGTTTCTATGTTTCTAATTAAACACAAAATGTACATAAAGAAATTCTTCACAAAGATTTTGAAAATCTACATGCTGCAGAAAGATTTTGAAGAAAACCATATTGAAAAAGCTTTTAAGTCTCACTTGAACAAAATGTTTACAGCTGAGAACCAAAAAATGGTCAAGAATATAAGGAACTACACTAGAAAAAAACTGGGCGCATTTTATACTACAATTGAAGTCATACATAAACAAAATAGTGAGAAAAGTATGTCTCATCCCATGCTTGGTACAATGCCTGCAGGGCCCTACACAAAGAAAGTTAGGACTCTTGCACAGGAACCAAAGTGCCTTGCATCTTGTTTCTTGCAGGGTCCAATGGCACAAATTACTGTAAGTTAGTAGTCACCTCCTGCTTTTTGCCAGAAATCAAGGGCCTTGTGGAAAGCAATTGAATGCTCTGCTTTCTTAAAAAGGACAGACATTTATTGTGAAAAATGTTAATTTAGGTTATGGCTACTACCACACAAAACTCAGACCGCACAAAGTTTGTAAATCTGCAATCACTGTTTTTAACCACGTACCCACAAAGGTTGGAACTGTGCTATTAGCGATGTCAATCCTAACTCCCACACCCTTTCCCCTTCCCCTCATTACCCAAGATCAAGCTAAAGGTACAGTATGGGGCCATGTATCAATGGTGTGGTATCTCATACAGAACAAACACATTCAAAAGTTGTAAACAGCAACCCTGAAACCCTAAAACCCTAAAGGCAGTGTCAGTGGCTCAGCAGGTTGCACACTTGCCTCGGAGGCTGGAAGATTGGAAGGATGTATGTTCTAGCCCCATACCAGGAAGTTGGGATCATATTTGAATTCTGACACTGTAGTACAGCATGAGGGGGATGCTGCACTCCTGAGGTGTCATCTTTCAGATGAGACATTAAATAGAGGCCCTGTATGCCTGTTCTGGTGGTTGTTCAGATGAATGTCAAAGATCCCATGGCAGTTCTTAAAAAGAGTAGGGGCAATTTTTATTTATAAAAGAATATACAAAGAAAATGACCACAATTTAAATGACATCCACCAAGAAAACATAACATGAATCTGAATAGGGAAAAAGAAAATACTACCATACATTACAAGAAGGAAAAGTTTCTCATTTTCCTAACTAATGACTCCTCACAGACTCCTAATTAGGGGAAAAAACATTATTTAACATGTTGCAGCCACATAGCTTTGTTCCAGTAATTATAAAACTGTAAAGCAGGTACACTTCCAAATTCAGTGTCATATTTCATTTTAATTTCTCTTTAAGCCATCTGTATTAATATAGGAAGAGGAAGACATTTTTGTTAGAAAAGGAATGAGCATCTTGCATGCCAGTTGCTCCATTTTAAACGTCATCACTACACACAATGTACTGTAGTCCCCCACCCCAACCCCTGTAAGGAGAACAACAAAATACACAAGATTCTGGTATGACAGAGTTGCCAGTTCAGGGAAATCCCAGCTCATACTGATGCCATTTCAAAAGTCCTGAATCTGTGGACGTGTGAAAAATAGATGTACCCTTGTTTCCACAGTCTGGCCACAAGTGTCCCTGAGACAGAATCTTTCTGCCTCACTCTTATGCTTGTGGTTGCTCCTGGCTTGTAACTTGTCGTGGGTACAAAGCCACAGAAAGTCCTTCATTTTCTTCGGGTTCAGACCAGAGGTAGTTTGGTGATAGTAGAAACTGGTATTCCCCCTACGGAAACATAGATGGGTTCCTGGAATAAAGAAATGAAGACAAGTTCATATAAAGCCTTCCTGCAAATGGTGGAAACTTTAGAAAAAGACAATAGAAACATAGACTTTGACGGCAGCTAAGGACCGCTTGTCCGACCTAGTCTGCTCATTTCCCTACCTGATGGATAAGCTGCAGATTCTAGTTAACCAACAGCTTACTTCCTCCTACCCCCACTAGAATTGCTTTTTATCTGTCCCATGCATTCTTGAATTCTCCCACTGTCCTTGACTCCACAACCTCCTCAGGAAAGCTGTTCCATGCATCCACAACCCTCTCCATGAAAAAATACTTTCTAACATTACCTCTGAGCTGCCCCCCCATCTTCAAATTGTGCCCCTTGTTCTTGCACATCTCTTTTTCTGAAAGATGCTACCCTCTTGGACTTGATTCCTTTGAGGTACTTGAAAGTTTCTATCATATCCCCCCTCTCCCTCCTTTCCTTGAGGGTATACATATTAAGCTGCTTTAGTCTCTCTTCATATGTCTTCTGGTGCAGACCCTGCACCATTTTGGTTGCCCTCCTCTGAACAGCCTCCACTCTGTCTATGTCTTTGCGGAGATAGGGTCTACAGAACTGCACACAGTACTCCAGATGGAGTCTCATCAACTGTCTGTACAGAGGGATAACAACTTTTTGTTTTCTACTGTTGATGCCCCTCCCTATGCATCTCAGTGTCCCCCCAGCCCTCCTTACTGCCTTCTCACATTGCTTGCACACCTTAAGGTCATCTGATATAATTACTCCCAGGTCCCTTTTAATTTTTGTTGTTGTTAGTATCTCACCCCCCATTGTGTACTCTTCCCCAAGGTTTTTGTTTCCCAGGTGCATTGAATCTGAGCAGCCATACGTTTGACCATTCCTCCAACCTTGCCAAGTCCCTTTTCATCCTTTCAATCAATCAATCAATCAATCAATCAATCAAAATCTTTATTTCTCCAGGCGGGCAGCATTGAGCAAGGCTCATTTGCAAGGTAGACCTGGTCATGAATACATCAAAGTACAGTACAAAAGCAGGTATACAAAATGCAATATTATAAAAGGAAGAAAAAGTATATACAGTGTATACAGACAGTACAGTACAAGGTTGAAATAAAAAAAAAAACAGCACTATTTTACAATTGAAGAAGTCAGCAGATGTGCAATCAACCATAGGCATACAGGGGTTATAAGCACAGATCTTTTGAGTGAGGCAGCCGGCAACTACACATATAGGGGAAAGAGGCCGTGTATGGGGTGGCAGGTTAGTGAGGTAAAGAAGAGGAGGGATTTATTACCGATGACTGGGGGAAAATTGAGCTAAAATCACAGAAAGTCACGATGGCTGTCGTATACTTGTTTATTATGATAATGACGGAGGAGGGGTAGATAACTGGGACACTACTATGGATGGGTGGGACTTTAGCCAGGCTGGAGTGGACAGGAAAGGGTGGGTGCAGCAGGAAGAATTAATAGGGAAAGAGTGAGAGCCAGTGGTAGAAACATGGCGAGCGTCAGGATGGAAAGAGGGAGTTGTGGAATTAGTGGGCTAGTGATGAGGAAAACATTTGCAAGCTGCTTTCATGTAGCGATCGTAGAGATCCTTGAAGATATTCAGGCTAACAGGGCAGCTCAGCTTCAAGTTCCTTTGTAAACCGTTCCACAATGTGGGTAAAGAGAAGCTTAGAGCAGCTTTGCCAAAATGAATTTTGACCCTTGGAACTTGGAGGGCAATTAGGGAATAACTCCTTAGAGCGTAGGTGCCTAACACACTACAGGGAATACAATCTGAGACATATGAGGAGAGCTGGTTGGTCACCGCTCTGAAGGCCCATAGGGCAGCATTTCTATTCCTTCTATAGTGAAGGGAAGTCGAGCCTAACAATTAGTACAGGGAGCATTAGTGTGTGTAAAGTGGATGGCCAGTAATGAACCTGATAGCTCTGTGGTAGAGGGTGTCCAACTTAACCAGTGCAGAGGCAGTGCAGTGGCTGTAGAGCAGGTCTGCGTAATCTATTAAAGATAGGAAGGTAGCTTAAACCAGCTGAATCTTGGCCTCCTTTGTGAGCAGGTGGTTAAATCTGTAGAATAGTCCTAATCTTTGCCTTAGTTTCTTCTGTAGTTCTTCGAGATGGTCAGCAAAGGAAAGTTTATGATCGAGCCAAACTCCTAGATATTTGAATTTAGCTACATACTCTAGTGTTTCTCCAAGAACAGTGGTAATTTGTGGGATAGCTCCCCCCCAGCATGAACTGTCACATGCAAGAAGGGGGAGAAGAGTATGACTTTTGTCTTTTTTGCATTGAGCAAAAGCTTTTTGTTTATGAGCTGGTATTGTAGAAGGTTAAATTCAGCTTGGAGGTCTTCACATGCTGCTTCCGGTGTGGGACGACTCAAGTACAGTACAGTGTCATCCGCGAATTAGTGGATGTTGGCTTTTTTGATGTGGTCATTGATGTTGTTAATGTAGACTGCAAAGAGGAGGGGACCAAGGATAGAGCCCTAGGGCACGCCCCTCAGCATAGTTTTCAATGGAGAAAGATCACGTTCAGCTTTAACCTGCTGTTTCCATTTTCTGAGGTAGTCTGCAAACCAGCACATAGATTTATGGTCCAGACCTAAGGTGCTTAGGGAGGAAAGAAGCAGGCTGTGATCGACTGTGTCGAATACCTTACTAAGATCCAAGAAAACGGCACAGACATGCTTCTTGTTGTCAAGGTCTAGGAGCTAATCATTGGTCACCTTAGCTAGGGCTGCTATGGTGCTGTGCTTTGCTCTGAATCCAGACTGAACTGGGTTTAATAGGCTTCTGGATTCTAAGTATACCCCTAGCTGGCCACACACTATTTTTTCTAGTAATTTAGACAGGATGGGGAGGAGGGAGATCGGTCTGTAATTATTTAGATCTAGGGGTCACCTGCTTTTAATAGTGGGATGACATGGGCTATTTTCCATTGAGGGAAGGCTACCCTGGGAGAGTGACATGTTGAATAGGTGGGTGATTGGCACCGCAAGCACATGGTAGGCACATTTCAGATAGTATGGCTCTATGAAGTCGTAGCCTGCTCCCTTTCTGGTGTCCAGTTGCAGCAGTAGGTCTTCCACCTCTTTTAGAGAGACAGGCAGGAGGGAGAAGGCCTCCTCAGTAGAGGGGGACTTTTGGGTTGGTGGGCCCTGAGCTGTGCAGAGGTCATTGGCAGGAGAAGTATCAAATGCTAGCCCTGCCATTGCAAAATGGTTATTGAGGGCTTCCAATATCTCCGATCGGTTAGAGATAACGCTGCCTTAATTTTTGCTGGAATGGAATTACCAGGTGCATGTCCAGACATGTCTTTTAATGTTTTCCAGAGCTTTGAAGGCTTTCTTGAGGCAGAGGCTAGCTCTGAATGATAGTAGGCAGCCTTGACTGCTCTGACCAACTTGGTGCACTTGTTATGTGCTCTCTTAAAAAGACACCAATCCGAGTCGTTCTTGCTTCTTCGGCCTTTTTTCCATAAAGTATCCCTTTCTAACAGGGAAGCTTTGAGATCAGGTGAGAACCAATGACAGGTGCTGCTCCTGACCTGCACCTTAACCAAGGGTGCATGCTTATTTAAAGCCTCACTTAAAATATTGTAAAAAATAGTATATGCCCTGTTAACCATTTTGGCTAGGAAGAATTCCTGCCATCGCGGTGAATGTTTCAAGTCATGGACATAAGCAAACAAATCAATGTTGCGTTTGCACCTCTTGATAGAGAGCTTTGCCACAAACTATGGGTTTTGCATAGATCTAATGGTGGTGATTATACAATGATCACTAATGTCTGAGAAAAATATTCCGACATGAGAGAACAGGTGTGGCTTGCTAACCAAAATTACATCTAAGAGGGAGCTGTTGTTAAGGTTCTTTTTATTTGGGTGAGCAGGCTCGCCAATGAGTTGCACCAGTCCTAGAGTGTCACAAAAGGATTTCAAGGGAGCGGGTGCACTTGATAGCCATTCATAGTTCAGGTCGCCAAGAATAATGGTTTCCAAGGAACTGAGCCCCAGTACAGAACTGAGGTGAGACAGGAAATGTGGCCTGGCACAAGGGGGCCTGTAGCAGCCTATTACACAGAGTGCACTGGAAGGAGAAAGTTTGATCTTTAGGGTCAAGCACTCAAATTCTTTGGTGGAAGATGATGCATCTATGCATGCAGCTGAGTATTTGTCCCTTACATAAATTGCCACCCCACCTCCTCTTGATTGCCTATCTGCTCGGAAGAGTAAATAATTTGGGATATTGATTTCATTGTCTGGGGTGGCTGGCTTAAGCCAGGTCTCAGTGATCACTAGGGTGGCATGGCGCGAGCGTTGTGAGTGGCTCGAGCTCCACTCGGAGCTGAAACTTGCTTGCTCTGGATGAGAGGTGGATGAGAGGTGGGAATTATATTATGTTATAATAGTTTATGTATGTCAACCAGTTTTATCGTAAAGTAGAGTTTTATGTTATTGCTTGCATGATTTATATGTGCCATTTGGCTTATTTAATTAGATATGTGTAGGGGTTCTGTCAGACGACTCTTGGGGCCTAGGATTGTTTATGGGAATTCGCAACTGCATGTGCTGCATCCTTTTATCCCCCTCCCTGTATCTGATATCACTATCAGACGTTGTAGGGAAGTGGGGATTGGGGGGGGGTTGCTTTTCGCATGCGCTGTGTGATGACCAGGAGCAGGTTGATCAAAGGATTGAGGTGGTTAAGTCCAGGAGATGCCCTGGAATAAATAGATCATCTAGGAGAAGCCAGATGTGGTTGGTGCCTATTTCAAGGGGGGCCACCAGGCCAAGTGGCCAGGTGACCTCTAGGGCTGCATCACCCTCAATACCTCTGATGGCAGTGCTATGCAACGTCAGGTCGATCAGAAATAAGACGGCTATTATTGCCGCTCTGATTTCATTGGTCGACCTGGCGTGCATTACAGAGACCTGGGTGGGAGATAATGCCGGCCCTGTTTTTGAGGCTGCAGTCCCCCCAGGATACACTGTGGTGCACTGCCCCAGAGAAAATCGTAGGGGAGGCGGTGTAGCTATTTGCTTTAAATCAAACTTGGACTTCATCGCACCCGGTGGGAACCCCAGGTTCATTTGAGTGTGTGGCATTCGGTGGAGCACTTGGCGTTGGCTGCAGGATCTCCTCATCTCCGCCCTCCTGGTCCGATGGGGGTTCCCCAGGATTCCTTGCAGTTTGCTGCCAGCGAAACATTGGATTCCCCAAGATGTATTTTTCTTGGGGACTTCAATGTTTGGGCCGAGGATAGAAGTCAAAAGTGCGCTGATGAGTTACTGCAGAGTATGTCCCTTTTGGGGCTGGTGCAGTCTGTCGGCGTGCCCACTCACCAGGATGGCCACACATTGGACCTGGTGTTCTCACTGGGACTTGAGATCGCTGATCTTGATATTGATCGAGTAGCTTGGTCTGATCATTGCACGGTGAAGTTCACGTTTAGTGCTCCCACCATAAATTCTTCCCCTTCTGAGATATTTCGCTGCCGCCAGTTAAAAGATCTTACCCCTGAGGGTTATTTGGCGGCAGTTGATTTATCAAGGGTGGGTGATGCATGCGTTGGAGCGGTTGACGCCGGGGTAGACGCCTATAATGAGGTGCTATCTGGCGCCATTGACTCCCTCGCACCTGTCCATGTATGACCCAGAACTTCATACCTGAGGTCGCCTTGGTATGATGGCGATCTCAGGGAAATGAAGAAGCTGGGTTGGAGATTAGAGCGTCGCTGGAGGAAATCCCGTCTGGGGGCTGACAAACTGGTCCTGTGTGCGCATTATTGCGCATATCAGGAGGCAATCAACCAAAAGAGGACAATATTTTTGTCTCGGGAGATTGCTGCTGGGAGAAGCCGACCAGCCTCACTTTTCCAGACTGTTGATAGACTTCTTCATCCACTCTGTCTTCAGCCCGGAAGAGTTTCCTCGAATGAGGATTGTGAGGAATTTGCTCAGTTTTTCTTGGACAGGGTGTCTGTGATCCGGTGAGGTTTCCTCAGTCAGCCATTAATATCATTGCTGTCAGTAGTCGCGTCAGTTGTGTTCTAGAGCACTCTCTCTAGGTGGGGGAGTTTAGGCCAGTGGAGGTTCGTGAGGTCATTGAGATAGCGGCCAACTTGAAGTATACCTTTGTGAACTGGATCCCGTGCCAACGCGCTTCTTGATGAGGTGCATTGACACTGTTGGCCCTGTGTTTGCCCTGATTGTCCGGTGCTCCCTGAGTCAGGGTGTCTTTCTGGATGCCTTGAAGGAGGCTCTGTGAGACCCCTTTAAAGAAAGCTTCTGGACCCGGAGATTAGGGTACCACCGTCTATCTCCAATCTTCCATTTCTGGGAAAGGTTGTTGAGAAGGTGGTATCACTTCAGTTGGGGAACATCTCATGACCCACGAGTTGTATGATCCCTTCCAGTCAGCTTTTCGGGCCAGACATAGCACTGAAACTGCATTAGTTCAGGTGCAAAATGACCTCCTCAGGGCTAGAGATCGGGGGGACAAGACAATTCTTGTTCTCCTCGATCTCTCCTCAGCATTTGATACTGTGGACCATTGTGTGTTGCTTTTCCGCCTGAGGGAGTTATGCGGACTCACCGGTATTGTCATCAAATGGTTTGAGTCATTTCTTACTAACAGGAGGCAGCGGGTTGTGATGGGTAATTTCTCATCCGTACCCTGCCTCCTTTCATGTGGAGTCCCTCAGGGTTCGGTATTGGCCCCAATGTTGTTCGCAGTATACATGCTGCCCCTGGGGGAGATCATTAGGAGGTATGGTTTGAGTTTTCATTGCTATGCTGATGATACTCAACTATACCTATCCTTTGCCCCAGGAACATCAAATGCAGTGGATGTGATGAATATCTGTCTGGCTGAGATAAATGACTGGATGTCTTCCAGCTGGCTGCAACTGAACCCTAACAAGACTGAGGTACTGGTAGTGGAGTCGAACAGAGCTCATGATGGGATGGCCTCTGATTCTGCGACTGGCATTGTGCTAGGAGCTGTGTCATTGATGGCCTCCCCGTGGGT
The DNA here is from genome assembly GCA_016271365.2 of Neoceratodus forsteri. Taxonomy (NCBI): domain Eukaryota; kingdom Metazoa; phylum Chordata; order Ceratodontiformes; family Ceratodontidae; genus Neoceratodus; species Neoceratodus forsteri. The sequence continues at coordinate 1,071,534,436 of CM057455.1, read as the reverse complement.
GTGAAACCTTGGTGTGATCTTTGACAGGAACCTGTCCATGGAGGCTCAAATATCCTCTGTGGTTCGTTCCTGTTTTTTTCATCTTAGAAATATCGCCAGGATTAAGCCCCTTGTTCCGGCTCTGGACCTCCCTACTTTGGTACATGCCTTAGTCACTTCTAGGCTTGGCTACTGTAATGCCCTCTATCTCGGGGGTCTCTGGAACTTCTCTTTGCAGACTGCAGCTAGTGCAAAATGCTGCTGCCCGGCTTTTGACCGGACAAAGTAAGTTTTGTCATATCACTCCGGTATTGCGCGAATTGCACTGGCTGCCTGTCAGGTGGAGAGTATTGTTCAAGGTGAGTTTTCTCACCTATAAGACCCTACATGGACAGAGCCCTGGTTACCTTTCTGATCTCCTGGTACCATCCACCTCTCTCCGGGATCTCCGCTCCTCTAGTGGTGGCCTCCTCAAAGTTCCAAGAGCGAGGTTGAAATCAGCAGGGGATTGATCATTTGGAGTTGCTGCTCCAGCTCTCTGGAACTCGCTGCCGTTTGAAGTGAGAGAGGCCCCCACTATAGAGGCCTTTAAGAGTCATCTGAAAACCTTTTTATTTATGCAGGTTTTTTGGAGATTAAGTTTTATATGTATGATATTTTAATGTAATGTATACGGTATGATATACTGTACAGTTTTGTGCGGCAGCCAGAGCCTTTGGGATTGGGTGTCTTTTTAAATAAAATTGACCTTGACCTTGACTAGGACGTCAGGTAGGGTGTGGCTCACCCAAGCCTGGATAAGGGTGAACTTTTTCAGCAAACTACAGGCATTAAGATGCATAAAAGACATTCCTTTGATACCTGCCAGGTCTGATGGAGAAGCAAGGGTGTCTAATGGTCCTGGGTTGAGTTCGATATTGCCTGAGCACAATAGTAAAAGAAGCAGGATTCTTTTTAAGGCAGCGAATTGTAATTCGTAAACACTATTTTTTGGGCGATAGGGGAAGTGGTGTTGATGAAGAACTCTGAAGAAAGGGGGGTTACTAGTTGGGTACCGCAGGGTTCAATATTAGGACTGGTCCTCTTCAATGTCTTTATAAGCGACATTGCAGAGGGACTGGAAGGAAAAGTATGTCTCTTTGCAGATGACACAAAGATCTGCAACAGAGTTGATGCACAAGGTGGGGTGGAAAGGATGAGAAGGGACTTGGAGTTAGAGGAATGGTCAAATGTATGGCAGCTTAGATTCAATGCTAAGAAGTGCAGGTAATGCACCTGGGAAACAAAAACCCAGGGAAGAGTACACAATGGGGGTTAGATACTAACAACAACAAAAATGGAAAGGAACCTGGGGGTAGTCATATCAGATGACTTACAGGTGGGCAAGCAGTGTGAGAGGGCAGTAAGGAGGGCTGGGGGGATACTGGGATGCGTAGGGAGAGGCATCACCGGTAGAAAACAGGAAGTTGTTATCCCTCTGTACAGACAGCTGGTGAGACTCCATCTGGAGTACTGTGTGCAGTTCTGGAGACCCAATCTCCACAAGGACATAGACAGGATGGAAGCTGTCCAGAGGAGGGCAACTAAAATGGTGCAGGGTCTGCACCGGAAGACATATGAAGAGAGACTGAAGGAGATTAATATGTATAGCCTCAACGAAAGGAGGGAGAGGGGGGACATGAAAGAAACTTTCAAGTACCTCAAGGGAATCAACAAAGTCCAAGAGGGTAACATCTTTCAAAAAAAGAGGTGTGCAAGAACAAGGGGGCACAATTTGAAGATGGGGGGTGGCTCAAAGGTAATGTATGGAAGTATTTTTTCCCAGAGAGGGTTGTGGATGCATGGAACGGCCTTCTGGAGGAGGTTGTGGAGTCAAAAACAGTGGTTCAATTCAAGCATGCATGGGACAGTCATAAGGCAATTCTAAGGGGTGGGGGTAGAAAGAAGTAGTCTGCTGGTTAACTAGGATCTGCAGCTTATCCATTAGGTAGGGAAATGGGCAGACTGGGTGGGCCAAGCGGTCCTTATCTGCCGTCAAATTCTATGTTTCTATGTTTCTATGATGGGTAGGCCTGTACCCACTCCTGGTGTTATACTGACCTAGTGTTGCAGCCTCTAGTGTCCTGGCAGAAATTTGCCATGAGTAGGAAGTCTCAAGTCTGGATGGGGGAGTAATCTGCAGAGGCAGCTCGGGAGATGTCCCACTCCCCGGCAGAGACAGCCACCCCACCTTGGGTATCAACCTGTTGCAGATCTTTGTGTCGTCTGCAAAGAGACATACTTTTCCTTCCAGGTGCTCTCCAATGTCACTTATAATGACATTAAAGAGGACCGGTCACAGTACTGAACCCTGCAGTACCCCACTAGTTACCCTCCTTTCTTCACTGTGAACTTCGTTTACTATTATCCTTTGCATCCTGTTTGCGTCCTGTTGTCCAGCCAATTTTTTATCCAGGCTATCACCTTGGGACCCACTCCAAGGCTGGCTAACTTGTATATTAATCTTTTGTGTGGAACTGTGCCTTGTTAAAATCTAGATTGGTCATATCTACAGCCCCTCCCTGGTCTACTACTTTGGTCACCCAGTCAAAGAAATCTATTAGACTCATCTGACTTGACCTTCCCACTGTGAATCCATGCTGTCTTGGGTCCTGTGCCCTGATGGCCTCTAGGTACTCAACAATACTTTCCTTCAGAAGAGATTTCATCATTTTTCCTACCACTGAGGTCAAACTAACTGGTTTGTAGTTTTCTGCCTCTGCCCCGCTCCCACTTTTGTGAAGGGGAATCACATCCACCCTCCTCCAGTCCTCAGGTGCCACCCCATCCTCCCATGATTTGTTAAAGAGTGTAGTCAGTGGTGTCACTAATTCTACCCTTAGTTCTTTTAGAATTCTGGAGTGAGTCTCATCAGGCCCCATTGCTTTGTCCACCCTCAGTTTCAAGAGTTCTTTCAAAACCCTTTCTTCTGTGAATGGACTGGTATGGACAACCCCCCATCCAGAGTGTTTCTCTTGTTTGGTTTAGGTACCTCCCACTCCTCTTCTGTTGTGAATACGGAGCAGAAATATTCGTTCAGTATCCCTGCTTTTTCACCATTACCCTCTGTCCACATTCCCTCCCCTTTATTGAGTCTCCGTGTCCCTCACTTGGTCTTTCTTTGCTCCCTGATGTACCTATAAAAGGTTTTATCCCGCTTTGTAACAGAATTGGCTATCTTTTCCTCAGTTTGGGCCTTTGCTATTCTGACTGCCTTCCCTGCCTCCTTCTGCTTTAACTGATAATGTTCTCTGTCCTGCTCCTTCTGTGTTTCCTTATATTTCCTGAATGCTATCCTTTTCTCCTTAACCTTCCCTGCCACCTCTTTTGAGAACCATAGTGTTTTTTCCTTCCTTTTGTGTTATTGATTAGCTTCACACAAAGGCTTGTTACCTCTGTGATGGCTGTTTTGATTATTCCCCATTGTTCCTTCACCCCTCCTTCTTGCCTGTTTGCTAGTGCTTTTCTAAGGCACTGTCTCATTTTCCCAAAGTTAGCCCTCCTAAAGTCCGATACTCTTGCTTTTGTATGGCTTGACTCTATGGCTGTGTTTATTGTGAACCACACTGTTTGGTGGTCGCTTGTTCCCAGATGGCTACCCACTTCTAAATCCGAAATCCTTTCTCCGTCCCCATTTGAGAGTACCAGATCTAAGATTGCTCCCTCCCAAGTGGGTTCCAACACTAGCTGTCTGAGGCATGCTCCTTGCAGAGCATCAAGAATGACCCGGCACCTGGATGTGCCTGCAGCAAAGGTGCTCCAGTTAACATCTGGCATATTCAGGTCCCCCATTAACAATATCTCTCCTTTTTCTGCCATTTTAAAGATGCCTTCTATCATTTCATTGTCAATTCCCTCCCCCTGAGATGGGGGTCTTCTACACAACTCCCATGTGGATTGTGATGTCATGTCCTGTCTCCAGGGTGAAACATAGTGACTCATCTACTTCATGATTAGTATTTAGTTCTGTTGCTTTGATCCCTTCCTTTACTTAGAGAGCTACTCCTCCTCCTCTTTTACCCTCCCTGTCCCTCCTGTAGATTGTGTATCCTGGTATTTTGAATCCCAGTCATGGTTCTCTGTATACCATGCTTCAGTGCCACAATATCCAGGCATCCCTCTTCCATCAAGGCCACTAGTTCAGGGATCTTGTTACACAGACTACAGGCATTGGTACTCATCACCCTCCATAGTTTGATGGCCTTACCCCTTTTAGCCTCATCCCGTCTTACTGCCTTTGCATTTTTTTTGCATTTACCCCGTCCTGCTCCTGAATGACTTCTCTACCTTGGTGTTTACCTCACTAATTACTGTGTTTTGTGGGGGGAGGCTGGGATTTCCCTGCTCCTTTTCAGTGCCTCTCCCCTTGGCTAGTTTAAATGCTTGTCAATGAAGCATTTCAATCTGTCACCTAGGATTCTGGCTCCCCCAGATTGTGCCAGTATAGGCCTGCATCCCTCCAGGTGGCTCCCCAGTCCCCAATGAAGCCAAAACCCTGAGCTCCACACCTTTTTTTCAACCATTCATTGAATCCCATGGTGCGGAGTACCCTATCATCATCATCCTTGCCATAGACAGGCAGCACGTCCGAGAAGGTTACTGTATGTGCTACTTGTCTAAGGCCCCTCCCCAACTCTACACACTCTTCTTGCACTGCTGTGATCTCATTCCCAGCCAGGACATTTGTCCATAGGTGGACAATGACATCTAGCTCCCTCCCTCGTGCAGCTGCTCCCGTGATCCTGAGGATTCACTTCCTGTCCCTCAGAGCCGTGGCACCAGGCAGGTACCTTACCTCCCTCTCCCCATCCTCACCCACTTCTACCCCCCAAATTATTGAGTCCTCCACCAGGAATTATTTCCTTCCCCTGTGGGGTCTCATGCCACCCTCCAGTGGGTCTCTTTTGTGGAGGTTCTCAGCATCCTTCTTGGTCTCCACTGCAGGTGCCCCCATAGAGGAACCACTCTTCACCAGAACAGCATATGAACTGTAGAAAAGTACAACTGGAGGGATGCACCTCTGTTCCACCACCCTCTCCCTCCCTGAGCCCACTGTGGTCCAACCGCTCCTCTTTCTTGGCAGCCTCTGAGATAGCGGCAGTGGCCCTGGTGGTCCCTGGGTGGAGGAAGGGGTTTCACAAATCCTAGCCAGGTCAGCCTGGAGACAGGCAACATCCTCCCTCAGACCAGAGAGGTGCCTCCTGGAACACTGCTGCCCCACAGACATTGCACTGCATCACTCCCATCATGACTTATTTTATGTCCCCTCTCCTGTTGCTTTTTATGCTTACTCTCTCGTCCCTCTACGTATTTTTCCACCTACTTTCCTACAGTTTCCTACTACTACAATTTCCACCTAACTATTGTCACTAAAAAAGAATGTAGGTATTTAGGGAGTGCCCTAAGGGTCCTTCCAAGGGGCCTATCACCTAATACTCTCCATGCATCCAAAACAGGAGAAAACCACTCCCATCCTACAGGTGTCCAGAACCTATCAGAATCTTCCAAAATAGGTCTCAAAAAGGTAAAAATAAAATTACTATGAATGAACACCAATGGGTTTAACGTCCTAACCCCCCTCTCTTAATAGGCCTCTACATATAAGCCTTCTTAATAGGATTCAACAGACTCCCCCCAAAGCAAATGAAAAAAAAATACCAAACAACTGAGCCTCCAAATCATGGGGTTGGGGAAAAGCAAAACCAATGTGGAGAAATAAAGGAACCATAAATGTTTTAGTTAAAAAAAAAAACCTGTTTGGTCTAGTCATAGGCTGCTTACTCCATGCCATTACTCAGTATTCAGCTATACGGAGTTTCATTCCCAATTAATCTTGCCCAAATCCATATTAGTGAACTGTACCCGAAGAATTTGAATGGGCCCAGCCATTACAAGAATCTCATTTACTCTATTAAGATGTACATCTTTCAGAGATCCTAATACCATCCCATTACTCCTTCCACAATTCACATTAGCGCCTGATACCCTTGAAAAGTGTCCCATGACCAGAGACACATGCTCAGCTGAATCCAGATCTCACACAGGAAGACACAAATCATCTGCATTGGTCAGTATTGATGGGATATTAACCCTGGCCAGTGACCTCTTGCCTTTAATCTCAGGAGTATTTTTAAATAATCTAATCAAGAGATCAATGCCAAACACATACAGTACAATAGCAGACTAAGTGGGCAGCACTGCTGAATTACCCCCTGCTGAATTCCCCTCTGTGCCACATCAGTCTTCCACTGCCAACTTTGTAAGGTAGGTTCAACCATAGCTGTGGTATACAGAGTGCGTACCCAACCTATAAAACATTCAAGAATTCCATACTTAGATAATATGGAAAACAAAAATTAATGGAAAATCATATTGAAGACTTTCTCTTGGTTCACAGCCAGTAGAAGGCCCATGATCTGTCACTGATTTACATGTACAACCATTTCTCTTAATATGTTTGAATGGTCCTTCCTGAAACACTGCAGGTCTGTAAGGAGTATATCAAATTTGGAACCACCTGGGACAATCTGGATGCCAAAAGTGTAGTAAAATTTGAAGGTCTGAATGTAGGTTGCTAATTGGCCTCCAGTTGGAGATATTAGATTTCTCCCCCTTTTATACAGATATAGTAACATATCATGTGCTATACTTTGATCAAGGACTTCATGCACTGCTACTGGAAAGTTGTCATTTCTCTCTTAATGAGATTTGAGTGTATACAGCATGTCCCATTGTCTCTGATATAGACAATAACCCATGGAACTGCTGACACAGTTTCAGATAATGTATATATTGCTTATTGGCCAGTTTAATTCCCTTGGAATTTTAAAAAGGACTTGAATTCCAGTTTTATATCCTCCCACCACTCTATCGAGGAATCATATAACACCCAAGTAGTTTTTTTAGCTGGGACTAAATAATCTAATTCTTTTCTAATAGCGACATCCTCCAGTAAAGAGATATTTAATTTCCAAATACTGGGATCAATTACATCACGGAAGTCCGGGCCCATAGTGGTCTGCACCAATCTGTGGACCGATATTTCTGCTGGTACAGTAAGATGTAAACAGCTGCACAACCATGGAGAATTGAACAAGAAATCTATACAGGTGGATAAATTGCACTTAAAAAAGTATGTATCCCTTTTCCTTCCAGTGTCCCAGCTGAATCCAAAAACCCTGCCTTAGAAATAATGTCTTCCAAGCAGTTGAGTCACAAAAGGATTTGGAGGTTTTTGTCCCTCAATCAATGGGCCCAATTGAAATCACCTTCTAATATGACCCCTTTTGTGGTACAGAAATAAGGCTGAAGTGGTTTAAACGTGTCAGCCTTCTCTGCCTTTGACTGAGGGACATATAGGTTGATCAAGCATAAAGGAACAGTGCCCAATGAAATATCTAACAAAAGTGCATGACTTGGGACTATCTCCACTAATCAGGACAATTAAATATTGGGGATGGAAGAAAGTATGCCCACTGCACAGCACCTATCTTCACCCAGTGCCCAAAAGGAAGGGCCACGAGACCAAAGTCTTTGGACCACATCAATATCCTTATTAGAACTTAACTGAGTATCTTATAAAAAAACATGATGTCATACTTGGTCTCTTGCAAAAAAAGCCAGGGTAGCCATCAAATGCCTATTTGAGTTAATACTATTGGGATGTAAGGTGTCAATCTAAAAATTATGGATCAGTACCCCCATTAGCAGAAGAAGGGGAAAAAACTGAACAGTAAGGTATCCATTATAATGTACTATGCCCCCCCACTCTCAGCCTCCTCTTTTTAGTAGACTACAACTCTAAAGTCTCACTCTCATTCTTCAAGGAAGAGTCATGTTCTGATGATATCAGGAAGACCCATCAGAGCACTCCTCAGTGTCCCCCCACAATCATTTCTTTTCTGTAAAATGTCTGATTTATTATTTAAAGGAATGTCTTCCCATTTTGGAAGTTTAGGCATAGGCTGACCCTTTGTTATTTCACTATGATGTGAAACTACTCATAGATTTTCTTCATTGAAGCACATATCAGACCAAGAGAAGTTATAAAATTCAAAAGTATAATTTCATTATTATTAAAAACAGTAACATAAAAATTACAGTTGTGCAGTATTGCTGTTATAAGGCAGTTCAAACAAAACAAAGTCCTTCATCTGAGGGGGTCTCTAAATCTCTCTCTCTATCTCTCTCTCTCCCTCTCTCAACAAACATTGCTTTCTTTATATATAATGTATTTTCCTGGCAATTAACTTCGGCATCCTGAGCTTGTTAAAATTCATCTCCTGTTTCTCACAAAATGTATCAGAACTTTAGCAATTTTTTTTTTCTGCAGCTCCAACAAAATAGAGCACTGTGTCCCAGAACTGATCTCCTCTTGGCAACTCTGTAAATTAGCTTGTGGAGGTCAAACTGCATCTCATGGTTAATCTTCTGAGTTCCAAACAGCTTTTTGCAACCATTTCAATGATATAACTATATACATTTGCAAACCAAGGAAACCCAGTTTCAGATAAAGATTCACTATATTTCTTTAACCACAAAGAAGCAAGGGAAGAAAGAAAAAAATAGAAACAGCAAGTAAAAGCAGAGAGATAGTGGAGGCAGTGAGCATTGTGGGACCCTCGGAGATGCCAATTCCTTACGTGTCACAGGAAATTCTGATTGCGCAATCAGAAAGGCAAGAAATAGAGAAGTATCAGAATAGAAGAGGACAGAAAAGATTCTTGCTTCCAATTGTCTCTACATAACAAATGGGACAGGGTCTTACTCAACCCTATCAATGGCAGCATGGATGTAGATATGTCTTCTGTCCCCAAGGCCAGGGCAACTTCCTGCTCACTAGCATCCAAGGGAGAGGAATTTAAAACAGTTTCAACTTTCATAACATCAGTGTCAATAGAAATATTCTGTTCAAATGATCCACAATGATTTAGGATCAGAAACATGAAGGGAGGCAGGAGGGTCTAGTACAGATTGTGTGGGAAGGCGCTGTAGAGAAGTTGTAATAAAGAGGAAATGCATTGCTTGATCGGGTCGGGGTACCCCATGCACTGTGGTAGGTGGTAGGATTGAGGTAGCTGAGTGTAGAAGGTGCCCTGGGATTAGATGGGTCTTAGGGAGAGACCAGATGTGTTTAGTTTCCGTCACCAGGGTTCCCACCAGACTGAGTGGGCAGGTAGCCAAAGGGGCTGCACTGTTCACCAATCCCCTGAGGGCAGTGCTTTGCAATGCCAGATCGATTAGAAACAAGACTGCAATTATTGCGGACTTGATCTTCAATCAATCTGACTTGCATCACAGAGACCTGGATCAGTGACAAATTTGGAGTCCGCCATCCCGCCCAAGTACACCATAGTGCTCTATCCCAGAGCAGAATGCAGGGGCAGGATGGTAGCCATCTGTTTTAGATCTGAGCTAGACTTCACCCTGCACCAAGTGAGAGCACCAGGTTCATTTGAGTGTGTGGCTGTCTGTGAGGGTCCGGGCGCAGGTTGCCGGATTCTCCTGATTTACCACTCTAAGGGGTGGTGGGAGAATTCCTGCAGAAGGTAGCCGACTTCATCATTGGTGAAACATTGGAGGCTCCCAGATGTTTAGTGTTGGGGGACTTCAATGTTTGGACTGACAATGAATCTTCTCGGATTGGTTACAACTTCCTCCAGATGATGTAATCTCTGGGCCTGATGCAAGTAGTTTCTTCCATGACCCATCAGGGTGGCCATATGTTGGATATGATTTTCCCACTGGGGCTTGAGATAAATAATCTCAGGACTGATTGGGTCACTTGGTCTGATCATTGCATGGTGGAGTTCTCATTCGGGGCCCACCCCCTGCCGAGATGGTTCGCTATCTCCCTTTGAGAGGTTTTACCCCAAGAGTTTCCTGGTGGTGGCTGATCTATCTAGTGTGGACAGTGCATGAGTCGGGGGTGTGTGTGCGGCAGTAGTTGCCTATAATAAGGTGATGTCTGGTGCACTTGATTCCCTCGCACCAGTCCGTGTATGACCCAAATCTTCTCACTTGAGGTCCCGCTGGTATGATGGGAAACTTAAGGTGATGAAGATTGTGGGTCAGAGATTAGAGAGCTGCTGGCATAAGTCTGGTCTGGGGTGGACAAACTGGCCCTGCATACACTATGGTGTGTACCATGGGGCAATCAACCATAAGAAGGCAGAATTCCTGTCCAGGGAGATAGCTGCTGGGAAGAACTGACCAACTGTGCTCTTTCGTACGGTGGACAGGCTTCTTTATCCTTCCTGTCTACAGCTGAAAAAAGCCTTTTTGAATGCATTATGTAAAGAGTTTGCTTGGTTCTTCTCAGACAGGGTGTCCGCCATCAGGTAGGGGATTCTGCCAGTGAGCCATATTTTGGCTGACAGTGGTTGCCATGGGCATCTGGAGAGCACTCCACCTGACTGGGGTGAGTTTAGACCAGTGGTGGTGGTGGCTGAGGTCATTGAGATTGCTTCCAAGCTGCAGCACACCTTTTGCAGACTGGGCCCAGTGCCAACTCATTTCTTAATGGGATGTGTTGACTCCATTGGCCCTGTGTTTGTCTTCATTGTCCGGTGTTCCTTGTCAGCGGGGGTCTTCTCTGATGTCTTGAAGGAAGCAATGGTGAGACCACTTCTGAAGAAACCACCTTTGGACCCTATATCAAGGCAAATTACCGTCCCATCTCCAACCTTCCATTTTTGGGTAAGATTGTAGAGAAGGTAGTGGTGCTTCAGCTTGATGAGCACCTCGTGGCCCATGATCAATATAAGCCACTCCAGTCTGGGTTTTGTGTGAGGCATAGCACAGAAACTGCGTTAGTTTGGGTGCATAATGACCTCCTTAGGGCAAGAGATTGAGGGGAGGGGACAATTCTCATCCTCCTGGATCTCTCCTCAGCTTTTGACACGGTGGACCATTGTGTGTTACTTGACTGCCTGAAGGAATTCTGTGAACTTGCCGGCACTGTCATCTGCTGGTTTGAGTCTTTCCTTACTAACAGGAGGCAAAGGGTAGTGATGGGGAATTTCTCCTCCTCCTCTCCTAGCCTCTTGTCAGGCAAAGTTCCCCAGGGTTCGGTCTTGTTGCCGATGTTGTTCACCATGTACATGCTGCCCCTAGGAGAGCTCATTAGGAAGTACAGCTTGGGTCTTCATTGCTATGCTGATGATACCCAGTTGTATCTTTCCTTTGCCCCTGGAACATCCAATGCAGTGGAAGTGCTTAACAGCTTCCTTGCTGAGAACAATGACTGGATGGCCTCCAGCTGGTTGTGACTGAACCCCGATAAGATGGAGGTACTGGTGGTGGATTCAAACAGAGGGTGTGATAGGTTGGCCTCTGGTGCAGAAACAGGGCTTTTTCTTGGGTCTGTACCAGTGAAGGCCTCCTCTAGAGTGCATGATCTGGGCATTATTCTTGACAGCGGATTGATGCTTGAGTCTCAGGTGTCATCCGTTGTCCATACCAGTTTTTAACCATCTGAGGAATATCACCAGGATAAAGCCCTTAGCTCCATCCCTGGACCTCCCCACCTTGGTTCACACCTTTGTGACATCCAGTCTTGACTACTGTAATGCACTCTATCTCGGGATCTCTGGAGGTACCCTACACTGGCTGCAGCTGATGCAGAATGCAGCTGCCAGGTTGTTGACAGGACAGTCTAAGTACTGCCACATCACCCCAGTACTGCATGAACTGCTCTGGCTGCCAGTCAGGTGGAGGGTCCTCTTTAAAGTGGGCTTTCTCACCTTTAAGGCCCTACATGGCCTGGGCACTGGTTACCTGAAGGACCTTCTTACACCAGCTGCCTTGGTTCGCTCCCTCCACTCCTCCTCTAGGGACCTCCTTGCAATTCCCCGGATGAGGCTAAAAATGGCAGTGACAGAGTGTTCAGTGTCACCGCCCCTGTCCTGTGGAATACGTTATCTCCAGCTGTAAGGGATGCTTCTTCTGTTGAGGTGTTCAAAGCCCACCTCAAGGCATTCCTGAATCAGGCCTTCCCGGACTTTGATTTATAGTTTTCTCTGATCCCTGACTTTCACGTTTAAATTGGTCCCTGGCTATATTTTTAGCTAGTATTTATTGCTGATCGTATTATTTATAAATTGTATAATAATGAGTTATAGTGTAGCATATTTATTTTGTACATTGTGGTGTTATTTTGTATATATAATTTATTGATGGTGTTTTGTATGTAATTTTAACATGTTCGGCGCCCAAAGCCTCAGGGATGGGCATCTTATTAAATAAAATTTACCTTGGCTTGCCACCATTGGTAGGCTCTCTGATACCTCAAAACCCCCTCTTCTGGCTGGATAAGGAATGCTGCTGTTTCCACAGCTGGGTGCCTCTTAGTCCTGGAAGGTCTTGCAGGATTAGGTTCTTCACTACTAGGGCCTTCTCTTTGGGTGCAATTAATGTAAAAAGCATGTTCTGCCTTGTCTATATGATCTCCTTTATTATAAGCTTCCCAAGGACAGGTCTAGTATGAATGTCCTGGCTCATCACATACTGTATGTAACCCCCAGGCCACTTAACTAGTGTGGACACCACCCATAGAATATCCAGAAAACACTGGTGTCCATATACTGGCATACCAATTTTCTTTACTGAAAGGTAGGTACCACCCTTGGCATTAGGATGTATACCTGGTTCATTTTCTAGAGGAAGAGAGGGTTGGGGGTACAGAAACAAACAACTTGAACCCTGTGTAAATAACACAACCCAGATCCTAGGTGGAGGCTGCTAGACATATGCTTGATTTAACCTGCTGAGGGGGCCCCATTAAATCCACACAACCAGAAGCAATAATTGGAATGTCCATAACAGTGACTGGGATTGTGCAGTATGGCTTTATTCAACAGATGGAAAGTAAAGCAGAAGTGAACCTCCAAGGGTAGGTCCAGGCTGGACAGGTACAAATTCAAGAACTCTCCTTGCATGCAGTACAGTTCATGAACAACAACAGAAACATCTTCCCAAATTCCCAAAGATGCATTAGTGGACACCTGGCCATGCACATGAACATCTCTCTTCCCATGAGTGTTATTTAGCGAATCTTAGCCGCACACTCAGAAGTCTTCATGGACATAGGTGCAATATGTGAAACTCAGCCACACACCTTAACCTGCAGCTTGGCCCTCACTCAAGTAAATATACTGGTGCCCTTTACAAACCAGGAAGCCCTACCTTGTAAGCACTTAGATGGTGTTCCTCCCACCCTTGGCCCCAACTGACAGTCTCTGCCATTCTTCAGGGTTACACCATTGAAACTCCCATTCCCCACTGAAATGCTAGAGGTCCCACACTGTTACTTGTCACAAATACTAGGGTGACACAGAGAATAAGCTGCACTCACTGGGGTCCACAGTTTAACTGTACTTCAATCACACTGGTGAGACTAGGGGCACCAATAGGTGTGATCCTGCCTTATCTATGGGCACATGCACTCCAGACTATCCCTTCCCCTAAGAACTTGTGGAGATCTAGTCTCCTAGACAGTACTCACAGGAGTTATTCCATTCACTGAGCATGGAACAACTAAAGAGGAAAAGGAAAAGAAATGCACTCTCCTGGGTAGCCGGTCCAAACAGTCTACTTCAGGTCCTATCCAAGGCAGCTGAAAATACCACAAAACATTCAGGGGATTGCCCCTTGAGTCCACAGAGAACAAGCAGATCCTTCCACTTCACAGGGAGTAGAAAATCAGGAAATCCTGCAGTAGCCTTGTCTCCATCACTTCAACTGGAAGCTGGAAATGACACTCATCTAGGGTGAGAAATCCGGGGCCCTCTCCTTAGAGCCCTCTGGCAGTCCTACTGCCACTCTCACCTCCACACTCCACAACTGTCTGAACAATACTGAGCATCCTAAGCTCCCCAGAGCAGCTATCCAAAGAGTGTGGCCTATGGTGCTGTGAGAGCTCTAAATGACCTAATCTTTCCTCCCTCAGGCTAGCTGAGTAAACCGTGATGTCATTATGTAAGGAGCCCCTAATGAACTCCCTACCAGTTGCCTGTTGCCTTCCTAACAGTAATACTGATAGTATTCTAGTAACCCCAGGGACTGGGTGATTACACATAAATTACATTTTATGTTCTTTTTTAATATGTACAGTACTTCATTGAGGAATAATACAGAGAATACACTTTTTCATGGATTACATCATTGTCCAGGAATAACAGTATACATTAATACTGTGAGCCAAGTGGGTAGCTATATTATCTAACACAATTAGTATTCCTTTCCATTTTTTCATTCAATACTTAAAAATTCAAAACAATGAAAAACAAAAGAAAACCTCTTAACTTACTAAACTACTTGAGGTGACAAAGGCAGAGCTCTTTAAAGTTACTAATTAAAACTGAATCCTAGCAGTGTGACCCCTTGGTATCTAGGAAAGTCTCAGTTCCTGTGAGTACAATAGTGAACATTAAAGTTAATAAGTCCCAGGGGATGTCTGGCCTGTCCAAATAGTTTTTCACCTGTCTTTCAGTTAGCTATCCTCACCCTTGTCTGTGTTTTGTTCATCGCCTAATATGAAATGCCGTCTAGTTCACCTTTCAATGCATTTCTCTAGATGATCCTATACTTGATAGGTTAGCCTTTCTATTTCTGCTATCTCCTCCATGACTGTCCTCCATTCAAAGAATGTGGGTGGGTCTGCTTGTAGCCACCACCTGGTGATGGCTTTCTTTATGGCTAATAGACAGCTGTACTAAATATACAATGAGCTAGACCTTTTCACTGTAGGTGGGGGCATTCCTAGATTCAGATTGTGGTACTGCAATGTGGTCTGGACAGTGAATAATAGCTCCAAGTTTCCGATAATATCTTCCTAGAATCTTACTAAGGAGGGACAGGTGTAAAAATATTGATATTTGATGCATTCCTCTCTACATACTCTCTCCAGCATGCAGAGGTAGGTTCCCTTCCCACTTGACTTTTATCTTTGGTGTTATGAAATATCTTGTTTTCATTTTCCATGAGTATTCATGCCAGCAATGAGAAGTGGACATTTTGTATGAACTTTCCCAGAGCTTCCCCCACTGCCTATCTGCTAGCCTAAAACCTGCTTTGTTTCCCACTTATTAGTGAGATATTCTGTTGTCAACTCTGGGAAGAATTAAATACTGGTAAATTGTGTATATTGCTCCTTTTTGACCCAGGCTTCTTATTAGATTTCTCAATGCAATGTCTGCTTCCTAGTGCCTGTTGGCTCTCCCCCCTCCAATTATTCCTACCTGTGTCTGTATGTAGTTCCTGAGTTGAAAATACTGAACTCTATCACTACTAAGCCACCCACATGCCTGTCAGACTTTGGTATGGGTATTGGATCCCATTTCTGACCTGTCTTTGGTGCCATGGATCCAACCTACCAGGGGTAAAAGCATTGCCCCATGCCAGCCACTTAAATCTCCCAATCAGCCCTGAGACCTGGCGGAATTCCATAAAGCAAACCCATGCCCTAAGTGTGACTTCCAGTCCCCCGTATGGGAATCTCTCTCTTCTTTTTCTGGAATCATATTCAAAAAGGTGGGATACCAGGGGCTTGTCCTCGGACAGTTCTTCCTCCATGTCTTTGTAATGTGCCTTGACCCATGGGCTATGCCCCAAAAATGCTACCATTAGTTGTGTGGCTACATAATAGTCCATGAGGGCAGGAACTAGGGCTGTGCAAATACCATTTCTTGAATATTCAGCAGAATATTCAGTATTTGGGTCCCAGGTATTTGATATTCGGGTATATAATTTGCCTTAATGGAGAATTGCTATGTAACTCCTTAAAATGGCTTCAGGATAGGGAAGGTGAGAGGTAATGGCACTTTGACTTGTACACTGGTTACAGAGGCTGTCTTCTGCTACTGGTGCTTTACAAGGAGGACAAAGAGGTAACAACACTTTGGCTTGTACACTGGGGTCTGAGGCTGTCTTTTGCTGCTGGTGTTCAGGAGGAGTATGAAGAGGTCTAGCCACTTTGGCTTGTAAACTGGTGCCAGAGGCTGTCTTTTGCCACTGGTGCTTCAGGAAGAGGATGCAGAGGTCATGGATCTTCGGCTTGTACACTGGTGCCAGAGGCTGTCTTCTGCCACTGGTGCTTCAGGAGGAGGAGGAGGAGGATGCAGAGGTCTTAGATCTTTGGCTTGTACACTGGTGCCAGAGGCTGTCTTGTGCTGCTGGTGCTTCAGGAGGAGGATGCAGTGGTCATGGCAATTTGGCTTGCCCATTTGTGCCAGAGGCTATCGTGTGCTGCTGGTGCTTAAGGAGGAGGAGGATTCAAAGATCAAGGCACTTTGCCTTGTACAGTGGTGCCAGAGGCTGTCTTTTGACACTGGTGCTTCAGAAGTAGAATGAAGAGGTCATGGCACTTTGGCTTGTACATGGGTCCTTGAGGCTGTCTTGTGCTGCTGGTACTTTAGTAGGAGAATGTAGAGGTCACGGCACTTTGCCTTGTACAATGGTGCCAGAGGCTGTCATCTGCCACTGGTGCTTCAGGAGTAGGATGAAGAGGTCATGACACTTTGGCTTGTATATGGATACTTGAGGCTGTCTTGTGCTGCTGGCACTTCAGGAGGAGAATGTAGAGAACACTGCACTTTCCCTTGTACAGTGGTGCCAGAAGATGTCTTCTGATGCTGATGCCTCAGGAGGAGGATGCAGAGAAAAGTTCATCATGGGCATGCAGTTTCCCATAGGATAACACTGGAAGTATAAGACACCATAACTCTGTCAATATTTGTAGTTAAGTAACAATCTATATATGGTCAGAAAGGTCACAGCAGCCACTACCAGAATGCCACATGCAAGAGCATTAAATAATTGTGGCCATGAAGAAGAGCAAGCAATAAGACATAATTAAGCATATAGAATAACACTGTAATATCAACAGGACATAATTCTGGCAATATTTAGAGCTAAATAACCATCTATATATGGTCTGAATGGTCTCAGTGGCCACTACAAGAACACCATATGCCACAGCCTTAAATAATTGTGGCCATTAAGAAAAGCAAGCAATAAGACATAATTAAGCCCATAGGATAACACTGTAACTTCAACAGGTCATAATTCTGGCAATATTTGAAGTTAAGTATTTTATTTATTTATTTATAACTCTCTATAATAATACTGTAACTTCAACAGGCCAACATACACATTTATGTCTTACCTTCAGAGCCAAGAGGTACTGTACAGCTGTAAGGATGGCACTCAAGTGTGATGCCCATTTGGCCTATGATGTGCTGCCCCGAAAAGGTCTTTTGATTGGATGCTACCTGTGAGTGAGCCATAATGAAATGCAGTTCTTTTCCAAAATGTCCTACACACATGCAGGCAGTCTCCCTGTTCCATTTTAATAATCCCCTGCCCCATACCCCAAAACAGAAACAAAACAACAGATTAAATACTATATCTTCCTTTGCTGTTCATACCTGGTGTGTTACCAAGAGTTTATCACCCCGGTGGTAAAATACCTGTATGCAAAAAAAAGGAGAAAAACATGACTAGTGATACACGTTAATCACAATTTACCCCCTTCCCACAAAAAGAAAAACACAAATAGAAATAAAAGCATTAAAAGATTGCATATTTCACTTACTGTTGCTGGTAATACACAATGGCCCAGATATTCAAAAGGGTTGCGCATGGTGCAGCTTAGTGTTTGCACCATGCACAACCACTATCTTGATTGTGATATTTAAAAAGGAAGTAATGGCCTGCACAAATCCCGATGCACTGGGGTGCATCAGTAATGCGTAGGCAAGGGGGTATTCTATACATAAACGCACAGCCCTACATTCAGTCTGCCAGGCAGTAGAGTTATGCAGGTGCAACCCCTACCCAGCAAAGTTGAGCCGAAAAAGGAACAAGTCGAGGGCCACCCACAGGTGAGCTGCTGCATTGCAGGGTGCAACACAGCAGCTGCACCTGTGGGTGGCCCTCGACTGTCCGCTGCACCTGGTGGGTGCCCCCCATGCCCTGATCACCGGGCATGACAGTAGCCTCCTCCCAAGTAGCCCGATTGCGGGCATCAGACTTCCCTCCCAAGTCCAATATCCCTGGTGGTCCAGTGGACGAATGGAGCAATCGGCGGGTGGCATTCCTCACCCCCAAGTATGAAATACCTGGTGATCTAGTGGACCCCACCCCACCGCCCCATGGAGCCCCACACCTGCTCCCCATCAGCCGGCGGGCGGCAGCACCCCACCTGCCCGCCCCTGCACGCCTGCCGACGACAGCTCGGGATAGCTGCATGCCCATTGCTTCAGAGCATGAGCCAATGGGCATGCAGCCCCATACGTACTAGTCAGTCCAGATATGTGAATGAAATTCATTCACATATCTGGACTGACTGCTGACAGTATGGGCTGCACTCCCACTGGCTCATGCTCTGAACCAATGGGCATGCAGTCCTCCGAGGTCAGTCGGGGGCAGGGTGGCAGGTGGGGTGCTGCCACCCACCAGCTGATGGGGAGCGGGTGGTGGCCCATGTGCAGGGGTGGGGTCCACTAGATCACCAGGGATTTCATACTTGAGTGAGGAATGGCCCACGATCGGGCTCCATTCGTCCACAAGGCCACCAGGGATATTGGGCTTTGGGAATCTGATGCCCGCGATCGGCTAATGGGGGTGGGTTGCTATGCCCACAACCGGCTAATGGGGGGTAATGCTACGTATGCCCTGCGATCAGGTTAATGGAGGGTTGGATAACATTCTGCCTGCGATCGGGCTACTGGGGGCGGACAATGTTATGCCTGTGATGGGGCTGCAGGGGGCGTCGGCCACTAATGGCTGCTGCCTGGCAGGGGCCAGGCGCAAGTCGTCAGGAATCGGCGCACCTGCATGCTAATAGCATGCAAATGGGGCCGTAATCAGATGCAAATTGCCCCCGTGCACCTTGCATAAATTATGGCCCCATTTGTATGTCACCCTTTGAATATCACAGGTGCTGTGCATGGCGCAATGGAACTTTCGCCACCGCATCTCAATGCTCCACTCTGACCACTTACGCTGGCACAGTTCCACTGCACCATGCACAGTGGGTGTAGCCAGGGGGCGATATTCAAAGAAGTTGCGCCATAGCGCAACTCCGTTGAATATCACCCTAGCCACACCCCTGCGCAACTATTTTGAGTGGCGCATGGGCTTGCACCACAAACTGGTGCAGTTTGAATATCTGGGCCAATGTGTTCATCAAAGATGAGAAGCATCAGACTCTGGCTCTGGCGGTCATCGGTCACTGGTCATCAGTAATATATTCCAGATTTCTTCAGAATCATTATTGTCATCATCACCATCGGCAGGAGCAGCAGCATCAAGAACTTATTGCAACAAAACAATGGTACAAACTGCTGGTAGTCAGGCAACTGGAATATTTGAGGCATGGGAAATACTTGAGACAGATGATGCCACAATGGTAACTGGAATATTTCAGGCTTGAGAAATACTGGAGACTGGCAATGCCATACTGGTAATTGGAATATTTCAGGCATGGGAAATACTTGAGAATGGTGATGCCATACAGGATACCAGAGCATTTTAATCATGTGAAATACTTGAGACATGTGATGGTATACTGGTAACCGAAATATTTCAGTCATGTGAAATACTTGAGACTAATGCTGCCATACTGGTAACCGGAATATTTCAGTAACGTGAAATACTTGAGACTGGAGATGCCAGACTTGTAACTGCCATATTTCAGGCATGGGAAACACTGAGACTGGAGATGACACAATATTAACTGCCATATTTTATGCACGTGAAATACCTGAGACTGGTGATGCCACACTGGTAACCGGCATCTGGAAACCTGTTAAAGGGATGGATGGAATATGGGCACCTGCAACACAGGGGATGAGAGAGGTAGCAACACCAGTTGAGGATTTTTATTAGGAAGAGCAGTCAATAGGTGTGTGGCAGTTTTAGGCACTGGGAACTGCAGGGCATGCTCTTTCAAAAGAATACACCATGGCAGTGGAAGTAATAAAGAACAAACTCTGGTCAGATCGACGACGGCAGCATAATGAAGTTAGTGAAGTTGTGTAGAATTGTTAAGGAGGTATGGAGAAACAACACAATGATTTGTTAGTAATAAGATTTGTTTTAGTTTCTGTTCTAAAGAAGGCATACACATTATTAGGAAAATATATGGAGGTGTACATTTTAGTGGAAGGAATAAGAAGCAATATAGGTTTACAGAAGAAACCCAGAGCAGATGCCGCAGAGGTATGTGTTATCCCAGATGATATTGGCTGGACAGTCAAATTTTAAAGAAAACACAATTGCACATATCTCAATAATGCAAAGCATCATGGGAAACATATGCAAATCCCCAAGATGGTACAGAAGGTGGCAGTACATGAAAAAGTAATTGCTGGCATATGTTCAGTCTTGGGATTATTTACACTTTTTTTTGTTTTGTTAGAGAAACAGGGTTTTTGTCCATGAGGTAATGTAAGTTATATTTAAGCAATGTGTTGATGTCAGAAAGTCAGGTGTAATCATGGACTGTTAGCAGAGAAAATGTGATAGTAACTTTCAGAGGGGGTTGCTTTTGATAAGGGCAAGGCAGTTATGTTTGTGATAATGGGAATATTAGGAAAGTATGAGGTCTATACAGAAGTGGAGTACAAATATGCACGGTTCATATGTATGTGCTCAGAGTGCAGGCAAATGTGATATGCAGGTTTGTTTTAGAAATAGATAAAAATAGTGACACATGCAACAAATAGAAAGATGGATAATTACATAAACAGATAGAGACAGAGACAGACAGATAGGCAGAATCGTGTAAGCACTCAAGCAAGAAATAAAGCTCACTAAATAATGCAGAAATAACTACAAAATGCCAACATTTATTTGTATGGCTGCTAGGCTAATAAAATCAACCCCTAGCACCTTGGCAGTGAAGCCTTCTAAGGTGGTATTGTTAACAGACAAAGAGAGTTTCCATGCATACATATATATATATATAGAGAGAGAGAGATACACACATTAAGAACATCACATGATACCATACAATCAATTAGTGAGAAAATAAATTAAAGAACATACTTAGACAAACTTTTTGTTTCTTATTTGTTGCTTTTCTTGTTTCATTTGCTAATATACATATAGTTTACAGTATCTGTGTTAAACATACATAATAATATAGAATATACCAAAACATAACTGTTTTTAAAGAAATTTAAATATTCACCCTCATGGGTCAAATCTCCCCAGGGCCACTTATCAGGAATCCACATAAATATATAATATAAATATACCATGCAGAAAAGAGGAATTAGAAACATGTCTGTTCTAAAGGCTCATCCACATGTCAAAAAATACACAAATATAAATATATCAAAATATAATTAATTATATAAATTCAAGACATAGCAGATGTCTCCGAGATTCAAGCCCCGAAAGGCACGGTGGATGCCACCATGTTAGTCTATGGGAGAAAATGCCAATTTCAGAGGACTGTAACTTGGCATCCATGCAATATTTTGTCACCAAACCACCAAAAGGCACATCTGTGAGATGTTGGCTGCCTTCCTTCCAAATTTCAACTCAAAAGACCAAACCGTTCTTTCGCAGCAGGGTGGCAAATAATTCCTGTCATTTTGCCATAGCCTGGAAAAGTAGTGTCATGATTTCCGAAAGCTTTCACAAAAATTTGCGAAAGTGTTGCAAGTGCGACACTACTTTGCAACACTACTTTTTCCAGAAATTTGAAAAACATATTTCTGGGGTGTTTAACCCCAAAATAAAGACATGGCTAGCATCCTCAGGGTCTGACTAGGTCAACACAAAAATAATTGTGTCCCTAGAAGGTCCCAAATTTAAATGCCAAGCATTTGTGTGACCAGTAACTGAAAAAAAAATGGCTGACTCACGACACTGCAGGGGTCATTTGCAACACTAAAAAGTGCATTTGCGACACTTTCACACTTTTTGTTAACTTTTTCCATTGACTTATAATGGGAACTTGTTTTTTGAATAACTTCTGAGCCGTTCAATATTTTTTCACGAAATCATCAAAAGACACCACGGGAACCCCAGCCGCATGTTCTCTGAAGTTTTCAGACCGGTCGCGCAAACTGTGCAACTGGTAAACGCGAGCAAAGAATGCCCAAAAAAATGTAAATGAGCACATGGATGTTGCTTAATAACTCCACAGCCATATATCCAACTAGTACAAACGTTGGCAAATCCCAAGATCTATGGTGACATCTCGTGTCTACCAAATTTCAGGCAAATCCATTGAATGGTGGCAAAGTTATTAGCATTCAAAGTTTCACCATATAACAATGAAAGGGCTACTCAACCTAACTATGGTAGCACTACCGTGCTACCCATATATATATATATATATATATATATATATATATATATATATATATATATCTTTTAACTTCAAAGCTCTAAACCTATTCAAATGCACAAAACACAAGACTTTATTCTCTTCAGACATCACTGTTAAACGTCAGGTCCCAGAATGTCCAAAAAACAATTGCTAAACTTCACTCTTACATGCCACTGTCACACTCACTTCTCATGCAAACAACAATCAATTAGGCAAACCCCTTTTATTTCTGTGCCATGCACTCTTACATCAGAGAGATATAAATCTTACAGAACTGCTAAAAAACAAATTCATCAAGCCTGGATTTCTGAATTAAAACCTGTTGTTTACAGTACCTACATAAATAATAGTTTATTGGCTACAATTGGTGCTACAGACATGACAATATCAACATTTCTGTTTTACATGGAAAACATATGTATAATGAACTTGTCATACAGGATTTGTGACCTTCTATCTGTATGTATCTGACAAAGGGAAAGGCACCTGCTTGATCCTTTTTTTCTATTTTATTTATATGCCCAACTTGCCCATTCTGTTAGAGCCAAATATTGACATGCTTAGAGTTAAAAAAAAATAAAAAATCATGATGTCTATGTGTGTGTGTGTGGGGGGGGATATGCCTAGATGCAGTTTCAGGCACTCCTTAATTACTTCTCCAGGCAGCTCTGGTAGTCAGTTGTTCCAACATAGGAAAAGGCACCTGTTTGATCTTTTTTTTTTCTATTTTATTTGTATGCTCACCTTGTCTATTCTGTTACAGCCAAATATTGATATGCTTAGAGTTCAAAGAAAGTCAGGATGCCTGTGTCTGTGTTGTGTGTGTGGGGGGGGTATGCCTAGATGCAGTTTCAGGCACTCCTCAATTACTTCCCCAGGCAGCTCTGACAGTCAGTTGTTCCAACATGATAGATCCACCTCATGTTCCTCCCACATGAACCAAAGAAAAGGTGGGGTGGATCTTTAGGAGCTTCTCAGGTGGAGGTGGGGGTGGATCTTACCCCCCAAAAAAACTAATGGTGCCTCCCACTACTCAGGTTCCAGTTCTTGTACCTCCCATTTAAGAAAGAAAATAGGGCCCTGCAGCCATTGACTAACATGAAAGTGTATTTCTTTGATGGTGGAAAACATTTCTTGGAGCAGAGTACTGCGGAGGAAACTATTTACACCTTTAGTCAGTTCCACAGACAGAAAACATAACATCACTACTTTTGTACATGCAAAATGTCTGCGGGCTCCACCCACTGCAGCCGTAAAAAAGGTACTGGCCACACATTTGTATTAGTATGAATATGATGAACATGTTTGACTAAATGTTAACATGTTGTGTTTATTTGCTAACAGAACAATGATGGTTAATACAGAATTGATTGAGTATGGGTCAATGCTACAACACACAAATGCTATATCCAGTACAAGATGATTATTTAATGCAATTGTTAATGACCATATGTACACCCAAGGTGAGGTAGATTTATTTTTATAAATACAAGTTGTTCCACATCTGCTGGGTCAAGTGAGGATTGGTGAGGTTCCACCACATCCCCAGTAGTGCTGAACATTCGTTCAGCTGGTATGCTGGTAGGGTGGGCAACAGATGTATTTAAGGGCCAACTGTGCCAAGTCGGAGATGCTTTCATCCTTTTGATCCAGTACTCCACTGGATTTATGAAGAATGACTCCAGAGGCTCATTGAAATAACTGTTCAGCAGATTGGGTGTCGACTGTGGCTGCTGTTCTGTTCTCTTCCACTGCACAGCCTGTAGTGATGAGCTGAGTTCAGCCCAACAGTCACCCTCCTTCTCAAGGCTTTCCATACTACTTTCAGTTTGCGATTCTGAAACTGGCTCATCGACAGAGTTATCTGCTGGTCTCATCGACTGAAGCATGCAGAAACTAAGTTCTGAGCACATCTGCTTCTGAAAGTCTGTAACCCTGTGAGTGGGCATTATAAGGTGTAGTGCCTCACACTTGAAACATGGATCCAACATAGTGGCAAATATGTGCTTTTTGTTGGAACAGAGATCAGAAAATCTAACTTCTAGTTCTGTGGTGAGATTTTCCACAAGGGATATCACTGTTCCTGGTGTCTGGTTTGGATCTTTCTCAGCATTTTCACTGAATCTCTTCATATCTTTTTTTCAGGATCTGTACAGAAGGAATTACCTGACTTAGCAGTGCAGAATCAGAGCTAAGGTTATGAGTGCTCCTTTCAAATGGGACTGAAACCTTTAACAAGCCCTCAATCACAGCTCAGTCCTGATGTCCAATGATGCCCCCATGTCAGTTTCCAGGCTCATCTCATGAAAGGCCTGCTTCTGCTCCAGAAACCTTTACAGCATGTAGTAGGTGAAATTCCGCTGGGTCTGTACATCCTGGATGAGATGATGCTGCAGCATTTGAAGATGCTCTTGTAGCTGATGCAGATGGTTTGTGGCTTTCACAGAGTGATGGAAGTGGCTGCATATGCTTCTGGCTACTTTGACTGTGTGATCTGCCTCCACTGTGTTTGCCAAAGCCTTTGTCACCACCAAATTTAGTGTGTGAGCAAAGCAGCATATCCCCTCAAAATTGTCATGTCTAAGTACTTTTATCATATTTGTGGCATTGTCTGAGACCACAAACCCTACCTGCAAAATGTTGCCATCAGTCCATGAGCTCAACATCTCTTGCAGGAATGACAGCATGTTTACAGCCCTGTGATCCTTTTCCATAACACTGACATTTAGCAAAGCAGACCTGCAGGGAGAGGGGGAAGAGACAGAACCAGGACCAGTACCACCATCACCACCAGTGACTACCACATCTGCAACACACTAGTGTGCTGTCAGTGACATATATGCATGATTTGGATTCATGCTGGTCCATATGTCAGTTGTGCAGTGGAAAATTCTACCAACAGCCTGTGCTAGTAGTCTGGCAAGTTCTTTTCTCAAATCATGGTAAATGTTGGGTACTAAGATATGTGAAAATGTGGTCCGTGATGGTATATTATACCTGGGGTGCAAATGCTGCAGCAGCCTTCAGAAACCTGTGTTTTCCACAATGGAAAATGGCTGAAGAGTCAAGGCCATCATCTCATCAATTAAATTGGTGATCTGCTGTGCTGTTGGGTGTAATGCCTGGTATTTGGTGCGGGCATGGAAGGTTTGCATGATGGGTGTAGTCAAAGCGGTACCACATCGCATTGATTTTGACTTTGAATCCATGGTGGAGGGTGTTACAATAAGAGATGATTTAGCAGAAGAAGGCAGAATGGGTGATGCTCCTGTACAGGGATGCACCACAAGTGGTGTAGGGGGAGTTGAGGGCACACTGTCTGTCTCAGTAATAGAATCAGTACCAATACCTTGTGCATCCACTGGACCAGTACCAGAAGAGGGTCTGACAGGCACATGTTTTGGAGGGGGAGGAACAGCTGTGGATCTTGGAAATGCACTGGGATGTTTCATTTGGAGATGGTTCATCATTGATGTTGTTGTGAGATTTGAAAGGTTTTTACCGTGTTTTATAGTACAGTCACACACAGAACATACTGCCTTTGTTGGATCATCTGTCACAACACTAAAGTAGAGCCTCACCACACTTTTTTCCCCCTGACAGTGGAAGTACCAGCCCCAATAGGGCGACCATGGCCTTGTTTTGCCCCTTTCCCCTTATCAGACCTGGGTGCAGAGGATGAGGTTGTTCTCCCCCTTTCTTGCTCCGCAACAGATGTAGTTGTAGAACAACTTTGTGTATCAGATGGGTTGAACTTGACATGACTCTTTGAAAGGACAGGGTGGACTGTTTGTTTTTTTAGGAGGAGGAGGAGGGTGACCCTGACCAACCTGCTTGTCACGACGAGCAGCACTGTATTTTGTGGCAGCTGCACATTCACGCTTCTCACGCAGATATGCCACATATTCGGCCTCATCGCCAAATTCATTTAGGTGGGTATCACTGTCAGATGATGTATTGAGCAAGTCTTGTGGCTCTGGTAAATATTCAGAACCAGATTAATGCTCTTCTTTTGAGTCCTCCACATCAGTAAAAGGAAATGTGGTGAGAGGAAACTTAAGAGGCTGAGCAACAGTACGTTTTGGCAATTTAATTGGTGTGGTCATTGTAACAGTCTCATGGTCAGTACTAGTCACAGTACCTATGGTCATGGGCACAGTTGGCAAGGTAGTAGCACTGTCGACAGTAGTCCTGGTAACAGAATTACTGTCAGGAGTTACAGTCAAAGAAATTGGCATCATATTACAGCTAGTTGTAATACTGGCAGCAGTAGTCATGGTCACAGCAGAACACTCAGGACTACTAATGGAGGCAAAGTTTGTGGTGACAGTAGCTGTGCAAGGAGCACAAACAACAGTGCACACTGTTATGGCAGTGGTTGGGTCAACAGTACACAAAGGAATTGCTCTAGTAGCTGAAATCACAGCACTGGTGGTGGTGGGTAGGAGCACACTGATAGGCGATATTGCCTCTATGGGGGTGGTTGTGTGAATAGCACTACCACTGGTAGTAGGGGTGGGTTCTTGTTCTTGTATGACTGGATATGTCAGCTGTAAAGCCCTCCTACTTTTATAAAATGATGATGCTGCAAATACAGTACTAGTAGCAGCAGTTGTAGTTATAGCAGTACTAGTACTAATCCCAATCCTACTGACACCAGAACCTGAAGGCTTATCAGGGGACAAAACTATTTTAGAGCGACGAATATGAACAGACCTTCTCTCACACTGTTCCTCACCATTTACGACTGGTGCTGAAGATGGCTTTCTTAGGTTGGACCATGCACATTTATGGGATTGATGAGACATTGTCTGCAACAAATTATTTTTTTTTTTTTGTGATTAGTATTTTTGTTTATGTTGGCTCTTCTTGCAGAAAATAACAATACCCACACTGCTCTCAAGTAGCAGCTAATAAAGACAGGCTGTTACAAGAGAGAGATGGAGTCAGCAAACAACTTCTTATTTGTACGGTGTCAGTTGTGCAGTCAAACAGTACAGTAATTTAAGCTTTGAAGGTGCACCAAACAACATACAACACACGGAACCCAATGAGTCATGCCTGAGACACACAGAAATACTAAAGCAATTCAAAATTTATGTGTACACATTCACAGCAGTGCACACACAGGGGCTGAAGACACGCAAAAATGAAAAAAACTCACATGCACAGGAGGCCACTCAGGAGCAGTGAGTTGTGAAGGAAGGAGTCACTTGCAACGCCTTCTTTACTCAATTGTACAGGGAACTGATCCAAGAACCAGACCACTGTCAGCAACAATTCAATGGGCCAAGCCTGTCCCAATGAGAAAAAAATACGATGCTTTATAAATCACACAAAAAAATGCATACAGACAACTGTGCATGTACTTGAAGGACACAGATTACAAGAACAACAATAAAACACACACACAGATGATGTATGCACCGTGGTGAGCTGCAACACAGACAAGAGGGAGTCAGATAATAATCACACCTCACTTATGCAGGGAACCGAGTCCGGAACCTGATGACAGCAAAATACCAATTTGCTTCAGAAAAGAAATTGAAAATACCACATGGGCTGTGTGTGGATTTGGAACAAAAAGCTAAGCAAGCACAGCAGTGGGGATGGGACATTTAACAAAAACTTGAGCCAGTCACTGTTACTGAGCCCAGTAACAGTTACTCACTACATGCAAAAGTCAAGCTGGACTTTGTTGACAAAAAAAAATCCTGATAATAACTAATTGGTTCTTAAACAAAAATCAAATGACACTGCTTCAGCTGAGCTGTGAAACTGTAAGCAGTGGGGGAGGGGAGTCAGCATGCAGCAGCAAACACAGTCACACACACAGATTCACTCACACACAGATTCTCCTTTTCCTTGAAACTGAGCTCAGTTTCAAGGATGAAAACCAAAACTGCAGTCAGATGCAGTCGCAGGGTGATCAGATGTCAAAACTGGATCACACACAAAATGTTTTATAAACAGTTATAAAGGTCATAAGTGGTAAACTAAACAGAGCTAGCTCTCTCAGAAACAACTGCCTCCTCTCATCTACACACTCAGAGTGAGGAGATCACATGGTGTTAATGGCTGTGAGCTCCAAAAACAGTCTCTGATTGGCCGGGGAAGCTCTGTGAGACTTTGAAATCTCACCCACTTAATAGTTCATCTCGAGTTCCGGCCGAACAGCGAACTATTCAGGATGTCAAACCAAATATTTGGCAAGCCTACTATTCGTGGTATTCGGGAAATACTATTCAGACCATGTACAGCCCTAGCAGGAACGGCCCACCCACCCCATGAGTTTTTTAGCCAGCACGAGGCACTTCTGACTCTTGGCCTATTATTGGCCCAAATGAAATGATAAAGTTGCTGTTGCTTTTCTCCTAGCCATTGTTTTGATAGGAGGACTGGAGCACATTGGAACAGGTAGAGATATCTTGGTAATGTATTCATCATTATGGCTTGAATTTGTGCATAAAGTGCTAAGGGGAGTAATGACCACCTTTTGATATCTTCCTGTAGCTGTTGGAAAGGGGGGACAAAATGATCCTGATAAACATGGGCTATAGTGGATCTTAGTATAACGCCAATATATTTTTAATTTTGTCAGAGCCCATTTCATGGGATATTTACTTTGTAGTGATTTTGAGTGGGGTATAATTTTGAGTAAGGGCCTCTGTATTAGTGGTGTTAAAGGTATAGCCTGCCTTGGTAGAGTACTCTTCATAAGGCACATTGCTCTGGGTAGCAAGGACTCAGGATTTGTGAGATATAAGTACATTTCATGTTCTGGGTAAATTTTGGACTAAAAGGCCCTGTTTCAGAACAGATACTACATTTCAGTTTATCACAGACAGTGCTAAGATGCAAACTGGAAAAACATTTATAACAAGCTTTCAATTGTCCTGGGTAAAACAACACCTTGCGGTCCCTTTCCATGAAGAAGCAGTTAGGGAAAGTGTATACCTGTATATGAATGTAACAGGTGAACTTTGATCTTCCAGCCTCCGTTCCAGATGTATTCAGAATCTATGATGGGGTCAGGGTTACCAAGGATTGTGCATCTCTGTTTTAGCCATTACTGGATGTCAGTAATTCTGACCCCCTCATTCTGGAACAGAATGATAACAAGTTTTATGGCAGGCTTGGTTAATGGGACTGCATGCATGGGGTATCACACTGCTGTAATTTTTAACCCAGCACACTTTTTCCAAAACAGTCCAGTCCTGTGGGGGACATAAAACTAAAATTGAAGTAGGCATCACCCACAGACTGAATAAGGGCAATGATCTGTAAGGCAAAAAAACATTTCTGACTTTAATAAGGTCCACGCCACAAAGATACAGTCTGGTATTTCCAACATTCCCCCTTTATAGTGAAGCCAAACTGCATTCTTTCTTTTCGTAGGTTCAGAAGCATAGAAACACAGAAGTCGTCAACAGAAAAGGCCCCCTCGGCCTATCTAGTCTGCCCAAAAAGTATCCTGCCTAATATGTCACTGCAGACTCTACTTGATCAGCAGCCTTTACCCCTCCCAGCCCTGTTACTAAGGTTCCTCTGTGTCTATCCCATGCACGCTTAAATTCTGCTACCATTTTGGTATCTATCATCTCTGCTGGTAGTCTGTTTCAGGCTTCCATCACCCTCTCCATGAAGAAGTGCTTCCTCACATCCCCTCTGAGCCCCTCCCTTCCAGTTTCATATCATGCCCCCTTGTTCTTGAACATCCCTTTCTATTTAAAATGCCACACTCCTGAACCTTATTGATACCCCTGAGGTATTTTAATGTTTCTATCATGTCTCTCCTCTCCCTTCTCTCCTCTAGAGAGCACATATTTAATTCCTTGAGTCTTTCATCATAGTGCTTGTGTTGCAGACCATGCACCATTTTGGTTGCCCTCTTCTACACCGCTTCTGCCTGATCAATGTCCTTCCTGAAATGTGGTCTCCAGAACTTGACATAGTACTCCAGGTGGGGCCTCACCATGATCTATAAAGGGGTAACACCACCTCCCTTTTTCTGCTTGTGATACCCCTCCCTATGCACCCCAGCATTCTACTAGCCTTTCCTACTGCCTTATCACACTGCCTTGCCACCCTCAGGTCATCAAATATGATGACCTGGAGGTCCCTTTCCTCTTTTGTTGTTGTCACCCCCCCCAATTGGTACATTGTCCTTGGTTCCTGTGACATATTTGCATACTTTTTCACTTGTTAGCATTGAAGCCTAGCTGCCATACCCTTGACAATTCCTCTAGTTTTATCAGGTCATTCCTCATTTTGTCTACTCCTCCTGGTATGTCCACTCTGTTGCAGATTTTCATGTCATCTGCTAACAGGCATACTTTCCCTTCCAGCCCTACTGTGATGTCACTAATGAAGACATTGAAGAGGACTGGTCCCAGAACTGACCCCTGTAGCACCCTGCTGGTTACCCTACCTTCCTCTGAGTGTACTCCATTTACCACCACCCTCTGGCTTTGGTTACTCAGCCAATTGTGTACCCAATTTACTACCTTTAGCCCTACTCCCATACTACCCAGCTTGTTTACCAGTCTTCTGTGCAGAACAATGTTGAAGGCTTTACTTAAATCTAGGTAGGCCACATCTACCACCCTTCCCTGATCCACTTCCCTGGACACCCAGTTGAAGAAATCAATCAGGTTTGTCTGGCAAGATCTCACCCCCCCCCCCTTGAACCCATGTTGCCTTTGGTCCTGTCAGCCAATGGCAGCAAGGTATTCTACATTCCTTTCTTTTAGTAGTGATTCCATAAGTTTACCCACCACTGACATCAGGTTTACTGGTCTGTGGTTCCCTGCCTCCTCCTTATTCCCACTCTTGTGAAGTAGAACCACATCTGCCCTCCTCCAATCCCTTGGTACCACCTCCATAACCAGTGATCAGTTGAACAGGGCTGTCAGGGGTACAGTAAGTTCGTTCCTATGTTCCCTCAGTACCTGGGGTGCACCCTGTCCGGTCCATTGCCTTATCCTCCTTTAGTGTCTCTAGTTCCTTGAGGGCTCTCCCCTCCATAAATGGGCCAGCATCTATTCCCTTCCATTAATGCTTTTATCTTCTTCTTTTTTTTTATTTAATATGCTTTGTGTTGCCACTGGATCGCCGATAATTTCAGCCCTTAGTCACGGCCCCTCTTGTCCCCTACCTCCGGCAATCACCAGGTTCCTTCCCCTGTCACCTCTGACTTACCCCCAAGAGGGCGGGGTTGCGGAGCTGCCTTCCCACCAGCTCCACTCTACAAATATCTGTTAAGGGGGAACACTGGCACCGGAGGCCAATTGGGGCTTGGAGGGAAGGGCACCATGGAGGCGATCCTGCAGCACTTTTCTCCCCTGTAAGCAGGGCAGAGACATGCAATGATGTCCAGCATCCGCCCCGCCCTGAGAATTTGTTGGCATTGGAGCATTGCGGGAGAATCCAGCCTCCACTGGGAGCCACTTGTATGCTGGACGTACTACCCCACTCCCTCCCGGAGCAGGAGAGCAGTCCTATGGATGCTCAATCCCTCGCCCCCCGGCTGGCCCTCTGAAAACCTGAGACCATTCCCAAACCTGGTTCACCAGCATTGCAAGTGGAATACCAACCGCTCTGCCATCGGGCTGGCAATGCTTTTATCTTCCATCTGTGGCCTGTCACTCACCCCCTCTTCGTAAATACCAAACAAAAGTACTTGTTTAATATATCTGCCTTGTTCTGGTTCTCCACACACTCCCCCCTCCCATTTTCATCTTACTATTCCTAGTATGTTTAGTCCCTCCCGCTCCCATTTTGGATATGTTGTCTTTTTTTTTCTCTTTTTGTTTCTTAAATTTATTAAGCAGCAGCTCTTTCCAGTAGGTTATGGCCATGTATTAGCTGACATATGTTTGAAAGCTAATATTGAAGTGAGGTTTACAGATATTGCAATTCATCAGGACCTTATGGTTGTTAGGAATCCCAGCATGCATTCTTGGTATTTCAGAAATAAAATGGAATTCTTGTTTGGTCCCCATACCCAAGGGCTGGTAGTCGGGGCAGCCCAGGGATTTTGTCCAACCCTGGCAATGCTGTGCAATGCCAGATCTGTCCGGAACAAGATTGATGTAATTTCAGATCTTGTTGGCTCGACAGATCTGGCTTGCATCACCGAGACCTAGCTGGATAATAATGTGGGACCAATATTGGAGGACGCAATTCCAGCCGGGTACATGGTGATTCATCACCCGAGGTTGGACCGCGGCGGGGGGTGGGGTTGCGGTCTGTTTTAAGACCGAATTGGCTCTCACTAGTGTTCCAGTTGAGGAGACCATCTCTTTTGAATGTGCTGTTGTAGCAGGTGTGGGCTATCAAATTGCTCTCATCTACCGTCCACCAGGAGATGAGAAGCAATTCCTTAAGGAAGTAGTGGACTTCGTTGTCGACTTGGCTTTTGAGTTTCCCAGGCCGATGGTCCTGGGTGACTTTAATGCATGGGTCGACGATGAACTCTCGCTTTTTGGACAACACTTCCTCCAGTTAATGGACTCACTGGGCCTAACACAGGTGGTTACCACTGCTACACATAAAGGTGGCCACTCTCTTGACTTGGTCTTCCTCCTGGGGATCGAGGTCTCTGACGTGGGGGTGGAACCAGTCAGCTGGTCAGATCACTACTCTGTGAGATTCAATTTTGGTGCCCCACCCTGTAGGCCGACCCCTATGGGGATGGTCAAGTACCGCCCTTTGCAGAATATCTCTTCCAATGGCCTTGCTGTGGTTCTTGACCTATCACAATTTCCTGAGCATTGCAATGATCCAGAGGCGCTGGTTGTGGCTTATAACACCGTCATTGCCTCTGCCCTGGATTCTATTGCTCCAGTTTGTGTGCATCCTCTCTCACTGCGACCTCGGACCCCATGGTTTGATGGGGTTTTGAGGGAGTTGCAGCGATGTGGACGCAGGTTAGAACGTTGTTGGTGGAAGTCTGGCCTGGATGCCGACCACCTTAGACTGTTAGAACATTACCAGTTCTATCAGTCAGAAATCTCCCGTAAGAAGACAGAGTTCCTGTCCGGGGAAATTTCTGTTGCTCAGAACCGACCAGCTCAGCTATTCAGAACTGTGGACAGATTGTGCAACCCAACCTGTCTACAGCTCCGTAGAGCATTTTTACAATTACAGTGTGATGAGATTGCTCAGTTCTTTGCTGATAAGGTGGCTGACATTAGGTCAGACATCTGTTTGACATGCTGTATGCAGCTTGTTAGTGGCCAGGATCGGGTCACTGCCCCTTCGTTTTCCTGGAGTACCTTTGACCACCTGGAAATTGTGGATGTTATGCGGATTGTTTAAGGGCTGCATCCTACCTGCTGTAGTTTAGATCCAGGCCCTACTTCCCTAATTTTAGGGTGTGGGGAGTCCATTTTACTGGTTCTAGCACAGATAGTCTGGTGTTCCCTTGACTCGGGTGAATATTCCTTGAGTTCCTTGAAAGAGGCAGTGGTGACACCCTTGTTGAAGAAAGCATCTCTGGACCCAGACTGTCTTGCCAACTACAGACCTATCTCAAACCTCCCCTTTGTAGGGAAGGTGATCGAGAAGGTGGTGGCAGCCCAGTTGGAGAACCATTTGACCATCCATAGCATCTACGAACCTCTCCCATCAGGTTTTTGAAAGAGGCACAGTACCGAGACTGCGCTGGTTTGGGTGCTCAATGATCTCTTGATGGAGAGAGACCAGAGAAAATGGTCCATCTTGGTACTATTAGATCCATCATCAGCATTTGACACCGTTGACCATGGGATCCTTCTTGAGTGCCTGAGATGTATTTGTGGACTCTCTGGGATTGTTCTCAGTTGGTTCACTTCATACCTCACCAGAAGAACTCAACGGGTGGTGTCAGGTTTTTTTCCCTTCTGGTCCCATCTCTCTATTTTGTGGGGTTCCTCAGGGCTCTATATTGTCCCCCATACTGTTTGCGGTGTACATGCTTCCCCTCAGAGTCATTGTGAGACGGTATGGGCTGAGGTTTCACTGTTATGCAGATGATACCCAGCTGAACCTGTCCTTCACACCTGACCAGGAAGGAGCTATCTTGGTATTTAATAGCTGCCTGAATGAAATCCAGGATTGGATGAGGTCCAGTTGGCTGAAGTTGAACTCTGGAAAGACGGAGGTGCTGGTATTGGATTCAGATTGCCAGATAGGGGGACCTATGGTTGGCTCCCCATCTGGAGTGTTTTGTGGGGATGTTGAGCTACAGGTCTCCGAATGGGTGTGAGATCTGGGGGTGATATTAGATGCGGGGCTGACTCTTTGATCTCAGGTGTCAGCAGTGGTAAAATCATCTTTTTATTATCTAAGAGATATTGCCAGAATCAAGCACCTCATTCCGTCCAGAGATCTGCCAACTCTGATCCATGCCTTTGTGACCTCACGCCTGGACTACTGCAACTCGCTTTACCTTGGGCTTCCGGGGGTTGATATCCACTGCTTGCAGCTAGTGCAGAATTCCGCAGCCCGAGTATTGATGGGTACTTCTAGATCTTCTCATATTACTCCGGTGCTGCAGGAACTACATTGGCTGCCAGTTCAGTGGCGGATCACCTTCAAAGTAGGATTACTGACTTTTAAAGCCCTGCTTGATCTGGGCCCTGATTATCTGAAAGAACTCCTGATCCCTTACCACCCTGTGAGGTCACTCTGCTCAGCTGATGAGGGGTTGCTAGAGATTCCAAGGGTAATATTAAAATCAGCAGGGGCCCGGGCTTTCATGTTTGTGGCCCCTTCCTTTTGGAATTCTCTACCCCATCGGATAAGGGAGTGTATGACCGTGGGGAGTTTTAAACAAGCTCTTAAGTCCATTTTATGGGAAAGGGCATATGGTTTGACTGATTATTAATTGTTGTGTGTGTTTCATAACATTTCTTTTGTATCTCTGTTTTCGTATTTTGTATTTTATCTCATTTTATTGGAATGCGCCTTGATATTCGAAAGGCGCAATATAAATAAAAATATTATTATTATTATATATGTTCATATGCCGAGGGTTCTGGATAACAGAGGCATTATTACCTCTTTTACACTTGAGCTATACAAGAGTAAATATCTACAGTATTCTTTATACAAAAAAAAAGGTAATGGTGTAGACTCAGTCTATGTAGCTGCGACTTAATCAACCTGATGATTTAAAGGTCTTAATTCTGAAAGAAACAAAAAATAAATAAACAAATTAAAACATGTTGGTCTCTTTTGTCCATTTTTTAATGAAGAAGTAGTTTGGTCCTATCCTTTTAAAGTTCTTGCTGTCTTTTGATGATGTACTGGTTGAATTGTTTAATTCTCAATCATTTTCTACTTTAAAATGCCCAACCTTGTTCTTTTTTTTCATAAAAGATTTTATTGAGTGTTTTCACATTGTTGTCTCATTTTGAGTCTTTATGTAACATATGTATTGACATTGTTTTCATGCATTTTAATTTTCATGTTGTTTTCTTTTTCAGATTTTGTAGCATGTGCAGCTCATGTAAATGTATTTAGACTTTAACACAATCTTATTTTAAATGCACTTATTTTGTATTAATATGTGGTATTCGTGTATTCTTAGTTCTCATTTGTGCTATGTATGCATTGTAAAAATGTCTATGAATTGCCTGAATGTATCCTTCATGTGCTCTTTTGCAACTAATTGACATCAGCTGTGATGTCAGGAGGTGACCAGGTATTTATTTCAGCCCTCCTTGGATTGCTATACTTCTGAAGAAACTCGGGGAAGGGAGCAGAACGAAACATTAGGTGGAGGTGCCAGAAGTTATCTTTGTCCATATTGTATCAGGAGTTTTTTCATTGAACTGCGAATGAATGGTTTTAAGTGTCACAGTGCCAAATAAAACTGTGCTGGAGGCAGCAAGTTGCAGTTGGTGCTGTTCATGATTTTTATATTAAGGATTATAGTTTGGTGAGTGCTGACCACAGTGTTCATTGATCATGTCAGTTATCCATTACTTCTGTGCATCTGTATGTTCACGTTTAAAAAAATATGAATACCTTTTATTTTCTCAGGAGAGGGGAGCACATCATGGTGATCCCTTGATGGTCTTGGCCTGGAGGAAACCTGTGCATCCAGCAAAGCGGCATCTTTATTGGGGACAGGCTGTACCATCAACCTTAGATCCTGGAGGGGAGGCTACAGTGGTGATGGGGGTCAGACAGCAAACCAGAAGCAGTGATAGTATCTGAAGCAGATGTTATTTATTTATTTCAAAAGTTTCACCAGGAAAGGCATACTGAGCTGAAACAGTTCATTTCCAGATGTGTTCTGGACAAGGAGACAGTGCAATTGATTTTTTACAACAGAGTAAGGCTTCACAACATAAACCTTTATACAACAATTAAAACACACTGAAACAGTTATGTACGACATGTAGGTATGTGGAATAACAAATGTAGGGGAATAAATACTGAGCTGCAAGGCATGGTATGGGTGGCATGTCCCATAGTAAATAGCAAGTGGAGGCAGAGCAAATATTGAGGAATGCAATAGAAAAAAGGAGATGGGGAGGAAATGGAGGAGGGGAAGTAAAGTAAAGGCGGAGAGGAAAAATATCCTCTCTCTGGGAAGCAGACCCCAGAAGGCAAGGACATGGCCAGATGCACACCTAGCCTGCATTGGATTCCTGGCCCATATATAAAAAGGGTAGAAGTGGGGAAGGAGGTGAAAGAGGGGGAGTAGAGAAGTAGTGTGGAATGTAATAGGAAAGGAGGAGTAGGAAGAAAAGGAGGTGAAGGAGTATGGAAGAAAGGGAAAGGCAAACCATCATCCCTGTGGGATGTAAACCCCACAAGAGCTAGTGAAGACTGGGTGCAAACCAAGCTTGAGACTGGTTCCTTGCCTGCAGTTGCAGAAGGGTGGGGGGGGCAGAACGAAACATTAGGTGGAGGTGCCAGAAGTTATCTTTGTCCATATTGTATCAGAAGTTTTTTATTGAACTGTGAATGAATGGTTTAAGTGTCACAGTGCCAAATAAAACTATGCTGGAGGCAGCAAGTTGCAGTTGGTGCTGTTCATGATTTTTATATTAAGGATTATAGTTTGGTGAGTGCTGACTACAGTGTTCATTAATCATGTCAGTTATCCATTATTTCTGTGCACCCGTTTGTTCACATTTAAAAAAAATATGAATACCTTTTATTTTCTCGGGAGGGGAGCACATCATGTTGATCCCTTGATAGTCCTGGCCTGGATGAAATCTGTACGTCCAGCAAAGTGGCATCTTTATTGAGGACAGGCTGTACCATGGACATTGGATCTTGGGGGGGGAGGCTACAGTGGTGAGGGGGGTCAGACAGCAAACCAGAAGCAGTGATAGTATCTGAAGCAGATGTTATTTATTTATTTCAAAAGTTTCACCAGGAAAGGCATACTGAGCTAAAACAGCTAATTTCCAGATGTGTCCTGGACAAGGAGACAGTACAATTGATTTTTTACAACAGAATAAGGCTTCACAACATAAACCTTTATACAGCAATTAAAACACATTGAAACAGTTATGTATGACATGTAGGTATGTGGAATAACAAATGTAGGGGAATAAATACTGAGTTGCAAGGCATGGTATGGGTGGCATGTCCCATAGTAAATAGCAGGGGGAGGCAGAGCAAATAGTGAGGAATGCAATAGAAAAAGGAGATGGGGAGGAAATAGAGGAGGGGGAGTAAAGTAGAGGTGGAGAGGAAAAACATCCTCTCTCTGGGATGCAGACCCACAAGGCAAGGACATGGCCGGATGCACACCTAGACTGCATCGGATTCCTGGCCCATATAGAAAAAGGGTAGAAGTGGGGAAGGAGGTGAAAGAAGGGGAGTAGAGAAGTAGTGTGGAATGTACTAGGAAAGGGGGAGTAGGAAGAAAAGGAGGAGAAGGAGTACGGAAGAGAAGGAAAGGCAAACCATCATCCCTGTGGGATGTAAACCCCACAAGAGCTAGTCACGACTGGGTGCAAAACAAGCTTGAGACTGATTCCTTGCCTGCAGTTGCAGAAGGGTAGAAGTGGGGAAGGGCATGAAGAAAGGAAATCAGGCAGGATAGTGGAAAGGAATGGGGTAGGAAAGGGTGGACAGGGAGTGAGCTAGAAGGGAGAGTGAATGATTAGCTGGAGAGGGTTATTAAGTTTCAGAATAGGTGATGAGGGGAGTGGGGGATGGGGAAGGCAGTGGAATGCAAACAGTGAAGGTCAATTGCAATTACAGGTGGTGGAGGTGAAGTTGAGCAGTGGGAAGGACAGAGAGTGGAGGAAGGAAGCACAGCAGATGGGAAGGGGTAGGGAGTTCCAGAAGGTAGGGAGTAAGTATGAGTAGACAGCCTGGCCTGCTGAAGAGGTCCTGGGGAGAGAGCAAGGGAACTGAAGTGGGAGCTGTGAAGGGCATAGGAGTTGGGGGGGTTGGGAGAGGATAGAGGAGAGGTAAGAAGGTAGGAAACCAAGCCAGTATTTGGCAATAACAGAGGAGCAGTGGGCCAGACATCTGACTTCAAAGGAGGGAAAGGAGAGAGAGGTGTAAAGAGTGCAGTGATGAGTGCAAGGGTGGGCAGTCCAGTGCAAATTGACAGGAGAGAAAGAAAGAGTCCAGTCTGGAAAGGATAGATTTAGGGGCAGTGCTGTAGACTATATCACCGTAGTCAAATATGGAGAGGACTGTTTTCTGAACAATGGCTCTGCAGGCTGGCAGAGGGATGCAGTTGCGGTGGCAGTATAGCGCTTCTAATTTGCGGTACAATTTTTTGCAAATGGCATCCACATGTTCAGAAAAGTCAAGGTGGTTGTCAAGCCAGACCCAGAGGTACTTGAAGGATAGTCTGTTCTCAAAGGTGGCCCTGTACAGGGTGCAGAAGTAGGGTGTCTGTAACTGGGAGCTCCTGTTATTACCAGTAAAACAATGTACAGAAAGTCAGATGTGTCTCTAATACCAGCACTGGTGCAGTTCTTTCCCAGATCAAGAAGGGTGAGGAGCACCCAGTGATTTATATCAGCCGCAACTTTATGAGAGGGAGAAAGTATTCAACCATGGAGAAAGAATGCTTAGCATTGAAATGGGCAATAGAGGCTTTGAAGTATTATTTATGGGGTGCAGAGTTTAAGGTTCTTACAGATCATAACCCTCTGTGCTGGCTTCAGCAGATGAAGGACAAGAATGGTCGTATAATGCGGTGGTACTTGGCTCTACAGCCTTACCGCTTCACCATTCAGCATAGAGCAGGTTCAAAACACCATAATGCAGATTTCTTGTCTCAGTATGGGGCCCATACTGATGACACTTGATGAAATGTGTGTATTAATGTGTTTTTGCTTTCTGTATAATATGATACTTGAAAGAAGTGATATATGATATACAAGTAAAGAGTTTGTATTCAACCCATGATTTTGAGCCTCAGGCAAAAGTACAGTATTGTAGAGATTATTATGTCTGAATGAAGATACTGTATTTAATTATAAGGGTCCCTGAGGCAGAGTTTCTGACAGTGGGTGGGAGGAAGTACCAACCCTCTTAGGGTTTCAGGAGGGTGTCTGACAACAGTAATACTGTTGCATCTTAGTGGGGGAGGTGTGTAACAGTGAGCTCCTGTTATTACCATTAAAGCAATGTACAGAAAGTCTGATGTCCAACCCCCCCCCCCGCATTTTTCCCTTTCACTCTTTCCTATCTCCTTTTTCTTTTTTTGTCTTCCCCTTTTTTCATGACAGGGTGGCCAACCTGACATTCTCCTTGCTTTTCTGTCCCTGTTTTCTTAACCCCTGCACATTAAGTGCAGAAAAGCACTTCTCCCTTATCTCCTGATTTGGAGATAATAAATAGCGCACATTGTGCTTTAGGTTTAAAAGCAGCTGGTGCCCCTGAGAAATAAATATTAGCTGTGCACCTGATTTAGAGGTGCCAAGCACCAAAGTCACAGCTGCATGTTGCAGCTTCATGTGGAAAAAATGACTCCAGTGCCTGACAATGCTTCAGGTCACAAAGTGCGACACCGGAGCATAATTCGTTTCAGAGCAGGATGCTCCAGAGTGAGTTATGCAGCACCATGCGGTTAAAGAAATATCACTTGCTGTTTAGCAAGACACTATGGGCAGATGTATAAAAAGCTCTGTAGGGTCCCATAATTAAATGAAAATGAGGTTCTGCAGCCCCAGAGTTGTAACTGGGGCTGCCTGTAGAAATAAAGCATATTTGGGCAAAAAGGGCCAAATACAAAGCCCCTGCATGTTAAAGCATGGGATAATATGAAAACTCCCCATTATGTAATGTCACGGCTAATGGGAACTCCCCCAAAGAGCATGATGTAATCCCTAGGGTATAATAGGGCTCACCACTAGGGGACCATAGATAGTCAGGTCAGTCTGGTGCTGACAGTGAGAGGAGAAGGATCTTCTTTGGAGTGTGCTGATATTCACACAGACGATTGAAGTGTAAGAGGTATTACACTGGGCTATCTAGGCTGAAACAAAGCCACGTGCTCTGCTGGGAGAAGTAGAGTCCTGAAGTTATTTTGTTATGCAGGACTAAATTTTTTTTTTTTTTGTTTTGTCTATGATTTCTGTATATATTTATTGATTTTTCTACAAAATAAATTGACAAACGCATATCTGCATTTTTTTATGCACTTGATCCCTGCTTGGTTGTGTCAGTTATTTATCCCACACGTTCACTGTATCCTTTGTCTATTGCTTGTTTGGAGCATGGCACCATAACAGACATTCCAGAACAGATATTAGAAGGAATCACACTTTCAGAAGCAATCACTGGAGATCTTATTGTGCTCAAATCATCCTGTGGCACATGTGGGACATCAAATACTGCAAAATTACCATTCATCCCCTGTTTGAACAATAGTGGCTGTTGGGTAAAATCAAAAGACTCAGGCACTGCTAGGGAGAGGGGAAGTTGGACAGCAGACTCTCTACCTTTCTGAATGTCTAATTGTCTTTCCAGGACAATAGGATCCAGGCAATGGAGAGAAGGAGTGAATGAAAACAGTCTCTTAGAAGGCTGTGGTCTAGTCTCACATGATCCAGTTTGCACATGGGATGCCTCCATAATGACTTGTCTGGTTGGAGACACAGGTAAGGGTAAAAAGAGATGTACCAGACCACACCTTAAAGGAGGAACCAGGGCTCCAACCAGAGCAATCTTCATTTTTTCCCCAGCCAGTACCAATAAATCTGACCTTGATTAGGACTGCATTGTGTCAAATTATTTGTGTTTTTTCAGTGATTTACTAAAACCTGCCTTAGGGTCAGACTTCCACTCGATGCCTCTCACACCAACATAGAACAAAACCTTGCATGAGTTTTTCCTCTCTCTCTGACCTCTGCTCACTGTTAGTTTTAGTGCAGATGGCCATTATTGGATCTGTGTTAGGTCCTGTGACTTGTGGCTCTGAGCTTACTGTCTCTCCCCCACCAGTTACCAACTCCAGGAAACCAGACTGGAGTTCTGAAGCTGGTTAAGCTTAGTCAAAAACACACTGCACACTAGAAGGAAAAGTACATAAAACTTCTGTTACCTTTTGACCTGTTAAGAGTTAAGTGCAGCAGTAGTTCTTCTTAATCTCAGTTTCTCTTTTTGTTGCAGACACCATTCCTCTTTGTCCACTATCTGTTTCAACACAGTGGACTTCTTTAGCAATGATTTAAAATGTAAACGTCGTTCCTCATCGGCGACGGCTTCACCTTTAGCCTGGGTGATGGCAAAGACCTCAATTATTACGGGAAATCAGCTGGATCACCCACCAACATTGCACCATCAGTGGTTGAACATTATGTGCTCTGTGTATCAGAAAGGGTATCACCTCTTGACTGTCAGCAAATGCTAACCTGTCCTCTGCAGGGACCACAGGTAAACTGGCACGCTGATCCATTTCCATCTTGCCAGAAGGAGCGGCTGACTCCATTACCACACTGTGCTCCATAGATCTCCCAGGAGAACATATTCGAAAACAGTAGGTGCTTCCTTAATACACCAGATGGGGAGAGAAGCTCTCGCCACCACCCAGGACTCCACAGCACTCTCCTCCATCTCTGCCTCATCCTCTCTCTCTCTCTCTCTCTCTCACAGGAAGCAAAACCTGTTGAGAGTTAAGTGCAACAGTAGCTCTTCTTAATCTCAGTTTCTCTTCTTGTTGCAAAGTAGGGGAATTGTTCCCAGTGTCCTGGCCAAACATTCCACATTTACTAAAAATATCACCAACAGCTTATTCTGATTTAGTTTCAGACGGCTTCCATCTGTATTCCCCCAACCCCCTGGGGTGAAGCTGAAAATAGGCAGAATTGTCTAATACTCCTTTTCCCATCAACAAAAACTAAATTAAATACAATCACCACCCTGGCCTGTACAAGCAAGTACTTGACTGGATCAGACAGAGATATTTCCTGAACTGAGTATGGTTAGTGGCTGTGTAACAGGGCAAGGATAGCACAGTTAGTGATACTACTATGGGAACATTAAATATTAAAAAGCAACTTTCCTGTTCTCTATCTCTTGCTTCACTGCTGCTTTTAACCTTCTGTAAAAGGCAGTGAATAAATGCACTGCAGTCCTCAGGTAGGACGACCACCTGTGTGGTCAGTCTGCACTTGATGCATTCCCCTCTTCAACTCTCCTAATAACATTTTTTGGGGGAGGTTTAGTTTAACTTTATTGTTTGGTTTAGGTTTTCTGTGCCTGCATTCAACAGCCAGATGAAGGCAGGTTACATACTTTTGGAGAAGGCTGCCCTCAGGACGTCAGCTGTTAAGCACTTCTGGTTTTGGAGAACAGCTGTCAATTGTGCTAGTGGGGGCAAGTACCAGCACAGGCAATGCTGGCAGAGGTGGTATCTGCCAGTGTCAGCCAGGTACTGTAAGGGTCCTGAACACTCTGCGGGATTATACTGATTGATTCCCTGTCATATACTTATATTTCTTGCTTTTTATCATTATCATAATGAGTGTAACCCTTTGTGCAACCCTTTAATATGTCTTAGCAATCACCCACCAAGAATGTCAAGGATATCCTTTACTGTTCTTCTTGTAAAAGGTTTCTTACAAACCAAACACCTGATATGACTACCTCTATATTTATCTGTGAACATTTATACTCACAATGCTGTGTTACTTGAAAAGGTGGCTGAATTAAAAAATATTAGGGATTTAGAAATATTTCTGTGCATGATTGCACTTAATATAAATGTGCGTTCTGACACTGGCCAAATGACTACAAATACTGAGAGTGACACTGGTGTCCTTTAAATTTACAGTATTGAAAAGGCTGAGAGAATATAATTACAGTATGTGGAAGATAAAACTGACAAAGAAACAGACTGGGCTGTGGTTAAAAGAAATGGCAGAAATCCCAGAAAGGGAATACAGGCTGAGTTTCTTCATCCAGTAGTTCACACATCAAACCGGTTCACACCACTTAGTAGAAATGCAAACAATTAAATAAATATGCAGGGTAATAACAGTACTTATAACAATTTTGACCATTTTATGAATGCTATAAGTGTATTTTGCACTCCAGGTGTGCATCAATGCTGTAAAAACCTCACCACTGCATTAGCTGCCACACTAGCAAGAGATCAAGACACCAGCTGACGGAGGTAACAGGTACTGTTTGTTGTCTGTATCTGGGGGAGGGAGGCAGTTGCATTCTTAAAACAAAAAAATGAGGGTCTCATACTACCAACTACACCAATAACATAAAAACAGAAAAAAAACTAAAGAGACAAAAAGCAAACAAATAGCATCAAAGGTGCTTGAAAGGAGGGCTTGATTGTAGTGGAAGAAATCACAATTAATTTCCCATCATGGGGTGTATATATATATAGGCTGATCAAGTTCACAAGCTGGAACAGGTACTGGGAGGTCTGAAGTGTTTGCACAGTATGGTTTGCACAGTGTGCTTAACCAA
Source organism: Neoceratodus forsteri (assembly GCA_016271365.2). Taxonomy (NCBI): domain Eukaryota; kingdom Metazoa; phylum Chordata; order Ceratodontiformes; family Ceratodontidae; genus Neoceratodus; species Neoceratodus forsteri. Next base: position 1,071,490,161 of record CM057455.1, on the reverse strand, counting down.
GTTACTTATCTTAGCTTTTAATATGCTAAGTGTGCAAAGCGTGGGTATAGCAAGTGTAAACAGTTGAGTTACACCAAGTTTAAACTGAGTTACTCAGTAAACTGTTTTATAGTACAGTGTTGCACAGCACAAATTTATAAGCGATTGTTAACTGCTGAGTTGCACCAACTTACATCTGAGTTGCTGAAGTACAATGTTATGCAATAAGGGGTTTCAAAGCATGGTGTCTGAAAATGTAAAAAGCCAAAGCAAGGGTACCAGAGTGCTTGGAAGGCACTGAGTGAGTGCTTAAACTGCATCAGCAAGAACAAACAAAGGTGCTCTCCCAGTGTGTGCCAGGGGAAAAGCTGAAGTACTCAAACTATTAGCGCAGCGACTTCATTTTGGCACTGCAATTATGATGCCACAACAAGAGCAACGGTGACAGAGGCAATCTTGATTTTAGATCACCCCTCACTCATGCCATCCTTTGTGCTTACACAATTTCTGCCCCCTCCAGGGCATTCCTGCCCTGGATGAGGTTATCTTTAGTTTTGGGGGTTGTGGGGGGGATGAAGCCCACCACAAAACAGGACTGTTTTCCGGGACAGCACTTTGGCGCTATACATCCTGGGAGCCACAATGCCTGCTGCCATAATGCCAGGTGATGTATTGCCTTCACCCATATCTGCATCAACAAAATGACTGTCACACTAATATAGGTGAACTCTGTAATGGGTATTATACAAAGAGTTCAGCAGTTTGAATATATGGTGGAGCTGTAAGAGGAGATTTTGGTTATATGGGTTACTAAGGGAGGGAAAAGAGGGACAGCATAATGAGGGAGTATCAGGAGGGTGCCAAGATGATCACATGACCACAGCTGACAAACAGCGTGACTGCAGTCCTCCCACTGGTTGCCCAGAGGTGCAAATGATCATGTGACTGTAGCGTGGGAATAGAGAGGCAGAACCCTCCAATAAATTACCCAGAGTTCCAAGTGACCCCTTGTGTAAGTGACCCTAAAGCATGAGTGCCATGAAGCCAGAGTGTGGTGTCTGTCTAAGTGGCATCTGTGGGTGTCGAAAGGGTGTCCACTGGGAGGAATGCAATCCACTGGCCACACTTCCCAAAGGATGCCATTCAAGGTAAATGTGGGACAACATAGTGGGTAGTCAGATATTGTCAAGGGGTTGCAGCTGGTCCCTGTCTTTGGTCAGCTTACCATGGAGTTGTTTAAATGGAAATTGATAGGGAATGCAGCTGGTTCCTATCTAGGGTCAGTGAACAAGTAAGGGGATGCAGCTTCATAGCCATCCCCACATAGGTTAGTAGGCTTCTAACTAGGGTAAGCATTGTCAAATGGTTGTTGCTGGTCCCTACAGTATATGAGGTCAATTTACATGGGATTTGGTTATTGGGGAGCTCACAGGGAATGCAGCTGGACCCTATCTAAGGTCAGCAAATGGCATAAGTAAGGGGTTGCAGTTTTACAGCCATCCCCATATAGGATAGTAGGTTCCCCATACAGGCAGGTAGGGCCTTGTGTAGGATAAATGGTAATGGTGAATAAGGGGAGCAGCTTTTCAGTCATCCCATCCTTGACTAAACCACAAGGTTCAAACTGAAGGTTTCCAAGAGGGTCATAGCAAGCCTCTATATAGGGTCAAGTTACACAGGGAAAAAAGAGCTACATAGGTATGCTGTACGGGGGGGGGGAGTTCATCAGAATATGGAGTGGAGGGTTGCCAAGGGGACACAAGAGTAATGTGTTGCAGAGGGTGCGGGCCAGACATTTTACTGGGTACTCTCTGGGAGCCAGGGGGATGTCTGGTTTGTAGGAGCCTAGATCAGCTCAGGACAGAGGTATAGCCCTAAATAGAGCTGTAAGTTGCCCAAAATATAGGTGGAGGAGTTATCCTTGGTTGACACTAAAAATTGTTGAACAGATAGGCGGGTGCAAGGAAAAAACTCTGAAACTCCAACAGGCAGAGAACACCATGAAGAAGAAGCTGCTGTTATAACTATACTTTTCTACTGGGACTAAAGAACTAGAACTCTACTACTGGGACCTTCAATGTAGGGTAAAAATAAAACAAAACAAAAAAGTTAGTGTGTTTGTCTGAGTTGGCTGAAATTAATTGCTACCAGTGCAGTTATCTAGGTGTTTGTCTCAGGTGGCTGAAGGGAATTGTTATCTGTGCAATTACTAAGTGTAGAAAGAGCTGTGAAGTAGGGGGAGTGGCTTAGCTAGAAGGAAGCCAGGTTAAGTCTAGATTAAAACATTGCCCTAGATAGCTTCTATCAGAGAACAGGTAGAGAACACCAAGAAGAAGGAGCTGCTGTTATAACTATACTTATCTACTGGGACTAAAGAACTCGAACTCTACTACTGGGACCTTCAATTTAGGGTAAAAACTAAACAAAAAAAAAAAGTTAGTGTGTTTGTCTGAGTTGGCTGAAGTGAAGTTTCTGTGCAGTTATCTAGGTGTTTGTCTCAGGTAGCTGAAGGGAATTGTTATCTGTGCAATTACTAAGTGTAGAAAGAGCTGTGAAGTAGGGGGAGTGGCTTAGCTAGAAGGAAGCCAGGTTAAAGTCAGATTTAAACACTGCCATAGATAGCTTCTGCCAGAGAACAGGCAGAGAACACCAAGAAGAAGGAGCTGCTGTTATAACTATACTTCTCTACTGGGACTATATTGCCCTCCTTCCTTCCCCTCCACCCCAAGCCAGTTCTACTTTTATAGGCACAGGATTTGACTGACAACATGAACTTCCTGTTTGGGAGCAGGAAGTGAGTGATCACAGAGCCACAAAAAACTCACCATCCTAGAAGGGAAAGAGTAGCTCTCCGCCCCTCCCCCCAGCTGCTGGAGGTCTGACTCTGAGCAAGTAAGGAGACTACTGAGAACTATAGGAACTTCTTGTCTCAGAACAGGAAGATCAGGAGCTTTAAGGGCACAGACCCAGTGAGTAAGTAGGGAGGAAAAAATAAAATAAAACAGAGGAAAGAGTAAATATTCCAAGCAACAGTTAAGGGGCCATAAATAAGACATGTTGGGAGTGGTGCAGTACAGTGGCTGTGGAGCAGCAGTCTTCCTGGAGAAGTTCTGGAGGATGCGGTGTTGTCCCATCTGCAGGCACCTCTCTGGGCTGAGGGAAGAGGTTGCTCATCTCCAGGCTGAGTTGGCCAGGATTTGGGGGACCTCCTCTCCCATCCAGGGACCACCAGGGCCACAGCCATTGCCTCAGAGGTTGCCAAGAAAGAAGAGTGGTTGGACCACAGTGGGCTCAGTGAGGGTGAGGGTGGTGGAACACAGGTGCATCCCTCCAGTTGTAAATCTCCACAATTCCTATGCCGTTCTGGCAAAGTGTGGTTCCTTAATGGAGGCACCCACAGTGGAGACCAAAGAGGATGCTGGGAACCTCCACAAAGGAGACCCACAGGAGAGTGACATGGGACCCCACAGGGGAAGGAAACAACTCCTGATGGGGGACTCCATTGTTGGGAGGGTAGAACTGGGGGAGGAAGGGGAGAGGGAGGCAAGGTGCATGCCTGGTGCCATGGCTTGGAGGGACAGGGAGAGAATCCTCAGGATCGCTGGAGCAGCTGCACGGGAGAGGGAGCTGGATGTCATTGTCTACCAAGGGACACATGACCTGGCTGAGAAAGGGATCAGAGCAGTGCAGGAAGAGTTTGTGAAGTTGGAAGGGGTCTTAGGCAAGTAGCACACATGGTAACCTTCTCGGAGGTGCTACCTGTCTGTGGCATGGATGAGGCTAGGGTGCTCCACACAATCGGATTCAATCAGTGGTTGAAAAACTTGTGCAGAGCTCAGGGATTTGGCTTCACTGGGGACTGGGGGCCCACCTGGAATGATGCAGGCCTATACTGGCATGATGGTCTGCATCCATCTAGGAGGGTAACCAGGATCCTAGGTGATAGGTTTAAATGCTTCATTGGCAAGCATTTAAACTAGCCAAGGGGGGAGGCACTGTAAAGGAGCAGGGAAATCCTAGCACCCCTCCTTAAAAAAATCAGGGTAGTAAGTGAGGTAAACACCAAGACAGAGATGTTGATAGGGAGAAGGGCAGGGGTAAATGGAGAAAATGACAAAGGCAATAAGGACAGGGATAGGGAAAAAAGGGGTAAGGCCATCAAGTAATGGAGGTTAATGAGTACCAATGCCCATAGTCCGGGCAACAAGCTTACTGAACTTGTGGCCTTGATGGAAAAGGGATGCCTGGATATTGTAGCAGTCACAGAAACATGATACACAGAGAACCATGACTGGGATGTTAACATACCAGGGTACACAACCTACAGGAAGGTGGTGGGGAAGGTTAGGGAGAAAAAGACAGCACTCAGGAAATATAAGAAAACACAGAAGGAGCAGGACAGAGAACTGTACCAGTTAAGGCAGAAGGAAGCAGGGAGGGTAGTCAGAATAGCAAAGGCCCAAACTGAGGAAAAGATAGCCAAGTCGGTTAAGAAGGGGGATAACACCTTTTATAGGTACATCAGGGAGTGTAGAAAGACAAAGGGAGGGATAGTGAGGCTAAATAGAAAAGACGATGGGTGGGCAGAGATGGACAGTAAAAAAGCAAGGAGACTGAACGAATACTTCTGCTCAGTATTCACAAAAGTGGAGTAGGGGGAGGTGCCTAATCCAATTAACAGAAGCACTCTGGATAGGGGGGGGTCGATCCAAGTCCTTTCACAGAAGAAAGGGTTCTGAAAGAACTCGTAAAACTCAGTGGCAGAGGAAGAGAAAGGTGGGCCCCAGAGCAGGTTGTAATTTTGGGCCCCCACCCCAGCATTCCCCCCTGCACCACAAGGCAAAACACAGGCTGACCTAGCAGGTGGAGTCATGGAGATACAGTCAAAGTCACTCACAGTCAGGGTCAGGCGGCACCGCAGCAGGCAAGGTTGTGCAAGGCAAACCCACTACAGACTCACTGTCACTCATTGATTACTCTTACTGTAGAGAGTAGATAGACAGACTGAGAGAGAGTTGTCAGACAGTCAGTGACTGTAACTTTACTGGGCTGGCTGTGCCCCTGGGCCGGCCCCCTGGCCAGGCAAGCAGCAGCACACACAGTATTTTGTTTTCTATTATACTATTACTTGCTTGCTCACTCTCACACTGAGTGAAAAGTGAGTGACCCCCAGGGACTCCTGACCTCTGAGAATCCCACCCCCTCACACACCACAAAGAAAAGGTAAACCCTCAGCTAAGGTGGCTGCAGCCTACGTCTGTGGCACCCTGTGTTATGCTGCCTTGGCCTTGTTGCCTGTGCCCCCCAAAACAGCCAGGCCCAGAAGAAGGCAAAGCCCAGAAATGGAACCCAGGAGCTAAGAGTTTAGGTGTCTGATGGCTGGCCTGCAGGTCTGCCTGGCCACTGCTATGCTGCAACTGTCTCCCCAGTCATCATCCTCACTCAGGCGCTAGAGCACTAATACTTGTGTGCCTGCTCTCATCGTCTCAATGATTCAACCGCAGCTGATTCCCATTCCTCCCCGACCCCAGCAGCAGCACACTGACACGGTCATTGCAGGCTGCAGGCAGCAGCATGTTGGGGGGGTCCCAGGTGAGCGGGCATGATGGCAGTGGCACTGGCGCCACACAACAACAGGCATCACAGAGTCACAATAGCAGCGAGCGAAGCAAGCAACTACGGAGGACTCAACTGGTGGGGGCAGGCAGAGAGCAGACAGCAGAACAGAAGAGAGTAAATAACAAAGCAAACAAGGCAAGGAATAACCAGCCTTAAAAAAGTGTATGCACCAAAAATGTAAAGCATAGGCTGGTGGTCTTGGGGTTGCCTAGGTCCCCACAAAATTTTTGTTTTTTGGTACATTCTGGTGAATTTTGGGGGTGTTTTGAGGTGCATCCTGGTGCATTTTAAGGGGTCATCTGAAACAGAATTTCTACCCTATTACCCCCTTCCCATACCCAGTAAGTTGCACTCTAGTCCCTTCCCTAGAGTCTACTACAGCCATTAAACTGGCCCACAAACAACCTGATTGAGCCTGCTGTCCCTCAGCTCTGATAACTACATTTACAGTGTGTGTGCACAAACTGGGGTAAATGTAGTTGTAGTCCAGTCCAGTCCATTCCACACTGTACATTCTCCAGCAATATATATATGCTAGAAGTTTGTAGTATTATTTATAATATAAATAATACATACACTACAGGCTGAAGTTCTGGTAACACTCTCCCAAATTCTCTGAGCAGATTACTCTAGACATTGGACCCAACACCCGACCCATCTTTCCAAAGACTGCTGGCAAGGCACTCTACTGCAGTGCAGCACAACCCCAAGTCAAAGATCCGACCGCAGCTGTAGTATAACCTAGGCAGAAACAACAACAACAACAACAAAAATTGGGCAAAGAAAGAACTGCAAGTCAAAGTCCACTGCAGCTTGTGCCATCCATCCACACCTAGGCCAAAAAGAAAGCAAGCTTAGCCAGCCAGACTAAATTCAAAGTCCACTAGTAGCAGCTGAGTCATCATATTTGTCCAGCCAGGCAGTGCCAGTAGCTGAGCTGATGTCTCACAGGTCACAGCAGTCCAAATTAATTTCCTTCCTACCTTCAAGATGTAGTATTCACTAATTCCAGCACCATCTCTTAGCAAATCAGGAGTTTGTTTTGTTGGGAGGTCATCAGGTCTATATCACTCACCAGCATGGTGGTGGAATGTGGGCCGGTGGCAGAAGCAAGTTAATCAATTTTCTCTCTCATATGGCATTAGTTTACACGCAAAGCCCATGAGGAGTGCATCTTTTGGCTATATCCATTCTGCTGAGCCAATCAGCCAATGGCAGGTCCATCCCGTTACTGCTCCCGGAGTGCCCTTGGAAGCGACTTCCGATTCAAAGTGCCCAGCAGGTGGTACCAATACAAAAAAAAAGAAATCTGCCAAAGAGCTGAAATGGGACAACAATGAGTGAGGTTTCCAGGGCAACCATATACTGTTACCCGACCAAGGCTAAGGTGGAGTCAGCCACCGCTCCAGAGACTCGTTTTTTTTTCAAGGGCCATCTTTCTTACATAGACTCACTAGTATGGGGTCCCTATTGCTGCTTCAAGCATCACTGTGTTGCTCGCCAACTTGCCTGCTCATAGTGCATCGGCGCATCCTAAAAGCCTCTCAGTGCTGCCATCTGCAGTATGTGTGGTGGCCACAGCAGGCTGTGTGGCTGACAGCTCAGTCAGCTGGTGTGAATTTGTCAGTCAACCCACAGACAGTAAAAGATGACAAAAATGTGGATTTTTTGCCAAAAACAACAGCAAATCGGTGTATGATTACAATGGGCCCCTAAGTGTGTCGGGCCCCTGTGCCACTGCACCGGCTGCACCGGCTATTCCTCCGCCACTGCTAAAACTGAAGGTTGACAAAGCAATGGGACCTGATGGAATTCACCCCAGAATTCTAAAAGAATTAAGGGAGAACTAGTGACACCACTGACTACCCTTTTTAACAAATCATGGGAGGATGGTATGGTACCTGAGGACTGGAGGAAGGCAGATGTGATTCCCCTTCACAAAAGTGGGAGCAAGATAGAAGCAGGAAACTACAGACCTGTCAGTTTGACCACTTTGGTAGGGAAAGTGATGGAATCACTTCTGAAGGAAATAATTGTTGAGTACCTAGAGGAAAGTGGGGCACAGGACCCAAGGCAGCATGGGTTCACAGTGGGAAGGTCATGTCAGATTAATCTAATTGATTTCTTTGACTGGGTGACCAAAGTAGTAGACCAGAGAGGGGCTGTGGATATGGTCTTCCTAGACTTTAGCAAGGTATTTGACACAGTCCCACACAAAAGATTAATTATGAAATTAACCAGCCTGGGAGTGGGTCCCAGGGTGGTAGACTGGGTAAAACATTGGCTGGACAACAGGACACAGAAGGTAATTGTAAATGGAGTCCACTCTGAAGAAAGAGGGGTTACTAGTGGGGTACCGTAGGGTTCATTACTGGGTCCAGTCCTTTTTAATGTCTTTATAAGTGACATTGCAGGAGACCATGTGATGCAGGGTACCGGTAGAAGCTCCTCTTTGCAGCTCCAGTCTCCTACTTAATAATCTTGTATTTTGGATTGACAAAACTGCCTAAAACCCCTAAATCTACTTAATTTTGCCTTCTTATCAACCGAGCTTCTGTTTACTGGACTGGAGCATTGATGGAGGTTTACATGAAGTAGCGACGAAACATACCCCACCAGTCACCCCCGAGAAGGCCCCCGAAGAAATCATGGGCCTCGAGTGGGTCGGACAAGCCAGAACACTCGAGCCAGGCCACGGAGCAGGAGCCGCTAACTTTGAGCAGGTTTTTAGAAGAATTCAAGCTTTTCCGTGAGGAAATTAAAGAAATTTCTTCTGCACTCAAATCCCTATCTAAAAAGCTCAATGAGGTCTCTGTTACAACCTCGGATAATGCAGCCTGAATTTCCTCCCTGGAGAAGCGTGTAGAAAAGATCGACCCTGGGCTTGCGGCTATGCGGCAGAAGCTTTCTCGTCTCGAAACAAAATTAGAAGACCTCGAGAGTCGTAGCTGCAGGAACAACGTTGTCATACTTGGGCTTCCAAAGGGAGAAGAGGGCCAGAATACCATAGCATTCATTCAGAAGCTGGTTGAAAGGACCACCTGCCCCTCTCCCTTTGGGGCCAAATACATCATGGAGAGGGCACATAGGTCTCTATGGCCAAAGCCTCCCCCAGGAGCTGAGCCTCATCCTATTATATGCTGTTTTTTTAATTATTTAGAAGGGCAGCACTTTCTGGTAAAAGTTAAAGAGGTACAGGAAGTCAGATGGGAGAATACCAAACAGGATAGCACAAGATCTACCGGGTTCTGTCTGACTGAAATGCACAGCATTCCACCCTATAGTCTCCAAGATCATCACTGCAGGGCTTAAGTTCAAAATGGGGTACCAGCTAGCTGGCTAGGTGCTAGTGGCTGGTACCTGGCCAGCTTATGAAGATCCAGATGCTGCGCTTTCTGTCTTAAAGCTAGCTCTGCCTGATCTGTTTCACAATTCATGACATGCCCTGCATTTCCCGAAGTGGAGAGACCTGAATTGAAGGGTCGATTCTGCTCTTCAAGGTGTATGTTGCGGATGAGTGATAATAGCCGTCCGAGGCTGTGAGAGCCTGATTTTGAAGGCTGAAGGAACATAATGTTGTTGTGTTTATTTAATTTCTCATAACACTTATACATCCTAGCTATGTCTGGGACAGCTGATCTCATTAGGAGATTGTTTCAATCGAAGGACTGTTTATTTAGGGGAGGGTATTTTTTGAAACGAGCTTGATTGGTGCCTACTTGTTAGTGTAGTAGGGGGTTTGTTGATCTACCAGGCTTGCACCCCCTAGGTTCTTTATATAATATAAAGGAGTGTCCAATTCGGGGTAGTGTTGGGTTTTTTGTTTTCAAGGTGTGCTGTGGTGCACTTTTGCTCCGGTACCACCAGAGGGAGCTCCGGTCACTTACTTTGCAGGCTAGTGCTATTTGACAACCTGGGATTCTACTTTTTTTTTTCGCAGAAACTCTCTATTTGAGGTCTGGGATTAGCGAGTATATTTCTCACTGGGCAATCTAGTCCCACTGCTGGCATGGCCCCATGGTGTATTTGTTTTATCCTGTATCGCCTGCCATTCCAGTAATTAGGTAATTGCATTTACTCGGCAGGACGTAGCAATTCTTTGGCTATGCCAGTAGATTTGCTGAGTTCAAACCTCAAAGTGCTGAGCATTTCCTCTGGCTACCAGGAGCTGGCTAGTTAAGAGAGTTTAGTTGGAATGTTGTATTTTTTACATTTTATTTAACGATCACCTGTTCTTTATAAAGGGGATTGCATAACTTGTCTGGGTTTGTGGGGCAACACTGGGAGGCTGGGGAGAGGAAGAGAAGCAGTATTTTGTTGAGCATTGTTTGTGACAGTTGGGGTGGTAGGGTGGGCGGGTTATGTCAGATTTAAGAGTTCTGGATTACCTATGTTATGGTATGCTGGGGTGTTCTATGGGGGGTGGGACTGGGGTGGATTAGGTCTGGAGGGGGGTGTGGGGTTGGAAGGGTGGTACAGCAGTAATCAAAGGGTATTGGAATTTGGATTCTTGTTGTAGTTATATCTGGATATTAATTATGTGCTTAATTTTACCAATTTAGATGGCTAGCAATATTAATCTGGCTATTTGGAATGTGAAGGGGAAAAGGAAAAAATATAGACAATATCAGGTGCTTAAACACCTGAGCTTGTTGTGTTCCCAGATAATGTTTTTGCAAGAATCTCATTTGCTAGATTCTGAAGCTTTACAACTCAGGAGACAACAGGTTAGACAGGTTTTTAATGCCTCGGGGTCCACCAATAGCTGTGGGGTCATGTTAATTGTTAACAGAGGCGTTCCCTTCATTTCCACGCAGGTTCTTAAATGTCCAGGGGGCAGGTATGTCCTGGTTCAGGGTACTCTTTGGTCCATGCCACTTTTACTCTGTAGTATCTATGGGCCTAATACAGACGACCCCGGCTTTTTTATGAAGCTGATCACCATTATTCTCCCTATGCTCCCTATTGCGATAGTTATGGGTGGAGACTTTAATTTGGTTTCGGACCCTAACATGGACAGGTCTGGTACTGGGTTGAGGAGACTGTCTTCTTGGCAAAGGACCTTTAGGGACCTATTGGATCAGTAAGGACTGTATGATGTGTGGCGAATACTGCACCCCAATTCCAGGGAATATACCTTTAGTTCGCCAGTGCACGGATCACAGTCTCGCATTGATTACCTATTAATTTCCCAGGCGCTCTTGCCAGGGGTTTTGTCCACCACGATTCAGCCTGGTCCTGTATCTGATCATTCCCTAGTGGTATGTAACTTGGCTTTTCTTAATATTCCTAAGAAGGAGACCCAGTGGAAATTAAACAAACAATTATTAAAGGATGCTAGGTATTGCAATCTTGTAAAGTAGCAGATTAATTTCTTTTTCTCTACTAACCCAATAGAAAGTACGGCACCAGATATTTTATGGGGCGCTTTCAAGGCCTATATGAGGGGAATCCTTATTAGTTTAACTACAAAGAGGAAAAGGGCCAGGAAGTGGAACTATTATCCTTACTGTCTCAAGTACGGTCACTAGAAGCTAACTTATCTCCTAGCACTCCGAATGAGGACAGGAAGAAACTTTTGGTAGCTAAAGACAGATATTTAGATTTGTTGAGGGAAAAGGCAGAGTTAGCCATTATCCACACTAAAGCAAGTTTTACTGATCAGGTAGAAAAAGTGGGGCGTATGCTTGCTTTAAGGTTAAAGCAGCAGGAGTCTGCTAGATTTATTCCTCCAGTCAGGGCTCAGATGAACGGGTCTTTGAGGGTATCCCCTTCAGAGATAGTGCAGGAGTTCGCATAGTATTATGAGCAATTATACAGGGACATGGACAGTCCTCCTCCTTTGGAGATGTTGGAGGCATACCTTAGGGACTCTAATCTCCCTTCCCTGTCAGGTCCACAGAGGAGTTTTCTGTCCTCCCCATTATCCCTGGACGAAATTCGGTGGTCATAAAGGCCTTGCCTCGATAGAGTTCCAGGACCGATGGTTTCTCCTCATTATTTTATAAAGTTTTCAAGAACAATTACTGCTGGTGCTTCATCGGTTGTACCTCCACATTCTCTCTGGGTGGCTGCAGATGCCTATCTGTTTGAAGCCCTGGTTGTTCTTATCCCCAAACCTGATAAAGATCCTGAGTTAGTACAGAGTTATAGGCCTATATCCTTTTGAATCAGGATATCAAAATTCTCTCAAAGATACTGGCTGACAGGTTAACTCTGGTCCTCCTGAATCTGATTGGCATGTCTTAGGTTGGATTCATGAGAGGACGTTCATCATCAGATCATTTGCGCACCCTTTTGACATTTTCTTGGCGTCCAGGGATGCCACCTTTCCTGCTGGGTTGGTCTCCTGGACGCGAAAGCATGGAATTTTCTATTCCAGGTTCTTAAGGCATTTGATTTTCCCACCATGTTCATAGACTGGATCCATGCTCTATATCGGGCCCCTTCTGCTAAGATTTCAGGTAATGGTGCATTTTCAAAACCCTTCCTTTTATATTCAGGTACAAGACAGGGCTGTCCCCTTTCCCCTCTATTATTTAACTTATATTTGGAGCCTCTTATTCAGAATATCGTCAATAATACTGGGATACAAGGTATACCGATTGGGAGTAATGTGGTGAAGATCACGGCATATGCTGATGACCTTCTCCTTCATTTGTCTCATCCAGTAACATCCATCCCTGTTATGTTAGGGGAGATTGCCAAGTTTAGCTCCTTTTCGAAATACAAACTGAATGCCAACAAGTCATCCTTTTCCCCCCTTAACCATAAGGTCTTTAAGACAGATACTACCCCTTTTGGTTTGTGCTGGTCATTCCGTGTTCTTAAATACCTGGGTATTAAATTAACATGCAATCTTTCGCTATGGTTTAAAGACAATTTGGAGCCCCTTTCTCAGTTGATTGTGCAGGACCTAGATAGATGGTCTAAGCTTCCGGTTTCATTATGGGGTCGTATCAACATAATTAAGATGAATGTATTCCTCCGACTTTTTTATCCCATTTCCCACCTTAACTCTTTCATCCCATTATCCTGGTTCCAGAAAATGCATAGAATCTTTACCAATTTCATCTGGTCTAACAAACACTCTCGACTGGCATATTGCAAGTTGGCCACCTCAAAGTAGATGGGGACTCAGGATTCCTCACTTGGCACCACCACTGGGCTAGTCATCTTGCTAAATACCTGAAGTGGGTAAATCTGGTCCCAGAATTTGAGACCGTCTGGCTCAACATTGAATTAGATTTTATCCAGGCTATGAACATGGACCCCTTGACCATGTTTTATGTTAGCTTTCTCTTCTACAAGATGCTAGTAAATGCCCCACCTTTATGACCTCATTAAAAGTACATGCGCAGCTTTGTTCTTTTGTGATATACTCCGACCTGGACCTGTTCCAGACTATTTGGAATTCCCCGGCATTTACGATAAATAAACAGAGGATCCCCCATACGTGGTTGCCCCAAGTAGGGGATGGGATAGTATCCATGTTTCTGGATGGTGAGGGGGCATGCTCCCTGCAACTGAAATTACCGGAAAATTTGATATCCCAGTATCTCAGCAATTCAGAGTTTTCCAACTAAAACATTTGCTTACCACTGTGTTGGGTAATACCCCTCCTCGCCCATTGGCCTTTGCATTGATACCTGAGCTTTCCTCCCTACTTGGATCCTCAAGTGTCATTTCTAAAATATATCAAGTTTTGTTCCACTGGTGGTATGGGGGTTCCTATGGTCCTACCAGGTTTTGGGGCTCTTTTTTTCCCCAATATACATTCAATTGGCTGGTTCTTTGGATGTTCTGTCATAAATACGTGTCTCAAGACAGATGACGCCTTATGCAACATCACATCTTACACAACATGTATTATACCCCAGTTAAATTGGTGAAATGGGGTCTTCTTGAATCAGAGATGTGCACCAGATGTTCCCAGGAAGAAGGAACACTTTTTTCATATATTCTGGTCATGCCCCAAGATAATTCCACTGTGGGACTCAATTAAAGCCAACCTGGACCCCATGCTGGGTTTGCAGGACTGCTTCACACCTGACATTTGCCTCCTGGGAGACCTGTCTTCCATTAAGGTTTAAGCTCGGAGATTTCACATCTCTATGATTGCACTATCTGTCAAAAAAATCATACTTCGGCATTGGAAAGACGAGGTTAGCCCAACATACCAGGAATGGATTCATGAAATCCTTACGAACCTTTGCACAGAGAAAACTATAGCAAGTCTCCACAACAGGTTACAAAGGTATAAATGAATTTGGGATCCCTCACACCTTAATCATGGTTGCTATGGATAAAGGAGTTGTTGGCAATTAGTTATCTCAGTATACATAAGGTTATTGTCATAGGATATTAAACTACAACATTCAAGTGTACTGCTGTACTGGGGGGAGGAGGGGTACAGGGGTGGGGCAGAGCATGTAATGTACTACGAACGTGTTGTATGTGTTACAGTTGCTGCCTCCTGTTTTGTGAAAAATTTGTTAATAAAGTTTGAATTGAGAAAAAAAATAAGTGACATTGCAGAGGGACTGGAAGGAAAAGTATGCCTCTTTGCAGATGATACAAAGATTTGCAACAGGATTGATACACGAGGAGGCATGGAAAGGACGAGAAAGGACTTGGCAAGGTTGGAGGAATGGTCAGAAGTATGGCAACTTGGATTTAATGCAAAGAAGTGCAAAATAATGCACCTGGGAAACAAAAACCCAGGGGAAGATTGCACAATTGGGGGTAGTAACAACAACAAAAATGGAAAGAGACCTGGGGGTAATTATATCAGATGACCTTAAGGTTAGCTAGCAATGTGAGAAGGCAGTAGGGAGGGCTGGGGGATACTGGGATGTATAGGGAGAGGCATCACCAGCAGAAAACAAGAAGTTGTTATCCTTCTGTACAGACACTTGGTGAGACCCCATCTGGAGTACTGCATCCAGTTCTGGAGACCCCATCTTTGCAAGGACATAGACAGGATGGAGGCAGTCTAGAGGAGGGCAACCAAAATGGTGCAGGGTCTGCAAGAGAAGCCATATGAGGAGAGACTAAAGGAGCTTAGTATGAATACCCTTGAGGAAAGGAGGGAGAGAGGGGACATGATAGGGACATTTACTGTAAGTACCTCAGTGGAATCAACAAAGTCCAAGAGGGTAGCATCTTTCAGAAAAAGAGATGTGCAAGAACAAGGGGACACAGTTTGAAGATAGAGGGGGGACAGCTCAGGGGCAATGCGAGGAAGTATTTTTGATTGGTGGATGCATGGAACAGCCTTCCTGAGGAGGTTGTGGGGTCTAAAATTGTGGGAGAATTCAAGAATGCATGGGACAGACATAAGGCAATTCTTGTGGGGGTAGGAAGAAATAGGCTGTTGGTTAACTAGGATCTGCAGCTTATCCTGTAGGTAGGGAAATGGGCAGACTAGGTGGGCCAAGTGGTCCTTACATGCAATCAAAGTCTGTTTCTATGTTTCTTATTAAATAATATGCCACTTAATCAGGTCCAGACAATAATTCGTGGTCGTATGGCCACTTCCTCAGGGCTCAACGGTGGTCCCGTTTTGTCAAACAGAGAAAGAAAAACATCGATCAATCTTCTTACTTATACATATTCCTTCTTTGGACATATTGCACAAATAGTGTAATATTTCTATTCTCTGTCATATTTTCTCACCTACTCAATTGCAACATTGCCTACTGGGTTATCTTAATGTATCACATCCCCTTAACCTCCTCCCCTCCAAACTCCAGAAACCACCAATTCTTCCCCAAACCCGGAGAGATCAAGCCCTCCTGACTTTCCAAAATGTTATGAGCATATTATTACTAAGTAGTGAAACGTTATATCCGATAAAGTACATGGCTTAACAACCCTTCAAAGATTCCTGTTAGATATATTATACATCTCATGTATATTTTAAAGCCTGTTAATACACCTTTGTTATTTTTGCAGTTATTTCTTCAATGCTTCTGTACTGGGCTTCTGATTGGTCCACCAGCTGCCCGACTGCGCTGCTGATTGGTGTGCTTTCTACTTTGACTTAGCCTTCTTGGCGCCTTTCTCAAGCATTTTTTTCTTTCAGTTCACTCTGGAGCTTATCCCTATCCCTGCTGCTCTAATATTGCTTGATATTTTTCTCCTGCCCCCACCCCTCCCAGACCTCCATTAAATACACAATATCTCCTCCCTCCTAGGTGCCTCCTCTCACCATTGGACGATAAATATCACTACTATCCTGAAATTGACAACTTAGTCACTTTGTACACTTTTCTGTCTACAAAATAGTAAAACATGAACCAACACATGACACTTTTTCCTTCTTGAGGCCACACTGACTCTATTACACCTATCTAGCCACAAAATACCACAATCTGGATCTAATCCCCCTAATTTCCTACCTCATTTCTTACCTCATGAATACTACTTCTCGAATCTACTTCTGATCCCTACCCCACGCTATGACCTCACCTTAATATTAGTAAACAAGGCCTAGATCCACATGATTGCCTATACCCCCCAAAAAATGTCACTTGCTCCACCATGCCCAATGTCCCCTCCTGTGTTGGAAGCTCTGGTATCTCCTCCTACTCGCCATTCTACTCTCTGGCGATGTTCAACTAAATCCAGAACCGACAAATACTACTCCTGATTCTATTAGCCAGGCTAAAGGTCTAATCATTGTTCACCACAATATCAGGAGCCTTATGCATAATCTAGGTAAGCTTGAATCCTGGACCTCACTGTACAAACCTGATATCATATGCCTAACTGAAACCATGCTAAAACCATCCACACCTGATTCTCTCTGTTCCCTTCCTTCCTATAATCTCTTGAGACTTGACAGAGCTGTACCCAAAAAGGGGGGTGGTACAGCTACTGTATCTATTTTAAAGAACATCTACGAGTCGCTGCCATCAACCTAACTTACCTAGGTCACTGCGAGGCACTTCATGTCTTACTCACCCTCAGTACCAAAATGTTACATATCACATGTGCCTACAATCCCCCACAAATGGCCTAAAAGGACTAGATGACTTACTGAACAAATCTCAACCCTGTGAGGGAGGACTGAGGTCCTATACTAGGGGACCTAACAAAACTGGCTGGGCACCAACCAATCCAACCCACTGACCAAACTGCAGAGCCATAACTTGCACCAGCTAATATGTGAAACTACTAGAGACTCCTTCACTCCAACACAAGCACCTTACTTGATTAGATATTGGCCAACCACCCTGAAAATATAATTGCTCTGGCGTACTACCAGATGCCATCACTGATCACTCTCCAACTTACTTGTATCTGGGAAAGAGCAAACCTGCCCCATCAAAGCCCAATTTCATTACCTTCTGCAACTATGCAAACTTTGACTCTCAGCTTTTTCTACATGACATTGCCACTACAAATTGGTCCTCCATCCTTACATCAAACAATGCCCAAACTGCCCTCAGTCTATTCCTGATCAAATTCCTAGCGCTCCAGGATAAACACTTCAAACTTGTAACTCAGAGGGTAAAAATAGACAAACATGATGGCTCAAATCTGACCTCCTCCTAAACTAAAGCAAAGGGACAAAAGCTGGTTCCGCTACAAAAGCTCAAGGCTATCCTCTGACCAAATTACCTACAGGGCCCTACAAAATTCCTGCAAAAAGAACATCAAAAATGCAAAGAGCCAATATTGCAAAGATCTTTTAACAAACTCTTACGGCGACTCTAAGAAATTCTGGTCCCATATCAAATTCCTTCTGGGTCAGAATCCAGCATCCACCCAAACGACATGTTACTCAGTGGTGTATACTGCAATAACCCCAGAACCATCGCAAACCTTTTAACAGTAAGTTCTCTGACCTAACAAACTACACCTTCTCTTTCCCTACCCAGTCCAAAATACCTACCCTATCAGATGTAAACGGCCCTCATTTCTTTTTCAATGCAATCTCCAGGTGTGACGTACTTAAATTGCTAAACAATATTTCTGATTACACTGTGGCTGGCTCTGACAATTTAGGACCCAAGGTGCTAAAAATAGCTGCTCCCAACATTGCAGCTCCACTGGCCAAGATTTTTACACTCTCACTATGCCAGAGCTATGTCTCTGACATTTGGAAGAAAGCTAGAGTTACCCCTGTTTTCAAAAAAGGTGATTGTAAGGATCCCTCAAATTACAGACCCATATCCATCCTGTCAGTCCTCAACAAAATTCTTGAGAAACTGATAGCCACCCAAACAATTGATTCCCTACAGAAACATAATCTACTTACCTCAGCCCAGCATGGCTTTCGCAAGGGCCATAGCACCACCACCGTACTTCTCAAACTCACGCCAGATACACTAGTGGCTATGGATATGGTCTTCTCACTAGGGCCATTTTCATCGACATGACAAAGACATTTGACCTAGTTGATCACTCTATCCTCCTAGCCACCCTTGGATCACTAGGTTTCTCAATAAACATTGTAAAGTGGTTTAGTAGCTACCTATCCAACAAGACCCAAGCTGTGAAATACAACTCTACCCTCTCAGACAAGGCCACTATAAACACTGGGGTGCCTCAAGAATCCATTCTCGGGCCTCTGCTTTTCTCTATCTTCATAAGTAACTTCACCACCAACCTACATATGACAGAGTCCCTGCTACATGCAGATGACATTGTTCCATATTCCAGTGCACAAAACACTGAAGACATAAATGGTAAACTCTCTTTCGACTTTCAACTCACCCAACAATGGTTATCTAGTAAAAAACTTGTACTAAATGAGTCCAAAAATCCAAGCCATGCTCTTCGGATCAAATAACAAACTCAAGCACACCCATCCAGAATTTAAAGCTTTCTCCTCAAATGGCTTAACTATCGAGGTGGTGGACTCTTTCAAGTATCTTGGTGTAACACTTGACCCATCACTAAATTTCGATCTACACATACAACTGACTTGCAAGCAGGTAAATACCAAAATTGGCATAGCATACCATGCCAGTTATATGCTTATTCCATCAGCAAGGCTTGCTGTTGCATGTGGCGTCCTACTGCCTCACTTACCTATGGAGCTGCTACACATATCTCTGCATGCAAAACAAGTCTTCGGAAGTGGGACATAATGTACAACAACATTTGTCGCTATCGTCCTCCTCACATAAGCTGAAACACAACTGTCTCCTTTATTCAGGTCTGGGATGGCTTCCTTCACCTCGAAACTCTGACTTTATACCTATGGCTCTGTCATAGACAATATTATCAGGCTACAAATATCCAAACCCATTGTGGCCTACTTCCAAATCGAACTCCTCCAACGGGTTGAGATCTTCTGACAGTGTCCCTCTAAAGGTGCAAGTGCTTTCACCTGCCATGCCTCCAATACTGGAACTCCCTCCCTTGAGCCGTGCATCAAACACTATCACATGCAACTTTTAAGAAAAATTGCATTCCCACGCTGAGACCTCCTGCATATGCAGCTGTTTCAAACCCTTAGCTCCTCGCCTCCGCCCTCCTACCTAGTCTTTCCTGCTTTGCTTCTTTTACTTTACTATATTAATAGCACTTCCCTCCACCTGTCTGTCCCACCTCCCACTCTGATTTGTTCCTATCCTCTTCCTGGTTTCCCTATCTCCTTACTCCTGTACCCCTTAGTTCTTCCTGACTGTCAACCCCATTTAAGCACTACAGCATTTACAATCTATCTTATGTTTCTCAAAACATAAATGTTAGGTAATCCATATTTCTGAATACGTTTCTGTTTATTATTCCCATCACACTGCGAATTGCATCTACCCTGTCGGAAGCCACCTTCTGTCTTCTACATACTACCTTCCTCAAACTGTAAATACTTTCAACTTCTATAGCCACTGTTCCTTTCTATTTACCCTGTCCAGCATTGACATACATGTCATACTTGTAATGAAATATATGATATTGTCAATTTTGTCATACTTGAAATGAAATATATGCTATTGTAAAGTATGTTGTACTTGTCATGAAATGTTTCTGCATGCTTTGATGTACTGTACCCTCCCGGGTCGTGCCTGAAAATAGTCATTGCCATGGCTAGTGCACTTACCTGGTAAACAAAAACAAAATAAAATAAAATAAAAAAATTTAACAACAGAGTAGTACATCATCACTGTTGTTAATGAATTGACTTCATTATCAACTTGTTCCTTCAATTATGTGTATGTTATATTTCAGATTCCCCCAACTGTATGTGCATTTTTGTGTCATGTTGTAATACCCAGTATAACTTATTTCCTAGATGTGAGACTTGCTTTTTCTCACTTTACTGATAGTACGTTTGCCACTGAACTTTCTCTGTTCTTCTGATACTAATACACAAATACAAAGGGCCAGGAAACACATCAGGAATACATGTTGCCTATTTACCAAACTATAAAGCATAATAAAATATTTGCATTTTCCCTTATCATTGCATTGGTTTTACCATTTCTCTGTGTGAGCTGTCTTGTCCTCATGCTTTTTGTTAAATATTCTATGCCCCTTTCTTTTGTCCTCTGTAATTTTGAAACATGTCATTATTTCCCTAAGATTTCCAAGGTTATGTTTATTGTTATTGTTCTTCATTGGCAAGCATTTAAACTAGCCAAGGAGGGGGCACTGAAAAGGAGAAGGGAAATCCTAGCCCCCCCCAAAAAAATCATGGTATTTAGTGAGGTAAACACCAAGATAGAGCAGTCAATAGGGAGAAGGGCGGGGTAAATGGAGAAAAAGACAAAGGCAGTAAGGACAGGAATGGGGAAAAAGAAATAAAGCCATAACAAATGGAGGGTAATGAGCACCAATGCCCATAGTCTAGATAAAAAGCTCCCTGAAATGGTGGCCTTAATGGAAGAAGGATGCCTGGATATTGTGGCACTCACAGAAACATGGTACACAGAGAACCATGACTGGGATGTCAACATTCCAGGGTACACAATCACAGGAGGGACAGGGAGGGAAGAAGAGGAGGAGGAAGAGTAGCTCTCTATGTAAGGGAAGGGATCAAAGCAACAGAACTAAAGGGTAAACAGGGAGGAGAGGAGGCACTGTGGGCCACCCTGAGACCGGAAATGGCACCACAATCCGCACAGGGTTGTATACAGACCCCCATCTCAGGGGTGAAATGGACAAGGAAATGATAGAAGACATCCTTGGAATGGCAGAGAAAGGGAGATATTGCTGATGGGGACCTGAATATGCCAGATGTTAACTGAGCACCTTTGCTGCAGCCACATCCAAGCGCAGGGCCACCTCGATGCTCCTACAGGGAGCATGTCTCAGACAGCTAGTTTTGGAACCCACTCATGAGGGAGCAATCTTAGACCTGCTACTCTCAAATGGGGATGGAGAAAGGATCTCTGATTTTGAAATGGGTAGCCATCTGAGAACAAGCGACCACCAAACAGTGTGGTTCACGATAAACTTAGCTATAGACTCAAGCCATACAAAAGTGAAGGTATTGGACTTCAGGAGGGCTGATTTTGGCAAATGGGAGAGTGCCTCAGAAAACAATAGCAAACAGGCAAGAAGCTATGGTGGAGCAACAATGGGAAACAACAAAACCACCATCACAGAGGCAACAAGCCTTTGTGTGAAGCAAATAAACAAATCAAAATAAAAGAAAAACCACTATGGTTCTCAAAAGAAGTGGCAGGGAAGGTAAGGGAGAAAAAGATAGCATTCAGGAAGTATAAGGAAACACAGAAGAAGCAGGAGAGAGAACTGTACCAGTTAAAGCAGAAGGAAGCAGGGAAGGCAGTCAGAATAGCAAAGGCCCAAACCGAGAAAAAGATAGCCAACTCAGTTAAGAAAGGGGATAAAACCTTTTATCGGTACATTAGGGAGCAAAGAAAGACTAAGGCAGGGATACTGAGGCTGAATAAAGAGGAAGGTGGTTGGGCAGTGACAGTGAAAAAGCAGGGATCCTGAACAAAAACTTTTGCTCAGTATTCACTCTGGAAAAGCAGAGGAGATGCCTAATCCAGTCAATAGAAGCACTCTGGATAGGGGGGTTGATATTAGTCCTTTCACAGAAGAAAAGGTTCTGAAAGAACTCTTAAAACTGGATAAAGCAATAGAGCCTGATGGGATTCACCCCAGAATTCTAAAAGAACTAAAGAAGAACTAGTAACACTACTGACTACCCTTTTTAATAAATCATGGGAGGATGGCATGGTGCCTGAGGACTGGAGAAGGGCAGATGTGATTCCCCTTCACAAAAGTGGGAACAAGACAGAGGCAGGAAACTACAGACCTGTCAGTTTGACCTCAGTGGTAGGAAAAATGATGGAATCACTTCTGAAGGAAAGAACTGTTGAGTACCTAGAGGCCAGTGGGTCATAAGTCCCAAGGCAGCATGGATTCACAGCAGGAAGGTCATGTCAGACAAATCTAATTGATTTCTTTGATTGGGTGACCAAAGTAGTAGACTAGTGAGGGGCTGTGGACATGGCCTACCTAGGCTTTAGCAAGGTATTTGACACAGTCCCGCACAAAAGATTAATAAACAAATTAGCCAGCCTGGGAGTGGATCCCAGGGTGGTAGCCTGGGTAAAAGACTGGCTGGACAACAGGACCCAGCGAGTAATAGTAAATGGAATCCACAGTGAAGAAAGTGGGGTTACTAGTGGGGTACCACAGGGTTCAGTACTGGGGCCGGTCCTTTTTAATGTCTTTATAAGTGACATTGCAGAGGGACTAGAAGGAAAGTATGTCTCTTTGCAGATGGCAAAAGATCTGCAACAGGGTTGATACACAAGGAGGGTGGAAAGGATGAAAGGGACTTGGCAAGGTTGGAGGAATGGTCAAATGTATGGCAGCTTAGATTCAACGCAAATAAGTGCAAAGTAATACACCTGGCAAAGAAAAACATGGGGAAGAGTACACAATGGGGTGAGATACTGACAACAACAAAATGGAAAGGGACCTGAGTGTAGTCATATCAGATGACCTACAGGTGGGCCAGCAATGTGAGAAGGTGGTAAGGAGGGCTGGGGATACTGGGTGTATAGGGAGAGGCATCACCAGTAGAAAACAGGAAGTTGTGGGCCCTCTGTACAGACAGTTGGTAAGACCACATCTGGAGTACTGTGTACAGTTCTGGAGACCCCATCTCTGTAAAGACATAGACAGGGTGGAGGCTGTCCAGAGGAGGGCAACCAAAATGGTGCAGGGTCTGCACCAGAAGACATATGAAGAAAGACTAAAGGAACTTAAGATGTATAGCCTCAAGAAAAGGAGGAAGAGGGGGGACATGATAGAAACTTTCAAATACCTCAAGGGAATCAACAAAGTCCAGGAGGGTAGCATCTTTCAGAAAAAGCAATGTATAAGAACAAGGGGGCACAATTTGAAGATAGAGGGGGGACGGCTCAGAGGTAATGTGAGGAAGTATTTCTTCACAGAGAGGGTTGTAGATGCATGGAATGGCTTTCCTGAGGAGGTCGTAGAATCAAAAACAATGGGGGAATTAAAAAATGCATGGGATAGACATAAGGCAATTCTAGCGGGGGGTGGGAGGAAGTAGGTTGATGGTTAACTAGGATCTGCAGCTTAGCCGTTAGGTAGGGAAATGGGCAGACTAGGTGGGCCAAGCGGTCCTTATCTGGCATCAAATTTTATGTTTCTATGTTTCTAAATGTTAAGTTTAAAAATGATGCTATAAAGTTTATGTTCATTTTTGATTGTGCTTTTACTTAATGGTACCCACAATTTTTTAGCTTTGCTTACATAGCCCCACTTGTTAGTTACATAATCTTTGTTTTGTTAAACAGTCCTAATCCTCATTTAAACTGAAACATGCCTCGTAGAAACTGTGTCAGAAGCACAGCAGCTCAATTTGAGTGAGGGATTTTTCCTGTGAAAGATGGCAGACAACTTTAACAGTACAGTGATCAACAGTTATTAAAAAAAAGTGAATACTGAAGAACATACAGACAGATGGTGACCAACTGCAATTGAACTACATTAAGCTGTTGGTGGTATTTTTAGTGAATGGGGAAAATTTGGCCAGGACACCAGGGAAATTCCTCTATGCTTTTTGAGAAGTGCCATGGAATCTTTAAGGTCCACCAGATCAGGCAGACGTAACTTTGGTTTAATTTCTCATCTGAAAGACGGTACCTCAGGAGTACAGCATCCCCCTCATGATGCACTACAGGGTCAGTATTGGGATTTACCCTAAGTGCCTGGTGTGGGGCCTGAATTTAAACTACTGGGGGGCAGCAGGGGTTACAATACCCCAGTCCTCTGGAGGAGGCTGACCAGCCTCCCCTCTAGAGCAAAAGGAGGGAGGTCAGATGAGGGACTGAATAATAAGGGCAGGTGGGTGGGTTGGACTGGGATAGGGGGTGGTGGCAGGAAGTCCTGGAGTGAAGGGGGACTCGAGTCATGGTGGAGGGTTGTGTCTCTGAATACATGGAGCCTGGAGAACAAAATGGCTGAGAAGCATTCACTGATGGCAGAAGGAGAGGTGGACATGCCTGCTGTCACAGAAACATGGGCAATGCTGAATCATGACTGGGACCTCTCTGTCCCTGGGTACAAGCTGTATAGGAGGGATGGGGAAGGGAAGAGGGAGAGGAGTGGCTCTGTACATGAGGGAGGGGCTAAACAGTACAAGGGAGGAGGCAACTGATAGAAGGACATACAGTAAGTGCTGTGGGTACAGGCACAATCAGCAAAAGAAAAAAGCTCAGGATAGGAGTGGTGTACAGAACACTGACCCAAGGAGAGGAATTAGACAAGGAGCTGGTGTCCAAAATTGTGGGGATGGCCTGCAGGTGAAGGTAGTGATGATGAGGGACTTAATCTACCAGGTGTGGAATGGGCATCCCTGCTACCACTTGTACCAGAGCACAGGTTCAGCTGGATGCATGCCAAGTGGGTTCCTGACACAAGGTATCCTGGAGCACACCAGGGAGAGGGCCATACTGGTGCTGGTTCAGTCTAATGGTGCACATGTCCAGGAGGTAAAGGTGGAAGCATTGCTTGCAGGAAGTGGCCATCACACTGTGTGGTTTCACCTGGACATAGGCAGGGAAAAAATTGTGACAAGAACAAGGGTGCAAGACTTCAGAAAGGCAGACTACAGCAATATGGTGGAGATCTTAGTGGGACACCTTGCTCGGATCAGGCAGGAAATAGGGGTTGACCAGAAATGTGCCGTTACCAAGGACTGGCTTCTGGCAACTACTAGTGAGTATACCAAAATAAAGAGCAAAAAAAATCTAGAGCCAAGAAGCCCAGTTGGTTTGATAGAGAGGTTGCCCAGTGGTAAGGCGTGAGATGACAGCCTTCAGTAAGTATAAACACACTCAGAGGGATAAGGTGAGGGAGAAGTACTGTACTAAGGCAAGGAAGGTGGGCAGGGCAGTATGACTGGCAAGGACAGGCCAACAGAGAGCTGCAGCTAACATAGGGGGTGAAGAAAGCCTTCTTTCAGCACATTAGGGAAAAGCGGGATATCAAGGTTGGGATAATCAGGCTGAAAAGGGGAGTCACGTGATGCTCTGAACCAGATGGCAGCTCTCCTCCTGTGCTCCTGACCCTCGCTGCAATAATTTAATTAAAAATAACCTAAATACAATTTTTTTCTCTCTATTTGCTACCACCAACTTCTCAGGAAGACCAGAAGCTTACCTGTCTACCAAGGAAACTACAATCCAGCAGCATGTCTGAGGTGGAGATGCGACAGGCTCCCCCCAAACATACCCCACCTCAAATGCCTGAAAAGCAGTCCAAATGCCCTATGGCCCAGAACTCTGGCTTCGTACGCTCTTCTACTACAATGATGACACCTCTTCCACTGCCTGAAGACTGCCTACTACAAACCCTGGAACCCTCATTAATGCCATTCAAGAGCTTACACAGCAAGTTAAAACCATCCATCCAGAACTGGGCAATTTGGGCAAATGCATGGGGGATGTGGAAGTCTGAACTTATTCTCTAGAGACCTGAGGGACCAGGCTGACACGGATGCTACTGCTTCGTGGCAAAAAATAAACAAGCTGGAAGCCAAACTCAAGGACTTGGAAGCACGTAGCCGTCATAATAATTTAATAATATTTGGCTTACCGGAGGGCGAAGAGGGGACCACTCTGATCCAATTTGCTCTGAAATTTCTGGAGAGGGTGGCAGGGCCTTCTCCAAAAGGCCTGATGTACATCGTAGAACGGGCACATTGTTCACTCCGACCTAAGCCCTCTACAGACTCCTTCCCCCCACCCATTCATGCTGAAACTTTTAAATTTTCTAGACAAGCAGTTTGTTTTACAAAAAACTAGAGATCTACAGGTCATACTTTGGGAAGGCAAGACATTACATCTGACTCAAGATCTTCCAGCAGGGATCAGACAAAAACGGGCCTCCTTTCACCCAGTGGTTACAAAACGTATAGCGGCTGGTATAAAATTCAGAATGCAATATCCTGCCTGGCTACAAGTGCATAGTAACACTGAATGGTATTCTTATGAGTCAGTGTCACTCAAGATCTTAAGAAATTTGTGCCAGACCTATTCAGGATCCCTTTAACTGAATTTCTTCACCAGATCAGGATTCGGCCATTTTTTTGGAACTAGTTTCAAGTGGTCTAATTTTCAGAAGTACACTACATATAAAGACAAGACTCTCCTTATATGGTCGAGATTGACTTTATGTCATCACAACTTTGAGATCTCCTTCTAGAGCCTTCAAATTAACTGTCTTTTCCTCATACAGCATGGCGTATGCGGCTCACCTTGGATCTGTGTCACTATTGGGATGGCTTCTTGGCTGTTGATCCCCAGGTCTTTGCAGCAAGGTGGAGCTCTACATTTTCTCTCCCAATTGTGGCTCAGTTCAGGACAGGAGCTTACAGACATTCCAGTGGCTTGGAATCAATCTCTGTGATAGAGGGAGCTTATTCCCTGATGTCACCTATTTTGACACTGTTTTGTGGACAACTACTGCTTTGTCTGCTGACTCTATCTGGCTGTTATTAAACTCTCAAACTACATCAGAGCTGCATGGATTTTACAGTACATATTTGTGTTCCTGTCTCAGATGGTTGGGGTGGCCCAGCCCTGGATTGTCTGGCCTCTTGTGCAAGCAGTTCCCCTCTGTACTGGTTTAGTTGGGGGACTCACTTACAAGTTGAGCTCTCAGAATGCTTACATATCTTATTTTCTTGATCTATTTGTACCTTCTCAAATTTGAAAGAAATATTCATTAATTTTAGATTTTGGCCCTTATTTCTTTTAATCTGGGAGAGCAGACAATTTTATCTTCCCAGGGCCATGATGTGAAAGACAGGGGAAGGGGACTGAATAATAGAAGAGAACAAAAAAACAAGAGAGAGAACAAGGGGAGCAGGCTACAAATGGTGTACAAGAAATGACAAAGAAAGATAATGATAATTCATTTCCATAAGGGAGTGTCTAAGGTTATTATAACACTTTTGTTTTTTATGCCTCTTGGTGAAAGGGAGGGGTTGGGGGGATGGATGCAGTGCTATGTGTGGTATGAGCCTCACACACCAGCCTGTTAGTACATGAGGGGAGGTTAGCGGGTGGTGTATGTTGTGGGTAATTAGATATGTTTCCTGTTACATGTTAGCTCTATGGTTATTATTCTTTAACTTTGGACTTTTGGGGAATGTTCCTAGTAGAATAGGGCTATGTAGGTTTAGATATCAGGGTTTGGAAGGGTGGGAGGGCACCACCAGAGCTGGAGTTTTATCACTGCTGTTGCTACTATTTCCTTGTTTGACTGTTTGCATCTTAATCTGCCTTTCAGGTGTTCTTCATTCTATACAAAATACTATGACAAATTATAATTTTTATACATGGAATGTTAAAGGCTCACAGTCTCTTCAAAAGATCCAAAATCCTTCTCCATTTAAACAAATTACAAACATATATTGCTTTTTTACAGGAGACCCACTTACCAATATCTCGGATTCTCCTTTTCAGGATGTCCTGGTATTTTATTTTTATTTTTATTTTATTTAAACAGCAGTTTGGAAAACCTTTGAGCCATAGGCTCATTTACAAAGGTACCAAATCACAGTAAGACAAACCAAAATACACAGTATAGCAGTACAACACATAGGTATAACAGTAAATTAAGACATAGATACAAACAAGCTGGTACAGGTAGGATGGATGCAAACAATACCAGAGTTATGTTGTCCTTAGCAGCTTAGTAATAAGCTTTGTCATAAGTATTGAGAATGCGGCTTTGACTAGTAGCAGTTACAGCATCGGGTGTTAATAAGGTGGTTACGTAAGGAAGTTTTGAAGCACGATATAGTTGGAGTTTCCGGAGATGGAGGGGGCAGTGTGTTGAATCCAGGAGGGGGCCCTAAAGCTGAAGGCTCTTTGGCCGTGAGAGGTCTTAGCTCTAGGGATAACAAGAGAGGTTTTCCAGAGGTCCGAGTATGAACTAGTGGGACAGAGCGGCGATGGTGGTGGTCAATCCTGGTGGGAAAGCCCAAGGAGGGTCTTTTTGTAAGGGTACAGGTAAGATATTTGAGGCGCCTGCCGAGATCAAGTACCAGCGCTTTAGCATACAGTAGACAGGTGTGTGTCATCCTAGGTGCTCCAGTAATTAACCTGCAGGCCTTATTCAGAGTAGGCGCATTTTATGGAGTGCTGGTCTGATCAGCAGCACCATACACCGGCAGTCCATAGTCCACTAGGGACAGGACAGAGAGGTGATCATGAAGTCGAAGAGCCTCCGGGAGGCAGTGTTTATACCGGCGTAAGATGCCCAATCGGATATTAGTGGCAGTGGCTAGGGCAGCGATGTGTCCATGGAAGGAGAGGGGTCAAATGGATCCCTAGGTATTTATAGGAGCAAACTTGTTCGAGTGGGAATGAGGACCCAGAGTGAATGAGGAGTTTGAAGTTGCAGGACTTGTTTTGGGATGAGAGAAGAACATAGTTTTTTGTTTTTTCAGGATTTATCACCAATCTATGTTCCTTGAACCAGCCTCAGCTTCAGTGAAGGACTTCTGCAGCGAGTCCTGGAGGGCAATAGGGTTACGACTTGAGGCAAAGATGACTGCATCATCAGCGACAATAGAATGTTCCCGAGCAAGAGTGTGGAAAGGTGTTAAGGTAAAGGGAGAATAGTAAGGGCCCAGAATGGAGCCCTGGGGAACCCCAGAAAGATGGGACAGATGTCTGAGCAGGTCCCATTAATTTTTACATACTGTGAGCGGTCAGACAGATAACTGGTGCACCAGGAGATAGGCCCAGCAGCAAAACCAGAGAGACTAAGGGCATCAAGAAGGAGGGGTGGAGACAGTGTCAAAGCTGAGAGGTCAATGAAGACAGTACCAGCCAGAGAACCAGTGTCTAAGGAGGAGTGGAGAAAGTTGGAGAACTCTAGGAGGGCTGTGTTGGTACTGTGGCCCACTCGAAGCCATCTGCTCAGGACAAAGGACATTGTAGGTGGAGAGGTAGTTAGAGATTTGAGAGGCCACCACTTTTCCAAGGCCTTGAGAGAGGAGAGAATGGAGATCGGTCGATAGTTTCCAGCACACAGTCCTATCACCACCTTTAAAGATAGGGGTGACAGTGGCGACTTTCCAGGCAGTTGGAACCTTCCAGGCAAAGAGAGTGGTTGATGAGGCATGTGATCGGGTAAGGACTGTGTCTAAGACCAGCCGTAGGATACACGGATCCAGGGTGTCACTGCCCGCATTTATTACTCTTGAGAGCAGTGACAAGGTGCGCCTAAGTTCTTGGGCAGAAACACGTATGGAGGAGAAAATAAGTAGAAAGATTTATGGCAGGTGCTGGGGAGGAGGTCAAAAGATTTGTAGGGAGGATAGGGCTAAGGTCAGTGAATGAGGTGTTGAGGTGGTTGGCTATGAGGGCTGGGTCTGAGGAGATCACACCATTAATGTTGATCTGGTGGGTGGGGGAGTGTACTCCCATTTAACTGTTTAATGTTATCCCAGAAGGTTCTGGGATTCCCCCATGAGGCAATGAGTGAGCACCGATAGTGCTCAGACTTGGCCTTTCTGATGGCCCGAGTGCACTTTGTTTGGCGGCAGTATATAACCGTCATTGGGACGGCCAGTCTCAATGGCACGGTGCCATAGGTTGTCCCTATGTTTGAGCTGGTGGATCAAAGCTGGTAGGACAAGTCTTTGGTAGAAGAAGAAGAAGAAGAATCAGCATTTATATAGTGCTTTTCATACACAGTATCCCAAAGTGCTTTACAAGCAATGCTAGACTGGTTGTGAAGTGACTGAATGTGTGGTGGCGGCCATATCGCACATCATCATGCACACACAGCCTAGATAATTGCATGAACCAGTTTATGGGAAGGGGAATGTTGGCCAGGAAACCAGGAATGCTCCCTGCTCTTTGCGAAGAGTGCCCTGGGTTCTTTTCTTCCACCTGGACACCCACTAGGACAACACCAGGATGGGCAGAAGGGACCTCAGTTTAACGTCTCATCCGAAGGATGGCACACCCCAGCAGTACAGCACCCCCCAATACTGCACTCGGATGCCAGCGAGTTTTAGGTGCAAGTCCAATCCCAGTGTGGGACGAGAACCCACAACCTTCTGGTCCAGAGGCAGATGTGCTACCAACTGAGCTACGCTGACACGCTGGTAGGGGTCTTGATTCCTGCAAGAGAGGGATAATTATTCTTATAGCTAGGAGAGTTCCTTTCCGTCTTCTCCAAGATATAGCTGACCCGCAGGGCCGCTATATTTTAATTAGGTCCCTATTAGGACATCTAGAAGTAGTACTGGGTGCAGTCTTTGGCCCTAACACTGATGGCCCTAGTTTTTTTACTACTCTTATGTCCATCCTAGCCCCCTGAACTACTCTCCCAATAATTTTAGGTGGAGACTGGAATTTGGTTCAGTGTAATGAACTGGACCGGACCGGTCCATCCCATCAAATTTCCTCTCCTGGACAATTAGCTCTTCAGGAATTTATACGATCGACAGGTTTGGCAGACCCAAGGAGGCCTCTCAACCTGACCAGTCGTGAATATTCCTTTCACTCCCTTCCCCATAATTCTCTCTCCAGGATTGATTACTTTTTGATGGGAATTAATGATATCTCAGGGATAACATTATGTCAATACTCAGCTAAAGTGGTTTCAGACCACCATCCTGTTTTTCTCCAGTTAACTTTAGCACCCTCGTTGTCTACAGATAAAGTTTGGATTTTGAATAATCAATTACTTAAATCTAAGGAGTTGTTGGAGCATCTCCGATCCTTTATCTCAAATTATATCATCTCCAACTCTCCCTGTATGCCCAAATTTGACATTTTGTGGGGGCCCTGAAGTGTACTTAGAGGGAGCTAATCGCATAGCAGCCTGGTGTGAAAAACAGGCCTCAGTCTCTCTTACTTTTTGTTGTTTTTTCTTTATTATTATTTATTTATTTCCATGGCTGGGGGAGGTTGTACCTTGGTTCCTCCCTCCCATCTGGCCAGCTAGGCCGGCTGCCATCCTGGTCCTGGGCAGAGCTCTAACCTCCCGGTCTCTACCCACCTGGTTGCTTCACAGTGGGTACATACCCCACCACCTTGGAGACCAGGATTGTGGACCCAGGAGGGAGCTGATTTGCATGGGACCATGGCTGTGCCATGGAGCAGCTTTCATGCTGCCGGGGATTTTTCTTTGGGGTGGTTCCCCTGCTGGAGGAGGCATGCAATGATGCCATGGGATGGAGAGTGCATACTTCTGTATGCGCTCTTCCTGGCATCAGCCTCCTCCCACCCCTTACTTCTGCAGCGTCGGTGGTGTTGCCCTCCAGCTTCCACCAGAGGGCAGCCACGCACCAATGACTGATGTCGCCCCCTCCCTGGAGAAGAAGAGCAGTCCTCTGGACTCTCAATCCTTCCCCAACCCTGTCAACCCCTGACCATCTGTGCTCATTCCTGAACACGGGTCGTCAGCATAGCTCGAGGTGTGGTGTTCAGCACCTCAACCCTCAGCACCATGAGGCACGCCTACTTCTTTGTTAATCCAAATAAGAGATCTTGAAGAGCACATGTCAGTTTCTCCCCAGTCGGAATGGGAAAGAATTGAACAACTCAGGTTTCAATACAATACCTCACTTGGGAAAAAGCGGAACACATGATCTTACCATCAAGGTAAAATATTTTGGCCAGGGGAGAAGGCCAGAAACTACTAGCCTTCGACTCCACCTCAGGTTATGGATAGAATTGTCCCTTGATACGTGAGCGATTCTGGTCAGCTCCTCACCTCACCTCGAGACATTCTAGATGCCTTGAACTATATTACCAACAGCTATATGCCCCATCTTTCATTCAATCAATCCTCTTCATATCCTTTCTCCAGGATGTCACACTGCCTAAACTAGCTGAGAGCCACCTTGCCATTTTAAATGCTTCCTTGACCCTGGCTGAAGTCTCTCAAGCTATTAATACCCTAGCTGCAGATAAGGGCCCAGGTCCACATGGATTTACTATGAATTTTTATAAACTTTTAAAAGACCAGGTAGCCCCTATTCTTTTAAATACATATAACTATATCTTTGATAGAGACCTGTCTGACCTTTCCTTCACTGCAGCTTCTATTGTGGTCCTCCCCAAACCAAATAGGGATCCATTGCTGATTCCTAACTATAGACCAATATCACTTATCAATGTGGACCTCAAAATACTTTACAAAATCTTGGCCAATAGACTGGGGCTAGTATGGGACTTGTTGATCAGCAGGGAACAAGTAGGATTTGTAAAAGGCAGACTCTCGGCTGACCATCTTAGAAAACTATCGATCTATTCTCAGTGTCCAGGGACCTTTCCTGTCCTGCAGCTATTGTGTCACTGGACACCAGAAGGATTTGACAGGGTTTCATGGGATTACTTGTTTGCTCTCCTACCAAAATACAATATCCCACAAAACTTCATACAATGGATTAAAATAATACATACATCTCCAACAGTCCGTGTCTTATGTAATGGCATGCTTTCCCAACCTTTTTCCTACACCAAGGTACCAGACAAGGTTGTCCCTTTCCTTTCCCTTCTTATTCAACCTCTTTTTAGAACCCCTGATTCGTAAACTCAATTCTTCCCCCCAGGTTACCGATATTCCCATTGGTGATACTGACTACAAACTTTCCACCTATTCAGATGATCTATTACTTCATGTCTCTGCTCCTGCCACCTCCCTGCCTGCAGCCCTACAGATCATCTCTCAATTTGGGGCCATCTCTAATTATAAACTTAACCTCTCCAAATGTGAAATAATGCCTCTTAATGCTATAACATTTAGAGCTGAAGTGGAACACCTTGGACTTGTATGGAGGAAAGATAAACTGAAGTACTTACTGTAGGTAGTTTTCTTAGTACTTCCCCTAATAAAATTAAACAGTTAAACCTGGATTCTATCATGTCCCACCTTAAGACAGATCTTGACCATTGGCCAATGCTGTCTCTTACCCTATGGGGTAGATTCAATATTATCAAAATGAGTATTTTACCCCATCTACTGTACCCCCTTCAAATGTATGACTCAGCCCTCCCCCAGTCTTGGTTCATTCAGGCGCACAGACTTATTGCCTCTTTCCTATGGCAAGGTAAAGCAGCTTGTCAGGCACTTTCAAAACTGATGAGAGCGACACAGGATGGAGGTCTGCAAGTTCCTAATTTTCTACTTATATTACCTTGCTCTACACCTCAATAGGCATTATTACTGGTTCCAAAAACTAAGGAATAATCCTAATAAACCATATAACCCAAAAATGGGTAGATATAGATTAATCTCTCTGTTCTGCTCATGGCATGGATATCTGTGCTCCTTTTTGTCCAGAAGTAACCACGCATCCACTGCAAGATACCCCCACCTTGGATCTTCAG
This sequence comes from Neoceratodus forsteri, assembly GCA_016271365.2. Lineage (NCBI taxonomy): Eukaryota > Metazoa > Chordata > Ceratodontiformes > Ceratodontidae > Neoceratodus > Neoceratodus forsteri. The sequence goes on along the minus strand of CM057455.1, from coordinate 1,071,456,727 downwards.
TCTAAATCTCACACACAGCTAATGTATGTCTTTACTTAAATAAACCACACTAAGAATACTCTCCAACCCCTGTTTGGGAATCCCAACTCATGGATAGCTGGACAAATACTTTCTAAATGGTTCTGGCCATACATAGGAATAGATCAGGTTGTGGATCTTACACACAATCAAAAATTGTTATCCTTCCAGGAAGCCCAATCCTTATATTACTTATCCACTGCCTCTTGTTTTAAGTACTTCCAAATATCTCGTATGCTTATGCAATTTTTTGGCACAGGGCCATGGTTCAGCCCCTTGAGCATTGTGGTTTTTCCAGTTTTTCCTCTTGCCTCCATTCTCACCTTGTATCATACTATTACAGATCACTGCAAGATTGCCTAACTATTAACGAGGACCGAGAGTTTATGAGTGGGACCAAATTCTTCCAACCACTGCAACCTCCAGAAACTAGCCAACTATCTGGAAACATCTGTACGAATTAATAAAATGGAGCTGATACCACCTTATGCAATTCCAGATTATTCATAAACTTTACTACACCCTATTAAGCTGCACTGGATGGGTTGGCTCCCACTGACCTTTGTTCCAGATGTGGCAAGAACCTGGTTCCCTATATCACATTCTAAGGAAGTGCCAAAAGTTGTTCCTTTCTGGGACTAAATTCGGTCTTGCTTAAACCATTGTTAGGACTTTCAGATGCCTTTTCTCCTGAAATAAGTATTGTAGGTGACTACACAGGATCCCTTATAGGTAATCAGAAAGCCCATATGGTCTTAACATCAGCATGTGCTAAGAAAGTCATTCTCTGTCACTGGCTAGATCAAGACACCCCTAACTTTTTGGAATGGTACAAAGAAATTTTGTTTGCACTGCAAGCTGAGCGCCTTAGAGTCAGTCTGTCTGACAATCTATTAAAATATAAACATATTTGGCAACTCTTGTGTACATTATTAACTGTATAAACATCAACTGGACATCTCTCCAACTCAAATATATGCATATAGTTATACTCTTTTCCCTTTCTTTGGCAGTTAAGGGCATATTGAGTTAAGTAGCATCACTCATACCTGTATTTAATTATTTGTTTTTTACTCCAGGGCTGGGGTGGGTATGGGTTGGGGAGTGATAGGGATACATTGCAAACTTTAATATTGCTGACTTTCTGTACTTAGCAGAGAGTATGTATCCAATTCTGAGGGTGTTTATTTATTTCTTTTTCTTTCCTCCTTATTGTACGACCCTCAGAAATACTTCATTGTGCATAGGTATGTAATTCTTGTTGTCAACTCTTCTGCATCTCTCTGTATCTTTAAATAAAGTTGATTAAATCTGGCTGGCCCATAGTGCTGAGGGTTGAGGTGCTGGACGCCACACCTTGCATCATGCTGGTGACCTGGGTTAGGACACGAGCCCGGGCCACCAGGGGTTGGAAGGGGAGGGATAGGATCAAGCATCCAGCGGACTGCTCTCCTATCCCAGGGAGGAATCCAGGGGACCACCACTCTATAGTGGCCCCTGGTGATGACCGGGGGGCACTATCAGAGCATTGGCAGCAAGGGAGGCAGAGTGGGCAGATGTCAGTGCATTGTGCCTCAGAAGTCATTGCATGTCTACTCTGCAAGGGGTGAAAAATCAAGATGGTAACATGGCAGAGCAACAATCTTGGTAGCCAATGGCCCGCTGCCCCCAGTTCCCAAGAGGATCCTGCCACAGATTGTGTGAGTGACAATGGCTGGCTCTGTGGGGGCGCCATACCAGCCTGGGGGGTGTGGGTGCTGGTGGCCGGAGATCACGGAGATCCACACCACTAGGAGGAGGTACAATGAAATATAAGATAAAAAAAAAGTTGATTCAATCTGAAAAAAAATCAGGCTGAAAATGGGGGGTGGTAGGCATAGGGTGGTGAGTAGAAAGCAGAAGTACTTAACAAGTACTTCTGTTCCGTTTTCACCAAGGAGAAAGATGACCTAGTATGCCAGGGGAAGAAGGAAGGAGGAAAAGGGTTGGAAAGGGTCACATATGGGGTGCTTGAAATTGACAGGCTGAGGAAAGGCTTAATGGCCCTGAAGGTATATAAATCCCCTGGGCTAGATAGTATATACCTGAAGGTGCTGAACGGGTTTGCGGATATGCTGGTGGGTCCCCTGACAGACCTGTGTAGCACTTCTCTGAGACAGGGAAGTACCCTGGACTGAGGACAGTGCATGTAGTGTCACTACAAAATAGTGGGATGAGAAATGACCAAGGTAACTATGAGCTGGTCAGTCTGAACTTTGTAGTGGAAAACTCATGGAAACCATACTAAAGGAGAGACTGGAAAGCTTCCTAGAAGAAAATGGGCTCCAAGATGAGAAGCAACATAGGTTTGTGTCGGGGCAGTTCTACCAGACCAACCTGATTGATTTCTTCACCTGGGTAACCAGGATGGTGGACATAGTCCATAAAGTCTCTTCTCCCTTCGGCATCCATTGTAGCCCAACGGGCTAGCGCTGCATCTCCGCGGCTACCTCCTCAAGAACTCTAGCCCGCCTCCTTGGCGAGAAGGAGCCTGCCGCCACCTGCCCTTGCAACCCAGCTGCAGGTAAACGGACTGGACGGGCCCAGAATCAAGAAAGGCTGCTCCTTCTCTCTGCCTGAATTTTTCAGCTTTCAAAACCGGCACCTTTCTTGGGACCTTGCTCTCATTGGCTGCTTTGTGGACCAAGAGCTCCCTGATTGGCATTTCCTGCCCAGTATTTTCAAGAAAGCTGAACTTTAAAACTCTGCTGTTTTCTGTAATTTGGGACAATATCTGAATGCTGTTTTGCTGTAGCTAGTGTCCCTGTATAATTTTATTGCTTCCTGTAATCCTCACTAGTGGCATTATTTCTTTTACACAAATTAATTGGCTCTTAGAAATCACTGCCTTTTCTGAGCCCTGCAAGTTAAGTTGTATGTCTTTACTAGTATACGGTAAATGAACTATTGTTGGAACCAAGAAGAAGCCAGAAGGGGAAGGAAACATATTCAATTCAGTGCTTTACAGTAACTGGTAATTGCTATTTTTCTTTTAAACTTAGATTGTGGGCTTTTAGTGACACTGTAATTTATTTGCTGTCTTTACTCAGAATTGTTTTTGGGCTGTTGAAAATTTAAAACATAGTGGTGGTGTATTTCTTTGCTGTCTTAAATTGCTGCAAATTTTCACCCCCCTCCCTCCCTTTCCCCCAACTCTTAATTATATGCCCTGTTAAATCTGATTGACAGGAGCTAAACACAGGGGATAGTAAGGGGTGTGGAGTAGGAGGGGCATAAGGCGGAAGAAGCCCACCCTCAGCACGACAAGTGCTTTGACTGATTTATTTATTTATTGGTTTATTTTCTTTTTTTAAAAAGAAAAGCATCTGAGGATCAGTGGCAGGATTTTTAGGACAGTAAATTAATAAAAAGGGAACTAGGAGAGCTTCAGTAACAGACAAGTAGTAGAATAGCAGTGTAATGTGGGGAGTGGTGCAATGTAGTGGCTGTGGGGCAGCCATATTCAGGCAGACCTTCTGGACACTGAGGTGCTGCCCTATCTGCATGCATCTCTCTGGACTGCAGGATGAGGTAGCCAGACTCAGAGCAGAAGTAAACTTGGTCAGGAGTATCATCACCCCTCTCCAGAGACCACCCAGTCCAATGCAACTGCCTCAAAGAAAGCCGAGAATGAGGAGCACTTGGGTGACAGTGGGCTCAGGGAGGGTTAGAGCGGTCAGGCAGAGGCACATCCCAGATCCTATTCCACTCAAGAACTCATATGGCACACTGGCAAATGGGGACAACCAAATAGAGATATCCAGAGAAGTGGAAGGAAAGGATGTGGAGGTTAGCCAAGGAGGTGACCTCAGTGGAGAGAGCAGTGGACCCCAGAGGAGGAGGAAGTGAATCCTGGTGGGGTACTCCATTATAATAGGGATCCAGCTAGGAACACAGGAGGGGGAGGACAGGGAGGTGAGGTGCCTACCAGGTGTCACGGCATGGAGAGATGGAAGGAAGATCCTGGGGATCACTGGGAAGGCTAGACGGGAGGTGAGCTGGATGTCATTATCCACATAGGTACTAATGACCTGGCAAATGGGGAGCCAGAGAAAGTTCAGGAAGAGTTTAGGAAATTGGGGAGGGGTATCAAGCAAGTAGCTACTTCAGTCACTTTTTCAGAAGTACTCCTTGTGAGAGGCAAGGGAGAGCATAGGGGTGCATGCATCAGGAACTTTAACTCATGGTTGAAGAACTGGTGCTGTGAGGAAGGGTTTGGATTCATTGGTGACTGGGGACCCACCTGGAGGGATGGAGGTTTGTTCAAGCCTGATGGTCTGCATCCATCCTGGAGTGGAATCCAAGCACTCAATGATAAGTTTAAATGCTACATTGACAAGCATTTAAACTAGCAAAGGGGAGTGGCAGGCCAGCAAGGAGGGTATCTACTTGCTCACCCCCCACAGCTAGCAGTGCAGCCAGTGAACCAGAGGAGTGGCTATCTCTACAAAGCAGCGTGCAAAAAGATGGCGATTAGAACCCAAGAGGTAGATAGGCAGAAAAGGGAAAAATTCAGAGAAGGGCAGACAGCAAGGAGAACCAGGGATAAAGGACAACCAAGGAAGGGTCTGGAGTAGAACAGCAAAACAGTCTAGGGAGATCAAATCATGGAAAGCCAGTGGCCAATGCCAGGAGCCTTAGCAACAAGATGGAAGATCTGGAGGCTGTCATGGTGCAGTCAGACCTGGACATTGTGGCCATCACTGAAACCTGGTGTAGTGATAACCATGACTGGGAGATGGTCATACCTGGCTACAACATATTCAGAAGAGACAGGGCAGGTAAGAAGGGAAGAGGAGTGGCACTGTATATGAAAAATTACATAAGGGCCACAGAGATCCAGGAGGAACAAAATGGGGGAGATACTGTGTTAAGCTTGAAAGGAAATGGGGCCAGCCATCACACAGGTGTGGTCTATAGACCACCAGCCCAGGAGGAAGAAACAGATAGTGAGTTGATGCTAGCCATCCAAAGGATGGCAGACAAGGTGAGATAGTACTGGTTGAAGACTTCAATATTCCAGACGTGGACTGAGCATCCCAGCAGCAGCATCAACTAGAGCAGATTTATCCTGGACTCCTTCAGGGTGCCTTCCCAAGCAACTAGTCATGGAACCAACCCGGCAGAAGGCAATACTGGACCTTGTGCTCACAAACAGGGACAGTGTGAGGGGGGTAACAGTGAGGGAGCACCTGGGGAACAGTGACCACCAGTCATTGTGGTTTGAAATCACAGAAAGAGCAGAACCAAGCCACACAAAAACACGTATCCTGGATTTTAGAGGGGCAGACTTTGGGAAAATGGGGAGATACTTGAAAGAGGCATTAAGGGGAATGGAGCAGGAATCAAGGGTTGAGGAACAGTGGGCAATATTTAAAATGGGGATTAAAAGAGCAACAGAATTATGCATTAAGCAGGTTAGCAAGAGGAAAAGGAAAAGGAGACCATTATGGTTTTCCAAAGAGGTAGCAAAGAAAGTGAAAGCCAAAAGATTGCATTCAGGCATACAAAAGATACAGGCAGAAGGGAGAGGAGAAGTACCAGGAGAAGCAAAGGAAGGCAGGGAGGTCAGTAAGGAAAGCCAAAGCTCAGACAGAAGAACACATTGCAAAATCAGTGGGTAGAGGGACAAAACTTTAGGCACATAAGTGAAAAGAAAGGCAAAGGGAGGATAGTGAGACTGAAGGGGAGGATGGGGGCCGTGTGGAGGATGACAACAGTAAAGCTGACATATTAAACAGGTATTTCTGCTCAGTCTTTACTGAGGAAGAGGAAGGTAATGGGTCTAAAGGGAGTACAAGGGGTGAGAATGGTGCAGAAATGGACACAAGTCCCTTTACACGAGAAAGGGTCCTGAAGGAACTGGAAGTAATGAGAGCTGATAAAGCAATGGGGCCAGATGGGGTGCACCCCAGGGTCCTTAAAGAACTAAGAGAGGTGGTGGCTGAAACTCTGGCTATCCTGTTTAGCCAATCACTGGAAACAGGGGAGGTACCCAAAGACTGGAGGACAGCAGATGTAGTCCCCTTATACAAAAGTGGGAACAAAGAGGAAGCGGGGAACTACAGACCAGTCAGCCTCACCTCTGTAGTTGGGAAGATCATGGAAACACTACTGAAGGAGAGACTGGTGGAACATCTGGTTGTCAATGGACTACAGGACCCAAGGCAGCATGGTTTCACCAGGGGGAGGTCACGTCAGACCAACCTCATTGAATGTTTTGACTGGGTGACTAGGGAGGTGGATCAGGGAGGGCAGTGGACATCGCCTATCTGGACTTTAGCAAGGCCTTTGACACTGTGCCACATAGAAGACTATTACACAAACTGGGGAATATGGGTGTGGACAGGACAGTAGTGTGGTGGGTAGGTAACTGGCTGGGCAGCAGGACACAGAGGGTGGTGGTAAATGGCTGTCACTCCACAGAGGGAAGAGTGACCAGTGAGGTACCACAGGGATCAGAGCTGGGACCGGTCCTATTCAACATCTTCATCAGTGACATTGCGCAGGGCCTAGAAGGCAGAATTTCACTGTTCGCTGATGACACAAAGCTCTGTAACAGAGTAGACACACCAGAGGGTGTAGACAGAATGAGAAGGGACCTGCAGAAACTTGAAGAATGGTCAGGGGTTTGGCAGTTGAAATTCAATGCAAAGAAGTGCAAGATAATGCATATGGGGCACAAAAACCCTGGCACAATATATCATTTGGGGAGGTGAGGATATAGCATGCAACAAGCAGGAAAGGGATCTTGGGGTTATCATCTCTGATGACCTCAAGGTAGGGAACAGTGTGACAAGGCAGCAGGTAAAGCAAATAGGATGCTGGGATGCATAGGCAGGGGCATCACCAGCAGGAAAGGGAGGTCATAATTCCACTATACAAGACACTAGTGAGGCCCCACCTGGAGTACAGTGTACAGTTCTGGAGACCTTACCTACATAAAGACATAGACAGGGTAGAGAAGGTTCAGAGGAGGGCAATAAAGATGGTACATGGACTGCATCACAAGTCCTATGAGGACAGGTTGAAGGAACTGAATATGTACTCCCTGGAGGAGAGGAGGGAGAGAGGGGATATGATAGAGACATACAAGTATCTTACAGGGAGGAACAGGTTGCAGGAATACACCATTTTTAAGTGAAAAAGATGTTCCAGGGCTAGAGGGCATGGGATGAAGTTGGAGGGAGGACGATTCAGAGGAAACGTGAGGAAGAATTTCTTCACAGAACTGATGGTGGACAAGTGGAACACCCTGCCAGAGGAAGTGGTGGGGGCTGAAACAATCATGGGATTTAAGAATGCATGGGATAGACATAAAGGAATTCTGGAGGTCAGGGGTAAGGGCAACAGACTTCTAGGAAAACATAAACTGAACTTACAAGCTCAAATGGGCAGACTGGGTGGGCCGTAGGCCCTTATCTGCCAACACTGTCTATGTATCTATGTAACCCAGAGTATACTGTGTGCACAGGTTTTTCAGTCTAGTTTCTCACTAGCTGCAGAGGTAATACACCGGAGACTGATTTAGAAACTATTGTCTTATAGGTACCACTGTGTTAGCTTTACCCACCTTGACTTGCACTGTAATCCCTGCTTTGTTTCCTCTCCCCTCCCCAGCTGACCTTACTGGCGCCTGCCGGTGGTCTGAACCCACCCCCCAAATTTATTACAATTTTCAGTGCACAGCTCTTTTGTGAAAAATGCTGATTTACTAACCCTCCCAGCTCATAGAGGATTCTAATTCCCCTGTCTTTTCCTTCTCCCCCTCAGGCATCCATTTTAGCCCAATGGGCTAGCACTGCATCTGTGCAGTTGCCTCCTCAAGAACTCTGGCTTGCCTCCTCAGTGAGAAGGAGCCTGCCGCCACCCACCCTTGTGACCCAGCTGCAGGTAAATGGACTGGACCAACCAGAATCAAGAAAGGTTGTGCCTTCTCTCTGCCTGAATTTGTTTTGGCCCCCCTCACCCTTCCCCACCCCCTCCACTGATTAAAGCTATGCTAACCACTCCCTGTCTTGACAATTCCTGTTCCCATTGGCTACTGCCTAGCTCTCTCCTAATATTAAAGCTACAGTTTCTTTCCTACATGACCTTTTTCCGGTCCTTAGCCCTGTTCTTCTGAGTGTTTTTAAATGACCCCAATCTAATTCCTTTCTTTCTCCCCTAGCCCCCCCCCACCTTTTTTCCCACACCCCACTGCTTTCTCAGTTTCGGGATAGAGTGTCCACTATCTCTAACTCATACTTCCTCCTTTCGTCTCCCCTCTCCTGCAAAAATGAACCTGCTATTGCCTACTTTGCTGGCTGTCCTCTTATTATCTTCTCTGGTGCTGTCTGACTTCAGTGCAAATGTGCTGGCCCACAACCAAGAGCGCCTTGCATACCTATCTGTCACTCACACCCCCTTTCCATACTCCTCCCAACTCCTCGCATGGGATATGCCCTCCCGGGGACACCTCACACCTTCTTCTTCTTCTTCAACCTGGAACCCCGCCTTCTTGGCCACTACCTGGCATCCCTCTCCTGGTCTCCCACTTTACCCTCCTGCCCATATCTACTTCTACTATCCCTCCTTCCCCTCACTAGTGATGTTGAGTGCAACCCCGGTCCACCAAATTCCATCACCTCCTCCTCAAGCATCTGGACAAGTGCCCCTGGTCTTAAAATCGTGAACATCAACATCTGTAACCTTCCCTCCAAGTTCCCGGAACTGGAGGCATGGATTGTACTACACAAGCCCCACGTGGTGGGACTTACTGAAACCTGGCTGAAACCACACCATTCTGACAACACTTACCAACTACCTGGTTACTCCCTGCTACGTCTTGATAGGCAGGGCAGAAAGAAAGGAGGTGGTGTTGCTCGCTTCTTCAGAAAACCCCTCACTGCGAAGATCATTCTCTGCTTAGACCCCTCCTCACCAAGTGAATGGCTCCTCTCAGAAATGATCCTGGGATCTTGCAAGAAACTTTACATTGGCTGATGCTATAACCCCTCCCTTCACTGGAATGGTAGGACTAAACAGCTTCCTCCTGGGCCTGAGCTCCTTATCCCCCCTCAGGAACTCTGTCCTCCTCAGGGATTTCAATCTAAACTGGCTGAGCAACCACCAACTGGACTATGCTTTCCAGTTTAAACAACACAACCTGGCCCAGACTATCACTGTTCCCACCAGACTCAACCATAGAACTGGTACTCAGTCCATCTTGGACTGGATTCTCACAAACAGGGATGAACATGTACTGCATGCAGGAACCATGGCTGACTCCATAAGTGACCATTCCCCTACCTATCTCCTATGGTCATCTAAACTCAAGCATTCTCCTTCCAAATTCATATTGTTCCGTAATTTCAGTAATCCCAACACCCCCAATCTCCTTGTGGAGACCTGGGAATTGGAATCGTCTATTCTCTACTCACTTACTGATGTGACCCCAGCAGTTACTCTTCTTACTCAGACCCTACTGACTATACAGGACTGTTTCTTTCCTCTTACCACTAGATGGGTCCGAGATGGCTACTCGTGCTGGGTATCCAGAGATCTCGTAATCCTCATGAAGGACAGGGATCACGCTTGGTCCACCTACAAAGCATCCCCCTCCCATGTCCTCTGGGAGACCTACAGGCATCAGAGAAACCAGAGTAAGCTCCTGGCCAAATAACTGAAACAAACTCATTTCCGTAACAAACTAAAGACTAACCTTGGTGTCCCCAAAAAATGTTGGGACTCAGTTGGCTGTCTTCTAACCCCCCCCCCAGCAAGGCTGCCCCCACATCTAAACTCCATGGATGTCCTGGTTTTGGATCCCATGGATGTGGCCTGTACATTAAATAGCACATTCACCAATCTATCCATCTACCTAAATAAACTCCCAAGCAGCAAACCAAACAGCTCAGTCCCCCATCTTAATCCACTGTCATCCACTACCAGCTCTACCACCCACCCTCCAATCCCACCTTTCTACATCAAAGCGCTTTCTTGCACTGATACCACCAAGCTCCTCAAAAGTCTACCCAATTACAGCTCTGCTGGAGCTGATGGCCTATCACCAGACTTCCTCAGGTTGATCTCACCAGCTTTAGCCAAACCACTCACCTTTGTTTTTAACCTTGCCCTCTCCACCTCCTCCATGCCCAACCCCTGGAAGATAGCTAAGGTGATCCCCATCTTCAAAGCCAGTCACATTCAAGCCTCCAACAACTACCGACCGATCTCCATCCTCCCCCAAATTAGCAAATTGCTTGAGAAAGTGATCCACACTCAACTTGCTGAACACATTGGCAAATTCAACCTCCTTTGTAGCCAACAACATGGTTTCCATAAAAACATTCCACTGCTACTGCCCTAGAACTCCTGACTGACTATATCCTCATAAACATGGATATTGGTAATGCCACCGTGCTGTTTTCATTGACCTCTCCAAGGGCCTTCGACATGGTCAACCATGCCCTCCTCTTCTCTAAGCTAAGCTTCCTAGGCTGTTCTCAGGAGGTAACAGACTGGTTTGGGAGCTACCTCACCAACCAAATTCAATTTGTGTGTATTGGTCAGGCCTGCTTCCCTACCCTGCTCATCTCCACAGGGTTCCCCCAGGGCTCCATTCTGGGCCCTCTTCTATTCTCCTTATTTATAAACTCCCTTCCTTCAGACATTCTCAGCTGCCACTCTCTCCTCTATGCTGATGATCTCGTACTCTTCTACAGTAACAAATCCACTGCCAACATTTCCGCAGCTCTCACTCAAAACTACACCATGGCCCACAGCTGGTTCACAAAAAATCTCCTCTTGGTAAATGCCCCAAAAAATGCCAAGAAAACAAAATCCATGTTGTTCGGATCTAAGCCCTTTCTTGCCAAATCTAGGACTTACTGCCACCTAAACATTCTCTCCCCTGATGGACTTGCCCTGGAGACCGTCAATACTTTCAAATACCTAGGAGTCTTACTTGACTCCGCCCTCACCTTCTCCAAGCACGTCAGTTCCCTAGTTCACAGGTTCCATCAAAAACTGGGCGCAGTCTATAGATTCTGGCAATTCCTCACCCCAGAGGCCAGACTAGCCATTGTCCAGGGAAATTTACCCCCAATACTGAAGTATTGCTCCACTATCTATGCCAGGACATCTGCAACTGCTATAGCCAAGCTCTCCTCTGCCTACAACAATGCCTATCATTTTGCCTTGTTGTTCCCCTTTTTCTACCCACTATTGCATCCTCTACAACTCCCTTGGATGGCTCCCACTGCAAGGTCACTTTGACCTCCCCCTCTGCTGCCTAGTAGATACTGTTTTCCGTACTGGTCAGAAATCCCCCCCTTGTGGCTCTCCTCAAGACCCAAACTCCCCACCACTGCCTCCACTCAAATAGCATCCCCACTCTAGCAGTTCCTAGGGTATCCACGAATATGGGTGGCAGAGCATTGTCAGCAGCAGCCCCTACTCTGTGGAACAAACTGCCAGCTCTACTCCGCTCCACCGACACACACTGTAGTTTCAAATCCTGCCTCAAAAGTTGGCTCCTAGCAAATTCCTCCTGTCACTGTTCCCCTGGGTAGGCCACCTTTTGCCAATTTTGTCCACTCACCCGCTGAGTCTCATTTTCCTCCCTCCCCGTGGTTTTTCCTCTGTTTCTTTCTTCATCCTCTCACTACCAGTGCATTTTTGCTTTGATTGCAGGCTATGTACTCATACTGTCTACCTGCCAAATGTACTTATGTAAAATTACTTATGTATATGTAATAACTGACTTATGTATCCAGTCTTGTTTTATTTGACTTATGTACCCAATCTTGTGCTATTTGTAACCTGTGTCACAGTTTCTACTGTCTTTTGTTTTTTTATGTTTTCTGTACTATGTTATCATGCCATTTGTAAGTGGCCCGTGTCATGCCTGAAAATGGTCCCTGGGATCACTCACCTACCTGGTTATAAAAGTCATAAATAAATAAATAAATAAAATAAATAATGGGCATCTTGTATCTGGATTTCAGTAAGGCCTTTCACTCTGTTCACCACAAGAGATAAATTAGGATGCTGGAGGAACTAGGGGTAGAGGTAACTCTGACTTTGTGGGTTAGATGCTGGCTACAAGATAGATGTCAGAGGACAGAGGTCGGGGAAATATTGAAGACTAGACCATTCATTAGCAAGGTCCGATAGGAATCAGTACTCAGTCTGATATTATTTAACATCTTCATCAGTGACATTAGAGATGGCATAAAAGGTAAGAAGATATGCCTGTTTGCAGATGACACAAAGCTCTGTGGGAGCGTAGACATGGAAGAGGGGAGACAATACATTAGAGAAGACCTGGACATACTGGAGAGGTGGTCTCATATTTGACAACTGGGACTCAATACCAAAAAGTGTAAGGTAATGCACCTGGGGGCAAAGAACCCAGAGGCCAAATACTGGTTGGGCTGTGTGCAAGTCACCAATTCAGAGGAGGAGAAGGACTTGGGGGTGATTATTATGTGTGACTTAAAGCACTCAGTACACTGCAGAAGATGGAAGCCAAGGCAAATCAGATGCAGGGCTGTATAGCAAGGGGTATTACTAGTAGAAAAATGGTGATCATTCTGTCACTGTACAGATTACTGTTTCAGCCACATCTGTAATACAATGTGCAATATTAGTGCCCATGACTAAGGAAAGGCATCAACCTGTTGGAAATGTTGCAGAGTAAGGCAACCATGATGATCCAGAGTCAACAAGGCAGACCATACAAGGAGAGACTCTGAGATGTAAACATTTACTTCCTGGAGAAGAGAAGGAAGATGGGGATATGATCAAAAACTTTAAATAATTTAGAGGTATCAACAAAGTGAGCTCTGAGGCTCTTCAATCTCAGTGGGAACAGGAAAACTAGGTGACACTGTCTCAAGCTAGTGGGGAAATTCAAGAGAGAAATGAGAAGTCACTTTTCACTGACAGCATGGTGGCACAATGAAACAAGTTGCCAGAGGAAGTTACTGTATCTCCCTAAAGAATGTGGACAATTTCAAGATAGGATGGGACAGAGTAAAAGTGAAACTTGCCCCGAGAGAGGGGTCTGGAGGAAAGGAGAACATCTGTGGGAACGGGGGTGAAAAATGGAAAGGGGTGACAGATCTCTCATTAGATACTGAAGGGTCTGCAAACTCGAGCAGACATGATAGACCACAAAGCCTTTCTCTGCTGGCTCATTCTTATGTTCATATGTTTACTTCCTGTGTGACTGAAGGCTCTCGGCTACACCTCAGGCTTCACAACCCACCCAGTTTGTTCAGTTTTTGCAATGTTGTCATAGGTCAGACCGTGGATTATTCCTTACACAACCTTCATCTGCTGCCCCCCCCCTTGAAAAAAGAAACCTGTATGTTATTAGGGAACTCACAGTTAGATACACAGACTAATGATTTGAAGAAATGATAAAGCAAATAGGTCTGCAATATGCTTACTGGGTGCTAGGACTGAAGACATAAAACAACCTGCTAATAATGTTATACAAAGTCCTAAATAAGTGGTCACCATACATGCTGACACGGATGATATTTAAGCACTAAGGCATGATCAGAGGTTTTGTTAATGGTCTGTTAATCACCTACTAGGGGTGTAGGTAGATAGATAGATAGATAGATAGATAGATAGATAGATAGATAGATAGATAGATAGATGGATGGATAGATGGATAGATAGATATATAGATAGATCGATACATATTTTATTGATAAAGCACTCAATTCCATAGACTCTGAGCACTGTACAGTACAAATCAACAACAAAATACAAATAAGCAGCAATTCATCATAAACTTAAAATTCTATCCATCCCATTAAAACCAGTATATCAGTCACTAAAAACCTACTGAAACAGGTATGTCTTCAGTCCCTCTTTACAGGCTTCCACTAAGGGGGCCTCCCTTAAAGAACCAGGGAGGGAGTTCCACAGAGTGCTACCACTGTGAATGCTCTGCCCCAGAATGCCGCAGCCTAACTCTGGGAAATCTCAGGAGGCCTCCCCAGCAGAACGGAGTGCCAAGGGTAGATGGTGAGAGAAGGGAGATCTTGCAGATAGACAGGTCCTCTTTCATGTAGGGTCTTGTAGGTCAGGAGCCCTACCTTGAAGACAATCCTTCACCTGACTGGCAGCCAGTGTAGTCCGCAGAAGACTGGAGGGTGATATGGTCACCCCATCTAATCCCAGTTAATAATCTTGCCACCGCATTTTGCACCAGCTGCAGCCTGCAGAGGTTGCCACCAGGTAACCCTAGGTACAGTGCATTACAATAGTCCAGTCTGGAAGTGAGGAATGCATACACCAGTTGCTTGTAATGTTGCATGGGCTGTAGCCCAGTGCCACATGTCCATAGGGTGATTAGCTGATCATTAGCAGATCCTCTATGACTGTCTTATTGCTATTATTTATTTATTTATTTTTTATTTATTACATTTGATAATGGTGAGCCAGCTAGACTTAAGGTCCCATTTTCGAGGGGCGGCCGAGGTTACATCAACATGACATGTGATTGGTTTGACAAAATACATAACAAGAGTCAAAATAACAAGAATCATACGTTATTACACGGGATAGTAAACAACAAGGTACATAACATGCGTCACCTGGATACATTGAAGTTGCATAACAAGTGCAAGTGAATAAAGGAGTGAAATAACCTTGGAGTACTTATCCTAACAATTGCAGTTTGTGGAGGTATCCAGGTGTGCCTTAAGCCTGGTGTGGAAGGTGGAGGTGGATTCCTGGATGCCTTGGGGCAGGGAGTTCCATAAAGTGGAGGCAGTAAGAGCAAATGACTTCCCCCCCGCCTTTGTTTATAATAAAACAATTTTTTTTTTCAAACAGTGTTAAACCTTATTCAGCATATAATTAGGCTCCATGTGTATGTTAATAAAATATTAGCATAAGGCTGATAGAATGCTTACAGAAAATCAGAAAACTCTGTTTCTCAGATCCATTTTTATAATGGACAAGGGCTAGATGAAGACATCAAATAAGATTTTACAGAACAGCCAATTCCTCTTGTATGCACACTGTTGAGGTCAGTAGTTTTTGTGCATACATTGGAAACTGCATATACCCAGAAAATATACTATGTTATTTAAAATGTCTGCAGAAAGGCTAGTTTATCAGTATAGTAACTAATTGTCATTATTCCAGGCAGGAAAAGTGTATCAATCAGTTGTACCTCATTCCCAATCCAGAGCAAATTTCTCTTGGATTTCTCAGTTGTATGGCAGGCAGCACACTGAGTGTATAGGTTTCCCAATACCTTTTAAGCTAAATTACACCTACAGCACCATTTAGTGCATAACTTCACCCCAAATCTGAGCAATGATCACCCTCAGCAAGGTCATAATACCAGGCAAAGAAACAAAATGTAGCATTCAACCAAAACATGCTGTGCATACAACTGCCCCTAAAAACCCAACATAAATCAAATGATGTTAGAATGAAAAAAAATGTATATACATCCTGAAATTGCATTCATTCAAATTGTACACAAGTGCAATTGATCTGCATGTGATAGCAGGAAAAGTTTAAGCGCAGAGGACACAAATTAATCATCTCTGAAATAATACTTTTCCTGCAGTAGGGCTTCCTATGGTAAACAAAGAACATTGCACCCAATGAATCAGTGATTAGCTACTGTGAATGAGCACCGACAATGACTTTACGTTTATTAGGCACTGGAATGTTACAATGTATGGACATGATTTCTGTTTGAGAGTTGGCTTTCACCTGGACAGCTTTGAACTAAAATACTTGGAAACAAGATCAGGTGGGCAGCCAAAATATTTTATAATAAATAATGGGGATAGTGAGATGGCTAACTTTCAGCACGTTATCTTACTTAAAGCTTTTACAAGTGATACTAACATACTAACAAAAGGTTTGAAAGAGGTATAAATAGCTGGAATCCAGAAAATGAGAAAGTATCCATACCTTGTTAAATGTTAGAAGTTTAAGTATCAAGATATTAGACTTAGAAATAGTACTTAATTCTGAATGTCATGATGTTATCGCTGTTACTGAAACCTGGTGGAAAGAAAACGACCCATAAGGCAGATTCCTAACTATAGTACTTACAGAAAAGACAGATTGAACAAACATGGTGAAGGGTAGCCTTGCTAGTAAGAAAGCATTTAATGAGCCAGCGTTTTACAGCTATAAGTAACAGTGGTACAGAATGCATTTGGGTAAATTTGCAATGACATAATCCTAAAGACATAATTTCAAGTTCCAGCTATAGAGCCCCTGACTCCAGTATCAAGCTAACAATGCATTAATTGAAGATTTGCTAAAGGTCAGCAACAACAGTTGGGTAACAGTGCTGGGAGATCTCAACCTCTCAGCAGCTAATTGGGTTACTTATAAACAAAATAATGCAGAAAACTGTTTATGGCTGCAATAGATGAATGCTGCTGGGAGAAACTTGCTTACATACAACAAGAGGAGATAATACCCATCCTGGATGTGGTTTTACTGATAACCTCCTGGACATTAGTATATGTCAGGTTCAGGTACCTTTCAGCAATAGTAACCATAACATGATGGAATGCAAACTAAGAATGAGGAAGCTACAGGACAAGAGTTCAGCACTATACTATAGAATGAATGATAAAAACCTGAAGATTATGAAAGTGAAAGTAAATGAATGGAACTGAGGGTCAGACATGTCAGGCAGAAAATACAACTGAAGGGTGTAGCATACCTAAAATCAAATTACACAATATCATGGATACTTATGTACCTGCTTCAAGTAAATACAACAGTAAGGATAAAAGCACTTTAGTCTATGTATAAATTCATAAGACTGATCAATTAAACAACAGCATGTTCCTTACTAAAAATATTGGGTACAGAAAGAGTGAGAGAGTCTTTCAAAAATATAAAAAAAATTGCAAGAGTACTGTACCATCAAAAAGGAGAAACTGCAGCTAGAAAACCAGTTTGCAAAAAACAAAAAGAAAGAGAATTGTTTAGTAGTTTTTTAAATATAGTAACTCAAAAAAGAAGACAGATGGAAGTATAGGCATACTGGTATACAAAAGAGAACAACAATGTTGATTCTGGTACGGAGGACAACTTTAACAAATATTTCTGTTCAGTGTTTTCTTCATTGGAAAGAACTGCAACTATATTGGACATTGCCCACCTCAACATCCAAATTTTGGTTTTCACATACTGGTTCAGAAGGCATTTGTAAAAAGAAATCCAAGTGAACTAGACAAAGTCAAATCCCCGGGCTCAGATGATATACAACAAGTCATGTTAAAAGCTCCTGCTGATGAACTGGCAGGGCTAAAGACTTTAATATTCAGTATATCACTGATCATGGGGAAAGTTCAGGATGATGGGTGGTACTGCATGCATTAGGAATATCAATATTTAAAAAAGGATCTAAATCAGAAGTTCAGAAATACAAACACATTAGCATGACATCTGTCACATGTCAAATCTTTGAGAGTCAAATGAAAGACAAACTTAAGGGTCAGTTACTAAAAAATGGGAAGAACTGATGCCACTCAGTATGACTTTTTTAACCCTTGCAGGGCTGCAGGCTGACATATCAGTCCAAATGTCCTATACATTCTAATTCTGTTGACAGCCTAAAGGTTAAAGGGTGTTCATGCAAAACCAATTTACTTGAATTTTGCAATAAAGTTAACAAAATGCTTGACAGGTAACCTAGTGGACATCATATACCTTGATTTTGGCAAGGCTTTTGATAAGGTCCACCAACACATTTTATTAATATCTAAATTAACATAAAGTGGTGTAAGTCTTGTATTTTAGATACAAACATGACGTCTAAATATGATCCAGAAAGTATTAATAAGGAGCCAGGCATCATCGTTAGGTAATGTAACTATCGGAGTGCTCCAGGGATTGGTCCTTGGTCCAATCATCTCTAGACACTACATAAGTGGCCTGAATGCAAGAATAAAAAACTGGCTAGTAAAATTTGCTGATGACAGAAAATTAAGTGGAACAGTAATATTATCTGGACAGGCAGAAGAACTTCATGATGATTTAAATGAGCTATCTAGGGGGTACATGTCAACGCCATCCAATTCAATACTGTAAATGTAAAGTAATGCATTTTGGAAAGCGTTATACATGTTATAATTATATCCTGAATGATAGAGCATTGAGCACCCTAAGTAGGGAATGATTTGGGAGTAACTGTCAAGATTTGAATCTAAGAACCAGTTGTAAGACTATCATCAAGACAGCAAGTCACCTTATAGCATCCATCAAAAGGAATTTTGTTAGTGGGAGAAATTATGTCGTACTTAAACTATACTGTATAGTTCATACATATGTCCCAGTCTCAGTTATTGCTCCCAGTTCTGGAGCCCCTGTCAAAAAGGTGTTATAAAGATTCTAGAGAGTATACAAAAGGAGGGCAACTAAAATGACTACTTGCTTACAAAATATAACTTATGATGAGAGACTATTTGCACTAGGCCTTTATAATCTAGAGCAAAGGTGGCTAAGAGGGAATTTACTCCTTATGCTCTATATATAAAATGAGCTGGAACTAATGAGTGTATTGGACATATGGTATCATGAAAGTGTCACTGTCACCTGAGATAATAGTATAAAACTGCTATAATGGAGTTTGCCCTCAGAAAAGACTAAAACTTGGTGCACCCCTTCCCTCCTTTAGGGAATGGTTGTGCTCAGAGGGGGAGAGGAGAAGGAAGGGAAGGGGCCAAGAGCCAGAACAATGGGCAGGCAGCAGGAAGGGGAGGGGGGAAGGGAGGTACATAAGGGACAGCACAAGGGGACCTCAGCCACTTTTTGCTGGAGTTTTGATTTGACATCAGCTACAGCACGTCAGATTTGGCATTAATTTTGAGGTTTATTCACAAGCAGAAAGAGGTAAGGATGCAACAATTGATTTGGATAGATATGCGAAGTTGTTTAAAAAAAAGAGAGAGAAAAAGAAAATCATTGCAGCATTTAGTAGAGTGAGGTGCCTCTGTTAGAAGACAAGAGAAAGCAAGGGTTTTTGATGGAAGCCCTTGCATGGCGGTGAGGGTAAGGGGAGAAGGGCTTTGGGCAGCACAGAGTGGGAGACTAGTTTTCTGCAATTGTTTTAAAGAAGAGCCAGTTTGTTGGAAGCTAGGACAAAGGGTGAAAATGTTTGCGGTTACTGGTTAATTTAGCAGGCCTGGAAGAGGCCCTGAAAAAAGTGAGTGAGAGCCAGACCTGAGGCCACGTGGTGTGTCGTCACATGCCGCGTGGTGCTTGCAAGGAAGGTTGCCCTCTGTTTTAGGCTGCTTGCTGCTTTAGGGCGGTTTGGGAGTGTGTTCTAATAAAGTGGTAGGCCTGGTTTTAGGCCTTCAGGTTAGTGATTGAAGGATCGACCCGAGACCCGGGGCGTGACGTCACACACGGCTAGGGTCATGATGAAGCTTTCCCCATTTGTTCTTGGCTGTAGGTGACATTGTTTTGAGCCTGTGATTCTATTGTGGTGGAAAAATTTAGGCCTGTTGAGGCCCTGGCAAAAGGGAGCGAGAGGCACGTGGGCAGCACGCCATGTGGTGTGTTACTGAGGCCACGTGGTGATGTCACACACCGCGTGGTGCTTGCGAGGTGGGTTGCCCCTTTTTGTTTGGGCTATTTGCTGCCTTTAGGGCTGGTTAGTTGGTTTTGCTATTAGGATCGGTAGACCTGATTCAGGTTTTGAGATTAGTAAGTGAGGGAGTGAGCTGAGACCCGGGCGGGCTGTCACATGCTGCTAGAGTCACAAGAGGCTTTTGCCCCGTTCATATGGCATGTGACATTTTGGGGACCTGTTTCTTATTTGCTGTAAAAATTGTAGGCCTGTAGAGGCCCCGACAGGAATGTGAGAGGGCACGATTCTTGGAACACGCGCCGTGGGGTAGCACGCCACGTGGTGCATTACTGAAAGCTTGCTCCCCTTTTTTGTCTTAGGGCTGTTCGCAGATTGGTGGCCCGTTGTTGCAGGCTGAAGGAGGCCCTGAAGGGCTGGGAGGGAGAACACGGAACGGCAACCATGTGGCGTGACGTCACACGCCGGATGGAGGGTCATGATAGAGACCTGTTCTCGCATGGCCCTACTCATGGCCGAGCATCAAAGAAAATAAGGGGCGCATGCACATGCCTGGCAGCTGGGGCATGGGAGAAGCGGACACTCCCCATCCCAAGGGAACCCTGGGGCTGCCTCCAGTGGTTGGCTTCCTGGGAGAGCATACTCCCCAGGAAGATGGGTAAATACAACCATGGCATCACACATAGAAAGCAGATGAGAGCAAGGGGAGTCAGGGTAGCATAGAGAGAGAGGTTAAGAATAGGCATGTGGTTGGGAGTTGTCTGTGGTCCACAAGGTCCAAGTTTTCACTATGGAATCGGCTTTATTTTGTGACCATAAAGCTGGACACTCATTGTGCTGATAGTTTTGGGCTATTCAGGATGTTGGATCAAGCATGCCACAACTGAAGTACCTTGCTTTTACATTATTGCTCCTTATGAAGTGTCAAAAGGGGGGCGCAAAAAAAAAATAAAAATAAATAAATATATAAAGGGGGGGAGGGGCCCTGGAACATAGGAAGGTGAGTAAGACACGGACCTGTGGCATGGCGCCACATGCCGCTAGGGAATATTGGGTCGGGGAAGCCTTCCTCCTGGGAGGCACGCTAGGTTATATAAAAAAATAAATACTTTTTGAATTGACGGGAGAACCCCAGGCAGAAGGGGAGGAATCCCGACCCGAGAATTATGGAGACACTCACATAGTGAAGGGATTGCAGAATCGCGGCCCATACTAGAGAGGACGACCTGCCAGGCAGGATGGGGGCCTTCACGGTGGTCCTGGTCTGTGTTGGCATGGGGTGGCACGATGGACAGGAGGAAGACGACAGGAGATACTGATATACTAATAACCCTGTTTTTGTTTCTATAGTTGTTTTCACAGAGCACAAGATAAGATGGACATGGCACCCAAGATGAGCAGGCCATCGAAGGAAGATGCCTACAAGGCTATAATCGAACTGGCTGAAAAAGCAAACAAATGTGGGAACTGGTGGAGGGGAGGAACCGGGGAGGCCCAGGGAGAAGAGAAAAGCGGGTACGGAAAATGGTGGCAAGGGGAAGAGGCCAGCCGAAGGGCTACACAGTCCCGCTAGGGTAGCACCAGTGACAGTGGGGCCCGCCAAGGCAGTCGAGCCAGTACCCACACGGCCGGTGGACCCAGTGACGCTAGCACCCACCCCAGGTCAAAGGGGAACCTCCCCGGCGGAACCTGGACATGAAGCCCGGAACGGGGGGGTCCTGCCCGCAGATCCCAGTAGCTCACCCTCCACCTCCACTTCAACCACAGGAAGAAGCAAGGGGACCTTTGGAGGCCTCCAGGCAGCCTGGCCAGGACAAGGTTACAGGTAACACGTCCAACACAGTGGGTGACAGTATAAAAGAATATATAGGGCAAATTGTGGCAGCACTGGGGACAGGAGGGCTGGGGCAGATGGAATCGGCTCTGGCAGAGATTAAGGTGGGAAAAGAGGTGCCAGGAGATACAGTAAACGAGAGGAAAGAGAGGAAAAGGTACAAGAGAGGTAGATGCTCGGGATGAGAATAGCGAACATGTGCCTGCGCCACAAAAGAAAAAAATATGGAAAGGGGAATATGTGGATATATTTGCTTTGGTAAGCTGTGAGGTGGTGGCCAAATACGAATAGACAGAGAGCATAGGTAAGAGTGAGATGGCAGCTGCCATAGTGCTCTTATGAAAGAAAGAGGATGACAAGTTCACGAAAGGAAGACCTGGGATGGTGGTTTCTAGGTTTTGCCATTTTTTCAGCCATCGCTCTGGAAAAGAGGCCGGAGCTTGGCATCCCGCTCATTACCTATTCATTGATAATACGGAGAGCAAAAGCAAAAGGCGGGGTAGGATGGATATACTATGATGAATGTTTTCAGCAGAGAATGGCAACATTTGGGGATGTAAGATGGGACACTAAGCAAATAGATTTATGGACGGATTACGTAACAGATCAGTCCACACCCGAGGGTGAGTGGGGCAAGAAGGGGGCCATGCCAGAGATGTTGCTGGGCATATAACAGGGCCTCTGCCTGTGGGCCTCAGTGTCGTTTCGAGATGCCTGTGCAAAATGCTGGGGTGCACCGAACAAGCAAGTGCAGAACAACTTGGCCGCAGGGTGCACAAAGGCATGTGGGCAAGGATCGAGCCAACAGTTCTTTTGAGATGGTCAGGGTTCAAAGGCAAACATGGAACAAGGGAGAGGGGCAGGGAACGGAATAGAGGGGCCAGAACCACTGAGGCAAGGAAGGCCAGACAGGAAGAAAGGAGGGTCAGGAGGGGACAGGTGGCACAACAAGGAACAATTTGGTATGGCCAGAACCCCCATCAACCTAGCAGCATGGTCAGTTTGCCTGAACGGATATCCAGACGCAGGGTGCTGGATACTATATTAAGTGGTTATAACACAGGGTTTTCATTGCAGTTTAGTGGACCCAGGCAAGCAAGGGAGGCAAGCAACCTGCGGTCGGTCAAAGGAAAAGAAGAAATGTTAAAGAGGAAGTCTGAGAAAGAAAAAGCAGCAGGCAGGGTGGAGGGCCCATTTCACACACCCCCATTGGAAAACATGTGGATATCGCCTTTGGGTCTGGTACCCAAGAAGCAGGAGGGGGAATACAGGGTGATCCACCACCTGTCATATCCGGAAGGTGAGTCGGTGAATGATTTTATCAGTGAAGAACATAGTAGGGTGACATATGTGACACTAGAGGATGCAGTCTGGATAATCCGGGCCACAGGAGATGCATGGATGGCAGAAACAGACACTGAGTCCGCCTTCAGACTGCTTCCAGTCAGGAGGAAAGACTGGGATCTGTTGGGTTTAAAAAGTGAGGGACAGTATTATTTCGACAAAGCAATGCCAATGGGGTGTTCTACAGCATGTGCCACGTTTGAGGCATTCAGCACATGTTTGCAATGGGTATTCCAGGAAAAGACGGGTTATAGGTTAGTCATCCATTACTTGGATGATTTTCTCCTCATTGGGAAGGGAAAAAGGGAGACACAGAGGATGCTGGATAAGTTTCAAGAATTGTGCCATGAGCTGGGAGTCCCATTGGCACCAGAGAAAACAGAAGGCCCAGCAAGGTTATGGAATTCCTCGGGATAGAGATAGATGCCACGAGCAGAGTGTTTAGGTTACCGGACAAAAAAGTAAGGAGGTTGAAGGAGCTAATCTGGGTACATACCAGCAGGAGGCGGTTAAAACTAAAAGTAGTCCAGCAGGTACTGGGGCACCTGAACTTCGCATGCAGGGCCATAGGACCAGGAAGGACATTCACAAGGAGGTTAGCCAGAGCTACAGCAGGGGTCACCAGACCACATCACTGGGTGGATCTGACTCAAGTGTGAGGGAGGATTTTAGTATATGGGAAGAATTCTTGAAGGATTACAATGGGTGT
This sequence comes from Neoceratodus forsteri, assembly GCA_016271365.2. NCBI lineage: Eukaryota > Metazoa > Chordata > Ceratodontiformes > Ceratodontidae > Neoceratodus > Neoceratodus forsteri. Next base: position 1,071,433,198 of record CM057455.1, on the reverse strand, counting down.
TCATTCTGGCAAGAGGAGTGGCTGTACAACACAGACCTAGACCTCTACACAGATGCGGCTGGAGGGTTGGGCATGGAGGGTTACCTGAAGAGCAGGTGGTTTGCAGAACCATGGCCGGCCAATTGGGTGAGGGATGGGAAAGTGAGAGATATAACACTATTGGAGATCATGCCCATATGGGCATGCATTTTGGTTTGGGGGGAAGAATTATGTGACCAAAAGGTGACATTTTGGTGTGACAATAGAGCGGTGGTTGATGTACTAAACAACAAGGGAGCCAGGTCAGATACAGTCATGCAGGTGGTACGACAGTTAGTTTTAAGGGCTTTGCAGCTGAACATGTCCTTCAGAGTGAAACATATAGAAGGGGTACACAATGCCCTGGCTGACAGCCTTTCCCGTCTGCAGCTGGACTGTTTCTGGAAGCTGGCACCAGCAGCGGAACAACAAAAAACGCCCATACCAATGAACATCTGGGATGTTGGCAAGAAGGAGCAGAAATGCTGTTTCGCAGCTCATGGGTGCCTCGGACTTTGAGGGCCTACGATGGGGCCTGGAGGGTTTTTCAAACATTCAGGGCAGAACACCAGATGGAGGTAAGTGGGCCGCTCTCTGAGGAACAGTTGGGAATGTTCACAGTGGAACAATGGCAAAAAGGGGACCGCTCACACCACAATGGGGTTTATCTTGCAGGGATCAGTAAAAGGATCTGCAGCCTAAAAGGATGGAATGATCCAACAAAATCAATGCTCATTAGGAGAATGATGCAGGGATGGGGCAGGTTGAGACGAGGGCCAGGGGATAATAGGAGGCCAATAGGTGAGCAGTGGCTAATAAAGCTAAAAGAAGTGCTCCCAGCAATATGCAGATCAAAAGGGGAGGCCCAACTATTTCACACAATTTATGTAGTAATGTTTGCAGGGGCTATAAGAGTGAGTGAAGTGGTAGGCCATGGGAAAGATGACAAGGAAGGAGGTGTGGAATGGGAGGATGTGAGTTGGGGGATAAGAGAAATACAAATCAACCTAAAGAGGTCAAAGGCGGACCAGAAAGGGCAAGGGTTCATGATAACACTTAAATGGTGGTCGGAGAGTGCGATATGCCCAGTGCAGGCCCTGTGGGTTTTTTTTGTGAAAAACCACACTGCTCCTTCCTCTTCTCCCCCTTTTTTTTTTGTATTTCAGTGCTCTGATGTATCTTTTATAACTGGCTGACTGCCAGTGCCCTTTTTCCAAAATGTCCAGGTGACCAGGACAGGGAAGTTATTTGTGCATGGGGACAGAAAAAGGGTCACTGGCTATCAAATTACAGCAGTGCTGAAAAAAGGCATGCGTTTTCTGGGGGAGGACCCAGGTAATTACTCTTCCCATTCCCTACGGATTGGGGCTGCCTCACAGTGGGCAGCAACGGGGGAACCCTTGAAGGACATTTTGGAAAAAGGGCGCTGGCAGTCAACCAGTTATAAAAGATACATCAGAGCACTGAAATAAAAAAAAAAAAAAAAGGGGGAGAAGAGGAAGGAGCAGTGTGGTTTTTCAAAAAAAAAACAGAAGAATGGGAAAAGAAGATGGAAATATGGTGCTCATATGGAGGAGCACAAAAAAAAAGTAGGTGGGGGGAATAATACAATGAGGACACTGAGAGTATGTATAAATTAATTAATTTTCTTTGCACCCCATAGGTAGAGGGAGGAGCACAGAAGTCTGGATCTACGGCCATTCCTATATTTACTGGGCTGGTAAGATAGCAGAGAAAAAAGCTGGGGGAAAACAATTGTGCCAGGATGCAAGACTGTGTAGGTTGGTATGCATGGCCTCTGGGGGATGAGATGGGCGCAGCTCCTGTCCGCCTTGAAAGAACTCAAGAGACATTGGCCCAGTCCAGACCTAATCATTATACACCTAGGGGGCAACGACCTGGCAGGCAGACCATGGGTGCACACTTATTTACAGATAAAGAGGGACCTGGTGGCAATAAGACAGTGGTGGCCTCTAGTATGCCTTGCCTGGTCAGATATGATACCTCGAAGGGTATGGAGACGGGAACACAGCCACAGGGCATGGCGAGGGCCAGGAGAAAGATGAATAGACGGGTTGGGACATTGATAAGACAAAAGGGAGGACAAGTGGAGTAGACGAATGGGTGGATGACTTCTACAGGTCAGATGGGGTACACTTGTCGGACATAGCAATTGATATGTTTAATGCGGAAACAATAGGTTTCATAGAGGAATGGAGGAAACAGCCAGAAGGTGATATATAAAAAAAAAAAAAAAAGAAGGGAAGGAAGGAAGTTTCATCCCTGAGGTAAGGGAGAGTGAGACCATAAGTTAGGGGAAGCTAGTCATCCAACGCAAGCTTGAGACTGGCTAGTGGGGAGAAAGGGGAGGACAGGAGGGGGGAAGAAAAAAGGAATAACACAAGAGGAAGAAGAAGAAGATGAAGGAGAAAGCGGTCTCGGTTTTCACCGTTATCTAACAGAAAAGGAGAAGAAGAAGGCACCCAGGTTTTCGCCTGAGGGATGGATAATCAGAGAGTGAGATATGGATGGAAATAAATGAAAATTATGGAAATATGACAATAAAGAAATGGAAAATGGAATATGGATTTATGAATATAAATAAATTAATTGCCAATCTGAGCACAACAACAAACAATGGTCTCTGTGTTTTTGTGAGGGAAAAGGGGGGAATCTGGGACACTGGAGTTTGCCCTTAAGGGGCAGACCATGTTGTCCTGGTGCACCCCTTCCCTCCTTTAGGGAATGGTTGTGCCTAGAGGAGGGAGAAGGAAGGGAAGGGGCCAAGAGCCAGAACAATGGGCAGGCAGCAGGAAGGGGAGGGGGAAGGGAGGTACATAAGGGACAGCACAAGGGGGCCTCAGCCACTTTTTGCTGGAATTTTGATTCCTCCCACCCACCCTGCTAGACAAAGTACGAGGGAAAGAGTCAATTTGGGGTTGTATGGTGAGTCTGTCAAGGTGGAGGGACAGACGTGTCCGGTGGACAGTGGACTGCCAAAGGTGAATGGCAGGGGATGATAATATGGTTATGGACTGCCAAAGGTGGATGGCAGGGGATGATAATATGGTTATGGACTGCCAAAGGTGGATGGCAGGGGATAATATGGAGATGGACTGCCAAAGGTGGATGGCAGGTGGAAAATTCTTGGAGACTGCCAAAGAAGTGGATGGCAGATGATAATATGGCTATGGACTGCCAAGGTGGATGGCAGGGGGGGGAAGGGGGGCGACGGAAGGGGGGAAGAAAAAAGGAATAACACAAGAGGAAGAAGAAGATGAAGGAGAAAGCGGTCTCGGTTTTCACCGTTACCTAACAGAAAAGGATAAGAAGAAGGCACCCAGGTTTTCGCCTGGGGGATGGATAATCAGAGAGTGATATATGGATGGAAATAAATGAAAATTATGGAAATATGACAAGAGATGGAAAATGGAATATGGATTTATGAATATAAATAAATTAATTGTCATTCTGAGCACAACAACAAACAATGGTCTCTGTGTTTTTTGTGAGGGAAAAGGGGGGAATCCGGGACAATCTGCATTTAGCACTAACAAAATGTGATGGGTTCCAAACCAATATAATTGTTAGACCTTGGAATGCTCATCTTCCAAACCTAGTAATCTATTCTAGTTTCAACTCATTTAAGAGAACACTGTATGGATATTTGCAAAGCAGTGCTGTTGGTAAACCAAATATATTCTCATGGTTACTATGGCAAATGGCCTTCTTCCATCCTAAACTTTTAGTATGCAACTTAGTTATGTCACCTTTGTTACTTATACCTTGTCGTCTGCAGAGTGGAACCATTCAACAGTAGAAAATGAAGCCTTTTTCTGTGTCTGGGCAGCAGAATAAAGGAGGACTTATATGTAGGGAAGATGGTTTACACAGAGAACAGACCTTCAAGCACTAACAATTTTGTTCTCATCTGAAGGGATAGGTTGTGTAGGCAAGCACTTTGCACCATAGCCAGCAAATCTCCTTTAGTTTACTGGTGACATTCTCTATGGAACAAGATTTCTGAATGTTACAGCTGATTACCTATTATGGTTACAAGTACTGACTACTGTTGAGTCAGTATGCTAGATGGATCCTGAGTTAGTGGCTGTTATTTCTTCAGTACATCATCTGTCACCTGCTGAGTTCACTTCAGCATGTACATCCTGCACTGACATCACCACATTGTGATTTTAAACTGAACACAGTTGGCCTAAGTCATTCAAAAATACAATACTGGAATTGGCACCTTAGTTTCCACTGAGAAATAAACTGATTGTGAAAGACTTCTATGATCTTAGCCAATTTGTTCAAATGTGTGGTTCCTAAGGGTCTCAGATCAATTCTGGTTACCTTGGCATGAGAAAGCCATCAAGGCATTGTACAGTAGGTACAAAACAGTGACTTTAGTAACAACTGAATACTAGTGAAAACAAAATGGATGCTCTAGTTGAATTGGTAATTTCATCATTCCTCCTGTTTTCAGCTGAGTGATAAGACAGCAAAGACATACAGTATGTCACACCAATGCAGCCTGTACAATTATTGAAAGCACCTTGTAATAAACTTGCAGTGGATTTGGTGGGTCCTTTCGAAAAGGGATCTTGGGACTGTCATTATGCCATCACACATGTTGACTACTATAGCAAGTGACCAAAGGTACAGTACAATTTTCATTAAATCGTCCCACCAATGAGTTTATTTTACATTTCCCAATGACCTGCTTAACTGTTGCTAAATCTAGCACAAGGTCTTACAAAAATAGTTGCCTAAGAGTTGCAACTCTGTTTTGTATTACATTGTACAGATCTGCAGATGCATTTCAGTTAGGTTACAAGAGTGTTTCACAGAAGTTGCTTTTATGCTGGTTGACTATCGAAAACAATACAATTTAAGTTTCTGATGCATTGGTAAACTTAGCAGCCTCAGTTGCTCCCCTGCCACTACTGCCTTACCATCTGCACCCTAAAGGTCTTTACAGGGGGTGCTACTTGCACTGCCATGACTGTTACCACCAGGGTGCCCTAGTTGTCCATTCTTGGATCCAGCATATTTTCCCTTTATGTGAACTCCCTCCCAAGGATAGTCTCTTTGCAGCTCCTTACTCTATGTGGATAACCTTATCCTAGACCATAGCGACAAGTCCCCGCCAACCCTCCACCTCACTTACCATCAATTATTGCACCTCCATAATTGATTCCTTACAAACAGCTTACTGGTTAACACCAAAAACCAAGGTTATGCTCTTCAGTTCTAATCCCAGACTACCTAAGCCAGCTCATGCCCCTGACACTCTTAATGTTCAAATTCCTGATGGTTTAACCCTGAAGACAGTAACTCCTTTAAATATCTTGGCAAAACTCTCAACCCAGCCCTGACCTTCACTGACCACATCAAGATAACCACCCATCTCATAAACCAGAAATTGGGGATCTGTTACTGGATAGTCAACTACCTTACCCCTGAAGTCTGACTTGCCACTGCCCAGTGCAACCTTCTCCTCCCAATGGAATACGGCTCTCCCATCTCTTCACTCACCTCTTCCTCAGGTCCATCAAGACAAAATACTACCTATAATAATATCTGTAGATTTGCCCTTCTGGCAACTTACTCTACCCACCACTGCACATTCTACCAGACACTGGGATGGCTCCCCCACAGACCCACTATGATTACCTCCTGGGTTGTACTGTGGATAAGGCTGTTAGAGAAAACAAAGCAATCCCCCCTGCTCCAACCCAAGATGTGCTGCCCCAACCTCCACCACTCCTCCAGTCTCTTGTTTGAATGCCCACAGGTCTCCATATGTATGGGCCAAAAAGGCCTCTCTACTGCTGCCTCAAACCTGTAGAAGAACCTGCTCACCTCCTTGAGGTTGCTTGACTGTCACCTCCAATTCAACTCACTCTTTAAGGATCATCTAATGGCCATGGTAAACTGCTCCTGCTCCCCTGCGTGAACCTCATATATATTGGGTCAGCACCCTCCCATGCCTGGTTCTTGCCTTAATGTGACTACACTGTATATTGTTGCCAAGTTGTCAATTGTATTAATTTCTGCCCTCTCTTGGTTGATATATTTGCACTTCTCCTGTGTATTATGCCATGCTTTGTACCTTCCTTGATGTAATACCCTCATCTTATTATTTGTTATTGTTCAAATCTTTTGTTATAGTTTCTATTATTTTCCCCATGCCCTGTATAGTACTCTAAGTATTGCATTGTGTCTCTTTGTGTGCCATCTTCATGGCCTGGTCATGCCCAAAATGGTCCTTGGTTCAGTGCACCTACCCGGTCAACAAATAAATAAATTACCAACTTTAAAAAACAATGTTACACCAACTCATGGCATGACCTTTCATTGAGAACTACACTGTGGGGTTCTGTGCCATAACAGCAAAAAAGAATTGCGACATGCACATCAGTGAGTGCACATTGCCAAAAACAGAAGTGGCAACTGTGTGCAACAGTGGACCCACAATGAGCGACAGTCTGCAACACACACTCCAGGTGCGATACTTACTAAATTTTTTATGCGGGGAGGCAATACCCCATGGAGCCCCCAATGCAGGGGACTTTGCCCCTGCACCTCTTTTATTAGAATCAACTCAGGGGGGCCTGACACTGGGGTACTGGAAACCACTCAGGAGGGGACTATTCAGGGGAAGGGGACTGAAGTCATTACAGGGGGACCACATTCAGGAGGGCGGGGGCACTTACCACAAAACTGGGATATCTGGGAATGGAACCAAAAAAAAATGTTATGTGCCTAAAACCCTACCAGGTCAATATGTCATATGTGCTACAGTGCACAACATGACCGCATGGTAGGAATAGCGTGGTAGGGTAGAGTGAGAGGGTGCAAAACTGCAAAAGGATGTATGTGTGGTAGTACACCCTCTCACTCTTCCCTGTACAGGATAAGGATCCTGCTGGGATGAGGGTCCACTGAGCAGCTTTCGTGGCTCAACAGGATGAACGACTGACAGCATGGGAGGCAGGCAGTGTGTTTGGGACTTGGTTTAGATTCCTGGTCCCAGACACATGGATTTTTACATTTTCGCACTTTGTGTGATATTCACTGTTAACCCTATAACGGGGCATGTGGCAGGTGGTGCCCCCTGCAAAAAAAGACATGCCACTGGCAATATATTGCACTGTATTGGCAGCACAGTATATTGCTGAGGCATAATGTCTTGCGACATTATGATCCCATGCCACCTTAAACACACAAAAACAATATTATGTACACACAGCTAGCAAGCCCCGAACCCGGGTCCTTCCGCACTGCAGGCATGAACTCTCACCACAGACCAACCGCCAGCAAGGAACTGCCTGGCCAAACAACTCCCATATATCTGTTCCCTATACCTCCTCTCTTCCATTCACTGTACTCTTCAGTTGCCATTCTTCTCCTCTAACTCTTGCTCTTACCACACCTTACTACCCCTATCAAAGTCGCTCACATCACAGGCATTAAACTGAGCCACTCAAAATTGAGTCACTCAATTTGAGTCGCCAACGTAATGGGATACCACACTTTAGTGTTCACATCTTTGTCACTTTTCTGTTCAGCCAGAAAGGCAACCTGCTCCACCTGTAACAGACAATGCATTTTAGTTTAGTTCTACTGCCTTTGGTACTTTCTTAGATGAAAAACAGATTAGTGCATATTCCTTTGTAAATCATCCATGCACCAATAGCACAGTTGAAAGATTTAATTGTTTACTAAAATAATCTATGTAGACAGCTAATAGTAGACACAAGCCATGAGAGCCATTTGTGACAGAATTGTTTTCATAACTGCAATGCTATACCACGTGCTAGTACAGGACTATCATTGTTTGAACTTTTGCAAGGGGACTAATTGCCATTGAAATTACATTGTTTTCCACAGTAACCCTGCTGTAGCATGCTGCAGAATGCTGCAAACTTCTGCAGAATTGGGTTTCACCCTAGCGAGCTTCACTATTCTTATATCTTTTGTGATGGAAGAACTTGGAATGCATCACATTTGGCAGCAGGTTCCAGGCTGGTGGTTTGCCTAGAAAGTGATGTTACCAAACAGCACCAACATAAAGAAGTGCCAAAACAGATCACCTGTGTGCCTAAACTACTTTGATAAGTAGTTGCCAGTAACTGTTTCACTGATAAAAATTATAAAATAAACTGAGTTGCAGTGGAGGCATCAGGTCCATAAGTCCTTCTGTGACTGTTATCACCAGGTTCCAAGCAGCTGACCTTATGACATGTTCAGTCTGCATGTACACTGTAAGAACTACAGTATGTACCTTTAATGCATATACAGGCAGACAAATAAATGTAATTGGCTAACATGATCTGTGTCTGTTCTACACCTGTATGGCACAGGACCAAGGACATTATAGTAGTTACAGGAGTCTTCACCTGTATGACAGAGTACAGTAGACATTAGCAGTTAAAGGAATACAGTAATACATGTTATGATGATACTTCATCTCACATGTAGCAGTTCTTATGGTTGCCCTTTGGGGTACATAGTGGCTGACTCTGCGTAACAGGCAGGGCCCCTAGGGTTTTGTGACAATTTGTCCTGATTTCTGTGGCAGGGCTCCTAGGTTCTGCAGCAGAATTTTGAGAATTCTGCCAAATGATTGATTGATTTCTGTGGCATAATACAGTCCTGTCATTGACTAAATATGATGTGATGTCATCAATGACATCACATTCCATGCATAGAAGAGGGGTTTTAGGATAAATGAGATGGAAAAGGGAGCCAGACACTATGGAAAAACTGTATATTTGAAAGAAAATTCAACAAGAACAATGAATTAGATGGCAGTACACTGTATATATTCTGCAATCATGGAAATGCAAAATTCCAGAGACCTTGATAACAGGTCATGTACAATGGAGCCCATCAGGATGCAACGCAGTGCCAAATTTTCCTACATGACAAAAGGGATTAACAGTTGTTGCAATTATGCTGTTTCTGGCAGTAACTCTGCAGAATTCTCAGTATTCTGATTTGCACCCTGATGGATTCCACTGCATACATAGCAAGAGGTGTTTAAGTACTCCCTGGTATGAAAACCCTAAGGTCTCATAACTCAGTTTTTGCATGCTACACTGTTTTGTAGAGACATATGGGGGATTTTAACGTGTACACCCTGGAAGAGAGGAGAGAGAGAGAGAGAGGTGACATAATTGAGACCTACAAATACCTCACAGGGGTGAACAGGGTGCAGGTCGAGTCTCTTCCAAATCAGGATAAGCACCAGTTTCTAGAGGACATGCGATGAACCTGAAGGGAGGTGGAAGTTCATGAGATATGAGGAAATATTTCTTTACTGAAAGGGTGATAGTTGCCTGTAACAGACTACCAGCCAAAGTGGTGTAGGCTAGAACAGTGGGGGGCTTCAAGCATGCCTTAGATAAACATTGAGGTATATTAGAACAGAGGTGGCTGGGAGGGTCATCAAAGACTGGATCAGGTCTGTGGATATAGAATAGGAGGGAACACTTGGGCAGGCAGGGTGGGTCAAGCAGTCCTTTTCTGCCAACAAGTTCTGTGTTTCTATGTTTCTATGTAACTTGTTTTTGTGTGTTTAGCTTAATAAAGGATCATTTTTGCACAAGAAAATCTTAGCAGTGAAATATTTTGCTATACAACAGCTCTCTGTGCATCTGCATGTGAGAATAAACTAATACAATCTATCCATTATGAAGCAAGAATGAAATGAGTGGCTTTTCCATTCTACAGTGTGTTAAATTATAATAATTTACTTTTTTTAAAAGTTACCCTCTCTTATTCTTCTAAAACTGCTTGACTCAGAGGTGTATGCATTTTGCAGACAGTGGAGAAGGGCACCTACATTTAGGGAGTTTTGTTTTAATAGTAAATAGAAATGCATGCATTATGTCTTATCTTGAACTGGTTGTATGGAACCCGTTCTGTCTAGAATAATCTTTTGAATTAGTTTTGCCACATCATTTAAACTCAGATGTCAATCAAACCAATGATTAATCATCTAGAACATACATAGATAAGATGGCTTTTTGAACTATAGATGTTTTGCCTTTATGCTGTCTAATCATTTGTTATTGTCTACAATATAATCATTTTAAACTATGTTTTGTAATAATTGCATGTACGTATTGTATATATGACATCCTGTTCCAGGACTCAACTGTAAAAAGCATTTGGTGTTCTTGGATTGATTATCCTGGTTAACAATGTTTAATTATCTATACACTACATAGATGTGTTTCTTCAGTATCTCACATATGATTATGCCTGGTGGTATGGTTGGCCACAGTCCAGAACCCACATGAAATTGGTGTTTCAGTATAATATTAACTGCAGTTTCCAAATACTATGTGTGCACCCAGCTGGCATTGAGATTTGCATTTTTTCACACTGCTAATGATGGATCACAACATTAATGCCAGTGTTTTCACATTTTCAATAATAAGTTTTCTATTATTACCAGGGGTGATAATGCTGTTCTGACGGGTTGCCAAGGCCTGTAATCTGCTAATAAGGTCAATTATTGGTTTGGCTGCAATTCTAAAACTTCAACAAATCTGCAGGGCTTCCACTTTCTGCTGTTCAGCAGAACACTGCAGCTGAAGACAAAGTATGAAGAGCAGCTCTTCCTAAACAATGGTTTTAGTATCTGCAGAATCTTCCAACTCAAATGTTAGTTTATTACAAGGAAGGCATCAATTGACTTCATGTGAAATTGTAGCTGATGACTGTCTGTAATAATTTGTTAACACAAAGTTCTCAATTTTTATTTGGTCATTATGCAAGCCTCTATAGTTTTCTAAAAGATGTCCCTGTAGGGGCCAGGTGGCAAACTTATGAGTCACTAGCAAAGAGTAATATGTGATGAACTGGAGGGTGGTGATTGTGGTCCACCTGCACAAGAGTGGGGAGTGGAGACAGAAAGACTTGTTTCACACACAGAAAAATTAGTGCACACCAAACCGTCAATGTGTGGAAACAAAGTGCAGTATATTTGTTCAAAATCCAAAGGATACAGGCCACCAGCTTAATCAGCCCAGGAGCGTCAGCTCTCTCGGAGTCTTTGTCAGGGGAGAGTGGCTAATGAGCTAAACCATGCCCACTTACTGTATATACTCAGATTGCAATCAGTTGCTTAAAACAGTTAAATTAGTTTCATACAAAGACATTAATATACTTAAAGGGATTGGCTTTAAGTGATCTCCAGTAGAGATGTTGCGAAGTTTTAATTCACAGGTGAAGTTAAGGTGAAGTCGCCAAATTCGCCTCCACAGATCATTTTGCAAAGTTTTTCTGTTTAATAGGAAATTTGCCATTGGTAACTTCACCTTCCAGCTTCACCTATAATTTCTACTTGGGGTATACAAAGGTGAAGTTGGGTCAAAATGATTTCCACCAACTACTCCTTTTGGGTTTTTTAGGCATAACTCTGTCAAATTTTGTCAAATTAGTCTGTATCTTGGTATGGCTGTAGTCCCAGAGGAGGTGCATACGTGGTAAATGCTTGATGGTTATCAAGCTTAAATTGTGGATTTGGCACCATGGTCACATTGGTAGGTGATTTTGGGGTGTTGTGCACACCCCTTGAAGTTTTTTGGTGCTATGTGTTACATAAGCAGTAATGCCCAATATGGTGGGCATTATTGGGATATAATATACTGCCCAGGGACATAATGAGGCCCAACATCACAGGTAGAGGGCCTTATAGCCCCTGGAAGGTCCATTATATCCCGTGACACCCACCCTGAAGGGTATTATTGCACTTAGAAAATGGGCTGCATATGACTTTTAAATAGGATTTAGTAAAATAAAGTTATAAAATGAACAAAAGGAATGAAAGAGTAATTGAAGTCTTTGGGGATAAAGTAGTCTCTACTAGTAGAGGGCACTGCAGTGTTTGCCAACCATTTTTAACAAGGATGACGGTAAAGAACTACAGAGTATCTTAACTTTTGTGTTCTGAAGCCCATTCTAATTTGCTGCTGCTTCAGTAAGCAGTTATGGCAGGCACAGAACAACCGACAGACAGAGGAGTGTGAGACACAGAGTGTAGAGATGGGCCAGCAAGAAAAATAAAGTATTTTGAATATTTTCTGCTTCCACGTCTCTACAGCTCCTGGTCTTCAACATACCTGCCGCAGTTGTTTGTCACATAGAATGGGTAGGCAATTATGTCCCTTCAGTTTTTTTATAAGCTTACAGCTAATGATAAAAATGGTATTTTCCAGCACAGCATGAAACAGAGTACTTCACAGATGCCAGGGGGTGGATTGTTTCTTTTTTTGACAATTGGGCAGTAATTGTGATTGGAGAGAGCAGCAAAAGGAAACACAGAGTGATCTTGTAGTGGGGGCATGGCTGGTACGTTTTCAAACCAGAGGCAAAACAACATGTGAGAGATCACTGTGAGGTGGTAGAAGTGCATAGGAAATATTGGAAGTGCCAAATTTTTTATGAATAACTGGCAGATGGGCACATGGGGGGGCAGAGCGGCATGGCTGGAATGTGTCAGCAAGGCTGATTTTGAAATAAGATTATCATCAGAAGAAGTGGATGGGGAAAAAGGGTGTCTTTATACATCAATTGGCACAGGCTCTGAAGTAAAAAAAAACTCACAGTGCTTTATATGTTGTTTTGGGGGGGAGATCACATCCTTCAATATGGTAAGCAACGGAAAAAATGGTTGCTGGCCACTTTGAAAATCTGGGTGGCCTCAAGCATACATTAAGTAATGGCACCCTGAAGTGGCAGTTGTTATTTAACAAGCATTGTTGAAAATAAATGCATGTCTGGCATGGCCTTTCAGCCAATCAGCATGCTTTCTTTTCAAGCCCATTTTCTAATATTGTAGTACACATTAAGACTCTTGTTTGATGTATAGAGTGTCCCTTAACTCCAAAGACTGGTGGAGTTACGGCTTGTTAAAGTTGCTGTGTTATCCTATCGGACATTAGAGTAAGGGTTAGTGTGGTCCCTTGTAACCTATGTTTTAAAGACATTCCCAGGGCAAGCAGAGGACAAACATGGGTACTAGGGGCCAGAGGACCCATCTCATGGCAAATAACCAGGCCAAGTAGGAGGAAAGGCAAAGGGAAGTGTTCAATGGGGTGGTGGAGGTGGTGCTCTGCCTGTGCCAGCAGGGGTCCATGGAGGGCATTAAGGAAGTGTCATGGTAAGGCAGGGGGCACACCTTGTGGAAGCAGCAGCACCCTCTGTGGAAGTCCAAGCTCCTTATGAACTAACATTACTACGCAGTCTCACCTGCTACAGGAATGTTCCTGTATTTGCTGCAGTTTATTGGCTTCATTGTCACCTGCTTGGCTATTGGCTGCTCCTTGTACACCATTTCCAGCACAGCTTAATATGTAACACTACATTATTTTTTTAATTTCTTACTTTACCAATGGCTACTACAGTGATTTACCTTGATTTGTCCATGACTTTTACTATTTCCCCAGAGTGTACCAACTCCCTTTTATTTAATTTGCTGACTTTTGGCTTGTATTTCTGTATATTGCCTTGTTCTTGTAACATGTTTCTCCCTTTACCCTTCCTTGGGTTGCACCTAGAAATGATCCTTGGCTCAGTGTACCTTTCCCAGTTGCCAACTTTTAAATAAATAAATCACCTGCAGCACCCACACTGCCACCAGTTTTTTTACACAAGTAATACACAGCAGGGTTTTCAGGTACTAAGGGAACGTGCAAGATACAACAACTCAGGTAACTATAATGACGTTACTGTGTACAGGAAAAATACACCAACTTCACTCAGGAAACAAAAAGAAATCAATATAGTTAAACTACAGTGACAAAAATAATTCAGTAAAACAAACATAATTGTTTTACAGAACTAAATTTGCAAACCAAAGAAAACAGACAAAAAAATCACACAAAACACTGACTACAACAGCACTAGTACTGCTAAGACAGAAACGGCTGCCTAACTTGTTTTTAGGGCTGCAGTGGGCAGAGCCCTGCAGACCTCCTGCTAAGAGAAAAGGACTCCTACATTCATTGTGACTGAACAACATGTTGGAGTGCTAACACAGTTACCCTTGCTTCTGTGAAGCACTCCACACTGTACTATTTTACTGTAGGTGGCCAATTGTTTTTTAATTATACATATTTCCCCACCCACCCTCCCCTCAACACTCACCAGTTCCCCGAGACATAATAGTGACACTAGGGATGCCCAACCCCCCAGTGTCCTGATCATGAAATCCTGTTACTGATCCCCCACTACCCCACATGTGCAAGTTATTTCTGCATTTTGTTTCTGTGTTTTAAATATATTTTTATAGTTTCCCCCACCTGGCCCTTCCTCTCAGCACCCACCACCCCACTCCCCCCCAAGAAATGTAACAGTGGCACTGGGGGTGCTCAATCACCCCTTGCAGGAATCCTTCTCCCCCCCACCCCAGTCCAATACCATGCACATACAGTTATTTTTTTATACTTTCCTCCCCACCAGACCCTCCTCTCAGCTCCCACCCCACCCCTAGAAACATAACAGTGGCACTGGGGATGCCTAGTCTTTCTTTCTTCTCAACAGAATGTTGCACTAGGCTGGGGTACTTCTAGACAATGACCAAACAGTATTTCAAAAGTCCAGCACTCACCACCACAATAGAAACATGCTGCTCCCTGCTTTCGTGCAATATTTTTATTCCATCAATGTGCCAAAAATAACGCACACCTTGACTAGTTTCGGATCAAGTCCTTCTTCAAAAGGTATGCTACATCTTTACAATGCTTGCCTTTTATAGGCACCATAAAATGACATGATCACCCAGTGTCACATAAAATCACCACTTGGAGTGAAACAATTACCTCATAAATTAGCTCATATATACATCACAATACACATTTACATCATAAATACATATAGACAGACAATATCTATGGAGTGAGCATATTCACCAATATCTTATTAATATATTACATATCATATTCCTACAATGGAAATAAATAGGTTCATTACCAATGTCTATATATCATATATTTATACAATTGAACTCTCTCCTATTACAATCTTCTCATTTAATGTGCATGACAATATATATATATATATATATATATATATATATATATATATATATATATGAAATTATTTTTGTGTCATTTAAATTTTCAAAATTGCATTATCCTTATTATCACATAATTATATGAAACATGAAAAACTTTTTTATAAAACTTTATAATTTTAATATATAAAAACATTATTTCATGTTTATAAAATAGTGTTTCTTATTATACAGACATATTTATTGTTAATTCCACATATCCCTTAGCAAATATAGTTATATTTCAGAATATAATCACAATATAGAATTTATTATTGCTATATAAGGTCCTTTATAAGGATTGTATTTTCTCCTATCCATATTTTATATAAGGTATTAAACTAATATTGTCATTCAGTCCTGGCGGCCTACATGCCCCTAACGTATATATCTAGAAGCCTTCACATCTCAAAATCAAATTTCTATAATCACCACCCCTTTATCTGGTACAACTTTTAAATGGCATGAACATTATATTTATGCTCTCCTTGTAGAGTTACAAATATGTACACCTGTCGATATGTCATGTCACCATTTTTTATAGCATGACAATGTTCCCCTACACGAATTTTAAAATGCCTTTCAGTTTTTCCTATATAAAAGGCACTGCAAATGCAGTTTGCCATGTATATTTCCCCTACAGTATCACATGTCATTAGATCGCGAATAGTGAATTTTTTATTATTATTACAACTATAAAATTCTTTTCCCGGTAGGGAAACTGTGCAGTAAACACATCTCTTACATAGAAAGCATCCATTGGATCCCTTATTCAGCCATGTATCTTTTTTTAGGTTTTTCCAATCTACTATGGACCAAAAGATCTTTAAGTGTGTTAGCCCACCTATAAGATAGATGTGGTAACTGTGTAGAAATATCTCTTAAGCCCTTGTCACCCCCTAGTACATGCCAGTTGTTACGTATAATATCACCTACCATATACACATGGACTGAATAGTCCAAAACAAAATTTTAAGTGTTGGCATCTTGTTTCCTCACAGGTCCCTTTCTCATTATGTCACATCTCATCAAAACACTAATCATTTTATTCATTTTCTTCTACTTTGTCACATTTGTATCCTCTATTCAGAAATCTATTTTCTAGATCCTTAGCTGCTGTTACATATTTCATATCTGTACTGCAATTTCATTTCAACCCTAGAAACTGTCCCTTCGGAATGTTATTTATAACATGTCTGGGATGACTACTAGAAGATAATAAAGGGCATTTCTGTCACGTTTTTCTATAAATATCAGTTTCAACCCCACCTCCTGCAGCTTTAGTTATCAAAAGATCTAAAAAGCAAATTTCAATTTCACTCATTGTATAGCTAAATCATAAATGAAGATTAGTGCTGTGCAAAAATTCAATGAATAAATCCAGCTCAGTTCGTGAACCTTTCCAAATCAAAATAATATCATCAATAAAATGATGATATAATTCTATTAAATGAAAAAAAGGGTTGAAATCAGAATCTCATATAAACTGATTTTCCCACTTTCTGACATGCAGATTGGCTACACTTGGGGCAAATGTTACCCCCATCGCAGTCCCTTTTTTTTGCAGATAGAAAACATCCAAAAAGGTAAATGTGTTGTAAGTCAAAACAAATTTGGAAAGTTGTATCAAGAATTCTGTTGGAGGCTCTGCATCTCTTGTTCTAGTATTCAAAAAATGTTTGATACTCTCCAGAGCCCCTTGTACCGGTATATTGGTATATAAGGAATCTACATCCAAAGTTACCAATAAGGATTCATCCTCTATCACAATATCTTCCAGAGTATTTAATATATCTCCTATGTCTCTTATATATGACCCTAAAGTAAAAACAAATTGTAGTATATAAAAGTCAATTCACTGAGACAAAGGTTCCATGAGGGATCCTATCCCACTCACTATAGGTCGACCTGGAGGAAGTGGTCTATCAAAGGGCTTGTGTACTTTAGGTAATGTGCCCAGTCTTCCAGTGCAGTAATCCTCATGGTTTTTATGTTTGCTTGTGCACTTGCGCGCTGTGCATGTGCAAGCAACATCTTGGGATAATACACATTTTAGAGGTGTGTGACTGTTCTGCCCAGTGCTCTTGTCCCTTTATGGGGCTCATCCCTCAGGCACCAATGAATTGGGGAGCTTTCTATGACATCAATTTGACAGAAGTGGCCTGTACTTAAAAGAAAAGTGCTACTCCAATCAGGGAGCTTGGCCATCAGCTGTCTTCCTACATTCTCTGTGTGGTTTTGCAGGCTTTCTTGCAGCTGAGGGTGGGAGGGCAGACCAGCCAATCAGGTATGTACTGTATGCCAGCAGACCTGATTGAGATATTCACTTGCATTTCTCAATCAGGTCCAAGGGTGTACAGTACATACCTGATTGGCTGCAATTTTAGGTAGGGGGCTTGGTCAATTAAGGGCAGTGTGTTTATTTTCTTTTTGTTTCCATTCTGTGTTTTTTTTTGTTGTTGTTTTTGTTTTGTTTTTTCTAAAGGTGATTTTGGAACTGGACCCCCCTCTCCTTCACAGCTCAGTTCAAGACCCTGAACCCGAGGAGCCTGCCTCTGGAGGAGCTAAGCCCAAGAGCTGATTTGAGTGGCAGTGTGTGGGTTTCTAGCTGGAGCACCAGACCATTTGGAGAAGTAAGTTCACAAGAGTAGAGATGAGTTTGTTGTCTGTTTTCTGCCTCATCAGCTGAGGGGGCCTTTACTTCCTAGCTCACATAGGTTGCTGTGGGTGGGGTGATTCGGGAACTGTTGCTGAGAATGATGAATGGCACCATGGGGTTCATGGAGGTTGGGCCAGGTCTTGGTGCTGTTTTCAGCAGTTTAGGTTCCCACCACATTTATGAAGGTTGTTTAGCTCTCTGTGTAGTATGAATGCATGGTGCATTTCTGGTTGTTGTATTTAAGCCTTCATGCATAGTCTGTACCTGAAGGCAGGGGGTTGTATTTGAGCCCTCCCCCCCAAAAAAAAGGTGGCATTGCAGTCCTATATGAACCTGTAATATAAAATACAAACTGATTTTTTTATGTAATGCAGGGCGGGGCAACCCCAACCATTCTCAGTGAAATGACACCAGTGCGGTTAAATACATAGAAAACAAAACTAAACACGTTCACGCTGCCATTCTCTACTTTGTTTTGATGACGAGGCTTATTTATAATTTTTGTGAAATAGCAGTTATGTGTGTGTGGCATGATGGGATGGGGTAATGGACCCATTTTAAGCTGGCTTATTGTAGCCCTTGGTCATCTCAGGTGACCTCACATTGTTTTACAGTTAATTTTAATGGGAATTAAAACAAATCCGAACAGAAGCCACAGTTCCTTTCACTGTGAATCTTGGCTTTCAATATTGAGAACCCATAAATCATAAAAATATTTAGTGCTGTTTCATCTTGTCTTCCTTTTTTGTATTTTCGCCTGTCAAATGGGATGGAGCTAGACATAGTAGGTTAACACACTTTTTTGTTGTTAATACAGCACTGCAGGGTCTGCCTCCTGGATACAGTTAAAGTTAATTGCAGCAATAATCAAATAGAAATGCCTCACAGAATGTGATAAAAGTATTGTAAAATTATCACTTGAGTCTGTGTCTGGCATTTCTTTTAACATACTGGAGTCAATCAAATAAGTTTTTTAATACACTTACTGTATTTTAATCCTAAGATTTAGTACGTGTCTGTGTAATAAATTGCATCCCAGATCTGTTTTCTTTGTTTCAAGCTGAAACACAGTTCTCATTAAACTTACTGCTGGCCCTCGAAATCTGTTACATGACTTGTGTTCTAGAAAAACAAGTAATGAACAAAAAGCCAGACAGGCCCTCCAGTTCTGGGCATACCTGTTTTTTTTATGGTGCACTTCCTAGATTAACAAGTTGAACATGTGAAAAACTAATATTTCTACAGCTCTGTCTCATTTGTTTGCATGTGTCTTGATAATATTTGTTATAGTATAGTGTTGTTTCATGCTTAGTGTGTGTGAAAGATAGCAAAACAGAGTAGTATTAGCAACTATAAATTAGATTACACTGTTTACAACATAGGAGACACCATCACCTACCATATGCATTTCTTGCTAACCAGAAATTTAAGTACGAAAAAATGTTTAACATAAAAAAAGTCATACATCCATAATTTTGTTTACAATTTTATGTAAAAGCAAATTGCCGAGTGCACTAATAATTGCAGCTGTCACTTCCCAGTCTTGTGCAATGCAACCCACCCTGCTAAAGCAGAAACTCTTAGGCTTGCTATCTAGCATATAAATCATTTTACAACTGGTGGTAATTGGTTGGCCTGGCAACATGGAAGACCTGGGAGTGAAAAGGTGCTTGCAGACCTGAAATACTAGTTAATTTTTTTTTTCATTTTCATTTTAACTTTTTATTCAGAAACTGAATAGGATTACTCAACTGAGACTAGCTCATTTCCAGTGAGGTCCTTGTGCAAAACAGCAATCAGTTACATGCATTACAATAGTCACAAGCAACAAACAGTATAACAATGTTATACATACAATCATACAGTACAAGACATACTTATGTTAAACAGCCATTACACAATCAAGCAACATATTATCTAAATTCTATGGCAGTTCTTACTCATGCTTTATTAAATGTCCACTTTTTTATTGCACTAACACAGATTTTCTTACCTCTAAGAGTTAAAGGTAACACGTTACATGCTCCAGGACCCCTATACAATAAATATTTCCTATCTAATACTGTTTTTAATTTCTGGAATTTGTACTCCAGACCTGACACAGTCCGAAGACCAGGTTTGACAGGTCTGACCTTAAAATAGTCAGAGATATAATCAGGAACAAGTTGCTTTGTACATTTTGTCATGAGATGAACTGCATGAAGAGATTGTCTTTCTGTAAGACTAACACATTGTAACCTATCGTATAATTCCAACCTATGTGTTCTTTTCGGAGCACCCAAAATAAATCTGTCCAGCTTATGATATATACCATCCAGCCTAGGCAGACTCCCAGCTGAAGCGCCTAGGTACACCATATCCCCATAATCAATTATAGGCATAACTAATATTTGTACCACATTCCTTTTTGTGGTCTCTATCAAACAACTCTTGTTCTTATACAAAAGACCCAGACATCTCCCCACCTTCTTTACTATTGATTCCACATGTGTATCCCATTTTAAAGCGGAGTCTAAATGCATCCCTAAATATTTATAAGTGTGCACTTGTTCTAGCAGAGTATTATCAGATATTCTCATTTGTAGGGAATCATTCATAGGGCTCTTATTCCTCTGTCTCGTGAAATAAACCACTTGTGATTTTTTAGCATTTGAAACCAATTTTGATTCTATCAGAAATTTTTGTAGCTCATCAAATGCTATCTGCAGGGGAGGTTGTATACTAATTGCAGAAGCACCCTCTAGATATATAATGGTGTAATCTGCATATAAATGATATCTAACCCTACTGTCTGAGATATTAAATTTATTCATGTAAATATTATGCAGAATAGGTACCGATGTGGTGCCCTGCGGGACAACCAAGGCCATGGTTCCCATATTCGAACTCCAGTCACCCCAAAGATACCATCTGTTGTCTACCTGTAAGATACTGCTGAAACCATTTTACTACTGGGCCTGACATACCAATATCCCTGAGGTTGGACAGGCAGAGTTAATTCTGAGGAAGTGTGTGTGTGTGTGTGTGTGTGTGTGTGTGTGTGTGTGTGTGTGTGTGTTGTCAGCTGCTGTGTTGCGGAAGACCTGTGGTATATGCTAGCCCACTACCCTCAACTAGGCTACTAAAGTAGCAGCAGCTTGTTCTGACACTGAAGGGAGGATTTTGCTCAGCCCATTGAGAGGCAGAAGGTGATAGTACACTGTGCTGTCATGCAGGAGACCTGGAGATTAATGTATGCACTCACAGAAACCCACAAATAGGGACATGCTGTGTTGCAAAATGATTATTAATTGCATAACATATGGATAAAAATGTCATCTTGTACAATGGCAAAAATATGACTCAACATTTCACACCTAAATTGTGCTTTAGATGCTATTTTTACCCATATGTAATGCAATTAATTATTATTATTATAATGTTTTTGCAATACAGCATTGTTTGGACTTTAATGTGCTTGTCTGTAGATTTCTGTGAGCTGAGACTTCATGCGTAGTAGTGCTTGTGTTTGGTTACACAGAAATATAGATGGTGACAGCAGATAAGGACCATGTGGCCCATCTACCCATTTTCTCTAAGTAATGCAGTACTGCAGACCTTAGCTGATCTGTGGCTTACCCTCTCTTCCCTATTACGAGAGTACTCATGTCTATCCTATGCATTCTTGAATTCCCCTACTGTTTTGGCCCCCACCCACCTCAGCAGGTAGGCTGTTCCAAGCATCCACTATTCTTTCTGTGAAAAAAATCTTGTTCACATTGCCCTTGAGCCTACCCCCCTCTAGTTTCATATCATGCCCCTTGTTCTGATACACCTTCTTTTCTGAAAGTTCTGGTTTGCCCCTGTGCTCCAGCTTTTTCTTCCTGAGCTTCTTTTTTGCATTAATACATGCTCAACTAACTCTGTCGGATCAGTGGCATCTTTTCAGCATGCCCAGATGCTGATGGGGTGTTTCACATTGGTAGGAGACAGTACAGGATAGTGGTTCAGAGCACTGAGCTTCAAACCTGGAGACCTGGGTTTGAATCCCACAGCCCCCACTTGCATACTATGTGACCCTGGGCAAGGTACTTAACTTCCTTGTGCTCCCAGGTCATACCTGGAAACAAGCTTTGGCATAGTGTGCCTTTCCTGGTTAAACAATTTCCCCTTTCCCTTTCTCTCACCTGGTAGTACACCATACTATCATGCTTGAGACCTGGGAATAATGCAAGCCCAACTTGCTCTGTTGGGTCAGTGGTATCTCTTTAGCATGCCCAGACACCAGAGGGAGGGTTTCGCTTTTCCAGCTTGGTTGGAAGGGGGTAGTACGGTGTGTTGTCATACATGAGATCTGGGATTAATACAAGTCCACCTTGCTCCATTGGACCAGTGGTGTCTCTGTAGTGTGCCCAGACACCAATGGGAGGGCTTTGCTCTACATGCTGCATGAGCACCTCTTTCAGGAAATATGTGAAGTGACAAAGGATGTCCTGGGTGACCACACAGCATTTTGACACACACACGCTCAAGACATGGTATGAGTGGGGTGGTGTGTGACAGGGAGGTGGGTGGAGAAAAATTGGGGGAAAAACAATGATGGCATCACAGGAAGATGATGACTGCGATGGTGGACTTACCTGTGCTCCTGTAGTCTGTTGTTGCAATAGGTCCCTTCACCCAGTCACCTGGCAATGAAGTGACAAAATCCATTGGAAGGAAGATTTGCAGGGGCGTGCCTGGCTGAGTGATGGCCTAAACGCCCGGATGTGGTGGTGGGGTTGGAATGGGAATAGGGGTCCATTGCAGAGGGACAGCAGCCCACAGCTAGAGCAGTTATAGTTATAGGAATTCTTGAGTGTCATTTATGGCTGTAAGAGTGCCTGCTTGTGAATTCTAAGGGTTTGCAGTTCTGTCACCCTAAGGTCACAAGATGTGACACTTTTGCAGCCATAGGGGACACTCCAAGCATCACAATAAACCTGAATCATCAAACTGTTTTTGATAACTTATAATACGTTTAAAGTATAAAAATATTTTTCATTGAAACAAAAAAATGAGTAACACCTGTGTTTTCAAAAGTGGAATTTTCCACCATTTCAAATGCTGCACATTGGGTACTCTTTATGGTTATAAGGGTTTCTTATGTGCAGAAAGAGTCAGGACCCTACAGTGGCAGGGGGGGGAATAGGGTGACTTCATCTGTCTTGGGTCTGTGGGGTGTTTTTCCCTAAATGTCCCTCCCCTTATCCCTCCATTGGGTCATTGGGGTGTTTGCCTCTCCGTGTCCCTCCCCTCATTCCTCCCTTGGGTCATTGGGATGTTTTTCCCTCAGTGTCCCTCCCCATATCCTTCCCTTGGTCATTGGGAGGTGTTCCCTCTCTGTATCCCTCCCTTTGGTCATTGGGGGTGTTTTTCCTTCAGTGTCCCTCCCCTTAACGTTCCCTTAAGTCATTGGGGTGTTTTTCCCTCAGTGTCCCTACCCTTATCCCTCCCTTGGGTCATTGGGGGTGTTTTTCCTTCAGTGTCTCTCCCATAGCCTCCTTGGGTCATTAGTGTTTTTCCTCAGCCCTTTCCATTATCCCTCCTCAAGGTGTGATCCCAAGAGTAATCCAGTTAACAGCCAGTCAGAGTCATTGAAGAATATGAAAGCCTCATTCCTCTTTTGGGACATTACTTCCTGCTCTGCTCTGAGTTTGTGATACTTATGCATCCCTCACTTGGTAAATCTATGCATGACAATATAAGGTCACTCCAAAGGGACCACTCCATACTATAAAATGACAGCTGCCCTTTGGGCTACCAGTGGCTAGCTGGACAGCAGAAGGAGGTGTCCACCTTCCTGAAGCAGGAGGTGTCAAAGTGGATGCCTGAGCCCTGCTTTGCAGGTTGGCATCAGATGAGTCAGAGCTGGAGCTGACCAGATGCATCAGATGGAAGATCCAGCATGTGGGGTTGCCCCGCCAGTGGTGTAGGCTTGCAGTGGACCAGTCATTATCCAACTTCAGTCAGGTGGTTTTTCCTCCCATTTTCTGTCCCCAGGGATGCCCTATGTGCAGTCACATGCATTGCACATCTGTGATACTGTCTTGGTGGCATCCTTCCCATCTAGTGCCCCTACTGTGCCAACATCAAGCCATTACTATGTGTCAGATGCATGATGGGGGACATGTTCATCCCATTCCAAGTGAGTATATAAGTCCTTGGGATGCTCAATGCTTTGTTTTCTAGCAGGCCCCGATCACTCCTGTTGCTTCTGGAGCCTGGGTTGCTGGTGTCACAAGCAGTAACATCTCTGTTGCTTCAATGGGCCAGCCCTAAAACCTTTTTTTTCGGAAGGAAATAGTAAAGGGCAAAATATAGCAGAAACATGTTTTCACATATGTCTACTAGTACAGCAGGAAAGCAGACTAGCTGGACCAATGATATTTTCTGTTTTTTAAAGGAAAACCAGCCCAGACATCTAAGATTAATTTTATTGCAAAAGACCAGGAGTCAGTTGAGAGTATGTATGTTAAAAATGGTTTCCTGTCATCTTTAAAAAAATCAAATAGGATTCTGGGATACTTTAACAAAAAAAAGAAATGACAAGATTTACCTTTAATGTGCAAGATTATATTTTCTGTAGAAGTTGTTTT
Organism: Neoceratodus forsteri; assembly: GCA_016271365.2. Classification (NCBI taxonomy): domain Eukaryota; kingdom Metazoa; phylum Chordata; order Ceratodontiformes; family Ceratodontidae; genus Neoceratodus; species Neoceratodus forsteri. The sequence continues at coordinate 1,071,408,831 of CM057455.1, read as the reverse complement.
CTAATAGTGGTTCCCATCTTGTTATAGTTCAGTCTTCTGAGTTCTGGGAATATGCAGAATTGGGATGGTGGTAGCAGGATCAAACAACTAAAAGGTCTGTTTTGAAATAAATGGTCAGTTTAAAAACATTTTAAGCTTAATATTTGTTTTTGTTTTTGGGTGGGAACTTTCTAACTTAGTATTTGTTGTAGCGGTAACGCTTTATGGCTCATTTAATGGTGTTACTTTAAGGCTGCAGTTGGGCTCTATCAGTGTTTAACCTGCTTTTGCCAAATCACATTTTTCTCTTCAGTTCTGGATTCAGTTATTTTTTTCTGGGCTCCACATCACAAAATTGTAATGCTGATGGCTTTTGTGTGCATCTTAACTAAATGAAATGTTTGGGTTTGGATACAGATTTAGGGATTTCTCCAAGAAATTTCATTAGAAGTTTGCCGAAAAACGTTGAGTTTTTAATATCCAGCTTATACCCTGCTCTATATCGTGAGCAGTTTTTGAACATACGCTACCAAAAATGTACAATAGAATTAGATGGTACATCAAAGAGCTACAGATCATCGGCATTGAAAAATAATAGGGCTAAACCCAAGGATCTCAGCCTTTGTGTTGGAAAATGGAAGAAAAGGAATGAAACTGACATGTAAATCATAAGAGAATAGACTCGAGGACGTCAAACTCCTTTTTCTTGGACAACAGAAGGCAAGAGGAGATCTAGTTAAAGTATTTAAATTGGCAAGGCTCTGAGATAATGACTGGTCAGGGCTATTTGCATTGTCATAAGACAATAGCATAACGGGTATGCATTTAGTCTGAGATAAAGAACAAGAAGATTCAGAGTACAGAGACATTATTTTACAAAAAGGGTAGTTAAAACAAAACAGATCAAATCCATTAAGTTCATAGCAACAGGTCCTACCTCTGCTTTTCCTCCTTATGTGCAGCAGGTTGCATTTGGCCCATGTTGATTCTGAAGCTCCTGGTTCATTGTAGCAGATGAAAGTTGCTACACCAGGGAGGAAAATGGAAGTAGGACCCACGTTGGGGTTCCTCTTGCTGCAGTCAGGAGGAAAAGGACATGGGGTCACTATAGACAGGGGTTGAAGATGGACATGCAGTGCAGACCGCTGTCAAGAAGGCCTGCATAGCAGTTGTGCATCCAAAGTGGGTTGACCAGCAGAGCAGGGAAGTAATTCTGCCACTTTATACCACATTGATCAGGTCCTACCTGGAGTGCTGTATGAGATTTTGGTTTCTCAATACAAAAATACATTCTGGCAGTTGAGAGGGTGCAGCAGGGGGCCACCAAGATGATCAGCCACATAGGGGACAAAAGAAGTAAGGACAGCAGCAGTACAGCAAAAATGTTTTTCTAAAAGCCTAATGTCTGGCTTCAATTGATAAAAATATTAGCATATTTGTTAAATAAGTAATAAGCTACTACAAGATGCATTATAGGATTTTAATGCATGCCAGCCGGGTATAGTAATGCATGAGGCCAAAGGCCAAGTGCCCTTACTGCCCTGGAAGTGCATTAAAATCCTATGATGCACACCCTAGAGGGGCCTATGACATTGTGGCTCTAAGTAGGTTTTTTTTGCGGGGATAGAGAATGAGATTCTGCACCTGACTGTGTGTTTATAGAGATCTAATGCATGGTCAGGTGGCATCTGTCAGCCAATGAAATTTCAACATTTTGTTGTTGGCATTTTTATGTTTGCTTGAGCGCACAGCACACAAGAAATATATTGAAGTAAGTAGAGCATTACTGAGGTGTGGCAGTGTGTGGCCAATGCAGTGGATGCTTCAATGGGTGTGTCCGTCAGCCACCAATGAATACCGAAGCTGCCGATGACAGCAATTTTAGAGCAAGCGCTGGACTTGAAAGAAATCTGCCACTGCAATCATGGTGGTTTTGTCATTGCACCAGCAGTTTACCCTCCTCCAATCAGTCACACAGCAGGACAAAAGCTCCCTCCTGCTGCTGCCCACCCCACCCTCCATTCTCAGTCTCCTCCCTGCCGCATTGGGGTGCTCAATCCTCCATTATTGTGGCACACTGGGAGCCCACCCCAGTGTGCCAAAAACATAACTATTTTATGTTTCCAACACCAGGAGGTACACTCCCAGTGTCAGATGTGCCACCCCCCATGCCCCTATGTTGTCAGCCGACCTCAGGGTGCCCAGTCCCCAGGTCAGCATTGATCCCTCCCCTCTCAGTACTCCGGCACACTGGGAACCCACACCAATGTGTCTAAATCCATTTAGAAATATTTCACCTGTAAAAAAAGTCCCATGACATATTTTTTATTTAAACCTGAAGAAAAAGAAAATGGTCCCTTTTCGTCCTCGCCACCTTCTTCCCCACCTCAGTCCTCCCTCTGTGCAACCCACCTCCCTGCACCCCCTCACCCATACTTACCTCTGGATGTCCAGTGCCGCTATTTCCTTTGGATCAGGAAAATATCTGCTTTTTTCAAAAGCCAACCACAAACTGAAGAAAATCTTGGTAAGCCCTATAATGGCAATCAATGTGGGGTTTCAACTTAGGTTGAGATCTCAGCCATTTTTGGGAGTTTTGTCCCAAATTTTCAACATGGGTTCTTGGACTTAGCTCATGAACACCAGCACTGTCATTTTGTTTCTCATTCCTGAAATGTGATTTTGCTCTTGCTGCATGGAATCACCTTTCATGACTAATTAACGAAACAACAGTGCCACTGTTCATGAGGTGGGGTCTCAAAAAACCCATGTTGCAAGTTTTTTTGAAAAAAATCCAAAGAATGACTGCATTTTGAGCATGTGCTGTGCAGTTTGGTTGCATGCTTGTAACTTTGCCAATTTTTAATATTTTTACTTCAAATTTCCAACATTGAAATTTTTTTCACACCTCCTTATGAACAGTACAGCTGTCATTTTTTGCATCCTGCCTGAAATGTGTTTTTGCACCTGTGGTGCCGAATGGTGCAGTCGCTGTGCAAAATCAACTTTTGGGACAGTTTAATGAAATCACAATACCACTGTTCATGAAGAGAGGACCCAAAAACCCCATGTTTAAAATATAGAGTGAAAATTCCAACAAACGTCCAAGGCATTAGGGTTTTCAACTTTAACACCCCACCCTGTACAAACTGACAGGCATCGGGAAGGGGGTGGCTTGGGGTCATTGGCCATAATGCTCACATCATTCCACCCCCACCCTGCAGCCACTGACTGGCACTGAGGTGTGTCTTGGGGTCTTCAGCCATAATGTTCACCCCATTCTCCTATACTGCACCCATCTCAGCTTATTTCCTTATGGAATGGGGTGAGCGTAAGGGCCGAAGACCCAAGGCACATCCCAATGCCTGTCAGTCTCTGCAGGGTGGGGGCTGGTGTTAGTTCAGTACTTCACTGCCATTCCTATTATGCAACTCTCTAACTCCTGCAGTACTAATGCCAATACCGGAAAACAATCATTTGGCATTGACAAATACTTGTTTTTTGTTTTCATCCTATAAAAAAATGTCCATCAATGTTTTTTGTGGCCATTGCAGTCCCTCCACCCTACCCTCCAACTCAGCACCCACTACCCCGCACCCCCAAGCCCTTACTTACCCATCGGGGGTCCAACATCATAATCCTTTCTGGACCACAGACACATCTTCACTCTTCAAAGCCAGACCACATACTGAAGAAAGAGGTATGTGGTGCAATGTATTTCAATGGTGTTTTGAACTTACTGGCGTCACTTGGCCATTGTTTCATATTTTTGCCCCAAATTTTCCACATGCATTTTCTGGGATAAACTTCATGATCAGTTGAGCTGTCATTAGGCAAATCTGTCCTGGAAGGTGAATTTGTGGTCCCTGCATGAAATCACCTTTTGGGAAAGGCTTATAACATTTATATAGTATGGATTATAGCATGCTCCAAGCAGGAAAGAGACCTAGGGGTTATCATCTCTGGTTGGGAGTCAGTGTGACAAGGTGGTGGGTAAAGCAAACAGGATGCTGGGATGCACAGGCAGGAGTATCGCCAGCAGAAAAGGGAGATCATAATTCCCCGCACAAAAACACCAGAGCTTGACAATGCTTTTGAGTCTTTGCTTGAAAAACAAGCACAACCATATAAGAATGTTGCCATATTCCTGTTCGAGAGGCACAGCACAGTGTGATATTTGTGGTACATCTGTAATGCATCTGCTGTATATTGCCAGTAGATAAACCCTTTCCAGCACATTTCAAAAGACAAACTTGTTTGTTTATTGGGAGCTTATTATTGCTGTTTTGTACTTAATTGAATCATACAAAACTCTGGACTGAGAAATGCATTGATTACAGTATTTTTATTCATTCACTCAAGGAACACAGAATTATTTTGACATAAGATGCAGTCAAAGTCTAATGAGATCTCATCCTCAGGATGGTTAAAAAAATTGTTGTCTTATTCTATATATAATCGTATCCAGTTTGACAGTTACAGCAATTGTACTAATAAGGACAGATCCTGACTATAGGGAATGCAGTAGAAACCAATTTCCAGTCTTATGTTGCACGATCTTACCTTAGTGCTACAAATGCTACTTTGTCATAAAACTGTATTGTAGCTCCTTTCTTTAGATATATATTGAAAGTTCTAGCAAACTTCCTATCTGGCATGTTTAACCAAGTTTATTTCCTGATTATTTAAACAGAGCCCTTATACATTTTTGAGTTGGCCCTGTAGTAAAGGGATTACACAATTACATTGAACAAAACATTAGGCACACAGTGCTTTAGGTATAATAAATATATATGGCACGTACAGTGGTGTGAAAAAGTATTTGCCCCCTTCCTGATTTTCTCTATTATTGCATATTTGTCACACTGGATGTTTTCAGGTCTTTAGACAAAATGTAATATTAGATAAAGGGAACCTGAGTGAACAAATAACACTTGTTTTTTTTTATTTCACTTATTTAATGAAAAAAAGTTAACCAACACCAATTGGCACTGTGTGAAAAAGTAATTGCCCCTTACACTTAATAACTGGTTACGCCACATTTAGCTGCAATGACTGCAACCAAACACTTCCTATAATTCAATATCAGTCTTTCACATCGCTGTGGAGGAATTTTAACCCACTCTTCCTCGCAGAACTGCTTTAATTCAGTAACATTTGGTAGGTTTTCGAGCATGAACTGCTCGCTTCAGGTCCTGCCACAGCATCTCTATTGGGTTTAAGTCTGACTTTGACTAGGCCACTCAAAACTTTAATTTTACTTTTTTCACCATTCTGATATGGACTTGCTTTAGTGTTTTGGATCATTGTCTTGCTGCATGACCAACTACGCTTCAGCTTCAGCTGACGGAAGGATGACTGGACATTCTCCTTAAGAATTTTCTGGTACAGAGCAGAATTCATGGTTCCTTTAATTATGGCAAGTCATCCAGGTCCTTAGGCAGCAAACATCCCCACACCATCACACTACCACCACCATGTTTGACTGTTGGTATGATGTTCTTATTGTGGAATGCTGTGTTTGCTTTTACGGACATTATGGGATCCATGTTGTCCAAAAGTTCCACTTTGGACTCATCTGTCCATAGAACATTTTCCCAAAAGGCTTGTGGATCATCCAGGTGCTTCTTGGCAAATGAGAGACGAGCATTTATGTTCTTCTTGGTTAGCAGTGGTTTCCGCCTTGCTACTCTCACATGAAGCCCATTTTGCCCAGTCTTTTCTGATTGTGGAGTCATGAACACTGACCTTAGCTGAGGCAACAGAAGCCTGCAGTTCTTGGATGTTGTTTTAGGATCCTTTGAGACTTCTTGATGATTTTACACTGCGCCCTTCGAGTAATTTTGGCAGGCCGCCCACCCTGGGAAGGTTCACTATTGTTCCAAGTGTTCTCCATTTGAGATTATGGCTCACTGTGGTTCGATGGAGTCCCAGAGCCTTAGAAATAGCTTTGTAACCCTTTCCAGACTGATAGAGGGCAACAAAATGTTTTTCTGATCTTTTCAGGAACTTCCTTGATCATGGCATAATGTGCTCGTGAATCTTTGTGCTGGCAATGTGACTCTGATGGTAAGGGCCAAAATAAGTGAGGTTTATATTGAGCAGGGCTGGCTGTAATCAAGCCTGGCTGTGTTCAATCAGCTGACTCTAATTATCCCTTTAATTGGGTTGATTTAACTAGGGGGCAATTACTTTTTCACACAGTGCCAGTTGGTGTTGGTTAACTTTTTTCATTAAATAAATGAAATAAGTAAAAAAAAAAAAGTGTTATTTGTCCACTCAGGTTCCCTTTATCTAATATTATATTTTGTCTAAAGACCTGAAAACATCCAGTGTGACAAATATGCAATAATAGAGAAAATCAGGAAGGGGGCAAATACTTTTTCACGCCACTGTACATCAAGACAGCAAAGAGGGTATGTTCAGAATATGGATAATTAATTATCACAGTAAAAAAAACAAAACAAGGTAAAGGTCATTAAAACAGCTTGGCTATTGATGGGATCATTTAAGTTCTGCTGATGCACATGTACATTACTTATTAAAGGAATAATGCATGACAGGTTGTGCGTCGTGCTGGGATAACGCCACGCCTGGGGTGATTAGGGCATGAGGTCAGAGGGTCGAGTGTGACTAATCACCCCAGAAGTGACGTTATCCCAGCACGACACACACCCTGGAGTGCATTATTCCTATTATACAATGGCTCATTGTTATATATAAAACAAAAAAATATTTTAAAGAATGTTTTTATTAGTGTGAACAAATATTTTGTTTCTTAAGAGGAGATGCAAAAAGAGAGATGCACGGTACATATGTAGTGAGGCTGAGACTAGCGGTGTGATACAAGGCACATAATGCCATCTACACTGGTTCACAGTGAGGCTGAGACTAGAGCTGTGATGTTATGCTAGATAACATCACACCCGTGATGTTATGCTGGGATAACATCACGGGTCCAGCCCCAGACTGACCAATCAGAATCCAGGAAATTTTCTTGCCATTGTATAATAAAAAACATAGCCTCTTGGATTTTTGTACCGTAATAAAGCACTTTCACCCTTGGAGATACAATTCAAATTACCCAATCTCTGATTTCCTATTATTTGACTTTGCATATGTAATTTCCCCATCCTCAGCCTAGGTTTTTAAAGGCATCATTTGTTTTATAGGGCGGGAGGGAGACATACATAAAATTAAATGATTTGCAGCTACTTGACCTCCTGCATCTGGGATGACCTTCCCTGTGCTCGGACATCCTCAGAGCTGCTGCAGGCTGCAAATCAAGGGGGTTAGCAGGTGAAGCACTCGTAAACTATTATCTGAATGTCCAGTCCTGGGTAAAGACCAAACAATATCCTTTTAATAAAATAATAGCTCATGAGCAAATCCGTAATGGTTCACAAATAACATTCTTGCAACGGAAAAGTAACCACTTCCAATCCCACAGTTGGGAGAGTGCATAGCAGATTCCAGCGTTCCTTTTGGGAGGAAGTTCTTCAGGGCATGGAGCCATCACAAAACCAGAGTCCATTTACTTTGGACTGTGCACAACTCAGGGGGACAGTTTAGTTTTGTTTATGGTTATCCACAGATATTTACTCATACAATCAGCTTGGTGTAAGCTCAGAGACAGACTCTAATTCTGTATGTATAATACAAAGCAAGCAATGGAGTGTGGATGAAGCTATGGAGCATATTACTCAAAAGCTTACTTAGGGATACCAGCCTTAGAACCTCCCCTAGACCTGGTAGCCATTTCACTGCTGATACCCAAGGAGGGTCTACAGTAGCCAAATCTAGATTCCTGGGTTTCTGCCTCCCAGGAATTATACCAACTATAGGGCTCTTCAGCCCACATAATCTTCCCCAATTCCACGCTGTGGTCCCTGTTAGTCCAGGATCTGTGTGGTGCACCGCACAATTTGTTAGTGGCAAGGAGAGGCCATAGCCTTCTGGGGGTCCCAATTGCCACAGACCTGGCCTCTCACACTCTCATGTGTGACCCTATGATACAGAGGGTCCCAGATGTAATCTAGCACCACCCCGTTATATGGTATCCCACTTCTACCCAGCATGGGGGGGTACAGAGGTACCTGTTACATATTTAATTCACATTATACAAGGGCAAGAACATTTCTTGTGCTCTAATTGGTCAGTGACCACTTTATACAGTGATATTATCCCAGCACAACACCATTATATGAAGGTCCAGCACAGAAAGCCCCCCCCCTTGCAGATTCCTGCCTTCCACTGTGACAGACAAAATCACCCCCATCTCACTTGTAATCTTTCAATACACTAGCATAAGCAGTCATGAAGCCTCTCCCCCACAATTCTTGCCTCCCACCATGACAGACAGTATCACCCCCAATCTGATGTGTAATCTTTTAATACACTAACTCTCTTTTAGACAATAAAAGTGATTGAAGCTGTCCTTGTGATCAGCTTCATGGTCCCTGTCAGGCAACACAATAGAAACAGCAGTGTGTGCACTTTTCAACTGAAAAAACAAATTTCAGCAAAACATATCAGAATGATCAGCTTCACAACCACGGAAATAGAGTCTCTGTTTCTGTGTTTGTGCAGCCGATCACTCTGATAGCTATTACTAAGATATTTTTTTACATAAGACTAAACCTGCTAAGTACAGTCTCCTCGTTCTCCTGCTTGCAAACTGCTGTGAGCATACTTAGTGTGTCTCAACTCCACTTAATGATCTGTGCCACTCGGAGTAAACAGAGACCTGAAGTATCTAACATCTTTAACAAACTGGGTGGGCAGTCACAAAAACAGAGACAGTGAGAAACACAAAAATGGAGAGAGAAAAGGTGACACTGTGTGTGTGGGGGAAGGGGGGAGTGACAGGAAGCTATGAGAGAATCAGAAATACAGCACAACCTACTGGCCAAAAGAGAAAGATTATAACTTATTTTTTAAAACTGTATACTTACCCATAGAAAAAAAGGAGAAAATATATTTAAAACGTTATGTTTTCATCTTTTTTTTTTACTTTTAATATAAGTAAGTCATTGTATAATAGCTATAATTAACTCCAGGAGTGTGTGTCATGTGGGATAACATCACTTCTCTGGTGTTGAATGCACTTGCCTTGTGGCCTCATGCTTCAAACACTGGAGGCATGATGTTATCCCAGCATGACACCCCCACATCATGCATTATTGCATAACTTTACTCCTGTTGCTGTCAACCAATCTCATCATGATTGAAATTAATTGGGCCTTGGTAGAACTGACAGCTCCATGGGATGTCTACCTATGGGGGCACGGGGCAGGATAAGACAGCTGCCATCAAGATCCTACAATTTGATGATGGGTCTAACTTCAAACTTGGCCTCACAGTTCCTCAGCTGGTCTAAACACAGCTTCTTCAGCTCTTACAAACTGACTGATTTGGAGTAAACAACTTCCTCTAACTCATAAGGCTCCAGCTGCTGGCCATGTTCCCAGGAGCTTCTAGCCAATCCAGCAAACTGGGAGCTACCCAGGCAGGTTGGAGTTAACTCAATACAGGCCAGTAGACTTAAGGAGCAGCAGATGCCACCCTGGGCAACACATATATTTTTATGTTACTGCCCTAAGGAGTGTTGGGAGAAGCAGGAAAAAAGAATCAGTGCATCTGTGCAGCTCCTTTTACGTCTTCACCTGCTCTTCCTGTCTCTTGGCTGTCTATTCCTTCCAGTGAGCAGGACTAATGATTCCTTCTAACCTCAGGATCTCCCATGGGACTATCTTTACTCCTCCTTTTGACAGTATGTGGAGAAAGATGCGGAAGAGAGGCCAGGCTGCAACCAGCTCCAACAGACTGTTGAAAACAAAGATGAGAGGGGGGTAAAACTCAACCCTCCCCCTTCTCTTCTCTATCAGCCAAGTTCAAGAATAAACAATTGAACCTTTTGTCATGTAATGGGAATGTAATGTCTTTAAAACAGAAGGTTATGGCTTTAATGTAGTGCTATGTGGAATTTTCAAATTCCAGCAGAATTAAATTCTGTGGAATTTTCAAAATTCCGTCAAAGTTTGCCACAAAGGGAATGGTGAAATTCCGTGGTAGAAAACAGTTGTGGAATTATTTTCTGCAGAAAAAAATGCTGTTCTGTGGAATATTATTCCACAGATCTCAATATTTTCCATGGAAATTGTTGTTGAATAATTTTCCGCAGAAAAATTGCTTTTCCACTAAATAATATTCCGCTGATCACAGCAGGTGGAATTCCACCAAAGAACCAGTAAAATTCAGGTGGAAATTCCACCATCAGAATAGCATTCTATTCTAACTCTGCCGGTAGAATTCTGCATTCCATAAAGCACTACTTTAATTTAGTAGCTTAGTAGGTAAAATTATTAGAGTCATTTATATTAAATTATATTCTGCATGGAAGATCATGGCTCAGTCGAGTACCTTCAGTAGTGTAACAGGGAGGGAACCTGGCTTTGGAACAGAAAGTTAAGCTTATTTCCCATAGCTGATAGAATTTTCACAATCAGTCATGTTATTTAAAGCAGCAGTGTATGTTACTGTGAAAATTTAGACCTGTATTTTTTTATTAAATTTTAGATTGCCCCTTACTTCATGTTTGAATGATCCCATTCTTCCCCTCTTTTTTATACATTGGAAATAAAAGAAGCACTCCTTTAAATATGACTTGAGCCAGGTTTTCATCAGCATTCTTAGCATTCTCAGCTGCTGTTGCACACCTATTGCTCCATAAGATCATGGAGCAGTGTTTGCTGCATGCTAGTTAATTTTACCCCCAAGAAAAAAAGATGCTAAATAAGGAGTGCTAAAAAACAAATGAGAATGTTTTAGCTACTCTCAAATGGGGAAGGAGAAAGGATCTCAGATTTAGAAGTAGGTAGCCATCTGGGAACAAGTGACCACCAAACAGTGTGGTTCACAATAAACACAGCCATAGAGTCAAGCCATACAAAAACAAGAGTATTGGACTTTAGGAAGGCTGACTTTGGGAAAATGAGAGAGTGCCTTAGAAAAGCACTAGCAAATGGGCAAGAGGGAGGGTGGAGGAACAATGGGGAATAATCAAAACAGCCATCGCAGAAACAACAAGCAACTGTGGCAAACAAACCAATAAAACAAAGCGAAGGAACAAACTACTACTGGTTCTCAAAAGAGGTGGCAGGGATGGTTAAGGAGAAAAGGATAGCATTCAGGAAATATATGAAACACAGAAGGAGCAGGACAGAGAACTTTATCAGATAAAGCAGAAGGAGGCAGGGATGGCAGTCAGAATAGCAAGGCACAAACTGAGGAAAGATAGCCAACCTGTTAAGAAGGGGATAAAACTTTTATAGGTACTTTTAGCGAGTGAAGAAAGACCAAGGAGGAATACAGAGACTTAATAAAGGGAAGGAAATGTGGGCAGAGTGTGACAGTGAAAAAGCAGGATGTTGAACAAATATTTCTGCTCAGTATTCACAACAGATGAGGAAGGGAGGTGCCTAAACCAAACAAGGGAAACTCTGAATAGGGTGTCGATACCAGTCCATTCACAGAAGAAAGGGTTTTGAAAGAACTCTTGAAACTGAGTGTGGACAAAGCAATGGGGCCTGATGGGATTCACCCAAGAATACTAAAGAACTAAGGGTAGAACTAGTAACACCACTGTTCTCTCTTTAACAAATCATGGGAGGATGGAGTGGTACCTGAGGACTGGAGGAGGGCAAATGTGATTCCACTTCACAAAAGTGGGAGCAGGGCAGAGGCAGGAAACTACAGACCAGTTAGTTTGACTTCAGAGGTAGGGAAAATGATGGAATCACTTCTGAAGGAAAGAATTGTTGAGTGCCTAGAGGCCAGTGGGGCTCAGGACCCAAGGCAGCATGGTTTCACAGCAAGAAGGTCCTGTCAGACGAACCTAATAGATTTCTTTGACTGGGTCACCAAAGTAGTAGACCAGGAGGGCTGTGGATATGGCCTACCTAGATTTTTAGCAAGGCATTCGACAGTCTCACACAAAGATTAATATACAAGTTAGCCATCCTTGGAGTGGGTCCTAAGGTGGTAGCCTGGATAAAAACTGGCTGGACAACAGGATGCAAAGGTAATAGTAAGCGGGTCACAGTGAAGAAAGGAGGATAACTAGCGGGGTACCATGAGGTTCAGTACTGGGACTGGTCCTCTTTAATATCTTTATAAGTGACATTGGAGAGCACCTGGAAGGAAAGGTATGCCTTTTGCAGATGACACAAAGATCTGCAACAGGGTTGATACACAAGGTGGGGTGGAAAGAATGAAAAGGGACTTGGCAAGGCTGGAGGAATGGTCAGATACGTGGCATCTCAGATTCAGTGCAAAGAAGTGCAAGGTAATGCATCTGGGAAACAAAAACCCAGGGGAAGAGTACACAATGGGGGGTGAGTTTATAACAACAACAAAAATTGAAAGAGACCTAGGACTAATTATATCAGATGACCTAAAGGTGGGCAAGCAATGTGAGAAGGCAGTAAGGAGGTTGGGGATACTGGGATGCATAGGGAGAGGCATCAACAGTGGAAAACAGGAAGTTGTTATCCCTCTCTACAGACAGTTAGTGAGACCCCATCTGGAGTATTGTGTGCAATTCTGGAGACCCCATCTCCGCAAAGACATAGACAGAGTGGAGGCTGTTCAGAGGAGGGCAACCAGAATGGTACAAGGTCTTCACCAGAAGACATACGAGGAGAGACTAAAGCAGTTTAATATGTATACCCTTGAGGAAAGGAGGGAGAGGGGGGACATGATAGAAACTTTCAAGTATCTCAAGGGAATTAACAAGGTATAAGAGGGTAGTATCTTTCAGAAGAAGAGATGTGCAGGAACAAGAGGGCACAATTTGAAGATAGAGGGGGGGACGGCTCAGAGGTAATGTTAGAAAGTATTTTTTCAGACGGAGTTGTGAATGCATGGAACAGCCTTTCTGAGGAGGTTGTGGAGTCAGGAACAGTGGGAGAATTCAAAAATGCATGGGACAGGCATAAGGCAATTCTAGTGTGGGGCAGGAGGAAGTAAGCTGTTGATTAACTAGAATCTGCTGCTTATCCATCAGGTAGGGGAAATGGGCAGACTGGGTGGGCCAAGCGGTCCTTATCTGCCGTCAAATTCTCTGTTTCTATGTTTCTTTGTTTCTATGTCTGGGCAGGGGTACAGGAGGGCTGGAAAGTGAGTTGTAACTGTTATTTAAAGGAGGAAAGGGAGGGGATCGATTGTAGGAGAGAGGGGAGCCAATTCCAGAGAGAGAGGAGGTGGTAAGAGAAGGCAGCTTGTCCAGCATAGGAGTGCACCTGAGGGGTTGAGAAAGTGCATGAGTCTCTGGAATGAAAGTGGTAGTCAGAGGTGCCAACATGTGAGAGAAGGGAGAAGAGGTACAGTGAAGACCGTCAGGATGAAGTACAGTGTCACAGGTTTACTGCATGACAAAAGGCATTAACTCCTATTGGAATGATATTGTTTTCTGCAGTAACTCTACTGCGAAATTCTACAGTGCTGCGTTTCATCCTGGTGGGCCTCACTGTAGGTTGGGAGAGAGTTAAACAGTATTTAGCTATCAAGTACACACAGTGTAGTTGATGGTGGAGGGGGAGGGGAAGGACAGAGAGAGCAAAGCAAAGTGAACAAGGGTGGATGGGGGGATTTGGTGGTAAAGCAGCAGAGGGCATTGCATAAGGTGTTGAGCTTTATGAGGGAGGAGGCTGAGCCATAGACTACATCAGCATAATCAAACAAGGGAAGAATTAATTTTGTGATGAGCTCACAATGAATGGGGATGGTAAGACAGTCTTTGGAATGATAGAGAGCTCCTAGACTGGGACAGAGTTTGGTGCATAGGGAGTCAATGTGGTGTGAGTAATCCAGTCTGGGGTCAAGCTAGACACCCAAGTATTTGAAGACAGACACATAATCCAGTTTGGTGCCATCCAGGCTGTGGAAGAGTGGGGGGAATGGAACTTAGCAAGCTTCTGGGAGGAGTCACATGTCCTTGATACTGTCTTTCTGGTATTCAGTGTGAGTAGATTTGTGAGAAACCATTGTGTGACATTAAGGAAGTCGAGCTGGGGAGGCGCTTCGATTGCATTGCTAGAGGGGCCTGACAAGTAGAGCACCATAATGTCAGTGAACATGTGAATGTTTGCTGTGACACAGATGGAGGGTAAGGTCATTTATGAATATAGAGAAAAGGATTGGCCCCAAGATAGAACTTTGGGAGACTCCTGCATAGATAAAGTGAGGAGGGGATTGCGCGTCGGTGACATGTACAGACTGTTGGCAATCTGTGAGATAGCACCAGAACCATTTTACTGCACAGGAGGAGAGGCCAGAAGTGGCTAGTTTATTGAGGAGGAAATGGTGGAAGACCAAGTCAAAGGCTTTTTCTAGGTCAGTGAAGATGGCAGAAGCCCTTTTAAGTGTAATCTTAGAAAACAACTCTCTGCACATAGTAACTGTGACTGCCAACTATAAGTCACTCCCCTCCCTATGTGGCACCTTTCCTCTCCATCCCACCCTCCTTAATACCCCTCCCCCACCCTCTCCCAATTTCACTCCTTCCCCCACCCCTCACCTTGCCATATTAACCCCCAATCTCTCACTACCTCCCTTCTCTCCCACCCACCTACTCTTGATACTGCTTCCACCACCACTACCCTGACCTCTCAACCCCTCCTGTACCCCCCACGCTCTTATGGTATTCAATATGGTCTCACACTACCTCCCCCACCTCCTCCCCTATCATGCCTGCACTCTCCCCTCTATTTCCCCCCACTTATAAGTGTCCATCATTTTCTCCTCTCCCATCATGCTGTACACCTCACCTCCACCATCTAACAATGCCTACCTCCGGCAGCTTTGTTTTCTTACTATTACCTTACTATTGTCTTGATCTTTTTATTGGTTATGCTTTTCACAGAATGTATGAATTTATCTCCACACCTCCATGTTCACCCCCCCCCCATCTAACTTGTTTTTTTACCATGTTTTGGTGCACTTAGGCTATTCCTCTGAATGTACTGATATGATGGTATTCTACCCTGACTAAGTTGTACTTATCTTGTTGTTAGCGAATTGTATGTCAAAATTATTGTTTTTATATGCCATTTTATTCATTTGTTTTTCCAACATGGAACCTTTGTAAAAGAGCCTCTAGTTCAAAAGTATTGTAATCTGAGATATAAATATAAAAAAAGAGTGAGGTGGCCTTTGTCTATGGTGGTAAGGATTGCATCTGTTACACGGAGAAAGGAGGATACTGTAAAGTGGGACTTTCTGAAACCTGACTGGAATAGGATGTGGAAGGAGGTGCTGTTAAGGAAAGAGGTGAGCTGTGAGAGTATGAGAGCTTCCTGGGGATTTGCCAGGGCAGGAAGCAGAGAGATGGAATGGTAGTTCCCTGGGAAGGAAGGGTCGCCGTTCTTGTGTAGAGGTAGGATCTTTGCAATTTTTCAGGTTCTGGAGATTATAGAGAGAGAAGCACATATTGTCTTGCCAGAAATTATTAATTGCATCGATTGCTTCTCTGATAGATGGATTTTTAGACAGAATATTACAGTAACGCCAGAGATATGTGTCCCTGTTTCTTATGTTTAACTGCATCCCCATAGATACAGGGTTATGATCAGACTGAGGCAAGCACGTTCCCCAGGGCTTCAGCCAAATGCTCTGGTCTTCATCAGGGGCCAAATGGCCCTGCCATCACAGAGGCAACAAGCCTTTGTGTGAAGCAAATAAACAAAACAAAATGAAGAAAAAAAACACTATGATTCTCAAGACAGGTGGTGGAGAAGGTTACGGAGAAAAAGATAACATTCAGGAAGTATAAGCAAGGCCCCCTGTTCTCTGTGGCAAACTGATGTAAATCCTGTGGCAGGGACTCTGAACTTCTGTGGCGCTGTTAGGTCAAATTCTGCAGCAAGGTTTAAAGCTCTGTGGCACATTTATACTGTATATGAATAATACAGAGCCAGCTTTACTGTTTTGGGGGACCCCAGCAAGGATGGCCTGTAAGAAGGATCTCAGACTTCTACCACATAAATGTAAGCTACATAATTTCCCTGAAACTTTCAGTTTTATTCTTTTGCTTTTCTTCCATTGCCCTGGCTCTCCATATTTATCTATATCTATTTAGGGCTTAGGGCTATAACATGCAACATTAATGGCTACTCGCAGGTACCGCCTCTACATACTGGCAACAAAACAAATAGCTTAAAGGTTGTTCTCCAAGGGGCAGCTTGAAGTAGACTAGCCATGGAGCACCGGACTCCCCTACTCTGTGAACACCTATCAGGGGCCCCATATACAGTTGCTAACATACTAAAATGCCAGCAGAATATGCCAAACAGCCTTTCGTGTCTGCTCATTTGGTCAGCCCCCACCCTGGGAGATGATCTTACTGCCCCCCTCGTCCTCTCTGGCTTCTCTCTTCCCCATCCTGGATATTCCCACTGCACAGGACTTTGCACCCAGAACCCTTCCCCTGTACCTGTCCCACCCCCTCTTAAACCCCTCCACTGTCTCTGCCTCCACCAGCCCCCTGGGCAGTGCATTCCATGGCTCCACCACCCTCTCAGTGAAGAAGCACCTCCTCCTTTCTCTCCTGAATCTCCCCCTTCCAGCTTCCACCCATGCCCTCTAGTTGCCCCCTCCTTTCTTCGGAGCACCTTGACTGCTTCTCCCTATTTAACCCCTTCATGTACTTGAAGACCTCTATCATGTCCCCCCAGTCCCTTCTCTCTTCCAATGTGTACATATTTAGCTCTTCAAGCTTCTCACCATAGGTACTGTCCCCCAAGCCCCAGATCATTTTGGTTGTCCTCCTTTGGACCCTCTCCAGGAGTTCAATGTCCCTCTTTAAGTGTGGCATCCAAAACTGCATGCAGTATTTGAGGTGCGGTCTTACCAAGCAGTTATACAGGGGGAGTATCACTTCCCTCCTTCTGGAGGTGATCCCCCTAGTGTTGCATCCCAGCATCCTGTTGGCCTTGGCCGCTGCCCTCCTACAAGTCTCAGAGTTGTTCATCTTGATATCCACCACCGCCCCCAGGTCTCTCTCAGCCATTGAGACTTGGAGCATTCCCCCCCCGCCGGGTATACTTTTGGTCCAGGTTTCTGGGTCCCAGATGCAGTACCTTGCATTTTCCTGCATTAAGCCTCAGCTTCCACTTTCTAGACCACCTTTCCAGAGCCTCCAGGTCCCCCTGTAGGGCCACCCTTCCCTCCTCCCCAACCACCACTGCCCCCAGTTTTGAGTCATCCGCAAAGATACTCATCTCACTCCTGATACTCTTCCTTATGTCAGAGACATAGGCATTGAACAGGAGGGGCCCAAAGACTGATACCTGAGGGACCCCACTAATGACCTTCCTTGGGGATGAGACTATCCTGCCAACCATGACCCTCTGGGTCTGGTCCTGGAGCCAATTGCCTATCCATCTGATCATCTGGTTCCCCACCCCCATTTCTCCCAGCTTATTCAACAGGCCCCCATGAGGAACAGAGTAAAACATCTTGCTAAAGTCAAGATAGAGGACGTCCACTGGTCTACCCAGGTCTAAGGCTCTCATCACCCAATCATAGAACTCCACAAGGTTTGTCTGACACAATTTCCCTTGGATGAATCCATGCTGTCTATCGTCCAGGCACCCCAACTTTTCCAGGTCCCCCCCAGCCTCTCCTTGACAATGCCCTCCATCACCTTGCCCACCACTGATGTCAGGCTGACGGGCCTGTAGTTACCTGCCACCTCCCTTGATCCCCCCTTTTGGATAGGCACTATATGTGCCACCTTCCAGTCCTGGGGCACCCACCCTGTCCTCAGAGAGATGCTGAAAATCTCTGACAGGGCTTTCGCCAGGATATCTGCCAGTTCTTTCAGCACTCTGAGATGTAGTTTATCTGGCCCCGGTGCTTTCTCCATCTTAAGGGATGTGAGGGCTTCCCTCACTCTCTCTGCCGTGATTCCCACCTCTGCTACCTCATCCCCCTGCCTTGCCTTCTCCCCTCCTGCCAATGATGGCCCATCCTCTCCCCAGACCCGACGATCGGCAGGGTCCCACACCAATTCACCATCTTCTCCCATGTTGATGCAGCCCCCATTTTCCTTGGTGAAACTGAGGAATACTCATTTAGTACCTCAGCCTGCTTCCGGATCTTGTGCCCATCCTCCCTGTTTTAATCCTGCTAATCTGCCTGTTCACCCTTCGTTTTCTCCCAATGTATCTAAATAACCCCTTATTCCCTCTCCTAATTTCTCTTGCCAGGTTCTGCTCCTTCCTTGCCTTAGCTGCCCTTACCACCCTAGTGGCCCTTCTGACCATCAGCTCGTACTCTCCTCTATCCCTTTCACTCCTTGAGCACTTGAAATGCCTATAAGCTGCCTTCTTTCCCCTCACCACCTCCTGAACCTCCCTGGTCCACCAGCAGGGTTTACGGGCCCTACCACATTTTTGTTTTACTCTTGCACAGGTGCTGGTACCATCCTACACCCCCCCTCCTGATGATTTCCCACCTACTGTCAGCGTCCATGTATGGCCCAATCCCATCCAGATGCTTCTTAAGGATCCTTCCCCATTTCCTTGAAATCTGTCCCCCTGAAGTCGGTTATCTCCGTCTTTGTGCAGCCTTCTACTCCTCCTAGGTCCAGGCAGAACCAGACCGTGGCATGGTCGCTCCCCGGTCCCTTACCTCCAGGCCCCCAATCTGGTCACTGTCTGCCAGGACCACATACAGTATCTGCGCCTCCCTGGTCGGTTCCCCCACCTGCTGAGTTAGGAACGCATCCTGAAAGACATCCAACAACCTCTGTTCCCTGGCCACCGAGGATGTTATAGTCTCCCAGTCCATTCCTGGCATGCTTAAGTCCTCCAACACCACTACCCTTCCCCTGCCCAATTTGCAGTGTCTCCCAACATCTGCCACCAGACTCTCCTCCAGCTCCTCCACCAGTGCAGGGGGTCTATACACCACTCCTATTTTTACTGTCTTACCCCCATTTGTTATCAAGGTGACCCAAATCACTTCCATACTTCCCTCCGCCTCCTCCACTCCTCCTATGCCAATACAGTTTTTGACTATTATTGCTACCCCTCCTCCCCTTCCCTCCCCCCTGTCCTTCCTGAACATGGTGTAACCCTCCAGGTTCAGGCCCCAGTTGTGCCCTACGGTGGCCCAGGTCTCAGTGACCACTGCCATATCCACCTCTCCCTCAGTTAGCATCGCCTGGAGCTCAGGCATTTTATTGCCCAAGCTTCTGGCATTTAGCAGGACTACCTTCCACCTTTTTCATATACTTCCATTTCCACTGCTCTCATTCCCATGGGGATTCAGTCTTACCCTGGTCAGCACCTTACCAGTTGGCCTTTTCCCGCATTCCTCCAGCTCCCCAGGGGGATGGAGACTGAGTCCTCTTTATCGGACCCCCTCGACAGCCTTCTCTCCTATCCTCCCCTTCACAAGTTTAAACCCCACCTTTCCTATGAACCTCTATTTTCAACTTAAGGATTTTCCTCCTCAAATTGAGATGGAGCTTATCTCTAGCAGATAGCCCTTATCCTCCCAGGTCTCCCCAATCCCTCATCAACCCATACCCTCTGGCTCCCACCACCCCTGAGCCACTGGTTTATCTCCTAATCTTCCTCTTGTGTTCCCCACTAGCCCTTGGCACCGGCAGGATTTCTGAGAAGGAAATCGCACATCCTATGTCATGACAGACCCTGGCAAGCTCCCTGAACCTTGCCTGTATCTCTAGCTCACTATTTCCCTCAATGTCATTGGTACCCAGGTGGACCAGTATATCCAGGGAACCTCCACAGTCCTTTGCCAGCTGATATACCGCATGCTTGGCCCCGTGCACCGTTAGTCCAGGGAAGCATGTTGGTCTAACAGGGCAGGCTTCCCCCTGCCTATCCCATTTAATACCCCGATCATGGAATCACCGAACAGGATCACTCTGACCACCCCTTTTCCTCCATTTCCCCCTCTTCCATGTCCCTCATCCTTTCTACTGGCCCCTCCCCCAGCCGGCTCCTTGCTCCTCCCCCTATCTGGGTGCCCACTGCCACCCCTCATTTACCCTGGCTACCCCCTTCCCTCTGATCCTATGCCTCTCCTCCTCCTGAGTATCCTTTTGTACCCTGCTATCCCCCCCATCACTGCTCGTGACTGTTCCTTCCCTCCCATCTGCTAAACTTGCCTGGCTCATCCTCCCTTCCTTCCCGTCTCTGTTCAGCCCCTCCTTGCCTGTTGTGCTCCCCTGGCATAAACCCTCAGCTGTCTTTACTGTATCCTCCTTGTACTTTTGGTCCCTCTCCTTGCTCTTTCCTCCCAACTGGTCCTTCTCCTTGTGCTTTCCTCTCTCTACCCCCTCCTCCTCCTCCTGCTCTGATCCACCGCTCCCCCCATTTTCCCACATTCCAAGTCCCCCCCCGTTCTTCCTGCTATTCTGCCCCTGCCTCTTGCCCTCCACTCCCTTTCCATCTCCAATCACCACTGTTATGGCTACATCACCTCCCTCATCCTCAAGCAGAAGAAGAGAATTGAAGCAGTTACTGAGCTTAAGGTCTGATCCACCTCTCCCCTTGCTTCCTTCTGTCCTGCCCCAGCCATCTGCCTACTTCCCTGAGAATGTCCTCCCTTTGGCCCCCCTCTGTGAGGGTCCCCAGATACCTGCCTGCTTCCTTGGTAGTGTCCTCCTTTTGGGCCCCTCTGTCAGGGTCTCTATGTGACCCCAAAGTACTCTCCTGCACTCCTTTCCCTATGCCCCGGCCCCTAATGCTTGGTGCAACCCCTTGGATGAGCCCTTGCCCTATTCCCCAACCATACCTCCTCCCTCTCTCAAGCTGTCTCCTAATCCCCTCAACCTTCTTCCTAAGCTGTGCCAGCTGGTGGCACTGAGGCAACCACCGAACTTCAAGCCCAGTCCAGTATCATGGCCCCCACACCCTGTGCACCCTACTTCCCTCCCAAGATGCTGGCCCTAATGACGTTGGTCCTATCCCTCCAAGTAGGTTTCCTTGGGTGAACTACCAGGTTCCCACTAGTCCAAGATACTCCCCTACCCACTAATCAGGTCACCCACTAAACCTAGATACAGTCCCACAGTATACTAGGTGCAGTACTACAGTGAACTTATAGGGAAAGTGTACAACTCCTAAGCTCCTCTCTCAGCCCTTATACCTGCCCTCAGTGGCTAGAACTACATGAACACCTGAAGCCTTTTCCTCCAATTGCAAGGCCGGTGTTCCCCTATAAATCAGCCTAGCTCTGGGAGGGAGGTGGGAAGGTGGGACTAGGGCCTGCACCTGACTCTCACGAAAGTGTATCAACCCTGTGACTGCCCCTCACTGCACCTCCAAGCACTACCAGCTAAGACAAATCTTTCAAGTCTACTTCCTCACACCATCCAGCTAGAAGCTTCTGTACCCATTCTCCTCTAACTGAAGACTACCTGAGTTGAGAGTCCCACCTTACTTTCAAACAGCTCTAATCCCCTTTAATATGATGCTTGTACTTACAGGCCAGACAGCAGCTTTAAAACACACACACACACACCAAATAGTCTGCTAGAAACAAATAGAAAACCAGCTAAGAAAATCTTTCAAGTCCACTTACCCTCACAGCCTCTTGCTTTTAAACACCCACAAACACCAAATTGTCTGCTGGAAACACACAGAAAACCAGCTAAGACAAATCTTTCAAGTCTACTTCCTCACAGCATCCAACTAGAAGCTTCTGTACCCATTCACCTCTAACTGAAGACTGCCTGAGTTGAGAATCCCTCCCTACTTTCAAACAGCTCTAATCCCCTGTTATATGATGCCTGCACTTACAGGCCGGACAGCAGCTTTAAACACACACACACACACACACACACACACACCAAATAGTCTGCTAGAAACAAACAGAAAACCAGCTAAGAAAATCTTTTAAGTTCACTTACCCTCACAGCCTCCTGCTTTTAAACACCCACAAACACCAAATTGTCTGCTGGAAACACACAGAAAACCAGCTAAGACAAATCTTTCAAGTCTACTTCCTCACAGCATCCAGCTAGAAGCTTCTGTACCCATTCACCTCTAACTGAAGACTGCCTGAGTTGAGAGTCCCACCTTACTTTCAAACAGCTTTAATCCCCTGTAATATGATTCCTGTACTTACAGGACAGACAACAGCTTTTAAACACACACACACCAAATAGTCTGCTAGAAACAAACAGAAAACCAGCTAAGAAAATCTTTCAAGTCCACTTACCCTCATAGCCTCCTGCTTGTAAACACCCAGTTGTAGTTGGGGTGGAAGGATATTGGTGCAAACAGAGACTTCCCCATACTGCCACCCTGAAAACTGCCATATGTTAAAAATATTAAATATTAAACATCAGCAGTGTCAACATGATTATTTCTATCTTTTTTCTCTGTGTGTTTCACTCTTTCCTTGTTTAGTTGTCACATTTTGAATTAATCATTAGCTTTGTTGTCATCTTTCTTACATTGGATTCACTTTTTATTTCCTTTCATGTGCACCTCATTTCTCTAGCCTGAAAGCCCTGGCATCTGCAAGGCCCTCTGACCATGTCCTAGAGCAGGTAATCACAGAATCACATCTAATCATGGGCTGCCCTCATGGAGTCTTGATGCACTACTACTAGCCTAGTAGAATGCCTCCACTAGCTTTTTGTATTTTCCCTTTTTTTACTTCTGTCTCTGTAGTCTCATTGTCTGTGTTTCTAAGTCAGTAAAAGTTCCTCTTCCCCAGAGGAAAAAATGGCAACAGTGCTCCCACCTCTACTCCAGACCAGACCAAAATGCTGCAATGCCCTCTGCTCTCTTCTTCTCTCTCCAAAACCTTGTAAAAGAAAAGCTTTCTCCTCCCCCACCTTCCATCTACTGTACCTCATTTCGGTAATGCTATCTCCTCCTCCAATCTACATAATGGCAGCAATAATCTGTCCTCTCCTCTCATCCCCAGAACTAATCGCAGCAACCCCTTTTTTCTTCCCCCTCACCAAAAATGGTTGTAATGATCTTTGCAGCTTTCCCCAATCCTAGACCTAATGGCAGCAAGATATTTCTACTCTCCCTAATATGATCCTGCCCCCAAAAGCTTTGCCTGATCCCAGTTTCTAAAATCCAGTGTAGCCTACCTCCACCCATGTCAGCACCACTACCCATCCAAGAAGGAAAAAGATGGTATTTGCAATGCTCTCCAAACTTTATCACAGAATGTTAAGACACTGGAGGCTGGATGTCAGACAAGGCAAGTAGAAGAGATAGGGCTGCCAGTTAAAGAGAGCCACAATTTTATTTATTCAAATTGGGGGTGGGCTACCCTGGATTTATCCTTTTGAACAGCTCAGACACAAAGGACAACCCTAGGAGGCATACATCAAGTGAGGTTCAGCCCCTAGCCTTACTGTCTGCTGAGCTTCACTGATCTTCACCAACTGGGAGAGATACCACTCACCATACCTCTCAACCTCCCTCATCACAAATCAGGGACAAGGCTTAAAATGATCAGGGACAAATGACCAAAATCAGGGACATACCTAAAAAAATAATAATATTAGTTCCAGAAGCTGTGTAAAACATGCATCTTAGTGTGAATAGTATTTTCTGAATGAGATCTATACTGTAATACCAATGGCTAGAATTATTTTGTGATTCAAATCCTTACTTTTCAGTGACAGAAATGCCAAATTTAGGAGGGACAGAAGAAATTTCTGAGGCAAAATCAGGGACATCCCTGAAAATCAGAGACAGTCGAGAGGTATGCCACTCACGGAGGGAAGGCAGACTCTGGCAGGTGCAGAAGCAGGGATTCCTTGACAGCAGTTCTACCTGAATCCTCCTTGGAGTGCACAGTCCAGGCTCCTTTCTCCACTGAGGCAGCTTCTCTCCTCACTCGCTCTGCTCAGATCCAGCCAGCAGCTGCTCTCTCAGCATAAGTAGCTGTTGGAACACTTACCCAGAATTCCTGGCTGTGGTATGTAAATGAGCTGTGCCCACTACTGAAATATTTATTTATTTATTGAATTTTGGTAACTGGGTAGGCCCACTGAGACATGACAGTCCCTTTTTCAGGGGCAACCCATGAAGTGCAGTACATTGGCAGTGCAACATCAATACATCAATAACAAGAATGGTACAGGGATTCAGTACAGATACAATTACAGTGAACAGTCTTTGCAGTAGAATCAATGGAAAAGTAACAATGGCACACCAAAATGACAGACTGTTTAAACAAATAGTAACTTATATACATTTTTTAATAAGGAGCCGTACAAGGGAGAGAAGAATTATGCATAGAGAAACATGCCTGGGGAGGTTGGAAGAGTTGGAGGTCATCAAAAACAGGAACAAGGTGTGGCAGCAAGGTGAGGCAGCAATGAGTTTTGAAACATAGTGAGAGAGGCACAGGCTAGGATAGCTGGAGGCAGCAAGTTCCAGCAGAACACAGCAGAAAATGCAAATGATCTCTGGGCCACGGCGAACCCGGGGTTTGGTCATTGGAGAAGAGGTAGTGAGGCTGATCTAAGAGCACATTGTGGGTGTTGACATTGGATAATGTCAGCAAGGCAAGGAGGGGTATAGCAGTGGACCAGCTTATAAAGGAAGTTTAGAGTAGCATACCGTAATTTGGATTTGTAGGGGATCCATCCCAGGGAAGATAGAACATCAAAGTGGTGATGCTGAGCATTGACCCCAGAAAACCCTCCCACCCTATGGTAGATCAGCGATAGGTGAGATAAAATAGTAGAGGATGTAGAAAATAGTAAGGGGGCACCATCCATAAGGAGTGGCAGGAGGGTAGCAGTCGCTATCTTGAGGCAGGAGATCAATGTGAGGAAGGGATGAATGCGGTATAGCACACCAAGTTTTTAGTTTATTGTTTTGATTAGGGCTGTGACATGCAAATCCAGGGAAAGTGAAGAATCCAAGGTGAAGTAGTGCTCAGCTAATAGAAAGCTATCAGCCAGAAGCAACATCTCAGACACAAAGGGCACCCCAGGAGGCATACGCTAAGAACGGTCCAGCCCCTAGCCTTACTGTCTACTTATCTTCACTGACTGCTGTACCCACTAATGAAATAGTGGTCAGCTACTATATAGCTCTCAGCCAGAAACAACCAGCAGCAACAGCTCAGACACAAAGGGCAACCCTAGGAGGCACACGCCAAGTGCAGTTCAGTCCCTAGCCTTACTGTCTGCTAAGCTTCACTGTTCTTCAGCTCAGACACAAATGGCAACCCTAGGAAGCATATGCTAAGTGTGATTCAGCTAAGCTTCATTGATCTTCATCAACTGGGAGAGAGAGCACTCACAGAGGGAAGGCAGACTCCGACAGGTGCAGAAGCAGAGATTCCTTGACAGCAGTTCTACCTGAATCTTCCTGGGAGTGCACAGTCTGGGCTCCTTTCTCCACTGAGGCAGCTTCTCTCCTCACTCGCTCTGCTCAGACCCAGCCAGTGGCTGCTCTCTCAGCATAAGGAGCTGTTGAAACAATTACCCAGAATTCCTGGTTGTGGTATGTAAATGAGATGTGCCCACTACTGAAATATTTATTTATTTATTTATTGAATTTTGGTACGGTAAACAATAAAGGGCCCAAAACTGACCCCTGGGGAACACCACAGGAGATCAAAGAAGTTTCAGATACTTCAGAACCTATACTAACAAATTGTGTACGATTTGAAAGATAACTCTCCACCCAGGATACAGCTTCTTTACAAAAACCTAATGTACTCAGTTTGGGAGATACCAAGTTATGCGTCATCAAATCGAATGCCTTGGTCAGGTCCACAAACACTGCCCCAGTCATCTGACCTTCGTCGAAGCCCCTTACGATGGTGTCTGTGAACCTGACCAAGGCAGTCCCAGTTCCACAATTCTTATGGAAACCATGTTGCTGTGATGAAAGCAGCCCATAGTGTGAGAGATAATCATTTATCTGACTTGCTATAAGTTTTCCTAGCATTTTGCTAAGTGGGTTAAAAATAGAGATTGGTCAAAATCCTGTAACAATACTGCATGATTTTTGTTTGGAATTGGAACAACTTAGTTATTTTCCAATCAGTTGGAAACTGACAAAATTCCAAGGAAAAATTAAAAAGGTAACAAAGAAGATTAATTATAAATGGCAGGGCCACCCTTAGAAATCACCAATCCAATCCCCCACACACACACACAGTTACTGTACTTATTGGGAAGAGCATTCAATAACTTAAACACATCCAACTCAGAGACCTTCTGAAACTTATATTGTGATCTAGCAAGAACAGGAAAGTATGGTTCAAGTCCCTGTACTAGTTTGTGTCACCATTCTGCAGTAATCAGATAAGCCTGATAATGTATTATTCAAGAGATTTGCCATTTGAACCTGGTCAACAACATCAACCTCATCTACCAGTACATTTTTTACTACAGAATTGGGTTGGGTAGAAAGCAACCTGTTGATATTTTCCCAAAATCTTTTTTGTTTGGACCAGTTAGATTGAAGTTCATGTTTATAAAAATCCTTTTTAGTTTTGCGCACCAATTCAGAAACCCTATTTCTGAGGCATCTAAGTTTATTCAAAAATGAGAGTAAGGGATTCTGCTTATATAGTTTCTAAGCAACATTGTGCTCCTTAATTAAGGCTTTAATAGTGGGCATGAACCAGGCATTTATAGTCCCCTGTATTAGTCTGTGTCACCATTCTGCAATAATCAGATAAGAGATCTGCCATTTCAACCTGGTCAACAACATCAACCTCATCTACCAGTAATTTTTTTACTACAGAATTGGGTTGGGGAGAAAGCAACCTGTTGATATTTTCCCAAAACTTTTTTAGATTTGACTAGCTAGACTGAAGTTAATGTTTATAAAAATCCCTTTAATTTTTGAGCACCAATTCAGAAACCCTATTTCTGAGGCATCTAAGTTTATTCAAACATGAGATTGAGGGATTCTGCTTATATAGTTTCTAAACAACATTGTGCTCCTTAATTAAGGCTTTAATAGCGGGTGTGAACCAAGGATTTATAGTCCCTCTAAGCCTCATGTTGCACATAGGAAAAAAAGAATTCTGAAGAGGAAGAAGTTGGCTACAAAAAAAATCCACAGCATAGTCAATATCTGGTATGCTATCCAGATAAGACCAATCTATCTGTGACAAGAAATAATATAGGGTATGTAAATCTACATTCCGAAAGGACCGGATTTGCATCACTAAAGGAGGAATTTTCTCAGCTAAATGCAGCATGATCTGAGATACACCACCTCCGGCACAAGCTCGTTCAGTTCTCTAGAAATAATAACACTGCAACAGCAACCTGCCACCCCCTCAAGCAGACACCCCTGCCACAAAAGGCATCCCATCCAGGGGGCTGAGAAAGGGTTGAAAAATGTGGAATAAAACCAAATTGTGGAACAAACATTGGAATACCTCCTACATACACATCAAATAAATAGGCAACGCTGCCTTCAATGCAACCGGAAAACAAGGAGGACATAAAGCAGATCAGGAAATCTGCACCACACAAGGTTGTGCACACTACCAAGGAAAAGACAAAACAAAACATTGAAAAACCAGTACTCATAATCAGAGACTCTATGATTAGAAAGGTAGAGTCTCAGCTTTTGCATTATGACCAGGAGAGGATCAAAGTTAAGTGCCTCCCTGGGACATTGACATGGCGGGACACAGACTGCATGTCATGTCACATGAATCGAATAGATTTCTTTGACCTGGTGACCAAAGTTGTAGACCAGGGAGGGGCTGTGGATTTGGCCAACCTAGGCTTTAGCAAGGCATTTGACACAGCCCCACACAAAACATTAATGAATAAGTTAGCCAGCATCGGAGAGGGTCCCAAGGTGAAAAAAAATTGGCTGGACAACAGTACAGAGAGGGTAATAGTCCACCCTGAAGAAAGGGGGGGTTACTTGTGAGGTACTGCCAGGTTCAGTACTGGGACCAGTCCTCTTTAATGTCTTTATAGGTGACATTGTGGAGGGGTTAGAAGGAAAAGTATGCCTCTTTGCAGACGACACAAAGATCTGCAGCAGGGTTGACACACAAGGGGAGGTGGAAAGGATGAGAAGGATTTGACAAGATTGGAGGAATGGTCAAATGTATGGCAGCTTAGATTCAATGCAAATAAGTGTAAAGCAATGCACCTGGGAAACAAAAATCCAGGGTAAGAGTACACAATGGGGGTACTAACAACAACATAAATGGAAAGGGACCTGGGGGTAGTTATAGCAAATGACCTAAAGGTAGGCAAGCAATGTGAGAAGGCAGTAAGTAGGGCTGGGGGATACTTGGATGCATAGGGAGAGGCATCACCTGTAGAAAACAAGAAGTTGTTATCCCTCTGTACAGACAGTTGGTGAGATCCCATCTGGAGTACTGCATGCAGTTCTGGAGACCCCATCTCCGCAAGGACTTAGACAAGATGGAGGTGGTCCAGAAGAGGGAAACTAGAATGGTGCAGTGCCTACACCAGAAGTCATATGAAGAGAGAAAAAGGTGCTTAATAATAATAATAATAACAAAACTTTATTTGCATGGCGCCTTTCAAAAACCAAGGCACCTTAACAATATTAAAATCACAAAGTAACAGAACAAACATCACAACAGCAAGAGTGTATCAGATTAATATCATCCAGTAGTTACACACCAAAGGCTTGGTCCCATAAAATATTTTTTAATGCCTGTTTAAATCTTTCCATGGTCATGCACTCTCATAACCGGTGAGGTAGAGAATTCCAAAGGGTAGGGGTGGCATACCCAAATGCTTTAGTCCCAGAAGATTTCAAACACACCCTTGGAATCTCTAGCAACCCCTCATCAGCTGAGTGGAGCAATCACCCAGGGCAGTAAGGGACCAGAAGCTCTTTCAGGTAGTCTGGGCCAACCCCGTATAGGGCTTTAAAAGTCAGAAGACTGACTTTAAAGGTGATCTGCCACTGAGCAGGCAGACAGTGCAGTCCACGCAGCACCAGCAAAATATGACAGGACTGAGATGATCCCGTCAAAAGCTGGGCTGTCTCATTCTGCACTAGCTGCAAGCGATGGATTTCAACCCCTGGTAGCCTTAGGTACAGGGAGTTGCAGTAATCTAAACGTGAAGTCACAAAGCCGTGGATCAGAGTAGAAAGGTCTCTGGATGGAACAAGGTGCTTAATCCTGGAGATATTCCTAAGATGGTAAAATGAAGATTTGATGACTGCAGACACCTGTGAATGCAGGGTCAGTCCTTTGTCGAAGATTACCCCCAGGTTTCGCACCTGTTCAGAGGTCGGGAGTAGCACACCCTGAAGAGAGAGTCCAGAGGGCGAATCCACTCCCAACCTCCCCCATCCGGCGACCCGGATTCACAACCAATACCTCATTTCAACTTCAACCAACTGGCATCCATCCAATCCTGGATTTCAGTGAGGCAGCTATTAAAGACCAAGCCAGCTCCAACCTGGTCGGGTAAAAAGAAAGTTAGAGCTGGGTATCATCAGCATAGCAGTGAAACCTCAGCCCATACCTTCTTACAATGTCTCTGAGGGGCAGCATATACACTGCGAACAACATGGGGGACATCATTGACATTGAACCCTGAGGAACCCCACATAATAGAGAAACTGGCTCCAACAAGTGAACCCTGGACACCACTCTCTGAGATCTTCCCATGAGGAACAATGTAAACCACCTGAGGACTGTACCTGACAGTCCACAGATGAACCTCAGATGATCAAGCAGAACCCCATGGTCCACAGTGTCGAACACTGATGAGAGATCTAGGAGAACCAGAATAGAATGGCTTCTCTGATCTCAAGCCATCAGAAGATCATTGAGCACTTGAACCAGCGCTATCTCGGTACTATACCTCTTTCAAAATCTGGACTGGAGGGGTTCATAAATATCATGGATGGTCAAATGGTCCTCCAGCTGAGTGGCCACTACTTTCTCAATCACCTTCCCTAAAAAAGGTAGGTAGAGATTGGTCTGTAGTTTGCAAGGCAGTCTGGGTCCAAAGAAGCTTTCTTCAAGAGTGGTGTCACCACCGCCTCTTTCAGTGAGCTTGGAAATTCACCTGTCTCCAAGGAGCACCAGACTATCCAAGCTAGGACCAGACTGATAGAATCAATAGAACTCAATACAATATGTATACCCTTGAGGAAAGGAGGGAGAGGAGGGATATAATAGAAACTTTCAAGTACTTTAAGGGAATCAACAGAGTCCAAAAGGGTACCACTCCCAGGCTGGCTAACTTGTATATTAATCTTTTGTGTGGGACTGTGTCAAATGCCTTGCTAAAGTCTAGGTAGGCCATGTCCACAGCCCCTCCCTGATCTACTACTTTGGTCACCCAGTCAAAGAAATCTATCAGATTTGTCTGGCATGACCTTCCGCTGTGAATCCATGCTGCCTAGGGTCCTGTGCCCTCTGGCCTCTAGATACTCGACAATTCTTTCCTTCAGAGTGATTCCATCATTTTCCCTATCACTGAGGTTAAACTAACAGGTCTGTAGTTTCCTGCTTCTGCCTTGCTCCCACTTTTGTGAAGGGGAATCACATCTGCCCTCCTCCAGTCCTCGGGTACCACCCCATCCTCCATGATTTGTTAAAAGGGTAGTCAGTGGTGTCACTAGTTCTACCTTAGCTCTTTTAGAATTCTGGGATGAATTCCATCAGGCCCCATTGCTTTGTCCACCTTCAGTTTTAAGAGTTCTTTCAGAAACCTTTCTTCTGTAAATGGGCTGGTATCAACTTCTGTATCCAGAGTGTTACTACTGTTTGTTTTATGTACCTCCCCCTCTTCATTTGTAAATACTGAGCAAAAATATTTGTTTAGTATCTCTGCCTTTTCACAGTCTCCCTCTGCCCACCCTCCCTCACCTTTATTAAGCCTCACTATCCCTCCCTTGGTCTTCCTTTGCTCCTGATGTACCTATAAAGGTTTTATCCCCTTCTTAACTGAGTTGGCTATCCTTTCCTCGGTTTGGGCCTTTGCTGTTCTGACTGCCTTCCCAGCCTCCTTTGCTTTAACTGATACAGTTCTCGTCCTGCTCCTTCTGCGATTCATTGTACTTCCTGAATGCTTTCTTTTTCTCTTGAACCTTCACTGCCACTTCCTTTGAGAACCATAGTGGTTTCTTACATTGTCTTGTTTTGTTTATTTGCTTCACGCAAAGGCTCGTTACCTCTGTGATGGCAGTTTTTTTATTCCCCATTGTTCTTCCACCCCTCCTTCCTGCCCATTTGCTAGTGCATTCCTTAGGCACTCACCCATTTGGCAAAGTCAGCCCTCCTAAAGTCCAGTACTTTTGTCTTTGTGGCTTGACTCTATTGCTGTGTTTATTGTGAACCATACTGTTAGATGGTCGCTAGTTCCCAGATGGCTACCAACTTCTACATCTGTGATCCTCTCCATCTCCATTTGAGAGAATCAGTCTAATATTGCTCCTTCTCGAGTGGGCTCCAGTACTAGTTGTCTAAGGTATGCCCCCTGTAGGGCATCTAGAATAACTGCACTCTTCGAAGTGGCAGCTGCTACTGCACTCCAGTTAACATCTGGCATATTCAGATCACCCATCAGCAATATCTCCCTTTTCTGCCATTCTAAGTATATTTTCTATCATTTCCTGTCCATTTCCTCCCCTGAGAGAAGTCTATATACAACCCCTATGCGTATTGTGGTGCCATTGCCTGTCTCCAAATTTACCCACAGTGCTTCTTCTCCTCCCTGTTTATCCTTTTGTTCTTGCTTTTATTCCTTCCCTTATGTAAAGAACTACTCCTCCTCCTTTTACCCTCCTGTCCCTCCTGTAGACAGTGTATCCTGGTATGTTTATGTCCCAGTCATGGTTTTGTGTGTACCATGTTTCTGTGACTGCCACGATATCAGATGTTCCTCCTTCATCAAGGCCACTGATTCAGGAAGCTTGTTACCCAGACTACAGGCATTAGTACTCATTGCTCTCCATTTTTGATGGCTTTACCTTCTGTTGCAGCATCCCCCACTGACCGTTCTACCTCAGTCTTTTTCTCATTTAGCACCCTGTTTTGTAGGGAGAGGCTGGGATTTTCCTGTTGCTTGTCAGTGCCTCCCCTTTGACTAGTTTAAAAGCTTGCCAATGAAGCATTTAAACCAATTGCTCAAAAGACTTGTTCCCTTCCTGGATAGATGCAGACCATCCTGCCAGTATAGGCTGGTGTCCCTCCAGGTGGAATCCCAGTCCCCAATGAAGCCAAACCCTGTGCTCCGCACCATTTTTTAACCATTCATTAAACTGCATGGTGCCAATTACCCTCGCCTCCCCATGCTTTGACAGGCAGCACCTCTGAGAAGGATACTGTGTGTGCTACTTGTCTTAGGTCCCTCCCCAACTCTGCAATGTCCTCCTGCACTGCTCTAATCTCATGATGAGCCAAGTCATTTGTCCCTAGGTGGACAATTCGTCCAGCTCGGAATCCTTGCAGCTGTTCTCGTGATCCTGAGGATCGCTTCCTGTCCCTCAAGCCATGGCACCAGGCAGGCACCTTACTTCATTTTCCCAGCTCCCCAGTTCTATACCCTAATAATTGAGTCCCCCACCATGAGCTGCTTCCTTTCCCTGGTGTCCTCTGCCTCCTTCCTGTGGGCCTCCTTGTGACAGTTATCATCAGTCTTCTCTGCAGGTGCATCCATGAGGAGCTGCTCCCCCAGAATGAATGTATGGATTGGGTGAAACAATTGACTGGGTGTGCCTCTGTTCCACCCTCCTCACCCTCCCTGAGCCCACTGTGGTCCAACTGCTGTGCTTTCTCCGCAACCTCTGAGGTAGTGGTGGTGACACTAGTGCTCCCTGGATGGGGGAGGTTCCCTTCCTACTGTCCAGTGTGGCCTGGGGGAAGGTTTCCTTACTACTGTCCAGTGCGGCCTGAGGATGGGCAACTTCCTCCCTCAGGGCAGATAGTTGTCTGCAAATAGGGCAGCATCTCAGCCTCCAGAAAGACTCCCGGAAGACTGCTGCCCCACAGCCATTACATTGCACTACTCCCCACATGTTTATCACTTGTTGTATATACTGATAAAATAGACATTGTATACATAGTTCTGAGACTGAGGTTGCCATTTTGACCAAATTGTCTGCATAGCCTTTCTCATTACCCTACCTCATGTACCCAGTGCAGAAGGTTTTCCAGTCCCCACTAATGTGTAATTCTGCACAACTGCCATGCCATTCTGTGCCACAGGTGCAAAAACACATATTTTTTTCAAGTTTTTTAACCAGGAGTACCACACTAAGCTGAAAGCTTTTTTACAGGTGCGACGTGGGAGCACAGGGAAGTTAAGTGACTTGCTCAGGGTCACACAGTATGTAAGTAGAAGCTGTGGGATTCAAACCCATGTCTGGTCTGCTGGATGTCACCAGATTTGAAACTCAGAGCCTTAAACCACTGCGCTATACTGCCTCCCCAAAAATTTTGGCCTGGATTTGAAAAATGACAGCTGTGACATACATGAGGTGGTGTGATAAGAAGGCTATGTTGAAAACATGGGGTCACAATATTTAAAAATTCCAAAGTTACAAGGGTGAGTAGCGAAATTGCAATGAAGGGTCATAACTCTGCACTTTTGTCATATTTTGACTCCACATTTTCAACATAGCCTTCTCATGACCCCACCTCATGAACAATATGACTGTCATTACTTAAATCCTGCCCGAAATCTGAATTTGCCAAGCAACTGTGAAATCACCTTTAAGGCAGGAGTTGTGTAGTGACAGTTATATTGCTCATGGTGGGTATCTAAAGAGCTATGTTGAAAATCTGAATCAATATCTCAAAATGACCGCTGATACACCAGAGTTGAAACCCCACTGAAATACATTGAACCGCATTTACCTTTGTTCTCATACTGCAGTTGCTGGTTCCAGCAGCAAGATGTGTCTTCAATCGGGAGAGTGAATCTCGAACCTGGGACCTGTTCAGGTGATTGATGGTGTAGGAGGGTACTGGGGGGTGTGGGAAGGTGGGTAAAAAGTGGGTGGTCGGGTAGGGGGGTGCAGATGTGATCGGCGATGGACTATTTTTTTTTCCAGGTTAAAAAAAAAACAATTGGCTGACAAAATGGGGACAGCTCTCTGATGGTGGAGGGATGCCACAAGACATCAGGGAATAATCAGGAACAGCACCAATGGGTGAAGGGCTCAACTAAACCCCCAGAGAATGAACGGTAACAGCGATTGGAGGGTGGGGGGCACCACTAGACCCCAAGGAATGAAAATGACAAAGACTGGATGATGGGGGGGCACGACTAGACACCAGGGAATGAATAAGACAGTGTTCAGAGGGTGGGGGTTGCCATTTGACACCAGAGAATGAATGGTACAGCAATCTGAAGGGTGGGAGGGGTGCCACTAGACACCAGGGAAAATTTGAAAAAATATGATGAACGGCTAGCTTATTTGATTAGCAATTGCTAATCAAGCTGGCAATTGACTCACTTTTCCCAATTCTTGGGTCGCAGATTGCAATGCGAATCTGCCTATTTTATGCCTTGAGGTAACCTACCAGTCTCTCCTGAAGTACAGCCTCCATGAGCTGGCACATGACTGAGGTAAGGCTGACCAGTCTGTAGTTTCCCGGGTCGTCCCTGGGTTCACTCTTATGAAGCTGTACCACATGTGCCATTCTCCATTCCTGAGGTACCACCCTGACTCAAATGAACTACTGAACAAGCCAGTCAAGGGACTGAAAGCTCCTCTTATAGATCTCTCGGCACACTTGGGTGGATGCCTTCAGGACCCATGCATTTGTAGGTTAACAAACCTTTCTTCACCCTATTCACCTTTATAATTCCATCTGTGCCATCCCTCCACCTACTAGTCCCCACTTGCAGCACTAGGCTACCCCTCTCTTTTGTGAGGACCGAAGAGAAGTCCTCATTCAGTACCTCTGCCTTGTCTCCATTCACTTCCACTCACCCCTTCTCCTTCCTGAGCCATACTGTGCCATCCTTTTATCCCTTTTCTCACTGACATACTTAGAAAGGCTTTTTTTCTCCTTTTTTAACCGCACCAGCTAGCTGTTGTTCTTTCTGAGCTTTTGTCTGATGAACTACTTTTCCTGGCTCACTAGCCTTTCTCTGATAGTCGTCCCTGTCCTCCTCCCTCTGGGTCCTCCTGAACATCATGCAAGTGGTCCTCTTATCTCTGACTGCTTAGATTACCTTGCAACTAAACTACCTCGGTGCTTTGACCCTTACATTTTGCCCCTTTATCCTAGCATACTCCTTTGCAGCTGCCGCCATTCCCGGTTCAATGATGGACCACTTTTGATCCACCCCATCTCTATGCTGATACTCTCCAGGTGACCCTTTAGCAGTTTACCTATCCTTGTGAAGTCCACCTTTCTGAAGTCTTGAACCTTGGTCTTTGTGGGTACCTTCTCTCTGCCCATATCCAACCTGAACCACATTGTGTGGTGGACACTGCCATCCAAGGGCTCCTCAACCTGGATGTCATGTATGTGGTCCCCATTTGTTAGTACCGTTCTAGGATTTCCCCCTCCCTGGTCGGTACAGTGACATCTTGGGTCAGGATTCACTGTACACTGTATCCAGGGTTACCTGACTCCTGGCACAGGTCATGGTGGGGATCTTTCAGTCCACCTTAGGCAGGCTAAAGTCCCCCACAGTTACCACCTCCCCCTTCCAGCAGCCACCCTTAACACCAAACCAGTTCCCTGTACTGTTCCTCCTATTGGTTGAGCAGTCTGTAAACCACCCCCAGTCTTACCTTCCTCCTTCTATTGGATAGTAATTGCACCCACATCATCTCTGCCTTCCCCTTATCCGACTCCTCCCTTGTGCACAGTGTTTCCTCCCTTATATAAACCACAACCCCCTCTCCCCACTCCCCTGTCCCTTCTGTACAGTTTGTACCTAGGATTGACAGGTCCCAGTCATAGTTATGTATAGCACATGTCTCGGTGACCACCACAATGTCCACACTCCTCTCTGCCAACATTGCCTGGAGATCATCCATCTTGTTTCCAAGACTTCTTGCATTCGGGACACCACCCTTCACCATGAATCTAAACTTCTCCCCTGGCCTGACTATCTTCCTTCATAATCTCCTTTGTCTGCTCTCTCCCTACCCTCTACCCCCTTTTACTCTCACTCAAGATCTAACTCCCAATTATACTTGCCCAGACTGTTGGCAGGCCTTCTAACCTCCTCCCAGAGACTCTGGGACTGAAGACCTATTCTTCACCACGATCTTTTAATTTAAGGTCCCCAGGTATGTACCCTTGATCTGTTCTTAAGGACCCTTGAACTCTCTACTGAGGTGCAGTCTGTATGGTTCATACAGAGATGTGTCACCCAGGTCTCACCCTATCCACCAATGCAACTGTAACCTTCCTCTTGCACCATTCATGAAGCCTGTCATTAAACTCCTCTATCTTTTTCTTCCTAACCATTTTGGCTCTAGGTACTAGCAACACCTCAGAGAAGGTTACCATTCTGTTCACATGTCCCCATTTCCCTGAACCTCTCCTGCACCATCTCACCTCCTCCAGCTACTGTAGGTCATTTATTCCTAGATGAATATTACTCCCCCAACCCCTGCACTAGCTGAGTAATCTTTGGGCAAACCTCTCTACTGTCATCCCCAGCATGCATACCACCTTCCTTTCTTCCCCTGCATACACTAGACCACCAGGGAAAGTTATGTGTTTTATTATACAGACAGATTGGGGATAGGAAGGGGGTCTGCTAGACCACCAGAGACTGATGGATGTTTTATTAAGGGGAGATTGAGGATAGGGAGGGGGTCCACCAGACTACCAGGGAGTGTTTTTATTATTCAGGGATGGGGGGGTCCACTAGGCAAACAGGGACTGATGGATGTTTTATTATGGGGAGTCTCACTACACACATAGGGCTGGGAAGGCACAAGGTCTGTAGCCTCCCAGAGGACACACATCTAAGTACCCTTTGACCAGTCATGGCTTGTCTAAGGGTACTTAGAAATTTGCCCTCTGGGACTGTTTAGGGAATGCCAAAGTGGGGAATATAGCAGCCTGTGTCTGCCGCAACCCCCTGGCACTATGCTGCAGCCAATTGTGTGTCATAAGGATGGTGCAAGCCCCTCTTGGTGCACGCAGCCTGTGTTTGTCGCAGGCTGCATTTGTGAATTGCTCCAGGCACATCTTTTGGTGCAAGCCGCACCTTGCACCATTTCTTGTGGCACAAGCGCCTTGTGCCATTCAGGTGCCATTCAGGGGTCCTTTGAGAATTGGGACCCACATCTCCAGAAGGACAAAAACAGAATGGAGGCAGTCCAGAGGAGGGCAACTAAAATGGTGCAGGGTCTGCATCAAAAGCCCTATGAGGAGAGGCTAAAGGACATCAATATGTACACACTGGATTAGAGGAGGGGGATGAGATAGAGCCCTTTAAATACCTCACAAGGTAAATAAGATACAGGATGGAAGTATTTTTTGGGAGAAAAGGTGCTCAAGACAAGGGGACATGCTATAAAGCTGGGGGGAATAGATTCAAGAGAGATGTGAGGAAGTACTTCCTCACAGAAAGAGTGTTGGATTCCTGGAACAACCTTCCAGTGGAACTGGTGGGGGCAAAATGAGTGGTGGGCTTCAGGAATGCATGAGATAAGCACAAGAGAATCATAGTGGAAAGGAAGAGGGGATGGAGAAAGAGCTGTAGATTAAGCACAATCTGTGGTAATTATGTAGATAAGTAGAAATGGGCAGACTGGATGGGCCAAGTGGTTCTTATCTGTTGTAAAATTCTATGTTTCTATAGGCCACAGTTCCTGATATCAGATGCAGCCTGTGTCATGACAAATGTGTCAAATGTTGACATATACAGTGGTGTGAAAAGTATTTGCCCTTCCTGATTTTCTCTATTATTGCATATTTGTCACACTGATGTTTTCTAGGTCTTTAGACAAAATGTAATATTAGATAAAGGAACCTGAGTGAACAAATAACACTTGTTTTTTTTTATTTCACTTATTTAATGAAAAAGTTAACCAACACCAATTGGCACTGTGTGAAAAGTAATTGCCCCTTACACTTAATAACTGGTTACGCACATTTAGCTGCAATGACTGCAACCAAACACTTCCTATAATTCAATATCAGTCTTTCACATCACTGTGGAGGAATTTTAACCCTCTTCCTCGTAGAACTGCTTTAATTCAGTAACATTTGGTAGGTTTTCGAGCATGAACTGCTCATTTCAGGTCCTGCCACAGCATCTCTATTGGGTTTAAGTCTGGACTTTGACTAGGCCACTCCAAAACTTTAATTTTACTTCTTTAGCCATTCTGATGTGGACTTGCTTTTGTGTTTTGGATCATTGTCTTGCTGCATGACCCAACTATGCTTCAGCTTCAGCTGACGGAAGGATGACTGGACATTCTCCTTAAGAATTTTCTGGTACAGAGCAGAATTCATGGTTCCTTTAATTATGGCAAGTCATCCAGGTCCTTAGCAGCAAAGCATCCCCACACCATCACACTACCACCACCATGTTTGACTGTTGGTATGGTGTTCTTACTGTGGAATGCTGTGTTTGCTTTACGTGAGACATTATGGGATCCATGTTGTCCAAAAAGTTCCACTTTGGACTCATCTGTCCATAGAACATTTCCCAAAAGGCTTGTGGATCATCCAGGTGCTTCTTGGCAAATGAGAGACGAGCATTTATGTTCTTCTTGGTTAGCAGTGGTTTCCGCCTTGCTACTCTCACATGAAGCCCATTTTGCCCAGTCTCTTTCTGATTGTGGAGTCATGAACACTGACCTTAGCTGAGGCAAGAGAAGCCTGCAGTTCTTGGATGTTGTTTTAGGATCCTTGAGACTTCTTGGATGATTTTACACTGCGCCTTGGAGTAATTTTGGCAGGCCGCCCACCCTGGGAAGGTTCATTACTGTTCCAAGTGTTCTCCATTTGAGATTATGGCTCTCACTGTGGTTCGATGGAGTCCCAGAGCCTTAGAAATAGCTTTGTAACCCTTTCCAGACTGATAGAGGGCAACAAAATGTTTTTCTGATCTTTTCAGGAACTTCCTTTGATCATGGCATAATGTGCTTGTTGAATCTTTGTGCTGGCAATGTGACTCTGATGGTAAGGGCCAAAATAAGTGAGGTTTATATTGAGCAGGGCTGGCTGTAATCAAGCCTGGCTGTGTTCAATCAGCTGACTCTAATTATCCCTTTAATTGGGTTGATTTAACTAGGGGGCAATTACTTTTTCACACAGTGCCAGTTGGTGTTGGTTAACTTTTTTCATTAAATAAATGAAATAAGTAAAAAAAAAAAAGTGTTATTTGTCCACTCAGGTTCCCTTTATCTAATATTATATTTTGTCTAAAGACCTGAAAACATCCAGTGTGACAAATATGCAATAATAGAGAAAATCAGGAAGGGGGCAAATACTTTTTCACGCCACTGTATATGAATTTCCTCATTTTACAGCAAATGCATCATTTTCTGAGTTCCCATTTTGACAAATGTCCCGAAACATTAGAGCACCTTTTAGGTGGTCTAACTTTCAAGTACTAGTAGCAGGAATATGGAAGAATAATGACACAAAGCCTGCTGAGGGATTTAAAAATCTTGCCTTGTGTGCCCATTGGGCGTGCCCTGAGGTCCTACATTGACAGGTGAGGACCTTCCTCTCACCCAAATGAGCAGATATTTGAGCCCCCTGGTTTTCCAAGACTACAGTATGGGGTGGTAACTTTTCTGGCACTTATTCCACCCTGTATTTTATAATGGCCCTAAATTATAGCATGTGTTTTGGATGCAAATTAGCCATTATATTAGACTTACTGGCCCTGATTCACTTACTGAAGTCAAGAGATATGAAACACAATAAATATATGGCTTGGCATCGCCCAGTGCACCAAGTTCAGAAGCTTCACTCCCTCACACTCACTCCCACCATTAGCATGCAAATGGTAAAATGGCCTGCTTGAGCAGGAAATGAGTCTTATTCCTTCTGTATGGCAGAGACCAACTGCAGGATCAACATGGGTTGTACATGCTGGTCTAGTCTGCATAAACTTAAGGCATGTTTACAGATGGAATCAGGTATGAGCAATGTTGTCTGCATCAGCTCCAGCCTCTCCATTCATACTGCTGTTGACGTGTTTACATGTTGTAGCTCTGCAGCATTTTCAGTGTGTTTCCAGGGTTTTGGCTTCATTTCTGGCCAGCGAGAGGGATGAGATGTTGGCGCTTGTGAAGACTGTCATCTCTCAGGTACAAACAGTTTGCAGCAAATCAGAAGGTGCAACACAGTTAGGGTGCTCAGTTTTTCTGCCCATCATGTGAATGTAAATGGCTAGTGCAGTTACACATACATTTCAGTATATGTACAGGAGTGTATGTGAACTACACGGTGGGTTACGCTCACATTATAAGTAAACAAAACTGCACACCCAAACTGTATTGCCACCTTCCTGATTTGCTGCAGACTGCTTGTACCTGAGATATGACAGTGCCCATGTTTCAACTTCACAGTATTTCTTTCCTGGGTTTAAGCAGTGGATATGATCTGGCAAACTCATGAGAGACAGAAGAGAGAGAGGGCCACCAGCACCCATGTGAGCTGTGCTGGCAGTTTACATGGCGGCTCAAAATGGCCACATTGCTGAGTGTCCTCAAGAAAGGAGGCATCCCTCTGAGCCACAATGAATGTATCCAGTGAGGATGCACAGTATGTTTACACGTTCTAGCAAGCACTGATGTAACAGCTGTGCACACCTCAGAACGATGCAGACTTGAGTGTGCCAATGACCCTAAAATGATTAATCTGTGTGTGTACAGATAGACCAAATGGTATACTGAGCCCTACAAGTTTTTGGATTTCTCTGCTCTATGCCAGAATAAGATTCTGAAAACAGGGTTGCAATGGTTTGAGTTTGGTAACTGAATTTTCATGCTTAGTAGTGCAGCTAACTGACTGAGAAAATGTTAAGGTATCCTATTTCCAAAGGGGGATCGCATATTATTTGAATATTGTATATGACACAAACAAGTCTTGGGAAAATAAAGACTTTAAGCATTTATTCTTTAGAGTGTTTAAAATATGACTTGGAGCTTTACAAAACTGAAAAATGCAGCAAAACTGAAAATAATTTTGTTGTAATTATTTTCCTCATTTGCAGGCCTTTATATGGATCTCAAGTACTTGTGACAATTTCCACAAATTCAGCACTTTCCAGATACTGCAAAGCTTAAGAATGTAGTCCTTGGGACTGCCTATATAATTGTGGGTTTCCTTAACTTCACTCAGAGTTAAAGTGCCAAAATTGCTACTTTGTGGCTCTACATTTCTTTTCTGAGACTACTCCAAGTAAGTGTTGTTTTCTTTGGCTGCTTTCAGTCTGAAGTGCTTCAGGATGCTGTGGTAAAGTGCTACAGTACTAGGTTTCTATTTCTAAAGATAAAGAAACATAGCATTTGTCAGCAGAAAAGAACTGCTTGGCCCACCCAGTCTGCACAGTTGTTTCCTGCCTAATCTGTCTCCATAGACCCTAACTGATCTCTGGCAATCCTCTCTCCTCTATACCTTCTAACATACCGTTTTGTCTGTCCCATGCTTGAAGCCCCCCACTGCTTTCACTGCCACCAGTTTTCTAGTAGTCTGTTCCAGGCATCTGCCATCCTATCAGTGAAAATGTATTTCCTCTCATCTCTCTAAAATGCCCCACACCCAGCTTCATTTATGCTCCTGGTCCTAGTCCTTTTCCTCATCTGAGAAAGTCTTCCTTCCTGCATTCTGTTTACCCCTGTAAAAACGTATAGGTCTCTATCATGTCATCTCTTGTTCTCCTCTGTTTCAATGTGTACATGTTAAAATTCCTCAGTCTCTCTTCATAGGGCTTCTCGTGAACCCCCTCCACCATTTTAGTTGCCCACCTCTGGACTGCCTCCACCGTGTGTATGTCTTTTCTGAGGTGCAGCATCCAGAACTGGACACAGTACTGCAAGTGGGGTCTCATCAGTGAGTGATACAGTGGCAACACCACCTCCCTCCCTCCCTCCTCCTGATGGAGATACTCCTCCCTATACACCCTAGCATCCCACTAGCCCTTCCCACTGCTTTGTCACACTGCTCTGCCACTTTGAGATAATCAGATATGATACACCATAGTCCCATTCCTGTTTAGTGACTGTCAGGACATCCCCCATCCTATACTCAGCTCCTGTGTTCCTGTGCCCTAGGGGCATGATTTTTCACTTTTTGGCATTGATCCCCAACTGCCATGCTTTTGACCACTCCTCTAGTTTCCCAAGATCCCTGTGTATTTTTTCTCCATCCCCTCCTGAGTGTCCACCTATTGCAGATTTTGGTATGATCTGCAAAAAGCAATGCCACCCCTTCCCATTCTTCTGCATTGTCACTTGTAAAGACATTGAAGAGGACAGGTCCCAACACCAAGGCCTATGGCACCCTGCTGGTCACTCTCCCATCATTAAAGGGACATTGTCAGTTTTGCAGTGGAATTTCTGGTCATGTGTAACCAGTTTGCCTCCAGGTACTGATATAGCAAACTAACTCTTTTGACTGTCTAAACATGTAAAATAATGTGGTATTAATACCTTTCAAACTATTTTTCATATCAAGTTCAGACCAAATGGGCCACCCAAATTCTAACACCGGAAGCATATCTCCTCTACAGATGCATGTCTCTAATGGCACTGTCATTGACCCTAAACTCATGTGTTGAAAGCTTTAAACATTTTTTCCAGTGTATTCAATGAAGGATATATGACAGATAATTTGATTCTGAATAAGACGATATGGTTTTGTAATGAAATCAAGCATTGACAGTGCTAATAAAAAAGTTTGAAAAATGGAGCCAAGATTCTGTACAAGAATGAAATTGAATGTACAGTGCTTCAAGCCCTTGGGATGAGGTGCTATATCTAATAAAATGTGCTTGCTTGCCATAAAAGCCCAATATTCAAACAAGCTGAGCTGGATGGACAGGTCACACTCTCTATCTGAATATCACTCACTTGCAGCCAAGTGCTATTTTTAGTGCCGTGTTGGGTTGGTGCAGCACAAATGGTCATGTCTAAATATGGTGGCCAATGGTGTGCTTTCTTTAAAGTATTTAGTAATTATTTATTTTGAATTAATAATCAAAACATTTTGCAGGAGTCTTTCACAATTTTTCTAAAATCTACATGAATATTTTGAACATCTATGTTATGGTTTTCAAAAATCTTTCTGTGATAGGTTTCAAAATCTGCATGTTAGCAGAATGGTTTTCAAAATCTGCAAACTGCATGACAGTTTTCACAATCTATGTGCAGCAGGATGATTTTCAGAAAATGTTCACACAGAAATCTGTCACAAAGGTTTTCCAAATCTACATGCTGTGTAATAGTTTTCAAAATCTATATGCTGTGAGACATCCTTCAAAATGTATGTTAACTTTTTTTTACTCTAGCTCTCCCTCTGGCCCCCTCACTTACCTTACTAGATGGTGTGCAGCCCAATAATAACACTTAGCTATGGTTGCTGTCACTGTTCTTTCAGTTGGTGGCTGACACTGTATAATAACCCTCTCTTGGCATCAGACAGAGATTATTGGAGTGCATAGCACATAGGGTACTCTCTCTCTTTCGGGGTAGGTAGTAACTGCTTACCAGATAAGGCATCCCATGTTTTAATTAAATGCACTTAGTCTCTAGCTATTTACAGTTCAATTCCTTTCCATTCACTCCTTATAGAGCTTTACTTGGTGCCCTTTCTGTCATGTCAGAAATAAATCACTCTGCTACATGATGGGTTGTTGTTATGCTCACTAAACTTTTTACTGCTACACAAAGGAACAAGCCCCCCCCCAAAAAAAACAATGTCCTTGTCAACACCGAAAGACAGGCTCAATTCTGACCCCAGTTAAAAGTGAGAACCTTAGGATTTATTAAAACAAGGTTGCATCTTTTACACTTCTCTTACAGGAGCCCCATGACTTCTCTTATTTTTTTCAACTCACCAATGGGCGAGGTTTTACCTCAGGACAGAAACTCTCCTATGCTGCCTTGTGAAATTACCAGAGTTTTTACCTTCTCATATGCTTTGTGTTCACTCATTTTTCACATAGTACCATGACACTGCAGCATCAACTTAGCTGGTGTGCAGGAGGCATCACCACTGTAGGATATTTGGTCTTTCACTCCTGGCTAACAAACACCCTGGATCTGGGACCCTCACATCAACCAGGCATTTACTCTAAGCAGAGACTGTGTTGGGCAACAGTGCACAGCATCTACCTCAGCCTGCCCTCAGGCTGTGGCTGCCAATCTTCCTAGGCCCTCTGCCAGAGGTAACCTCTCCAGTATCCATACCAGCTTGGGATTCCCCATACAAATAGTAGGCCCATCTCCCACCCTGTTTCAACTGCTCAATCTTTGGCAACAGATATCTCATAGTCTTCAGCTGGCAGCAACTGTTGGACAGAGAGAGGATCAAAATTCTCCCAAAGTGAAAAAAAAATAATTTAGGGGAGCTCCTTTGTGCATTGCAAAGCTGCCAGGGACCTCCCTGGAGGAGTAGCTCCTTAGTATCATCACTCCCTCCCTGTGATGCCTTACACTCCCATCAGAATTAACAGTGATATACACTAATTGGCCTTCAGACTAGTTCCCAGAGTCACTACCATTGTCTTGGTGTCTGTCCATGGAGGCAACCAGATGACTAAACAAATGCATTCTACTGTTCTCACAGAATGGATCACCAGAAAGCTGCTACAAGTGAAGGAACTGCCTCCTTAAGCAGCCTGGTAAGAGATCTGAATCAAGGGAGCACAAAGGCACACCTGTACTTTCCATTCACTCTGCCA
Organism: Neoceratodus forsteri; assembly: GCA_016271365.2. Classification (NCBI taxonomy): domain Eukaryota; kingdom Metazoa; phylum Chordata; order Ceratodontiformes; family Ceratodontidae; genus Neoceratodus; species Neoceratodus forsteri. The sequence continues at coordinate 1,071,363,989 of CM057455.1, read as the reverse complement.
TCTTAACACTTCTCATGCCATCTTCCAGTTTACAGCCTAAACTCCGCCCACTGGCTCACAGAAGCTCTACCAGTCAGTAGGCTCTGTGGTCTAGCATTCTAGTAACCAAGTCCTTTCCCTCTGCTGGCAGGACAGGGTTGTTACATGCATGTTGTGCAAAAGATTTTGGTTTGTGTTTAAAACAGCAGTGCACAATAGCAGTGAAGAGTTTGCCATATACTTTATTTTTTTTGTTAATGATTTTGTCCCCCTGTTCTCTCACCGATCCCTATCTGCTTGACCACTCCAGCCCCATCACCCTGGCATCCCTCAGGACTTACCTTCACCGCATATGTTCCACTAGAGCATTTCTCCTCTGGTGGGAGTGGTGGGTCTCCCCAGCTCCTGCAGTGAAACATATCCAGTTATGTGAGATATATCCAGTTATGTGAGATACTCCCTGCATAGCCCATTGTGGGTCCTGAGAGTGGCCAGCATCATCTAGCTTGTTGGGGTTTTTACTCTTTCTCCCCTTATCCCTCAGATATCAGTGGCAAGGGTGCTCAAGAATGCATGCACGCAAGTGTGTGCATTGCAGCACAAACTGATGTCTTCCCACCAACTTCTTTGGCTGCAGTGCCACCTGTGGTCACTCAAGTGGCAGTATAAAAGTGGGGCTGGCTGCCTTCCCTTCCTCCCTTCCTCCCTGGTGGAGGACAGCATCCTCCTGGATGCTCAATCCCCCCCCACTGGCCCCTGAAAACTCAGTCTTGCTTCAAAATTTGGGTCACTGGCATCATGAGCTGTAAAGCTACTGCAACACTAATGGGCTGGCATATACTTTTTTAAATTTCAGATTGCAACTATATCTTGACTTGTATAATACCATTTTTTTCCACATTTTAACTATAGTTTACCAGTTTTTTTTTTACAGCTGAACTAATAAAAGGAGTGTTTCTTTAAATATGGCTCAGACCAGGTTTTCATCAGTATTCTTTGTTGTTTTTAAATAACCATTGTTTAAGCTCACTTTTCTTGTGACTGTTATGAACTAGCATGCAGTAGACACTGTTCCCTGACCTTATGGGACAATAAGTGTGCAAAAGCAGTTGAGGATACTGTTGAAAACCTGATTCTACAAATATTAAAAGAATTGCTGATTTTATTATTCCAAATGTGGAAAAAGTGCTAAAGCAGACTCAGAATGGAGGAAGAAGGGTATCATAGTCAGGGGATAAATCTAAAATATAATTTAAAATGAAAGGTCCAAATTTTCACTGCTGTTATGCACTGCTGTTTTAATTTTGACATGAACAAAAACTTTAATGAATGCTAGCTTATTAATTATTTTAACTTTATTGGTGACGCTTTAGTGTTTGTGAAGGAGGGGTTTAATGAGACAATATTTTTTTTTAAATGTAATTAGCAATTAGATATTTTTAAACACAAAACATTCATCAAGAAATCCTTGCAGAAGATTTTGAAAATCTACATGCTGCATGAAAATTTTAATGATAACCATCATGAAAAAGTTTCTGTCCTACACAAGCAAAATGTTTAAAGCTTAGAAACAAAAAAGGTCAAAAATATGAGTGATATAAGGTATGATAAGGTATGACAAGGTGAGGAGGAAAGAGCTAGTGGAAGGTAGGATGTGAACATAAGTCCTGGGGGATGCTGGGGTGATGGGACTGGAGCAGTTCAGCAGGTGAGGGCTAGCTGGAGATCAGGGGGCTTTTGTCTCAGTGTCCCACCCCCTCCTTCCCAAAATACTAAGCTCTGCTGACCTCTCATCAATCATCTGCTGTTGATTGATTCTACCTGTACCTCACTGGATGTCAGGAGTTGGTACAAGTAGGAGGCATCCTGTCCCCACCCCACCCCCATCCTAGCAGGTGTGCCTCAGGGCTCCATCCTGGGCACTGTTCTGTTCTGTTCTCCAAACAACCTCCCCACTGCCTGTGTCTCCTTGCACATCCATACAGTATGTACATGGATAACACTGTCATTTATGCCTCCAACCCTTCGGCTTCAGCTGTGGTAGGTCCACTCCAGCAGGACTTCCACAATGTCCTCTGGTGGTTCCACACCAACCAACTCAGTGTCAACACAAAGAAGACTGTCTCTATGACTTTCAATACCAATCAGAAACTGGCTGGGCTATCATCTCATCCTGCTATCTCCACACTAGATAGCACCCTTCTGGAGGATGTCCCTGCCGTCAAGTACCTCGGAGTGCGGCTTGATAGCAAGCTTGACTTCTTTGCCCACATAGATGCCATCCATTCCAAACTCTGCCTTAAACTCGGTGCCTTGTACCATAATAAAGGCTGCCTCTCCCTCCAAATCTGCCAGGATCTAGTAACCAAAATAATTCTTCCGATCTTTGACACTGCTGACATGGTGTATGGCACTGCCCCTTCCTCCTCCCTTGCCAGATTGGACTCCCTCTGCAATGCCTTCTGCTGATTCACCACCTAACCCTCCCCTCCACACTCATTACTGCTCCCTCTATTGCTCTCTGACCATCCTCCCTCTCCCATCACGTCACTAGTTTCACTGTGTCTCCTTCATTGCCAAATATTGGATCATTTCCCTTCCCCCATCTATCCTCTGTCATCTCCCCTGTTCCCTCCTCTTCCAACTCTCTCCTCTAGAGATTCCTGTACTTCTCCATCCCCCAACTCTTACTCCTCTTCTGGCCAAGTTGCTTTCTCTTCGTCCTCCCTTCACTCTGAAATCTGATCCCTCCTTCCACTGCCTCTCCCTTCACTTCCAGCCTTTAGACACCATCTAAGACAACTTTCTGCACTCTCCTGTTCCTGTCTCACCCCTTTCTAATAGGTGTCTCTCTCCTTGTCCTTCTCCTGTTCTTCTCCTTTCCCCAACATGCACTATGCACTTTGCCTTCCCTCAATTGTCTGCTTATTTGCTGCTGTAGTTATGCTGTTTTTATATTTTGCTATTTCATTTACTACTACCTCTGTATGTTGACATGAGTCTGTTTTTTCATGTAAGTTGTATCCATTTTATGTTATGAAAAGTGTTCCTCCATACCTCTTCCCCCGGGTTGCACATGAAAATGAGCTCAGTGTGCCTTTTCCAGTTATCAACTAAGAAAGAAAGAAAGTATTTAAAAAAAATTGCATTAATTTTGTGCATAAATTAAAGTCTTGCATAAACAAACTAGTAATTAAAGTTATGTAGCATCTCATGCTTTCTGCAGGGCCTGGATTCATGTTCAGGAAAAGCGCCCTGCTCATCTTGTTTCTACAGGGCCCAAATGGCCCACTGCAAAGAGAGTTAGGAGTCATCTCTTGCTTTGAACAGGAGAATAAGGCCCTGTGCAAAGCAAGTTAACACTCTAGTGTCTCAAAATCTAAGGAAATGTATTGTAAAACCTATGTTAATGCAGATTAGGGTTGCTATCACATCAAACTCAAACCTCACAAAATTTGAAAATGTGCTATTCTAGTTTTTAACCCAGTGTCACAAAGTTTGGAAATGTGCTATTAGAGTTGGCAAGCCTAGCTTCGACCCTTCCACTCCCCCTCCCTTCCCTTTTTACCCAATCCAAAGCTACAAGTAGTGGGCTTTGTATAAATGCTGTGCTATCTCTTATAGGGCCACCATATGCAAAAATTTGTAAACTGCAACCCTAAACCCACCTGCCTACCATGATGACCCAAGGTCAAGCTACAGATCCAGCTCCATACTATAATCCTGTGCTGGTTTATGTGAGCCTTCTTTGGTCCAATGCTAAGTTGCACAGTTATCACACAGTTGTATGTTTGATGGTGTATGGCCTTTGTGAGCCATATGTATAGTATAACATACATTTAACAGCACCATTTCGTTTTACATATTGCCTAGTAGGATATGTATGGTATCATCCTCTTATAACTTGTTTCCCTAGAGCAGCGCAGCAATCGGGGGGACATGACAGAGACATTTAAATACCTTAAAGACAACAACAAGGTACAGGTGCAGAACCTCTTTTAGGTAAAAGACTATAGCAGGACAAGAGGGCATGACTGTCCCCTCAAGGGAGGTAGGTTCAGGAGAAATATGAGGAAATTCTTCTTCACAGAGTGCATTGTTGAACCGTGGAATAGCCTGCCTGATGTGGTGGGGGCGAAGATGGTGGGAGAATTCAAGCGGGCATGGGACAGGCATTGCAGGATACTCAAGCCAGCTGCTAAGTGGGGGAGACAAGGGCAGACTTGATGAACCATAAGGTCCCCATCTGCTGACAACTTCTATGTTTCTATATTTCATAGTTTCAACAAAACTCTGCATACAATTGTATACATGTCCAAGCCATGAGACATGCTTTGAGTAGTTCAAGTATGTGTCCTAAAGAAAAAAGTTGCAAGTGTGCAATAAATATAGTATATATAGTAAAAGGGCTAATGGAACCAAGGGTGGACAAGGCACCTGGCTCAAATGGGGTACACCCGAGGATCCTGATGGAACTGGCAGTTGTATTGCTTCCCCACTGACAGACCTATTTAACACCTCACTAGAGAGGGTTGTGTGCCCACAGGACTGGAGGACAGCTCATGTAGTACCCCTCCACAAGAATGGACCCAGGATAAGCCAGGTAACTGCAGGCCAGTTAGCCTAACCTCCATAGTGGGGAAGTTAATAGAGGCCATTCTAAAAGAAAGGCTGGTATCTTCCTTGAAGAGCATGGTCTCCAGGATGATAGGCAGCATGGGTTTGTCAGGCAGAGGTCTTGTCAAACCAGCATGATAGACTTCCTCTACTGGGTGATAAGGTCTCTGGATGGGGGCAGGCAGTGGATGTACTGTACCTGGACTTCAGCAAGGCGTTCAACTCAGTGCCACATGGCAGGCTGATCAGCAAACTGGGGAACCTGAGACTGGGGGACAAAATGCTGGGGTGGGTCAAGAGCTGGCTCATGGACAGGAACCAGAGAGTGGTGGTAAGGAAGGAACTGTCCAAACTTAGGCCAGTAACCAGTGCTGTACCACAGGGCTCAGTACTCGGTCCTGTGCTGTATAACATATTTATTGGTGATATAGCAGAAGGGGATAAATAGCAAGATCTGTATTTTGCAGATGATACCAAGCTTTGTGGGATAGTGGACACAGCGGAGGAGATAGGATTTAAGGGAGGACATGGCTAAGCTGGAGGAATGGTCAGGCACATGGCAGCTGGGCTTTAATTGCTAAGAAATGTGGTAATGCACATGGGAACCAGAAACCCAGATGCCAGTTACTGTCTGTGGGGAATACAGGTGACAGAATCAGGGGAGAAAAGCACCTGGGAGTAATGGTCAGGGTGATATAAAGCACATGGCACAGTGCTGAAAGACACAGCCAAGGCAAATAAAATGTTGGGATGCATCACCGGGAATCACCTCTAGGAGGAAAAAGTTATTCTGACACTGTACAAGTCACTGGTGAGACCACACCTGGAATACTGTGTTCAGCTCTGGTGCCCTTACCTGAAGAAGGATATCAAACTACTAGAGGGGGTCCAGCAGAGGGCAACCAAAATGATCAAGGGCATGGGGGACAAAGCATATGAGGAGAGGCTGAGGATGCTAAACATGTACTCCCTGGAGGAAAGAAGGGAGAGGGGGGATATGATTGAAACCTTCAAGTACCTCAGGGGAATTAACAGGGTTGGTACAGCAGTTATCTTTAACACATTTGTTCCCATAGACGCCATATGGTGTCGAAACCATCCATTGCTAGATCCGGCCCAAAATGGCCACTGGGAGCAAATGACTTAATTTAGGAAAAGAGAGTACAACAAGGGGGCATAGCCTGAAATTGGTGATGGTGGTGGGGTAGATTCAAGAAGGAAATGAGGAGGCACTTTTCACTGAAAGGGTGGTGAAGGGGTGGAATAAGTTACTGAAAAGATGGTGGTAGCAAAAATTGTGGCCAGTTTCAAGGGGTGGAATAGGGTAATGAAGAAGATTAGGACTGAAAGAGGTGAAACTGAAAAGCAGATAGGGGAGGGGAATGGGATAGTGGGAGATAACTCCCGGAGGAGTTGGGGAGGGGGGCAGCTCCAGGGAACTAACTGAGCAGCACACTCACGCAAACTCGATAGACCATTACAGCCCATTTCTGCTGGCAATTTTCGCATGTTCATATGTTCATACTGTACTTACAAATCTGTAGCAAGTCTGCCGCTTTGCACCAGGTCCACAATATTATGTGCAAAGTAAACATCATAAATGAATGTATTTGCTTGGTGGCACTGAGGGTTGAGGTGATGGACACCACACCTCGTGCCATGCTGGCAACCCAGGTTAGGACGCGAGCCCAGGTCGTCAGGGGTCGGTAGGGGAGGATAGGATCGAGTGTCCGGAGGACTGTTCTCCTATCCTGGGGAGGGATGTGGGTTTCTCCTGCTCTGCAGCTGCCTCTGGGGAAGCCCAGAGGCACTGCTAGAGTTGGTGCAATGGAGGGAGGAGTGCAGTGGACATCAGCACGTCAGTGCTAGACGTCATTGCATGTCTGCACTCCTGGGGAATAACCAAAGAAAAAAACAGCAGCATCATTCACAGCAGCTTGATGACCATAGCTTCCTGAGCCTGACGGCAGCCCAGGGGTGACCTGATATGCCGGTATTGGATCCTGACCTGGCATGGGGACCAAATGGGGGTCCCTCTCATGGGTGCATTAGCATATGCCAGCTGGTGTGCGTGGGGCACCCTGGGGGATCATCGGGGGAAGTGGAGCGGTGGCTGGATGTAGGGCAGAGTGGTGCTGCATAGGAGGAAAAAATACAGTGGTGATAAAAAATAAATGGATGTAAATCTCTTTAACTGTAATTCACATGTCTTCATACTACAGACCTGGAATGAGTGAGACATGTATAAACACCAGAACTGCATGGCATAACTGCAGATCTGTAGCTTGGCTGTCAGTCACAAGTGTAGGGAATGGGGAGAGGATGGGGATTAGGGTTGCTGTTTAAAAATGGTTCATGTTTGCCTTGTATGAGATGCCACACAATTCATGCATGGCCCCATGCCTGTAGCTTGGGACTGGGTGAAAATGGGAGTGCAGAAGGATGAGTGGGAGTTAGGCTTGACAACCCTAATAGCACATTTCCAAACTTTGTGGGAATTGGGTTGAAAACCAGAATAGTACATTTTCACACATTGTGAGGTTTAATTTTTTTTTGGTAGCAACCCTAATCTGCATTAACATTCATTTGATTTGATTTGATTTTTATATACTGTGCTGGGAAACCTTAATGTGCAGAACCCTTTTTTCATAAGTATCCAGTGCAATCATTAACAAAGGAAGCTAATGTAACAATATAGATGAGCAAGAGACAAATAAGTCAGAAATAGAAACAAATGGGTCAGCAACAGTTACAAACAGACTGAGCTGCAAAGTACTGTGTGCAAGCCTTTTTAAAGCTGAAGATGGATTTTATTGCAGTTAGTGATATATTCAACTTGTACCAACTTGTGGCCCTGTAGATTAGAGATCTCTGACCAAGGTTACTGTTCATTCTTGGAGTGTAGAAGGCACGGCCTCAGAGGATCTAGGGTCCTATTTTTAGTTGTTTCAGGAAGAGTTTCTTGAATACTTGAGGGCAAGACCTAAGGCCACTTTCAATAGAAAGACCAAGGCTAGGAATTTTATGAAGTTGTCACGTGAGAGGTGGGAGGCAGAGGAGAGGAGGCATTGTGGATGATCACTGGGACACATTACAGGCCACAGGCATACCGGAGTTCTCCAGTAGACCTACTATTGCATCAAAAAAAATTAAAACTTTAAAAGACAGACTGATGCATTCAGAATTGAAAGCAGAAGGGAGTACTAAAGGATAGTAACTATTATTGTGCCCCTTGGAACCTGGCATACATTCTTGTGGTAGATGCACCCATTGCAGCAACACATCAATGAAAAAGGAGATAGCACATCCTAATGGAAACACTAGTTATGCTATTAAGAACTTCATAAAGTGGGACACTGACCATGTCATATATGTACTTATCTGCCCCTGTCCAAAGTATTATGTTGGCAAAATAACTAGGCCACTAAAAAACAGGATTAGTGAACGTAAGAGTAGGATTAGAACAAAATTTGAACATTCCCCAATAGCCATGCATTTTGCAACTGAACGCCACACAGTGGCTTCCTTTCGTTTTTGGGTACTAGAAAGAGTGGAATCTCCTTAGCATGGAGGAGACTGGAACAAGTTATTGAAACGTAGAGAAATGTTCTGGATTTACACATTAGACATCACAAATGGTAGATTAAGAATTAATGAAGAGGAAAATTGAGCTGCTTGTTGGTAACAGGTCTTGTTTTCAGGTTACCCAATAAAAAACGAATACAGAGTTTAGTGAACAACTGACTCTGTTGAAATGGCACCCCACAAAATACCCCTTGCCTTTCTAAGATTTAAATGAAAAGGAACCCATAACCTCAATATTACAGTTATTACTAATAGCATATATTTGGAGACCATGTAGTCAAAATTTTCTTTCCACCCCCCCCCCCGCAATGGGCACTCCAGTTGACTGATTAAGGGAGAATTATAGTATCCAAACATAGGCGTAATGACAATTGGTGAATGGAGATCTATATTTTGAAAAAAACTGTACTAGTGACAGCTAAAGAAAACCTAACATTATTGACCCTTCCACTCTATGTGCAACCAGAAATCTTCCCATAGGGACATGTGAATTATGTCAGAGTTGAAACCATGCACTTGACCTTGTGCCTTTGTATAAATATATAACAGACCATAATAACAAGTCCTTCTAGAAATTTCCAAAAATTAGAATAGAACTAGAGACACACACTGATGGCCTTTTTAATTTGAATCGCTCCTTAGTGGAGACCAATACTGTGAGCCAAAATTTAGAATGGATAAAATGGTAAAAATTTTGCAATCTCGCCAGGCAATCCTGCAGTGTTTTGCAGATTTTGCAAACCTTGGCTTTAACCTTGCTGCACACGAGGTGGGAAGTCAGATCTGGATAAACAGAGATTTGCCCCGGTTCTTTGTGTTTTTCAGCCTTGGAGCTTCCTGGTTGCTTAGCAACAGCTGTTTGTAGGTCATGGGGCTGGCTGGCAAAACATCACGACATTTGGAGTGTGGTGGTGTGGCGTTGGCTGATTGGCCGGCGAGCAGATCTGCCCTGTGTGACAACCTCCTTTAAAACACAGCATCTAGTCAGTCTACAATGCAGTTCAGTATGGACACTGCAAGAGAACTGAGCCAATGAAGGTAGGAATTCTACATTTGACACATTCAAGGAAAGTAACATTAGAAGAAATTAATGACTTAAGTCTCAAGAATTTGCAAATAAGTATTTGCATTTTTAATACTAGGCAGAAACCTTACTGTCACAAGAAATTTCACCTTGCCAAAAAAGGAAACAGAATACAAGATACAATAGAGAATATCCAGTAGGAATGTGCCCCCAAGCACCAATATACAGGACTTGTGATAAACGATTGAAACACAGAGAAATTCAGGATATAAATAAATTAATCAACTGCTTATCCATGAGGCCATAATGTTTTAAAGGGAATAGTGGATGTTTAGAAAATTGTATAAAATAATGATATTGAGATACATGGTTGACTGATTGATTATATATATATATATATATATATATATATATATATATATACAGGATATGGTGGTGCCTATCGCACCCTATAGTTAGGGTTGAGTAGGCACTTTAATGTTAAACCCCCATTTGTGCGCATTAATAACTTTGCAACCATTCAACAGATTTGCATGAAATTTGGAATGCGCAGTCTGGTATGGTAGTCTCTTGATTTACCAAGTTGTGTTTCGGTCGGACTTACGGTTTTTGTGCAGCGAAACACTGAAAAATGCATTTTTCACCACTTTTGACATGTTTTTGCCGATGGTGCTGTGACCACACTTTTTGATGTCTTGGTCTGAAATTTCTAACATAGAAAGAGTTTGGGTCAAAGAACAATCCAGCATTGGTGTGGTTAAAAAATATTAATCTGTTCCAAAGTTATTTAATTTTTAATTTTGGGGTTGTGAGCATGCTCAGTTCACTCCAAGACTTATATGTATGTTTTGCAAAAAAGGATTGGGCTCACAGTCAAGGATTTTGTCAGCTCATGAATGAGGATTTTAAAAAATCCTTTTCCGTCAGAAAAATTCCTTGTCTGCGAGCTACCATTTTGTTTTCATTTTTTCTCCCAAACAAAATGTCATAGCTTCTTGCATGGGTGACTTCTTGTCGTAATAAGGTATGGATTTTGTTCAGGGTGATGCCCTATACCTTTGGTTTGCTTTGTTTTGCTCAAAAAATGGCAGTTTCAAATTCAAAAATTCTTTGTCCACGACTCAGCTACCATCCTCTTTTGCAAGCAGACAAAATCCCAGTCCACAAGCCAATCCTCTTTCCTGAGGCTACAAAATCCTTGACCATCACTTTGTGACCAGATGGCTGTTCTCGCGGACTAGGATTGAGTTGACAGTCAAGGATTTTGCTACCTCACGAAAGGGGATCAGGTGATGGACTGGAAATTTGTCAGCTCGCAAAAGGGGATTTTTTTTTTAATCCACTTTCATGAATTGACAAAATCGAAATTTGCGAGCTGTCAAAATTGTAGTCCATCACCCATTCCTCTTTTGCAAGGCAACAAAATCCTTGACCGTCACTTAGGGACCAGATGGCTAACATCTGACGGTCGAGGATTTGTTGCAGACAGTGATTTTGACAATTCATGAATGGGGAGTAATCTGATGGCTGGGGATTGTGCTACCTCACGAACTAGGAATTTTTAAAGTTCTAAAAATCTTCCCACTGCATTATTAATTAACAGTTGGTCTTTTGACTTGAAATTTGCTGGGTATTAAGGGGTTGCCCTAGAGATGTGAATTATGCTATTTAGGTGTTGGAACATTAAGTGGTTCCATAGATATGCCATAACGAAGTTAAGATTTTTACCATAGGATAACATTGTAGCACCCATTGCAAATTTCGACACCCGTATCTCAAAAATGAAGCGAGATACAGATTTGGTCGATGTATATTGCGTGGAGGTTTCACTGTCATGATTACAACAACACTTGAATTATTTTCATAGCTGCTCCAGTTCCCGAGATATTGGCAAATTAGTGTTACGAGTGTTCCTTGCCCTAAAGTGCTGCTGTATGGCTCTATAGCTATGTGCAAGTGGGAGCACAGGGCCTGGAGGGACAACACTCCCATAGACACACATCATTATGCAGAAATGGGCAGCTTGGTGGGGCCTCGTGCTCCCACCAACACATGCTATTTACTACTTATATTACACTTTTTCAAAAAGTAAGGAAATTCAATGCAAAAAATTTAATTCAATACATCAGATAGGGTTAAAGCAACAAAAGTGGGGAAATGAGATATTAGCATTGAGTCCCTAACCCCCACCACCCCACTCCCCATCCTCCACAGACTGACAGACACCGGGGTGTGACATGGAGTCTTGAGGCCTAACTCTCACCCCATTCTCCTGTACTGCAGCATGTCAACCTGTTTACAAATGGAATGAGGTGAGAGTTGGGCCTCGCGATCCCATGGCACACCCCAGCATATGTTGGTCTGTGGAGGATAGGGGTAGTGGGGTGGTGGTGGGGATTAGGGGTTCAACCCTAATGTCTCATTTCCCCATGTTTGTCGCTTTAACCCTAACTGATGCATTAAATGAAGTTTTTTTGCAATGAATATAGAATATATAACATTAAGAATGATACAATGTGAAATAATTTATGAATATATCTCCAATACCTTTAGGATATGAGTAAAACATTATAATATTAATAATAATTTTATTTATGAAGCGCAATCTCTAAAATCAAAGCACTGTACATCATAAAACAGTTAAAAAATCAAAGAACATAAGTATCAAATACAGTTAAAATCAACTAATAAAAATATTAAAACAAGCAGGAGCATATAACATGACTAATCACCGAATGCCTGGCAAAACAAAAAGGTCTTTAAAGCTGTTTCTAAAGCTCCCCATGGTCTGGCACTCTCAAATCTGATGAGACAGAGAATTCCACAGGTCGGAGCTGCAAACATAAAAGTGCACGAGCCAGAGGTTTTCAACCGTACCCTGGGAACCTCTAACAACCCCTTGTCAGCTGAGCGGAGTAGGCGGGCGGTGCAGTAAGGAACCAGGAGCTCTTGCAGGTTGCCCGGGCCCTGTCCATGTAGGGTTTTAAAGGTCAGAAGACTGACCTTGAAGGTGATCTGCCACAGGACAGGCAGCCAGTGCAGTTCACACAGCACAGACATGATGTGGCTCGAACAAGGAGCCCCAGTCAATAGCCGTGCCACAGCGTTCATGAACAAAATGATGTGGAAAAATCTATGAATGTACTCTTATTACTTAGAAATGCTGTATCAGTTTGCTTAGGGACAAGACCCAATCTTGAACATTGGTTTAAAAGTCTATGATCCAACTAAACTTTCAGGTATGATGTACAAGTACTGTATAAGGAATTGCTAATATAACCAACTTAAACTAATTAATGTTATGATCACTACATTATTTATTCATATAGTGTCTGCAATGTATGGATTCTGACCATTGAATCAAATGTGTTAAAGTTAATCACATATTAAATATAAATAAGATAAGAGGGAGAATAACTGACGTCAGTTTCTGGGAACAGGAAATTTTAAAGACAGTACAAAAATGTTTTTTTTTTCTTTCAAGGAAAAGTTTTTCTTTTTTATTGTGTTCTACACAATATTTTATACATGTTTAAACTTTATATCCTAGCCCTGAGGAAGCCCTTAGAGGTGAAACTTTGGGCATCATCTGGGATCTGACTGAGAAAAACTTTCCTAAATAAATTAGAAGAGTTATTTAAAGATATTTTGTTGTGTGGCTTGTCCTTTCAAAACTGATGGATTGTACATGTATTTGTATATCAGCCCTCTATTATGAACAGAATTTACAGGATTTAAAATGTATTGAAGGAACCCACCCACACCCCAAACTGTGTAGAGGAGAAGAGGTGACAGTGATGAGTATGGCATGGCAGGTTAGTTTGACATCTGTAAATTGAGTGATATAGTATCCTTACCCTGGATAACACTGACTCTGTAGATAAGGAGTACAGTATACTAAAAGGCCATAGTCGATTAGAGGGAATAGGAGATCATCAGATAACATTTTTCGTGACTCAGCTGTGAGACAGATTCTAACCCTGTGTAATACTCTCAGCCATTGATGGAGTTTTTCTGACATGTGAAATGTGAGATTCAAAGGAAAGGTAGTTTTGAGGATGATTCCCAAGTATGAATTCATTAACTATTTCTATTTTCTGCCTGTGGAGTCCAAAAAGTTTAAGGAGTCGTGGAATGGTTTATGAGGACGGAGAACAGCATTTCTTTTGTTTTCTTAGTATTAAGGACCAATTTCTGTTGGTTAAACCATCTCTCCATTGAGGTGAGGTCCGACTGCAAGATCTGGTTTATGCTACTTATATCCTTGCCCTCCGGAAAGCATAGAGGACTATTCTAGAGTGGGGGAGGCATTTACATAGATACATACATAGATACATAGACAGTGTCGGCAGATAAGGGCCTATGGCCCACCCAGTCTGCCCATTTAAGTTTGTAAGTTCAGTTTATGTTTTCCAGGAAGTCTGTTGCCCCTTACCCCTGACCTCCAGAATTCCTTTATGTCTATCCCATGCATTCTTAAATCCCGTGATTGTTTCAGCCCCACCACTTCCTCTGGCAGGGTGTTCCACTTGTCCACCACCCGTTCTGTGAAGAAATTCTTCCTCACGTTTCCTCTGAATCGTCCTCCTCCAACTTCATCCCATGCCCTCTAGTCCTGGAACATCTTTTTCGCTTAAAATAGTGCATTCCTGCACCCTGTTCCTCCCTGTAAGATACTTGTATGTCTCTATCATATCCCTCTCTCCTCCTCTCCTCCAGGAGTACATGTTCAGTGCCTTCAACCTGTCCTCATAGGACTTGTGATGCAATCCATGCACCATCTTTGTTGCCCTCCTCTGAACCTTCTCTACCCTGTCTATGTCCTTACGCAGGTAAGGTCTCCAGAACTGCACAGTGTACTCCAGGTGTGGCCTCACTAGTGTCTTGTATACTGGAATTATGACCTCCCTTTTCCTGCTGGTGATGCCCCTGCCTATGCATCCCAGCATCCTATTTGCTTTACCTGCTGCCTTGTCACACTGTTTCCCTGCCTTGAGGTCATCAGAGATGATAACTCCAAGATCCCTTTCCTGCTTGGTGCATGCTATATCCTCACCCCCAACTGATATATATTGTGCCAGGTTTTTGTGCCCCATATGCATTATCTTGCACTTCCTTGCATTGAATTTCAACTGCCAAACCCCTGACCATTCTTCAAGTTTCTGCAGGTCCCTTCTCATTCTGTCTACACCCTCTGGTGTGTCTACTCTGTTACAGAGCTTTGTGTCATCAGTGAACAGTGAAATTCTGCCTTCTAGGTCCTGTGCAATGTCACTGATGAAGATATTGAATAGTACCAGTCCCAGCACTGATCCCTGTGGTACCCCACTGGTCACTCTTCCCTCTGTGGAGTGACAGCCATTTACCACCACCCTCTGTGTCCTGCTGCCCAGCCAGTTACCTACCCACCGCACTACTGTCCTGCCCACACCCATATTCCCCAGTTTGTGCAATAGTCTTCTATGTGGCACAGTGTCAAGGCCTTGCTGAAGTCCAGATAGGCCATGTCCACTGCCCTCCTGATCCACCTCCCTAGTCACCCAGTCAAAGAATTCAATGAGGTTGGTCTGACATGACCTTCCCCTGGTGAAACCATGCTGCCTTGGGTCTTGTAGTCCATTGACAACCAGATGTTCCACCAATCTCTCCTTCAGTAGTGCTTCCATGATCTTCCCCACTACCGAGGTGAGGCTGACTGGTCTGTAGTTCCCCGCTTCCTCTTTGTTCCCACTTTTGTATAAGGGGACTACATCTGCTATCCTCCAGTCTTTGGGTACCTCCCCTGTTTCTAGTGATCGGCTACACAGGATAGCAAGAGGTTCAGCCACCACCTCTCTTAGTTCTTTAAGGACCCTGGGGTGCACCCCATCTGGCCCCATTGCTTTATCAACTCTTATTACTTCCAGTTCCTTCAGGACCCTTTCTCGTGTAAAGGGACTTGTGTCCATTTCTGCACCATTCTCACCCCTTGTACTCATTCAGACACATTACCCTTCTCTTCCTTAGTAAAGACTGAGCAGAAATACCTGTTCAATATGTCAGCTTTACTGTTGTCATCCTCCACACAGCCCCCATCCTCCCCCTTCAGTCTCACTATCCCTCCCTTTGCCTTTCTTTTTTCACTTATGTACCTGTAAAAGGTTTTGTCCCCTCTACCCACTGATTTTGCAATCTGTTCTTCTGTCTGAGCTTTGGCTTCCCTTACTGACCTCCCTGCCTCCCTTTGCTTCTCCTGGTACTTCTCCCTATCCCCTTCTGCCTGTGTCTTTTTGTATTGCCTGAATGCAATCTTTTTGGCTTTCACTTTCTTTGCTACCTCTTTGGAAAACCATAATGGTCTCCTCTTCCTTTTCCTCTTGCTAACCTGCTTAATACATAATTCTGTTGCTCTTGTAATCCCCATTTTAAATACTTCCCACTGTTCCTCAACCCCTGATTCCTACCCCATTCCCCTTAATGCCTCTTTCAAGTATCTCCCCATTTTCCCAAAGTTTGCCCCCCTAAAATCCAGGATACGTGTTTTTGTGTGGTTTGGTTCTGCTCTTTCTGTGATTTCAAACCACAGTGACTGGTGGTCACTGTTCCCCAGGTGCTCCCCACTCTTACCCCCATCACACTGTCCTGTTTGTGAGCACAGAGTCCAGTATTGCCTTCTGCTGAGTTGGTTCCATGACCAGTTGCTTGAGGAAGGCACCCTGAAGGAGTCCAGGATAAATCTGCCCCTAGTTGATGCTGCTGCTGGGATGCTCCAGTCCACGTCTGGAATATTGAAGTCTCCAACCAGTACTACCTCACCCTTGTCTGCCATCCTCTGGATGGCTAGCATCAACTCCTATCTGTTTCTTCCTCCTGGGCTGGTGGTCTATAGACCACACCTCATGCGGATAGCTGGCCCTTTTCCTTTCCAGCTTAACCCACAGCATCTCTCCCCATTTGGTACTGAATTAATGAAAAGTGGAAACAAGGAGAAGCCCTAGGATTGATCATTGGGGAACTCCGCAGGACACCGTGACTGGGTCAGATATAATATTATTAATGTTCGTACTCTGTACTCTGTTACTTAGTTAACTTTGGAACCAGGCCACTGCATCACAGGAAATATTAATTTGGACCAATGTGTTCAGTAATAGTGGATAGTCAAGGTAGTTTACTGCATCCAGTGCTTTATGGACAGAGTTTGCAAACCTCACCAGAGCCATTTCTGTGTTGTATAACTCGTGGAAGCCATGTTATACAGGTGTGAGGAGATCATTTTGAGTTAAGAATTCAAGTGTCTGGTCAAAGATGATGCACTCTAACTGTTTGGAGAGGGGATTAAGAAGTGAGATGGGTCTATAGTTAGATGACAGGGTCTTGGGGCCTGATTTATGAATGGGTCTAAAGACTGCAAGCTTTCAAACATCAGGAAAAATGCCAAATCTAAGTGAGAAGTTAAAGAGCTTTGTGATATGTGCAGCTAGAAACTCCCTTCCTGATTTTATGAAATGGTAGTCCAGGCCATCTAGACCAGTGAGGGGTCTGGGGCTATATTTTTTAATATACCTCAAGACCTCATTCTTAGTCAGAATCCTAAAATAAAATTTGGGATGTGGCCTAGGGTGAGGAAGATCTAAGCAATTAATAATGGGAGAGGTAGAGTGCTGAGAGGTTCTATATTTGGAGAGGTCACCAAATTGATTACTGAAGTGATTAGCTATCACTCTAGGATCATTAACCATAATGCCATCTGCCCCGGAGAGTAAAGGAGTCCACAGAATGTTTGTCACTGGTTAACTCTTTTAAGACTTGCCAAATATTTTTTGATTGGGCACATTTGGTTTCCTGATATATCTTAATATAGGAGGATTTAGCATTTCTGATTAGTGTCTTACACTTATTTCTGGCAGTTTTCTACTCTTGCAAATCTTTGGGATACCAGGTCATTTTAAATGTTTTCCAGATTTTGTCTCTAAATTTTAACTTACTGAGTATTTCCACATTTAGCCACTGGGCCTAAGTTGTCACCTCTAAATCTTATTCATTTAAGGGGTGCAACCTGATTGATAATAGTTGCCAGGGTGTTACAAAATTTCTCATAGGTGTGATTCAGGTCCGTGATGTCATCTAGGAAGGGCCAATCATCGGACATCAAACTGCTCTCTGATATGCTTTGCCATTTAAGTTCTTGATGTTTCTAGTCTGGATGTAGACTGGAGGAGGGCATACTTTTAGATGACCAGAGACAGAAAACAGGGCAGTGATCTCAAGATCATTGGGGAGGGTACATGATGATAGAACCATGGCTGGATTAGAGACTACTAACCAGTCCAGAGTTGTCTGTGAGCCAGTTTTATACTGTAGCTGACACGGGTAGGGGTGTCAATGACTTGATGTAGGCCAATCTCATGAAAAATTGGAAGGAAAATATTACCTGATTTCTCAGTCCAGTTTAAATTGAAATCACTCATGATAATCTACTCTCTGTGGCTAGGGATGGAATTACCGAATTGCTGGATCACTTTTGAGCCCTCTTCAGAATAGCCTGGGGGAATGTAGATGGCAGACAGCATAGGGGTTTTTGAACCTCCCAGTAGTAAGCTGATGGACAGGAAATCACAATGAATTCTATCATCATGTACAATTAAGAGATTCAGGGGAGCCAGGGCATTCTGTCATCATGAGTTTCTCAGAGACTAGAAACAGGCAGCCCCCTACCCTTTTGCCTATACCATCTTTGTGGAAGATTTTATAGTTATCTATGTTACCTCATAGGCAGAGATAGATTCTTCAACCTAGATTCTGTGAGGGCTATGACATCAAGTTATGAAGAGCCACCCAGGCTTCAAACTCATGTTTCTTTGCTAGAATACTTCTGATATTGAGGTGGGTGATAACTAGAACAGGAAGTAGGAGGGGATAAAAGTGTGGATGGAACCCAGGCAGGAGGGGTGGGTGGGAAGTTCTACTTCTGCTGTGCTGTGTGCTTCGGTAATACACAGCCAATGTAGTACAAGGAATGAAACACTCATGGACCAGGTGAACACAGACACATTTGGTACTATACGTGAGGGAAGTGCAGTGTTGGGACCGTGAAAATGAAGGAAAAGTTGAAAGAGCAGTGCTAGGACTCAGGATATGTGTGCTACATTGGTGAGAAACTGCACTGGGAAGATGTCCAAGGTAATGAGTAGTTAGTTGCCAAGTACTGACTACTATAAGTGCCACGCACCAGACACTGAAACAGCTGCTGAGCCATGCTGCAGTCAGTACCTTGCTCATGCTCCATAGATATCCAGCAGCTTGGGGTAGGGAGGGCTGCAGGATGGATCCTCTCAACCTGGTGTAAAAGCAGGGGTGAATGGCTCTCATAAAAGCCCAGAAGCACTTGCTCATGCTCTGTAGATATCCAGTGGCTTGGGAGAGGGAGGGTTGCGGGACAGATCCTCTAGACCTGGTGTAAAAACTGAGGGTTCTTTGTATGTGTGTTCCACCAAGCACCTTTGACCCGGGGACCCTCCTGGCTGAAGGTAGTATGGTACTGTTAAACTTCTCTGACATCATCTTCTATATTTTTTAAATGAGTATTTTAAACTAATGGGGATTTTTTCTGTTTTTTCTGCATGATCTAGCTGTTAAAAGTATTGTATTTTCTTAACAACTGCCATTAGCTTCTGAAGAAAGACTGGTTGGTCCGAAAGCTAGAGCACTTTGTTCTTGTTGTTACATCTATGTTGGTCCATTAAAAGGTATCAAATCATTTGCTTCTGGATCTGATTTGGAATATGAAATTCTGCCTGCAATTGATCAAAAGTTTTAAATACTTGATTTTTGAAACATTGATCTAGACTGACTAGGCCTTGGGAATGCCAGAATTTATACTCTGGGGCCCATATTGAAGGTTTAGATTTCTAATTCTTTATTTATTATATTCTTATACATATCGACCAGACAGGAATTATTACAAGTAGACAACACAGAACAGATATTCACAGATCATTAATATAGCGGATCTTTCTAGACAATCTGATCTTATTCTCTTGATGTTAGATGCTGGAAAAGCATTTGATCACGTAGAGTGGTATTATATGTACAGTATGTTGTACTAGGCAAAATGGGATTTTGTTCAACATTTTTTCCTGAACCGAGCTGCTACATCCTGTAAGTAGCCAATGGTTCAGGTTAAGACTAACTGTAATTTATCTGGTAAAATCCCACTAACACCCAGTACCCAACAGGGCTGACTCCTGTTGCCTTTTTCTTTGCAATCATTATAGAACCGCTGGCTATAGCAATAAAGGCAGACCTGCTTATAAAGGGCACTGGTATATGCAACAAAGAATACAAAATAAGTTTATATGAGGATGATATCCTACTCACAGTTTCAAACTCTTAATTGGGGTGGGTATACAATGTTATTGAGAGATTCGGCCATGCCTCAGGATACAAATCAATTGGACAAAATCAGAACTCCTCCAATTAGGCCCCATAAATAATAAACTTGTAACATACTTTAATAAGACACCCATCAACTGTCAAGTTATTAAATATCTCAATGTAAAAATTTCTAAGTGCAGCAGTGATTTATGTAAACTAAATTATATTCCATTACTATAAAATCTCATGAAAGATTTAGAGAAATGGAATCTACTTCCATGAACTCTCATAGGTAGGGTGAATGTAATCAAGATGGCTATTCTTCCAAAGGTGCTGTTCTTATTTCAAACATTACTTATTGATGTTTCAGACTTCTTCTTCAAGTCTCTGAATAAAAGTGTCAATAAGTTTATTTAGAGAGAAAAGGGGCAACAGATTTCTTTAATGAAATTAATGCTACCTAATTGTAAGGGGGCCTGGGATTCCCAGACTTCCAGTAGTATTATTATGCTAGGCAATTGTGCCAAGTGCAAGACTGGTTTATAAATCCAGGCACTGAAAATGTATACTTGAACAAAATAAGATCCCTTATAAAACTTTGGCTGCCCTGTTGTTTTTGAGAGTTCCAAAAGTTAAATATAAAGTCTGCTTAGCCTCTACAACTACAACATTTATAATGTGGCTAACAATTCATCAAAAAATCAAATGGACACCTACCTTGGGCCCAGAAATGCCCTTTTTGAGACCTTGGCTGTCAGGTTACCAAAATACCTGTTTTACGTGTCATGAGCCATGAATTTTTGTGTCACAAATTTAAGTTTCACATACTTTTACTCATAACTTGGTCATTTTACAATATTTTAGTTCCAGATTGTGAATATACTGTTTAAATTACCTTTCCTCACAAATACGAATGGTGGGAATTTTTCAATTACAGGTCAAATGGTGAGCCAATAATTTTCGTGTTGCACATTCAATTGTGAAACTAAAGAGTAACACTAAAATTTGTGATACTCAAATTTCCCCTGCATACCAAAAATTGAATTCTTGGGTTGGGTGCACACAACAAATTTTTGTTTTGCACTTAAATGGACACTGTCAGCCCCCTTAGGCCTCAAAGTGTCCCTAGTTTAAAAAGCACATTTTATGACTGTTTGTATTCTATAGAGACTGTTTATGCAGCTGGTAGTGTAATTCAGATCCCTTTTTTCTTTCAAAAAGTGAAAAACTGAGTGCCCACTATACTGGTGTTACCACACCAAACATGTTAGCTTACATGTCTTGGCCAACTCCCACTGCATCTTTCCTTGACTCAGGAACATCTCCAGCACAATCTAGCCACTCATTATGCAGTGGGAGTTGAGGAGACTATTGTATCATAAGTGACTACACTGTTTGAGGGTGTTTCTAATGTTCAATAAGTATGTACTAAGAGTAGTTCAATGATTTGAAGCAAAACAAGGCTGGGTATAGCTATAAATTACTACACATTTCAGTTCTAATAAGCAAAGAGGCAGATAAACAACCAGCAACATCAATGGATTTTTTTGAGAAGGTAAGCAATTATGAAATGTGGGGTTTTACCTAAAAATAATATGATGCTACAAAGGCTGACAGTGTCCCTTTAAATGTGCAACTCTAGAGTTCCATTTTGTGCCTCACATACGTTTACTCATAACTTGGCTGTTTTACATTAGTCCCAAATTTTGAAAATACTGATTTCATAACCCCACCTCATTACAAGTATGGGTCAAAGGGTGAGACACAAATTTTCATTTTGCTCATTTAAGTCTGACATTAAAATGTGACACCAAAATATATGACACTAAAATTGTTATAGTGTAGATGCAAATCCATGAGGGTAGCACATCATGTGACTACATGTGTGTTACCTGGAAACAGTTGTATGTTGTTTGCCTTACCAGATGATGGCTGTCTGTGATTGCTTGTGTGGGCTTGTCCGTTTGCTGCTTGTGGTGGGGTGTGGGGAGTTAGGTTGGAAACCCTAATGCCACATTTCTCTACTTTTGTAGTGTTATGTTGAACCCTAACTGGTGCATTAATGAAGATTTTTGCAATGAAGATAGACAGACAGACAGGCAGACAGGCAGGCATGCAGGCAAGCAGACAGACAGGCAAGTAGACAGATTATACTATACTTGCACAGTACAACAAGTTAGGGTTGAGTAGGTTGTTTAATGTTAACCTCAAATTGTGTACCTTCATAACATTGGCACCATTTGACAAAATTCTGTAAAATTTTGCGTGATCTGGCTGGCAGTCTCTTAAGACATGGGACATTTTGTGATTGAGGCTCATCCAGATTCCAAGATCCAGAACTTTTAAAATCCTTTACAAATGTACTTTTTGGCTAGTTTTCTTGCTCACCTGTGCAGCAACAATTGTTACAAATTTTGTTCAGACACTTTCAGAGTAGAAGTGGCTTTGCCTAAGGATGTGTGCTTTGAAGCTTTCATGAAAAAATATTAATTGGTTCTCGAGTTATATGGTTTTGAAATTTGGGTTCTGACCATGCTAAGTAGGGTTCTTACAATAACTCTGCTATGAAAGGTTACTTTTGTGTGCAGTTTTATTTTCACGAGGAAATGTGTTTTACTTTTGTGAGAAAAAAATACTGTCATCATTGTCGCCTTGTTTTTTGTTTTGCTAAAAAAAATTTAGATGCACATAAAAATGATGCATTTTGAAAAACAAACACCTCAAGATAGGTAAACAAGACCCATTTAGATTGTAGATTCTGGGGTATGTTTGATGAATATGGCTTCTGCATATGCTCAGGAGGATTTCTGAGATAACTCTCATATGAAGAATATTTTACTCTTGTGAGCTGTTTTATTAGTGCATGAAAATATGTTTTAATTTTGTAAGAAAATAATTTACTATAATCAGCAACAACATCTTATTTGTTTTGGTGAAAAAAAAAGAAAGACATAAAAATGATGTATTAACATAAAACAATCACCTGAACCTAGGTTAACAGGGCCAGTTTAACTAGATTCCAGGCTTGTCTGGCAAAACATTACCCTAAAATATGTTTTTGGCCACTTCAAAATTCTTTGGTCATCAGCTTAGCAAGGGGTCCAATTTTATTGGTGCGAGCCTACAAATCTTTGTTCGCACATTAAAATGTGAACAAAGAATTTGATGTTTTACCACTGTATACCAGTTTGTATGTTTGAACAAATAATTTTTTGATCACCAACACAGTGAAAACAAAGAATTTATATCTGCACATCAAAAGTTGTTTTTAGTGTCAGATAGCAACTTTGATGTGCAAACTAAGAATTTTGGTCACCACTGAATGCGACCAAAGAATATCAGCTTGCGAGAATAACATTTATACTGTCTATTAAAAATAACTTTTGCTCATAACTCAGCCATTTTCTTAACATGTTTAACCACATTTTCAGCAATCCTATGCCACTAAATATGCTTTTATGTTGCAATGCCATAAAACAATTTTAAAGTCAGGTTGCAAGTCTGTCACTCTTGTGAATGTTGTAGAGGCTTAAAACATAAGTTCAAAGAATGTGGGGCATAAATATTGAAAAATGGGGTGTGTATTGTTGTACGATTGTGCTCATACACAGGTAATTCTGGACTACAGGATTTGGTAGGGCCCAAAGGCCTATGTAATGCCATGGTAGGAGATTTGCATGGGGACCGAAGTGCACTATGCACATTCTGTTCTCATGGTACAGCCCATACGTACATTAAGTTAACATATGTAAAGATGTACGGTATTTGTGTAGGACCCAAAGGGCCTTATGCAAATCACACACCCACATCACACATGAACGTGGCTGTGCTTCTGCACCCCCAAATGGGTTGCACTTTGGAATCATAGATTCTATTTGAAGCCAGAAGAGGCTGTGTATTTTCTGTGTATGTCTTGCAGTGTCAGTGTGTATTTGTGGCTATGGAAGCCAGGGCCAGTGTTTCAACAGCCAGAAGCATTGTTTCTATCTGTAGCTTCAGAAGGACAGAACTAGCTGGGGCTTGCCATTCTGCAACCAAAAGTGGATGTGTATTTCTTGCACTGTGAAGATGTATCTGTGGTTGCAGAGCACTGGCCCAGAAGGGACCAGCAATTCTTCCACTGAAAGTACTGTTGAAATGTCAGTTTATTAACTTTCTCACAAAAACGGAAATTCATTGCAGAAAGCTGAATTAATGCACCAGTTATGGTTCAACTTAACACCACAAAAGTAGCGATACATGTTGTTAGGGTTCTTAACCATACCCCCAGCAGTAAAAGGACAAGGCCACACAAGCAACAAAAACAAACATAATCATGTAAGAAAAACAAATGTAGCTGTTTCAGATGGCACAATTACAGTATCACTGATATGGTACCTTCAAAATACAGTAAGCATACAACATGTTGTACTTTAAAGAACCATACTCCATCTGTGCTGTTCAGAAATGCAACAGTGTGAGTGTATTTGTTTTGCAGTGTCCATGTGTATCTGCAGAGGCCATTGCTTCTGCAGACAAAAGTAGTGTTGTAGTTTGGATAATGTGTGTTTCTGTCTGCAGCTGCAAAAGAACAGTCCCTGCAGGGGCCTGTGCTTCTGTAGCCAGAAGTGGGTGTGTCTGTCTTACACTGTGAATGTGTATCTGTGGCTACAGAAGCATTGGCCATGCAAAGGCCTATACTTCTGCAGACAGAAGAAGTGTTATAATTTGGGCATAATGGATATGAAGCTTTCAGCCAGAAGTGGGTGAATGTGAGAAACATGTTTCATCCAAGGTTTGAAAAACAACATCAATCACATTTATGAGGTGGTGTGAAAAAATGGCTATGTTGAATGTTTTGAGTCAAAATATTGAAAATTAGCAAAGTTACAAGTCAATGTTGAATATATATATATATATATATATATACTGTATATATATATATACTTTTTTCCATATTGCTTTTTATCCTCCACAGCAGGCTACTGACCATGTCGGCCACCCTTACCTGACTCCTGGGGTCTTTCAGGATCTGGCGGATGCCTTGCATGCCCCAGCTGATCCCCCGGAGCCAGCCCATTGACTTCATCCTGTTGCAGCACCTGTATTTCCTCATTTTACTCCCCATTACCCCGAGGCCCCAGAATGCAGTAGCGCATATGTGTAGAGGAATACATATGCACCGCCAGTGATGGCTCCTTCCCCTAATGACAGGGCTTCTTGAATGTGGTGCTGCCCCCAGCCTCCACTAGGAGGTGACCAAGTGCTGAGGAGACCCTCAAGTCCTCCCCGAGGAGGAGAGCTGCCAGCCGGCAGATCAACTGGCTCCTCACCCTTCTCCCCCAGCCGATCCCCAGTGCCCGAGCTCACGAACCATCTTAGGTCACTGGCATGGTGCAAGGTGTGTCATCCAGCACCTCAATCCTCAGCACCACTTGGCCAGCTTGAATTGAATACTTAGAAAATATCAGCTACAATGCCTGCAACAACACGGGTTCAGAAATGGTCATAGTACCACTATCGCCCTTCTGGAGTTCATAGGCTTTATTCACCACTCCTTAGATCAAGGACACCTGGTTGATGCTGCTTTCATTAATTTAACCAAAGCTTTGACGCAGCGCGAATCATGCCGTCTTGGTCGACAGCTTACCACCATTGGCCTAGCTTTGTGACAGTGTGCCTGGTTTGAAAGTTACCTGCACAACCGTGACACAGCAGGTGAAGATTGGTAACACCTCTTGATAGCAGACCTGTCCTATCTGGAGTTCCTCAAGGGTCCATCTTGGGCCCTATTTTATTTAGCATTTTCCTCCACAACCTTCCTTACTCCTGTCAGGGTCACATCCTTTTATATGCTGATGATGCTGTCCTGTTTACCAGTGATCCAGACCCTAATGTTCTTGAATCTAGGCTACAGAGTAATTTTGTAGTTGTAGAAAGATGGTTCCATAAGCACAAGTTAGTTATGAATTACAACAAGACTAAAACAATGCTGTTCTCCAGCTCCCAAAATAGGCACAGAACTTACCCCCTTTCTATCACCAATGAAGAGGGCTCTCCCCTGGAGCTAGTTCAGCTCTTTAAATATCTGAGGATTACTACTGACAGTACTATGACCTATGCCTATCACACTGACAACATTGCTAAGGCTGTTAACACCCGTATTGGGCTACGTTACAGGCATAAGCAATGTTTGACTCCAGAGGCTCTTAACCTGGCCATTCAAAGCTCTCTTGTCTCGCTTATTGATTATGGCTTACCAATCTATGGATCAGCTACTGAAACAACTCTTTGCCACGTCATACTTGCACTCAACAAAGCATGCCGGCTCCTTACTGGCTCAGCCCATCTGTCCCATACCTGCGACATGTGCACTCAGGCTAACTGGCTCCAATTCAAAGGTAGACTCATGTACCAAACCTGTTTACTGTCCAAAAAAGTAAGCTTAGGTAAAATGCCCCCGGGAGTGCAAAAGCTTATTACCCCCACTATCAACTGTCATTGCACCAGATGCTGTACTAGCCAGATTTTAATATACCCCACTGTTGCACTTCTCTGGGACAAAGGTCCTTTACCTACTGTGCCGCACTATGAATGAACTTCGCTGCACCATGACATCACTTCAGCATCCACCTTGGGCTCCTTCAAGTTTAAACTTAAGCAACAGCTAGTTGCTGATGCCAGTTCTGACTGCTTCCAAAATCTTTCTTCTTGTGACCAGCACTTATTCTAACCTTATACTATCCTGACCATATGCATAACTGTTCTCAGCATGTAAATAACTGGTCTAAGTTGCTAATCATTCTCCTTCACATTTCCTCTTGATCCCTTCCACTCTTTTCCTTATCCCTCTATGGCTTTCCCCATCCCTTCCCCTCTATATCTCCTGAGCTCCTTGCTCACTTTAAAATGCTTTGTCCCATACCTTCTCACCTCTAACGAGGCCCTAGCTGATGCCATCCTTACCTTGTTGATTATTAGATATTAGGCTGAGTCTGTTCTCATTTTTCTGTAAAGGGTCATTTCATAAGACCTCACCCCTCTAATATGACCCTTTGAATTCCATGTTTTAATCAAATATGCACCATGGCATACATTGTACAATGCCAAATGTATTGGAACTTCTCTAGTTATACACTCTTGTAATGTCTTGTATAATTCCTTGTTTTGTTTGTTTTCTGTCTCATACTTTCCCAATATGTATTGTTAGTCTGATGTGGAACCTATGAAATGAGCTTGTTCTCAAAGGTGTTATCCAAAATTTCAATAAATAAATAAATAAAAATAAATATAAATGTTAACATTCACTCATGATTTAGTCATTTTAACACATTTTTACACTAAATTGTAAACATAGCCTTCTTATGACCCCTCCTCATAAACCCAATAGGTGAAAATTTTTGTGAGTCAATAATTCTTCTTTCACATCAGATATATAAATAAGAGACCATACTGAGCCTGCTTAGAACCAAAATTTCAAATTCTTATAACTTGGGAACTGATTAATCTTTTTCACCAAACCACCCAAAAATGTTTCTTTTAGGACAACTCCTTCTACCCTAAAATTTCAGAACAAAATTTCAATCCATTTGGACTGTAGATAAGAGCAAAAAAAAAAAAAGCAAAACCTCAGCTTTTTCCACTTTTTGCACTGTTTGGATCTCAGAATTGTGGATATCCAACATCATGAAACTTGTTAAATCAAGAGACCTTGCCCCTCAGACCATGCATGCAATATGTCATGCAATTCCATTGAATGGGGCAAAGTTATTAAGGTGTAAGGTTAGGGGGTTAACATTAAACACCCTACTCAATCCTAACTATAGGGGCAGTACCACCCCTGTAGTTAGGGCTGAGTAGGCTGTTTAATTTTAAATATCAATTTTTGCACCTTAATAACTTTGGTGTCCATTGACAAAATTGCACAACATTTGGCAATCACGGTCAGGCTGTCAAAGTCTTTAGACAGGAACATTTTTGTGACAGCATCTTGCTCAGTTTTTGAGATACAGAGTGCCAAATATGGAAGAAAAACCTCTGTACTTAACATTAGGCATTTTTTGCTCTCACCTACAACCTAGATAGTGCAGAAGTGCCATTGGAAGGTTTCATGAAAAAATATTATACTGTTTCAGAGTTATAAGGACTCTTGAGTTAACCAGCAAATGCAAATGGTAAAAAACAAAACAAGAAACTCTTGCAAGTGCTCATTTTCATGATTTGTCGTGGGGAAAAAGATTGTGACAGCTGCCATTTTTTCTTTTCTTTAAACTCACAAACATTGAAAATTCATCAAAATGATAGGTTTTAAAAAAACAAACACCTGAACCTAGCTAAGCAAGACCCATTTAGTTACATGCTGGCATTTTTTTTTAAGAAAAGGCTAGAAACACATTTTCGGGGACCCCAAAATAAAGAGTGCTCAGCTTAGTGAGAGGAGATGTTCACCAGCATTTTTGAATCAGAACAGTGGTACTTTTTTGAATGCTGAAGCATAGCTGGAGTCATGCTGCCGGCTTCAGTTCAACCAGTGAGCTGGCAATCCCCCATTCTGTCTGGCTCTCTGTCTTTCTGTCTGCTTTTTATCTGTCTGTCTATCCATCTATCTATCCATCTATCAGTCCATCAATCAATCCATCAATTAATCCATAAATCAATCCATCAGTCAATCCATCAGTCACTTCATTCTCATCCTCCTTTCCAAGTCGCCTGCCTGCCCTCCCAGAGTTTCTATATAATTACTAGTATTTTTTTAAATGGACCATGGTGTCCACCTCTGGTATCATTCTTCTTGACCGCTCAGCCCTCCAGGTTGCCTGCCCCTATTCCCACAAGTGTAGGTGGTGGTACTAGGATATCCCCCAGCCCACCAAACAGTAGCCCAATACTGAGGTGTCCAATCTCCAGTGTCAGCTCCATGGAAAGAAGAAAACCATTCCTCACTAATTTTTTTTAAACTGCAAACAAATAAATGGTTCCTCACTGATCTGACCCCTCCACCCTAACCACCTACTCAACACCCACCACTCACACCCCACACCCCACACTCCATCCCACCCCCACACATCCCACACACCCTTACTCATCTGAACAAGTCCCATGGTATAGATCCACTCTCCAGTTGAAGAAATGTCTTGCTGCTGGAACTGGCGACTGTGACATAAAAAAATAAGTAGGCATGAGCGGGTAGTGAAATACCCAAAATGAAATGCTGCCTGTGAGTTACTCTAAACTTCTTGAAATTACCCTAAAAATACCCTGAAGAAAAATGGGTAGTTGGTTTGGACAGGGTAGTTACTATCTGGTTCATTCTACTATCCTGTTACCCTACAGACCACCATGGCGGGCATTGGTGAGGCTGGTACAAGGCATACCGCTGCTTTAGTTGTGCCTGCAACTGTTTCAAAAATTATACCCATGGTGGGCATTGCTGAGGCAGATAAAAGAGGCACAGCTGCTCTGATTGAGCCTGCTGCTGTTTCCAAAAATGATACCCATGGCTGATGTCAAACATAAACTGATGATTTATGAAACTAACAGTAGTGTGGCACATGTGGCTGGCTATCCCATTCTCAGTCCCCACTATCACCACCAACTCTATCAACATTCACTACCTCAGCATCTGAGCTTATATTTGAGGAGGATGCCTCCTTGTATGCTGCTTCAGTAGTTGGAAGTATCCTGGCACATGTGGAAAAATGTTCAGTACCTCTACGAGTAACTCCAGTCAGTTCTTTCCAAAATTCTATTATCATTTCATTGCTAATATATTTTTTTTTTTCAGAGATGTAGTGCCAGTCCTGGTGATGTTATTATTATTGTCGCTATATTCTTTATTAGTTCTATGATAAATATTGTCCTTATCATTAACAGTTGCATGTGCAACAGCACTGTGCTTCCTTTTAGTAGACTTAGACAGGGAAGTATGAGACATAGTAGACACAGCCATGAAATGATGCTGTTTCACAAACTGATGGACAGACAGTGTAGTTGATGATGTCACATTAATAAGTGCTCAGGCCTCAGGGGCACCTAACAAACAGTGTGTAATACAGCCATGAAAGGATTTCACTATGCTGCAGAGACAGACAGTGTTGCTGACTATGTCACAGCAATAAATGACAAGGCTCAGCTGGGGATGCCTAACAAACAGTGTAATACAGCCATAAAAGGCTTTTACTATGCTGCAGAGAGAGCAAGTATAGCTTATGTCACAGTAATAAATGACAGGGTGCAGAGGCACCTAACAGACAGTGTAATACTTTAATTTCAAACCTGCTGCCAAGTTCCATTTTTGTCTTTCTTTTCCCCCACCTTCCTTCTCTGTTCTCTCACCAGTCCACAGCACCACCTCCATGACAGTGGCTGGTGTGACCCCCCTCCCCCTGGCTGAGATCATTTCTCAGTCCTTACTATGTCTCCCTGTCCCTTTGCTCCTTGTAGTGTAGGTTAACTATTTTCTTCTTTTTCGATCTAGTCATCGATTCTATGGCCGTTATTTGTGTTGCAGAAAAGTAAGCACTCATGGAGCTGATTTCATATACCAGAACACACACACACACACACACAACAACAGACTGCTGTCAGCTGAATTCTGCACAGCAGACAGAGCACAGACACCACTGACCAATCAGGTGTCATATGCTCCTATTCTGCTGTGAACTCCATGAAGGAACCCACAGGCTGCAGTTTTAATGCTTGTTTGGAAGTCCTTTACCCATTACCCATTTTGAATTAACAGACCCAAGAATTAAACTGTTATGTCGAGTAGGGTAGTACATTACCCGAACTACCCTGCCTGGCCAAAAATAGTTGATACCCACACTGCCTGACCCAGCTACCCGGCGAGTAGCCCATGGCTGAAAATAAGGTAAGTGCAGTATAATATATTTCAGGGTGGGGGTGTACTTTGATTCATAACTACGCCAGTGTTACTCAATTTGACCCCAAATTTTCAACGTGGCCTTTTTGGGACCTCACTTCAAGGCCAGTGAAATTATGCAAATCTGGTCCAAAAGGTGATTTTGCAGTCACTTTGTGAAATCACCATTTGGGCACAGTTTGAACATTTTCATGACCCTTGTTCATGAGGTCATGTCATAAGAAGGCTGTGTTGAAAATCTGGGGGTCAAAATATGTAAAAATGCCAAAGTTATCAGCATACATGGACATTTTTCCATGCTCACCCATAACACTGGTAATTTTAAATATTTTGTCCCCACATTTTCAGCATAGCCATTTTTCACACCACCTCATGAATGTGACAGCAGTCATTTTCCAAATCCTGACAAATTTTCACACCTGTGCCACAGAATGACGTTTCGGTAGCACAGAATGATGTTTTGCCAGGAATTTCAAAATTTTCACTTTCTGGGTTCATGAGGTGGGGTAATAAGGCTACGTTGAAAATATGGTGTAAAAATACAGTAACATTTCCAGGTTATGAGTGAACATTGCAGTATTTCAACTTTCACTCATAACTTTGATAATTTTCAAAATTTTGATTCCAAACTTTCAACATAGCCATTTTCCACAACCCTTTATAAACATGACAGGTGCCACATTTCAAATCCTGGATGAGATGTGTTTTCACAGCTCTGGTGTGAAATGACATTTTGGCTAGTGCACATAAATGCTGCATGTCATGTTTATAAGGGGAGTCAAAACAACTATCTTGAATATTTGGGGTCAACATTTAAAAAAAATAGAATTGTTAAGAAACTTTGAGTATACTGCCAGTCTGGGCCCCAGCAGGTATGCTTTGTGATCCTGTGCTGGTGGTTTAAGTTGCAGAGTGAGCTCAGTGACCCAACTGGCTGGGGCGTGGGTGGGGGAATGGCGTTGTTATGTGACACTCTCCCAGCCAAGGAATGAAAGCTGTAGGGTTGTCTACACAGGTGTGGGTACAATATAGTAAAGACAACTGTCCTCTTGGCATAGGGTTGAGCAGAACACCACACACTAATGATAGGGAGGGTGCCAGCCAAGTCACAATGAAGACACAGTAAACACTCAAGGCAACACTCAGCAGAAAATAACAACTACTGTATATGCACAAGTCAGTAAATTCCAGCACTTTATTTTGCCTGATAAAGCCTTACATCCAAGAGGTGAAGTGCTGGAGTTCAGTGCCATGCTCTCAATCTAAAGTGCTAGATTTTACTGACTTGTGCATATCTTTGTTATTTTCTGCCGAGTGCTGCCTTGAGTATTTGCTGTCTCTTGGGATAGGGCCCTGCACCTCTGCACACATGGGAGGCAGGGGGCCTGTGCATTGTCTGACAGATGGGCTCCGCCCTGTGCATCTTTATTTTTATTTATTTATATATATATATATATATTTTTTTTAATTTTAGTCTTTGGTAACCGGGTAAGGCCCACTACGCACACGTGCCTGTTTTCAGGGGTCACCTGGGAGCACTGAGTGGTTAAGTGACTTGCTCAGAGTCACACAGTATGCAAATAGAGGTTGTGAGAATCAAAGAATTAAAGAGGCAGTATAGCGCAGTGGTTTAAGGCTCTGAGCTGCAAATCTGGTGACATCCAGCAGACCAGACCTGGGTTTGAATCCCACAACTTCCACTTGCATACTGTGTGACCCTGAGCAAGTCACTTAACCTCCTTGTGCTCCCAGGTCGCTCCTGTAAAAAAGCTTTCAGCTTAGTGTGCTATACCTGGTTAAACAACTAAATAAAAAAAAAAAAAAAAAAAATCCAGGTCTGGTCTGCTGGATGTACCAAGCTCATTCACAGCTCATTGCTATAACCTCTAGGCTATACTGCCAAAGTGGCAGTGCCAAAGCATCTGTATCTGCAGTCATGTGAAAGCACAGGGAACAGAGGGCACTGCATCTCCTCAGCCCACAAGACATGGCCTCAAAGAAATATGTTCCCTTGGCTCCTGACAACATTACAGAGGTAGGTAACAGGGAACCCCCACCACACAATTCCTTCACAGCTACCAAGGCCCCACTGCTGACAGAGCAGACCTCCCCAGCACCTCAGTCTCCTTCCTCCTTGGCCAAAGTGGTCACGGCCACAGTTTCTCTACTTTCCTTAAATTTATTGTGACCAGAGGACACAGTAAAGTGGTCCCAGACCACTCCAAATCAAGTGACACCCCAAGGAGCCACTCTGACCTGAGAGGGTGATAGATGAGGTACTGTGACTTTTCTGAACTGTATTCTGTTAAACCCAGCTCTGTGGTTAAAATTGGGGGGAGACCAGCAGGGGACAGCAGGAGGACTCTGTTCTTTTCTTACAATCACACAACAGACTAACAGCTTCCTCACAGCCACCCCCACAGAAGCTCTCTTCATTGCCTGCTACAAGGGAAGTAGCCAGCTTGAACCGTTTCAAGTGCGGTGATGTGCGCACACTCTCATGGCCAGGGTCAACATCATCAAACATCCATGCTGTACACACCCTACTCAACTGTGTACCTGGCCACTACCTTGCTGTTTCACTGTGTCACCCTATCTGCCAAATAGCCACACCCTGAGATTCCTTACATCTGTTGTTTAAAAATTCATCTGAGCCAGTTCAATATGTGACTTCTTGCTCTACGGTAATGTACCCTCCTGCTCCTGACCAAGTCACAGATCTCCAAGTTCTCTTCACTTGAATGGCATCTTTTCTGCAACCAGTTAACACACTTCCACCTCAGTTCTAGCAATGAGCAGGGTGGTGGGCACCTCATAAAACAAAAATGCATAATGCTAGCTCCCCTCACTTGTATCTGGGATCCAGGAGGGGGACTATCAGCTCCCTGGCTCTTCCCACCAACTCTGCCTACAAACACTGCAACTACTCACAATTCCCCTGAATGCAGCAACACATGTTGCCCACCCAGATGTGATCTAATCCTGGAGAAAGCTCATAGCATGGTAGACTGTTCCACTCTATGTTCTCCTTAACATAGCCACACAAACTAACTCCCAAGGCTTCCTTCCTGAGGATGAGTTTTGCAGCCCAGCTCCTGCTTCAGACTAGCTCAGCATGTGAGCTGCTAATGATACATGTGCACCAGCTCAATGGGCAAAGTAACTGGTAAAAGAGCAGGCTGGTAGCTATGACAACAGGCACTGCAACATACACAGACTCATACCAGCTCTTCCATCATTTGCTTCAGTATTGCCAAGAACAAGTGCTGAGGTGAGGGGGTGCTCAGTCACCTCTGGCTTTCTTGAACTAAGACATTTATGAACACAGGCACTGCAGTCTACTCCTCCCCCAAGAAGAAACTGTAAATCCAGAACCGACTGTGAGAAACCTTATGGCATGGGACTCAACCATAAAATAGTGGAACAATTTGGCAATTACAAAGTATACCTTTGAAAACTTTTTATCTGGAGAATAGAAAGTGTCCCCTGTATTCCTTCTCTTATTATATTGAATATGCATGGTCAGAGTCATTCTGAAGATCTTTGCCGTCTGTATCACCAAAGGCCCATCACCAACCTCTGTAAGGCTATACTCATCTCCTCCCTCACAGGCCACAGCAAGGCAAGGTTCCATGCTGCAACCTCCACAACCTTATCATGCTATGTGCTGTGGGACTCATGCAAACACCTACAGTCTGTAAATAACAAGGGCAGACTCTTTCATAAAACTCCCCACTACCTTTCTCTAAGCACTCTTCCTCAGAGGCAGAAAAGCAACTAGGGATGGGCATGGTCCCACGCCACCCACCCATCTATCCCCACCCCTCCAACTGCTGATGTATGATGGGAAGGGATTTTTTTAAGCTCATGCAGTATCTTTCTTGGCATCCAGGGGTATGCGTTATAGACCTGGAGGTAGCATCTGTCAACAGGTGGAGCTAGTCTTTGACCTGTCACACTCAGGGTAGCCTAAGTGGCAATGGAGGTGGTGGAATCTAACTGCATATCACCAGACTCCAGCCCCGACCTAACTACAGCTCCCAAGTACCCTTACAAGCAAAGCATAAATCTCTGAACTCAGTTTTCTTACCCATCCCTGAAGATTAACATAGCTAGCTATAACTAGCTGCACACCCCTTACCAGTGCAGGGTCACCATAGGAAGGCAGGTCTGACAGTGGGCCCCAACCCTACACAACCATCAAATCATTCAAGGATAACCAGGTAAATGGGGCCTGGCCCCCCTATATTACCTGCACTACCTCAACACTCTCACCCCCACCCCCAAGGGGGGAACTCTATGGCAGACACAGAGACCTATTAGATGGGCTCCTGATGTCATGATTTGGTAGCTTAGGCATACACTAATATTCTGCCTAGTATAAAGGGCAAACATTGCCCTGAATTTTCAGAAAGCAAGGTGTCTGGGCTGATCACATGATGCAGGATCATGAGTAGGAGCTTCCCCGGTTTGTTCCTGCTAGCTCTGTGGCATACTACTTATTTTACAAGATTTAAATGGTGTATTTCAGTGGCTACTATGCTTGTACTGTAACTCACATAGCATCAGTGTCTGCAGTATTCCTCTAAATTATGGAAGCAGAGATGCGGCAAGCTTTACCAAAACACACGCTGCCTTCTACCCCGGAAAAGGCAAGTAAAAAAATTAGGCCACAACCAACAACAGCAGATTGAGTGGCCTCTCATACCTCGGATCCCAACATGCTCACAGTGGAACGTTTCCTGCAAGAATTCAAGCCTTTCAGAGAAGAGCTTCGCTCCCTGGCTTTTGAATTTAAATCTATGGCCACTGCACTGGAAGATATCTCTAAAGGAGTGGGGGACAGTGAAGTGCTTATAAAATCTCTAGAGAAAAGTCTTAGCAAATTAGATCCATAGATTGTGGCTACCAGACAAAGGATGGCTTGCCTAGAAGCAAAAATCGAGGATTTAGAAGGGTGAAGCAGGCAAAATAATGCTGTGATTATAGGTTTATCAGAGAGAGAGGAAGGATCAGATACAATTTTGTTCACTCAGAAACTGGTGGCAAAACTGTCAGGCCCGTCTCCATTCGGCCCCACTTACTCAATTGAAAGAGCTCATAGGGCGCTGTGCCCCATACAAGCGATGGGTGCACCCCCCTAGACCACAAATATTTTGGTTCTTAAACTACTTAGAGAGGCAACATTTTCTGACAAAGGTCCGGGAGTTGCAAGAAGTTAAATGGGGGGAGAATACCTTGAGAGTAACCCCGGATTTACCAGCATCAGTTTGCCAGCGCAGAGCTCAATTTCATCCCTTGGTCAATAAATTAATCCCTACTGGGATTAAATTCAAAATGCTATACCAAGCGAAATTTCAGGTCCTTCTGGATGGCATCTAGACCGGCTTTGAGGATCCAAAGGCAGCAGAAGACACTTTGAAGAACACCCTGCCCAACCTGTTCAAAGATCGCTGAAGTGATCAGAATTGGCCAAGGAAGGTATGCTTTTACTATACAGCACTAAATTATTGCAGTGACTGGGGACTTGAATTGTCTTCTCAATAAATAAAGAATTCTGTCCTCTCTGACATTCCCCTCGGGAATGTCTAAATGTGAGCCACCCATAGACCTGCTGGTGATGCAATGATCCGGGCTTAGTCTCCCAGACAGCTCATTAAGCAAAGAAACATGGTTCAGGGTGAAAAGCGTGTTAGAGAAGGTCTGCCTTCTCTTTGTTCAACTCTCCTCGTGTTTGGATATATCTTCCCGGGGTCTGGTTTCCTGGCTCCGCTCCTGTTGGTGACTTTGTTTTTTTCTTATTTTTCTTTAGAGTCTCATGGGGCAGTAATTTAGATTGTTCAGGCCACACACAAAAACCTGTCATTTCTGCACAGAAGACTGCACTTGCCTATACCCCACGTAGATATGCGTGGCTTAGAATTTAAGTTTCATTTACAAGAACAATTGCTTACCCTATCTTGTTGAGGGGATTTATTTTTTTATAATTCTAATTCAAGGTCTGTTTTATGGTTCTATAAGGAGAGGCATATGTGTAGTATAGCATAGTTGACTGTTTGCACTTACCACTCTGTCTGTTCTCTTTTATTATGGTGCCTGTTGCATCCTACATTTTGGCTTAAGAGCGGTATTATATAAGGATAGGCATTAAGTCTGGTAAAGCTGCTTTGGGAATTTATTTGCTTACTGGAGGGCATGGAGGGAACTCAGAGTGGGTGGAGATGGGGGGAATTTAATTCACTGACTATGTCCACCATGTACCAGAGCAAGATTTATTTGAGGGGTGGGGGATCTGGTATTGTTTAAGCAGATTCAGCTGTGGTTAATAAAAGGATATGAAGCAGGGGGAGGGGGTTATTGCTTTTTTTCATTTAAGGGGCCACTTAATTTCAGGAGGTGGGAAAAGAGGGGAGAGGGAGGACCTTGGCTTGGCTTTTACAATCAGGATAGATAACACTTTCAGTTTGGGTTCAGGGCATGCAGTTCCAACTGACTCAGATGGCGGGTAATATGAGGTTGCTTTCCTGGAACGTCAGGGGTGCCCGAAGGAAGGTAAAATGCTACCAGATCTTGAAACGTATTCAGCAGCTTAAAGGGTTCATTACGTTCATACAAGAGACACATCTTTTGGAGTCAGAGGGCAAATTATTCAGAAGGCAATTTGTGGGTCAGATTTTTAATACAGAAGAGACAGTACGCAAAGCAGAGGGGTTGCTATATTAATTGCCAGACAGATTTCTTTCACATGTGAGCAGTGTATTAAGGATCCCATTGGGAGATACGTAATTCTGAAAGGGGTTCTAGATCACACAGAAGTAGTGTTATGTTGTGTGTATGGACCCAACATAGACTCTCCTGCCTTTTTCTTCAACCTTCTGTCCTCACTAGTCCCATTCGCCTCACTCCCCATGATTTTGGCTGGGGACTGGAATCTGCCCTTTTCCTTGGAACTAGATAAGTCTGGTGCCAAAAAGTCAGGTCTGACACCAGTGCAGAGGGCCATCAGAGACCTAGTCAACCAATTCGGATCGGTGGACCCCTGGAGGGTTCTGCACCCTTCCTCCAGAGAATATACTTTTCACTCAAATGTCCACAATATTGCTTCTATAATAGACTATTTTTTGATTAGTGATAGTTTACTCCCAGGGATTAGGAACAGTACTATTGAGCCAGGGGTTATCTCAGATCATGCAGTGGTATGGTGTTTAATTAATATTGCCCCCACAGTCCCTAAGGAAATCAGTTGGAAACTGAATAATCAGGTGCTGAAAGGTGAAAAAGTTATACAAGACATTTTGAAAGTCATAGAGTAAATACACGGAAACTAATCTTAGTTCCACAGGTAGAATAGACCTAGAATGGTGTGCCTTGAAATGTGTCCTGAGGGGGAGCTAATACAAATAGCCTCTTATAAGAAAAGGGTTAAGGAACAGAGAGCTCTTACTTTTCTGAGGGGAATATGGGAGATAGAAAGCACGCTATCACCCACTGCTTCACAAGGGGACAGGGCTAAACTTTATGGAATTGAGGGCTCAATACAGCTCTCTTCTTCCGAAGCGGGCAGAGTATGCAATAATGAAAACTAAAGCCACCTATGTGGATCTGGGGAGAAGGCAGGCAGATTGCTTTCACTGTAGTTGAAAAACCAGGAGGCTTCCAGAATTGTGAAAAGCATCAGGTCTGATCAGGATAACTCCATCCTGTTAGAGCCCAAAGGAATCACTAAAGAATTTGGTAATTACTTTCAGAAATTATATAGCCCAATGCCCAATCACCCGGGTCCACAAGAGATTGTGGATTATTTGGAGGCCATTCCATTGCCATCACTAACAGAGGTACAACAGCTTGGTTTACTCACCCCCATAGGGAAGTTGGAGGTTGCCAACACAATACACTCCCTCCCGTCAGACAAGGCCCTGACAGGTTCTCGCCAAACTTTTATAACATTTTACAGAAACAGTTAACCCTGTGGCTAACCAGATTATTTAACTGGATTGCAGAA
The DNA here is from genome assembly GCA_016271365.2 of Neoceratodus forsteri. Lineage (NCBI taxonomy): Eukaryota > Metazoa > Chordata > Ceratodontiformes > Ceratodontidae > Neoceratodus > Neoceratodus forsteri. Next base: position 1,071,325,568 of record CM057455.1, on the reverse strand, counting down.
GAAGGTGCATTAGATGACAGTGTCTTAGAAGCCAAGATTATTATTTTACACAAACCAGGGAAAGACCCAGAAAGGGTAACAAGTTACAGGCACATCTAGTTACTGAATTGTGACATTCAAATCATGGCGAAGCTATTGAAAAATAGGCTGGCTGAGGTTTTGCCCTCCATAATTTAGCCTGATCAAGTGGGTTTTGTAAAGGGCAGGAACTCATCTGATCATATGCATAAGTTGGCACACATTTTCTCTGCATCCAGTGACTCAGATACTCTGGCAGGGTTGCTGTACCTGGACGCGGAGAAAGCCTTCAATAGAGTGAATTGGGAGTTTCTTTTTTCCTCAGTGGGGACATTTGGGTTCCACAGAAGTTTACTGATTGGATTTCCTCTTTCTACAAGAACCCAAAGGCTCATATTTACTGCAATGGGGTCTTCTCAGAAAGGTTCTCTCTTCATTCGGGGACTAGGCAGGGGTGTCCACTATCCCCACTTCTATTTAACAAATATTGGAGCCCTTGCTGGCTAAACTCAGGGGAGACCCCAAAATATTTGGTTTCTCATTACAAGGCCACAATTTTAAACTCTCGGCCTATGCAGATGACATTCTGCTTCATTCATCCCACCCAGCAGAAGCTTTTAATGCTGCTCTACAAACCATTAAGGAATTTGGCACCCTTTCTAATTATAAAATTAACATAGGTAAAAGCATGTTTTTTCCTCTCAACAACAGACTGTTTAGACATGATGTATCACACCTGGGCCTCCAGTGGTCTCCCCAAAGATTGAAGTATTTAGGGATATTTCTAGCCACCTCCAACTCGATGATGAGAAAACTGAACTTAGAAGATGCCTTACAGTTAATAGAGCAAGATCTGGATAGATGGACATCCCTCCCTATTTCTATTTGGGGACGTATTAATGTCATCAAAATGAATATCCTGCCCCTCATTTTCTATCCATTAAACATGCTTAATATCTGGATCCCCCTCAAACAGTTTAAAAAAGTCCACTCTATAATTTCCTCCTTTCTATGGTCGGGCAAGAACCCCAGAAGAGCCTACTCCAAATTGTCAGCTCCCAGGCTGAAAGGTGGATTGAGGCTTTAGCATTTTGGGGGGTACTACTGGGCAAGTCATATCAGTAAATATTTGAGATGGGTGACCAGTGAAGAAACTTTGGAGTCACTGACGTATGTCCCATCTTGGTTAACACTAGAGAGAGATCTGATAGCTACAACAAGACTGTCCCCTAATACTCTCTTACATATTCTACTGAAAAATCTCCCATTTAAACTTGCCCACTCTCCCATAGCAGTCTCTGTGAGATGCCATACTCAACTGTGTGCCATCTTAAAATTCAGTCATAATAGAGACTGGGATCAACCTCTAGTAGAGAATCCAAATTTCAAGATAGGTGGTAAACCAGTTGCCGCACATGGGATCCCCCAGCTCCATTCTGCCAAAATTAGGGACTTCTTCAGTGGGGGAAGGCTTACATGGTGGCTAACATCCATAACAAGTTCTCTGCTGGCCTGGTGGTGCAGAGGGTTGAGGCTCTGGATGCCACACCTCGAGCCACGCTGGTGACTCGGGTTCGAGAACGGACTCGGGGCACCAGGGGCTGGCAGGGAAGGACAGGATTGAGCATCTGGAGGACTGCTCTCCTCTCCTGGGGTGGGTTAGGGGATAGCCCTGCTCTGTAGCAGCCCCTGGTGGAGACCGAGGCACTACAAATAGTGGCGCATGAGGAATTCAAGAAAACCAGAAAACAGCTTTGGAGCATGACGGATTATGGCTTCCATCCTCCACACCACCGGGACCTGCGGGAACCTCCTCCTCCACAGTGGCGGTGCCCACGGGGCTGTGAAGCAATAGTGTGCTGGGTTTCCCTCTCCCCGATGCCTTCCCCCTTGAAGGAGGGGGACCCGCCCAGCAATGGGATATGCCGGGACAAACTCTGGAGTCAGCTGCAATATGTGGGTGGGAGAGCTCCTGAAGAGGATAGCCAGGGTTAGTGGAGCACTAGGAGGCCCGAAGGAGAGGCAGACTCCGGAGTGTCGGTGGGGTAAATAGATAATACAAAAAAAAACAAGTTCTCCATCAGCAGGACACAAGTATTTAAAGTGTACTAGGTAGCACATCTTCTAAGCTGGAGGAAGGACCAACTAATCAAAGTGGGAGTAAGTGATTTTTTTAACTCTTTAGTAAACGTCGTTAATCTTCCCCATGCTATTTCACAAGTATATACCTCCTTTCTGGATCTGATCAATACCAAGAATGACAATGTTCCCAAATACTGGGCAAAAAAATTACCTGATCCAAATATCAAGTGGGACCAAATATGGGAAGGTATATAATATATATATATATATATATATATATATATATATATATATATATATATATGTACAGTATCGTCTCTCAAGATAGGCTGAGACTTACTCAGTTCCAAATCCTAAAAGATATATACTGGGACCCCCAAGTTATTTAAAACTGGCAGGAATGCATCTTCACTTTGCAACAGGTGTCAGAGTGAGGATGGTTCCCTCATGCATATATTTTGGGAATACCCTAGTATTCAAGCTCTATGGGTTGAAATCCAAAGCAAGGTGGACCCATTATAAGGCCTGTAGGACCTGTTTTGCCCAGAGGTGTGCCTCATTGGTAACTACTCCAGAATTAGGGTTAAAATGCACAGATATCACATGACATTGATAGTGTTATCACTTAAGAAACTAGTCCTGAGGCACTGGATTGATGCTCAGAAGATAACCTATATAGAATGGCTTCAGGAGCTATTGTTTAATCTGTAGGCAGAACAACTCAAAGCAGGCCTGGGGTGCCCCTCTACCAGGTATAAGAAGATTTGGACAGGGATGCATGCTTTTTACTTGAACCAAGTAGGAGTACAGGTGATTTGATCGGATTCTCAGTCACTCCTCCACCTCACTGAGAGGTGAGAGTATCTTTTTTCTTTGGTTTCAACACAGTGACCTTTCTGGAGGGGCCCCGCTCCTGGATAACTCTCTTTCCCAGCGAAATAGCCAAGATAAGGTAGGGTGGGGGGTTATTTAAGTAAGGGTAGGGGAGGGTGGGATTGTTGATGGTGGGGAAGGTGGGAGGGGGGCATGCAACTGTATTATAATTTCCTGTATTAAACATTAAGACGTACTGACTCTGTAGCAGTTACATGTCCTGTCTGTTCATGTATATGAAAAGCAATAAAAGTTCAAATGTAATAAAAAAAAAAAAAAGAAAGCAAAGTTTCTGTCTTTCTCAAGACATCTTTGAGAGCCACAGGCCTATGCCTGTGAGAGTAGGAAGAAGGCCTCAGGCAACTGCTGGTAGCCTAGCCTCTCCCCTTCTACCTCAGGCCATTTGGTCATAGTACATAGTTCTAGTTCTATTACATGTGGGTGAAAACAGAAAGACAGTGGGTGAAAAGGGTGCAACCAAAAGACTGCCCATCAAAAAGGCGATAGGTAAAAAGGACGATATCACCAAATGCCACCAGAAAGCCGACCCCACAAAATACGGCACCATACATAATTCCATGCCGTACTCTTAGCCCTCTGCATCCCCTAAAGTTATTATAACCAACCCCGCAGGGGGGCACATAGGGGAGTGGACACACTAAAAGCAGGTCACCCACAAGTCCTGGATGCCCACATTCGGCGCACTCACATTACGGCGCCTACATTACGGAGCCCTTTTTCCCATGCCATATTAATGGTATACCCATTGTTCTCTGCATTTTACTGTTATTTATATATCATAATGTTTGGTTGTACTGTTACTGCACGTCTTACTGAATTCATGATGACCTTTACTTTGATGTTGGCACCTGGGAGGGTAGAGTATGGCTAGAGAAGGTCTGTCAGACTTACAAGAGGTCTGACTGTAACCTACATTACTATGATTAGCACATTTCATGCACTTGCTTCCCGCTCACTTGACATTCATCATGGCATGCATTCCTCTTACACCCATTTAGATGACAGATAAAACAAAGACATAAAAGTTACAGTTGAGATAGCATCAGCTAGGTAAAAGGGTAACAACAAATACTTCACTCATAAATCTTTAGTACAGTACAAGTAGTTAAATCCAACATTTGATATAGCATTTGAGAGTAAGAAAAATAAAAGGTGTTACAGCATATTTTATGGCATTGCCAGACCATCAAATAAGAATTAATCCACGACAAAGGTGGCATCTATTGGGGAGTTAATGCATGGTTGGGGCCCTTACCGAGTGCCTACAATGACCAACCATGCATTAACTCCCCATTAGAAGCCACCTTCGGAGTGGATTAATGCACTTGTAACATGGCTTCTACCACACAGTGTGTAGTGTTTCTCTTATTTTGATACTGTCAATAAGAGAACACAGACACATTTTGCACCGGTAACTTTTCTATGTTGCACTTTGTGAACACTGAAAAGACACGTATTTCTATCCTGATGTTGTGAAAACTTCAGCAAACATAAGTATTAGGAAACTATCTGTCAACATATCTTTCACCATATTTCTCACATCTGAGTGGCTTTTCTTTTCATTGGAACGTTAGGAGGTCTATTATACCTTGATTTCTCATGTCACTATGTGCCCGTCAGTCTGCTTAGCATAACATCTGACCTGCTGTGTGTGTGTCTCTCCCTGTAGCTCCGATCTCGCCACAGTAGCGCTTTTTTGTCTGCCGCTTTCTGCCTTTTACGCCGCTTCCCTCACTGCCTTGCATCTTTGCACTGCCCTACATGTGTTTCCCACACCACCATTTCAGTTAAGTCTTGCCTGCACTGCCGACAGAAACATCTACAGTTCTCTGATTTTTCCTTCTAGTGCCTCTCAGGCTGCGTTTGCGGTCCGGATATTCCTCCCCGTTGCTCCACTCTCCTCGTTCGCATCACTGCTCTCTCCCGCTCTACTTTCACACATATTGCGACTCCCTCTTCTGCACTCTCTGTATTTTACCACACTGCTTCTGTCTCCTCCTTGGTTGTTGCAGGAACTTCAATAGCAACACGGCATTATTGTGCCATAATGCCATGTTGCTCCTGTACCACCTGACGCCGTTCGTCCTATCCGCTTTCTGGATTCCAGTACTACTATTTTTCCCATGTTTCAATGAACAGTGGTAACCAACACACATTTCCAGCATCAGTTAAATGTAGTACTAGACTACTTACTTCCACACAGTCCCCAAAGATTTACTTCATGTTGCTGACTTCAATACAGGCTGACCTTTACGACCCCTCCAAACCTTATATAAATAAACATTCTGAACTTGTTCAAGTAATCGAGAGCCTTGTAATACTTACTTAGAAACATCCGAGAAGCCTCGTAAAGACTGCCTAACTAAGTAAATGGTACATTTGGGACTTTTTTTAGCACGGGAAGGAATTTTTTTTTAAAGAGATACCACACAATCTCTGCTGTTTTTACTGGGAGCATTGTAACTAGATTTACAGGAGAGAAAACATCCTCAAAAGTACAGCAGTGAAAGCCTGCAGAATATCTAATAATTAAACAGCAATGCTGCTAAATTTCCAGAGCCCTGCCACAGTTTATATAGCTCACCTGATTTCTGGGAGAGAAAACTTAACCACTTAACATTATACAAGGACATAAAACATCTAGTCCAAAATGTCCACTTAGTCATCCGAGTGTTCAGCTCCCTCAATTCGTAACTCTGCTTTCTGTTTTTTGATCCACTTTTCTGCCTCTTTTGAGTCTGAAAAGATTAATATGTCCCCCCCATAAGTTATCCTTAAGTGCGCAGTCATGAGCAGTGAGTGGATTACACCTAGGCTGCACAGTTGGGTCCACACCCTGTCACAACTCTTCTGCCGGACTCGAGTGGCAAAAGATCAGGAAGGCAATGAACTGCCTTTTCCTAATAAGCCAAAGGATAGTGATTTTAGCAGCAGTAAGTATCCAGTCTCTCGATTCGGTACACTTCATGATCAGCATAAGAGTGCGTGGGCTATTTGCAGTGGAGCCTGCTCGCCTTGTAGTTGCTCTGTATGCTTTGTTAGGTTTGCCACTCAGTTCTTCTGCATCAATCTGTAATAGAGTTGGAATCCAAGTAAGAAGAAAAGTCCTGAGATCTTCTCCCTCAGAGCCCTCTGCAAGACCCAGGATCCTCACATTTGCAGACCGCTGAGTATTAATGGCTTCCAAATGGTAGTGCAACTGTGCATTTTCCTGAATTAGCTTTGAGGTTGTATTCAAAGCTAAGGTTGCTTGTGTATCAGCTGCTTGAGCCATCTCCTGCACTAAGGGAACATTGTTTAACCAGGAGTAGCACACTAAGCTGAAGCTTGTTTCCAGATGCTATCTGGGAGCACAAGGAAGTTAAGTGACTTGCTCAGGATCACACAGTATGCACCTAGGTGACTGTGGGATTCAAACTCAGGTCTCCAGATCTGCAACTCAGAGACTTAACCCACTGCTATACTACTGAGACCTTAGCCTGCTGTGACCCCATCTTTTTCAATATCTGTTTGATTTTTTTGGTCCATTGCTTTAATTGAGGACAGGACCATTTGCCAAGCATGCTCAGGGGGAGTATTTGAAGTTTTACTGGAGCCCTCAGCTCCTGTGGCCTCATTGCTGGATTGTTGTTGAGGTTCTGTTTCAATGACTCTCCAACTCCTATTGCCTTTGGTCACCACATTTTCACTCCAGTCAGGAAGCAAAGTGAGGTAATCACACTGATCCAGTTAAAGACTGAGAAAGTTCTGTGTAAATATTATTTGTAAATAACTTTGAAGTGCATCAGTTGGAGAGTTCTGGTGAAGTAAATCTGTTCAGGATTTGGCTCTCTAGTGTCCCCTGCAGGTTTTTTTTCTTAATTGAAATTAAAGATGAAAGGTTAAAAACATGTGCTGGGCTTAGGAACCCTGAGTAAACCATGCTTCCTGTACTTTCATGGAAGGACAAAGAGGATGTTAACCCTAGGGAGGCTGTTCTTATACCATAGAGCTGATGATGTCATCCAGGAGGTGTGTCTAAGGTAGAGTTAGGAAAGGATATTTTGTATTAGAGAGAAAGAATTCCAAATGGCAGGATTGTAACACCTTATAGAATGCATTTTAGTATAGTGGCATGATAGTGTGACTATAATTAGGGTTGAGTAGTCTGTTCAATGTTAAACTTCAAACAATGCATATTAATATCTTTGGCACCGTTTGATGAAATCAGCTGAAATTTTGCATTTGTTATGAAGTAAGCAAGATCTTGATCTGTGGAAAGCTTTGTGATAGCAGTATATGCAGTTTCTGAGATCCGTATGTGTGAATTTCTGATAAAGTCTAATTTTTATCCTATACTTCACATGCTTTTTTTTTAGCTGTCATGTACAGCCTACACGGAATGGATTTTTTTTCCCAAACTTGCAGGGAACTTGTGGGACATCCTTAGGTAGTGCCTTTGAAAGGTCTGGTGAAAAAATACTAAATGTTTAATGAGTTATACGAAATGAAAAATCAGATGTTGCAGGACCCTTTTATGGTTTCTCACCACTTGCTTGGCTTGGCACTAAGCATTTTTTTGGGCTGTGACAACCACCATCTTGTTGATTTTTTCCACAAACTAACAAGCATGGAAAAACATGAACAATTGTCATTTTAAAAAACAAACACCAGAACCTAGCTAAACAGGCCTGGTTTAGCTAGATTCTAATGTTTTTTTTTTAAATAAGGGGCAGAAATACCTTTTCTGGGCACCCCAAATCCCATGTGCCCAGCTTAGCAAGAGTAGCCCCTCACCCTCATTCCCTGTATGAGAACAGTGGGACTTTCTTGATTTCTGCAGCCGCTTGTGTTGCGAGTTCCAGTGAGCCACCATTTCTCTGGTTTCTAGTGGCACCCCCCACTCTCTGACTGCTGTCCCTTCATAGATGCCATGGTCAGGGATAACTCTTTAATGGTCTTGAATTCTACCTGCCTAAAGTTGACATGAGGGAAAGCAAACTGACCTCCGAAGTAAGAAAAAACAAAAGAGAGAGAAACTCTCAGCTGGTTCATATTCTGAAACTGGAATGCTGCAAAAGAAATGGAGCATGAAACGGAGCATGACTGACAGATTTCTTTCAGCAACATAAAGTATACAGACCCACAAAAAGCTATGGAGTGTGGCACGCTGGGGCTGGCTAGAGATCCTGCAGCACAGCCTGGGAGCCTGGAAATGCTGGATAAGACTGACTGAAGACCACTGTTTTATTGAAGTCTGGGCCAGAGAATTGGTAGCTTCAGAGACCCTGAAGGCAATGAACACTAAGCAGTTCTCTTCTGAAGTTTCTGATGCAACTACGAAATCTCCAGGTGCAGTAGCCTCACTGAGTCTGAAACAGGCTGAACTTACAAAATCAGGTACCACTTCAACTTATGTAACAGTTCAACCAGAGCACTCCCCTCAGATTGTTGCCTTTGGAACCAATAATAAGAACTCAAAGAAAGTAGAAAGTAAATGCTGTGATAGCGGGATTGTTCCTGGACTGCATTGAAAAATAAAGGGGAAGATGTTATAACTCACACTGATCTATTTGAGAAAGATTTACAAGAAATAAAATAAACTACTAAAAATACTGGCATGAAACTGGAAGCCCTTAGGCAATCAAACTGGGATTTCGCTCAACCGGAGAATTAAGGTACTCAATCACATCTGTAATTTAAGGATTGCGGTACTACGATTAACATTATACAATTACCACCATAGAAATGTGAGAGTGATGCTTTTAATGGGGTGCAAATGTATAAAAAAATGCAAGGGTCTGTCTTAAAAAGCCCTTGGCAGAAATGTGGCCAGACCTCCTATTTAGGATATTACCCCTCAAACGTCTAACATATGCACTCAAAGAAAAGGAAGACGAATTGAAAGACAAAGGGAACCCTACCCAAGTGCCCTGCAACTTAAGAAGTCAGTGTTAATCAGAACCTGTAATTCATTGTAAAGGAACTACTTTAAGTAGCATGCGATATTTAACAGCTGCTGTTTTCACTTTGTTTTTGAACTAATGATTGAGTCAATTAATTTTGTAAAAGCCATGAAATGTCTATATCTGCTACAGTTTATTACCGTTTGAATCAGTTATTGTTAATATACAGTATTGTTGGCAGCAAGCCTACCAAGACATTGTGATTAGCAAAAGATTTGATATGTAGCAGTGGAGGCTGGCGATGGTTGTGTATATTTAAACCTTTTTTTAATTCATTAAAAACTATGCTTTATGATATTATTATTGAACAAATCCATATACTATGAAACAAATAAAATAACTGAAGAAAACATTAGACAAGGATTTCTCAAATTTATGTGAGCTTATTTTCAAAGAATCCTTACAGTTTCCAGAGGAAAGCTTCCCATTTTTTTCTTGAGTTAACAGACCTCAAATTTTCAACATAGCCATTTTACACCATCTCATGAATGTGACAGCAGTCTGTCTCCAGGCGCGGAGAGTGTTTTCACAGGTTAAGAGTGATGAGTTTGCCCAATTGTTTGTTGATAAGGTTGCCGACATCAGATCTGAGATCCATGCAGCTCACTCTAATTGGGGTGGCGGTGGTCGGTGGGAGGTGACTACGCCTCGGTCTGGTTGGTGTGACTTTGATTGGCTGGGGTTCATAGATGTTATGCAGATTGTCCAGAGTATGCAGCTGACCTGCTGTAATTTGGATCTGGGTCCAACTTGCCTCATAGTGGGGTGTGTTGATGTTCTCTGCCTTATCTTTGCAGAGATAGTCTGGTGTTTGTTTCACTCAGGTGAAGGAGGCGGTGGTTATACCCCTCCTTAAAAAAGCTTTGCTCAACTTGGACAGTCCTGCTAATTACAGACCAGTCTCTAACCTTCTCTTTGAGGGGAAGGTTATCGAGAAAGTGGTAGCACAGCAGCTTGAGCATCATTTAACCATCCATGATATCTATGATCCTCTCCATTCGGGATTTTGGAAGAGGCATAGCACAGAGATGGCTCTTGTTTGGGAGCTCAATGATCTCCTGATAGTGGAGGATTGGAAGAGCTGGTCTATTTCATTTTTTCTTGTTCTCTCTGCAGCATTTGACACTGTGGACCATGGGGTGCTGCTCGAGCATCTGCAGTTCATCTGTGGCCTGTCTGGTATGGTCCTCAGATGGTTCCATTCTTTTCTCACTGGCAGATTTCAGAGGGTGGTGTCCAGGGTTTATTCCTTGGGATCATTCTCTCTGCCATGTGGGGTGCCACAGGGCAAGGTCCTGTACTCCATGTTGTTCGCAGTGTATATACTGCTGTTGGGAGACATTGTAAGATGGTATGGGCTGGGTTTTCACTGCTGTGCAGATGATACCCAGCTCTACTTGTCTTTTGTGCCTGAACAGAATAGTGTGATGTCTGTGTTTAGCAACTGCCTTGCCGAGATCCAGGACTGGATGACTACCAGCTGGTTGAAGTTGAATTCTGACAAGACTGAGGTGTTGGTCGTGGATCCAAGTTGCCAGGTAGACGGGCTGGTGGCTGGTCGTGACTCTGGACTTTGGCTTGGAGGACAACAGCTGCTGACCTCCGAGCAGGCGTGGAATCTGGGTGTTATTTCTGATGACAGGCTAACGCTACATTCTCAGGTGTTGGCTGTTGTCAAATCCTCTTTTTATCATCTGAGGAATATCACCTGCATTAAGCACCTTGTTCCACCTCGTGACCTTCCACCTTAGTCCATGCCTTTGTGACCTCCCACCTTGACTACTATAACTCTCTGTACCTAGGGCTACTGGGGGTTGATAGCCACCACTTGCAGCTGATGCAGAATGCTATGGCAAGGTTGCTGACTGGGTTGTTTCGATCCAGTCACATTACTCTAGTGCTGCGTGAACTGCACTGGCTGCCAGTTTGGTGGTGGATCACCTTCAAGGTCAGTCTTTTGACCTATAAAGCCCTACATGGACAGGGTCCGAGCTACCTGCAAGAGCTCTTTCATCCCTACTGCCTTGTCTGACTGCTCTGATCTGCTGACAAGGGATTTCTAGAGGTTCCCAGGGTTCGGCTGAAGACATCTGGAGCCCGTGCATTTGAATTTGCAGCCCCTACCCTGTGAAACTCTATACCTCATTGGGTACAAGAATGCCAGACAGTGGAGAGCTTTCAGACCACTTTAGAAATGTTCCTGCTTGAGCTCGCCTTTTCAGATTGAAGTGTTTGATTGAATTTGTTCTGTGATTTTATGGTGGTTTTATTAATTGATTTCAATGTACAGGTGCTATGATCATTTGGAATAACGCGTTTTACAAATAAAGTGAGCTGAATTGAATTGAACTGAATTTTTCAAATCCTGGCCAAAATATATTTTCATACCTGTGGCACAGAATGACATTTTGGTGGCATAGAATGACATTTTGGAAGGGATTAAAAATTTTAGCTACCATATTCATGAGGTGAGGTAATAAGAAGGCTATGCTGACAATTTGGTTGCTGTTTTGCTACAAATGCAAGCGCAGAGCCCTCTGGACCCTGTGCTTCCACAGCAACAAACATGTACACAGCTAAGTAGGGATAGGAGCGCAGGGTCCAGAGAACCCTGCATTCCAGCAGACAAATGAGGATTCAATTATATTATCTCAAAAATTAAGGAAATTCATTGCAAAAACACCAGTTAGGGTAACCCAACACCACAAAAGTAGCAAAATGTGATGTTAGGGTTTCCAGCCCTAATGCCCCACCCCTACCCCACAACAGCAAAAGGAAAAAACATTAGGTTTTTGGGTCTCCAAAGTCTTGGCAAACCCGTAGTGGTGTCTTCCTTTGTGGTTGTCAGTCCTAATACTCACCCCATTTCATGAGCAAACAATGTCACTCATGATCTCTTTTCCTTCATGTAGGGCCCACAGGGCCCAGCATGAAGAAAGGTACAACAAATTGTGTTGGCAACCGGTGGCAAGACATACTTCTCTACCTTTGAAGAGTGTATCATTATGAGGCAGTGACTTGGAGCTGTACCTTGTGCTTCAGATTGGAGGCTAGGGGCTTGGGGGTTGGCATTTGGGTTAACAAACCCCAAGGAAGACCCCACCACTTATTTGCCAAGACTCCAGAGACCCAAAAACCTAATGTTTTTCTTTTTGCTGCTTGGGGGGGGGGCCATTGTTTCACTCAGTCACTCATACCACTCAGTCGCTTTCGGCGGGTGTAGTCCGCTCCAGCTGGATATCATGCATGATTTTTTTAGTGTGCACTGTATGAAATAAAATGGTAAGAAATTTCATTATTACTATGTTTTGAATGTTTTTTTTTCTTTGCTGTGGGTGCTTACTTCTTTTTCTCTGTTATTTTACAATAAACATGCACTAAGGAAAAAAGCACTTAAAATATATATTGTGGTTTGTCTCTCTTCTCTGATCTGCTGAACCTACTACAAATGCCATATGGGACCCATGCCTTACCTCAAGATACTGTCAAATTCTGCAAGGTTACTTTATGCCCTGTCTGCCCTCTGCCCTACTCACATGACAATAGAGAACACTCTGGCATAGGTGGATGTCAGTGGGTGGCAGAGGTTCATAACATGTTTCCCCTGCATCTATAAACCCCACATCCACACTCCTGCCCATCTCCCCAAGCACAGGGGGGATCCTGCCATATATCACGGTTTATTCCTCTAGACCCAACCCAAGCTTTTCTTATACATGCTAATGTACTGGCTCGTTTTGATGTTGTCCATGGTAACTGAGGTCTATGTAAAGTATTTATGACTGAATAGTCTTGTTTACTCGTTTTAGTATTGTATGTCCATGGGGTATGCCCCGGCCAGGATCCTTCACTTTTCTCTTTATATATCTTTATATATAGCAAGCATTGGCTTGCTGCCCACTTCGGGCAAGCACCTCATCCTCGCAGCTGCTTTTAAGCTTGAGCTGCCCACCGACTACAGCAGCGAGACCGGGAGCCTGCCAGCTGCCACCCGCCCACCGCTCTCCAAGCACAGGCTTGCTGCCCACTTCGGGCAAGCACCTCATCCTTGCAGCTACTTTTAAACTTGAGCTGCCTGCTGACTACAGCAGCAAGACCGTGAGCCTGCCTGCTGCTACCCATCCACCACTCTCCAAGCACAGGTAATTGCCGAAGCCAGATCTTCAGCCCTCAGCTGCTGTTGCAGTGAAGATCCTGGATTTTTTTTCTGAATTCCTGGTGCCATCTGACTGCAGTGCCCCCATTGGCTGCTCACCATCTTGATGAACTCCCTGAGTGGCAAGCTGTGGAATCCAGCATGGCTGCTTTCCCAGGACTGTGCTGCCAAGTTTGAAATGACTTTCCCTTGCTCTGGTACACAGACACGTGTTGCCTGGCCCTCGCTACTAGTGTGTGTACACAAAACCAGTTACAGCTAAACTGAAAACTGGGATTCCTACTGCTGATTTTTTGTTTGTTTAAGGACTGTTACTAGCCTGTATTTGTTCATTTTGGTAGAAAAAAAAGAGTAAAATACTGTTTGTTTGCTTTGCTAGTTTCCGTGTTTTAGCCTAGCCAGATCCCTTAATCTTCCCATTCTCTCCTTTGTGTGTCTCTTTGTGTGATTTTTTTGCCCTTCCCCATCCCCTCCTCTACAAGTTCTTAAATCCACCTAAACCACGCCCCCTTCTGTGCATTTTCTCCCATTGGCCATCTTGTTCTACACAAATTTAAAGCTGCAGAACACCTCCTAGAGTTATGGTCCTGCCTCACAGAACTACATTTCTAACAGCCCCTTACCACTCCCTCCTCTCCCCCTTCATAAGGCTGACCACATCAATTCTCTCCTACTTCGTTCCCTTGTCCCCCACTCTCCCTCAGAAAGATGAAGCTGGCACTGCCTATATTATGGGCCATCTCCCTAACTACTGCACTGGTATTGACTGACTACTGCACTACAGTGCTGGCCTCCGATCAACAGCGCCTCTCCTTCCTCTCATTACCCCCCTCTCCCCTCTCAACCCTCTTCACTCACTACTAAGGATAAGTCCACCCTGGGGTACATCTCTCTCATCCTACTCACTAAAGGAGAATGCCGCCTCCTTGGTCACTACCTGGCTAACCTCTCCTGGTCTCCTACTATTCCCTACTGCCCATATATTCTTCTACTATCACTACTCTCCCTAGCTGGGGACATTGAGTGCAACCCTGGCCCAACAAACTCGCATATCACCCTCTCTTCCAGCATCTGGACAAATGCCTCTGGTCTTAAAATCACACATATGAATGTCTGCAGCCTTCCATCTAAATTCACTGACCTTCAGGCTTGGATTGAGCTACACACGCCCCATATTCTGGGATACACTGAAACATGGCTAAAGCCACACCACACCAAAAACACCTTCAAAATACCTGGCTACTCCTACCTACACCTCAACAAACCAGGCAGGAAAAAAGGTGGTGGTGTGGCCCTGCTCCTAAGGGAACCCCTCTCAGCTAGCATTGTCCTACACTCTGATCCTTCCTCACCTAGTGAATGGCTGCTCTCTGAATTGATCCCGGGATCCTGCAAGAAACTCTATATTGGCTGCTGCTACAACTCCCCCGGGACCAGAACCATTGGACTCGCCAGCCTCCTCCAAGGCCTGAGCTCTCTAACTCCCCATAGAGAATCTATCCTTCTTGGTGACTTTAATCTAAACTGGCTGAGCTGCCACCAGCCTGACTATGTACCCCTGTTAAAGCAGCACAACCTGGTGCAGGCGATCACTCTCCCCACCAGACATAATCCATGTTCAGCATCCAGACTCTACTAGACTGGATCCTCATAAACAGGGAGAACCAAGCATTACATGCTAGCACCATGGCTGACTCTATAAGCGATCACTCACCGACCTATCTTATCTGGTCTTCCAAACTAAGGTGCCCCCCCACCCAAATACCTATCTCTCAGAAATTTCAGCTGCCCAGTCTCCACAAATCTCCTCAAGGAGGCCCAGTCCTTGGACTGGTCCATGCTTTTTCCCCTTTCCAATGCAGCCACAGCAGCTTCCACATTTATCTGGACTCTACTAACACTCCAGAACTGCTTTTTCCCTGTCACCACCAGACGGGTCAGAGACGGGTGCTCGCCCTAGGTCTCTAAAGACCTCCTAACCCTTATGAAGGCCAAAGACTGTGCCTGGTCCACTTTCAAAGTGACCCCCTCTCCTGCCCTCTGGGATGCTTACAGGTGCATGAGGGACAAATGTAAACAACAGGCCACATTTTTGAAACAGACCCACTTCCGTAATCTGCAAAAGGCCAACCTTGGAGACCCTAGAAGATTCTGGGACTCAATCAGCTCCCTCCTAAACCCCCGCCTCAGCTACACTGCACCACATCTCAAATCCCAGGACAGGCTGCTGACTGACCCTCATGATGTGGCCAGTGTCTTCAACTATAAGTTTACCAACTTATCCATGTACCTAAATAAGCTGCCAACTGCCCAACCTCAAAGCTTAGCCCTAATACCTGATATACTGCCATCCTCCTATAGCTCTGCCACTCACCCACAAATACCCCTATTCTATTTTAAAGTCCTCTCCATACATGACACAGTGAAGCTACTCAAAAGTCTACCTAACCACAGCTCCTCAGGATCTGATGGGCTATCTCCAGTCTTCCTTAAGCTGATCTCTTCAGTGATTGCCAGGCCACTCACCTTTGTCTTTAACCTTGTCCTTTCCACCTCCTCCATACCTGACCCATGGACGATAGCTAAAGTTATCCCCATTCTTAAATCTGGTGACCCCAAATCCTTCGACAATTACCGTCCGATATCCATCCTCCCTCATCTCAGTAAACTACTCGACAGAGCAGTCCACAATCAGCTCACTGAGTACATAGGCAAATACACCCTCCTATGCAACCAGCAGCATGGCTTTTGCAAGAATCATTCCACTGCAACTGCCCTCACCATTCTGACCAACCACATCCTCCCTAACATGGATAATGGTAAAGCCACCGGGGCTACCTTCGTCGACCTCTCAAAGGCTTTTGACATGGTTAACCATGCTCTCCTTACCTCCAAGCTTAGCCTCCTTGGTTGTTCTCAGAATGTCACAAGCTGCTTCACTAACTACCTTACCAATTGCTCACAATTCATGTGTAGTAGTCAAACCTACTCCCCCACCCTGCCTGTCTCTGTGGGGGTCCCCCAAGGCTCAATCCTGGGTCCCCTCCTTTTCTCCTTATTTGTTAATGCGCTTCCCTTCAACTGCCTCAACTGTCACTCTCTCCTGTATGCCGATTACCTTGTCCTCTTTCACAGTGACAAATCCACGGCCACAGTCTCCTCAGTTCTCTCGCACAACTATGCTGCGGCCCACAGCTGGTTCTCAAAAAACCTCCTCTTAGTAAATGCCAAAAAAACTAAATCCATGCTGTTCGGATCTAAGCCCTTTCTGGCCAAAACTAAAAACCATGCCCCCTTACACATTCTCACCCCAGACGCCCAGCCCTGGAGGATGGCAACACCTACAAATACTTAGGAGTACTGCTCGACCCTTCCCTCACTTTCAGTGAGCATGCAAATTCCCTTGTCAGAAGGTTCCATCAAAAGTTAGGTGCCTCCTATAGATTCAGGCAATACCTTATCCCTGAAGCCAGACTAGCCATTATCCAGGGTCACCTTCTCCCTTTTCTTGACTACTGCTCCCCTATTTATGCCAGGACCTCAGCTACTGCCATGGCTAAACTCTCCGCTGCCTACAACAGAGCCTGTGACTTTGCTTTATTGGCCCCGTTCTCCACCCACCACTGTACCCTCTATAATACCCTTGGATGGCTACTGCTACAAGTTTGCTTTGACCTAGCCCTCTGCTGCATGGTAGACAATGTCATCCGCACCACTCCAGAATACCCCCTAACTGTCCTTATGAAAACCAGAATGCTCCTCCGCAACCTCAGCTCTAATGGTACTTCCCCTCTAGCTGTTCCTAGGGTATCCACCAACATAAGTAGCAGCACTTGGTCTGCAGCTGCCCCTTTGCAGTGGAACAAACTACTGGCTGAACTATGTTCCATTGACACACACTCCAGTTTCAAGTCCCACCTTAAAGTCTGGTTCCTAGCAAACTCATCCTGCTGCTGCTCCCTGGGGTCTGACACCAACCCACACTAGTCAACTCTCCAGCCCAGGGTTACCCACCTACCCACACAAGTCAACTCCCCTGCCTACAACTGTTATATCATATTTTTCGCAGTAATATTTGACTTCCTTGCCTGTACATATTGTATATATATATTTTTTTTTACTGAGTATTCTGTGTATTACTTGCTCACTGGACGATGCAGTCACATATTGTACACTGTGCCTATGATTTGTTTGTTTTGTACCAAATCTCCTCATGTCCGATACTGAAACCTTGTATTCACTGTTCTCAAATGGACCTATGCATCAAACCTGTATATTGTGCTTACTATTGTTTCTTGTATCAAATCTGTTTCATGTGTGTTACTGTTACCTTGTACTCCACTGTCACCCTGCGCCATGTGTTATGGCCCGGGTAGTGCCTGAAAATGGTCCCTGGGATCAGTGCTCTCACCCGGTTATCAAAGTCATAAATAAATAAATAAAATATATCTGTTGTTGTTTTATTACTGTTTTTCATTTGTTTATGCTTTAAAACTTAATAAACTCTGCATTAAAAAAAAGACAAACAGTATCCTGCTATTGCACTGGACTTACTTTACACCCTCCACGGTGGCCCTCAGCTGTGACTTCCTGAAGGAACCTGACAAGCCCTGCTGCATTGCTCTTCCCTGACTAAGGAAAGAGGCCTGCCCTATCTCCTTGAGCCAAACACTCTAAAGAGGTCTGTCTCAGATATGCTGGACAGCTGGGCAGCCCCCACTTCAAGGACCCATCCCCTCTGGCACAATCCCCAACTTTGTATTGACAATGTCCCACTAGCCTGGAAATTCTGGCAAGATAAGGGCATCCTCACCATCGGTGACTTCTATCACCCCCTCACTGGTGTACTCCAATTTTTCAAGGACATCTGCTCTACTAAGGGTGTACTGAGAGCACACTTTTGCAGATTTTTTCCAACTTAGAGATGTCTTATATGCCAAGATCTCCCCACAGCATGTACTGCTATCCCGTTGACTCTTGACAAATGATTGGCAACCAAGACAACAACCTAGCATATGACAGGTAAACTTAAATGCCTTGCAAATAAATAAGTGACCCCTCAGGCCTCAGTGGGTCCTAGGTAGAAATAGATTCAAGAGCTAGATATGCCTATACCCCAGAAGGATTGGACAGGGTATGGATACACACGTATGTCACCAACAAAGAACTACAAGCCAAAACTATACAGTGCGATATAAAATATTGCATCATGCTTACTGGACCCCACAATGGTTGTACAGAGTTGGGCTGATGTCCCCCAGTGATTGTTGGAGATGCTCCTCTCTCAGGCCTCATTATCCTGTCTTGCTCTGGATCAGTAGTGGGAAGCAGTATGGAGTTTTTGCAAATCTTTGGTCCCAATGCTAGAGAGTAAGGATCCCTACTTTGCACTGCTAGGGCTTTTGCAAGCCACCAACACTTCTGCTTTACTGTAGTCATACTGGATCAGTAGCTCTCTGGCCTCTGATGCACTGGAGGGACCCGTAACCCCCTTCATTCCAGGAGTGGAGAAACCAGTTAGTCCTGACAGCCAGATATGAAAAAGAAGACCATTTCTCAGCTTGAAAGATCTCTCTCTCTCTCTCTAGAGGGGGGGACGGCTCAGGGGAAATGTGAGGAAGTATTTTTTCATGGAAAGGGTTGTGGATGCATGGAACAGCCTTCCTGAGGAGGCATAGGATCAAAAACAGTGGGGGAATTCAAGAATGCATGGACTGACATAAGGCAATTATAGTGGGTGGGGCAGGAGGAAGTAGGCTGCTGGTTTATTAGGATCTGCAGCCTATATAATAGTTAGGGAAATGGGCAGACTAGGTGTGCCAAGCGGTCCTTATCTGCTGTCAAAGTCTATGTTTCTATGTTTCTCTCTGTCAAAAAAATCTGGAGACCCTACTTGGCACCATACTCAAGACAGGCTCCTGTACTCCCTCCAGCAAGGTGAATTCTTGACCCAACATACTTACCTAACCCATCTTACTAAAGATCTCATTCTTCATATACCACACCAGTATGTGACTATTCCCCTTTCCCATGCTGTAGGCACCTAATGAGGAAAACCTGACCTCTTGCCTTCACTTCTCCCCTGGTGTCCCTGGCCCTCCATCACCCCTCCCCCATGCTGCCGCTAATAGATTTTCCACATAACTTGTTCCATACTAAATACCCTATTTCACTAGCACCCCTTCTTTCTTCCAACTAGAATAGCAGAGAAAAATGCAGTAGTAAGTTACTGATACCTGATCCCCAGGATGTGTAATTATTGCCCACAGCCCTTACTCCTAGGTTAAGATCCTGACATGTTTTACTTCCATAACAAAAGAACAAGATTCCTTACACAATTGGGAACCTAGGTGTGTGGAGGATGGGTTCAGTGAGATGTAGGCAACATAATACTTAAGCCTTCACCACCTCTCTCAACTTGTAACAGTGCCTCAGCCTCTTAGACTTACACCCCCCGTAAGATCTGAGACGCCTTCATTTTATGGAGCACATACATCTCTCCTTTAGAAATGGTCAGATAGCATGCAGCATGAAATTACTAACATACTAACATACTATTTGCCAGCAGATTAGGCCTTATGGTCTATCAAGTCTGCTCGAACCTAGATCCTTAGTTGGGTGCCGAGACCCTCCCATCCCTTGTGCTCCAGAAACCCCTATCATCCATCCCCACCCCCCCGGGACAGGCCATCATCTGATACATCCACTTTCTGTGTCTGTCCCACCCTTTCTTAAAGCTCTCCACTGTGGATCTCTGAACCAGCTCACCAGGCAGAGCATTCCAAGGTCCACCACCCTCTCAGTGAAAAACCTCCTCCTCTTTTCCCCTCACCCTTCCACCTTCCAACTTCAAACCATGCCTCTGGTGATGCCTCCCTGCTTTAGTCTAAAGATCCCTCCATGTTTACCCTATTTATTCCCTTGAGGTACTTGAAGACCTCAATCATGTCCCCCTGTCTCTCCTCTCCTCCAATGAAAACAGGCAGAGCTCCTCAAGTCTGTCCTCGTAAGTCAAATCCCCTAGCCCTCGTATCATCTTTGTTGCCTCCTCTGTACCCTCTCCAGGGCTGTATGTCCCTCTTCAAGTGTGGTCTCCAGTACTGTACACAGTACTCAAGGTGTGGTCTAACCAGTCCATTGTACAGTGGCAGAATCACTTCTTGCTCCTAGAGGTGATCCCCCTGCGATGCATCCCAACATCCTGTTTGCCTTGCTAGCTGCTCTCCTGCACTGCTCAGTGTTATTCATACATGTATCCACCATGACCCCTAGGTCTTTTTCCCCTGTTGAGGCTTCCAGTACCTCCACTCCCAGGGTGTACCTGTGTTTAGGGTTTCCCCGACCAAGATGCAACACCTTGCACTTGGTGATATTGAAATTTAATTTCCATGTGTGAGCCCAGCTTTCCAGGGTGTCCAGGTCCCCTTGCAGGGCCAACCTCCCCTCTTCTCCCTCAACTACTGCTCCCATCTTGGAGTCATCCGTGAAGAGACTCATTTCACACCTATACCATCCCTGATGTCTGATATGTATCATTAAACAGGATTGGACCCAGGACCGAGCCCTGTGGTACCCCACTACCAACCTCTGTAGGGTTGAGAGCTCCCCAGACCACTACTCTCTGAGTGCGTCCAGCTATCCAGTTTTCAATCCATCTGACCATCAAAGGCCTACTCCTAACCCCATCAGTTTCTCCACCAGACCATTGTGGGGACAGAGTCAAACGCCTTGCTGAAGTCCAAGAATAATACATCCACAGGCTTACCCCTATCCAGTTCTGATGTTACCATTCATAGAACTCTACAAGGTTGGTTTGACATGATCTACCTGGCACAAACCCATGCTGCCGACTATCCAGACCTCCCACCTCCTCCAAGTAAACTCCCAATCGTTCCTTTAGTATACTCTCCATTAATTTTTCCACCACCGAGGGTTAAACTGATGGGTCTATAGTTTCCTGGTACTTCCTTCGACCCCCCTTTATGGATTGGTACCACATGTGCCTCTCGCCAATCCCTAGGTACCCTCCCTGTCTCAAGTGACCTGTT
Source organism: Neoceratodus forsteri (assembly GCA_016271365.2). NCBI lineage: Eukaryota > Metazoa > Chordata > Ceratodontiformes > Ceratodontidae > Neoceratodus > Neoceratodus forsteri. The sequence goes on along the minus strand of CM057455.1, from coordinate 1,071,304,425 downwards.
GAAAAGCTCCGCCAGGGGTGCAGCCAGTATGTCCGCCAATTGCCATAGTACTCTCGGATGAATGCCATCCGGCCCAGGAGATTTGTCTTTCTTTAGGGCCTTGAGGGCAAACCACACCCTTTTGGTGGGGATGGCATCATCCATCCCCTCCACCTTACTGGTCTTTTTATCCTTATCCAGATCTGACACCCCTGGGGTACCTTTCCTCCTTTGCTCCATTTCTGCTGCCTGATCCCACTCCTGCCGCTTCTATCCCCTTTGTGCCTTGCTTTGTAGATATCCCATCCCTTCCCTAGTGAACACAGAGGCAAAGTACTCTTAAATACCTCTGCCTGGTCCTCGCCTCTTCCACCCACCCTCCTTCTGATCTCAATCTGCTGAGATGGCCCTTAGTTTTCTCCACTCCCCAATGTGCCGGAAGAACCCCTTTTCCCTCCATGTATCCCTGTGCCAGCCGATGCTCTTTACTGGACTTTGCTCCCTCACCATACGGGTGACTTTTCTAGATGCAAGCTGGTACATTTCCTTATCCCTATCCCTCTTGTTGTTTTATATTTTTGTAAGCCGCCTTCTTTTCTCTGACTGCTACCTGGACCTCACTGGACCACCAGCATGGTTTATGTGACCTTGCTCCCTTACGTTTCAACTTAGCGCAGATCCTGACTGCCTCATGAAGTCCCGCTTTATGACCTCCCATCTCCTTTCCACACTTGTTGTTGAGTAATCCCCTTCAAGTGATCCTTGAGAATATTTCCCATGCCCATAAAGTCTGCTCCCTGAAGTCCACTGCCAGTGTCCTAGATCTCACCCCACTCCCCCAATGCTTATTTGAAACCAGACAGTATTGTGGTCACTCCCAGTCAGGGGTCCTGTACAACCATGTCCCTTACCAGATCCCCATCTGCCAGAACCACATCCAGGACATGCCCTTCCCTTGTGGGCTCCATCACATGCTGTGTTAAGAACACATCCTGGAAGCCATCCAGCAGCCTCTGCTCCTTGGCCACCTTAGAGGACATGGTTCCCCAGTTAGTACCTGGCCTATTAAGGTCCCCCATCAACACCACTCCTTCCCCTTTTGGACCACACTGGGCAATGATGTTGTCCAGCAAACCATCCTCTAGAACAATTCTGCTTGACAAATAAATTGTGTACAGATTTAAATATCTAACCTGGCGCATGACTTGTCATACTTACATGATGTTTCTTAAAAAATCATATCCAATCATTTCACCTTAATGAAACGTGTCATTAAAGTACTCATTGTGCATAACTGTATCCCAGAGTTAGATATGTTTTCTAATAGACTGTATCCATGTGTGTAATTCCCATTTATCTGTTGCATCATTGGCTGTATCAAATGTCTGTTATGTAGAAGTTTTAAAATTTAAAATTCAATAAAAATGTTTATGGTAAAATCTGCCCTTCTAAAGTCCAGGAACCTTGATCTCATGTTGTTTGCCTCTGTTCCCATCTGAATGTTAAACCACACTGTATGTTGATAACTGGTATGCACAGTAGGGGACTGCCCACTGTGAAGTCTGCAATGCCATCCCTGTTTGTAAGCACCAGGTCCAGCACTGCTTGGAAAAAGCCTCTTTAAAGGAGTCAAGGATGGCTCAGTTTCTTGCTGAAGTTACAGTTAAAAGGCTCCAATCCTTATCTGGCAGACTGAAATCTCCAAATAGCAGCACCTCCCCCTTACTTGCTAGCCTGAAGATGGCTTCCCCAAAGTGTCTTATCTAACTCCTCTCTATGTACTGGGGGTCTGCTTATCACTACTGTTTGGATAGCGGTCCCAGCACCTGTCTCCAGGGTGAGGTACAGGTAGGAGATGGGAGCAGGGAAGGACTTCCAGCCCTTCTTTTTTCTCTGAGTCACCTGTACTTCCATGGCATTGATTCCCTCCCTCACATATAGTACATTCTCCTCTTCCCTGTCCCTTCTGTAGCCTCTATAGCCATGTCCCAATCATGGCTGTCAGTGCACCATGACTCCATTATGTCCACCAAATCCAGGCTAGCCTCCACCATGATGGCCTCCAGGCCCAGAATTTTATCTCTCAGACTTATTGCTTTGGTGCACATGGCTCTCTATGCCTTACTTACTTCCTCCCTGCCTCCTTCCCTGCTCCCCCTCCTGCCTGTGCTGTTCCCTAATGCTTCCCCTGACACCCTCTTAACTTGTTGCCTTCTCCATTACCTGTCTCCTTTACTCCTTTTTTCTTGCTTTCCTGATTCATACACCCCTTGTCCTATTGCCTTGTCCGCACCCCTGTCTTCTTGCTGCCCTGTGGGAACTTACTCTCTCTCTGGCTACCCTGCTTGCTGCTTCATCATCTTGTGGGGGAGCAGTTGTTGCCTCCATTGTTAGTGTTTAGACCTTCCACTAAGTACTGTGGTACTCTTCCTGGAAAGATGGGGGCTATCTCTCTCACACAGAGGTCCATATCCTCCTAGGTTGGCCCCAAGAATGTCATGATGCCTGATGCCATCATGCACAGCCAACACAAAATCAGAGTGTCAGGCTCAAGTACTGTATGTAAAAATTAAAACTGTGCAGAAAACTAAATATTACAGATTTGTGAATGAATATAGAAACATAGACAATGATGGCAGCAAAAGACCAATGGTCTGTCTAGTCTGCCCATAACACCCTATCATACCCAGAGACCATTTGTCAATGAAGGGGCTTTGTCTATACTATCTACCCCCTTGCTCCCTGTTTTACTACTACCCCCCTCCCAAGCAACAACTAAGCCCTTAACTCTGTCCCAACAGTGTTTGAAACCATAAATGGTCTTGACACCCACAACCTCCACTGGCAGACTTCTCCATGGCTCAACAACTCTCTCTCTGTAAAATAAAACTTTCTTACATCCCTCATCACCTCCCCCCACCCACCAACTTTCACTCATGACCTCATGTTCTAGATATGCTGCTCTTGTTGAACAGTTCTTCGTGGTTAACCTTGCTCATTCCTTTCAGGAACTTGAAGATCTCTTATCATATTACCCCTCTCACATCTGGTCTAAAGTGAGTATATGTTCAATGCCCAAAGTTGATCCTTCAAGCATCCACCCATTGGCCCTGAATCATTTTGGTTACCCTTCCATGCACCATCTCCATCCTGCCCTTGTTGTTCCATTTGTGAGGACTACAGAATTGTGAACAGTACTCTAGGTGTGCTCTCACTAGTGATCTACTGTATAGAGAGGTACTATAGTGGTATTTCTTTCCTCCTGCTGTCAAAACCCCTCCAAATACACTCCTGCATCCTGTATGATTTAATGTAGGCATTGTTACACTGGCTATGTTGTTTAAGAGAGTCACTTATTATGACTCCTAAGTCCCTTTCCTCAGAAGTGGTGTCCAGCTTAAATCCTACCATCAGATACTTTTTCTGGGGTTCTTGTTCCCTGTGTGCATCACCTTGCACTTTAGGGCATTGAATTTCTGCTTCCAAAACTCTCCAACCTTTGCAGTTCTCTCTGCATCTCCCTTCTCCCCTCTTCACTGTTTCCCCTACCACAGAGCTTGTGTCTTCAGAAAAGAGTCACATGTTGCACTGTATTCCTTCTCCTATGTCATTGATGAACATATTGAAAAGAACTGAACCCAGGACTGATCCCTGTGGCCCTCCACTGGTCACGTCCTTCTTGGATTTGACCCCATTTACCAATACCCTCTGCTGTCTCCCATCCAACCAACTTCCCACCCATCTAACCATGTCCTTTGCTGCATACAGATCCTCTAGCTTCTTCAGCAACCATCTGTGTGGCTTTGAGCTGAATGCCTTGCCGAAGTCAAGATGCCTATGGAACAGAAATATGGACACCACTGTATTAGGTGGTATGTAAAATGTTGGATTTAATTAAGTAATACAATTAGGCATTGTACAGACTCTGGGCTTGAGTCTCAAAGACTGGTGATACGCCTGGGACCCTGTACCTGATTCAGATATGGGAGGGGTCCCAGCACCAAAGTCCCACAGCTTATGCCAAGCACACCCATACAACAAAGGGAATGTGAACAGAAGAGGAATGATGCAAGCTGCAGAACAGATATGTGTCCCAGACAGTACCAGTGCATATGCTGCCCACAAGGCAGGCCTGATGTCTGCTACAGTAGTCCAGCCCTACCGCTGGTACTAATACATTCTGCCAGAACTGGGACCCCTGGTTGGCATACCAGGGTATGTCCCTGCCCCCCAGCAAGGTGAGCAGGACTCTACATATGCCCCACATGTGCCCTTGGCATGACAGAGGGCACATCCCGTGACAGCATGCTATGCTGCCAGCAGTACAGCCAGCCCATGGTGCAATCCCTGCAGCAGTCCACCCCATCAGTGCCAGTGGGCAGCACTGCACCTGCAATTCCCTGGAGGGGTCTGCAGGTGAGATCCCTTTGGGAGCTCCGGATGTTATACCAGCTTAGGGCTGGTCTAACTCTGGGCTGGTGCAGTGAACATTACTGCCCTAATGGAATTTGACCATAGGGGATATGGCAGCTGACTACTGGCACAAACTCCCCTCAGCATCATGGCGCAGGCTGCAATATGTCACAAGCCAGATGCAAGGGTGTCTGGAACACCTTGTCCCCTCAGTGCCACTAGCTCCTTTTGAGGCTTGGAATTGACACAAGGTGCAGTGCAGTGAGCCCATTGCATAATGTTTCTGTGACACAAGCATCTTGCAGCATTCACAACCCTTTGAGAATCGAGCCTTCTGACTTCAATGGTCCCCCAGTTATCTGAACCCCTCGATTGCCCAAACTATGTTATGTCTCCCTGGTAATTCAATAATTGAGGTTGTACATTCTGCACTTTATAAAAAGTTAACTGGATTTTGTTAGGTGATAGCAGCTATATGCCCAAGCTTCTATTCTCCCTAAAAGTATGCAGAAGAAAGGTCCAGAATTTCTGAGATGTTTTCTAAGAGGCACACCTGGGCAGCCTCCACGTGGCTGGCACTCTTGAGTTCAATATGCCGAAATTCAAACCATTATGTAGCATGTTTCTTTTCAGCTACCTTTGTCTCTATTTGTGGGACTTGCTTCCTGCTAACTTCTATATTTCCTTCTGGAAACTACCCACAAAGAATATAGTTAAAGGCTGGTTTACTATATCATTGCCAAAGCACAAGTCCCATTGCATGCCCAATATGAATATCCAACTAGGCTGGATAAAATGATCCTGTCTCTTATAATTTGCATTTCTATTCTCTTGTTTGTTTTGTATTGATGTAGTCATAGTAAATTCTATAAATACTTATATATTTATCAAAATACTGAAAGATACAGTGCTCACCATTGTTGAAGATCTCAGCCTGGGCACATTCATTTAGGAAGCCTGTTCAATTTATGATGGTGGGTTCGGAAACCCGATGAACCTGTGCCAAGGTATATATCCACAGAATTCAAAGTAGTGTTTAGCCAATCTTATTGTGCAATACATCCATTCCCATTTTGACTTCTGCTTGCAAGTTCAGAAGTAATAATTTACATTTTAGTGTCTGGGGAACAGACTGCTAGGATATAAGTCCATTCCCCATTTTGCAGATGTCAGACACTACAATGTGAATTATTGTTGCTGAACATATAAGCTGAAGTCAACACCTCCTGATTAGCACTCTAAATGGGAATGGTTGAGTTACACAATACAATTGGCTAAACACTAGCTTGAATTATGTGGATATTTATTTACTTTGACACTGGTTAATTGGGTTTCTGAACCCACTAACATAACATATATATTTATGTAATGATTTGTAATGTAACTATTATTTCATGGAGCACCATTGCAAATGAGTTCTGCTCAATTATTTTTATTACTAAAATAAAAAGGAAAATATATATATATATATGTTACAAGCCACCCAACATCACCAAACTTCACTTCAACATCTCGTGGATCTTCTACATTAGCACCCCCAAAATGCCAAGACAACAGTCCCAGGTGACTTTAATGCTAACTGAAACAACATGAAAGAGTCAGCTGCTAGAAACTGGGTAGTTGAGCAACATCTCACCCAAATAATATTCACCAATAAGAGGTACAACAACAGGTGTAAATCTGAAATTTGAATTGATTGGATCCTCACTAACAAGCCAGATAGAATCATCAGTTCTGGTATCTACCTAGATTCCATGAGTGGCCAGTGTCTGATCTTCTTCATATGGAAATGTAAAATAATCAAATCTCCACCCCACCTAACCAAAATTCCATTGTTTAAATCAATGGATGTAATTGACTACTCACTGAACTCAGTGTGCTGAATTGGAGCAGGATGGACCTCATTACTGATGTGGAAACTGTTGTCATGTACTTCATGTCTGAGCAAAACATGGTTTCTGATAAGCTGCTCCCCACCACACTTGTGACAGTCCATGGTATCCAACAGAACTGGTTCAGGTTGGAGTTCCTAGAGTTCTTCTGGCAGCCTGGTAAGGCCTAGGGAAAATATTCCCCTCCTGTACTTAATGGACACCCTTGAGGTATTTAAATGTCTCAATCATATCCCACTTCTCCTTCCTCTCCTCTAGGGTGTACATATTGAAGTCTTTTAGCCTCTCCTCATAGGGATTTTGATGCAGACCCTACACCATTTTAGTTGCCCTCCTCTGGACTGCCTCCACTCTATGTCCTTCCTAATATATGGTCTCCAGAACTGGACAAAGTACTCAAGGTGGGGTCTTAATAATGATCTATACAGGGACAACACCACCTCCATCTTTCTGCTGTGATACTCATTTCTATGTACCCCAGCATCCCACTAGCTCTCCAACTGCCTTGGTGCACTATCTGACCACCTTTAGGTCATATAATATGACTACCTCCAGGTCTCTTTCCGGCTTGGTCATTGTCATTAACCCCGCCCCCATTTTGTACTCCACACCTGGGTTTCAGTGATCCAAGTGCATTATTTTGAACTTTTTTGCATTAGTACCAAGCTGCCATACCCTTGACCACTCCTCCTGTTTTCTCAGATCCAGAGCTTTGTGTGAGCAGTGGCTTATCTGTGATTATGTCACCCACAACTGACCATTTTTTTCTCCATGCCAGAGAAAAGCAGCAGTACAGTAAGTGCCCCCTACACAGTACCTAGCATGGATATCAAAAGGCCTGTGATGTATTAATAGCAACATAATAATGTAAGATTGGAAGGGACTCTAGGTCCATTAGGTCTACATCCCACTTCATAAACAATAGTGAATATATACAGTAGCGCCCAGAGTCAGGTTCCCTCTTGTCTACTCATTTTGTGACACCAATGTCGTGATGCCCTGAGTGACGACTAGACATACTGATCGAACACATAGCAATTAAGCATCATGATTCTGTTCATTCTTTTCAGTTCAGGTCAGAAGGTGCTGATTTTTTTTTTTTTTTTTAACTATGCATTTATACTCCTACTTGCCTCCCTTCTCCACTCTCTCCGGCATCCTACTACCCGCAGGCCTCTCTCCCCATTGAGATCTGCCCCTAGAGCACCCGACACCACACACAATCTTACCCCCAGTATACCCCCCCTGGGTAGGGGTGAGGAGGAACACCCTCTTACCTCCCCAAACCAGCACTCTGAATTTGTGGGGTCGGTGCAGCGGAGTCTGTTTGATGACCCTGGAGACCTTGCTAGTGAGGTGCCTTCGCCTAGGAGAATCCGAGGTGGTTTTTCCTGGTTTCTTTCCCCCAGATATCAGCATACAATGAGGGGCTATGAGCCAGAAGGCACGCTGAGACGTACCTCCCTGCTCCGCCCCTCTGCCGACATCTACCCAATCCACTTGCAGCTGCTCCACCTACTGCGCTATCCACCTGGGCTCCCCTAGGTGGTAGCATTGCAGCGGGAGCCTGAAGACCCCTCCAGAGAAGGAGAGCTGCTGTCGGGTGCTCTATCCTTCTCCACCCCGGCCAACCCCCGGCGACCCGAGCTCGTTCCCGAACCCGGGTCGCCGGCGTGGTGCGAGGTGTGGCATCCACGCCTCAACCCTCAGCTCCACTGGGCCAGCCTGGAAGGTGCTGATTGATACAACTAGACAAGAACATTGAGCACCACACTATGAATGCAAAAATGTACTAATTTGTAGGACTTCCTCACTCAGTCTCAGTCGGTATACTGACCTCCCATGCTGGCTGATGATCTGGAAGATTGTCTCCTAGCTAATCTTAAGGGCCATTGTGGTCAGGAAGGAGATAGGGTAGTAATCTTACAGGACCTAATCATGCCAGCGAGTGATTGGGGAAACATGACATCCCCAGTGGCCAGGGGAGCTGAGGCTGTTGGATACCTTTCAGGATGCATTTCTAGTGCAGCAGATCGTCGACCCAACAAGGAAGGGCCATATCCTGGATGTAGTCCTGGCTGACAATGACCTAGTTTGGGAACTCGAGGTTGGGGACCCATTAGATGGAAGCGACCATGACATAGTCTGGTTTGTACTAGATCTGAGGGGTAGGAGTGACAACACAAGGACAAGACTTCTTGACTTTAGAGTGGCAGACTTCAAGCACGTGGGGCACATCCTCAGGGACCATTTGGTTGGGAGATGGCAGGGCATGGACATAGAGAGTAGGTGGGAAATCATCAGGAGGGGACTGCAGGAGGCAACCAGGTCCTGTGTAAGAGTGAGACGCATGGGGGGTAGATCTAGGAGGCCATGCTGGTGGACCATGGAGGTACAGGAGGTGGTGAGAGAAAAGAGAGCAGCCTATCATAGGTTTAAGAGATCACGTGGGGTCTTAGATAAGGAAGAGTGTCTTCGCATGACCAGGCAGGTTACCAGGGTGGTGATGGGAGCCAAGGCAAGGATGGAATGGAAATTGACCCAGAGGATCAGAAAGGGAGAAAAAAGGTTTTTCAGGTATAGTGGGGAGAGGAGAAGTGTAAAAGGGCAGTTCAGTAGACTTGAGATGGGGAGCGGGTGAGTGGTGGAGGCAGAGGAACAAGCGGAGGTGCTCAACAAATACTTTGCATTGGTTTTCACCAGGGAAGAGGAGGGAGAGCCGCTGTCAAAGGGGACATGGGGGGGATGAGGTAGGGCACTCATGAGTTAGGGTACCTCTGTTACACTGGGGGATGAGGAAATAAAGTCATACCACAGAAAGGTGGTGGATTCCTGAAACAGCCTTTCAGAGGAGGTGGTGGGGCCAAAAACAGAGGTGGGGTTCACAAATGCCTGGGATAGGCACAAGGGAATTTTAGAGATAAGGAAGGGATGAGGTAAGAGAAATAGCTACAGATAAAGTAAGGTCTGTGGCAAAAATGAAAGTAACAAAAATGGGTAGACTATGTGGGCCAAGCAGCCCTGTCTACCATCAGATTTTGTTTCTATTTTTCTATCCCTGCCATGAAGGGAAAGGATATATGAGGTAACTTTAATTTGTCTCACTCTTAAAATACTATACTCAATGACCAGCACTACTTAAAAGGTGGATAAAGTGAATTCTTATCCTATCCCCACATCAGGGAACCTACTCTGAAGTCAAAATTGTTAATGAATGTCTGTACTTTCTGTTCATCTTTCCCAAAATAACACAGATAACTGTTGGTGACTGTATGTTGTTTAGCCTCCCACACACAAGTGGAAACTCTCAGATCATCATTTTGCCTGTAGAACGCAGCTGGGACGAAAGCTATCCTTATGCCAAGTTTCTTTTTAACTGTGGCCATGAAAGGCTAGTTGGACTCCTGCAAAAGCAGACTACATTATGTCAGATATGCAGATGCGTTGGTGGTTTACAGTATGTACAACCACAAACTGCGTTTGATGTCATATAAAACAAAACTTAAAATATACATATTAATATACTTTTTAAAATGATGGATCAGTAATATATCCATGGATGAAAATCATTATAGTGTTCATTCACTTTTTTTTTTACTACTTAATTTAATGTACTTCTTTTATGATAATCCCTACTGAATGCAATTATTTATTTATTTATTGAAATCTTGGAATACACCTTTGAGCTGGAAGCTCATTTACAAAGGTTCCATGTCAAATGAACAATAACACATTGCATACATTTCAAGATTGGAACACTGGAAACAGTATAAGTGCAGTGTTACAGTTCAACAGTGTCCGAACAGAGAGTTCAAGGACAACATACAATTAGATTACAAGGTAACAAAGCATGAGGTATTTAAGCACAATAAACATGATGTTTTGTAATACGTCTTTGAAAATTCATTTAAATTAAGAGTTTAAAAAACTAAAACAAAACCCAGATCTGCTAGCTGCTTCTCTTGGTGTATCAGTTTGTATCATATTTTGATGTTCCTAATTTTCTTCTCTGCTTTTTCCTGCCAAACTCTACAATTCTCTGTCTAGTACTATTTTTTTTAAATGCCCTCCACAAATTCTGATAAACTCTGTGATGTCATCAAGCCCCTAATTAATTCATGTTGATTGGTTTGCACTTGTCTGTATATCTTTGAGCAATACAGTAGTTCTGTCTTGTGTCTGAACTGCCACCATCCTTGGGAGAAAATAGCTTGTAAAGGATACTTCTCATACAGGCATCTCTTTGGCTTAGTTGTTAGAATGCAAAGCTGTTAACAGGGAGGCCTACTGGAGGTCTGAATCCCTCAACCAGCAATTACGTATTATGGGACCCTGTCTATTTGTGTGTTGTTTCAATCTCCTTGTGTGCTGCACACTGAAAATGGCAGCTGTTCGGCAAATATGTTTCCTCTCTTTCTCCAACACTATAAATAACTTTAGAGCACACTTTAAATAAAAATCATTATACAAAACCAAATTACATAAATGTAGTATACTACAGCAGCTTGCATCCTGGTACAGCATAATTTCATTTTATCTGAACTTATTAAATGAATCAATAAACAAACATAAAATAAACTATATTGATGCATGTTAGGGTAAATTAATGTAATTAATAAAGACCTCATAAAAGAGCCAGCATAATGTTATTTATAAGCATATTATCTGTTAGATTATATAATCTACATAATGCATATTTCTTCTATTATTCTGCATGAGGAAATGTCACACATTATCCCATGGTTACAGTAAACCCATAACTGTGATAAAGGTCCATGCAATAACAATTGATATTAGTAGAGCAGTTTACTGCTCAGAATGATGCCACTAATGATCATTGCTACATTTTAATTTTATATAGTTCTACAGTACAGTATAGCCCACTAGCGGGACTAATATGCATTAGGAAACAATATTAATTTCCCAGTATATTTGTGTAACCCCCTTGTTACCCGGGGTTACCAGAATCCCAGTAAGACCTAGTGGTAGGCAGGGAAGGCAGCTTGTGAAACTCCAGCTAAATGGGTTTCACACTGTCTCACTCTGTTCTCAGTCTCAGCTGAGACTGAGGGATGACATCACCAATAGAACTATCGCAGCTGCATGAGCCACATTGGAATCTGCAGCAAAGGGAGTTAGATAGAACATTGGGAGTTTTGAAGTCAGAGTTTGCAGTCAGTCTTAAGTGTGTGTGTGTGAAGTAGGGAGCTTGCTGGTAAAGTAGCTCAGTGAAGGCTCTAGCAGCCTCAGCCCTGACAGAGGGCTGCTTTTAAGTAGTAGAGTGTGTGTCTCCACCTTAAACAGAGACACAGAAGATTACTAAAGCGGTGGAGACTGCTGTATTTTGCTCAGCCCTCTCCCTCCGGGGGGGATGAGAAGATTTCCCTGTAGATTCCTGGGGCAACCCCCTAGTTCTGCTTGTGGAGGAAAAGCTGCCTATATGTTCCAGTATTTACTTGGAAGAAAAGAAGATTTGTGAGTCACCTGTGGGGCACCTGCAACGTGAGGGTGAGTGTCTGCTCTGGCTAAAAGGGCATATGTTTTTCACCCTGGGACTTGTGTGACAATGTGGGAATTAAACTACTAAATATTGGGAAGTCTAGAGAAATGGGCTAAGCAAGTTAAAAGTAGTTTCAAGTTCCAGAGTTTGTTGGGATGCAAATAATATGTAGAGGTGATGTGACAGACGTCTACCCATAATCTACATTTAAAAGTTCAGTACAGGAATTGTTCAGTGTCCAGAGAAATGGCCGGGTATGGGCTGTGGAAGCTGGAGGTAGGTGGCCCCCATCTTTAGTGACCAGGTCCACCTCTACGGATTTCTTCTGTGGATTTCTACTTTGCCTCAGGCACTTGGCCAGTGATGGGGGAAGTACCCAGTTGTGGGATTGTAAGGAAAATTCTCTCTAGGAGTCGCAGACTCTAGTGTGGTTTGGGGAGCCACAGCAGGATAATTGGTTCATTCTTCCAATGGACTGCGGATCAAGTGGCCGGCAGGGGAGCCGGGCCAGTGGGGAAAACCCAAGTGTGTACAAGTCAGGCTGTGTACCCAAAGCTGCGTGCAAGTCCGGCTGTGTGCCTGGTGGATTTAGAGCCTGAGGACTGGAAATGGTAATAAAGTGTTCTGTTGTCTCTAATCTGCATTACCAGGAAATGTAGCCCCATGGGGGTCCGTCTATGCTTTGTTTGTTCAGCTTGGATGTGAATAAAAGCCACACTGAAGAATCCCATTCCTGGTTCTGGACATTACAGTTACTGCTTCCTGTGTTCGGATTTACTTGGGTGCCCCTGTGCAGAGTAGCCAAACCTAGGTCCCCCTGTGCCGAGTAACCTCATCCTCCCCGAACCCAGTCCCCACCAGGTACTGCTGTCAGCTTCAACAGCATGCCACCTGTCATTTTGCTAAAAAGGCAGGGGTGAGGGATTACAAAAATGGAGGTACCACTTTGGATCTTGTTCAGGGAGGAAGGTGCTTTGGCAAGGGGGCTAGCATTTTGGCTATCTGGCAGTGGGTAGTCAAAAAGCTGAAGCAATTTACTGAGTGTGTTGCTGTGTGCTGTGGATCTTATGCTGCTGTTTAAAATTGCCAACTGTTTACCGAGGAGCAGTAAAGCCAAAGAGTGTGCCCTTGTCCTGCATCAAATTGTTTACAGCATTTTTGCCTGCTTGTAAAATGAACTGTGGTAAAGAAAAGTGTGGATGACTATGGGTAGCAACAGAAAAATTGTGCCCTGGACATTTGGAATGCTTTTAAAATGAACTGTTGTAAAGAAAAGTGTGGAAGACTAGGGTTAGCAACAGGAAAATTGTGCCCTGGATGTTGGAAATGCTTTCTGAATGAATTGAGAGACTGCAGGTTTAATGGCTATGTTAAATGGCTGAAATGGGATCCCGCCATGGAGTCAGTTGGTAAAGAAAAAAAAGTTGCATTCTGCAGTTTAAATTTGCCTGCTCAACGATTGCTGTGAGGAGAAGAGCCCTCGCGAGGAAGAAGAGGCTCATTTGCATGGCGTTGTGTGGTTGGTCAGGCTACAATCAGTCCCACCCCTCAGCTAGCTCTACAGAGACTGCCCCAGCATTCGAGAGGGAGTGTGAGTGGAGTGCGTGTACTGGCAGTGGAGGAGCATTGCGGAGTGTTAAAATCGCTGTAAACATTGTAAAAATAGACTTTTTAGTTTAAAATCGGGCTCAACCCGCTAATCGATCGTCCGAATTGCAAGTTTGATGGTTGAAAAGACGATTGGTAGGACTGCCCGCCCATTCCTGTTCTGAGGCCTCCAAGAACTGGCTGCAGGCCATTTTTCCCCATCGCAGCAAACTGCTACTGATAACAGTAGTAACAACTTAAAACTGCTCAAACAGTTATTTTCTGCCGTATGCCATATAAATGTGTGCGCAGCAGTGTAGTCGCTTTGCAAGTAACGACTGTGTAAAGTCCTGTCAGCAAGTGCAAGTCTGTTAAGCCATTGACTGTGTGCATAGTAATGAATTTAGCCTCAGTTTAAAGTCTGCAGCCAGAGAGAGACTGTGGGTTGTAGCAAAGTGCAGCACTAGAAATGCAGGCAATCCTGTGCTAAAAACCTGAAGCTTTAAGGGACTGTGAACAAAAGAAATGTTTCCAGCATGTAAAAAGTCCATGGAAAATCCTGTAAATGTGTTTAAAGCAAGAACAGAGCAAGTTGTGCAGTTTGAGAAAAAGTTATCAGTAGTTTGTGTAAATCGGGTGCGCAGTGGCTTGACCCAGATTCTAAATGTTGATGCACAGGAGTGCTGCCGCCGCCATTACAGGGTGGGGTAGTAAAGTAAACACAGCAGCAGAGGAGCCATTTTACAACTAAAGAGTGTGTTCAGTAAAGTGGGACTTTCAGTTACAGTGAACTTTTGTTTATTTTTCTGCAGTTATGGCCTCAGGACCAGCTCGTTACCTGGATCATGCCCGGGTTGCAGTAACAGCAGCAGTGAATAGACTGAGGGATATTGAAAATTGGTGCTATGGAGGGCAACTGCCTCTTCATGTGGCGGTCCCTGGATATCCAGTGCATGTATGTCAAATATGCTTGAGAGCTGGAAGGGACATCTTCATGATTCCTCACTGTGCTGGATGCCTAGAAAAATATGGCTTGTATAAAGTGCCTCAAATTCGTTTGGCTCCCACGTGGACAAAGGTTCAGGAATCTTCAGTTGGCAGCACATAGCACCAGGTGGAGCCTGTGGAGGAAGGACCCTCGGGGGAGTGTGGAACAAAGCTAGAGGGTGCAGAGTTAGAGACAGAACCAGAAGTTGAAGTTTCAGATGCTGGATCCTAGAAAGAAAGTTCGAATAAAGCATCAATAGACCCCTGGAGGGAGGGGGCTAGCCCAAGTCTCTTAGACGAAGACGAGATGCGGGAGGCCTTTGAGTGGGAGGTGTCAACCTCCGTGCCTAGTGATGAGCGGATAGTCTCAGGAGTGAGAACAACTGCTCACTCCTGGGCTCAGATCCTCAGTGAAGAGGAAGATGAGGGGGAACCTATGTGGCCTTGTGAAAAAGGAACGGGTACACAGCCTCAAGATCTTGCCTCTGAGGAATGTATGGAAGAAAGTGGTGATGCCACTGCCCTGGCTTCGCAAGAGGAAGAAGTCCGTTTCTAATTTCTTTAAGGATGCGAAGCTGGCAGAACCAAGACTGGCCACCCCCAAGCCAGGCCAGCATTCTCAGATTAACCAAAGCAAGTAAGGAGGAGAGACTGGTTCATAGAAAGGCAAATGAGATCAATGGTATGACCTTTCCTACCTTTCCTTGAAAAGTCTGGGAGGAGATTGAGAACTGCAGGAAATCCTGGATCTGGGATGAAGCCATGAAAAGTGTGCATCCTGGGGCCAACAAGCGTGTAAAGAATAGACTGTTCCATGAAAAGTATACCCAGTGGAAGAGAGGCAGGACACTGTTTATAGACAGAGTGAGAGTGGTGGATGGAGAGGGACATGAAATCTTCCACTGTATGAGTTATGTACACCCAGATGGGGTAATAATTCAAGCTCCTGACCCCCGGGCCTATTGGCCTCAGTACAAAGACCTCCCAGCAAATGTGCCCGTGCCTACAAAATGGAGAGTCAAGCAGTGGTAGTCAATACTGCCACACCAGACTGTGAAGTGCTTTTATTTGATCTGCCAATATGAATATCCAGGACTCAGGTGCCCCACATTCATCAGTCTACAGTGTACTGGCCTTTCCAGAAACCATCGACTGGCCCACCAGATGACTTCAGATCCAGAGAGGACACCAGCCCAGCTGTATCCTGTTCATCGCCTGGTAATCGGATGACGTCGGACCAGCTGTTTTCTTTTTGTTCCTGTTCTAAGGTTCCATCTCCAGAGATGACATCAGCCCAGCAGTTGCCAGATGTGCCCTCCTGTGCTTCCCGGAAGATGTCCGCCAAGCTGTATAAGAAGAAATCCTGCCAGGGAAAGTCTTCGTTAGAGGTGCAGGTCGATTAAGAATTTTTCGTGCTACAAGTGGCTGGTAAGTCCAAACTTTTCTATCTTTATTACACTGCAGTACACACCCTACACTAGTAGACTTCAAAATGTGTAAACTGTCTGCAAAGACTCTCCCCTTCGGGACTTTGGCCTGTTAGAACTGTGCTTCACTGGGCTCCGGCCCAGGAGAGACTCTTTATTGGACTAGCCTTCGGGCATTGTGGTCACTAGTTGGGACTTTTAGGGCACTCCATCCCCCCAAATGTGTATTGTAAATAACGTTGTTGTTTTCTAATGTAAATACTGTTTTTCTACCTTTTTTCTAAAAAAAAATATTTTGGGGATTTTTCAGTGTTTTGATGGTAGGGGTTTAGGTAGACTGTGTATGCAGATTAGGAGTGTGTGTTGTCTTTCTTTTTCTTACAGGTGTTCCTGGGAAGACAGAAGAGAAGACAAGAAGAGGAGGAGGGGCTCATCAGAGTTCCTTGTCAGTGCTTTATTGTGTGGAAATTTAAAGTACTGTGGTGTTATGGTTGTTATTACTGTATTAACCCTTTCCTTCCACAGGTGTGGTTGTGGGGGTAGGGAGGAGACAGTAAAATGGTTTAAAATGTGGTATTTCAATGGTGTGTGGTTGCAGGTTGCCCAAGGTCAGGGAGGTCCCCAGGTTGTTTTTGTTTTGGGGGTATTAGGTTAGAAGCAGATAGGTTTTCCCTAGAGGGTTAGGGGGATAGACAGGCTGTGGCCCTGACCTACAGTAGGGACCGCAGTGCTGATCTATCAGGGTTATGCTGTGGTTGGTTCTACCGGAGCCACTAGGTGTCCATAGCAAGTGGATACTGTAGAGGCTGATATGTCAGCTAAAGGCCTCTAGGACCTTAGTGTTGCCTGCCTGTGCTTGCACATGGTAGGAGGGGGCCTGATCACCCCCCCTCCGCAGGTAGCACATAGGGTGGGATGGCCTAAGGCCGGGTAAATAATGACTGCGGACAGTCATTTTCCTGGTCAAGGGCGAGTGTAACCCCCTTGTTACCCGGGGTTACTAGAATCCCAGTAAGACCTAGTGGTAGGCAGGGAAGGCAGCTTGTGAAACTCCAGTTAAATGGGTTTCACACTGTCTCACTCTGTTCTCAGTCTCAGCTGAGACTGAGGGATGACATCACCAATAGAACTATCGCAGCTGCATGAGCCACATTTGAATCTGCAGCAAAGGGAGTTATATAGAATGTTGGGAGTTTTGAAGTCAGAGTTTGCAGTCAGTCTTCAGTGAGTGTGTGTGAAGTAGGGAGCTTGCTGGTAAAGCAGCTCAGTGAAGGCTCTAGCAGCCTCAGCCCTGACAGAGGGCTACTTTTAAACAGAGACAGAGAAGATTACTGAAGTGATGGAGACCGCTGTATTTTGGGTCTCAGTGTCCCCTCCCTTGGGGAGGATGAGAAGGTTTCCCTGTAGATTCCTGGGGCAACCCCCCTAGTTCTGCTTGTGGAGGAAAAGCTGCCTATATGTTCCAGTATTTATTTGGGAGAAAAGAAGATTTGTGAGTCACCTGTGGGGCACCTGCAACGTGAGGGTGAGTGTCTGCTCTGGCTAAAAGGGCATATGTTTTTCACCCTGGGACTTGTGTGACAGTGTGGGAATTAAACTACTAAATATTGGGAAGCCTAGAGAAATGGGCTAAGCAAGTTAAAAGTAGTTTCAAGTTCCAGAGTTTGTTGAGATGCAAATAATATGTAGAGGTGATGTGACAGACATCTACCCATAATCTACATTTAAAAGTTCAGTACAGGAATTGTTTAGTGTTCAGAGAAATGGACAGGTATGGGCTGTGGGAGCTGGAGGTGGGTGGCCCCCCATCTTTAGTGACCAGGTCCACCTCTACAGATTTCTTCTGTGGATTTCTACTTTGCCTCAGGCACTTGGCCAGTGATGGGGGAAGTACCCAGAAGTGGGATTGTGAGAAAATTCTCTCTAGGAGTCGCAGACTCTAGTGTTGTTTGGGGAGCCACAACAGGATAATTGGTTCATTCTTCCAATGGACTGCAGATCAAGTGGCCAGCGGGGGAGCCAGGCCAATGGGGAAAACCCAAGTGTGTACAAGTCAGGCTGTGTACCCAAAGCTGCGTGCAAGTCCGGCTGTGTGCCTGGTGGATTTAGAGCCTGAGGACTGGAAATGGTAATAAAGTGTTCTGTTGTCTCTAATCTGCATTACCAGGAAATGTAGCCCCATGGGGGTCCGTCTATGCTTTGTTTGTTCAGATTGGATGTGAGTAAAAGCCACACTGAAGAATCCCATTCTTGGTTCTGGACATTACAGTTATTGCTTCCTGTGTTCGGATTTACTTGGGTGCCCCTGTGCAGAGTAGCCAAACCTAGGTCCCCCTGTGCCTAGTAACCTCATCCTCCCTGAACCCAGTCCCCACCAGGTACTGTTGTCAGCTTCAACAGCATGCCACCTGTCATTTTGCTAAAAAGGCAGGGGTGGGGGGTTACATTTGGGATCAAGAAAAGCTGACTAAATACAAACTGTTGGCCTTGTAAGGCTGCATTGTCTGGCATGTATCCTTAAAAGAAAATTAATTTGGTTTTATAATGTAGAGTAAATTAATTTGGTTTTATAATGTATTTTGCCTTTTAAACAAACTCTGTCCCAAAGCTCTTTACAATCTAGAAGAGGGAGAAGAGAGAATGTGTCTACCATTAGACACACAGGAAGATTCCAACAGCACAGAAACAGATTACAGAGCATTATGGACCAGATTCTAGAAGGGTTACACCTGGCATAACTGCAGTTGCACCAAGTAGAATGGTGCATGTAACAACTTATGCCAGCAGTTGCGGCATGCGTGATTCTACATAGTGGCCTGAGATATGGCGCAGGCCACTTGCGCCAAACAGCAGTTATGTTGCATAAACCCCCTGCCACATAGTGTTGGGGGTTTACAGCAGTAGTTGCACCCCATTCTAGAAGGGCAGCCATAAAGTGCCCAAATCGGGATTCTACAGGAACCCCCAGAGGAGATCCAGCAAAGTAAGGTATACCAGCATATAGCAGGTATAACTTACATATGCCCCCGGGGGTCCTATAGACCCATCGGCTGTCCAGTGGACAGTGCACAGTGTTCCTACCCCCATGCCCAGCACACCCCAGTGGGGCCTCACAGGGCTACCCATACCCTGAGCCCCCCAAAACACCCATTGGCAGATGTCCCACAGGGCAGCACTGCCGTCCTCCCACCCGTGCTCTGAACTGTGGGTTGCTGGCTGCATATGCAGCAAAATGCCAGCCCTGGTAGTCTAGTGCCCCCACTAACTGTATAAAAACAAATTCAGAGCCACGTGTCCCTGGTAGTCTAGTGGTCCCCCCCATGAACTGTATATAAACATATTCAGAGCCCCGTATCCCTGGTAGTCTAGTGGCTCCCCAAACCATATAATACTAGTTATGATCGTGTCTCTGGTAGTACAGTGGCCCCACCCCCACCCAGCTGTGGCCAGCCCACCCAGTACCCCACCCATCCCCAGCTGGTGACTGGCAGCAGCCCACCTCTCACTACCATGGCTGGATGCTGACTGAGTCCAGTATCAGCATACTGAAAGGACACAATATTAATATCCTCACATCTTACAGTATACGCTGATACTGAACCTCAGTCAGCAGCTCTGCTGTGGTGGTGAGAGGTGGGCTGTGCCAGCTGCCAGCTGGGGATGGATGGGGGTGCTGGGTGGGCTGGTATGGCTGGGTGGGGCCACTGGACTACTAGGGATACGGGATCATAACTAGTATTATAACGGTTTGGGGTGGCCACTAGGACTACCAGGGATACGGGCTCTGAATATGTTTTTGTACAGTTCTAGGGGCACTAGATTACTAGGGATGCAGGGCTCTCACATATTTTTACACAGTTTGGGGGGACTAGATTATTGGGGTATATGCCGCATATGCAGCTGGTGACTTGGGTTGGGCACAGGTGGGGTTGACCGCTACTGTACACTTCACTAGGGAGCTAGGACATGCTTGCCAGATATGCCCGCAGTTCTGGGCGATTGGCGCATATCGTAAGTCACAGGACTTAGCTGCAATGACCTTGCCCCTTCTAGAATAGGGTGCAGGGTCAATGTCACAGTTGCAGTTGGTGCAAGTTGCGTTTAGTGGTAACTTGTGCTACTCTTCTAGAATCAGGCTCGGTGGTAACTTGTGCTACCCTTCTAGAATCAGACTCTATGAGTTATTTGGGGAATGAAAAATATTATAAAAGAGAAGGAAAAGCCACAGACTTAATTAGTGGCAAAGCTGAAATTACGTATGGAGGCTCCTCATTCTGTACATAAATAGTTGCAACTTTTGGATATTTGCTATCAGTTCTAGTAATGGGTAGATACTATTTAGCAACTGAAAGAGTAGACCATCATGTTTTGTGTGTCAGGCTGAATATTCGCTATATGATGTCATATCTAATTCAGCGATATCCTTTTAAAAGCAGTTCTATACTAAAATAAAAGGTAGCACATGATGACAGCGAAGTTAAAATAGCAACTCAATAAGCGTGCATCAACAATAGCGAGTGGTAATATAGCGAGTGTGTTTAAACAGCGACTGCACATTTGAGCGATGGGTGATGGCTGATACCTCCAGCATCAATGTGCGGCGTGGAGTAAGAATCTTAGAGATAGGGGGGTCGGGGAGCGTTACAACAGTGTCAGTGGCTTCGTAGGTAGCACACTCACCTCTGAGGCCGGGAGATCAGAGGGCTGTGGGTTCAGTTCCCACATCTGGCACTTGGGTTAATATCCCAGTACTGACACTGTAGTGCAGCATGAGAGGGGTGCTGTACTTCTGAGGTGCCGTCTTTCGGATGAGACGTTAAACCGAGGTCCCATCTGCTTGGATTGGTGGTAGTTCAGGTGGATGTTAAAGATCCCATGGCACTTATCGAAAAGAGCAGGGGCAATTTTTATTGTAATAATCACATAAATACAATTCCACAAAAAAGACATTGCTTGATAAACAGGAAATCAGCAAATAGAAATAAAAAACAACAGCAATAAGCAATCACTTGAACTAGCTCTACACATTGTCTACCAAAAGGTTCCCTAATATGTGTCTTGACAAAAAAAACATAATATACTACAAACTCCTAATAGAATAACAAATCAAAATATACAACTTTTTTAAAAAAACTGAATTCCCTTTATTTCAACTAATTATTCATCCACCCCCTCATTTATAAATACTTAGCAATCTAGTTCCCACCAATCATTAATAGCCATGACACTTTAACTATAAAAAAAACGAGGTTTAGGTGGAAACCCATTTCCCCAACCTACTATTTATATTTAATAATATGTGAAAACCCCTTCCACCATATCCTAACTTTATCCACATTATACAATTGTACATCTGATAAAAAAACTTTACTCAAAACATTAGTCACATAACATCTAAATTCTTCTAAAGAGGGTCTCCTTTGATATAACACCCATTGACATCTTGTTTGCCATAGGCAATATCTTAAGCTTGCAAAAAATACTCGCAAAGTACCCTTCTCATATTGTTTTAAAGATGGGGGAAAACTCCCAATTACCAGAATATCATAATTTAACTTGGCTAACCATGGTAGATCCTATACTTTTGCCAAATGTTCCCACAATTTAATCGGAAAAGAGCACTGTAGAAAGAAATGTTCCATTGTTTCCTCCTGATTTATACATTCCGGATAAGGACAAGATCTCTCTTCCTTTGCTTTATATTTCGCCGTTCCCCTAACATTTAATCTACCATACATCATGAGCCATTGACTCTCCCACATATAAACAGGCAACCTGGGATTATTCAGTTGTTCCAATACGTCCCAATTCCTTTCTATAGGGCAATTTTTGAAGCTTGGCTCAGTAATATAACTTAAAGACATAAATTCCTTATACAATGACCTCAAGAACTCCTTATAATTTGATTTTTGGTTACTTTCCATTTATATAATTTGTGCTGCAGGCTTAAAATATTCCGCAAAGATAAGTGTGGGGATAATTTAGGTGCACAATGCAACCAAGTTGTTAAATAACGCTTCATTAAATTTTTAAAGAAAAAACTCTCCTGACATCCTGAAGGGCCTAAACCATATTTTAATGAAAAGGAAAAAAATAATGAAAAACAAAAAACAACCGGATCTACCATCCCCAAACCTCCCTGTTTCCTATCCAAATAAGTAAACCCTCTTTTAACAGGGTTCAATCTATTCCCCCATAACAACTGGAAACAAATACTATAAAGCCTAGTCTCATACTGAGCCGGCAAGGGGTAAATTACAGCTAAATACTGTAAGCTTGGCAAAATAAATTGCTTTAAAACTTGAATCCGTTTAATTTTAGTAAATTTAAACCTTTTCCATCTGTTTACTTTAGTTTCTATTTTGTCCAGAACTAATTTCCAATTATCCTCTGGGCAGTTCTAGCTCTAAAATTACCCTAGAATTGATAAAGGCTCGAAGTCATTTCTATTGAATTAAAATAAACCGGATCTTGCTAAAACATACCTAATAATAAACTTTTAGACTTCTTTAAATTAATCTTTGCATTAGATAAACTCGCATATGTGTCAAAAACTGAAAAAAAGACCTTTATTTGTGAGAATTTTGAAAAAAAAGGCATACATCATCAGCATATGCCTGAATGGTGATACATGAATTTGTACAAGGAATTCTCACCCCCTGCCACAGCGGAGATGAGCTCACTACTCTAAGCAATGGTTCCAAAGGAAAATTATAAAGAAGGGGGCTTAAGGGGCAACCTTGTCGTACCCCACATTTAATTTTAAAACCTTTCCCCAATTCTCCTTTAATAAGTGGGAACACCTGAGCAGAATCATATAACCCTTTAATTAAATTCAGTAACCCCTCCGGGACCATAAAAATTCTAGAGTGGCAAACAAAAAAAAATGGCTAACTCTATCAAATGCTTTTTCTAAATCCAACGACACTATATAGCCTTTCTCCCCTACATCATTCATCTGCTCAATTATACCCCTAATAAGACATAGAACTGATTGGATTCTCCTATTAGGAATACCACAGTGCTGAACCGGAGTAAACATCACTTCAGACAAAACTTTTAATCTATTGTTGATCAAAGTCGTGAGAATTTTATAATCAGAATTCAGCAAGGTTATTGGCCTCCAATTCTTAATCTCTCCCTTATCTCCTGACTTAAATATATATGTCTGCAAACCCTCTGAAAAAGACCTGGGGCTTACCTCCTCCTCTAAAAAAAAATTAAAGACCAACCCCAAACAACACACAACTTCTGACTGAAACATTTTATAAAATAAATTAGAAAGTCCATCTAAACCTGGGGCAACATTGACTTTCAGGGAATTTATAACCTCTTTAATCTCAGCGTTAGTAAAGGGTTGTCTAATACTTTTAAAAGTCTCCCGGATCCAGTTCCTTTGCTATAGCCGGGCCCAAAAACTGTTTAACCTGTCTTAAAGTAGGAGTATAGTGGGACTCCATTTCCCTAAAATGTTCTGTAATTTTATCCCCTATAGCCTGAACTGAAACCACTTTCCCATCCCCTTGATTTAACAAATCTAAAGAAACATGATCTTTTAAAGATTTACACAACTCAAAGGGGTCTCAAACACAGATTTTGTCAAATGATTAGCAATTAAGGCTTGTAAGGTTTTTGTCTTATCGTATTGTAATACCCTCATTTGTGCTTTAATTTCTGCAATTTGTAATGAAAAATCCTCCCCAGAGGAATTTGCCCATGTTAGTACTTGTTGTAATTGGTTTCTTAGTTTTAAATAGTCAAAAAACGCAGTTTTCTGACATCTCTTCCCAATACTTTCTGAACCATGAAATACAATCCTCCTTTGTTTCCTGCCACCATTCCCCTAAATCCTGATACAAAAAGATTACTGATAGTCTAGCTTTTAAAATCAATCTAATAGAATTCAGAACTACTTTTTCATGTAGGATGGAGGTGTTTAATTTCCACCTAGTCCGCTGTCTACTATATCCCTTTATCTCTCCTACTTTTACCATCAAAAGAGCATTATCCGAAAATTCCACTGGAATAATCTGAGGACTATCTGTTGGAATTTTTTTTTGAAATGAAAAGATAATCTATTGTAAAACTTTTCCCACCTTTAAAAAAGGTACCCCTAGGCCCTGAAGTTCTGTTATCATTACAGGTTACTAAATCTGCTGTTTTAATAATATCCCTTAAGCAATGTGTATCACAATATATTTTTTTTCCATTCCCCCCCTCTTCCTGGCCCTCCTATACTACAGTTGAAATCCCCTCCCCAAAGGATAGGGATGGATGTCACCAGAAAAGGTTGAATCTCTTTTAAACAAGTTACCCTCCCTGACTTTGTTTGGGGGTTATAAATATTAATCAATCGTAAAGTATTATTATACCAATTCCCCTCTATAATCAGAATTCTACCTGGGCTTAACTCTATTAATTTATGTAAACAAAATCATAAGAATTAAAAGAATCCCTACACCATCCTCCTATCTTCCAAATGACCAAAGGATGGTCCCCATGGCCAATCCTTAGTAAAAGCAGCAATCTGGTTTTGGAAAACATCCATGTTTCTTATAAAAACAAACAGAAGTTTGTAGATCATGAATTAACTAAACACCGCCTGTCTCTTCTGTGCCTTCAAAAGGCTATGGGTATTAAAAAAGTAGCCCATAACAAATCCATTACCAGTAATCAAAATATTTAGCCAATCCTAAAATTTCTGTTTATTTTTTCCTTCTTTTTTTTCTTTCCTTATACTCCTCCTCTGAGGTGCCAAAGCATCTTGTATTGACACTTGAGAATCTGTATCCCCATGTCCATCTCGAATCCCCAAAATAAAGCTGCATAAAATTTTAGTTTCCATGACCTCTGATTCTATAGGCACAAGTGTCTTAGAAGATCTACTTGACCTTCTAGGGGCAATGGAGGTTGCAAAGGAGGGACCATAGCTACTGCTAACTCCTCATTTGGGGCTATGTAACACACAGGCTGCAAAAGATCAGACACCTCCTTTACCACTTCCTTTTCCAATGCTTTAGGTGGAGCAGTTTTAGCTCCACTCACCCCTACTTTTACCTGAGGTTCTACAGTGCTCTGTGATTCCGAAGGGGTCTTTGCTATATTTTCTACCTCCTGCTGGGATTCTCTGGCATCTTGTGCTTTCTGAATAATCATATCCGAATTCCCACAGTTAGTCTTATTCTGTGCTGCCCATGGGCAATCCCTAAATGCATGGTTCTGTTCTTCACAGAGATCACATTTTATTGCGTTTGCACAAAACATGGTGACAAGCCCCACTTCCCCACAATTATCACATTTAGGCTGATCACATGTACTAGATAAGTGTGTCCGAGCACCACATTTATAACATGCCCTGGGCTGCCCGCTATAAAAACAGACCCCCCTGTCTCTTCCCAACAAAAAAGAGTTTGGAATATGCTCAACCCCCAAGGCTGTTTGTCGCAATTTTACTTTAAATTTCCACCCTCCTGTCCAAAACTGCTCAGAATCTAAAATTGGCTCTGGATCACTCTGAACCTCACACTTCTGTGACAGCCAGAATATAATATCTTCTCGTGAACCCCTCATTTCTAAACATTACCGTCACATACTTAATTAAAGGCTTTGATAAAGGGATAACTAAAAAGGGGACCATAATGGGAAAACTTTACCTGATTATACCTCTCCCAAAAGAGCTCCAATAAAGCAGGGAACGAAAACTAATATCATAATTATCCTCTCCTGAGATGTTTATGAAAGCAAAACATCCCTAGGAGAGAACTTCAATAACTCCTTTATTAATGTTTTGCCTACAAAGTATCTATTAGGTTTTTCCTTTAATCCACCCCTGTATCTGATGCGTACTGCATTCCTCCGGGGAGCAGCTTCCCTCTTACTCTGTGAAAATAAACTAGACATTAGGGGTTTCTCAGGCATAGGCCTTGACCCATCATTGCTATTCCCAGTACTTAGGATTGATGATGCAGCAGTTTCCCCCTGTTTAACTTTACTATCCACCTTTCCTTCTTTAATATTTTCTATTTCTGCTCTACTTTCCCCTGAATTCATTTTAATCATTCCCCTCAGGTTGCCATCCTGGCCCAGCTTTATCTAACTCAAGACTTATCCATGCTAAATCTGGAGTCAGATCCCTGCCCTAATTTCTTCCAACCTGCTGCTGACAAAGCTGATTGTGTGACCAATTTTCATCATGTTCAACAGACTGCAATGATTCACCAGGTTTTTCTTTCACTGTGCAAACATTATAAACTTCCTCAGACAGATGCACCTCTCTTTGTTTCTGTTGCTCAACATTATTATTATTATTTTTTTTTAAAGTAAATTCAGTAACCCCCTCTTGCACTCCAGCTTTAGTTTGGTAAGTCACAGGGATATTCATTTCTACTCCCATCACACCCGTATTAACGGGTTTAAACACAAACCCAGTCTCTCTGTTTATCTGGAAGGTGGGGAAGCCCTCTTTGAGAACCACAGTACTCACAGCCCCTTTTCTGAGTGTCTTTTCTTTAAACCCCACACTCTCTGATTTTTCCTGTCTCCATTGCCTTTGGATTACCTCCTGTCCTCTTTCCGCCGCCTCCTTCACTTTTCCCTTCATATCCGCTGAAACCTTTCCCACTCGCTGTTCCTCCAATAGCTCCAATGCCTTCCATGCTATCGCCGATAACCGGGCCACCTCTCTCCAGCTCGACCATACTTCCGGCTTCCCGACAACCAGCTCAGCCTCGCTAGCCGGTTTTAAAGGTGCAGCACTTTTAGCACACTGAACACTTTCCCAGGGATCCTCCGCAAATACCGCATTCAAGGAACTCCCTGCTCCTTCTGCCAGCATATCTATCTCCTTTGCCTCCGTTGTAGCCAGGGCATCGTGAAAATATTCTTTCTCCTCCAGTTCCTCTCCATGTCTCCTGTTAGCCTCCAAGCTCCATTTCTTTCCTGACTTCATGTCCGTCGTCGACACAACCTCCTCCTCCTCCAGCAACTTAGCCACAGTGGCCATCTTTGCAACAGCAACCAAAACTCTCCAACTGGCCACTGAGCGCCAGCAGCGCAGGGGAATTTCCCTGGTGTCCTGTGCCAAATTTCCCTCATTCACTAAAAAAAAATACCACCAACAGCTTAATCTGGTTCACGGTCAGTTGGCATTCATCTGTATCCCCTTCCCCCGGGTTGTGCCTGAAAATAGGCAGGATTTGTCTAGTGCACTTACCTGGTCAACAAAAACTAAATAAATAAATAAAATAAAATCAATTACAAGTAGCTGGCTGGAGTGTTATAATAGATGCTCTGCAAGAAAGATGTTGTAGCTGTTTTGTGCCTCGCTATTGTGTGTGTGTGCGCTATTTTTGTCGTCGCTGTAATAATTTTGCTGTTTTGATGTTTGTTGATGTTTCTGTGCTGTTATTACATAGATCCAAATAAAAAGCTTAAAACTATCACATTTCAAGCAATCGTGTTCAACTTCAGTATGTTCTAGTTTTTATTTACTTTTTTTGCTCTTGGTCTACTAAATATTTTAGATAATGTTGTGCATATTTCACTGAATCTTTCGAAAAAGCATCTGACTGTTTCCAGCTGACCTCAAAATTTCTGTTTATGACATTCCAATCTGTTGTCATGGTGAACATTATGATGTCATAAACAATGGCATTATGAGCTTAAGAAGGGCTAGGTCAATGCTTTTTCTAAGTGCTTTTTGGATAGACTATTAACATGTGTTGTAAGCCCTGGAAAGGAAATTGAAAAATTTATGAAAATGTATTGTTAAATAAATGGTTATAGCAGAAACATTAGGTTTATGACTGTACATGATGAAGTTCAGAATTGCTCTTTTAATATCTGAAAGTCACTGTTTCGGATCCAGGCTGGGACACTTACTATTACTGTTATAAATTTCCTTTTTTTTTTTTTTGCCTGGGTGGGTCACTTACTTCTATTGTTATTAATTACATTTTTTTTTTAATTTGCTATACCCACACTTGCCTTTTGGGGATGGATTCAATATTTGGGACAGTGAGTTAGCTGCTTCATTTGAGACAGGCAATTTTCTGGAGTAATGTAAGTTTAAAAATTGGAAAAGAGGGGCATTTAAGTCTATGCTTTTACTTTTTGATATTATTTTTGATATGTGTTGTAGTTCATTACTGTGGGAGAAGAAGAAGAAGAAGCAGGCAATATTTCCAACACAAAAGAAATAAATCAAGTCTACTCATTGGATCTTTGATCAACAAGATCCTTACTAGCATATTTTATCATTTGAGTAGTCTTTCACAATATGGTGGGCAGTCTTTACTGTTCTTCTCCTGTTGCAGCCTATTACAGCATCAGTAGACTCCTTGTTGGCTTGCCTGCCACTTGCTATCCCTACCGAGCAAGCAGATCCCCTTCTTTCCCTAGCCCTAGATTTTGCCTTTTCTATCACTACAATATTAGCAGTCCCCTTTTCTTTCCCATCCAGGGCTCAACCTTTATTGTCCCTAGAGTGATAATAGTAATTTTTCCTCCTACTCATAAGTCTTGCTTTCTCTTTCCCATGCAAAGCCTGAAGTGTACTTCTCATGTCACTGGTTGTGCCTATTTGCCAGCTGCTTCATTTTTTGCTGCTTCTTTGGCCAATCCTTCACCTTCCAGTGTAGTAACCAAAACCATTCTCCTGCAAGAAACTCCATCCTGACCCACAAGAGTTAGATCACCCTGTTGGATTCATTCAGTGCCACAGGCAATATGTTTCTACTATTTATTTAAAGGGGGACTGTCATCAACAGGGTTTCATAATGTCTCAAAGTTCATAAACCTTTGTAAAACAGCTTGATCTCAAAGGTCTTTCTGAAGTACTAAAAAAATAAAAAGCTAATCTGAGTGAGCCATTGTATTTATGTGTGAGTCTTTGCAGTCCAGAGTTATTCATATGTCAATTAGCCTATAATTAAGGGCTGGGGTCAGCCATCTGTTTTAGGCTCATTGAAAGGAAATGATGTCGCTGAGGAACTTTGCCCTCCATTTACTGTAGGTTAAATAGGAAATTATCTGTTTTATTAAGTGTGCTTTAAGGTGTTATTACAACAATTTCTACATTTATAATAATTGTTTTGTATGTGCATTGAAACTAGTGAGTTACCAACTTTACATTTCAAACTGCTAGTAAAGATAATCTATCTGTAGAATTGCTTTAACTTCTAGGCTATACTGCCAGCTGATCATTAAAAACTACACATCTCAAGGCTGGCTCTGTGGTGTCAACAGGTATTGGGGTTCCATATCAGGATTTCTAAATCCTGGCTGTGTTCATGTCAATAAAGATTTCTGGGGCTGCCACAACACTGACTTCTGTCTTATTCCATTCCCACTCTTATAGCCTTTTCTCTTCCAATTTCGGGTGTGAACTCAGGTCTACAAGATGCATATGTGACTGTACCTACTGGCCTGGCATCATGGGGTCAGCCTTGAAATGTGTAGTTTTTGACTAACAGCTGATAGTACAGCCTATAGAGTAAAGCAAAGATCTGTGAACAAACTTCTTTTATCCAGCAGAATAGGGTTTGATTCCCACATGCTCTTCTTGTATATTGTGTGACCAGAGAAAGTCACTTAACCTCCCTGTGGTCCCAAAACACACCCAGAAACAGGCTGTAGCTGTGTGCCTTTCCTGGACAAAAACAGTACAAACACTCTGAGCATGTGTTATGATTCTGAAAAGATTATGCTCTTTCTATCCAGATTTGACTAGAAAAGAAAAACAATAGGACACCATTAATTGTTTATTAATTGCAAAAACACATGGGCAACATTGTTAAAACATGCATGATCTGAACTGCATGATTAAAATATAGATTAATATATGGGTGGGTGTGTGTAGCCAGAATTTTACACACACACACACACACACACACACACACACACACGGTATGGGATGCTACATTAACCCCGAGTGCAAAGTCAGAGGGGTTTATAAAATCATCCCACACCAAGGGTGTGTGCAAAGTTCTGTTTTTTACACCCACCCATATATTATTTTATTTAAATAATGGTGATAATGTTTTCCCCTTTCAGCACAGTTCAGTTAGTGCAGCACTTTGCTCAGAGACAGACACACACACACACACACACACACACACACACACACAGATACCTGTATGCATGCACACAGAGGTGCATGTACACACACACACACACACACACACACACACACACACTCTGCTTGTCTCTCCCTTTCTTTTCTTTCCTTTTTTTACATTACAGTGGGAATAGTATTCTGGAAAGTTGTGGTCCATTGGCATAGCTGCAGAGTGTAAGAAATGCTCAAAGGGCATGAGCGGCAGGATCAACTACATTCATTTTTTTCCTTAACAGTAGAAAATCCCATTCCATCCAAAGTATTTCAGTAAGAAACTATTACACTTTTAACTTCATCATAAAAAGTAAAATATTCTTGTAATAATGCATTTCAGATTAGGCATGTTTTAACAGAGTTGTCCATCTATGTATTTTTGCAATTAATAAACAATTAATAGTGTCCTAATTTTTTCTTTTCAGGTCAACATGCTCAAATTGTTTTTACTGTCTTTGTCTAGGAAAAACACACAACTGCAGCACAGATTGTTTCTGAGTGTGTTTTGGGACCACAAGGAGGATAAGTGACTTGCTCTAGTCACATATTATACAAGTACAGCATGTTGGAATCAAACCCCATTCTGCTGGATGAACGAAACTTGTTCACAGATCGTTGCTTAAACCTCTAAGCTATGCTGCCAGCTGTTAATCAAAACTACACATTTCAAGGCTGGCCCCATGATGCCAGGCCAGTAGTTACATAGCCACATTTGCATCTTGTAGACCTAAGTTCCTATTTAACCTACAGTAAATGGGGGGGGGGGCAGGTTCCTCTGTGACATCATTTCCTCTCAGGAGCCTGAAAAATATGGCTGCCCCATCGCTTAATTACAGGCTGATTTACATATGAATAACTCTGGACTGCAAAGACTAATGCATAAATACAACGGCTCACTCAAATTAGCTTTTTATGGGCTTTCAGACATTAAGAAACCGTGTTGATGACAGTTCCCCTTTAATGAGGATAGGCTGAGATAAAAGTTTGCTTTTTCAGTGGAATCCAGATTCTGCTCAATGTTACTTGTAGGAGAACAGAAGCATAGATATCATGTGACTTTTAAAGTCACACAGGGTTAGTATATTAAATAATTTGAATCATGGATTTGACAAAGCAAGGAACTAAATAAACCAAAGGTTTTCTTCATTCCTTTTTGTTTTGTTTATTTTTTTTATTTTCTGTGTATGTTACTTGTTACCTATCTGGCCCTTTGGCTCCCTCTCAAGCCCCCACCACATCCAAACCCCTTCACTTTGCCTTCTCTTGGAACTTATCTGGTTCCTCATGTAACCCCATAGCTCACCCCTAAGACTGGTACTCTCAAGGTGGGCCAGGTCCTAATCAGGGAACACTTAATCTTGTCATAGGGGAGAGTGCTCAGGTCAGAGAGCGTGAGGTCTGCGGATGCAGCAGTGGACTGTCATGCTGCACAGTGGCAGGATTTCTTCTTATTTCTCCCCAGAGGATGCTTCACATTAGGACATCAAGTCCTGTATGTGTTAGTGTAAGCATGATGACATCAGAGGCATCCTCTCTCTTTCCTTCCGGTCCCCACTGCACCACTCACAGTCATCAACTAGGGGGTGTTACAGCATCAAGGTCACCATCCTGCTCCGGAAGATTATAGCATTCACTGGGATGCTTGACTTTTCTTCGCCAAGCTGGACCCCTTTGACCCAGTTCACATCACAAACCAGGTTACTGGTGTCACAAGCAGTAATGCTACTGCTACACTAACAGGCCAGTTCATCTTGTTTGATTCTTACTTTTCATATTAGTAGTGACATAACATCTGCACTCTGAATCCTCTTTTACAATGGCTCATTTTCCCTAAAATACTTTCTTCTATTGCTTGCTTTGATTCAACTATATTCCTTCTCTCCCTTTCTCTCTCTGCCCCATGCAGGGTGCTGTCGAAATGCAAGGAAAATGGTAGGTTCCTATGTTCCTCTATGCCAAAGTAGCATGTGAGCCAGTGCCTCCAAGTCCTGTCTTATGACTGGCAGCTAAAAGAGCAAGTGGAGCAGAAAACAACTGGAACAATTTTAAAGGACTGGCGAGGTTAAGCTAGGGGGAGGGTTTAGAGAGGCTAGTGAGGTTCTTCATGGAAAGTTGAAAAGGAGAAAGGGAATGGATAAGGCAGAACAGGGGAAGCATTTTCAGCTTGTTCAGGGCTGTAGAACTAGAGAGCAAACCCTATGTTTTAAAGTATCAGAATTAGAGGTAAATGTGAAGACATCTTTTTACCAGAAAGTAGGGAACTTATGAAAGATCCTCCCACAAGAAGTGCACATTTGGACTTTCAGATCTTTTAAACCCAGGTTGGATCATTTTCCATTGGAAAAACAATTTCCTGGTTACAGTATGAAACTCATTTGGAGAGAGGGTTATGTGTAGCATATTCACTGGTAGAATTATTATGCCTAAGAGAAAATGGTGGGTAATTTGGCCCTGGGTTCCAAGAAGTTTCCACCCTTGGTAGTTTTCTTCTTCATAGTGTCAAAGTCCATACAATTTAGTTGTAGCAGTTCCCAAATTAGTATGCAAATTTGTACTACTCCTTTAACATTTCCACTGTTTAATTAATGATTTTTTTACCATTAACACAATAAATATTTGTATGTTTGCAAATGGTGTGTACCTTGCACTGTTCGATATACTGTGTTGTACACTGCAGTTGTCACTTTTTGTCCTTACAATTTTCAGTAAGTATGTAAATGTTGCACTTTGCACCACATGGTACTGTATGTTGCATTTGTCACTTTCTGTTGATTGCATTTCATATTACCTAGTAACCCCCCACCCCAACCCCACAGGTCACACCTGGAGATGAACACCTGCTCTGTGTTCCTCACCTGACTAACACAAGTTAAATAAATAAACTGAATAGCTAATTTACACATTGAATACTGTAGCTGCCTTGATGACAGTAAATGAACATGATGGGCCATTGATGTTTTCCTTTGGCTAACATGTTTTATATTTCTAGAGGATTACTGCTGTTGAAATCTGTCAGTTTTCTGGGTGATCACTAGAGGGAGCAAGTGAATAAAAATAAAACAAATGTGAGGGGACACAAGGTAGCAGTGATGCTCATAGAATGGCCTTAAGAATTACAATAAGAGTTTTCTTTTTTCTTTTTTTTTTTTACTTTAGACTACCCATGTATCAGATGATTTCTACCTAATATTTTACTATACTTGCCAGACCCCTCACTGGTACAAACAGAAAATAAACCAGGAAACACTGCAACTTGGTTTACTCTGAAACATTTGAAAACTGACACCTGGCCATTCATAAACTCCGAAATCAAATCAGGGAATGTGATTTTGTAGGGGAAGGGGAGACATGATAGAGACTTATAAGTACTTACAAGGAATCAACAGGGTGAATTGCAGTGAACTGTTAAAAAAAGAACAAGGGTTCACACATGGAAATTAATGTGGGGAAGGTTTAAGAAGGATGTAATGTTTTTCTTTACGGTAAGAGTGGTAGGTGAGTAGAATGCATTGTCCCAGTGAGGTGGTCCACACAAAGTTTGTGACTGGATTCAAACACAGGTGGGACAGACATTACGTAATTGTACAAACTACAGGAAAAGAGGATGGGGTACTTTTAGTAAGGGGATGTCAAAAATCCACTTACAGCTGTCAGCTAACAGCTCTGGCTCAGTGTAAGCCAATCACTGGTTTAGGTAGGCATATGGGCAGATAAGAAAAGGAATTGGGTCTTTTTCTGCCATCAAATTCTATGTATCTTTGTGTCTATACTTACCCTTTACAATCTTACTAAAAACATCAAGCATACCACAGAGCTAATGCAGGCATGGCACTCCAAGTGGACTACCTGCTGACTGACAGCCATCTACCTTTGCTAAGCTGTTGCATAGTTATGCAATAGTGAGAAAGCATTAACATGTACATGAATGTCTTATACAATGCATTTTTTAAAGAAACTTAAGATGTGTGATATTACAGTGTGTCACTTTTTTATCATTTTACTGGACAAATTTACATCATTTTTTCCCTTTTTGCTTCTTTTAAAAATCTTTTTTCTCCTATGGACACCTTTTTCACTTTCTGGGCTCAGTATCTATTTAAGTGACTGAAACTCACAATCCCAAAACTGATGGGACCAAGTACAGTCACCCGACAAATTCAGAAGCTTGACAGGAAGAAGTGATGCTGACAGGGTACGATAGCAGATGTGATGGACCTCTACCCTAACCCTAGCCAGTCATTATGAATAGTAGGAAAATGCAAAAGCTGGCTGAGCTGCTCCAGTGGTGTGGAGGTCTAAACCAGTAGCAGCTTAGCCAGCATGGTGTCATAGACCCTGGTTCTGTTACTGGTCTCCACTAGTTTTGCAAAACATTGTTTCACCCCCCCTTCATTTTTTTTTTACTCCAAGGTCCACTCCCTCTTGGAGTTGGTTATTTAAGTTACAAGGGTTGTGGGGGGTTGGTTATGGTATTCTGAAATTCAGTCTCCTGAACTCAGTCTTGTATGGTTCAGGATATTGAATTTATGAACATATGAACACATATGAAACTGCCAGCCGAAACAGGCCACATGGTCTATCAAATCTGCTCAAATGTGCAGCTAGCACCCTTACCTTGCAGATTCCCCCCCTCCTCCCTCACATTTGCCCCAACCTCTCACCCTGTCCAATTCCCTTTTGAAACTATTCACTGTCTTACAGGATACCACCTCCTCTGGCAGAGTGTTCCATTGCTCCACAACCCCCTCTGTGAAAAAGTATCTGCTCATCTCTCTCCTATATCTCCCCACTCCAGTCTAAGACCATGACCACTCATGTCCCTTCCCTTCCTTAGCTTAAAGAACAGGTTTCTATGTTTGAATTTGCAGTCTCCATTATTTACAAAGTGACCTTTTCTGTCTACAGTAAGAGATAATCCAAATAATTACCTTCTATTACATTTATTTTCTTGGTGTTTGGATTTTCTTTCATGTGCCCCCGAGTATTCCCGAGTGCTGACAGGGGTGGATTCATGAAACCGGAAGTGATGCAAGTTTGGGAAATGACATCTACATCCTTTACCCTAATGTGTATGCAAGTGTGGATTTTAGCATTTGTATTGGAGAGTGATTGGCAAATATCAGCAGAGCTTGCTATATATATATATGAATGTCACTGTATGCTGTGTCTGTAAATAGTGAAATATAGAAATATAGAAACATAGAAATTGTCAGCAGATAAGAACCACTAGGCCCATCCAATCTACCCATAGGCCCTATACATTGTATGTGGCCACTGATTCTATGTGATCAATGGCTTGTCATCACTCCCTCCCCGCTTAGGCTTCCCTTGTGCCTGTCCCAAGCATGCTTAAACCTCTCCACTGTGCTTGCCCCCACTACCTCCTATGGCAGACTATTCCATGTATCGACTACCCATTCTGTGGTGAAAAACGTCCTCACATTACCTCTTAATCTACTCCCCTCCAATTTCATATTGTGCCCCCATGTTGTAGTACTTTTTCTACATTAGAAAAGCTCCCCCACCTGCACCTTGTTTATGCCGTTAAGGTACTTGAGAGTTTCAGTCATGTCCCCCTGCTGTCTCCTCTCCTCCACTGAGTACATATTGAGGTCCCTTAATCTCTCCTCATATGTTTTGTGGTGTAAGCCCAGCATCATCTTTGTTGTCCTTCTGTGGACAGTCTTCACATTATCTATGTCTTTGAGCAGGTGTGATGTCCAGAACTGTACTCAGTACTCCAGGTGAGGCCTTACCAATGTTTTATACAATGGCATCACCACCTCCCGCCTCCTTCTAGTGATACCTCTGCCTATGCACCCCAGCATAACACTGGTCCTCCCTGCTGCTTTTGTACACTACTTTGGTACCTTAAGGTCATCAGAGATGATAACCTCTAGGTCCCTTTCCTCCTTGGTGACAGTCAGCTCCTCTTTCCCCCAACCTGTAGCTCTCCGCTGGGTTCCTTCTACCCAGGCGCATTATTTTCTACTTCTTCACGTTAAACCTCAGTTGTCACATCTCTGACCATCATTCAAGCTTCTCCAGGTCCCTCTTCATTTTCTGCACCCCTTCTGGAGTATACACCCTGTTGCAGATCTTGGTGTCATCTAAAAACAGGCAGACTTTTCCTTCCAGCCCCTCTGCAATGCCATTAATGAAGACATTGAACAGGACTGGTCCTATACTGATCCCTGAGGTACCCCATTGATCACCCCCTCTCCCCAGATTGTACCCCATTTATCACCACCCTTCGTCTCCTGTCTGTTAACCAGTTCCTTACCCAGTTCACCACCTTGTCTCCCATGTGCAGACTACTCATCTTGTTAATCAGCCTTCTATGTGGGACAGTGTTGAAGTCTTTGCTGAAATACAGGTAGGCGACGTCTACTGCCCCTCCCTGATTAAGCTCCCTTGTCACCCAATCAAAAAAACTACTAGATTCATTTGACATGACCTTCCTGCTGTAAATCCATGTTGCCTCAGATCCTGCACACCACTGGATTCCAAATGTGTCATTATCCTTTCTTTCAGCAGTGTCTCCATGATCTTTCCCACTACTGAAGTGAGGCTGACTGGTCTGTAGTTCCCTGCCTCCTCCCTACTGCCACTTTTGTGCAGTGGGACTACATGTGCCCTCCTCCAGTCCTCTGGAATGACACCCATGTTGAGTCACTGTGAACAGGGCCGCCAGAGGTGCTGCTAGTTCCTTTCGCAGCTCCTTTAATATCCTCGGGAGGATGCCGTCTGGCCTCATGGCCTTATCCACCTTCAGCTTTCTGAGTTTTTCCTGAACTCTGTCCACTGTGAATGGACTGGTGTTCACTTCATCCACACCATTGCCTCTACACCCCAACTGTGGTCCTTGATCTGTCCCCTCCTTAGTGAATACTGAGCAGAAGTATTTGTTCAGTATTTCTGCCTTGTCCAGATCCCCCTCTTTACACTTTCCCTCCTTCCCCTTGAGTCTCACAATCCCCCTTCCCCCTGGGTTTTTCTTCTTTCAATAATGTACCTATAAAATGCCTTATCCCCTTTGTTTACAGACTGTGCTAAGCTGTCTTCTGTCTGCACCTTCACCCTCCTAACAGCCTTCCCTGCTTCCCTTAGACATTCAAGATACACCTCCCTGTCTTCCTCCCTTTGTCTCCCCTTATATTTCCTGAAACTCAGCTATTTTGCTCTGACTTTGCCCCTCACCTCTTTGGAGAACCATAGTGGTTTCCTTCTGCTTTTCCCTTTGGTCACTATCCTAATGCATTGGTTTGTTATATCCACTATGGCTCCATTCAGTTTCTTCCGTTGTTTTTCCACCCATTCTACTACCTCTCCCTTCCCAGAACATCGACCAATTTCAGTGAAATCTGCCGCCCTGAAATCTAATACTCTTGCCCTTGTATGTCTTGACTGAGTCCATGTCTCCATGCTGAACCACACCATGTGGTGGTCACTGTACCCCAGCTGCCTTTCCACCTGTATTTCTTTGACTCTGTACCCATTGGTCCATACCAGGTCCAGAACTGACTTGTCCCTGGTTGGCTCATGCACCAGCTGCCTGAATCCAAACCGCTTCAGGGATTCTAGGATGGCTGTGCTTCTAGCAGAAACAGCCACCTGGGTGGCCCAATCCATATCCGGCATATTGAAATCCCCCAGTAGCAGGATTTTGCCCTTAGTTGCCATGTTGTGTATGTTCTCCACTAGTTCCCTGTCTACTTCCTCCCTCTGTGCTGGAGGTCTGTAGATCACACCAGTGAGTACTGCTGTTCCACTCTCTGGCTCCAGGGTGACCCACATTACCTCGGCCTCCCCCTGATTTCCCTGAACTTCTGTAGCCTTTATACCATCTCTGATGTACAGGACCACTCCCCCACCCTTTGAACCCTCCCTATCCCTCCTGAACAATGTATTGCCTGGTACATTGACTTCCCAGCCATGATTTGCTGAGTACCATGTCTCTGTTATTGTTGCTGTGTCAAGGTCTTCATCTGCCAGCAAGACCTCCAGGTCTGGAACCTTATTTCCTAGGCTATGGCATTCATTAGCAGGATTTTCCATGTTTTACAGTCTGCCCTCCCTCTGCTCTTGTTCTCCCTATCCAGCATCTTCCCCCCACCCCAGTTTCTTTTCCTATATGCTCCTGCCACCCCTATATTACGCATTATACATTCTTCACCTGCCTGCCCCTCCTTGCCTATTTTTGCTGTTCCCATAGTCAACTTATGTTCCTGCATGTTCTCATGGGGGGTGTTCCTAAGCCTCCTAGCTCTCCCTCCTTGGCAGTTAAAATGCTCACAGCTGAAGCATTTCAACTTCTCACAAAGGACCAAGGTCCCCTTCCCAGACAAATGCAGGCTGTCGTCCTTATATAACCTAGTGGTGGTACATTAAAATGTTATATTACTTGTCCGTGTTTTACATAGATGTCTCATATTTCCTTGCTTGCTGTAAGTGTTGGTATGTGTTACATTGAGCTGGCACTAGTGAAGTGATATCCATGTTGCGTGTCACAGTTGTACCACAAATTTTGTAACACATCATAAAATATTGTCTCCATTATCAGACATGATAAGATTTCTTTGCAAATATTTATGTGTGTTTTTTAATATTCAGCTAGTGTCTCCGTATGGCAAGAGAAACTTTGGTTTAGTATGAGGATGCAGGCTGATTGATATTTATGGCCTAGCTAATGTTTTATAGTCGAATTGTTTTCCGAATTTATTTGGTAAACATGCTGTGTTATCATGCTACATCCTATACCTGAAAATCATTTGACCCACAGTGTCACAGATTGTGGCATTAAAATTACAGCATGCTGGCATAATTAATGTGTGCACGGACTAGATATCACATACATAGTTGCTGCATGTTGCCGTACCCCTTCCTAATATTTTTATCATATGTGAGCATATGTGTGATTAAGTATAGCTGCTCATTCCATATTGTCACGGACAGGACATGGTTGGTGCAAGACATGCAGAAGTACTATGGCATGCACAGTGTTTGTGCCAATGGTGTGAGTTATGAATCTATAATGAACATTTCAATTTTAGCACAATTGATTGTATGTGTGGGCTATGGCACTGTGTTCACACTTCAAGCAGCACAACCTCCACATTACCAATGTGAACAGCCCACATGTCATGATACAACTTCCTCCCCAATCCTCTCCTCCCCCCCATGATGGATTATTGAAGTGCTATCCTCCCATGCCAAAGTTCCCAGTGAAGGCTAGATTCATAAAAGTGATGTGACCAGTGGACAGGGGTAGCAGGGTGTGGATGGGGTGGCTTGGTGGTTGGGGGTGTCCACTGGACCACCAGTGAGATGATGGTCATTCTACAGCTGCTGCATTCTGTCAGGGCAGGGAGTGTGGTCCACATCAGTATCAGGGGTTCTACTGTCAACTTGTACATTTCCATAACAAGTAGCCATCATGACCTCAGATATGACAGTTGACAAGCACAATAATGTTGCTGTCCCATGTAAATAACCCCCTACTCCATCCCCACACTGAAAACATTCAAATTCCTGATACCACATGATGTTAGTAAAGCTGTTTTGTAGTGATTCATCTATTAGTGGTACTTGTCTACCCATAATAGAATCTGGGATTGATTATCAAAATTGATGTAAATCAGTACACACAGAGTAATAAAGCAGCAGTAAAGGCAAATAAGATGCTGGTATGCATATGTGGGTGTATCAGTATTAGTATACAGTACATTATACTGTAGTTGTACAGGTAACTGTTAAGACTGCATGCACAGTATGTATTTCAGTGCATGCGCCCACACCGCATTAAGCACAGTAACATGCTGTATAATGCCCCGAGGATGGCTGCAAATATGATAGTTGGTCAGCAGTTAAGGCGTATCAGTAGAGGTTGATTTAGAGGTTGAGGTCACTGAACATGTACTACCTGTAATAGAGGAGACACCTATGGTACTTGATTGTGACCTTACAGTATTTTGCATTGATAAGTAAGGTGGAGAAGGAGAGTGTCTATATGCTGACTTGAAACCACAACAACAGGGTGCAGACCATAGTGTGGGAGGTTTAGGGGGGATGTCAGAAAGCAGTTTTTACAGAGGTGGTGGTGGATACTTTGAAGAATGTTTACCGCTTTACTTTGTACTGCTGTATGCTGTTGTACTCCATTTCTGCAGTCTAATTAACTCAGTGAAATATAACAGTCCGAAATATGCCTGTAATGTAACTTTGTTGTTATATCTCACATTTCAGATCTCCCAAGATTCTTAGAAAGCTATCAAGTGGAACAACAACACTTCTTCAATTGGTTGACAGGGACAGGAGAAGAGTTCAACATCTGATCACATCAACATCAGGTATGTGTAATGTTTCAAACTATTTCTCCATACAGTTGTGAGACATACAGCTGTGCAGATCAATGTTGGTTCAAATCATTATTAACTCATTTATTTACTAAGTGAATTTGTATTGCTGACTCAGCAGTATCAGTAAAGGAGCATAGTCACTGTAATTTCACCAGTAAGATAATGCATCATGTTATTTTTATGCAGTCATTAGCACTCCGGCTGTAAACTACAGAAACTGTTGATCATCTGTTTCAACCCTACCCAGTCACCCAGCTAATAATTAATACCCTTCATTGTGTTGAATGGAATTAAAGAAGAAATGAAGTCATGGTGAGTGCCTAATGAACGAACAACAGAAGGCGTTGTTAGATTCAAGTGTAATACACACATGTGGTGATTTATTGTGATTAGACAATGGCCCCCTTTATGTATCTGTTCAACGGAATGAGTGTGCTTGATTTTCAAAGACTGGTGAATGATGCAGGGTGCCTGCATCAAACATAAAAATGACACAAGTAGCACCTTGCATCACAAGATGAGTTAATCCCAGTTTTTGGAATGCAGTCTGCATCAAAAAGGGTAGCTATTGCACCAAAGCGGCACTTCACCAGCCTTGCACCATAAATCATGTTGCACAAGGTTGCAAGGGGGCTTGTGGAATTTCTGAAATTTTGCAAGGCCTGCCATGTACGCAGCCAGGGTCTCCATGTACACCAGCCAGGAGGTGGTCTAAGGGACTTGCACCAGTGCTGCACACTGTGGTGAAGGGG
Source organism: Neoceratodus forsteri (assembly GCA_016271365.2). Classification (NCBI taxonomy): domain Eukaryota; kingdom Metazoa; phylum Chordata; order Ceratodontiformes; family Ceratodontidae; genus Neoceratodus; species Neoceratodus forsteri. The sequence continues at coordinate 1,071,263,420 of CM057455.1, read as the reverse complement.
AGAGGTCTGAAACTGGCCTTCTCAGGTCAGAAGGGGCTTGTGAGGCAGCAAATAGGTAGTCAGGAAAAAAGATGGTCTTGGGAGACAGCGATTTTGCACCCGTTGTGGTGCATTTTTTTTTTGTTCTTTTTTTCTTTATTGCCTCATAATTCATACTAGTGTCCTGCATAGGTACCAATGCATTATACTCTAAATACTTAATCATGTCAAAGCCAACACATACATGGAGGACTTGTGCCCACCTGGTGCCATATCACTTTCAGTCCCTTTAATCCCCCCCCCCCACCTGGTGGTCCCATCCCATCAGCTGTGAGGATATGCAAATGTCACCCCCAATCTTAGGGATATAGTTGATGACTGTTACGGTCTGTAACATGTTACATGTAAGTATTATGATGTTGATATTCGGTCATATCGCTTACCCTGATGTGGATGTATTGGCCATAATCTGATGATGTATTTAGAGTATAATGCATTGGTACTTTTGCAGGACAGTGCTACAAATTGATAGCCAGTAAAGAATACAGAAAGAAAAAAAGCACCACTCGGTGTGCAAAATCCTTCCCCCCCATGACCTGCTTTCTCAATGATTCCTGCATGCTACCACCCATGCCCCTTCTGCTCCCAGATCCATGCTGACATCTTTTGTTGTTTGTTAATCAGTGGGTTACCCACAGTCAATAGTGCAATTTTACCACTGAGGTTATTGTATTATTTGAACTGATTGTATAATTATTTGAAGAAAACAGAAATACCGGCATTGTGATGTTTGAGGCCCCCCCACCCCCATCACTGAATTCCGATACCATTCACATTACAGTTTGCTAATATAAGCCAATTTACATTATTCTATGTGTAATCCATCTTGGAGGACCATCCCATTCTTCCTTGTCCCAGCATTTAGTTCCTTAATGGTGTGTTTTCCTTTATCCAAAACATTGTAGTAGTTTTCAAGCAGTGCAGGTTTGTTGCTGTGATTTGTACCCCACCCCCACAACACCCAATTTCACCATCCCTAAGCTCATCATAGTCAAATCACTCATCTTCTCTGGCATCATTTGATGTTATGGTTAAATACCTGGTGTTTTGTAGGTGGAACTGGATGCTGAGTTCAGCTTTGCCCTCTGCTCGGAGACAGTCAACCTCCTCCCTCATCTGAGAGATGTGCCTGCAGATACGGCAGCAACACAGTCTCCAAAATGTCTCCCTGAAGAAAAGTGCTCCGCAAGCACTGCACTGCTACACTCACATCATGTGTGTTTCCACCAACAGTCAACTTACTGCTTATATAAGCTGCCCATTAATATCATCGATAATCTATCACCAATCCATGACTTGTGTCTTTTTGGAAATGTTGTATTGTATGCATGTAGTACACTTATATATTTCCACTCAGTTATGTTCTATGATTTATATATTGTAGAGAATGACAGCTATAGAAAGCAACTGGGGCAGTCAATTGTCGACCTCAAGTGGAAGATGATACATCAATAGTACTAGTGAAGATAAAGGAGATGAAAACATGGTGGAAAATGCAGCTGTTGGTTTAGCAACTTTTTCTATCACTCCCTACTGATTTGAACTGGAAGCATGTGATACTTCAAGCGATGATCATAATCACACCGCTGTACAGGCATCAGAATTTGAAGATGAACGTCTTGGACATACAGACTGGTGTGTATTCAAGGAAACATATACAACTCTGTTGTTGTTCCATTCATTAGGTCAAAATGTGTTATTTAACAGTGGATTGGTTAGCATTTTGGATGTGATCCAGGAGCAAATGATTTTGTTTCTTTTACTTGACAAACGTAGATGTCACTTGAATAACTTGTTGGTCAGAAATGTAAAGCACTTTGTTCTTTTTTTTTTTTTATTGAATGCTTTTTCTCTCCTGGCCAGAGCAGCATCAGCAACCATGGCCACTGGTACCCACACCCCTGGACCAGGTCTGCCATGCAGATTATTCCCAACTCACCAGGCCGGCCAATGACAGGACCCCCCCCCCGGGCCCTGCAGCGCAGACACCCAGTGGTTACAGCTCACGTGTCCGGGGGTGAGGACATGGCCATCAGCTGAGTGGTTGCCCCGCCATTTTCCTCCTAGCAATAAAGCCTCGAGGAGCCAGAAGTGCAGTGGCATCGGCGGACATATGTGCGGATGCCCGCCGTGCTCCACCCCCTTGTTTGTGCCCACAGCTTGTAGTGCACCCGGCTTCCGCCAGGTGCCTCTACTGTATGGTGCAGTGCCCTCACCCACCCCAGAGGAAGGAGACCAGTAGTGGGATGCTCAGTCCTTCCTCTTCCTTGCCAGCCCTCAGAGGCCTGAATCCATTCCCAAACCCAGGTCACGGGTATGGTGCGAGGTGTGGCTTCCAGCACCTCAACCATCAGCACCACTGGGCTGGCAAGCACTTTGTTCTTTTTTTACATCTATGGTTGTCCAGTACAAGGTTTGAAATAATTTTCTTCTTGATCTGTTCTTGCATTGGCCAATATGGCAAATAATACTTTGGACGGTAATGTTTTGAGGGGATAGGTTGCGGTCCCTCATCAATTACTGCATCATGGTTGATGTTTATAAGTGGACAACAAGTACAAGCTATATTATTTTTCAAGTGTTTTGACATAGGATAGGTCAATTTTTTTTACTTAATCAAAATATCAGTGTAGCTATGTTGATATGTAACCCTGTGTTTGACATAATGTGCCAGCCCTCCGTTTCCACTCATCCAACCTGCTTATCCATGATCCTAATCTTCCCATTGTGCCTATCCCATCCTATGCTGACTATGGTCTTCAATGAGATAATTTTTTTTTGTCTTACACTCAAATAGTCCACCAAGCTCTCTTTGAAGAAGTGCTTCCTGATGTCCCTCCTAAACCTCCCACAGTGCAGCTTAATATGGTACCTCCTATTCCTTTTGTTGCCTCTAAGCTTAAATACACTGTCATTATTAACCTCATTTATCCCTTTCATGTACTGTCTCTCTCTCCAGTCTTTCAGGAAGTACATGTTCATTGCCCTAAACCCCTCCTCGTATGTCTTACCCTGCTGATCTGCTATCACCTTTGTAGTCCTCATCAGGACCTTCTCCAGCATGTGTATGTCCTTTTTGATGTGTAGGCACCAGTAATGAATGCAAAACTGTAGATGTGACTTTCCCAGTGACCTGTACATCTGCAGTACAGCCTCCTGTCTCCTACTACTGATCCCCCTAGATATGCATGCCAGCATCGTGTTTGCTTTTGCTGCTGCTTTCTTGCACTTGGTGTAGTTCTTCAGGTCACTACTTATCATTATAACATTGGTTTATTAAACGTGCTGAAAAGTATTGTTCTTTTTGGTTGCGTCCCTGTGTGCGGCCATTGATTAATCCCCAGTATACGCTCTGTTGCTGTGAAGGGGCTATTACCAGTGTCGTGGGTTATAGGTTGCTTAATCCTTTGTCAATATCATTGTGTGATGCAGATATTAAAGTGTCCTGTGCTGTTTTGCTACAATATTTATAATGTAGCATTTCTTGGCACTTGAGCCAAGCTATGTAACGGTTGACCATCTCCACCCATTTTCCATTGTCACACATAGCTTTGTGTCATCCATGAATTGGCACATTTTACACTTAATGCCATCTCCATTGTCACTGATGAAGACTTTGAGCAGAACAGGCACAGAATCTAGCTCTGTGGTACAACACAGGCTACCTACTTGGCGCCACATAACTACCCTCCTCCCTCAATCCCCTCTAGCTTCTGTCACTCTGATTGTTTTCCACCAACCTGGCAGTTTTTACCTATACCCCAAGATCCACCTATTTCCTGATGACTGGTTTGTGAGGCATGGAATTAAAGTTGTTGCGCAAGTCAAGACAGAGGATGTCTACCGCTGGTCCCCTGTCCACCGTGTTACTGACACAGTCAAATACTTCAACCTGATTTATAGTGTATACTATAGTATTGTTCTTTATAGAATTCCATTGCTTAGAAAATGCTGTTTTATCAAAGTTCAAAAGATCATGTAATGGCAGTATACCCTTTTGTGGTACAGAGCATTATATAACCTCTAGAACCTACATGACTCGGTATCATGTGGAAAGCAAAAGAAGTCATGCACACATATTTCACACAGTACTATACAGTACCAAAAATGTAGAATCAGCAACGCTATGCACAACCACTGTGTTCTGCCACCTCATGATTCTGATCACCATGGACCTCTCCAGCTTCACTCTTGAGGTCAGAGGAAATCAGAACCCCTCTGTGGCAGAACACACCGGTTCTGCATAGTTGCCCATCCAGTATTCTGTATATTGACCCCACAGATAATATGCATGTCAGTTCTGTTATATATTTCTGCATTACCTTTCCTAATCCTCTGCCCATATACACCCCTGTTGTATGTGTAAGTTGCTATATCATCCTTTTCTGCGTTCTGTTACATTTACATTCACATAATCAACGTCTCTTTTTCCATAACCCCTACCTCCCCATAAATTGGGTCATATGTTAACATATGATTTATTTTTTTTTGGTTGGATGAAAAAATACATTTTGACTTAGATTTTATGTTTTCTTATTAATTCAAATTTTCCAGTGCACGTGTCAGGCATGCACTGTCTCAGAGTGTTTACTGTGTGGTTATTAAGCAAGGACTATACATTATCATCTATGTCACACACACATACATTGGTTAAAAAGAATATAATAATGGTCTGAGAAATACAGCATTTTGATTGGCTGCAAGCATTCTATCAGCCTTATGTAAATCTTTTATTAACATACATGTAGAGCATAATCATATGCTGGCCAAAGTTTAACATGGTCTAAACCAACTTATTTTATTATAGTATCAATAAGGCACTCCCAGAGGTTATGTTAATGGTTAGTTAATCACCCTCTGGGACATGTGGCACCCGGCTATGCCTCGTGCAACATTACACACTGAGAGGGTGATTAACATACCATTAACATAACCCCTGGGACTGCCTACTGTACTACAATACTTAGAATTCAAATGTATGGTGTTTCTTGCCTGACCATACTTATGATAGGTTGGTGGTGTCATTTTGTTTTCTGAATTGTGTAACCCCCCTTTTTTGTACTTTGGAAAATGAACAGTGTATTGAGGGTCTCCTGACTTGGTCACTGATTGTTAACTGTTGGCATTTTCATTATAGAGTAGTCCTGCAATCATTAACCTGTTGAAAGATTAGAAATATAGAGTAATGAAGATACACATGCATTGTATTTATTTCCAGCCACCGAAACACAATCAACTGTAGGCCTTGGGACTATTTAATAACAAAATGTATTTAATTTAGTCTAAAATGTCAAGTACTAGTCAGAGTTTCCATTGGTGGTGTAAGCAATAAGACATAGCTGGGTGTTGGTAGTACTGAGATACCCGCACACCCAGAGCCATAGTTATGCACGAGACCGGAGGCCTTCAGCCTATGGGTGTGCGGGTATCTCAGTACTACCAACACCCAGCCATGTCAAATTGCTTATATAAAATGTGCCAATACATTGTGTGATTGATTACCATGGAATAGAAGAATTTAAATCTCTGCATTATTCCAGTAGTGGAACACCCGGCCCCCCCCAACACACACACACAGACACAGAATGATAACATGGAATAAATTAATTCAACATTCTTCATAGCTCAACTTGCATATAAACAAAGATAAACACACAGGCCTGCAGTGTAGCCAGAACATCAATTTTATCATTTGCTGGGTATGGAGCAGGGAGTTCTCACCACTACCCACTACTACTAGTAGTTCCCACTACTACCCCACTACTACCACTACAAGTTTGTCTGAGAACTCACTTCTTCTTCTTACCTTGCAATGTATACAATTGAGGTTCAAACTCAGATTCAGCACTGAAGAATGTTGAATCATGCATCACATGTTACCATTGTTTTTCTGTGTGTGTGTTAGGGGGTGTTGGGATTCTACTTGTGGAGTAATCCAGAGCTTTGAGTTATTGTATTCCAAGGTAAACATTTTTGGTGTGCGGGTATCTCAATAGTACCAACACATAGTGATGTGTCATTGCTTGCTTGTATATCACAAAGCAAGGTAACATAATTATATAAATACAAGGGTGAAGTTACCACAACACCTTGGACAGCAAAATGTACCTGCTTCACACCCCCTGATTAGAGAATGCAGTATGCTTTGGGGCAAAATGTATGATCAGGCTGTGGAACGCCTCCAGTGATGAGGTTTGAAAATCAGTAGCTAGGCTCTCTATGTCTTTCATTAGTACTGTGTTGCACAGTATGGCCTCTAATTTAGCTGCAGCTCTCGAATCTGTCAGCAATATAAATAACACATGTTAGGTAATTGAAATTTACTTATTCAATTTGCATATAACAAGATTAGAATTACATATCAAATGTAAAAAAATGCTTTAATCACAAACATTTTCACATACATATATTAATCTTTCATCTATGTAGATTATTAAACAGCTTCATGCCTACATTCAACAGATCCATGATTTAAACTTTTACCAGTCTGAAATTCAGAATATAATTTTTGTGTTTTTCTGGATCAAGAAAACAGTCACTAGTCATTACTTAAGGTTTCGGCAGCACACCATGATCACCCACAACATTGACTGCACCGCCCTTATTTGGATCCTTTTGGTGGTTCGGGTCCGCCAAAAGCTTTTTAAATTAAGTGTCATACACACCTCTGTTGTGTGGTACACAGGCTGACTGACTGATGTTTATTTGTCAGAACTGATAAGATAGAAATGTAATATTTCAATACTGAGCTCTCATATTACTCACTTGGTGTTAACCATTGCTTGTTCCGGTCTTCAGGACTAAGTCCACCATGGAGACAAAATGGAAACACATCACTTGTGTGAACACGTATGTTTAAAATGTGGTTCATGATACTTTTCCATTTGTCTGCAATTACTTCTCTGCTCTCACCAGAACTGGACATTGCAGACCAGTACATGTGGTTCTCTATGGAAGATTTCCATAGAGAAATGTCTGAGCAGTCTTTTTGATGACCAAGTGTCTCTACTTTTACCGATAACAATTATAGGAGGCAATTGAAAATTGACAGTGTGACGCACACGTAACTGTGAAATGAATGTTCATTACATGTGTGTAATACACTGAGTTTTGCTGTTTGAAAAAAAAGTGAAAGCAAAATCCTATTTATTCTATTTTTGTGAGAATATGTGTGAAAATGCTAAGTAAGCATTTTAATCTTACTTTTAGACATATGCCATATGTCATAGCAATGCTTTGTTTTGGGCATGTTCTCCCAAATCCATTTAGCTATCTGCTGGTGACAATCGGCAATTATGGGGTTTATCTATTTATCATGATGTTCAAGCATAGTTACAGTACATTGTAGGCCCTCCAACTCACACCAGGAGGAGCTCTTTACTTCGTTGCTCTGTGAAACGGTAATGTAGAATGTATTCATTACTCATAACCAAGCAAGAAATGATTTCCAAAATATCAGGTTATTGTTATGTCATTTGAACATTGTTTCACAAGAAAGAAACATCAACAGAGTGGCACCTAAACCCACTTTATTATGCAGTAATGCACTACCATGGCTTATGTTAATGGTCTGTTAATCACATTGTAAGACATTAATGTGCAACTAGGAATAACTAAGTATGTAAAACAGGTAAATAAATCCCTGTGGCCCGATTGCCTGAGACTTGATTCTAGCTATTGCAGTAAGAGAGTACCTCTATAGACTAAAACAAGTCCCTGCCGACCAGGGCAACTCACATAATTCATAAGCCTCTGATTTCATAATTTCCATCACAGACATGTGGAGGAGGATAGAGCATTCTAACGCAGAAACAATGCAAAGCTTTGACTTATATTCAATGGTAAACAATCACACAATGTATTGAATGTGAAGAAAGACAGACAGATGACTGACAGGTGAAAAACATCTGTGGAAGGACTATTTGACATCATTTAAAGCATTTTACTACATTGTTTTGCGATTTTAAAAACTTTTAGAATACTCTTTTTTTCAAACATGCCTTTTGATCCATTTTATGTAACCAATAAGACATGGCTGGGTGTTTGTAGTACTCAGATATCTGCAGACACACAGGCTGAAGGTACTCGATATGCACAATTCTGCTGAACTATGCCTCAGGGTGTGCACGTATCTCAATATTACCAGCACCCATCCATGTCTTACTGCTTACTTAACATACACTATAAATGATACTGCCTGATATACAGGTGATAACCATGGTTTAGCCACCTCTCATGGTTGCTAGGGCAATGGTAAACCTCTTGAGCTGTGCTGTCTTGTGGTTTATTTATGCCCTGGCAATCCCTCGAGGTGATTACACCATGGTTATCACCTGTACATGAGGCATTATCCTTTGTTATGCACACCACTTTTCAAATATCATCTCCAATGCTGAATACATTACCTGTATAAGCTCAATATTCAACACCTTATTTATTCTCTGCTCTATGACAGTATATGCACCATATTTGGCACAATGCCCAGGACTGTCAGAGCATCCATCACCCTACAGCACAAGTCCTCCTTGCATGCTATCTAGTGTCTGCAGCACTGTAGCTTGCTGTTCAGACCACACTAGATGGACCACTGGATGCAGATAAAGTCTTTGATGCTTGAAAAATGTCCCTTTGTCAATACATGCAATTTTCATAAATTGAAACATTTTTATAGCCTTTGAAGGAAGTTGACCAGAGAACAGCAATGCACCAGAAAAAATTAGGTTGCCCGCAGGGATGTTACCAATGTATGAGTGACTGAACCAAGTATTTTTGTACCCACACTTATGGTACGAGTGTGTACTGTGTATAGCGGTGCCACAACATCTCTATATTACACCAACAGTTTCAATCTGACAAATTGGACAAGCAGAAAATAATTGAAGTAGATTGGATTTAAAAACAATAAATGTCTCCTCTTCCTCAGGCTTGTCAGTGGAAACAGACACATACCTGATTAGAATAAGACAACAAGTACAAATTAAACATTTACATTTACATAACAATGATCATTATCATAAAACATTAACTGAAATAAAAAAATGTATATAGAGAACCTTGCAGACTAAGCTGTAAAAAAATTTCACATGGATGTCTACTAAAAATCTTACAGTCATCATGTAAAGCTGCAGGTAATCACATGTTTACTTTCTTTGACCATAATTTAGCATTGTTTTGATTTGTACTAACAGCTCAGCTGCTTTCATACATTGACTAATGCATATTTATGTTTGATATACCATTTCCTTGCACACCCAAGGTGTTTGATGATATGTAAACCTAAAGACCAAACCTATTGCTAATTAGTCCTCAATATGGGTGCCTTGACATTCTTGTCTTTACCATTAGAAGGTGCACGTACATCACAATATCATTTCATATACCGGCTACTGCTGATGGAGTGTACCATAGCACTGCAGTGACACAAGAAAGAGCCACAGTGTCAGTTCCTCAATGGACTTTCCACAGTATCAGATTTGTCTGATAGTGAGACAGCACATTATTTTAACACAAGTTCTGTACTTGCACGCACACATACACACAGTGAGTGACATTCAAAGAGAATACTGGATGGGCAACTAGGCAGAACCAGTGTGTTCTGCCACAGAGAGGTTCTGCTTCCCTCTGATCTTGAGAGCAAAGCTCGAGAGGTCCATGGGAATCAGAACCATGAGGTGAAAAAAACAAGTGGTTGTGCATAGAGTTGCTCATCCTGTATTTGTTATAGTGCATAGCACTGTGTGAAATATGTTCTGTGAATTCTTTCGCTTTCAAAATGAAACTGACACATGCAGTCTCTAGAGGTTCTAGAATGCTGATCTACCACAGTAGGATAGAATCACATTCCATGACCTTGAAACTGTGGTAGAACAGCATTTTGAAAGGGATAGAATTCTGTACAGAACAACACTCCACTATACACTATAATATATATATCAGTTTACAGTGATCAACGCTGCCCCTTTTCTCTGCACTAAGCTATCACGAAATGGTACTACTTGGTGTGGTGGAAGCTGAAATAGTACTTATTTCTGGATGTGAAAGAAAATTTTGTTACATTAATTACTTATAATTAATACATTTCACAATTGCAAAATCCATGTACAGTGTGTAGCTGTGAGGACAAGTGGGCTGCGGCCTCATGCATCATGAATCACCGGAGTTGTTGATTAACACACATTAACCACATAGTCTGTCATGGGTTATTGAGTACTTTTCATATATTACATCAGAACTTACTTTGAAGTGTTCTGAAATGAGCAGTCGCTGTCATCATCTTAAGTAGGGCAATAATCAGATTGTGCTTCTGGAATTCTTGTCAAATCCAATGAAATGTCATCATCACTGGAAGTGTAGCAAGGGTGTCCATCTGAATCTTTGATTCTGACATCTTGATTTTGGCCTTCTCGGTACTCCAGTGGTGGTGCATTAATCAAATTGCACTGTGTGCCAATTTCATTTGTTTGAACTGAGGCCTTCACACCTACACTTTTACAGTTAGAAAAATCCTGATTGTATGTAGAAACAGACATTTAATACTACTAATGTATCATAAAAAATTCCTTCCAAGGACATTGTGTTAATATTGATAAGCTTATTTGCATATACTTCACCCACCATCTACACATAGAGACACGAATGTAAGAGAGAGCATGACAGATCAGCATTGACAGTCCGTGTGGTCCATTTGTAATTGCCAGTAGTTTGCAACCAGGACAGAGACACATCTGCAGCAACACTTTTAGTCTGTTGCTTGTCATCCGGTTTCTTTTTTCCCACAGTGTGATGTCAACAGCAGCAAAAAACAGCTGGCATGGCTGTGTCTGCCCATCTTCACCTTCAGATCTCTGTGGAAATGTAAAAAAGAAACCGGTTGACAACCAAGAGACTGATTGTTGCTGCCAATGTGTCTCTGTCTCTCTCCTTATTGCAAGCTGATGGTGACCACAGACTGAAAAGATGGACTCTTGTTGCTGCTCTGTCATGCTGTCTCACCCAGTTGCAAACTAAGGAACAGAAGTGAAAGCACAGAAACAGGCATTTTCTCATCCTTGAGGTTGGAGGGAGGAGACATGGTTCCAGACCAGTAGCACGATCAGTTGTGAAAAATCAATTGTAAAATGTGCAGGCTAAGCAAAACTAGGTAAAGAAAGGATGGATGACAGTAAAAATGCAAACGTTCTATGGCACCACAATCTTGGCTTTTTTCTGCCATCTCTTTTCTCGGCTACACCTTGTGCCATGTTACACCTCTAGAGGGTGATTAACAGACCATTAACATAACATCTGGTCATGCTCTATTTATTAAGTAATAACATCATTACAAATTTCAGTACTGCTAAACATTAATCAAACTAATTCAAGACTTCTTAAAACTGTATTTGTTTTTACAGTGCACAACATAAAGAAATATACTGTATAACATTCTATCAATATTTTGAGCTGTGGTGTACCATACTATAACAATTTAGAGCACATTGCTATAAACTCTGCTTAACGGGGGTTCAACACATACCAGTCCACCACTGGGATTGAACGTTTTATGAAAATCATTCAGCAAAGATAAATAATAACCGTGACTACGATAGGGAACATGTATGTTGCACTGCATCCCTCTTGCAATTTTCGGTACTTCGCAAGAAGTAGTATTGCGTTTGCGACAGTAGTCATGAAAACTTTGCGAAAAGTTACTGTTGCACAAAACATCCTCCACAGAAATCATACCCATAACATCAGTGTCCGTGGATGTCTCAACTGATGTCGTTGACTGATGGTCATCATTTACTGTCACTTGAGAAACATCACATTCATCATTTGTGTAGACAACAGGTGATTCTGAAGTTTGTTGCTTGCACCTTTGAATCTCTGAAATATCCCACAAGACAAAACACATATAACATTACTAAACATTAATGATCACAGAACATTGTGAAAAATATTATGTTATGTTATATCATGCATTGCAAAATGAAAAAGATGCGTAAACCAAGGAATGTTGTATTGTTAAAATGCATGTAATCAATGTCATTCATGCATTGTGTATGCATGTTGTATACATGCTCAATGTAATATGTTACAATTTCAAGAAGCACACTGATTGTGAACATAGATGTATGACATTGACTTACCTGACAAAATGTTGAGGTGAATTATGTTGAGTAACTTACAGCTGATGTCGGTAACAATCATGATGTGATGTGCAATGATTAAAACATTATACATAGTCTTATTTGAATGCTGTCTGTGTCATAAAACTGCCATACAGGTATGCATGGCAAGTGACTGTTCTTTCAGTGTATTATTAGGGAAAAGTCATTGCAGGGTGTAGGAAGTGCAAAGATTTCATCACAATGATATTTGCAGTGAAGCACGAGGAAGAAGGATGAGCACATGTGACTTATGTGTTACTTGATATGATACTACTTCAAAATGAATACATTCTTAATTATGTAGATTAAATGTTGCAGCTGGCATCCATACTAATTGACCAATATGGCATGACAGGGTGTGTGTGTGGTTGCTGAATAAATTAAGACCTAGGGTGGGTCAAAGCACGAGGCAACATGCCAAGTGCTTCAGCCACCCTAGGTATGCTGTTATGCATTAACGACATACACCATGGAGTGCCTTAGTATAATTATATCATGGCTATAGGAACTGCCTGTACACCAACACAATCTACCAGGGTGTAGTGTCACTGTGATTATATAATGGGTCCAAGATGTGTTTTTTTTTGGGTGGGTAAGGAAATGAACACAATTAAAAAAGAAAGAATGTTATGCCATTTTTAAAACAGTCCCAACACATCCCAGCACTGACATGCCATCACCGATTTAAATAATATGTTCTGCAAAATGCATGTATTTTTAATTAGCTCTTAAATATTCCAGTTACCCCCAAAACACCCCTTTTTGCCCATTCCCTCACCTTTGTTTCTTCTTCTTTATAATATTCCTCCCACACACACACTTTTCTCTGTCTTGATTACTTTCAGCATTGCCAACATTCAAGACATGGAAGAATGTGTATGACATGTGAAATGCAAGAATCCAAACCTCTGATCAGTTCTGCTGACAGAATGTTTGATCCCACTAGCACACAACAGAACGCCTCAGATGGGACTAGAGATTTTGTTTTATCTGTAACAACTTAAACAACACACATTTCCCTAGTAAGCAGGTGAGAGTAGTTGGGGGATTTTTCATGGTCAGCAAAGAAACACCATAAATTAGAATTCTAAGTACTCTAATACTTTGGTTTTTAACTTATGCACGTGTGTGTAAAAAGAGTATTATGAGGGCAAATAACATGTATTTCATATGTTTATAAATTTGAGACATTTTTATTTTTCGGGACTAGTTGAAGGTTTTTAGTGAGTAAAGATGACAGCCACATTTGTGATGGCAGTCAGGAATGGCTGCCACTGTTGAATGTATTGTGAAGAGGCTACTGGACCTTCATCAGCCCTTATAGCCATAAAATAATGTCTTACACATTGAAGCTCCTAATAAAAACAATAAAGTGGATGAAGAGGTGTATAACAGTAAATTACATCATCACTGAAAAAAATATAAAGTCGCAGACTTGGTAATAGAGGACAAAGTTCTGAATATTGAATAATATACCGTGAACAGCAATGTCACTATCAATACCATCTGTCACTTGGGGTGTAATGAATAGTTTGTATGTCACAAAACCATGTTCCACTGTGTATGCAGTGGATATATGCACTAATACATGGATAGATGTTGATAGCACTGTGTGTGTGCAGGTATCTGCCTACTGCCAACACACAGCTGTCTATGGACTTCCGAATAGGTGCCTTATGAATTATGTAACTTGTCCTGGTTGGAAAGGCCTTGATTTATCAACTTGAGTCACTGACTACATGCAATAGCTATAACAAAGACTCAAACAATCCAGACAGAGGGATTTCTTTAACAATTTAATATGAGTTGATATAAACTTAATTACAGCCACAAACAAGCAGTTAATACTTCCTGTAGTGTAGTACCATGAGGAGGGAAGGGGGGGGGGGGGGAATGATCACTGCATGACAGAAAGGATATTGTGGTGTGCCACTGAAAGCACCTGGTATGATGCCTTATCTGAGTGACAACAGTTCAGGTGATAATGTGGGAATGGAATCAATTTCACTTATCAAGTCTGATATTATGTGTATGCTTTAACACATATAGTATCAGACAAGTAAATGTAAGTGACAAAAGTGGTTAGTTAAAAAGCAACACCGCCATGACAAGGACCTCCTTCTTGGTTCCGGTTCAATACATATTACATGCTCATATCATAAATCACTATAACTGTCATGTTCATGTTTAGGTCACATGATAGGTAGTGGTCTGGGTTTTATGAGATAACAACATTAAACATTTGAGAAATCAATAAAACCTGGGGATATAGTAATAAAGAAATGAAACAGAATAAGAAAAAAATATATACTCACACAACCAGTCTTGAGCTTCATAACATCTTTCTTTTTCTTTGGTGGAGAAGGTGTACTGGAACACTTATCTTTATTTAGTAGCCTAATTGTGGGTATAGCACCTGGTTTTAAGTCAAGTTTATGCTTAAAGCCTAACTTCCACTGATTATAACCTATAAAGTCATCAGGGGCAACAAAGTGTTCCCCACATATAACAGATGTGTTACTGTCTCTTGACCAATACTTTCTGGTGGAACCAACAAAAAGGTCCTGTTTATTATGGACAACTTCATCCTCTGGAAATGTGTGTAATCTTTATTTTTATTTGTGTTGCTGCAACCACCAACCACACAACAACCAGGCATAGTGAGACAACTATAAGAAGAAGGTGATCACCAAAACGAAATGAAAATAAAATTAATAAGGATAGTGAGTTCTGATTTCAGCAGAGAAAAAAAGGGAAAAAAAGCAGTGATATACAATAACTTGTGGTTATGACATGTATGACATGTATGGCATACAACAGGAAAAACATGTGCTACTCTATGTTTTGGTCTGAGGTACCATACATCCACTCAGGATAACACAGAACAACAAATCTTCAATTCACTAATATACAGATTCACTCAAAATTATAAAGTCTTTACATGTAGTCAGCAAAACTTGTATGAAGCTTGTTCAAATTCATTTATGACTAGAATTACAGCTAGTCACTGCCAAACGTAGAACAAAGTACACTGAATACAGTCATACATTTCAGAACCAAACCACTCACAACCTGTTGCATGCCGGCACAAATGACATCTGACAGGCGATGTTGCAGGGCAACAGTCAAAACTGAGCATCAGCCAGTTCCAGAACAACAAAGTCAATTATGCTTCTTGAAATGTAAAAATACTTGTTATGTGCCTAGCTGAATTGTGCGCTGAAAATAAAATACATGGACAGGATCACGGTTCAACACTGGAACTGTCAGCAGTACAAAAACAAGCATATGAAGGGTAATCAATATAGAAAACAAGAAGGGAATCACACAAAATTATTACAACGCAGATTGAGGAGAAGAGTAATTTCATAAATGTGCAGCAGGGATAAAAGATTCATAAACTGGGAACCGCTTACAGGGAGCAATCAAATGTAGAACTACAACCTGCCAAATGTAAACATTCAGCTTTCAAAAACACACTATATCCAAAATGCAGGCTACAAACAAGTGAAGACTAGGAGAAACCTATTCATTATCCCAAAGTTCATTCAACAAATTTATCAATGACTAAGATTTTGCCATAAATGCGGCACTGAAAACACCACTTCTCACAGCTCCAATGCAATACTACCATGGTGGGAAAAGCAAACATGTGGAACATGAATCTACATCACACACATTTGGGTTTCCAAAGATTGCCGACCAGCATATAGCAGGAGACTCATGTTGACTTCCTGAATTCACCAGAATTATGAGTTAAATAACAAAGAAACGAATGACAAAAAATAACTGCAATTTGGATAAGGTACTTTATTAAGTAAAATTCTAACTAATGCAGCATTGAAAATGTATACATTTTGACCTAGAAACCTGCTCTTTATCCCTTCAGTGCCTGTCTTTATCATCCCCTTTACGTACTTAAATGTCTCAATCATATTCCCCCCAATCCCTCCTCTCCTCCAAGGAGTACAAGTTCAACTCAGTAAGCCGCTTCTCGTATGGTTTGTCTTCCAACCCCCAGATCAACTTTGTTACTCTACACTGTACCCCCTCCAGCAATCTGACATCTATCTTTAGATATGGGTGTCAGTACTGTATGCAGTACTCCAGGTGTGGTCTGACAAGTGACCTGTAGAGAGGCAGGATCACCTCCTTGCTCTTTGAGGAGATTCCTCTTTCAATACATCCCAGCATCCTATTGGCCTTTGCAGCTGCCTTCCTGCACTGCTCTGTGTTGTTCACTTTCCCTGTTACAACCACCCTCACTTCTTTTTCCTCCTCGGTGGTGCCTAGGTGCACACCCCCAAGCAGGTAACCCCTCCCAGGGTTCTTTGCCCTGAAGTGCAGTATCTTGCACTTTTTAGCATTGAACCCTAACTGCAACTTTTCCAACCACTCCTCCAATCTTGTCAGGTCATCCTGTAGCCCCTGATATCCTGCTATGTCATCCACCACTGCCCCCATCTTGGTCTCATCAGCAAACAGGCTGATCTTATTCCTGTTGTCATGTGAGATATCTGCTATAAATTTCCCAAACAACACTGGCCCCAATACTGATCCCTGTGGCATCCCGTGAGTCACTGCCCTTGTAGATGAGAGATCCTTCACCACCACTCTCTGCTGTCTCCCCTGTAGCCAGTTCTTGATCCAGTTGACCTTTCTTGTCCCTACCACCACATATCTCAACTTTTCCCCCAAACTCCCATGAGACACTGAATCAAAGGCCTTGCTGAAGTCCAAATTAATGATACCCACAGCATGGTCCTTGACCAGTTCCATTGTTACCCAGTCATAATATTGCACTAGGTGGAACTGACAGGACCTTTCTGAGACAAACCAATGCTGATGTGTGTCCTGGAGCCCATTGTCCTCCAGGAAGGTCACTGGCCTCTCCTTCAGGATTGCCTCCATTAGCTTCCCCACAATGGATGTTAGGCTTACTGGTCTGTAATTGCCCAGTTCATCCTTTGGGCCACATTTATGGAGGGGCACCATGTGGGCCATCCTCCAGTCATGTGGTATGCACTCTGTGTCCAGCGATGTATTGGTTAGGTCTGTCAGTGGCCCATCCAGGACCTGTGCCATTTCTTCAGCACTCTGAAATGTATGCCATCAGATCCTGGTGCCATTTCCACCCTCAGAGCCCTTAGACCTTCCAGCACCCTACCTTCAGTGCTTACTCCATCAGTCACCCTCTCCCCTTCCCGCCCTCCCACACTCTGCAGTAGTTGCCCTCCCTTGTCCCTTGTGAATACAGACAGAAGTATGCCTTTATAGTGCCCGGTTAGAAGAGCACTACCAGAATAGTGCCACAATTCACAGTGCTAGTCTGGTATGCACTACCATGGACAGTGAGGGGTCATTTACAGCACTTGCTGTAAGCGCTCCCCTGGTCACTGACCATGGTGCTGAGGACAGACAAGAGCACCTGGATCCAGGAGGCTGACCAAGCTGCTCCCATGGCATGGAGGGCTGGGGCATCGAGCAGCTCAGTCACCGCTAATGGAGACCAAGATTCTAATCCTGGTCTCCAACACTTTCACTGCAATTGGGACTTAGACTATTTTATGTGGGGCCATGGAAACAGTATTCCATGGCCCCATGATCCCCTAGAGTTAAAATCCTTTAGCCTTGGAGGTGTGCGGGGCAGAACCCCTCACAAAAGAAAAATGTGCACTGTTATTTCCTCGTGCTCCTTGCCAATGCTATTGTTGTTGGCTGTCTTTGGACCCAGTGTCCTCATTTAGTACTCCTGCTTGTTCCTCCCCTTTCTCTGCCCACCCCCATCCTTTCTAATCCTCACTATTTGGTCCTTGCAGCTCCAAGTCCTGTATACATTTGAAGAAGTCATTTTCCCAATTCTTGATGCCCTGTGCCAGCCTCAGTTACTGGGAAGCCTTGGCTGCCCTGACTCCCCTTGTAACCTCTTTGGACTTCATCAGGTAATCCCCCAGATCCTCCCCCATCCTGGACCTCCTGTATCTTCTGTATGATGCTTTTTGTGCCCTCACTTTTTCTAAGACTTTTCTACCTATCCAGCTTGATTTCTTGGTCCTTCCCTTTTTGATCTGTGACTTGGTACAGGTCTCAGTAGCCTCCACCAGCCCCAATTTGATTTTTTCCATTTCTGGTTCACATCCCAGTGTGACTGAATTCCTTTCAGGTGCCCCTCAAAGATTACACCCATCCTTTCAAAATCAGCCTATCTGAAGTTAACCACACTGGTCCCTGTACCCATTGCTTCTCTGCTCATGTTGGGCATGAACCACACTGAGTTGTGATCACTCCCTGCCAGTGGGTTTTACACTCCCACCTCTGTTACAGCCTCACCATTGGACAATACAAGGCCCAGCGAATTTCCTAACCTAGTTGGTTTGGTAACCATCTAGCTAGGAAGCTGTCCTGGAAGGCTTCCAGGAGTACCTGTTCCCTAGCACTTGAGGTGGTTAGGGTTCTCCAATCCACTCCTGGCAGACTTGAAGACCCCCATGATTAGTGGTAGCCAAGATATGGTCAGATATTTCCAGAAATTTTGTGAAATATCTAAAGAGATTCTCTCTGGTGACCCTTAATGATGATGCAGGCAGGCAACAAATTTCCAGATATATAACAGACATTTCAGGAAATATCTGACCATGTCTATGGCTGCCAATGTAGCTTCCTGTCCAAGTCCTCCTCCTGAATCAGTGGCCTGTAAACCACCCCCGTCCTGAGAGTCCTATTTTTCATGTTGTGGAATTGCATCCACAAGACCTCTGTTCTACCCTCCTCCCCCTCTTTTCTTACACACGTTATCCCTTCCCTTACATAAATTGCCATCCCTCCCCTTTCCCTTTGCCTCTATCCCTCCTGTAAATCCTATACCCTGGGATCATCAGTTCCCAGTACTGGTATTGATTGGCCCAAGTTTCAGTGATAGCTACTATGTCCACCTCCCTTCTGCCATTAGAGCCTGTAGTTCTGTGGTTTTGTTCCCCAGGCTTCTTGCATTCAAGGAGACAGCCTGCCATGCTGTACCTTTATCATCCTTATCCCGTTGTAAAGTTTTTACACTCTGGAAAGATTCAACTTGTCCGGTGGTTGGGAGCCCAGAAAGGTAACTCAGGCTACACTTAGTTGTTATGAATTAAATATTTATTCCTGTAGCAAAATAAAGAGATCCCTAATACAGCAAAACTAGACAGATGACAGCCCACCACTGTCATAGCTATAAGCACACAGAGAATCAAAGCAGATAATAGTCTATTTTCTGGAGTGTTTCAGCATCCATGCTGTGTGGCCGTCTGCCTCCTTCTGAAAACATTGGTGAGGTTCTCAGTCTAGCCTGTATTTATACAGAGCTTATTCACAGCTAAAATCATTGCTTTGTTAAATAAGGTGGGCTTCTAGAATAGCAGCAAGAAATAAGGCCATTTTCAAAATAGCATTAGAGACAAGGGAAGTACTTCATCAAATAAAGCTTTCTTACAATAATAGTTCCTCTTCTGATAAGTGGTGATATTCAGCTGTCTGCAATGCCAGTTTGAGCTGACCTTTGAACTGGACAGTAGTCTTATTTTTACACAAAAGCATTTTCCTAATCAGATAAGTGATGTCACACGGCACAGGGTCATAATGACGCAAGACATTATGCCACATGGCAAAATTGTGTTGCCAATACAGAGCGATTTCTGCCATGAGGCATAAGTCTGTATTGTGGGGGTACCACCCCACACACATACCATGGGGCTCCACCCCAAACCCCAAATAAAGATTCTCAACTCTGGGGAGGGTCAACTCGAAAACTGCACAAAGTAAAAAAACAAAAAAGGTTTCTGGGACTGGGAATCAAACCCAGTCCCAGAAGCAGTGCCTGGGTTCCTGGCTGCAGTGGCACAGTCCATTGAGCCACAGAAGCTACTCAACAGAACCTCATCCCAGCAGAGGTCTTATCCTCTGCCTGGGATTGTGTGAGTGGTACAGTGCCGCGTACAGCAGTATACACCATATTGCACCATTCACTTTTCAGTACGGCGCTATCTCAGGTTAGCCATAATGTTGTACACTATTAAGCATGCAACATTATGACCCGGTAGGATGTCACATAGCTGTTTCTGGGGTCACCTTGAATTGGCCTTTTTAACTGGACTATAGTGAATCTACTAGCTTGTTTTATGGTGACCTTACCATTCAAGCCCTTTGTGGCTATTCTCAGAAAAGCTCCTAAAACAGAATGAACCAGATATGACTGGCAGTACTGTCCTTCTTAACAGTGTTTTATTTAAACAGTGTTTTGGCAAACCTTATTTCTTTCTTTACACATACCATCTGATTTCTACATATTTAATTCCTTCTTCTCAGTCTCCTTCAATCTGATATAATATAACCCTTTCTTTCATTTTTAGCTCCCTTTTATTTAATATTTTACTGTGATTTCTAAGCCCTTTTTCTTTCAACATTTTACCAGTTCCTTTACTTCAACACTTTACCAGTTCCTTTACTTCAACACTTTACCAGTTCCTTTAATATTTTGCCATAATTCCACAGTCCCCACCTTGGGGAGGAGGAGACCCCTAAGGGGTAATCGACTCCCCAGAACTAAGTAATCTAAGCAGCTACGTTGCTGCCTTAAAGTTGAGTGCAAATAGCAAAGCATAATGATAAATATAAAAATAAGGACTTACTGTAAAATGACAAATGCCTTGAAGGTAATTTCTAACCACGAATTGGAAGCAATAAGTTAATGGTCTCCATCATGTATCATGTTCAGACTAGCCTGATGCACTTGTTGCAAATTAGTAGAAATGTGTATAAGGTGAGTTTCTTTTCAGTTTAGCAAACATTGTAGGTTAAGGTTTACAATATTAAAGGTGGGTAAGAGCATAGCAGAAGAGGATTCAGTATTGATTAGTTGTGTTTGATTTTTTTGATCCTGATGTACATTATTGTTAATTTTAATGAGGTGTTTATCTTTATATTGTAGCAGAAATTGTAAATTTAAGAACAAGAAATCAATATGCACATTATTCTTTTGGTGATTAGGTTTACTCTGAATGACAGACTTATCATGTGTGGGAATAGGGTTGATCACAGTCTGGTCAATGATGGTATGCTCATGAGGAGTAAAACAAAAATTTGGGGTGACAACATCACAAGAGTGGACCCATAGTTATTTAATATAATTAGCATCAGTACAGTACTGCCCCATCATATTATAAACTAATTTGATAGTTGGAAAGATGCCATTAATTAAGCTGAACTGTACAGTAGCTTGTGAGGTTCAATTCCACCTGGCTAGTGGCTCTGGTGTTTGTCTGCCCCTCAGGAATATAACCACAACTGGAAGTAGCAATATTGAACACATCACATCAATGCACATCACTGTAGCCCTTTACAGAGCAACATGTAGTATGTGGAGCTCTCCACATCGGCATGGCAGGGTGGAACACCAAAGTCTAGGCATTTCTTGTATACGTCTTCCTCTAAGTAGTGTTCTATGGAGTGGACAGTGGCCAGTTTATTAAACACTGAGACACTGAGGCACCAGTGTTAAGAATGGACAAAGACACAGTGAAGAAATATACAGTGTGTCCCTGATCGAGCATGATACCTGAGTATAACATGGGCCTCTGTTGGGATGTGGTGTTACCGATTTCAGGTTCTGGGCAGCGCAAAACAAAGGCCTCTGGCAATTTGCTTTAGCACAAGTCCAGTCTATTTTGCCACACACACAGCTACACTTGGTGATTCAGCAACAACTGGAAGTCTAGTACAAGAAAAGTAAAACTTGAGCTCCCTGTTAATAGGTTGTTATAGTAATTAATAAACTGAAGCATAAAATAAGGACACATTTGTTTGAATACAGTATCCTAATTCTGCCATATTGAGAATGACAGGAACATAAATAAACTGAAAATTTTTAAAGAGACATTTTACAAATTTTCATTTAACATAAAAAAATGATATGATATGAACATTTAAGAAAATAAAAAAATGAAATGCACGTGTAAAATTTTAAAACTGAACATACCAAGTAATAACAGTTACAACTGTACAACATTGTTTAAAGTCTCTGGGGTAGAAGCAGAGTGAAGCCACTGGATGGATTCAGTTATACTTTAAAGTCTTGTATAGCCTTATTCAAGAAGAAAATCAGTTTGTGGTGTCCATAGTGGTTCATGGTAGCTGGTCATTGTTTGTACAGGCCCAGATATTCAGAAATGTACCAAAGGCCCGGCGTAAGTCCAGTGCAGTGAAAATCCAATGCGCCGTGGTACAACAGGAGCCATATTCAGAGGCTGCACTGGCCGCACTGCACCAGCACAACCCGGATGAATATGGCACAGTTGCACCATGGTGCAACCAGAGGTGTACAATGGCGCAAACACAGGTGCGCCATGGCACAGAAAGAGAAGCCCCAGGGCAACCGTGGGAGCAGAGTAACAGAGCAACGGGGGGGCACAGCACAGAGAAGTGACCCAGGGACAGAGCCAGGGAAGCACAGTGACAGGCCACAGGAGGCCACCACCAGCTGGGCACAGCATGGAGCACACAGGCTCCCAACCCCCCCACCCCAGAACACAACAGTGGCACAGACAGTAGGCAACAGGAGGTGCCAATGGTGAATGGAGGGCCACCAAGGGGGGCCCCCCCACAGGCCGCAGGCTGTGCCACCCCTACACACCCAGACCGGAGCAGGCCACACCCAGGACCATGCAGTCAAGCACACACACCTGCCACAACCCTTGACAGATGCCCCATGGGCACCCCAAGGCACAGTTACCAACTGAGGGGAAGGACACCACCACAGTGGGACACACCACAGCACACAGCAGTGATCCACAGAAGCACAACATGCACCCCGACACATGCACACCACATGGACAGGCTCTGGGCCACTGCAGCATGGCTCCTCATGCCACCTGCAAAGCAGACACAGACACAGATAGGTATGTCAAAAGACATATATATTGAAGAATGCAACTATGTACAATAGAAGAGTGTGGGGAAGGGTAGGAAAGCAAAGGAAGGGGATAGGGAACAGGGACTGTACAGTGGGAAGGGGGACTGGAGGGGGAGGTACAGCTGGGGAAAAGGGAGAATGCAGGGTCCCAACTAGCAGCGGCCATGGCCTGCCTCCCCTTGCGGTCTTTGCTGCCTTCTGTTAGCCAGCAGCATCCTGCGGACCTGCAGCACTGCCTCCATGGTGGCCAAAGTTATCAAAATAATCTAGTGGAGCAGCAGGCAGTAAAGGGGTATCCTGCTCCACCACCAGACACCAAGGACAAGGGACAGGACAGGTGATCAGTGCAGTGTCCCAAGAAACCATGCTCATCCACAGCACACAATGGGCAGTGGGAACATACACCCCTAGAGGACCCATACGGGCCACCTGCACGGGGGTGGGCCAACACCTACCAGCAACACAGCACACCACGACAGTGCACAGTGGTGGTCCCCAACACACAGAGGCCACCTGACTGTGCAATGGCAATCACATGGCACCACAGCAATGTCAGTGCCAGCCGGGCACACACCCACCCCAAGAACAGCTGGCACATGTGTCCAATGGATGCACCACAGTGGCAGGCACCACACACAGTGCGACACACACAGCTGCCATGGCACAAAGCACAGGTGGCCATGCCCACACCCACACCCCCAGCACCCCCCACGTACTGTGCAAAGCACAATGTCAGTACATATCTGCAATATGTGGCCCCACTGGTGGTGGAGATGCTCCTGCGCCACCACCATGGTCCACTGTGGCCTGCCATCTCCTCCTATTTTCAGGCTCTTGGAATGGAACATATTCAGGTACACATTGGTAACAAACTACAACAGCTGCCCACCACCCCAACCCCTGTGTACAGGGTGAGACCCTGCCTGACACGTTCCGCACAGCGTCAGGTGATGCCACCCCGCTTTGCGCACGATGGCAGTGCACTGACCTGCAAGGCATGCCAGGCAGTCTAGCTAACACCACAGTACAGCACCAGAGCACACATGCAATATGGGCCTACTCACCTGGCTGTGGCACAGCCCACACCTGTCATGCATCTCCAGCCTCCTGAGGCACTCCGGGTCCCTCCTCGCCAGGTCCCCATAGTGGTGGTGACATTGCTCCCCCATCCTGGCCACCCCTGTTCACTGCTGCAGTGTGGCAGCAATGCCCTGGCACACCACTACTGGGGCTGCTGCAGGGGTGCCTGGCCAAATAGTTGGGGTGCGTGGGGCTGGACACAGGTGACCAGGTTTACCAGTTCCACCTGCATCCACTTTGCCACCCGTGGTGCTCTCTGCTGCACCATGCTGCAAGTAGTAGCCGGTGAGCAAAATGGTGGCGGTAAGTGCACGTGGCCACAGCATTAGCCAGATGCATGGGCCAAGGGGACATGCGTTGTGTCCACCCATCATGCAGTCTCAGAGATGCGCGGCATTGACATGGCTGGGCAGGGTCATGGATGCGGGGGTCACCCGGGGCAAAGATCACAGTAGGGGTCAGCGTACGGCCGCTGCACAGTACACATGTGTGCAATAGCAGGCTTGGCTTGGTCCCCATCATGAAGTCGGTGCACAGTCCACAATTGCTGACATTAAACAATCTGGCACATGTGCACTGTGGTCCTGCGCACCACGCAGGCATGCGCATTGCACCACGACTTGCTCCGGAGCAATCTCATTGCACATGGAGCAAAATTGTGATATTCAACTGCCACATGCAAATGAGCTCATCAGCCAATGCGTGGTGCACTGGGAGAATTAGCATGTCATTACTGTTGTGCCAAAGCTCATTTGCATGCAATGCACTATAAAAGTGCCATGGATTAGCACAGGCCATGTACCTGTATTGCATCCTTTTGAGGTAAGTTGTGAATGCTGCTGTAGCACACTGGGAGTAGCCAGCACAGTAGAGGGGAAGGAACAGGGTGTTGCTGCCACTGACACACTGTGCTGTTCATGTCCACAGGAAGCGACATGTCGGAATGTGAGGAGGGTGAGGAGCGGAAACCTGCTCCCAAGCACAGGCCCAATTTCACTAAGGTAGAGACAGATGCCCTGTTTGAGGCCTAGCTTGACAGGGAGCTCCTGTTGAGTGGTGCTACAGGCACACCACAGGCCAGGGCTGGGGCCTGGGTTGAGGTGGTGGCATGTGTAAACCAGCAGGGCAGCCATCAGTGCTCAGTGCAGGAGTGCAGGAAGAAAGTGGGAATGGACAAGAGGAACATCAAGGAGAGGGTGGCGGCCATCCGTGCCTCCCAGAATGCCACTGGAGGGGGACCTACAGCTGAGCCACTGCTCACAGTGCAGGAGGAGTTGGTGGCAGCCACCATTCACCACTGCACAGTGAAGGGTGTGCCTAGTGGTGGATTCCAGATGTGTGGCAGCCCTTCACTGCATGGTAAGTATGTCAGCCACGTATGGCTGGAGGTGTGGAGGGTGTGGACATGGCCATGCTGGCATGTGTGTGGCCAGCATGCCTGTCATGTGCATGTGTGCACACACAAGTGCATGCCATGCTGCAGGGCACAGGTAGTGGCAGTGGGGAGGGAACATGTGGGCAATATATCACTATCACGCCTCTCTTTCTCTTGCAGCACAAGCATGCCTGCATGCAGATGATGGGGCACCAGTGGTGGCAGCAGCCGTGGCCACTGGTCTGGCCCTGGAGGACCAGCCATCCACATCCATGAGCATCCGGGGGCCTGACAGGCTGCAGCTCACCACCGCTGTGCAGGCGGATGTCCTGGACCTGGGGTCAGATGAGTCCCTGGATGTGTTCCTGTAGGATACCAGCCTTGGGGTCCTGTGTGCAGAGACACAGATTGGGATGGGGTCCGACACAGATGATGATAGAACGCTCATCCTGATCAGCATGGCCACCGTTGTGAGGGAGACACCCCTGCTGGCCACTGACACAGGCAGCATGCCCAGTGCCCTGTCAGCAGCAGCTGAACAGCTTCCCACCACCACTGCAGGTTCAGCGGTGTGCGCTGCCCAAGCTGTGCCCTGCAGTGGAGGTAGTGCTGCCATGCAGGTGCTGGGTGGTGTGCAGTGGCCAGACAGGCAACAGCAGTGGGCTGCAGGTGCCACTAGGCAGCCAGACACAGGGTCCACTGCCGGTGTGCCTGCCGTACCCAATCCCCATGCAGGCCACACTGTGCAGTGTCCACCAGAGAGTGGGGCTATGCAGCATGGCCAGTTACCACGTGGAGATCGGTGGCTGGCCCAGGAGCCCCAGGACGCTGAGCCACTGGCTGAGCACACCCGTTTGCTGTGGGAGTCCATTCAGCAACAGGTGCTGCTTGCCACTGGGGTGCACACACTGTGTGCAGAGGTGCGGCAGTTAGCCAAGCAGCAGGAGATGGGCACTGCACAGATCCTGGGGGAGATGAAACACATGCAGGAGGCCATGACCACCTCCCTTGATCACATTGTCACTGTAATCTCGGATGGCTTTGTGCTGTTGGCTGCCACAGGGCATGGCCAGGCACAGATGACCCCCCTCAGTACTCTATCCACCCCGTGTACCTGGCACTGTCTGACCCCTGCACAGTCAATGCTGGGCTCAGATATCAGCATCCCAGGCATGCCCAGGGCTGGGCTATTTGGGTGCCTCGACACACCTGCCCGGACACAGTTGTGGTCCAATGGTACCACCCCGGGGGACTGTTGCACACCGCCCCATGGCTGATGCGCAGCCTGTGGCTGCCAATCTGCCCAGGCACGGCTGACCCCGTGACTGTGGTAACCATGGTTCCATGCAGCAGACCTGATGTGCAACCCAACCCACCTGCAGTCTGTAGCTGCTGCCCAGTGCATGCATGGGTGGTGTGTGTATGCCTGCCACAGGTGTGGCACCTATGTGTCATGCCACACACTGCCTGTGTGCGTGCTTGCCCAGCCACTGGGCTATGTGGTGTGGGTATGATGATAGCAGTCCTGCACCAGTTGCACCAGTGCACTGGTGCGATGCATCTGATCCACACCAGTGTGTGTGGGTGCGTGTGTGTGTGTGTGTGTGTTGGGGGGCTGTGAGGGTTGCTGTGTGTGGTTGTGTGTGGGTGTGTGTCCCTGTCACCCTTACCCCTGCTTCCTGCCTCAGTGTGTGCATGCCCATTGTCATGCACACCCCTGCATGTGTGCTGTACCTGTTTGTGTGGCCTAGTGTTTCATACCACATATCTGTGTGCAACAAAGTGCTCCTGTGCTATGGTGTTCCCGTGCCATCTGGATCAGCCAGGGATCCCTCTACCCAGGGGATGGCTGTCCACCTTCCTCTGACCCATTGCCTCCATCATCCCCACTACTGTCACCCTCATCAGCTTCAACAGCAATCCCATGGTCAATGGCCATGTTGTGCAGTATGCAGCAGGCCAGTAATAGACCACAGACTTTCGAGGGGCTGTACTGTAGGGCACTGCCTGACCTGTCTATGCAATGGAACCATGCTTTCCGCATGCCAAAGACTCTCTCAATGATGTTGCATGTGCTGGCATGTGCCTCATTGTAGCTTTCCTCTGCTGGGGATGATGGGCACCGTTAGGGGGTGAGCAGTCAGGGCCGCAGTGGATAGGTGCTGTTCCCTGTATGAATAATGACATGGTTAGCCCTCTGCTATGCTAGGCTGTGTCCCTTGCCTGTCCTTGCCACCCACACCAACATGCACACCCTGCCTCCCTCATCCCATGGCATGCTGTGCACATCACCCCTTGCCCATGCCATACTCACCCACTAGGTGGCCTGTGGGGATATCCCCATTTTCAAACCTGTGGCACAGCACAGAGCTGTGTCAGATGAATGCATCATGTGCACTCCAATGGTGTGTGGTGCAGACACTGGTTATGCACCCCGTGGCATCACACACCACCAGGCAGTTGACACTCGGGCTTCCCTTCCTATTGATGTACACCACACCCTTGGGGCCAGGATGCATGCGGATGTGCACATGGGTGCAGTCAATGACCCCAGTCATGCCAGGCATACATGCTACCCTGTGGAAGTCCTGCATGGTTGCTGTACGCTCCACCTGTGTGCTGGGGAAATGGATGCATTCTGATGCATGTGGTAGCAGAGCATTGAGGAACTGTGTGAGGATTGTGGAAAGTGGCCAACTGGGTTATGCCTGTGGTCTCTGGAAGGTGCCTGTGGCAAGCAGGCACATGACAGCTGTCACCTTCATCTCCACAGACATGGCGTGGCTCCATCTGGTGGGTGTCTGCATCTCCTCAATGCACCACTCACAGAGCTGCCTCAGAATGGCCCCGTTCAGGCTATACTAGTTCACAATCTCTGTGTCACTGTACTGCTCGAAGGTGGTGTGGGCACAGTACCACCTGTGTCAGGCATACAGCCAACGGGCCCTTCCATGGCCACGTCACTATTCCTGCTGCCCCCTCACACCCCTCATTACAGCCTCCATCATGAAGGGTGCACTATTCATGGCTCTTGCTAGCCTATATCCCCCTGGGTGGTTGGCTGCTGCGGGCTATGTGCCACCCTGGTGCATTGCCTGGCAGTGTGTCTGCCTGTCTGTCAAACTCTCTCTGCCCCTTTCTCCCTCCCCACTGCCACCTCTGTTCCTCTCCCTTGGTGTCTGCCTTGGTCTGTCTGTCTCTCATTGTCTCTCTTTCTCTCTCTCTGTCTCTCTCTATATTTCTGTTTGCCTTTCTTTCTCTCTCTCTCTCGCTCTCACTCCCTCTCACTTGGCACAAGTGCTTTCTGTGTGCTTGCACCCTGTATTTACAGGAACAAGTCTGCTCAGCACATCTCTGATTTGCTCTGCTTTTGTGCCATGGTTCCACGATTGAATATTGTACTGCACTGGATATTCATGGGCACTCCCCCTGCACTTGCACCTGCATTCATTATAGTTGCGCATTGACGCAATGAGATTTGCGCTGTGCACTGGCTCCCACTGAAGACCTGTTTAGAGCTAGTCAATTAGTCAAGCAGAGAAAATGTTAAAGATTTAAAATAAACATTTATGCTGTAACTGCATCATGTTATTTGGATTTACAGTGACAATACTGCATATTCTTTGCACGTGGCTGGCAAGCAGTTTGTTATAAATCAACTTTTAAACAGTTTTGCAACCATGCCCCAAATACCAACATTTTACTGAGCTGTTGCAACTAGCAATTTTTTTAGTGAATTAACCATGATTACATCATTGCTTCTGGTAGTAACTCATGCTAAGCACTTACCCTGTGACATCACCAAGGCTAGCTTGAAAAAGAAATGTCACATTTTCCTTTTTACTTCATGATCACTTTTGAATTAAAACAAAGCTTAACTGGTGAAATATTTTAAGGCACAGACCTCCCATGTATGGGGTTAAATTGCAGTATGTTTCTTATTGTGAACAAAATTGCACTTGACACAGCAGGCACAAGAAAAATATTTTTTTTATAACCCAAGTAAATGTGCTTCAAATTTTAAACTTAGCAAATGTGTTTAGTTTGCATTTTAAGAAATATTGCATTTAGTAATGAGAAAATAAAGACAGCAGTGAGTAACAACAGCCATTGTCAATGCAGTTTGCAAAGTATGTCATTTACACATTGTAATACCTCAAAGAGCATCAAGCTTTTGACACCTTAGTTCATCTTGATGTAAACCAAAGGTTGTTTATTTTATTTTCTATTGTTAAGTTCAAAAACCTTGTCTTAACATTTTTTCTTCTACCAGGTACCATATCTTAAAAATGGTAAGGACACAGCACCAAAGTGTGTGTATGTGGAGGGGGGGAGTAGAAAGTTAGCATATAAAATAGCAAGTCCGTGTTAAAGTTAGGTTTGGCATGCTTTATGCTTATTCGTGAACTGAAAATCTTAGTTCTCAGCATGCCAGTGTTTAGTTTTATGCATTTAACCATTATCATGCTGATTCTGCCAATAGATTACAGCCACTGAAACCACCGAAAGAGTCTTACTCTCCATTTTTAACATTTTTAGTTCATTTTCTCTGCTCTGACTCATAATCTGCCTTTGCGTGGAAGGTTTTATTCTTTGCATTATTATATAGTAGAAGAGTTGTGGCTACAGGTATTACTTTTGGGGCTACTACAGCCACTATTTTTTCCTCAGCCTTTACTTTAACATCTTGCAATTCAGTTATTGCAGATGTTGACTCATCTTTTTGAAACCTCCACTGGCTGGTGATCCAACATGCACAGAAAACCAGTGTCCTACTATCTTCTGAAACTGATATCTTTTTTTCCACTAGTACATCTAGCGACATGGCCATAAGCTTGCTCCCGAGGGTTTGGGGCTCTGGCTATATATTTGATCAGCCTTTTTTCTCCTTTCCATTGGCCTGCTATCCAGCATGCACAAAACACAAGAGCTTCAGTGCCCGCCTTAATAGACATACTTTTGTTCTTAACATGTTGTTTAACGTGTACTTAAGCCTGGCCTAAGGGATCCATCACTCCCTGTATACATTTGACCAGTCCCTCAACATGCTTGCACTTACTCAACCTTTTCTTTAGTTTGTCCATGGACCTTTCACCTATAGGTTCATAATACTTTCTGAACTCTCAGAGTGAAATAGACCCCCTTTTCCTGATGCCGCAGTTAGGTTATGATCCTTACCTGCGTGCACCCTATCTAGTTTTACCTTTTTACCTACTGGACTGAACCAGACCAGCACTGAACCAAGTCCTGCCATGGTCGCCATAAAAATGTACAGTTTTTACACTCTGCCTCCTTCTGAAAACACTGGTGAGGCGGGTCTATGTCATTTCGCTCCCACTTTTTCGCTCCCTGACATTTCACTCCCGACATCTCATTCCTGCATCACTTAGCTCCCGCTAACTTCACTCCTGTCAATTTCACTCTAGATCATTCACATGCCCATATGTATCAAACATCCTTGTATTAACATAAATAATTATACCATACCATTTGCTACCATTGGTCACTGAAGCCATTGGCTCCCACTGTCTACCACAATTACATAAATGATGAGGCTACTGAAGCCTCTGTTTGGTCTCTTGGAAAAAATGGCAAAATTCATTGAGTCTGTCAGGAAAAAGAAGAAGCTAGTGGACAGCAGCAATTACATATATACCCACCACAAGCATGGGTATAATGGCAAATTGATATGGCAGTGTGAATTAGCAGTCAAAAAAGAAAAGACTTGTAATGCAAGGGTGCACACCGAAAGTTATGATGCACTTGTTATCATAGCAAACTTCAGTGAGCACACACATGCTCCTGACCCTGCTGTAGTGGAGTGTGTAGAGGCACTGACCCATGCTAAAGTTTGTGCTATTACAACACAGGACAGCACTGCACAAGTTGTGTTACACAACAAAGAAGATGCATCCTTATCAGCACAGGGTACAATTGCAGACAAGAACTTAAAATGCACTATACAGTGTGTGTGTGTGCTCATGGTGTACCACAAAATCCCTGGGACTTAAACAGTTTAGTTGTACCACATCAGTACATCATTTTTAAAACAAGTATAGAAACATAGAAACATAGAATTTGACGGCAGATAAGGACCGCTTGGCCCACCCAGTCTGCCCATTTCCCTACCTGATGGATAAGCTGCAGATCCTAGTTAACCAGCAGCCTACTTCTTCCTACCCCAACCCCCTAGAATTGCCTTATGACTGTCCCATGCATGCTTGAATTCCACCACTGTTTTTGACTCCACAACCTCCTCTGGAAGGCTGTTCCATGCATCCACAACCCTCTCTGTGAAAAAATACTTCCTTAAATTACCTCTGAGCCGCCCCTTCTATCTTCAAATTGTGCCCCTTGTTCTTGCACACCTCTTTTTTTGAAAGATGCTACCCTCTTGGACTTTGTTGATTCCCTTGAGGTACTTGAAAGTTTCTATCATGTCCCCTCTCCCTCCTTTCCTCGAGGCTAGACATATTAAGCTCCTTAAGTCTCACTTCATATGTCTTCCGGTGCAGACCCTGCACCATTTTAGTTGCCCTCCTCTGGACAGCTTCCATCCTGTCTATGTCTTTGCGGAGATTGGGTCTCCAGAACTGCATGCATTACTCCAGATGTGGTCTCACCAGCTGTCTGTACAGAGGGATAACAACTTCTTGTTTTCTGCTGGTGATGCCTCTCCCTATGCATCCCATTATCCCCCCAGCCCTCCTTGCTGCCCTCTCAAGTTGCTTGCCCACCTTTAGGTCATCTGATATGACTACCCCCAGGTCCCTTTCCATTTTTGTTGTTGTTAGTATCTCATCCCCCATTGTGTACTCTTCCCTTGGGTTTTTGTTTCCCAGGTGCATTACCTTGCACTTCTTAGCATTGAATCTAAGCTGCCATACATTTGACCATTCCTCTAACCTTGCCAAGTCCCTTCTTATCCTTTCCACCCACCTTGTGCATCAACTCTGTTACAGATCTTTGTGTCATCTGCAAGAGACATACTTTTCCTTCCAGTCCCTCTGCAATGTCGCTTATAAAGACATTGAAGAGGACCGGTCCTAATACTGAACCTGTGGTACCCACTGCTAACCCCTTTTTTTCAGAGTGGACTCCATTTACTATTACTCTCTGTGTCCTATTCTCCAGCCAATTCTTTACCCAGGTTGTCATCTTGGGACCCACTCCCAGGCTGGCTAACTTGTATATTAATCTTTTGTGTGGGACTGTGTCAAATGCCTTGCTAAAGTCTAGGTAGGCCATGTCCACAGCCCCTCCCTGATCTACTACTTTGGTCACCCAGTCAAAGAAATCTATCAGATTTGTCTGGCATGACCTTCCCACTGTGGGATGGGATGTGATGTTAACTTTCTGCTATTTGACAGTGGGCCCGGGCCAGATAGAATATTGGTGTTTGGTACTCAGTCTAATTTGGATTACCTTGAGCAATGTCAGTACTAGTTTGCTGATGGCACATGCAGTGTTGCACCTCCACTATTTCAGCAAATGTACGTTATCATAGGTGAGCACTTTGGTAGCATGCACCCTGCCCTATTCGCCTTGCTGCCAGGTAAACGAAGAGAAATTTACGAGAGGATACTAACCACTGTAAAACAACTTAATCCCAGGCTAGACCCTAAAGTTATAATGATGGACTTTGAGAAATGCACACTGCAAGCTTTTAAAACAGTGTTCCCTGGTGCAAGACAAGTGGAGTGTTTTTTTCACTTCTCACAGTGCATATATCATAAAATACAGCAAGAAGGACTCAGACAAAGATATGCTCAGGACAGCGAATTGCACTTAAATGTTGCAATATGCCTGCTATTGCCTTTTACCCTACTGATCAGGTAGTAGCTCACTTTGAGGAGATTACTGATGAGTCCATGACTGTGTTCCCTTCAGAGCTAGAGCCAGTCATAGACTACTTTGAGGTCACCTGGGATGGGAGAAGAAATCAACGGGGGACAGAACAAAGAGCACCTCACTTTCCAATCACGCTATGGAATCATTATGACACTCTGATTGACAAAAGGCCAAAAACAAACAATGCGGTAGAAGCATTTCACAGAGGGATGCAGTCTATTTTGTCCATGACACATCCCACTCTGTGGAAATGTATAGAGGGCATAAAGGGTATACAAAAAAAAATAGACACAGAGATTGAACAAATCACAGCAGGGAATGTGCCAAATGCAGCCAAAAAAGTGTACCAGGACAATGCCTCACATCTAGAGTACATTGTGTTGAAATGTGAGAAGCGTACAACTGAAGAATTTCTACGAGGTGCGCACACTGTTTTGATTATTGAAACCCCCACAGACATATTCACATACATAATTTTAAAATATTTACCTAATTAAATATGTTTTTAACTGTCTTAAATCCTTGGAAATCTGTTTGGACCTCAATCATTTATTTTTTCAATGCACTTCCTTGTTTACTGGAACCGACAGTCACATGACTACATTCCCATGGCAACACTAGGCAACACACCACATGACTGGTTGCAAGACAGCTAAGGTAAGACCAAACTAATTCATGTGATTCATGTGATTCAGTGTTTTAGGAAGGAGAGAAATGTTTAAATGTTTCAGTAATGTATCCATTTCAATCACCTCAGTGATTCACTATTTATTTTTAATGAATGAGCGAAATGACGGTGGAGTGAGGTTGAATGGGAATGAAATTGACAGGAGTAAACTGTTGGGAGCATAAATACGTGGAGCGAAATGGCGTGAGCTAAATGGCGTGCTCCCTGGTGAGGTTCACAGTCGGGTCTACAACAATTGGCTTCCGACTACTCGCTCCCTACAAACTTGCTTCCGCGGATATGCTCCGTAGTCACTTCATCCCCATGCTAACACGCTCCTGACCAATTCGCTCCCCCACCCAACTAATGACTGGTAGCATTTCCCTCAGTCTAACATTTCTGTTTTTGTTTTGTTTTGTTAATGGCACAGCCACTCCCTCACCTGGTACTGTACTCTGTTGCCCTGTTTTCTCACAGCTGTCTGTAAACATTCAGTCATGTCCTGCACTGCATTTAATCTGAACAGCACTGCTCAATGGTCTTTCCAGTTTTCACTGCAGTCGGAGCTGGAGAGAGAATGTTTCTCGATCACACTCACAGTGCAACAGCCGACAAATAAAAAAAAAACATCAGACCCCTATGTATGCTATTCTCCATTTTTTGGTATCTCAGTGGAGTTAGTGATTGGGTGAGCAAGCACAAAAGGCTGTCATAAACATCAGTGCCCTCTACAAACCCTCATCACTCCTCTAATTTAAATGCTGCTGAATGGGCTCTTTCTACTGTGAGAGAGAGAAAGAGTACATTACAAAGAAAAAGAAGACCACTAAGTCTGTTACTCTCTCTCTCTGATTTTTTTTTTTATTTTAATGCTGGGGTGAGCAAGCACTAACAAAAGGCTCACATAAACATCCATGCCCCCTACTGATAAGTCGACCAATGCAGGGAGCAAAAAGTGTGATGAGGGAGCAAATTGGTCGGGAGTGAATTGTTACAGGGGCTAATTGCCGCAGGAGCGTATGTGAGGGAGCGAGTTTGTAGAGAGCGAGTAGTCGGGAGCGAATAGTCACGCTCCCCTCACAGTCTACCCTGTATTTATACAGAGCTTATTCACAGCTGAAATAATTGTTTTGCTAAATAAGGTAGGCTTCTAGAATAGCAGCAAGAAATAAGCAGGGAAGGCCTTTATTACATAAGGCCATTTTCAAAATAGCATTAGAGACAAGGGAAGTAATTCATCAGATAAGGCTTTCTTGCAATAATAGATCCGCTTCAGATAAGTGATGTTATTCAGCTGTCTGCAATGCCAATTTGAGCTGACCTTTGAACTGGACAGTAGTCTTATTTTTACACAGAAACATTTTGCTATCCTGATAAGTGATGTCACACAGCTCTTTGCAGAGTCAGCTTGAACTGACCTTTGAACTGTACTGTAATGAATCTACTAGCTTGTTTTATGGTGACTTTACCATTCAAGCCCTTTGTGGCTATTCTCAGAAAAGCTCCAAAAACAGAATGAATCAGATATGACAGGCAGTACTGTCCTTCTTAACAGTGTTTCATTTAATCAGTGTTTTATCAAACCGTATTTCTTTCTTTGCACATTCCATCTGATTTCTACATATTTAATTCCTTCTTCTCAGTCTCCTTCAGTCTAATATAATATAACCATTTCTCTCATTTCTTAGCTCCCTTTTGTTTAATATTTTACTGTGATTTCTCAGTCCTTTTTCTTTCAACACTTTACCAGTTCCTTTACTTCAACACTTTACCAGGTCCTTTAATATTTTACTATCATTCCACAACATTTCCCATTTCCCTTAACCCCCAACCCCCACCCCTCTCTGGTACCATCCCTGTTCATGAAGGGGGTAAGCTCATTGGGCTCCCCCTCTGGAGAACCTGCCTACTAACTGTCCACCCGCCACCCTCCTCCTAGTTTAAATCTATCTTTGTTGCTGTGTACTCCTCTGTCCTCTGTTTGAACACTCCCTGCCCCTCCCTGCTCAAGTGTAACCTGTCCCCTGCATACAAATCATTATTGTCCCAGTTCCTGCCCTAGGCTCCCACTATCCTGTACCCCCTGTATCAAAACCATTCCCTCAGCCAAGTGTTGAAATCCACTGTCCTTCCTTTCCTCACTAACATATACAATACACTGTCACCAAAGGTTAATAAAAGCTTTTAAAACTGTACTGTTTAATGTGCTGTTTAATTGAAGTTTGGGATTGGAGAATTCTCTCTGCAGTGTTTTCAGGTAGTTTAGTTATTGTCAGATTGCCCTTAGAATATAAAGACCAGATGACAGCTGCACAAAATAAGATATAAATAACATCTGCCTTGTTAGAAGCAACCAATGTGACACCCAAATCTCCACATACATTATGGACTGTGTGTCTTTGTGGATTGGAAGTGGTTAAATACTTAAGAAATTAAGGGTGTGCACAAGGAACTGTGGTGCTCTCAAACAAAAAAGTTACTACAAAACACAATAGTTTGGGCACTCACCACCCCATATTATGCTGAACACCAAAAAAATATTGTATCAAAAAGCTTTATTCCACAAAATACTGATGCCTAACGAATTTCTGGTCTATTACTTGACCCTTTCTCAAAGGTT
The DNA here is from genome assembly GCA_016271365.2 of Neoceratodus forsteri. Taxonomy (NCBI): domain Eukaryota; kingdom Metazoa; phylum Chordata; order Ceratodontiformes; family Ceratodontidae; genus Neoceratodus; species Neoceratodus forsteri. The sequence continues at coordinate 1,071,226,700 of CM057455.1, read as the reverse complement.
AGATTTTCAAAACTGGAAAGAAGAGTCTTATAGGTTGTAAAAACTGTGATGTCATAATTACAACAATTAATTCTCAATTGACACTCATTCCAAATCACAGTGACAACATTGAGGCATGGGGGGGGGAGAAGAACAGACATAAATAGAACAATTCAAATCACACACAATAATTACTAGCTCAAGAGCAACATTCAAAACAGTGCAAATAGGCTCATGTTTGACAAAAACACTTAAAATTAAGATTTTTATATAAAGAAACAGCTCAAGAAAAAATATAAAAATAAGCACAATAAACTTATTTTAAATGAGAACTTGGGATCTCAAAAAAGCAGCTATCTTTTCTCTAAATATAGTTTAATTTCAAAACCAGTATTAAACCCTGGGGGACTGTTAGCTTGCAGCATGATAATCCAAATGGTTTCATGTTTTAAGACTAAGTTATTATAGTTTCAACCAAGTAGGTTGCTGTTTACTTTATCTATTGCCATATAACTGAAAACATGTTTCCTACCATCATTCATATTGATTATATGTTGTGCCATGGCATAAGTTATATCCTTCTTTTCTATCACCCTCTGATGTTCCCCTACCCTTATTTTGAAGCAGTGTATCATTTTTCCTACATAAAAAGATCCACAAGTACAGATTGCCAAATAAATCACACCACTTGTACTACAGGTAATAAGTTGCCTTATTCTAAAAAAAGTTGGAATTCCCTATACAGAAATCACCAGTTGTTATGTGCTTACAATGAACACAAATATTACATTTATAGCAGCCAGACAGTCTAGTTAGCCAAGTGGTTGTATTGTTATTTTCCTGAAAATGACTATGGACTAGTCGGTCCCTTAAACTAGCTGCTCTCTTGTAGGAAAATCTCGGTACTGTATTGGCTACCTCCTTCAAATTCTCATCTGCTGCCAAAACATTCCAGTGCTTCTTAATAATTGCTGCAAATTCACACGACTGCTCTGAATAAGTAGTGACTACAGTATATTCATCCTATTTGTAGGTTCAGCTCTGACCATATCCTGTTTATCCCTTAGGAGGGACCCCCTTTCCATATTTTGCACAGCATATCTGGCTTTATCAACACCTTGAGCACTGTACTCTGTATCATAAAATCTCTGTTGTAATACATCAGCCTTCTGTTCATATGTACAGTAGTAGCACTGAATCAGTCAAAGATTTTTAAAAATTCCTACTGAGAATTGTGAAACCTTTAGTTAGGGATTTTGTTTTGTTTGTTAGTGTGTTCACTGCTACCCAGAGAGGGTTGTCTCATCTGATAGTGTAGTTGAAAATCTATCAGATGGCACTTAAGTACTGTAATAGGAACTGGCCTCTTTCTGTAAGTATAACAAAAAGAATTTTTGAGGATTTTTTTCCCCAAATTTTGTGAAGGATAAATAGGGAATCTCACAAAATTGCTTGACAAATTCGGCATTACAACTGTATCAATATTAGTACAGTTCCTTTTCGTACGCATAAACTCTCTGCTTGGTATATTGCTAAGTACATGTGTTGGATGGCAACTGGAGGCTAAAAAAGTTGTGTTGCCATCTACAAGTTTTCTGTATGTCTCAGTTTCTGTCTTAACACCATCTAAACCTCTCGAAATCATCAAACCAAGATAAGGGATTTGCTCAGAATGACATGTATATGTGAAACGAAGGTTACTATTAGTGCTGTGCAAAAACTCAATAAACAGTTGTATAGCTTCTTTGGAACCATCCCAAATTAATAACACATCGTCGATATATCTTTTCCACATAATAACTTTAGAAAAAAACTGATTTTTGGTAGCATCATATATAAACTCTTTTTCTCAAGCCCCAACATACAAATTCCCCACCAAAGGCACACAGGTAGCCCCCATTGCAGTACCTACAATCTGTTTGCAAATGCATTGATCAAAAACAGACATGTTACACTTTAAAACAAATTCCCAAAGTTTTAAAAGAAAAACAGTGGGTGGTGCTTTTTCTTTTTCTGTCTGTCTTAAAAAGAAGGCAACTGCATCCAATGCTCCATCTTGTGGAACACGAGTATATAAGGACGCAATGTCTAAAGTCACCAACAGGAATTCTTCTTTCAAAATTACATTGTCCAAAATATTTAGAATATCCTTGGTGTCTCTAACACCGATGGCAATTTTACTACTGCAGGTTTCAACCACAAGTCCAAATACTGTGAAAGCAGTTCTGTCAAAGTTCCCAGACCACTTACAATCGAGTGGCCTGGCGGATTCTCTAATGTTTTATGTACTTTTGGTAAAAGATAAAAAGTTGCCATCTTAGGGAAATCTCTAATCAAAAAGTCTCATACATTTTTGGTTATAATCCCTTCACCACATGCTCCATTCACTGTTTCATCTATAGAAAATTTAAAATCCACAGTTGGATCATGTTTCATTTTTTCATAACACACTGTATCCTGCAGCTGTCTTAAAACTTCCTTGACATAATCAGCTTTTTGCCATAAAATGACGCTCCACCTTTGTCAGTCGGTTTTATAATCACATCTTTCTTGTTTTGGAGTGATAAAATTGCATCTCTTTCATTCCTAGATACATTATAAAAGTTAGGAGCTGGTGGTTTATTTAACAATGCATTTAAATTCTTTTCTACAAGTTGTTTAAAAACTACCACTGCTTGGCTTGGAGGTGGACAAAAGGTTGAGCATGGTCTGAAAGTCTCTCTAAGTTGCCCATTATACACCAGACTGGTTTCATCTATTTTTTTTTTAAAAGCAGCAAGATTCAATTTTCTACACAAGAGGCAGATTGATTTCAGTTGTAGGGACAAAGTTTAAACCCTTTTGTAATAAACTAGTTTCAGCATCAGTCCGGGTGCAGTCAGTCAGATTAATTATTTGTTGAGACACACTCACCGCCTCCGGCCCTGATACGGGCATCTGCTGTAAGGTTTCTGTCTGTGGTTGTAATACCTATACCCTGGTGATCTCCTCCATCTCCCCCTTCTCATCCTCTTCTGTATGTGGTGCTGGGGTACCCATCTCCTTCTTGATAACTGAGATGCAGGCTCCTCCTTGGGACATATTGTTGTTGAGGTGGGGGGGCCTGCTGTGGCGCTATTACTCCTACTTGCACTCCTTCCTGTTCTCACAATCTTTGCTCTAAAAAAGGGTTTCGATCTCCCTCTTCACTTTCTGGTTTACTCTGATCCGTGCTGAAGTCAAAGGATACATTCTTGTTATTTTTTAAAATACTTTTCTGCGGCTTATTTTTCCAGGTATACACCCAATTTAGCTCAAAATCTGTTTTGTCCTGTTTGAATTTGATCTGTTTTGCCTTCTTTAATTCCATTTCCAACCTTCTTATTGTGACTTGTAAATTTTTATACATTCGATCAAAGTCAGCAAGATTATGTTTATGAAGTTTCAAAACTTCATGCTCTTGAGCTTTAAAATCCAATAACATACTCTGTTCTTTCTTTTTTGCTAAATTTAACATTCAATGCAATTAATCTTAGACTGGCTTCCATTAAAATTTGCTCCCATTCAGTCATGAAGGCTGTATTTACTGTCCCATAAGCAGGTTTCAAATCAATCCTTAAACCGCGTGGTACGTGTTTTACCTTAAGACAAGCTTCCATATTTGCAATATTCCAGTACAGTCTCCTCAGTTGAATGGCCAGTTTTTCAAGACATCTAAAGGCTTCTTTAAGAGATGCCATTTCTGGTGGTAAGCCACTAACTCCTTCTTCCATTAAAAAAGGATTTGCAGATCCTGCCACATACAATAATTGCTCCACTGAACTCAGAGGGTTGCTAGATGCAGCAGGTGTCTCCCACTCCAGAAAAGATTAGTCGTGGCTTCTAATGACAGATTCATTTTGTATTACAAAGATGCAAAGCAACACACCACGGTGTATAATCAGCTGTGGTTTTATGCAGTATGATAGCTGCAACCTGTGCATCAAAACCCACACAAGAATGAACTCAAGACATTAAGGGTGTTCACAAGGAACTGTGGTGCCCTCATAACAAAAAAGTTACTACAAAACACAATAGTGTGGGTACTCACCACCATATATTACACTGAGTACCAAAAGAATATTGTATCAAAAAGCTTTACTCCATAAAATACAGATGCTTAATGCATTTCTGGTCTATTACTTGACCCTTTCTCAAAGGCTAGATATTTGCACTGTTTTGAAAGTTGCTCTCTAGCTAGTAATTATCATGTGTGATTTTAATTGTTCATCTAGGTGGTGTTCCCTTCATGACAGAGTTGAGGCAGATTGCAGGGCAGTCCATGGGAACTGGCACTGTGATCATCATTGTTGCACCTGTCATGTTAGGGCTTCACTCCCCTTTGCTATTGATCCAGAACCTTTCAGGAATTCCAAAGTTCACTACAGTCTAGGAAAGAAAGAAAACATACAGAAAACTGCAGTACAAATAAGAGTTTATCATGCAGAACAGTACTTATTTGGGAGCAATACTGTCCTTTCTTCAAGGCCTGTGCCACCATCATTAAAATATATATTAAACTATGTAAAGTATGTGACTTGTAGTGTAATATATGAATCCACATTTTAAGAATTGCTATGAAAGAGAAACAGGCCCAGAACAACATGTACAAATTTCTTACTTATGTTCCGAACATTAAAAGAGTAGTACAGTCAGAATTTGTAAAAACATGTTGTGCAGTGTTTTGATTTGTGTGTAGTCCTAGTGTGTCCTTTTGTTTGTCTGCTATTAAGACCTTTTTTCTAAATTAGCCTGCAAGTTTTACAGTAGTTTTATGGCCCCAGGGAATCTCCATTTTAGCATGGTTTATTGCTCTTCTTGTTCCTAAAATGCCTCTTGTACCACGTAACAGTGATGTATCTGGGACCATGAGTTCAGCAAGTACTGGTTTAGAGTCAATTTACAACAGTAGAGCTGTGATATCAAGTAACTTTCCTTATCTAGTGAACACTAATGGCTACATTTACAAGTTAACAAATACTTGAGGGCTAATTGAGTGGGTTATTAAGAAAACAGCTAGAGTCATTACTAATGATAGCATTGATGATCTAGGGTGATTTGTGTGCTTTTTCTTTTCCAAATGACATCTCCACTCAGCCCACCATTCTCCACAACCTCACCCCATCCCCTGGAACTTACCTGCTGCTTTTAACAGAGTGTACCCTGGATTCCCCCCAGGGCAGGTCTACCAGGAAGCCCACCTCCACTACTCTCTGAACAGTGCCACATTGAGATCCAGTGGCAGAGTGCCTTGGCCAGCTGTGTGGGTCCCAGTGAGGGGGGAAGACGTCCTCCATGGCTCAGCTGGTTCTTTTTTCCCCAATTGTTGGGAGGTGTGGCATGTAGTGATGTAGAGATGCTATGTACCAACATCTGGCACACCTCCCTTAAATCTGCAAGCCTCAGCTGTGACACCCCAGGCATCCTCCGGGGCTCAGTCAAGCATTGAGTGCTACCGCAGCCTCCCCCCTGGAGGAGGAGACCAGTCTGTCGGATACTTGATTCTCCTCCCCCTAGCCAACCTTTCAACTTCCATGGCTCGCATCCAAACCCGGGTTGTCAGCATCATAGATGGAAATACAACCACTATGCTGGAAGGCCAGCAAGATTTGTATGCTTTTTATGGCTGTTTGTAGTTTGTCGAAATGAATATTTTTTTTGGCAGTTAATTTCTTTATCCTCCTCTGTCCCAGGTGGCTCTCCATCATGACTGATTCCCCCAGCTCCGTCACCCACTCACAGCTTACCTTCTGCTTCCTCCACAGCTTGCCAATGGTGGGGCGGCATGGAATCACTCAACCTACTGAAACGGATCCGGTGCGGGAGGTTACTGCTTGTTCTCGGGAGCGAGGCCAGCAGGGATTGACTTCATCCTGCCTCACCCAGGACACACTTTTCTCTTCTATTTCCTACCCTTGGGAGAGGAGGCGTGCAAAGACACACTATGGAGAGAGCGCGCACGCATCTGCATGCACTCCCCCAAGCATCTGCCTCCTCTCCTCCCTTTTTCTGAAATGTCGACGCACTGTCCCCCCACCACCACTAGGGGCCAGTCAAGCACCAACTGCTGGTGGTCCCCCTCCCCGGAGAAGGAGAGCAGTCACTCAGATGTTAGATCCCTGTCCTCTCCTCCCCTGCCTACCCCTGGAGGCCCAGGCTCATGCCCAAAAATGGGTTACCAGTGTAGCACGAGGTAAGGCATCCAGTGCCTCAGCCCTCAGCACCACCGGGCCAGCAGAAATTAAAGGTTTTAAAAATCAAACATTTAATCCTGCTGGCTATACCTGGCACACACATAGAAAACAAAAATACTGAATTAGAACTATTTAGTGGAGGCCAGAACATCAGGCTGCTATCTCTAGTACTTACTGAATCAATGGTTCTGGACACATCACTGTCTCATTGGACAGGAGGCATTGTAGAAACATATGAGCATACAAACATATGAAGAAGCCAGCCGAATAAGGCCATTTGATCTTTCTAGTCTGCTCATATAGCAGGATCCACAAATTAAGCTACTGACCCTGCCGCCCTGGTCCCCATCCTTTCCATCTGCTCCTCCCCTGACCCTGACTTTCCATTTAAGTCTATCCCAGCCTTGTCTTGAAGCTGCCACAGTCTTCATCAAGACCACCTCTTCTATCAGTGCATTCCAACAGGCCAGCACCCTCTTCATGAAGAAGTACTTCCTAGCCTCCCTCCTGACCTCCCAATCTTAAGACTGTGTCTCCTCATATTTTATTTGCCTCTTATCTTAAAGAGACCTCCATTATCCACTCTATTTATCACCTTCAAGCACTTGAAGGTCTCAATCATGTCTCCTCTCTCTCTTCTCCTCCAGGGAGTACATGTTCAGGCCCCTAACCTCTACATGAAAGCTCTGCCTTGCTGGTCCCCTGGTCATCTTAGTTGCCCTCCTTTGGACAGTGCCCAGCAGGTTAGTGCACCTCCTAAGGTGTGGGCACAAGTAATGCACTCCATACTAGAGGTGTGTGAAAAAAAACCTTCTGCAGGTGGAATTTAAGCAAAAGTCAGACTTTCACTTTCCGTGACAATTCAGAAATCCTTTTCCAAAATGTTATGGGAATTCCACCTGCCCTGTACTGCAACTATAGCATTTACTTGTTCCCCAGTGTCTAGTGCCCCCCGCTGTCACTGATTGTCAGCCGATGGCCAAATAACTGTAATTTCCTGGTGGCCAGCAGTCCTTCCCCTCACCTGATCACCCGCCTGAGGTGTTTATCTAAAAGTCCTGGTGGCTAGCGGTCTCCCCCCCCACCTAATCACCCACCCGAGGTGTAAATTAAAAAGCCCTTGTGACTAGCGGTCCCCCCCCACCTAATCACCCACCTGCAGTCTAAATCAAGAAGCCCTAGTGGCTAGCACCCTCTCCCCCCACCCGATCACCCTCCCGACATGTCCAGTCACACACCCTTTCCTTATCCCCCCATATAGTATTGTATTATAAATAAACATTTTATCCCTGGTACTTGTACAAGCATGCATTAATTCATTGGCAGCTCAGTGGGCATCGGCTATGGAGGAGAGAGAAGGGCTGTGGCAGTCATCTGCTCTGTTTAGGGATGGGTAGAAAGTTCAGAAACCTCTGTGTAGGTTGCAAAAATTTCATGGAAATTCAGCTAAGGTGGAAAAAACAACTTTCACACACCTGTATTCCATACTCCAGATGTGTCCTCATCAGTGGCCTGTACAGGGGCAGTATAACCTCCTCTCACCTACTGCTGATACACTGGCTGGTATGCAGTGAACAAGGCAACTGAAATTGGGCTCCTACAAAAACAGCGCTTCAATTATGGCACCCATATTAACAGCTAGCTATCAGGGGGGTGACCAGATACTGGGATGGGTGACCAGATATTAGGGTGGGCAAAATACCGCAACGAGAAGTACAGTATGAGAGATGTACGTCTAGGGGAGGAGAGGCAGGGAGGATGGTATGGGAGAGGGTGTGGTGATAGCTGCCAAGTTGGTCTGCTAACGTGGTGGGGAGGGTGGTTGGCTGGGAGGCACAAGGTGCATGGTTTGGGTCCAGCATGTTTTTCTTTTTCCGGCAGGTGGCTTTACATTTTTTAGGTTTTTCACCCCCCCACAACATGCATCCCCCTGGAGTTGAGAATCCATAAGTTGGGGGATGCATGGGGTACAGCACCCCCATTCAAAATAAGACCCATAGGTCTCAGGCGCCATTTTTGTCCACGCTGTGAGTGTGCATCGACAAAATTCATTTTTGAGAATGTACACTCGCCATAATGGCGATCACTATTATGACATGGAACCACCCTAGCTATGCAGCCCAACATTTTGTTTGCCTTTGCTGCTGCTTTCCTCCACTGCATGGAGTGCCAGAGATGGCTAGTGATCATCACTCCCAGATCCCTCTCCTCCTCCGTTGCAGACACCTGGACCCCTCCCAGGTAATTCTCTGTCCTGGGATTCTTGGCTCCAGTGTACATCATTTTGCATTTCATTGCACTAAAGCCAAGCTGCCAAATCCCAGATCACCATTCAGTCTTTTTCCCGATCACACTGTAGGTCCTATATCCTGTCAACTGTGTTCATCCTCCCACAGAGCCTGGTGTCATCTTTAAATAGGCACATTTTTCCCTTAATGCTGCCCCCAGTATTACTGATGTAGACACTGAACAATTTCAGTCCCAGCACCAAGCCCTGCTGGACCCAACTGGTGAACTTCCTGGTGCTAGATTCTGTAACTCTCTCCCCACCACCACCCTCTGGGTCCTGTTTCACAGACAGTTTTCTACCCATCTGGTCATCTTCTCCCCAACCCAGAGATCTGACAACTTCCTGATCAACATCTTGTGGGATACTGAGTCAAAGGCCTTGCTGAAGTCCAGGTAAAGGATGTCCGCCACTTGGCCCCTGCCATAATGAGCCAGTCAAAGAAGTCAGTTAGATTTGTTTGACTCAGTCTTCCTCACATAAACTCATGCTGCCTCACAGGAAAAAGAAGGGCAATAAATCTTGCTAAGATGGAAATCCACTTGGGCCATGAAACTACCATATAACTTGCAGGCTAATTTAGAAAAAAAATCTTAATAGCAAACAAAGGGCAGGGCACACCAGGACTACATACACAAGTCAAAGAAATTTGCACAGCATATGTTTTTTTGCAAATTTTGATGGCACTACTTCTTTAAAATGGTTCACCTAATCTCTTTCCTTACGTATAAGTAAAGATGAGAGAACTTCAACCATTAACAGTCACTAGATTCCAACACCTGGTGATATCAGAGTTAGTTAGTTAGTTAGCTAGTTAGACTTAAATGCCATTCCCTTTGTTTGACTTTTTTAATGAATTTACCCCCACCTCAAGTTTTTTTCTGCATGGAGCTGTCACGTCATAGTCATCCACAAATGGTCTTTGAATGGCAATGCAACTACACAGAAAACACATCAAAAGAGTGTAACCCAGTGTAAAACAAATGCATATCTGGCAAGAATACTGAGATTAACTACAATTTACAATTGCAAATCAGCTCTGGTATTATCCAGTCTATTTGTGTGCTTGGTTTCTGCTGGGAGGAATGTCCATACAGTATCTTCCTATATTGCTCATATTGGGCCATATTCACTATGCCTACGTGTTGTGTATCTCGGATGCTTTGGGAATCCTATGCATGAATGCCACATAATGGGGTCCCGTGGATTCCTGGTGGCATTCACTAATGTGCATACCAGCCAGATGCACACCGGATCCCCAAGCCACGTGGGCAGCTACGTGCCACGGGTGGGCCAGGGGTGTATCAGCAGCATGCTCACACTCTACATGATTCACAGAGGCATGGAATCATGTGGAGTGCATTGCAATGGTACATGAGTTATGGCAGGGAGGACCCTGCCGTAACTGGGTTGTGCGGCCAACCCATGTCCATCCAACCACCATGGTCGCCAGAAACATCCTGTTCAGGGGCATTCCCACAGGCCTCCAAGTGTTCCTCCCCATCCCCAATCCTCATGTAATGTAACAGCTATCCTTTCTTGGTGGTCTATCAGACCCTCTGTCTATCCCTGATCCTCTTGTGTAATAATGTCCAACCTCCCTGGTGGTCCACTGGACCCCCCCAATCCTCAGTCCTCATATACTGTAAGAGCTAGCCTTCCCTGGTGTCTAGTGGCCCCCCATCTCTGATCCCCTGCAGTGTGACAAAGAACGTTCACCCTGGTGATCTAGAAGCCTCCCCACCCTGACAAGTATCACCCCACCACCCTGTTACCCCCCCTTCCATTCTCTGAGCTGCTGACCAGCACAGCTTTCCACTCTCCACCATGGCTGACCACTGACTGAGATGTCAATAAGCGTGTACTGTAACAGCTGATTATACAGTATGCACTCATTTGATATCTCAGTCGGTGGCCAGCCATGGTGGAGAGTGGAGGGCTCTGCCGGTCACTAGCTCAGGGATTAGAAGGCGGGGAGTGGGGTGGTGGAGCAATACCTGTCAGGGTGAGGGGTCCACTAGACCACCAGGGTGGATGATCTTTGTCACGCTGCAGGGGATCTGGGATGCTGGAAGGGGTCCCCTAGCAACCAGGGAAGGATGGCTCTTACAGTACAGTACATGAGAATTGGGGTGGTGGGATCCACTAGACCACCACAGAAGGATAGCCAGTACTATATTGAGGGATTGGGGATTGGCAGGACCACTTGACACTTGTGTTTTTATTTAGCATACATTGAGTTATGACCACTGCAATACAGGGGTGGAACATATGCATGATAGGCACATACCCTGCCCATGCAGCCATGTTGGCCATGGTTCTTGGTGTACACGTGGGCACATAGGGGATCCACTTGGAGACCCAGGCCAGGAATCTGATTGGTTGTGTGCCTGGGTCCCACACTCCACCCCCCATGCCGCCCTGATCCAGCAACACGTGGCTGCATGCTGAGGCAGTGTGGCCATGGATAGGTTGCTGGCAATAGTGAATATGGCTGGTGTGCACCTGTCTGCAGGTGTGGAGGTGCATGGGCAGGGTACATGCCTATCATGTCTACCCTATACCCAGTTCGTGAATAGGGCCCATTGATTGTAACACTGATGCCTGCTGACATCAAAAACTCATCATCTTAATCTGATTTCTATCATTTTTAAATCCCAATCCATTTTCCATTTTGACTGTAGGAGTTCTTGGTGTGTGTGTTGGTGGAGTAGTGATGGTTAGGGATCTATGTCTGATGCACCTTGAAAACATGGCTGTTAGTCAGCTTGTTGGGTAACTTACAGAAGGACATATAGCAATGTTTTCACATATTTCACATAATCCTCACTCTCCTTAACTGAATAGCAAGTCTGACAGCCTCTTAGCATGGCCACTAATACAGTAAAAGGCCAACATCATTTTGCTTTGCATTTGCTGTAAAATGTTAATACGACCATACCACAGTCACTTGGCAGTTCATGACACTGTGCTGCATGGGGCAATTAAACGAACAAAATGATCTTTATTTGTTTTTTCATTTTTATAATGGCCTGCTGCAACTGTTTCATGGACTCTATGGGTCAATCAGACACAGCTGTCTCTTGTTAGATGAGTTCTAAACTTAGCACAATTCCTCAGGATCATTATGTTTGTATAAGTGGGGGGACCTCTCTCACTATTAAGATGTTGTTGCAGTTAACTTAAATGTTAAAGCTTGTCAGAGCATTGAAACCTTGGACAGATCTCAGAAATCCTTAGGGTTCTGAACAATGTTCACCCTTTTATGCAGCGTTACCTTCAGAGAAAGGCCAAGGTGGCTAGTGTTGTTCACTGTGGCCCAGGGGATCGGGGGAGGGGGTCAAGGCTCTATTCACTTTTGAAAACTTTGTTTCCAGGCCATGGGTATTGCTGAGGGGTTGCTTCACTATTCCAATCTATGGCTCAGGTCTTGGAGTTTGGTGCATGCATCCCCAACTTGAGTTTTGGATGTCAGGGGTTTTGGTGTGCCAGAGGGGTGGACACGCGAGTCATTTCACCAGGTAGCTGGCTTCAGGACATGAGCCAAGGTGGCCAGCCTCTGATACAGGTATCTCCTTGCTATTGTGGATAATGTAAGCACAGATGTGACAGGGTGGTCGTACAGCCATACCAAACCACCTAGGAGTGTTATGAGGCCCAATGCCACAGGTGGAGAACCTTATAGTTCAGGAAGGTCTGGCATAGCCTAAGATCACCCACCCTAGAGGGTACTGCTGTGCTTAGAAACATACTTAAAATAAAAAACAATAAAAACAAGTAAACATCTACGAAAAGTCAGTTTTGCTGTAAAGTAGTTCCTTTAGTAGTGCCAACAGAGGGTCTGCTACTATATACTGTACACTTGTTAGTTTTTTCCATTTTTCGTTTGTTGTTTCTTGGTTTGTTTATGCAAAGCCCCCCAAAAAAAAAAAAAAAAAAACACACACACCAGTAAAAAAATGAGTGCTGTATTTCAGGGCTTCTGGTTCTCCCTGCCAGACTACACCCCCAAGTATCTATCCCAGAGTTGCTGTCACACACATACAGAAGCACATATTCATACACACGATCTCATGAATATTCAACCTGCATATATCCCCAATTGTTGGGTGAGTGTGTGTGTGGGGGGGCACTAAGGATATCTTCAATGTCATATGATCCCTGCCAATTATGCCTTTCTGTTATTTTGCATTTTTTACCCAGTCTTCAGCAAGTTAGCATGTAAATGGCAAACATTTCATTCATGTCTGTGCTTCTTTTCATTGGTCATTGCTAACAGGTCTCAATTTGTATGCATGGCTTATGTATACTATCAATCACTGAAACTATAGCAAGATAGTATAAACTTAGCCCAGGTGCTAAGGGGTGTTTGCCCACAATAACCAGGTTTTGCACCAAGTATGTAGGTGGAACCTATATTCACACACCCCTACACTGCAGGCAAACACTGTTAATGCATAAGCACTAAGCAACAGGCATTGCTTCCCCACTACCCCACTGATCACACCACCCATTTACTCCTCCCCCATACCTATAGGGGCCAATAGTTAAATGTTTTAAATGTATACTGAAATCCTCAAATCCTGATTGGCCAGAACCAGTCACTTGACCATGAATTATTGCAGTACTACCATGGCAACGGTATATTATTGTGAGCTGTGGATAGGGTCAAGAATCTGGGGGTCATCATACACTGCAGTCTGTAACTAGAACACCCAGTGGCAGTGGCAGTTAAGTCCATTGTGCACTTTTCCAGTTGAGGAATATTGCCCAGGTTAAACCCTGTCCTGTGCACACAAACCTGGTGACCCTAGCGCATGCTTTCATGACACTGAGATCTGACTACTGCATCACTCTGTACCCTACAACTGTCTTGCAAGTCAGCACATCACTTGCAGCTGGTGCAGAATGCTGAAGCCAGGCTGATTATCACAGTCAAATTCTCTGTGCATATCATGCCGGTGCTGTGCAAACTGTGCTGGCTGCCTGCCAGCTCAGCTGTATACCACCTTTAAGGTTCCTCTGTTAACTTAGAAAGCACCACATGGACTTGGTCCAGGCTGCTTTAAAGACCTCTCAGCTTTTATACTCCAGCCCTCCCCCTCCACTCCACCTCACTACACTGAAGGGAAGGTGTTTGTCATTCCTAGACCTAAACTGAGACAATCGTGGTAATCGGCTTTCACTGTAGCAGCACCACTGATCTGGAATGCCCTCCCAAGTGGCCTGCAGACTGCTTCCTCAGTGGAGGTATTTAAAAAAGGACTAAACATCTTCCTCTTTCGGCAGACAATCTGTAATACTTTTGTTAATTTAATTTTTAAGTCGGTGTATATTAAGTCAGTTCTGTATTATGGCTTTATCTACAACCTTTGCCTCCTATTTATATTTTCATCCACAGCTGTATGTATTTCTGCTGATGGTTCTGTTAATCTACAGTCTCAAATGTTGCTTTGTGTATTGTGAAGTGCCATGAGTTAGAGGATAGGGTCTATAGAAATAAATCTGCCTTGCCTAAAACTGAGATGAATTTATATGTTGTGCATAAACCAAAATTCCAGCTCCAACTGAAACCAGATACAGTTGCACATTTTTACTCCAGCCTTTGTGCTAGCTTGTGATACTGTTATAAATACAGTACTATGTGACAGACATTAGAAGGATACTTACTGTGGATGCTCAAAAACAAATGATCCTTTCACTGAACTTCTTATTGGTACCAAGAGTACTAGTAAGCTAGATGTCCCCATCTTAATATATTTAAAACAATAATTCAGATGCTGGCATATTTTACTTTAATCCACTTGAAAGTTTTCATGGCAACACAGAAGAAGACAAAGCCTTATTTATGAAACCTAAACTAAGCTATACCTAAGAAACATAAAACTCAAGATGACCTGTAATCAGGAGTAATATTTTCCTATAGCTCTATTTAATATAGGCCATCTTCTCATTTCTAAGCAAACTACATTTTGCTCAAAAATTTGTGTGATTAATGCTTTGATTTAGCTTTCCAATGTATACTGCTTCCAGGCAGATTCCAATATTATTTATATTTATTAGTTTATAATATGTCAATTTTTCTTACTTATCTGTCAGCTCCCACAAGAATGCATAAATCAAAAATATAGCTATGTGGACACTAACAAGATATAATTATTGTTGGTTCTGTCCCCCTTGCAGAAAAATACAATTACCTTATAGTATATTGCAGGGATTAGGTCAGAATTTGCATAAAACTGACTCATATTTTTTTAACAATTTTAACATCAGACAATAGAGTTTGCAGAGCTATAATCTTTTCCAGCTTATTTCTTTCCTATGCAAAACTAACAACATTCCATGCAGACACAAACAAGATAATTATTGCAGACTCTTTCCCTTGCAGAAAATATAATTACCAAGTGGTTTACTTCCCGGATTAGGAGAGATTTTTCGTAATGCTCATTTTAAGAAAAAAAAATAATTTGAACAATAGACAATTGAGTTTGCAAATCTGTAGCATTTTCCTATATCATTTCTCTCAAATACTTAAGTAATGCAGATTAATTTTGAAACTGTGCTTCTATTACCATAGTAGTTTTTTTTCATTGACTTATACCACAAACTGTTATCCACAAATCCTTAGAGGAGAACATATTTCCTGTACAATGTATACTGTATCTTTAGGAAATCTTGCAAACCTTTTTTTTTTTTGGCTTCTTATAATGTACCAATTAATGTAACTTTTGTGGAAGGGTTTAGAGGAAAATGTTGTTTCAGTGTTGGAATAACAGCAGATTTGAACATAATACACAGATCCAGCTTGGTCTGTTAACTATGGTTTAATTTATGACTTACAAAGCAGGACATAATCTAAAAGTGTAGTGTCTTCTAGTTTAAATACTGTAGTTATGAGTTATGACAGAAACTACAGACAATGCACCAAACAGGACTCCCAAATACAGTAGGTCTGTACAGCTACATAATTTGTCTCAAAGAAAATGTTCCCAAACTGAAGAAGATCAACATTGCATCAAAAGTCTTAGTACAAGCTGTTCAAGTATAGTAGTTAGGGTTTCATAATGACGTAAATTTTGGAGCAATATTAAGGACATCTGTGGCACAGCCCCAAACCCTGTCCCCACGCAAATCTTAGTCTAAGGGGGCCTGACCACTGACCCCTATCAGATAGCCACCACGCTTAACCACGCTTTCACTGACCTCAGTCACGTCCTCCCTTCCCACTTCTTTGACCTCCCTCTCTCAACACCCTCCTCTCAGCACCCCTCCATTTCACCTACGTTGCATCTCCCCAGGTCTGCTGAACCCTATCTCAAAAAGCCAAGGCACTCCCAACAGCAGTGACTCCTTAGACCTCAGACTTCTCCAGCTCAATCTCCCCGAGGTGCTAATCTCCCTCACCCACATTATTAACCAGTCTTTATGTCTTGGGAAATTCCCAACGCGCTGGAAATCTGCCTCTATTACCCCTATATTTAAGACCGGGAACCGTACCTCCCCCCACAACTATCGCCCCATCTCTATTCTCCTTCCCCAATCTAAGGCTCTAGAGTGTATCGTCTCTGACCAGCTCACTGACTATCTTAACAAACACAATATACTTTGCAACCAGCAACATGGTTTCTGCAAAGGACATAGTACGACAACTGCCCTTCTCGAGTTCACCTCACACCTTCATACCGCCCTGGACAGTGGTCATCTCTCTAGTGTGGTCTTCATCGACCTCACCAAGACATTTGACACTGTCAACTACTCCCTCCTACTAACTACTCTATCCAAGCTTGGCATCTCTCAAGACACCCTCTGCTGGTTCACGGACTACTTGGCAGATCGTTTCCAGCAGGTCACAATTGGTACCATCTTATCTAGCAGGCTGCCAGTATGCTCCGGTATCCCACAGGGGTCCATCATCGGACCTTTATTATTTAGTCTCTTCCTCAACTCCTTCCCCCAGTCATGCTCAGGAAATATCCTACTCTATGTGGATAATGCTGTCCTGTACTCCTCCAATCCTGACCTCACCCAGCTCTACCTCACCCTTCAACCTCCTTCAGTGAGGCAGAAAAGTGGTTCACCACAAAATTCCTTATTCTAAACTATAAGAAAACCAAAGTTATGTACTTCTCACACCCACGTAATTCCAGGAAAGACCACTGACCACAAATCCTGACCACCAACCAGATTGCACTTGAACAAGTGTACTCCTTTAAATACCTGGGCTTCACACTAGACCCAGCCCTTAACTTCCACCTGCACATTCATCAACTATCTACAGCCCTCAATTTCTGGCTTGGCATCCTCTACCGGTTTAAACATTACCTTACTTCTGATGCACTCTGCCTCACAGTCTCTTCCTCGGGCTTCTCCCTCCTTGACTATGGCATACTTATCTATAGCGCTGCCAGTTCCAAGGCCTTATCTAGACTCTGACTCTCCCTCAACAAAGCTTGTTGCCTCATCCTGGGCTGTGATCGTCTAACCCACACATGCTCCCTCTATAAGTCTGCAAACTGGCTTAACCTGGATAACAGAATTAGGTTTCATACCTGCCTTATGACCAAAATGATTATGCTCAGTCTCACCCCCCCCAGTCTCTCACCTCTAATACAACAGACCCCATCACTCCAACACACTCGCAGTTCAAGCAAGCAACTCCTTAAGGTCCCTTGATGCTGCACCTCCCAATTCCAAAGGTCCTTTAGCTACCAAGCCCCTTCCTGGGTAAATAACCTGCCTAATGGTCTCACAAACTTAAATAGAATCGGCCCCTTCAAAGCCTACCTTAGGAACCACCTACAGTCCTCTAATCCCTGCAATTGCCACTTAACCCAGCCCTGACTCCTCCTTCCCCTGACTAAGGCCTTTGGCCGGCTAACCCCCAATCTGAAACTCTCTGTACTAGCTCCTAAGGGAGCTTATGAATGTATTTATGCACTGTGACTATTACCGTGTATCTCTAGTATCAACATGTTAGCCTATTACTGTAACTCTTTATCATGTCTGTTTGCTTGTGTCCCATTTCTGTACTGCTCTGTACTGTTCTCACACAGTATGCCTGTAATGACGTGGAACCTTTGGAAAGAAGTCTTTGACTCAAAGGTATTTTCCAAGTCCTCAATAAATAAATAATATAAATAAATGATGTTCAAATTTGTTCCTAAAAAATTGTAACAACCATTTTCCAAAAAGGTTCTTAAGAGTGGTATAAAAGGAGGAATGCGCTGAACATGCAAGTCATTTTCCTGGTAGAAGCTGTTTTTTTGTAAATATTGGTTCCAATTTTATTATTGTTCTGTTTATACAGACCTATTAGTAACCTCAGTGGGTGTTATTGATTTACGCTGTGGTGACAGGTGCCATTTTAAAAACTGTGTGACATTGTTCATGTCCATCTCTACCACAGTTGAACATTGATGTATTGTGCCAACAATGGAAGAACAGAGCAAGGGACAGAAACTTCATCATACAATTCTAAAATGGTACTTACTACTCATGAGTAAATTAGAAACACTCACGGGATAATGAAAAAGCCTGTAGAGATGGAACACTAACAAAATTGGAACCAGTATTTAAAAATCAGATTCTACAGGGAAAATTGCTTACATGTTCAGCACAGTTCTCCTTCAACAAATGACTGAGGATGTGTGTGTGTGTGTGTGTGTGTGTGTGTGTGTGTGTGTGTGTGCATCCATGTGTGTGAGTGTATGTGTTGGGGTGGGCATATGTGAGTGTGTGAATGTACAGTATATGACTCACATTTTCATATCTATAAGAAGAGTGGATGATAGTAACAACTCTTAATAGCCACGGAGGACAACATATTCTTGTAAGAACATGCAAAATTGTATAGATAGGCAATTAATTTACTTTATAAAGAACATATCTTTGTGCTATTATAACACAAGCACATAATGTATATTGTTGTATACTGCAATAATACTACAGTATGCCATGGTAAAGTGTGGTAGTAATACCACTATATATTGTGATATGGTATACTGTGATTACTGCTACACTATATGATGTTACTGTATGTCATAGTGGAAAACACTGTAGTATTTTTACATCCCATTGTTGTACATAACTGTAAACAGTACTTTTATATGGGACTATAAAAGTGAAATTGCCTGCAGCTCTGGAATCTGTGTTACAGATGTTCTGCTTCACATTTTTGATCTGGCATGACTGAGTAGAGTTAAATCCACAGGATTCTGGGTCTGAGGCAGGCCCAGGATGGCCATCAGAGAAAATGTATGCAAAGTGCAGTTTTAAACATGGAATATATAAGATTAAAGGGGATGCAATACATAACACAACATATTTATCTTGTTAATGATAATGCCTTCTTGTTTTGTATGTTTAAAAGACTACAAGCCTCTTGCAGCTATGTGACATGTGAGGAGTGTTCCAAAATAGGCATATGTGTGTTTGATATCATTTTAACTGATTTCTTACTGTAAGCAGCACATTTTAAAACAAAAACTATAAACTACACTGCTATTATAAAGAAATAATTTTCTCTTTTTCTCTGTATGTGTACTGGTATGTATGTATATAGATATTCTAGCAATAATTGATAGGGTAGGTGGTATTGGGCTATACTTGATCACCCCACCAGTGTAAATAAGGTTCAGTGCTGCAGGCAAAAGGCCTTATAGCCCCTGGAATGTCCAGTGTACTCATTTCGTCCACACCGGATGGTATTACTGCATTTAGAAAATGGCATTTGGGCTGTCTTTCAGGGAAAAAATTAATATTGAAAAAAAAATAGTTAATTTAAATTAATAAAATATTTTCTGCAATGTAGTCCCTCTGTGGCATTGACAGTAGAAGGAGCTGTTTTGTTTTGAAGTGTGCCAGAAGTCCAAAGACTTGCAATTAATTTTTTGATTCCCACTGTAGTTTTACTGAAAGTAAGATTTCAACATTTGTACTGAAACAGCTCTTTTTGTACATTTATTTGTACTAGTAGTGAGTTGAATAGTGTCCCAAGTAAATAGCAGGCTGTGCCAGCACTTGGACAAGGCTGGCAGAGTGGTTGTCCAGCACATGTACTATTGAGTCATGAGGCCAGCAGTACTTTCTTTGATTGTGCTACTGCAGATGGAGTCATGCTGCTGACTTGCAGCAGTAGTGAGAGAGGGCAGGCGGCCAGAGGTTTGGAGTGATGTCAGTGCTAGGGACGGGTCAGGGTTTTAAAAATGAAAAAAAAAGGTTACTTTTCTTTACTTTTATTTTTATCCAGCTTGTTGTGAGAATGACTGGCTCTCGGGAATTACAGACTCACTATCTTGGCACTGAGTCAGGGGGGCTCTTCCTCACTAAGTGAAAAAAAATGGTGGGTTTCAGTTTTGAAAATTGCCAATACTGCTTGATTTTGTCAAATAAGCAGTCAGCTGGCAAAAGGGCTTGTTATTTCCTGGTCTCTATCGGCACAGAAATGTACCCCTTAGCAAGGGATTCCGCCAATCAGAGGTGGGGAAATGTCCCTACACATTTTGTAAAGATATATAATACATGAGTGGGGCTTTTACCCCATAGAAGTCATTGTTATGTATTTCTCTGTAAACCTCCCCAATTAAGACTGCATACCTCCCAATTACAGCTGTGTACTGTGTACGGTACCTCCCAATTACAGCTGCATACTGTACTGTTATCTACCAATTACATCTGTATACTTCCCATTTATAAGTGGGATGTGACATATAATAATATTTGTTGGTTTGCCTTGGCCTCCAATCAATTTATACATTATTGCACCCTGTATACCAAGCTTGTCTAGCTCCTCCCATCATCCATATGTGACTTAACGCTATGTGACTTGGTTTATAATATCATGCACAATGAACTGCCTTTGCCTCTTGCATCACTCCTCCAGCCTGTTTGCAATTCCTACTCATTGCGTTCCAGTGATCATGTCCCTCTGGCTGTCCCTAAGATGTGCACAAATATACGTGGGATAATATTCTCCAATTTTGCTTCTAGGCTATGGAATCTTCTTGCCATTGAGCTTCACTTAAAGATCAAATGCAAAGGCGTTGTAAAAATTAACCCTTTCTGCTAGTACAAGGGCAATCAGGCTGTATGTATTACAAACTGCAGGAACTGAAATATTTTATGTATACATTCTATTTTATTGCCTCTCTTAGTTGATGGCTTTACAGAAAGGCCCTCAGACTTTTTCAGACCAACTGGCAGAATCTTGGGTGAGCAGTGATGTAATTTTAGCACAAATGAAATAATTGGAAGGCTCAGCCTGTAGTTCAATGGGGAAAATAGCTCCTGCCCCATTCCCTACAAAAGCCTTTAGCTTCTGTTTCCTCTGCTTAGTGAGTCGGACTCACTCCTCGGTGATGCAGCTGGTGGTCTCACTCCCCCTTCCTCCTGTGCCTGTTTGTCCTGCTTTGACCCTGGTTTTCTCCCTTGGCATTACCTTGCTCCCCCCCCCTTCCCATGGCCCCCTTGCTACCGTACCTTGCTTTCTCCTCTGTTCTTCTTTTTGGGGCTTCTCTCCGCTACCAGCTGTGCCTCAGTGCTCCGTCACTTCACTGTTCACTCCTCCTTGCTGCATCTGCTTACAAACCCTGCTGCTCCTCCAGCTTCTGTGTATGCAGACCTCCTGTCTGCAGTACAGCAGCCTGCTTGCCCCTTCTGCATTCTCCAATTCCTCTGCATCATAGCCAGATGCCACCTCTGTTCCGGTTGGTCTCTGGACTGTTCCTTCCCTGCCTTTCCCTGCTCAAGTGCCAGGATGCAGACTGAACTGCAGCATTGAGCCAGTGCTGCCTTTGTTTCTTTGCCTGTTATCTGGCTTGAGACCAGTCCTCATGTTTTTGGAGTTGACTTGCATACCTCGTCACTCCATGCAGCTCAGCATCCTACCCGGAACCTGTACTGCTTACAGACATCTCTGGATGCCTATTACTATCCTACCTGCCATGTTGCTTCTGTGGACTGCCTGCGTTCAACTACAGGTCGATAACTCTGCTGCTCCCTTCAACAGCTATAGATGTCCTGCCCTCATTAGCTCGCACACTTGCTCTATTTGGATGAAACAGCCTACAGTTCATCACTGTAAGACTCAGTCACTTCACTAGATACTTCATAATTTTTATATCACAATACTTGATCGCCTTCCATTTGTGACTTGATGATGGAATCAGTCATTTCAGTGCCATCTACAATTCAGGCAAGCTGGCACATATTAATTCTGGTGGATCCATACTGTATGTTTGTGCTGCAGACCTTTGGGCTCCATGTCCTCAACCCTGCACAGCCTTTCTTATCACAGTTAAATTCTCCCATCAGTTCCCGGGATGTCTCACTTAATCCTTGAAGGAACTTTCCCCTGACATTCTATAATACGTGCCTTACTGCTGGTTCCTGACCACTTTATGGCAAATTGGTATTGATCGTTTCTGTAGCATCCTTCTCTAACCAGTTCTAGATGTATCCTGACTCCAGCCCAGCCAGCCTACTTGGAGGCAAGCTCAACTTCTTCTTCTACTACTTCAGACTGACCTACGTGGAGGACCCGCCTGTCCAACCAGCCTTCATGGAGGCTCGCGCTACTCCTGCTCTCTACCTCAGGCAGACCTACATGGAGGTCCTTCCAGTCCAGCTAGCCTATGTGGAGGCCTAGCTTGACTCCCTCACTACTCTACTCCTCAGGCAGATCAGTTTGGGGGTCCGGCTGCTCCAGCCGCTCCGGCTAGCCCACATGGGGGTCTAGCTCGCTACTCAATTCACTTCTCGGCAGACAAACTGGTTTACCAACCTGGGAATCTTGGATCCTGCATCTGCGGTCATAGTGGATAACCACTCATGTACATTTTACACCTTCGTCGCTGCCCTGCATGAGGGTTTCGGCATCTTCTGTGCCCTCTATGGGGCATCTACTCATCGCTCACAATGGACTCGCTTGGGGTCACATCCTGCTGCCATTGGTTTCTGCACTACAACCACTCTGGTGGACCATGGAGGGTCCCACCATCCTTTACTGTATATGCATTTGTGGTAGCGGACACTGTGGAGTCCTGCGATCTCATTCATACTTGCCCCCGAAAGGGCCCAACTCATTGCTCAAAACATGCTTTCAAGTCCTACAGGCAGTCTCATGTGGGGTATCGCCTCTTACCTTAGAACATATTATACTGTGGTAAAGGTGAACCCATGTGGGGGTTTAGCCATCCCAACTCCAACGTGCCCACGAGAGGCATTCTTCACTCAAAGTATTCCATCTCACTAAAGCAGACCTGCATGGGGGTCTCTTCCTTCTCAGGCTGCCCACCTATGGCCTACTCGATCAATTGAGCATTTGAGCTTTGCAAACTCTGGACTTGTATGGGATCCATGTTCCAGCTAGCCCATTCCAGGCCTTCCCTCCTTCATCATTCCTTCATGTGTCTGCTGCTATCCACTGGCCTTCTGGTCCATTTCTAAATGAATTACTACAACAGGACATCTCCGTGGAGTATGCCTCAGTTCTTTGGACATTGTCAGACAATTCTCCTTTCTATTACAAACTCATTTGTAACACAGTTTCACTGGATTTATAGCTCCATGCAAGCCTCCAATCATTTCAGACTCCTACCTTATTTTCATTCTCTGCTGGGTAACACTTCTGTCCTGTCCATTCTTATCTCTTCTATGTTGTCAAGTATTTGCAACGTTGGAACTCATCTGCAACCATGTTAACAACTCATGACTGCTTTACTGCTGTTTCATTTACAGCTCCCTCATTCGGATTAACCTTCTTCCCTTATCCAGACATCATTCCTTGCTGGATTCTCCATCTGCTGGACCTTCATCTTCAGTGTTCACTTCCTGCTCATCATCACTGGTCAACTGGACTCGGAACTCTAACAAGGAAGTCAAGCCTTCATCTTCCTTATACAGTATATTAACTGTGCGGAGACAGTTGTCTTGCCTTCTCACCAGTCTGTACTGAGTTCTGCTCCCAATTAAGGAAACATTTGCTGATTCTGCCTCGCTTCCTTCTGCCTGCATCAAAGGACATCTGTCGACTTTGGTCTCCTCCATGATGGCCTACAGATCTGGCATAAGGTCTCAGCATCATCCTGGGATATCCTTTCAACTAGCAACTTCGCCTGCCAGAGGGAGCCTAGTGCTTGCTTAATGCATTCCATTTTACCTTGGCTGACCTACGTGGGGGTCTCACCTCCCTTCTGTAACCTATGCTCTGGTGGACCACATGGGGTCCCACCATGTCTGTGGCTTTGCCTGCTTTCGGGTCTGGCTGCTTGCTCTTTCGCTTTCCTTGTCCTATCAGCTGACCAATGTGGGGATCTCACCATCTCTACTGGAACCCGAGCAATGGCAGACCACGTGGGGTCCACCATGTCCCCTGCTTCACCTCGCACAGGACCTGGCAACATGCTCAATGCACACCAACGCACACCTTAAATGGGCCTATCTGCTGCTCTATACATTCTTACTTTGCCTTGCAAGGGGGTCTGGAGGTTTCTTCCGCTTTGCCCCAAAAGAGGGCCTGGCTGACTGCTCACCACATTCATGCTTCTCCCCACGAGGGGACCTGGAGGTTTCCATCTACTTCACCCTGCAAAGGGGCCTGACTGCCTGCACATGCATTCCTGCTTTGCCTCACAAAAAAAAGGGTCTGGCACCTTCTCTACTGGAACTGTGCATATCGGATCATGGGATCCATCTTTCTCTACTCTGTCACACAGGAGGGCCTGGCTGCTTATTCACCGCAATTCATTACATCTTCTACTATGGACTTTTTCATTCATCGCACTCCAGGATTGATCATCAACCAGTTCTACTTCTCGCCCTTCCAAGACACGATTCCCCTATCAGCCTCTAGCCTGGCTGACTGATTCTGCACAACTCTTTGCCTCTACACCTATGGATATTCGGACTTGGATTCAACAACCTCTTCGGCAATTCTCTCCACTGTGGACTCTTCATCTCCAGCACCTCATCTTCCAGGAGAACCTGCCTGCTATCGACCTCAGGATATTGCCTTTCAACAGACACTCTGTATTTAGTTAGAAGACAACTTAGTAATATTATTTATCTTAGGATTACTCTTCTTTTAGTATGCCCAGAGAACGGGCAGGTCAGTAGCCAAGGGACCTCAGAGGTTTCCCCCAAAGGGGGGTTTTCCTCTCCTGCGTGCTACAGGCCACATTCTGTGGAGTTGGAGGAGGTAATCACAATGGTAATTACATTTTCTTTGGGCCTTCAATCCTACACTACCTAGCATCTGTCAAAGGTGGGATATAGAGAAAGACCAAAAGATAAAGCTCTTACAGCAACCATATCTCATCCAGCTGACAGTTCTAAGCATCAGTCTTTTCTCATCCAGTTCCTATGTACCACAAGCACTGACGTATGTAACAATCCAGATCAAATGTACCTAAGCACTAACCATATCTAACCCAGCTGTTATGTACCACAAGCACTGAGCTATGTACCACACATTGAATGTTCATCAAGGTCCTGGCAGCTTTTTATACACCCAGTACCTCAGATTTTGAAATGGCAAAAATCAGTTGTCCCTTCACACAATATTAAATGTATACTATAAGATATTAAATATCTAGTAACTTTCACAGACTAATCAGTAACATTTGAACAGGATTAAACAAGAGAAGTGGTGCCCAAACATCCTCAGATCATGTAACCCCCCCCCCCATTTTCCTTACTAATCTAAATATAGTTGTATTTTGCTTTGTCCCATTTGCTAAGGTTTACAACACTCTCAGTATTATACATTTCCCTGTAATGGGTTCTCCTACCAGAAATTGTGCCACTGCTCTTGTAACCCTACCTTCTTCAAAATTTATATTCTACTCCGTCCTTTGCTAATGTAAAACCTTGATTCATCTTTCTCAAAATGTTCACCTCTTTCACTGCACCCTCACAATATTTTTACATTTATGATACCCCTCCCATCTTCTTCTGAAATTTGAACTTCTCCACCCAAAGTTTGCACTCGTACCCCTACACCCATCCTGAAATTTGTACATCTACCACTGACTCACTCCCCCAAATTGTACTTGCCCTTAGCATCCTTCCCAAAATTTGTACTTGCACCCCTGTGTCCCTCCCAACATGTGTAATTGTACCCCTGCACCCCTCCCAAAATTTGAACTTGTACCCCTACACCCATTCCAAAATTTGTACTTGTACCCGGTACCCCTCCAAAAGTTTGTATTTGTTCCCCTGCACCCATCCCAAAATGTGTATTTGTACCCCTGCACCTCTCCACAAAAATTGTAATTGTTCCCCTGCACCCCTGTCAAAATTTGTACTTGCACCACTGCACCCCTCCCAAACTGTATACTTGCAACCCTGCACCTTTTCCAAAATTTGTACTTGTACCCCTTCCAAAATTTTTACTGTACTTGTACTCCTGTACCACTCCCAAAATGTGTACTTGCACCCCTCCCAAAATCTGTACTGGTACCCCAGCACTCATCCAAAAATTTGTACATGTAATTTGTATTTGTTCCCCTGCACCCCCTCAAAATTTGTACATGCACCCCATCAACCCTCCCCAAATTTTTATTTGTTCCCCTGTACCCCTGTCAAAATTTGCACTTGCACCCCAGCATCCCTCCTAAAATTTGTATTTGTACCCCTGTTCCCCTTCGAAAATTTGTACGTTCACCCATTCGTCCCTCCCAAAATTTGCTCTTTTACCCTTGCACCCTCTCAAATATTTCTACTTGTTCCACTGTTCCCTTCCCCAAATTTGTACTTGTTCCCCTGCACCCCTCCCAAAATTTGTATTTGTACCCCTGCACCCCTTCCAAAATGTGTACGTTCGCCCCTGCATCCCTCCCAAAATTTGTACTTTTACCCTTGCACCCTCTCAAGAATTTCTACTTGTTCTACTCTTCCCATCCCAAAAGTTGTACTTGTTTCCCTGCACCTCTCTCAAAATTTGTACTTGTACCCCATCTCCCCTCACAAACTTTGTACCTGCACCCCTTCCAAAAATTGTACTTCTACTCCTGCATCCCCCAGAAATGTGAGCTTGTACCCCTGCAACCCTCTCAAAATGTGTACTTCTACACCTTCATCCCTTTCAAAATTTGTACTTGCACCCCTGAACCCCTCCCAAAATGTGTACTTGTACTTTTACACATGTCCCAAAATTAGTATTTGTATCCCTGCACTCCTCCCAAAATATGTACTTGTACCCCTGCCCATCCTGAAATCTGTACTTCTACCTCTGTATCCCTCCCAAAATTTCTACTTGTACCCCTTCATACAGTACCTCACAAAATTTGTATTTGCAGCCCTGCATCCCTCCCTAAATTTGTACTTTTACTTCTGCTCATGCCCAGATTTGTAATACCCCTGCATATCTTCCAAAATTTGTAACTGTATCCCTGTACTTCTCCCAAAATGTGCACTTCTACCCCTACACCGCTCCCCAAAATTGTACTTGCACCCCTGCACCTTTCCCAAAATGTATACTTGTACCCTTCCTGAAATTTGTACTTGCATCCCTTCCAAAATTTGTACTCGCAGCCCTGCTGAAATAGGCATCCCTCCCAAACCTTATCCTCTCACACCTCTTAAACTGTACAAATGATGAGGTGCAGACTTTGGGAGTAGTATGTGAAAGGTACAGTATGTACCTTTGGAATAGTGTGGGGCAAATGGTACTAATATGTGGAAGGGTGTAATGGTAGGCATGTAAATTGTGTGAGGGTTGTAAGCCAAGGGATGTGTTTTTTTGCAGTCTTGCACATTTTTCTACTTGTGTGGGGAATGGGGTAAACATTTGGATAAGAGTCTGGAATATAGAATGAATTTTTAGAAGGATACAGGAGAAGGGATAGAAAGCTCTGTGAGAATGGAGGTAGAGGTAAATAGTTTTAGAGTGTGGGAAGAGTAAATGTTATAATGTTCCAGGAGCAGGGTGGAAATTTTGGGATGGGAATAAGGAGGAAGTATAGATTTAGTGTTTGGTGGTGAGAGCAAAGTTGTGAAAGGTTGCAAGTTTGGTGGAGCTGTGCAGGGGGTACAAATTTTAGGAGTCATAGGGTTGGGGTACAAATATTTTTAGGAGAATGTATGATACAAGTTTGGGACTTGCACAGATAGACATACGTCTTGGGTGAGTAGGGATGGTATACAAATGTTGCTGGGGTAGGGTGGGGATATAACCTCTGTGAGGCATGTAAGGGTGAGTGAGAAAATATTAGAATGGGTGCAAGGTAGGAATAAAGATATCAAGGGTGAGGGAGCAGATTTAAGGATGCATGCAACCATTTCTGAGAGGTGCAGAGGTACACATTTTAGGAAGGGTGCAGTGGTAAGTATACATTTCAGAAGGCGTGTGGGAGAAAGGGTATAGGTCACAAAAGTGGTGCAAGGTGGAGTCAGAAACTGTGTGGGCATGTTTTGGAATAATTACAAGGGAGGTGCAGGATAGAGTTGTACATTTTTGTGGGATTAAACATCTGGGGAGAGGTAATAGGGTAGTAGTACACTTTTGTGAGTGGTTTGGAATCTCAGCAAAGGGAGTAAATCTGAAAATAATAAAGTAGGAGGGAGTTGTGATGGCTGCATTCAGGACTGGAATGGGAGCACTGAAAAATAAAGTTTGAGAGTTTTTTTTGGGGCGGGGCATACGGTACTCAAATGGTTGGTGATCAACCTAGGGAATTTGCCAGAAATTTACCATTTTGTTTTACTGGTATAAGTCCATTACTAAAAAGACTAGTCACAGAACTGGTAGCAAAGACTGATTTTTGGCAGTTTGGTATACTGTGTGTACTAAGCTGAAAGGACCCAGAGCAAAATGATGTGATTGTTGCTTGAATAACATCAGATACTATCCAAGATTCAGCTGGCTGTTTTGAAAAAAGTCTGGGGAATTTTTTGTAAAACTGTCACATAAGAGAGGCAACAAAATAGCAGTCATACATGCTTAACTACAGTTTCTGAACTTTATTTGTAACAAATGGAGCCTTGTTCTCCTCATGGGGAGCAAATAGTATATTTTAAGGCTTTACATTTGATCTTTAAGCCTATCAGTCCATACATTCTGTAGTAGGTACCATGTGTATATATACAGTGCATTTATCTGCTCTTACTCCTGAATGGGATATAGCCATACCAGGATATGTACTTTTCAGGAAAGACAGGGAAGGAAGAAAGGTTGGAGGGGTTGCCATGTATTTGAGGGAGGGAAGCAAAGCAACTGAGGTTCGGGGGATGCAGGAGAGAGCAGAGGTGCTGTGAGGCACCCCACAGACAGGAAATTGAACCATCATTTCAACAGGGGTGATCTACAGACCTCCAGCACAGGGAAAAGAGGCAGCGGAAACACTAGTGGAAGCCATTCATAAAATGGCAACCAAAGGGTAATACTGCTACTAGGGAACTTCAAACTACCAGATGTAGATTGTAGTACCCGGACGGTGAGCATAGCCAAAAGCAGGAACATAGTGACTGCACTGCAGGGAGCATGCCTAAGACAGCTTGTGGCTGAATCCACCCGCTAAAGGGCTATACTAGATCTGGTGATCACCAATGGGGACAGGGTTAAGGAGGTTAAGGTATGCAGCCATATAGGAACCAGTGACCACAGAACAGTGTGGTTTAGATGGCCTGGTGGTGCTGGAGGTTAAGGTTCTGGTCACTACACCTCGCACCATGCCGGCGACCCAAGTTCAGGAATGAGCCTGGACTGCCGGGAGTCAGCAGGGGCAAGAGACGATTGAGCATCCGGAGCACTACTCTTCTATCTCAGGAGGGGGATGCCTGTTGCCCCTCTCATTGACTGCCCTCTGGCAGTAGTTGGAGGGCAGTACAGGTTGGAAGACATGTACCAATGTCCTTACATCGGTAGGGGAGGGGGAATGGAAGAAAAAGAGGAAAAAAGGAGCTGGCAGGCCCCATGATAGTCCTGCATCCCTGTGCTGCCCTCATTTTCTGGATTTGTGTTCTGAGGTGTGGAGAAAGCTTGTGCTCTCCTCCATGGCTCCATGTGGGGGGCAAGCCATGGCCACTTGGCTGAGTGGGGACATGCAGGGCCAGAGGATGAGTCCCTCTGAGGGAGGACCATATCTGCCCATCAGGCTTTGAGGTGCAAAAACAAAATATAGAAAAAAAGAACAGTGTGGTTTAATGTAACCATGGGGAGGAGGCAAACCACACTAAAGTCAATGTTCTGGATTTCAGGAGGGCCGGATTTGACAAGATGGCAGAATGTCTCAGGGGAGCCATGGCAAAAGAGGACAAGGGGATGAGTGGAAAAGCAGTTGTCTATTCTCAAGGGGGCCATAACAAAAGCAACTAACCTCTGTGTTAAACAACAAAGCAAGAGTAAGCGAAAAAAAAGAACCGCTTTGGTTCTAGAGGTAGGTGGCCGGGAAGGTGAGGGATAAAAGAAAAGCCTTAGGGTGATGCAAAGAAACACAGAGGGAAGAGGACAGGGAGAAATATCTATGGAATCAGAAGGAGGCAGAGAAGTCGGTCAGAAGCGGAAAGGTACAATCAGAAGAAAATATAGCACAGGCTGTGAAGAAGGGGAATAAGACCTTCATCAGCTATATCAGCAAGAGAAAGAAGACAAGGAGTAGGATTGTCAGGATGGAGGAGGATGTAAAGAGGAGGACATAGAGAAGACAGAAATACTGAACAAATACTTTTTTTCAGTTTTTATGAAGGTATGGAATGGCTAAGGCCCATTGCTCAGCCACAAAAGCAAATGGGGGGGGGATTGACACCACTCCATTCACAGTAAAGAAAGTCCTGGAGGAACCCGAGAACCTGAAAACAGATACGGCAATGGGGCCAGATGGGGTGCACCCCAGAATATTAAAATAGCTCAGAGAGGTGCTGGCAGCCCCTTTTACCACCCTATTCGACAGATCACTGGAGACAGGAGAAGTTCCAGAAGACTGGAGAAGGGAACATGTTGTCCCTCTCCACAAAAGGAGGAGCTGAAATGAGGCAGGCAACTACAGACCAGTCAGCCTGACCTTGGTGGTGGGAAGCTAATGGAGGCACTGTTAAAGAAGCGGAATGTGTCATTGCTTGAAGCTAGTGGAGCACAGGATCCAAAGCAGCATGGATTCACAGCAGGAAGGTCATGCCAAGCAAATCTAATGGATTTCTTTGACTGGGTGACCAGGGATGTGGATCAAAGAAGAGCAGTGGATGTGGTCTACTTAAACTTCATCAAGGCCTTTGATACCCTCCCACAAAGAAGGTTGGCAAACAAGTTAGGCAGTAAGGGAGTGGGCCCCAAGGTAGTAAACTGGATCAGAAACTGGTTGAAGGACAGGATACAGAAAGTGCTGGTAAATGGTGTTCACTCTAAGGAGAGGGAGGTGACCAGTGGGGTGCCACAGAGATCAATCTTTGGACCAGTACTATTCAATGTCTTCATAAGTGACATTGCAGAGGGCTGGAGGGGAAAGTATGTCTTTTTGCAGAGGACATCAAGAGCTGCAACAGGGTTGACACTCCAGAGGAGATATAAAAAATGAGAAAGGACCTAAATTGGTTGGAGGAATGGTCATAAGTGTGGCAGCTTGGATTTAGTGCCAAGAAGTGCAAAGTAATGCACTTGGGGAGCAGAAATTCAGGTAAGATACTGTATACAAAAGGGGGGTACTGTCAGCCACCAGGCAGGAGCAGGACCTGGGGATACTCATATCAGATGATCTAACGGTGACTAAACAATGAGAGAAGGCTGTGGGGAACACCGGTAGGATACTGGAATGCATTGGGAGGGGTATCACCAGCAGAAAGAAGGAGTTAGTTATGCCACTGCACAGATCACTGGTGAGACCTCAGCTAGAGTACTTTGTCCAGTTTTAGAGACCACATCTCCAAAAGGACATAGACAGACTGGAGGCAGTCCAGAGGAGGGCTACAAAGATGGTGCAAGGCCTAAATGAAAAATCTTATGAGGAAAGGCTGGGGGAACTAAATATGTATTCATTTGAAGAGAGGAGAGAGAGAGGGGTGTAACATGATAGAAACATTCAAGTATCTCGGGTATAAACAAGGTACAAGAGGGTAGCATCTTTCAAAAAAGAAAGTGTGCAAGAACAAGCGGTCACGAAATGAAGATAGACGAAGGGAAGTTCAGGGGCAACATGAGGAAGTACTTTTTCTCTGACAGAGTGGTGGATGCTTGGAACGGCCTTCCAAAGGAGGTGGAAGGGCAAAAACAGTATGGGAATTCAAGAATACATGGGATAGATATAAGGGAACCCTAGTGACAGGAAAAAAGGGTGAGCTGCAGATCAGTTAGGATCTGTGGTTTGAAATAGATAGGCAAAAATGGGCAGACTTGATTGGCCACACGGTCCTTATCTGCCATCAACTTCTTTGTTTCAGCTTCTATAGTATTATTAACTGTCATTTTATTTTGACGTTGGTGGAAAACATAAAAAAAAACATCTTGACAAATGCTGGAAACTTGGCTTATGTTTTCATTTAGTAGTAGTAGTAGTAGTAGATTTTATTTATTTGGGGTGCCCTTTCCTGAAGGCTCAGGGCACCCTTACAATACTATTAAAATACAAACAATAATGAACAAACATTAAATAAAAACATACATATGAAAACTAAACATAATTAAAACAGCTGAACCAAATCTCAATCTGAACAGCTCAGTCTAAATAGGCACCTCAGACCCAAGAGCTTGTACAAAAAGAAAAGTTTTAAATTGGCATTTAAATATCTCCAATGAAGATGCCTCCCGGAGGTGAACAGGTAAAGAATTCCAAAGAGTCTGCACAGCAGCCTCAAATGCCTGGTCCCCAGAGCACTTCAACCTTGCTCTGGGGATCTCCAGGAGAGCACCAGAAGCTGATTTAAGAGGCTGAGACGGGACATAGAGGTACAGAAGATCCTTCAGGTAGCCCAGATCCAACTGTGTAGGGCCTTATGGGTTAAAAGACCTATCTTGAAGGTAATGCACCAGCGCACTGGCAGCCACTGCAGTTTGTGCAGCACTGGGGTGGTGTGACTGGATCTGGAATGACCAGTCAACACCCATGCCACTGCGTTCTGCAAAAGCTGCAGGGGCTGCAGCGCACCACCTCTGACTTTGAGGTAAAGGGCATTAAAGTAGTCGAGTCTCGAGGTCACGAAAACGTGCACCAGCATGGCCAGGTCTTCGGCGGGATCAAGGGCTTGATCCGGGCCATGTTCTGGAGATGGCAAAATCTGGTCCAGACAACAGCTGACACCTGGGCATCAAATGTCAGCTCACTGTCAAACACAATGCCTGGATTCTTCACCCTTAATGAAACCTCCAGTTCTATCAGACCTATACAAAGGCCCTGTCTGTCACTGGAGGCTCCAGGTCTCACCCTCCGACCTGGCTCTACCACCAGCACCTCAGTCTTCCCAGGGTTTAGTCCCAGCCAGTTCAATGCCATTCAGGCCCAGTTCTCGGCCAAGCATTTATTCAGCACATCAACAGTGTCAGGTCTATCTGGTGAGAAAGACAGGTAGAGCTGAGTATCATCTACATAATACTGAAAACTCAGCCCATACCATCTTATGACCTCACCCAGAGGCAGTATGTATACTGCGAACAGCATGAGGGAGAGGACAGAACCTTGGGGAACTCCACAGGTCAGGTCCTATGGGTTTGAGGAATAATTTCTCAATACTACCCTCCGAGAGTTGCCCCAGAGAAAGGATTCAAACAACTGATGACCTTACCGGTGAGTCCTACATACTCCCTCAGTTTGTCCAACAACATTTCATAGTCTACCGTATCTAATGCTGAGAAGAGATCAAGGAGGATGAGAATTGTATGCACTCCTTGATCTCTCACCCTGAGCAGGTCATTCAGCACCCTGACCAGCACTGTCTCTGTGCTGTGCATGACACTACACCCGGACTGGAAAGGTTCAAAGATCTGGATGTCCATGAGACACTCCTCTAGCTGTTTTGCTACCACCTTCTCAAGAACCTTCAATAAAAAAGGAAGGTTCAAGATAGGCTGGTAATTTGCCAGCACATCAGGATCCAAAGATGGTTTCTTCTGCAGAGGCTTAATCAGAGCTTGTTTTAAAGAATCTATGTGATAAGGGCAAAAGCCCAATCGCGATCAGCTGCAGGGCGAGTGCACATCGCCGAAAATCAATTTCAGCGATGTACATCCCCGGCACACAAGAAAATGGTGCCGGGGACTTACATTTTAATGGTTCATGAGGGGGACTTCCCTGCACACCCCCTCCCACTATAGGATTCTTAACCCCAGGGGGGTGCATGTCGGGGGGGTGCAAAATCTTAAGAAATAAAAATTTGGGGCCGGGCACACAAAAATGTAGGTGTGCCCAGACCCGAACCTAGAACCCTTGCAGCATTAGGATGCCCATTCCTTACCATGCACCACGAGGATAGCTCAGCAGCCCCATGCCAACCACACCAGGCCAACCTCCTTCCTTCCATGACACTGCCTTCAAGATGCGTTGTGACATATAGCGATGTCTTGTTGCTATATGCGCCCCACATCCCCATCCAGTCACCTTTTCTTCATCGGTAGCCCCATCGACATGCACCGGGATTGAGTCGCTGTTATTGCAAGCTCTCAATAGCTGATTCACATGTCACGGGCTACTGTTTTAAAGACTCTGGAAAGACCCCAGCCAATAGGGAACTCCTGACAATCCCAGCAAAGACCAGTCCTAAGGCCATGACACAGCCAACTGTTAGGCATGTCGGGCCCTGATCCTAGTCACAGAATGTTAGTTTTAGTCCAAGAATTATCCCACAGACCTCCTGTGTTGTCACTGGCTGGAACTCACTCCAGGGCAGCCAAGTTACACTTATATTTAAACCTAAAACCATTATGTTGATACTAATAAAAATAATTTAACCCTTTACTAAATTGTTCCATCAAGAGCCATTAGGTCACACCATGTAACTCAAAAATAAGAAGTCCATGCACACAGCACTCAGAGGCAACAGTTTCACCAAAAGTGCAAGATTTATTCGACCTTTGCTCTCCACACAGAGGGGTCTGGGTGGAAAGCCCAGGTCGAATAAATCATTTAACTGTTCCTGAGTGCTGTGTGGTTTACTAACTGTGGGTTTGCTACCTTCACACACCAGCTCTATTACTGGCGTTCTGCAGTGGCAGCCTCAGAACCTTCATTGTAACTCAAAAATAAGCATGGAAGCAGATGATTTATTTTTTGGAATTTTACATACTTGGAACATCATCATGTGCTAAGCTAAAAATAAGAAATTTAATATGAGGTATAGAAAAAAACAAGGTATATCCTTAACAAGCCTACAAGATTCCCACTCTCAACACACCATTGAAAACAAAAAGCAATTCTCTTCATCCCCCTCCCCCAATTTTTCTCACTAAACAGCTATATCCCTCAATGCACACTTTCACTCCTCAGCTTCCAAGCCCTGTATACTCTTCCCAACTTATCCATTAATGCTCCAGCTCAGTCCTTGGATGCCTTGCCCTCCACACTGGTGCCGCCATCATCTCCACAAGTTACACTGCTCCAGGCTGCACATCCACAGGCTGTGATGATAAATGATGCTCCTGATCACACAATCCATGCACCAACAATGCTACAAATCATCCCCAACTAGAGATGTGCCAAAGGTTTCATTTGCAGGTGAATTTCATGTGAAGTTACCAACATTGCCTATGCAGAGCAATCTGCAAAGTTTTACCATTACCTTTAAAAATTCGCATTTCATCTTTTATTGGAACTTCACCGGGTAACTTCATTGTTAACTTCCCTTTTGGGATGTCAAAGGTGACATTTTTGAAAATGAGGCTTCTGGTAAACAACATGTCTCAAGATCACATGTTTCAGCTTCTGCAGTCACATGGTACATATCAGTATAGTGACTGCCTTACCTTCATTTTTGCGCTGTTAGTCAGAGAGAGAAGGAGCCTGTCTGCAACAAATCATTTTATTAGAGATTCAGAGAATCACAGTGCATTTGTTGACAGTTTTTTTTTCTTTCGTGGTTTATTGATTTAGGTCTTGTAAATGGTTTTGTTCTAGTTAAGCTTTATTTAGAATATATTTTCTGTACTTTTTGAGCAGTTTCATTTTGTCCTGTTTTCTATAATTTTCCTAGCTTTCTTTTTCAATCTTTTTTTTTCCTTTATTGAGGTCACAGTAATATTAGTGACAGACAAAGGATGTGTTTGTACCTGTGGCAGCACAATACGGCTGCATCAGCCCCCCCAGCACCTCCTCAGCATTCCCTCCAGTAGCACGAGCAGCAGCAGTAGTGTCCACAGGGGAGTACTGTTCAGCTTGCCCGACTAGCAACAGCAGCAGCAACAACAGCAGCCCCAAGTTCACAATGAGGATCAGCAGTCAGAACCTCCTATGTCCCTCTGTGGAACCATCACTGTCACCAGCTCCCCACCAAGCAGAGGAGCCCGGTCCATCATCCTTTGTTCCTCCACTATCCACTTGTCATCGCCAGTGCCACCATCTGGTCAGATCTTCCCTTGTGGTAGAGTTCTTAGAAATTGAGGAGCATGACAACAGCATTATCACATGTAAGATACGTAAAGCCAGGGTAAGGTGGGGTGAAAAATGGGACACACTAGGACACAGGTTGCCAGAGAACCCACCTGAAAATGTGCCATGGTGTGCAGTGGGAGACCTGTCAGAAAGAGGTGGCGAGTGGTGGAGGAGGAGGAGGTGGTGGTCCCTCCTCTGTGCCTGCAGAGGTGCCGCACAGCCAGTGTCAGTCATGTGAGAGATGTGCAGTGGGCAAGCACCATTGAAGGGGCTGCACCACATGTTCTGGCACCAGTAGGAGAAGCAGTAGTAGCACCCACAAGCACACCAGCCAGCATCAGGGAGGAGCTGGCTACTTTATGGGAGACAATGGGCTACGTTCAACATAGGGTCACTGCTGTGGAAGAAATGATAAGAATCCTGGCAAAGCAACAACAGTGGTTAGAAGGGTTGGCAGACCTGCACTAGGGTAGTGTGGGTGGTGGTGCTGGCACTTCTGGGGCCGGGGCCAGTGATGTTTAAAAAAACTCATGCCTTACCTTTTCTATATAACTGCTATCCTTTTTTGAGAGTTTGTGCTACACTGTCTTACTCTTTTTCTTATAAAAAAATACAAAAAATGTTGAAAAAAATTTAATGTACATGCTTTACTGTTCCACTCGTCTGTATCTCTATACTGTCTGCTTTGGTTCTAGCTTTAAAATTTTTTTATTTCCTCTCTAGATTTTCTTGCATGATGCTCTGTCTCCAGTTTCCATACATCACACCTTTTCTTTCTTTCTGTTTCTCACTATCTTTTCTGAAATTGTTCTCAACTTCCAGAATAAATATGTCAGGCAGCTACTGGTTAGTAGTACTGCCACTGCCACATGATATTGCACTGTATGATACTGCCCCCGACAGTGTTCTTAATGCATTTTGTGTTAGTTGTGCATTGATCACAATGCAAATTACTTCCGTTCTCCCATGATTTGTCTCAAGTGTCCAAATCTCAAGCACTGTAGTACACACAACTGCCAAGCACAATATATAAATTTCTCACTTCTGAAAATGTTTCTCCCAAACCAGAAATCAGTAATGCTTGTAATAAACTGCTGCTGCAGCTGCTGGTGCTACTGTGCTGTTTAAATCACATTCTCAGACAGTCAGTGTTGTCAAGCACGTTAGTACACACAACTGCCAAGCACAATATGTAAATTTCTCAGTTCTGAAAATTCTCTAAAAGCTAAATTATAAAAAGGAGCTCCTGAAGGATTTCAGTTGCTTTGTTGTACCCCTCTAGAGGATCTGTCTGAAGCTGTTCATTGGCCCCGTCCACATTTACAGCTCCATTTATGTCAAAATGTTATACAAACTGGGAAGACATTAGCAGGCCATTCCAGTACTTTGCATGGAAAAAGATGTAGTCTGTTGTTCTGTTTATCCAGCTTTGTAACCTACCAGCAAAGGTAAGAATTTTAGTTTGTTTCCTTTTTTGACTGGGGTGGAGGGTTGTAACCACTTTATTTCTAACCATTTTTTCTTACTGTTTTTCTATGTTCAGGTATTATCACTATGATGGTGAAATCATGTTGCTGCATAGATCCAGCCTGTATCTTTTTTATTTTGGGGGGGGGGGGGATTTTGCAATTTTTCCAACCATGGAAGGTAAGCTTTTTTTGTGTGTGAGGGTTAATTTGGAAAAGTTTTGCTGATGTCAGACTAACTGTTTTCTGTTACTTTTGTTCCAGTTTCAGGTAATTTTCAGCAGATGTCTTTTGCAAGGTTGTCTGGGCAGGGAAGATGGCAATGGTTCGATTGCTGGAGCAGGAAACTGCAGCACAGGAGACCTGTGAAGACAAGAAAAAGTTATTTAGACTCTACTTAAATACCCACTGTGGTGGTGGCTGCATGATATAGCCATTGCGAACTCCCTGTCTTATTTATTTATTTAATTTTGGCAACTGGGTAAGCCCACTGAGACCATGACAGTCCCTTTTTCAGGGGTGACCTGGAGTTATTTACATACAGTAGAGGTATAAAAATAAACAGTATCATTGTACACAGTGACACATTCTGTGAGATTCTTTCTCATGTTACAACATCCATTTGCAGCAAATGTTCATAAACCAATGAATACAATCATCTTTACTTGACATTTGTTAATCCATGTAAGGCAGTTTAGATTACATAAAATTACAATGTGTGCTAAGTAGTGACTGGGCTGGGGGGATCAGTGGTAGCAGCTGCATTGGTTGAGCTCTAAGATGTGCACATTGAGCCCCTTTTTAAAAACCTCAAGGGAGGTGCATTTCTGTAGATTCATCAGGAATGCATTCCAGAGTGGTGAGATGCTAGTTGGAAATGACATTTGTCCTAGGGATGCCCTGATTTTGGACACATTAAGGAGATTGTGACACGAGGATCTGAGGGGCCTTCTATTCAGTTTGTCCAATAGTATTCTGGCCAAACTTGGGGGGGGAGGGCACTTTCATGCCTCAGTTTGAAGGCCAAACATAATGATGGGTATTGTAGTTGCCCTTCAAGTGGAGGCCATGAAAGGGCTAGCAGCACCTGGCAGTGATGCACATGGGGCAGGGCTCCCAATGCAATTTGGCTTACCTGGTGGTGTAAGGTTCTGAGCTTTTGCATTTCTGCCCCTTTGACAGTCATTAGAACTGGTGCGCCATAGAACAGAGTGGGTAGTAGTGTGCCTGTTGCCACCTTGAGCTGGGACTCTTGTGTAAGATAAGGGCTTAGATGATAAAGCAGACTGAGTTTCTGGTTCATGGCTTTGATCAGCTGGTTGGTGTGTGCTTTGAAGGTGCAATTTTGATCTAAGGTTATGCCTAAGTACTTGATATTTTCAACCACCTGAGTCTTAGATCCGTTGATGAGAGTAGGTGTCAGGGTCAATGACCTGACGGTTCCAAGATTTGTTTGGCCTGAACAGCACTGCCTTTGTTTTTTTGCCATTCAGCACAAGGTTATTTCTATCCAACCAGCCCTCAAGGAATTGTAGGTCATTTGTCAACTCAAGGTTCGGTGTCACAAACAAATTCTGCATCATCAGCATACAGGGTTATATTTGCCTCGCCACAGTTATTAGGCATTCCGTTAATAAATAAGGAGAATAGTAGGGACTTT
This sequence comes from Neoceratodus forsteri, assembly GCA_016271365.2. Lineage (NCBI taxonomy): Eukaryota > Metazoa > Chordata > Ceratodontiformes > Ceratodontidae > Neoceratodus > Neoceratodus forsteri. Next base: position 1,071,187,593 of record CM057455.1, on the reverse strand, counting down.
AAGATGGTCCCTTGGGGGTCCCCATCATGAATCAGTCATGTGCTAGATTGTGTACCTTGCCATTTTACAAGATGTGTCCTTCCCTGGAGGTAGTCAGTAAACCATTGCTCTGTCAGACAGCCTAGGCCAATAAGTTTAAGATTCTCTATGAGTAGTTTGTGATCGACAAGCTTGAAAGCCTTGGTGAGGTTGGTGAAGACTGCACCAGTTACCTGGCCTTTGTCAAGTGCTGTGAGTATGTCAGCGGTGAGGCTGATTCTGACTGCATCTATTCTGTGGTTTTTCTGGAACCCATGCTGCCTAGCCGTGAATATATTGTGGCTCTCAATGTAGCTTATTAATTGATTATAGACAACTGTCTCTAGCGCCTTGCTCAGAATGGAGAGGAGCGAGATGCGCCAATAATTCTCAACTTTTTTTCTTGAGGACCCCCTTTATGTATTGGTGTAACCAGGGCCACTTTCAAGAGTTTGGGGACTTCCCCTTCTCGGATGGACCTATTAAACAACCATGTGACTGGGGCTATAGCAGTGGCAGCAATTTTGAGCAATCTGGGTTTTAACTTATTGTACCTGGCAGATCCAGGGGTTTTGATTTTTCTAAGCAGTTTAAGGACCTCTTGTTTTGATGTGAACTTGAAGTGGAAGCTAGGGGAGGGGTGAGTTGTGTTAGAGTTATTTTGTGTGGGTTGGGGTGACCCATGGAGAATGGTCTTTTGAGTGGGATTGGGTGACCCCTAGAGATTGGTCTTAAATTTGTCCAAGTCAGTGAAGAAAAGGTTAAATGCATTGGCTGCTTTAGCTGCGGCCATTAGGTATGCATCATTTTCTGTTATAACATATTCACCCTGGGCGGGATGACCTTTGAAGAGAGCATTGATTTGCGACCAGAATTTTTGGGGGTTGGAGAGATTTTTTTCTTGGCAGTTTCTGAGGTGTATTTTTGCTGCTCATAGTTCTTTTTTACATTTGTTTCATCTTTCCCTGAAAGTATGCCAGTCATTGGGCAGGTTTGTTGTTTTGAAAGTCACCCACACCCTGTCTCTTTCCCTCATGTGTTTTCTTAGAGCTCCGGATAGCTATCTGGTTTCCTGACCTTTCACCCCATTATTTCTCATGGGAGCATGCATATTTGCAGCTGGGAGAAAAATTTTAATAAAGAAATCTAGTGCTGTGCCCAAGTTTGTGGCATGATTGACTTGTGACCAATTTACATTGGCTAGTGTTTCAAGAAAGTACTCCTCATTACAGTTTGAGAAGTTCCAAACCCATAATATTCTAGGCAATCGGGTGTGGAAGCTATTTTTCCTTTTCCCAAATGTTGGTGAATGGTGACTTAGGGAACAGCATGGGTTCCTACCAATTTTAAGTTATCAGGTTTGGAGACCAGAATCCAGTCCAAAGTGGAGTGATTTCCAGTTTTTGTGTTCAGCCTCATATATTCCCAGATCAATTGCGTTAGGTTAAACTCCAGTAGGAGATTTTTTACTTCTTTGCTTGTTTGAGTCCCCCAGTGTATACTAAAATCACACAATATTACTTTATCCCCTCTGGGGAGGTCAGGTAGAATGGATGGAAGGGAATTTAGGGCATCAGTTGCTGCCTTGGGAGGGCTGTATACGCATCCTCTTGTCAGGGGTTTGGTTCCATCCAACATTAGGGTTATGAGTACAACTTCACAGCTGCTATTTTCTAATGCAGGCATATTTAGCTGGGAGGCATCTAGAGAAGATCTGACATAAATTAGGACTCCTCCCCCTTTTTTCATCCTGTCCTGTCTAAAGGTTTTGAACCCATTTATCTCTACCTCATGATCGAGTATGTGGGGCTTGAGCCAGGTTTCTGAGATAGCTATTATGTACAGGGAGTACAGACTCACCCAGGCTTCTACTTCATGTATCTTTGGTCTTCTACTGTTTATATTCATGTGGGTTATCCCTAACCCTCTAATGTTAACCCATTCAGTTGTTGTGGAAGTAATGCAAGCATTAGTATGGGGAAGGGGGCAGGGTTAGTCTCAATGTCACTTCCAAGTAGTAACTTTAGTTTTGTCAGGATTTTGATTAAGGACCCTAGAGGGGGATAGTTTGTCTATGATCTGTTATGAAGCAGATTATTTTGAATAGATTCCCTCTTTGTCTAAGTCCCTGCAGGTTGATTTCTGAGATGGAGGGTTTGCTTAGAATGCTAATGTCAGGGCAATTGTGTTGAGGAGGGCTGGCTGGTTGTTTGGATCCATGGTGTTTATGGAGCATGATGTGATCTGAGCCTAGGACCATTAGGGCATATAAGGTAGCAAAGATTGCTCCCCAGATCATTTTTTTATTTATTTTGGTGCCATTACTGCCTGGGGGTGAATAAAGAAAAGTTGATCCCCCAGTATAAAAAGGCTCTGCAGAGTCTATTATCTGGTGGTTTTGCACTCAGCACCACCCAGTCACACCTGATTTTGGACATAGGTGATGGACCCTGCTATGTTTCCCCAGTCATAGAATAAAGCTTTATTGTGCTTGAGAGCTTATTTGGGTCTGGACCTTTAAATTGGGCAGACTGCCTGTTGTTTCTCAATTGGCTGGGTACTTTAGGTAGGGTGGAGCCTTATGGGTAAAAAGCCCATTTAATTGAGTGCTGGGGTGGGGAGGTGGGTGAGAGAAAAATCATGCTGCTGCAGAGCGAGGAGAATTCCCCCAGCTGTCAACTGTGGCCAGAATAAAGTTAAAATAAAATCAGGCTGCAGAGTGAGGAGAATCCCTGTAGCTGTAAAATGGGTCCAGGAGTAAGTTAAAATGGTACCAAGTTTAAACAGCTTGCCAAGTCCACACAAAGAACTGCTTGGACATCCGATTGGGATACCGTGTAAGAGGTGAGCTCCTGACTGTGGCAGTGATGTCTCCCTGTAGCCTTTGGGGTGCTTGGAGTAATAAGACTTGTGAGAGGTGAGCTCATGACTGCGGTGTCTTACTATACCTCCGAAGAAAAAAAGAGAAATTATTTTTCCTCACTTGGCCAAAATGGTGTTTGCTCAGTATAGCTATTGCTGACTCTCCATCTTACTATACCTGTCACCTGTGAAGAAAAAAGAGAAATTATTTAACCTCCCTTTAGTCACCATGGCACACTGTGTACTTGTGAAAAAGGAGAACAAAAAATAAAGATAAAAAAAAATAAAATCATGATACTTACCGTTACATTAGTGCTGCTGAACATGCTGTTCACTGACTGGTGCATGCCACTGAGACAGTGCAGGAAGATGTCACATAACTCCTCTCTGTTTCTTGAAGGCTGCCTGGCTTTGTGACTGCCTTTGGCAGTCATCCCTGTTAATGGTGAAACCTGCAGGGAGACAAAAGGAAAGAAAGAAAAATATTTTAAAGTATTTCTGATTAAGGTGTAAGACTTTTTGTCCTCTGCAGGGCTGAGGACTTGAGTCACCCACTACCAGTAAAGACAAGGACTATGAACAACAGTGAAAGTGACTTACAATCACAGCAGGCAAAGACACTCCTTGCTGAAGCTGAGGTCTTGCTGCCTTGATGAGCTGTCTGACTGGAAGGTTGGCTTCAGTATCCTGCCATACTGTTCCAGATTGGACTGCTGCAGTAGAATTGTTATGGAACCATACACAGTATCGATTCTGGATTCTCTGCAAAATGTTTTTGGCTGCTTCAAATCTAGTAGTTATTATCTCAGAGCAAACATTGTATTCATTTATATGACTTCTTAGGTCAGGCAGTTTTGTAACTTGTACCATAAGAGCAAGCCAAACAGTATTTCCTAGACTCAGGACAATTTTTGCATCAGTGTGGAAGTGGTGGTCCATGCTGTTTGTGGCTGAGTAGGACTCAGAAAGGCCAGAGGAGGAGGAAGAGGAGGAGGAAGAGGAGGAGGAAGAGAAGGCAGTGCTGTGTCTTGCTGGCTACAGCAGGCATTGTCTCTAGACATCACATTGAGTTGGTGGAGGCAAGTAATCGACTAGGTGCAAGGAAACAGCAGCACAACAATTTGGGATGGGGAACAGTAAAATGACTGAAAACAACAGAACTGTGAATCATAAAGTAAAGAATTATACTGATGAGGGGAAAGGAAGGAAACAACACATTTTTTATGCTTCAACCTCATTGAGGAAGCAGCCCTCACAGTCTTCCAAACTGGAGTTGTCACCAGTAGGAATTCTCTCTCCATTACTGCTTCATCCACTTTGGTGGTACACGACAATTTGCTAATGCCAACAACACCTTGCTCTTCATCTTCATCACCACCACCACCACCTTCATGTGATAGGAACACGAACATGATTATCTTTGTGCGAAATGTGCTCCTCATTCATTTTAATAAATGTTATCAAGCCAATATTTTTTAGTGACAGATTGGTGCACCTGTACTGCATAATGGCCCCAGTAGAACTGAATACATGCTCCACACTGACACTCGAGGGTGGGCAGCTGAGGTATTTCACTGTAACCATGGTCAGTGCTGGCCACTCAGTAACCTTGCTGCTTCAGTAAAGCAAGGGCTCATCTGCAATGGTAAGGTGCCTTGTGCCTGCCAAATATGCATCTACCATGCATTGTGCTGCCCCCAAGTCCTGCCACCTCATCAGCTTCCTTCTCCTCCCGGGTCTTCAACTTCCACCTGATCTAACACATCACACATGGGATTTGGCATTTTCTCTTTTAACTTTCATGATTTCTCAGTCTGTTTCCCATTTGAGGTGGTGGTGGTAGCAACACCCAGTCTCTGTGGGGTTTCATGTTATGCCTTAGATTTATTTATTTATTTAGTTTTTGTTGACCAGGTAAGTGCACTAGATAAATCCTGCCTATTTTCAGGCACGACCCAGGGAAGGGGGATACAGATGAATGCCAACTGACCTAGAACCAGGTTAAGCTGTTGGTGGTATTTTTAGTGAATGAGGGAAATTTGGCCAGGACACCAGGGAAATTCCCCTACTCATTGGCCAGTAGGGGGACGGGCTATCTTGTTGCAAGATGGCCACTTCTGGAGAACATTTGGAGGAGAAGGAGGTGGACGCTATGAGAGAGGTAGCTGAGTAGTGTACTGAGCCTGTATTGCAAGAGATTTCTACACTAGAGGCTGAAGGTGAAGAGATTTACCAAGAAGCAATATCTACGAGTGATGATTTCGTGTTGCCATTGGATTTTTTGGAGGAAAACAGTAAAAACGGGAGTTCCTTGATAGCTGGAGCAGCGGAGGATCCTGTGCGTTTAAATCTACCCACTAGCGAAGTGAGCCTGTCGACGGCAGATTTCTCTGTCACACGAGTGGTCAGGTCTGACAGATTGAATGCGGAAGTGAAAGCTACAACTTCATTGAAATCTACGTATGCGGTGCAGCCCGCTTTGGTGAATGAGATTACCTGGCAACCCAGTTCTTTACCCGGAGTTGCTCAGTCAGAAGGGCGGCTGGGTTTCGAGCCTCTGAAAGAGCCACTTGTTGAAATTCGGCTGGTGGATACGAAACCTGTTTCCTCCAATTCGCCATTACAGGTACCGGTGAGTACATTGCTAGTGCAGTCTGGGATTATGCAAGGGAACTTGGATAAAGAAGCGGGTTTTGTTTTCCACCCTGCTGCGGTTGGAGACTTGACTTTAAAATTTCGATCTGCTATGGTATACCAAACTGATAAAAATAACCAAGATGGGGTAACGGAGTTTAGATTTGGTAAAAAGGCTACTCCTACAGTGGATACGGTAAAGCGACTTGGAACTTCTGCCTTACAGGCAGTAAACAAAGAGCTTTGTTCAGAAGTGCCTGTCACTCATTTTTCTACCGGAATAGACTCACAACTTCACGATCAGTCGTGGTCTCCACAGGGTGCCCTGTTAGCAGCTGGTTGGGAAAGACAGGCAAATGGTGTTTGGACTCCTGACTTGGCGTGGGACTCATCGTTTGACTTAAGTAGTCATTCTCCTGGGTGGAAACCGAGTGGAGCATATAAAGGGATAGTAACAGACGGGGATGTGGATAACAGTTCCCTACACAAAAACATGCATATGGGACTTGATTCTCAGATGGATTGTATTGACAATACTAATGTTGTTAAGACACTTGAAACCAGTAAGACACTGCCTACTCAAAAACCCCTAATGTCTGAATTATTTACGCGGGCTAAAAGGGAGGCAGCTCCTAGGCATAATGCCATCCGTATAAGATACAAAGGGGGTCTGGCTGAGAGGCCAGACCGGTATTTTGTGGAGAAATTTTTAATTAAAGAATCTTTACGGTTTTCTCCCAGAGATGTGTTTGCTTTCATCAACATCTCGGGGGAAGATAATTATGACATCAGTTTCTGCTCTGCTAATTTATTGGATTTGTTTTGGGAAAGATATAGCCAAGTAAAGTTTTCCCCAACATGGACTCCCTTTTTAGTTGCTCCCCTTTCATAACCTTCAATTAAACATGTTACAGTTATGTTTAGGAATGAAGGAGTCCATGTTGAGGATATTACTTACTGGTTATCCCAGAAATGTGACATTCAGGGTGATCCAGAGCCCATTTTGGATTCAGAACGGTTCTGGACTGGAAGATGGAAATATAAAGTAAAATTATGCCAGTCAGAGGTGGGAGTTGAACATATCACCAATTCCTTTTTGTTGGGAAGGGATAGAGGGGTATGTTTTTATAGTGGCCTGCCCAGAGTCTGTTATAAATGCGGCTCCAAAACTCATCTTTCTAGTGTTTATGACCGTCCAAGATGTGATAATTGTGGGGAGGTGGGTCATGTCACAATACAGTGTAATAACCACACTAGATGTGATCTTTGTAAAGGTTTTGAGCAGTACTTTAAAGAATGTCCTTGGGCTGTGAAGAACAAGGTCTCTTGTGGAAGCACTGACCTGATTATCCAACAAGCACAAGAGGCTCTGGAAGGAAAGTTAGGTGGAATTACTGATATGGGCCCCCCCATTACCCTCTAGACCAGTAAAACTGCCCCCGGTGGCAGAAGTAAGTCTTCTTTTACCCTTCCCCCCCGAGGTAATATTTAAACCACTTAAAGTAGAGAACATTGCTCAGGTCGCAGACTTATTGAAACCTGTCTGTTATACAGATACAGTGGACAAACCATTGGTTGTTTCAGCTCACCAGTCACCATTACCTCCAAGGCGGTCCAATAGGAACTTGAAAGTGGTTCCAATTCCAGTTGCTGAGCCATTTGAATCTCAGAACCCCTACACTGCCCTTTCTACGTCATGGGGAGACTCGGAAATGGATATGGGGGACTCTGATTCCCAAAAATCAGTGCAAGATACTTTAGGTGTCCCAAGGGAAGATTATAAAGAAAAGAAAAAGAAAAGGAGGAAAAAATGAGGTGTAGTTTCTCTAATTTAGTTGTTATTATGGGCTTTCTCTGGGCTTCATTGAATACGCATAGCATTTTAAATAACACCAAATGAAAAGCTATTTTTCATTTGGTACATGAGGAGAATATTTCTATCTGTTTTATGCAGGAGACCTGGATGTTCTCTAAGGATCAGATCTGCTCTTTTAAGTACGATTGGCCGTGGGGACCTTCTTATTGGTCCTTTGGTGGGGAGAAAGTGGACGGTGTTGGGATTATGTTTAACTCTTAGTTTGTTTTACATAAACTCATTGACTTAGTTCCCGGAAGGGTATTAATCATAGATGGCCGGTGGAGTTCTGAATCTTTCAGGTTGATTAACACCTATAATCCCCAGACGAAAGCATCCAGGATCTCCTGTATGAAAGAGGTTCAGCCTTTTTTGGTCACTACTTTACCTATACTTTGGGGTGGAGACTTCAACTGTAGTATAATGTCTACAAAGGCTACTTCTACAAAAGTTTATTGTGATTCAAATTGTTTGAAATCGATTATTAAGTTGGCAGACCTTACAAATTGTAATCAGTTAGAGACTAAGGGTCCTGGATGCACCTTTTTTAAAGGTATTAAGGGGTCTTGTATTGATTATTTGTTTACTTCTAAAAACCTCCTGGTTACAGATTTCAGAAGAACACCGGTGGAGTTCTCAGACCACATGTTGATTCAAGTGGAGGTGGAAGTTAATTCTAAACAATATTACAGGGGACATAGATGGAAGCTGAATACTTCCATTTTACAGGACCAGTTTGTAAAATAATTCTATTAGACTTATTTTACAGGCCAGATTGTCAGTAGGTTTTTTATATTCAGACCTAGGGGTATGGTGGGAAGAGACAAAGCAGGATTGCATCAACTGGTTTAAAAAGTTTGGGACATGTCAAAAGAATTCAAATTTTTTGTCCTATTTAAAGTTGCGAGCCCATCTACAATATCTACTTTCGGTGGCCAATACTTCAAGGCAAGATTATTCATTACAAATTGAGAAAATCAAGTTACAAATGAGGCAGTTCCAATATGACCGGGCTAGAACATTGCAAGCATTAATTAATAATCATATGAAAAAATCTGTAATGGAGGACCCGTATATTCTATGTAAAACAATTAGAGATTCCTCAGATTTGGAGTATTTAGACTCCAACACAGGGAGAATAGAAGATACCAGTTCAATAAGCACTTGCATTGCAACTTATTTTCAGGAGCTTCAGCCTAAATCTTACCCATCTCTCATAAAAATCCATGATTACTTAGGGCCTTTTCCCCACCCTGGTGCAGATCGAGCTATGGTTGAGAACATGATGAAACCATTTTCATCACATGAAATTGAGGTTATTATTTCTAACCTGAAGCATGATATTGCTCCGGGTTTGGACGGTTTATCCAATTTGTTTTATAAAACCTTTCGCACAGAAATAGTAACTTGTCTAACTTCAGTTTTTAATAAATTTATGGTGGGGGACCCGATTCCAAGTTGTTTCTCAGTAGGTTTGCAGATTTATATTTTTAAATCTGGAAATAAAGGGGACATATGAAATTGGAGACCTATTACTCTGTAAAATTCAGACTATAAAATTTTTGCCAAGCTAATAACAAATAGGCTTAAGACATGGGCAAATGTTGTCATTTCACCTGTACAGCATTGCAGTTTACCCAATAGGAAAATACAGTCCATTCTTTTTTTGATAAGGGACTTGATTGAGTATTTGACTACGACGGGTTGTTCTGGAGGTTTGATTTCCCTTGATCTTGAAAAAGCTTTTGATAGGGTTAGTCACCCTTTTTTGTTTGCAACATTAGAATTTCTAGGAATTCCTATCATATTACTTTCATTAATAAAAAAGTTGTACGCATTGGCTAAGATACATCCCGTTATTAAAGGAAGAATCGAGAAAGGGTGGGTCATGGAATCTGGGGTTCGGCAAGGCTGCCCCTTAAGTTAATTATTATATATTTGTTCATTGGAACCCCTTGTTAGAGCGGTCAGTATAATACCTAAGTAGGAAGGTTTTCTAATACCGGTTCAAACTCTTTTTGACAATTCAAGCGTATGCAGATGGCGTATGCCTTTTTTTTAAAATCTAGATCAACTAGGAAGTTTTTCAGGAGTTTCAGAAATATGCTGCTCTCCAATGCCAAAATTAACTATCCCAAATCAAAGGATTGTTGATGGGCTGTTCTTATCAGACTCCTGTAGTATATAAGACTATTCAGATATCAACAGAACCCATTACTATTTTGGGAGTTGTTTATGGTACACAAAATCTTCCGGATGATAATTGGGTAAAGGTACTGGATAATGTGGGATGGAAAATAATGAGATGGAAACAGTTTCGGTTTACAAAATTGAAGAGGGTACAGATATTGAAACAATTTATATTACCCTGTTTGCAGTACATAGCTGTACTCTATCCATTGCCTTCTCACTTGGAAACAAGGCTTTATAGCCTTTATTTCCAGTTGCTTTGGGGTAATAGACTTAACCCGGTCAAAAGATGTTACACATATTTTGATAAAAATAAAGGTGGAGTAGGTATGGTTGATCCAGTTGTTTTCTGCCATACCTTGTTTTTTTCCCATTCTTTAAAAAATTGTTTTAGAGTTCCTGTCAAGCAGGAGGGTTTGTGGTTTCGGGAAGTATTGGGATGGTATTTCGCTGCGTGGCTGCATTGTGCTCCAAAATTAAATTATAAATTTTCCCTTCCAACATTTTTTAGGCCTGCAGCTCAAAAGCTTTATAAATGGAAGCTAACTAAAACCCAAATTAGTGGGAGTTCTTCCCAAAAACTGTATAAAGAGGTCATGACTCTGGTTTATCCTATGGTTCCTGGTTTTAAAAATTGTCCCTCAGTTTTGAATCATAATATATTAGATCAGTTGAACAACCCTCGCTTACCCCCCCACATGTGGGAGGTGCAGTGGATTATTATGTATGGCTGTCTAAATATTAGAGGAACAGCAAAATGTAAGGCAAAAGAGGAGAGGAATTGTCCCTATCTGGAATGTGTAAATAAGGAGGAAACTATGGAACATTTTTTTCTGTATTGTTCATTTTCCACAACATTATGGAGTTATTTAGCAAGGAAATGGTCAATGGATTGGTTAGCAAAACCAGTTTATGATTTATTGGTCATTGGAATTTTTCCTTTAAAGTTAAAGAACTATGAGAAAGGAACATTATGGGTATTTATTGCTTGTCTATGGTTTTGTTTGTGGCAAGTGCGATGCCAATGGGTATTGTACCAAAAAAAGACCACAGAGGAAGGGTTTTGCCAGTATATTGTCAATGAATTACAAAAAGTTTATATTAAAGATATGCAATTGTATAATGCTGAGAAAGTTAAGAAATGGTGGAAAGGGTTCTCGCATATTATTAAGTTTAAATAGGAAAATATTTCGCCTACATAAACAACTTTTTATACTGTCTCTGTAATCAGGTTTAGTGTTTTGGTTAAATAATTTTCTTGGATGTTTACTTTTGTTTTGCTATTAGTTGTATTTGTATTTTCCCTTCTTTTCCTGTATAAATTGTAACATGCTTTATTATAATAAAGAATTACCCCTACTCTTTTTGATAAGTGCAATGGGATCTTTAATATCCACCTGAACTACCACCAGTCCAGGCAGATGGGACCTCGGTTTAACGTCTCATCCAAAAGATGGCACCTCAGAAGTGCAGCACCCCTCTCATGCTGCACTACAGTGTCAGTACTGGGATATTAACCCAAGTGCCAGGTGTGGGAACTGAACCCATGGTCCTCTGATCTCCTGGCCTCAGAGGCGAGTGTGCTACCTACTGAGCCACTGACACTAGATAAATGTGTCTTTAGCATCTGTGCCCCATGTACCCTTCTTATTAGAAGATCGGTCAAGTTTTGGACCTGCTAACACCCACCTTCAATTATTGAATACAACCCACGTTTATAGCATGGGTCCAGCATGGTGGCAATCGCAAAATCTTCAGACTGCAGGATGCTGGAAATATGTGTATTGCAGTCTAAGATGTGGAGCATGTGTTCCATTAAGGTACTACTTCCACTATCACCACCTGCCTCCCACACTTGCTACACACTCACCAGTGTCTGCCTCAGCAAATGTAGTAGTGGAATGAACAGACTGATACAGATAATATCCCACTCACTGCCTGTGTGGCATGTTCAAATGGCCTGAGAATTATGATCAGTTCATCCTTTTGGTGCCACTATTCTGTTGTCAGAGGCATGGATACTCAAGCACTGTCATGGCTGGTGTGTAGCAGCAGATATTCAGATATGACTTTATACTGCTTGTACAACCACTTGAACACGTACAGTGTCACATTACATCTGGTGACAACATCCAGCTTCATACAGTGCTGGGGCAGTTTGTTTTGTATCTGCAGCTGATGGAACCGGTCACAGGCCTTTCTGGAACAGGCAAAGTGGACACATGCAATGGGCCACAGTTAACATGGCCTTGATATCAGGATGGGTTAGAAACTCCTGCACAATGAGATTAAGGCAGTGTGCCAGGCATGGCACCCTGAGAAACCCCCTTATTATTGATGCATTTCACAACATTTGAGTCATTATCTCTCACAATGAAACCTGGTTTCAGTGAATAGGGGTGAAGACACTCATCAATCTCAGTAAGAAGCACTTCTGGTACTTTCCCACCTGTGTGTGATCCACTTATACTCTTCATAGTCAGCATGGCATACTGTTAAATACCTGGAGTGTTGTTATCACCACAATGGGTGTAGTGCAATTGTTCCAATACCAAGAGTCAAATACTACCCCAGGTGCCTGTACCCAATGTGCTGTAATGCACAAGCAGGGACTACCAGCTGTTTGGCCACTGGTCCACATATCCATGTTCATATGTATGTATGGTAATGCTGAATTCTTCAGGGTATGATTTACTGTCTGTGACATTGTCCCATAGAGTTCAGGAATGGTAAGTTTAGAAAAGTATGTTCTTGATGTAATCTGCCATTTGGGCCTGGCACGGGCCATCAACCTCCGAAATCCAACCTTCTCAACAAAAGAGAATGGCGATAGATCAATTGTTTGTGAAAGAGTGAGAAAACCAAAATATAACACAAATCTTCTTTTTAGACAAAAAGGCTCTGGATCTTTCTGGCCTGTCTTGCTTTACAGAACACCTCCCTTCCCCCATCCCACTGCTTCACAGACTGACAAAACAGAAACCACAACTTTAAAGTAAATAATCACAAATAAATGAACAAAAAATACAAATCTAGCAGACAATGGGCTCGATTCTAGAAGCTTGGCGCAAGTCACCGCCAAAGGTGACATGCCCCAAACGCCATTGCAACATGAACCCTGCACCCTATTCTAGAAGGGGCAGGGTCTCCACAGCTAAATCCCACGACTTGCGACATGTGGAAAGGTACGTCAACCTAAGGGCATAGCTGAGGGGCATATCACAAGTCACAGCCCCCCCCAGCAAGTGTCAGTGCTCCCCAAAGCCCTGCAGGCCAGCTGTCTCCCTCCTGAACCATGCCCCGACCCAATGTTTTACCGCAAATGGCAATAAAAAGTAAAGCCACGAGATCCCTGGTAGTCTAGTGGCCCCCACCACCCAGCAGTGCCAGTCCACCGCATCCCCCATTCATCCCCAGCTAGTGACTGGCACAGCCCACCTCTCACCTCCACAGCCAGCCACTGACTGAGTTCCACACGTGTGCTTACTATAGACACTCAGAAATGAATGAGTATTCATTCATTTCAGAGCACATCTATACAGTAAGTGCTTATGCGAGCTCAGTCAGTGGCTGGCTGTGGAGGTGAGAGGTGGCTGTGCCAGTCGCCAGCTGGGGATGGGTGGGGGATGTGGGTGGACTGGTACTGCTGGGTGGGGTGGGTGGGGGGCCATTAGACTACCAGGGATCTCAGGATTTTCTTTTTTACCATTTGCGGTGAATCATCAGGTTGTGACATGGATGGGGGGTACACAGCTGCCCTGTGGGGCTGATAGCAGTGTGGGGATTGTGATTGCAAATTCTCTCACTGTAAGTATTACCTGAGCAACCACTCCCGTCGTCACGGGGCAAAAACCACACCACTGGGTTTTGTCTTAACGTCGCTTGATTTGATCAAATCTTACACATGCATGTGGGACTTCTACAAAGGAGACCGTCCCTGATTAAAGTTTACAGCAGCTTTTTATAAGCTAGATTTTGCACTTCTTATCTTGAAAAAATACCAACATTTCAGTATAAGCCAATCATAAGACAGCATAACAAGTTTTCAGCAATGTAACAGAAAAAACACATTGATATGCATGAGGTACTTTTCCACTGCTTATTTCATTTCTTTCCCATTACTGCTTGATACATATGCCTGGATCAAGCTGACCTGAGAGAGACAATGAGTTTCACTCACACCATAGCAACGTACAGCTTGCCTTCAATGCCTCTATGTGCTGTTATCTTTATATTTTGCCCAGGCATGCTCTTATCTTTATATTTTGTCCCAGCCTGTTATTCAGGCTGGTACAACCAGTTCTACTCAGTTTTATCTAGCTTTCTGTTTTTACAAATGTACCTCAAGTAACCTCAGTACAAATTCTATAACCCTTAAAAAAAAAAACATGAACTCAGAAATTTCTACTACATTCATTATGACTTTGTTACAGCATGGTTTTCAAAGCAAGCATAACTTCAAGGCATATAATAGATAAGCTTTAGGATATATAAAAAAACATATATAAAATTCCTCACATTCTCCCCTTTTGATACTTTGTATCAACTTGTTAACTATTATACTTTAGTCACATCTGGTACATCACAGAACGGGAACACCCTGGCTAATTCGCTAGGGTCTTGGTCCTCAGGGTGTAGTAAGGGGTGCAGCTGGGTGATGGCATGTGGCGACAAGGTGCTACACAATTGTTGCAAGAGAAATTTGAGCAACACAATCAGGAGCCATAATGCCAGTATCACCACCACGATTACTGCCACCCAGTGGAGGAGGGTAGTGCCCCTGTCACCAAATATGCTTGAGAACCATGACCAGGGGTCCCAACCCTGCGATACAGGTGCATGCTCACTTAGAACACGTTGCTGTAGCGTTCGTATTCCCTCAATTACTTGCTCAAGTTCTTGGGAATTGTCTGGTATATAGGTGCAGCATTCTTCCCCTATAATGGCGCACACTCCCCCTTGCGAAGCTAATACATAATCAAGTGCGGCTCTATTCTGCAAAGCTATGATTCTAAGGGCTTTAATTTCAGCTGTCAGCAAGTCAGTTGATTTTAAGGTATCATTAATTAATGTTTCTAACTCATAGCTTAACTGGTCAATGTAATGCATGTTTTGAACAACACCCCACCATGGGAAGATTCCCGCCCCAAATTTTTCTCCCACTGGGACACGTTTATTCGCGTCTGGCACCTCCCTTTTTTGAACTTGATTTATATAGCTTACACGCTGATGTATAGCAGATGCATTGTACTTATATACATGGGCCACAGGGTGGAGTGTGGCTAGATAGCAGCATCCCGTCCACCCCATAGGTAGGAAAAAATAAGCCCTATCCCCACATACCCAGTATAGACCTGACAGACTGCCCACGGCAGTGAAATCAGGATGTACTGTGTGGGCATCTGCTTGAGAGCAGTTGGTTATGGTGGACTTGGACTTGATGGTGCTATTGTAGTGCCTACAATATTGGCACGTGGACCATCCCAGTGGCGCTAAACTCACGGTTAATTGTTTATTACACAGGCAGAGCCTGGCTGATATTTTCTGCTGTCTAACATCTAGATACAATGGGGTTGACACATTTGTATCATTCGGTGGGCTGTACCATGCAGTAAAATCATGCCCCCGAAACACAGTTAGGTTCTTTATTTTGTTTGTAGCATAATCTGGGGCATTAGTGATGTTTCTTCCCCTGATGGCACCGAGAATCTCGCTGGCCTCAATGCTATTTACAGGCTTGGGTTTTAGGTGGAGCCCTACGGCTGCAGAGAAAGGAGAGCTAGTGCATACATAGCAATCAGAGACATTAGCATTATTAGCATGTAAGTTCATTAAAGTCCACCAAGTGTTCGTAATGTGCAATGGCTCTGTGCTGCAGCGGGAGCAGTTGCCTCCCTCGTATCCAGAGCCCCATAGCAAAAATAGCAGCGATAGTCGAGCGAAAACAGAGCGATAACAATTTTCATGGTTTGCTCAGTTCACTGTGCAATTGTATCGACTGTAGAGGCTGTCACCAAGCGACAATGAGATGCGTGAATCACGTTTCTCTCTCATGATCTTTATGGCAGTGGCGGTAGTCAGGAGCACTTGAAGCGGTCCTCGCCACCGGGCACCACTTTTCTTCAAAGTCCTGATAACCATGAAGTCTCCTGGCTGTATCCTATGCAGGGGTCCCTCCAAGGGAACTGGAAGTACAGCTTTTACCCTAGGATAGAGAGATCTTAAAACAGCATTAAGAGATAAACAATAGGCAATCATTTTATTATCTAAACCGTGCAATGTTATTCGGTTTTGTGGGAAGGGGACATTTGTCATTCTGAGAGGCCTTCCCATCAAAATTTCATGAGGTGATAAACCCATGGGGCCAGCTCTCCCCCTCACACTCATTAGGGCTATTGGTAGTGCTTTTACCCAACTAAGGCCAGTATCTGCCATAATTTTGGTCAATTTTAGCTTTAATGTCTGATTTGCCCTTTCTACTGCCCCTCCCGATTGTGGGTGGTAGGCACAGTGCATTCATAAATCCACTTGCAGTGCCTCACACAAGGTTCTGATGACTTCATTTGTAAAATGTGAGCCATTATCGCTGGAGAGCCGGGTGGGAATCCCCCACCTTGGTATGATTTCTCTAATCAGGGCCTTTGCTACTGTACAGGCCGTGGTTTTCCGTACTGGGAATGCTTCTACCCACTTTGAAAACATATCTATAATCACTAAGTAATATTTATACCCTTCACACGGGTTTAGCTCAATAAAATCCATCATTAAATGTTCAAAAGGTCCTGTAGGAAAAGGATGGGCAGAGGGGGTTACTTGGAGTCCTCTGCCAACATTATTCATACATATTACACTTTTACAAAATCTTCAGCATATACGGTAAAGCCAACAACATACCAATGTTTTATTTACAAATTCGACCACTCCACTTTTTGAAACATGATTGGCCCCATGGGCCAATTTATAAAAGGAAATACTGCCGAGACAGGCAGAGCCTGCCATCGGGGTTTTATCCACACCTTAGTGCTAGCATCAAATTTACAGTTTGTTTGCCAGTTACGTTTCTCTTTGCACTGGCCAACTGTTGTAAAAGTTGCAACATCCTTACTGAGAATAAATCAAGTTGGTTAGTTATAGTCAAAGACATTAGAAATTTGGAACACTCCCAGAAAGAGCTGCTTCCTTTGCAGCTGCATCAGCCCTCGCATTTCCTGCAGAAACAAAATCTTGGTTAGAAGTATGGGCTTGACATTTTACAGTTGCTAACTTTTCTGGCTTCTGGATTGCTAACAAAGATTTTTACCAAATTCATGCGCAATAGGTTTCAGCTGCTGTAAAAACCCTGTGTTTCCATAGGGTGCCAAAATCATGAGCTACGTCAAATGCATATCGACTATCTGTGTATATGTTAACTGTTTTACCCTCGGCTATTATACAAGCTCTCATCAGAGCTATGAGTTCAACAGCTTGGGCTGACGTTAGGTGAGGTAACTTTGCTCCTTCCACGACATAGTTTGGAGTACACACTGCATAACCTACCAGGGGATGGACCCTTTTCATCTCTTTGTGCTGAGCCGTCAACAAATAATTCTAAGTCTGCGTTTTGTAGAAGTGCGTCCAGTGATATCCGGTCAAGGCTTACAGTCTAAGTCAACTTGCCCACAGTCATGCTCCTCCCCTCCTCCAGGGTGGGAACAGCGTCGCTGGGTTTAAAATGGTGCACCTTTTCAAAGTTATGTTAGACATGGTTAGTACACATTTTGATACTGAAGCAATCGTGCAGGCGTTAAATGAGCTGTGCGAGCTTGTAGCAGAATAGAATGTACAGAATGAGGCACATGCACTGTCAAAGCACAGAATCCTACCAGATCCACGCATGCCAACACCGCTTCAGTAGCCGCTGCCACTGACTGCAAGCAAGACACCATCCCATATACCACTGAGTCCAAACGCCTCGAGTAATATGATATGGGCCTCTGCCCCCCTCCATGTTCCTGTGTCAAGACAGCTGACATGTAACCTCCCTTTCCATTTACAAACAAATTGAAACCCTTCTCATAATTTGGTAGTCCCAAACAGGGACTTGTGATCAATACATTTTTAAGTTTTGCAAAACTGGTCTCTAGACCAGGTGTCCACCTGATCTCCTCATTCATCTGCATTTTCGTGCCATATGAAGCTTCATGGAGGGTTGTGCCAACATAGCATAATCCACGATCTAAGCTCTGCAATAGCCCACCATACCCAAAAAGACATCATTTGCTGCTTTGTAACTGGGCGTAGCCATGCTGCTATGTTTTAATCCTCTCAGGGTCTAACTTTCTACCACTGCCAGACAACACATGACCCAAATATTTCACTTGCTCTTTACACAATTGCAATTTTTCTCGAGACACTTTATGCCCATTCTCAGCCAAGAAAAGTAATAAAGCTTTTGTATCTTGTTCATTTGCTTCCTTACTGGGACTAGCAAGCAATAAAGCATCCACATACTGTATTAGGGTACTGCCTAATGGGGGCACAAAAGCGGATAGATTCTCTCTCATTTGAGCTGAGAATACTGCTGGAGACTCAGCATAGCCTTGGGGCATGCGAGTCCAGTTCCACTTTTCCCCTTTGTAGGTGAATGCAAACCATTCCTGGCTACTGGGTTCTACGGGGATACTATAAACGCATTTGCTAAATCAATGACTGTGAAATAACAGCTGTTATGTGGAATGGATGACAATACTGTAATTGGGTTTGGCACTACCGGGGTATGCACATGTACTGCTTCATTTACCGCTCTCAGGTCCTGCACAAAGCGGTAACTTCCATTTGGCTTTCTCACTGGTAAAATTGGTGTATTTACCATTGCATATGGGCAGGGGATGATTACTCCCCTCTCCACTAATGCTGCATGCACTGGGGCTATTCCCTCCTCTGCCTCTTTACCCAGTGGATATTGATGCCTATTCGGTCTGTAAGAGGACTTTGGCTTGACCATAAGGGGTTGTGCATTCTTCAGTAATCCCACATCATACTTTGATTCTGCCCATAGCTTTGCTGGTAACTCATTTATCCAACTTACACTCTCCTGCATGCCTATTTCTTCACAAACCTTTCACACACATTCAATTCTCTTTCATTCACTCGTACCTGAACTTTCTGTTGATTATGTATTTTTCACAATCTCCAGCCTTTGATATTAGCTTGCTTCCTAACATTCCCAATCATGCAACTGTACCATTTCTGCTACCCATGGCCCCAATTCCTTCCACTCAAGAGGGAGTTCTCTGGCCAAAGAAATGTGTGGCTATGACCCTGGCACTTGGAATACTTTCAATTGCTCTGCATTTAGTCTGACTGAGGCTGCACAATGATTCTTTGCCACATACATCTCTGACACCCAGATGGTCTGCTCTACGGGCTGTTTTCCCCCACTCTTTGCACTCATAATCCATGTCCTGACCCCCTACTGCATAGTGTGTAGTGCAATGCAAATCTGTTTGTAACTGCAACCTACGATGTGTTATTTCTTCTGCCCACCCTTGTAACCAACACATTTCCCTTGGTTCTGTCAGTTCCCAGCTATACAGCCAATCCCCTGTTCTTTCAGCTATACATGGGTACAAGCCTATTCCTGGTGCTTCTATATTGACCCCCTCTGAGGTACAAGTAATTTGTGCATTTACCTTTGACAGGAGATCCCTTCCCAATAAATTCACAGGACAGGTCGTGCTACTGAGGAAAATATGTTGTAATTCCATTTTTCCACACCGAACCGGTAATGAGATTGTCAATTGCTCTCTTTGTGGTACTCCTGATGCCCCTATTGTTGTCACCATTCGACTGGATAAGGGTGCATTTAACTTGCTTCTTTGAATTACTGACATCGAGGCACCTGTGTCTATCAAGAAGGTCAACTTGGTGTTCATGATTATTAAGTCTATTACTGGACTACCTTCTGGCGTTGTTGAAGCACATAGCATTTGTGAAAAGGGGGAGGGGGAGTGTTCCTCTAACCTTCAGCTGTCATTGGCAAAGCCAACATTATTAGTCCAGAACTGAGGATCCTGAGGATTTCCACTCCATCCTTGCTGCTGATTTGGCTGCCACTGTTGTGGAGCAGGAGGGGTGGTGGCGGAGCAAGAGGGCATTGGAATCTTGATTACGCTGCCATGGTTGCCTTTACACAATTTCTTGCTATGTGTCCCTGTTCTCCACAAGCAAAGCAGATGATACCCTCCCGGTCCGGGTCTTTGTCCCGTTCCTTCCGATGGTTGCCCTTTTCCCCTCCTCCTGTGGATAACCTCCATTATTTCATCCTCTCTGTCTTCTTCTGTTGCCATTTCCACCTCCCTGTTGGGGCTGCTTATTGTCTCTTTCAAAATACATTAGCTGAGCCTTTTCTAGCTTTTCTTTCTTTTCCTTTTGTATCTCCTTCTGCTGTCTCTCAGCATGTTCAGCATATGGCACTAGGTCAGCCATTTTCATTGTCTCCCATCCAATGCACACTGTGGTAACTCCCAATCTAATTGGCTCACTCAGTCCAGCACAAAAAGCCATACCCAACTGATGCTGGTATGCGGGATTATCCGGTCCAATACCGGAAAATTGCCTAAAGACCCCCTGCAATCTTTCCTTGTAATCGCGTACTGATTCCTCATCTTTCTGTCTTGTATCCCAGATGTGAGGCCAGTCTGTCACATCCCAGTATTTTTCCCATAGTTTTATGCACACAGCATTAAATTGTGGCATAATGTCGGCCCTTGGCTTCTCCGGGTCCCAGGCTTCCTTTACTTCCTCCCACATGCCCTTTAATGTTCGTCTAAAACATTCTCCAACCTCAGTCGTAGATAGTTCATACATTTTGATTAAGTTTGTTAACTCCTTGATATATTCTTCTATGTTATTCTGAGGCTTTGGTATATCTTTCAGAGCCTCTCTCAACTCCTCAGGGTTCCATGGGCGGTCCACTTCAATGTATTTAGGGACTGCAGGCTGGTCTTCGGTAGCCAGTCTCCCTGCCTCGGGGTGTGGGTTGGGATAATGTATCAAAGGCAACTGCTGTTTTAGTTTCTGTCTTCCCCCTGCCTGTTTTGGGCCCTTAGTCCTTGCATCAGTTTGCCTAAACACCCAAGCCTTCCCATCTCCCTTGCCCTGTACCTTTCCCACCAGTGACATAGATTCCACTGCTTCAACCAGGTCCTCTTCCATCCCCTCTATTTCTATCTCCTCATCCGAGTCAGTGTCCAACTGAACAGGGGTGGGGGACCATTGGGGGGTTCTAACCGCAACCTCCCGCATTGGAGTCACAGGAGGTTGAACAGGCTGTTTTTGAATTGGTGGGACCTGAGTTGGTAGGGCAGCCTGTTGTACGACCTGCGCTGGTTGTACTGCTTGGGCTGGTTGTACTGCTTGGGCTGGTTGGGCCACCTGTACTTGCTGAGCAGAAAGGGCAGCCTGCATAGCTGGGGCAGCTTGTTGTTCAGGCTGCACTACTCCCTGTATTGGTGGCCCTTCTGGCACCATCCCTGCCTGTGGTTCCGGCAGAACAGTTGGTGGAAGGGGCCGATATGGTGGGGGGGTATCGTGATGGTGAAACACCCTCCTATAGCATTCAGTTTCTTCCTCCTCTTGCTTTACCATTAATCCCTTTACTTGATTTTCATGTCACCTTTCTGCCTCTCTTTCCCATATTCTAAACCTTGACCAGTCTACCTTGCACCTCTTTTTTCTCTTTTCTTTTCTTCCAGTGCTATCCTTGCTTCCTTTAGTACATCTATACTAAAAGTACCTATAAGGGGAAATATTCCCCTGGTCAACTTATGCCATTGTCCTATCTCAGAGACTGAATCCTGGTCAAACTTATCAACCATACATTTTGCTGGTCCAGATAATACTAACTCTGGACCTAGGTTATTTTTTGTTCCCTTGTTTCCCATTTTATCTAGGCCTGTTCTTTATAGTGCACACTCGCTCCAAGGTATACTATGTACTTACAGTGATGATGAGTGTCGCCGGCCCCTAGGCATCACGTCCTGATGGGGTTCCACAAAAATGTCCTTCTTTTTGTCCAAGGAAACAACCCGATCACGGGTGACACGGACCGAAGAACTCATCCTGCCGACTACGCCAAAACTGTGATCGCAAATTCTCTCACTGTAAGTATTACCTGAGCAACCACTCCCGTCGTCACGGGCCAAAAACCACACCACTGGGTTTTGTCTTAACGTCGCTTGATTTGATCAAATCTTACACATGCATGTGGGACTTCTACAAAGGAGACCGTCCCTGATTAAAGTTTACAGCAGCTTTTTATAAGCTAGATTTTGCACTTCTTATCTTGAAAAAATACCAACATTTCAGTATAAGCCAATCATAAGACAGCATAACAAGTTTTCAGCAATGTAACAGAAAAAACACGTTGATATGCATGAGGTACTTTTCCACTGCTTATTTCATTTCTTTCCCATTACTGCTTGATACATATGCCTGGGTCAAGCTGACATGAGAGAGACAATGAGTTTCACTCACACCATAGCAACGTACAGCTTGCCTTCAATGCCTCTACGTGCTGTTATCTTTATATTTTGCCCAGGCATGCTCTTATCTTTATATTTTGTCCGAGCCTGTTATTCAGGCTGGTACAACCAGTTCTACTCAGTTTTATCTAGCTTTCTGTTTTTACAAATGTACCTCAAGTAACCTCAGTACAAATTCTATAACCCTTAAAAAAAAAACATGAACTCAGAAATTTCTACTACATTCATTATGACTTTGTTACAGCATGGTTTTCAAAGCAAGCATAACTTCAAGGCATATAATAGCAAATATAGCTTTAGGATACATGAAAAAAACATATATAAAAATTCCCTCACAGGATTAGAGCCATGTTGTGTGTGGGCTGCCCTGCAGGGCATATAGAGTTTGGGGGTTCTGGGAGCTGGGGCTGTGTGATGCCCAGCTAGGCACCTCTGCTATGGGGGATGGGGGACTGTGGGAGTTGTGGGCTGCACTGTGGAGCACCAACGGGGGTGTTCTGGGCATGGTGGGCACATCCTGGAGTGGGTGCAGTGGGTCTACAGAACCCCCAGAGGATGTATGTACAGTTATGCCAGCTAAATGCTGGTGTAACTTACATTGACGGTTCTTATCTGGGGGTTCTTGTAGAATCCCAAAATTGGAAACTTTGTTGCTGCTGTACTAGAATAGAGTGCAACTGCTGCCGTAAACCCCCTAGTGCCAAGTCACTGGCAGTTTATGGTGCAACTGCTGGTGTAACTGCTCTTTGGCACAAGTGGCCTGCTGCATGTCGCAGGCCACATTGTAGAATCCAGCACATCGCAACTACTGGTGTAACTTGCACCTTGCGCCATTCTTTCTGGTGCAAGTGCTGTTATGCCAGGTGTATCTCTTGTAGAATTGGGTCAAATTTCCTCTAGACAAATTTGTGAGCAATTTGGATTCATAAAGCTCAGTTTTGAGATGTGTTTTGAAAGTTCTTTTCCTCAGACAAGGACACGTAGACTTCTCTCCTACTCTGTCTTCAGAACACTGCATTGAAGACAGTTTCCTCATAGTATATATCTTGTTTCAGCAACATGTGACCTCCAGTACTATAGTACATTGCAAACTTTGCCTCTGCACCAAACTTCACTGGCGAAGTCACCAACATCACACTTTACAAACTTCACCTCTGTGCTAAACTCTGCTGGCAGAGTTGCCAACTTTGCGTTTTGAAGAGTTATCAGTTTTCCATAAATTCGGACTTTGCACAGTGGATTAACTCCATGAAATGATGTGAATTTGCAAATTAATCCATGGAGTGAAGTTTTACGACTACGTACATCACTATTCCTGGCCACAGACAATCCTCTCCACTAAAGATATCACTCCAAACTGCCAAATACACCCACAATCTATGATATCACCAATTAACCAGGAGATGACTGGATGCAGACAACCCATCTTATATAATGAAACTCTGCAGTATAGAAAAAAAGAAGGACTGAAAGTGCACCCTACAAGTGAAATGCTTCTCAGCTATGGAAACTCAGGAACCAAAATCCTTAACTGAAACCCCAAAATGGCCCTGGCCACAAACACCCTGGGAAACCAACCTGAATACATTAAAAGGTAACAAACTCTGACCAGAGCCAATAGGGTTGCATGTGAGAAATTTGGGGTCAAAATATTGAAAATTACCAATGTTATGAGCCTGCATTCACAAAATGCAACTTAGGATCATAAATTTGTTGTTTTGTAATATTTTTACACCAAATTTTCAACATAGACTTGTTATGACCCTGCCTCGTGAAGAAGGGCAGAGTAAATGTTAAACTCTTATCTGAAAGGTGATTTAGTGCAGGGACTGCAAACTAACCATTCAGGATGTGAAAAATTATTTTGGTCATGATTTGAAAAATGACAGCTCTCACATTCATGAGGTGCTGTAAATATATGACTATGTTGTAAATTTGGGGTAAACTTATTAAAACTTACCAAAGTTACAGGCCTGCATTTTCAAAAGTCAACGTAGGCTCATAACTTGGTTGATTTTTTATATTTTTACCCCAAATTTTCAACATAGCCTTCTTATGACCCCACCTCATGAACAAGGGCAGAGAAAATTTTCAACTCCTGCCCAAAAGATGATTTTGTGCAGGTACTGCAAAATTATCTTTCAGGATGTAAAAAAAACAGTTTGGACAGAATTTGAAAAATGACAGGTGTCACATTCATGAGGTGCTGTAAAGATATGGCTGTGTTGTAAAGCTGAGGTAAACATATTAAAACTTACCAAAGTTACTAGCCTGTGTTTGCAAAAGTCAATGTAGGCTCATAACTTGGTTGTTTTTTTAATAATTGTACACCAACTTTTAAAGCTAGCCTTCTGATGACCCCACCTCATGAACAAGGGCAAAGAAAATGTTCAATTCTTGTGCAAAAGGTGATTTCAATCAGGGACTGCAAAATCAACTTTCAGGATGTAAAAGAACATGTTGGCCAGGATTTGAAGAATTACAACTGTCACACTCATGAGGTGCTGTAACAATATGGCTATGTTGTGAATTTGGGGAAAAATATTGAAAATTAGCAAAGTTATGAGCCTGCATTCACAAAAGTCAATGAAGGTGTATTACTTGGTTGTTTTTTAAATATTTTTACATCTGATTTTCAACATAACCTTCTTATGACCCCACCTCACGAACAAGGGCAGAAAATATTTTCAACTCCTGCCCAAAAGGTGATTTTGTTCAGGGACTGCAAAATCACCTTTCAGGACAGATCTTCCTAATGACAGTGCAATTGTTCATGAGGTAGGGTCCCAAAGAAGGTATGTTGAAAATATGGGTCAAAAATATGCAAAAATGTCAAGGTTATGCCACTAAGTTCAGCCCCCCATTGAAATACATTGTACAGCATACCTGATTTCCTCAGTTTGCAATCTGGCTTTGAAGAGTGAAGATGTGTATGCGGTCCAGAGAGGATTATGGTGTTGGACCCTCAATCAATAAATAAGGGCTTGGGGGGTGCAGAATGGTGGGTGCTGAGTGGGAGGGCTGTGTTGGAGGAGTCTAACAGCCACAAAATACATTGATGGATGGTTTTCTTTTTACAGGTATGAACACAAAAAAATTGAGGATTCCTGCACTGGGGGATTGGGCACTCCCCAGTGTCAGTATTACGTTTCTTTTTTGGGGGAGTGGGGTGGTGGGTGATGAGAGCGAGGATCAGGTGGGCGATTAAAAAAACAAACAAACAAATAACAACCACTTATGCACAGTAGTGGATGGGGGTGTCACAGAAAAAAGGATGATAGCAACACTGGGGGATTAGGCACCCCCAGTGTCAAGCTTATGTTTCTGGGGGAGTGGTGAGAGAGAGAGAGTTGGGTGAGAGGAATATGTATAACTTAAAAAAAAAAATTGAAAGGTCAAGGCAGAACAAGGCACACTCCACTGTGTCCAAGATGGCCCCCGCACTCCAATGCACATGTGCGACTATTAGCACATGTGCTGAAGAGTGCAGCAGCCATCATGGACATGCCAATTTTTTTTTAAATTATACATTATCCCCCCACCTGGCTCTCCCTGTCAGCACCTCCCCCAGAGACATAAGAGTGACACTGGGGGTGCCCTATTCCCCAGTGTTGTGATCAGCAGAAAAATAGTGCTGTGTGACTGGAGGACAACAAGCGGAGTGCTCCACAGATGTGGAGGTGACTGTGGTGCAACGTCAACATGTTGTTCAGTCAGAAGGAATGCACTGAGTCCTTTTATTAAAGCAAGAGGTCTGCAGGAATCCACCCACTGCAGCCCTAAAAATGATGGGCAAATTATCAACGAATGCAAGTCAGGCAATGAAGCCACTTGCTCTTGGACATATGGCCAAATTATCTGATTAGCCTTCCTCAATGGGTATATTTCTTTGCACACTACACTTACCAATCATGCATTCTGTATATATATATATATATATATATATATATATATATATATACATATATATACATTTGCAGTTTCTGCTTATTCACAGAGAGTGGTGTGGTTTTCTTACCATCCTATTTTACCTTTCCAGCATGCCACTTCATACAGTAGATGTAAAGGTGCAGTACATCATAAATTGGCATAGTAAGGATTATGTTATCTTCTTGTCAGGGAAGGGAGAGAGAAGAGGGGAGGCAAGGAGGTGGGAGGGAAAGGTAGGGAATTTGATTTTACATAACACCCTTCAATCACACTTTACTCCAACTTACTTTACATGCCACAAACAGTTGTACCAAACAGTACTGTAGTAGTCCATATTGTATGTGCACTGTAGTTTAATTTAAACAGCAGTACCTAATCCTAACTTAATTAAGGCCCAAAATCTTTCAGGCATTTTCAGCCCAGCTGAATATGTAGGAGGACCCAGATAATCAGTAGGGATAAACAAATTGCCATCTGGACTTCCACTCTGTTTGTGTTTTTTTAAAGAAAATCTGACTACTGAACCTAGAGTTCAGAATAAAACTGAATGAAACATGCTATACCTATTACAGCATGTCCACAAATAAAATATAATCTTCTGCATATTCTCAAGTGTTGCTCCTAGTTTCTGGATTGCCCTCCCAGTGGAGCTTCAAAACCTGGAATCACCCCATATTTTTAAGAAGCACTTCAAAAGTGCTCTTCTAGTAAAAGCATCATGCAATCGCTAATCCCACATTTCAGTCATCCCTGATTCCTATCAGCTAGAACTTCTCGGATTCCTATCAACTAGAACTTCCAATTCAATTCTGTGTTGATGATATCTGGCAGAGAGTACACCTAAATCATATTTATATTAATGTCCTAGCCATGTGCCTACAATGTTATAGTCTATTGTAAAGTCTATTAATAACTTATTTTTTTTTACATTTTATTTGTTTGTCACCTGTTATGACAATATTGTACTGTTTTAATGACTGAATTGTGCTGTTCTCATCTCTGTTTCCATGTATAAGCTTACTAAGACTGCTACTAAGTCTCTGTTGCTCAAACCTGTATTTCTATGTGCCATCTAGATGGCCCAGGTCATGCCTGGAAATAGTCCCTGGGACCAATGCACTCACCCTGTTATCAGATACATACATGCATACAGTTCATACATAAATAAATAAATAAATAAATAAATAAATATTCTTTCATTTTATCTTCTGTATAGAAACCATTTAAAAAGTAACAAACGTGTGAAACTACTACATTTTGCAGTACAAGTTCTCCTCATTGAAACCTCTACATTTTCATGATGAAAAACAGAGAAACTTTGAAAAGAAAAACTTTCTGAAGCAGCTCTCAGGTACATGGTGCATAATTTATATATATAAACACAAAGACAAACGAGAAAGGCAATCTCCCAGCAGCCAAGAAATTCAGAGTCCCACTCTAGTGAAGTAGTTATTTCTTTTGTAGACACTTTTATTTCAGCAAGTAAAACTTATTAGTAACAGCAGCAGACAGACCTCCTCGCCCATATTTTCCCAATGTTTCGAGCTGTTCTCATGCTTTCTCAAGGACTGGGACGTTGAATTTCTTGACTGTTTGCTGAGTGCCCTTCTCTTTTGAATTTGTCTAAACTTTGAAAAGAGACCTGTCTGCCCTCTAGATTCCCTACTCAGAGACGCTGTAGTCTCTATCCTCCCTTTCAGCGCTCCCTTTCCTTCCCTCATCTATCTGTTTGATATCTCCTTTATATGCAACTCATAGACTGTCTTTGTGGTCCTCTGATGCACTGTCTCTAATCCATCTCTAACCTTCTATGGGTGTGAACCCAAGAATGGCACACTATATTTCAGATGTGGTCTCATCAGTGATCTACGGTATACAAAGACAATATCACCTCTCTTTTTCTGCTAATAATTCTTCTCCCTATGCATCCCAATATTATGTTATCCCTCCACATATATCTTGTTGCACTTAAAATTTGACTTTACTGTATTGCTTTTCTCCATCCCTCTCCCCCCCCACCACTCAGGTATCTCTCCTCCCTTGTGCTCTCTACCGACATCTTATCAACATAACAAACCATTCCATGATTTTTCCTGACTATAGTATGTGCATTACCTTCACTTTTTGGAATTTCAATCCTACAGATTCTGATATCATCTGTGTACAGACTCACCTTGCCCTGGATTTCCTTTTCTATGTCACAGATGTGTGTGTGTGTGTGTGTCTGTCTGTGTCTATCTATGCACAGTATCTATCTATCATCTAGTGGCACTGTCCCATCACCATAGTTAGGGCTGAGAAGACAGTTTAATGTTAAACCCCAATTTTTGCACTTTAATAACTTTGCAACCGTTCAGTGAATGTGTATGTAATTTTGCATGTGCAGTCTCGTAGGGTAGATCTCAAAGTTTTGTTCAGGACAGATGTCCAGATGCCAAGATCTGGATGGTGCAAAAAGCAAGGTTTGGGGGGGGTCTGTTTTTTTGTGACACCTTTAGCTCCCACACTGTTTGGAATTCTGGTCTGATATTTTCAGAGTAGAAAGGAGCTGGACCACAGATGTGCCTTCTGCTAGTTTGGTGAAAAAAATATTCATCCATTCCAAAGTTATAACATTTTGAAATATCGGGTCCTGAGCATGCTCAGTACGTATGTAAGTAGCTGTATGAAATGAAAAAAAGAATCACTTTTTTTGTATGGCCAGTTCTTTTTTTGTGAGGGAAAATAATTTTTTATTTGTCACCATTTGGTTTTCTGTTTTTTTCTACAAAAAAAAATGTTAAACCTACAGAAATGGCATCCTGCTGACAGATCAACACATCTATCTTGCTCATCGGGACTCTGTTAGGTGGATTTTGCACTTAACTGTTGGAAAATTGGCCTTGAAATGTTTTTTTTTTATTTAAATCCTTTTTCATGACTCACATTCAATGCAAAAATTTTGATATGAATGAAAATATATATGAAAATTTCAGTTTTAATCTCAGTTCCCATATTTAACTACTCTTTCCCTGGTGTCTAGTGGTGCCCCCAGTCTCTGATCTCCTGCCCCTTAATTATTTAATTGTTCTCTTGTGTCGAGTGGCATCCCCCACCCTCTGATTGCCATCTTCATGATTATTTAATCATTTCCTGGTGTCTAGTGGCATCCCCCACCCACCGATGGCCGTCCCTGTAATTATGAAATCTATCCCTGGTGTCTAGTGGAACACCCCAACCCCTCCGATCACCATCCTCTAATGGTTAATATTTTCCCAGTGTCTAGTGCCCCCCCACCCTCTGATCATCATTTTAATAACTATTTAATTTTTCCCTGGTGTTTAGTGGCACCCCCCAATGCTCTTCCCCATTCAGAATTCTTATTTTCCTGTTGTCTAGTGGCACCCCTCACCCCTCCTATCACTGTACTTTCTGAAATAAAGAAAATGGTCCTGCTATGTCTTTTTTTTCCTCTTAAAACCTGCAAAAAAGAAAACAGTCACTCACTGATCCAACCACCCACACCCTACACACCCTCACTAATCTGAATGGGTCCCAGGGCGAATATCTACTCTCTGACAGAAGACACACCTTGTTGCTGGAAACGTTAACTGCTATATGAGAAAGTAAGGTAAGTGCTGTTCAATGTATTTCAATGGGGTTTTCAACTTTGATGCATAACTTTGCCAATCTTGCATACTTTTGCACCAACTTTGGAATGTGGCTTTTTGGGACCCCACCTCTTGAACAATGGTGTTGGAGTTAGGAAAATCATGCTTTTGTGGTCACTTGGTGAAATCATCTTTCAGGCAGGATTTGAACATTTTCTCTGTTCTTGTTTATGAGGTGGGGTCATAAGAAGGCTATTTTGAGAATCTGGGGTCAAAATATGTAAAAATGGCAAAGTTATGAGGCAGTCTAAATATTTTGGCCCAAAATTTTCATCATAGTCTTTTTTTTACATCACCTCATGAACGTGACAGCTGTCAGTTTTCAAATCCTGCTCAAACTGTATTTTCACACCTGTGGAGTGGAATGACATTGCAGTGGTGCCAAATCATGTTTTGGTAGGGATTTGAACATTTTCAGTAATAGGTACATGAGGTGGGGTAATAAGAAGGTCATGTTGACAATTTGGTTGCTGTTGTCCTACAAATTCCATTACCCCATTTTATGCAGTCATGAAACATACTGAACACACCTGCTTCCATCACATCTCAGCTTTTCTGTTACTGCAATGGGGTGAGAGTTAGGGTTGACTATACCAAGGATGACTCCACCCCTCATTCACTTCAGGAGTGGGAAAGGGGTGTTATGGTTGGAAACCCTAACACCACATTTCTGAACTTTTGTTGCTGTATTCTGGACCCTAACTGATGCATTAACAGAGTTTTTTTGCAAAGAATTATAGGGGAGCACTAGCACCACTATAGTTAGGGTTGATTAGCCTGTTTAATGTTAAACCTCAAATTTTGCACATTAATATCTTTGGCACTCTTTGAGGAAATGAGCTGAAAAATTGTATGTGTTGTCTAAGAGGTAAGGTTTTGAAGTGTGGACATTTTTGTGATGGCAGCTTGTGTAGTTTCTGAGATCCGCAGGTGTCATTTTGGAAAAAAAAATTCCTCTACTTAACATTGGTTCTTTTTGCTCTTGCCTACAGCCTACATGGAAAGGATTTTTTTGCCCCAAACTTGCAGGGGACATGTGTCATGTCCAAACGTAGTGCCTTTGACAGATCTTGTGAAAAAGGGTTCCAGCATTAATAGGCTTTAAAGTTTTGTGTTTTTCAACCTGCGCATGCGCAGTAGAGTTTTTCACATAACGTTATCTGGTGAAAGTTAAACTTTGATGCCACAAATGCTTGTTATTGGTTTCACCACTGAACTGGCAGGGCAACAAACATTTTTGGTGTCATGCCAACTTGTTCAGTTTTTCCACAAACTGACAAACGTGAAAAAAGCATTAAACTGCTGAGGGTTTCAAAAACAAACATCAAAACCTAGCTAAACAGCACAGATTTGAGCATTCTCACCTGTGGGGCTTATGAGGTGAGGTCATAAGAAAACTATGTTGCAAATTTGGGGTCAAATATGAAAAAATGCCAAAGTTATGACCATTCATTGCAATTTCACTACGTCAGCTCGTAAACTTCGGAAATTTAAAATATTTTGATCCAAGATTTTCAACATAGCCTTCTTATTACCCCACCTTATTGTATGTATGTCAAAGCTGTCATTTTTCAAATTCTACCAAAATCTGTTTATGCACCTGTGGCAAAGAATGGCTGCAGTTCACATAATTAGGTTTTGGCAGGGATTCAACAATTTTATGTACAGGGTATATGAGGTGGGGTTATGCTATGACTATGCTGACAATTTGGTCACTGTTGTCCTATACCTGGAAGCACAGGTCTCAGAGGGCCCTGTGCTTTCACAGCTACATACATATATGCATCTACGGAGGGATCGGGGCACAGGGTCTGGAGGGCCATGCGTTCCCACAGGCAAATAAGGATATGATTATATTACCTCAAAAAGTAAGGAAATATATTGAAAAAAACTGGGTTAATGCTCCAGTTAGGGTTTCAGCCAAAAAAGTAGGGAAATGTGGTGTTAAGGTTTCCAAACCTAACACTCCACCCACCCCCATGCTGCACTTGCCAACAGGTGTTGGGGGTGTGCTTTGGAGTTGTCAGCCATAATGTTCACCCATTCTTCTATGCTGTACCTTTCTCAGCTTATTTATTTATGGAATGGGGAGAGCAGTAGGGCCGATGACCCAAGACATCACTCCGATGCCTGTTGGTGTGCACAGCGTGGGGGTAGGGTGTGGTTTGGAAACCCTAGTGCCACATTTCCACATTTCCTCATTTTGTGGCTGTAACCCAACAAGAGACTGTGGACGACATATAATGGCCCAGAATCTATATATGTTCACACATATTCAGTTCTCAAGGTTAACACAGTTTTTGCAATATATATATATATATATATATATATATATATATATACTGTATATATACATATATATTGCAAAACTATATTAATGCATCACTTAGGGTTGGTATTAAAGAGTCAAAAGCTGGGAAATTCGACATTATGATTTCCAGCCCTAACTCCCCACAACCAGCCCCAAATCAGCAAAAGGACAAGACCATACAAGCAACCACAGACAGCCATCATCAGGTAAGACAAACATTCAGTTATTTCCAGATGACACAAATGTAGCAGCTCCGATGTGCTACCTTTGTGGATTTGTATCTGTGGCATGCAAACTGCAAAATATACACACTTACTTGTCACTGCAGATAGGAATCCATGATACTGAGAAATCCTCCCAGCATAGGTGGTGGGGGCAAAACAGTAATAGGATTCAAGAATGCATGGGATAAGCATATGGGAACCTTAGTGGTAAGGAAAGGGGGAGGATCAGGAGATCAAGTAGGGTCTGTGGTGTTATAATAGGTAGGAAAATGAGAAACTAGGTTGGCAAAGCAGTCCTTATCTGCCATCAAATTCTATGTTTCTATACCGAAATCACCACACTGCTTCTATTTACAGAAGCACAGGCCCCTCTAGCTGGATACAAATCCATTATATCCAAATTTTAACACTTCTTTTCTCCAACCCCCTATGGAGCCAGCCTTTTGTAGCAAAGAGGCTCCTGCGTCTCTTCAGCCAGAGATGTAAGACATACACCAACTTCTAGTTCCAGAAGAGCATATCCATTGCATTTAGAAAACCTCTAAAGAGACACAGGACCCATAGGGGACTTTGCTTCTGCAGACAGAAGTACTACTGCACTTTTGTGTCATGGATTTTGTAGTATCTGTGCTTCTGCACCAGAGGTCAGTGTGTATGTTTTACACCTGCTGCTGCAAAAGTGCAGGCCCATCAATTGTGTGCATGTTTTACGGTGTCCATGGCTACCTGAGACTACAGAAAGGCTGAAAGGACCACTTTGCCCACCTAGTTTGCCATTTTCCTACATACTATAACACCACAGACCCTACCTGATCTCTGCCCCCCTTTTCTTACTACTAAGGTTCCTTTATGCCTACCCCATGCATTCTTGAATCCAGTTACCATTTTGGCCCCCACCACCTACACTGGGAGAATGTTCCAGGCATCCACCAGTATTGTGAATTTCTATATGCAGAGACAACCACTGTATGTTTTTTTTTTTTATCTTACCTGACAAAGGCTGTCTGTGGTTGCTTATGTGATTTTGTCCTTTTGCTGCTTGGTTGGTGGGGAGTTAAGGTTGGAAACCCTAACGTCAAATTTTCCAGCTTTTGATACTTTAATACCAACCCTAACTGATGAAACATAGAATCTGATGGCAGATAAGGACCGCTTGGCACACCTAGTCTGCCCATTTCCCTACTTAATGATAAGCTGCAGATCCTAGTTAACCAACAGCCTACTTCCTCCTACCCCCCCCACTAGAAATGCCTTATGTCTGTCCCATGCATTCTTGAATTCCCCCACTATTTTGACTCTATGACCTCCTCAGGAAGGCCATTCCATGCATCTACAACCCTCTCTGTGAAGAAATACATTCTCACATTACCTCTGAGCCATTCCCCCTCTATCTTCAAATTGTGCCCCCTTGTTCTTGCACATCTATTTTTCTGAAAGATGCTACCCTCTTGGATTTTGTTGGTTCTCTTGAGGTATTTGAAAGTTTCTATCATGTCCCCCCTCTCCCTCCTTTCCTTGAAGCTATACATCCTAAGCTCCTTTAGTCTTTCTTCACAGGTCTTCTGGTGCAGACCCTGCACCATTTTGGTTGCCCTCCACTGGACAGCCTCCACCCAGTCTATGTCTTTGCAGAGATGGGGTCTCCACAACTGTCCACAGTACTTCAAATATGGTCTTACCAACTGTCTATACAGAGGGCCAACAACTTCCTGTTTTCTACTGGTGATGCCTCTCCCTATGTATCCCAGTATCCCCCCAGCCCTCCTTACTGCCTTCTCACATTGCTGACCCACCTTTAGGTCATCTGATATGACTACCCCCAAGTCCCTTTCCATTTTTGTTGTTGTCGGTATCTCACCCCCATTGTGTACTCTTCCCCTGAGGTTTTTGTTTCCCAGGTGCATTACTTTGCACTTCTTTGCATTGAATCTAAGTTGCCATATATTTGACCATTCCTCCAACCTTGACAAGTCCCTTTTCATCCTTTCCACCCCAACTTGCATATCAACCCTGTTGCAGATCTCTGTGTCATCTGCAAAGATACATACTTTCCCTTCCAAGCCCTCTGCAATGTCACTTATAAAGACATTAAAAAGGACTGGCCCCAGTAGTGAACCCTGCGGTACCCCACTAGTAACCCCCCATTTCTTCACCATGGACCCCATTTACTATTACCCTCTGTGTCCTGTGGTCCAGCCAGTGTTTTACCCAGGCTACCACCCTGGGACCCACTCCCAGGCTGGCTAATTTGTTTATTAATCTTTTGTGCGGGACTGTGTCAAATGCCTTTCAAAAGTCTAGGTAGGCCATGTCCACAGACCCTCCCTGGTCTACTACTTTGGTCACCCAGCCAAAGAAATCAATTAGATTTGTCTGACATGACCTTCCTGCTGTGAATCCATGCTGCCTTGGGTCCTGTGCTCCACTGGCCTCTAGGAATACAACAGTTATTTCCTTCAGAAGTGATTCCATCATTTTCCCTACCGCTGAGGACAAACTGACAGGTCTGTAGTTTCCTGCCTCTGTCTTGCTCCCACTTTTGTGAAGGGGAATCACATTCACCCTCCTCCAGTCCTCAGGTACCACACCATCCTCCCATGATTTATTAAAAAGGGTAGTCAATGGTGTTACTAGTTCTTCTTTTAGTTCTTTTAGAATTCTGGGGTGAATCCCATCAGGCCCCATTGCTTTCTCCACCTTCAGTTTTAAGAATTCTTTCAGAACCCTTTCTTCTGTGAAAGGACTAATATCAACCCCCCTATCCAGAGTGCTTCTATTGACTGGATTGGGTATCTCCCCCTGCATTTCCATTGTGAATACTGAACAGAAGTATTCATTCAGTATCCCTGCTTTTTCACTGTCGCTCTCTGCCCAACCATCTTCCTCTTTATTCAGCCTCAGTATCCCTGCCTTAGTCTTTCTTTGCTCCTTAATGTACCTATAAAAGATTTTACCCCCCTTCTTAACCGAGTTGGCTATCTTTTCCTCAGTTTGGCCCTTTGCTATTCTTATTGCCTTCCCCACTTCCTTCTGCTTTAAATGGTACAGTTCTCTGTCCTGCTCCTTCTGTGTTTCCTTATACTTCCTAAATGCTATCTTTTTCTCCCTTACCTTCCCCTCAACGTCTTTTGAGAATCATAGTACTTTTTCTTTTGTTTTGATTTATTGCTTCACACAAATGCTTGTTGCCTCTGTGATGGTGGTTTTGATGTTTCCCCATTGTTGCTCCACCTCACCTTCTTGCCTGCTTGCTAGTGCTTTTCTGAGGCAATCTCCCATTTTGACAAAATCAGCCCTCCTGAAGTCCAGTTCCTTCACTTTTGTATGGCTTGACTCTACAGCTAAGTTTGTCATGAACCACACTGTTTGGTGGTCGCTTGTTCCTAGATAGCTACCCACTTCAAGATCGGAGATCCTCTCGCCATCCCCATTTGAGAGGACCAGGTCTAAGACTGCTCCCTCCTGAGTGGGTTCCAAAACTAGCTGTTGGAGGCATGTCCCCTGTAGGGCATTGAGAATGGTCCTGCTCTTGAATGTGGCTGCAGCAAAGGTGCTCCAGTTAACATCTGGCATGTTCAGATCCCCCATCAGCAATACCTTTCCTTTCTCTGCCATCCCAAGGATGCCTTCTATCATTTCCTTGTCCATTTCCTCCCCGTGAGATGGGGGTCTGTATACAATCCCTGTGCGGATTGTGGTGCCATTTCCAGTCTCCAGGGTGACCCACAGTGCCTCCTCTCCTCCCTGTTTACCCTTTAGTTCTGTTGCTTTGATCCCTTACTTTACATAGAGAGCTACTCCTCCTCCTCTTCTTCTCTCCCTGTCCCTCCTGTAGATTGTGTACCCTGGTATGTTGGCATCCCAGTCATGGTTCTCTGTGTACCATGTTTCTGTGACTGCCATGATATCCAGGTATCCCTCTTCCATCAAGGCCACCATTTTGGGAAGCTTTTTTTTTTTTCTTCAATTCAAAGTTTATTCAGCGTATTTTCCACATTACAGGAGGCAGTAATAAACACTTGACATAGGATTCATACAGCAAATCAAATCCTACTGCCCCCAACCCTTCCCCCCCGGCACAGCAGTTCATTCTAACCCTGTTATAACCCGCTAACTACCTATGCCAAAGAAATTAAGATGGTAACCTCAGTTACAGACTACTTCATAGCCACTGTAATTAAAGTATGAAGGGGATCCCAGATATCCTTATACCTATGTAGCCTGTTTTGAAGGCTAGCGATAGCCTTCTCTGTGTGTATATTTGCTAAGATCTCGTGGAGCCACTCATGATATGTTGGGCTGAACCTTTCCTTCTACCACCTGAGAATGACTTTTTTAACTGAAAGCGCCACCATATATATGTGGAATCTCCGGATTTTGACCTTTATGGAGGTAAGATCCCCCAACAGGCAAATATCTGGTGTAAAATAATCCTGTAAACCCAGCAAAGGGTCCAGATTGGTTTTTATTTGCTCCCATCATGATGTTATCCAGGGCCATAACCAGAAAAAATGAAAAAGTGATCCTGCATCCTGGGAACACTTATTACACCTATCGGTATCAAGAAGGCCCCATTTCACCAGCTTAATTGGGGTATAGTATAAATTATGCAAGATATAGAACTGCATGAGACACAATCTATCTTGGGATACATATTTATGACAGTACATGCAGCGGGCGGGCCACTTGAAAGTATGATGGGGAAAAAATGAAACCCAGAAATTGTTGGGGCCACCACCGCATCCAAACCTCTACCGGAACAAGACTTGATAAATCATAGAAATCACAACAGAAGAGACTAGTAAAGGGGAAAGTTCAGATACCAATGCAAAGATCGGTGGACGGGGTGGAGTGGCCCCAAAGACCGTAGTTAACAAGTGTTTTAGTTGAAACACTTTAAAAGTCTGGGACTGAGGTATTTTGAACTTGTGCATGAGCTGAGAAAATGAGAGCCACTCACCAACTTCATCCAGAAATGAAGTTACTATCCCCTCTCCTAAGTGAGGGAACCATGAACGGGAAATTTTCTTTTTGTTTATAGTGAAAGCCGAGGAATTCCAAATGGATTGAGCGAGATCATTACTTTGATTGTAACGCAAAAAAGAGCACTGTTGCGAATGTACTGTTAGTGAGGTCATGATAGTGGGACATTTATTAATATCTTGCATCTGAGAAATTTTTAGATAAAGTATAGTCAGGGGGTCCATGTTCATAGATTGGAGAAAATCTAATTCAATCTTAAGCCAAACCAGGTTCATGTTGTCTGGACCTGGCCTTACCCATCTCAGGTATTTAGCCAAATGACTAACCCAGTAGTAAATGGGCAGGTAATGAATCCGCAACACCCCCTCTTTCTTAGGTGCAGCTAACTTGTGGTATGCCAACCTGGAAGTCTTGTTTGACCAAATAAACTTAGTAAAGAGTTTATGTGTTTTCTGGAACCAACTTAGGGGGACAAATGAATTAAGATGTGACAAAGGATAAAATAAATGGGGAAACACATTCATCTTAATAATATTAATAAGACCCCATAAAGATAACTGGAGTTTATCCCATCTCTCTAAATCTTGGGTGATCCCCTGCAAAAGGGGGTCCAGATTCTCCTTGAACCACAAAGAGGGATTACATGTTAATTTTATGCCTAAATTTGGGGAGCTTTTTACCTAGACTACAGGCATTGGTACTCATTACCCTCCATTTTTTATGGCTTTATTTCTTTTTGCCCCATCCCTGTCCTTACTGCCTTTGTCTTTTTCTCCAGTTACCCCTGCCATTCTCCCTATTAACTGCTTTAT
Source organism: Neoceratodus forsteri (assembly GCA_016271365.2). Lineage (NCBI taxonomy): Eukaryota > Metazoa > Chordata > Ceratodontiformes > Ceratodontidae > Neoceratodus > Neoceratodus forsteri. The sequence continues at coordinate 1,071,149,600 of CM057455.1, read as the reverse complement.
CTTGGTGTTTGCCTCACTAACTACCCTGCTTTTTTGGGAGGGACTAGGATTTCCCTTCTCCTTTTCAGTACCTCCCCCCTTAGCTAGTTTAAATGCTTGCCAATGAAGCATTTAAACCTATCACCTAGGATCCTGGTTCCCCTCCTGGATAGATGCAGACCATTGCACTTGTATAGGCCTGCATCCCTCAAGGTGGAGCCCCAGCCCCCAATGAAGCCAAATTCCTGGGCTCTGCACCAGTTTTTCAACCAGTCATTTAATCCCATGGTGTGGAGTACCCTAGCCGCATCCATGCCATTGATAGGTAGAACTTCTGAGAAAGTTACCATTTGTGCTACTTGTCTAAGACCCCTCCTCAACTCCACAGACTCCTGTTGCACTGCTCTGATCCCATTCTCAGCCAGGTCATTTGTTCCTAGGTGGATAGTGACATCCAGCACACTCCCCCTTGCAGCTGATCCCACAATCTTGAGGATTCATTTCCTGTCCCTCCAAGCCATGGCACCGGGCAGATACCTTACCTTCCTTTCCCCTCACTCCCCAGTTCTACCCCCCTAACAGTTGCATCCCCCACCAGGAGTTGTTTCCTTCCCCAGTGAGGTCCTGTGCCACCCTCCTGTGGGTCTCCATTGTGGAGGTTCCCAGCATCCTCCTTGGTCTCCACTGTGGGTGCCTCCATAAAGGAACCATGCTCCGCCAGTGCAGCGAATGAATTGTGGAGAGGCACAACTGGAGGGATGCATCTCTGTTCCACCACCATGACCCTCCCTGAGCCCACTGTGGTCCAACCACTCCTCTTCCTTGGCAACCTCTGAGGTAGTGGTGGTGGCCTGGGTGGTCCATGGGTGGGGGAGCAGGTTTCCCAAATCTTTGCCAGGTCAGCATGGAAACAAACAACCTCCTCCCTCAGACCAGAGAGGTGCCTGCAAATAGGGCAGCAGTGCAGTCTCCAGAATGTCTCCCAGAAGACTGCTGCTCCACAGCCAGTGCATTGCACCACTTCCCACATGGCTGAGTCCCTTCCTGTTACAAATGCTTTTTTTGTTCTCATTTTAGTGTGTGCAAGCTTGTGAGTGTCTTTACCCCTATTCAGTGTGCTTTAGCATGCATTAACTTTTCTCAATGAATTTCCTTACTTTTTGAGATAGTGTAATTGTAGCCTTATTTGCCTGTGGGAGAGCAGGGCCCTCTGAGCCCTTCACTCCCACCCATGTGTAGTTTTTGAGGTACAGTAATGGTATCCTTATTTGCCTGAGGAAATGCAGGGCTCAAAGGGCCCTGCACTTCCATCACTCCATAAATACATATATGTACGTAACTGTGGAAGGACAACAGTAACCAGACTGGAAGCATAAACATCTTATTACCCCAACTCATTTACCTTTTACTGAACATTTTTGAATCTCTGCTAAAATGTAATTCCGCGCAACTGCAATTCTGCACCACAGGGACGAAAAGACATTTTGACCAGGAGTTGAAAAATGACACCTGTGACATATATGAGGTGGGATAATAAGAAGTCTGGATGTAAAATGTGGGGTAAAAATATTTAATATTTCCAAAGTTACAAGTGTGCATTGCAAAATTGCAACAAACTGTCATAAATCTGCCTTTTTTACATATTTTGACCTCAAATTTTCAACATACTGTAGCCTTCTTATGACCCCACCTCATAAACAAGGTCATGAAAAAATTGACAAATTAGGATCTGTTCAGGTGAGTGAGGCTGTGTGGAAGTGTACTGAGGGTGTGGGGTGGTAGGTGCTGAGTTGGAGGTAGGGGTGTGTGGGGGTTGATTGGCTAGGGAAATTTTTTGCAGGGAAGAAAAAAAACATTAAGGGTGCTTTTCTTCTTTTCAGGGATGGACACCGATGGGGACGGGGTGCCACAAGACACCAGGAACATAAGCCAGCATGGGAAGGCAATCAGAAAATGGGGACAGGGAGGGACCACTGGACTATCAGGGAATATGAATAAAAGCAACGGGGATGGTGATCGGAGAAATGGGGGAGGGACCACTTGACTACCAGGGAATTTGAATTAAAACATTGGGGGCAGTGATTGGAGAATGGGGGAGGGACTTCTATACTAGTAGGGAATATAATACAAACATCATGGACAGCGATTAGAGAATGGGGAGGGGGGAGGGACCACTAGAGAAGAAAAAAAATCAACAAAATGTCACAACAGAATGCAAGGAGGTTTTTTAGATCCCTCCAGTTTCAATCATCTACCACTTTTATTCTGGTCCCATTGCTTTTCTTTACTGTACTAGAAAAACTGGCAGGAGGCTAGTTCTCGCAACAAGTGAATTCAACATCAGTTTGTAGTGCCGACTGTGCTGAACTGTAACTCGGATGCTGGCCAGATATTTGATCATTTTAAACCAATTATGTTCTTACACAGTGTCCCTTGTTCAAAATAATGCTTTCATTTATCTCACTTTTTTACTTGAAATAGTAACTGACTGATTAATATACTTAGTCTATATATACTTCATGTCAAGGGTCCTTTGTTAAAAATATATATCTGTAAGAGACATAACGTGAAGGTTCATAATTAAGTTTGTCATTTTACTGCTTTGTCGCAAAACTGCAGCTCAAGACATCAGGCATTAAAGTCAGCTCTACAACACTCTTATTTATTTTACACCGGGATTCTAGAGGCACTGTTTCAGTAAGCTAAAGGAGAGCAATGCATTTAGAAAATAACACGGGGAGATGCAGCTCTTTCATTTTTGTAGTTCTAAATAGAAATTCAAAGTGTCACTTACCAGTCCAGCATTCTTTTGTGCCTGCTGAAGTTCCTGAATGAAGTTTTGTAGTTTCTTTCCTTTAATTAACCTATTACCTGAAACCAAGTGATCCTTAAATAACACTGCTTTCTCAAAATATTGTTTCTACTGCAGACAGGTAGGATTCAAGGTCCTATGGCTTTTCTTTTGATCAGACACTGATTTATTACAAGACAGTGCATTTATACTCTATGAGTTTGCAGTTTTACTTATCAGAAGTGGTTGAAAAGTGTCTTTATAGTGCATCCCACCTCCAGGTTACATACATTTGTATGCTTCTTAATGACATGCACAATCTTGAGGTCAGAACTGAAATGCATATAATGTTAGTAAAGTGATTTTATCTCACTTCACTGAGTGCACCTATACACTTGAATGACTTGAAACAAATGTTTCTTTACTTTGCAGCCGAAGTGCAAAAGTAACCCACCATAATTAGGACTTTTGAAAAATGGTAAAGAATAGCATTGTATCTGAATAACGTTTGGCTAGGATGTTGCCATCTTTAAAAGTATTTAGACTTAAGAAAGCTATTGGGTTCTCAATGAGATGCATACAGATACCCTTTCAGCTGTCTACCATCTTGTTTTGCTGCACTCCTGACAAATCCTGGAATTTGTACTCAGATTTTGTGTGGGCTGTGATCTGCAGCAAACTTCATTTATGATTTGCATAGTTGTATCAGAATTAGATGAAGTACTCTACCATCATTGTCATAATGGTGCCAGATGTCAAGGAATTGTGTGGCCTAGATCTCGAAATTAGAACAGTAAATTTACAGTTTGAACAGTAAATTTAAAGTTCAAACTGTTTTCATTTATCTGCCTGTCTTGTGGCTATCACAAAAATCATTATAATTCAAAAATGCTAAAACATTTTTTCATCAAACCATCCAAAGTCATACCCTTGGTACTGACCCCATCATCCCTGAAATTTCCAAAGAAAAATTTCATTTTGTCTGGTCTGTAGATGATGGCAAAAATCCCATGTTAACCAATGGGAAAAAAGTGTGTTTTTTTCTGTTGATTACCACTTCATATCTCAAAAACCATACAAGGTGCTGTCATGAAACTTTTCATGTCTTGAGAGTCTGGCAAGATGAAAGTGAATGCCAAATTGTGTACTATTTTGTTGAAGAATGCCAAAGTTATTGCGTTGCAAATGTTTTAATTTATCATTGAAGTGCTGTACCAATCCTAACTATAGTGGTGGTACTGTGCCACTATAATATGTATTATAGGGGTGCAGTCCCACCCCTTGAGTTAGGGTTGAGTAGGGTGTTTAATGTTAAAACCCACATTTTGCACTTTAATAACTTCACAACTTTTCAATGGATTTGCAAAATAAATTGCAAGTGCAGTCTTGTGGGGTAGATCTCTTATAGTGACAACTTTTATTCTGATTGGATGTGCAGATTTCAAGATCCAGACAGTGAAAGAAAGTAATTTTTTTTTTGTTTTGCTGTTTCCTTTGTCCACCTCTAGCACCCAGACAGTTTAGAAATTTGGGGCCAGCTATTCAAAACTTTGCCCCTGGGCCAAATTAGCACTGCCCGACGTGCTAAATTAGCCCAGAACAAATAGCCCACTATATTCAAAAGGGATAGCCCCAGTGCTAAACCTGCTGAATATAGTATGCTAAGGAAGCCGGGCAAACTGGGATGGGAGTGCAGTGCAAAAATAGCCAGGGAAATAAGACAGCTCGGAATATAGCAACCAGGAAGTGCAAACCACAACAGCAGCCCAGTGCACAGTGATGTGAAGGAAGGTAGAGGTGAACTATGTGGCCAATGTGTGTGCTAGCAAAGGTGTGGATTCATTTAAGCTGCAAGCACCAGTGCATGTGAAATTCTGCAGAAATGTACTATGTTTCCGATACGTTTGCATGGCACAAACACATTTGGGCAGGTTTTGTTCAGAGCTAAGCCATTTACCCAGTACTATCACATTTGCCAGGGGCAAACATTTGCTATATTCAAAAGTGACATGCAAATGAGCCTACTTAGGCAGTCTGTGGACAAACATCCAGATTAGCATCACATTGTGTCCTGATTTGCATGCAGTTTGCCCAGCACTTTTGCAGGGTCCCACAGCTCCACCTTTAGGTCAGTTAGAAAGTACAGAGGTTGGCTGGGTCTGCCCACAACTCCACCTGTAGGTCAGTCTGGAAGTGCATGGTGGTAGCTGCAGGCTACATTTGTACATAACTGCATAGAATACTGTGCCTCAGGGGACTACACAGCACAGGCACAGGTGGTGGTGCTGCATGCAATAGTCAAACTGTAGGTCCTGCTACAGTACACAGCAGACCCTACAGTAACAAGGGGGCCAGTAGTGTGAGAGACATAGCAATGCCTATGGTGTGCAGGGCATCAATGACTGCTGCACTTTATACAGTGACAGGCCAATCTTGCAGGTGTGTTCTGACAGTGGACATTAATGTTACACTGTTGTGTGACCCACAGATGCTGCACCACTGGCATGGGATACTCACAGTTACATATACATATGCATATACATATACATATACATATACATATACATATACATATACATATACATATACATATACATGACTGGCTGTGTGTGCTGTGGTGTCTGTACAGATGTGTGATATGTGGCTGGGTGGGCACATACCATCAGACAGGCACACTGGTTTCAGGGTATTCCCTACACTGGACCATTTGCACTGCCTTGTGGCAGTGGCCAGTATGTGGTGCAGACTGTCCACCTGTACACCTTCCCCTCAACACCCTCCATGCTCCCAGTGTTGCATGTGTGTGCCAGATTATGTTTGTGTCCACCGAAGTGTGACCTGCAGGTGTATGGACACACTGCCATGGTGTTCACTGGGTGCTGGGTCACCAATTAATTCCTGGCATAGTTGGGACCAGTGGTAGATAATGGCAACACAGGAGGTGCCATCCATGTGCAGCATGTTTCTTCCATGTCTGGTTTCTTTCTATGTTTAATATTTACTGGTTAGGGTCACGCAAAGCCTCGCGAAAGTCATGCAAAGCTGTGCAAAGCCATAAAGTCATGCAAAACCGGTTTGCCCAGAGTTAAGACTACTATCTTCTGGGCGATAATTTGCACCACACAAAGAGCAGCTCTAAGTCATGCAAAAACACTTTGCGCAGTGCTAATGCACTGAATAGAACATTGTGCCTGTATTCATGTACACGTCCCCTCTTTTTGCCCCTTGCATACATTACATTTTTGCCCAGTGCTAATGCAGTTTGCCAGCGCTATTTGACCTTTTGAATATAGTGGACATGAGCAAACCCTGCGCAAACGGTTTGCACCCAGTACAAAGCTTTGAGTATCTAGCCCTTGGTCTGTATATTTCAGGGTAGAAAGGTATTTGCCTGCACATGTGCCTTTTACTGGTTTGGTGAAAAAATATTAATCTGTTCCAAAGTTATTCATTTTTAAAATTTCAGTTCTGAACATGCTCAGTAAACACTTTCAGGATTGCTGCATGGAATGAAAAAATAATTGGGTTATAGAAAAAAAAGGATCCTTTTCTGTATGTGTAAATCCCTTTTGATTAGAAAAAAATCCTTTCTCATATGCTGCCATCTTGTTTTCCATTTTTGGAAAAAAAAAATTCAAAACCCACAAAAAATGACATGCTGCATAAAGACCAATACATGTATCTTGCTCATCACCCTGTTAAGTGGATTCTGCACTTTACTATTGTTAAAGTGACCCTGAATGTGTTTTTTTTATTTTGTATCCTTTTTCATGACTTGCTTCTGCTTTTTTCATACGGCCAAACAAAAAAATAATTCAGCCATACCCCCAAAAATCCCTCCATATGCAAAAACATTTTGGACTTAATTTCCTTGGTGTCTAGTGGCATCCCCCACCCCGATTGTAGTCACCGTATTGTTTTAATGTTTTGCTGGTGTGTAGTGGCACCCCACACCCTCTGATTGCCAATCCTGTAGGTTGTGCATGTTCCCCTGGTGTCTAGTGGAACCCCACCCACATATTGCCCTCTCTGTAGTGTTTTAATGTTTCCCTGGTGCCTAGTGGTACCCTCACCCTCTGATTACTAACCCTGTATTGCTTCAGTGTTTTCCTGGTGTCTAGTGGCACCCCCATCAACCCTCCAATTGCAGTTCTTGTATATTGTGCATGTTTATCTGGTGTCTAGTGGCATCCCCGCCATCCTATTGCCCTCCCTATAGTGTTTCAATGCTTCCCTGGAGTCTAGTGGCACCCCCACCCACCAGTTCTCATCCCTGTATTGTTTCAGTGTTTCTCTGGTGTCTAGTGGCACCTCCACCCTCTGCTCGCCATCCCCGTATTGTTTCAGTGTTTCCCTGGTGTCTAGTGGTACCCCCACCCTCTGAATGCTGGCCCCATATTGTTTCAATGTTTCCCTGGAGACTAGTCGCACCCACTATCCTCTTATTAGCATCCCTGTATTTTGTGCATATTATTCTGGTGTCTAGAAACACCACCCACCCTCCTATTGCCCTCCCCATAGTGTTTCAATGTTTCCCCTGGTGTTCTAGTGGCACCCCAACTCCCTGGTTGCTGTCCCCATATTTTATGCATGTTTCCCTGGTGTCTCATGGCATCAGCACCCTCTGATCACTGTCCTCATATTATTTAACCTGTAATTAAGAAAACCATCCCTCGATGTCTTTTTTGTTACATTTTTTTTGCTGTAAAAAAGAAAATGATCCCTCGCTGATCCAACTCTTCCCAGCCTGACCTCCCACTGGGCACCTCCCCCCACCCACTCCCCCACACACACACCCACACACCCTGACTCACATGAACAGGAGCCAGGGTGAAGTGCTCTCTGATCAAAGACACATCTTGCTGCTGGAACTGCCGACCGCAATATGAGAAACTAAGGTAAGTGGAGCTCAATGTATTTCAATGGTGTTTTCAATACTGATGCATAGCTTTGACATTTTTGTATATTTTGAGGCCAAAATTTCAACATGGCTCTTTTGGAATTCCAGCTCATGAACAATGTCAGTGGAATTTTGCAAATCTGGCCCAAAAGATGATTTTGTGGTCACTTGGAAAAATCACCTTTCAGGCAAGATTTAAAAACTTTCACCACCCTTGCTAATGAGGTGGGGTCATAGAAGGCTATATTAAACATTTAGGGTCAAAATACGTAAAAATGGTGAAGTTATGTGCATATGTAAAATTACCAAAGTTATGAGCTAGTGTAGTAAAATTTCAACGTATGCACATAACTTGTATTTATATTGATCCCAAACTTTTAACATAGCATTTGACCCCACCACATGAACAAGGGTGGTGAAAATGTTTTCAATCCCACCTGAAATGAGATTTTGCCAAGTGATGGTGAAATCACCTTTTGGGCCAGATTTGCCAAATTCCACAGCCATTGTTCATGAGGTGGTGTCCCCAAATAGGCATGTATATGTGGTGTCAAAATATGCAAAAATGGCTAAGGTATGCATCAAAGTTGAAAACCCCATTGAAATACTTTGAACTGCACTTACCTTAGGTTCTCATATTGTAGTTGACAGTTCCAGCAGCAAGATGTGTCTTCAGTTGGAGGGTTGATCTTCAACCTATGACCTGTTCAGGTGTGTGAGGGTGTGTGGGGTGTACTGGGTGATATGGAGTGGTGGGTGATGAGTGAGAGGTGGAGGTGGGGGGGTCAGATCAGAGAGGACTTTTTTTTTGCAGGTTAAAGAAAGGAAAAAAAATATTGATGGACAGTTTTCTGCATCTCAGATCACGATGGCAATCAGAGGATGGGGGTGCCACTAGACACCAGAGAAAGACCAAAAACAAATGGGGACAGCAATCGGAGGTTGGGGTGCCACTAGACACCAGGGAAAGATAAAACAATTACTGGGACAGTGACTGGAGGGTAGGGGTGCCACTAAACATCAGGGAGAGATAAATAAAGTACAGAGATGGTAATTGGAGGGTGGAGGTGCCACTAGACACCAGTGAAAGATAAAACAAGTACTGGGATGGTGATTGGAGGATGGGTGGTGCAAATAGACACCTGGGACAGGTAAATAAATTATGGGGATGGTGATGGGAGGGTGAGGGGTGACACTAGGCACAAGGAAAAGACCAAGAACTAATAGAGATGCTGATTGGAGTCTGTAGGGGGTGCCACTAGACACCAGGGAACCAGGGGAAAAGAACACAATTATGAGGATGGCAATCAGAGGATGGGGGTGCCACTAGACACCAGGGAAAGATAAAACAATTATGGAGACCCCAATCAGAGGGTGAGGGGGTGCCACTAGACACTAGGTAAAGATGGAAACATAATGGAGATGGTAATCAGATGCTGGGGGGTGCCACTAGACACCAGGGAAAGATAAAAATATTACAGGGACAGTGATTGGAGGATGGGATGTGCCACTAGACACCAGTGCAACATTACATACAAAAAGGGACAGGAAAGAGGAGCCACTAGATACCAGGTAAATGGTGGCTCGCTGCTCTCACTGCAGCCCACAGCATGAGTTCCGGCTGCAACTGCAGAAGTAAAGAAAGTACTGCTGTTCTCATACAGAGAATGCGGGTGAATGGCTCCTCTTACTAAGCTGGGCACCCTGGATTTTGGGTACCCAGAAAACATATTTCTCTCAAAGTTTTTAAAAAACAGATAGCAGAATCTAGCTGAACAGGTCCCATTTAGCTAGGTTCAGGTGATTTTTTTTTAAAAAATAGATGATTTTTTGCATTTTCAAGGTTTGTGAGTTGAAAGAGATTAAAGACAATGGCGGCTGGTACAATAATTTTTTTTCAACCTGAGAGGTAAATCATGCAAATAAATGGTCACAATAGCTTCTTTTTTACCTTTCAAACTTGAACGTAATCGCAAAAAAAATTGTATATTCAAAAATGGTATCATTTTTTCACCAAACCATGCAAAGGCACACCCTTAACACATGCCTCATCATTCATGAAAATTTATTGAAGAAGTTCCATATGGACCAGGCTGTAGCTGAGAGCACAAAACACCCAATGTTAAGTATAGGGTAGCTTTTTTTACTTTTTTGACCTTCCGTATCACTAGAACTGTACAAGACACCATCAAGAAATTGTTCACATCTTAGGACTTTGACAGCCTGACTGCACATGCCAAATTTTGTGCTAATTTGTCAAATGAGAGCAAAGTTATTAAGGTGCAAAAAATTGGATTTAACATTGAACTGCTGATGCAACCCTAACCATAGGGGCACTACCACACCCTGATAATTGTACAAATGCGGTCATGCTTGCATACTGAAGTTGAGAAAGCACTTTAATGTTAAACCCCAGTTTTTGCACCTTTATAACTTAGCCACATCCAACTGATTTACATGAAATTTGGAAAACATAGCTTTTATGCCAGGATCTCTTGATCCTGAAAATTTCATGTAGATTGATTCAGTGAAGGCAAAGTAAGAGAGGTGCAAAAAAACCTAAAAATCAGTTTTTAAGGTTTGTTTGCTCATCAATAAGTGAAACAGGATGAGGATTTGTGACCTAAAACTTTCAGGTTTGATAGAGTTTAGCCCAAGGCACATGCCTTTGTGATTTTTATGTATTGAAGTCAAGTAACTTTAAAATAATTTACAAACGTTTTTTGTCATTGGGCATGCGCAGTGTTAAATAAGCGTTCTATGGATAGTTGATTTTTTTGCTAAATTGGGATGTACTGTTGTATTTTGTTATGTTTGTTGTATGATATACTGTCATGTTTTCATATAGTATTACTGTATTTCAGATATTTTATCACTTGCTAATCAACAGGCCATTTTGAATCATGAAACAAGATGATACACAGTATGGATACTGTATTTAACCATATATGTTTGTGTAACCCATAGGTGGCATTATCCCAAGAGCTACTACCCCTGCCTGCTTGGCTAGCAGCAGGTTAAGGGGCCTGAGTTCTGAAACGGGTGCCTTCACCCAGAGGTCAGGGTTGGTAGTGGTCAAACTAGCCTTGGCACAGCCCTCTATGACACTGTAACCCCCCCTCGTTCCCTGCTAGTGGCCGAAACAGTACACAATATTTACTTTCACAATACCCCTGATACACCTTGCAACACCCACACTGTTCCAACTTACCACCAGGGCTGGTTCCTCTTGTTCAACCCTGGAACCCTGTAAAACAAGGTTAGACAGAGCAAATAGCAACAGTACAGTACTTCAAGTACAAACCAGAACCACAGTCAGGTGGAATGCAGAAAAAGTTAGATCAGATTTATTCAGGGGATGTGAACAAGGGAAGGGTGTAATCAGGTTGATTTGCTTAAATACTCTTATCAATCACACAGCTGTGCATGCATTCAGAGTCCCTAAAACAGTCACACCCTCTGGGTGCCCAGGTGGATGAAAGGGGGCTAGCCTGGACCGTTGCCCGGGATAGGCTGGTGTTGCAGTTGGTCAGGGCCCTGCGATGGAAAAACAACATGCACAATACACACTATTTATAATTCGAGGCCCGATGGTCCAGTTCATGAAGAGAGAGAAACAACAAAGAAATCAGATGACTCACTTAGATTAAATGTTTGTTGCAGGGAACTACCCTAATGGTTACTCACGATACCCAAAACTGGACACAGAATGGACAAAAATAGAGACAGCAGGTGGCTGATCTGGAGTGCCAGGAGAAGCAGGGCCCACACGATTCACCGAGGCATCGTTCCTGTTCAAGCATGGAGCAGGGGGCTGATCCCCAGGCAGGTTTCTCATTGATGGCTTTTCACTGTGCAGTGGGGTAGTTTGGCAGAGCCCTCATGGCAAGGCCCAGCCACATGGAGAATACCTCGAATTCAGTCTGGTTGGGCTGGATGCAGCTTCCAGCAAGCAGAACACAGTTCACATAGTGGGGAAACAAATCGCGACCCACTTTCAATACCCAGCAAATCTACATGTATGAATTCTACCATACCAGGCAATCTTTCTATGGTCACAGTCACCCCGCTCTCTGCACAAATTGTAGGTTCAGAAGGTGGCTGGAAATCTGGATGGCTGATCGCATTCAGCAAAATCTTCGGTCTCCCTCAGGTAGAAGCCTGTTTACAACTCCGTGACTCTTCAACTCAGATTTAGTCCGAGAACTAACTCTCAATTCCCTCTCAGGGCAGCAGGCAGACATGCAGGCCATAACTCTAGCCTTTCCATGGTTCTCCCACGCAAACTACGCAAAACAGCTGCTCGACTGTCTCGAGCTGTTGCCTCCGCCGCTTCCCACTTAGATCTGGCTAGCCAGCCAACAGCTCGGGGGATTTCCCTCAGATCCAAAAGGTTTGGTTGGTGGGTTCAGCTGTTAGTTACAACAAAGCTCCCCCTGTAGGTCCAAAAAGGCACCAACAGCCCAGAACTACAAGTCCCACAGTTTTACTCCACACCGCCCCTTCAATCAGGCGCCATTTTAGAGTCCCAAGGTACTGATTGGTCCAATTCGGCATTTCGGAACCAAGATGGTGGAGGTAATCAAAACAGTCTTCACTGCAAAGAAACAGGTTAGAACAAACTGCAGTGTATTCACTGCCCTAACAAATGGTCAGCAAATAGTTACATCTTTTAACAGGGCTCCCTCTGCGCAATTAGTGATGGCAGGAACGGAGCCGTTATCTGGCAGCCCGGGCAGGACTCGAGCATGACAACACTCAGCCCCCATTCCAGATTAATTATTACTGCAAACTAGGCATCTCTCAAAGTGACAGTACATGGAGGCTACCCAGGCACTCTTTGTCAATAACATTTAACTGCTAAAACGCAGGACCCCAGCCTGGCAGTGAGAATTTAGGCAAGCTCTAGGAAGACTTTTCGGGAACCCCCATTTGTACGGGGGTTACACCCTTCCCTGCCTGGAGAAAACTTGGCATCCACGTCAAGTCTGTACCATCACAATAACTGCAAATGCAAATTATACTATACATCTATACCATTAGCATGTTATGCAAGTAACTATACTTTACTATACACATTCTCTACATTTCACAATACTATATCCATTCTGAATTACATCATGCATATTTCACACAAGTAATCTACACTCTACTATGTGAAATCATGTAATAACTTCTTGCACATTGAACAAGGTAAGAGGGGGCCCTTCCCTATCAGCTAACCTGGAGCTAGATGGGGAAGGGGCACCATACCTAGAAGGCAGAACAATGAACCTGGAATTGGCACTTAGGCTCAGTTTGGACAGTGAGCTCTGAGAAACATAAACCCCTTTGTGGACCACATTGAGAGGCAAATCCACTGGTCTCCTTGGAGAATCACAACTAAACACACTACTGGCTTGACAGCTTGGCCAGTCCTTCTGGGGGGAACAATCACAGTCTCTGTACTCTCAGCACTGGTCCTGGGACTTTCATCACTTGGGAGGGTTGCCTCTGCCTGTGTAGAAATGTCCAAACTTGTAGTACTGTCAGCTGCTGGCTCTGTAGGCTCTGTTTCTACAAAACTTTGCTCATTTTGAAGACACTGTGGCCCTGAAGGGGGATTGTCATCACTCTCATAGCACTCTTCAAATTTTGACATGTCACCAGGAAGACTCATACCATCAGCCCCTTCCCCAGGCAAATCATACAGTTCCACCATACACAAAGACTCAGCATCTTCAGATGTGATACTTTGCACTTCACTTTCAGGGAGCATTGGCTCCAAGGACGAAGCTGTGGGGCTAGGCAGTCCTGAAGGCCCAGCTTCATCCCCACAATTTATCAGGTGGTTACCACAAAACAGCTGACTCAGTTCATAAGAAGGGTAATAGGCATGGTCGTATTCAGTTTCGTCAGAAGTAGACTGACAGTCACTATCATTCTGGGCCTGCTTCGGAGAAAACCTTAAATCTGTGACCACTGGGGTAGGTTGACTCTGTCTCTTTCTTGCAGCAGCATGAGTCACTGGACCTGGGGGGGGGATCTCTGGGGGTTCAGCCTCAGTCATGACTTGGCAGATAGGTAGCAAGTGGTTATGATGCATGGTCTTGACAGCTTAGGAGTTGTTTGCAGGACGCACTTTGTACACTGGTAAATCATCCAACTTTTCTACCACTACATGGGTATGATGGTGCCATCCATCAGCAATTTTATGTTTACCATGCAGTCCCAAATTCTGCAACAACACATGGTCTCCATGTCAAAGCTCTTGAGCCTTTACTCTTCTATCATGCCTCTCTTTGTTGGCTAAATTTCTCTTGGCAGCCATTGTCTGGGCCAGTTGATAGGCATGATTCAATTGAGCTTTCAGTTTTTGTACATATTGCAGGTAATCTTTAGCTTGGACCCCATCAGGAGAGACCCCAAAACAGACATCCACAGGCAGCCGGTCCTCTCTCCCGAACATAAGGTGGTAGGGAGAGAACCCGGTAGCATCATGTTTCGTGCAATTGCAGGCGTGTACCAAGGTGCTAATCTGCTGGCTCCATTTATGCTTGTCTTTTGGGCGGAGGGTGCCTAGCATGTCTAGCAGGATGCAGTTAAAGTATTCTGGTTAAGAGTCCCCCTTCGGGTGATAAGGCATGGTTCTTGACTTCCGCATCCCCCATAGAGAGAGCATTTCTTTGATTAACCGACTCTCAAAGTCTCTGCTTTGATCAAAATGAATTCGCTGGGGTGCCCCATAGTGGACGAAGAAATTTTCCACTAGTACCTTGGCCATGATAGATGCCTTTTGATCTTTGGTGGAAAATCTTCTGCATACCATGTGAAATGATCCATAACCACTAACACATTACCAGTGTTTTGCTGATCAGGCGCTAAACTCAAGAAGTCTATGCAGATTACTTCCATTGGGATGCTGGTAGTAATGTTAACAAGGGGAGCAGCCTTCTGAGGCAAGGCTTTTCTCTGCAAGCAGTGACTACAAGTCCTTACATGGTACTCAACATCAGCTCCCATATTGGGCCAGTAGAATCGAGATCGCACTAGGTCAAGTGTTTGGTCGATACCCGAGGTAGCGCATATGATTGTGGAGGGACCTCAGTACCAAATCTTTGAAGGCTGTAGGTAGGACCAGTTGTTGCTTGTCTACTTGGCCACCCCGATCTACTGTCTGTCTATACAACAACTGATTAAGTAGCTTCAACCTGGGGCCTTCTTTAAACAATAAAGCAGTTCGCAAGTCAGAGGGACGCGTCTTGGACACATCTTTCCCTGCTCAAAGAGCATCGGGTGCTGGCTGAATCATAGGATCTTGGGATTAAGTCCACTGAATGCTGTCATTGTTGAATTGAGGTAGTGCACTAATATCTAGGGCAGAGAAGTGACAGTACGCAGCCGGTATGCAAGTATCAGAAGGGGCCCAGACAATCTACTAAGCAGTCCACTGTGTCCACAGACATCTGTTCATCTCTATCAAACTTTTGGCACAATGCTCAGATGTCAGGTTCAGACAGCCTGATCCAGTCACTCTTGGAAGTGGACCTTCGGGATAGAGCATCAGCATCAATATGATTCAGGCCTGCCCTGTATTCAACAGCATAATCATAGGTAGATAACTCAGAAAGCCACTGATGCCCTGTGGTGTCTAACTTAGCTGAAGTCTGTACATAGGTCAATGGGTTATTGTCAGTCTTCACCAATATCTTTGCCCCATAAAGGTATTCATGGAACTGGTCAATGATGGCCCATTTTAGTGCCAGGAACTCCAACTTATGCACAAGGTAGTTTCACTCAAATGTGGTCAGACTCCTACTAGCGAAAGTCACTGGTCTCAAACCATCCTCATGGTCTTGATACAGCACAGCTCCCAGTCCCTGTAGACTAGTGTCAGTATGCAGCACATAGGATTTGGTGGGGTCAGCATAGGCAAGGATGGAGGCATGGGTGAGCTGGTATATGATTTTGTGGAAGGCTGCTTCACAGTCAGGTGTCCAGTGGGGCCCACAAAGTTCACCTGGGTGGAAGTATACTCTATCTGGTCCTGGGGTGGCCCCTTTCTTGTATTTATGATTTGTGGGATGGTAACCCTGGGCAAGATTCAAGAGTGGGTGAATCACCTTGGAATAGTCTTTTATGAACCTGCGGTAGTAGCCGCAGAACCCCAAGAAGCATTGTAGTTCTTTCAGATTGAGAGGCTGGAGCCAGGTGGTCAGAGCTTCAACTTTACTGGGATCAGTCTCTACCCCTCTGTAGATACTATGTACCCCACATACTTCATGGAGGTTTGGAAAAACTAGCACTTGTCAATGGACAACTTGAGGCCGAAATCTTCCAGTCGGTCTAGGACTTTGAACAGTTGGCTCTCATGTTCCTCTAGGGAGCTCCCAAACACAATGACATCATCCAAGTACACCAGGCATTCCAGCAAATTCATATCTCCCACCACACATTCCATCAGTCATTGAAAAGTGGTGAGGGTGCCCGATATCCCCTGTGGCATTCTCAGGAATTCGTAGAACCCCAAGGGACAAATGAAGGCCATTTTCTCATGGTCCTCTGGGGCCATCGGAATCTGGTAATATCCACTGCGAAGATCTAACACCGAGAACCATTTTCTCCCATTCAAACAGTCCAGAGCATCTTGTATATGGGGCATGGTGTATTTATCAGGGATGGTCCACTGGTTCAAGGTTCGATAATCCATGCACATCCTTACAGACCCATTCTTCTTATGCACAACCACAATTGGCGAAGCATATGGGCTTCTGGATTTTTGTATCACACCAGTCACTAGCATTTCCTGCAGGTGTCTTCTCACATCATCTATGTTGGCTGGGGCTGAGCGTCGAGACCTCTCTTGAAAGGGCCTTCATCATGCAGATGTATGTGATGCTCTGCACCCTGGACACATCCCATGTCCCATTCCTTCAATGAGAATACTTTATCTCTCTGGGCAAGTTTCTGGCTAATTCTAGTCTTCCATTCAGCTGTCCATGGGGAGTCACCAAAGTCAAACAAGTCTGGAGTCACTCTGTCTGTCTTACCTGGGAGCTTATTGCTGGGCAACACTGCAGTGTCTGCATAGTGTACCATAGCTAGGATGCAGCCTCTGTTCACCCAGATCTCCCAATCTGACACATTGTGAATCTGGACCATCACTCATCATGCATAGGCATGAGCAAGAGCTGGCAAGATGCTGGGCTTGTATTCCCCGGAGTGTGTTAGGCACCTTTGCTCTAAGGAGCTATTCCCTAATTGTCCTCCAAGTTCCAAGGGTCAAAACTCATTTAGGCAAAGCTGCTCTGAGCTTCTCTTTACCCACATTGTGGAACAGTTTACAAAGGAACTTGAAGCTGAGCTGCCCTGTTAGCCTGAATATCTTCAAGGCACTCTACGATTGCTACATGAAAGCACCTTGCAAATGTTTTCCTCACCGCTAGCCCACTAATTCCGAAACTCCCCCTTTCCATCCTGACGCTCGCCATGTTTCTACCCCTGGCTCTCACTCTTTCCTTCGTAACTCTTCCTACTGCACCCACCCTTCCGTGTCCACTCCAGCCTGGCTAAAATCCCACCCCATCCATAGTAGTATCCCAATTATCTACCCTTCCTCTGTCATTATCATAATAAACAAGTACACAACAGCCATCATCACTTTCTGTGGTTTTAGCCCAATTTTTCCCCCAGTAGTCGGTAATATATCCCTCCTCTTCTTTACCTCTCTAACCTGCCACCCCATACAGGGCCTCTTTCCCCATATGTGTAGTTGCCGGCTGCCTCACTCAAAAGATCTCTGCTTATAACCCCTGTATGCCTATGGTTGATTGTATATCTGCTGACTTCTTCAATTGTAAAATAAAATTATTTTATTTATTTCAACATTGTACTGTACTGTATACACTGTATATACTTTTTCTTCCTTGTATATTATTGCTTTTTGTATACCTGCTTCTGTACTGTACTTTGATGTATTCATGACCAGGTCCACCTTGCAAATGAGCCCTGCTCAATGGTGCTCGCCTGGATAAATAAAGATTTTGATTGATTGATTGACCAATAATCCTTCTGGCAATCTTCCATTGCCTGGTGCATCCAACATCAGTATTCTATTCTTGACATCTTTCTGCAGCCGGACCTCCCCTTGAATGGTACACTGGGCGTTAGGGGCCAGCACTATTGAATCGGGATCCTTCTTCCACACGACTCCTACTGGTTCAGCCTGGTCCACTTCCTTGGGATTCTGTTGCAAAGGCCCTCTTGATCAAGGTGGGAATTCTTAAAGCCCTCCCAGTCTGGTGCCCCTGTTTCTCATAGCAAAGTTGTGCCAGTCTCCCAAACATATGAGCGTTGGTCCCAATTAGCAGGGGAACCCCATCATACAGTCCAGTAGGGGGACACACTAAGGCCAGGGCCTTGTCTTGTTCATCCACTCCAGCCACTGAGGTAGGAAAAGACAGCCAGATCCGAATATACCCTGAGTACGGGTATGACTTCTCACTCAACCCACAGACATGTAAGCCTTCCAAGGGTTGTAGGGGCACATCCAGCAGGTGCTTCCGATACCAGTCTATAAACATCATAGTCACTTGAGACCCACTGTCAAGCATGGCCCGGTTGGCACACCATTCACCTTTACTGTTGTTTCCATTGAAGGACCCACCACCTTGGACCATTCAGGTGGTGCAAACTTAGATGTCGATTTGGCAGCGGCTTTTGAAGAGTAACTTTTTTGGGCAGCTGACCTGGTGGCTGGTTGCCGTTCCGTTGAATGAAGGATAATAGTCTAGTAGTGACCTTCCTCAGATTCTCTGGTGAGCGACAATAGAAACGGGTGTGTCCATCTTCTCTGCAATGGTTGCAAAATGTGGGTTCTCTAGGGTCTCTGGGGGGGGCGTGGGCCATCTCCCGGTTTGGGTACATCAGGAGCACTTCGCAGTTCTACTTTGACTTGTGGTTTGTGCTCTGGACCCTCTGGGCTTCCACCAAGTTTGGGGGTTTGTGTGGCTCATAGTAGGTTCCCCAGCATGGCCCTCAAATCTTGTACTTCTTCCAATAGGTTACCCTCAGTCTGGGTTTCTGAAGGAAAAACATGCAACCCCACCCCACTTTTTGCCTCAGGGGGTGTCTGATAAAGGTCGGGTTCTCTGGCCACTTCTGTCAACTCTTTAATCAGCTCTCTCAGCTGCTGCACCTCGTCTGCATCACCTCTCTCCAGTGTCTGGCAGGTACCAACAACCCCAGCATAGGGCTCTGAGCCCTCTCCATTATTCTCTGCTTCATGAATCTCTTTCATAGGATGACAGTACTCAGGAGGATTAGCCTTCCTGTCTTGCAACTTAAGTTTTAACATCATCACACTTGAGTGCCTGGCTGACTTTAGAATGTGGTCCAGACTGACCCGATTCAGTTCCTTAGCCAGCACCCCTCCTTTTCTGTGGGCCCTCTGCAGAGCCCTCTCAATTCTAGTAACAAACACAGAAAACTTCTCGTTCTTCCATTGCTTGGCAGACTTGAATTTCCACAGCAGATCAACCCCTGACTCAGTGCTTCCAAACACTCCTTCCAGTGCCGAGAGGTATTCAGCCACAGTAGCCTCTGGGGTAGTGGCTTATAGGAAGTGGGTGGCCTCCAGTGCAGGGCCCCTCAAGATTTCCATGAGTCTCTTTCATTTCTCCTCCTCAGAGCACTGCCACTCCTGTACCAAGGGGGTAGCATAGTCCATCCATGTTTCAAGGTCATCCTCCCTGGTGGGCACTGGGACGGTGCCTGAGAAGAGTCTGAGTTTACGGTATGAGTTCAAGTACACAGATGGAATTATTATGGGGGGGAGAGAACTACAGGGGAACTCTTAGGGGAAGCAGGGGATGTAGCTGCAGACTGCAATGGCGTGTGCTCCTCAGAAAGGTCTAGCATCTTTACTAGCTCTTGAGCGGTCTGCCCTTCCGATGCTAATAACTTAAGCAACTTGTCCTTAAACCCAGGGTAGCCAGATCACTATGCAGGTGAATAACCCTCCACCATTTCTGGGCCCCTTCTGGCAGAATAACAGGGGGTACCATCTCTGGATCAACAGAAAAACAGCAGGAGAGTAAAACCACCATGGTCTGCTCAAACAGGTCTGAATCCCTCCCCTTCACTTCAACTTTGCCCAAACCTTTGACATGTCCCACAGTTTCTGCAATGACAGCATTTGTGGTCCCTAAGGGGACATCCAGTAACAGGATGGCCTGTCAGGGATCTAACCCCTCAGCCTCGCTCCACCCCATCATTTGGTGCACTAACAGCTTATGGGGTGCGATTTTTAGCTTAGGCGTAACAAACCCGAACATACGAACATACGAAATTTGCCAGCAGATAAAGGCCTAGAGGTCTATCAAGTCTGCTCGAATGTGCAGCTAGCACCCCTTATTCTGCAGTTGCCCCTCTCTTCCACCCTTCCCCTTCATTGACCCTCCCCTTCTGTCCCATCCCCTTTTGAAGCAGTCCACTGTTCTACTGGATACCACTTCTGCAGGTAACGCATTACACCCAGCCACCACCCTCTCTGTAAAAAAGTGTCTCCTCATCTCCCTCCTGAACCTTCCTCCCCCCAGTCTCATATCATGGCCCCTGGTGTCCCTCCCTTCCCTTACTTTGAACAGCCCCTCTGTATCTGTGTTGTTTATTCCTTTCATGTACTTAAAGGTTTCAATCATGTCCCCTGTCCCTCCTCTCCTCCAGCGAGTACATGTTCAACTCCCTCAGCCTCCTCTTGTATGATGAGTCCCCCAGCCCCTTGATTATCTTTGTCATCCTGCGCTGCACCCCCTCCTGTAACTTAATGTCCCTCTTCAGATACGGGTGCCAGTATTGCATGCAGTACTCCAGGTGCGGTCTAACTAATGACCTATACAGTGGCAGAATTACCTCCTCGAAGATATACCCCTTTCAATACAACCCAGAATTTTGTTGGCCTTTGCAGCTGCCATCCTACATTGTGCCAAGTTGTTCATTGACCCTGTAATGAGCACCCCCAGATCCTTCTCCTCCTCTGTCTGGGCTCCTCCATTTTCTCACCAAATCTGAACATATCAGGGTAATTCCCTCCTTTGGCCATTAGAGGACACCAATCCCAGTGGTGCCTCCAAGATGTAACCCCTAGGTGGTGCTATTGCAAAGGCTACTACCCCTGCCTGCTTGGCTAGTAGCAGGTTAAGGGGCCTGAGTTCTGAAATGGGTACCTCCACTCGGAGATCAGGATTGGTAGTGGTCAAACTAGCCTGGGATCTAACCCCTCAGCCTCACTCCACCCCATTATTCAGTGTACTAACAGCTTATGGGGTGCGATTTTTAGCTTAGGCATAACAAGCTCCTCCATTTTCTTACCAAATCCGAACATATCGGGGTAATTCCCTCCTTTGGCCACTAGAGGACACCAGTCCCAGTGGTGCCTCCAAGATGTAACCCCTAGGTGGTGCTATCCCAAGGGCTACTACCCTTGCCTGCTTGGCTAGCAGCAAGTTAAGAGGCCTGAGTTCTGAAACGGGTGCCTCCATCTGGAGGTCAGGGTTGGTAGTGGTCAAACTAGCCTAGGCACAGCCCTCTGGGACACTGTAGCCCCCCCTCGTTCCCTGCTAGTGGCCAAAATAGTACACAATATTTACTTTCACAATACCCCTGATACACCTTGCAATCACCCACACTGTTCCAACTTACCACCAGGACTGGTTCCTCTGGTTCGATCCTGGGACCCCCTGTAAAACAAGGTTAGACAGTCCAAATAGCAACAGTACAGTACTTCGAGTACAAACTGGAACCACAGTTCAAGTGGAATGCAGAAAAAGTTAGATCTGATATGTTCAGGGGATGTGAACAAGGGAGGGGCGTAATCAGGTTGATTTGCTTAAATACTCTATCAATCACACAGCTATGCATGCATTCAGAGTCCCTAAAACAGTCACATCCTCTGGGTACCCAGGTGGATGAAAGGGGGCTAACCAGGACCGTTGCCCATGGTAGGCCGGCGTTGCAGCTAGTCGGGGCCCAGTGATGGAAAAACAACATGCATAAAACACACTATTTGTAATCCAGAGCCCGATGGCCCAGTTCGTGAAGAAAGAGAAACAGCAAAGAAATCAGATGACACACTTAGATTAAACATTTGTTGCAGGAAGCTACTCTAATGGTTACTCATGATACCCAAGACTGGGCACAGGATGGACGAAAATCGAGACAGCAGGTGGTTGATCTGGAGTGCCAGGAGACGCAGGGCCCACACGATTCACCGAGGCATTGTTCCTGTTCAAGCGTGGAGCAGGGGGCTGATCCCCAGGCAGGTCTCTCATCGATGGCTTTTTGCTGTGCAGTGGGGTAGTCTGGCAGGGCCCTCATGGCTAGGCCCAGCCACATGGAGAATACCGCAGATTCAGTCCGGTTGGGCTGGATGCAGCTTCCAGCAACCAGGACACAGTTCACATAGTGGGGAACCAAATCGCGACCCACTTTCAATACCCAGCACATCTATATGTACGAAGTCTACCACACCAGGCAATCTTTCTATGGTCACAGTCAGCCCACTCTCTGCACAAATTGTAAGTTCAGAAGGTGGCTGGAAATCTGGACGGCCGATCGTATTCAGCAAAATCTCCGTTCTCCCTCAGGTAGAAGCCTGGTTGTAACTCCATGAGTCTTCAACTCTGGTTTAGTCTGAAATTAACTCTCAATTCCCTCTCAGGGCAGCAGGCAGACATGCAGGCCAAAACTTAGCCTTTCCACGGTTCTCCTGCGCGAACTATGCAAAACAGCTGCTCGACTGTCTCGAGCTGTTGCCTCCTCAGTTCCTCACTTAGATGTGGCTAGTCAGCCGACAGGTTGGTGGGATTTCCCTCAGATCCAAAAGGTTCAGTTGGTCGGTTCAGCTGTCAGTTACAACAAAACACCCTCTGTAGGTCCAAAAAAGGGCCAACAGCCAGAACTACAGTTCCCACAATTTTACTCCACACTGCCCCTTCAAGCAGGCTCCATTTTAGAGTCCCAAGGTACTGATTGGTTCAATTTGGCAGTTCGGGACCAAGATGGTGGAGATAATCAAAACAGTCCTCACTGCAAAGAAACAGGTTATAACAAACTGCAATATATTCACTGCCCTAACAAATGCTCAGCAAACAGTTACATCTTTTAACAGGGCTCCCTCTGTGCAATTTGCGATGGCAGGAACGGAGCGATTATCTGGCAGCCCGGGCGGGACTCGAGCATGACAACACTCAGCCCCCCCCTTCCAGATTAATTATTACTGCAAACTAGGCAGTTCTTAAAGCGACAGTACATGGAGGCTACACAGGCACTCTTTGGCAATAACATTTAACGGCTAAAACGCAGGACCCCAGCCTGGCAGTGAGCATTTAGGCAAGCTCTAGGAAGACTTTTCAGGAACCCCCATTTGTAGGGGGGTTACATTTGTCAGTTTGAAGTGAGTTTCTGTTAAATCTGTTATTTCAGCCAGCCAAAGCTTCTTGCCACAAACCCCCACAAGTGCTGTTCTTTAGTCCCTGTACTTCCTTCGGTCTCAGGATGCCCACACGTATCTGGTACTCACCTCTGTCATGGCCAAACCTGATAAGTCAGTATGAGCCATGGAATGGAACCAGGAGTGCCACTCATAAGAAAAGGTGCCGTTGTTAGTGTCTGGGTTGTTGTTGATCAGGGTGCCATTTTCTTGTTCAGGGTACTGCTCTTGGGAACAATCAAGTAGAAGTGATAATTTAAAAGCCATGGTGTGGCTTACCATCAGAGAGGGAGCAGCTAATATACATTCAGCTTTGTAACGTACTTCCTCAGCAGCCCAGCCAGGATGGATTACAAGTGCAGTGCTGGCTGGCTGCACTCTGTTACAGCGGTGGCACGGTGACAGGCACAGCCGCACAACAGACAGCCTTCTAGTCCCATCCTCACCACTTCACCCTTTTGAGGTTGGAGTCAGACTCTAGGTTGCACAGCTGTTAAATAACTTAACTATATTTTACAGGGTCTGACTCCAGACAAGATGGCAGTAGCAGGAGGAGGATGATCAGAATCATCCATTCAGATGACAGTCAGAGATCAGACATAATAAAAAAAAACACTGCAGTACTAGATAGACATTTCTATAGATCAACAACCTGGCTTTACATCACCCCTGTCCCTCAGCCATGTTAGCTGCTGAAGCATCGATCGAGCACAGCCAGCCAACTAGACCAGTGACACCAGTACAGAGAAGGCATCAAACAAATCCATTCCAGTTGACTCCCGATCTTGAGTGGAGTTGAACTAGCCAGACAGAAAGAGCGGTCCCATGACTGTCCCGATCCCCACCAGAGTTGAACTTGTTTCCCACTTGCCAGCACTCCAAGTCATCAACCTGTCCCATCATCATCCTCATCCCTCCCTCCCAATCTTCAAGTCTAGTGACCAATACCAGTGATGGTCTGGTTCAGAGTCAGACCCTGTAAAATACAATTAAGTTACTTAACAGCTATGCCTCTGAGAGTCCGACTCCGACCTGAGAGGGTGGAGCGGAAAGGGCGGGATTGGACTGGGAGGCTGTCTGCTGTGCAACTATGCCTGTCACTGTGCCACCACTGTAACAGTGTGCAGCCAGCCAGGGCTGTACTCGCAAACTATCCAGACTGGGCTAAAAGGGTGAGCCACCCTAGAGACTATATGCACACCATCTTGACTGTGATGTCTGCAATGTCACTTGAATCCTGCTGCATAGCGCTGGGAGAAGGGTTGAGTCATGGAGCAGAATTGACTATCATTGGTGACAAGTTCCTTTAGTACAGACAACAGACCACCTGACTGAGGCTGTATTGTTATCCTGAAGTTCTGAATAAAATATACAATAATAGCCCAGCCCCGGTGGCGCTGAGGGTTGAGGCGCTGGACGCCACACCTCGCGTCACGCTAGTGACCCGGGTTCGGGAGTAAGCCCGGGCCATTGTGGGTTGGTGGGGGAGAGAGAGGATTGAGCATCCGTAGGACTGCTCTCTTCTCTTGGGGAGGGATCCAGGGGAAGCCCGGCACAGCAGTGGCCCCCGGTGGAGACCGGTGGCACTGTGACGCCATGGGCTCACGAGCGTGGGGTAGACGTTGGCAGCTGTCTTCCAGACGTGGGTGAGAGCACTCACATCGTGGGACGGGTGGCATTGCACATCCAAAGTCGAGGGCGTAAACAAGAAAATACCCTCCGCCTCGGATAGGCGATGGTCCTGTCAGTGCCCTCGCCACGTGCCCAATGCTGGTTCCCTGTCACTGCCCCGTGGTCTCCCCAGGTTGCTGCCTTCTCCCATCCTGGGGAGCCGCGATGAAATTGAAGATGTAGGGGAACACAGCGGGCGGTAGAGCGAGCAGGCGAGCACAGTGGCCCGAGAGAGTTCAGAGACGGAGAGGCTAGAAAAATAGTTGAAAAGAAAAAAAATATACAATAATAGATAGAGCTGTATTTTGCAGCTATGAAGTGTGGAGATGCATTGCACAGCAAGGCAAAGCAGACTAGAATGATTAAATGCACAGATGTAGTCAGTCTTCAGGAGCAGTCACTTGGTCAGGACTGTCTCAGTATTGTATTTATTCAATTTTGCGCAGGTTCAGAAGGGAGCTGTGCAAATGAGAATACAATTCCACTATCAGAAAAAGAAGCAAAATTAATTACAAAAACTACATTAATACAGACATTAGGGTTGAAGAACATAAAGCACACAACATAGGGAAATGAAAAAATATTAGGATTTGGGGTCTCTGCAACATTGGAGAATCAGTGTGGTAAGGTCTTGCTTGGGGTTGTCAGTCCTAATGGCCACCCTTTCCTCTGAGCAAACAAGTTCAGAAGTGATCTCTTTTCTTCAGGCAGGGCCGCAGTGCCCTGCATGGAGAAAACTATGACAGATTCTGTTTGCAACATCTAGTGAGTCATACATACTTCTCTACCTTTGAAGAGTGTGGACATGGCCTACCTAGACTTTAGCAAGGCATTTGACACAGTCCCACACAAAAGATTAATATACAAGTTAGCCAGCCTGGGAGTGGGTCCCAAGATGATAGCCTGGATAAAGAATTGGCTGGAGAATAAGACACAGAGGGTAATAGTAAATGGAGTCCACTCTGAAGTAAGGGGGGTTACTAGTGGGGTACCTCATGGTTCAGTATTAGGACCGGTCCTCTTCAACGTCTTTATAAGCGACATTACAGAGGGACTGGAAGGAAAAGTATGTCTCTTTGCAGATGACACAAAGATCTGCAACAGAGCTGATGTACAAGGTGGGGTGGAAAGGATGAGAAGGGACTTGGCAAGGTTAGAGGAATGGTCAAATGTATGGCAGCTTAGATTCAATGCTAAGAAGTGCAAGGTAATGCACCTGGGAAACAAAAACCCAGGGGAGGAGTACACAATGGGGGGTGAGATACTAACAACAACAAAAATGGAAAGGGACCCGGGGGTAGTCATATCAAATGACCTAATTGTGGGCAAGCAATGTGAGAGGGCAGTAAGGAGGGCTGGGGGGATACTTGGATGCATAGGGAGAGGCATCACCAGTAGAAAACAGAAAGTTGTTATCCCTCTGTACAGACAGCTGGTGAGACCTCATCTGGAGTACTGTGTGCAGTTCTGGAGACCCGATCTCCACAAAGACATTGACAGGATGGAAGCTGTCCAGAGGAGGGCAACTAAAATGGTGCAGGGTCTGCACCAGAAGACATGATGAGAGACTTAAGGAGCTTAATATGTATAGCCTTGAGGAAAGGAGGGAGAGGGGGGACATGATAGAAACTTTCAAGTACCTCAAGGGAATCAACAAAGTCCAAGAGGGTAGCATCTTTCAGAAAAAGAGGTATGCAAGAACAAGGGGGCACAATTTGAAGATGGGAGGGGGTGGCTTAGAGGTAATGTAAGGAAGTATTTTTTCACAGACAGGGTTGTGGATGCATGGAATGGCCTTCCGGAGGAGGTTGTGGAGTCAAAAACAGTGGTGGAATTCAAGCATGCATATGACAGTCATAATTCAATTCTAAGGGGTGGGGGTAGGAAAAAGTAGGTTGCTGGTTAACTAGGATCTGCAGCTTATCCATTAGGTAGGGAAATGGGCAGACTGGGTGGGCCAAGTGGTCCTTATCTGCCATCAAAGTCTATGTTTCTATATGTTTCTATGTTTCTATGTATCACTATGAGGCTTTGGCTTGCAGCTGTACTTTGTGTTTCGGATAAGAGAATATGGGCTGGGGGAAGGGGATGGCATTAGGGTTGACAACCCCAAGGAATTCTCTACCACATTGATTCTCCAGTATCTGCCAACTTCATGTTTCTTGAATCACTTTGTGAATTTATGCCATTTTATTGCAAATTCTCTTACATATGAACATACGAATCTGCCAGCAGAAACAGGCCAACTGGTCTATTAAAGTCTGCCCGAGTGTGCAGCTAGCACCCTAGATTGCAGCTGCCACAGCCTCCTCCACCACTGTCCCTACCTTACCTGTCACTGCCCCAGCCACCCAGACCCTTCCTCTTGCTTTGTCCCACTCCCTCTTAAAACTTCCTACTGTTCTACATGGTACCACCACCTCCGGTAATGCATTCCATTTAGACACCACCTTCTCCATGAAGTAGTGCCTCCTCATTTCCCTCTTAAATCATCCACCCTCCAATCTTAGCCAATGCCCCCTCATTTCCCTACTCTTCCTCAGTTTAAACACACCCTCAGTGCTAGGTTTATTGATACCCCTCACACATTTGAATGTTTCAATCATATCCCCCCCATCCCTCCTCTCCTCCAGTGTGTACATATTCAGATCCTGCAGCCTGTCCTCATAGGCCTTTCCTTCCATCCCCTGTAACATTTTTGTTGCCCTCCTTTGTACCCATCCAGTAATTTTATATCCCTCTTCAGATATAGCCTCCAGTATTGCACACAGTAATCCAAATGCAGTCTGACCAAGGATCTGTGGAAGGGCAGGATCACCTCCCTATTTATGGATGAGAAAACCCTTGTGATACAACCCAGCATCCTGTTTGCCTTAGCCACTGCTTTTCTGTACTGGGCCAAGCTGTTCATTCTCCATGTTACTGACACCCCAAGGTCCTTCTCCTCCTCAGTGATCCCCAACCTCACCCTACCCAACCAGTAGTCCCTCTAATGGTTTTTTTTCCCTGAAGTAGATCACCTTGCACATTTTTGCATTGAATCCTAGCTGCCACTTCTCCGACCATGCCTCCAGTTTGGTTAGGTCCCACTGCAACTGTATCCATCCTTCCTTCTGGTCCACTACTTCACCCAATTTGGTATCATCTGCGAACAGACTAACCCTGCAGTCAACTCCATGTACAATATCTGAGATAAGGAACCCAAATAGCACCGGTCCCAGCACTGAAGCCTACGGCACCTTGCTTGTCACTGCTCTAGGTGTCGAGAGCTCTCCCCCCCACAACCACCCATTGCACTCTCCCCTGTAATCAGTTCCCTATCCAGTTTGTCATTTTTCTCCCCACTCCCTTGGCAGTCAGCTTCTCCCAGTCTCCCATGAGGCATTGTATCAAAGGCCTTGCTGAAGTCCAAGTATGGGACACCTACCACATGACCCCCATCCAGCTCCCTTGTTACCCAGTCATAATACTCTATTAGGTTTGTCTGACAAGACCTGCCCAAGATGAACCCATGCTGCCACCCATCCTGGAGGCCATTATCCTCGAGGAATTCCACCAGCCTCTCCTTTAATATTGTTTCCATAAGACTGACTGGCTGATAATTTCCTGGCACTTCCCTTGGCTCATTCTTATGTATGGGCACCACATGGGCCACCCTCCAGTCCTGAGGCACACATCCCATTTCCAGGGAAGTACTGAACAGATCTGCCAGTGGCTTGGCTAACACTTCTGCCATCTCCCTCAGCACCCTGGGGTGGTTACCATCAGGACCTGGTGCCTTATCCACCCTTAATGCCCTCAGCCCATCAAAGCACTCTGCTCTCCATGATCATCTTGTCTGTCACCTCCTCCCCTCCTTCCCCTACCCCCCCCAGTCCATAGTGGTAGTGGTCCGTCCTTGTCCTTAGTGAAAACAGAGCAAAAGTAATCATTCAGCATTTCTGCTTGTGCCTCTCCCTTTTCCACCCATTCCCTTCCCCACTTTATCCTCGCTATGTGTTCTTTGCACTTCCTCTTTTCCCTGACACATCTAAGAAAAGTCCTTCTCCCCTCCCTTTATGCCCTGTGTCAACCTTAGTTCCCTGGAGGCCTTGGCTATTTTCACCCACCTGGTCACCTCCTTTGACCAACTCCCGTAAGCCTCCTTGTCCTCTTCTTTCCATGTTCTCCTGTACCTCCAATATGCAGCCCTCTTCTCCCTCACCCCCTGCTGCATTTTACTGTTCAGCCAGCATGGTTTTCTGGCCCTGCCCTTCTTGCTCCTAGTTCTTGTGCAGGCTACTGTAGCCTCTGTTAGGCCAGTTTTAATAACTTCCCACTTTTGCTCTGCATCCATCTCTGGCCTTATATCCCCCCCGAGTTTCCCTTGTAGTATTTCTCTTATCTTCCCAAAGTCCACCCTCCTGAAGTCCACCACCCTAGTGCCCATGCCTCCAGTCTCCCTCCCCAATGTGAGCATGAATCACACTTCTTGGTGGTCGCTGCCAGCTAGTGAGTCCTCCATGCTTACCTCTCTCACTGCCTCCTCATTTGCCAGTACCAGGTCCAGTGTGTTACTGAGCCTTGTAGGACCTCTTACCATCTGTGTCAGGAATCCATCCTGGATCGCATCCAGGAGCACCTGCTCCCTGGTGCTGTTGGTGGCAGGGGTACTCCAATCAACCCCTGGTAGGTTGAAATCCCCCACTATCATGACACTCCCCTTCCTACATACACTCTTTATCTGCTCTGCCAACTCCCCATCCAGTTCTCCTGTTTGGGCTGGTGATTTGTACACCACTCCCAGCCTCAGCTTTCTACCCTTGGAGTCCAGAAGCTGTACCCAAAGTGCCTCTGTCCTCCCTTCCTCCCCCTCATCCCTCACGCATTTGATCCCTTCTCTCACATAGAGTGCTACCCCACCCCCTCTTCCAACCCCCCGGCCCTTCCTGTAAATCCTATACCCCAGGATTGCCAGATCCCAGTCATTGTGCTCAGTGGTCCAAGTCTCTGTTACTGCAGCCACATCCACATTCCCCTCCGAAAATAGTGCTTGCAGTTCTGCAATTTTGTTTTCCAGAAGTCTTGCATTTAGAGAGACTACTTTCCATCTGTACCCCTCCTTCCTCTCTCCCCTTCTCCTTGGTCTGATCTCCCCCTCTCAGAAGTCCACACCCTTTTTCTGCCCTATTATTACAGGGTGGTGGCACATTCTGTACTCCCCCGGCTACCCTGCATGCCCTTTCCCTGTGTTGACTTTTCTCTGCCTTTACTCATAACTAGGGGGGTGAGCTCACCAGGCTCCCCTCTCCGGACCTTTTCACCATCATCAGTCCTCGTGCCACCCCCCCCAATTTAAATCTACCTTAGTTGCCACATACTCCTCTATTCCCCCCTTTAGTACTCCCTTCCCCTCCCCTACCCGCTCAAGTGTAGCCTGTCTCCTGCATACAAGTCACTAGTACTCCAGATCCTACCCCAGTCTGCCACTAAACCATAATTCTAGGTGTGGCACCAGTCCCTCAGCCACTCATTGAACTCCTTCATCCTTCCCTTCCTCCCTGTGCTTGCACATGGTGTCAGGATTACCTCTGAGAATGCCACAGACTCCCCAGCCTCCTCACACTGCTTGCCCAACTCCTCAAACTTTCCTTTCACCACCTCCACAGTCTCCCCTGCCAAATCATTTGTACCCACGTGCAACACTATGTGAGGTTTCTTCCTCTCGTTTGCTGTGCACTTGAGCAGTGCCTGCCCTGCCCTTCCCGCGGTTAACCCAGGAATAGCTTCAGCCCAAATACGACTATGCCTTCCCCTTTCCTCCCCATCTGACCCCTTTTAGTATAGAATCCCCCAACACAAGCACCCCTGTTCTGTCCTTTACCCCCTCTCCTCCCTTTTACCCTTTCCTCACCTCCAGAGTTCATACTCTTATGAACTTTTGTATGAACTCAGAGTTCATACAGAGTTCATTCACTTGTTCTTATCTTGCATCCATGTCACCTGTAAACTTCGCCTTCCACTTTGCCTTTAAGGGAATATGGATGAAGTCTTCACCCACAGATGCTGCTGTAACTCCTAGGCAATGGTATCCCCAAGGTTACTACCCCTCCCTGTATATCTAAGCACAGGTTAAGGGGCCTGTATTCTGAATTAAGGTGCCTCCACCAAGAGTAAGAGTACTGGGGCTGTCTGTCTAGCCTGTTATAGCCCTCTAGAAAACTACAGCCATCAACTAACCCTCCTAGTGGCTTGAAACCTTTAACAGCAGTTAACACATAGTATATAACAGTAATAATGTGTGCACGTCCTTCACACTTACCACCAGGATTGTACCTTTGGCAATATCCCTGGAGAACCCCTGTAAAACAAGGTTAGCAAAACAACTGTACACTTTCAGTACTATAACCCAACTAA
Source organism: Neoceratodus forsteri (assembly GCA_016271365.2). Taxonomy (NCBI): domain Eukaryota; kingdom Metazoa; phylum Chordata; order Ceratodontiformes; family Ceratodontidae; genus Neoceratodus; species Neoceratodus forsteri. The sequence goes on along the minus strand of CM057455.1, from coordinate 1,071,118,394 downwards.
TAATATGCACAATAGCCAGATTAAATGTGAAACAAGAAAATCAGATTTATTCAGGGGACGTGAACAAGGAAGGGGGCAACAATTTAGCTAAATGATTTGTGTTCTGATTTAAATCAGGTTTTGGCATACACTTTTCAGTCTCAATAGTGCACTCCTACAACACTGGGTACCCAGGGTGGAAAATGACTAGCCAGAGGTATTGCACAGGGTTGGCCGGCATTGAGCTGATGTTGGGGTCCTTGATGGAAAGAAAAGGCAGTTAGCATGCACAACAATAAGATAATTATTTGTAATCCTGGCTGGTTGGTCCAGTCTCAGAAAAAACACAAATTTGAAAAGAAACCAGATGGTGCCACAGATAATTATTTGGCTCATTGCAGGGAGCTACCCTGGTTGTACTCATTTTACCAGATTGCTGTGGAATTTGCAGGCAATATGGAGACCTCGTGGTGTTCACTGATGAGCAAGGGGAAGCAGAGCCAACACAACACACCTCCTCTTCATGGTCTTTCCCTCCAGGTGACTGCAAGCTGCAAGTTGTTTCTGTGCAGGGGCTGGATCCCCAAAGCTGGTCTCTCACCGAAGGCAGTCTCTGGTGCAAGGCAGTCAGTCTGGGCCAGGATGGCAATGGCCCAAATGTGATGAGCACATTGGCAAAGTTCAGTTCTGTGTGCTGGTGAAGCATCCAGCTGGCATAACAGATTGGGACACGAACAGGCAGGTCTCGACCCACTGAAAACATTCAGCACATTCAAATAAGAGAGCATTAACTTTGTACAGTTTGGATATAGTCCGGTTGCTATTGCAGCAGATTCATAGAGCAAACCTCTCGATCCAATTTCAGTCTCACACACTAGTTGGTCCGATCACTTCACAGGAGCAATTCTTCAGTCCAAAATCACAAGCAGTGCTTTTAAACACTCCAATTCTTTCTGCCATAGGTTCAGTCTTAAATTGGAATAAGTCTGCTTCTGAAATCAGGCAGTCCAAGGCAGGAGAACGTGGCAGGGAGGCAAGTTAGGCCTTTTCCTGCCAATTCCCTAAGCTCCGTTCAGGGTGCCACTGCTCGAAAGCTCGAGCTGCTCACACTTCATGCTCCAACTCTAACTGATCCACTGTCTCTTGCAGTACTGGGTATTTTCCTTGGATTCCAGGATTTGGGTTGGCTGTGGAAGCTGTCAGTCACAGTTGACTCCCCTTTCTGATCAGTTTAAGTGCCAACCAAAAAACTACAAAACTACAGTTTTCCTTCCCACGAGACACTTGAGCCAGGATCCATTTTAGGTCCCCAGAGTCTGATTGGTCCAGTTACTGGAAGTCCTGGACCTAACATGGTGGCTCCCATTCCAAAAGGCAAGCTGCAAGGCAAGCAGGTTAACCAAACTTCTCTAATTCAAATACAATGACATATTAGAGGTAGATGAGTAAAGTTCCCATTTAGGCTCCCTCTGCATTAGTATCGACTGCAGAGTGGAGCAAATCAGAGTGGTGTCTTGCCTGTTGCAAGCCATAAATCACTCGGACCCAGCTCAGACAATTTACCATACACATATTAGCTAGGGTCTTAAAGGGATAGGCGTAGAGGCATAGCATGGCACTCTCACGCAAAGGAAACAGAAGCAAGCAGATATCCAGGAATCTATTACCTCTACAGGACATGCAGACTGGCAGCAAGCATTAAAGGAGCCCAGGAAGACATCAATGTAAACCCTAAATTTGTGGGGGGTTACACTACTGTTAAACAAGTGCCTCTAGGTAAAATGGAACAGCTCCTGACGATCACATGGTACAGCTGTATGTACAGAGTGTGTGTTCCTTTTGTTTTTGCAGACTGTGCGTGAGTGGAAGGAGGCAGTGCTGCTGCTTCTTGAGCATATCAAATAGCATTAAAAAGCAAGCTTTTACAGGTTCATCTTTGTGTATTTGTGATCTTTCTTTCAGTTAGAGTTTGTTAGTGTTTTTTTTTAGTTTTGTTTTTATCTGTTTTAGTTTATATTTCTGCAGTAATACATACATTGTGTTGTATCTGTATTTTCCTTTGACTTCTCTTTACATACACTCTTGTTCTGTTAGGTCTTGTTTACTCATTTATCATTTGATTATTTTTATTTTTTATGCCTCCTTTATTAACTTTCTTTGTGCTTACTTTATATTTCTACTGCATATTTATACTTTTCATATTTTAAGTGTCTTATTGTACTTATACAATTGGTTTATTTGATTTAAATGTATGCAGGAAGTTAAAAAAATATTTTAGCATCTGTAAAAATTCAAAACTGTACTTGCATTTTATGTAAAGTAGTGCTTCTGCATGCTTGAACTAGATGGCACTTTAGCTTTGCATTAGGAAGTTTGTCCCATCGTTTCAATGTGGCATACGTGCTTTTTACTGCTGTACATATGTGGAATTTCACTTCCCTATTACTAACCAAATCTGATGAATATAGAGCAATCCTGGTCCCCTTGGCTGAGACTGTTCATCCTTATTAAACAAGAAGGCTTGGTTTGCTTATAAGGGACTCTGAATTATTCACCTCAGTGTTCACTGCTTAATTCTCAAACTGGCTGAATTGGAGACTATAGTTCCTTTCTACAAACCTCTCAGCCCGGATATTCAGACTGCGCTGGGCAGTGGCGCAAGCCTGGGTACAGTGTAACTGGGCTGCACCAGGCCACGGACCAGGTGATATTCAATGGTGATGCACCATGGCTCAGCTCTGTTGAATATGGCACTGAGGGTGCATGCACTGCACATGGCACAGTGGCACTGCACCAGCGCAAGTGGCAGAATGGGAGCAGGGGATGCACCAGCGCAACTGCAGTTGTGCTAGGTGCATCACCACAATATTCAGCACTCAGCATGCAAATGAGGCCATTATGCATGCAAGGTGCAAATGGGGCCATTTACGTGCCATTATGGCCCCATTTGCATGCTGTGCACTGATCCCCAGCGACTTGCGCCTGGTGCCCTGCCAGGCTGCAGCCATTGGGGACCGACACCGTGACGTGCCAGTACAGTCCCCCGCTCCGCTACACCCGATCTCAGGCATATGTATGTGTAGTATCCCTGGTGGTCCAGTGGTATCCCCCCAATCGCCCGATTGTGGGCATAAGTAGAAAGAGACTCCCTGGTGGCCAATGGTAACCCCCCCATCACCTGATCATGGGCATAAGTAAAATGAGCCTCCCTGGTGGCCAGTGGTAACCTCCTCCATCACCCAATCATGGGCATAAGTAAAAAGAGCCTCCCTGGTGGCCAGTGGTAACCTCCCCATTGCCCGATCATGGGCACAGGTAAAAAGAGCCTCCCTGGTGGTCCAGTGGTGACCCCCTTCCCCAGCCACTCACTGAGGTCCCCCACCACCCAGCACCCCCTGTCATCGGTGGGTGGCTGCACCCTGCCCGCAAGCCACCTGCCGACTGACAGCATAGAAATACAGACTGTATGCCTATTGGTCCACTGTGGACTAATGGGCATGCAGACATATTACTATTATAAGCCTGCGATGTGAATGAACATGTTCATTCACATATCAGGTTTGTAGTACAGTATGGTCTGCATGCCCATTGGTCCATTCAGTGGACCAATAGACGCAGTCCATACTGTACAATGTCATTCGGTGGGTGGCTGGGTGGCTTGCAGGCAGGGTGCTGCCGCCTGCTGATGGGGGTTGCTGGGTGGTGGGGACCTCAGTAAGTGGGTGGGGAGGGGGATCCCACTGGACCACCAGGGAGGCTCTTTTACCTGTGCCCATGATCGGGCAATGGGAAGGGGGTTATCACTGGCCATCTGGGAGGCTCATTTTACTTATGCCCACAATCGGACAATGGGGGGGCACACCACTCCCAGGGCAGCGGGCTTGTAGCCGGTGTTATGGGTGGGCATGTGGCCACCCATGGCTGGCGGCTGCTGTGTTGCTCCCTGCAATACAGCAGCTCACCTGTGGGTGGCCAGAACTTGTTCCTGGTATTTTCAGGCACATCTTTGCACCCCACTGAGTGGTGCAAGGCTGGGATGTGCCAGCATATGTGCCGCACATCCCGGGCTGGATATCGGGATGTGCCGCATACGCATGGGCTTGCCCCCCGCACTTCCACTGGCATACATTACCAATGCGCCCCGATGCATCGGGTGTTGCACATTGCAACTTGCCCCTTTGAATATCATGCTAGAGTGCATTGGTGGGTTGCACATGGCGCATCCCTGTTGCACAATGCACAACCCGTTTGAATATCCAGGCCCTCATGTGTAAACAATTCAACTGTCAAAGTCAAGAAATTGAACATTTTTGTGTGTACAACATGCTTACAGTGGGCATTGAAGGTCTTTAATGATGTGGTAAAAATGGCATGTATCCTAGAGTGACAAAAATTAATTATGATAATGGATTTTAATTTAAATTGGCAAGGCAATTTATTGTTAGGTGCCCATTCATAGATCTAGGTGCTGTACAAGATTATAAATGTCAAACAAAACCAACTTTTTTTTTTCAGCTTTCTTCATTCTGCTGCTCTCTGGCCCCTTAGACCTCTCTACAGTGAGGCCTTTCAGAACTATCTTGTCCCACCCTGCCTGAGGTCCTCCTGGGACTTGTCTGTGCTTCCCAGGAACTCCCCTCCAACTCCTTCGACTACCTCGACCCCCGGCTCTGAGCCCCCTGAGGTGGGACCTCCATACTCCTCTGGTGCTCTATCTATAATCTAGAAGGGCAGACGGGGAGTGGAGGAGAGAGACAGAGACCAGACAAGATGGACCCAGCAGTGGGCGTGTGGGCAGTCCACTGGGCCCCCCCTTGGTGGCAGGGTTTTTCTGTGTTTCAGTTGCCCGGGGGTGTGAACATGCAATGACACCCTGCACATGACAGGAGCACTCCCGCACTTGTGCACATGTGTGCAAGGTATCCGCTGACACCTCTATCCCTGGAAGAGAGCACCACAAGTTGTGCTGCCGCCAGTCTCCACTGGGGACCGCAGATACTGTGGCTTGTGCACCCACCCGCTCCCAGGAGAGGAGAGCAGTCTTCTGGATGCTCAATCCTCTCCTGTCCCTGCTGAACCCTGATGACCCGAACTCATTCCTAAACCTACGTCACCAGCATGGTGCAAGGTGTGGCGTCCAGCGCCTCAACACTCAGTGCCACCAGGCCAGTCCAAACAAAACCAACATGAGTTCAATATAATACAAACTAAGCAAAAAGCAAATAATGATAAACAGAACAGCTAAAGAATATAATACAGTGTGTAGGCAGTCCCAAAAAAATCTGTTAAACAATATAGCCTTTTATAGGGATGTTATTGATAATTGTTTTCTTAAACAATTGATTAGTACACTGAGCAGAATAAATATTAAGAGTGGAAATCATTCCCTTCTTGCTTGCCTGTTGGTCAGTAATGAGGACAAAAATCAATTGCTTGGACTGTTATCCTGTACTATAACTCCATTAGAGACCATGATGCCATATTATGCTCATCGTACAATGTCTCAATCTGAAATGTTGTACCAAGAGGAATTGTATTTTGTAGCTATTCAGACTTAGTATTGACTGCCATCTTAAATGACGTAGATCAAACTGATTGGTCTTTTCTGGACTCTATACCCAATGTAGATAGAACCCTTCTACTATCACTAAACTCAGAGTTAAAAACACATTTTCAGGAGAGGTAAGGGGGCACATGCGTGACCGGGTTCACTAATGGAAGCTCAATCTACGAGCTCAGTGAAGTTGCCTGAAAATCCGTGGCACAGAATGCTTTTCATTTGCCTTCTGCAGTTTTATTTGGGACAGGAATACCTTGGTACCTACAGGAGGCTTGTTCTGTGGTATTGGGTATTTCTCCAGAGCTACTTCTATCCTCACTTGCAGTAGCTGTGTCACACTACCTGTCTAGTCTTTTGGGCCCATGGAATGGCTACTAGAAACTGCGTGTGGCGATGGGTTTGGCTGACCTGCCCGATATTAAAAGTTTGCTGCAAGCATTAACACAAGACATTTCAAGGATGAAGACATCTGTTTCACAGCTGGAAGAAAGGATGGAAGCTATGGAACAATGGGTGGAGGAGGCCGAGTTTTTTTATGCTTAAAGTTGAATTCAGCACGGCCACACAGAAGGAAAAGATTAGCCATCTGGAGCAGTAAATAGAAACTTTGTTAGGTGAATTGGAGAATTGGGGTTGGCACAATAATCTGGACATCATTGGTGTGCCGGAGGGATCAGAGGGGCAAAACATGTACAATTTTCTTCAACAGATGATTCCGCTGGTGTTCGATTTTTATTGGGACTCTCCTTTAGAGATTGAGGGGCCCATAGATCTCTTGTCCCCAGATCAGCAAGAGGGATGCTACCCCAACCAATAATTGCTTTATATTTTTGTGCTTTTCTGTCAAGGAACAAATCTTGTGACTGGCTAGGGAGAGGGGCCCTATTAAATGGAACAGTCATATTATTAGTTTTTTGAGGATTTTTCCAAAGAGGTGGCAGCCCTGAGAAAGGCATTTGCTGTCATCTGGAAAGATCTGGTGCAGCACTGCATTCAGTATGCCATGTGTTATCCTGCTTTAATACATGGATTTTGTAAATAATAGTACACTGAACATACAGAAAATTCTTGATAATACTATCACTTCCAGAGTGATAATAGCACACTTCAGGAGTGATAATACTATCGTTCAGGTTCCGTAATACTATAGTTCAGGACCGGAATGATAGTATTATCAGCAAAAGAGAACAGAGCAAGCGCTTGTTTCCCTCCTGACATCTTCTAAAGCGTGTCTTCTGATTGCCTGCTTTTCCTGTGTGGGTGGGCGGAACAATATAGAAAACATGGTGGCTTTCTCTCTCTCGCTTAGGGAGAAAAATCCTCGGTGCTAGCTGCAGCATTTTTTTTTCTTTACTCCCCTAATGCAGCTTTATCTGTCCCATTTTCTGTCATAGACAACTCGGCGACCTGCTACATTTTGATTGTTATGGTTACGCCGACTGATGTGACTATCTGGAATGTGAGGCCATGATCATCTTCTCCTGACTCATTGCCCTGCACCCTGAGCTGGAAACCACCTCACCTACATTACGGTCACTGTAAGTTTTACACTGCTGTCCTGCTCCTCCAAAACTTAAAAAAAGACATGCGTTTACCATATAAAAAGGAAACTTTTCCAAATTGGATCCATACATTAAAAACAATAATGGATAGGTTACTGTTGATTACTGGGGAGTCCTACTATCTCGAGGTTTTGAACACATTGGAACCTCTCAAGCTTTGCGCTTGAGGTTCATATGTGTCCAAAACCTCTCTATAGTATTATTCCCCAGTAATCAACAGTAACCTATCAGTTATTCTCTTTTTATACAACATGTGTGGATCTCATTTCATGAAGATAAAAGAGATATCTCACTGACCACATGTGAGATATAATTTATATCTTCACAGCTGGGTATGTCACAATGGATATCTTGGCCAGTTGGGAATGTCACAAATGCTTCTGAACTCATTAAGAATGTTCAGCCTCAGTAACAGTACTATCCATATTCAAATGCAAATAAATTTAAAACGAAAAATGATAGCATTGTGCTGTGAGCACAAAAGTTGTTCAGCATGAAAAGATGTACAAAATGAGTGGCATTTCATTTATAGCTACCTTTTAGTTTTTTGTTTATAATTAACACAAAAAAACAGCAGAACTTATTTTCTTTTCACTTTTTCAATAAACAAATGTGAATAACTTTAAAACAAAAAATGATAGCATCGTACTGTGAGCACAAAAGTTGTTCAGCATAAAAAGATCTACAAAATGAGTGGTGTTTCATTTACAGATACCTTTTAGTTTTTTTTATAATTGGCAAAAAACAGCAGAAAATCCAATTTTTTTCACTTTTTGTAACAAACAAAATGTAAATAACTTTAAAACTGAAAAAAGAGAGACCCACAATTGTTGTATAAATTGAATATGACATGGGTGGCAGTAAGATAGCAGAAATATCTCCATGAGCTGCCATTTAACTCTTGATATCCCACAAGTGGCAAAGCATTCAGTATGCCATGCACTGTCCTGCTGTATTGTCTATTTTATGAGATGGCCACTGGATAAGGTTTGATTCTCCCCAAGACGCACAAAGATTTCTAGAAGAAATTCAGAGGGACACACCAAGCTTCTTAACAGGAGGGTCTGGCAGATCCAATTCATTAAACCAACATCAGCAGGCTGTACAGAATGAGCATTAAGGTGGCCGATATTCACCTCATCCAGACCCAGTTACGAGAGAGGTGTTGCACGCTCCAGCAACTTTTCTGACCTCAAAGACAGTAGGAGAGTCATCTTCAACTTCCAAACCCAAGGGACAATGGGAGATGCCTCAGCCTGAGACCACAAACTGTTCCCTCTCAGGTAAAGGGTCTAGTGGAATGTCTGGGATCAGTGGCTCGAAAACTTCCTGAGTGTCTCTGACACTTAGCCCCCCCTGGTTGGTCAGTGATTCCTGATCTGAAGCACCCTAAGATGTCACCCACACTGACTGAGGATCACAACTCAGGCTCCTGGATGGAATGATCAGACTATCTTGAAAAAGAGTTAGTGGCCTCGCTACCCCCCTAGAGGATTCATCCAAGATGCAAGGAACTGGCTAGTCTTCTGGGACTGGGGAGACAGCCTTCCCTCGGATGAATAGATCCAATTAGCCTAGAGTTCTACAGGAGGTAACCAACACTGCGGGATGAAACTGTATTAAAAGATGATTGTGTAGCAGGGACTCTGAAGTTTGGCAAATTTTCTGCTGCTGTTCCCTAGTTTGTTAAATAATTGATTGTTTTCTGTCTAGTCTTTTCTTATACAAAGGATGTTTTCTGTATGAGTAGGAGACGGGGTGGGTTCGTATGGGATCGGGAATATTGGTGATGGGCTTCTGGGCTGGGTTCGTAAATGCCATAGGCAGGTTATATATTATCATTAGAAGCCTGTCCAGTGGTTCAGCCTTTTTGGGCAGTCCCAAATCAGATTTTCTGTATTCCTACCCCTCTCCGTTTATGGGATAACTGCACTAGCTCCCATGAGAAGTTACTGGGGGGATGGTCTAGTGATTCAGATCCTTCCTCTTTGGTCTGTATTCTTTTTTTCTATTGGCAGTTGTGTAGTATGTTTTGTGCTAGTTTTTGTAGGCCCTAGAATTAGAGGGGGGATGTTTGAAGTTTTTTTTCTGTGGAGGCACTGGGCATTACTTCTTTTGCGATAGCTGGAGCTCTATAGGCTGTGTGGTTGGTTCTGAAAGCACTGCTAGAGCTGGTTTTATCAGCGCCTGCAAGGGGGGGGGCGGGCGGACCTTGATGCGGTAATACTACCGGTCCCAGAAGCCCTGTTCTTACTGCCTCAGGTAGGTTTTAGGGGCTGTTTGGCTCTTTCTTATTTGATACTCCATTTTGTTTATCATTATCAAGTTTTGACTGCAGTTGGGCTATGGGTATTGGACAATGTTTCCTAAATGCTATAGTGCTGTTTATGATTGATACCCTGATACATAACATATCTGCATCTTCTGTAATGTGTTTTGCTGTCATTACTATTAGAGGTAGACTATTTTTATGGATAAATGAGCCTTGGACTGTATTTTTACATGTGCTGTAGTTATACAGGTGACTAGAGGAAGGAAATGGGTGTGTGTAAGGGTTGATGGTAGACTGTATTGGGCTTTCAGGTTTTGCCCCATATCGATATTTCTTTTTTTGTTTGGGATGTATTTTTTGAGTCCTGTTTTGAGGTTACTTCTTTTTTGGTTATGGTATCATTTTTTTTCTCTGGTTTATATGTCCAGGATATATGGAATGGCTTACTTAAGGATTTTGACCTGGAATGTGCAAGGTCTGAATCACCCCATAAAAAGGAAGAAAATATTGTCATATTTAGATTCCTGTAACAGTGACATTGTCTTTTTGCAAGAAACCCATCTTTTAAAATCAGACCCACACAAACTTGTGCGAGGGTGGGTGGGTCAGGGGTTCGTTATTACCTTTTCCTCGAAGAAATGGGGGATGTTAAGTTTACTCAAGAGGGATTGCCCATCGCAAGTCGAGAAGGCCTCTCTGGATAAGGAGGAGCAATTGCTACTTCTCCAGGGCAATATATATGGTACTTAAGTTTAATTGCTCAGTTTTTACACCCCCAATATTGATGCTCCAGACGTCTTCACGCTGTTAGCCCAAATTATTTCAGAATGGTATTATCCCCCTATGCACATCCTCATTGGAGGGGATTATAATTTGGTTATAGATCCCCTTCTGAATAGGTCCCTGCAGAAGAGAGGTACACCTTTGCACCAACAAGCTCAGACTGTGGTACTGCAACTGTGCTCCAAATTTGGGCTTGTACATTGCTGGAGGGTAGTGCACCCTGAGTTTTGGGATTATCCATATCGGTCCCCTAGGTTTCAAAACTGCAGTAGGCTGGACTTTATTCACTGTACTTCCTCAGTCCTCTCTGGTATAATTGATACAGCTATTCTTCTCATCCATTTGTCTGACCATGCACTGGTTAGTTTGGTTTGGCTACCTAAGGGGAATGTAGTTACATCTCCTAGGTGGTGGTTTAACCCTGCCCTTCTACAGTCTGCAGAATTTAAAGGCTGGCTGAATACAGAGACAGGTTTTTATTTTGAGACTAATTCCACTTCAAGAGTCAATACTTCCACATAGTGGGAGGCCTTTAAAGCTTATGTCAGGGAGCGTATTATTTCCTATGCCTCCTGGGAAAACAAGAAAAGAAAACAGGAAATGGCAGACCTCACAGCCAAGATTAAACAATCAGAGGAGATATATCAAAGCCCTCCGAACCATGATCCATAGATCCAGTAGGTTACTGCATTAAAATATAGGTAAAATACTATTCTTCATCAACAGGCTACAAGAGCAGTATTCTTTTTAAAGTAAACACATTGGGAGTCTGGAGTTAAGGCCAGAAAATTGTTGGCCTATCACCTGAAACAGAAATCAGCAGAGGCCCATGTACCATACCTTAAGTCAGATGAGGGTAAGCCCATTACAGACCCCACTCAAATCAGAGCCATGAAGGCAGAGGGTGGCGGTCAATGGCACACAGTGGGAAGACATGGGAGTCACCAGTGGTGTGCCACAGGGGTCAGTCCTAGGACCAGTCATCTTAGTAGTAAAAAGGTTTATTTTTAACCAGGAATCAGCTCTTCATAGCAGAAGGGTTAGAGGAAAAGGTATGCCTGTTTGCAGATGACACCAAGATCTGCAACAGAGTAAATACTCCAGTGGGCATAGAGAGAATGAAAATAGACCTGGAAAAGCTGGAGAAATGGTCTGAAGTATGGCAGTTAAGGTTTAATGTGAAGAAGTACAAGATCATGCAAGTGGGGAACAGAAACATTGGGGGGAGCTACATGTTGGGAGGTGAGTTGTTGACAGTCACCAGGGAGGAGAGGGATTTCGGGGTCATTATATCAAAATGACCTGAAATCCACCAAACAGACCACAAAAGCAGTTGGGAGTCCTAATGGGGTGTTAAGGTGTATAGGGAGGGGTATTACAAGCCATTGGAGGGAGGTGGTGATCCCACTGTACAAGACTCTGGTTAGGCCTTACCTAGAGTACTGTGTGCAGTTCTGGAGGCTACACCTGTGTAAGGAAACTGACAGGGTGGAAACAGTACAGACGAGGGCAACTAAGATTGTGCAGGGTCTGCACAACAAGGCATATGGGGATAGACATAGGGACCTCAATATGTACAGATTGGAACAGAGATGGGAGAGGGGTTACATGATTGAGACTTTCAAATATCTTAATGGTATAAATAGGGTGGAAGGGGATAGCATCTTCCAGTATAAAAAGTACAACAAAACTAAAGGGCATAACATGAAATTGGGGGGTCACATAAGGGGTAACGTGAGAAAGTTATTTTTTACAGAGAGAGTCATGGATGCATGGAATGCCCTGCCTCAGGAGGTGGTGGGAGCATGTACAGTGGAGAGATTCAAGAGGGCATGGAGTAGGCACAAGGGAATCATACCTGTGAGGTGGGCATAGCTGAGGCCGCTGACCTAGTAAAGGCAATGGGAGCAAATTGGCAAAATGAGCAGACTGGATTGGCCTTGCAGTCCTTTTCTGCCATCTACTTCTATGTTTCTAGTTTCTATCTTCTGTGAGTATTACTCACATCTATATAAGTCCTCTGTGTCCCAGTCACAAAGGGCTTATGATTCTTTTTTCTCAGAATTTACACTTCCTCGGCTTCATTCATAGCTAGCCCAGTCCTTGGAAGAAGATATTACATTGCCTGAGATTACGGTGGCAATTCACAGTCTAGTCACAGGCAAAGCCTCAGGCGCTAATGGGTTGAGTACAGATTTTTACTTGGCCTATGAACAGGCTCTTTCCCTTAAACTCTTGGATCTTTTTCGATTCATCCAGCAATCGGATGGCATGCCGCCACACATGCAGGAGACCACTATCACTGTCCTGCCTAAGCCCAATAAAGACCCCACTGCATGTGCCAGTTATAGATCCATTTCCTTATTTAATGTGAACTCCAAAATCTTAGCAAATATTTTAGCCACCCGCTTGTAAAAAGTTCTTCCATCCTTAATCCGTAAATTGCAATCGGGCTTTATGCAGGGTAGACAAGGAAGTAATACCCTTGTGATAAATCTTATTCAGGTGGCAACTAGAGGGCCTAATTCTGTAGCTTTGGTCACTATCGATGCTGAGAAGGCATTCGATTTGATTGAGAGGCCCTATTTGTTTCATGCTCTTGTGATGTTGGGCATCAGCCCTATCTTCCGAAATTTGGCAAGGGTTCTAGATTCCTTGCCAACTGCCAGGGAGGTAGCCAACAGGGTTTTATCTGACCCCTTCCCATTGTTTTGGGGTACTAGACAAGGCTGCCCTCTCAGCCCCCTTTTATTTCTATTAGGTATTGAGCCCTTAAATGGAGCCCTTAGGCAACACCCGGAGGATTTTGGCATCAAAGTGGAAAATAGTTCCTTCCCTACGCTGTTGTATGCAGACGATCTTCTTTTAACTTTATCTTGGGTGGAATATTCATTGCCAAAAGTGTGGGAAATGACAGAGGCCTTTGGCTCTATTTTCAGTCTTTGGGTCAATTGAAGTAAAACCAAATTATTGCACTTGTTTAAAGGAGATTGCAACTGGGCTTTACTTGCACAAAAGCAAATTAAATGGTCCCCATCAGGTATTAAGTATCTGGGTATGCACATATCCAGTAATATTCAAGATATGTGCCATGGAAATGTTAAACTCTTGTTGGATGGTTTAGCTGTGGACATCAAGTTGGCTTCCTAGCCAGTGCCCTTTGTGGTAACCATTGCCTCAGTGCTTGCGTGCTGAGATTCTTTGTCTTTTAGCTTGTTTTTTTGTTTTTATTGGGCTCACCACAACATAACGCAGACAGTCCATCTTAGGATAGGTGGTTCATTCCACTGGGGTGTCATACAGACGAGGCATACTGATGAGTCCTGGTAAGACGAAACACGTGTATGTGTCTTCTGTTTGCACCCTTTGCAGACTGTGTGAGAGGACTTTTGGCATCATGCATTTCTGCTTAAAGTTGAACTAGCATAATATTCTGTGGTGATTTGCATATACAACCTATGATGCTTTGCATTATGGGGGTATGTGTGATTTTGCATTTCTTTGAAACTTGGCTTCCCAGCCAATGCCCTTTGGGGTAACCATTGCCTCAGTGTTTGTGTGCTGAGGTTCTTTGTCTTTTAGTTTGTTTTTTGTCTTTATTTGGCTCACCACAACATAACCCAGACAGTCCATCTTAGGGTTGCTGGTTCATTCCACTGGGGTATCATACAGACGAGGCACACTGATGAGTCCTGGTAGGACGAAACACATGTATGTGTCTTCTGTTGGCACTCTTTGCAGACTGTGTGAGAAGCCTTTTGGCACCATGCATTTCTGCTTAAAGTTGAACCAGCATAATATTCTGTGGTGATTTGCATATACATCCCATGATGCTTTGCATTATGGGGGTATGTGTGATTTTGTATTTCTTTGAAACTTGGCTTCCCGGCCAATGCCCTTTAGGGTAACCATTGCCTCAGTGCTTGAGTGCTGAGGTTCTTTACCAATAGGTGGGTTTAATTAAACCTGACGATTCCCAATAAGATTGCCACTATTAAAATGATGGCATTCCCCAAGCTTTTTTTTGTCCTCAGCAACCTGATGGCACCCATACCGGCAGGCATCTGGAACAGAATAGACAGGTTGTTTTCTAACATGGGTGGGTAAGTGCCCACGTATTGGAAGACAGGTTTGTAGGGCACTGCTGGAGGAGGGTGGCTAGAACATGGCTTGGCCTTGGGCTTACCATGTTGGTCATGGCCTTAAGCAGGCCTTGCAATGGTTGAATCTGAACTCCCCAATGACTCCCCTTTGGGTTGAGATAGAGCAGACTCTGCTGGAACCAGTTCCACTTGTGATAGCATTGTGGAACCCTCTTCCTTGTGGCTGTTGCCCCACTTCACCTATATTATTAATTAAACAACATTGGAGTACCACATGGAAGAGCTCCATTGGAATGCACACTATTTGGGGCCTTACAAGCCTTTGTGGGATAACCTCAGGATTCTGATAGGGGCTCCTAGATAAGGTGGCATTCTTGGGCTTACAGAGCGATCAGGTATGTGAATGATTTAATAGATTCAGGAACGAGTACCTTTAAGTCTTTTCAACAACTCTGGAATTTCGATTGCCAACTCGAGATTTTTGGAGGTTTTTACAACTTCCCCATGCCTTAGCTTCCTGGTTTACCAAAGGGCACACTATACTTCACACAGATTTGACCAAAAACATTAAGAAATGGTTGGGGTTATCTATAGGTCACACAAGTGCTATGTACAAAACTCTACTGAATTTATATCTTCTGACTCGGGACCCTCGTAGGTTCAGGTGGGCTGAGGAATTACAGGACCCCTTAAAAGAGGACTCTTGGTCCCTTTGTTGGGCTGTGGCTCATTGTGCCTCCCTGGACTTGAAGCTTCAGCTGCTCCAAAAGAAAATCCTTAGTAGATGGTACTGGAAAAAAGTTCTACTAATCTAGATATCCAAGGAAATGATGTATTCTGTTCAGTGCTGCACCTCTGGGGTGTCTCAGAAACATCACAAAATGTGGTGTGGGATGCTGGAAATTTTCACAAACTCCACAAAGCAAAAACTTCTTTAAAAACTTTCTTGTTTATTTTTTCAAACTGCCCTGATGTTTTGCACATAATCTTGTGCTTTTTCAAAGGGCTTCTGTATTTTCCAAAATAAATTTATAAAAATATGCATATTACAATCAGGTAATCAAGTAAATTTTAACAGTTTCATGTAAATACATTTTTATATTGCATTTCTTCTGCATTAGTTACCCAGTATTTCTGTGTGTTTATACTTCTCCTTATATCTTATTTCTCTCTATGCTTAAAAATAAAGATTAACTTTTGCTCACCTGTTAAATAAAAAACACTATTTGTAACCATGATGGCATGGTGTTCATAGACTTAATTTATCTATTCAAGCTTGTTCCAAACATTGAAATTAACTGTAAGAGAATTAATCTTTTACCTTTATGTTTTACAAGTAGTCTGCTCCTATGTGCTACAAAATGCTGATGTATTTACAACGTTTGTCTCTGAAATAGAAAAACCTTCTTAGTATTGTTTGTACTCATTGGTAACATATCTTTTTCCTCATTTCATATAATGGCTGTTTATAGCGATGTTATCTACAAGAACAAAAGCCAGACCAAAATTTATAATGCTCCTAAGAGCTTTACTAACCCCATAACTAGAAGACACTTCCAATTTTACCATGCAGTGGTTCTTTTTTGTTTATTCACTTTGGGTGGGATATTCAGAAGGGTTGCGCATGGTGCAACACAGTTGCACCATGCGAAAACCACTGATGCGCCCCGGCACAATATTCAAAAGTGGAATGTGTGTGGCACAAATCCCGATGCACCGGAGCGCATCAGTAATGTATGCAGCGCTAGTAGGGGGGACGTGCCCATGCATACACCGCACATCCTGATATTCAGCCCGGGATGTGCTGAGCAGATGCAGGCACAATAAATACCTGCACCACACACAGTTGAGCAAAAAATAAAAGGAGCAAGAGCTGGCCACCCACAGGTGAGCTGCCATATTACAGCGCACAACATGGCAGCTGCCAGCTGTGGGTGGCCACCCGAGCTCCGGCGGCACCTTCATGGTAGCGCCCCCCCATGCTCAATTGCGGGCATTAGTAATGTATTAATGGTCCAATAATCCTGGTGGTCCAGTGGACCGCTTGCAGCCCGATCGCGGGCAGAAGTATAATTACGTATGCCTCCTATATCCCTGGTGGTCCAGTGGATCGCTCACAGCCCGACTGCAGGCAGAAGTATAATTAAGCATGTCTCCTATAGCCCTGGTGGTCCAGTGGACTGCTTGAACCCCGATTACGGGCATCAGTTATAATATATTAAAATGCAATCCATCCCTGGTGGTCCAGCAGTACCCCCCTCCCCACCTGCCCACTGAGCCCCACCACCCCGCTCCCCCCCCATCAGCGGCGGGCGGCAGCTCCCCACCGCATGCCGCCGCCACCGCCACGACTGCTACGTCAATGGGGCTGTCGCCCATTGGTCCCACAGCATGGGCCAATGGGTGTGCAGCCAATACTACTCACAGTCCAGAAATGTGAATGGATCAGTCACAATTCTGGACATGTATATCTGACAAAGGCTGCACACCCTTTGGCCCACTGTCAGACCAATGAACGCCTTCTATTGTACAAAATCAGTCAGCAGGCGGCAGGCAGCATGTGGGTGGGGAGCCGCCATCCGTCGCTGACTGGGAGGACGGGATGCTGGGGCGCAGGGCGGGTGGGAGGGGGGGTACCGCTGGACCATCATGGATGGATCAGTTGTTAATATTTTATAACTGACACCCGCGATTGGGCTGCGAGAGGTCCACTGGACCACCAGGGATATAGGAGGCAATTTAATTATACTTCTGCCCACGATCAGGCTGTGAGTGGCAGTTAACAACGCAAACAGCATTTACTTTAAATAGCCACAAACTGCCAATCTGAGCAATCCAAAAAATTTCTGGCATTGTATTAGGTCAGTCGTTGATCCTAATATACAGTCTCTGCCTCTGACTTTTGAAGTAAATGGTGAAAAAATAAGCAGAGCCTAAAGATATTTAAAATCTATTTAATGACCATTTTATTTGCAACTTAGATAAATACAGACAACCTTCAAGAGCAAGAGACAGTTTTATTTAAGAAACCAGAATATTGAGACTAATACACCTAAATTTTACTTTAACAAGGTCACTTTCAAAGAGGTTTATGATTTACTATGTACCTTATGGAATGATAAATCAGAAGACAGTGACAAATGAATACTGACATTTCTTAAATTGTCTGTACCCAATATTGCTTTGCCAGTCAGTAAATTAATGAATTTGCCATGTGTGTCTCAGCTCATCCATAAAGTATGGAAGCTGGCCTTCATAATACCACTGCACAAAAGAGGTAACCAAGCACCTATTAACATTAATAGACCAATATAAATTTTATCAGTGCATGGTAAGCTACAGGAGAGGCTTTTTCATAATCATCTGATTTTGTAGTGTAATTAGACCGGCATAGATTATGTGATGAACAGCCCATATTTAGAAGAGATCATGGGACACATACAGCTTTTTTCAGATACGTGGACATGACGTACTGTGCCATAGACAAAGGCTTGTTAAAGGGGGATGTGTTCACGGACCTGACCAAAGCTTTTGATCTTGTTGATCAAAGACTTTCCTTCAGAGATTGGTTGAACTGGGACTGTGCAATTCAACTGTATCCTGGTTCTTGGACCGGATACAAAAATAGAAAACAAATTGTTAAACTTGGTACAGAGATTTCAAAGGCTAATATTGTTAGTTGCAGTGTTCCACAAAGGTCCATAAGGTACATTATTATATACAGATGATGCTCTGCTGTTTGTGCATGAGAAGGGCATTGATGTAATTACCATCATGTAGGTCACAGTCTACATTTATCTCAGGTCTAGTTTTCAAAAGAAAATTTAACCCCAAACATACCAAAAACACAAACTATGTTGTTAGGGTTGTCTCCAAAGGTTAAAAAATTCACACTTGACTATTGTGTTACAGTACTTTTAAGGATGGTGCTCAGTTGGAAGTGGTTACTGCATTTAAATATTTAGGAGTCTATATTGACACTTGCCTCACATTTGAAGTACATCTGACAAAATATTACTACTTCAGTATATCAGGAACTTGGCTCCTCATATTGAGTTCACAAGCACTTAAAGAGTGTTTACTTCTAATAAATAGGCAACAGACTTTTACTTACTGTATTCTGATGAGTTAGTAATTAATTTCTACTTTTATAATAAAATATTTGTTAGTGCAGTGAAACAGGTGGGTTTTCACTCTTGCTTTTCACAATACCAGTAAAAAAAATAATTTAATAGAATTCTGGTATTGTGATATCAGACACTGCCAGCTACATTGTTTTGTCAATACATTTTTATTGATATTTCAGCATAACATAGTAGTTAATAAACAATCAAATAATGTAGTCAAATCAAAGCAAATTTTCATATATGCATAAGAAATCAGTCATATATTACATTTAATCAATGACAAAATATCACGAAGTCTAATAATAAATTAGTTATTCTTCAGTCAGTTATATAAACTTATCTCTGTAAGTATTTAAATAATTGCATAAAAAACAGATATTGATATTGTTTAAAATTTATAGCACAAAATAAAGTGAAAAAACACAACTATTAATTACATTTTAAACTAACCATCAAAATATATACTGTATAAAAAATATAATTAAAGCACCAAATGAAGTCAAGAATTGTTATGAATATTACAAACAGAAGAAATACTCCACTGACATTTTGGAAGGGGGTAGGGGTACAGTAAGATAAGAGAGAGGATGTGTTAGGCCCAATCTCATTCATCAAATATTTCAGTCTTATAGATATTGTCCAGCAATTTAGTCAAGGATTTACTATGAATTTAAAATGTCAGGGATCAGTAATTCCATATCTTAAGAATGGGTTTAACAGAGTAAGATTAAGCTAATCACTTTGGTCTAGTTAGAACCAGATAAATGCTGGCCCATTTTTTCTCAACTTTCTTAGAAGTCTCATTAAGAGTTAGAGCTAAATGTTCTGTTTTGAGTGTCTCAACAATCGTACTTCTCCATTCATTTATTGTTGGTGTTTTGTCTTCCAGCCAATATTTTAATATGCACTGTCTGGTAGTCACCCCTAGTAACATAAGAGTATGCTTTTGTTCATAAGTCCAGGTCAAGGTGGGTTCAAAATGTCCTACTATACATGTATTCACTGGCATATGATTATGTATTAATGGAGAATCAACAAACATAGCTCTTATTTTCTCCCCAAAGGGTTTGGACCAGTGGACAGTCCCAAAACACATGTAATAAAGTTCCATTATCAGTTTTACATTTATAACAAATTGGAGTACTGGCAAGGCCCATTTTATGTCTTTGAAAAGGTGTGTAATATAGGTTATGCAGTGTTTTAAAGTGGACTAACTTGAGATTTACTGTACTGAAGAATTTGAAAGTTGTTGACCAGTTTTTTTTTCCAATCCCAGCTCTCAGTTTCAGCTTCAAGTGCCTGAGACCACCAGCAAATTGATTCAAGCGATGAGCATCAGATTGTGTCAGCACATAATCTGTACAAAGAAGATATACTGTAGATGCTGACAGGTGCATACACCCCAAAAAGGATCTAGAGTTATCATTGGGGGGGGGGGGGTAGTTATATTCAATCTATTGTTGATAATATTCTTTAAGGCTAAACAGAATCCAAACTCAGTATGAGGAATATCAAAGTGCTGTATCAATTCATTAGTTGTCAGAAATGTATTATTTGTTATTATGTCTTTTAAAAGGAGGACACCTTTATTCTGCCACACTAGTCCATTTAGAAACCTACCATCTAGTGTAAAGCTGGGGTTTCTCCAGATTAGTTGAGTAAGAGATTGATTTAAATTTAACTAAAGCATGAAGCATACTTGTTTTAGTTGTCTAAGGCAGTCAGAAATTATTTTGTTATTTAAAGATCTGCTCGGTTTGGAGAATATGAGAGATCTGAGGTTCATATTTCCCTTTCAATACATACCCAGTCCAGGATGTATTCCCCTTCTGAAATATCTTGAAGTCACCAGGAGATTTGAGCAGTCCTCGCAGCTAAGAAATATAGATTCAGATCTGGAGCCCTCAACCCCCCCCCCCGCATTTTTGTTTCTACACAATTTGGAGTAAGCTAGTCTACTTTGTTTGCCCTCCCAGATGTAGCTGGTGACCTGTGACGTCATACCTTAAATCCATCTTTTAGTAAACCTACAGGGTATCATTATGAAAATGTATAAGATCCTGGGTAGAAAAGTCATTTTAATCGAATCTAACCTCCTCCATAGTCCTAATGGAAGTTTATTCCATTTACTCAAATCTTCTGTTAATTTTCTTTTAATGTCACTAGCATTCTTGTGTATAGTTTTGTGTAGGGCAATTAATATTTTAATGACTAGATATACACTATGATCTTTCTCCCAAGTGAGGCCCAAAGTGGTGATGTCTTCTTTATGCCAAAGCCTATTGAGAGGAAGGAAGCTTGACTTGCTCATATTGTGCTTATAGCCTGAAAAATTACCAGATTCCTGAAGGATCTTTAACTCATTCGCTCCCAGTGGCCATTTTGGATCAGATCCAGCAATGAATGGTTCTGACGCCATATGGTGTCTATAGGAACAAAGGAGTTAAAATATTTGGTAGGGATCTAGATGGATCTGACACCATCAACATAGTGTCATCTGCATAAGCTGCTACCATATGCTTGCTATATGCTACTTTGACTCTCATAGATTCTTTGTATGAGTCTAGGTTTCTTATAGGGGGATCAATTGTTACGTTGAACAGTAAAGGGGAAAGTAGGCAACCTTGCCTGGTCCCTCTATTGATGGAAAAGAAATGGGAGATAACCCCATTTGTTATCACAGCCAAACCTGAGTTCATACATAGTATTTTTATTCACACACGAAAGATGTCAGGAAAACCATAAAGTTTTAACGTTGAGAAGATGTGTGGCCAAGCAATATTGTCAAATGCATTTTCTGCATCAAGTGAAAATAGCCCACATGGCACTGTAGCTTTATTTGCCACTTGTATGACATGCATTAATTTCCTAGTGTTGTCTGCAGATAGTCTTCCTCTCATAAAACCTGTTTTCTGTTTTGAAATAAGTGAAGGGATAACATTCTCTAACCTGTTTGATAATACCTTTGCTAATATTTTGGTATCTGAATTGATAAGAGAAATAGGGCTATAGTTATTGCATGAAAGGGGATCTTTACCTTGTTTATGGATTAAAGTAATGAGGCCTTTAGTCATGTCACTTGAGAGGTGCCTTGCCTCCTTAGACTTGCTGAATACTTCAGCCAGAATCTGCCCTAGTTCCTTATCAAATTTATTATACAAATTAGATGACAATCCATGAGGTCCTGGAGCTTTATTTCTTTTAGTCTGTTTAACGGCCTTGAGAACCTCAGCCACCAGGATTTTGACTCCTGACATATTTTGATGCTGGGGATCTACTTTTGGGATATTCAGACCCTCATAGAATTCCTCCAGTGTATTAGTGCCCTTACATCTTTCTTCTCCATAAATATTTTGGTAGAAATATCAAAATTTATTATTTATTTGTTGATGGCCAGAGAGGATATTTCCTGAGTTGCTACATCTGATAGAAGTAATGTTTGTTATCCCTTTATTTTGCCTCAGTCATATTGCCAGAATTTTTGAGGCCCTATGACCAGAATCCACATAGTTTAGCCTGGCTTTCCTTAAAGAGAATATTGCTTCACCTCTTAGTGTCGCATTATATTCAGTTTTTTATTTTGACCATGTGTTCCAAGCTGCTGAAGAGTATGAAGAGAGTAATAGTTTCTCTTGGTCCCTAATTTTCCCAAGTATTTCCATCAGTTTTTTTGTATTTTGTTTTTTAAGGGCTGAAGCTTCATTTATTAGACTCTCCTGAGGCAAAATTTAAGGTAGTCCCAGGTATTACTCCAGGACGTGTCCAAAGGGTTGTTTAATTACATAAAATCTACTATTGTTCTTTTGATTTTCTCTACAATGTTTTCTTTTTCAAGGAGAAAGTTGTTAATGTTCCATCTGCACGTCCTATGTAGATTCACTGATTTGCTAAAAATCAGGGAAACTGGGTAATGATGATCAGATATTACTTGAGCCTCTATCTCTACCTTAACAATTCTGTTTATTTGTTCATTGGGGAAGAATAGCTGATCAATTCTGGAGCCTGACTGATGACATTGAGACCAGAATGTCAAATCTTTAGTACAGTATCCGGGTGAAATACACACCATGCATCAGTCAGTTGCAGGTTATCTATAAGATCTGATAATTCTTTATCAGCCTTATTCAAATGGAATCTAGGAGTGGACCAATCAAGTGTACGATCCACATTACAATTAGTATCTCCTGCCAGGAGTATAGTACTTTCTAGCAAGCCTCCAATATTTGTAAAAATTTGCTGGAATCTCTCGTGGGCAGGGTTTGTAGGGCCATATACATTAATTAAGGTAAAATATTCCTCATCTAGTTTCCCATTAGCATTTAAAAAATGACCTTCAGGATCCCCTATCACTGTACATGGTGTAAAGTTGATTCCTCTCTTGATAAGTATAAGCACTCCTGCTTTTTCTGAGCTGTTCCCAATGTATTTTGGTGAGAAACTAAATGTATTGTTCTATCTTTTCCAAAAGAAATAGATACATCTTTCAGTAACAAACTTTGCCTTGTATATGTTTGCATTATTGTGGTCCATCAGTATTATTTCCCAATTTTTTAAAACAAAATCTTTCTTTTCCTCTTCCCAAGTAAAATCTGGTTATGAAGAAATTGCCACCTTCTAAATTATAACAGAAGATCACAGGTTGTCAAAAATCAGATATTTCTATCAAAAATATATAATTTAGGTGGTAGAAAGTGTTTCTTCTCCATAAAAATCTGAACACAAATTTGCTGTTTCCCATTGAAAAACACTGCCCACCTTGCAAGTAAAAAGTTTCTGGCTTCATAATACAAGTTCAGTGGCCTACACAGCCAGTATGATGTAATGCTTGTGCAACTGTGTTACTTGGCAAAGAAACCCCTAACAGGATCCCACCCCTAGAGGAGCTGCAGAACTATTCCATTGGCTAAAGGTACCTTAGGAAGCATCCCCAAAAGAAAAGCAGTAGTACAAAAGCATGTTAGCAATCAGTAGCTGTGAGGCATAGTAGTAGATTAGGTACCAGGTGGCTTGATAACATAATGAGATGCGCAGGTTAGCAATGGCATGAGTATGATGGGTTGCGCTGGAGATTGAGGGACCTCCTAAGGAGAGAAGAAATGGCAAGTAGAGACACCATCCACCTCCATCCAACAGTGGAATCTACCTAAAGGAACTAGGGAACACTAACTATGGCTAACTACCATTTATGACCAGAGGCACAGAGGAGAGAAAAAACCCTTTGAGGAGGAAATTTCTGGGGATGCAAGGCCTAGGTCGCCTTCTCTCCAGACCTGGGATGTTTTGTTTAGTGATGGCTCTGCTGCTGCAATTTAGAAACCCAATTAAAGGGGGGGTGGAAAATATTCCAGTTTGGAGGAAAGCTATCACTCAATCCCTCAAATGGGAATGCCATGGAAGGTTGTGAGAGTGCTCTGTAACATCAGAGGTAACCAAGGCTAGAGGAGGAGAGCAACAACTGCTGAGGCACTCTCCTGGCCTACCCCTCTAAAAACAAACCAGGTGAACCAGAGGCAGTCGTAGGGAGAATGCAGTGAAGATGCCTTGCTAGTAGAATACTAGAACCAAAGGAGATCACTGTAACCACCCTTCATGGCTAGTTTTAAATTCTACACCAGGAGCTGCCGTCGTGTCTCAAATGGCTAAAGCCAGGACTGGAGTGAGGACATTTCCAGCTATGGGCCAGGTAAGAAGGACCCAGCCCCAAGTCAGGCATGCACAAGATGTGGAATTCATAGCTGCAGAGTGAGACTGTCAGCTGCAGGGAGGCCCAGTGCCATGGAATGGTTATGGCTGGCATGCTCCAGAAAACAATGAAGGAGCTGAATGAAGCACTGAGTGCTGGGACCCTCATGTAGGTCATACATGGTAGTAGTGAGCATTGAGCAAATGAATTTCATAAGCAATGAGTGGACCTGCACGAAGGTCGGTAAACAGAGTAAGCAAATGGTCGGACCTGCACAGAGATCAAGGAGCAGCAACTATGAATAACGGGGCAAACCAGCCAGGCCATGAAGGAAGCCAATGAAAGGTGACAAAATACTCAGACGATTTTAGTAGTGAAAGCAGAATTCAAACATGAGTATGTCATACGGGGCCATGGCTCCTCAACAACACCTCCAGTCCCTGCCATAGGAAAAACAAGAAGTGATGGAAAGGCGCTGTGACCCACAAGCAGATATTAAAACTAGTGTACAGCATCAGCAGTAGCTTAGCTGACCTCCAGAGTATAATAGCAGTGTGCAAACATAATAGAGCAGCATCAGTATAAGTAATTATGAGTTATAGGGGTAGCAATTTGAATGAAGATAGACTGTAGGGAGGCAACGCTCTGCAAGCAGCAAATTGACTAGGCAGTGCAGTGAAGACAGCAGCAATGAGGTATGTGGTATAAGTTCAGGAAGCAGGATTGAGCTGCATGGTTTAGGGCTCAGAGTGAGCCTGAACCAGGTAAAAACAATTAAGGTGCATAGCATGGAGAGCAGCAGCAGGGAAGCAGCTTGAGCTGAAACACACATATAATGATTGCAGTTGCATTGTGAGTAAATGGGAGCTAGCATGAGCTCTGAATTAGTAAAATATAAGGAGTTAAAAAAACAGAAGCCCCCCAAAAGAAAGCAAAACAAAAGACACACAAACATGGAAGAACAGGCAACAAGCAACAAAAAGAAGCACATGCCAAACCGAATGCAGGAGAATAGACAACAGAAATCCAGCAGAAAGAAGCAGAGCCAAAACACAGCAAGGTGGGGTGGGGTGGGGGCAGGCCCTAGCAGGCTGCAAAGGACAGACTGACAGAGCCTCCGGCTACAAAGAAAAAGTGATTGAGAGAGAGAGAGAGAGAGAGAGAGAGACTCAGAGGAACTGCTTATGTAGCACAGGAAGGGGGAGTAGCTGGCTGCTTGTCCATTGAACCACAGGCATAGCCTTCCAAGAATCCATTGGATTTTTTTTTACTAACAGTTGCCAAAATACAAATAAAATGGTGGAAAGCTAAGTAAGAAACCAAATGAAAGTAAACTGAGTGATTGCAGAGGCATCTAAAGGCCCCAAACTGTTATTCTTTAAGATATACATTCTTACTAAGCACTTGCTCATTATTTGCTGAATCTTGATCCACAACTGCCCAGAGAAATCTATTCCCTCTAAATGAATATGGTTATATTGCCATAGTTGCTGCTCCAAGAGTTTTGAATAAAAAATAAACCTATATTTAAAGGTGGCAAGACTCACAACAACAATTGGGGTTAGATTGCATCACTGTCACAATTTGAAGGTACCATATTGGCGTCAACCTGAAAACAGAGCTCATTTGACCCTAGCAAAGTTTTTTTTTTTAAATTATACCTCCCCCTGAAAAAAATCCTGTTGTTTATTAGAGCAACCAAATTGTGTTAATCTTACCTGTTCTCATTCTACATCTAATATTCTTTCGTCAATCCCCCCTGTTGTAGACTAACATGTGACAAAATGCCTTTGAATACTGAGCTGCTTCTTTATGGAACACCATCCCACAATCAGTTAGATCCTCTCTTACTTTTAATACTTTTTCTTCTAAATTTTAAGATTATTTACTGAAACTCAAGTCTGTTCCTGCTTTGATTAAATTCCATATTTTGCGGTGCTTAACAATGCTTTATTAACAGAAAGTGTCATATTTTTGTAAAATGTTGTTTGTATGCTCCTTTGGTAATGCATTGTGTACTGATTTTTGTATTTAGTACCATAATGGTACCTGGGTCATGCTTAAGAAAAAAGCTTATTTCTTTGCCAGTGTACTTACCCAGTCAACAAAATAATAATGAAATGAAAATATCTGAAGTTTTTCTGACTTGTGTACTTTTGAATATAAAACCAGTGAATAAAAGATGATTTGCCGTGACTGTTACTTATGTTCTGAAATGAAGTCTTTCTTTTTACTTTTGACATCTTCTTTGAGTCAATGTGAAATCTGTGATGGTTATACTTTATTTTTAGTGTCAGTTAACTTCAGTGTAGTTACATTGAAACTACTCTGTAACTGCATTGAAGCTGTACCGTGGTTGCATGCAACAAACATGTAACTACAGGGTAATTATCTATTGCATGTAAATAATGATTAGCTATATTGAAGCTGATTATGACTTGTATTGTCTGCTGTGAATTATAAGGTACCATTGCTCTTCCACTTGCTCCCCCAACCTTCCTGTTCATTTCACTCGCTCATTATACTGTGACACAGGAGAGGGAAAATACAGAATGCTGTGAAGAAAGGATCTTTTGATGTGAGATGTGCATGCTGTAATGTTACTTTCACAGCTACCCCCCCCATCCTCAGTTTGCTTGCTCACTCAATTGCCCCCCTCTGGCACCCCACTCGTTCCTTCACTGAAGTGAGGGAAAGTCTGAGTGGTAAGAAGAAAGTGATTCTTTTCTTGTTTTCTGAAGAAATTAGTTGTGTTACTTGTGTTAGTGACAGCCTGAGGTTCAGGAGCAGGACTTGTAATGTGTGCTGTAGTTAAGGCCCATATCCCACCCTGCAGCTTGTTGGGTGATGTCAGTGGCAGGATGCTACCATCTGCAGTAGAATGATTGATAAAAATACCACTGCTCTGTGTGTGATACTGCACTGATGGTGCAATTGGAAGAAGCACATCAGTTCAGTTGGTAAATCACTTGAACTGGTACTTCTGGCAGTTAAAAAAAAGTTGCATTACTTTTCATTTGTTTTAAAACATGGATTTGTGAGTAGCAGCTGTGGGCATGTGAGCGGAGAGACATGTTGGAGGTTTGGACCAGCTAACAATTTAAAAGTTAAAAAAAAGTCACTGAACAAATGACACACGTTTATAAGTGGGTATGGATGTGTCTATTTACAGTATGTGGTGAAGTGAAAGAAGGAAACCTCAGGCAGAGATCAGAGACACTGGTCTCAGTTTTGTAGTTTGGGGTTTGTTTCTTTAGTGAGGAGAAAAAATGACCGGCAAACACTTTTTTTAAAATCCCATGCTTGTGTAGTGATTTGTGATAAGGGTAAATACCAGGATGACCATGCATTGTGCTGCATTAATACATGGTCATGTGACTGTTTTTTGCTAATAAAGAGCAGAAGACTTTCATACCCATTTTATAACTTCACTTCCACCACTTTTTGTCTAATTAAATTCAAGCATGTCTATGTATAAACTATGATAAACCATTAATAAGTACACTGATGATATACACTCATTAAAATGAATTTTTTTCTTAATAATTAAATAAGCAATAAGGCATGAAAGCAGGTGCATTGTGATGGGACAATGGCCTACCTTGGGTAGGTTGAAGTACAAGGTGAAGCCGAGTGCTTCCACTACCCAAGAAGAGCCATTAGCCCACCACAGTGTACCCCATGGAGTGTCCTTCTAGTGATTATGAAATGGGTTCTATTTAATAAATTTAGTTTTTTTTTAATTCAGTATACTTTATTACATCTTTATTACATTTTATGCAGCATACAACAATGAACATCACACTGGTATTACAGAGACCTGCCAACACAATCAACAAAATTGTACAAACACAAATTATACAAATAAAAGGTAAGGTAAAAACATAAAACACAAAACCCCCTTCTCCCCCTCCTTCTCCCCCTGGAACCCCTCCCCTCCCCAAGCCTGCGATCAAACCCTGGAAGAGATCAGATAGTTTAGGGTTTGGTCAATTAGGGACTCCAAAGGGATAACAGAGCCAAAAGGGGATCCCAAGTAGATTGGAAAGAGGATAATCTATGATGCATGTTGGCAATATGCTTCTCCAACTGAATGACCAGTAAAACTTCATGGTACCATTCTAATACAGAGGGGAGGCCATCCTCCTTCCAGTGTCTAAGCATCACAGTTTTTGCTGTGGCTGAGATCAAGGCATGATGAGCTTTCCTAATTCTGGGCATACCAGAAGGATATAGGGATAGGAGGCAGCACTCGGAAGTGAATAAGGACTCTAGGCCTAGCAGTGCATCTAAGGTAGTCTTATTGGAATTCCAGAACTGTTGAGTTTTGGGGCAACTCCAGAGCATATGGTATAATGATCCTGGTGCTCCATTACACTAGTAACAAAGTGGGGATGTAAGTTTACTTATTGTATGGAGTCTGACAGGGGTATAGTATAAAGTATGTATGATATTGAACTGGGTAAGACATAGCCTATCTTGTTTGATGAATTTATATATGGACTTCCAGGTCCTTTTCCAGAAAGGAATCTCTGCAGAAAGGGACAGCATCTGAACCTAGTAATAGCAGATGCCTGTCGGGAGAGATAAATCCAGAGTTTGGAAGTGCTTATATACCCTAGAAACCACATGGGGCTGGTTCCCTACTTGACATACAGCAGGCAAGTCCACTTGGGGTGGAGAAGGCCAGGGTTTGGGTCCCAGAAAGGTGACTACAGCATGCTTTAGTTGTCAGTATTTGAATATGTCCTTATTGTTAAGCTGAAATTGCCTCTAAAGGAAGGGGAAAGGTACTAAAATGTCATCATGCCAGAGATTATCCAGGGTACATTACTGGAGCTGAGGCCAAAAAGATGAAGGAATGACCAGTCAGGAAATGTAGGTTATTGAATAAGGGATGGCTAGGTGATTTGTACCAGTTAAGAGACAGGTGAGTCTGCATTTGGTGCAGTGCCTGAAGAGTCCAGCTGATACGGGAATTTTTCAGGTATGGTGGAAGACGAAAGGGCATTGATATGCCAGTGCCGATAGGGAGCAGTGCGCACGAGTAGCTAAGGCCCGTTTGATTCCAAGCCAGATGGGGATATAAGTGTTGGTGTGTTGCACCACTGAATTATTTATCCATTAGGCACCCCCAAAGTGACACTGGGAGTGCTCTCCATTTGTCTAGATCAGTCTGCAGCAGAAGAAGCAGCTTAGTAAAGTTTTCTTTGATCATAGTGGGAATATCCCTGGCTACCTTTATCCCTACTGTAGGTATGTCAGGGTTTTAGATTCCCATGATAAACCCAGGTCAGAAAAATCTGCTCTGACAAGACAATGGTTGAGAGGGAAAATTTGGGTCTTAGAAAGGTTGAGTTTGTAGGAGGATACTTTGGAGAAGAAGTCTAGTTCTTCTAACAAAGCGGGGATAGTATAGCTGGGGTCTTCTACATGTAACAATAAATCATCAGCATATGCTGAGAGGAGGTAATGTTTGCCTTCTAATTGGATACCTTTCAGTATGGGGGAGCTAACCAATCTTCGGATAAGGGGCTCCAAGTAGAAGTTAAACAAGAGCAGGAAGAGCGGTCAGCCTTCACGGGTCCCACACTGAAGGAGGAATGGGGTAGACAAGTGACCATTACACCATACTCTGACTGTGGGACCGGAATACAAAATATGAACCCATTTGATAAAGTCAGCTGTGATTCCAAATCAGCTAAGGGAAGCAAACAAGAACTCCCAGGAGACCCTATCAAATGCCTTCTCAGCATCGAGGGAGACCAAAGCTGCTGGGGCTTTGGACTCCCCCGCTGCTGAGATTAAATGTAGGAGCTTCCTTACGTGGTCTCCTGAGGACCAACCCAACATAAAGCCAACCTGCTCCTGTCCAATCACTTCTCCCATGTTTGGTGCAAGGCGAGTAGCTAAGATTTTGGCTAAGATTTTTACATCCGAGTTAAGTAGGGAGATTGGTTGGTAGCTGCCTGGATGTAGGGGGCCCTTACCAGGCTTAGGGATGAGGATGATCAAGGCTTCCAAGAAGGTACAATCTCTCATGCCTTGTTCAAACCAGAGGTTGAAGACCTCTACCAGGAGTGGTGCCAACTGGGGGAGACATGCCTTGTATAGGTTGTTCAGGAGGCAGTCTGGGCCGTGGGTTTTGTCTAGGGGTAGGCATTTAAGGGCCTGTTCTACCTCATCGATTTTAATTGGGGCTCCTAGATGAGCGGTCAGTTGAGGAGTCAAGGTTGGGACGGGTGTGGTGTTCAGGTAATCTGCAATGGATGGGCCTCCTGAGGTAGGGGGCTCTTCAGCTGTATAGAGTGCTTGGTAATACTTCCCAAATGTTGACACTATCTCCCTAGGGTCCGTAACAACATTCCCATCTGGCACTAAACATAAGCTTGGCACAAACTTGGCTGCTTCCACTTGCCTAAGCCTAAGGGCTAGCAGTTTATTCACCCATTCCCTGGATTCTAGGTATCGCAACTTAGTATGATGCAGAGAAAGTTCAGTCTTCTGGGACATTATCTCAGCATATTGGGATTGTAGGAGATGCAGTCTAGCCCAGTCTGTGTTGGGGAAGAATGGTGCAGCGAGTGTTCCAGCTGCTGAATGTCTCCTAGCAGGATATTTAGTTGGTCCCTGCTTCGCCGGGAATGGATGGAGGCTAGGCGAATAAAATTACCTCGCAGGGCGCACTTGAGCACAGCCCAGACAGTGTCTATTCTATTCACTGAGTCCTTATTAGTCTCCAAAAAGGCAGAGATAACATTTTGGGTGTAGGTTACTGATAAGGGTCTCTGTAGCAATTGTGTATTAAGGCACCAGAGAGAGTCCCTCTTAATGCCCAGTCCTAAAAGATATGAGAGGATAATAGGGGAGTGATCAGATATTACTCTGGGATGAATATTGACATCTACTACACCAGGGAGAGAAAAGGAGCTAAGCAGGAAGTAGTCTATTCGAGATAGGGTTTTATGAGGTGGGGAAAAACAGGTATATTGGCGCTCTCCAGGATTCAGAGTACACCAGACATCCATTGTTCCCGTGCCAGTCATGAGATCCCTCAGAGCCCTCTGTGCCAGAGAGAGGCATACCCTCTTACTGTCTGAGTGATATAAGTCAGTCTGAAGCACCAGGTTCCAGTCTCCTCCTAATATGGTGAGCATGGGGGAGTCAAACATTAATACGGATGTTAGTCTAACAAAAAATTAGGGGGAGTCCACATTCGGACCATACACCGAACCCAACACTATCGGAAAAGATTCCAAGGTGCCCTGAAGGAGAATGTATCTGCCCAAGCGGTCGTCCCACCTCTCATGTAACATGGTAAAGGAAACTGATTTGGCTATTAAAATTGCTGTGCCTCAATTTTTAGTACAAATACTGGCTCCAAAGGCCTGCCCCACCCAGGTTCTTCAGAAGAGGGAGACATCTTCTTGCCGAAGATGGGTCTCCTGCAAGCTAATTATATGGGTTCCAAGATATTGTTGGTGATGTAGGATAGTTATTCTTTTATGGTTGTCCTGGGCCCCTTTGACATTCCAACTAATAATCGTATATTGGCTACACGTGCTTACAACAGTCAAGGGTGGGATCGGGTGTGCAGGGGAACGCTCTGAATACCTGCCTAAGTGTGTCCCTGTTAGTTGACCATATTAGTCCAGGGCCCAATAGTATGCAAGGCTTTCCACCCCTCCTCACCCCAAATGCAGACAAAATTATGTAAACTGAATTGGATAATACTCCACCCCCACAGACACCCTCCCACCCTCCCTCCTCCTAGTATAGTCACAAACCCTCAAACAGTAACAACAATCAACAATAATAACTGTCCCCGGCTCTAATAGCTGAACTACACACTACTTTTCGGCAAGTGATGTTGATCTACAGCCTACTGAGAAAACAACTACTCTAAACGTGCCCCCCACCCCGCAAGACAGAATCAGAACATTAATACAGTTAAGCATATTGTAACAAACAAAAACCAGGCAGTGATACCTGTTGCCATACGTGGAACTACCTGTTACGGACCTCTAATCAGCTTCCATGGGCTAAATAAAAAGGAAAAGAGGGGTAAAGAAAATAGCACTACAGTGAGTTCCTGTTCAATAACACAGGCACAGAGTCCTCAAAGGAGATGCATTGAACATCCATAGGTCCATAGGTAAGGCTGCGGCTGAAGGTAGGACCCCAAAAGAAAGAAAAAATGAGGAGGCCTTCCAGAGATGTATGCCTATTCATGTGAGTAGCTAGGTTATTCAAGGAGGTAATCAGAACAAAAGCAACAAATAATACACAGGGTACCCCCCTTTCTAATAAACAGTACCTCTCTGCACTGGCAGTATGGAAGTGCTGAAGTGGTCATATCTAGAGGTGATCCCACAGACATGAAATCTCATGGCAGGCCAGGCTTAAGGAGTGAATCCTCCATGATGATAGATCGATGTGCTCCAGCACAGAGTCTAGGCTTAGAGTGGGATACAAAGCTCAGCTGGTACGTGATCACTCATCAATCAGATGTGCAGCTGCTGAAGGCTGAACTAGACTGAAAGTGCAGGGGAGTCTGCAAATAGGCATGTGGGAGGGTAACTAATAAGGGCCAGAGAAGCGATGCCCTCGAGACCACATAGTCAGGCCATAGAGAAAGAAATACTGCACTTATTTGGGGAGGTTTTGAGTCCGATCCACAGGGCTATGGAGGCCTGTTCAAGTTCAACAAAGCTACGCAGGTAAACTTAAGCTTTTGTCAACACACTTTGCAAACAATATCTCCCAGGAAGAATGCCAGTCTTAAAGAGATAGGCAGTCATTTGAAAAGCTCTGGCAGAAGGGTTTTAAGGCCTGCCATTGCTTGGGCTGGTGTCTCATATGTGAACCACTGGTCTTCGTGTTTAGCTTGTAAAAAGGCAGGGTACTTGACTTTGAAGGGCTTCTCGGCTGCAATCAATTTAGTAACCATGGGGTGTAGTTCCTGCCTTTTACTGCGTACTGACTGCGGTAGATCCTGGGAGACACGGAACTTATGTCCCTCACAGCTCATCTCCTGGATATCTTTAACTTTTGACAAAATATGCACTTTGTCCTGGAAGTTAAGGAGTTTAAAGATCATCGGCTGAGGAGGGGATCCTGATGGTGGGGGGGATGCAATGAGCGATGGGCTCCCTCAATAACATAGATTGTGTTATTGGTTGAGGGACCTGCAAGTTTCTCTCACAATTTTTTCAGAAACAGGATCAGATTATTGTCTTCTGCCTTTTCAGGCAGCCCTATAATGAGCAGGTTATTCTGCCTGCTGCACCCCTCCAGATCCTCCAGCTGGTCTTCTAGGCACCACAATCTCTGTCGCGTGGCCATGGAGTCGGCATCTACCTTCCCTTTCCAGTTTTCCAAGGAAGCCAGCCATGCTTTGGAATCTCCAACTCTGGTTGTCAAAGAGGCCACTGACAAACCAAGTCCCTGGAGATCTGCAAATATTGCAGAGATGGTCTCCTGCGTGGGCTTCATGAGTTCTATAAACCACTCCTCCATTAGTGCTGCACTGGTGGGTTGTGGTTTACTTGAGCTTGCAGGCTGTGACTTGGGCCTCTTTGCAGCCTTGTCCTTTTTGGGTGTCGGTGGGGGTGAGTGGCACGGGACTGCCTTCCGTATTTCAATTTCCATCTTCTGCACCCCAATACTGGTACCACAAGACTAGCTGAAGTGTACTGTGATGTCTAGGACACTAACCCGAGATATGGGACTGAAGAAATAGGTTTTAAAAGCTGGGAGTGGTGAGGAGAAACTGAGACAAGCTGTTCTCCCTCAGACAGTCATCACGTGACCCCTTGAATGTATTTTTTAAATATGTTTGTGGAGCTACTGTACTTTCAGCCTTCTGGTTTTGTAGGTAACAGCTTGACTAAAAGTACCTCTTGACCAATCAGGAGCCAGTATTCTTTTTACCCATTTAATATCATCTTTTAATATACTGGTTCATCCAGTTCACAATTAGTGTGGCTTGTAGTTTCTTATATTATTGAAAAAGGCAATACTTGTTCATCATTAGCTTTCCTGCCTTGCTCACCCGCTTCTCTGTGATAAAAATCTCTGTGTAAAAAGAGTTAAACTGTCTTTCAATTATGTCAATAGTTTTACTACATTCTATACTGTTTTTAGCAACTTTACTGTTCATATAGTTATTCAATATTTATTGTAAAGTGAGGTAGGGAAAGAAAAGATATGCAACCTCTATTTTCATCGAAGTCCCCGATCCTCCCAAAGGCCTCTGATGTGATATTCTATCAGCAGTACTACTGTTGACCCTGTCATTTTAAGCTGTTATTGGCACTACAGAGGCTGAAATCCAGAGCAGTGCTGCTTTTTGATTCTCAGCTGTTTTTTATTCTTACATTAAACAAGATCATGGCAATAAACATTGTGTTTATTTATTTATTGAAAACTGGTAACTAAGAAAGGCATACTGAGCCAATGTTCATTTCCTGGTATGATTCAGGGAAAGGGTACAGGATAAATATCATTAGGGCTCAGTCCACAGTGTGGATGTGGATATGCTTGAATCATGTGCATCCTAGCCACACAGCCCTGCACCCCATGATTGCACAGGGACAGGCACTATCAGCAGACCTGTCCCCCAAATGTACAAAGCCCCATGTAGGGGCTAGGGGTGGCACCACAGGTGGTGCTGCCAGGAACACTGGGCATCCAATCATATGGCTGGCTCTAGTAGATCACCTGCACTTCATGGGGGGACCAAAGGATATGACAGTCCGTGTTGGCCCATGGACTGCCATACCCCAGACATGCAACGTACACTATTTGCAATTTACACTGGTCAGTGCTGGTGACACCCCCAGCCCCTTACAGATGTTACTGTGGCTGGGGGCTGGTGGAGGGTGGGCGCATCAGGCCTGGTGATATTACAATGGCTGGATGGGGAGGAGTGCATAAGTACTACAACAGCCCCTCAGACTATGTAGCTTCTGTCCCCACCAACAGCTGCACGGACTGCCACAGTGCTCTGGATCTGGTACAGCACACTCCTTGCCCACCCCAACCTAGCCAGGCATGCAGATGTGCACACAGATTGGGATTGGGTATGGAGGGGGAGGGCAGCAGGGTCTTTGGATGTCATGAAACACCCCAATGGTGTGAATCCTGCATGTAGGGGGCACTCCGCAGCTTGTACCTGCCCTCTGCATGTGTGGAGGAGCTGCACACCCTATGTAAATCATGCCCTGAGTGCTCTTAAGTAACTTTACCAATTTCACATAACATGTAGATGCTTTATTACAGGAGTGCTTTCAGTAGTTCTAAATGCCATTTACACAGCTTTTAGCAAACCCTTTCTTCATGTTGTAACATGAAGATGGTCAGGTGTATTTTTACTTGTACCCAGTTTCTCCTTGTACTGTACATCTTCGTTTGTTTTACTCTGTTGCTGCTGCTGTCAAAGCTGCCATCACAGAGGCAACAAGCCTTTGTGTGAAGCAAATAAACAAAACAAACTAAAGGAAAAACACACTATGGTTCTCCAAAGAGGTGGCGGGGAAGGTTAGAGAGAAAAAGATCGCATTCAGGAACTATAAGGAAACACAGAAGAAACAGGACAGAGAACTGTACCAGTTAAAGCAGAAGGAAACAGGGAAGGCAGTCAGAATAGCAAAGGTCCAAACCAAGGAAAAGATAGCCAACTTAGTTAAGAAGTGGGATAAAACCTTTTATAGGTACATTAAGGAGCAAAGAAAGACCAAGGAAGGGATAGTGAGGCTTAATAAAGGGGAAGGGGGTGGGCAGTGGGTGACAGTGACAAAGCAGAGATACTGAAAGATTACTTCTGCTCAGTATTCACAAAAGAAGAAGGGGGTACCTAAACCAAATAATAAAAGTACACTGGATAGGGGGGTCGATACCAGTCCATTCATAGGAGAAAGGGTCATGACAGAACTCCTAAAACTGAAGGTGGACAAAGCAATGGGGCCTGACGGGATTCACCCCAGAATTCTTAAAGAACTAAGGGGAGAACTAGTAGCACCGCTGACTACCCTTTTTAACAAACCATGGGAGGAAGGTGTAGTACCTGAGGGACTGGAGGAGGGCAGATGTGATTCCCCTTCACAAAAGTGGGAGCAAGGCAGAGGCAGGAAACTACAGTCCTGTTAGTTTGACCTCAGTGGTAGGGAAAATGGTGGACTCACTTCTGAATGAAAAAATTATTGAGTACCTAGAGGCCAGCAGGGCACAGGACCCAAGGCAGCATGGATTCACAGCGGGAAGGTCATGTCAGACAAATCTAATAGATTTCTTTGACTGGGTGATCAAAGTAGATGACCAGGGAGGGGCTGTGGACCTGGCCTACCTAGACTTTAGCAAGGCATTTGACACAGTCCCACACAAAATATTAATAAACAAGTTAGCCAGTCTAGGAATGGGACCCAGGGTAGTAACCTGGGTAAAAAAATTGGATGGACAACAGGACACAGAGGGTAATAGTAAATGGAGTGCACTCCAAAGAAAGGAGAGTTACTACCAGAGCACCATAGGGTTCAGTACTGGGACCAGTCCTCTTTAATGTCCTTATAGGTGACATTGAGGAGGGACTGGAAGGAAAATATGCCTCTTTGTAGATGACACAAAGATCTGCAACAGGGTTAATACACAAGGGTGGGTAGAAAGGATGAGAAGGGACTTGGCAAGGTTGGAGGAATGGTCAAAAGTATGGCAGTTTAGATTCAGTGCAAAGAAATACAAAGTAATGCATCTGCGAAACAAAAAAACAAGCGAAGAGTACACAGTGGGGGACATTAATGACAACACAAGTGGAAAGGGACCTGGGGGCAGTCATATCAGATGACCAAATGGTAGGCAAGTAATGTGAGAAGGCGATAAGGAGGGCTGGAGGGATACTGGGATGCATAGGGAGAGGCATCACCAGTAGAAAATAGGAAGTTGTTATCCCTCTGTACAGACAGTTGGTGAGACCTCATCTGGAGTACTATGTGCAGTTCTGGAGACCACCTCTCCACAAGGATAGACAGGATGAAGGCAGTCCAGATGAGGGCAACTAAAATGGTGCAGGGTCTGCACCAGAAGCCATACGAAGAGAGACTAAAAGAGCTTAATATGTATACCCTTGAGGAAAGGAGGGAAGGGGGGGGGACATGATAGAAACGTTCAAGTACCTCAAGAGAATCAACAAAGTCCAAGAGGGTAGCATCTTTCAGAAAAAGAGATTGTGCAAGAACAAGTGGGGGGCACAATTTGAAGACAGAGCTGGGATGACTCAGAGACAACGTGAGGAAGTATTTTTTCACAGAGAGGGTGGTGGATGCATGGAATGGCCTTTCTGAGGAGGTCATGGAGTCAATAACAGTGGGGAGAATTTAAGAATGCATGGGAAAGACATAAGGCAATTCTAGTCGAGGTAGGAGGAAGTAGGCTGTTGGTAAAACTAGGATCTGCAGCTTATCCGATAGGTAGGGAAATAGCAGACTGGGTGGGCCATGCAGTCCTTATCTGCCATCAAAGTCTATGTTGCTATGTTTCTATGTTACTTCATGTACTGTAAGTGCTAAACACTCCCTTTTTCTTCCACATAGCCTGCCCTACCTTGCACATCTAACCATATGGGTTTCCTGTATTTCTTGATCTTTTTTAAGGGTTCTGACACAGTCTTGGGTGGCCTCTGTGACAGCCTTTTTTTAATGCTGCCCACTTCCCCTTCAGACTCTTAACCTTATAAAAGTCCATGAGTTTTCTCTGCATTCTCTTTCCCATTTTCTTGATATCCACTTTCCTGAAGTCCTGTACCCACATGTCAGAGGTCACTTTCTGCAGCTCCAGCTGCATGTTTATTTTCACTATGTAATGATCACTCTGGCTAATTGGGGCTTCCACTTTTATGTCCTTAACAATACCCTGATTGGACAGCATCAGGTCAAGTACTGACCCAACCCCCTTAGCCTCACTCATTCACTCAGCCACACACTGTATCCAGAAGGAGTTCTGAGTGACATTCACAAATCTGTCCCTCTTCTGACTTCTAGACACTGGCTTCCAGCAGTCTATATCTGGAAGGATGAAGTCTCACATTAACTCTCCCAATCCTGCCACTTTCCTTATCTCCCTCTCCAGTGCTACATCTATCTCCACAATTTGATCTGTAGCCAGTATACTACACTACCCTACTCTATGCTTTCCTCATTCAATCACCTGAAGACACAGTGACTCTATCCTTCCCCCCCTTCTTGATTGCTACATCATCCAATACCCTAATATCTTCCCTCATGTGTAGAGCCACCCCTCACCCTCCTGTTTCCATTTTCTTCTTGATGAGCTTGTACCCTAGAATGTTTAGGATCCAGCAGTTGTTCAGATAGCCCACATTTTAGTAAAGGCCGCTTTATGTACAGTATTTCCACTGTGGACATCACCAACTGCACCTCATCAATCTTGTTTCTCAGACATCTGGCATTTGCATACAATACTTTCCATTTGTCCTCCTTCCTCATTAAGTAGTATGTCCTTTTGCCTCCTTTGTTTTATTCCTTGCCTTTCCCCTTTTTGTCCCCTTCCCCTAGTTGTCCTAACGAACATACGAACATACGAAATTTGCCAGCAGATAAAGGCCTAGAGGTCTATCAAGTCTGCTCGAATGTGCAGCTAGCACCCCTTATTCTGTAGCTGCCCTTCCCTTCCACCCTTCCCCTTCATTAACCCTCCCCCTTGTCCTGTCCCATCCTCATTTGAAGCAGTCCACTGTTCTACTGCTAACCATCCTGTTTGTGGTAGCCACTTGTCTTCAATAGTAATCCCGTTCATTTCCCTGTGCCCTGCTTCAGCCCTCCCCTGATCTAGTTTACACTCCTTTTAATGAACATGTTTAACTTATGCTCCTGTGCACTGGCTCTCCCTTCTTTCAAATGCATATTGTCCGTCACAAACAGACAATTGCAATCCCCAGTGCAATGCATATTTTTTGACTGGGTAAAATTCAAAGAACACTGACAGAATATGTGAAACTAAATGCAATATTTACAAGAGACATAATCCCAAATCCTGGTGGGGGAATAGAACCTACAACCTTCTGATCCAGAGGAATGAGTGCCAATGGCCCAGTCATACACTAAAATCACCATTCCTGCAATTGCAAGGATAGACCATGTCAGTGGATTCAGAATATACAGCAAGCCATCAATATGGTGCACAATGCCAAGGCGAGAGATTTGTGGCTACAGTATATGTGGAGTTTACCTGCAGTGATACCAGCTGGCATTAGGTTTCTAGATGTGTTAAGTAGTGTCTTGAGTGAAAACTGTCAAATATAGTCAAGGCCATCATGTTGCACTTGCCTGTCTTCTTGTATTTGCCAGTTGAACACCTGAACTCACAGGCTAAAGGGCTTGTGAAATTGTACATATGTGCAACACTTTTTCTGTACTGACACCTGCTAACTCTTTAACAATTCTGCAGATGACAATCTAGCTGTATATTTACAGCATTTAAAAACAGTGATGCCAAGCGACAGCCAGCAAGCATTGCAACTGCCTGTGACTAAGGCCACAGTAAAAGTACCATCAGTGCATCCTCAGTGATGCTAGAGCCTATTGGTGGACACCATTGTACTTAGACTCACATGTATAGTTAAATAGACAAAGTCCACTCCACTAAGGTCTAAGTCAAAGAGAACTCTGTGATGTCTATTACTCTTACAAAATCACATCAACAAATACTGTAGAATGTATTTTCTTTGTCATGGTCTCACCATCTTTGACCATTATCTAATTTGCATTTATTCTGGCTTATTGGGTATGAATTTGCATTGGACAGAAACACTATAATACTAACTTTCTCTTATTTGGTTAGTGAAAAGCATTTCATGTTCATGTGGTAAATTAGAATAACCCCACTGAAAAATATGGAACGAAATCACTGCTGAGGCATTATTGAGTTTGAAGAGTTAGCTGAAATCACTTTGAGCTACAATGCCTAGAAGCCCTGCTGACCAGTAAGTGTTCTGTGCTTTAATGCCCATGCTTACTCATAATCTTTTTTATATTGTGCCAAGTATGTAATTTGCCGAGTGTATCTTCTGCTCTCAGTTACCCTTGAAAATGGGCTCTTGTTGCCCAAGAACCTATCCAGTTAACAAATAAACAAATCAATAAATAAATTAGTTAACAAAATATCTGCTATGAAATATGATATGTGATGAGTCCGGACTGAGTTTAGGGCATGATTTCTATGACTGTAGACAACAACCCAGATACCGGATTAAAACCTAAATGAAGGAAAACTGTATGAACCTCTTCAAGGGTAACAGCAGCTCAACTGCATTGTTGTTGGTCTTCTTCGCATCTGATAAGTAACTGTCAATCATTTATCCTACAGCAGCAATACTGCCATCTCAAGGCATGGTTCAGTCTCTTTCTGTTTTACTGAAGTTTTTGTTATAAATAAATCCATCATTTCACCCTTGTTATGGTTTCTGTCAAGCAGAAGAAAGAACCGGGGAGTGTTGTAAGATCATGCCTTTTTACATTTTCCTTTTCATTCCTTTGTTGCCAGACTCCACTAAGTAACAGGAAATTACTATAAATGAAGGGATTTGCCACTTTGTCTGGAAAGTATGCAAACTCTTTCCAAGCTGGATCCAATCTCAATTATAACTCATCAAATAATACTTTGGCAAAAGGTGTCACATAATTGGAGACACACCTGCCCCATCATTATAAAGTATATCCACAATTTTGATTTGACTAACATAGACTTCAGAAGGAACTTGGCATACTGTACAGTGCATGTGCAAAGTTTCATTACCTAAAGTTGCAAACTGATTTGATTTAAAGATCCTCATCAACATTTCTGACATCACAGCCACTGTGATCTTTTGTATGTGTTTCCAATTTTACTATTTACATTTTGTACCCAGTGAGTACTTTCTTTTACTCCTTCCTCCAAAGTGGCCCTACTCAGCCTGGTAACCCCAACACCTAGCCTACCTTCTCTGTTACATACCACCACCTGTTTCTACCACAGACATACCCCTAAGGTGGGGCCTTTGGAGGCCAAGCTTATTCCACATAACAGCCAAGTTCTGGGTGGTGGGGATGGGCAGTTGGCATATTGGGGCCCAAGGGGGCTGGCAAGTTTCTGTGGCACTGCAGAATTTACCCAGTTTCTTGTCTCTGCCCTCAAGATTCAGAGGTGTCTGGCTTAGTGGCATGCATGTGCATGTAAAGCAGGTTCTGCATGCCAGAGCCAGTCTCAGTCTCTCCTCCCCTGCTCCAGCGGCACCACCACATGTGGTCACCCAGCTGGAAGCAGAACAGAAGAGGCTGACTTTCACCCTTCATGAAAGAGAAGATCATCCTGGGGGATGCTCTTTCCTCCCTCCCATACCTGCTCCTCCTGATGTCCCAGGTTTGTTCCCAAGTCTGGGTCATCAGTACTGTGAGTGGAAGACCTGCCATTTTAATGAGATGCCAACTCTACCCAGAGGGTACTTTCATCACAGAATGAATATTTACAAACACAATGGCACAAGTTACTGGATTCATTCTTTTAGTATGATGAATGTGTCGCATACCTATGGTAAAAAATGCCTTCTATCCACTGAACAGATTTTTACTGTTCACAAATCCACACTGGCCTCAGAATGGCAACATCACTTTAGCAAAATAGGTTTTAATCACAGAGCTGTTGATGTACATTGCTACAATGCATTTCAGGAAACATGCTGAGAAATAAGGAAATATGTCCCATCCATTGAATAGCTACAGTATGTTTCACTTACAAATTCTTACCTACTGTGCTTCTGAAGCTAACCAGTTACATTGCTTGCAACTTTAAAGCTCATGTGGCAACAGTCACAGGGCTTTATTTTACTTATTTTCTGCATACTGTACTGTAGATACTAGGAAGAGGTCTTAATCTAACAGCTGCAAGCAGTTTACTTTTGCATAAAAGCTAGTTAATGATGCTGAACCAGAAACTTTCTGTAGACAAAATGTATTTTGACAAATGATGGAAACTATTCTGTGGAAGCACTAGATTTTATTGAACAGTAAAATCATTCTACAAACAAAATGCATATTTTTGGCCAAAGCCTGCATGTATTGTGTCAACAGAATAATTGAATAGATTGCATCCATCTCAAATCAAACAGAAAAAATAGCTCCACCTATTTGTGAACAAATATTCTAGTTCTCAATAGTTTTTCTAAAAAAAAACAAAAACAAAGTTAATGCCTCAGGGTACGTCCACTACAGAAAAGACGGAATAATTAGAAGGGGGGGGGCGGGGCACTCATCTATGCGAAGGACACCCTAAACTCCTCCCAGATAAACACGCTGCCTAGCACGTCCCCTGAGAATGAATTGATCTTTATATGGTTCACCCTAGGCGGTGCCAAGCACCTTACCATTGGGTGTGTTTATAGCCCCCCTAAGAATGCTCTCCAATCCCTGGAGACACTCACTAAATCACTAGCCAATGAGGTCTTGTCTGAACTCCTCATACTGGGGGACTTTAACCTGAACTGGGCCCAGGAGGCAAAGTCATCAATCAATGGCCTGCTACATGAGGTAAATCTTGCCCAAATTATCACTGAACCCACCAGAATGAATCATAGAACGGGAAGGCACTCAACCATCAACTGGGCTCTGGTGTCAAACCCAAAGAATATTCAGTTGGCAGGCACTATGGCCGATGCCCTGAGCGACCACTCACCGATCTTCTGTGTCTGGAAGAACAGGGCAGACAGGATTCCACCTAGAATCCTTACATCGAGGGATGACTCTAAATTCTCACCAGAGCATTATTATACCTTTCTCAGTAACATTGATTGGAGTCCTCAACAATGCCTCCCTACCCTGGACGGGGCCGTTGCCTTCTTCCAGAAATCCCTCATGAGGGCTGCCTATCTCTTTGCTACGGTGAAGATCCATCATCTTAAAGGCAGTTGCTACAAGTGGATCACTCCCCCCCTCAAAGCTCTGATGATCCGCCGCGACAAAGCCTGGGAAAAAGTTCAAGAGATCCTCACTCCTAGCTGACCTGGAGACCTACAGAGCTCTTAGAATCCAAAGTAAGCATGCAGTCAAACTGGTAAAAAGGGCATACATCAATCACCTCCAGAAAACTAACCTAGGCAACCTGTGGTTATTCTGGTCTCACATCAATGAGCTGATAAAGGGAAAAGGCAAGGTAGCCCCAGGCCCAATAGAGGCCAATGGGCAGTTACTGAGAGATGGAACCCTCATTGCTGAGACCCTCAATCACCATTTCACGAACCTTGACGATT
Organism: Neoceratodus forsteri; assembly: GCA_016271365.2. Lineage (NCBI taxonomy): Eukaryota > Metazoa > Chordata > Ceratodontiformes > Ceratodontidae > Neoceratodus > Neoceratodus forsteri. Next base: position 1,071,075,034 of record CM057455.1, on the reverse strand, counting down.
ACAAGGCTGGGCTCCCAGTGACTAAAAATGTGTCCCCCTTACCGGAACCTCCTAACCTAGAGCATCCATCTTTTCATCTTAGGTTAGCTAAGGTTAAAAAAGTCCTCTCCCTTCTAAAGTCCTTGAAAACCAGAGGATCAGGTAGGCCTGATGGTATCCAAGCTAGACTACTCAAGGACGGTGCTCCAGCACTAGCAAGGCCTCTTACCTGGCTCATAAACAGGTCCCTTCTAGAAGGGACTGTCCCAGAGCTGTGGAAACATGCACATGTGGTCCCTATACATAAGGGTGGGCCTGCGGAACCCATTGACAACTACAGGCCAATCTCCCTGCTTTGCACCCTTGCAAAAATCCAGGAAAAACTGGTGTACATTCAACTCCGTGAATACTTAGAGGCACATTGGCTTCTTTCCCCAGCTCAACATGGGTTCAGAGCTAAGCATGGGACAGACACCACTCTAACTAAGTTCTCTGCAGATGTGTTTAGAGAACTTGACTCAGGATCCAACACAGGTGTGGTCTTCATCGACCTTTCCAAGGCTTTCGACTTGGTCGACCACCTGACTCCTACACCACAAATTGAGTAACATAGGCCTGGACACTCATGCTCTCAGGTGGTTTGAAAGCTACCTTAATGGTCACTCTCAGAGGGTCAAGTGGAAGGACAAGATCTCTGATCCACTGCCCCTTAAGGAGGGGGTACCTCAAGGGTCCATACTCAGTTCTCTCCTGTTCTCCTTGTTTATAAATGATCTATACAACCACTGTGGGAGCAGTAATGTCATACAGTATGCAGATGATGCCGTGATTTACAGATCCTCTGATAGCCTGGGTGACCTAGGTCCATCCCTCCAAGAGGACCTATTCACTATGGAGGACTGGCTTACTAAGAATAAAATGGTCCTTAATACTGCCAAAACCAAGGCCATGTTGTTCGGACCCAGATCCCTAGGCCAAAACAGATCACAACACCTACAACTCACTTCCAGGGCAGGTAACAAACTTGAAGTGGTTGCCTTCACAAAATACCTTGGCCTTACTTTGGACCAAGGTTTCACTCTAAAACAACATGTTGACCAAGTCACCAAAGTCATTCACGGTAAACTTGGTACACTCTATCGTCTCAAGGATCAGCTGATCCCTGAAGCCAGGACTGCCATTGCCTCGAGTGTCCTTCTCCCAACACTCACCTATGCTGCCCCGATACTTCAGGGAATGGCCAAGCTTGAGTTCAATAAGTTAAAGGTCTTGTACAACAAGGTAGTCCAGTTCGCCACTCAGTCCTACTCTAGGAGCCACCACTGTGACTCTCTAGCACTTCTCAGTTGGCCTTCATTCGAAGCCCGTCTCAGGTACCCAGTGCTCTGCCTAGCACATAAGCTAATTAGACCAGCACCTCCCCCAAGCCTCACAGGGCTCATAACTGCCAAGCGAAATCCCCGCAACCTACGGACCTCATGCCAAACTCTTCTCAAAGTCCCTAGGGTAAGGACCAAGACTGGGGGTGTGTCCTTTTCCCACACTGCCCCTTCCCTATGGAACAACCTTTCTCCTGAGGTTCAGGAAGCTCCATCACCTACGAGCTTCCGAACAAGACTCAAGGCACACATGCTTGCCACGAGTCAATGCCAATGCAATGTTACCTGACACGTTCACACTACCCTACTACCTGAGCACTTACCTCACTCCAACCTGAGCTGGGAGCCCCAACCCTTCTCTACAGGCTCTCCTCCAAAAATACTCTACTCGGGTAATTGTGACCCAGGTGTTGCTCTGGCTCTCCTCCTTTGTTTCACTTTGCTAATCTTTGTAACCTGCTATGTAATATTTCATTGCTATATAAAGATATTCACCTGTACACATGCTATAATCTACATCTGTACTAACTGTGTATTCTACTAGTCCTGTTACTCCCGGGTCGCCCCTGAAAAAGGGACCTCCGGGGCCCAGTGGGCCTACCTGGTCATCAAAATTCAATAAATAAATAGTACATGGTACGAATAGAATAAAATTAGGAAGGAAGTCATTTTGTCAGCACCATATAAGGGTGTGATTCTACTGAGTGGTTCTAGTAACATGTATAAACCATGAGAGTGATGATAGAGTGGCTTATAGTTGGCAATTGAACCCTTAGATAGAATTATTACACCCTTTTTTATGTATAGTTGGGTGTATTTTATTTGCTATAATATATAGTTCTTAGTACCAGTGTAGTGAGTGAGCTGATGGGGAGAGAATGTCTGTCCAGCATGAAGAGACCAGGCTGATTAAAGCCAGCTGAGTGAGATGCACTCTTTGAAAGAAAGACTTGATTGATTAGAGTCAACTGTGTGAAAACAATATGGAATGTGTTTCTTGAGAATTAATGCACACTCTGGATGAACTGGAAGGCTCAAGGACAATGACTGAGTGACTTTCAAATTGAACCTGAGAAGTCCATTTATTCTAAAGAAACCCATACCCTGGAATGGGTTAATGAGCTTATAAAATGGAAAACGGTAAATTCTGTAACCTGGCTGTCAAAACCAGGATTATGAGGTCCTGTGAATGTTTAGAAATAATGTTAAATTGCACTATAAGGATTAAAGGATGGGGGGGGTGAAACCCATGGGGAAGTCAGAGGGAGGATGGGGAGGTAAAACAAGGGCTGTGGAGGGAAATATCCATGAATGCCAGAAGCAAGGGGAACAAGATAGATAACCTTCAGGCCTTAATGATGGAGGGCCAAGTGGATCTGGTGGCAATCACTGAGACCTGGGCAACCACAAACCATGGCTGGGATCTGTCGGTTTTTTGATAACCCTCTACAGGAAGGACAGAACAAAAGGTAGAGGGAAAGGATAGTGATCTACATTAAGAATGGAATATTTGTCACCAGAGAGGACATGGGGAGGCAGTATACGAACATACAAACCTGTGAAACTGCCAGCAGAAGCAGGCCTCATGGTCTATCATGTCTGCTCGAATGTGCGGCTAACACCCTTACTTTGCAGCTGGCCGACCCCAGGCAGGAATGTGGTACGCAGACTTTATGGGTTTAAATACAATCAGGGGTGGGGGAATAAGGGTGGGGGTAGTTCATCAGCTACAATGTCAGGATGAAATCGTGGATCAAGGGCTGGGGTTGAGTTGAGGAAGACTGCAGATGCAGGGGAAGTTGTAATAGTGGGGGACTTTAAAATGTCTGAAGTGGATTGGAGCATCCCACAGTCAAGTAGCAGCAGGAGCCAAATGATCCTAGATGCAGTCCAGGATGGGTTTTTGATCTGATGGATGACAGAGACAGCAAGAGTTCAATCCATCCTGGACCTAGTGCTGACAAATAGTAACTCAGAATCATCAGTTGTACTGAGCTCCTGGGAGGGAGTGCTCACTGGTCAATGTGGTTTCAGATAGATTTGGGAGAAGTGTTGGACATGAAAACACATGTTCTTGACTTCAAGAAATTGGATTTTGTGTGCATGGGGGCACTATTGGGGGTGCAACTCATAGCCTTCAGGGTGGAGATTGGAGTAGAAGAAAGGTGATCCTTGATTCAGGAGGGGATCCAGGCTGTCACTGTAACCTGTCTTAAACTGAAGGGAAAGAAGAATAGGATGAGGAAGCTGCTGTGGGTTTACAGAAATGGTGGGCAAACCAGTGACAGAAAAAAAGGCCTTCATTCAGAAAATACAGGAAGATCCAGAGGGAAGAAGACAGAATTTAGAGAAGCTAAAATCAACTAGCAGTGTGATAAAGCAGGCCAAGGCAGGGACAGAGCTGTGGATAGCTAAAGGATTCAAGGAAAGTGACAAGGCCTTCTTTCAATACATGTGGGAGAAAAGATCAACAAAGGAAGTTATAGTGAAGCTAAAGAAAGGGGGGAGAGTGGATGGAGGACAATAGATAAAAGGGGGAAGTATTAAACTCATTGCCTCCTAGAAGATGCCTGTAGGCAGCAGCAAATATACTGCAGTGTGTCCCAGAATGACTACAGAAGTCACCTACAGACTTCCTGTGTGTCCTAGTAAAGTCTGGAGATATCACAGACATGTTTTAATATTACTTGCCAGACAGAAATGATTAGAATTGACTGCATAGCACCATTAGAAAGGTAATGTTGTGTTGAACAACTTTGCAACTGATACTTTGTGTGTATTATGTTCACTTTAGGAGTTATTCACATTTGTTTATGACATGGTGTGTATGGCAGACATTTTGTCCTTCAAGAACCACCTAAGGACTTTGAAGAAAACACAAATTCTGGGTATCTCAGCCAGTACAAAACAAAAAAACAAATTGAGCATAATTGATTGCATAGCACCGTTGGAAAGGAGGCAATTTTGTGTGGAACAACTTTGCCACTGATATGTTGTGTGTATCATGTATATTTTAGGAGCTATATGCATTTGTTTATGGTATGGTGTTTATGGTTTAGATTCATCTCTCAAACCTCACCAACACACCTTGACTAAAATGGGGAAAAATCATGTTTATTACTACAGAAATAGTTGTTTTTTTACAAACAATTATTAAAACTACATCTAATGTCTGGATGCTTAATTTGATGTTGATATGTTACATATTTCCCAACAAAAAAAGGCTTATGGTGCATGTTTTAGTGGAAAAAAATATTTTCTTTGCTGTTTTGACCAGCATAGAAAAAAAACTAAATTACTTATTATTACTTACACACCACCGTCAGAAAGGTAATCTTATGCTGAACAAGTTTGCCGCTCATACTTTGTGTCTAGCACTTATGATTTTTGTGCTATTAACATTTGTTTGTGGCATGCTGATTATGGCTTGATTTTGCTTAAAAGGTCCCAGGATTCACTGTTAACAGTATACAGGAGACAAGTGCTACCACTTCAGAGAGTTCCTGTGGAGGCAATGAATAATTTTGCTCAGTCTTCATGAAGGAGAAGGATGGACCAGTTTAACAGGGGAAGAGAGGATGGTGTGGTAGTGACGTTGAGTGAGGAGGCAATTACAGAGGACAGAGTTTCAAAGTGGTAAAGTTCTTAAGGTTGACAAATTCTTAGGGCTGCATGGCAGGCACGCAAGGGTGCTGAGAGAGCTGGTGACAGTTTTTGCAGCACTCCTCGCTGGTCAGTCTAACTTCTTTTAGAGACAGGTGTGTGCAGCACAGCTGAAGGACAGCTGATGTGGTAACCCTGCACAAGAGCAGGTCAAGGGATGAGACAGGGAACTACACATCAGTCAACTTGATATCAATTATTGCCAAGCTAATGGGAATCATTCCAAAGGACAGGCTGGTCAAGTTCCCCAATGCAAATGAGCTGCAGGATTTTGGGCAGCATGGGTTTATGGCAGGGAAGTCTTGCCAAAGAAATTTAATTAGATCATTCAATTGGGTCAGTAGGGCCGTGTACAGGGATCAAGTGGTAAATATACTGTACCTGGATTTCAGTAAGGCCCTTGACTCAGTCCCACAAAAGAGGTTGATTAAAAAACTGACAGACATGGGGAAAGGAGAGAAAGTGACCTGGTGGGTGTCAAACTTGCTGGGAGGGGAGAACTCAATGAGTGGGTGGTGAGAGTGGCACTCGGGGATGAGAAATGTTACCCATGGTGTTCTGCACGGGTCAGTGCTTGGTCCGGTCCTATTCAATGTGTTCATTAATGACTTTGGGGATAGCATCAAAGGAAAAATATGCCTCTTCAGAGATGTCACCAAGCTCTATGGGAGGGTGGACACAGAGAAAAGCATCAGAGACCTGAGAGAGGATCTAGCAAGGTTAAAGAAGTGGTCTGGAATCTGGCCATTGAGTTCAATGTAAAAAAGTATAAAGCAATGCACATAGGTTGCAAGAACCCCAGAGCCGAGTACAGACTTACAGGTGCGACAGTCACAGAGGAGGAGAAGAGTCTGGGGATAGTGATCACAAACAACTTGAAACCTTCAATGCAATTGCAAAAAGGCTGTGGTGAAGGCAAGCAGGCATTTCAAGGTGGGACATTCTCCCCCTATAAAGATCAATGGTATATCCACATCTGGAATACTGTGTGTAGTACTGGAGTCCCTCCCTCACTAAGGATATAAATCAGTTTGAGGTGGTGCAGGGAAGTGCTACAAAGATGATCCATGGGCAACAGGGCATCCTGTATGAACAGAGACTAGTGAACCTGAACATGTATTCACTTGAGGAGTGGAGAGCGAGGGGGAACATGATCAAGACATTCAAATACCTCAAAGGCAGAAAGAAGGTTGACATTGGGGATCTTTCTAGCATCAGCAAAATTAGGAACACCAGAGGGCACAGTTACAAGCTGGTGGGAGGTAGGTACAAGGAGAAGGCCAGGAAGCACTTCTTCACAGAGAAAGTGGTGACTGGGTGGAATGCATTACCAGAAGGGCTAGTCAATCACAAGGCATTTGCAGGTTCTAAAAGGGAGTGGGATAAAGCCAAGCGGAAGGTTAGAATAATGGGGAGAGGGGGAGTGGAGCAACATGTAACAGAATTGCATGAGCTCTGCAGTGAGCAGACTTGATAGAAAATGTGGCCTTCTTCTGCTGGCATTTCACTTGTTCATATGTTTGTGTGTTCATTCCAGCTTTAGCACCTCCTGGTGTGCTTTCTAGCAGTGACTGGCTGGAGGGGGCCTGTGGGCCCAGAAATGGTAGCAGGATTTCTGGCTTCAGGTGGCACTGGCTTTGTCCAGTGTGAATCTCCAGAGGTTCTGGCCCTGACTGGGGTTTGAGATAAGTGATAGTAGGGACATGATGAACTCCACCCTCAAGTAGGTCCTTATGATGGCTTCTGCATCATCTTTCCCATGTTCCTGCTTATGGTGGAGAAGTAGAGGATGATATTCCTGTACTGGTCAGGGCCTGTGGCTTGGAGAACTTGTGTATCTGTGAAAGACCAGAACAGTTGGGAACCAACAATAGGAACTCAAAGGGCAAGGGATAGTCCTATTATCTGGTAAGCTCTGGTTACTGTTATTGTAAATGAAAATGGCACTGACTCTGACCTCCGTAGAGGCATGGGGCAAAGTGCAGACTGATCAAGGTAGGGTTACCTCACAGTTCATATATGTTATGGGTTAGTCTGACCCCATTTCCACACCCACAGGCAAGTCTGACACTATCTCTGCACCCCAGCAGCTCCCCCCAGCCACCTGAAAAGTGGAAGGCAAAATCACAGGGTGATAGATGGCAGAGTGCTGACATGCATAAAGGCACAAACCATTTGATGACAACTGTGCAACCAGGCATACACAACAGGGTACACAGCACACACCATGGCAGACAGCTAACACACATGTATGCAGAACACAGTATCTGAGTCCAGCACATACCATCATGAAGCACCCCTCAGTATCACCTCCTTCAGTGCTTGTAGAAATTCTGCACAACCCAAGCCCATCATGCATTCCCCACAAGGTACACCAGGTCATGTCCACCTGCACATCCTCCACCATCACCAGGATTGTCCTCTCCATCACTGTCATGATTTTCAGGAGGAGGTTCCATGACCTCAGGTACAGATTGGTGCTTCTGAACAGCTATATTGTATAGCATGCAGTAGGCAGTGAACACCCTGCACACATTGCCAGATGAGAGCTGCAGTGTCCTCTCTGTTCTGTCTAGGTACCTGAAGTGCATTTTCAGCAGGTGGAACACCAACTCGATGATGCCCCTTGTCTGGCTATGTGCCTCATTGTACAATTGGTCCCTCTTGGTCTCTGGCTGTGGGAATGAGGGCAGCAGGAACTGTTTGCTTAGTTGGATCCACCTGGTGGGCCCTCCCCATATGTATACCTACCAAGGAGCCACCCCTGGCTAGCTGGCATGACTCACTGCAGTACAGAACCAAGCACACACATGCTGAATTATGCCTGCAGCATCGCACATACCCTGCATGTTCATGTTGTTTTATGCCTTACAGTTCCTGTATGATTCTTTCACCTGAAATGGGGTGATAAGCACAATGTACATGCAATCTATGGTACCACTAGCACTGTGCATGCTGGGCACCACATAGAATACCACCTTGGTGTCCCACAGGTCCTGCCCAGTGTGTAGGAACCATCTGTAATCACTGAGGCATTCCAATAGAGCAAATGTCACCTGCTAGAGGCATCAGCTGATGGATGACTGGCTCATGCCAGCCATGACCCCTCTCATGCATTGAAAGGTGCCAGTCCCATAGTATACAATGGCCATTAGCATGCATGTCTTGACCTACAGACCATAGCTGCAGCAGGTCCTTCTCTGCAACCACAGCCCCAACAGCTGCTATAACTCCCCTATTTTATCCATATCAGAGCAGTACCTGATGATGCACTCCAGCTCCATAAGCATTGCACTGTCTTTCTGCTGTGTCTGTCTGTGACCAGTATATCCACTGGCAGTATGGTTGGTATCTGCGCTTTCCTGTCTGGTAGAGCACCTGCACATCAGGATGCCAGGATACATTACTGCCACACTGAACCCCCCATACCCTAATGGCCATGCATCTGAACAGCCCCAAGTAGGCCCCTTTAAGTGCCATCTGTAAGGGCCTTTTTACCATGCAATAGTCATGGGCCTGTCCGTTGGGTGTGGCCTCATGGTACAATGGTGGAGCACCCATATATGCAGGATGAAACTTGCTGTGCAGAGAAGCCACTGGCAGGATGCCCAGCACAAAGATCACCCATACAAGGCCAGCATCTGAGCCACAGATGACCTATGTACTGCAGACCCTGACCCTGGAAGTAAATGGATACTGCATCCAGGACATTGAGTCTGTCCAGTAAGTTGCACATTTTGTATGGCAGTACTACACCTCTGTCATGATATATTTGTGTTTGTTGCTTGTTTGTCTTGCCATGCCTGATTGCATCTCCATATTTTGTTTCAGAGGTCTATGGAGCCCATAGGGATGCTGATGCTGCAGCAAGAAAGACCATGGCAGCAGAGGAACCTATGAACAGTGTATGACCCAGCCCTGAATAGGTATGCTGATACGTGGCCCCCACTGGATGTGGGCGATGGTTATGGTGACAGTGAAGGCACAGCTGTCACTAACCAGGCAGACCAGGGTGCAGAGCAAGAGAGCCCATGGCTGGATTTCCTTTAGCAGGATGTGCTACCATGGACCCCACACTAAGCAGGCAGAGGTGTGTACCCTGGACCCATGGACAGGACTTTATGATACTAATGGTGCCTGGCTGTGATGCACCATGGGGTGTAGCAAACACCAGGTGTCACTGTTTTAGGGTGTAAGGGAACACCCTGGCTTGTCGGACATAGAGACAACAGTTGCTGGTGGAGCAGAAGCCTGTTATCTGTATGACATGTTTTTGTACATTTTATATTGCACCTGTGTACCTGTTACTAATAATACATGCCTGTATAGCAAATGTACACTCCTATCTCCTCCATTATTTTTTATTAACATAGGGCTGATAGAATGTTTACAACCAATCAGAAAGCTTTATTTCTCAGACCCTTTTTATAATTTTTATTATTTGGAACTGTGACATTGTGGCCATGAGTTGGAGTGCATGTATGTGCCAGTGGGGTCCTGATTCATCCCCTGGCAGCTCAGGCCGATGCCTGCCAGGCATGCCCTCATCTGTATGGTTGCTTCCCTTATGGCAGCCCCCCTGCATGACAGAATAGCAACCTCTCTCCTATCCCTGCATGGAGGCCCCTACTGAGCTGTGTATTGGCATCCAAGCATTGGTCAGGTGTGCATCACAAGACATGCCCCATGCCTCTGCTCCATGGCCCCTACATGCAGATACATCCATGGCCAGCCTGCACACCTGTGGTGGCCATGCTGTGGTGGGGCATAGGGGTTGCACACACAGCTTTCGCACGTATCTATCTGTGCACCTCCCCTCTGTGGCTGCTGCTTGTGTGGCGCAGGCTCTATTTGTTATGTCTTGTGTCTTTGCAATTACCAAAGGGTCCAGTGTTTTAGAAAATGCAACCGAGTGAAGCTATGGGATTTACAATGCAAATAAGTTAAAGGAAAGCGTCAAGTTGCCATGTGTATAGAGTAATGCTAATAAATTTATTTTTTGACCAATAAGGGTGGCTCCGTTTATCCCTGGTCTTGTGGGAGGAGGAATGTAATGAAGGCCAAAGTCATATGCCACTTCAAAGAGGTAAAAGTAGTTCATGTGTCACTGGTAGCTTCGGACAAGGGAAAGAGAGAGACCATGATCAGTGGGTTCCCGTATGGGAGACTGAGCAGATGAAGAACAGTAAGCAGTCTCCTTCTGAAGGGGCACAGGTACCATGGCCAAAGCAGTTCCCACTGAGGTTCACAAAAACTTTATAGACAGTGCATTGGTGGGTCACTCCTCTAGGAGTGTGGGGAAATGCCAGACATGGGAACTATACAACACACGTGTGGTGTCTCCTAGCAAGAGATTCCTCCAAAATACCCCTAGACATGGGAGTTGTTCCTGAGATTATTGCCTACCCCCTCCACTCCCCAGGTCAAGGTTTCAGAAATGGCATGTGATGGGATTTGTGTTACATTTTTATGGAAAAAGATTTAATTTTCCTGTAGCTGCTGTAGGTTAATGTTAAGTAGAATATATAAGTTTGGTAAAAAAGGTAGAGTGTCTGTGATTGATCTTTGGAAGTGCATATTTTTTTAAGAAGCCAGTGCCCTGTGGTGGGTTTTTGTGCTTCAAAAAGTAGAAGAATTTTTATTTTAATGGAAAAGGGGTTTATTTTTTTATTTACTGTAGTTAGGCTGATGCTAGGTTATTAGGGCAGGTTAATTATAAACTGCACCTATACCAGTGATTAATGAATTGTCAGGTGATGTGTTTAGACCAATGAAGTTGTTTGGATTCTGAAGGATTCTAAAAAACTATTTTATAAAGCCATCATAATCAGAACTACTGTAGCTGATTATAAGGCTGTAATTTTTTTTTTCCATAGAAGTTATTCTCTCCATCACATAGGCAGGCAGCTACTGAGCCCTGTCCCTGCTAACCTCCCACTGCCCCCATCTCCCCATGCTTACCTGCTGAGAGAATCTCCCTCAGCTTTCTCCCTGTGGTGTGGCCAGGAGGGGAAGGGCTGCCCCCCTCAAGAGATGGTGCGAGCAGTGGTCAAGCAGGCAGGCTTCATGAAACCTGCCTCCTGTCAACTGTTTACACCCTTGTTTCAGTCCTGCCCACCTCACCTGACATTTGGTGTTGCTCTCTGTTGGCATGCCACACTCTGGCTCCCCTGCAGTCTATAAGCCCACTGCAGGGGTAAACCAAAGTGGAGGAACCAGACATCCTCCCTCCCTGGGTGGAGAGTGATAAAGAGCAGCAGTATGTCCCCAGCTCCCAAGCCACCCGGCCAGCTTCCCAGGCTTGCTACTAGCTGAGCCACTGGGTGGCCCATATAAGGCTGTAAAATATAGGGGATCATAAATCTATTGTTATACAATGGGCACAAGAAATGCTGCATTCTAATTGGCTGACTGGCACCTTTTCTCCATTGTAAATACTCTGACATACCAGTGGGAAAAGGTGCCAGCCACCAGTTAGCTGCATCAGGAACTCCTCCTGAAATCAGACCGAGCATCACAAACCCAACACTAGTAATGACAGCAATCCCTGCTAAACAGCCGTCTGGCAGAATTGCTGCTCCCATAATAGTGAGAGTACCAGCATTTCTAGCAGCAACAGAACTAAAATGTAGTCATGGAACCCCAAATTACAACAAGCATTTGTCAATGCCGAATGTTTGCTTGATGATATTGGCATTAGTACTGCAGGAGTTAGAGAGATGCATAATAAGAATGGCAGTGAAGTATTGAACTAATGCCAACCCCCACCCCCACCCTGCAGAGACTGACAGGCATTGGGGTGTACCTTTGGGTTGGCAGGCATAATGCTCATGCCATTCCACCTCACCCCACCCTGCAGTCACTGACAGGTGTCACGGTGTGCCTTGGGGTCTTCGGCTCTTATGCTCACCCCATTCCATAAGGAAATAAGGTGAGATGGGTGCAGTATAGGAGAATGGGGTGAATGTTAGGGCCAAAGACCCCAAGGCACACCTCAATGCCAGTCAGTGGCTGCAGGGTGGGGGTGCAATGGCAGGAGCATTATGGCTGATGACCCCAAGCCCCACCTGCCATGCCTGTCAGTCTGTACAGGGTGGGGCATTATGGTTGGAAACCCAAATGCCCTGAGTGTTTGTTGGTATTTTCACTCCAAATTTTCAGAAAGGGCTTTTTGGGAGTCCTCCTCATGAACAATGATATTTCGTTACTCAATCCCAAAAGGTGATTTCGCACAACGAATGTGCCATTTGGCACAACAGGTGTGAAAAGACATTTTGGGCAGGATGTGAAAAATAACATCTGTACTGTTCATGAGGAGGTGTAAAAAATGGCAATGTTGAAAATGTGGAGTGAAAATATGAAAAATTGGTGAAGTTACAAGCATGCTTAAAAATTGCATAACGGACGCTTGTATCACAGTCATTTTTTGGGTTTTTTCACCAGATTTTCAACAAGGCCTTTTTGGGACCTCCCCTCATGAACAATGGTACTGTGATTTCATTAATTTGTCCCAAAAGTTGATTTTGCATAGCAACTGCACCATTCTGTGCCACAGGTGCTAAAACAAATTTTGTGCAGGATGCAAAAAATGACTGTTCGTGAGGAGGTGTAAAAAAATGGCAATGTTGAAAATGTGGAGTGAAAATATAAAAAAATTGGTGAAGTTACAAGCATGCATAAAAATTGCATAACAGACGCTTGTAACGCAGTAATTTTTTTGGAGTTTTTTTCATCAAATTTTCAACATGGCCTTTTTGGGACCTCCCCTCATGAACAGTGGTACTGTGATTTCATTAATTTGTCCCAAAAGTTGATTTTGCATAGCAACTGCGCCATTCTGTGCCACAGGTGCGAAAACATATTTTGGGCAGGATGCAAAAAATGACATCTGTACTGTTCATAAGGAGGTGTGAAAAAATGGCAATGTTGGAAATTTGGAGTGAAAATATTAAAAATTGGTGAAGTTACGAGCGTGCATACAAACAGCACAACACACACTTGTAACAGTCAATTTCTTGATTTTTTTCACTAAACTTGCAACATCGGCTTTTTGGGACCCCCACTTCATGAACAGTGGTACTGTAGTTTTGTTAATTGGTTCCCGATAGGTGATTCCGCAGAGCAACCGCAAAATCATGTTTTGGGACTGAGAAATGAAATGACAGTGCCAGTGTTCATGAGTTGGGGTCCAAAGAACCCCATGTTGAAATGTTGGGACCAAAACTCCCAAAAATGGCTGTGATATCAACCTAAGCTGAACCCCTCCCATTGACTGTCATTATAGGGCTTACCATGATTTTCTTCGGTTTGCAGTCTGCTTTAGAGTGCAGACGTGTTCCCAGTCCACAGAAGACTGCAGCACCGGACCTCCGGAGGTAAGTATGGGGTGTGGGGGTTAGTGCAGGGAGGTGTGGTGTTCAGAGGGAGGGTCAGGATGGGGAGGGTGGTGAGGATGTCGAGGGACCATTTTATTTTTCTTTAGGTTAAACAAAATAAAAAGACCTCAAGGGATGGTTTTCTTTTCTGCTGGTGAAATAGTATGAAAAATACATTTCCGTACACTGGGGTGGGCTCCCAGTGTGCCAGATTACTGGGGAAGGGGGGTCAATGCTGACTCTGGGATTGGGAACCCTGAGGTCAGCTGAAAAAAGGGGCATGGGGGTGCATCTGACACCGGGAGTAGGCATCAGAAAAAGATAAAGTGGGGGTGGGGGCATGCTGACACGGACTGGGCACCCCGTTGTTGGCAAAACATATGTTTGGGCTTGGGGGGGAAGTCATCCGACATCGGAAGTGGGCATCTCTGTATCAGAAATATAATTAATTTGGCACTTTGGGGTGGGCTCCCAGTGTGCCACATTAATGGGGGGGATACATGCGGACATGGGGACTGGGCACCCAGATGTTGGCTTTGGGGAGAGTGTGTGATGAGCAGCAGGAGCCAATTATGCAAAGCTGCAGCTCATTTATTTATTTATTAATATGTTTCAATGGGAAAGCCACAGTGAGCAAATGAGTTGCTCATAACTCCAGCCATGCACATTACTGTGACTGTAATGCGCATGGCTGGAAGAGGCCTCATTGCCAGGAGGGGGGGAGAGATCTGCCACTGCAATGATGAAACTGTCCCTGATTGCAGCAGCAGATTTCTTTCAAGTGTGGTGCTCGATCTGAAACAACCGTCATAGGTAGCTTCCCTGTTAACTGGTGGCTGAGGGATGTGACCATTAAAGCATCCCCTGCATTGGCCTCAACACTGCCACAACTCTGCAATGCTCTACTACCTCAATATGTTTCTTGTGTGCTGTGCACGCAAGCAAACATAAAAATTAAAAAAAAATGAACGAAACAAACACTGACTGACAGGGTCAGTCTTAACTGCCTACCAACTTGAAAGGCACCAACCCCAGTAACCACAGATGACTTCCTGTCCCACAGCAGCCCGTTAGCTTGAAACACACAATACACATTGAGTAATGGCAGCCTGTTCCCATGCTTCTCTCTAGATAGATGAACATGACTGCAGTCCTTTCGGTGGCAACAAAGTGTAGGGTGGAAAGTGTGGCCTCAAAGTGCAGCACAGAAAGTGACAAGGTAATGTAGGTGAGGCAGTCACTGCTCAGGTTTGCCCGCGTTGCGCCCATGCTGCTTTCATTCTGGCAGTGCTTACAGTTGCTGGGACAAGTGCTGTTTATGTAAATTTTCAGCATGGTGGGAGTGATTTGGCAACTGGATGAGACAGTTGTAAATCACATTGCAGTCGGGGAGATGATTCAGCAGTCTGCTAATGCAATCAAGCAGATGCTAGAAAACAGGTAATGCCATAGGGTTATGACCTGACCAGCCATGCTGCAGCCATGTTTAGATCCTGCGCATTAAATTCACTGATGTGCTGGTCATCTGTTACTGTTGCAGTAAAGCATCACAGCATATACTGCGTGAGTGTGTGTTTATGTAGCTTGCATAAACAGCATTGTACTCTGCATGTGTACAACTCCATTAAGAACTCACAACCCTAGCAACCCAAGACACAACCCTAGCAACCGAGGATTATTTTTTCTCATGGAGTGATAAATACAATAAAAAATAATTGAAAATATAACAGAGTTTTCCTTTTTTTTCCTCTGTCCAATAAAGGGGGAACATCATATAATGGCAATAATCACAATATCCTACTCCAGGATATGGGTTATGCTAGGATATACCCATGCCTGGTGTGTTTTGCTCAGTTGGCCTGTGGCCTCTTAACCAAACAACACACCAGGTGTGGGTAAATACTAACATAACCCACACTCTGTCATGGTATCTTGCTTAAACATTCCCCCATATGTTATATGTGAACTATTTTGTGAACCTCATACTTTTAGCAACATTTCATTTGTTAATAAATTGCAACTTCAGACCAATTATTGCGTGGTACAACTACCCTTTTATAACAGTAGTGCAATCGCACTCCCCTTAGTGGTTCCATGTGATAACAGCACCAGCAAAATGGCGTGGAGCAAAACAATGAACAAATAATGCCGATCAACAAAAACGGCAATGAACATTACATCGCCTTGCAATATCAGCAACTGGCGCTCAGTTCTTATGTGGGGGGGCAATTGAAATTTACATTTAACGTGGAGGGCTACACCCCCCAAGACCTGCTTTGTGGAGGCTTCAGCTCCCCACACCCTCCATTTCTATAATAATAAACTCTAGGGGGAGGCTGACAATGGGGGAGAGGAGAAACTCAGGAGGGGGGCTACAACATGGGGGGACTGAAATCGGCAGGGGGAGGACATCTGGGAGGCAGCCTAAAGGTGGAGGGGATACAGTTGGGACAGTGGGGGAATGGGAGCAAAATTTATGCCCAACACAATTAAAAAATTAAAAAAAGTGTACAGCCAGTCCTGAACCTGGGTCCACCAGACACAGAGGCAGTGACCGTAGCCACCACACAGATGGCCAGCTTGATGCTGGTCCACCAAATCCAGTCCTACATATTGCATGCAATGGCTACAGACAGATAATTGCTAAACTTACCATATGCTGATATGTGCACATAGCTCTTTTTACAAAATCACTGAACTTACCGTGTGCTATTACGTGCACATAGCCCTTTTTACACTCACTATTTTGCCATCACCCAAACTGACTTACCCAAATAACTTTGCCCATATCACGGGATACCTCCTTGGTTTAGGGGTCGCTGGTCACTTCTATTTTAAAAAAATGAGCGTTATTCACTTATGACTAGAGAAGCTGCAAAGTTTTACTTCGCTGGCGAAGTTCTGGCAAAGCTGCGAAATCCACCTTTGTGAATTACTTTGCAAAGTTCCCATGTTGCCACTCCACCACCTCACAATAAGTTTTCCTGGCAAAATGACCTTTTTTAAGGTAGTCAGGTGAAGTTAAGGTGAAGTGGCAAGTTCACTGGCAAATTTGAATCAGTTTGCATAGGAATGGGCCACATCACCTAGTGAAAACTTCACAAAGTTAGCAGTTTGCAAATTTTGGCCACTTCATCTATTTCTGCTTATAATACCCATCAACAGAACATGCTCCACTTTTCAGGGTTTGTTGAAGATTTCAGAACCTACAAATCTTAAAATGTATAGCATATCTATGATATCTAATATGACATCTATGACATCTAAGATATATAGAACATCTGAGATATAGATTTCATAAAACAGTAAAAGCAAAAAAATTGTTGCCTCTTTTGCTGGGATGGGGGGTCAGAATGGACTACATCCTCAATTACAAAACATTTTAGAGGAAACATAGGGCAGAACTGGATTAACATGCGACAATCCTGCCACAGTGCACTTAAGACAGGTGTGCTGCACATAGGTATGGGATTACTGATCAGTATAAATAAATTGGGTTGCAAAAATCCTCTAGAATGATTGGTGGAATGCTATCACATGACTGTGCTTTATTCCACAGCAAAAAGTACAGGTCAGAAATGCTTAACTTTCTGAACCTCATTACATGACTCAAAAAATTATAAATCAGGAAAACATTTTGTAATCGCCAGAAGGCACCTCAGGTGTGCATAACTGTGGGACAATGGCACTTCAGTGCTTACAGCACTCGACTTCACCTTGTGCTTCACTTCCTGAAGCATGCTATTATTCCACTATAACGCACACCTTCTCATGCCTTATTGCTTAAATAAGCATCTCACCTAGTTCATAGAAGTAAATGTATGATTTTACTTTGCCTAGCTGTAATTATATGTCTTGACTTAAGACTGAAATATTAGCATTATTGTTAAATAGTTGTAGTTATGTAAAATGTCAGAAAGGCTGCTCATCGTGGATTCAGAGGAGCCTGCTTTTGTGTAAATACTATTTGAAGTCAGAAAAGGCAGCACTCTTCTTCAGACCATCCACAGGGTGTATAAATGCTAGAGGGACCTGTGACGGGGTAGTAGACCAGTAGATGTATTTTTATGGATATGGTATACAGCTATTGAACAAGTGACTGCTGAATGTCATTGTGTTCCTTTTCTTTTTTCCTGTATTTTGCTCTGTTGTTTCTCTTATGATTCACTGTGTATGTGTTATTGTGGTTCATTGTTTGTCTTGATACTCTGTTATGAATATGTGCATAGCTGTGACAAAGGCATTCCAGGAATGGGGCCAGGTCTTTGGAACTGGTGCGACAGTAGAGCCCTACAAGAGGATCAGGTGACCTCCCCGTATATGGGTAGTGCTGGGGATGATAGCTTTAAGGTTTGGGGTAGGCACTATGTGTATATACAGTAGTTACTACAGAATTATTTTCTGTTTTAAGGGGGACCATAGCTTTTTGAGCCATAGTTACTCAGTTGTGGGGGCTGAACCCCTGTGTTGGGGTTCTTCCATGGACGTCCAATATAGGACATTGATTACCCACTTCTGCCACATGGTCTGGAATACTCTCAGGGCCTTTCCTAGGGGTGTGGGTTGTACACTCAATTACTGTGCATTTTGGGACAGCTGAGCCCACCTGAAATGTTGTTGATCTCTTTCCAATGCATGTTTGTGTAAGAATCTAATTTTTCATGACAAAAATGAAATGTCAGCACTCACTTTCCATTTAGCAAAGAAGCCCTCTCACATGGAAAACAGCTGTGATGAATCCTTTATTAGGTGTACAAATGCTAAGCAAATTCAGCAATCATACAGATGTAGTATCCCCGAGACACTAACTCAGTGTACCCAGACCAGGGACCCAGTCCTAATGTTTCGAGCATGAGTTTTTAGTCAGCGGTGTGGGTCCTCTGTTGAAACACTGTATGTATTCATACACTGATGACATGATAGCCTGTCCTTGGGGAACCAAAACAAGATGCATAGAAAAAATGAATATGTGATGGGGGATTAAAAATGATTGTGAACAATTAAAACATTTTCTTTAATGCTATCTATTTTCCTTTAGACAATTTCATGTCAGATTCTGTTAATACAGTCAAAGAAAACTGCTGCTACTTTACACCTTTGTATGTATTAGATCTGTCACAACCTTAAAAAGAATAAAAGAGATTATAGAAGGATTCCCAATTTTCAACTTATTTTTACAATCCCCTGCTGTTAAATTGTTTTGAATATTTTGTTAAATTACCTGTGCATACTGTACTTTTCTGTATATGATATTTTGGTGTGCTGTTGACAGGTTATGAGGCAGTCAATGTGTTACTATATACATGATGTTTCAACAGAGGGCACACACTTCTGATGAAGAGCTTATGCTTGAAGTGTTAGGTTTTGGGACACTGCATTAGTGTCTCATGGATGTTGCACTTAAATGATTGCTGCCTGTGCGCTTCATTTTTGCACTTCATAAAGTTTCACGCAGAAACAGACACAGACACCCTCCATGAACACCAGCCTGCCAGCTAACTGAAACAAGCAGGCTCCCCTTCCTAAGAGCACGTTGAAATGGAAACAAATGACCTCCAAGAACATCAGCCTGCCAGCTAACTGAAACAAGGTAAATTGTTGCAAGACCCTGTTTGAAAAGAACCCGTCTAGAGATCTCCAGCTCATACACAGCAGCTCACTCTATTTACTCTCGGTAGAGTAGTGTAGATAGTTTTATTTCAACTACAATTTACCAGTTCCTAACTGCTGTTTTTACTGAATCCTACTTTAAGAGGACTGCATTGCTGAAAATGGACTATGTGCTCTCTGTCGTTTTAGCACTTCACTGCCAGTTAACATTGCTTTCTACTTAGCTTTATTTTTGTACAGTGCACATTACATGCACCTGTAGTTACTGTAATGGTTTCTGTTATGTGTGATTGCTGGTGCTGTTTTTACTTCTCTCTCCCTTCCCTGCTATCGCAGTTGGTGCATGCACAGTGTGGTCTTCCAAGTCCCAACACTGCCGGTGTCCAGCCAGGCTCTTTGTCTGGTTTTCCAACCCCTGTGGTGAATGCTATTGTTCAATATTCCCCTGCATCCTCTTACCAACTATCTTCCCCTTTATTAGCAGGCTTCCCTTCCTAAAAGCACACAGAAACTGACACAGATGCCCTCCATGAACAACAGCCTGCCAGCTAACTGAAACAAGGTAAATTATTGCAAGACCCTGTTAGCCAGTCAACGCTACACATCAACTGCCCCTCCCACCCTAGTCTGTCTCCTAACTTATACATCGTCAAGGTCACGTGACATATCACATGACTGCAGCAACAGCCTGAAACAATCTCCCAATTTTCCCATTTTCACAATTGCTCTCCTAGCTCTTATTCTTCTTAGCTCTCAGCTACCCCACTCTAGTCCCCTCCCTCTACCTAATCTTGACTCTTCCTGCTCCTGGTTTTCTCTGCTCTCCCCTTCCTTTTCTTCCTTCTGGTTTACCTATGCCAACGTGACAACACTGTTGTCGACGTTTGACATAGAGACATCCCCGATGTCGACAGGCGAAATTTCACCTGTCAGACATCAGTCTGTTTTCTATTGGGGGACTGTGCCCCCCCGAACACCCCATGCAGGGGGCTGTGCCCCCCACACCCCCCTTCTACAGATTGTTAACCCCGGTCTGTGTTAACTTGAAGGGAGGGTGAAAGTTGGTGAAAGGATGAAATTTTGCCAGCAGGTCCTCCACAGTGATAATTTCGAAACTTGTCAAAATTGAGGGATTTCGCAGTTGGGGTTTCACTCTTGTGCTGGTACACCCCTCTTCTCCCCCGTATTCAACCCCCCAACCCTCTCCTTAGCAGTCAGCGACTTTGACCACTATGCCACTGCAGCAGCCTCAATGATAGAGTGATTTTGGCTTCCCTTATCTCCAAATCTCTCTGCCCTCTCGAGGTTCCCCCACCTATTTCTGTCTTCCCTCTGCTCCCTTCAATACTCTGACTACACTAGTTTCTCCTTTGCCTACTACATTGACCCTCTTCTCTCCATCTCCCTGCCACTTACCACTCCCCTCAGCGATGTGGCATCTTAACCTGCTGGCCACATTGCACTTCTTCTCACTCTGATCCAGTTCCCATGTTCAAACATCTCTGCCAGCACCCCCCCAAATACCAACTATCCTTATTAGTTGTCCATCTAGGAACTGCCCAATCCATGCCTGCAACCTCAACTGCCCCAAGTCTAACTCCAATTACTAGCTTCCCGACCATCTACCCCTTGATAGCTACATACCCTCACCTCCTTACCCTTCTCTCCCACAACTACACAATGTACCAACAAACCCTACCCAGCTGAAACCACAACTCGGACACAAATCCTTTAAACTGTATCTCACACCAATTGCCTTATCCCTCCTCCTCCTCCTGTCCAGAAATGTCCACCCCAACCCTGGCCTACCAGAAACTCCACAAAACTTCAATAACAATTCTGACCAGCTAAAAATAATCACTATTAACATCTGCAGCCTCCTACCTAAGCTTGATGACTTAAGAGTCTGGATAGCACAGCACAATCTGGACATACTCTCCCTTAATGAAACCTGTCTTTCTCCCAAAATCCCTGATACCACCATCACTCTCACTGGCTAATCCCTATTTCACCTTGACAGGGTTGGTGAAAAAGGTGGTGGCTGTGCAATATACCTAAGAGATTCCATTAAGAGCCAAGCACTCCCTACAGTCACTTCTGCCAACAATTCGCAGGCACTATCAATCAAAGTTTTCCTAGGCCCTCGAGGCAAAACATTAACCCTGCTCTCTGTCTACATCCCTCTGCATGATCTAACTGCTGGCACTACAATGGTCTTCGACTATCTCAAAAGCATACCTAACAGTGCTGAGATGATTATTCTAGGTGACCTAAACATTAATTGGCTGTCCGCTGACACCAACCCCTATAAAGATGTCTTTGCAGCCATTGGCATCTCTCAAATGGTGACCACCCCAACCAGACTCAACCCCAGGAATGGAAGAAGCACCCTCCTCAACCTCATCCTCACCACCCACCCTAAAAGAATCTCAGACATCTTAGTACTTCCTGACTCCTTAAGCGACCATTCCCCAGTGATCTGCTCCTGGTCAGACAAGGTTCCTAGCACATCTGCCAAGCTCTGTTATCACAGTGTCCTTAAGAAAAGACTTACTACACCTTTCCTTGATCATCTTGCTCAGTGTGATTGGTCACCCTTCGAAAGGACCACTAACATAGATGACACACTAACCTATTTCATAGCAATATTTAACTCGGCTTATGACAAATATGCCCTATCTATAAACACAAGACCAAAGGTGTCACAAACCCTTGGATTACCACGACCCTGCTCAACATGATGAAAACCAGAGACAATCTTTGGTCTTCAGCTCAAGCTTCAGGAAAACTAACTGACTTTCAAAACTACAATTCCACTAGGAATGCCTGTACACAGGAAGTTTGCAGAGCCAAAATGGAATATTTCAAAGACAAGCTTACGAACTCATGTAGCGACAGTCGTAACTTTTAAAACAAACTAAAGGACCTGACTAGCAAACCCAATAAATCCTCCCCACCACGACTGATGTTGATGAGATCTCTGTGCAGGACCCACAACAAAAAGCAAATTTCTTTAATCTGGCCTTTACCAACCCCTCGAGCATCCTACCTCCAGAGTTCTTCTCTGAATCTGTTGAAAACCCTGCCCCTACAACTCCTTCCCCCATCCTGCAACCCCTCCCTTCTACTTCAGACGAGTCTCACTAACTGAAGTTAGAAAGTACCTTCAAAAGATTCCAGGTCAATCCCGGTTTAGCAGTGACACCCTTGACCTAAAACTACTAAACGTGTCCCCTGATTGTGTCCTGCAACCCCTTACTAAGCTAATAAACTTATCCTTCCCCCTGAGTCAATTCCCCTCACTGTGGAAAGCTGCAGTTATTACCCCAGTGTACAAAAGTGGTGATATAACCGCACACTCAAACTACAGGCCCATATCTATCCCCCTCATCTAACGCATATTGTTGCGGACCAACTGACAGAACACCTGGCCAAATATGATATTCAGTGCATCCAGCAACACAGTTTTAGAAAGGCACACAGCACGACAACAGCGCTGCTTGAGTTCACCGACTACACACACAGGTCACTTGACCGGAGCCAAATAGAAGGGTCAATATTCATTGAAGTTACTAAGGCTTTTGATACTGTTAACCACCCACTTCTGCTCGCTGCATTACCACCCCTCAGCCTATCAACTGCAGTCATGAGCTGGTTCAAGAGCTATCTGGATAATTGTACTCAGCAAGTTAAAATCTGGGATACCCTTTCTGGTTTGCTCCCCATGTGCTCCGGTGTTCCCCAAGGGTCCATCCTTGGTCCCTTACTCTTCAGCCTATTTCTTAATAACCTCCCCCAAGCTTGCAACACCAACATTATCCTTAAAGCTGATGATGCTGTTCTCTTTGATTGCCATTCTCAACCCTCCCTTCTCTCTAATTCCCTGCAAACCAACTTTCTTGCTGTCGAAACCTGGTTCGCCCAACACATACTCATCTTGAATTACAAAAAAACTAAAGTGATGCTCTTCTCTAACCTGCACAACAGATATAAATCCACTAACCTACATATTTATAACTCTCTCAACCAGCCCCTTGAACAAGTCCAAGAATTTAAATACCTTGGCATCACCCTCGACTGCACAGTAACCTATGCCCTTCTCATTGATGAAATCTCAAAGGAAATCAACTCCAGAATTGGTGTCCTGTATCGTCAAAGGCATTGCATGACCCCAGTTGCTCTCCTGCAAGCAGTAGTCAGTTCTGTCATTTCCATTCTTGACTATGGGCTGGTCATCTATGGTGCTGGGATGGATACCATCCTTAAAGGAATCACACTTGCACTAAATAAGTCCTGTAGGCTGATCTCTGGTGCTGCTAAATGCATGCACACATGTGACCTGTATAAGCAAAAAAAATTGCTCCGCCTAAAGGGCAGAATTACCTACCAAACCTGCCTGCTTGCCAAGAAAATCAGTCTGGGCCTTACTCCTCCTGCTACCCTGTCTCTCATCAAACCTTCCACTAACATAAGCTCCACCCGCAGCATGGCCAAACAAATATTTTATGTCCCAGTCTGAAAAATCTGTCAAGCACAGCGCACCTTCCACTACAAGACTTCCACCTGGCTCAACATGCTTCCCCAAGAAATTTTGAGCAAGATTAAATTGGGTCCCTTCTAGCTTAAGCTTCATAAGTACCTTACTGCCCGTAGTAGCTGCAACTGTGCCTACTAAGTAATTCCCTTTCCCTCTTCCTGCCCTCTCCCCTTCCCCTCTGTCCACCCCCTTTCCTGCCCCTCCCTCACCTCCTGTTTTCCCCTCTCCATTCCCTCGCCTACTCTTCCCTCTCCCTCCTGTCGTTCCACCCATCTCATTCCACCCGCCCTCCTTCTTCCTATTGGTCCTGTTCCCTTATTATTAATTTGTCTTTGTCTACCACCCATGCTCTCCCTCCGACACCTTACCTATCACCTTTTACCCTGCTCCTTCTCCTCTCTGACCTACAAAGTCGTCCATGACTGCTTCATCCCCTTTTCTCTCTGTCCTGTCTGCTCTGGACTCCAATCTGATTCAGGTAATAATCAGTTGTTGTTGAATATGATATATTATTTGAAGATGTTCTGTTAGTATTTATCAGAACCTGGCAATTCGTTGGCTTTTTTGGGTTTCTTTTTTTTAATATTCCAGCTAACTTATTGTCCTCTCTGTTTGCTATGCATAGTATCTTGTTATTATTATTCACCTACTGTTCAAATGCTATTTTGATGCATAACCTTAGTAAAAGAACCGCTGGTTCAAAGGTACTGTAATCCAAGGAAACAATAAATAAAAAAGAAATAAAGAATTCACAATTGAAGTTATTCATGTGAGAGAGCATTTTTGCCAAACAGGAGGTGATGGTCACCGTCTGTTGTTTTATTTGTTTGTTAATGACTACAGTTTTATCCCATACTAGATGTAACTCTTGTTACTTCAGGGGCTGACCGGTGAGATCATATGCTAGGGTGCTACCTTAGTGGTACAGGCCATGGGCCACCTCCGGGGCTAACTAATGCCTAACAGGAAATTGTGGGCTATGCAGTCTAGGGTTTTACATACTCTCTACTGCATTCTGGGACATGTCTTAAAGTTAAAACACTGCAATCCATCTGGTGAGTTAAGTTTGAAATTCTTCCTGGTTAACATCCCCTACTAAATCAGTCCCCTGTTACATCTTTACTGCCCCTGTGCCATTCCCTGCCCACAGTCTTTATGGTCTCGGTGCTACAGTAGTTCCCCCCATCATTACTGTCCCATTTCTGGTCTCCCTGCTTTATTGCTCTGGTGCCTGTCCCACTCCCATCTTTAGTGCCCTAGTGCTGGTTACTCTATCTTCATTGCCCCCATGCAGATCCTCATTCCCCCATGTTAATTGCCCATCTAGGGAGAGCTTAAAAAAGAAAGATTAAGCTGCTGTGCACACAGAGGTCAGTGACTTGTTAGAGCCATGTAGTGAGTAAGTGGCAGTTGGTTGTGGGACTCAGCCCTGCCTCTGTACTCTGACTCTGGCCTCTAATTAATAGGTCAAACTATTTAAATCCTTCATTAAAATAAATTCCCCAGTCATAACTCCATGTGATGACTCAGCATTCTGGAACCTCACAAATTAATCACAGTCCCAGACACTTCACTCTCAATCTTTCATTCCGTTTTGATCTGGATGGACCCTGCTGTTTCTGCTTCTCCTAGCCACAGGCCTCCAGCACCACGGTGATGACCTCATAGTGTGATGGCCCACCGACTCTCACTTTGCATGTCGAACATACAAACATATGAAAGTTGCCAGCAGCAAAAGGCCATCCTGGTCTATCTAGGCTGCTCGAGATTCCAGCTAGCTCCCTATTCAGTAGCTGCCCCCCCTTTACCCTCCCCTGCCCTGTCCCACCCCTTTTTGAAGCAATCCACTGTGTTACATGCCACCAACTCAGCCAGTAGTGCATTCCACTTTGCCACCACCCTCTCTGTAAAGAAATGCCTCCTCATCTCCCTCCCAAATCTACCCCCCTCCAATCTCATGTCATGGCCCCAAGTGCCTCTCCCCATCCTCCCCCTGAATAGACCCTCTGTGTCTGTTTAGATGATCCCCATCATGTATTTGAAGGTCTCAGTCATGCCCCCCCCATCCCTCCTCGCTTCCAGTGTGTACATGTTTAACTCTCTTAATCTGACCTCATATAGCAATTCCCACAGGCCCTGAATCATCTTCGTTGCCCTGTGCTGCACCCCCTCCAGCAGCCTAATGTCCATTTGTAGATATGGCACCAGTACTGCACGCAGTATTCCAGGTGGGGTCTAACCAAAGATCTGAATAATGGTAGAATACCCTCCCTTCTTCTTGAGGTAATGCCCCTTGCAATGCACCCCAGCATTTTGTTGGCTATTGCTGCTGCCTTTCTGCATTGTGTGGAATTATACATTGCTCCCATGATGAGCACTCCCAGATCCTTCTCCTCTTCTGTTACATCCAGCCACCACCCCCGATGGTAGCTTCTCCTCAGATTTTTGTTCCAAAGTGCAGTACCTTGGATTTTTTGTATTGAACCCCAGCTGCCATGTCAGACCATGCCTCTAGCCTTGCCAGATCCTCCTGTAGCCTCCACCACCTAACCTGATTGCCCACCACTGCTCCCATCTTGGTGTCATCTGCAAATAGGCTGATTTTGCTGCTGATGCCCTCTGAGATGTCTGCAATAAATATGCCAAACAGCATTGGACCCAACACCAACCCTTGTGGAACACCACTTGTCACAGGCTTAGGGGATGAGTATTACTCACCTACCACCACCCTCTGCTGCCTATCTTTAATCCAGTTCTCCACCCACCCCACCAGTTTTGCTCCTACCCCTGTGCCCCATAGCTTGCTTCCAAGTCTCCCATGTGGTACTGAACTGAAGGCCTTACTGAAGTCTAGGTACAGGACAGCCACCACACGGTCCCCATCAATTTGCCTAGTCACACAGTGTTCCACCAGGTTGGTCTGGCATGACCTGCCCTTGATGAATCCATGCTGCCTCCTGTCCTGCACCCTATTCACCTCCAGTAGTGCCACTAGCCCCTCCTTTAGGATGGTCTCCATTAGCTTCCCCACTATGGACATTAGACTTACTGACCTATAGTTCCACAGTTAGTCCTTGGGTCCACTCTTGTGGAGGGGAAGCATGTGAGCCAGTCTCCAGTCACTGGGTACACATCCTGTGTCTAGAGATGAATTAAATAATTCTGCCAAGGGTCCTGCCAGAACCTCTGCCAGCTCCTTCAGCACTCTTGGATGTACTTCATCTGGTCCTGGTGCCTTATCCACCCTAAATGCCCTTAACCCCTCCAACACCCTCCCCACTGTGATTTTTCCATCCATCACCCCCCCATCCGTTTCTGTTCTCCCTTCTACTATGGGTATCATCCCCCTCCCTTTCTTTTGTAAAGACTGAATAGAAGTAGTCTTTGAGCACGTCTGCCTTTTCACCCCTCTTCCACCCATCCCCCTTCTTAATTCTTACAATTTGGTCCTTACAGTTTCTTTTCTCCCTGATTTACCTAAAGAAGTCTTTTTCCCCTTTATTTATGCCCTGCACCAGCCTGAGTTCTCTTGCCGCCTTGGCTGCCCTTACCCCCCCCATGCCACTTCTTTTGCTCCTTGCAGTTATTCCTCCCTATCCTCCTCCCTCCCTGATTTTCTGTATCTCCTGTAAGCTGCCCTTTTACTCCTCACCTTGTCTAACACCCCTTTGCTTATCCAGCTGGGTTTGTTTCCCCTAGCCTTCTTATCTGGGCCATACAGCAAGTTTCTGTTGCCTCCCTATCCCCAGTCTTATCAGTTCCCACCTTTGTTGTGTGACCATACTCAGTTGAATTTTGCACAGGAATCCCTGTACCACCTCCCTCATCATCTTAAAGTTGGCATTCCTGAAATCCAGCAACCTTGTGCCAGATGCCCCCTCTCTTTAGCCATCTGTAACTGGAACCATACTGTCCAGTGGTCACTCCCCCCAGTGGTTCCTCCACCCTCATATCCCTGACCAACTCCTTGTTCCTAAGTATGAGGACAAGGGTGTTCCTTTCCCTAGTTGGTTCCTTGACCAACTGTACTAGAAAGAATTCCTGGAAGGCATCCAGCATTACCTGCTCCCTTCTATTCTTTGTGGTAGGTGTGTCCCACTCCACCCCTGCCAGGTTGAAGTCCCCTACTATCACCATCTCCCCCTTCCCGTAGTTCCTCTTGTTCTGTTCTGCCAGTACGCTGGCCATCCCTTCAGATTGAGAGGGTGGCCTGTACACCACTCCCAGTCTTAGTGATCTATTTTTGGGATCCTGTAGTTGCACCCACAGTTCTTCTGTATCTCCCTCATCTCTCTCCTCCCTTACACATTTGAATCCCTCCCTTACGCAAAGCCCCACCCCCTCCCCTTCCCCTTTTCCCTATCCTTCCAGTGTAATCTGTACTTCCTCATATCATTTAGCCTTGCAGAGCTGCCCGCTCTGGACAATGTTTCTGGACTCAGGTTACTGTTTGCGTTCTGCAATCTGCATCACACACTGCAACTCTACTGTCTCATTGCCTGCAACTCACTTTTTGCTGCTGCCTGCTGGAATTCGCTGCTACTTGCCCACCTGCATCCACACCATGTGTCATTGTGCCTACTTGCAATTTTCCTTCTGTTACCCTGACTGAGTCCAAAACTGTATGCAGTGTGGGTGTGCCTACATTCAACATCCTGTCCCAGCCACCCTGCCCACACACACACACACACACACACACACACACGCACACACACACACACATACACACACTTACACACAAACAGCTGAGAGGACAGGGCAAGCTAGGAAGCCTTCACATTGTTTCAGTAAAAATAAACTAAAAAAGACACTGCACTGTGGTCAGCACAGTTGGACAAGCTAGGAACAGATTAGCATTCATGGTACTTGGGTCACTCTATCCCTGTGTTACTCCTACTGTAACTATACTATTCAGAAATATCACCCCTTTCATCTCTTCTATTGTATTAAAAAAATTTCTCTGTCCACCTCTCCAAGACACAGCTAGAAACAAGCTGCTGCATCTGTTTTTGCATTTCCATTTGACATTGTTTGGTAACTATTGATTAATTTAAGTTTAAACATAGAACGTGATGGCAGAAGGGGACCGCAAGGTCCATCTAGTCTGCTCAAGAACCTACCTGGTGCTATTCCTCCTCCCCTCATTTACATAGAAACATATAATTTGACGGCAGATAAGGACCACTTGGCCCACCCAGTCTGCCCATTCCCCTACCTAATAGATAAGCTGCAGATCCTAGTTAACCAGCAGCCTACTTCTTTCTACCCCCACCTCCTAGTATTGCCTTATGACTGTCCCATGCATGCTTGAATTCAACCACTGTTTTTGACTCCACAACCTCCTTCAGAAGGCCGTTCCACGTATCCACACCCTCTCTGTGAAAAAATACTTCCTTACATTACCTCTGAGCTACCCCCCTCTATCTTCAAATTGTGCCCCCTTGTTCTTGCACACCTCTTTTTTTGAAAGATGCTACCCTCTTGGACTTTGTTGATTCCCTTGAAGTACTTGAAAGTTTCTATCATGTCCCCCCTCTCCCTCCTTTCCTCGAGGCTATACAGTACATATTAAGCTCCTTTAGTCTCTCTTCATATGTCTTCTGGTGCAGACCCTGCACCATTTTAGTTGCCCTCCTCTGGACAGCTTCCATCTTGTCTATGTCCTTACGGAGATTGGGTCTCCAGAACTGCACACAGTACTCCAGATGGGGTCTAACCAGCTGTCTGTAAAGAGGGACTGTATGCTGCCTTTATGTCTATCCCATGCATTCTTGAACTCACTTACCATTTTAATTTTAAAAAATAATGTTCTGGGTATGCAGAGTAGAGGGATTGGGATCATGTAAACAACACCTCCCAACAGATTAGTCTGGCACTGAGAGCCCATTCTGAGAGCAGGCAAACACCCATCCACCCAAACATCTCCTTTCCCTGATATCTTGCTGGTTTTTACTCTTCATGCATCCTGCTGCTCCCTGATCCCACACCATTGTCCCTTGCAACCACAAACATTCTTTAAAACCTTTCTCCTCTTCACCTGTACCACTGCTTCCAAACCCCTCCCCACACATCTCCTTACTGTGGCTACCCCTCAAAAATTCCTAGTGTTCTATGGCACGCCCACCACCATTGTACCACTAACCTTCTTTCTCCCCCCGACTGTGACTGATGCAGTCACATCTATGTCCAGGAATCAGCTGAATCCAATACCACTGCCACTATATTAATAAAAGGCTAGGTATTTGTAGCCTAGTCTTTTAATCACATATCAGCATAAGGTATTTAATTCAGATAGTGGCTGTACAGTAAGTGGACTGGAGGACTGTGACTGTCACTATCTAGGGGAGGTGAGTGGGTAGAAGGATACAGTCGAGGTACGAGAAGGTGAAAATTGGCAACTTCAGTTTGCCTTTGATTCGGACCCCCTGTCTTCAGTTCTGCTTTGAAACTTCACCCAAAATACACTTTGAGTCATTGGTATGGTGGCCTAGCATGCTACAAATTGAGGTACAGGACTCCCCTGCACCAATCCTCACCCACTCCACTCAATCCCAACCCTTTCCACCCTTCCCCTGTTCCACCATTCAGTTTTTTTTAACTTATTCAGCACCTGGCATGGTTCCAGGCAACAAACATTTGAAAAAAAAAACAAATGTCTCCGAAGAGGTATGAAGGAGGAAGGAGGAAAGTAAGTGCAGTGGAGAAAATGTTGGCCATAGGATAGTGATGGGCGAAGTGGCTAATTCTCTCCTCAGTGATCTGTAGGTGAAGGATGCATGAGAGTGCTCCTGTAGCGAAGCAGAGTACTTCGTGTTATTAATGGGCAACACGAAGTCCATTGAAAACAATGACTTCACATCACTCTGCCTTCCCAAACCACTACTCCACCAATTCTTAAGGCAAAGTACATTGAAAACAATGTACTCCGCCTCACTTCACCTTGTTTTTAAGCTCCAAAGGCGAATTTTGCAGTGATTCATGGGATTTCAGGTCACATGGGCTCTAGATTGTTCTGCACAGCCTCAGTTTGGGGTAGTGTGTGTATGAATCTATAGGAGACAATCTGCTCTGAGAGTTCTGCGATTCAAACCTTCTAAAAGCTGTTAAAAATGCCTTTTGAAGTCATTTGTTTTGCTGAAACTTTAGTTCATCGATTATAGGAAACCCTCCTGTGCTCATATCATTGAGCATTTATTGTTTGTGTGTGGATTTTGAATGTTAATGTACAATATTCAGTCTGTGTACTGAGAGAGACAGTGTAAGTGTGCTTTGGGGAAGGGGCGTATCTGTGGTGTAGGTAGATTAACTTGGAGAAAAAGACAGTGCTTTCTTTTTCCTTTTTTTGTACTTTGGTATTATTGGACAAAAGAAGGCGGATTGCCCATCACAATCGTCCTCCATATTTATGGATCATTCAATGGGTCCCAGCTCGATCAACCATTTGTCTAATTTGTTTTTAAATGACAAGATGTTTGGAGAGTCAACCATTTCTTGTGGCAGCCTGTTCCAAATTCTAGGTGTCCTTATGGTGAAGTAATTTATTCTTTTGTTGGTTTTTGCCCTCATAATCTCTAGTTGTCTGTTATGTAGTCTAGCCACCATTTTTCTAGTGGAAAATGTAATGCCACAGATTTGCATCTGTTCTTGGTTACCTAATATTATGAATAGTAGTAGCAAGTCCCCCCCCCCCCCCGAGTCTTCTTTGGGCTAGTTTATGTAAACCTGTTCTTGCTAATCTGGTGGTGTAGTTAAGTTTTGATAAGTGAGGTATGAGCTTTGTGGCTTTATGCTGAATATTTTCAATCCTATTTATATCTGAAATCAAATAGGGGCTCCAGAAGGGGGAGCCATAGTCTAAGAGTGGCCTAACATGAGATCTGTAAAGGGGTAGGAGACATTGTTCTGTTTTGGATACAAATGTTTTACTTATCCTACGAAGAATGGCATTTGCTTGGTTTGCTATTTTAGTGCAGTGGGAAGTTGAGGATAGTTTATTGTTGACCAGAATTCCTAAGTCTTTTTCTACTGTTGAAGTTCTAATGGCCGTGTTGTTTAAATAATATGTATGTAGTGGGTTATTTTTTCCCAGATGTAGTACTGCGCATTTAGTAATGTTAAAGTACATCTCATTTGCACATGCCCACTGTTCTACCAATGATAAATCAGTTTGTGTTCCAGAATTTGTATTTTGTTTTATGGGTTTTCCCCCAAGTTTTGTATCATCAGTGAATTTGACCATTTTGTTGTTTTGGAGGATATATGCATGTCACCAATAAACAGATTGAAAAGGACTGGCCCAAGCACCGAGCCCTGGGGGACTCCACTGGTCACCCCCCTTTCCCCAGACATTGCATTGTTAACCCTAACCCTCTGAGTTCTCTTATCCAGCCATTGATTAATCCATGAAGTCAGTACAGGTGAAAGTCCTATGTTAATAAGTTTATTAATTAATTGTGAGTGGGAAACTTTATCAAATGCCTTGCTATAGTCCAGTAGAATAATGTCCATAGGTATGTTGCAGTCCAGATGGTAGTTAATGTATTCATAAAAAGAGATAAGGTTTGTAACACACGAAAAACCTTCTGCTTTTGGTATTTTTGGTATTTTTCTTGTATAACTTTGCTAATGTACACACAGTTAGATTTTCAATAATTCTTGCCATTTTTTTGCTGATTGTTGTGGTGCAGCAGTGCATAATTTTAGTTTGTTTAAAATATGTGGTTATATTACTGAAGTTTTCAATTTGCTGCGCATTACTTAGTGTGTGTGTGAGTATGTGTGTGGCGCATGTCATCAAATCAGACACCTTTTATTGTGCCACATAATTTCAGCAATGTGAACCTGCTATCCACTGCAGCTGTGTAATTTTTGTACTTCTTTGTGGTATCTTTACTAGTACTAGTGACTGTTACTGCAGCACTGCTGTACACTGCCCCCACCCCCCGCAGCCTGCCCCAACCAACAAAGGAATTATTTTCCAGATTTGAATTTCTGATGGTGAGCACTGGTTAGGTGTTGTGCCTTTGCATCTGCATCTCTTCAGTGCACAGCACAATCTTAATCTGTCTGTGCATTTGCATCTCTTTAGGGCCCAATCTCCATCTCTAACTTAAGTCACAGTTGTTTCTTTGGCTTCCCTTCAGAGTACTGGACAGGTGTGGTGCATAATTCTGCATGAACTTTGTACTCGTTGATATGTGTTTTTAAGTCAGGACCATCATCATGAGTCACTTGGGATACAAATCACGTTCATCATCACGGTCACAAATGCAGTCAAAAATCACGATTTATGATCACGTCATGAATTACATTAATCTTTTTTAATAGTTACTTGGATGTATTGTAAGCCTATTTTGTAGTATCTCTCCATGCTTCACCACTCCACCACTGTACTTATTAATGAGTGTTTTTAAGTCGGGGTGTTTTATGCCACACTTCATTGGGGCCCGGAGAAGTACAGCCATAGGCATTCGTGTTTCTTCATCATCACAGTCACAAATGCAGTCACAAATCACGATTTACGATCATGTCACGAATCAAAACATTAATTTTTTTAATAGTTACTTGGATGTATTTTAAGTCTGTTTTGTAGTATCTCTTCATGCTTCACCACCCCACCATTGTACTCATTAAAGAGTGTTTTTAAGTCAGGATGTTTTGTGCCATACCTCATTGGGGCCTGAGGAAGTACAGCTGTAGGCATTTGCATTTCTTCATCATCACGGTCACAAATGCAGTCACAAATCATGATTTACAATTATGTCACGAATCGCAACATTAATTTGTTTACTAGTTACTTGCATGTATTGTAAGCCTGTTTTGTAGTATCTCTCAAGGCTTCACTATCTCACCATTGTACTCATTAATAAGTGTTTTTAAGTCAGGAATTTGGACAGTGTCTGTAGTACATACAGACTGGAAAGAAGACTGACTGCACATATGCAGTTTAGCACAGTATACTTGCACTGCTCAGAATATAAAGTGTCACGCATACAGAAGACAACAACAAAAGGGCTTAATTACATACAAGGGTTGGGATGGTGGAGAAATACATCTTATAACACAGCAAGGAAGGTGTGGGGGACACATGGTGAGAGGAAAAACAAACTAATGTGGGATCCCATGGTGATCCAGCAGCAGTTCCAGCATTGACATAATTTGCAACTGATGTCCCTCTATGCGATCCTGGTGAAGCAGCAGGTACTGCTGTGGCCCTCCTTTTAGGGATGCTGCCATGCACAGCTGCACCCTTTGCCACAGAATGGGCAGTAGGTGCAGGTATGGTCTGTTCTGTGGCAGCCTGCCACTCCAACTGGTGGTATTTGAGCATAATGGTGTACTGGCCCCCAGTCCCCAGGTGAGTTTCCCGGGGGCCACGGTGCACCTTCACCTCACATAGGCAGTACCTGACCACACTGCTGTCCCTCCTGACACAGTCAAAAAACTGCCAAACAATGGAGGTGCTGGGAGAACCAGGCACAGA
Source organism: Neoceratodus forsteri (assembly GCA_016271365.2). Classification (NCBI taxonomy): domain Eukaryota; kingdom Metazoa; phylum Chordata; order Ceratodontiformes; family Ceratodontidae; genus Neoceratodus; species Neoceratodus forsteri. The sequence continues at coordinate 1,071,041,008 of CM057455.1, read as the reverse complement.
CAGGGGAGGGCCAGATGAACTAGCAGTTGACTGGTGATGGTGCTGAACAGGGATGGGGTGTACACCTGGGTCCTGGGGAACAGGCACATCCTGCTCCAGAGGACCTGGTGCTGGACTTGGTGGTGGTGGCTCAACTGCCTCAGAGTCAGACAGGAGGAGGTGCTGATCCTGCTTCCTGGGGGGGAGGACAAACAACTAACTACTTATAAAGGTAAGAAAAATAAAATTTACAGAAAGAACAAATTAAGTAACAAAGAGTACAGAAAAGACAAAAAAATGTAGCTTTTAAAATAGCTGTCGGGTCTAAAGCAAAGTTTAAATCTCCTCCTCGCTCTGATCTCAAAGTATCAGCAGTCACAAAACACACTCCTCTCTCTCTGTCTGAACAGGAGAAAGTAAAAGTGTCTGCTTGTATGACTCACTTCCTTCCTGCCTAGCTAAAGAGCATGTGACTAACAGTACTGTAAGCCATGTGATGTGTGTGGAGGGGGGTGACTGCCAAATCTGAAACATCAAGTGGATCACTTAGAATCATAATGAGGGACATGAAGTCCATTAAAAACAATGACTTCACCTTACTACGTGTTGCCATTCCACCTTACCGCGAAGTGGTGATGACAAGGCGGAGTGAGCATTTTTTTTTTTTTTTTTTTTGCTCTTTACCGAGCTACCTGCCAGCCAAATTATCAGTTAATGGTCACTGCTTGCACCCAACCGCCACAGCCCTCAATACCTCATGGCTTGCCCCACGGTGGGGCCTGCGGCACTCCGGCATATGCCGCAGGCACTGGGATTAGGTCAGGGGCTTGGCCTGGGGAGCACATTGAAGCCACGGCGAGCTTCATTCGCGGTGGCAGGCAGCTCCTCCATTTTCCGCTTTTCTGGGGAGGCGGGGTCGTGCCATGATGTCACCATCCACCCCGCCTCCAATGGGTTGTCAAGCGTCGGCTGCATGGGAACTCCCGGCCTCCGCCAGGGGTCCCTAACACACCGAATGCTACCCACCCTCCCAGAAGGAGGCGCTGCCAGTGGACGCTCGATCCTACTCCCCGGCGGCCATCCGATGACCCGGATTCGTTCCCGAACCCGGGTCGCCGGCGTCGCAAGCGGAAATCCCACCGCTGCCCCGGCAGACCGGCTTTATGGAGTGAGCACTTTGCATTGTCCATGCTGCAATGTGAAGTGCCCACTTCGCGTTCACTTCACCAGTGAAATTTAAATTTGCTGCATCTCTATCATAGGACTAGCTCTGGTCACCAGGGAAGGGCCATAGTGCTATTTTTAACTACAGTATATGACTGAAGGTCATGGTAATTCAAAGTGACCCAAAAGTTTGACTGGGATAAATTGAATGCAACAGTGTGGAATTTCAGCACATTCACTGAATACAAATTCAACATAGACCCATCTTTAAATGGGGTGGGGTGCCACTGAATACCAGAGAGTGCTTGGTAGTGGACTGGAAGAGGGTGCAGAATCTGAAAGAATCTAAACTTATATCAAAACTCTATAACATTTTGCTAACATGCTAGATTCTGAAATAACTTCTAAATGCTCTTGTTAATTTAACTACAAGTATAGTTCTGTATTAATCTCTGTATACATTCTGAAAATGGCTTGTCCTTGCCACATTCCTAAATTGTATATCTCTTCCACATCCTGAAATTGCCCATCCCAGCCAGATTCCAAAATTTGTCATCTTGACACATTCCAAAACTGAGCATCTCTGCCACATTACAAAATTAGGCGAAATGGCCACTTTCCTAAATTGCACATTACCACCACATTCCTAAATTGCATATGCATGCTACATTCAGAAGTTATGCATCTCCAATGCATTCCCAAATTGTGGCTCTCCATCACATTCTGAAATTGTGCATCCCTACCCCCTTCTAAAATTGTACATCACTGACACATTCTAAAATAGGACATCTCTGCCACACTCCAAAATTGCACATCCTCATCCCATTTCAAAATTGCACATTCCTGACATGTTATGAAGGTAAATGTTGCTGCCATTTTTGTTGTGTCACCACATTTCAAATTGTCATCCCTGCCACATTCTAAAATGTTGTCACCCCACCATATTCTGTATTTTAGCATCTCTGTCACATTCCACAATTATGTGTCTCCACTGCATTCTGAAATTGTGTCCCTGTTGCATTCCACAATTAAAACCTTGTTATAGCCCTGAAATATCCCTGCTATACTCTGAAATCACATATGACCTGGGTACTCCAAAGCCCTGTTTGCCACCATGTCCCTATGAAGTTATGGGAATAGACAGGTGGAACAACAGCAGATAAGGTGCATAAAAACACAGGATATGCATTGTTCTTTTTATTTAGGTAATCCAAAACAAAAGCAAAATGAAAAAAAAAAATACTTATACAGAAAAGAAATATCTTCAAGATTAGTTGGTTCCAACAGTTTTCTTTGTCAAGATAAACAAACTTGGCATCAGTATCAATAGGAGACATGAAAGCAAACACAGTCTCCCAGTAACTTCTCTCACAGGAAAACTTCAATGAACTGGAAACTCATCTCACCTCTTGGCAGGCACTGAACTGAAGGCAAAACTGATCTGATCTGTTCTGTCCTAGTGGAGGGTTCATATACTCAGCTATGAGTGACACCGCAGATTTGTGATCCACCCCTTTTTAGAAAAATGTTTATAACTTCTTCGATATTATTGCTTTTTATCAAGTAACATGAATTAAATAGAGACAAATACAGATGCTATTTACACAGTATCCTCGCTCTGCATAATACCCATGAAAACACACTTTCTATGTTCATATAAAAAAGGGTAAAATGAAGGGGCCTAGCTCCACTCTCTACTGTGACATCATCCTCTGAAAGAGTATAAAAAAAGTTCAGTTTGTGAGCTGGCAGCCCTTAGACAGACCATATATACATACAGCTTACAACTCCCAGGTAAAGCATTAAAATGTATTTTAAAGCTCTGATTTCCCTTTATGTGCTTCTTTTGTAGCAAACTCTTAACATTTGATTTTTAAAGCAAAATATATTGGTACAGGTACACAGGGAAGATTTCTGTAAGTTTGCAAGGGAAAACGTTTCATTTGGGCCTACTCTCAGCCAACAGCCTGCTCTTTACAAGTGCTTTCACTTACAGGCTAAATACTTGCAGTTTCCAACAACATGTGCTTCTAAGCTGATATTTTTGAAAAAGGGGGTGAGGGAGAATTCAACAATACAATTACAGCCAAGTCTTTATCTTTTTTCAAGTGTGTTGGCCTCTCATGCATTTTAGGCCTCAGGCTTTGTAGGCTCCATGCTTTCACAAACAAGCAGTTTGACAAAAAGCTAAGTGGCTATGGAGTCCCACTTTCAAGTAGCCTTTCAATTTCTTTCATTGCTACACAATTTAAACAGTTTTAACATCTCTCTTTATACATTTTGGGAAAACTCTTACAAGTTCCATAGGAAATACAAACACTAAGCATATTTAAATGGGCAGGCATAACTTATAATGGAAATGAATGCTACCCTGCTATTTTAACACTTAAGGCCAATTTATAGTTGCAAAAGATAACAGAAAGCACTATAGGTGGCCAGTCTAATAGTTAGGAGAGAAAACATAGTTCAGTATTTGAGCTTGAGTGCTAAGAGTTGCCACTACTGAGTGCTTGACTGCATATACTTTTAAACTTAAGCTTGCTATTACATTTTGGCTGTGTGTGTGTGTGTAAACAACTTGTGGAGCCCTGCTAGACATCAGTGGCAGGAAGAGGAGTTTGTAGTTCATGTCTGCATTGCTGAAAACTACAAACTTGGGGACAAACTGATAATTTTATTTTAAGTCAAACCAACTGTCCTTCTAAGTGCAACAATCAGTGAGGACCTTGTTAAACACAGCATGTTAGCGCTTTTAAGCACTTTTACTTTAATTGGGGAATAATCAGCTGTTCTGCACTTCCGGGTACTGGAGCTCTACTTATAGCACTCTGCAGCAAGCAGCATTCTTTAATTGAGCTTAAGTACTGATAGTTGCCAGTACTGAGTGCTTGACTGCATACACTTTTAAACTTAAGCTTGCTGTAACATTTTGGCTGTGTGCGTGTAAATGACTTGTGGAACCCTGCTAGACATCGGTGGCAGGAGGAGGCGTCTGTAATTCATGTCAGCATTGCTGAGAACTACAAACTCGGGGACAAACTGATCATTTTATTTTAAGTCAAACTGACTGTCCTTCTAAGTGCAACAATCAGTGAGGACCTTGTTAAATGTTGCATTTCAGCTCTTTTAAGCGCTTTTACTTTATCGGGGAATAATCAGCTGTTCTACACTTCCGGGTACGGATTTCTATAGCTCTTGTAGTAGGGTGTGACTGTCACGACGAAGATATGTAAAAGATGCGCATCTGACACGTGTTTTGCATGTTTGGTGGGTGTTGGCTGATGTCACTTGGGCTATAATCAAGTGATATATCCCTACAGAACCACTCAGGTAGAGTGTGCGTTATTCCGGTCAGTTAATCTGCACCACGGTTATTAGATGTCTCTCAACATGGAGCTACAATTTTCTACTCTATCTAAATCTGGTAGTCAGAATCCAGGGTCTGACAGCTCCACAATTATGACCTTGGATGGAGAGTTAGGCATTATATGCCAGTCATGTTGTATGTATCAATTAGTTAAATCTACACTGTACTTGAGGAATGACTTTATGTGTACCAAATGCAGTGATAATAAACAATTACATGAAGATATTGCAATGTTCTTAGTTAGATTACAGCAATTAGAAGAAAGTCAATCTAATATGAGTGAGCGTTTCAAAGCACTACATAGCCCCCTCCCTTCAACCGAGCCCACTAGTAATGTAACATCTTTTTACTCACCCTCTTGTCTATCCTTGCATCTGACCCCAAACAAAAGAGTATGCCATATTAGACATACTGTAAACCATCTAACAGTAACTAACACTGCTAGTGAGGAAACTAATAATATCAGTCCTATGAATAAAACAAGCATTTGTCAATGCCGAATGTTTGCTTGCTTTTATTGGTACTGCATGAGATAGAGAGAGAGAGAGAGATGCATAATAGGAATGGCAGTGAAGTACTAAACTAACGCCAACCCCCACCCTCACCCTGCAGAGACTGACAGGCATTGGGGTGTGCCTTTGGGTCATCAGCTATAATACTCATGCCATTCCACCTCAACCTGCAGACGCAGCAGGTGTCTGGTGTACCCTGGGGTCTCTTCAGCCCTTACGCTCACCACGATTCATAAGGAAATAAACTGAGATGGGTGCAGTATAGGACAATGGAGTGAATATTAGCCAAAGACCCCAAGGCACACCTCGATGCCTGTCAGTGGCTGGAGGGTGGGGGAATGGCCTGAGCATTATGGGTCGATGATGACCCAAGCCTGTATACATCTATATATTCACTCAGAGCCCCCACCCCCATCAAGTCCCTCGGATGTAAATAGTGCCCTGTACAAGCAACACATCTGAGACAATACGAGTGCACAAAAAAGTTTATTATTCTTGTATAACAACATTAAAAAAAGTATTAAACATGATTAAATAGTATTTTATATACTTTTTAATATTAAAGTGACTTTTGGGTTGACATATTTTCAACGAGCCTTTTCAGGTTTGGATCAAGTTGTGTGCAGGCACATCAGCTCATAGTTTAGTTTAGTGCTGAAGAACAGATTTTAGTGTAGTGCTGTGCTGAGCTGAGAAGTCCTGTAGTGGCATCTGGGGAGTCTGGTCTGATTCTGCTTTGTGACTGTGTGCTTTAAATCAGGCTTACATTCTCTCACATTAAAACCAGCTGCAGTTTATTTGCCGAACGTGGGGTGAGGGTGCGGGGGGGTGTCACCTAATTAACCCTGTCAGCAACTGTTATTTAATTTCAAAGCACACACAATCAAGCTTAAAATATATCAACACCAAATGGTAAATGCACAGTATAGCAGCCATATACTGACAAATCAACGGCACAACACTGAATACTGACAACAGTGTATGTTTAAAAAAAAAAAATCAAAACATTTTTGTGCTGGTGACACGTGGGCAATAAGCACAATTTGCAATCGAGATTTAGTATCCACTATACTGCCACACTATCCCCACAATACCCTCGTAGTGTTTGTTTTTTTCTCTCTCAAAAACAACCCCAAAAGAGACAAAGGAACAGAACTAGTGAACATACTATCCTGCTCTTCACTGCAGCCCCTTGTGCTGTTGATCGTTGTTCATTGTTTGGAGGCAGTGACACATTCGGGCAAAAAGCGCAAGCAGGATTTAACAAGCTATGGAACAGAGCTGCACTACTGTATGTGTATTAGAAATTCTAAAGGCTATGCTCCAAAACCATTAAAGCTGCACAAGTTTGCCCTGTCCCTTCAGAAAATGGCAGGCAAAAAAAAAAAAAAAATGTAATTTTTTTTCCCTTGTACCTGAACAATGTGGCATGTCTTTTAAAGCCTTGACATAACATAATTCTGTTTAGTGAGCGAGAAGAGAGCTCTGTAAAAGGTGGCAGGCAAAAGAACACAGTAATTTAGCTTTTTTCCTTGTACTTGAACAATGTGGCATGTCTTTTAAAGCCTTGACATAAAATAATTCTGTTTAGCGAGCAAGAAGAGAGCTCTGTAAAAGGCTGTATAGTGAAGCACTTTCTCTTTCTCTCTCCTACTCTCACACTCCCTCAGACTGCCTTCTCTGGTGCAATAGATAAAGACTGCAACCACTAGTTAGAAAACGAGGAAAAACGTCTCCTAATGATTTTTTTTTTCAATTTCCTTCAACTGAATATGCCAAATAAATATAACCAAAAGCTATAAGCAGTTGAAGTCTTTATCTACTGGGCTGGAGAATGCTGCCTGAGGGAGAGAGAGAGTGTTGGAGAGAAAGCGTTTCACTGTACAGCCATTTACAGAGCTCTCTCCCTCTTGTTAAACAGAACATTTTTTATGTCAAGGCTTTAAAGACATGCTGCAGTGTTGAGCTACAAGAAAAAACAGACTGCAGTGGCTCTTTCCTTTCAAGTGAAAGCCACTGCAGCCAAGATGCTGTCATCCAGAGCTTGCCCATCCATTGGCGCAACCAAGACATACCCGCTCAAGCAAGCACTACATTGGCTAGGTAACGCACACACCTCCAGGAGTCGCACTGTCGCAAGATGTTTCTTGCACATGCGCGCAAGCAAACATAAAGAGGGGAGAAGAGGATGATTCAGAGGGTACTGATTTAAATATAGATTGGTCGGTGGAAATTAGTGCTAGGGTTTGTAAGAAGGGCCATAGAGCTGAGCAATTTACTCTCCCTATTCATAATTCCTATTCAGCACTCTCTAATCTGCCTGATAGTGACTACCCAACTGATACTCATGTAGAGTATCCAAACTGTAACATCAGTTAGTGTCATTGATCCTCCCACTACTACCCTTATAAACTTGGGTTCCCAGCTAACTCACAGTATACCTACTGGTTCATCTACAAACTCCAACTGTAGGTCCAACTCCTTCCCAGCTGTTACTGTACTTTTAGCATTATTAATGGACACTTCTGGCCTTAATCCATCCCACATAAACTTGGATCCCCTGCCATCTCCCAGTGTTCCTATTGGTTCATCAACAGACCCCTGTTGCAGGCCCAGTTCCTTCCCACTTGATATTGGGAATACAGAATCTGTAATGGACACTTCTGGTCCTAACCCCCAGAGTCACTTGCGCCAAGTGTTTGTTCTAGGCGATTCTATCATTAAACACTTGGATAGGGTGATCTGTAATCCTGATGAATCATCAAGAACATGTTCTAGTTTTAGGGGTGCCAAGATTTCTGATATCACTAGAATGGTTAATGATATACTCGTTAATGCAGGTGACAATCCCCGTGTTATTATACATGCAGGTACTAATGACTTAAATCAAAATAGACCTTTACAGATCAAAAAAGATTTTGTGGCCTTAAACAATTTACTCATAGGGAGGGGCTGTACTGTATGCTTTTCTGAAATCCTTCCAGTACCCAGGGCAACGCACAGTATGACTTGTCTAATCAGGGAAATAAATGAATGGTTAAGAAAGTGGTGCCTTCAACAAAGTATGTATTGCATTCTACACTGGGAGAACTTCAATGGCAGAGAATCTCTCTTCATTTGGGCTGGTTTGCACTTAAGTAGGAGGGGAAGTACCCTGTTTGGCAGATCAATTGTCTCTGTCATTAATAAACATTTAAGCTAAACAGTCTGGGGGAGAATGGGTTAATTCCTAATTCTTTTAACTCAAAAGTGAATACCAGTACTGGGAAATCATGTAAAATATTGTCTTTTAATGCAAGATCATTGAACACTCTTAAAATGGCTGAGCTTACAGCAAAATGTATCCTACTTGATCTTACTATTATTGCTGTCACAGAGACTTGGTGGGACCCTTCTTCAGCTTGGTCAAGAAACATCCCCAACTATAAACTCTATCATAAAGGCAGAACAGATAGTAGAGGTGGCGGTGTGTGTCTTTTTTTCAGAGAAGACATTGTTTCACATGAAATCTCTTCCCATACTCAAACAAAATCACTTTGGATATCCATCCAACTCATGGACCATCTTAAATTCATCATAGGGATTTGCTATCGGCCTCCCTCAGCGGACATTCAGTATACAACCGAATTATTAAATATAATTACAGATTTATCTCAGAATGATGATATTCTCATTTTAGGTGACTTTAATATGCCCGGCATTAATTGGAATCTCTATACAGGCAATAATAATCATGATAAATTATTTCTAAATTCAATTACCCATCTGGGTTTGGATCAATTGGTTAGTCAACCTACTCGAGGTAATAACATATTGGACCTAGTAATATCTAATGAGGGCTTCAGGGTCTCCGATGTAAACATTATGGCCTCCATTGGTAACAGTGATCACAATTCTTTATTTTTTAATATTCCTCTACTTATTCCTAAGATTAACAATAACATTAAATATAAGGATTATAATAAAGCTAATTTCACACAGATTAACTTAGAATTAAACAGAATTAACTGGACAGAAATGTTTGGGGCAAAAACATTAATGAAACATATGAATGTCTGATTAATGCTATATACCACCTAGAAGACACCTATGTTCCCTTAAAACCAAAATATAATAACAAAGGTAAAATTCCTGTTTGGTGCAATATAACTATTGATAAACAAAAAAAATCTAAAGAGCGTTTATTTAAGAAATTTAAAAAAATTCTAATCCATCTCTGAGATTTAAATACAAAACTGCCTTGTCTACATTAAAAAAGCTAATTAAAACTGCTGGGCTTAAATTTGAGTTTACACTAGCTCACTCTAAAACTAACCAAAAATTCTTATATTCTTACATCAATGGTAACAAGGGAAATAACAGAAAAATAGGACCACTTTCTGACAACGGGATTGTTATAACTTCAAATAAGGAGATGGCTGATCATTTTAACAGATAGTTTTGTTTTGTTTTTGATCAACCCATTAATCCCTCAATTTCTATCAACAGAAATGACTTCTCCATTCCTTTATTTGATTTATCTGAAATTAAGATCATGTTATCTAGTATCAAATGATCTTCCAGCTCTGGTCTGGATAACATCAATGCTATATTTCTTCTAGAAACGCTAGATTCAATTGCAATTCCACTTCAAATCCTATTTAATAAATCATTACTAGATAGTGAAATACCTGATGTTTGGTGTAATACCATAGTCACTCCTATTTATAAGAAGGGGATAAAGTCCAATGTCTAGAATTATCGACCAATTAGTCTGACTTCCATTTTAGGAAAAGCTATGGAAAGTCTAATTAAATGTAGACTGGAGAATACACTGGAATAACTTGATATTTATTACAACTCTCAACACGGTTTTAAATCTGGCTTTTAGTGTACAACTAATCTCATATCTTTCCATCATAAGATTAGCAAGTTAATGGATAACAATATTTCAGCAGATGTACTATCGTTTGATTTCAGTAAGGCATTTGATCATGTGTCACACTCTTTGTTAATCAATTAACTTCACAACTTGAGAATTCCTTCTCTATTAGTTAATTGGATATCCCAATGGTTATTCAATCATACACAATTTGTTAGAATTAATGGAGTAGTTTCTTTTTCTGGTAGGGTTACAAGTAGAGTCCCTCAGAGCTCCGTGTTGGGGCCTGTCCTGTTTAATCTCTTCATTTATGATGTGGACATCAACTCTAATAATTGCCTTTCAAAATTTGCAGACGACACAAAACTTGATGGTAGAGTCGCTACTCTAGTTAATATTAAACTTCTTGAGCAAGATTTATTCTCCATTGAGCAAAGGGGCCAAAAAAACCTCAATGTTCTTTAACATCGATAAATGTAAGATTTTACACTTTGGTAGGAGCAACTCTTCTCACAAATATTACTTAAACAGTCAAGAACTTAAATCATCTAACTGTGAAAGAGATCTTAGTATTTTGATCAATAATAAACTGTCATCTAGCGACCACTGTAGCAAAGTAGTCCAAACATCTAATATAATTATGAGACAGATCAATAAAACCTTTATAAGCAAATCTGAACATTATCTAGTACCTTTGTACAGAGCTTAAATCAGGCCGCATTTGGACTATGGCTCTCCCTTCTGGATCCCCTATCTTAAAGCTGATATAAATCGTCTTCAGCAAGTTCAAAGGAGGCTTACTAAATCCATCTCCAGATTAAGAAATAAATGTTAAGATACCAGACTTAGGGAAACAAAGCTTTGTTTATTCTTAGTGAGAAGATAAAGGGGCGATCTGCTGCTTATGTACAAGCTAGTACATAATCCCAAGCTGCTCAACATATGTGGACTATCATTAGCCAACAAGAGAATTGTGCGAAGACTACATGCTAAGCAACTAAAAATTGAATGGGCCAATAGTAAAAAATATGATAATTTCTTCAACAGAAGAGCAGCAAAATGATGGAACTCTTTGCCTCAGACTATTGTAAAAGCAGCTAGCTTCGATTCCTTTAAATTTAGACTTGATTCCTGGCTACTTGCTCAATAATTTGTTTAATATCCCACTGTTGTGGGAGGACAATCTTGATGGGCCTTGTTCCTTCTTTTGTCCTGTTTTCATCCAGTAACTCCAGTAATATGAGAAAAGAGAAGAGAAGAGAAGTAATGTTGCAACAGTTTTTGATAGAAAAGTGAAGATTACTGAAAGAATAACACACAAAGAAAAATAGAAGAGACAAAGGACTTATAGAAATGTGGTCTTCATACTGGAATAGTCCCCAAAACACTTTTTGTCATCAGTGCTAAAATGAGCAATACTCATCCAGCTGCCACAGAATTAGAAAAAAAAAAGAGTTTCTTAGTATATTAAAGCCAATGTACAAGGCAGTACAGGAAAACAGTAAAGTGCAGATGGCTCCTTAGAGATGCCAACAGACCCAGATACTTTCAAGCCTACCATTTCACTTGCTCAACCGTACACTTTCTGAGAAAGTGACTGTTGAGCGCATGAAATGTTTTATTTGTGAATGTTGGTGGTCAAATGGTGTCTCACTGGCAGCTATCCATACTTTACTGTCTACCTGCACTGATTTGCACACAGAATGGAATCCAGTAAGAAAGTTTTTTTTTTCTCTCTCTAATGCTGTGGCATCTGAAGTGCTTTTAAACTGTCTGGGAGTGAATTCCACTCATTTTGGCATTACCAAATGATCAATGTACATTCATACAACAACCAGGGGCAGAACCACCAAACCCTCCCGCAAGATAACAACATCCTCTTGGAAACTCTGCAGCTGTACCAGCCTACCTCTATTCATGATCCTGCCATCTCTGGCTGAGTGTGTGAGCCAGGTTGCTAGCATGCAAAAAAGATGCCCCACTACTTGGTGACATTGAACTAGTTGACAAATGAGTTTATTTAACTATTTGCACTGTTTGCCTGGATAGGCCACATCTCGAGTAACGTGTACAGGTCTGGAGGTCACACCTAAAAAAGGACATAGATCACTTGGAGGATGTACAGAGGAGAGCTACTAAAATGGTACAGGAACTGCACCATGAGCAATATGAATCTACACTACAGCAACTGCAAATGTACTCCCTCGAGCAAAGGAGAAACAGGGGGCTATGATAGAAACCTTCAAATATACAAAGGGCATAAATAAGGTACAAGCAGAAAATCTCTTTCACAGAAAGGAGACAATGCGAATGAGGGACACAGTTTGAGACTATCGGGGGTAAGTTTAAAACCAACATTCATAAGTACTACGTCACAGAGAGGGTGGTGGACCCTTAGAATAGCTTACCACCAGAGGTTGTGGAGGCCAAAACAGTCAATGCTTTTAAGCTAGCACGGGACAAGTACTGCGGTAATCTCAGAAGAAGAACAGAATAGGGGGTAAGCAAGCTGGGCAGACTAGATGGATCACACTATCCCCTTCTGCTGACACGTTCTTATGTTCTTATGTTTACACTGCCTATGTTATAAACTGCTGCTACTCAGTGTATATGAATATTTCAGTTGCAGATAATGTGCCAAAGAATAGTATTTATGTTTAATGGTTGCACGGTTTCTACTGCCTGTGTCATAAATTGCTGCTACTCATTATATATAATATTGAAGTCACTGTATTTGTACATGGACAGCAAGCAGCATGGGTTTGTGCATGTCACGGAGGTCATGCCAGACCAGCCAGATACTGTTTTCCAACTGGCTCATAAAGGCAAAAGGGAGAGGACGGATGATAGATTTGCTCTAATTTGACATCAGCAAGGCCTTTGATTTGGTACCACACAGGCACCTGCTGAAAAGTTGTAGGACTTGGGAGCAGAGTAGGATTTAACCAGGTGGGTAGGAAACTGAAACATAGAATTTGACAGCAGATAAGGATCACTTAACCCACCCAGTCAGCCCATTTTTCCCTACCTACCTACAGGGACATTGTTTTGGGAAGAGGCAACAGAGGGTAGTAGTAAATGGGGCCAAGTTAGGGGACAGGGAGATTATGAGTGGGGTGCCACAGAGATCAGCCCTCGGACCTTTCCTCTTCAATATGTTCATCCGAGACATGGTGGAAGGTATGTGAGGCAAGCTGTGTCTCTTTGCTGACAACACATAGCTGTGCAACAGAGTACATCATGAGTGATACTGCCCATGTACAGATCCCTGGTGAGGCCTCATCAAGAGTACTGTGCTCAGTTCTGGAATTTGCACCTGAGGAAAGATATAGACAGACTGGAGCTGGTGCAGAGAATAGTCAGCAAGATGCTCCGTGGCTAACAAGGCAGATCCTATGGGGAATGGCTAGAAGCCATAAATACAGTATGCATTTGCTGTAGGTCAGGTGCAGGTGGGAGAAATGACAGAAATATATGAGTTTCTGAGGGATAAATATGAACAGGGTGAATAGCAAGGACCTGTTTGTAAGGTGTAAGGAAGCAGTCACCAGGGGGCATGACTGGAGTTTGGTGGGGGCAAGTTCAAGAGGTATGGGAGGACATTTTGCTTCTGTGGAACAGACTGCTGGTGGAAGTAGTAGGAGCAGTCACCCTAAATGGGTTTAAACACAGCTAGAACAGGGCAAGGGGACATATAGTTCCGGGGGGGAGCGCAGATTGAGGTGTAAAGGAGTGAAGAAAGAGGTAGACAACCCACAAGTACAGTAGGTCAGTGGGGTGAGGTAGGATAGTATGGACAGACTTGATGGACCCTTGGTCTCCTTTTGCCATCAGATTCTATGTTTCTGTGTGTTTCCTTATTTATCCCTTCCCTAAGACTCATCTAAAAACATGTCTACAGCTCAGTAGGCCTTTTCTGGGGAACCTCTTCTAATAAACAAATGCTGAAAAATTCAAGGATTTACATTTTGGTAAAAAATATAATAGATCAAATCATAATTTAAATGGTGTAGAAATAATTACTGGTGACCAAGAAAGGGACCTGGTTAGCTGAGCTGTACCCACTCTGGTGTCATAACTAGTTGTTTTTCAGTATCCCAAAATATTATATAATATAGGAGACACCATTTAGTTTATATTTAATGTTCTTTCCTCCTGCTTTGCAATCATAATCCTGTTTGTGAGATCAGATTCTGATGTCCCAAACAGAGTACTTTGACTTTAAAGCAGGGAAAAGTAATTAAGTATGAGATGAAGTCTGAGACAAAAAGTAATTAAGTATGAGATGAAGTCTGAGACAAAAAGATCCTGTTTTCATGCAGTCATCCTCAGTAATAAAGAATGAAGCAAACATAAATACAGAGATTTAATGAAATGTAAGCTGAATTGTGTCACTATAGAAGTTTTTCTGGATACTGTACTTCAAAATCACTTTAAAATTGGTTATTTAACAGCTGGGGTAGAGTTCCTTGACCAGAATGTAAACATTCATATAAGGCTCATATAAGGCTACACAGTTGTGTTCACCACAAAATACACTGGCCTTGTGCACATGCGAGACGCCAAAAATAAATCAACAAGCATGGCTGCCCACTATGCTGGCATTATTATTTTAATATCAGGTTATAAAAGTCTATAATTGGTTCCCTACAAGCCCAGGATGAACTTTTACTGACCCTGAGATATGCAAGACCATAGATACATAGATACATAGACACTGTCAGCGGATAAGGGCCTATAGCCCACCCAGTCTGCCCATTTGAGCTTGTAAGTTCACTTTATGTTTTGCTAGAAGTCTGTTGCCCCTTACCCTTGACCTCCAGAATTCCCTTATGTGTATCCCATGCATTCTTAAATCCCGTGATTGTATTAGTCTCCACCACTTCCTCTGGCAGGGTGTTCCACTTGTCCACCACCCTTTCTGTGAAAAAATCTCTACTCACTTTCCTCTGAATTGCTCTCCCTCCAACTTCATCCCATGACCTCCAGTTCTGGAACATCTTTCACTGGAAAATAATGTATTCCTGTACCCTGTTCCTCCTTGTAAGGTATTTGTATGTCTCTATCATATCCCCTCTCTCCCTCCTCTCCTCCAGGGAGTACATATTCAAGTCCTTCAGCCTGTCCCCGTAGGACTTGTGATGCCATCGCTGTACCATCTTTGTTGTCCTCCTCTGAACCTTCTCTACCCAGTCTATGTTCTTATGTAGGTAAGGTCTCCAGACCTGTACACTGTATACCAGGTGGGGCCTCACTAGTGTCTTGTAGAGTGGAATTATGACCTCCCTTTTCCTGCTGGCGATGCCCCTGCCTATGCATCCCAGCATCCTATTTGCTTTACCTGCTGCCTTGTCACACTGTTTCCCTACCTTGAGGTCATCAGAGATGGTAACCCCAAGGTCCCTTTCCTGCTTGGTGCATACCATATCCTCATCCACCAACTGATATGTTGTTCCAGGGTTTTTGTGCCCCATATGCATTATCATGCACTTCTTCGCATTGAATTTCAACTGCCAAACCATTGACCATTCTTCAAGCTTCTGCAGGTCCCTCCTCATTCTGTCTACACCCTCTGTCATATCCACTCTGTTACAGAGCTTCGTGTCATCAGCAAACAGGGAAGTTCTGCCTTCTAGGGCCTGTGCAGTGTCACTGATGAAGACGTTGAATAGGACCGGTTCCAGCTCGGATCCCTGTGGTACCCCACTGGTTACTCTTCCCTCTGTGGAGTGGCAGACATTTACCACCACCCTTTGTGTCCTGCCACCCAGCCAATTACCTACCCACCACACTACTATCCTGCCCACCCCCATATTCCCCAGTTTGTTTAATAGCCTTCTATGTGGCACAGCGTCAAAGGACTTGCTTCAATTCAGATAGGCCACATCCACTGCCCTCCCCTGATCCACCTCCCTTGTCACGCAGTTGAAAAATTCAATGAGGTTGGTCTGGCATGACCTCCCCTGGTGAAACCATGCTGCCTTGAGTCCTGTAGTCCACTGGTAACCAGATGTTTCACCAATCTCTCCTTCAGTAGTGCTTCCATAGCTGGCCCGGTGGTGCTGAGGGTTGAGGCACTGGACACCACACTTCACACCATGCTGGCGACCCGGGTTCGGGAACGAGCCTGGACTGCCAGGGGTCAGCAGGGAGAGAGAGGATCAAGTGTTTGGAGGACTGCTCTCCTCTCTTGGGGAGGGATCCAGGGGTAGCCTGGTGCAGCAGCGGCCACCTGTGGAGACCGGCAGCACTGCTGCACACAGGGGCTCACAAAACAGGGAAGACACTAGGCAGCTGCCTTCCGGATGTGAGTGGGAGCACCCACGTTATGGGCTGGACAACATTGCATGTCCCACGTCTGGGGCGTAAACTCTACGTAAAAAGCCCCACCAGCCCGGATAGGCGACGGCCAACCCAGTGCCAAACCACCACATGCCCAACACTGGAGCCCTGCCACTGCCCTTTCAGACTCCTCGGGCCCTTCATTCCCCTCAGGGCTTGAGGAGAAAGTAACGCCCTTGAAGATGACAGGGTTCAAGTTCACAGTGGGTGGTAGAGCGGCATAGGCAAGCAGAGAGGCCCGAGAGAGTTCCGGTGCCTGGGGGAGATAAACAGAATTGTAAAAAAAAAAGTAGTGCTTCCATGATCTTCTCCACTACCGAGGTCAAGCTGACTGGTCTGTAGTTCCCCACTTCCTCTTTGTTCCCGCTTTCGTATATGGGGATTACATCTACTGTCCTCCAGTCTTTGGGTACCTCCCCTGTTTCCAGTGATCAGCTAAACAGGATTGCCAGAGGTTCAGCCACCACCTCTCTTAGTTCCTTTAGGACCCTGGGGTGCACCCCATCTGGCCCCATTGCTTTATCAACTCATATTCCTTCCAGTTCATTTAGGACCCTTTCCCGTGTAAAGAGACTTGTGTCCATTTCTGTGCCGTTCCCACCCCCTGTACTCCCTTCAGGTCCATTACCCTCCTCTTCCTCAGAAAAGACTGAGCAGAAATATCTGTTCAGTATGTCAGCTTTACTGTTGTCATCCTCCACGTGGCCCCCATCCTCTCCCTTCAGTCTCACTATCCCTCCCTTTGCCCTTCTTCTTTCACTTATGTACCTGTAAAAAGTTTTGTCCCCTCTACCCACTGATTTTGTGATGCACTCTTCTACCTGAGCTTTGGCTTCCCTTACTGACCTCCATGCCTCCCTTTGCTTCTCCTGGTACTTCTCCCTATCCCCTTCTGCCTGTGCCTTTTTGTATTGCCTGAATGCGATCTTTTTAGCTTTCACTTTCTCCACTACCTCCTCGGAAAACTATAATGGTCTCATCTTCCTTTTCCCCTTGCTAACCTGCTTAATGCATAATTATGTTGCTCTTGTTATCCCCATTTTAAATATTGCCCACTGTTCCTCAACCCTGATTCCCTCTCCAATATCAGGATCAGTACAAGCTCATGTGGTGCCTGAGGGCCCAGATCAAGGAATTTAAAACTGTGCTGTGGCTTTCAGTGGGTATCACTTTAAAAGCTTGACACTCATAATACTGACACCCAGTAAACTGAGACTGATATCCAGATATTGCATTCACTTGATGGATCACCATCCCAACTGTGGAATGCCTGACTCCCCAACTTGCAACTATGCAGAGTTGATTATATTAATTTAGGGTTGTGGGGGGCGGATCCCCCTGGTCACATATGGAAATGGCATAACTGTGGTATCAGGCATTCCAAAGTTAGGACAGTGATCCATCGGGTGAGTGCAATGTCAGGATGTCAGGCTTGGTCTCCTGGGTGTAGGGATTGTGAGTGTCAGCATTCCGTCATATATTTCTTTCAGTGAGAATGTCATGGTAGGACCCTGAATCTATGAACAAATACAGTATATTTTTATCAGTGCATCAGTGTACTCTGTTGCACAGTAGTATTTATAGATATGTCCAAATATTTTTCAGCTACATTATGATTGATATTTACATGAAATAGACATGAAATGTGGATATGCATTCCTTAGAGGGATCTGAGTACAGCATGTGGCGGAATAGCTCCATAACATGTCTGTATTGTTTTATTATTTAATATTTCCTGTGTTATATGATTGGTCAAACCTGTGTTGGTTTCTGTAATTTCATTTGGCCTGAAATAGTTCCTGTTTTTTCTGCATCTGAGTTCAAGAACAAAACCTCTATCAGCTTGGACTGGTTCCCTTTTTGTTCAAGAAACTATGCCTAGGTAGGGCAATTTCAGGTAATGATGGCATGATTATGTTAACAGCCCAGCAATTTGGGTTCTGAATATGTTTACTGGAAACAGAAGCAGGACAAAATGCCTGGGCACAGCTATCTCTGCAGGGGGTTGGAGTCAGGGGTGTCTCCAGGGACAGGCTAGAGGGAAACTGTTTTTCCTAACAAGATAGGGGGAGGAAGAGAGGAAAACCCCAGGGAAGAATCTACAGTTGGAATTTTTTAAATAAACCTCAAGCAGTTGTTTTTTTCATGAAGCCATGTGACAAAGGCCAGACACTCACAGTGGGGAAATCCTAAGGCAGCCCTCTAAAACTACTTTGAAAGCCAAGGCCAAGGTTTGTGTAACTTAGTCCTGTTGTGATGCTTCAACTGGTCAGATAGGACCCCTGTCTGTGAATTCCATCACCAAACAGGTAACAAGGACATTTTGCTTTACTCGACTCTAACTTCACTCTACTGCACTGGAAACAACGTAGAACTATATGTTAGATTTTAGGAAAGTTAGTACAATATTTTGTGTGTTGCCCAACTTTTATTTTTCTATATCTTGTAACCAAATGTTGGAATGCTATTTTTGTGTTAAATTATACTATCTAATAAATAGATATTAGTAAAGCCTTTTTGACATAATTTTAAAATACCTCTTAAATTGTCTGTTGCGTGTAAGGTTGGGAGGGTTTTGTCAAGCAATACCATACCTGCTCTAATGCTTAAGACCAACATGCTACCAGGAAGGGACATGAGGAACGGACTCTGCAAGTGTAAGGAGCAGACACATGAGGTGTTCTGGAGTGGTGTGTGGGGTTTGAAACAGTCTCTGCACTTCTCTGGGAAAAGGCACATATAGGGTGGATAGGGAACCCCAAAGAACTATACATGCCTGTGGCTTTTCTGGTTTGCTCTGCAGTGGCCAAGAGGGTTCTTTCCCAGGAACACAGACTCAAGACTGTATTTGCAGCCCTCACACAGACAGAGGAGCCTCGGAATCCTCTGGTGGCTATTCAGTTGTAAATCCAGTGCACGCCCTAGAAGGACAAGGAAGGGGGTTCCTGACCCATACCACCACAGGCTACACTCAGCGGAGTTTGCTGTGAGCCCAGTGAACCCAGCCCCAAAAGATTGGGCCTGTAACACAACATACATTACTTAACCCATTCTGAATAATCAGAGGATCTTAGCATTTAATAATATTGTATCTGTAAAATAGAGACACACTTTTTTGGGATGATGGTATGTTGGTAGCATAGTGGTGTGGTTGAAACCGTGTGTACAACAATGTAATTATTTATTTTTTGTATTATTTATAACAGATGAATGGCTGGTTCAAATAAAACCTTTGGTGGGAAAATATATTTTTTCTTAGTGGAGTTGGCCTTAGCATTTTATTTGGAACATTTGGACCCTGAGCTCCTCTTCCCCTTCTAATTAGAACCCCTGCATACTTGCAGTTAATTTTTTTAAGACCTTAGTTTCTTGTGCAATATTATTAGTCACAAGTGCTCTAGTGGTTGGAGAATACATGTCTGTGTGTGTGTGTAAAGGTCATCTGTGTGAACATCACCATTAATGTGGCACTGCAGATATGAGCTCAGGTTTGCTTGCAACAGGCAGCTATGAGTCGGAATGCCTCTGCTTTTCTTGCCATGTAAGCAATTACTGTAGTCCGTGCAACCTGTACCACAAGCACCCTGTTATGGGTTCCTATTGCAAGTGGAACTTGCACTGGCAACTTGGTCTGACCTGCTTGTGCATGTCCAACTTGTGTTTTAAAAATAGGGCATTCGGTCATTACAGTATGCAACAAACTAATATGAGAATCACATTGTAGTGCTGCTGTAAAGGAAGAAATTCTATACTTGCCTCTATTAAAAGAATTTTCAGAACTAGATCAAGAACTATAGTATGATATTGGCATTGTGTAGCCCCTTACTTAGGCCCCACCTATAGTGCAGTGTACACGTCTCATCTTAGAGACGAAAAGAAATAGAAATTCTAAAGAATTAGGAGAGCTACCGAAGTTGTAAAAGTTTTAAATTATTTAAACTCTGATGAGGTGGGGTTGGGGGAGATTCTCCAGAGAAAAGAAGATTAGACATATATATCATAACCCTTATAAAATGTATCTAAAAAATCAAACAAAAAACTGATTTGATCAGGAGCTCCAAACTCAATGTTCATATCCCAGCACAACAGCACTGGAAAAAGATCCATGGCCTCACTGGCATGTTTACATTCAGCAGGCATAGTTGTATCAATACACCTTAATTCATTTACTTGTGCTTTGGAAGAAATGCAACATCTGCCATCTGCTCGCCAAACAGCCAAATTATAAATGACTCAGTAAGACTGCATTTTCTTTTTCTTCTTTTTTACCTTTGTTTCTCATTTTTATGTAATTAAATTTAAAAGTAATTAAAATATTTTGTTACTGATCCTAATGGATCCATTTCATAATCGCAATAAGGCACTCCAGCATGTGCTTTGTGCTGGGATAACTGCACTTCTTGGACAGTGGAAGCACTCAGCCTTTGGCCTTGTGCTTCAACCCACCCAAGCCATGCCATTATTCCTGCACAAAGCACACACCTTATTGCTACATGCCTTATTGCTTAATTTAAAAACTGATGAAACTCCATCTGATCAGATACTTTACCATATACTATATAGCAAAAGATGATAGAGCCAGATCATATACTGTAAGTGAATAGTTAAGAAATGAAGATTATAAGGGGGTACTGATAAATACTACCTTACAGAAAGAATTGTCCACATTTTCAAGTTAATGTTACATAAGCTGACAGAAGAAAACAAAATAATTTTGCCCAATGAATAGACCCTAGTCGCAAACACTTTGAAAATAACACTTGGGCCTGGATATTCAAAAGGGTTGTGCATGGTGCAACAGTATTACCATACAACAACTGATCCCAGCATGATATTCAAATGGGGATTGTGCCTGGCATTAAATCCCATGCCGGAGCGTGATCAGTAATGCGCGGCGCGAGGTAGGGGGGCGCAGCCCATGCACACCTCAACATCACTATTCTCGGCCTGGGATGCTGGGAGCCCATGCACAAGAACCCCTACTTGTGCTGCACACAGGTGAGCCAAAAAAAAAAAGGAACAACGGCTGGCCACCCACAGGTGAGCTGCCGTATTGTAGGGTGCAGCAAGGCAGCTGCCACCTGTGGGTGGCCACCTGAGCTCCAGCTGCACCTGGCGGCGTCCCCCATGCCTGATCATGGGCATACATAGAAATAGGATCCTCCAATATCCCCGGTGGTCCAGTGGACAACTCGCAGCCCGATTGCGGGCTGAATGTAAAAATAAAGAAGTCCAATATCCCTGGTAGTCCAGTGGACTGCTCGCAGCCCGATCACAGGCTGAATGTGAAAATAAAGAAGTCCAATATCCCTGGTGGTCCAGTGGACCACTCATAGCCTGATCACAGGCTGAATGTAAAATGAATGAAGTCCAATATCCCTGGTGGTCCAGTGGACATGGGCAAGGAAGGAGTGGAATCTGGCACAAGAGTGCTGGACTTCAGGAGGGCTGACTTTGGGAGGATGGGAGATGTGGTAAAAGGGTACCTGGCCAGATTTCAATCTAGTATGGATACTAACCAGAGGTGGGAGGACATAAAGCTGGGGATAGTGGAGGCAACCAAAACCTGCTGCAAGGCCCAGAGCAAGAAGTCTAGGGCTAAGAAATCAAGCTGGTTGAGTAAGGAGGAAAAGAGTTGCCTTTAGGAAGTACATGAAAACAGGAAGAGGGGAGGACAGGGAGGAGTACTTGACAGAATCAAAGGAGGTGACAAGGGCAGTAAGGGGAGCCAAGGCATCTATGGAACTCAGGCTGGCACAAGGCATTAAGAAGGGGGAGAAAGACTTCTTTAGGCACATCAGGGAGAAAAGGAGCTGTAAGGACCACATAGTAAGGATTAGGAAGGAGAGGGTTGGGTGAAAGCAGGATGCATAAGGCAGAAGCACTAAATGAGTACTTCTGCTCAGTATTTACTAAAGAGAAGGGGGTGACACCCAGGGGGGAGAAATGGCAGAAACGGGGGGAGGGGTGACAGATGGGGAAATCATGGAGGGCAGAGTTCGGGAGGGTTTGAAGGCACTGAGGGTGGATAAGGCGCCAGGCCCAGATGGCATCCACCCCAGGGTACTGAAGGAGCTGGCAGAGGTCCTTGCAGGACCTTTGGCAGACCTATTTAATGCCTCACTACATTCGGGGTGTGTACCTCAGGACCTCAGGACTGGAAGATGGCTCATGTGGTGCACCTCCACAAGAGTGGCCCCAAGGATGAACCAGGAAACTACAGACCAGTGAGCCTCACAGCCATCGTGGGTAAGCTAATGGAGACTATCCTGAAGGAGAGGCTGGTGGCCCTCCTAGAAGCCAAAGGACTACAGGACAGCAGACAGCATGGCTTCATATGGGGCAGATCCTGCCAAACCAACCTGGTGGAGTTCTATGACTGGGTAACTAGGCAACTGGACAGGGGCCATGCAGTGGATGTCCTGTATCTGGACTTCAGTAAGGCATTCGACTCGGTACCACATCGAAGGCTGGGAAGTAAGTTAGTAGGCACAGGAGGAGGAGGTGCAAAGCTGGTGAGATAGGTAGGGAACTGGCTTCAGGGAAGGCAACAGTAGGTGGTGATGGGTGGGGAGCTCTCACACCCAAGGGTAGTGATGAGCGGTGTTCCACAGGGCTCGGTGTTGGGACCAATGTTGTTTGGGATATTCATTGCAAACATGTCATTGGACATCAAGAGCAAGATCAGTCTGTTTGCTGATGATAGCAAGGTAGGAGCAGTGGTGGATGACCTAGGGGGATGGCAGGGGTTGCAGGATGATCTGGCAAACCTTGAAACCTGGTCAGGCATCTGGCAACTGGGGTTTAATGCCAAAAAGTGCAAGGTGCTGCATTTTGGGATGAAGAACCCAAGGAGGAGTTACCAGCTGGGGGGAGTGCAACTAGCCCAGACAGAGAAGGAAAGGATCTGGGGCTGCTCATTACAGGGTCAATGAACAACTTGGCACAATGTAGAAAGGCAGCTGCAATGGCCAACAAAATGCTGGGTTGTATTGCAAGGGGTATATCCTCAAGGAGGGAGGAGGTGATTCTGCCACTGTATAGGTCATTAGTTAGACCGCACCTGGAGTACTGCATGCAGTACTGGCGCCTGTATCTGAAGAAAGACATTAAGTTACTGGAAGGGGTGCAGCGCAGGGTGACAAAGATGATCAAGGGGCTGGGGGACTTATCATACGAGAGGAGGCTGAGGGAGTTGAACATGTACTCACTGGAGGAGAGGGGGGACGGGGGGACATGACTGAAACCTTTAAATACATGAAAGGAATAAACAAGACAGGTACAGAGGGGCTGTTCAAAGTAAGGGAGGGAAGGGACACCAGGGGCCATGATATGAGACTGGATGGAGGAAGGTTCTAGATGGGGGATGAGGAGACACTTTTTTACGGAGAGGGTGGTGGCTAGGTGGAATGCGTAACCTGCAGAAGTGGTATCCAGTAGAACAGTGGACTGCTTCAAAAGGGGATGGGACAGGACAAGGGGAAGGGTCAATGAAGGGGAAGGGTGGAAGGGAGGGGCAGCTACAGAATAAGAGGTGCTAACTGCACATTCGAGCAGACTTGATAGACCTCTAGGCCTTTATCTGCTGGCAAATTTCGTATGTTCGTATGTTCATTTATAAATAAGAAAAAAATATTCATATGAAGAAAAATTCAAAAAAGGGATACAATAAATAAAATTATTACAAGTATGTAGAAGTAAATATACAGGAGGCCATAGGCACAGGTGCAAATTAACAAACGTTAAGTAGGTGCAGATATAAAAATGTGCTAGAGGTAAACACTAGTACTTTGTGTCCCTCAAAATGGAGAGGGGTTGGAAAAAAAGATGCATGGGGGATAGATGGGGACTGGCATAGACTTAAAGAGGGGAGGCATAGCAGGAAAGAGGTGGCCTTGCCAAAAGGAGCACTTGACAATCAGTGGCAACCTTGAAAGGGCAAAATGGGCAAGGCAGAAATACAAATGGGAGAAGGGAGACTAGTAGCACAAGAAACTACAGGAAGGCAGAGAGAGGAAGGACAGTGGGAGAAGCAGGAGAGAGTGCAGAAGTCACAGAGGAGGACTTGAAGGATAGAGAGGATGAGGAGGAGGAGGAGTGGTTAAAGGGGGTTATTCCAGAGGAGGGGGAGATGGGAGAAAAAGGAAGATTGATCAGCAGAGAAGTTTCATCAGGACATAGAGAAAGAACAGCAGGCAAAAAAGCAGAGGAAGTAAGAGGTGGGTAGCTGAGAGAAGTGAGGAGAGGCACTTCTGTATCAAGGAAGAGAAGTGAACCAGAACTTGGAAAGGAAGGGGACACTGGATTTCAAGAGAAATTAGGAGAGCTTGGAGTAGAGGGAGCAGTGGTGCATGAGGTAAGAGCAGTTAAGGGCAAATTGACAGAAGGAGTGCAAGAGAAGATTCAGCCTGGCCTGGGCAGATTTGGGGGTAGTAATGTGCACCATATTCGTGTAGTCAAACAGTGGAAGGAACACCCTGAGGATGATTTCCACTGGGAGTGAGAGGCAGAATTTGTTGTGATACCATGCACCATGTTTAAGATAATTTTTATAGACAATGCCAATATCAGTGGGAAAGTCAGGGCTTTTACTCAGTCACATACTAAGGTTCTTGAAGTGGAGAACTTCTTCGGGAGGGGCGGGGACTATCCAGCATCCTGAAGACACCAGATGCATGGAGTTTGGTAAGGTGATTTTTGCTGCCAAAGTTCATGGATACCATTATTTTATGGTACAGAGTGCTTTTTCCATCCTTGCAATGACACTTGACTGTGTCATGTTATTCAGGTTGCTTATTGTGGATCACTGATCACATGCACTGAATGTTTGTCTTGATTATGACAGTACTTTATCTTTCTTTATTGGAGTCAGTGAGGCAGATTAACTTGTCAGTCAAAGTGAGTGAAAACATGTCTCCTCAAATGTTAAAAAATATTAGTTTAAGAGCATCAATTACACCCATTCTGGAAAACTAGACTTGTTACCAGTAAGGTAAT
Source organism: Neoceratodus forsteri (assembly GCA_016271365.2). Classification (NCBI taxonomy): domain Eukaryota; kingdom Metazoa; phylum Chordata; order Ceratodontiformes; family Ceratodontidae; genus Neoceratodus; species Neoceratodus forsteri. The sequence continues at coordinate 1,071,015,786 of CM057455.1, read as the reverse complement.
GGCTCATTTTTTTAAATTCAGTTATTGTCTTTTGAGGCTTGAATGATCTGGGCCCTTGTTATCTGAAAGACTTGTTGAGACCTTACATACAGTGCAGTGAAGTTAGCCAGGACGCAGTATAGTACCTTGCAGTACAGGTATTTCAGCACCGTGCTGCAGTACACTGCAACAAACAGTACAATTCAATGGCAAGTAAGCCCCTTTGTCATGCAAGAATTGTGTCTTTTATTGCACTGCATCCTGACTAACTCTTTTGTACCTGTTCATCCTCTCCAGTCACCTAATGAACTATTTTTTGGAGGGGACACACATCGCTGCACATTCCCCAGTATGCCACAGCCTGATCAATCTGAAGGAAGGGGGCAGTTAACTGTGCAGAAAAATGAGAAAAGGCCCCGTTCTATGGACACCAAATGACATCCCACACATTCTTCCCATGCAACCCTCCCCCTCAGTTTGCCTGGTCTTATCCAAACATCAGAAGCACCTTCCCCACCTGTGACAGCAGGTGAGGCCCCCTCATCAGGAACAGGCCAGAACAGAGGGATGGCAGACCACCCAGGGAGCTCGGTGGTGGAGACGGGTAACAGGCAGTGAGTGTGGTAGGCAGCAGGGCTTTGAGGGGCTCAAATAAGCGAGGCACTGGAAGATCAAACGAGGAAGCATAAAAAATCTCATTTGCCATTTATTTGCCCATTTCCTTTATTTGTTTCGGTCACATGGAACTTAACTCTCACAATTTTGGTATCACCCACAAATTTAGAAACCCACTTACTTACTTACCCCTACCTCCAGGTCACCTGTGAATATATTAAAAAGAGGGGATCCACATGCAGATCTTTGTGACACCCCGCTCATTATGTTATTCAGAAAGTCTATAATTTATCAGTGTTGATACCCTGTCTTCTACTGTCCAATATTTTTTAGCTCATTGTAATATTCTTCCTGCATCACCATGTCTTTAATTTGGTGAAGCACAGTAACCTCTTATATGGCACAAAAACTTTAATAAAGTCCAGATGAACAATATGTAAGATTTCTCTTCATCAAGTTTCTTCATTACTTCCTCCACTAATTATAGTAAAATAAATATGTTTGGCACAAGACCATTTACTGAATCTACAGTACACTGAGACACAGAGTGTGAGATGTGTTTTTTCGATGATCATCAATCCTGTTTTTATGTTTGCTTGTGCACATGCGCAAGAAACATTCTGTGGCAGCTTGCTGGAGTAGCGGGTTGTGGAGGTGTGGCAGTGTTGTGGCCAGTGCCGGAAGTGCTTTTTAGGGCTGGTCTCTGTGGCATCAATTGAGGGGCATGCTGTCGATGACAGCAGTATTCAAACACCATGAAGTCTTGCTATATTATGACTAAATGCAATCAGCCACTGCAGCTGAACTGCCCCGGAGAGGAAAGAGTTAACTCCAGAGAGTCTGGAGCTCCACAGCGTGAGGGCGCTATACCAAAGCTCTATCTGGCCAGTTTCAAATGAAACTGTCAGATTACTACTCCTTCACTGAACAGTCGCCTCGAGATCAGCTCCTTCACATCGGTTCATTTCTCGTTCAAGTGAGTATTTTGGTTCATTTGAACCAGCAAAGTATTTATTTTACCGCATTTCGTTAAAAGCTCTATCTGGTAAACTGTAAGTAGAAAATTTAAAGTCTGTGTGGAAATTCAATTATCGGTTCGGTTTTGAACTGATCGGTTTGCTTAATTTAACGTTTTAAAGTGTGGTTGGGCTTTTAGAGTGCGGTTCCCGGTTCTTATCGGTTCTAAAAAAACCTTGCTTTTAAAATAGGTTTTTTCAAATACCCGTGACATGATTAGGAACCGATAAGAGTGTCTTGCCTGGCACTGCCATCAAAAGGGCAAGTTTTTGGTTAGGCTGGCATTATGTCTGAGAAACCCAAAAGAAAAACTGGGCCCACTGGGTTTCAACACTGTGATGTCTGTGGGGAAGCCTTTGCCAAGGCTGACCCACACACCACTTGTGTTTATTGTCTGGGGGCAGACCACCTCCTGTCAGACTGCCAGGTGTGTAAAAATTTCCCTGCAGCCACCCTGGAAAAGAGATTGGGCCGCTCAGGAACGAGAGGCCAAGAAGTCCACTGACCCGGATGGCCAGCCCGGTCCAGTACCCACTGGACCAGAGGAGTGCCCTCTGACCAGGGCGAGACTTCCTCGGCAAAGGAAGGCTGGTTCAGGGAACCAGTCTCAGTGAAAAGACTAAGAAATCAGTAGGTTTGGAGTCCAAAATTGTCTCTCCAACTGCTGCAGAAATAGCTAAAGCCATACAGATTGTCCAGTCACTGTCTCAGGGTCCTGCCAAACCACTTACAGTTGGTAAAAGGTTGGTTCTGCTCAGTGCCAGTGGTTCAGTAGTATGATGTTGAGGAATTTTATGAACCACAGGAGAGGAGGACAATTTGATCATTACATGTGTGGCTGGGAGGGTCTGGACATGCCCATTGAACCGGACATTTCTCCAGACAGACCTTTAGAATCTCCTCCTATTCTGTCTGAGTCCCTTCTCATTTTATGTTTTACAAGGTTGCAGAAACCTCCAGCTTCCTTTAGAGGAAGCTGTGGATGAGCAAGAGGAGCCTGATTATGTAGAAATGGTGGATATACTAGAGTCTAGGAGGTTGTCTATTCCTTTGCATAAGTCATTTAGGAAGCAAACAACAAAGATTTTAAAAAATCCTCATTCTGTCCCTCCTGTAGATAAAAAAATGGACAGAAGATATACCTTGTCAGGCTCTGATACAGACTTCCTCTCTGAGCAGTGTAGTCATGTAGGTGTGGTACTTGCTGCAGCCTGTGACAAGGCTAATATTCCTCTGGCCTCACATCCTACTGATAAGGATTCCAGGAAGATTGATGCCATGGCGGAAAAACAGTATATGGCAGCTTCTTTGGGACTCAGGCAGGCAAATTATATGGCTTATGTGGCTAGATATCAGAAATCTGGGTGGGACACAGTATTGCAGTTAGCCAAGCAGGCCCAGGCCAGCTGGCTAGTGAGTTGAACAGGTGGCTGCTGATGGCATTGAAGCCTCTAAAGTTCAATTTCATACTGCTGTTGATGTTAATGATGTTTCCTCTAGGGTCATGGCCACTTTGTAGCTTTCGTAGGTTGGCATGGCTCAGATGCACTAATCTGTCCCAAGATACTCAGTCAAAGGCTATGGATTTTCCTGTTGTGGGTAATTCTCTGTTTGGGAACCAACAGAAAACTATATGAAAAAGATGGATGAATACAGAGCTACCTACAAAAGTGCCAGGCTAAGGAGAGGCATGCCACCCACAGAGGCACGCCCCAGAGGTAGGGGCAGGCCTTTCCACAGGCCTTTTACCAATTTCAGGCCTCCTGCATTTGCACAGAGGGGTTTTTAGAGGCAGAGGTAGACGGGGCACAACAAACCGTCCCCTCCTCAGCCTAAGGCTACTGCCAAGCAGGCACCCTGATGGGGTGCCCAGGGCCGATTCTCCTGTACCAGTGGGGGCAGGTTGGTTTATTTCAGCCAGAACTGGGTGTCCTAACCCGGACAGGTGGGTTCTGGGTAATAGACCAGGGTCTGGTTCTCAGCTTCAAACAGTTTCGAAGATGAGAGCCAGACATTTTCCACCTGCAAATCCTTCAGAAGCCCTTGCTTTGGAAGCAGAGGTTTCTTCTCTTTTGGACTGCAAAGCAGTAGAAAGGGTCCCTCCTTGCCATCAGGGCAAGGGGCTGTACTCAAGATACTTTCTTACCCCAAAAAAGACAGGAGAATGGCGGCCCATTTTAGATTTAAGGTACCTGAACAAGCATCTTTTGAAACCAAAGTTCAAAATGTTAACCCTGACAATGATTTTGCCTTCCCTGAGGCCAGGGGACTGGTTAGCTTCCCTGGACCTCAAGGATGCCTATTTTCATGTTCTGATCAGGCCTTCTCACCGAAAGTACCTCGGTTCAGAACTACCCTCAGGCCACTACCAGTTCAGGGCAATGCCCTTGACCTTACCTCTAGCCAAGGGTATTCACGAAATGTCTAGCTGTGGTAGTGGCTCATTTAAGAAGGCAAGGATTGTGTGTTTCCTACCTGGACGACTGGCTCATAGTGGGTCAGTCCCCAGATCAGGTAAAATCCCACTTGCAAGTCACCCAGCAGCTTCTCACTTCCCTGGGATTCCTGCTGAATTTACCAAAGTCAGTTCTAGAACCAGTTCAGGTACTAACTTTCATAGGTGCAGAATTGAACACAGTTAGCCAGGGCATTTCTCCCCTCGGAAAGGGTAGACAGACTCATTGCCCTGGCATCCTCCTTTACCCTGCGGGTCTCTCGACCAGCAAGGCATTTTCTGCAACTCCTAGGGCACATGGCTGCTTCCACAGCTGTAGTGCAAGGAGCAAGATTCCAGATGAGGATATTCAGTTCCATTTGAGGGCCTATTGGTCTCAAAGAAGGGACCCCTTTCCAAATTGGTTCCAGTGACCAAACCCTGATCCTGGCCTTACACTGGTGGCAGGATCAAAGCAATCTAAAACAAGGGGTTCCTTTCATTCGCTTTCCACTCCTCACCCTCACCACGGATGCTTCCCTGTTAGGGTGGGGAGCTCACTTAGGGACCTGTCCACTCAGGGAGTGTGGTCTCCCAGGAATCTCTGCTCCACATCAATCTCTTGGAACTCAGAGCTGTCCTTTAGCTCTTCAGGCATTTTCAGCTTCTGTCCAGAACAAAGTAGTTCAAGTCAGGACAGACAACACCACAACAATGTGGTACATCAACAGCAAGGGGCACTCGTCATCAGCCTTGTGCACCAAGCAATGAAGTTGTGATCTCTGGCTTACTTCCTGAACACCTCCTGATAGCAGTTCACCTTCCAGGAAGGATAATGTCCTGGCGGATGCCTTCAGCAGGATTTCTCAGGGCCATCACGAATGGGCTCTGAATCCTCAGGTGCTGGGGTCAGTCTTGCCAGATGGGGCACCCTCAGATAGATCTTTTCGCAGCCCCAGACAACCACCAACTTCCTCTGTTTTGTTGCAGGCCTCCAGTGCTGGGATCAGTCCCCTGGATGCCTTTCAGTTGGATTGGAAAGGGAAGTTCCTGCATGCCTTTCCCCTTTCCCTTCTTTTCAGGGTACTAGTAAAATCAGATCTCAGCCCTGCAAGGTGATTCTGATTGCTCCAGATTGGGCCAGACAGCCCTGGTACCCACTGCTTCTGTCCTTGACAGTTCACTCCTGCCCCTGAGCTTGCCCAGAGTCCACGACTTACTGGCCTGTGCACAGGGAGAGTGGTATCCGGACCTCAAATCCCTCCATCTCAAGGCATGGCTCTTGAGGAGTTAGAATTTGCTGACTTACACCTTTCTCAAGGTGTTTTGGATATTTTAAAGGCTTCAAGGAAGCCTTCCACTAGGGCCACTTACAATTCTAAGTGGAAAAGGTTTTCCATCTGGTGCTCTGAGAAGCAGATTATCCCAGAATCTGCTGATCTGCCCATTTTACTGGACTATTTGGTCCATTTAAATAGCCTCTTACCTTTAACATCCTTCAAAAGATTATTCTCCACCCTATTCCCAGAACTCTGCAATTGTTTTCACAAGGCCTAATGACCCACCCTACCTACCCCCACCCCCTTTTCCGTGTTCCACTATGCTAGTTCTACTTCTTTTTCCAGTCACCTGATATACTCTCATAAAAGCCAACTAGGACCTATAATTTATATATTATGCCTGCTATACCCATTGCCTCCTTTTCTTACAGGTTAAATGGTTTTAATGTGCCTTGTATATATGTAAATTGTTATATATTATCACTTTATGTTATTGTACTACTGTTTATGTTATTCTTGTCTATGTAATAATACTTGCACTTCTTGACCACTTAGGTCCATCTTGTAAATGAGCTACGCTCAATGATGTTCGCCTGATTAAATAAAGATTTTGATTGATTGATTGATTGATTTAAATTCCTTAGGCCTTAGGCCAGCTACCTTAAAGGTTCATCTGGCAGCTGTCTCTGCTTTTCTGTCAGCAGGGAAGCCTGCTTCCTTTTCTTCTCACCCTGTGCTTTCCAAGTTTTTTAAAGGGTTACTTCACACCAACCCTCCTTTTCAAGAACCAGCTCCCGCTTGGGACCCGAATGTTTGCATTGCTCAGTTAATGCAACCCCCCTTTGAGCCTCTGTCCTCAGCAGAGCTCAAGTTTCTGACTTGGAAAACTGTTTTCCAGTGGCTATCACTTCTGCCAGATGCATAAGTGAACTACAGGCCCTGTCAGTGGAAGAAGATTTTATCTCTTTCCACAGAGATAATGTAGTCCTCAGGACTAACAGAAAGTTTTTGCCTAAAGTGGTTTCAGATTTCCACCTGAACCAATCCATCTCTCTTCCAGTATTTTTCACTGAGCATTCTTCCTCAGGTGAAAGGAGTCTGCACAGCTGGATGTCAAAAGAGCCTTAAGCTACTATTTGGAACGCACCAAGGGTCACAGGTTCGAATCCCTCCAACTCTTCCTTACCTATGGCGAGGTTGGCAAAGGGAAACCTGCCACTAAGAGGACAATTGCAAGGTGGATTGTCTCTTGTATCCAATTTTGTTATCAAAAACTAGGTAGAGAACCCCCCTCAGGACTGAGGGCTCACTCCACCAGGGGTACAGCTGCATCTCTAGTGGCTGCTAGAGATATTCCATTCTGGAAATCTGTCAAGCTGCTACTTGGAAACAGTTCACACTTTTACCAAGCATTATTCCCTGGATATTCAGTCCAGGAGAGATGCTCGTTTGGCACAGCTGTGCTTCAGAGCCTATTTCCAAGTAGGTTCTGACCCTCCTCCATGGAGGTACTGCTGTGTAATCTGCATTTAGTTATAATATAGCAAGACTTCATGGTGTTTGAAGAAAAAATTACTCACCTTAGTAATTGCTTTTCTTCTCATGGAGTCTTCCTATATTATGACCACCCTCCCTCCTGCCCCTCTCAGAACTTCTACTTGGGTAGGGGTGGAAAATTAGTGCAAGCACTGTGTCATGCCATTTTAGTTCTTCCCTTCACCCCCTTTATTTAGGGTTAGGGAATTAGGTATTTCTGTTTTAAGTAATATGTTGGCCCCCTTCCTGGACTTGAGTCTTGGGGGAAGGGGAGTCTAATAGTGCTTGTTAGGGTGAAACTAATAATACTGTTATTCATTGTTATTATTATTATTGCTGTTTATATTGTTGTTTATATTGTTGTTATTCCTACTAGTAGGTAGCCACTTGGCTAGTGTAGAGCTATCCACACAGACTTGTTGCTTAGTGTTAGCTTCATAAAGATCTGACAGTTTCATTTGAAACTGGCCAGATAGAGCTTTGGTATAGCGCCCTCACGCTGTGGCACTCCAGACTCTCTGGAGTTAACTCTTTCCTCTCTGGGGCAGTTCAGCTGCAGTGGCTGACTGCATTTAGTCATAATATAGCAAGACTCCATGAGAAGAAAAGCAATTACAAAGGTGAGTAATTTTTTCTTATAGCGTGCCACCAACTTGAAAGAAATTCACCGCTGCAATCAGGGAGCACCCCGTCATTTAACAATCAGCTGTTTTTGCTGCTGGGGTGGTCCCTGATTCCAGCAGCAAATCACAGCTTGCCTTGTCTGGTGTCCCATTTCAATAAACATGGCGGCTGCTGTCACCGTCCACCTCTCACAGTCCCCATGGAAGCTGACTGGGGAGTCCAATCCCCCTGTCAGCATGCCCCCTCCACAGTTCACTTGCTGATGGGGGAGCCCAATCCCCGTCGGCATAATGTTCATGTAATAGTTTTGTATGCAGAGGGGTGCCCAATCCCCCTCGGCATCATGCACCCCCCCAAACACAGATCCATTTTCTATACTGATGGGGGGCCCAATTCCCATCAGCTTCAGTCCCCCTCCCAAAAAAATACAAGTGGCACACTGGGAGCCCACCCCAGTGTGCCAAAAAAAAACCTGTAAAGGAAAAACCTTCCCGCAATGTTTTTTTTTTTAACCTGCAAAAGAAAAAAAGGTCCCTCATTGTCTACGTGCCCTTCCCCCAACCCATACCCACCATCTACACACCTGACCTCCACACACACACCCTCACCCCATACTTACCTCCGGATACCAGTGCAATGATCTTCGGTGGAGCGGGAACACGACTGCACTCTTCAAAGCCAACCACGAACTGAAGAAGTGCCGGTAAGCTGTATAATGGCATAAATGGGTTTTTTCAACTTAGGTGGATATTTTGGCCATTTTTGTGAATTTTCACACCAAATTTTCAACATGGGGTTCTTTGGACCCCACTTCATGAATTCAGTCATTGTCATATGGTTATTCTGTCCCGAAAGGTGATTTCATGGTCACTGCATGGAATCACTTTCAGGACCTATTAACAAAATGACAGTGTCACTGTTCATGAGATGGGCTCTCGAAAAGCCTATGTTGCAAATTTAGAGAAAAAATTCAAAAAAATGGCTGTGTTACGAGCATGCGTTGCACAGTTTCAGCGCACACTCGTAACTTCACGAATTTGTAATATTTTCACTCCAGATTTTCAACATTGACATTTTTTCAAACCTCCTTATAAACAGTACAACTGTCATTTTTCATATCCTGGCTGAAATGTGTTTTCGCACATCTGGGGCACAACAACGCGGTCGCTGTGGGAAATCAATGTTCGGGACAGGTTAAGAAAATCATAGTGATGCTGTTCATGAGTAGAGGTCACAAAATGCCTATGTTGAAAATTTGGTGAAATAATTCCACTAAATAACTGTGTTATGAGCGTGCATTGTGCAGTTTCCACGTACGCTCGTAAGTCTGGGCAGTTTTAATATTTTCACTCCAGATTTTCAGCATTACCATTTCTTCACACCTCCCTATTAATGATACAGCTGTTATTTTTCACATCCTGTCCGAACTGTGTTTTTGCACACCTGGTGCAGAATGGTGCGGTCACTGTGAGAAATCAACGTTCGGGACAGATTCACAAAATTACAGTGCCACTATTCATGAGCAGAGGTCCCAAATGCTTTCATGAGGTGGGGTCATAAAAAGGCCATGTTGAAAATTTGTAGTGCAAATACCAATGAATGTCCAGGGCATTAGGGTTTCTAACCATAATGTCCCACCCTGTCCAGACTGACAGGTGTCAGGTGTGTGCCTTTGGATTGCCGGCTGTAATGCTCACACCATTCCACTCCAACCCCCACCCTGAAGCCAGTTACAGGCATCAAGGTGTGCCTTGGACTCTTTGGCCCCAGAGTTCACCCCATTCTCCTGTACTGCACCCAATTCAGTGTATGTCCTTATGGAATGGAGTGACTGTAAAACTGAACACCCCAAGGGTCACCTCAACACTTATCGGTATCTGCAGGATAGGGTGAGGTGACATGGCATGAGTATTATGGGCGACAACCCAAAGGCACACCCCAATGCCTGTCCATCTCTGCAGGATGGGGGTGGGGCTGGTGTAAGTTCAATATTTCACTGCCATTCCTATTCTGCATCTGTCTAACTCCTGCACTTCCAATGGTAATATCAGCAAGCAAACATTCGGCATTGACAAATGCATGTTTATAACTCTTTATATTAGTTTTCCTGGTACTAAATTCAAGCAAACTGTTCTATAATTTCCTGGTCATAGTGCAGAACCTTTTTAAATATAAGGGGTACTGGAGATAAACCCTCAAGTCATCAGGCACACACTAGTGATGTGAGAGTATTTAAGTAACATTGACAAAGTGGATGCAAAGTCAACGTCTTCACTTTCATATGGTAGGCATAGTATTGGGTTTTGTTCTAGTTTGCAAAAACTGCTTTTCCAGTTCTGGCAGGGTGTATTGACTAGTACCTACTAGAGTGCTACTTCCCTGACTCCCACAGCCCTTAGGAACTCCCATACCAAAGCTCTAACCCAGAAATGTAAAGTCACCCTCATATCCACCTTCCACTGGTTGCACCCAAAAGTCCAGAAACTCCTGACTGTCTTACTGATCATCATAACTTGTGCTGGCCTGCATCCTCCTGTTGCACCTTCCCAAAGTTCATTTTCCTTATACCAAACAAGTGCAGTACAGCTGTCTACATAATGATTCATGCTATGAGAGTGAAGCACACTTTTCCTTCCTCCTTAGTTATTCTGCTAGACCAAATGAAGAATTTCTGTAGGGAAGGAAAGCCTTTCATTACTCCAGCACAATTGATGAGAAAGGAGTGGGTGATACTTCATACTCATAGGAAGAATTTGTGTGGGTTGAGCTGGTAGCTGTGCTGTGTCAGATTCTGAAGGAGATAACCTGATGGTAAAACACCACAAACACAGACGTGCAGAAAATCAGTTTATTTCTCCCTAGTAACAGTACAAAAGACAGAAGCATAAGATAAATCGTATCAACTGGAACACAGAAACAGTCATACACCAGGTGTGGAAGCTGGGCGCTCCTGGGGATTATATACTGTAGATAAGAATGTCCCATTACTGGAGTTACGAGCTTATAGATGTCAGTGTGTTTCTGTACTTGGTATTCCACTGGACAATACATGGGTGCCTTGCACCCAGGATGAGACTTTTTGTACCATTCTTCAGCAATGTGCTGACTAACTAGTTATTAGAACAATAGGCTTCTCCTCATATAATTTGAAAACTAAAACATGCTGACTTCGGAACATATGTGGCGCTGCAGACCACAAAATATATTATATTATATTATGTTAGGTTGCTAATATTGCAATTGTCAGTAGATGTCATCAGAGACCACAAATAGATTAGCTGTTTGGTTAAACTGCAGATTCCTGAATAGGCCCTAATATAACAAATCTGTCAGTGCATTAGTGAACCATTAGTATATAGCATTATAGTATTATTCTTTGTCTGTTAAGATAGCAATGATGTTCGTCATATGGGATGGCAGGGCAGGCTGATCCCAACAGCTGTATGTGTTTGTCACTCAAGAATGGGACTAGAGTTTGACTTTGTGAAGGGAAAAAGGAGGATGCAGGCCAGTGGCAGTGATCATGATTCAAAAAATGAGTCATTGGGTCAGGCCTTTGTTATGGGATGTGGAAGGGTGACTGTACTTTTGGAGTTGGAGCTTTAAAGGAGAACACCTGCCCCATCAGCACCCTCACACCAAAGCAACCCTCCATTTGGTTGTTAACCCCCAATTTTATCACTTGCGTGCTGTAATATTCAATCCACTCTGGGGGCTGAAATGTAAACACCACTGGAGCTGCACAGCACCATTTCATATTCTCAGTGCGTTGTTATGCCACTCACTGTATCACTTTATATAGTGAGCAGTATGGAGCTGCACTGGAAATGTGAAATGGTGCCACATAGCTCCAAGGGTGTTTACATTATGGCCCCTAGACTGGATTAAATATTACAGCAGACAAGTAATTAAAAAATACTATTGTTGAGGCTTAAATGCCAAATCATGGGGGGCTGCCTTTGGGGTGGGGTGCTAGTGGGGACAGTGTTCTCTTTTAAGGCAGTGGAGGTCACAGAGGACACAAAAGTGGGCAGCATCAACAAGCCAGAATGTCCAATTGTAGAAAAACGGTAATGCAATCTTAACGTTCCCTTGAAAATTTTGAGGAGGTGTTTGCAGATCTGAACACTTAAATGCTTGAAATGAGAAGAGAAAAAGGGGCTATGATTGAAACATTTAAATTTTTCCAAGGGTTAAATGAAGTTGATGGTGGAAAATTGTTCAGATTGAGTGGAAACACGAACACCAGGGGCAACTCCATGAAGCTGGTGGAGGGGTGTGTGATTATTAGAGATGCCAAGAAGTACTTTTTCACAGAGAGAATGGTAGAATGGGGGTACAGACTCCTGGAGGATGTGTCCTGTGCAAAATCAGTGAGGGAATTCAAAAGAGAGTGGGACAGCTAAAGAGCTGGGTAAAGATCACAACAGAAAGGGAGGGAAAGGGGGAGAGCAAGGAGCCTCTAGAGCTTTCTCATTTAGCAGTTTTGGGTGGGAATAGACAGAATTTTTTTTTTTTCTGCTGACAGATTCTAGGTTTCTAGAGTTGTGTGTGATTGGGATCCAAGAGATGTGGGAGAGTGAGTCAGTCAAACAAGCACAAGCACAAGCAGGTAATAAAAGCAAAGCAGTGATGTCCGCAGCTTTGCCCATTTCACTTCATTTCTGCAAAGAGGCCCAGTGGCACAGGAAACAACAGAATGTGAACTATACCAACTTCAAAGAAATACAAAATCATACATGCCCCCACAATGCATTGTGGGAGCATGTGTGATTTCATATTTCTTTGAAACTTGGCTTCCTGGCCAAATAACCTTTGGGGTAACCATTGCCTCAGTGCTTGCACACAGAGGTTCTTTGTCTTCTATACCAACTTCATGTACTTTGCTACATTTATTTCACATAGTGAAGAATGGCCACATTGCACTGCACTAGTGCAGCATACTGTATAGCCTTCCCAAATGACTGATGGAATATTCTTGCAAGAGATGTTCTTGCCTCATGAGATAATTCTCTTAAAGTTCTAGAATGACACCAATCTAACCTTGAAGCTTTGTTAATGTTACTTTCAGAGTCCTTTTTCTACAATTTCCATTTACTAAATAGGATCTGTAACATGAATAGAAACATAGAAACTTTGAATCTGTTGGCAGAAAAGGACCCCCTGGTCCACCATTTCTGCTCAGATGGTCACGGCCTAGTCTGTCTCCACAGTCTAACTGGTCTACGGCAACCCTCATTCCTCTCTGCCTATTCCTCCTTTTTACCTTTACCTTTATTCTTATTTACTAATATTCCCCTATGTCTGTCCCATGCATGCTTAAATCCCCTTACTGTTTTTGCCTCCACCACTGCTGCTGGCAGTGTATTCCAGGTGTCTACCACTCCTTCAGTAAAGTAATACTTCCTCACATCCTTCTTAAACTTCCACCTCTGCAGCATCATTGCATGTCCTCTGGTCCTGATATTCTTTCTTATTTGAAAGAGACTCTCCTCCTGCACCCTGTTCACCCCATGAGGTATATGTAAAAACTGAACAGGGTGCAGGAAGGGAGTCTCTTTCAAATAAGGAATATAATGTTTTTGAAAGGTATTACACATAGCACTAATTTGTTAATCCCTTTCATTTGTGAAAACTATACAGAACAGTTCATTTAAATATTCAGCAATAACCCCATCTTCTATGATTAGTTTTCCTCCAATTGACTTTAATGGTTAAGGCCCTTACTGGTCCAACAGAATTCTGTATATTTGTTGTTCCTCTTATGTATTGAAATAATCTTTGTCTAGTCATTTTTTGCCATCAGTGCTATTTGTTCTTCTCTGTTGACTTTTGCTAATATAATCCTACATTTACACTCTTTAAAGGCCAACTGAATCCTCTAGAACAACTTTGAGAAAAACAATTTGTTGACAAAATATGACTTGATTTATTTTTACAGTATCTACTGGTTGCTATTTATCATAAAGGATATTTGCATGAAAACTGGGCCTTTGCACCTTAGAGCTCATCTTTTCCTGGCAATCACTACTCAATTGAAGTTATAATCTTTGCTTTTTGACATCACAACATGCTGCTAAGTAAACTATTGAGATATCACAAGCAGATAATTTTGACTTCAGGTGGGGAATAAGCAGCCAGAACACATGAAGCCTATGGGATAAAATTCCTGCTTACTGTGCATGCAAATATCCTTAGTAAGAAATAGCAAGAGACAAAAAAAATACAGAACATGTATAAACTAAGCTGTATCAAAATATTATGTTTTCACACATTTTCCAGGAGTTGTCAACTGCACAATATTGTTTTATCAATAACCTGTTTACATTTGATGCATTATTATTCTTTTTTAATGATTTGTTTGCAGTTAATCTTTTTATAGTATATGGTTAGAGGTTATATAAAAATATGTGGCTGCTCTAATGTTGTTGTGCACTTTCTAAAATGTTGTGCATGTTCTAAATATTGTTGTGCACATTCTGAAATTTATTGTGCATGTTCACCAACAAATATTCAAGATCCTAGTTAATATTCATAACCCCCCACGCTATACTGCCACATGATTGGATGAACCGGACCGCTTTAGAAAAATTCAAACAAACATGGTGCTGGCACTAAGCAAGCGTTTCATGGAGATGGTTTGGGAATGGACTGCCATAGCTGGCTCCATGTTTCCAAACCGTAGCAACGTAGTCATTTTTCATTCTTTTTTTTTCTTTTAAATCAAAAATACTGCAAACATTTGGAGACTCGGCATGAGAACGAGACTGCAGGGTGATGTAACGTCTCAGCTCAGTCAGCTGCCAATGGCAACAGGGAGCACAAACACAAGGTATGATACCTTGTCACAGTTTAAATAAAAAAATAACTTTTTTTCTTATCTGTCATGGAACCATATACTATAACAAATAAAATATGTCAGAGTATACACAACTCACCTGTGTTACCATCTCAGGGTTGAAGATACCAGCATGGATCTCTCGAGCTTCACTCTCAAGGTCCATACGCTGGTATCTTCAACCCCTTGATGAAAACACAGGCTTGTTGTTTATACTCAGACATACTTTATTCCTTATATTGAGATTACACAAATACAGAAAATATCCACATACAGTGTAAGATTGTTGAGATATATGGACAGCAAGGCTAGGCATGAAGAGTACATTTTTTTTATTTTAGTGTTTGGTAAGGCCCACTAGGCACAAGTGCCTGTTTTCAGGGGCGACCTGGGAGCACTGGGCAGTTAAGTCACTTGCTCAGAGTCACACAATATGCAAATGGAGGTGATGAGAATCAGACTCAGGTCTGGTCTGCTGGATGTATCAAGCTCATTCACACCTCATTCCTCTAACCTCTAGGCTATACTGCCAGCCAATACATATCTTTACATCAGTAAATCTAGCCTATTTGAAAAAGAAGACTGATTCATAGTGTAGTATCAGGGGACTACTAAACAACATGTCTGCCAGCTAATGATTTAGAAGTCCAAAAAACAGTGGATAGTGAATGTATTCAGTAGGATAGTATGCCTACTTCTATAACAACAATAACAGAAAAAAAACCTGCAACCTCCAACCAAACTACAAACTAATCTGTTGTACCCCAGCTTACAGATATCTATTTCAATGGGCTAACAGGACATACTCCACGTATGGATGTACCATGGAGTGCAAGGGGAAATCTCGCACTTCGCCCTGGCTATGGCAGAATCTGAAGTGTGTTCAGGAGGCCCATCACAAATAGAGGATTGGGTATGAGCAACTACACAGCAAGGCTGTGTTTTAATCAAGAGGTTTCCATGGTAAGAATAAACCTTGAGAGTGTAGCTTCAGAGGTCTCTTGCTACCATATAAACACTGAAATTAAAACTCAGCCTTGTACATAGTATGCACAGAGAAAAACGTTTCCATTTCTGATGCCCTTTACGAGTGAACCGTGGCTGCCATTACTCTATTAACACTTATTCACTTCTGACAGCACTTCCCTCAGAGCAATTCCATCATGTTCAATAAGCTCAAAATAGCATACAATAACATTAAAAGATTTGTAACTGGGCTTCACTGTCATACCCATAGCTGTGCCCTCTATGAGAAAGTACATTAGTTCTCCCTAGAGGACAGGTTCACATGGTAGGCTTCCACGTTCATCTACAAAATCCTCAACAATTTCCTTCCCCACAGTGTCTCCTCTCTGTTCAAGAAGGCTTGCCCCACCCATTTTACTAAGAACACTGCCTCATCCCCTTAGGATCCCCTATTGCAACACCTCTTTGGGGCAGAGATTGCTTACCTTCAGAGGTACCAAGCTTTTTAACACTCTCCCCCATAACCTTGTTAGCAGCCCTTCACTTGGCACCTTTAAGGTCAACCTAAATGAGCACCTACTCAATAAACCACCTTGCAACTGCCATAGGTAGCATATCTTAATTTTCCTACTGTACCACTGACCAGAGCAATCCCTAGATCACGTGCTCAATTTTCAGTTAGCATTTTTCCCTCTCTTTTGCTCTTAACCCCTATTTCTTGTCCACCTCACTGCTTCCATGCCTCTTTTTCTCTTCTAAGCTCTTTCAGAGTATTTCCCACCTTCTCCCACGTATTTGTACATTTTGTTTAGACTTGCTGTTAATACTGTAGCTGCTGTACATAAACCATTTTGTATGTAACTGAAATTCCTGTATACATTTTGGTTTTTGTATTTTTTGACCCAGATGTCTCTATAAAGTATATATATGTCCACCACTGTAAAAATCATAAAACTGGACGCTTGTGAAAATAGGCATTTTTGCCCACATGCCTTTCCAGTACAAAATAAAAATGAAATGACTCTAACTGACAAGACGACTTAATAGTGCTACGACAGCAGCCATGGCTCATGTATTGTGTTTGCTAGAAAGTGTCCTAATCTGTTGTGATGCAGTACTGATGTCACTAGTGGAGCACAACAACATTGCAATGTCACCACTGAAGCATAGCAGTGCTGTTCTAGGCATGGATTTTCATGCAGAATAACGTTCCACCATACAATATATTATACTTGTCTGTGGTCTTGGTGGTATAATTGGAGAGTTTTTCAAACCTTGCCTCACTGCCTGAAGCCATTCAGCAGTGGTGGGTACATGTGTTCTCCAGTTGCAAAGCAAAAGCCTTTTTGCTGCCACCCCCACTGCTGTTAACCCGTTGTGCCTTTGGATAGTTTGGGGGGGTGCCATCTATACAGCATCCCAACAATAATAAGGAAGAGTTCACCTGCGGGTCTTGGCCTATTATTTCTTCACAGATCTGTACAATATCTTGCTAGAACTGATGAATTAGTGGGCAGTCTCAAAGTATCTGAATGAAGTGGGCTGCTGCTTGTCCACACCTCCAAAAGGTATCATGACTTATAAGCCCAAGATTTTAAAGGGCCTGCAGTGTTCTGTACCACCATAGCAAACTTTTTCTTAAAATTAGCCGGCTTCTGCCATAGCTGCACGCTCTATGTAGTCTCTCCCAACAATGGGCCCACTGGGACCCAGTGCTGGTGACACCCAGCTTAGATTGCCATTGGGTTCTAGCCTTAAGGGTTTGGTCTGGCTGAACATCTCTAAGGGTATGGTAGATATGACTAGCTCATCTGTTAGGGAGCATTTCACAGATCTTTACGGATTGTGAGAACTGAGTACCTGTACTTAAAGGGTGTCCCTATGCAGATAAAGGACTACATCCCTAATCTGTAGGTACCTCCTAAGATTTTTGGTCTTTCTTATGGATTTGAAAGCATGCCACCAGGGAGGAGAAGGAATCCATAGTGGCGGTGCTGGGCATATAGAGGTCTTTGACCATTTTGATGCCTTATGCCTTCCAAGTTTTCCAGAAGATTTAGTGCCCCCCAATCTGTATTGGTCAGGTTCCCCCATAGAGGTGTATGTGGTGGGGTGTGCTGAGATGATCATGTGCAGTTTGTTCCAGTACTTGGTGAAAATATTTATGGTGAGGGAAGGTAGGTTGCCCCCATTGCATCTAGAATACAGGGATATCAGTAGGGATCTGTTCCTCAGAAGTGAGGATTCTAACTTCAGCTACCAACCCACGAGTCCCCCTCTACCAAGGAGGCCTTCTCCCTCTTGTCTGTTTCTCTAAAAGAGGTGGAAGACCTACTGCTGCAACTGGACAGCAGGAAGGGAGCAGGCTCCAACATCATAGAGCCATACTATCTGAAATGTGCCTACCATGTCCTTGCGGTGCCAATCACCCACCTATTCAACTTGTCACTCTCCCAGGGTAGCCTCCCCCCTCAATGGAAAATAGCCCATGTCATCCCACTATTAAAAGCAGGTGACCCCTGCGATCTAAATAATTACAGACCGATCTCCCTCCTCCCCATCCTGTCTAAATTACTAGAAAAAATAGTGTGTGGCCAGCTAGGGGTATACTTAGAATCCAGAAGCCTATTAAACCCAGTTCAGTCTGGATTCAGAGCAAAGCACAGCACCATAACAGCCCTAGCTAAGGTGACCAATGCTTGGATCCTAGACCTTGACAACAAGAAGCATGCCTGTGCCGTTTTCTTGGATCTTAGTAAGGCATTTGACACTGGCAATCACAGCCTGCTTCTTTCCTCCCTAAGCACCTTAGGACTGGACCATAAATCTATGTGCTGGTTTGCAGACTACCTCAGAGAACGGAAACAGCAGGTTAAAGCTGAAGGTGTTCTTTCTCCATTAAAACCTATGCTGAGGGGCATACCCCAGGGCTCTATCCTTGGTCCCCTCCTCTTTGCAGTCTACATTAACAACATCAATGACCCCATCAAAAAAGCCAACATCCACTTATTCGCGGACGACACTGTACTGTACAATTGAGTCATCCCACACCGGAAGCAGCCTGTGAAGACCTCCAAGCTGAATTTAACCTTCTACAATACCGACTCATAAACAAAAAGCTTTTGCTCAATGCAAAAAAGACAAAAGCCATGTTCTTCTCCCCCTCCTTGCATGTGGCAATTCCTGCTGGGGGGAGCTATCCCTCAAATTACCACTGTTCTTGGAGAATGACTAGTGTATGTAGATAAATTCAAATATCTAGGAGTTTGGCTCGATCATAAACTTTCCTTCTCCGACCATCTCGAAGAACTACAGAAGAAACTAAGGCAAACATTAGGACTATTCTACAGAATTAACCAACTGCTCACAAAGGAGGCCAAGATTCAACTGGTTCAAGCTACCTTCCTATCTTTAATAGATTACTCAGACCTGCTCTACAGCCACTGCACTGCCTCTGCACTGGCTAAGCTGGACACCCTCTACCACAGAGCTATCAGGTTCATTACTGGCCTTCCACTTTCCACACACCACTGCTCCCTCTACTTATTGTTAGGCTGGACTTCCCTTCACTATAGAAGGAATAGAAATGCTGCCCTATGGGCCTTCAGAGCGGTGACCAACAAGATCCCCTCATATGTCTCAGAT
Source organism: Neoceratodus forsteri (assembly GCA_016271365.2). NCBI lineage: Eukaryota > Metazoa > Chordata > Ceratodontiformes > Ceratodontidae > Neoceratodus > Neoceratodus forsteri. The sequence continues at coordinate 1,070,996,852 of CM057455.1, read as the reverse complement.
TGTATTCCCTAGAGTGTGTTAGGCACCTACGCTCTAAGGAGCTATTCCCTAATTGCCCTCCAAGTTCCAAGAGTCAAAATTTGTTTTGGCAAAGCTACTCTAAGCTTCTCTTTACCCACATTGTGGAACGGTTTACAAAGGAACCTGAAGCTGAGCTGCCCTGTTAGCCTGAATATCTTCAAGGTGCTCTACAATCACTACATGAAAGCACCTTGCAAATGTTTTCCTCATCGCTAGCCCACTAATTCCTCAACTCCCCCTTTCCATCCTGACACTCGCCATGTTTCTACCCCTGGCTCTCACTCTTTCCCTATTAACTCTTCCTGCTGCACCCACCCTTCCCTGTCCGCTCCAGCCTGGCTAAAATCCCACCCCATCCATAGTAGTGTCCTAATTATCTACCCCTCCTCCGTCATTATCATAATAAACAAGTACACAACAGCCATCGTCACTTTCTGTGGTTTTAGCCCAATTTTTCCTCCAGTTGTTGGTAATATATCCCTCCTCTTTTTTACCTCTCTAACCTGCCACCTAATACACAGCCTCTTTCCCCTATATGTGTAGTTGCTGGCTGCCTCACTCAAAAGATCTCTGCTTATAACCCCTGTATGCCTATAGTTAATTGTACATCTGCTGACTTCTTTAATTGTAAAATAATGCTGTTTTTTTTTATTGATTTCAACCTTGTATTGTACTGTATACACTGTATATACTTTTTCTTCCTTGTATATTATTACTTTTTGTATACCTGCTTCTGTACTGTACTTTGATGTATTCATGATCAGGTCCACCTTGCAAATGAGCCTTGCTCAATGGTGCCCGCCTGGATAAATAAAGATTTTGATTGATTGATTGATTGATAATGGTTTATGTGGACCGGGGGCCAAAAATCATTTAATTGTTTACACTAAGATGAAGACCATATGGTACCCTAGGACCCAGAGGAGTCCCCATTCTCCCCTGCTCCAGAAACCTCTCAGTTTGGCCCTGCTATATCTTGGGGGTTTGCCTTCCCATAAGAAGTGTCCTATCATAGTGTCTGTCTTATGGAACCATTTACTGTAGTAGCGATCCAGAATGGTAGGCGAGTCAGGAAGTGTAAAAATGTGGGGGCTATGATTAGTTTGATGGCATCTACATTTCCTACAAGAGAGAAATGAAGTGTTTTGCACATCTCTAATTCAAGTTTTGTGGAGGCAATTAGAGGGTCAAGATTCAAAGGTACCATCTTAGAAAAGTTTTGATGTGATTTAATACCTACATAGGTAATACTCTTATTCTTAATTATTTGCAATATTTCTTTGACATCAACATAGCTTTACACCTTTTGTTTCTATAGTTTCTAATAATAATAGCATACTCATTTTTTATTCGGTTTATAAAATGCTAATGAATCATCCAGTTTTCCTGTACATTTTCTCTTAACCTATTCCTCCAGACTACAGTTATGTTGCTGCCATGGTTTTAATTTTTATTTTATTAAAATCTGTTTTGTAAAATAGAAATTATTTTTTTTTCTGTCCTTTGCATTTTAGTTTACACTTACTAATAACAAATGGTGTTAAGTTACGCTGTGGATTCTCCTCAATTTGTATCTCTGTTTCCAGTTCATCTTAATTGCTTAGTATTAAATTGAGAGGGTGATTCATTTCTAGTTCCATCTGTAAACATTCTGAATTGCATACTTCTATTTGAGTTACTCACACATGTATACAAATTAAGATTTGTATAATTGAAATTACACATCATTACATCATTTCTATTTCAGTTCCTTTCCTAGTCTCATGATTTAAGTTGGGATTGTGATGCAGTCAATCCTTCTTACATATACTTTTTTTTATGTTGACTCGCGCATGCGCAGCCAACATATTGCAGTAGTAGCAGATTTGGAGGCGCGGTCACTGTTGGGTGAATGCAGGGCACGCATCAGTAGGTGTGTCCCTCATTCCCCAATAAGCCTGCATGCTGGTGCTACACCATGCATACATAATGTGGCAAGCACATCTATGGAAAGGTCCACTATAATGCGAGCAAAGTTCATCATATGCAGCGGACCTCCCTACGTGCTTTCCCTGGTGAGAAAAAAAAGTAACATGGTGGCACACTGCCTGCCATAATGCCGACTTCGGGGGTGCCCAATCCCCCTGTTGGCATGCCCTGCTCCAATGTATGTGCCGATGGGGGAGCCCACTCCTTGTCGGCATAATGCACCCCCCATTTGTTATGTGCAGAGGGGGGTGCCCAATCCCCCCTCGGCTCTTGGCCCCCCCTGGTTTCATTGTGTGCCGACGGGGGTGCCCAATCCCCCATCGGCTACATCATCCCCAAAAAAACACTTAGGTGGCATGCTGGGAGCCCACCCCAGTGTGCCAAGTCCCCTGAAAAATAAAAACTGTCCCGTGATGCATTTTCCTTTTTGTAACCTGTAAAAAGAGAAAACTGTCCCTCGCAGTCTCCCTGCTCCCTCCCTCAACCCACACCCACCCTCTGCACACCTTGCCTCCCCACACTCCCCTCACCCCATACTTACCTCCGGAGCCTAGTGCAATGATCTTCTGTGGACTGGGAACATGTCTGCACTCTTCAAAGCCGACCACAAACTGAAGAAATGCTGGTAAGCTGTATAATGGCATAAATATTTTTTTTATCAACTTTGTTGCATATCTTGGACATTTTTTGGAATTTTTGCACCAAATTTTCAACATGGGGTTAATGAGACCCCTCCTCATGAATTCCGTCACTGTCATGGCGTTATTCTGTCCTGAAAAGTGATTGCACGATTACTGCGCGGAATCACCTTTCAGGACCTAGTAATGAAATGACAGTGCCACTGTTCTTGAGGGGGGTTCTCAAAAAGCCTACAGTGGTAGCCACAGACATTGCCAGCTATTTCCAGCTATTTTGCAAAATTTCTGAAGAGTTTCTCTCTGCTGCTCCTACTGTGGAAATGCAGAAAGCAGGAAATATTTCTGGAAATATCACAGAAATTTCTGGAAATAGCTGGCAGTGTCTGTGGCTGCTACTGTATGTTTCAAATTTGTTGAAAAAAATCCCAAAAATGGCTGTTTTACGAGCATGCTTTGCCCAGTTTCCACGCACGCTCATAGCTTCATGAATTTGTAATATTTTCACTCCAGATTTTCAAAACTGGCATTTTTCCACACCTCCTGATGAACAGTACAGCTGTTAGTTTACATATCCTGGCCAAAATGTGTTTTTGCGTGTCCGGAGCAGAATAACGTGGTCGCTGTATGAAATCAGTTTCTGGAACAGTTTGAAGAAATGATGGTGACACTGTTCATGAGCAGAGGTCCTAAAATGCCTATGTTGAATATTTGGTGCTGAAAGCCCATACAATGACTGTGTTACAAGCGTGCATTGTGCAGTTTCCACGCACCCTTGTAACTTCGCAAATTTGCAATATTTCCATGCCACATTTTCAATGCTGGCATTTTTTCACACCTCCTTATGAACAGTACAGCCATAATTTTTCACATCCTGCCCAAAATGTGTTTCCACACCTGTGGCGCACAATGGCATGGTCGCTGTGGGAAAACAACTTTTGGTGCAGATTAACAAAATCACAGTGTTACTGTTCATGAGGGGAGGTCCCAAAATGCCTATGTTAAAAATATGGCTAACAAACTCCCAAAAATAATTGGGCTACAGATGTGTGTTGTGCAGTTTCGAGTTCTGCAGCTGAGACAAGTGACGGCAACACCCCCCCAAGGGAGGTAACGTTGGGGCACATAAACTGAGGAGCTCCCTGCTAAACTCACCAGTCCTGTAGCCGAGACAAGCGATGGCAATGGCACCCCCCCCGAGGGAGGTAACGCTGGGACACATAAACTGAGGAGCTCCCTGCTAAACTCACCAGGTACAAATTATTGGTGCTCCACGGCTGGTTTGGTACCCGATTTCTCCCACTCCTGAGCCTGTGAATCTGCACTGGGGATCTTGGTGACTTTTTATAATGCAAATCTGAACGCTAAAAGAACTAAGGGTAGAACTAGTGACACCACTGACTACCCTCTTTAACAAATCATGGGAGGATGGGGTGGTACCTGAGGACTGGAGGAGGGCGGATGTGATTCCCCTTCACAAAAGTGGGAGCAGGGCAGAAGCAGGAAACTACAGACCTGTTAGTTTAACCTCAGTGATAGGGAAAATGATGGAATCACATCTGAAGGAAAGAATTGTCGAGTACCTAGAGGTCAGAGGAGCACAGGACCCAAGGCAGCATGGATTCACAGCGGGAAGGTCATGCCAGATGAATCTAATAGATTTCTTTGACTGGGTGACCAAAGTAGTAGATCAGGGAGGGGTTGTGGACATGGCCTACCTAGACTTTAGCAAGGCATTTGACTCAGTCCCACAAAAAAGATTAATATACAAGTTAACCAGCCTGGGAGTGGGTCCCAAGATGTTAGCCTGGGTAAAGAATTGACTGGAGAATAGGACACAGAAGGTAATAGTAAATGGAGTCCACTCTGAAGAAAGGGGGGTTACTAGTGGGGTGCCGCAGGGCTCAGTATTAGGACCGGTCCTCTTCAATGTCTTTGTAAGTGACATTGCAGAGGGACTGGAAGGAAAAGTATGTCTCTTTGCAGATGACACAAAGATCTGCAACAGAGCTGAAGCACAAGGTGGGGTGGAAAGGATGAGAAGGGACTTGGCAAGGTTAGAGGAATGGTCAAATGTATGGCAGCTTAGATTTAATGCTAAGAATTGCAAGGTAATGCACCTGGGAAACAAAAACCCAGGAAAGAGTACACAATGGGGGGGTGAGATACTAACAACAACAAAAATGGAAAGGGAACTGGGGGTAGTCATATCAGATGACTTAAAGGTGGGCAAGCAATGTGAGAGGGCAGTAAGGAGGGCTGGGGAGATACTGGGATGCATAGGGAGAGGCATCACCAGTAGAAAACAGGAAGTTGTTATCCCTCTGTACAGACAGTACAGACAGCTGGTGAGACCCCATCTGGAGTACTACGTGCAGTTCTGGAGACCCAATCTCCACAAGGACATAGACAAGATGGAAGCTGTCCAGAGGAGGGCAACTAAAATGGTGCAGGGTCTGCACCGGAAGACATATGAAGAGACACTAAAGGAGCTTAATATGTATAGCCTCAAGGAAAGGGGGGGGCATGATAGAAACTTTTAAGTACCTCAAGGGAATCAACAAAGTCCAAGAGGGTAGCATCTTTCAAAAAAGAGGTGTGCAGAACAAGGGGCACAATTTGAAGATGGGGGCGGCTCAGTAGTGTAATGTATTTTTTCACAGAGAGGGTTGTGGATGCTTGGAGCGGCCTTCGGAGGAGGTTGTGGAGTCAAAAACAGTGGTTGAATTCAAGCATGCATGGGACAGCCATAAGGCAATTCTAGGGGGTGGGGGTAGAAAGAAGTAGGTTGCTGGTTAACTAGGATCTGCAGCTTATCCATTAGGTAGGGAAATAGGCAGACTGGGTGGGCCAAGCAGTCCTTATCTGCCGTCAAATTCTATGTTTCTATGTTTCTATCCCTGGACTGCCCAATTAAAGCCTACTTTGCATTTAAGTAGACACACAAATGGAGATAGTTTTCCTTTTCTTTTTTTATTATGTTTAACTTGTTAAATGCAACATTTGATTGTTAAAAGTCTCTCTTGCCTTAAGGCTCAGATTATGGGATGCTTAAATTGCGACTTGGTCGCTAGCTGCCTGACAGACAAGTTTTTTACATATAAACAGTGTCCTTAGTTCTATTTATGCCTTAAGACTATATTTATTGGATATTACTGCTGTTTGCTTGTCCCTTTATCTGTTTTGTTTCCCCAAGATACTAATCCCCCACTCCCCTCTACTCAGCAACCCCATTCCCTCTTCCCAGTGCCTTATTTAATCCCTGCCTCTTTCTTCTTTCCCTTCAGTCCTGTAGCTGAGACAAGCAACTGCAATGCCCCCCCCCCCCCGAGGAAGGGAACGCTGGGGCACATAAACTGAGGCGCTCCCTGCTAAACTCACCAGGTACAAATTATTCGTGCTCCATGGCTGATTTGGTACCCAGTTTGTCCCGCTCCTGAGCCTGTGAATCTGCACTGGGGTATCCCTGCCGCCCCTGCCACCACCCTTGGTGGGCTTTTCCTTTTATAGGCTATGTTTAGGCTCCATTAACCAATCACCCTACTTCTCCACCTGCAGCTTATCAGAAATTGCCACTAGAGGTTGCACTGATATTGCTCAAACTAATCTCAGTGCTCAAGCTAATCTCAGGGTCTGAGCTCCAGTCTTTCTATTTAGGCCTAGCTTTAGTCATATGTGATAATACAAAAAGAATGAAGAGGAATTCCCACTGTCTTACTCTTTTCACACCCAAGCTGCTACTTTTTTTCACCAATATGACGTCCCCTTGTTCTGTGTACCCCTGCACTCACCCTGCCCACTTCCTTACGCCCAAACTGAAGATCCACTCTGGGCTACCTTACAGAGCCTCTTTCCTGGTTTCTTTGTATATCATGTCTCTTGTATGGGCAAACAGGCTTATGTACCTTCCCTGGACTGGGTACCCTGATCCAAGGCACCACAACCACTCCCCTCCCATCCTTTCGTGCTATCCAGCCAAACAGAGGGTACAACCACTCTTTGCATTCCATATACTTACTAAAAAGGGTGCCTGCTACCTGGCTCTCCACTACCTTGTAAGGTACTACAGAGGGGGTCAGCTCCCCTTATTCCCTAAAGCCCTACTGTTTCTCTCTTCCCTCCTGCTTTGAGCAGGTGACATTGAGCCAAACCCTGGCCCTCCAAAAGCCAACATCACTCTCAGCTCCCCCTACGACACACATTGGGCTTCTTCCAAGGGCCTAAAAATTGCACACACTGAATGTCTGCAGCCTTCGCCCCAAAATGCAGGAGATTCAGGGTTGGATGTCCCTCTACAACCCCAGCATACTGGCTGTGTCTGAAACATGGTTAAAGCCTCACACCCTACCTCATGAGGTGGCAATGTCTGGCTATGCCTCCTTCAGTAAAGACCGGGTGGGCAAAAAAGGGGGTGGAATCCTCATCTATACAAGGGACTCCCTTGATGCAACCCTTGCCCACCTACCTGGCACTGATCACTCTGACGGTGAATTAGTCTTCATTAAAATTACCCTTGGCAACACAAAACACCTCACTATCGGCTGTCTCTACCACCCTCCGAAGGTGGCCCTACAAGCCTTGGAATCTATCACCAAGGCCCTTACTGACACGATATCCACTGAACTCCTGATCCTGGGGGACTTCAATATCAACTGGGGACAGGAAACAGAGCAGTCCCTCAGGGCCTTATTACTGGATACTAACCTGGAGCAAATAATCTCCGAAAAGACCAGGGCCAACTATGAAACAGGGAACCACGCAACTCTAGACTGGGCTTTGGTGTCTCACCCCTCTAACATTCAGATTGCTGGTGTTATGGCTGATGATCTCAGTGACCACTCAACTATCTTCTGCATCTGGAATAATCATTCTCCCAGGGTCCCTCTTAGGATACTCTCTACCCGAGACTATTCAAAATTCTCTGAGGACGCCTTCAATACATACCTTGGCAACCTCGACTGGTCACCGATACGGGACCTCCCTACTCTTGACGAAGCCCTGGAATTCTTCCAGTACTCTTTCACCTCTGCAGCTAACCTATTAGCACCACTTAGGAAGTTCCGTGCAAAAGGCAGCTGCCACAAATGGATCACCACAGAGCTTAAATCTCTGATGGTGCACCGGGACAAGGCATGGAAGTGGCTCAAAATCTCTACCCTGCCTGCAGACCTCATCATCTATAAAAAACTAAGGAATGAGTGTAAGCGTACCTGTAAGATGGCAAAGAGAGATTTCGTCAAGTTTCTACAGCAAACCACTCTTGCCAACCCTCGGTCATTCTGGTCCCACATTAATGATCTCCTAAAAGGCACTAAGCACCCCACACCGGGTCCTATTGAAATCAATGGCCTTATGTTGAATGACTGCCATGAAATTTCTGCTGCCTTTAACAGTTACTTCACCAACCTGGTTGGGAACAAGACCAACCTTACATCTTCTTCATCTTTGCCCTCCTGTTCTGAGGCACCTTGCCATGCACAGCCTCTCTTCCACCTGTGATTAGTTAAAGTCAGAGAGGTCTTCACACTCTTAAAGTCCAACAAAGTCAAAGGCTCTTGTGGACCTGATGGCATCTGCCCAAAATTACAAAAGGCGGCTGCACCAGCCATTGCTCGGCCTATCACATGGCTAATTAATAGATCTCTGCTTGATGGCAGAGTACACAATACCTGGAAATGGATTCTTTTTACTCCTATTCCTAAAGGGGGTTCTAGGGATCTCACTTCTCTGTGCCGTGGCCAAAATTCAGGAAAGGCTAGTGTACTGTCAACTCCGTGACTACCTTGAGGCCAACCAATTACTAGCCCCCACCCAACATGGCTTTAGGCAAAACCATGGTACCGATACAGCTCTTATAAAATTCACAGTTCATGTACTAGGGGACATGGACAATGGACTTCCTACAGGTGCAGTCTTTATTGATCTTACAAAGGCCTTTGACGTAGTCGACCACAAACTCCTGCTATCCAAACTCATTTCCTTTGGCCTGGATCAGCATTCCATCTCTTGGTTTACGTGCTACCTCTCTGGTCATTCCCAGCAGGTCAGGTGGAGGAGAGCAAGCTCAGATCCACTTTTCCTATATGTGGGTGTCCCTCAGGGTTCGATTCTTGGCCCCTCCTCTACTCGCTATTCGTTAATGACCTTAAGTCTCACTGTGGTGGCAGCTCAGTCAATCAATATGCAGATGATGTGGTAATCTAACGGTCCTCGAGTAATCTATCTGATCTAGGACCCCTTCTGCAAGCTGACTTTGCTAATTTAGAGTCCTGGCTTACAGAAAATAAGCTGGTCTTAAACACCACAAAAACCAAGGCAATGCTGCTAGGACACAGAATCATTGGCCCAGAAAGAAGTACCTTACTCCCACTGACCTCTACTTAAGGCTGCCACATTGAGGTAGTGAATTCCATCAAATACTTGAGTTTAACCCTGGTTCAGGGGCTCAATCTCAAGTCCCATATTGACCAAATAACCAAAACACTGCACTGCAAACTGGGTCTCCTATACCGCCTGAATGACCAGCTCATCCCTGACTCTAGAATCACCATTGCCAACAGTCTCCTCCTTCCTACACTTACCTTTGCTGCCCCTGTACTCCAGGGACTGGCTAAACAGGAGATGAGCAGACTGCAAGTTCTCTACAACAAAGTAGCTCGGTTTGCATCTTAGTCTCACAAAAGATGGCACCACTGCGATGCCCTTGCCTCCCTACAATGGCCCTCCCTTGATGGTCGCCTCCAGTACCCCTTGCTTTGCCATGCCTACAAACTCCTACACTGCAAATCTCCAGACAGCCTGTCCAGTATCCTGGTTCCCAAGCGCTCAGTGCGTACCCTAAGAACCTCTGGGTGTAACCTCCTAGACAAACCTAAAGTCCGAACTACAGCTGGCAGCAAGTCCTTCACCATTTCTGTCCCTGCACTTTGGAATAAGCTCCCTTCCCTTCTTCAAGAAGCCCCCTCCATTGGAATTTTCCTCAAGGGACTCCGTGCTCACCTACTAGATGTTAGCCTCTGCTCCTGTCAATGAATTGGCAAAACCAATCTCAAATACTTGTCATATCTTATCAGAGCTACTCACTGCTATATTACCGTCTTACCTGCACTGCTACCAATGACTTTAAGGCAACTCATTCTCTCCTGAGTGTAGGACTGCTGCCCCTGACTTGATTGTAATTGTCATCACCTGTAACTAACTTTGGCACTATGTTAGCACTGTTTTTGAACTCTCCCTATTGTTATGATGTACTGTGTCCTTGCTCCACAATCGTACTTGTATTCCTTGGATGTACTGTGCCCTTGCTCATTATTTGTACTTGTCTCCTTCCGTAACTAAATCTGGGTCGCCCCTGAAAAAGTGACCTTCGGGGCTCAGTAGGCCTACCCGGTTACCAAAATTGAATAAATAAATAAATGCTCATGACTTCACCAATTTTTCATATTTTCACTCCAGATTTTCAACGTTGCCATTTTTGTATGCCTCCTCTTGAACAATACAGTTGTCATCTTCCACATCCTGCCCAAAATGTGCTTTCATCCCCGTGTTGCCAAATGGCATAGCCACTGTGCAAAACCACCTTTCAGCTAACAAACTGATTGTGCCACTTTTCATGAGGTGGGCTCACAAAAAGCCCATGTTGAAAATGTGGAGTGAAAATACCAACACACGCCTACGATGTTAGGGTTTCCACCTGTAGCACCCCACCCTGTAGAGACTGACAGGCATCAGGAGTGTGATTTGGGATCATCAGCTATAATGCTCATGCCATTCCACCCCCCACCCCCACCCTGCAGCCAGTGACAGGCATCATGGTGTGCCTTGCACTGTTCAGCCACAAAGTTCACCCCATTCTCCTATACTGCACCCACCTCAGTGTATTTCCTTATGGAATGGGGTAAGTATAATGCCCAAAGACCCCAAAGCAAACCACAACACTTGTCAGTATCTACAGGGTAGGATGAGGTGCAATGGCATGAGCATTATAGCTGATGACCCAAAAGCACACCCCAATGCCTGTCGGTCTCTACAGGGTGGGGGTGGGGTTGGCGTAACTTCAAGACTTCACTGCCATTCCTATTATGCATCTGTAACTCTGGCATTACCAATGCCAATGCCAGCGAAACAACATTCGGCATTGACAAATGCTTGTTTCTTTCTTTTTAAATGTGGACTACATGGCAAGGCACATCAATCCTTATGTCACTATATTGAAAGCTGTGCATTAATTCTATATAATAACTGGGCTGTGTTTTTCCCCTAAAAAAGCTGTGTGTAAGTCATTGCTATAACCAGCTGGTTATACAGGCAAACATGCTCCACTCTTTCTATAGGAAAGCCATGAGCCAGACTGTGACTCACACTACACTGCTGTCTCTCACAAGCATCACGTGGTGGCATGCTTCTCCTATGCCTTGTAACTTTGACCTTATTTGCTTATGTATGTACTGCCTTTGAGATGTAATCTGTTTTCTGCTGTTGACAAATTTGACAATGTCACTTACTGTTGCTGTACTGTAACTTGTTGTTCTCTGATCCCAACCCTATGTATCCTCTCTGGTCATGCCTGAAAATAGGCACTCAGTTGTATACTGCACTCACCTGGTCAACAAAAATGAACTAAATAAATACATTAGCTGCCCCTCCTTGCCTACCCTCTCTGTGAAGACACTTCCATGTTAGGCTGACTCCTTTCTCACTGACTGGCTTCAGATTCATTTATTCTGTTTGAATAAATTAAAGTCCCTGCTTATTTTATTTTGTTTATTTTATGGAGTGTACAAATAGACTAATTTTTGTATAATTGCTGAGGTGAAAAAACGCAACCCAAGGAATTATATAAAACAATACATGGGGTAATGTGTAAAAACTTGAACTTTACACACATCCTCAGTGTTGGATGCTTGCATGAACCCCTACAGCTTTGCTCTTGGGATTTATATAGCATCCCAAATCTCGTGTGTGTGTAAAATTCTTGTTATAGACACTGCCCAATTTTAAATATTGTTCTTCTCACTCTCTCTTTTTCTCCCTCTTCCGCACTACTAGAATATCCCAGACAATCACTTCAGTACATCTTTTTTTAAGCTATTTCTAAGTTTATCAAACTCATTGTGTACTGTTTGCCATTAATACCTTTACTCTAGACAAACAAGTATGATCTTGAACTGGTTCCATGTTCTGACCAACGTTAACACTGTAAGCAGTTAAAGATGCACTTGTGGTACTGTAGCTGTTTTTGGCAAGAGACAGTAGGTCTTGGTAACTGTACTGTTACAAGCCCAACTGAAGACATTTTAGTAAGCATAGAAACATAGATGATGACAGCAGAACAAGTCAGATGGTCTATCCAGTCTACTCATATTACCCTATTTTATCCTGGGATCTAGTGTCTTGGTGCATTCTTCACTAATGCTATTCTCCCTTTTCTTCTCTGTGGTTCTGCCTCCCTTGTCCCACTAAGTAGCCACTATACCCTTGACTCTATCCCAGCTGTGTTTGAAGCCGTTTATGGTTTTGGCACCCACCACCACTGTAAGCAGACCATTTCATGGCTCAACCACGCTTTCTGTAAAATATTTCCTCACGTCCTTTTTATGTTTGCTTTCGCACATGCGCAAGAAACATTATGTGGCAGCTTAGGAGAGAAGTGGGTTGTTGAGGTGTGGCACTGTGGCGGCCAGTTCAGGCACTGCATTGTTAGGCTTGGCAGTGCTCAACCAATGCAGGCCCAGTGTTCTGATGACACTGATTCTGCAGAGTGCCACCAACTTGTAAGGATTTCGCCACTGAAATGAGGGGCAGCCTCCTCATTGCAGCACTGTAGTTCAGATGCAAATTCTGCTGCAATAATGGAGTGACCCATCATTGCAGGGCGGTCCCTTGCCTGGTGTAACATTACCCAGCACATGGCAGCTCTATGCCACCACTTCAGAGCCCCATGAAAGCCAACGGGGGTGCTCAACCCCCCTGTTGGCATGCCCCTAACCAACTTCATTGGCTGACAGGGGATCTCACTCCCTGTTGGGCATAATGTCCCCAACCCCAATTTCAGCTGTGTGCCGAAAGGGTGCCCAATCCCCCTCGGCATCATGCATCCCCCAACACATATGTTTCTGTGCCGATCGGGGGCTCAATCCCCATCAGCTTCAGTCTCCCCTTCCCAGTTCCAGTTGCCGAGGGGGTGCCCAATCCCCTTCGGCATCATGCGCCTCCCCACTCATTTCTGTGCCGACGTGAGACCCAATCTCTGTCAGATTTGATCCTCCTCACAAAAATGCCAGTGGCACAGTTGGAGCCCACTCCAGTGTACCAAAAACACACCTGCAAAAGTAAAAAACTGACCCGTGTTTTCTGTATTTTTTTTAAAACCTGTAAAATGAGAAAATGGTCCTACAAAGTGTTCGGTGCTCCTCCCCCAACCTGCACCCACCCTCTGTGTATTCTACCTCCCCCCACCCCTCTCACCCCATACTTACCTCTGGAGCCAGCACAATGATCTTCGGTGGACCGGGAACACGTCTGCAGTCTTCAAAGCCGACCGCGAACTAAAGAAATGCTGGTAAGCTGTATAATGGCATAAATAGGGTTTTTTCAACTTTGGTGCATATCTCGGGCATTGTGGGGAATTTTGGCACTAAATTTTTAACATGGGATTATTGGGACCCTTTCTCGTGAATTCAGTCACTGTCATGGCGATATTCCATCCCGAAAGGTGATTTCATGGTCACTGTGTGGAATCACCTTTTGGGACTGATTAATGAAATGACAGTGCCACTGTTCATGAGGTGGGCTCTCAAAAATCCTATGTTGCAAATTTTGTGAAATAAATCCAAAAAATGACTGTTTTACAAGCGTGCATTGCGCTGTTTCCACACACGCTCGTAACTTTGTGAATTTGAATTATTTTCACTCCAGATTTCCAAAATTGCCATTTTTCCACACCTGATTATGATCAGTATAGCTGTCATTTTGCACATCCTGGCTGAAATGTGTTTCTGCACTTCTGGTACAGAATAGCATGGTCGTTGTGGGAAATCAGTTTTTGGGACAGATTAAGAAAATGACAGTGACACTATTCATGAGCAGAGGTCCTAAAATGCCTATGTTGAAAATCTGGTGATGAAAGCCCATAAAAAGACTGTGTTACAAGTGTGCATTGTGCAGTTTCCACGCAGCCTTGTAACTTTGCAAATTTGTAATATTTTCATGTCAGATTTTCATCACTGGCATTTTTTTCACACCTCCTTATGAACAGTACAGCTGCCATTTTTCACATTCTGGCTGAAATATGTTTTCACACTTCCAGTGCAGAATAGCGTGGTCACTGTGGGAAATCAGTGTTTGGGACAGATTAAGATCGATCGAATGAGAGAGGGGGAGTGAGCAAGCTCAACTAAGTTCTGTCGGGACTACTGTTGATTTCTTTGTTGGCAGATAAAGGCGCCAATGCAGGCAGGAGCCCAGTACAAAAGGGCAGTCTGCAGCGCCGGGAGAAACAGAATGAGCGAGTGAGAGAGGGGGAGTGAGCAAGCTCAACTAAGTTCTGTCGGGACTACTGTTGATTTCTTTGTTGGCAGATAAAGGTGCCAATGCAGGCAGGAGCCCAGTACAAAAGGGCAGCCTGCAATGCCGGGAGAAACAGAAAGAGCAAGTGAGAGAGGGGGAGGGAGTGAGTGAGCTCAATAGAGCTCTGTTGGGACTGCCGCCAATTTCTTTGTGGACAGAAAAATGCACCAATGCAAGCAGGAGCCCAGTACAAAAGGGCAGCCTGCAGTGCCGGGAGAAATAGAATGAGCAAGTGAGAGAGGAGGAGTGAGCGAGCTCAACAAAGCTCTGCCAGGACTTTAGAGTTGCCCACCATCCCGCCTAATGACCTTTGTAGTCCTATATTACAGCAGGGTCTCTGGGGCTGAAACAAAGCAATGATTGGATACTTTTAAGATTGCTGTAATAATACAGATTTAGTTGTTCTGTTTCATTATCTAACTAAGCTAAGTACTGAGCTATACTGTTCGGATTGCTGTAATAATGCATATTTATTTGTTCTGTTTATTTTTCTAACTGAGCTGAGTAATACTTGGAGTGCAATAGGATTTCTAACTGGGCTAAGTGAAACTATATGAGAGGTGAGAACAATAAGTATGGCGGCTGAGGGATGAAAAATGGACAAGGAGGCTTTAGGATTGCTACAGTAATATAGTATCTAATGGATGAGATTTGATACTGAATTAACCCAGTCGGCAAGGGGGCAGTAGGGGGACTAGTGTGGGGGAGACAGGAATTTGAGTAAATAGGGGCCTAACAGTTGTAGTAGGTTACAGAAACCGGGATTAAGAGCCCATAACATAAGATGGGGGCCAGAATGGGGCAGATGCCACATGTCAATAGGGTGGGCATCTTTGGAAGGATGGTGGGTTGTACACGGTGTGGGTCCGCCATGATCCTGGACTGGGCTTGGAGGATGGGGGGGTGTATGGTCCGTAGATGACTGGTTAGTTTGAGGGAGGAACTGTGGAGGTTAGGGAGGAGTCTGAGTGGCAGGGCAGATGAGTACGGTAGACATCCTGGATGGGGGGATAGGGGATGGCCAGGGGATGGGGAAGAACAACTAGGGACCAAAACTGACCCCAGTATCAGAGGCACTAGCAGAAAAGACAGGAGAAGGGAGGGGGTGCCTGAGGCGAGGCGGAGGCCTCCTGATGAGGGAGGAAGAGACCATGATGAGTACCAGGAGAGAGAGCAGATGGCTGTGGGTAGGAAGGGACCAGGGGTGGCACGGAGGGGAACAAGTAGGAGGGGAGAACCGATAGGGGGAAGAGATGCAGGAGGGGTATTGACTAGGAATAGATTTGAGCCTCTGCTATGGGAGAGAGAGGGAGCAAGAACATACTGAAGGGGGGGAGGACAAGTGGGGCATGAGAGGGATGACAACAGGTAGGGGAAGAGATAGCAAGGATGAAAGGGTAAAAGGGGGGCTAGAAAGGAGGGAGGGGTGGTGACTGGAGGAGAGAAGGCTACAGGAAGGGGGAAGGATGGGAGAGGCATTACTATTGGGTAGAAGGGGATGGAGGCTCTAAGTCGACAACAATGGGGATAGAAGAGTTGGAAATCAGCAGGGGAAGAGGGGAGGTCAACATGGGAAGCCCAGTAGGAAGTAATCAGGCAGGGAATGGGTTCAAGGGAGATGGGAGGAATAAGGCAGAGAAAAGGTGTGAAGCGGAAGTCGGGGGTAAAATTACAGAAGTCACAGAGGGTGCAGCTGAAAGGATGGTGTCTAGTTGGAATGTGCTGCCAGAGGGGGTGATAACATGTAGGACAGTCAATAGCTTTAAGAAGGAGTGGGATAAAGCAAGGGGAAGAGTCAGGGGGGCAGGGGCTGGGAGAAGCAGGAGAGGAACTGAGCGGGAGGAGGCTGGGGCAGCTGCAATCTAGGATGCTAGCTGCACACTTGGGCAGACTTAAATTGGTGTGTTCTGCTGGCAGATTCGTATGTTCATATGTTCGTATGTATGTTTGTATGTAAAATCACAGTGACTCTGTTCATGAGCAGATGTCCTAAAATGCCTATGTTGAAAATTTGGTGACAGATTTCCATAAAATGACTGTGTTACAAGCGTGCATTGTGCAGTTTCCACGCACCCTCATAACTTCACAAATTTGTAATATTTTCACTCCAGATTTTCAACATCGGTATTTTTTCAGACCTCCTTATGAAAAGTACAGCTGTCATTTTTCACATCCTGCCCAAAATATGTGTTTACGCATCTGGCGTAGAATTGCGCTGTTGCTGTGGGAAATCAATGTTTGGGACAGATTAAGTGCAAGTTCATGTTTATTGCAGGAAAGACTCCGTTGAGCAAGCTCATTCACAAGGAGGTCCTGAGGCACATACACATACAGTTCGCAATTACATAGACAGGAGATATAAAATGTAGAACAACAAAGAAAAAAATATATAATACAAGAGGTATACACAATAGAAGTCCTTATGCTATATATGCAGTACATTCAAATGATAGTGCAAATCATAGTGACAGTGTTACGTGCATGTATTGCACAATTTCCACGTACACTTGTAAGTTTGAGCATTTTTTATATTTTCATTGCAGATTTTCAACATTGCCATCTCTTCACACCTCCCTATGAATGGTACAGCTGTCATTTTTCACGTCCTGCCTGCTCTGTGTTTTCGGACATCTGACATGCAATGGCATTGTCACTCTGGAAACTCAAAGTTCGGGATGCATTGACAAAATCACAGTGCCACTGTTCATGAGAAGAGGTCCCAAATAGTTTTATGAGGTGGGGGTCACAAAAAGGCCATGTTGAAAATGTGTAGTGCAAATACCAACAAATGCCCAGGGCATTAGGGTTTCTATTCATAATGTCCCACTTGTGTAGACTGACAGGCATCAGGGATGTGCCTTTAGATTGCCAACTTTAATGCTCATGCCATTCTACCCCAACCCCCGCAGCCAATGACAGGCATCGAGGTGTGCCTTGGACTCTTTGGCCCTAGAGTTCACCCCATTCTCCTATATTGCATCCATTTCAGCGTATGTCCTTATGGAATGGGGTGACTGTAAATCCGAACACCCCAAGGCACACCTCAACACTTGTCAGTGTCTGCAGGATAGGTGGCATGAACGTTATAGGCGACAACCCAAACACATACCTCAATGCCTGTCCATCTCTGCAGGGTGGAGGTGGGGTTGGTGTGAAGTTCAATACTTCCCTGCCATTCCTACTCTGCATCTGTCTAACTCCTGCATTTCCAATGCTAATACCAGCAAGCAAACATTCGGCATTGACAAATGCTTGTTAAACCTTCCCTCCATTAACTGTCACTTGTGACCCCGTGTCTTAGCTTCTCTCTGTTCCTGATGAACAATTCATCACAGTCTGCCTTGTTAATTCATTTCAGGAATTTGAAGGTCTCAGTCGAGTGCCCCCTTCTGGTTTTGACTGAACACTCCAATTACAGGTGCTATCATTAGCTGGTATATTTTTTCTGATTGGCATTAATGTAATGTATTAAAAGAATGTGTTCTTATATGCTGTGGAAAAAGCCATACTCACTGGTAGTTTATTAGAGCTGAGTGAAAACTGCAAATTCTGAATTCACTGAAATTTTCTGAAATTTCACAAATTTTGAACAATTTAAAGAAAATTACAACTTTGGTGAAATCTGAATCTTCCCAATGTGTTTGATGAATTTCGGCATGTTCTGTGAAATTTTTTGGCTGAACTGAGGAATAATACACATGAATTGTGGAAAGACTGTTCTGAAGAATTCTATTCTACATTATAATACTTTATTTATTTATTCTTTCATAACCGGGTAAGGCCCACTAGGCATAAGTGCCTATTTTCAGGGGCAACCTGGGAGCACTGGGGAGGTAAAGTGACTTGCTCAGAGTCACCCAGTACACAAGTGAAGGTTGTGGGAATCAAATCCAGCTCTGCTGGTTGTACCAAGCTCATTCACAGCTCATTATTCTAACTTCTAGGCTATACCGCCAGCCCCCAAAAATTCCCATCAGCTGGATTCAAGCCACTGACTACAAACAAATCTATCACATGCAGCTATCATACTGTGCCACAGCTGAAGCTGATTAATCTGCAGTACATGTTATCATTCTGCAGTTCAATGATCACTTCAGTGGAATTTCTCTCCGTAGTTTAATACATTAATCTATATGTTAATACATCCCCCAGAGCCACTCATTGCTGTATAAGAGTGGCTTCACTCTCATTCAGCTGGAGTGAGAACAGCGAAGCTGATCTGTTCTGCCTCAAGCTGAATGCAAGTGAAACTACAGTGGGTGGCAACAGAGGACATATTAATGCATTTTTGATTGAGCATGATCAATGATATATAATTTTTTTTTAAAAACTGTCCCAGAATGTGCTCATTTCCAGGGCACCTGCATGTGAGACACACTTCATGGAAAAAGAGTGTCTCATGTGCAGAAGAAAGGAGCACTCCCTTGATCTATAATACACGTTATACATTCATTCCACAGTTCAGTGCCTCACTAAACTGTGGAATGAATGTATGAATTATGGATTAATGTATCAAACACAGTGATTAGTTCTACAGAATTTATTTCTGCAATTTAACACATGAATACAAGACTCCTATATTCATTCTGCCATTCTAAGTCAGAATTTCCATGAAAGTTGCCAAAGTACATTCTGACATTTTGCAGAAGTGAAATTTTGACTTTCATAGAAATTCTGCTCAGAGACTTTTATTTTCTTACAACTCTAGTAGCTATCTATATCTATATCTATATATATATATATATATATATATAAACATTTTACTTTTAATAGGAATTTAATTGTATTTGATATAATCAGTGTTTTGTCTGGATTAAAGATCTTGGCTTCGGCTGGATCAGTCTGATAGGCAATGCTTTTGTCTTGATTTAATAACTTTGAATCTGTGTTTCTCCAGTTTGATTAATAGTAAGGCCTTGACATATTGATAATATTACAAACTATGATATTATTGGCTGTTTTTTAAAGCTGCAGAATTACATAACAGCAGCCTGACTGAATGGCCTGGTAAAACCTAAATTGTCTAACCTAGCCCTTTGTGTCATAAAAACTATCCTAAATTTCATCAAAAGCTGCCTTTTATGATGGGTTTTGATGTAGCAGAGCACTGATTGCTAATGTAAATTTAATTTTCTTCTGTTAAGATATTTCTGAGTACTTCCAGATTCTTGTTGTCGTGACATCATTAAATTCTAATGTCAATATGGTTGTAAACTCCAACTGCAGTTCCATACTTCAGAGTAAACACGCAAACCAACACTAAATGCCTGCAAAATAGGAATCGTGTATTTTTTGTAGTCTTTATGTATTAGTTATTAAAATGTTTTACCAAAAAGGGCTAGTGCTGAGAACTACGTGTTTGCAGAGTGATCCTAGGGGAAGGGCAGAGGGAAAAAATAAGCAATACAGTAGTTGAATCAGTAGAATAAAGTGCAAACAGTGGGTAAACAGCAGTGCAATATAGTTCAAACAGTAGGCAAACAGCAATATAATACAGTGTAGGTGAATAAATTGAAACAGTGCAAATCAGGTAAACAGAAGAAGAGCCACATCAGATCTAAGTAAGCTTAAGAAAAACTAAATTACAAAAACACTGTTACAGCATGAGGGCAGCCAGACACAGGTAAACACTGCAGGAGAATGAGCAGTGAGTAAGAAGGAAAGAATTGAGAGAGGGAAAGTGAGTAAGGTAGGAAGGACAGGAAGTGTTTAAAGGTTAAAAGAGCAGGAGCAGGCAGATGAGGTGTGTACATGGAGCAGGACATCGAGTTTAGAGGGGTGGGAAGAGGAGCGGAAAGAGAGGGGTGGGAGGAAAAGGAGTGGAAAGGGAGAGAAGGCAGACAAAAGCCAAGGGAGCCAGAAGAAGAAGGCAGACTTATCTGCTGTGGTCTTAGTATGAAGTAAAGAGAAAAAGTAGGGGTCACCAGATCAAAGGACTTAAGAGGAGGGAAGGGGACAGAACAGAAGGGAGCTGATGCAGAAGGACAGAAATCCACACCAGAACATGGAGATGAGAGAGGTGCATTGATAGGTGTTGAGATTGGAGGGAGAGAGACACAGCAGTGATGAGTACAGGGAAGGCACACTGGATGCTGCTTATATCTTTTGCAAATATTATGATATAATTACTAGTAGGATCTCATGTCAACCAGACAATCCCTGTATTTTCCACATCTACATGGTATTATGTTACACCAGGTTGATGCAGAGAAAGATTCAGTATTAATCTTGTGCAATGCTTCACCAGGTTAGTATGGAGAAAATCTCAGTAGGTCAATCACCCATGCAGGAAGCATTACGCTGTCATGCTAACTGAAAATAGCTGTGGCAGTGTCTGTTGGCTTACTCACTGACCCTTGTTCTCTTTTTTTGCACACCCTTACTTGCTAGTGTAGCTCTTAGTTCTGGTTGATATCAGATGCAAACAGATATTTATTAATTTAGGTAGCTATTTAAACATATTT
This sequence comes from Neoceratodus forsteri, assembly GCA_016271365.2. Lineage (NCBI taxonomy): Eukaryota > Metazoa > Chordata > Ceratodontiformes > Ceratodontidae > Neoceratodus > Neoceratodus forsteri. The sequence continues at coordinate 1,070,976,196 of CM057455.1, read as the reverse complement.
TATTTATTTATTCATTCATTCATTCATCATTCAAACATATTTACCAAGTAAACACACAGTTTCCAGCTGTGTGGGGAAGGGGAACTGGGATAAAAGGGTACAATTACAAAGTAGAAACTGAACAGAGACATACAAACAAAGGGGCAGAGGACACTGCAGCACAGAACACTGCAGCACAGGAGCTAGCACAACAAAACTCGCCCAAATCAGGAACCAAAACAAAAAAAGCAAAAAGGAAATCCAAAAAACTTCTGATCATAGGAGACTCCATGATTCAAGGAGATGATACCCATCTCCAGCCAGGGGTAATGGTCAGATGTCTCCCAGGTACATCAGCGTGGAGAGACACTGACCACATTGCTAAAATTGTTCACAAAGCAGGAGAAAACATTGACGTCCCGGTACACATACTGTAGGAACTAATGATCTCGCCAGCTGGTCAGTTGTGGAGACCAAGGAACACCTGACCAGGCTGGGTGACAAACTATCATCCATTTCGTCCGACATCTCCTTCTCTGAGATTCTGCCAGTCTGGGAGAGGGGGGCAGATGGACAGATTGTCAGAGAAGGGGAGATGGGGAGCTAAACATGTGGCTCAAGGGCTGTTGCCAGGAAAAAAGGACACAGATTTGTAGGGAACTGGCAACAGTTCTGGGAGCAAAAGTTCTTTAAATTTGATGGACTGCATCTGACTAAGGAGGGAGTCAATGCATTGGGGCAGAAGTTTGATGTCTTTGCAGAATATTTAAACTAGCAAATGGGGAGAGGGGTGCAGCACCCCATACGTCAAATGGGAAGAACACCCTCCCCCAGCTACTGGTCAAACAGGGATTCAGCATGTTTGCAGTTCATTTGCATCACCAGGTAAGAAAAAAGGTCCGTCTCCCCATACGACGCACAGGGGAAATGCCAAACCTCACCCAACAACTAACACACTGAAATCTGGCCAATGGAAAATCATGTACACAAATGCTCATGGCCTGGGAAATAAGATCCCAGACCTGCAGACAATAATGTCAGAGGCTAAACTGGACATAGTAGCATTAGTGAGGTGTGGTTTACCGTAACCACACTTGGGAGACTTCAGTACCTGACTATGTACTGTTCAGAAGAGACCGAGGTGCAAAAGGGGTGGAGGGCCTGTATGTCAATGTAAATATCAAAGCTACAGAAATTCAGAATACACGTGAAGGAGCCAGAAGAACTGTGGGTCACCCTGGAAGCAGGAAATGGGACAGCCATAAGAACTGGGGTTGTCTACAGGCCCCCAGACCAGAGGGAAGACATAGACACATTACTGTTAGAAGATATACAAAACATGACAGCTAAAGGGGAGGTTCTGATAATGGGAGACTTCAACATGCTGGATACAGATTGGTCAATACCAGCAGGAACATCTGCCAGAACTAGACACGTGGTGGATTCCTTGCAGGGGGAGGGCCTCAGACAACTGGTACAACAACCCACAAGAGACAGGGCTATCCTAGATCTAGTACTGGCTAACAGGGAAGGGATCACAGATCTCCAGGTAGAAGATCACCTGGGGGCCAGTGACCATCACATGGTGTGGTTCAATTTGCCCACTACATCTAAATCATCCCATTCCAAGGCAAAAATATAGGACTTCAGAGGAACTGACTTTGATAAGATGGCCAACAGAGTTAAACTAGCCCTGGCAAAAAGAAACACAGGTGAGGGGGTACAGGCAAAGTGGGCAAGCATTAAGGATGCAATACTTGAAGCAACATCCCATTGTGTTAGACAGAAAAGGACGTGCAAAAGAAGAAGGAAACCACTTTGGTTCTCAAATACAGTAGCAGAAAAGGTCAGAGCCAAAAGACACAGCAGGATGAAGATAGGGAGGCATACCAAACTGCCCTAAGGAAGTAGGGAAGGCAGTAAGGCAGGCAAAGTCCCAAACTGAGGAAACTCAAGCATGAACAGTAAAAGAAGGTGACAAGACTTTCTATAGATACATTAGTGAAAGGAGAAAGTCAGGAGGGGGTATTGCTAAGCTCAAAGGAGAAAAGGGGGCATGTGAGGAGGAGGACCCTGTAAAAGCATCTATCCTAAATAGATACTTTTGCTCAGTATTTACTGAAGAGAAGGTAGGGAAGAGCCCATAGCTCAGCACCATGGACACAGGGGGGATGGAGGTGAGCACTACTCCCTTCACAAAAGAAAGGGTCCTACAAGAGCTCACTAAGCTCAAGGTGGACAAGGCAATGGGACCTGATGGCATACATCCCAGGGTACTTAAGGAGCTAAGGGTGGAACTAGCAGAGCCATTAGCAGAGCTGTTTAGTGAGTCTCTGAGCACAGGAGAGGTCCCAGAAGACTGGAGAAGGGCTCATGTGATCCCGCTCCACAAGAGTGGTAGCAGGGAGGAGGCAGAGAACTATAGACCAGTCAGTCTTACCTCAGTAGTGGGCAAGATTATGGAGGCACTCCTTAAGGAAAGGATAGTGCAACACCTGGAATCCATAGGTGCACAGGATTCAAGACAGCATGGGTTTACAAAAGGAAAGTCCTATCAAACTAATCTCATAGATTTCTTTGACTGGGTAACCAGAGTGGTGGACCAAGGGGGAGCAGTTGATGTCACCTACCTTCACTTCAGCAAAGCTTTCAACACTGTTCCACATAGAAGATTGATAAATAAGCTGGGTAGGCTCGGGGTGGGTTAGAAGTTGGTCAACTGGGTGGCAAACTGGTTGACGGGCAGAAAACAGAGAGTGGTGGTAAATAGTATACAGTCAGAAGAGATGCAAGTCACAAGTGGGGTACTGCAGGGATCAGTCCTGGGGCCAGTCCTCTTTAATATCTTCATTAGTGACATTGCAGATGGACTAGAGGGTAAGGCTTGTCTGTTTGCAGATGACACCAATATCTGCAACAGAGTAGATGATCCAGATGGGGTGGTCAGAATGAGAAGAAATCTGGATAAACTAGCAAAATGGTCAGAAGAGTGGCAACTGGGACTTAATGCAAAGAAGTGCAAGATCATGCACATAGGGAAGAGAAACCCTGAAGCCACCTATAGGCTGGGAGGGGAGTTGCTGGCAGTCACAAAGGAAGAAAGAGACTTGGGCATCATCATCATCGATGACCTGAAATCATCCAAGCAGACCTCTAAAGCAGTAGGTAAGGCTAGGGGGGATGTTAGGGTGTATTAGTAGGAGTATCACAAGTCATCAGAGGGAGGTAATAATCCCTCTTTACAAGACACTGGTTAGGCCCCATCTGGAGTACAGCGTGCAGTACTGGAGGCCACACCTTCACAAGGACATTAACCAAATTGAGGCAGTCCAAAGAAGGGCAACCAAAATGGTGCAGGGACTGCATCAGAAGACATATGAGGACAGATTAACTGAGCTCAATATGTATACCCTTGAGCAAAGGAGGGAGAGAGGTGATATGATCGAAACATTCAAACACCTTAAAGGCATTAACAAGGTGAAAGAGTCTAACATGTTTAAATATAAGAAAAATAGCAGGAAAAGAGGACACAGCGTGAGATTAGAGGAAGGCTGATTAAGGGGGAATGTGAGGAAATTCTTTTTCACAGAAAAAGTGGTGGATACATGGAACGACCTACTTCAGGAAGTGGTGGCTATGAATACAGTGCAAGGCTTCAAACAGGCATGGGATAGGCATAAGGGGAGCAATACAGATGAGTATTAATACATAGGCCACTGACAGAGCAAAGGCCAATTACAAGGTACAAAATGAAATGGGCAGACTGGATGGGTCTTGCGGTCCTTATCTGCCGTCAACCTCTATGTTTCTATGTTTCTATACATTTCCCACTGCAGGATACAAATGATACAATTCTAAGTAGAAATCAGACAGAAAGCCACTAAGTGGCACAGTATAGAGTACATAAAGTTAATACAATTTACTTAGCAAGAGACAAATTGTTCAAACCAAGTAGACACCAAGTCAAAGGCCACTGTGGTCCCTGAGAAAGGACACAGAGTTGGGCAGCACAAGTAGTACTGGAGAGATTATGGCAAGGCACTAAATGGTAGCATTGGCTTGTTAGCCTTTGGGCACTACACAAGTTGCAGATTGCCATACAACTCTCCTGCCATGGCTTCTGGCCAGGGGCTACCTCCAGGAGTGGTCTGCAAGGAGTCTTGCAATGGAGCCCTAGACACAGGAGGGGAAAAACCTGGCAGCAACAGCAGGTTGATGGGGATTTGTAGTAGGTCTTGATCAGGGCCTTGCTTGATTTGAAGGAGAGAGGAGAAGTTACTTTGGAGGGTAGATTTTTCAAGATGTTGGGGAGCCCGTAGCTAATGGGGGCATGGCCTTGCCCACATTTGTAACAAGGGGCGTGGAGACAGTAACTTGCCTCAGATCTGCATGAGTAGGTAGGGTTAGCTGAGGGAGGGAAAAACGTCATCTAGGTATTTAAGTAGCTTGCCAGTCCAGAGGTTTGCTCCCACAAGAGCAGTGTGTATCAGCTGTTTCACATGGTGGGAGGCGTACAACCCAACTCATACACAATACAGTAACGTGTATGAGGGCAACCCACACATATCTGCACAATGCATTGAACAGTGGTAATTTTGTTGAGAGAGGCGGGATTAGCCCCGAAGTATACTATGTCCTCATAGTCCAGAAAAGGAAGGACTGATTGTTCCACAAAACCTGTTTCCTTATTTTTAGTTGGAGACAGCTCTTTTCTCTACATAGGGCACCAAATTTAGTGAATGCTGTGGCTACAACCTGGGATATGTGCTTGAAGTAATCAAGGTGTTGGTCCAAGTGCAGGCCAAGGTACTTGTAGTTGGTGAATGAGTCCAGACAGACCCAGTCCAGGGAATGTAGGGTCAGTGAGGGGAAGGGGGAGTTGATCCATTGCTTGGAGCTGAACAGCATGGACACTGTCTTCTTTTGGTTCATGACAAGGCAATTGTCTACAAATCATTTTTGGATTGCTGCAAAGTTCATGTGGAGGGGTTCCTCAGCTGAGGAGACAGATGTACCTGAATGATTAGATTATGGTGTTGTATGCATTGATGTGTGTGCTGATGTCTGAAATAGACAAGGGAAGGTCATTGATGAATATTGTGAAGAGCAGGGACCCAACCCCGAACCTTGGGGGAACCTGAGGCAGGTAGGGTGGGAGAGGAGTTCAGGTCTAGCTTGACAAATTGGGTGTGGTTTACTAGGTTGGATAGGAGCTATGCCAGGATTGTTGGGGAGACACCTGAATCTGCTAGTTTGTGTAGGAGCTGAGGGTGGTTCACAGTTGCAAAGGCCTTGGCTAGGTCTATAAATATGGCCCCTGTGCCCAAACCCTTATATAAACTGGAGTGTATGGAGTCAGAGATCCTTAGTAGGGAGGTGGAAATTGAGTGGTTGGTGCAAAAGCTTGATTGGTACAGTGTAAGGAAGTTGGATTGTGCATAGAAGTTGGATTGCTGCTGGCTGATAAACCTCTTGAGAGTTTTGGAGAGGATGAGCAATAGTTAAATTGGACAGAAGTTGAAGGGTGAGTCAGCTGGCCTCTTTTTGTGGATGAGTGCCACAAGTGCATGTTTCCGGCTGCACAGGAAGTAGCCGGTGCAAAGGGACTGATTGAAAATGTGAGCAACAGGTGTAACTATTACCGGAGGACCAATTTTGAGAAATTTAGGCAAAATTCCATCAGCTCCACTGCTAAATACAGTGTTTAGCACCAATAATTCTTTATAGATGGCATCAGCTTAGATCACCTGCAAGCAGAAGTTACCACCTGTAGACAGGTTGGATTGCAGAGAGTGGGGGTGCTTGGGGATGAAAACCCTAGGGCTTTCAGTGAAGAATTTGTTGAAGGCATTGGCAATTAAGGAGGACGAGCTGGGGGTGGACTGTGCCCTGCTGAGCGAGCTGATTAGATTAACTGTCTTCCAGAATTTAGAAGGGTCAAGGGCATTGGAATATAGCTTGTTCTTGAAGTAGTTAACCTTGGCTAGTCTTATAACCCTGGTGCAGTGATTCCAAAGGATGGCATAAGGTTGCCTGTCTTGGCCTAGCCCACTGGATTTGTGTCTAGCCCAGACTGAGTCTCTTCACTAGAAGAGTTCAATTAGATCACAGTTATCCAGGGGAGGTGGTGATCATGGCTCTTGACTGCCTAACTTGGGTGTGTTTGTCACAAATAGCTATATAGGGATGGTGGAGAAATGTGCCAGAACCTCCTCTAGCTTGAGGGCTGATAGAACTGGGGCCCAGCTGGCTGCAAGGAGACTATGCATGACATGGTCTGGGCAGAATGTTTTAAAGGATCTGGCAAAGGTTATTTGGGGGGCTTTTGTGGGTTTAATTTTCCATACACAGAAATTCATGCAGTGATAACTGAAAATAGCTAGCATGGTGTCAGTGGTCAGGATTATCTGAGGGTGAGTTAACCAACACCCAGTACATTGTGTGCTCGGATTGGTGAAGTTGGAATTGAAACAGGTGGGTAAAGAAATCTATTGGTGTAATTCAGGGCTTTGATTTTGGAGTGGAGATTGGGTGGAGACAGGAGCTTGGTACTGGTTTACCAGATAAAACTGAAATCACTGAGCATATTTTCACCTTTGCATAAGGAATCTAGCACTTTATGGAGTGTACCCAGCACAACATCTGAAGGTCTTTCTGGGGCACAGTAGACACCTGGTATCTGCAGCGGGCTGGAATATGAGTGGGCGAGGATCCCTGAGATGAGTTTGTGTGATTTTGGGGAGGCTTCATGGATACTGTAGTTACAAAGAAGCTGTGGGAGCTTGCTGAGTAAATGAGTACTCCACCTCCTGCCCTGGAATGGTCTTATCCATGGGATGTGTATTCAGGAATAACTACAGCTGAGGAGTGTATGCAGGCAGAGAGCCAGGTTTCACCTAGGGTCAGGAAGTCAGGTTGGTTCAAGACTGTCTAGGTTTTAGTTAAGTAAATCTTGGGATGCAGACTAATGACATTGATATGCAAGATTTTGCAGCCCTTAGGCAAGACTTTTGTTGGGATTGGGAGGTGGACCAGGGTTAGACTCCACGTCACCGCTCAGTAGGAGCAGCAGTATTAGGAGGTGCAGGCTACTCTGTGGTGTAGCTTTCTTTAAGGGTTCTTGGGGGGGGGGGCATCAACAGTGTGGAATGGGAGCAATTTAGCCTCATCAGTGTTTCTGGGCAGTCCCAGTTGGGGTGTAATAAGTCTGGGTGGATATCTGCGTAGTGTGACCCTGGGATGGAGTTTGGGGGACTAGGAGGAGGAGGAGTTAGTGGTCATACTGCAGAGCATAAGTAGCAGCACGTTGGGTGCAGGTAGCCTTTCTAGGCACCTGTTCTGTGAACTTAGTAGTTATTTCTATGGGAGCAGCAGGGAGTTGCAAGGCTAGCAGGAGGCTGACGCAATAAACTAATGCAGTTAAATAGAAACAGGCTGGGCTGCAGTTAGGAACTCAGGCTACTCAGTCTATACTTTAGATGCTAGGTAGCTCAGTGCATAATCTAACTTAATGGCAGTTTGAGGGGGCAGCTTGCAGCATAAGATATAGAACAGGATAAACATGGATTTCAAATGTGGAGCAAGTCAGAGCATTACCTAAGCTACCAGCAGTTAGACACCTAAGATGCTATGTTTTCTGATCCCAGATAGGAAGTTGATAGGATACAAACATCAAACAGACAAGCTGCTGAACACCTATGTTGTCAGACCCCAGACAGGGAGTTGCCAGACTACAGATTGTCAGGCAATGGTTACACCAGAGCTATCAACTAGTAACAAGAATAGATTAAGCTTGATGGATCAATGGGATGCAGAACATGGTAATTAGTTCAAAACATCCTACCCTAGCATTAGAGAAACAGCTGGTAAAGCAAGGGTTGATACAATAACAGGCTAGCAGCTAAAACCAGTGCATTTGCAGACTAGCAGATTAAAACAGGCAGCTCCTAAGGAGTGGGTATCAGCATGAGGCCATAGTCAGACACAGTACAACAGTAGCAGTGTTAAAGATCAGCATAACTTACAGTATAGTTGGGACAAGTGTTCAAGGTTCAGTTAGAGTTCAGGCTGGATGCTGGAGTGTAACATGGAACTTGCTGCAGGGGGGAGCACATTTGGGTAGAATGGCCGGCTGCAGGAGAGGAGCACCATTGGGTAACATATCCGGCCAATGCCTGATTTAACAGCTGATGCCCACGGTAGATGCCCTTTGCCCTATAGCCCTTAGCAAGAAGGACAACAATGCAGAGAGATGCTCGGGTTAAATTGCCATAGGAATGAGATTCTGCCACTGATTGGCTGGAGTTGGCAGGAGGAGGTGAGTCTTAGTTGTTGGGGCTCCTGAGGTAATTGCTGCTGCTGGAGATGATCATGGGAGAGAACAACTTCTTCTGACATGGAACTAGCCCTCGTAACCCCCGAGGAAGATCCCGACACTGAAGGCAAGTGGCATAGTTGAGGAAGGACACCAAAGTCTCTTTAAAGTTAAAGTGTCCTGGGCTAGTGTAGAGCCATCCCTCTGGATGAGATTCTGCCCTCTTATTGGCTGGAGTCAGTAGGAGGAGGTGAGACTTAGTTGCTGGGGATTCCAAGGTAACTGATGCTGCTGGAGGCAATTGTGGGGGGAAGGGTTTATTGTGGCATGGAACTAGTCCTTTTGACCCCTGAGGAAGATCCTGATGCTGAAGGCAAGTGGTGTGGCAGAACAGGGATGCCAGAGTCTCTTTAAAGTTAAAACATCCCAGGCTAGTATAAGGCCAACCCTCTGGATTGGATTCTGCTCCCTGATTGACTGGAATCAGCAGGAGGAGGTGAGTCTTAGTTGCTGGGACTCACGAGGTAACCGCTGCTACTGGAGGTGATTGTGGGGGCAAGGGTTTCTTGTGGTGTGGAACTAGCCCTCTTGATCCCAGAGCAAGCTCCTGAAACTGAAGGCAAGTGATGTGGCAAAACATAAAATATGAGTGACTGTGTGATCACTTCCTTTTGTACATACCCTCAGTTTGGAGCTTTACTCTCAATTTTATATGGCAAAACATACCTTGGGTGTATAAAAAAACTTGCTTCATACAATTATCCATAATGTTTTTCTGTATCTAAATCATGAAGATTTGGCAGATAGTAAAATACCAGTTTTGGATAGTTTGGATGGTGGCATTTTCTAGGTAAAAGGATACGTGCGAATATAGTTGTACCAATCAGCCTATTATCCTTTAATCAGAACCTGAATTAAATATTTAGTAACATAGAAACAAAGAATTTGTCTACAGATAAGGACATAGAAACATAGAAACATACAATGTGACATCAGATAAGGACAACTTGGCCCACCCAGTCTGCCCATTTCCCTTCCTAATGGATAAGCTGCAGATCCTAGTTAACCAGCAGCCTACTTCTTTCTAACCCCACCCCCTAGAATTGCCTTATGACTGTCCCATGCATGCTTGAATTCAACCACTGTTTTTGACTCCACAACCTCCTCCGGAAGGCCATTCCATGCATCCACAACCCTATCTGTGAAAAATATTCTTACGCTACCTCTGAGCCCCCCATCTTCAAATTGTGCCCTTATTCTTGCACACCTCTTTTTGAAAGATGCTACCCTCTTGGACTTTGTTGATTCCCTTGAGGTACTTGAAAGTTTCCATCATGTTCCCCTCTCCCTCCTTTCCTCAAGGCTATACATATTAAGCTCCTTTAGTCTCTCTTTATATGTCTTCCGGTGCAGACCCTACACCATTTAGTTGCCTCCTCTGGACAGCTTCCATCTTGTCTATGTCCTTGGAGATTGGGTCTCCAGGACTGCACGAGTACCCAGATGGGATCTCACCAGCTGTCTGCACAGAGGGATAACAACTTCTTGTTTTCTACTGGTGATGCCTCTCCCTATGCATCCCAGTATCCCCAGCCCACCTTATTGCCCTCCTCACATTGCTTGCCCACCTTTAAGTCATTTGATATGACTACCCCAGGTCCCTTTCCATTTTGTTGTTGTTAGTATCTCACCCCCATTGAGTACTCTTCCCTGGGTTTTGTTTCCCAGATGCATTACTTTGCACTTCTTAGCATTGAATCTAAGCTGCCATACATTTAACCATTCCTCTAACCTTGCCAAGTCCCTTCTCATCCTTTCCACCCCACCTTGTGCATCAACTCTGTTGCAGATCTTTGTGTCATCTGCAAAGAGACATACTTTTCCTTCCAGTCACTCTGCAATGACCGCTTGGGCCCAGCTAGTCTGCCTATTTTTCCTTGCCTATACTGTCACTGTAGATGGTACCCAATCTCAGGCTACCTCCCCCCCCCACCCTTGCCTGCTAAGATTCCCTTGTGTCTATCCCATGCATGTTTAAAGCCCACTACTGTTTTTGTCCCATCTACCTCAGCTGGATGACTTCTCTGGATATCCACCACTCTTTCAGTGAAGAAGTACTTCTTCACATCCTTCCTTACTTCCCCCTTTCCAACTTCATTGCATGCCCCTCAGTTCTAAGGCATCTTCTCCTCTGAAAAATACTCCCTTCCTATACCTCATTCACATCATGAGGTATTTATGGATCTTTGTCATGTCACCCCTGTCTCTCCCCTCTCTTCCAGGATGTACAGTACATGTTGAGATTCCTCAGCCTCTTCTCATATGGCTTCTGGTGCAGACCCTGAACTGTTTTAGTTGTCCTCCTCTGGACAGCCTCCATGATGTCTATATCCTTTCCTGAGATGTGGTATCCTAAACCAGACACAGTAGTCCAGTGATCAATACCGTGATAACACCACTTCCCTCCTTCTGCTGATGATGCCCCTCCCTATGCACCCCAGCATCCTGCTAGCCTTACCCACTGCCCTGTCGCACTGCCTTGCCATCATGAGGTCATCCAATATGATCACTGCAAGGTCCTTTCCTGTTTAGTGACTGTCAAAACATCTTCCCATATTTTATACTCCATCTCTGGGTTTCTGTACTCCAGGTGCATGATTTTCTCCTTTTGTGCATTAAAATCCAGCTGCCATACTTTTGACCACATCTCGAGTTTTCTCAGATCTCTGTTCATTCTCTCCACCCCTCTGGAGTGTCCAACCTGTTGCAGATTTTGGTGTCTTTTGTAAACAGACATACCATCTCTTCCAGCTCTTCTGCAATGCCACTTATAGACACTGAACAGGACTGGTCTCAGTAGTCAGTCTTAAAGTACCCCACTGGTCATGGTCCCCTCCCCATAAAGAGTGTCATTTACCACTACCCCTTGTCTCTCATCCATCAACCAATTTTGCACCCAGTCAACCACCCTAGGACTCACCCCCAAACTGCCCAGTTTACTTATGAGCCTCTTCTGCGGTATGGTGTGAAAGACCTTGCTGAAATCTAAGTAAGCCTTGTCCACTGCCCTACCCCGAGATATTTCCATGGTCACACAGTCGAAGAAATTGATCAAGTTCGTCTGACATGACCTCCCCCCACCATGAATCCGTGCTGCCTTGCATCTTGTAATCTGCTGGATCCAAGATACTACCCAAGTCTTTCCTCTAAAAACATCTCCATTAACTTCCCCACAGCTGACATCAAGCTGACCATCCAACAGTTCCAGCCTCCTCCCTGCTGCCAGTTTTATGAAGCAGGACTACATCTGCCTTCCTCAATTCCACTGGAACCACTTCTGCTTCTAGTGAATTGTTGAATAGGGCTGTCAGAGGTACAGATAGTACCTTCCTGAGCTCCCTGAGCACCCTTGGGTGCACCCCATTCAGCACCACAGAGTTTTCCACATTCAGATTCACAGGTCCTTTCAAGACTCCTGCTTCTGTAAATTAACTTGTGCCTAACTCTCCCCCCTGCCCCCCCCAGTGTAACCGGTGTTTTTATCTGGTCCATCCCCCTTCCCTTCCACTGTAAAGACTTAACAGAAGTACTGGTTCAAAATATCTACTTTAGTAGTAGTACTGTAGGTATCTTTATTTTTATACAGGATGAAACTCTTAGGACCCAGAAGCCCTGTTTACAAGGTTGCCCTGAATTTATGTAGCAGTTCCAGTGTGGAATAACATCAAACATGACAGCATAAACTAAATCAGACAGTGACAATATAAGGAAAATTGCTGAATATATAATGAAGTGGTTTAAAAGCTTATTGCTGATCCTTCTCTGCACAGGCCCCCCATCCTTCTTAATCTCACTATTCAATCCTGTTGCCACTGTCATTTTAATTAGAGCCATCACTTGGCTCTCTGTGCTCCAAATATGCCTTTTGCACATGTAACCCTACCCTCCTTAAGTGGATATGAGTGGGTTACTGTTCTGTCTCTTTAAAGTTTGAGGGTGATGAGTCATGGCCACACCATGAGCTCTGGGTCTCTATATACATAGCGGTGGAACTGTAAGGCAGGGGGATTGGAGATGCAGAAAGAGGGAGTCTAGAAGAAGATCTGCTCTGGAGGCAGGCCATGTACCTGTGGCCTGTGAGAGGGAGGGAATAAAGAAAGAAATTGAAGGATGGAGCCAAAGTGATGCACATCGTGGGGATAGTTTAAGGGCCACAAGGCTTTTACTGGGCTCCACAGAAGGACATCCTTGATGAAGTGTGTATGTACCAGTCTAGACCAGTCTCTGGAAATGTTGGAGGAAAGTGGAAGCACCTTTATAAGGATCAGCCCAGCTGGAGGTGAGTGGGGTAAATTGGCCTCCACAGGAGTCACCATGGATGCAGGCTTGCCTTGGAGTACAGGTCCATCAAATATCCATGCCACACCCATGTAATTGAAAATATAGTAATTAATTGTTCAGCACCAGGTTGTGCATTAGAGAAAGAGTAATGTGTGTGCTCTGAGATGGCCCAGGTTCTAGATGCTTTGGTGGCACAGCTGGTTAGCGTGACTGGAATGGTATTCTGGGCAGCCTAGATTTAAGTCCCAGCTGAGGCACTTATTTCTTTCTCTCCTCTGTTTGTGAGTGTTCCATAAATATGCACACCACACCTATGTGCTAAAATAACATGTTGCAAGCTAGCATGATGATGTAATTATGACTTTGACTATCAAGTACTTGGGGAACACATGGATTCAGTTTCATTGGGGACAGGGGCCCCACCTGGAGGCATAAGGGCCTGTACAGGGGTGATGGCCTGCATCCATCCTGGAGGGGGCCCATAGCCCTCAGTGAATGGTTGAAATGCTACATTGGCAAGCATTTAAACTAGCTGAAGGGAGAGGCAGAATAAGGCAGGGAGACATAAACTGCCCCCCCCAAAAGCTCAAATTCACAAGGTCAACAATGGGAATCCTGAGGGAGTGAAACCCTTAAAAAAACCAAATAATAATGAAGTTCAGGGGGTAGAAGAAAAAAATGAAAATATGAAAAATGATGGGTGAAACAAGGAAGGGAAAATGGGAGAAAGTGTGTGGTGGGGTGATAACTAAACATGGAAAGCCATAACTGCAAATACTCAAAGTCTGGGCAACAAAGTTGCAGACCTAGAGGCCACCATGGGGGAAGCGGAACTGGACTTAGTAGCCATTATAGAGATCTGGTGCAATGAAAACCAGAACTGGGATGTGGCCATACCAGGTTTTGCCCTGTTCAGAAGGGACAGGATAGCTAAAAAGGTGGAGGAGTGGCTCTTTATGTAAGAGACAACATAAAATCTATGGAAATACAGGAGGAGCATGGAGAAGTGGAGGTATCGTTGGTCACCCTGGAGAAAAGGAAAGGGAACACTATTCACACATTAGTGATCTGCAGACCTCCAAGACAGGGGGGAGAGTTGGATAGGGAAATGATGGAAGTAATCTAAAGGATGGCTTGTAATGGTGAGGTGTTACTAGTAGGACACTTCAATCTACCAGACATGGATTGCAGCCTCCCAGGTGTGGCAACAGCAAGGAGTAGGGACATCCTGGACTCCCTGAAAGGGGTGTTCCTCAGGCAACTAGTAAAGGAACTCAATCATGAGGGGGCATTACTGGACCTGGCATGACATACGGGGACAGTGTTGCTGATGTCACAGTCGGGGACCACCTGGAGACCAGTGAGCACCATACAGTGTGGTTTAATATAAGAACTGGATCAGAATAGACGCATACGAGGATGAGTGTCCTGGACCTCAGGATGGACAATTTTAAGAGAATGGAAGAATGCCTCATGGGCACCCTAGCAGGGATATGGAAACTGGGGGGAGTCGAGGAACAGTGGGCAAAAATAAATGAGGACATTTAAAAAGCTACAAATCTCTATAACAGGATGGTTAGCAAGGGGAAAAGAAAAAAGAGAACACTATGGTTCTCTAAAGAGGTAGCAGAAAAAGTAAGAGCAAAAAAGCTAACATTTAAAAGACACAAAAAAAAACTCAGAAGCAGGAGGACAGGAAGAGTTACCAAGAGAAACAAAGGGAGTCAGGGAAGAGAGTTAGCTGTGAAAAGCACAAACAGAGGAGAATATTGTCAAATCAGTAAAAAAAGGGGATAAAAGATTTTTTAGACACATATGCAAAAAGAAAAAGGCAAAAAGAGGGTTAGTAAAGCTAAAAAGGGAAGGAGGGGTTTATGTGGAAAAGGATCGCCAAAAAGCAGACATATTGAACAAATACTTCTGATCAGTATTTACAGAGGAAGGGGTAGGTAATGGACCAGTGATAAAGGACAAGGGCAATAAAGGACTGGAGGTGGACACAAGTCTTTTTAAACAGGAAAGAGTCCTTAAGGAATTAACACAGTTAAAGGTAGACAAGGCAATAGGATGAGATGGGGTGTACCCCAGAGTACTGAGGGAACTCAAATAGGAGTTGGCTGCACCTCTGTCAGCCCTATTCAACCTGCCACTAGAAACGGGGGAGGTACCAGGGCACTGGAGTAGAGCAGATGTGGTCCCACTCCACAAAAGTGGTAGTAGGGAGGAGGCAGGAAACCACAGGCCTGTCAACCTGATTTCAGTAGTGGACAATGTAATGGAATCAGTACTGAAGGAAAAGATTCTAGAATACTTTGTTAAGAGAGGTCTTCAGGATCTGAGGCAACATGGTTTCACAGGGGAGAAATCTTGCTAGACAAGCCTGATCGAATTCTTTGGCTGAGTGACCAAGGAAGTGGATCAGGGAGGAGCAGTAGATGTGGCCTTCCTAGATTTCAGTAAGGCCTTTGACACCATTCCACATAGAAGACTGGTGAACAAGCTGGGCAGTCTAGGAGTAGGTTCTAAGGTAGTAAAATGGGCAGAGAGTTGGCTAGGCAATATGAGTCAGAGGGTGGTGGTCAGTGGCGTCAGTCTGGAGAAGGTAAAGTGACCAGTAGGGTGCCACAAGGGTCAGTACTAGGCCCAGTCCTCTTCAATGTCTTTATTAGCAACACTGCAGAAGGGCTGGAAGGGAAAGTATGCCTGCTCATGGATGACACAAAAATCTGCAACATAGTAGACACACTGGAAGGGGTGGAAAGAATGAGGGATGATCTGAAAAAAATAGAAGAATGATCACACATTTGGCAGCTGGATTTCAACTCAAAAAAGTGTAAAATCATGCACTTGGGACACAGAAACCCAGGGGCAATGTACTAACTGGGAGGAGAGGTATTAGCAGTCACAGTACAGGAAAGGGACCTAGGCATAATCATTTTTGATGACCTGAAGGTAGCTAAACAGTGTGACAAGGCAGCGGGAAAGGCAAATGGGATGCTAGGATGCATAGGCAGGTGTATCACCAGCAGAAAGAAGGAGGTAATAATACCCCTGTATAGATCAATGGTGAGATCCCACCTCGAGTACTGTGTTCAGTTCTGGAGGCCCCGTCTCCAAAAGGATACAGAAATGATGGAGGTGGTACAAAGAGGGCAAACAAAATGTTGCAGGGCCTGCATCAAAAGCTCTATGAAGAAAGATTTAAGGAATTAAATATGTAGTCCCTATAGGAAAGGAGAGAAAAGGGGGATATGATAGAAACATTCAAATACCTCACAAGGATAAACAAGGTACAAGAAGGTAAAATCCCCACCCCCCCGTGATGTCTGACTCCGTTTCCCTGAGCTCAGACTATTGTTTCAATGGTATCAGAAATATTGATTTAATCAAGGTTTGTTGTGAACACATCCTGGACTGTTCATGTTTATACTAAAAAGGTTAATATAGTTTGCATTGGTAATTTGTATGTATTTGTTAACCCCTTTTTTGATGCATATGGAAAAGTGGGACTAGAGAGCATATAAATGAACAATAAGCTGAACATGTATCTATTCCTAATGTATACCAAAGTTAAAATGGAATATTAATGTGCACTGATGGGTATGCAATTTGACTGTATTGATAATAAAATAAGTATAAAAAAAAAAGAAGGTAAAATTTTCCAAACAAAAAGATGCTCGAGGACAAGTGGTCACAATATAAAGCTGGAGGGGGAGGCTCAGAGAAATGTGAAGAAGTATTACTTCACTGAGAGGGTTGTCAATGCATGGAACAGCCTCCCAGTGGAGGTGGTGGGGGCTAAAATGGTTACAGGATTCAAGACTGCATGGGATAGATACAAGGGGATATTAGATGTAAGGCAGAGGGGTGAAACCTGGAGACCGAATAGGGTCTACGATAGCACTGTAGGTAGAGAAAATAGGACAGGCTGGCTGGGCCAGGAGGTCCTTATCTGCTGACAACTCCTATGTGTCTATGTTTCTATGACGTGAGGGTGCAGTGCACTGGGTGCATAGCGGTTCAGTGTAGTCTGGTAGGTGTTGTGGCATTCTGAGCCTAAAAGATGCAAGAAGACTCCTGGGAAAAAGTGCGTGGAAGAGCTCAGTTACTGTAGCTAAAACAGCCCCCATTAGGGGACTGCATTTATGTGGCCCAATGATCCTGTTCCTTGTCAGCATTCCAGTCTATGGGGCTGCATTAATGTGGCCTTGGGGAACTTACCTTGTCCTGTATCCTTGTGTATTTCCCTGATAAATGGATTTATGCAATAGGTGTGGAGGCAAAATCAATTTCATAAATCCATTTATCTCTACATATGTGGGATAAATCTCAGCACCCAAAATTGATCCCACATATGTGGGATAAATGCAAGCTGCTCACCCCCCACTAGCCAGCCCTACTTTACAATACTTTCTTTCAAGTTACTCATTTCAGGCTCCTTCCACATGATACCCCACCCGCCCACTGACCCCATGCCTGTCTGTCTGGTCCTAGACTGCTGACTCCCGCTCTTGTTAGGACTCATGAGATCCCGCCTACATTCTTCTTCATGGCTCAACAAAACCCCAAAACAGGAAACCTTTTTTTCTTTTTATAATGCCATTCGCAAACTGCAGTTACCAACGATACCACTTGCTCACTCCCAGACTTCAACACGACACTTCCTCACTAGCTCTGCTCACAGTGCTTAACCATATTTATACTTTCAAGATTAAAATGTTGGGCAAGCAAGAATGCCATTAAAATAAGCAAAGCATTTTAAAAATAACACTACTTAAGTGACAAATAATACAGCAGCGTTCCCCTCCACTCCCTCGCCTGTACCCTTGCCTTGCTGTCTTGCTTACTCCTCTGCCCTGTTTTCTCTCTCTGTCTCTCTTGCTTTCACACTTCAAAGCTCGTCACTGAGCACCACCACTCTTTGCAAAACAGACAAAAACAGAACGGCACACATCAGCTGACAGAGAAAAAAACACAAAACTTTTTCTTACAAATACCAAACCACGATTTACAAGTGAACACAACTGCCATCATCTTTTTGAAATTGTTTGACCTGCCCCAAAAGACAGTTGCAGCCAATGAAGTAGTACAATAGGGCACACAAAAGATGGGCACATACTTGTTAAAAAAAGTCCCTTATATTTCTTTAAATTAAAAATAATAAATATAAGGCGAAAACAAAATAACCTATAACACAATGTCCTCCCCTACTGCATAAATGAAATATGCAATGGGGACATTTTGAAGTACATACTGTAATTTATCTGCACTTGAGCAGTTTGACCAGGCTCAGACACCTCACTCATGGCTTACGCCACTTGTGAAGTTATCTGAGGTCAAACTGCTCTTGTGCAGATAAAGCAGGTATTCCACTTGTCCCCATTGCAGATCCCTTATATGTCTGTCTCCCCTTTACTTACAGGATGTTATGTTATGTATCAGTGTATTTTTTTCATTAATTAGGAAAACCATCAGCATAGTTCTACTTCTATTGTAAACATTCCCATATTCAGTTTATAGATTAAGTTGGTGTTATATAATATCATTTCTAGTTAGCCACCAGAGTCTAGAAGGGTTCAGGATACCCCAGCAACACTGCAGCAGACACAGTTCTGCAGAAAGATATTTTCCTGGGAGCCAGCCTCCTGTGCTGTGCACATATAAACGCTTCCATTTAGAGGCACCAAGAGTCATCTGATAATTTGAACTCAGGGCCCTTGCCTATGGCTCTAAAGCATTAGCTTTGTAACTATACTGTGCAGGTTCTGCTGTGCATGACCAGGGGTACAGGGGAGCGGTTACACACCAATCACATGACTTTCAGTATTCAGGAAGCCTTTTTAGGATAGGATTCTTAAGCCAGGGAGCTCATGAACAGAAAATTGTTAGGCTTAGTAGGTAGAGTTAGTTAAACTTTTTAAAAGAGTTACAAGTAAAGTAATTTTAAATGCACACTGTCTGTCTGTAAACATACTTTCAACCTGGAGGCTGTGTCCTCACACTTCTGATTGTGATGATTCATGCTTGGTGCTGCACTTACACTGTAAAGAGACTTATTTACTAAAGCTGTGTTAAAAAAAAAAAGTTGGTTACACTTAATAAATCTGTAGAAAAACATAACACACACAAAATTTTCTGCAGTGGTTTAATGTTTCTTTGACACATTTCCATTTAGAAATCTGAGCTTTCACTATTTACAGCTACTTTGGTGGAGCCATACTGACATACTACTATGGTGTAGGAGAGAGAAGGGACTGTAGAAGCACGTGACCAAATAATTCAGTGTGTCCTTCCACCAGTGGAATCAAAGCACATGTGGTCAGTGCTGTTTCTTGCTTTCCTCACTGTGCCTCCCCTCTGCGGGTGCATTATTTTGTTGCTGCCCATCACTTCCAGTTTACTTTCAGTTCCCCGTTGTTGTGGAAAATAAAAAAAGTAAAAAAAACAAAATGACAGATCCGTGTCTGCCCCACTGCCATCCCCTTATCCTACTGTTTCCCTGGTGTCTAGAGCTCCCCACCCTCCTATCCCCATCCCCTTATCGTAATATTTTTCCTGGTATCTACTGGCACCCCCTCTGATCCTGGTTCTCTTATCTTCATCTTTCCCTGGTGTCTAGTGGTGCCACCTCCACCCTCCCATGATGTGACCCAATTGTGGAAAATGTTTTAAAAAATTGCCTTCCCCTTATCTTACTGCTTCCCTGGTGTCTAGTGTCCCCCCACCCTCCAATCCCCATCCCCATCCCCTTATTGTCATGTTTTCCCTGGTGTCCAGTGGCACCCCCCCAAACCCTCCGATCCCTGTTCTCTTATCTTCATGTTTCCCAATCCAGCATATATCTATGCAGTAGACTTCGGGGGTTTAAAAATAATTTCTCCAACAAGCGTGTTGAATGGGAACCTATCTTACCATTTTCTGTATATAAACTATGTGGCATAGTACTGCTAGGTGATGCCTGATTCCTAGTTGAGCCAAGTTATTAGTAGAATACATTTAAACTATTCAAGAAGATGGTTCCTTTATGATATTCAGAGTAAGCTGCTTTAGTTGAAATGGATCCATGTCATTTCAGCGAGGCAATATCGCCGAACGACAATTTCAGCGACTACAATATAGCGAATGCAATCATAGCGAATGGTTATTTTGCCAACACACATTTTCAGCGCATATTAACGAACTCAGCGATGGTACAACCCGCTGCCTACACCTGTATCTGGAAATTAAATGCAAGCCCCAGCAGGTACTCCATCCGAGGACAACGTCCATACTCGCGCACAAGTTGTACTGTCCTCTCAGTCAGATCCCGATACCGGCACCTTCCCCCAGCAGCAGCGGCTCCAGACATCAGCTGTGCGAGCTGCACTCCGGCCATTCTTTGCTCCTTCTGAATGCAATCAATAAACCTGCAATGGTATGCAGTCGTGCAGTGCAATGAATCTTGTGCTAATCCCCATACCGCCAATATATCGTCTCACTGACCTCCTTGTCCTTCTGATTTATGAAGCCCCCATACACCAACATAGGCATACCTAATTGGCTTCTCAGGAACTTGACAGACTTGATTGTGCTATGTCTTGCCCAACTAAACAATACCTATTTATAACGTATAACTGCCAGCTGCCACTAATTTACACTGATTGATAATTGAGCCTGTTGTTACACAGTGGGGCTGCGCCCCCCTGCATCCCCCTATTTCTAGGATTCTAATGCCACGATGCAATGGACACTGGGGGTAAGTAGCAGCTGTGGACCCACTCAGATTGTTTTGTGCTGTATTCGTATGCGCTAATATGTGTAGTCGCTCAAATGCCTCATTCGCTGTACTGTGTATAGCGCTGTAACTGTAGTAGCTATTATTGGTTGTGCTCAATTGACATCGCTATAATTGCATCACTCAAGTGACATACTCCCAGTTGAAACTGTTGCAAAAAGGAAAAGGTTCATTTTTCTTTCGTTTGTTTCCTGGACTTCAGGAGGGCAGACTTTGCAAAGTTGGGGGTATGTCTCAGGATCGCCCTAGCAGAGAGGAAGGACTTGGGGTGGAGTTGATGAACTGTGGGCCCATCTAAGAGGAGCCATAGTGGAAGCAACAAACCTTTGCATTAGGCAAATAAATAAAAGCAAGAGAAAACCACTATAGTCCTCAAAGGAAGTAACCGGGAAAGTAAGAGTGAAAAAGATGGCTTTCAGGAAGTACAAGGAAACATAAAAGGAGGAAGACAGGGTAGTGTATCTGGATAAGCAGAGGGAGGCAGGGAAGGCAGTCAGGAGTGCAAAGGTGCAAACGGAGGAAAAAAATAGCCAAGGCAGTAAAGAAAGGGGACAAGACTTTTTATAGGTACGTTAGTGAAAGGAAAAAGACAAGGGGTGTGATTGTAAGGCTTAAAGGGGAAGAAGGGGAGTGTGCAGAAGAGAACTTGGAAAAAGCAACAATTTTGAACAAATATTTCTGTTCAGTATTCAAAGAAGAGGGGGAAGGTGAGGGATGACAATTAAGTGACAGGAGCAATAGGGGGATGGAGGAGGACATAAGTCCATTTATGGCGGAGAGAGTTCTAAATGAACTCGCAAAACTGAAAGTGGACAAGGCAATGGGACCAGATGGGATACATACTAGAATATTAAAGGAGCTTAGGGAGGTGCTGTCAGCACCACTGGCAGCCCTGTTCAATAAATCATTGGAAATGGGAGTGGTTCCAGAGGACTGGAGGAGAGCAGATGTAATCCATCTTCACAAAAGTTGGAGCAGGAAGGAGGCTGGAAACTATAGATCAGTCAGCCTGACCTCGGTGGTGGGTAAAATAATGGAATCACCGCTAAAAGAAAGGATTGTGGAACATCTTGAATCCAGCAGAGCACAGGATCAGAGGCAGCATGGATTCACAGCAGGAAGGTCATGTCAAACAAATCTGATAGATTTCTGTGACTGGGTGACCAGGGAAATGGATCGGGGGGAGCTGTGGATATTTCCTACCTGGACTTCAGCAAGGCCTTCAACATTATTCCACATAAGAGGCTTGTAAGAAAGCTAGGCAGCTTGGAAATGGTCCCAAGGTGGTAAACTGGGTTAGAAATTGGTTTAGGCTGGTCCACTGGCGCAGCGGTTGGATTTTCGCTTGCGACGCCAGCGACCCGGGAGCTGGAGGGCTGGCCGGGAGGAGAGGACTTGAGCATCCCAAGGACCTCTCGTCCTCTCCGGGGGGAAGGGGGGTACCAGAGCTCGGCTCTTGTCTGGCCCCGGGTGGAGACCCGAGGTACAGCAAGCCCGATGTTCCAACAGAGGGGGCGACATGCCAGACGTCAGTGCTTCTGCGCCTTGACGTCCGGGGACCTGGGACATCTAGAACATCAGGAAAAAACCTTGCAGCCTCCCAGTAGACAGAGCACCAGGCCCTGACCTTCAGTGCCCCTACCTGCCCAGAGAGAGCATGCCGACGAAACAGAGAGAAGCATCGGGGTGCAAGGGCTCCCACCCCGTACCCGCCTGGGGGGTATAGCCATGGCTCCATGGGGGACGGACTGCACCGGCCACCAGGTAGGTGAGAGAGGGCTGATAAGGCTGTAGGTGTCTCCCGAAGAGGGGAGAGCTACGAGGAGAGGGAGAATAAAGAGAAAGTAAAAAAAAAAAAAGAAATTGCTTTAGGGATAGAACACAAAGGGTGGTGGTAAATGGAGCTCAATTCAAGGAAAGGAGGGTGACCAGTGGGGTGCCACAAGGATCAGTTTTGGGGCCTGTCCTATTTAATGTCTTCATAAGTGGCATTTCAAAGAGGCTGGAAGAAAAGATATGCCTCTTTGCAGATGACACTAAGATCTGCAGCAGATAGATACTGTAAACTAAAGGAATGGTCAAGAGTGTAGCAGCTAAGATTCACTACAAAGAAGTGCAAGATCATGCATTTGGTGCACGGAAACCCTGGGAAGGCTTACATGATGGGGGAGATATTGACGGCCACCAACCAGGAAAGGGATCTGGGGGTAATCCTAGCAGATGACCTAAAGGTGCCTAATCAATGTGCCAAAGCTGTGGGGAGAGTCAGTGGGGTACTGGAGTACATAGGGAGAGGTATCACCAGCAGAAGAAAGAAGATGGTGATGTCACTGTACAAATCATTGGTGAGACCTCATCTGGAGTACTGTGTCCAGCTCTGGAGGCCACATCTCCATAAGGACATAGACAGGGCACAGGCAGTTCATAGAAGGGGAACAAAAACAGTGCATAGTCTGCACCAAAATTCATATGAGGAGAGAATGGAAGGCTTCAATATGTATACCCTTGAGGAGAGGAGAGAGAAGGAGAATATGATAGAGATCTTTAAATATCTCAAGGGCATAAATAAGATACAGGAGGGTAGCATTTTTTCAGAAAAAGAGATATTCTAGAACAAGGGGACATGACATGAGATTGGAAGGGGGTAGACTAAGGGGCAATGTGAGGGAGTGTTTCTTTGCAGAAAGGGTGGTGGATGCATGTAACAGCCTCCCAGTGGAGGTGGCAGGGGCTAACTCGATAGGGGAAATCAAAAATGCATGAGATCGGCATGGGGGAACCGTAGCGTTAGGAAATAGAATAAAGGTGGAGATCAAGTAGGGTCTGTGGTTTTTGTAGCAGGTAGGGAAAATAGGCAGACTAGGTGGACCTAGTGGTCCTTACCTGCTATCAATTTCTATGTTTCTATGTTTGCGTAGAGCATCCTGTAGAGTGTCTAGTTCGAAGATGTTAACTATTCTCTCTTTAGCATCACTTGTTTGGAAAATATTTCTAAAATGCAACTACGTCTCCTCACAGGGGGCATGTTTGCAGTTTTGTTCCCCTCTAGTTTGGTAAAGTACTTTGTTTCACCTCCATATGTTGTCAAAAGGAAAAGTATAATATAGTCGTTTAGGCTGTTGCAAACAACAGTGATGCTAAACAGAATAGTTGACTTCTCCGAACTGGATGCTTAAGGCAAACAAATGAAAGAAAAATGAATCTTTTCTTTTCTGCAGAAGTTTCAACTAAAGCAGCTTATCCAGAATATCATAAAGGAACCTTGTACTTAAATATGTTATATACAAATGCATCCTGCTAATACCTGGTTAATAACTTGGTTCGAATGGGAATCATCAGGCATCAACTAGCAGTACTATGCCACACAGTTATACACAGAAAATGGTAAGATAGGTTATCATGCAACATGCACATTGGAGTATTTATTTTTAAACCCCTGAAGTCTTCCATCTAGATTTGTGCTGGATTTATTTATTTATTTTTTGGTAAAAGCATAGTCATGGGAAAAATGACCCTTTCCCCTTCATATAAATATTGTTTTAATTATGTGCTACCAAATGTGTATACTGCTGGGAATTGAGAACTCCTCAGTTGGATTTTTTTCACAGTAACTCACTATATCTTAGGGAGTATTTCCCTGCCACACCCAACAGCCATGTGGTTCATGTAGTGAGAAACATTGTCTAAATATATCTTCCCACTGAACAGTTTTAAAGCTGCAATGACTTGTCATAGTTCCAAAATTCCTGGAGAAACAATTTCCCAGGCAACTATTTAATATTGTTATTTCATAGCAGAGGTGTACTTTCTTTTGGTTTAAAGTCATGTTGCATTACAAAATAAAAATATACACAGTGACCCGGATATTCAGACTGCACCAGGCTGTGGCACATCCCTGGGCGCAGCACAACTGGGCTGCACAGGGGTGTTGACAGGATGATATTCAATGGAGCTGTGCCATGGCACGGCAGTGTTGAATATCGTACCCTGGCCACCTGCAGTGCACATGGTGCAGTGGCACTGCACCAGAGTAAGTGGCCAGAGTGGAGCAGTGGGATGTGCTAGCGCAAGTTCTGTTGCGATAGGCGCAGCAACCGTGATATTCAAAAGTGCACATGCAAATGGGGCCAAAATGCATGCAAGGCACAAATGGAGACATTTGCATGTCATTATGGCCCCATTTGCATGCAGGTGCGTCGATCGCAGGCGACTTGTGCCTGGCGTCCTGCTGTTGCAGCTGCCGGGACCACGCCCCCACACAGCTGCACAGCCCCGCTGCCCGATCGCTGGCATATGTAGAATTAAAATTGTCCACATCCCTGGTGGTCCAGTGGACCACTCACAGCCCGATCGTGGGCATATGTAGAATTTAAAACTGTCCAATATCCCTGGTGGTCCAGTGGACCGCTCGCAGCCCGATCATGGGCATATGTAAAAAGAAAAGCAGTCCTATGTCCCTGGTGGTCCAGTGGACCACTTGCAGCCTGATTGTAGGCGTCAGTATGAAGTAATTCCACACCACACTAACCCTGGTGGTCTAGCAGTACCCCCCTCCCCATCCGCCCACTGAGCACCACTGCCCTGCTCCTCCCTGGTCAGTGGTGGGCGGCAGCTCCCCACCCGCTTACTGCCCCACCTCCCGCTGATTGACACCATACGGTAGGGCTGTACACCCATTGGTCCACAGCGTGAGCCAATGGGCATGCAGCCTGTACCGTACTACACAGTTCAGATATGTCTGACCTGTCAAGATTGTCGTTGTAAGGGATTTCGCCTTGTTGTGTTCGCTGTGTGAATGGTATACCATCCAGTTCCATCCTTTGCAAGGGCTTCTACCAGAGGGACTCTTGGTGGTGCTGGACACCTCAGATGGGTGAGTGACATGTACTAGGGGATCAGAGGGAGCAGTGGTGGCCTATAATAAGGCTGTCATGCTGGCTTTCACTCTTGTGAGGTGGTTTGTGTATGTCCACTCCTTTCATGCCATGGCTCATCATGGTTTGATGGCAAACTGAGAGTGCTGAAAACAAAGAAGCAGGGATTGGAGCATTGTTGGAGGAGATCCAGAGCCCATCAGGACAGACTGGCTTTGATGGCTCACTACACTGAGTATCAAAGGGCAACCACCCATAAAAGTGCAGAGTTTCTGTCTAGCGAGATTGCAGCTGGGAGGAACTGACTGACTTGGCTCTTTCAGACTCTGGACAGGCTTCTTCACCCAGCCTATCTAGAGCCTGTAAAAGCTTTTCCACTTGTAAAATGTGAGGAGTTTGCTCAATTCTCCTTGGTCAGGATGTCCTCTATTAGGGCTGGGATCCCACCAAATGGACTATCACAGCTCAGCAGTATTGAGCTAATGAGTCTAAGATGCAATCAGTGGTCTTGGGGACAGTTTCAACCAGTGATAATGGAAGAGGTGAGTGGGGGTAATTTCTGATCTGTGGACAACAATTTGCAATCTGGACCGGACAAAATATGCCTACTTGTAAGCTTTGTAGGGTAGTGCTGTTCATTGAGATTGTTAGGTGTTCCTTATCAGAAGGGGTGTTGCTAGTGTCACTGATAAGGGCACTGCTGGAACTGCTTCTAAAAAGCCATCTTTGGGCCCAGACATCCTGGCAAATTACTGGCCTGTCTCTGACCTATCATTTTGGGCACATTTTTTATTTTAGTTATTTATTTATTTATTGTGATTTCAGATTAACACCTTTGAGAACAAGCTCATTACAATTGATCCTACATCAGGTAAAACACTAACAGTGACAACAGTTGGTTTTATAGGTAAACAGGTAATTCAAAGACTAGACATACAATGCTATACATTATAGAACTACAGAACAATAGAAAGAATAACAACAATGCAATGTAAGATATATGCCAATATTTCAAGGAATGGACAGGGTAAAAAAGAAAGGGGTACTGTATGTGTGCAGAGTGAGAGATACGTCAGAACAGGACCTCATCAATAGAGGGTCAGGGGAGTGAACAGGTATGTGTGCAGGGTGAAGAGATACTTTGGCTCAAGGGGCCTCATCAGTAGAGGGTCAGGGGAGTGAGATTATCTAAGAAATTGTCACAGTGACTGTCAAGTAGGGTGGGAAGGTAGGAGGGTGTGGTAAAGGGTGGACTAGTGAGGAAGGGGGGCTGGGGGAGAAATAGCATGATTATGGAGGAACATGTGGGGGGGGGTAAGTTGGAGGAGGATGTGAAGGATTCCAGTGGTGATTGTGAAAGTAGCTGCACTACAGCTTGAGACATGCCTTATTGCCTTTGACATCTATGAGACTCTCCAGTCTGGCTTTACTGTAGGTCTAGGCCTAGCACAGAAACTGCACTAGTCAGAGTGCACAATGACCTCCTCAGGGCAAGAGATAGAAGAAAACAATCTATTCTCATTCTCCTTGATCTCTCTTCAGCATCTGATACTGTGGACCATGGGCTGTTATTGGACTGGCTCAGGAACTATGTAGGATTCATTGGCAAAGTCATCTGCTGCTTTGTGTCCTGTATCAGTGGCAGGATGCAGAGGGTAGTGTTGGGATGGTTTTCCTCACTCCTGATGTACCACAGGGCTCGATCCTTTCATGAATGTTGTTCACAGTGTATATGCTTACCCTTGGGTAAGCTCATTGGATGATAAGAGCTAGGGTTTCACTAGTATACAATTGTTACCCAGATCTACATGTCTTTTCCACCTGAGACACTGGGTGGCATTGATGTGCCTAATAGCTTCCTGGCCAAAATCCAAGACTGGATGACATCCAGCTGGTTGAGCCTTAACCTAAATAAAACTGAAGCTCTGGTGGTGGAATTGGGTCATAAGGGGGTGGTGGCAGCTACCGAGAGGGAGATGGGGCTTCAGTTTGGCCCCTCTGGGCTTTTGGCTGTCATGAAGATGAGCAATCTGGGAATCATTCTGGATGAGGAACTGACATTTGAGGGTGAGGTGTAAGCAGTAGTCCAAAATGACTTTTGTCATCTGTGGAACTTCAGCTCTCTTATCCCCCAATGCAACCTGGCAACACTAGTGCATGTATTTGTGAGGTCAAGGCTTGATTACTGCAATGTTCTTTACATTGGAGTCAATGGAAGTATGCCATGGTGCTTGCAAATGGTGCAGAACTAGGGTTAGGTAAAAGTTGTCTTCTGATGGTAAAATTCTGGCAAAATTATGATTTTGCTTCCATTAAATTTCTCAAACTTTCACCATAATTGTGATTACAGTTATTTCTGTCTCATTTGAAAAGTAGTTGTTCAAACTACATTAACATCGGTATGCAGACTCTACTAAAGGCCATACCGAATTCTACCAAGTTTCCAATCTCTAGCTAGAAAGGGAATTGAGTTATAAGCCTCAAATGTTTGGAAGTTTTAAAATTGGATTTCTCAATTATGTAAACTGCAGAATTTTAAGCCCCTAAAATTTTAAAACTAGAGAACAGAAAATCACAAATGTTATTATATTCCTTGATCCTAAATATTAGTGTAACCCCTGGGTGGCACTATCCCCAGTGTCACACCCCTGCCTACCACCCCGGACATAGGCTAAGGAGTTTGGGTTCATTAACTAATAACCATATTTTAAAACCTTTGCACAGTGCCTCCACTCAGAGTGCTTTACGTGGGTAAGGTGGTGACAGGTGTAGCCCCCTGAGATGCTACACCATCTACGATGCCCATATGCTTTCCCCAGACATGTCCCAATAAACATTTCCCCACATTTCAACATTTTGATTTAAAGGCTGTCTCTCTCTAATAATATGCTTACACCAAATATTTCAACAACAAATAACAAGATATATAATTAGGGGGTATAGGAATTAGGAACGGGGATGTGGAGTAGAGGTTAGTTGATTACTATTTACATATGTACACAGATTGATTGGCTTTTGCTAGTGAACCCTCCAGCTGGGTGGCTACATATTAATAGGCAGAAATAAATCACATTTTACCATTTGACTTATGATACTAGAGCCCTGGCTATCTTGCTGCTGGCAAATCAGATGGCACATAATAATTATAATTATAACCCACACTGGTACCAGTCCCAGAATCATAAGGAACCCTGCAATCCCATATCATACTGGAATAAACAGATACCACAGTCCTAGATGTTGCAGGCCTGGAGGATGTTGCAGCTGGTTGAGTTGGCCGGCTATTGATTTGAGGAAGGGGGCAGCTTGGAAATAGATTCTTGCAAAGCTGCACATTACTATTTACAACAAAGGCAGGGATTGCCCTGCAATTAACAGAATTAGCAGGGATTGCCCTGCACTTGCAAACTTATGAACATTCCAGGACAGGCTCCTTGGATTTAACATCCTGAACATTCAGCACAATATTTGAAAGTCCAATACAGAGTACTTAGTAGGCAATACTTTTATCAAGCATCCAATATTCAATTAAAACATGGCAACATCCAGCACATTTATACACCAAAAAAAGCATCCATTCATTATAAGCAGAAGCGACACTTTTACCAAGCATCCTATATGCAGTTACATGAAGTCACATCCAGTACATTTACTTAACAACACAGCACTCATTGGCAAAGTCCCACCCAGTACATCTAGACATTTTACACTTACATCAAGTGCTCTCAGATGACATCCGGGTAAGACAACAGTAATATTCTCTTCAGAATAACAGACACAGTACGCTCTAAGGCCTCCTGTCCCATGAAGTGGCAAACGCAGCTTGGCAGTCAGTTCCATGGAGGCAGGACTCTAACCCATAGCTACGACAACTTACAGCACATTTATATGATTTACTAGCCAGGCATCTTGCTGCACCTGAGATTTAGCCATTTGGGCCACAGACAAGATGCATCCATATTAATTTTCACTAGACAGTCTCTGATGGGGTTTGTAGCCCAGACTGATAACTTCAGTATTTCAGAATTGACAGAACACATCTGTTAGCGGGGCTTGAGTCCCCCCAGGATTACTTTTACAGCTTCTCCCTCGCACCGAGGGCTATGAGGGTACTCACTCAGGGCCTCCATGGGTCTCATCTGCAATCGAAGACTTCCTAAAGAATCTTCAGCTCTCTCACTGCTGAGGCATGGTAGATGGCTTCTTGTTCCACATCTTTCCCTGACGTGGGAGGGAGGGCTAGCCTCTGGAGGACATTTCTGGCAACCTCCAGACTAGCTGTTGCAGAAACTAAATTTACTTTAACTTTTAAACTGGATGCAGAAAATAACAAATGCCCCCCTGATGACTGGAAGGGCATAGCTAAGTGGCCCAGGCCTAGTGGCATGGCAGGGGCCTCAGCCTCACCCATGGGGGGGCTCCTAGCAGGCTGGAGCCTGCTCTCCTCTTCTCACCCTGGCAGAATCTGAAGAAAAAATTGACAAACACTGTTTCTTATATGACTCCTAGTTCGACTCCTGATTGGCAGCAGAGGTGGAGTGGCAGGTCTCTGGATGGCTGAGGGATCTGTCAATCAGAACACTCAAGGCACAATTGGATTGGAGAATTAGTGCCTAAAATGATGTCCCTGTAAGTCTCCATGAGCACTTGGGTGGTTACCCATGAGGTGTACTGAATGTCTCACAAGTCCTGGCTTTCTTTTCCTGGGTTTCAATTGGCTGTGACTGCTTGTAATGGCTGCTTAACCCACTGACCCTTATAGCAGATAAGATACAGTCCTGAATAATGTCCTGGTGAAGCCAGAAGAAAATAATTATTTGCCTCAATGCCCCACAGTTCTGCAACTCAGAGGTTGTACTTTTAGTCACTGCACAGATGAAGAATGTGGCTCCTTTGGTTTTCCTGTCACTACTGCACATAGTAGAGCTCCCCCTGTAGCACACAGCATCCCAAAATGCTGGTTAATCCAGGGAAAAGCATTTATTTCAAACTTAGACACTTCCCCCACATGTACAGTCAATCCCCCTTATGCAGCAACAAGTTTCATCTTTTAAAACATTTAATTTCTTTACTTTTCTGCAAAAGCCAAACATAGCTGCCCTGGAGGCAGCCAGGCATACTGTTATGTATTATTCAGATGACCAGGGCCCTGATCAGGCATACTTAAATGAGCCCCAGTCAAACTCTTTAAATTTAAAAGCTAGCTGTTCCCCGGCAGGATGTCCATGGGCACCGAGTCTCAATTAGGTGGAAGGGATCCGGGACTCACGGCACAATCCCCAAGGTGACCAAAAATGAGCGGTTTAATTGAGGGCAAAATTCACGCCATCGCGAGTCCCGCTGCACTGGAGGCAGCACTTTTCATGTGGGGCACTCGCGATGCTATTTTTGGTGCCCTGGAGGCAGTACTTTTAACATGGCCATTCACGAGTGGCAGTTTCAAGCCCCAAGGGACTGGATTTCAATTGGACTACAGGCTGGGGCACTCAGGAGGGCAAACAGGACCTGGGGGGACCAGAAAATATGGGTGTCCAAATCGGGAGAAGTCCGGGAGACAGCAGAAGGAGAACAAGCAAAAGGGCTAAGGTAAGCCCAGGCTGGCAATTTTTAGGAACCCCCATTTACAAGGGGGTTACACTAGGCCTTGAGGCCACACCAGTGGCCCAACCACAGATCATCATGCTGGCATGCTGATGAGCCATGATCAGAAGCAAACCCAGGCAGGCACATTGGGTGGCAGGCCATGGCTAAGACAGCTGCCGCTCAGCAGTGCATCTCGGTCAGGAAGAGTTGGCAGCAGGTTCTTACAACACAGTGACCCCTGCAGCTGGGCCAGGGAGCTTGCATCTGCCACAGAGGACACTGTGGCTGTGTGAGGCTGACAGAGGCACTGCTCCCACCAGGAGAGGTGGGGGAGAAAAATGTGGGAGAAAAATCCAGTAGCCAATTGAATGATGGCTGTGTTCAGCCTAATTAAGATATATTCCTGTAAACAGGCTGTATTCCTAAGAGATGAGCTGCTGGCCAGGGGAAAAATCAATATAAAAAAAGAGGCTCTGTGTGATAACTCCCTAATCTCTTGCTCAAGTGCTGGCCAAGTTATAAGCAGCCAATGACTGTAAAATAACATCAGTAATTAATGTTGAATTTCATGAGCTTTTGTAAACTTGTGTCATGTTTGATACTTTTTTTGAAGCCATGTCCATACATTTTGCTCAGTTATACACTTGAGTTGCCATTGTGGAGAAAAATAATGGCTGGGTAAGGTGGCAATAGGGTAGCAGTCATAGGAGGTCCATAGTAAAGTGTAATGATGCCAAGTGTCGGGTCACAATCTTGAGTGACGAGCCATAAAGAATAGCCATGGACATCATTGCATATTATCCTATCTTCTTGCAAAATGTTAGCTTCCACTGGAGCTCACTTACTTAATGACCTGTGGAAGCACATGCACACGCAACATTATTTATCTGAAATGCTACCTACCGACTTTAACAACCCTGTAGACAACAATGTATATTTCTACTATTTGAAAACAGTGACACCAAGCTTTACAACATCTCTTTGATGCATCACTATGGCACTTAACAAGGCCTGCAGGCTTCTCACAGGAGCTACACATCTGATGCATACATGTGACCATTATGCTCATGCAAATTAGCTACAACTAAAAGAAAGAATCACGTACCAAACCTGCCTGTTTGCAAAAAAAATTTGCCTTGGCTTTGTGTCCCCAGGGGTCCGTAAAATCCTTAGCCCCTTCTGCTACCCATATTATACTAGAGGCTTTGACAACCAGATCTTCTCAATCCCTCACTGCTGGACAACCCTAGGGCAAAGGTATTTTGCCTACAGAGCCCCACTCTGGCTTAACTGTCAGCCCAGGGATGTCTCTTCTGTAGCTGCCTTGGGCATCTTCAAGCACAATATCTGGCTACACCTAGTAGCTAATGCAAGCTGTGACTGCTTCCACTAAACCTCTTGTGATGTACAACCTACCTTTGTCTTAAATTCACCCCAACCTTATGAGTCCTCATCTCCCCCTTTCCTCAAATATTCCCTTTTACTCTTTAACATCTCCCCTCTATTCCCCTTTAACCCCCGTCTCTGTTCACCTCTCCTTATTGCTCTTTCCCCTATTTCCTCCCCTTACCCTACCGTACTATTCCCTTTCCACTCAATGCTGACGATACCCTTTGGCTGCTTAATTTTAACTTTACCAACCTGGTTGTTTTCCATGTTGTTTTGCCTCTGATACTTGTCAACTTTTGCATTCTTTTCTTTTAATTTGCTTTCTTTTAATTGCATTCTTTATTATTCACAGTGTTATTTGTACTATATTTTTTTCTTCTGACATGGAACCTATGTAAAAGAGCTTCTAGTTCATAGGTGTGAATCCAAGAACTAATAACATAAAATAAATAAAAATATTTGCGACTTGGGTCATTGTGACAGAAGTATCTGGATCTCTATTTATCTTAAAAGGTACTGAAAATTCTCCTGTATTCCTCAACCTTATTTTAGCCCAGGTTTGTGAATAGAGATTGGAGATAATATAAATCTGATTATTGTTGATGCCTCTTTCTACTAGAGTTTGTCATAATCTATTTCTAGAAACTGTGTCAAAAGCTGTTGAATAGTCTATAAAAGTGGTATGTAAGTTTTGCTTACGAAGGAAAACATATTTTTCAATGAGGTGTCTTAGGACAAATATATTGTCTAATTTCGATTAGTTTTTCCTAAATCCTGTTTGAAGCGACAATATTCCTCCTGTTAGCTCAACTTCAAAAAGCAGTCTTTCTAGAATTATCCAGGGAACATTTTTCAAATTTATGCCTACAAGACTAATGGGATGATACATTAGGATATCCACAAAACTGCCTTTTTTATGAATAGAAACATTATTAGCTCCTTTCCAAGCTACTAGATATCTCCCTTCTATTATACATTTGTTAAAGAAAATTGTGAACAGTCTTCCCCATAATCTGGTGTTGCATTGATATACCTCTGCTGGTATACCATCTGGCCCAGGGGCCTTACCTAAATTTAATGAATTTATAGCCAGATTTTATTACTACTGGTTCCCCTTTCATACATTCACTAGAAAACCAGAATTCTTGTGCTTCAGGACCCCAAAATATATTTTCAAAGAAATCTATCCATTTTCCTTCTGAAATATGTGTATCTATGGATAACTTATAATTATTAGTACCCTTAGCCACTAATCTCCCAAACATTTTAGTGTTTTTAGTTATTATTGCTCCCATCATTTCTTCCCACTGCTTTTTATAATAGTTAGATTTCTTGTTTTTTTTTTTTTATCTTATAAGGTTTTATGTAAGCAATAATACCCAACAGGGTAGGCAGTATTGGGAAATACCAGACCGTGTAATGAGGCCTGATGCCACAGGTGGAGGGTCTTATAGCCTCAGGAAGGTCCGGTATTTCCCAACACCTCTCACCCTGGAGGGTATTATTGTGCTTAGAAAATGGGCACTGTAAAAAAAAATGTTATCACAAAATTGGTAATAAATAATAAATTTTAAATACGTTTTATAATAAAATAGTTCCTCCACCTTCATTAGAACCATGGCCTTTTGTCCTAGTACAGACCCAATAGTTAGTAAGCTGGTTATATGCAGTTAGCACCCTCAGCCCACCGCAGCCTTTTTTTGTTGTTGTTGGAACCTCCTCCGCCCTAAAAAAAGTTTTTTTCTATTTTCATTTTGAGAGAATATATCTTTTTCAACCACAATGTTTTTGGTGTTGTTTTACACTGGAGCCAGGATGTGTTGCGATTGCGATCAGGAGAAGGAAGTGGGTTTGGGAGTACGAGCATATTTGGGAGCCAGCCAGTTGTTCAGCCCATATTTTTTTAACATTCCCGATCCCTGCTATGACAACTGGCCTGTGTTTTTTCTGGGTTTCTTTGTTATACGAGTTCCTGCTCCTTGCTGTCTTCCACAAGGACTGGGAATGTGAAGAGGAGCATCCAGTTTGTACAGCGTATGAGTTTGCACAGATTTGCTGAACTGGAGGAGCCATAAAAGGAAAAAAAAATGTAAGTAGAGAAGAATCCTGAGGTACTGATGTCATGGATCTGTGCTGTGGGTATATTAGGAAAGGGGATCCTTGTGCTTTGGCTTTTTTTTTGTTTGTTTATGAGTCAGACAGAATGAGGGCACAGCATAGTGCAGTGAAGAAGGACTCTGTTAAGAAGCTGTCATGCTCGGTCTTTTGATAACTGAGAGGGACAAAAATATTAATTTCACTTGTTTTTCCTGATTGGGGTTGAAGATAAGGACATTGGAAGCTGTTTTTATACATTTTGTAAAAGTACTTGAGTGTTTAGTTTCCTTGTAGGTGGTGAGGGGAGTGGGGTCTGCTCACTCGCTAAGTGAGCTAAACATTATGGCGGCAATTTGAAATTACTTGGGGGTGCTTACAACCAATGAGCAACCGGGGTAAGCACCAGGATATCTGAGGGGGTGTAGGAATAATTGAGCTAGGACT
This sequence comes from Neoceratodus forsteri, assembly GCA_016271365.2. Taxonomy (NCBI): domain Eukaryota; kingdom Metazoa; phylum Chordata; order Ceratodontiformes; family Ceratodontidae; genus Neoceratodus; species Neoceratodus forsteri. Next base: position 1,070,941,401 of record CM057455.1, on the reverse strand, counting down.
TTTTATTTGGTGAGCATCTATTGAAAGTTAATGTACCCCTATGTAATGGGTACCAACCGATCTGATGCCTCCAAATAAAAAGCCCATTTCCTTTTTTCAAACTTATTGTTTATCCTCCTGTGACCCCCAGACTCTCCTTTCTCTCAGATCCTCCAAGTCTGCCACTCTTCCAAGTCCGCGGTGGAGTCTGCCCCTAGAGTGTGCGCCCACCTCAAGTTACTCAAGTTACTCCCAGATAACCCTCCGGGCAGGGCAAGGAAGGTCCCCCTCTTACCTTTCCCTGGACCTCAGGGTAGCGTGCACACACAGCGGAGTCTGCCCCTTCGCATCATGGAAGTGAAGCGGGGCATCGTGGCTTGGATTGTCTGGGGGATTTTTCCCTCCATTTATTTGATCCCTTGACGTCAGCATGCAGTGAGGACCAAAGAGCCGCTGTATGCTGAGACATGTGTCTGCTCCTGTCCTGTGCCACGTCAGCCCTCTATGCTGTCTCGACCACGCTGGCACCTCCGGGTTCCTCCAGAAGGTGGTGGTGAAGTGGCAAGACCATCTCCCAGCCCTCCCCAGAGAAGGACAGCAGTTGTGGGCACTCGATCCTTCTCTCCCCCAGCCAGCCCCTGATGGCCCAAGTCCACACCTGAACCCGGGTCGCTGGCATTGAACGAGGTGTGGCATTCAGTGCCTCAACCCTCAGTGCCACCAGGCTGGCAAAAGCCCATTTTCTAATAGGTTTTAATACAGTGTACAATGTACAGAAAATAGTATAGCAAGATATCTTTACAGACCAGGTATAGTGGATTAAGCATATCTGAAACCAATATTATCATAACACTATACAGGCAAATACTAGGCATGTATGACTGCAATAAAGAAGGATAATAGGGTCAGACATGACAGATGTATCAGATGCTTACATCTTCTGTGAGTGAACAGTAGCAAATCAATAGCCAAGGTTAAATACTTATGAGAGCTATATCATATGGGGGGATTTGCAGATGGGGTGGGAAGCTTACAAAGATCAGACTGTTAGTACGGCTCCCACTTAGATTGGTAGTAGTGCATGTTATTCCCTAGGGTGTGTGAAAGCCTTTCAAAGAGAGACAAATGAGCAGGTGCTGTATGCCAGACTTTCTAGGTGGGGGGGTCACTTGGTGCCAGTGCATAAGAAGGAGGTGCTTTACTTCCAGGAGAGCAAGGATCACCCTGTCTCAGAGTGATTTAGATATGCCTGGCCATGGAAGTGGTGTCACCCAGAAGTAACTTAGGGTCTGTGAGAACGATAGGAGACTTGAGCACCTTGAAGAGATCCAAGGCAACCATGTTCCAGATTGTGGTAAGTTGTGGGCATGACCAAAGTATATGCAAAATGTGGGCATCAGGTTGTGAACATTGACAACACTGGGTGTGACTAAGCAGTCCTCGTGTGTGGAGGGCCACAGGAGTTCGATGTCAAAATAGCAGGATTTTGAATTGAAGAAAATTACTTTTAGTATCTCTATAGACGTGATGTGCGTCTTTGAGGTACAGATTCCATTGACCCTCAGAGATAGGGGAAACCAGCTGCTCCACCCACTTTGATTTGCATGAGGAGGTAGCATTTGGTTGGGCCTCCCTCCAGATTGTATAGAAGTGAGCAAGCAGGCCCTTGGACATGGGATGTCTATGAAGGGCCTCTAGCCAGCACCAAGGTGTATTGAAGAGACAGCTGGTGAGGAGGGGTTGTAGGAGACTATGAATCTGTAGATATCTCCAGAAGTCCTTGTGCGGAAGGGAAAATTTAGCCTGTAGTTGAGCAAAGGACAATAGGCAAGTGGCATCAGTGGAGCAAAGGTCCTGCACTGTTTGGATTCCACATTTCTGCCAAGAGGGCCAGTACAATGGGGTCCCATTGATTTGAAAGTTGGCATTATGCCATAATGGGGCATATCAAAATGGGGGGGCCAAGCCTGTTTTGGTGTGTGTGACTTAAGCATAAGAGTTCTTCAGGCATGAACCGTATCGGTAATCATGGGGGGAAGAGTTTGGGCCAAGGGGGAACGAAATGTAAGCAAAGAGTAGAGGACAATCCACCCTGCAAGGTCCGTTTCCAGTTGAACTCAGGATGGAGGGCCCAGAGGGCTAGGTACAAACCATTTGGTCACATGAGCCACCCTGCAGGCAAGGTGATAGCCCAGAAACCATGGGGCATTAAGAACCCCCTGTGACCAGTGCACTCTCAGCTTTTGCTTACTCCACCTGGGTGGCTTATTATCCCACAGAAAATTGAAGACTAGGCATTCCAATGAGGTAAATAACTTAGGTGAGAGGGAGATGGGCAGGTTGTTAAAGAGGTACAAGAGCTGGGGGAAAGAAGCATGCAAACTGCAGCTACTCTACCTGGCAGGGAGAGTTGCAGTTTGCACCATCTCTCTATCTCTGTGGTGAATTGTGCTAGTAGAGGAGAAAAATTAATTGATTCGAGGGTGGACCATGTAGTGGGGAGCTGAATACCCAGGTAAGTGAAACCCTGAGCAGCCCATGAAAGATTAGTGCCCTGAAGACAGGCGTTTGTACACCCAGAGTTAAGGGAAGGCAGAGGTGGTCTTCCTTTGATTGACCCATAGGCCGGAGAGGACCCCAAAGTCATCAGAGACCCGGAGTGTTGCTGGGATCGATTGTTGAGGACTAGAAAGGGTCAAGAGGAGGTCATCTGCATATGCCGCCACTAGGTAGGTGTGACCAGTGACCCCAATACCATGAATCTGGGGGGAGGCAGCAAGAACTCGAATTAAGGGGTCAAAAGCTACCTCAAAAAGGAGAGGGGAAATAGGGCAGCCCTGCCTTGTGCCTCTATTAAGGGAAAAAGAGGGGGAGATGTCACTATTAGTGAGAATGTGGGCAATGGGAGAACAGCAGAATGTGCACACCCACTGCCTAAAATAGACACCAAATCCAAAGAGGTAGAAGATCTCGTGGAGATAGTTACATTCTATGGAATCAAATGCCTTAGAAAAAACAAGGGCCAGGGCTGCCATAGGGAGGGACGATTTGAAGGCAGACCATTTAAAGCTGAGTAGGAGTCTGATATTATCTGCTCCATTTTTGCCCTACATGAAACCTGCTTGTGTGTGATGGATGATTGACAGGAGGACAACCATCATTCTGGAAGCCAGGGCTTTGGCTAGAATCTTAATGTCGACTGATAATAGGATATAGAAACTTAGAAACATAGACTTTGATGGCAGATAAGGACCACTTGGCCCACCCAGTCTGCCCATTTCCCTACCTATTGGATAAGCTGCAGATTCTAGTTAACCAACAGCCTACTTTCTGCAACAGACAAGGGTGAGGTAGTACTGGTTGGAGACTTCAATATTCCAGATGTGGACTGGAGCATCCCAGCAGCAGCATCAACTAGGAGCAGATTTATCCTGGACTCCCTTCAGGGTGCCTTCCTCAAGCAACTGGTCATGGAAGCAACTCGGCAGAAGGCAATACTGGACCTTGTGCTCACAAACAGGGACAGTGTGATGGGGGTAACAGTGGGGGAGCACCTGGGGAACAGTGACCACCAGTCATTGTGGTTTGAAATCATAAAAGAGCAGAACCAAACCACACAAAAACACGTATCCTGGATTTTAGGGGGGCAGACTTTGGGAAAATGGGGAGCTACTTGAAAGAGGCATTAAGGGGAATGGGACAGAAATCAGGGGTTGAGGAACAGTGGGTAGTATTTAAAATGGGGATTACAAGAACAACAGAATTATGCATTAAGCATGTTAGCAAAAGGAAAAGGAAGAGGAGACCATTATGGTTTTCCAAAGAGGTAGCAAAGAAAGTGAAAGTCAAAAAGATTGCATTCAGGCAATACAAAAAGACACAGGCAGAAGGGGATGGGAAGAAGTACCAGGAGAAGCAAAGGGAGACAGGGAGGTCAATAAGGGAAGCCAAAGCTCAGACAGAAGAACACATTGCAAAATCAGTGGGTAGAGGGGACAAAACCTTTTACAGGTACATAAGTGAAAAAAGAAAGACAAAGGGAGGGATAGTGAGACTGAAGGGGGAGGATGGGGGCCCCATGAAGAATGACAACAGTAAAGCTGACATATTGAACAGGTATTTCTGCTCAGTCTTTACTGAGGAAGTGGAGGGTAATGGGTCTGAAGGGAGTACAAGGGGTGAGAATGGTGCAGAAATGGACACAAGTCCCTTTACACAAGAAAGAGTCCTGAAGGAACTGGAAGTAATAAGAGTTGATAAAACAATGGGGCCAGATGGGGTGCACCCCAGGGTCCTTAAAGAACTGAGAGAGGTGGTGGCTGAACCTCTGGCTATCCTGTTTAGCTGATCACTGGAAACAGGGGAGGTACCCAAAGACTGGAGGACTGCAGATGTAGTCCCCTATACAAAAGCGGGAACAAAGAGGAAGCAGAGAACTACAGACCAGTCAGCCTCACCTCGGTAGTGGGGAAGATCATGGAAGCACTACTGAAGGAGATTGGTGGAACATCTGGTTGTCAACGGACTACAGGACCCAAGGCAGCATGGTTTCACCAGGGAGGTCATGTCAGACCAACCTCGTTGAATTTTTGACTGGGTGACTAGGAGGTGGATCAGGGAGGGCAGTGGACGTGGCCTATCTGGACTTCAGCAAGGCCTTTGACACTGTGCCACATAGAAGACTATTACACAAACTGGGGAATATGGGTGTGGGCAGAACAGTAGTGTGGTGGGTAGGTAACTGGCTGGGTGGCAGGACACAGAGGGTGGTGGTAAATGGCTGTCACTCCACAGAGGAAGAAGAGTGACCAGTGGGGTACCACAGGGATCAGTGCTGGGACTGGTCCTATTCAACATCTTCATCAGTGACATTGCACAGGACCTAGAGGCAGAATTTCACTGTTCGCTGATGACACAAAGCTCTGTAACAGAGTAGACACACCAGAGGGTGTAGACAGAATGAAAAGGGACCTGCAGAAACTTGAAGAATGGTCAGGGTTTGGCAGTTGAAATTCAATGCAAAGAAGTGCAAGATAATACATAGGGGCACAAAACCCTGGCACAATATATCAGTTGGTGGGTGAGGATATAGCATGCACCAAGCTGGAAAGGGATCTTGGGTTATCATCTCTGATGACCTCAAGGTAGGGAAACAGTGTGACAAGGCAGCAGGTAAAGCAAATAGGATGCTGGGATGTATAGGCAGGGGCATCACCAGCAGGAAAAGGGAGGTCATAATTCCGCTATACAAGACACTAGTGAGGCCCCACCTGGAGTACAGTGTACAGTTCTGGAGACCATACCTACGTAAGGACATAGACAGGGTAGAGAAGGTTCAGAGGAGGGCAACAAAGATGGTGCATGGATTGCATCACAAGTCCTATGAAGACAGGTTGAAGGAACTGAACATGTACTCCCTGGAGGAGAGGAGGGAGAGAGGGGATATGATAGAGACATACAAGTATCTCACAGGGAGGAACAGGGTGCAGGAATACACTATTTTTAAGCGAAAAAGATGTTCCAGGACTAGAGGGCATGGGATGAAGTTGGAGGGAGGACGATTCAGAGGAAACATGAGGAAGAATTTCTTCACAGAACGGGTGGTGGACAAGTGGAACACCCTGCCAGAGGAAGTGGTGGGGGCTGAGACAATCACGGGATTTAAGAATGCATGGGATAGACATAAAGGAATTCTGGAGGTCAGGGGTAAGGGGCAACAGACTTCTAGGAAAACATAAACTGAATTTACAAGCTCAAATGGGCAGACTGGGTGGGCCATAGGCCCTTATCTGCTGACACTGTCTCCGTATCTATGTATCTATGTAACCTCCCCCACTATAATTGCCTTATGTCTGTCCCATGCATGTTTGAATTCCCCCACTGATTTAGACCCCACAACCTCTCCATTTAGACCCCACAACCTCTTGGTGCAGTCCAATGGATCAGAAGATTTCTTAGGGAGTAAGGTGATAAGCTCGTCCTGCATGGTAGGTGGGAGGGAGCTGGCTTTGTGGGATGATTGTAGAGCAAGCTGAAGTGGCTGTAAAATGTTAGGTCCCAGGGCCTGGTATAATTCCACTGACATGCCATCTGGTCCAGGAGCTTTTCCTTGAGCCATCTTGGACAGTGCTATGCGGAGTTCTTCACAGGAGAGGGGGGAGTGGTGGAGTCGAGTTGGGTCACCTGATCAGGATTAAGAACAGGGACAGGAGTAAGTTGGCTGAAGGTTGCAATGCCTTGGGAGAGCTGTGGGCCCAAACTGGTGGAGTGGGATTGGTAGAGGGTTTCATAAAATTGTCTCATGGTAGTGTTAATATCCTTAGGGCTGGAGGCTTTGGAACTGGTTTGGGTCAGACGGCATGGATCCGAGCGGCTGCCCATTGCTTACAGAGCCAAAAGGCAAGGAGCTTGCCGGATTTCTCTCCAGTGTCCCAATACACATGTTTGGACCTGAGCAAGAGCCATTTGGCTTTCTGGTGCAGGATAACATTGATCTGATAATTAAGCCCCACAATTTAACGGTACAAGGCGCTATCCATGAGGCAGATGGGGTGGCCTTGAAGCGCTGTTCCAGCGTGGACAGGTCCCGCTTGCAATTTGGTCAAATTCACTCTGCAGGCCTTATCTTGAGCTGCTGAAAAGGCAATGATGCGGCCCCGAATGACCGCCTTAAATGCCTTCCAGATCGTGCCAAGTGAGACACCGCAGTCAGAGTTAGGAGCAAAATAACCTTTTGTGGCCTGGAATAACATAGAACGGAAGTTAGGGTTCTTAAAGGGGAGATGATTACACTGCCACCAGACCCTGGGGGGCATGATTGCTGGTGTGTGTGTGTGTGTGTGTGTGTGTGTGTGTGTGTGTGTGTGTGTGTGAAATCTGGGTAGTTGTGTGGTTGAAAATCAGGATCGAGCCAATTGTTGAGTCAGATATGCCCTGAGCTGCCAAGTCATTGGCCAGCCAAAAGTCTATACGGCTGTGAGAGTGATGAGGCATAGAATAAAATGTGTAGTCATGACCTGTAGGGTGGTCCCTGTGCCAGACATCCATGAGGGCCTACTCCTTCATGAGATCCTGCAAGGATTGTCTGCCTTTGAGGATGGTATGTGGCGTAGGGTGGGACTTATCGAGGAAAATATCACCCACCATATTGAAGTCTCCCCCAATCACAGTAGGAATTACTGGGCCACCTGATAATAGAGCAGTAAGAGCTTGGCTGATCACTGGAAAAAAGCCACGTGGTCAGTGTTAGGAGCATATTTATTCCCCAACAACAGCGGACCCTCAGGGGAAGACAATTTTGCCACCACCCATCTACCTTGGGTATCCTTCCTGACACACTCCACTTTCCAAGGGGAAGAGTGGCGGAGAAGGCTAGCTACTGCCTTAGTTTTACTTGTGGAGGAGCTAGCTAAAACCTCACCCACCCAGGATTTTTTAAGCCATGAGGTTGCCCGGGACAAAAGTTGAGTTTCTTGTAGGAGTGCAACATTGGCATGTAGAGAACGTAAATGCTGCAGAACGTATTAATGATTGGGTGGTTAAGCCCTTTAACATTCCAGGATACCCAGTGGTGAGCCTGGGGCACTGGTATATTCTGGTGTGATAAGCAAGAAAGAGTACTTACTGTGAGCCAAAAAGGGGGGGGTGAGGCAAGTGCACCAGGATTGCAGGGGTGTGACAGCACCCTAAGCAAACCAATACTGCAAATCCAAATCCCTAAGAGGAAGAAGGTGTAAGCATTACTGAAAAGTTGGTGTACACTGTCTTGGGTATTGAGGCTGTGGAAAGAGCAACAAACAGAAAACAGTTAAAGTACAGGTAGTACAACACTTATAAGGCTGAGAAGCCCAACAGTCAACAATTAGCTATCAATAAAGACACAACAGCGTAAACATGATATGAGTGCAGAGGTCAAAGCAAATGAGGGTAGGAAATCTGCTCTTCAACTATGCTATCTCCAACGCTCAGTACGAGGTATAGCATGGAAGTCCAACTAGTGGAGTCATCCTGGACCGAGGAGCCACCCAAAGTCAGGCTCTCCAACCACGGGGAGGAAGGGAGGGAGAAGAACAAGAGAAGGCAAGGGAAAAAGCATTGCAGGGCTGGGGGAATGGAGGAGGGTATGCCTACCTGACAGTATACCATAGTAGCAGTAAGGGAAACAGGCCCCATATAAGGCAATGAGCCAAGTACAAATATGGCACTATGCAGCTAACCACTCCAGAGGCTAGGTAATACAGGGGATCAGCTAGCAGGCAAAACCTAATGGCACGGTCTATGAGCATAAGACACCAGGGTGCAAGGCCAGGCAATATATAGGGGATAAAGGAGGGAAGGGGAGGGGGGTGGTTGGATAGAGCTTACCATACTGCTCATGCCCTACTGGGTGAGATCAGTGAGCAGGGAAAAAGAAGAGAGGGGGGAAATGTCTATAGTAGTGCCTTGTCCAAAAAGCCATTATATAATGTGGAAAGAGTACAACAGTAAAGGATATGGAAACAGTTCATGTGGGCAGTCCTACGACCTTCTCAGGTAAAACCTGAGGAAGGGCTTCAGAGTCTGTGGTGGTCTTCGTAACAGCTGCAGCATAGCTAATTAGCCCAGGTCTCACAGGGGAAACAGTGTCCAGTGCTTCAATGAGGGAGGCATCAGAAAAATCAGTCCAATCCACTGGGTGTGTGATGTCCATCTCTTGAAAGTCAGGCATCTCTGAGTTCTCTGGGTCTGCAGCAGGAGATACATCTTCCCTGTAAATTGTTGCAGGTGGGGCAGTGGAGGGCTTGCTGGGCAAATGCTGAGGCCCACTTCTGGCTCATTGTCGAGATTTAGTGAAGAAGCTAGTCGGGCTCTGGGGGAGAGAGGCCAGAGAGAGCTGAGAATCCAATGTCCATGCAGGAGCTGGAGTAGAAGAGGCTGAGGAAGTGTCCATGAACAATGGGGGACCTGGTTGGTGAGGGACTGATCCAACTAGTAAAAAGTCCCTTGGAGTCCCAGTGGATGGAGAACTGTTCCTACTGAGAGGTCCCACCTGAGAGGGTTCCCATAGCCTCCTGGGATTTGTAGTTGGAACGTGTAGGGCTGGCCAGAATTTTGTAATCCAACACTCTAGTTCAGCGGTGTTGTCAGCAGTTATTTCACACCCATCCTTGGACACACAGAGCCTGGAAAGGTTTTTAAACTTAAAGCAAAAGTTGTGTTGGTAAAGAAAACATTTAATAGGGCCAAAGGATCTCCTCCTTGCTGCAGTTTCTTGAGCGAAGTCCCGGTATAATGACATTTGGGCCCCTTGCCAGTGAAGCTCCCTCAAGTCCCTAGCAGCATGAAGAATTAATTCCTTTATGGAATAATGGAGTAGATAGGCCACAATAGGTCTGGAAGCATCTACAGATTTGTTGGGACAAGTTGAAACCTGGTGTGCCCTCTCCACATCTACAGGGCCTCTCCAGCATTCCTCTAGCATAAGGGAGAGGTTGTCATTAAGAAATCTTTCCATTGACTGTCTCTCAGCCCCCTCAGGAAGGCCAATGATCTGCAGGTTATTGCAGCGGCCTCTGTTCTCCTGATCTTTGGCTCTATCCCAGAGACCCGTCAAACGTTCTTCATGCTGGTGCAGCCATTGACAAAATTGTTGCTGCTGCAATTTGCAAGCCTCCACCAATTGCTCTGAGATGTTTATGCTATCTTGTAATTGTCGAACCTCAGTAACCCGATAAAGAAAGACATATGTCAGCCACCCTTAGTAGAACTGCTTCTAGCATTTTTGTAATGTACTGCAATGATTCGCCCACTGATGCTGGTTGAGGAGTGGGAGGGTTAGCTGGGCTTGGAGGTAAGGTTGCCATTGGGGAATCCATGGCTGCAGATCATACAGGGTTTTAGGAGCTTCGGTGTCTGCATTGCAGTAGGTGGTGATCGCTTAGTGAACAGAAGCAGTAGTGTTCCAGGTGGCCTGTGTGGCCTAGCAAGGCCAAAGGTAACATGGATAACAGTGCTGCAGAAAGCCACAAATCACGTCAAAATCCACTGAAGAGCACACCGCTTGGTAAGCAGAACGTTACCCGTGCACCAAGCTATAGTAAGGGGTTATACCTCCACTGGATTGCTGCGTCCAAGCTCGGATGGTTCTCGGCCAGAATGGAGCTCAAAAGTTAAGCTGCCATCATGTCGGTGGCTAAACCCCCATAATAGTTAGATTTCTTTAGTTTCATTAGGTCTTTATACACTTTTTTAGCCAGATTAAGTTCTTTTAGAGTACCTTTCTGTTTTTTAAGCCTATAACACCTATATATGTCCCTTATCTTTTTTTTCATGCTTTTACATTCCCAATCATACCATCCACTAGATGCAATGTTTGAATTCATACTGGGGTTTAGAGTAACCTCCAGCTCCCTCTTTATCATTTCAAAAAATGTAGTCATGGAGTCACTAAGTTGTTTAAATGTCAATGAGTAGAGATAAGTTATATCTTTGTTGAGGAAAGAGTCATCAACAATCCTACTAACATTTTTATCCGACTTTTTTGCCATTTTTTTTGCTGGATCTAATTTCTGTAAAGAGGAGTACAGAATTATTCTTTTCTTGACAATTCAGTAGTTTGATACTGAAGGTAAGAGTTAGAGGTAAGTGGTCACTTTCTGTATGCTCAAAAATCTGCAGCTTTTCCCAGATTGAGTTTACCCCATCCCAAAGGGCATAATCAATAAATGATGCCCCTCTTAGAGATGTATATGTCATTTCACCTTCTACATCCCCAAATAATCTCCCATTCAGGAGACCTTTCAGCACCTTTAAGACAAATAGAGGTGTTAGACAGGACTGTGTGCTCACTCCGACCCTGTTTTCCCTGTATGTTAATACATTATTAACTGAACTTAATTTAATTCCATCAGATTCTACAAAAACAGAACAATTTCATAGTCCTGCATTGGCATATACAGATGATTTTCTCCTCTTCTCATTAACAAAGTCAGGACTTCAGAAAAAAATGGATATATTGCATATAAAATCTCAGGAACTTACACTTAAAGTTAATATACAGAAAACTAAGATTGTAATTTTCATTACAAATAAAAGGACTAAAGGAGTATGGAATTTTGGATCACAAAAAATAGAGGTGGTACCAAATTATATATACAGTACTTAGGCATAGTGGTAAAGGCTGACTGTACTTGGATGGGCCACATTAAAACTACATGGGAAAAACTGAAGAAGACAGCATCGGGTCTTGAAAGGTTTAATTTTAGATACGGAGGACTATCAATAAGACCATTAATTCAAGCCTTAACAGCTAAATACCACACACAATTATTGTATGGGGTAGACATTTGGGACAGTAATTCAAATGTAAAGCTAACAGTCCCTATTTTTAAATTACTCAGAAGAATATTGGGAATGGGCCCAGCTTGTCCATCTCCCTATATTAGATCTGAACTGGGTATAGCTAATGTCAATGCCCTTGTTCATATTAGGAAAATCTATTTTTGGTTAAGATTAATCACTTTACCCAACAATGTGCCATCTGTCTATTGCTTAAAAGAGACAAAAACGTGATTAAACCTTGGCTACATTAGCAAAAATGTTGGTATCCAGCCTTGCTGCAAATGTTAAAAGAGTATAATCTAAATCATTTGAATACACTTGCCCAGAAAAGTATAACAATTAGTAGTAAGTACAAAACATACATAACTAAAAAAATAATCAATATCTGGAATCAGAAGGACCTAGAATATATTCAAAGATTACACTATTCAAGATTGTATGCAGCAAATCATTATAAATTCAGATATAAACCATATCTTGATTTACTGACAAACCCTGATCTATGAAGAACCTTTGTTAGGTACAAATTTGAAAGTTTTCCAAATAATATAATGAAGGTAAGATACAATAACCTTCCCAGGGAGTGTGAAAAATGTACATGTGAACAGGGGGAATGAGGACCGGAATCATGTCTTATGAAATTGTGTCCGGTATAAGAGTGAGAAGAATTTACTGGCTGGGACTTTTCATGGACCCAAAATATACTATAAAAGAGGAATTATTAACAATCATATTAATACACACTGCAGATGAATGGGCCATTACAAGAATGGCCAAATATGTTTGTGCAATACTGAAAAAAAGAGGAAAATTACAGCTAATGAAATAATGCTTTAAGCTAAACACATAGGAAAATACTAGATGTGTAACTTACCAGGTACTAGGGATGAACTGTTATTATGAATCTTTAAGCTGAATAATAGTGCAATATGTGCAGTGATATATGTGTATGACATCAAACGTATAAATGTATATTTAATGTTAATTTTATAGATTTGTTAATTTTATGAATGTAAATTTTATTTATTACTTGCAAATAGCTTGTTTAAGGTCAACAAAAAATATAATTGAATTGAATTGGATCTGGATATCTTTAGTCATGATGGAGCATGATGCTGGGCATAACTGTTAGAGGAGTGTTGGAGGGCATTGCAGTACCATTATGCTAGTGTAGGTTGATTCCATGGTGATAAGTGCTTTGTGAAAGTTAAATTCCACAAGCAAAATTCAATTGGCATTGCCTACTATATGTCCATGATTTTTTGAGCAAATTTTGCCAATTAGCAATTTCTAAAGTATCCACAATTAATTGTAACTTACAAAGCCACATTTATCCAGTGTAATTATATGCTAGGACAAATTTACATTGGGTATGTATGCCAGATTTTGTGTGTATACCTATAATAGCAATGGCTCTACAAACATCCATATATCTTAAAAATGGTCACAGAATTTAACAAATAATTACATTTTAAATTTTGAACTCCTGTAAGTTACATTTATGTAACCGACTACCTCTCAATTTAGCAGTTTCTAAGACTCTTCCAAGAAAGCATGTATATACATTTTCAATTATCTTGCTTGAAAAGTGACTAAGTTATAAGTATAGAAATATTTTCAGAAATATTCACGAGTAATAAATTGCCAGATGTTGAGCACCCATAAACTTCCTTACCCTTCATCCAAATGTCCGTCATTTTCAGGACTCATCCAAAGAGTGAGCTTAATAAATTTAGGATATCTAGCTATCAACCTGACCAAGTTATGACCAATTAAAGAATTTCAAAAAATTCTGTAAAATTCAGCAAAATCTGAATTTACTAATTTCACCAAGCTCTATTCAGAATGCAGCTGCTGGGCTGCTTATCAGCCTTCCAAGGACATGTCTTGTATCCCCTGCACTGTGTAACCTGCACTGACAGCTGGCTAAGCGGTGTATCTCCTTTAACATAGAATTTGATGGCAGGCAAAGATGGCTTGGCCCACCTAGTCTGCCCATTTTCCTACCTAATGGATAAGCTGCAGATCCTAGTTAACAACAGCCTACTTCCACCTCCTACTTTAAAGTTGGTTTGCTAACTTACAAGGCCCTGCATGAGCTGGGCACAGATTGCCTGATTTGATCTCTTATACCCTCACATATCCTCATGCCCTCTTTGCTCGACTAAGGGGGCCTCCTTGTAATTCCCAGAGTAAGGCTTAACAGATCAATGGACTGGGTCTTTGAGGTGGTGAGCCCCTATCTTCTGAAAGCCCTGAGGGAGCCCCCCTTTTTGGAGGCCTTTAAGTGGGGTTTTGTACTCATGTATTTATTTATTTAGTCGTGTTTTATGATATTTTACTATTGGCTATAGATGGAATGTGTTTTATGAATTATTTATTTGTTGTTTATAATTTCATAAGAAATATAAAGATCCTGAATTTTGTGCATCCTATAGGTCAATATCTTTGTTGAATTCTGACTTAAAATATTCTCTTAATACTTGCAAACAGATTAGGAAATTTTCTGCTAATAGTTGTTAATCAGAATCAAACTAGATTTATAAAATGTAGACATTTGATAAACAATATATAGAAAGAAGAACTATCAACATTATTGATAAAAACACAAATGCAGATGCTATTTTGTTGGCTGTTGATGTAGAAAAGGCATATGACAGAGTTGAATTGACCTTTGCTCATACAGCACTTAAAAACTCAGCTTAGGTACACGGTTTCTGAATTGGATAGAATTATTGCACAAAGATCCATGGGCAAAAATCTAAACCAATAATAGTATATCAGCACAAAATTCAGGATCTTTATCTTTCTTATGAAATACATAAATTATCACCTCTTTAAATGAGTTGGGTATTGCATGATATGTGTTAAAGCTATTGAAAAGTCTGGTTAGTATAATGCACTAGTTTTTTACAAAATGTTTTATACAGTTCTGCTGAGATGATGTTTGGGCCAGGAGCTTTACCTGTTGAAAGATTATCAATAGCAGATCGGGCTTCCTTTTCTAATATCTGTTCATCAATGTGCTGAATCACTGATGATGGTATTTCAGGAAATTACACCTCTTTCAAAAATTGTTCTGCCTCTTGAGAATAGTTTTCAGAAGATAATGGATCTTTATAGTATTGAAAACACAAAAAGGATTATACACCCACAGCAATAACTCCACACAGTAAATGGAACAGAGGACAATTCTTACTAGGGTTGGGCAAGTACTAAAATACCTGACCACCTAGACAACCCCTGGGTACCCCCCAAGTACCTGAAAAAAAACCCGGATGAAAACTGAGTAGTCGGGTTGGGTCAAGTAGTCACTACCTGGCCCATTCTACTACCCAGTTACCTGACTATTACCATAACAAAAATCATATAAAGACTGCTTTTTAGTCTGTTACACTGTCTGTTATGTGCTCCAATCTGTTATACCCATGGGGCATTGCTGAGGCAGGTATGAGAGGCACAGGCTCTCTTAGCGAGCCTGAGCTGTTTAAAAAAATTATAACCATGGTGGGCATTTTTGAGGCCGGTATGAGAGGCAAAGCTACTATGGATGAGACTAATGCTGTTCTGAAAAATTTTACACATGACCAGCATTGCTGAGGCAGGTACAAGAGGTGCAGCTGCTCTTAGTGAGCCTGCTGCTGTTTCCAAAAGTTATATCCATGGTGGGCATTGCTGAGGCAAGCATGAGACATGCAGTTGCTATGAGTGAGCCTGTTACTGTTTCAAAAAATTATACCCATGGCGGTATTGCTGAGGTAGGTAAAAGCTGCTCTGAGTGAGCCTGCTGCTAGTTCCAAAAATCTTACTTGTGGCGGGCATTCCTGAGGCAGGTATGAAAGGCACAGCTGCTCTTAGCAAGCCTGCTGCTGTTTCCAAAAACTATACCAATGTCAGTCATTACTGAGGCAGGTATGAGAGGGGCAGCTGCTGTGAGGGAGCCTGCTGCTGTTTCAACAAATTATACCCATGGGGGCATTGTTGAGGCAGGTACGAGAGGCACAGCTGCTGTGAGTGAGCCTGCTGCTGTTTCCAACAATTGTTCCCATGGTGGGCATTGTTGAGGAAGGTACAAGAGGCACAGCTGCTGTGAGTGAGCCTACTGCTGTTTCAAAAAATTGTTCCCTATGGCGGGCATCGCTGAGGCAGGTACAAGAGGCGCAGCTGCTCTAAGTGAGCCTGCTGTTGTTCCAAAAAATGATACCCATGGCAGGCATTGCTGAGGCAGGTACAAGAGGTGTAGGCTCGCTTAGTGAACCTGCTGCTGTGTCAAACAATTATACCCATGGTGGGCATTTCTGAGGTAGGCACAAGAAGGGCAGCTGCTGTGATTGAGCCTACTGCTGTTTAAAAAAAGTACACCCATGGTGGCATTGAACAAACTTACATAATATAAACTGATGACCAACAAAAGAAAACTAAAAGTAGTACTAGTGTGGCACATGTGGCTGGCATAGTGGCAGTGGTTATGGTTCCATTTGTTTCGTACATAACCTAGTCATCATATTCAGTTTCACTGTTTAAAGGCTGTTGTTCATTTTCAGGGTCAGAATTGCAAAATTCAGTGTTTGGGACAACTGGGAAATTGTCAGCATTCATTTTGAGCAATGTAATCCATTCCACATTTGCAGGACTTAGCAGTGTTCTGTTGTCAGTGACTATTCCTACAGATGCACTAAAAATGCATTCTGAATATATGCTTGAAGGTGGACAACTGAGGTATATTATTGCAAGATTTGCTAGAGCTGGCTATAATAGTTTTTATTTGTTTCTAATAGAGTAATGGATCTTCCTTGAGACCAATCACAGTATGATCTGCAAAGTACTCCGGGATCATTGGGCTGCATGAGACAGTTACCAGTCTGGCAGATGAACCTGCTGCACTTTCTTTACATGATACAAGTCCATGTTGTTGCAGGTGACTCAAAAGTGATTTGCCTTTCTGTCCTTGAACATAGGATGCCCAAGAAGTAGCTGTACACGTCATTTCCCTCGCTGATGACACTGCTGACTGTGACAAATTGATAGATGTGATATGAAAAAATATATTAAAAAGGAGTTAAAGACATATTTATTCAGTTTAGCATATCCTAGTTATGGCTGTTAATTTATGATTATTTTAATTCATGTGCATGTGTGATTTTATTGTACAGCGCCTTGGTTCTGAAAGGCACTTTATAAATAAAGATGATTTGATTTGATTTGATGATGTAGATGTGATAGATATATATTGAGTATCAGTGGCTCAGCAGGTTGTGCACTCACCTCTGAGGCTAGAAGAAGGCCATGGGTTCTATCTCCACACCAGGCACTTGGGTTAAATATCAGTAGTGACACTGTAGTGCAGCATGAGGGGTGTACTGCTCTCCTGAGGTGCAGCCTTTCAGATGAGATGTTAAACTGAGGTCCCATCTGCCTTTTCTGGTGGCAGTTCAGGTGGATGTTAAAGATCCCATGGCACTTCCTGAAAAGAGTAGGGGAATTTTTATTGAGAAAAAAGGACCACATAACAAAAGTAATAACAGTTCTTATACATTATAAAACAAAAAGAAATTAAAAATAAAAATTACCAATTTAAGCTAGGATAATACACAAATTAAACAATCGAAATAATAATCACAATATCAATAAGCAAAAAGTAAGATACAAGTATTCATACATCAAGGAGGGTCTGTTTATTTTTCCACAGTTTACCCATAGTTTTTTAACCTTTTCAAAAGAAAACATTTTATAATCATTTTGCACAATGGTCTGTAATGAAAACCGGATGTTCTTAATCATTTCGGTGTAGTGAGTTACCCTCTTTTGTGTGACCTACATACATCTTGATTGCCATAAGTAATACCTAATAACTGAAAAAAACAATAAATAAAGTTTCTGCATGGAATTTCCCTCATCCACCTGTAAGCTCCCTGTACATTAGAGTAGTGTAAGAGATTGCATCAAAAAGGGATTCCTTCCATTTAACAGCCAAAAATGCTCAAAATGGATTAGCATAAGTACATTCCAAAAACAAATGAGCCTGAGTCTCCAATGTTAGTGTACAAGAATCGCTAATACGGTATTTATCACTGAGCTGCTTATGTTTATTATTATTGCGTACAGCCGTCCAACGATAACTACCTAACTAAACAGTATCCCATACAAATTCCGGGAGGCGTTTACATGAAAAAAAATTAATGACAGACTGTACTTTATTCTGGGGGTATTCTGGGAATACCACCTGATCATTAAACTCAATTTGTAAGACATGAGAATATAATCTTTTCCTGTCTACTGTTTGCAGTTGATTAACTGTAACCTTCAATTTTATAAGGTTTTTAACCATTTCCCAACCAATATTTGGGAAAACCAGAAATCCTATTCAACAAGCCAGGTTTGTTGTCATTCCAATATGACAAACTGAGAGATAGCTAGGCCAAAACATGATGAGCCCAAATTTTATTACCTAGTTTCAAGGCAAACCCAATGTTGTTGTGAGCAAAGATACTACCGTAAAATGTAACAGGGTAATCATATTAAGTCCCCCTTGATATATTTTCTTATATGTGTGTTCTCTTTTGATGGGATTTAGTCTGTTCCCCCATAATACTTGAAAGAAAGTGTTTAATAAAACTGTGTGTAAAGAAACAGGAGGTGTAAAGACATAACTTATGTATAAGAAAATGGGTACCAGAAGAGATTTAATTAATAAAACCCTTTTCTTCTTGGCGATCTCTTGTACTTTCCAGGACAACACTAGGCTATTAGCTCTCAGTAATCATTTCTCCCAATTTTTGTGCGCCATGTCAAAAGAACCAAAATCAGTTCCTAAAATGGAAATTTTGTCTCTTACTGTTGGAATGCATGCAAATTTATTACTATCTGGGAGTGGGGTGTTACCTAATGGGACCCCTAAACTTTTGCCATAGTTAATTTTAGACCCTGAGCTTGTAGAGAAAGAGGAAAAAGTATCTAGTACTGCTGTGACATCTGAAGCTGGGGATAAGTACACCACTAGGTCATCAACATAAGCCAACATTTTTATAGGGGGATCCTGCATTAATCTATAAGCCATGTATGTGTTAATTCTGCATTAAGAACCTGATTAATATGTCTATAGTAAAAACATATATGAGGAGGCTAAGGGTGCACCCTTGTCTGACTTCCCTTTGTACAGATACTGCTTTATCTACCCATCCATTAATATTTGGAATAACAGTAGCATCAGTGTACATAATCTGAATCCAGTTTACAAACTTGTTTGGGACACCATAGGCTCTCAATACAGTAAATAAAAATTCATGAGAGACACAATCAAATGCCTTCTCCTGATCTAGTCCTAATATATATCCCTGAAGGTCACTATACTGAGCTTTTTGAAATATCTTCCTTAATGTTATTAAATGATCATGTTGATATCTACTAGGAAGAACACAGGTTTGTTGGGGACTAATTAATTTATTTGCAACCATCGCTAGTTGTTTTAGCAATATTTTACACAATATATTTAAAAGTCAGTATTTATTAAACTAAGAGTTCTCCAATTTTTCAGGTCCTCCCTTGCCCCTTTTTTATATAATAAAATTAACAACACCTGGTTCATTGAGGCTGCCAAGGAAGTGTCTTGTAACATCTCATTTAGTACCAGTGCCAAAGCTGGAGCTAAGTCTTCTACAAATGTTTTATAAAACTCGGACCCTAGCCCATTTGTGCCAGAAGAAGAAGAGTTTAATTTTAATGAAGAGAATGCAATCTGTACCTCTTCCATCTTTTAAGGGGCTAGATGGGCTTTCTGCCTCCTGCTCATTTATTTTTGGTAAATCTAACTGCTCTAAATTAATTGCCATAATGTCAGTATCAGGATTTTTCCCAAATAAGGAAGTCATATATTTACTCATTTGTTCTAAATTTCTGTAGGTGATGAAACTATATCCCCTGTATCTGTAAGAGCTTCCATAAGCATTCTGTGACATACCCTATCCTTACATTCTTTATAAGGGTCCATGGAGCCTTTTTTAAGATTAGCTTCAAACCAAAATTCTTGTTCTAGGGATCTGGCCCTATCATACTGAAGGCTAAACATCTTCTTATGAATAACATTTATCTGGGAGCTATGATCAGTTCTAGTAGTTTCTGTAAGAATGATTAGTTTTGTAGTTGATTCCTCAGTTTTAAATATGCCAAATAGGTATTGTTAGCAATAGATCTAGTTCTAGATTGAAAAAAAATATATTTCCAGGACAATTTGGTATCCTCCCACCATGAGGAAATATCCTCATTTAGTTACACTACAGAAAGTCTAGTCTGCCACTCTCTTCTCCAGGCATGGTTAATGCCCTTATCATTCAAAATGTTATTATTTAATCTCCATAAGTTATTCTTACATCTGGAGGAATGTTCCCATCCAACTTGCACTGGTAGAGATCTATGGTCAGAAAATTCCCACACTTGCAATTTAGAGAAAAAAATTTGTAGTGAAGATGACAAAAATATAAAATTGATCTGGGTGGACAGGTGTTGCCACCACTGGGGTACTGCAGTCTATATGAATCAATAAAATTCACCATGGTAATTATATTTTGGAGGGCCTGGGTATCACAAAACAATTTTCCAGTTTTTAACCCCCTGCCTGCAGCTGTCAGTCCACAATTAAAATCCCCGGCCCATATAACTAACCTTGAAGTGTGTAAGTAAGGTTGGGTTTCTTTAAATAAAGAGACTCTCTCTGCTTTGGTCTGGGGAGCATAGACCGTGATAAGTCTGAAATGTTCTCTGTTAAAATTAATGTCCAAAAGCAATGCCCTGCCAGGTTGTATGTTTACTAGTCTAGATACCTTGCAAAAGTATACTGGAACTTCACCCCACTCACTTTGAAGTAAATCAACAAGCTATGTAATCTTAGACTTTTCAGATAATTGTTTAATAATGTTACATCCAAATCAGCTTTCTCAGCTTTCTACATTTCGGGTACAACACCCTTCATCAGGAATTGGTCTCTAAAGTACAAAATATATACATACATAAAATCATTTCCATATTTCACTCTACAAAAAATATTTTTCATTGAATTTTTTCTTATAAAGTTTTTTTAAAATACATTTATATTGCAGAAGAGACAATATATTATTAGTCCATATGTAAAATAGATTATCACCTTATTATAAGGATCATACTTGTAATTTTAAATATGTTGTCAGATTCGACTACCACCACTACTGAGTAGAAAATTAATCATAAAAACCAAAAAACATAAGTATCACTTTATTTCTAGTGTGTTCCAAATATCAAGTTAACTCAAAGAAATAATAACGCTGACCTTTTCCACACTGCTTCTCAAATAAAGTCTTAACTTACTATGTTCCACATTGACACTTCACTCAACATGCTGCCAGTAGCAAATTCAAATACATACTAATTAGTATCCCGAATATTTTCATATACATCTTAAGCTAATCACTAGGTAAAACTTCCACATTCTAACTTAAATTACCTAAATTTATCAACTTAGTTAACTCTTCAGTTAAATTTCAGTCTAACTTAAGTCATTACACTTTTAAATTTACTACACATAGTGCTGCCTCTCCAAAAGTGCATGCTATCCTCATTTAAACAAAACAAAAAAGATTGGCTTCACTCCTTATTCAGTAACTTTCATTCTAACCTGTAAATGCCATTTACTTTTTCTCCGAAGAAGTAGCACTTGTCTGTGTGGTCTTTTCTATTTTTATTTCTCTACCTATACAGGCAGATGACAAGATCTAACTTTTATATCACAATCTTTCTCTTACTCAGACTGATAGGATTCAGTACTTACATATAAGTGTCTCTCACAGCTTCTAGGTGGGAATGAGAGCACGGGGGCTTTTCAGGCTAGTTTTATAGCAATAGCCCCTCCCCTGAATCTGGCATTGATGAGTTACATCAATTAACAGGCTAATTCAGCCTGTTCTGTGTGCCAGACCTGTCTCTCTGCAGCACCTAATTATCACAATACTACGTGTCAGCGGAGCTACTAATTTTTGCTGTTCCTCCAAGATATGTAAATCAACTCCAACAAATATTGTTCTATGTTTTAGATTATATTTTACAACATCCTCACAGTTTTTAAAAGGAAAGTACTACACTGAAGGCTGGTTCATGTTACATAAAAAGGTATTATTTAACCAGTTTTACTTATTTGTGGTATATTAGAATTTTCAAAGAATTGGTTGCCATTCTATTATCTCATTCAGTCCAAATTTAGGATTATTAGTTTGAAAGTAATCGATATACATTGCGTCTCTTAACAGAAGTTTATTATTATAATTCCCTCCTCTTTTATTTCTTTGAACTTTTTCTATACCAAAGTACCGTAATGTTGGTATCTGGTGCCCCCTTTCAATAAAATGTCTAGCTATGGAAGATGTTAAATTCCTATTTCTTATGTAACCTTTATGTTCCCTTATTCTCCGTTTCAGTTATCTTTTTGTTTTTCCAACATAGATTAGGTCACATAGGCATTTAATGCCATATATGACTCCTTCTGTCTGACAATTAATAAAGTCTTTAATTTTAAAATCCTCATTTTTACTGATGTTTCTTATGTTTTTAACTTTATAAGTATTGTGACAGTAAACACATGTTCCACAACTAAAATTCCCTCTTAGCTCTTCTTTTGTAAACAGCACCTGCTGATTTCTTTTTTCTGGTATTTTATGTTCAGTATGCACCAAACGGTCAGATAAAGATTTTACTTTTTTAGCCACTACTTGGGGGCCCCTCTGAAATGCTTTTTCTCTCATATTCATGAACTTCAGTACACTCCAATGTTTATTAACCACATTTTTAATTGGTCCAAAAATATCACTGTATTTGAGTGACAGAACAATTTTATTATCTATAAGTTCTATTATACTTCTTGTATTCAATAACAAATCTTTCCTTTCTTTTTCTAAAGCTCTAGCTCTTGCTTTCTCTAATGTTTTTACCCTATAACCTCTGGCCTCAAATCTCTGGGTCATTTCTTCTGTTGATGTCATTACATCTATTTCTGCAGAACAGCTCCGTTTCACTCTTTTTTTTCCATTTAAACTTTATTGAAAGTTTCAATACAGAGAACAAATCATAACATAAATATCTAGGTACAAACATATCAAATAATGATATACAGATGATTCATTCTCACCCCACCCAAACTCCCTCCCTCCACCCCCAGTCCTCCCCCACCCCCATACCCTCCCCAAAATCCTGGCACAGCATCATACAACCCAGTCTATCCTCATGGCATGGAATGATCAAACCTATACATTTAGGGAGTACAGGGTTTGAATGGACCCCCATACCATATTAAATTTCTTTACTTTACTATGAAGGCTTGCTATAATCCTCTCTGTTCTAAGGTTAGCAAGAAATTCCCAGAACCATTCAACATATGTTAGATCTTCAGAATCTTTCCAGTGTCTAAGGACTACTTTTTTAACGAGATAATGATATTAATGCCATGTGATATTTTCTGCTCACCACTGAGATACTGGAAAAATCCCCTAGGAGACATATTTCAGGTGTGAACAGATCAGCCAGACCTAAAAGAGGATCTGATTTTTGTTTAATAGCAGTCCAAAGGGAAACAACTTTTGAACAGCTCCAGAAGATATGAAGAAGGTCCCCACGAAACAATTGGCATCTTGTACAAAGATCGGAAGACACAATACCAAGCCTAGCCAGTTTCTGTGGAGAATAGTAAATGTTATGCAGGATCTTGAATTGCATTAGTCTCAGTCAATCCTGTAACAAAAATCTGTGGCAATTTTGCCGCAGAAGGGACCAATCCAAATCCTTGTCAGGAAAAAGAGAAGACCAAAAGGCGACCGGGGCAAAATTATCAGGATAGGCCCAATTAAATAAAGTCTGATATATCTTAGATACTGCATGAGATGAACCAGCCATATCCGTTAGGGTGGTTTGAAAAGAAATATGGGCTACGGGTGGAGGAACCGATCCCATTACCTTCAGTAAAAGATGGCAGAGCTGGAATATTTTAAAGATGTCAGTGTGAGGTATTGAGAGCTTGTGCATAATCTCCACTGCAGTACTCCACTGTCTAACAACTGTGATGAAGTCCTCAAGCTGGCAATCTCCTAACTGGGGAAGGCAACTGGGTGGTAGGGGCTTGCCCTCTAGTTGGAAATTGGGGTTTCCTCTTATAGGTTGGGATAGATCTTTAATGTTACCATATTTTAAAAATGCACACAATTGAGAGTGGGTCTTAATTGAGACTGCTATAGGGGAATTACGAAAAGATTCAGGAAGGGATCCTAGTTTAGTGTATAACATCACATTTGGGGAATAACCATATCTTTTAATACTACCTAGCTCCACTTTTAACCAAATTGGAGTGTATGGAGTCTGGGGCAAAATTTGTTCGGGGACCAGCCACCTGAGATATTTATTAGCCTGACTGGCCCAGTAATACAACCCAATATGTGGAAGCCTCAAACCACCTTTTACCTTGGGGGCAGCTAGTTTGTGGAAAGCCATTCTAGATTTTTTATTCCCCCAAATTAAGGTGGAAATCATACTGTGCACCTTTTTAAACCAGGACAGAGGGAGCCCAATGTTCAACAAATTGAGGGGATAAAAATGTCGGGGAAAATATTCATTTTAATTAGATTTATCCTTCCCCAGAGGGAGAGGAGAAGCAGGGTCCACCAACGAAGATCTTGATCTATGTTATGAACCAGGGAGTCTAAGTTTAATTGCCTAATGTGAGCAATATTCTGTGTTAGGATGAGTACTAAGTATGTGATGGAATCAGGTTTCCAAGCAAGCCCAAAACCGGTAATATCCTGTTTATGAACTCTATAATTGAGGGGAAAAACCACTGTTTTTCCTATGTTGAGTTTATAATTAGAAACCTTAATAAAACCATCTATTATCTTAAGAATAGAGGGGATAGACGAAGCCGGATGCATAATTTGCAGCAGGAGGTCTTCTGCATATGCTGCCACTTTAACAACCTGCACATTCAGAGAAATACCGAAAATATCCTGAGCTCTGATTAACCTCCTGATAAGGGGTTCTAAATATATATATTAAAAAGCAAAGGGTAAGGGGACATCCTTGTCTACTGTAGTTCCCAGATGTAATTTAAAAGAGTTTGAAATTACCCCATTATAAGAGATTTTAGCTGAAGGAGATATTTATAGCGAACTAATCCAATTCTGAAATTTTAAGGGGAAATCCAATGCCTCCATTTCTGCAAATAAATAACTCCAGTGAACCCTATCAAAAGCATTCTCGGCGTCAAGGGAGACCAACACCATGGGGTGGACAGCCTCTCTGGAGGCCGAGAAGCCATGCGCCAAGGTCCACAGTTGGTCCACCGAGGATCTTCCTTTCATGAAGCTTACCTGCTGTGGCCCAATTAGGGAAGGAAGAACAACGCTCATGCGATCGGCTAACAGTTTAGCCAAAATTTTAATATCAGAGTTAAGGAGAGAGATTGGTCTATAACTAGAGACCAAGTCATGTGGCTTATCAGGCTTGGGCAACAAAACAATCAGGGCCTCAAAAAGAGATGGATCAGAGTCCTGCCCAGTAAGAAGAAATTGAAAAAGTGATGAAAGTATAGGAGTCAATTGCTTGGAAAAAGTTTTATAAAAATTTGAAGAGAACCCATCAGGGCCAGGAGTTTTATCAGATGGGAGGGACTTAATTAGCCCTTCTATCTCATCGTCAGAGATGGCGGATGTTAGTGTAGCCTGTTGGGATTTGGTAAGGGAAGGTAATTGCAAATCCCTCAGATACGCCTGCAAGTCAACTTCCAAAGGGGGATTTACCATAGGACTGTATAGTTCCCGAAAATAATTGGTAAATTCCTCCACAATCTCTGATGGTGAAGTCCTGAGGGAATCATCAATGGGAGAGCGAACTGCCGCGATGCACCTGGCAGATTCCTGCTGTTTAACATGCATCGCCAACATCCGACCCACCTTTTCCCCCTGATCAGTGTACGCTGCTTTTGTTTTTAAAATTGCCAGTTCCACTTGTTCCCCTAATAAGCTGAGATAAGCATCTCTGAGCTTAACATGATCTTGTTTAAAGGTGTCCGAAGAGGTTGGAGAAAGGTTGGATTCCATACCTCGAATTTGTGTTAGGAGAGAGGAGATCCAGTTTTCTCTTTCTTTTTTCCTTCTCGATGTTAGACCAATAATAACCCCCCTCAAAAATGCCTTAAGGGCCCCCCATTCCATATCCAGCCACCCAGTAGAGTTATTATTTATAGCCATAATCTGCTCTATTTGAGATGCTATATATTGGACCATTTTCTCGTCTTTCAATATTTGATTATTCAGCTTCCATCTACCTCCTTTTTTTGGTAAGGATGACACCGTTAATAAACAAGTGACCGCCGAATGATCCGAAGGTGGTCCAGCCACTATACTAGAGTCCAAAACCCCTGGTAACAAAGTTTGGGAAAATAAAATGTAATCAATTCTTGAGGAGGTTCCGTGCACCTGAGAAATAAAGGTGTATTCCCTCGAATTGGGGTATAGCATCCACCATACATCGCAGAGTCCTACGGAGTCGAGCAAATCTCTAAGGGCCCTTTGGGCGGGGGAGAGACCTTTACGGGATTGACCCAACCTATCCACTGAGTGGTCAAAAACAAGATTAAGGTCACCCCCTATGACTATAGGGATACCTAAAAATGGGATTAAGGCTTCCATTACCTGAGCAAAAAACCCAGGCGCATCTGTATTGGGACCATAAACACTGCCCAGGATGATATCAAGGGTATGCAATCTACCATGCACTAATAAAAACCTTCCCGAGGGGTCACGAACAACCTGGAGAGATTTAAAGGGGACCTATCTATGTAAAAGGATCATGACCCCTCTACTCTGGGTAGAACTTTCCGCAGTGAAGACTTGTCCCACTTGTTAGTGCTTCATTTTGTCAGCCTCGTCATTGAGCAAGTGCGTTTCCTGCAAAAACATGATTTCTGCTTTCAAATGACTTAGGTATTTCAGTATTTTATATTGCTTGGTCTGGTGCCTTGCCCCTTTCACATTCGAAGTAACAAGTTAAATAGTTCTAGCCATCACCTTTAGCAACAGTCAGAAACTTTTTATTTTTATTTTTTCCCCTTTTTCTCTTTGTATTTTTAATTAGATGCCATCTGTACTTATATATATATCGTTGATACCATACCCTCTGCAACATGTGCTGTGCTCTCTAACCCTTCCCATCCGTTCCACTACCCCTTCTTAACCCATTAATAACCCACCAAATAAATCCCCCCTACTAACCTCCCATACACCCTTAACCACCCCTCCACCCAGCCCCTCCCCCTACTAGTATGGTACATGATGACCAGCAAACCCGAATAATCTTCCTCCACCCGGCTCCCCGGCCCCCCCAATTGGAGCAACCAATTAGCCGTAAACCCATTACTTATTAAACATTTAACTTTCCTTAACAAGCAACATTATACATCAACATAAATCTTTCTGGTAACTTAATGTACCTTATGCTCCCTTTAATGCCTCAGAGGAGAGACCCAAAATAAACACTGTTATTATATTAAATACCTCTTGTCCCATGCCATCAAAGGGATGGCAAAAGCCTGTTAGTACTAACCTTACACTAGAAAGTAAGAACTTCTGGTGCCTTCCAGCGGCGCCACTAAAACCTGAAAACTTAGAGAGTGGGTGGAAGGTTTAAACAATTACCCCACTTCAGTGGATTAAGGCATTATTAGGCCCCTTCCCATGCTAGTAACACAAATGTGCCAGTGCTTTATTTAAAGGCGCTTACTAGCTGGGGTGAAGGGGGAAAGAAAGGAGGAAAAACCCCTGCAGAAACCGCATAGCTATCGCGTAGTCTATAGCCAAGTTATGGCTTGCAAAAGTTACTCCTTGTCCAGTTTTATCTGAGACAAAACAAATCTTACATAATAAAACTGATAAGTTAACTACACTGAACCTTAAAGGATGTATAAAAACAGCATGAACTGCCATTTACAATCCAGGCATAAAACTGTAACACACCCTTTACCCAAAACGATCAACCAAAAGACCAGGAGATTAGAGACAAGCAGATAACCCCCATACAAGCAGTGAATGGGTACAACAAAGAGATACAAACCCAAACAGTTAGTAAAGGACTTCTAATTTCCATGATTTTAAGTGACACATCTTAGAAATGGCTTCCTACCCTCATAATGTGGCCTTCAAAATTTAACACAGTACACAACTTTGAAGTCGACCATTTACCCCCCCATGCCATGGAACAACAAAGGGTTCTTGATTAACCGGGGGACTTGCAGATTAAAACAAAAGCCAAAACCAGAGGGGGCAGCCCATGCAATAATCAATCTAACCATACTTATGAGGAGAGGCATCATTCTTTTAAGGCTCCAAATACTGCCAAAGAGTGCCAGAACAGCATACAGTTTGCACCAGTCCATAAGGAGGAATATGGGGATCTGCTACCACTAGCTAGAATTAATTGTCCACTGGAATAGACAGTTCAGTGTATTAAACAGTACAGACCCAGTTTTCTTGTGTTGTCAAATAATTCAGGGAGTGCCTCCTTAAGCCCAGCTGCCGCTGCCTCCGCATCTTCGTAGGTCGCCCAAGTGCCGCTGAGAAGCACTTGAAGTCTGGCAGGAAAACCCATTCTGAATTTAATGCCTGCGGCAATCAGCTTGACTACTAGCTTATGAAACGTGGCTAATTTCTGGCACACCAAAAGCGGCAAAACTTGCGCCACCTGAAGTTTTTTACCGTCCCACTCCAATTCTCGATCATCTCTGGCTTTGTGCAGGAAATGTTGGTGCTCCTGAAAGTTCAAAAACCTAAATATAAAAGACCGGGGGGCAGCTCCTTCAGGCGGGAGAGGTTGCAGTGCACGGTGGGCTCTCTCAATAATCTACCCTGCACCATAGGGACAGGGGCCTGCCACATTCTCAGCGAACTTTTTGGCAAACTTGACCAGATCAGAGCTCTCCTCTCTTTCCGGTAAGCCTATTATCACGGCATTATTACACCGACTGCACCCCTCAAAGTCCTCGACCTTGCTTTCTAACTTTGCCAGGCGTTGCTTGACCACCACCTGATCTAGCTCCACTTTACTCTGCTTCTTCTCAACAGAGTGTAAGCGCACCTCGTTGTCGCCTGTCCTCCGAGAAAGATCTTCCAGTGCACTTGAAATATTTTTAATCTCCCCTGCCATGTTCTGCATATCAGCCTTAAAAGGCTGAAATTCCTCAAGAAATCTGGAGAGAGTTAGGGGGTCCGAGTCTGCATTCACAGCACCTGTGATCTGTGATTGCTGCGAGGAGGAGGCCCTGGCTTTCTTAGAGGATTTCTCCAGTGTTGTCGGGGGGGTGTGCTTAGCCGGAGCTTTTTTCATCTCTTCATCCATCCACTCACTTAATAACAAAACACCCACTGCTAGGAGGATTCCCGCTACTAATTCATCGGTGAACCACACAAAGAACCGTAGTTTTAACTGTGGTTTGGAGGGCAGAAGGGCGGAGCTCTGGCAGAAACGACTCACCCGTCGCGCTGCATCACGTGAATCCAGTTCCATCTCACTCTTAAAAATTGACTATATGGGATTGATTCCACCAAATTTTCAGGGTGGAAACTATCCGCTCTCAAAATTGTATTTCTGTCTGTTATTTTTCTGTACATTTTTGTTAACAGACGTCCCTCTTTCTGGTAGATCAGTAGGTCCAGAAATGGAATTTCATTAGGGTCATAATTTAGCGTAAACTTCAAATATGTTGTACGTTCATTCAGAAATTTATAAAACTCCAATAATTCCATCTCTGTGCCATGCCATATAACAAAAATATCATCAATAAAGTGATTCCATTGTACAATATTATTCAAAAAGGGGTTGTTTTTATAAACAAAATTTTCCTCAAACCAGTTCATATACAAATTGGCATACAAAGGGGCCATGCTTGACCCCATCACTGTGCCCTTAATCTTGGCATAAAACTGTTTTTCAAATTTAAAGTAGTTCTGTGTGAGAACCAAATTTGCTAAGTTTAACAAGAATTCATCAGGAGGTTTTTCCTCCATCCTTAGTTTTTGTAAAGCATCATTTAATGCCTCACAGCCCTCACTGTGTGGTATTGATGTATATAGATCCTTTATATCAAACGTAATCAAAAACATGTTTTTTTTATTCAAAAGTCCTTGTAAATTAATATTTCCACAATATTAATCATTTGTGTACTATTCTTGACATAAAATTTCATTTTCATTACCAAACATCTTATGTGAAAATCCACATAGACTGATAAAGGCTCTAAAATGGAACCAATGCCTGATACTATAGGTCTTCCTGGAGGATGCAAGGGGTCCTTATGTATCTTTGAGAGAGTATAGAAAATTGGGATTAATGGGAAAATTTTATATAATGCATTTTGTTCCCATACAGTGATCCATCCTCTATCAAATGCTCTTAATAGCACTTCCTGAATCAAACTTGCTATTTTTTCTGTTGGATCCTCTGTAAGTCATAAGTAGTTATCTTGTTTGTCCAACATTTGCAACCATTTTTCCTTATAAATCTTATAATCTTCTATTACTGTGCCACCACATTTGTTAGCCTTCTTAATTACTATACTTTGATCATTCTCAAGGCTCCACAGGGCTCCAAGTTCCCTTGATGTCAAGTTGAATTTGGTTCTCCTATCACTATTCTTTTCCTTTTTTAGAAGTATTACCACATTGTTACTTACGAGACAGATATAAGTTTCAATTATATGAGGGATTGGGCCAGGGGGAAGGTATTATGACAATTTGTAATTTTTGACTAAATTTAGATTTCTTTTCTTGTGTCTCCGGGTTGGTTGATTCAATAGGATTATTTTCAAAAAAGTAACTGTCTTAATTTTCTAAAAAAAAAAAACTATTCAAATCTAACTTAACCTCAAATTCATTCATCTTCCCATGAGGACAAAATGTCAAACCTTTGTTTAACAATGTTACTTCCTCACTGGTTAATTCTCTTTTTGATAAATGAAATACTGTTACTTCACCTGTGATGTGATTACTACCTGTAATTGTGGTTCTTTTGGTTTTTCTCTCCTTCCTTCTTGCCCTGTAGCGGTGTCTGTTTTTTCTGAACCTGAGCCCCCTTCGTCTGGATCTTCTCCTGTACTCATATTCTTCTTTGTAAACTGGTATCCCTGAGACTGTTTCCCCCATTGCCTTCTTCCTCTCCCTCTGAATCCTCTTCTCCCTAAAAAATAATCCCCTCTAGCTCCTCTTCCTTGTTCTAAATCTGTATCACTACTTGAAGTGTACATATTTTCCTCTGAATCAGGATTATATATACATTGCATTCTCATTTTAGTCTCCTTATTTTTAAACCAGGAATAGACTTTACCATCCCTATAGTCATTTAGATCCCTTTTAAATGTTGTTATCTTTAAGGCTTGAATTTCATTTTCATATTCGTCTATCTGTTTATTTACTCTATCCAAAAAAGTAATTAATTCTTCCACAGCAACCTGTTTTTTCACAATTTTCTTCCAATAATACAATTTCCTTATCTATTTTATCTAGTTCTTTTGTAAGTTCCTCCACCAAAATAAGCATAAAGTCTCTAGAACATCTGTTTCTAGCTCCATCCCACTTTTCCATAAATTCTTCTGTGGAAAAGCCTAATTTGGTTCTACCAAGACTCTTAAACCCCTAGGGATTCTTTTTTGTTTTAAATATTCTGTTAATGTTAGTACATGCCAGTACCAATGTAACTGTTTTTGTCTATTAAATTCATATTCATGTAGAACTGTTTTAGATGTTGCTGAGCCTAGAAACTGTCTTCTAGATTTAAATTTATCTGGTATTGAATGTTCCTCACTTTCAGTTAGAATTCTGGGTAAGGATCTTTTATCTGTAATAGACCCTATTTCCTCAAAACTACTCATTTTTTAACCTTTCACAGACAATAGAAAATATAACACTGAGATTATTAATTTCCCATAAAGATTTTACCAAGTCCAATAATTCCCCAAAAAGATAGGTCAAAAATAAAGTCCATTTAGCTTTCCCTCAGTGAAGTTTCCTTTCTCAAGCCATGGGGTTCTTCTTATGATGCTATATTTCATATCTTATTATACTTTCTATTAAATTAAAAGTCCAAAATCAAAGTCCTTATGTAGCCACCCGCTTTCAGTAGGAAATAAAATAAATGTTCTTCTTGGTATCTCCTTGGAGTTCAGACAAAATTTTACCAAAAAGCTTAAAATGAGAAAC
This sequence comes from Neoceratodus forsteri, assembly GCA_016271365.2. Taxonomy (NCBI): domain Eukaryota; kingdom Metazoa; phylum Chordata; order Ceratodontiformes; family Ceratodontidae; genus Neoceratodus; species Neoceratodus forsteri. The sequence goes on along the minus strand of CM057455.1, from coordinate 1,070,909,857 downwards.
ATGAATTTGTTGTAGGGTAAAAGACAGCGAGAATTCCAAACATACCATTTGATTACAACAAAAATAAGATTCAATGTACTCCTATCCCAACATAACCAGGACAAAGGGAAATCTCCATACATCAGTCTAGAATAAGTAACACAGTGAAAACTAGGCATCTAAGTCTTATTATACAAAAAGGTCCAAAAAAGTGAAATACAGGAACAAGAAAAAAACAGGTGGTCCAAAGTCTCAGGTTGAAGGATACAGGAGGGTCTGGAGCAATACTGTTCCATCATCTTTTTTATGTTTCTGATTGGCTTTCACATTAAGTCTTTCATGACAATTCAGCCAGTGGAAATCACGCATCTTAACAGGGATCCTGGATTATAATAGAAAATGCTGCAAAACTAGTTGGAGATATATGGGACGTTTGGGGAAAGGTTCAGGTTCCCCAAAATGTGCCAGAAGAACATGGGAATAAAGCTGTCTCTTAGTATTAGTCAAAACCATCTGAGAGGAAAGTTGCCACTGCCGAAGTTGAACAAACACATCATGAAAGTAATTCAAGGGAGGGGTAGAATGTCAAAGGGGTCTAGTAAGACCAGCCTCCAAAAACCCGTACCACAGGGAAATGGAATGACGTAAACCATGACACCAATGTCTGGTAGAAAACAGAAACAAGGGTTTCAGGTTAACAGAGAGGAAGGTACAGAAGAAAAAAAACAGGGTTTACCATATTCTGACCCCTGTCATGTAAAGGTAAAAAAAGAACAGCGCGACAGAGGGGATTGAGTTGGCTACCCCAAAAGGATTGAAAGAAAAGATTATAAACCGTGGCTTCACAGGATTTCGGTACCAGAAAAATAGCACTAAGAAAGAGGAAAATGGGTAAAAGAAAAGCTTTAATAAGAAAAATCTTCTTCAGAAAAGACATTTTCAGTTGAGACCAAGAGCTAACTAGAGTAGTCCCCATCTGAATTTTGAGATCCCAATTCACCACATCCATGTGGGCATCGCCAAAAATGATTCCAAGAATGCAGAAAGCATCGATGGTAAGTGGAACTCCTGCCACATTGGGAGAAGGGAAGGGGGGAGGGCTCCCAAAGAACCATCCTTTACATTTAGAGAGGTTGAGTTGAGTCCCAGAAAAAGAACCAAAAGTCTGATAACAGCAGATGGCCATCTCTGATGAGCGAACATCCTTAACTAAAACAATAAGTTCATCTGCATATGTGAGGGCAGTAGAAGGAAGAGAGTGACAAGGCAAGGCAATCGGGGAAATATCCGGAGTCAAAGTAAGAAGATGTAACAGAGGGTCAATAGAGAAAATATAGAGTAAGAGGCTAAGGGGACACCCTTGGTGAATACCCTTATGGATGGGTCATAAGGCCCCAAATGACCATTGATACAGGGTTTCACCGTGGCCATTTTATACAACAATTGTAGCCAGGCAACAAAAGGAGGGAGAATACCATAACAAATCAAAGTAAACCATAAAAAGGAATGGGTGACATTGTCAAATGCCTGTCTGTGGTCCAGAGAAAACAAAACCTCCTCAAAAGGTGAAACAAAGTCACAAGTAAATATGTCACGAAATAAAAGCAAAGGATCAGTAATGGATCTCCTGGGGATTGTACAAGACTGGGCAGAAGATATCAAATATGGTGCAACGGACAAAAGACGAGTATTCAGGATCTTGGCCAGTAGTTTAAAGTCTGTGTTAAGAAGACTAATCGGTCTCCAATTAGTAATATCGGATTTATCTCCTTTTTTAAATAAAAAGATAAGCACGTCCATGGCCATATCAAAAGGAATATCATGAGAGTGCAGAAGAAAATTGAAAACCGCAGTAAGTTCCTCAGAAAGTTCCTAACCCAAGAGCACAAACAATTCTGATGGGAGACTATCAGGGCCAGGTGATTTTTTTCGAAGTCAAAGATTAAATCACCACCAAAAGTTCTGAAACAGATAAAGGGGAAGTTAAAGCTGAAAGGAGATTGGGAGGGGCTTCTGGAATGGGAAAAGCCAGAAAAAAGGAGTCATAATCCGACTGGGTCGGAATTGGGGTAGCAAATAAGGAAACAGCATGGGCCATGGCAATGCGAAGAAGGTGAGAGTTAGAAGTGTGAAGGGAGTCCTCTACATCTCGGAGGACAGACATCAGTCTGTATCTGAGATATTTCTGATTGTGAAGCCGGGGGCAAACCTCAGGAAGAGAACCAGAATTACAGTAGCATTGCTTAAATTGCAGACTTGCATGCTAAGAGGATTGAAAGGCCAGCATCTGCTTTTTAAGAAGTGAAATCTGGGCCGAGAAATCATGCACAGTAGAAGAGGAGAGAGATCAAGTGTTGTAACTGTCTACGAGCATTCAACTATTCCAGATAGGCAGAGGATCGGAGAGTTCTTCCTAGGCTCAAAAGCAGAAGACTGGAGCTCAGCTTTGAACTCGGACCACCAGAGAAGTGGGTTCTCAAACAAAGCAAAGGTCATTTTCTTACAATGAAGAAAGCAAAGAATCTGCTGAAGAATAGGGGCATGGCTCAAAATCGTAGTATTCAGTTTCCAGTAACCTGGGCCAAGTAAAGCCTGTGGATTGCCTATGTACAGGGATAATGAACAGTGATCTGAAAATTCCACCGGCTGTACCGTAGACCTATCAATCTGTAAAGCCTTAGAAATAAAGAAAAAAATCAATCCTAGTGGATAAAGATCCTTCTTACCAGTGTGGATTAAAAAAGCATCCTTCAACCTGGCCAAATGAACAACAGAGTTAAGGGCAGTCATATCCCCAAAAATGTTCTCAGTAGTTGTCTGGGACCCCCTTTCAAGCTTACTTGTCCCACAATTAAAATCTTCTCCCCAGATAACATGACGTGCCACATGTAGATGGGTACTAATAAGGTAGAACATAGAGGACCATTTAGCCTTTGACTGAGGGGCATAAATGGCAATAAGATGAAATGAAATGGCTTGGATATGAAAATCCAATAAAAGGGCACAGCCAGGAATCAAGTCCAACAATCTGAGGACAGTGGGTTGAATAAGGTGAAACAGGATGCCTATGCCAGAGCAGGTATCTGTACCAAAGGATCAATAGGAAACCCCTGAGGTCCATTCCCAAGAAGCACGGGAGATAGCGGAAACAGAATTGAGCCTGGTATCCTGTAATAAAAAAATACCTGAGGGGTTGGGAGCGGAGGAAATTATAAACCACCCCACGTTTCTGGGTGCTCTAAATACTGTTGGCATTAGAGGTCAAGAGAAACAGAGAGGGGAAAAAAGGACATGAAGATGAATCAGAAAGGAGTCCATCAACTCTTCTTTTTCTTCCTGACCCTGCTTCTTTTAGGGGAAGGTTGTGGGGTAGCAATCGGAGACTCGGGAGATACAATCTCATCCACTATGTCTTGGGAATGGGAGTCCACAGAGGAAGCTAAAGATTCAGCCTCAGAAATGGAATCATCTTCCAGCACTTGCTACCGCTTGGAAGAAATAATAGGGACAAGCTTGGGCAGTTTGGGTAAAGACTGTGAGCCAGATAAATGCTTCCTGACAGACATCCAGCCACCAACTGATTCTACCACAGCAGTAGAAGGGGGGCATAGCAGCCTGGGTAGGAGTAGGGGAGGAGTCCTGTGTGATGTCTGAGATAAATTGAGGAGCAACAAGGGCAACATCCAGGAAGGGGGCTGAGGAGCAGGGGGCAGGGGAGCTGAGGGCAACAAAGGGGGGGGAGGAGGATGGACAAGGATCATACCATCAGAAAGAACAGTAGCACTTGCAGCCTGGAAAGTCTCAACTGGTGGGGGAGGGACAGGCAGACAGCGAAGGGAGGAACCAGGTACTCTTGGTGGGACGAGTGGTAGTGAACATTCTCTGTGCAGTGGCCACCAAAAGTCTCTGTTCTTCTGAGTCAGCTGAAGCCTGTTGATGATGAGCAGCTTCAGAACAGGAGACGTATGCATGACCAGAGGTACCACAGAGATTACAGCGAACCTGGTTTGTGCATTGTGCACTGGTATGGCCAGAGGCCGAACACAGCGAACATTTCTGATGATCACACACACTGCTGATGTGGCTTACCTGCCCACATTTATAACAGGTTCTGGGTGGTCCGAGATAGAAGAGAACTCCCCTATCCCTACCAAAAAAAAAGCTGTTAGGCAAGTGTTGAAACCCGGAATCATCAGATCTCAGAATAATCTTGAGACTCCACCCCCCCCAGTCCAAATACCTTTGGAATCAAAAATAGCTTCAGGAGGACCAGTGACAGTGCAGTGTTGTTTCACCCAAAAAGGAGATCAGTAAAACTAACCCTTTCATTGCAGAACAAGACCGTGACAGTCTTATGTTTAGGCCACGTCAGAGGAACAACCTTAAAAGGATACCAAAGGGGGATGTTCTTCTTTTGATGGTAATGGGCCCAAAATTTATCAAGCCTACTGCCCAACTTGAAACTAACATCAAAAACATTTTCCCTAGACACATGTATTAAAGCATACAATTCAGAGACACGGAACTGGAGGCAGTCCTGTAAAAGGGTTTTCCCCACATATACCCAGTCAGGTAAGATCTCCATACCCCCTTTATAAACATTGCGGACTGCATTATGTCACTTAGCAGGATTAACAGCATTACGAAAAAGAGAAGCATAAGGTTTAGTGAGGGGAACAGCACTTTGTGCAGTGACATCAGCAAGCACAGGAGGAGGATTCATGAGAGCAGCAGGAATATTCCTGGGAATTTCAGAAAAGTCAGAAAGGTCACTAAGGTCATCCTCCACAGTGGCCTGGTCAGGGACAGGAACCCCAGAGTTAGGACGAGGAAGAGTCCGCAAAACTGGATGCTGAGTGAGGTCAAGATCAGGAGACAAATGAAGAGGAGAAGACACCCGGTCCTCACTCTGAGCTACAGGGTGCAAAACTGGAACATCAGGACAGATATCAGGAGCAAGAGGAGGCTCAGTCACAGCAGATCCAGTATCAGAAACAGTACTCACTGTTGTGGTAGGCAATGGCGAGAGCTAGACTCCCAGTATTTTGATTGGCGGAAAGCCTGAGATCCAGTTCTGCATACTGGGGGAGTGAATCCAATCCGCCACCTTCAGAGAATCCTCGACAGTCCAGGGACAGCCTTTCAATGCCGGAACATCAGCCCACTGAAACTTACGAGCGACCCGGTCTGAGGGTTGCTGCTTGGAAGTAGCAGAGAAAGAGAAGACAATAGCAGCAGACTGGTCCTGACCCATGTGGTGGAACACAAGGCATGGCTCACTAGGGACCACTTTGTGAATCGTAGGCATGGCAACTCCCAGTTCACGATCGGTACCAGCTTCCAGGGAGTCCGTAGCAGCTGGCAAAGAAGCAGACTGAAACTTAGCCACAGGTTCTTGCTTTCACCATTCAAAAGCCTGCTCTTCAAGAGCAACAAATCCCACAAAGCTTCAGTAGCCAGAACAGTCTTTGGAGGAACAGGTAAAGGAGAGGAATTAGATTCCATAGGTAGGCCAGAACGATCCTCGGGTCAGAAATCAGTCGAACATTAGGCTTCCAAAACCACAGCATTTAAGTCAGCATAAAAAAAAACATTTGTCTCAGGCTTGTCAGAAGCCGAGGAGGAGACAGACTCCCCGACCTTTTACACATCCATCTCCACCGCAGGCAACACAGCAACTGGAGTGGCCATCCTAGAATGGCCAATGGGTACCTCTACTGACGAGTGGGGGAATTTCCCCGGTATCCTGTCCAAATTTCCCCCATTCGCTAAAAATACCAGCAATAGCTTAATCTGATTTAGCATCAGTTGGCATCCATATGTATCTCCCTCTCCTGGGACAAGGATGAAAATAGGCAGAATTGTCTAGTCCTCCTTTCCTAGTCAACAAAAACTAAATAAAATAGTCTGTGCCAGAAGTGCACTGTGATGGTTTGGGAGGGCTGGACTGTTGTACATCAGGTAATGGTGTTTGTATGGCAATTTCACGTTTGGTTAGAAGAAAATCTCTTCAATACGCAATATCCTGCCCTGCAGGAAGGCTTCAATATTCCACATTAAGTGGGGATCTAGCAACATAGCCAACACACTGATGTAATTCTTAAACAAGGCATTTATTCTCTGATCAGTCAACAGTCTGAGACTCAAGTCATCTGCCAACATAACAGCAGTGGTGTTGTCCTTTGACTGAAACTCTTTCTTTATGTTGTCAAGGAAAATGTGAAGGAATCTGATTTGAGGAAGAATTTAACTCAGAGTTGCACTGTCTGCACTGATGTTATGTGCGGCAGCCTCAAATGGCTCCAATAAGATGACCACAGCAAGAGGTGGGTTAGCAGCATATACAAATACATACAATTGCATTCATACTGGACCAAACTCAAAAAAAACATTGGAAATTGGAAGCTTACCTTAATATGCATATCTCAGAGGAGGCATGGAACAATTGCTGGAGGTTAATACATACTGCCTGCCCTGACAGTCATAGCCTACTCATTCAAAACAAAGTACTGCATATGTGGTATAGAACCCATGTAAAACTTCACTCCCTGGGACTAACACAGGGTGACTGCTGCTGGAGATGTAGGGCTAAAGGTGGGTCACTTTATCATATCCTGTGGTCATGCTTAGCATTGGTTCCCTTCTGGACAATGGTTCAAGATGACTGCCAGAAAGGGGTGGGGCAAACTCACACTATAAACCCTCAGGTATTTATTTTTGGAATGCCTCCTCCAAACCTTCCACTAACAAGTCTCAAGCTGAGATGGCTAATAGTAGCCGGTCAGAGTTGAAGCAAAATGCCTATTACTCTGTAGATGGGGAATGACAGCTGTTCCCATAATAACAGAATGGTAGGCAGCAGTCTTTTCACTAACCATCCTCACCAGGATGTTACACTTAGCAAGAATACCTTACAGTCCTATTATGCCTGCAGGGCACCAGACATCTCCTCACCCATGTATACCCTGGACCTAATACCCTGGACCTAATATTTCCATTGCAAGTGGGTAAAGATTTGCTTCCTCTGCCATGACTCCAGCTATATAGAGGATCACCACTACTCGTGAGCCCTACTTTCTTTACCATGATCATATGAGGTCTCTTTTTATGCTTGGGGTAATGGATGACATGCTTGTAAGAGATGTGCGGTGTTTTTAGTATATCTGTACCTTGACCTATATACATGGGAGCTCTGTTTTAATAAATGTTTCATGCTAGCACTATCAAAAATCTAAGTGTGGGCATTGACTGATGCTTAGTTATCATTTCGGTGTATTGCTGACTATTTTTTACTGTGTACCTATTTGTATTCTATCTCTCGGTCTGTCTGCGATTGTCTTTTATATTTTCTGATACAATCAACATGATTAACTGCAAAAAAAAAGGATACTAACGGTTACTCCATTATGGAGCAAGCAGAGTTTTTTCCAGTTTTATGAGATTCACCAGCTATAGCGGCTTGACTGATATGCAGTACAGTGTAGCTGATGGGCCTTTTTTCATGACTGAGTTTATGATTTGCACCACAGTCATGATTAGTAGTCTGAGGACCAGGCAGCTTGTTGTAGTTGCCCAGACCTTTTCTAATGATCTAATAAAATGAGTAGGGAAAATCCTGCACTTTTACTGGCTGAGACAGGCTAGCACCTGTACGTTTATGTCAACACAAGCAACAGGAAAAAAATGTATCAGGTACCAGCCTTGCCACCAGACCCAACATATCAATGTTTCCATTTCAAATTTTCATTTAGAGATGCAGCATTTTTTAAACTGTACTGCATTTCACACAAACTTCATCTTACAGGTATTAAAAATTAGCCATTTGAAAAGATTTTTGTTTCAGTGTTGTTCAATTTTACTTTTTTTACCTGCCTGTTACTCTACAGAGTATTTTTTAAACACGTTGGCATCTAAATACTGTTCACCCATTCACCCAGTCACTTCCTCACTTTCTTCATTGCAGTTCCAGCCCATAATTTTACCTGACCACACTAGTTAATAAACATGTACTTTATTACCAATGAACCACAAAATCCATTAAACAGGTTAGATATACACGGTTCACCTCATACACACAGCGCCATGGCTCTGCTTCTACACAAACTGCTGATGGACCTAAACCATTAACCACTGGAAGCCTCTCCCCCCCCCCCCAGCTGCATTTTTTTATTTTATCATGAAAGATAAATAAAAAATGAAAACAAAACTAGCTGACTGAGTTAAATGAAAAAAATAAATAAAATAAAAACAGGCTTTCAACAGTACAACCATCAAGCAGGCCCACACCAGTGCCCATCACATTTCACGCTAATGCCCCCAAGGATAAACCTGCCTGTGGAGAGCCTACTACATGACTCTTACAGTACTTGATTTTAAAAAGTGTTTTTTTTTGTTTGTTTGTTTTCTCAACACAACATCATTGTATAAGTGCAATAAGACACTATGGGGTGTTGGCTGTATAAGAATAAAGGCACAGTCGAGGGTCTGAAGGCACATGGACTGCAGCCTCACACCTTACTATGCCTCTGAGTGCACCTTTATCCAGACATAACCAACAATCTGTCATGTCTTATCGCTAACATAAATTGAGACCTCATTTGTGAGTGGCACCATCTATAGATGACTAAAGTGGCATCTAGTGCAATATTGCACATTTGTCACAAAATGTTATGAGCGGTACCACAAAAATGTAGCAGTCTGAGTGGCAGGTAATATAGTAGTACCCGATGTTCTTTTCTTCGGAAATATCTATAGTATTGCATCATTTTGTGAGTGGAATTATCACCTTAAAGAGGGCTGAGTGGTATGCAATGCAATGTAATTAAAGTACTGCACGTTTTATTTTGAGCTGTAAGTTTAGTCCTACCCAAGAATCGAACACCTCAAATTTTGGGAGTTTGATTCTTGCAAACTCTGACAAATTATTTTGAACAAACAGTAAACGTTTAGACCATCTGGTTCACCTTGGTCTGCTTGGTATGACCCAGTTCAATGAGCCAACCGGTGATCAAGAGTTTGCACACCAAACGGTTAACACAAACTTGCCAGAGTCAGTCATGTTGTACAAACCTTACAAACCTCCTTTTGGTGTCAGCTTATCACTGGAATGCAGTGAGACAGCTCACTTACATGCTTGAGTTGGGCAGAGAGAGATAGATTAGCTAGGTTACTCACAATTTTAACTATTTCAGCAAACATTCTACAAAAAACTTGTTAAAAAAATGTAACACATTAAAGGCAGCAGATAAAAGAAATTAAAAGTCAAGAGAGAGGGCCACATAATGGGGGGAGCAGGAGGAAACAAACATTGATAAATGGTAATAATGTTTTAATGGAAGTTTTAATAGTGAAATTGTCATGTTTAATGAGTGAAGTTCAGTTAGGTAGTTTTGGTTGACGGGGAAAGAAAGGGTAGGAATGACCTCCTTCATGGACTGGAGTACTAGAAGGCTAAGTGACATGCTAAAGGTTATGCAGTGAATACTTGGCTGCAGTAAGGTTTGAATTTAGGATCTTCTGGTTCCCAGTGCTGCTCTTCCCATTAGACTTTACTGCCTCTACTGTCAGGGGTGATGGTGGTGTGTGGTGCAGAAAAAATGATGGTGCTTTCCAACAATATTTCTTTTTTACTTTACAGTTTATTTACCCATGGTAGCCCAGCTGAGATGCAACATTTTATTAACTGTGTGGTCCCGAGTTTATCCATCTTTACAATGTATTTACCCAAGATACCAAACTGAGATGCAACATCTCATTTCTAGTATGAGCTTGCTTCTATCCATTTTCACATCTTGTGGATTGAACCATTGGGAGGTTCAGTAAATTGCTTAGGGTCACACTGAGTATTTGACTCTAGCAGGGCTGAACCTACACGCTTACAGTTCCCAAAGTTCTTTACCCACTAGAACACATTGCTTTCACTACCTGTTAAAGTGGGAGGTTGGAACCTTAAAGGCCTGCCACTGCCAGCAGTTTTTCATGTAACAATTTACCGTGGATAGACCAGCTGAGATTCAACATCTTATTTCATGTGGGAAAGATTTACAGTGCTGGATAGAGTGGAGCACTGGCAGGTTAAGCGATTTGGTTAGGATCATACACAGGATTTGACTTTAGGAGGGTTTGAACCTAGGATCTTGCAGTTCCCAGCTTTGCTCTAATCATTGGATTACACTGCATGTGAAGGGGTGGAGAGAAGACTGGGACAGACCAGCAACTGCTGGCAATGTGTTGTTGCTTTATATCTTTTTACTGTTTATTGTCCCAGGATACTCCGACTGACATACAAACATCTCCTTTACAGTGGGGCCCTGCTTTCATCTATTTGTTCTGTGAGTGTACCCAGGATAACCCGGCAGAGATGCAACATCTCATTGTCAGTGCAGTGTGAGCCTACTTCTATCCATTTCAACAACTGGGTGGTCACACACTGAATACAGGATTTAAACCAGAGATCTTTGGGTTTCAAATTGTGCTTTAACTAAGCCACTCTGCCAGGGGCAGAGGTAACAGGATAGACCAGCTGCTGCCAGTAATGTTTTGGTTTTTTTTCTGTTTATGTTCACAATTTATTTACTCAGGATAGCCAAACTGAGATGCAGTCCTGTTTGTCCTCATTTTTACAATATGTTTACCCAGGAAAGCCCCTGCTGAGATGCAAAGTCAAGAAGAAGAGAGGTGAGTTGGTGGGAAGAGGCAGAATGGATGATGGGGAGAGAGAACCCCAATGTTTGCAGAACAAGAAGGAGATGGTAACTTGACCAGCAATGGATTTCTTTGGGGGTGTGCAAGAGAGAGAGAGAGAAAACCAGAATTCTAAAGGGGATAGAAAGTGGTAGAGGGTAAGTGAGGAGTGAAGTAAGGTAGGAGGGAAGGGAGCTAAGCCTGTATTTAGAGATAAAGGAAGCACAATAGGCAAGGTGTCTGGACTCAAGGGAGGGGAAAGAAAATGAGTTGCACAGGGAGCAGTAGTGGGTACACAGTGGGGGGGAGGGGCAGTCCAGGGCAAAGTGACAACAGGAGTGAAAAAGGGGATCTAGTCTGGCCTGGGTAGACATGGGAACAGCACTGTATACTATGTCACCATAGCTGAAGATGGGGAGTATCATCTTTAAGATGATCTCTCTTTGGACAGGAAATGGGATACTCCCTTTATTCCTGTAGAGTGCATCAAGTTTGAGGGGAAGCTTCTGGTGGATGGTATTTACAAGAAATCGAGGTGAAGGTCCAGCCAGATCCCAAGGTACTTGAATGAGGGTACATCACCATAGCTGCACCACCAAGGGTATTGGGAGGTGGGGAGAGGGGTGAGCCTAATGAGTATCTACGTAGTGGCAAAGGTCATAGAGACCATCCAGAGAGTAGGATTTTATCTCCATTTTCCCCGATAAGACGACCCACTTCCATAGTCAGGGCTCAGCCTCTTTTGACCTCATACATACACTGCATGCTCTTGCATAGGTGAGAACTTCCTGGCCCTCTGTGAGGGTCACTGTAGTCCCAGACGCTGCCCCCAGACTCTTAACCTGCATGCTCCTGGAACCAACCCTCACCAGGTGAGACATGTTTCCTTCAGCAGCTGCCTCAGCCCTCAACTGCCCCTCATGCAAGTGACCCAAGTCTTCCTTCAATCCTGGAACAATGGACTGCTGTGAAGTGTGGTGCTGCTGCTGAGCCATTAGAGTGGTTGCACATAGTTCATAGTTTGACCTTAAAAAGTCACTTAACCTCACTGGTCTTAAACTTACATAGATACATAGACAGTGTCAGCAGATAAGGGCCTATGGCCTACCCAGTCTGCCCATTTGAGCTTGTAAGTTCAGTTTATGTTTTCCTAGAAGTCTGTTGCCCCTTACCCCTGACCTCCAGGATTCCTTTATGTCTATCCCATGCATTCTTAAATCCTGTGATTGTTTTGGCCCCCACCACTTCCTCTGGCAGGGTGTTCCACTTGTCCACCATCCGCTCTGTGAAAAAAATCCTTCCTCACGTTTCCTCTGAATCATCATCCCTCCAACTTCATCCCATGCCCTCTAGTCCTGGAACATCTTTTTTGCTTAAAAATAGTGTATTCATGCACCCTGTTCCTCCCTGTAAATACTTGTATGTCTCTATCATATCCCCTCTCTCCCTCCTCTCCTCCAGGGAGTACATGTTCAGTTTCTTCAACCTGTCCTCATAGGACTTGTGATGCAATCCATGTACCATCTTTGTTGCCGTCCTCTGAACCTTCTCTACCCTGTCTATGTCCTTATGTAGGTAAGGTCTCCAGAACTGTACACTGTACTCCAGGTGGGGCCTCACAAGTGTCTTGTATAGTGGAATTATGACCTCCCTTTTCCTGCTGGTGATGCCCCTGCCTATGCATCCCAGCATCCTATTTGCTTTACCTGCTGCCTTGTCACACTGTTTCCCTACCTTGAGGTCATCAAAGATGATAACCCCAAGATCCCTTTCCTGCTTGGTGCATGCTATATCCTCACCCCCCAACTGATATATTGTGCTGGGGTTTTTGTGCCCCATATGCATTATCTTGCACTTCTTTGCATTGAATTTCAACTGCCAAACCCCTGACCATTCCTCAAGTTTCTACAGGTCCCTTCTCATTCTGTCTACACCCTCTGGTGTGTCTACTCTGTTACAGAGCTTTGTGTCATCAGCGAACAGTGAAATTCTGCCTTCTAGGTCCTGCACAATGTCACTGATGAAGAGGTTGAATAGGACCGGTCCCAGCACTGATCCCTGTGGTACCCCACTGGTCACTCTTCCCTCTGTGGAGTGACAGCCATTTACCACCACCCTCTGTGTCCTGTTGCCCAGCCAGTTACCTACCCACCACACTAATGTCCTGCCCACACCCATATTCCCCAGTTTGTGAAATAGTATTCTGTGTGGCACAGTGTGAAAGGCCTTGCTGAAGTCCAGATAGGCCATGTCCACTGCCCTCCCCTGATCCACCTCCCTAGTCACCCAGTCAAAAAATTCAATGAGGTTTGTCTGACGTGATCTCCCCTGGTGAAACCATGCTGCCTTGGGTCCTGTAGTCCATTGACAACCAGATGCTCCATCAATCTCTCCTTCAGTAGTGCTTCCATGATCTTTCCCACTACCGAGGTGAGGCTGACTGGTCTGTAGTTCCCCGCTTCCTCTTTGTTCCCACTTTTGTATAAGGGCACTACATCTGCTGTCTTCCAGTCTTTGGGTACCTACCCCGTTTCCAGTGATCGGCTAAACAGGATAGCCAGAGGTTCAGCCACTACCTCTCTTAGTTCTTTAAGGACCCTGGGGTGCACTCCATCTGGCCCCATTACTTTATCAAGTCTTATTACTTCCAGTTCCTTCAAGACCCTTTCTCGTGTAAAGGGACTTGTGTCCATTTCTGCACCATTCTCACCCCTTGTACTCCCTTCAGACCCATTACCCTCCTCTTCCTCAGTAAAGACTGAGCAGAAATACCTGTTCAATATGTCAGCTTTACTGTTGTCATCCTCCACGCTGCCCCCATCCTCCCCTTCAGTCTCACTATCCTCCTTTGCCTTTCTTTTTTCACTTATGTACCTGTAAAAGGTTTTGTCCCCTCTACCCACTGATTTTGCAATGTGTTCTTCTGTCTGAGCTTTGGCTTCCCTTACTGACCTCCATGCCTCCCTTTGCTTCTCCTGGTACTTCTCCCTATCCCCTTCTGCCTGTGTCTTTTTGTATTGCCTGAATGCAGTCTTTTTGGCTTTCACTTTCTTTGCTACCTCTTTGGAAAACCATAATGGTCTCCTCTTCCTTTTTCTCTTGCTAACCTGCTTAATGCATAATTCTGTTGCTCTTATAATCCCCATTTTAAATACTGCCCACTGTTCCTCAACCCCTGACTCCTGCCCCATTCCCCTTAATGCCTCTTTCAAGTATCTACCCATTTTCCCAAAGTCTGCCCCCAAAAATCCAGGATACATGTTTTTGTGTGGTTTGGTTCTGCTCTTTCTGTGATTTCAAACCACAATGACTGGTGGTCACTGTTCCCCAGGTGCTCCTCCACTGTTACCCCCATCACACTGTCCCTGTTTGTGAGCACAAGGTCCAGTATTGCCTTCTGCCGAGTTGGTTCCATGACCAGTTGCTTGAGGAAGGCACCCTGAAGGGAGTCCAGGATAAATCTGCTCCTAGTTGATGCTGCTGCTTGGATGCTCCAGTCCACGCCTGGTATATTGAAGTCTCCAGCCAGTACTACCTCACCCTTGTCTGCCATCCTTTGGATGGCTAGCATCAGCTCCCTATCTGTTTCTTCCTCCTGGGCTGGTGGTCTATAGACCACACCAGTGCGGATGGCTGGCCCTATTTTCCTTTCCAGCTTAACCCACAGTATCTCTCCCCTATTTTGTTCCTCCTGGATCTCTGTGGCCCTTATGTCATTTTTCACATACAGTGCCACTCCTCCTCCCTTCCTACCTGCTCTGTCTCTTCTGAATATGTTGTAGCCAGGTACGGCCATCTCCCAGTCATGGTTATCATTATACCAGGTTTCAGTGATGGCCACAATGTCCAGGTCTGACTGCACCATGACAGCCTCCAGATCTTCCATCTTGTTGCTAAGGCTCCTGGCATTGGCACACATGGCTTTCCATGATTTGACCTCCCTAGACTGTTTCACTGTTCTACTTCAGCCCCTTCCTTAGTTGTCCATTATCCCTGGTTCTCCTTGCTGTCTGCCCATCTGCTGAATTTTGCACCTTTTCTGCCTATCCACCTCTTGGGCGCTAATCTTCATCTTTTGCACACTGCTTTGTAGAGATGGCCACTCCTCCAGTTCACTGGTTCCACTGCTAGCTGTGGGGGGTGAGCAAGTAGGTACCCTCTTTGCTGGCCTGCCACCCCCCCTTTGCTAGTTTAAATGCTTGTCAATGTAGCATTTAAACTTATCACTGAGTGCTTGGATTCCCCTCCAGGATGGATGCAGGCGGTCAGGCTTGAACAAACCTTCATCCCTCCAGGTCAGTCCCCAGTCACCAATGAATCCATACCCTTTCTCACAGCACCAGTTCTTCAACCATGAATTAAAGTTCCTGGTGCATGCACCCCTATTCTCTCCATTGCCTCTCACAGGTAGTACTTCTGAGAAAGTGACAGAAGTAGCTACTTGCTTGAGACCCCTCCCCAATTTCCTAAACTCTTCCTGAACTTCCTTTGGCTCCTCATTTGCCAGGTCATTAGTACCTAGGTGGATAATGACATCCAGCTCACCCTCCCGTCTTGCCTTCCCAGTGATCCCCAGGATCTTCCTTCCATCCCTCCATGCCGTGGCACCTGGTAGGCACCTCAACTCCCTGTCCTCTTCCTCCTCCTATGTTCCTAGCTGGATCCCTCTTATGATGGAGTCCCCCACCAGGATTCACTTCCTCCTCCTCCTCCTCTGGGGTCCACTGGTCTCCCCGCTGAGGTCACCTCCTTGGCTAACCTCCACATCCTTTCCTTCAACTTCTCTGGGTACCTCTATTTGGTTGTCCCCTTTTGCCAGTGTGGCATATGAGTTCTTGAGTGGAATAGGATCTGGAATGTGCCTCTGCCTGACTGCTCTAACCTTCCCTGAGCCCACTGTCATCCAACTTCACCCTTCTACCTCTGTATGTAACCTCCTTTAGCTTTTCACAACCTCTCATAATCTCCCTCAACCTTCCTGCCCATGCCATATGGGTGTTGCTGCATCCGTTCATGGTTTATGAAAATCTTTGAGGCACCATGTATTTGAATGCAATGGCTCTTTATATCTTTCCTTTCCATTCTCTTCTCACTGTATCATATACTGTATATAGAAAAATGCACCATGCCAAAACAAGCCATGCAGGATTTTTTGCAGTGGGATTAAATCACACTGTATGTATGTGTTTTACATTTCCAATATTTTTGTCTGGAAAGGATAAGGTATCAAGGTCAGTATCCAAAACTATTACATGGGTTATCTGTATTATTCACCCTATCTGATGAAATTTTCAGCTATCACACCAAATACAGTGATGTTATCCACAAATTGTGACAGCCAAAAATAATGCATTATTCTAGCACCTTTAATGTGTCTGACAAAAAAGTGAAGGTCACCTTATGCATAACATGCCTGAGTATTAGATTTTAAAGTCCAGATCTATGGCTTTTCCCTTGCTTCTTCTTCTTTACCAGACTGGATACCTTCTGTAATGCTTTCTGCCACTTTGCTACCATCTCATCCCCTCATACTCGTCAGTGATCCCACTACTCTTCCTTTTCCATCCTCCCTCTCCCTTCATATCACCAGTCTCTCTGTGCCTCGTTCATCTCTAAATATTGATTTAGGTCCCTTCCCTTTTAGCCCTCCTGACTCCTCTTTCACATCTACTCCTCCTCCTCCTACTCCCTCTATTCCAGGGATCCCCATATCTTCTCTATTCCCCACTCTCCCTCTGTTACTGGGCAGGCGGCCTTCTCACCTCTCTCTGGAACCTGTTCCCCTCCTCCATCTGCATCGCCCCCCTCACTCCCACCTCTTAGATACCAGCTTAGGTGCCTCTCCACTACCTCCCTCCTGCCCTTGGCAACCCTCCACCTGACACTCCCACTCGCTCCTGTCCTCCCCTCCTGTTAATAGCCTCCCACCTTATGATTTAAGCTGTTGCCAATTGGAATAATTCTGTACCACTAAAACACTGTTACTTCCTCCAACTGGCACTGTACACTTTATATTATACTGTACCCTTGACGACAGGTCAGTGTTATGTTCCATGGCATTGTTTCCTAATCCATGCTTGTTCATCACTCTGTTTTTGTACTTGTAAGTTTTTGCTGTAACTGCATTCTGTTGTTTGTTTATAACTATTAATCTACTTGTACTCCTCTTTCCCTCTCCCACGGGTCACACCTGGAAACAAGCCTCAGCTCAGTTTGCCTTTCCTAGTTATCAATTTTTAAATAAACAAAATAAAATAAATAAATGGTACCCTTATTTCAAATTCATTAATTATTTTAAATTCCATATGAGAGTTTGGGTTGATTTTTATTATGCACAAACATGTTTAAACCATGCAGTCATATACCTCCAAAGCAGGAATGAAGTTCTTTGAGAAAATAAAATAGCCAGTGTTTTTTTTTTTTTTTTATCTTTGCAGAACAAAACTCAATCAATTACAAGTCGTTACAAATAAGAATCAGGCCACCAACTATAAATAAGTATGTAGCATCAAATGTTATATATACATCCTCTACATCAGACAAAAAATATGTTTTCCCTTGGGGTGGTGTCTCCAAACCATAAATATATTCCCTTTTAAACCTCATGGTTTTACTCTCTTTTCTGTGTTTGTGCAGCTGCAGTAGTTTGCCCTGTACCTGTCAAGCTGCCACTAGGCTCCGCTGTTGCACTGGAAAAGAAATCTCTGTCTTTTAACATGCTAAATATGAATTGCTTGAGGCACTGCAGAATACATTTTGTAAATAGTACATTACTGTGTTACAGTGTTTCTTAATGACTGTACACATCTAACAACAGAAGATCAGGAGGAGGACTCTGCCATGTGCATTAATACTGAATAGCTAGAATTGTACGTATTCTAGTCAAAGGCCTGCTGAGCAGAATGCAGAAACAAAAACAAATTGCCCGTGTATGTATACCCTTCTGCACAACTCTAATTCTGAAGTAAAATATCTTGATGCTGTTATCAGGAACATTTATTGCAGATTTGTGGAAGGCTGTTCTTTTCTTTTCCTCTGTATAGCTTTCTTTGACCCAGCATTTGCACGGGCAGCTGCTAAGCTGAAAGAAAAGGATCTTTCAACAGTAAATAAGGGACTGCTGTGCATATTAATGGGCATTAGTCAAATGTTACTTAGACATGAGTCTTTCTGCTCAGGGTTCTACAACGTAGCAGAGGAATGGGTTTTAAACCCTTCTCAGGTGCGTCTGTACTGTTGATAGGCTTCAACTGCAGAATGCAGATGAAGTTTTTCCTAGTAAAACAGTAAATACAAATAATACTAAAGCATCGTGATGTTTGGATGGTGTACTTGTCTGACCACAAATTTCAGTGGATAATTTGAGTGTATACTTCATGGAGTGTGGATTAAATAGTGGCCTACAGGGAAAGGGAAAGGGAGATTGCAAGTTAGTGGAGTACAACAAAAACTGCAAGCATCAATTAATTCTCTGTACACATTAGAACAGTTCAGCTTAAAATAGATACAACAGGACAGCAACAATAGTGTAAAAACTGAGCTTCTGGACAGTCTGATCCAGGCCCACAATGGCCATTATTGTACGTGGCATATCTATTTGCCATCACGGGATTATGCCAGCTACTCTAAAACTAGATTTGTTACTGTAGAAATAGTTCAGTAACAGACTGTAATTTTTTAGTAATATTTATTGTTTGGCTAACCAAAATATTTTTTTTGCACACAAACTTTCAGGACTAACACAGTTTAATCAGGTAAAGGGAAGCTTGCATGCAACAACAAAAAAAAATCATTTTGGATTTGATCCTGACTAACACAGCACCCCAGAACTACATAATTTCCGTAGCTAATCTCAGTATAATCGCAGAATTGCCCTGGTTTCATGTAATCAGTTGAATGTCGGGTGATAGGACTTGCAGTAGGGTATGTGTGTGTGTCTTCCTTTTTGCTTACTAGAAGAGTTGCTGGTGTGTAAAGACATCACATGGCACAGACTATAGCTTACAGGAAGACCCCACAGTTAGAAGAAATGTATTTTAACCTTTTTTCCCCTCCTTTCAGCAGATACTTAACAAAACCCTTGTGTTGGTAGTATCATGATATCTTATCACTTCCTTTGTCTGAGTGAGGTCAGGGGGTTTACCTGTACTGCCTTCACCTCTTGAGATCTAGCACCACTTGTCCATGTATTAATGTGAACTTCTAACTAAATTTAAAGTGGAGGGCTCACTGTTACAAAGGATCTGCACAAGACATCTTTGTAACATCTGCACCCTAGCATTTGTAATTCTCTGTTAATAAGAAAAAGGTCATGGAAGGGCTGGATTAAATAGAATACTCCTTTCTGATGCTCTTCCCTGAAGGAGTGCTGAACAAAGACTTTGCCCATGTTAAAAGGGACTGAAGCAAAATCAAACAAGGGAATACCACTGGCAAAACTGGAAAGTTAGACAGCTAGTCCACATGCTGTACTATATGTCAAGAGAATCTCTGACATGCAGGAAGGTGCACTTATGACAGTCCCAATTTTGAGAACAAAATGCGGCTATCAATGTCAGATCTCCAGCAAATGCATGTTAACAATTCATCCAATAATTTAGGAACACATTTTTCACATCTTTTGTTAGTTATTTGGGGAGAATAACCAACTTTCCCAAAACATTACACATTCCATGTTATCTCATTTTCTAATCTGTATTAATCATTTTCTTAATAAACTCTCTCTCTCTCTCTTTCTCTATATAATTTCCCTCTCTCAGTCTATCTCCTCTGTTAATGTAACAGCCTACCATTTTAACAACGTGTAAAGGAAGGGTGTCCTTAATGTTCATGGCTGTCCACTACTGAGTTCACCCCTACGCTGAGCTTAATTATTGAATGAGCTGTCAGAAAGCAGTCCTACCTATCCCACTCTGACCTGTCTAAGTGTCAAAATGTTTTTTAGAAATGCCACCACAAGCCTGTATTTTCATTGTATTATATCAGCAATGGCGCTTAGCTTCTATGGATTTCAAATTGAAATATAGTGTAAAGACACTACCAGAGCCATGGGGATCCTTAGCTGCAATTTAATTTCAGACACCCTGCCTACAATTAATGCAAAGAATATTTCAAAGCTTCTTTATTTCTTTAATAAAACATTGCCTCTGCCTTAAATTTACACACAGGATGTGATGGTACAGAATCTTTTGTGTGAATATATGAAATTATAGGCCCTAAGGCTCACAAGTCAGAACATACTGTACCAGTGCCAATAGATTTTAGCTTCAGACTGAAGATAGCTATGTACCCTGGCTGTGGAATGCTCTTCTAGCAGATGTTGGAGCTACTGAGCCCTACATTGTTTTTATGAGTGGGTTTAAAGAGCCTGTCAAATCTCTGGGAAAACTTTGAAAAACATATCATTTGCACACTGTTCTGCCTGTATGTCACAAATGTTTCCATATTTACAATATGTTTTCCACTTTCTTTATTACTGAAGATATCTGCTTGAAAATAGGATCCTTGTCCCTCAAACATCCTCTGCCCTTGTCATCTGTCTTCACAAGATGTTACAGTCTTCTGATTATAAATCACAATTGGTTACCATGGAAATTATTATGATGTCACAAGGAGGAGATTATGGCATCTTGTGTAGACAAAATGCAGGAAAAAGTGAAATCAAAAGAAAAGGATTCTGTTTCAATAAAAATGTCCTTTGTAGTTGAAAATAAGGGAAAGTAAAAACAGGACACATGGGCAAGATAACTAAAATGATAACTAATTCAGCAAGTCTTCTCAGAGACATCACAGACTTCCGCAGATTGCCCAATTCTTTGAATGACTACTAGAGTTTTGTTTCTTCTTTCCTCTGTTCTACATTGTTGATATATGATATGCAGGGCTCAGTACAAACAAGTACAGCTAGTCAGTGAAAATGGAATTAAACACATATCAAATTAATTTCAAGCCTAAGTAGACTGTATTGTGTTTTTATAGTATGTTTGTATGTTTTTTTGGGGGGTGGAAAGGCTGAGAAATGGGGGATTGAAAGGGATCCTCGGGCAGGTGGGGTGTAAAGGCTAAGCAGAGACCTCAGAAAACTAGAGAAGTGATCAATGATATGGTAGCTGGCTTTCAATGTAAAAAAGTGCAAAATAATGCACTTAGGGCACAGAAACCCAGGGATTAAGTACAAAATGGGTGGAGTGGTATTGATGATCACCAAGCAGGAAAGAGTCCCGAGGTTAATCATATCAGATGATCTAATGGTGGTGAGGTAGTGCAACAAGGAGTAGGGAATGCAAGTGGGATACTGGGGTACATAGAGAGGGGTAGCACCAGCAGAAAGAGGGAGGTGATGGTGCCTCTCTATAGATTGCTAGTAAGACCCACCCACAGTATTGTGTCCAGGTCAGGAGACCCCATCTCCAGAAGGACATAGAGTGGAGACAGTCCAGAGGAGGGCAACTAAACTGGCGCAAGGTCTACATCAAAAGTCCTATGAGGAGAGACTAAAGGACCTCAATATGTACACCCCAGAACAGAGGAGGAAAAGGGAAGATATGATAGAGACCTTTAAATATCTCACAAGGGTAAATAATGCACAGGAGGGGAATATTTTTCAGAAGAGATGGTGCTCAAGAACAAGGGGACATATTATAAAGCTAGTGGGGGGTAGATTCAGGAAAGATGTGAGGAAGTACTTCTCCACAGAAAGAGTGGTGGATTCCTTGGACACAAAGATCTGCAACAGTGTTGATTCACAAGGAGGCATGGAAAGGATGACAAGGGACTTGGCAAGGTTGGAGGAGTGGTCAGAAGTATGGCAGCTTGGATTCAATGCAATGACGTTCAAAATAATGCACCTGGGAAACAAAAACCCAGGGGAAAATTACACAATGGGTGGGGGAGGAGGCAGTAACAACAGTAAAAATGGAAAGAGACCTGGGGGTAATAATATCAGATGATCTTAAGGTTAGCAAGCAATGTGAGAAGGCAGTAGGGATGGCTGGGGGTATGCTGGGATGTATAGGGAGAGGCATCACCAGCAGAAAACAGAAGTTATTACCCCTCTGTACAGACAGTGGAATATGGGTGTGGGCAGGACAGTAGTGTGGTGGGTAGGTAACTGGCTGGGTGGCAGGACACAGAGGGTGGTGGTAAATGGCTGTCACTCCACAGAGGGAAGAGTGACCAGTGGGGTACCACAGGGATCAGTGCTGGGACCGGTCCTATTCAACATCTTCATCAGTGACATTGCGCAGGATCTAGAAGGCAGAATTTCACTGTTAGCTGATGACACAAAGCTCTGTAACAGAGTAGACACACCAGAGGGTGTAGACAGAATGAGAAGGGACCTGCAGAAACTTGAAGAATGGTCAAGGGTTTGGCAGTTGAAATTCAATGCAAAGAAGTGCAAGATAATGCATATGGGGCACAAAAACCCTGGCACAATATATCAGTTGAGAGTGAGGATATAGCATGCACCAAGCAGGAAAGGATCTTGGGTTGTCATCTCTGATGACCTCAAGGTAAGGAAACAGTGTGACAAGGCAGCAGGTAAAGCAAATAGGATGCTGGGATGTATAGGCAGGGGCATCACCAGCAGGAAAAGGAGGAGTCATAATTCCGCTATACAAGACACTAGTGAGGCCCCACCTGGAGTACAGTGTACAGTTCTGGAGACCATACCTACGTAAGGACATAGACAGGGTAGAGAAGGTTCAGAGGAGGGCAACAAAGATGGTGCATGGATTGCATCACAAGTCCTATGAAGACAGGTTGAAGGAACTGAACATGTACTCCCTGGAGGAGAGGAGGAGAGGGGATATGATAGAGACATACAAGTATCTTACAGGGAGAAACAGAGTGCAGGAAAACACTATTTTAGCGAAAAAGATGTTCCAGGACTAGAGGGCATGGGATGAAGTTGGAGGCAGGACGATTCAGAGGAAACATGAGAAAGAATTTCTTCACAGAGCGGGTGGTGGACAAGTGGAACACCCTGCCAGAGGAAGTGGTGGGGCTGAAACAATCATGGGATTTAAGAATGCATGGGATAGACATAAAGGAATTCTAGAGGTCAGGGGTAAGGGGAAACAGACTTCTAGGAAAACAAACTGAACTTACAAGCTCAAATGGGCAGACTGGGTGGGCCATAGGCCCTTATCTGCCGACACTGTCTATGTATCTATGTATCTATGACAGTTGGTGAGACCCCATCTGGAGTACTGCATCCAGTTCTGGAGGCCCCATCTCCGCAAGGACATAGACATGACAGAGGCTGTCCAGAGGAGGGCAACTAAAATGGTGCGTGGTCTGCAAGAGAGGCCATACGAGGAGAGAATAAAGAAGCTTAATATGTATACCCATGAGGAAAGGAGGGAGAGTGGGGACATGATAGAAACTTTTAAGTACCTCAGTGGAATCAACAAAGTCCAAGAGGGAAGCACCTTTCAGAAAAAGAGATGTGCAAAAACAAGAGTACACAATTTAAAGAAGAAGGGGGGTAGTTCAGGGGCAATGTGAGGAAGTATTGTTTCACAAAGAGGGTGTATGGAACAGCCTTCCTGAGGAGGTTGTGGAGTCTAAAACTGTGGGAGAATTCAAGAATACATGGGACAGACATAAAGCAATTCTTGTTGGGGGTAAGAAGAAGAGGCTGTTGGTTAACTAGGATCTGCAGCTTATCCTGTAGGTAGGGAAATGGGCAGACTAGGTGGGCCAAGCGGTCCTTGTCTGCTGTCAAAGTCTGTTTCTATGTTTCCTGGAACAGACTTCCAGCGGAGGTGGTGGTGACAAAAACAGTGGTGGGGTTCAAGAATGCATGGGATAAGCACAAAGGAATCATAATAGAAAGGAAGAGGGAGGGAGAAAAAGATGTAGATCGGACACAATCTGATGTAATAGTGTAGGTAGTGAGAAATGTGCAGACTGGATAGGCCAAGTGATCCTTATCTGCTGTCAGATTCTATGTTTCTATGTTTTTTTCCAAAAGTAAGGACTGCTTTTAGAGCTTGCAAATGCTATGGTGGTAACTGAACAGTATACCATGTACAGGGCGACCACAATTGAGCGCTTTCAAAAAGGGTGACTCAATTATGGCGCCTGTGTATAGGGCTACCTGGCAGGGTAGTGATCAGATATTGGGGTAGGCGAGTGCAGCGATGGGATGTCACTGTATATACATGTGCACGAGGGGGGGGGACCATGTCAAGTGATAGGTGAAAGAGGAAGGAGTGTATGTGGGGTGTAGTACAGTGGTCAGCTGCTGAGCTAGCAATGTGGTATGGTGGCTAAGTGGTAGGCTGGGGTTCGGAGGGTGCAGGGTTCAATTTTGGATGCGATCATTTTTTGAGTCTGGTCTGGGTTTTTAATTTTTTATTAAGTTTTACATCCCACGACATGCATCCTCCTGGAGTTAAGAATCCTTAAGTAGGGGTGTGCGGTGGCTGCCTCTGCATAACATAGAAAACCAGTTGCCAGTTTTCTAGTCACTGTGAGTGTACATCGCCGTAATTCATTTTCAGTGATGTACACTCGCCCAAACGGTGATCGCTATTCCATGATCACCATTATGACATAAAACCTAACTGAATATCAAACCATATTCCTTCTTTTTTGAGTTTGGAAGATGCATGCTGTAGAACAGGTTTCCTCACTCTTCTATGCTTCTACACTTCAGTACTGTTCTGCAGACAGTGCCCATCTTTCAAGCAAGAGTGCATTTAGGCTTCTGCTGATGCACTCTAGAAGTCCAACATACTCAAAGGTTGCTGGCCATGACAAATAATGGCAAATTATATGTGTGTTTGTGTGTGTGTGTGTGTGTGTGTGTGTGTGTGTGTGTGTTGGATGGGGGGGTCCTGAACTGAGACCGCCACACTAATTTTTCTACTTATCTGAGAACCTCTCAAAGTTAGATTTCAGAAGATGAAAGGCATGTGTATTGTTTATTATGTTAGGGCACCTCCTTTGTGTTTTTCTCAAGTTGCTGAAAATAGCATGCGTACGGGCACTTGTAAACGACCATTGGGTTGACAGGCCCCACCTTCCTCCCCTTCCCCTCAATCATAACACTATGGTATCCCTTGTACAAGGTGACCGCAATTGAGTGCTTACAAAAGCGATGACTCAGTCACGAAGCCTGTGTACAGGGCTACCTGGCAGGGTAGTGATCAGATATCGGGGTGAGCAAGGTAGGGCAATGGGAAGTATGCACATGTACACATGCGCAGGGTGGGTGGGTGGAGGAAGGGAAGGGAAGATATATGGGAGAGGGTGTGATGGGCAGCTGCCAAGCTGAACCACTAGCGTGGCAGGGTGGGTGGTCACTTGGGAGGTGAAGGGTGCAGGGTCCGGTCCGGCATGGTGCAGGTTTTTTTGTTTTGCCGGCAGGTGGCTTTTAATTTTTACAAGTCCCCACCCCCCCCGACATGCACCCTCCTGGAGTTGAGACTCCATTAGTAGGGAGTGTGGGGGGCACAGCTCCCCCATATTAAAAAAACAAAACAAAACATAGGTCTCGGGCACCCTCTTTATCCTGGCCGCGAGTGTGCATCACCGAAATTCATTTTCAGTGATGTACATTCGCTGTGATGATGATTGCTATTCTGCGATAGCCATTATGACTTAGAACCTAACACTATACTTATCCTGGAATTAAATAGCCACAGCCATACATTTATTGACGTATCACATTTCAGACATGACATGTAATGTAACATGCATGGTAGGAAGTCTCTACCTTGATTTTGTCCTCCAATCTCCTCCATTTCCCAATGAGAGGAGGAGCTTTATCTGAGCAGGAGGTCTGGCCCCATCCCCGACTGGCCTCTGACATTAAGGAATTCTGTATCAACACAGGAATACTCTTTCTGTAACAGCAAGAGACAGTGTTAAGGAGGCAGTATAGCACAATGATTTAAGGCCCTAAGCTTCAAACCTGGAGACCTGGGTTTGAATCCCACAGCCCCCACTTGCATACTGTGTGACCCTGAGCAAGTCACTTAACTTCCTTGTGCTTCCAGGTCACACCTGTAAACAAGCTTCCAGCTTAGTGTGTCTCTCCTGGTTAAAAAACAAAAGTGGGAGTCTAGGAGGTGACAGAAGAACCACTCACACCATGTCACAGAGTTCTACTCATCATAGCCATACCTGATGTGAATGCAGAGACCTATTAGGACACAAGTGTGGGTCTACCAGCCCCATTGCCCCCTGCCAACCATGAGTAACCAGCCTGAAGTGGGTGTAAGTCCTCTCTACCTAACTTTTACATTTATCTTTCCCATAGATTCCCATGCCACCAGTAGACAGACTTGTCTGTCCTACAAACACATCACCTTAAGCATTCTATTATAGCTTCTCAAATTTCTAAGCTGAAATGGTCAAACACCACATCTGACAAGTGTACTCAGTGTCATTTGTACAGAGTTGGAGCCTAGATTAAAATGTTGTCATGCTTTATCATGCTCCCCCACCAATCAATGTTGATATGCTGCAGAACCTGTGGTCCCAAGCACAACACCAGTAAAACCTCTCCACCAT
This sequence comes from Neoceratodus forsteri, assembly GCA_016271365.2. Lineage (NCBI taxonomy): Eukaryota > Metazoa > Chordata > Ceratodontiformes > Ceratodontidae > Neoceratodus > Neoceratodus forsteri. The sequence goes on along the minus strand of CM057455.1, from coordinate 1,070,883,667 downwards.
ACTGTTTATGACAACACTGGTATCATGACATGCTTTATGACCTGCAGTAACCATGCTTCATCCTTCATGATGCATATAATAGGTCAATCAATAGAAACATAGAAGTTGACAGCAGATAAGGACCACAAGGCCCATCCAGTCTGCCCATTTCTGTTTCTACCTTATGAATGTGCCATCGGCCTTTGCTCTGTTAATGGCTTATCTATTCGTACTCATCTGTATTGCTCCCTTATGCCTATCCCATGACTGTTTGAAGTTCTGCACCGTATTCATATCCACCACTTCCTGAGGTAGGTTGTTCCATGCATCCACCACCCTTTCTGTGAAAAAGAACTTCCTCACATTACCCCTTAATTGGCCTCCCTCTAATCTCATGCTGTGTCCTTTTGTCCTGCTATTTTTCTTAAACTGAAACATGTTAGACTCTTTCAACATGTTAATGCCCTTAAAGTGTTTGAATGTTTCGATCATATCACCTCTCTCCCTCCTTTGCTCTAGGGTATACATATTGAGCTCTTTTAATTTGTCCTCATATGTTTTCTGATGCAGTCCCTGCACAATTTTGGTTGCCCTTCTCTGCACTGCCTCAATTTGGTTAATATTATTGTGTCCCCTACCCCAGATCATTATCTCCGAGATAGATCACCAACAGTTCTGGGGGCCCCTCTTGCTCTTCCTCTGTAACCAACTGAGAGCACAGTTCCTTCCAGCATATACAGCACTATCACAGCCATCTTATCTGGGCCTCTCCTGGCACTAGGCAAGGTCCCTGTCCCCAGGTTGCTGCTTTTCTCCCTGCTCTACCCAGTGTATATAGGGATACCTGCATATCCACAGTTTAAAACCATGTTGCTGTGGACTTGCTCAGCAAGCAACAAAATGGCAGAATGGTTATAACAAATGGGGTGTATATATCACTGTTAAAAACACTCAATTTCCAATATCCTAATGCTTAAATCTGGCTATCTGCCATCCTGTTACTCTTGCAGTCATGGCTGTGCCTACCCTGAAGAAATGCATCCAGTATTCTGACAATTCATGTCAAAACTGCCCCCAGGTCATCCCTTGTTATGTGTTGGAACAGGTACTGTGCAAGAGGAGATCTATCCTCATGCTGGAAGAAAGCCCCCCCATCTAAGTCCACCATTACATAATCTCAAAATATTTGGTCTACTAGCCACTCCAACACTACCAGGGGCTGAATCATTTACTAATGACCCTTGGTCGAATTGATCAGTCTTGTTTTTACCCAAATGTACACACACCTTGGCCTTAGTTTTCGCTTCATCAGTTCTCTGCAACCCCACCATGCACGGGGCCAACATTGTCCTGTGGTCACTAGTTCTGAACTGGAAAGGCCCACAGAAGGCTATCAACAAGGCTGTGTGAAGCATAAGGACTTCAAAGGATGACCTGCACTCCACTGCTAGAGCTGCTCATATTGTTTCTAACACCAGAGAGCGCATCAGGTGCCTGGTTTCCATGTTTCTCTGCATCCTCGACTCATCATTCTAAAGTCTTCCATACCAGCTAGTCGAGTACTTGTCAAAATATGACATCCAGTGTCCTAAGTAACATGGTTTCCGAAAAGGGCACAGTACCACCACAGCACTATTGGAATTCACAAGCTTCATCCATACCACTCTCGATCAAGGAAACTGTGTAGAGGCAGTATTCATCGACCTTACGAAAGCCTTTGATAGTGTGAGCCACCCACTCCTAATCAAGCAATTATCTAACTCTCGGCTCTCCGATGAAGCGCTGCTCTGGTTTTCAAGCTACCTTGGGGGGAGGGTCCAGCTGGTTAGGATTGCTGTTGTCACCTCAGATGAAAAGCCAGTCCTTTCAGGGGTCCCTCAGGGGTCCATCCTGGGGCCACTACTCTTCAGCCTTTTCCTCAATAACCTTCCCAGTGTCTGCCACCAAAAAGTACTGCTCTACACTGATGACTCAGTCATGTCACCAACCACCAAAACACAGAGCTCCTCGAGAAACAATTACAGCTTGAATTCATACGCATCGAAGAATGGTTCAAATCACACAAACTGGTCATGAACTACAGCACAACAAAGGTTATGGCCTTTAACAATGCCAGGATTAAGTGCAAATCCTGTGACCTCCCCTTCCTAATCCAAGCTGGGACCTTAGTTGAACACATTCCTAATTTTAAATACCTAGGTGTCACATTGAACAGCTCACTCTCCTACCATCGGCACATTGACTCTGTCGCCAAAGCCACCAACATCCATATAGGCCTGATCTACAAGCACAAACACTGCATGGCTCCTGACAATCTCTGTTTGGCTTTCAACAGCTATGTCACCTTTGTCATCGATTATGGGCTAGCAATCTATGGCTCTGCCTCTGCCCTCTGCAGAATTACAGTGGCACTCAACAAAGCATGCAGGCTGCTAACTGGGGCTGACCAACTTACACACACTTGTGACCTGTACACTCAGGCAGGATGGCTTCCTCTCATCAGCTGGATTCAGTATCAAACCTGCCTTCTCGCCAAAAAAGTACTCCTCGGGGTCATGCCCCCAGGCATTGTTAAGATCTTCATAGACCACCACTGCGCACAGTGAACTAGAAGCTCACAACAATTAATCTTCCTTGTCCCCAGATGCCTGACCACCATAGGCCAGAGGGCCTTTACCCACAGACCATCTCAGTGATACAATACTCTCAACAAAGAAACTCTTACTGCTGCTGCCCTTGGCCATTTTAACAGACAACTCCGACTTCATCGCATCTCAACTAGTCATTTTGACTGCCTCACCTAATGAAGGGCCCAACACCCACTGCCATACACTTCAGCCTTGACAGCTACCTTTCCCCACCTTGTCCACCTTCTATCTGCCTCACCTTCCCACCCCTCTCCCCTGTCCCTTTCCTCACCCCCGGCTATCCCTGACTTTTATCCCTCCCTCCTTCCTCTTAGAGCTCTTTCCCACCCTCTACCCTCTGACAATGGCCTTCCTGCCTGCACTCACCCCCCTCCTCCCACCCACAGCAGTCATTCCTAAGATTGCCCCTAGCTGGTATGTCATACTACCTAACATTTGGCACATTTTGAATTACTGTGATTTTTAACCCTCAGTCTCTTGTTTCCTTTTATTGTGTAACTATGTATTATTGTGTTGACCTTTGTATGTATACTCCCCATTCCTTTGATGTGGAACCTTTGTGAAATCCATGTTCAGAGTAAATGGATTTTGGGGATGGGGGTACATGAAGCACCAAAGACTCACTAGATACCAGCTCAGAGACCTAGCTGTAAAAAGATCCTTTATTTTACTATATCCAGAAAGTATAAACAATACTCATTTGCAGAATCCACTGGTGATGGGAGCTGTGATCAAATGGATGCTAAAAAAGGAAAGCAACAGCCTTTGAAAAGTGTGGATATCTATCTTACTTTGACTTTAGTAGGCTTATCATCATCACTGACTGGGCCTGTGCAACACAGAGGTTCAAGTAGAGTCTTTTGCCAGTGGCACAAATCCTTGCCATGCTCAAAAGAATCCAGGCTACTGGAGAGGAAACCAACAAGTGAGTGACAGCTATCAGAATTATGCTGGGAAACTTAGATGGCAGAATCTGGGATGATAAGATGGCGATCATTGAATTGGTACAGGGGATGGAGTTACAGGCTTCCCTCAATGCAACCCTGGTGAAAGATGTCTGTTTTCTGTGAGCAAAGGTGGAAATGTTGGAAAATGGCCACTGACAAAGCAATCTTTGGGTAGTGGGTTTTACACCATGTTTTATTAGTAAGCTGGAACTGGTTCCTGTGCTACAGCATCTAATTTTCAAGACTTGACATTTTTATTTCCAGATGCTGGGGTTCAGATTATTAAAGCATTTACAATCCTGATCAGAGCCTGGCCCAGAGATAGAGTATCACAGTGGCCATTAACAACTATTGTGACACTGTCATATCTGGCCAGTTCCCCTACTACAAGCTGCTAGGGCCTGGTGAGATATTGAATGGGAGGTGAGTAAACTGGCTTTTTTTCCTCTGACATCTCATCCCAGATCCAAGAACATAAGTGACAACTCCAATTTATTAATAAGCATTTGTCAATGCCGAATGTTGTCTTGCAGGCATTGGCATTGGTAGTGCAGGAGTTAGAGAGATGCATAATAGGAATGGCAGTGAAGTATGGAACCAACGTCAACCCAACCCCACCCTGCAGAGGCTGACGCATTGAGGTGTGCCTTTGGGTCATCGGCCATAACACTCATGCCATTTCACCTCACCCTACCCTGCAGACTCTGACAAGTGTCACATTGTGCCTTGGGGTCATCGAGCCTTATGCTCACCCCATTCAATAAGGAAGTACGTTGAGATGGGTGCAGCATAGGAGAATGGGGTGAACTTTGGGCCGGAAGATCCAAGGCACACATTGATGCCTGTGACTGGCTACAGGGTGGGGGGTGGGGGTGGAATGGTGTGAGCATTACAGCCAACAATCCAAAGGCACACCCCTGACGCCTGTCAGTCTCTACAGGGTGGGAAGTTATGGTTACAAATTTTCAACATGGTCTTTTTGTGACCCCACCTCATCAAAGCATTTGGGACCTTTGCTCATGAACAGTGGCACTGTGATTTTGTTAATCTGTCCCAAACATTGATTTCCCACACCGACTGCGCCATTGAGCGCCAGATGTGAGAAAACACATTTTGGGCAGGATGTGAAAAATGACAGCTGTGCTGTTCATAAGGAGGTGTGCAAAAATGGCAATGTTGAAAATCTGGAGTGAAAATATGACAAATTCTCAAACTTACGCGAGCGTGCATGGAAACTGCACAACGCACACTTGTAATATAGTTATTTTGTGTAATTTTGTCACCAAATTTTTAACATAGGTATTTTGGGACCTCCGCTCATGAACAGTTTCACTGTGATTTTCTTAATCTGTACTAAACATTGATTTCCCACGGTGACCATGCCATTGTGTGCCAGATGTATGAAAACACATTTCGGGCAGGATGTGAAAAATGGCAGCTGTACTGTTCATAAAGAGGAGTGAAAAATTTGCAATGCTGAAAATCTGGAGTGAAAATATTAAAAATTCTCGAACTTACGAGCGTGCATGGAAACTGTGCAATGCATGCTTGTAACAGTCATTTTTTGAAATCTTTTCACCACATTTGCAACATAGGCTTTTTGGGAGCCCTCCTCATAAACAGTGACACTGTTGTTTTTTTAATTGGTCCCAAAAGGTGATGCGCAGTGACCACGAAATCACCTTTCGGGACTGAATAATGACATGACAGTGACTGAATTCATGAGGTGGGGTCCCAAGAACTCCATGTTGAAAATTTGGAGCCAAAAGCTGCAAAAATGGTTGAGATTTCCACCTACGTTAAACCTCCCCCCTATTTATGCCATTATACAGCTTACCGGCATTTCTTCAGTTTGTGGTCGGCTTTGGAGAGTGCAGATGTGTTCCCACTCCACCAGGGATTGTCACGCCAGGCTCTGGAAGTAAGTATGGGGTGAGGGGGGTGCGGACAGGTGGGGTATGCAGAGGGTGGGCACGGGTTGGGGGAGCAGGCACCGGAGACAATGAGGGACCATTTTCTCTTTTTACAGGTAAAAAAAAAAACAAATAGATATCACAGGAATTTTTTTTTTACAGGTGTGTTTTGGCACCCTGGGGTGGGCTCCCAGTGTGCCACCTGTGTTTTTGTATGAGGGGGAAGTGAAGCCAATGGGGATTGGGCCCCCCTGTCGGCACACAAAACGTGTCTGTGTTTGGTGGGGGCACATGATGCCGAGGGGGATTGGGCACACCATCAGCACACTAATTAAATAAATAGGGGGACATTATGCCAACGGGGATTGGGCTCCCAATCAGCAAATGAACTGGAGAGGAGGAATGCCGACAGGGGGATTGGGCACTACCAATGTCGGCATTCAGGTGGGACTGTGAGAGGCAGATGGCGATAGCAGCCATGTTTATTGAAATGTTACACCAGGGACTTCCGGTGACATCATGTGGGTATGAGCTGCATTGACGCGAGGCTCCCCCTCGATTTTCAAAAAAAGCTGATTAATTAAGGCCTTTTTTAAAAGAAAACAGCATTCCAGTCATCGTACAGAGTTTCAAGATGCCTAAGAAGCGAGGAGCAGACAAAACAGAGTCCATCAGTAGGCCAGATGGGGACAGATCGCCAGCCGAAGACTCGGACAGCGGAGATTCGCGGGCCTTGTCGGCCTCCGGCCGTAGCGCTTCCCAGACCAACCATGTCTCACAGACGATTCTACAGTGGCAAATGACCCAAATGCTCTCAGAAATAAGAGAGTTTAGAAAAGAAATGAGATCGACCGTGACAGCCTTGAGAACGGACATCAGCAAGGTGGAAAAAAAGCAGCAGGGATTTGAAGAGCAGTTATCAGTGACAGACAGGAGGGTGGATGACACGGAGCAGGCCATCACACAGCTACACTCTCAACTCCAGGCCCTACAGGAAAGGGCTGAGGATGCTGAATGCAGGAGTTGAAGGAACAATATTCTGCTGTCGGGTCTCCCAGAGGGTACGGAGAATATGGACTTTATTGCGTTCATGCAGAGCTTGCTGAAGGAAACCCTTCCCCTGCCTGAAAATCTTACCTTGGAGATTGAGCAGGTCCACCGTACTCTGGGGCCTAAACTGCTGGCTGGGGCTCGGCCATGTTCAATTCTAATTAAGTTCCTCCGACATCAGGAAAAGGAAACCATATTACACACCGCATGGAAGCAGGGTAAAGTGCATTTTAGGAATCACCGCCTCTATTTTGAAAATGACTTTGCACCCGAGGTCATGGTTCGACGAAAACTATACTTCCCTGTTATGAGGGCTCTTAAAGGGGCAGGAATCCGCTTTCGTACCTTGTACCCAGCAAAACTACTGATCCAATTCAGGAAGGGGCCCATCCTTTTCGATTCTGCTGCCACAGCAATAGAAGAGCTACGAGCCAGGAAAATTATCCTCATTTCACAGAACCCCACTGAACCAGTCTCAATAGCAACCAAAATAGCCCAGAAGGCCTGGACTGTCAAGCAGCGCAAGACTCGAAGACGGCAGGGTGCTGAAGCTCTCCAGAATGTTGTTAGCTCCTTAAAGACCGGCACCCAGGAACTTTCAAGACATTGCGATGATCCCCAAGGAACTGCTACCTGACTGCTAAATCGCAAGTATTATCGGAGGTTTTGTAAGAGTTTGTGGGAGACTTCAATGGAACTGATACCATATATATAGAAGCCTCCAGAAATTATGTTATAGATGTATCAAATTCAACTGCTGGGGGGAAAACAGTAAACTGATTGGTATGGGGGACCGGTAGGTAATTCAGGGGTGGGGGAGGAGTTTATCTGTAAACTTATTCCTGGAGGATCGTCTCTAGCTGGATGTTCCTGCGGTTTCGCTCTCTCCGGGCACAGGCCGAGAGGCAGTGACCGCAACTGCATAATGGGCAGTTGAATTCTGGCCCAGTCTGGTGAGTCCCCGGGGTTTCTCTTGGTCTGGACATGGGCAGGGCGCGAAAGTGCATGGCAGTTACTGCATTGGGACTTGTACCCCAGCTTAACTGAGGCTGCAGTCAAACAGATCAGAAGTGAGATCTGTATACCACTTAGCCATAGGGGATTGACCATCTAATGGAAGCCGTTGTACATATTAAGGGGTTAACTAAATTTTTTAGATTGTCAGCTAAACATTGGGAGGGTCTCCGAGGAAGGGTCTGCAGGGAATGGGTGGCTGTCCTGCGAGAGGATTTTCTGGATGAATGAGAGTCGACTGGAAGAGTATAAGCAACCCATAGGTCTGCATAGCTGTCGGTAAATTAATGTTTTGTTAACTGTTTACCAACCAAGGACATATGGGGTTGAATGGGGCTGTGGTGGGGTGGGACCGGCACACACCCTTAGATATGACTCCCATATAAGGTGCGAGGTTCATCTTGGGGTGCGGTGAATGCTCAACCCGCATGGAACTGTTAACAGTGAAATAGCTGGACTCTCATGCATTTTAGGGGAGAACGTAGACAGTTGCCTGATTGCTCAAATCACCCTTCTTGTGATTGTGTGGGTTGGGGGGGGAATTAAGATTAGAAGTTGAATCGATTGCTGGGAGGGGGTTCCCGTGGTTACCGGTTTAAGCAGAATAACGACTGGAGTTGGCTGGGTGTGGAGGAAGGTGGGGACCCTCCATTGCAGATGAGACTTACAGCTGCATGGGACTGGATCGGCGCATCCTTGTGGCAGATTACGCACCTTGTTGTCTGGGTTGGCTCCCCATTGGGCTGCAGTCCCAATCAGTGACTTATACCACCCTGGAATGATCTTGCATTTTATGGCTAGTCTGAACTATCCCATTAGTATTATGTGGACAGGCTGCGGTGGGCGCATAGAGACCCCGCAACCCCCCCCATGCCTCACGAATGGTAATGTAAATAAAAAAAAAAAAAAAGGCCCATTACTCCGATAATACTGCAATATCAGCCAATCAGCCATGTGGTGTGCTTTGGTGTGTCCATCAAGATGCACTAGTGTGTTCACTGAGATGGACTCATCCAAGAGGGGGGTGGGGAATCCTGGTGACCACAGGCATGCGGCTAGCAGGAAGGGTGTTCTCCGTCCCTGGTTCTAGGGAAGTGACTTTCAATGTATAGGGATGCCCTACCTCAGACACAAGGAAGTGGTGATATTGAACCTAATCGCTGAATACAACTGGGTGTGGATGTGCACAATGGGCTGAAAGGCTGCCCTGGGCTCCTTACCACCCCCCGGATAGGGATCCAGTACATGGGAGCAAATGGGCAATGAAGGAGTAATGAAATGGGGAAGGGGAGATGAACAGAATATTGAATTAAAATAACAACGTATACAGTATTGATAAGTCTTACATGGGAGAAGGGGCCCGGAAATCAGGGAGGGGGTAGTGGGAGGGATATTAGCAGTGAATTAGCAAATCATGGAGGGTTTTTTTTGTATAACTAGCCAGCCTTGGTTGTGGAACTGAGGCACGACTGGAGATGCTGGCCCGTGAGAGCACTGAAGAGCCTAGTCTGGGGCCAGCTGTGGCTGGAGGTTTCTCCAGCTTGGGATGTTGCCCACAACGAGGCTCAGGAGATATAATGAGATGGGACCTGAGGCCTGCAGAACATTACTTTACAACCTTGGAGTTCAAATGGGGAATATGACCCAGAAATGTGGAGGGAGGGACCTCTACCACCCCTGGTGGATTTAACAGGCCAAATACAAGGGGGCCGAGGAGGGAGTGCTAAACAATCATACCTATCTTAGAGATCTTATCTTTCAACATTCGAGACGTGCCCCTCTTACATAACTGATCCCGGGGGAGTCAACATCTCGTTGTTTACGTCACCAACTCCAATTACCCCTTTCCCCCTTGGACACCTCTGGTGTCTAAAGGCCCTCTAGTGAAAGGAGGGCCAAAAGGGTAGGAACTTGGCTCCTACCAACAACCAGGGCTTAGCCGGGTTTTCTTTTTGGAAGTACCACCTGTTCTATATATATATGTTACTGCCATGTTGGCTTTTAGATTTTGTCCTAAATTTAGAATGTATGTTTATATGTTTCATGTTGTTGTTTCTGTAAACAGGTCATCGAATTGTCTCTGGTCTGTACAGTTGTTAAATATGCGGGTCATGAGGGCTCCCCAGGGGGACGCGGGGGTACCAATAGACCAGCGTCCTGACCATGGGTACTGATGCACTCACCAAAATTAAAATTGCTCTCCCTAAACATAAATGGCTTGGCCTCTCCTATAAAATGGTCCAGAGTATTGGCGTATCTCCGAAGAACTAAGTCAGATGACATCTATCTCCAGGAAACACATATGTCCTCAATGGAACACGCCAAGCTAGCTAAATTAAGTAGGGGACAATCTTTTTATGCCTCTTACAGGGGAGGTAGAGGTAGAGGAGTTTCTAAAATTATACCACCATATACACCATATCAGTCAGAACAGACCTGGGCAGACACTGAGGGCCGGATAGTGTTGACTCGAGGGAAGCTTCACAATGAGGAGGTCACCTTAGCCAATATATATCTCCCCCCGGGCATCACCGTCTCACAACTGCGACCCCTACTGGATAAACTGGTGAATTTCATCAAAGGCACCCTTATGTTGGCCGGAGACCTGAATCTGACGGTGGACTCTAGCATGGACTCCTCTAGAAGGAGACCACAAAAATTAACAGCTACTCAAAAATTTTTTAATAAGTTTGTCACTGAAATGGGATGGTATGACATCTGGAGAAAATTACACCAGCAGTCGAGGAATTACACATACTACTCATCGGTCCACCAAACATATTCCCGAATAGATTATGCGTACACACAAGTTGAAAAATTATTCTCAGTAAGTGATGTGCAGTTAGGAGATATCTCCATCTCAGATCATGCACCTGTGATCACGCAGTGGGATCTGGATATCCAACCTAGAAACACTCAATGGAGGCTAAACCCCTACTATTTACGGTCCAAAGAATTCCGGGAATTTATTTCAGACAAGATAATGGAGATTGAGACCGATAACCCGATCCTTGACACCACTCCCTCGGTGCACTGGGACACTATTAAAGCAGTTCTTAGGGGACACATTATCAAGTACGCGGCACAAAAAAGAGACAACGCGGAGAATATAGAGCTAAACTTGAAGACACCCTCCATTTTTTACAGCAGGCACATCAACAAGGTGATGAATCCCTCCTTCCCCAGATACAGCAAACCAAGCAAGCACTAGATAAACTCGCGTTACAACAAACCGAAATAGCTCTTGCATTTCTAAAACAGAAATACTACGAGGTTGGGCCACGGGCCACATGAATGCTGGCCTATCAAATCCATAGACAGAGGAAGGGGGTGACCATAATGACTGTAAAGCACCCATTTGGGGGTCACCCCCTCTCTAAGACACATGACATTGCTGATGCCTTTCTAACGTACTATAGGAACCTGTATACCACGGAATCCATTCCCTCCACAGATGACTTGAAATCATACATTGGCATGCTTGACTTACCAATCCTTATGGAAGAAGGTAGAAACTCCCTCCTACAACCAATAGCAATGGCTGAGATAGCACGGGCCATATCCAACCCTAAATCTCAGAAAGCACCAGGACCTGATGGATATGGGGTGGAATTTTACAAAATAGGAAGGGCTCAGATCCTTCCTACCCTCCACCGAGCCTTTAACTCAACTTTGGAAGGCAATCCCCCTCCGGAGTCATGGTCTTACTCAACTATATCTGTGATACCTAAACTAGGGAAAAACCCACAAGAGTGCGCATCATACCGGCCAATCTCGGTATTAAATCAGGATTATAAGCTCTTCATGAGTATACTGGCACACCGTATGGATCAAGTCATCCCTGACCTAATACACAAGGATCAGACGGGTTTTGTAAAAGCACGTACTACCACGGACAATATTAGATGGACCCTCTACCTCGTGGACCAGATGAATTGCACAATGGCCCCAGCAGTGCTAATTAGTCTGGACGCAGAAAAAGCCTTTGACAGAGTTGCGTGGCCCTTTTTATACTCTGCTTTGGGCAAGTTTGGCTTTCCACGAGGCTTTATACAGGTCCTGCAAAATATATATTCAACCCCTCGGGCAAATGTCAGGGTAAATGGGCATCATTCTGAGTATTTTCAGCTCGGAAGAGGTACACGTCAGGGTTGTCCGTTATCCCCGTTATTGTTCGCAGCGGTTATAGAACCCTTAGCACAACAAATCCGAAACTCACCCCAAATACAGGGAGTTCTCTTTGGAGGTACAGAACATAGGGCTGCCTTATACGCAGATGATATCCTTCTATATCTCCAAAATCCCGAACAATCTATATCAGCGACTCGCAAAATTCTGTATGACTATAGCAAAGTCTCAGGTTATAAATTGAACCTGACTAAAACTGAAATACTCACTTTTAATTATACTCCCACACGAAAAGTGGTGGAGCTATTGCCAGGCAGATGGAACCTGGAAAAATTAAAATACCTGGGTATATATATACCTAGAGATCGGTCGAATTACTACAGGTATAACTACGCCCCCTTCATTACACAAGTAAAGCAGGACCTGCAAGCGTGGTCAGTAATGCCTCTGAGCCTGGTGAGGCAAATAGACTTAATCAGAATGATCACTCTTCCTAGATCATTATATCTCTTCCAAAATGTTCCCTTATCGCTGCCCCCAAAGATTTTCAGAGAAATTTCCCTGCTAATACGGAACTTTGTCTGGGCTGGGCGTAGACCCCGGGTGCGACTTAAGATATTATCTCTCCCACGCGAAGATAGTGGCCTCGCACTACCAGACTTTAAGCTCTACCAACAGGCAATAACCATGTTGCACATGATGGCCAGACTAAACAACACCTCCCATCCACATTGGATTGAAATGGAGAAGGTACTCATGACCGATGTAACATACTTCCGGTCCCTATTCCGACAAGGGATGTCGGATGCGCCATGTCTGGCGACTAGTTCTTGGCTGATGGACCAACTCCAAAATTGGAATGCTCTAAAAAAGGAGCATGACTTACTGCCCTATTTGCCACTAGTGTGCCCGATTCAGGCATTGCCAGATTTCCCGCCTAACACACTGGATTCTGGGTTTGGTGCATGGGGCCTATTGGGGCTGAGGTATCTAACACAAATCATGACACAAGGGAAAATATGGGCGTATTCGGAACTCCAGTCAAAGTTTCATTTGCCACACAGAGAGTTTTACCGATATTTACAACTTCGACACTACCTGGAGAATCTGCCTACCCCCCTTCGAAATCCAGAAAACTATCCACCACTAATCCAATGCCAAATTACATTGAATAAAAAAGGGAAGCAGGACCACTTGATCTCCCTATACCATCGAGCATTGAACACACGAGGTGCCGCCCTCACTGAAAACATGCGCGCAGTGGCAACTGGAGTCAGATGTCCATTTATCCATCTCAGAATGGAAGATGGCTTGCCGTTATGCTTCTAAAGTTACGAGCTCACACTCTTGGCGAGAGTTTGCCTGGAAAGCACTAGTACGTTATTTCCGATCTCCTAAGGTCTCCAAACACTACTCGTCAGGCAAGACAGCGGCTTGCTGGAGAAAATGCGGCGAACAGGAGGCAAACTTGACTCACATTATGTGGGCCTGTCCAGTGCTTTCCAGCTACCTAAAACAAATTGAAGTGCAGCTTCGGGAACTCTTGGACCCACAGCTCCAGCTGACTCCAGAGCTGTACCTATTCCTTATTGTACTGAGGCCATTTAAAGGACCGAATACCAGGTACCTTCTTACACTGCTTATCACCGCTGCCAAAAAAGCAATCACCAGGCAATGGCTAACAACAAACGTTCCGACCATTCGGGAATGGTGGGAAATTACCAGGCAAATTTATAACATGGAAAAAATAACACATAACCTGAATGAATGTGGAGAGCTCTTTTCAGTCAGATGGACTAGTTGGCTACTATATTATATGTTAAGAGACCCCGCTTTTGTGCCGTAGCTTGGACAATTCAGTGGCTCTACTGGGCTGGAGGGTTGGATCCTGTGGTCAGGTCCCTGCTTTTGTTAGGTCTCTGGTCTGGTCACCCCAACCCCCCTTCCCTCTTTTTTTTTTTTTCCCATTCCTTCTTTTCTCCCCGATTGATGGGGGTCATGAATACTAATAGGCCTGGAGTTGTGGGTCTACAAGTCTTGACTAGAAGGGACTGAAGCAAAGTAAACAGTTCAATGACCTGATATTTGATATGTCTGACCTATTGCTAATAGTAATTAACAAACCTGCCCTTCTCAAGTCAAGATCGGACACAGCTAGATAATTACCCATATGGGAACAGGAAAGTAACTGAAACTAGTATTGTATTAACTGTTGATGAATTAGATGACCTCAAAAACTGTATGTGATAATTGATCAGATGTAAAGATACTATGTACAATTGAATACTGATGACCTATGTGTACATAAGTTAAAATCTGAATAATAAAAAGAAGATTATAAAAAAAAGAAATGTTACACCAGGCAAGGCATGCCCGGCAAAGACTGGTCGCTCCCAATTGCAGTGGTGAAATTGTTTCAAGTTGATGGCATGCTTTTGCACTGCTGTCATAGACAGCGTGCTATTTCATTGATGCCACAGAGCTCAACCAGAAAAAGCAGTGGCGCCATTGGCCACAACACGACCGTACCTCCAAAATCTGCTATTCCGAGCTACCACAATATGTTGTTTGCACTTGCGCACAAGACAACATAAAAGAACTGGTGGAGAATGGCATCATGGCACAGCTTCTTTACCCACCCAGGCTTCAGGTAACATTCCAAAATAAAACCCTTATCTACACGGACCTGGAGGCAGAACTGGCCTTTGCAGAGAAATATATGGCTAAAGACTCTCCTGTAGAGTTGGATGCAGAAGGGGAGTACAACTGATACTGTAGATGTTAAATTCTGTTGCTGAACTAATAGTTATCATGAGGCCCCTGTTTTGATCTGCAGACTCTGTATACTGCATCTACCATTTTAAATTGCTGATCTTTTTTTTCTTTTAAGATACTAGTTGTATGCTAAAATAAACAATATGTCTGACTTGAACCACACTAATTATTGTGATCTGGGCAACCTGTAGTAGGCACACCTATTTATCTCCTACATATGCCTAAAGAGTAATGCTTTCCATCTTTAGTGTGTTGGTGCACACCTCTCAGTTTGTCAAATGATGATATTCTCCATTGTAGTTATGTGCCTTACATGGCACCGAATCTAAGTTGCGTCAGATTGCAAGGTTTAAAGCAATTTAACTGAGCCAAGGACTTTACAGTCCTCTTCTCCATATTGAAATCCTGTGAAGAGTGTGCAATGCTGGTAAATGAACGTGCACTGTACTCCACACTTGGGTTACGGTGACTTCTCCTACAGCATCACCTTGCTGGACTTCAACTTCTTAGTTGCATCCTGCAACCACATAACAGTGCCCTGCATTATTTTTATGTATTCATATCTGCTGTGGTTATTATGTTATCCTGTTTGGGTGCTATAGTCCAGCGAGGATATCTTTTGTGGTATTTTATATGTATGTACTTTCACATTTCATAATTTTATAAATTATGGATTTCAGAATCCTTGGCGGAGCTGCAGACAATGGAAGAGCGGATCAGTCTGTTTATATTTGTTTATAGCCATTGCATCTCTCCATATCATGTCAGTATGGGGCAAGCTGCATTTTTGCATTATGACAGTGAATGTTCTGAACACGATAAAGCACTGTCAAAAATTCTGAAATCTGACACATTTGAGGCAAGTTGCATGCTAAAGCCAGAGATACCCTCAGTATATACTGATCATTAATCTGATTACCACAATGAACACAGACTGAGGTCAGACGTTTCTCTAAAATTCAGATGAATACAAACTCACTGCCTGATCAAGCAATAGTTTAATTTCTCTTTGGCTAACACAATATGTAGTCTCAGTACAATCTCCAGGCTGGCAGCTCACTCAGTATTTTTTTTAAAGCATGTTAAAAGTATTTTTCTCTCACTTGTATGCTATTGTGCCAGAATTACATTGGCAACCCAGTTAAAATCTAAATTGCGTTTAATACAGTCAAATTGTTTGCAAGATCTGTGTTTTATTTTTTCCCCACAAAATGTGAAATTTAATATAAATATAATTTTGTTGCTTTGCTACCAACACGAAGCCCACGTGAATTTTGAAGCAGACAGAAGAAACAGAGTATGTGTACTGTAAGTAGATATATCTGAATTGTAGAGGATGAAAACTCCAGTCAGCTATTGACCACTAACTCTGTCCTCTCAGGGCTAAATACATTCCTTTGTAATTGTACTTAGCCCTGACAGGGCAGTATTACTGGTGAACAGCTGATGGGAGCTTTTAAAACTCTAACTGGACTACCTATTGACTCGCCTACAGCAATAACCCGTCTCTGGCATCATCCGCCTTGGATTCTGGGATGGCCTTATTCAGGAAAAAGTTGGGACCAGAATTACATAGATACATAGATACATAGACAATGTCGGCAGATAAGGGCCTATGGCCCACCCAGTCTGCCCATTTGAGCTTGTAAGTTCAGTTTATGTTTTACTAGAAGTCTGTTGCCCCTTACCCCTCACCTCCAGAATTCCTTTATGTCTATCCCATGCATTTTTAAATCCCGTGATTGTTTCAGCCCCCACCACTTCCTCTGGCAGGGTGTTCCACTTGTCTACCACCCATTCTGTGAAGAAATTCTTCCTCATGTTTCCTCTGAATCATCCTCTCTCCAACTTCATCCCATGCTTTCTAGTCCTGGAACATCTTTTTCTCTTAAAAATAGTGTATTCCTGCACCCTGTTCCTCCCTGTAAGATACTTGTATGTCTCTATCATATCCCTCTCCCTCCTCTCCTCCAGGAGTACATGTTCAGTTCCTTCAACCTGTCTTCATAGGACTGGTGATGCAATCCATGCACCATCTTTGTTGCCCTCCTCTGAACCTTCTCTACCCTGTCTATGTCCTTACATAGGTATGGTCTCCAGAACTGTACACTGTACTCCAGGTGGGGCCTCACTAGTGTCTTGTATAGCGGAATTATGACCTCCTTTTCCTGCTGGTGATGCCCCTGCCTATACATCCTAGCATCCTATTTGCTTTACCTGCTGCCTTGTCACACTGTTTCCCTACCTTGAGGTCATCAGAGATGATAACCCCAAGATCCCTTTCCTGCTTGGTGCATGCTATATCCTCACCCCCAACTGATATATTGTGCCAGGGTTTTTGTGCCCCATATGCATTATTTTGCACTTCTTTGCATTGAATTTCAACTGCCAAACCCCTGACCATTCTTCAAGTTTCTGCAGGTCCCTTCTCATTCTGTCTACACCCTCTGGTGTGTCTACTCTGTTACAGAGCTTTGTGTCATCAGCGAACAGTGAAATTCTGCCTTCTAGGTCCTGCGCAATGTCACTGATGAAGATGTTGAATAGGACCGGTCCCAGCACTGATCCCTGTGGTACCCCACTGGTCACTCTTCCCTCTGTGGAGTGACAGCCATTTACCACCACCCTCGGTGTCCTGCCACCCAGCCAGTTACCTACCCACCACACTACTGTCCTGCCCACACCCATATTCCCCAGTTTGTGTAATAGTCTTCTATGTGGCACAGTGTCAAAGGCCTTGCTGAAGTCCAGATAGGCCACGTCCACTGCCTTCCCCTGATCCACTTCTCTAGTCACCCAGTCAAAAAATTCAACGAGGTTGGTCTGACATGACCTCCCCCTGGTGAAACCATGCTGCCTTGGGTCCTGTAGACAACCAGATGTTCCACCAATCTCTCCTTCAGTAGTGCTTCCATGATCTTCCCCACTACCGAGGTGAGGCTGACTGGTCTGTAGTTCCCTGCTTCCTCTTTGTTCCCATTTTTGTATAAGGGGACTACATCTGCTGTCCTCCAGTCTTTGGGTACCTCCCCTGTTTCCAGTGATCGGCTAAACAGGATAGCCAGAGGTTCAGCCACCACCTCTCTTAGTTCTTTAAGGACCCTGGGGTGCACTCCATCTGGCCCCATTGCTTTATCAACTCTTATTACTTCCAGTTCCTTCAGGACCCTTTCTCGTGTAAAGGGACTTGTGTCCATTTCTGCACCATTCTCACCCCTTGTACTCCCTTCAGACCCATTACCCTCCTCTTCCTCAGTAAAGACTGAGCAGAAATACCTGCTCAATATGTCAGCTTTACTGTTGTCATCCTCCACGGCCCCCATCCTCCCCCTTCAGTCTCACTATCCCTCCCTTTGTCTTTCTTTTTTCACTTATGTACCTGTAAAAGGTTTTGTCCCCTCTACCCACTGATTTTGCAATGTGTTCTTCTGTCTGAGCTTTGGCTTCCCTTACTGACCTCCCTGCCTCCCTTTGCTTCTCCTGGTACTTCTCCCTATCCCCTTCTGCCTGTGTATTTTTGTATTGCCTGAATGCAATCTTTTTGGCTTTCACTTTCTTTGCTACCTCTTTGGAAAACCATAATGGTCTCCTCTTCCTTTTCCTCTTGCTAACCTGCTTAATGCATAATTCTGTTGTTCTTGTAATCCCCATTTTAAATACTGCCTACTGTTCCTCAACCCCTGATTCCTGTCCCATTCCCCCTTAATGCCTCTTTCAAGTATCTCCCCATTTCCCCAAAGTCTGCCCCCCTAAAATCCAGGATACGTGTTTTTGTGTGGTTTGGTTCTGCTCTTTCAGTGATTTCAAAGCACAATGACTGGTGGTCACTGTTCCCCAGGTGCTCCCCCACTGTTATCCCCATCACACTGTCCCTGTTTGTGAGCACAAGGTCCAGTATTGCCTTCTGCCGAGTTGGTTCCATGACCAGTTGCTTGAGGAAGGCACCCTGAATTGTCAGGATCAACCAATAAAATCAAAAACAAAGAGTAAGTATAAAAATGTGTTTTTGCTCATAAAGTACCAATCGGGAACAGCCCCCACATTTCTGAGCGGGGCTGTTAATGCTGACTTCCTCTTTAATCCCCAATGAATTAAAGAACAAGGCTATCCCTACCAAGTGCTCTCACACAACCCTTAGGGTCATACTCTCTTGCTTTGTGACCACAATATATGGGGCCGGATTTACAAAGCCCCAGGCATGACCCAAGGAGCCTGTGCCAAATAACAGTGGTGCAAGAAAGACCTGCATCAAACACTGCGCCAGACCCGAATTTCAAAGGTGCCCTGCGTCAATGCCAGACAACCCTGTGCCAAAGGTGACTGCATCAGCCCTGCTCCAAAATAATGCCAGTGCCACAACACAAGACAGCCTGCACCACAGAAATGGTGCAAGATCGCACCCACAGAAATTTCAAACATGCATCCCTGACAGCCAACAGGTCAAAGTACTGCCAGCTGCTAGACCAGCCAGAGCTGGTCTAAGCAGCCCTAGAGCAGACATAAAGGCACACAGCACAACAGACAATGCTAAAAGCTGGACATGGCTGAGGCGCTGAGAGACAAAGAGGTGGAAGACAACACAGAGGAATGCCAGGAGCAGCTGCAATACTCCTCCACATGGCAGCAAGGGCGGTCAGGAGGCAACAACATGCCAGGCAGCAGTGACAGAAGGCTGCCAGGAGACTAGCACTGGTTAGACAACAGCAACAACACCCAGTAAGGCACCCATATAAGCCAAGGAAGCACTGCAGAAGAATCATGTACACAGACATGACAAATGAACAGTGCCTGTCATGGTACAGGCTGAACAAGAACACCATCACACAGCTCTGCAATGAGCTAAGGGAAGACCTACAAAGCAGGACAGGCAGAGGCAACCCCTACCGGTGGAGATAAAGGTCGCAGCCACACTCCGGGTCCTTAAAACCCGGCATCTTCCAGAAGCCGACAGGAGACACGCTGGGAATCTCACAATCAGCAGCCTCAACAAACCTAGAGCAGTTCCTGGAGGCACTACTGCGCAGGACAGCACAGTACATCAGATTCCCATGGGATGCCCATGAGCAGCAGGCCATCCAGCAGAGCTTCTACAGTGTTTGCCCAACTACCACGGGTACTGGGCACAATAGACTGCACCCACATCGCTATAAAGGCACTATCAGTGGATGGGGATACATATGTGAACAGGAAGGGATACCATTCAGTGAATATCCAGGTTGTATGTGACAGTCGCTGTAGGATCCTGCATGTAGTGGCACGGTACCCAGGGTCATACCATGATGTCTATATCTATAGGCAAAGTGGCCTGCATGACAGACTTGAGCATGGAGTAATACAGGATGGCTGGCTGATAGGTAGGTGCATGTGCAGCAGTAGGCAAAGTGACACACAGGTAATGCTGAACATAGCCAACACTGAACCCAGGACATGCATGGTGTTCCATGAGTCAGGGGAAAACACTGTTGACACACATACACACACAGCAGGTGCACATGACAATGTGTGGGCACTGGAGGACTGGCCAACCACAGAACCTCCCCCATGACAGGTAACACATATGCACACACGACACGGTGACAGGTGACACAGGAATGGCACTGGGGGTGCCCCTGAAAGCCACAGTGCCATGGGGAGCACAGCATAACACGCAACCATGACCAAGATCAGGATGGTAGTGCCCATGGAAGTGCAACCCTGGGCCCAAGTGTACAAACACAGGCATGCATGTCATGTGAGATGTCCCCCCCACCTCCAGACACCCCCTGACCCGGCACCACACAGCAACACAGCCATGCAGTGCAACACAAGATGCAGCTATTGGGAGGCATACTAGCCATGCAGGTGACAGTAACACAGCAGATACAGGGAACACACACAGTACAGACATGGATATGCATGAAGGGGCAGACAGTGTGAGTTGGGTGCAACAGCCATCGTGGTAAGTGCAGCACAGAGCATGCATGGTGGGTGGAGGACACAGTGGGATGCTAGAAGAGATGCACACAATACCAACAATGCAGTGTCAACACGTTCACAGGTGACAGTGGATACCCCCTACTGCCATGGCTAATGACACCAATCAGAAGACCACAGAGCGCAGCCGAAACACGATACAGTGAAGCACATGCAGCCACAAGGACTGTGATTGAGTGAACATTTGGACTCCTGAAAATGTGGTTCCAGTGCCTGGACTGCTCTGGAGGAACACTGCAGTACACACCCGGCATAGCATGCAAGATCGCTGTGGCCAGCTGCATCCTCCACAGCATTGCCATCGACAACAGTGAACATGCAGGATGAGGAGAACATGGATGACAGTGATGATGAGGTGGGTGACAATGAAGAAGCCAATGCAGCACAGGACAACAACCAAGGCCAACAATCAAGAGGTACAGCAGCAGCTGGATACAGGGCACAGCTGGTACGGAACCACTATGCATAACACCACACCACAGCAAGCAGCACCATGAGCAAGACAGAACAGCCAATGACCACAACCGGAACACACGCCACACAATGTGCACATGTCAATTGTGCATCACTACACCATGGTGCCATATGAACATGCAGAACAAACCAGGCCAGACACCTATGGAACACAGATGCCGGAACAACATCCCTGGACATTCATGCTGTGCCATAGGGTGCCTGTCAGACAGAGACTAGTGATGTTACATAGAAACTGTCTTCTGAATGACTGACAGCCCATGGCAGCAGTACACAGCAACAACCAGAGAAGGACCATGGCAACAGAGGAAGGCACACACAACCATGGTACCAGGTGATGTGCACTGCACAGTGTGGATGTGCGGATGTGTGCATGGCGGGCATATGCCAGGCACATGCTGAGGTGATCTTGGCATGGCCAGTGTGAGGATGGGCCTGAGTGCTACTGAAGGACACCATGGCAACTGGCATGTTCAAACACTGACATACTGAAGCACATGGCTGCACATGGCTACTGATGGGTGTAGGCACCACTGGCACAAGTGTGGTGGCGTGGCACTGTACCATAACCAGGCGGGTCACGAGTGCTGCCACATGTCCACACAGGTGTGTTGATGGATGCACCAGTACAATGGCAGACCACCCCAAGGCCCATGTGCCCTGCTGACCAAGGACGACACCACCGCCGTGTTGAATGGATACCACACATGACAGACAGCCAGGCAGTGCACAGATGTGGCCTGGGTCCCTCGACCATGTGCACCACTCGGAAGACATACCCGGACACACATGGCTAGCATGGAGGAAGGGCACCAGCACGCATGCAGCACCACACTTGGGGTGGCACAAGCAGTGGTGACTGCCCACACCCCCCCCGAGAAGGCACACCCATGGGGAAGGGGCACCAAACACTACTGCCACAATGGAAACCCATGCAACACGGGGATAGGGGGTGCATGTTCCAGACATGCTTGATGTGGGGTGCATTGCCTGACAGTACTGCACCATCGCTGGCATGGCACATGGCTGTGGACACCAGACAGGTCCCAACCCCCTACCTATGAGGCATGGTGTGTGGACACCACTGTGGGACATGGCATTGCTGGTAAGGCATGCATGGGAATGCATGGCCAACAGTCATGCTACCCCATGCACCACAATGCCCACACACAGCTCCACACTATCCCTGCCATATGCCACCAAATGGTACAGGCCACCGCACCCCCCACAGTCAACAACAGACTCACCACTGACTGAGGGCCACCACAGTGATGAGATGCAGCATGCCACATGATGTAGTTGTCACAGTGCGAAGCAGGATGCCAGCATAGGACAGAGGCCACACAGTGCAATGCCAAACACTGTGACAGTGCATTGCAATGTGTGCAGCTGATGCCACTGGTGGCACAAACAAACATACAAACAGACGAAGTAGCCATCAAAGGATGGCCAACTGGACCAACATGCCTGCTCATATTGCAGGGTCCACAGCCTGAGCAAATGTCCCTGCCCTCCCAATCCACCCTTCCCATCCCCCCTACCCATGAGTCCCACCAACCCCTATGCCTAACACAGCCTCCCCCACCGCTGGCCACTGTCGATGATGAGATGCCCACCCCCGGCAGCGCAGACAGGTGGCCACCATCCATGTATTGAGGGGGGTGCCTCCCGACCCCCGCCCAAACCACCCACCCCCCAGCAGATGTCTGTGCCTCCATGTGATATGGGTGCCACTTGGCCTCAGGTGACTCCCCCATGGACCACATGCATCTCTGGCAAATATCTGTACATCCTACCCATGACACCCCACACCCACCTGTCACTGAGGGAGTACATAGGCAATGCCCTCAACCCACCCACATATGCCAGTCCCTGCCAACCAGCAGCCAGCTATGTATCCCTCCCCTGTACCGTCACCAGAAGAAGAATATCCTCGGTGAGGTGTGGGCACCAGTACTGTACACCGTACCATAGATGCGGCCCTACCAGTGACCTGTACAAGGCATTACATCCACCCCACCCCTACTAACAATCAACCTAGCTACACAACCCAGCAGCATGTATGCC
Organism: Neoceratodus forsteri; assembly: GCA_016271365.2. Classification (NCBI taxonomy): domain Eukaryota; kingdom Metazoa; phylum Chordata; order Ceratodontiformes; family Ceratodontidae; genus Neoceratodus; species Neoceratodus forsteri. The sequence goes on along the minus strand of CM057455.1, from coordinate 1,070,860,699 downwards.
TGTGCTGCTGTGTACCCACACAGCATGGTGTGTGTCATGTCCCTAGTGTGCATCACACCCACGGCTCCCTCCCCCTCCAATGCAGGGCCTCGGTCTGCATCCAGGTAATAATCTGTCCTGGGTGTCTAGCCCCCCGGATGCATAACCCCACAGTCCTTGGCATTGAAGCCAAGCTGCCAGACCCCAGACCACATCCTCAGCCATCCAAGAATGCCCTGTGTGTGCACCACTCCATGCCCTGCACAGTGATGCAGTGGATGGGTGTGTGCATGTGCAATAGAGGCACCAATGCATCACAGCCACCAGTGACCCCCAGGACCCCGTGCCACAGTGCTGCACATCAGGTGATGCAGAGACTGGTGCGGCAGAACCCCAACCTTGCATCACAGTGAGCCATGGCAGGTGACGCATATGTCGTTGCAGCAGAACCCCATTGCTGCATCACAGTGCGTCAGGCAGATGACTCAGACACCATTGTGGCAGAAAACCATCGCTGCATCATGGTGCATCAGGCAGATGATGCAGACACTGGTGCGGCAGAACCCCATCGCTGTGTCACGGTGCATCATGGCAGACGACGCAGCCATATTGGCATTGGTACCACAACCCTGCGTAGCACTGCATTAGGGCATGTGATGCACGTGCAGCTGGAGTGTGTCACGCTGCACAGAGGACAGCCAGTGGAGTCACTCTGTGTCAGAAGCCTGCATATGGACAACTGCCACAGTACACGCTGCCCACAACAGCACTAACAGGGGTGCAGGAACACCTCCCCAGCCTACTGTGCCACAATTCCTTGGGTAGGTACTGCAGGGCCCTCCCACAGCTGGCAGCATGTGCAGGCAGATCTAGGGGGAACTGTAGGCAGCAGGTCCAGCACACCCCTACAGGTGTGGTACACAGAGACACCTCATCTCCAGCAGGTGCAATAGATGTGGCTGACCCACTACTGCACAGTATAGCAGGTCCAGGGCCCAGGAAACCGAACTTCACCAATGAGGAGACTGCCATGTTGGTCAGCTGTGTGACAAAGTGGTCAAGGCTGCTGTGGCCACTAGGCTCAGCAAGGCACCCCGTGAGGGACAGGGACAGGGTGTGGCACATCATAGCCAGCAGACTGCAGACACTGATGGGTGTCAAATGCACAGTCTGATAGCTGAAGCACAAACTGAATGATATGTCCCGCAGGGAGCCAGGGATCCTGAAGAGCCTCACAGACCAGACCAGAGAGGCAGACATACAGATGTGTGGTGGCCATCATAGACAGACAGGTGGGTGGCACACCACAAGCACACTGTGGCAAAGACATAGCCTCCAACAGGGCCTGTACCAACCGCATGTCTAACCCATGTGATGTCACTGTCTCCACAGATCCGCAGGCGTGTGCCACTGCAGAGGAACTTGGAGCCACACTGCAGGACACTGAGATGACCGGACAATGTGAGAGTGGCTCGAGTAGGAGCGAGGAGGGTAAGTGACATGTGCCATGTGTGTGATGTGTGCATGGGCAATGCGATGGATGCACAGATGAGGGCCGGGGCAGCCAGCCATGGCTGTGCAAAGGTGTACAGCCCACAAGGTAACAGGGCAGCAAGGCAACAATGCAAGGGGTGTGTGTGTGTGTGTGAGGGGTATCACAGGGTATCTGGGCAGATATGCACAGCATGTGCAGGTACTGTGTACCACTGTACCCCACAGCATAGCACTCCAATGCACCCACAGCACAGTACTGTAGATAGCGAAGGTGTAATCAGACCACCTAGCACAGCGAGCCCATAGCACCTGAGCAACAAGTGTTCTAAGGGGTGTGCCAGGGTACACATGGTGCTGTGCGAACAATGCAGGCCCGGCGTGTCGCATGACTGACAGAGCACAGATGCATAACCACCATGCCACTGGCATGCAGAACATGTATGCCTGCACACATGTGCTTGGGCAAGCATGACAGTACCACTGCCTGCACATGGTCATGCTCATGGACAGTGCCATGCCACAGTGTGACACTGGACAAGGTGTATGTGGACAGGTGCAGCTGACACCACAGGCAACATGGTACAGCTGCATGGGTGCAATGGACAACCGACAGCAGAGACCTGACAGCCAGTGCACACAGATGTCACGGCATGGACACAATCAGGCACAGTGTGTGCTGACCCACACCGCCACTGTGATGAGCCATAACACCCTGCTGCAGACACCACTGCCCCCTGTGGTTATAACACCCCGACCATGTACAGTGCCTGCAGGCACATGGGGGAGGGGCCTGGCACATGTAGGTGCACAACACCAGAGCACTGGCAGGTGTGTCACCCAGGATATGGTGAAGGGACGGCAGTGCTGGAATGGCAACAGGGACAGCTGTATGTGGTCTGTGCACACACCCTGCACCAACAGTGGGTATGCTGCACACAGACGTGGTGGTGGACAACTGACATGCACACTGCCAGCAAGACCATGGGTATGCAGCCCAGAACGGGTGTCATATGCATGCTACACAGGGCAGAAGGTTACATGTCACACTATCCATGCAACATGGCACCATGGCTACAGCCTACACTGCCAGGTATGGCCAACATCTGTGACATGTGGGGTGTGTTCACAGATGGGATGGGTGACATTGTGTGTGTGCATGTGAGGCTGGATGCAACTCATGGCCCACCTCTATTGTCATTGCAGGGGACAGTGAGGATGATGAGGACGATGCGGATGAGGTGGATAAGGACATGCCAACACAGTGTCTGAGAGCCCTCACAACGGCAATGAGGAACCCAAAGTGGCAGGAGGCACAGAGTTACGAGAAGCGCACATGGCAGATGCAGGCCTGTGCATGTCTGACAACAGGTACAGGACATGGTGGTGAGCAGTCAGTGGTGATCCAGTCCAGGTGCAGTACAGCTCAGGGCACACAGTCTGCTGCTGTGGACCATGTGCCCCAACAATGCACACAACAGCTGGCCGCTGCCCCTTCCACAGTGGTGGAAACCACTGCAACAGCAGGACACACAGGACAGGACATTGTGGAAAGTGGAGCTCATGTGGACCAGGCCACACAGCCTGCTGTCCCTGCTGGTAATGGCCATGGACATGATGATGCTGAATGCACACCCTGCAGCAGCTGCCCAGTGACCACTGGTTCACAGTGTCACACATGGCCATCCCCCTGGTGGTGGTGTATCAGGGCATGCTGCTACATTTCCATTCCATACACGGCAGGTACGCAGCTACATGGCTGTTACAGACATCCGTGACACCATTGCACACCACAGTCCACATGGCTTGTGTTCCACTTGCATGGGTGAGGGATAGCATATGTGCACAGTGTGACAGACACATAGTAATGTATGTAATGGCAGGTACGGCATCGCACAGTGCATGTTGTTGGGCACGTCATATATGGGGCTGCACAGGATCTGGTACAGGAGACACTCGTGTGTGGGGTGTGTTTGCCTGGCCACACCATTGCCCGCACATGGTGTCTGACAACACCTGTCAGCAGACCCATCACAGGTTCTTGCAGCCCTGTCTGGGTTCCTGACAACTGGGTATGGTGGCACTATGGGCCCCTCACAGGTGCCACATGGCGGGCATGCCCAAATGGGTGGTTGGACTGGGTGATGCAAGTACAGTGTGTTGTCCATCCGATGTCCATGCAACTGCTGTGTGTGGGTGTGTGGGCATCAAGATATGTCTGCAGGGGTCCACGTGCAGAAGGTGGAGTATGCACCCTCATTGGGCAGGGTCAGGGAAGTGCACTGCCATGTCACTGTGGTGGTGGGAGCCTGTGGTGGGTGAACACCCATCCAGCCATATGTGGCATGGCCAGTAGTCACAGGGCTGCCAGAAACACCCTGTCCACACAGTGTCCGCTATGATGGGTTTGGACCATGGCAATGGGTGTTGGGCAGGCGACTGTTCTGTGGTGCTTGTGCTGGGACAGTGGTGGTACACATACTGTCGACTGGTGGTGAAAGGCACACATTAGGGGTGGGCTGTGCTGGTGCACAGGGGCCACACCACATGGCAAGGCATACATGTGGACCACTGAGCATGGTACCAGGGGAGGGTCACAGGACTGTGCGTGGATTGGATAGTGGACAGCATGGTACAGACCGGCTGTGGGTGTCCATGTCCAGTCACTTGGGCCAAGCTGCAGAGTGCATGTGGATGGCACACTACACAGAGGCGGTGTATGTCACATTTGCATGATGGGTCCCAGACAGTTATCGGGATAGGCACCCTCCCCTGTTCAGGTCTATGCCCCCAGCACCATTGGGGTCTGTGTCAGTGGCGCATATGGTGGCACACATGCCACAGAGTCTGGGTGGGTGGGCGCACTGGGTCAGGCCCCACAACAGGCACTCCGGTTAGAATCCCAATACTACCACTGTATTGCAGCATGGGTATGGTGGTGCCTATGGGCATCCAACATTTGGCAGAGCCATGCGATAGGGCCACAATGGGCAGTAGTGCTACCTGTCCTGGTGGTGGTTGGGATCTATGTGCTGCAGTACGCACATGGTACTGGCCTGTCCCCACTGGACTGGGCATATGTCCCCCAGTCATTGGCCCACACACAACTGGCCCCATCTGGGCACGATACTTGCCAGTCATCTGGGACAGTATGTGGGAGGGAGGGAGGGTGGTAGCCACTATGTGTTGCTATCCACAGATAAGCATGCAGACATGCCATCCCTGTTTTAGCTGCTGGCTGTTGCCCATGTCGGTGCATACACCCATTGTGCAGTGGTGGCCTGACTATCACTGGCAGGCTGTGTGTTGGTTGCTGATGTGCAGTGGGGGAACACTGGGATGGGCTAGGTGCCGGGGGGGACCGACCACCATGGGCAGCATGCCCGATGTCACTGTACTCCCTGGTGGTGTTGTGTGTTCATGGACATGGGAATGACACCCCTGTGTACATGTATGGCACTGTCGGCCCAGGCACATATGTGCCATTCCAGATGGTGTGGTGGTGCAGCACAGGGGCACATGGAGCCATGTTGACATTACCGGAGGTATTGTTGGGGGGGCACTGCGCAGTGTGGGCCATGGTTACAGTGGACCGTGCACCACCCAATGTGGTGTCCTCTGGGTGGGTGGTCAGCTGTGTCGGGCCATGGCACATGGTGCGCCGTGTGGCCAGAGCATAGGCGTATGGGTGGGTAGGTTCTGCTATGCCATGCTGGTGTGCACTGCACATACAGGCATGCTAGATGGATCCCTAAAGCTGTGTCAGCCACCTGACATGTGTGTCCTGTGCCCAGATGATGTATACTGAGCATGTGCAATGTGTGCCTTACAAAGCTATGCATTGCATTTGCTTGCCAGGTGGGGCACATGTGCCGTGTGCCACTGTGCCAGTCAACGCATGCAAGTGTTGCTATGTGTGGGTGGTGCATCCAGGGGCATGAGATGGGTGTCCAGTGGTGTAGCATTGGCCTCTGAGCAGGGGTAGTGCCAGTGACTGCCTTCCTCAGTGTTTCTGGGGATGTCACTGTGGTCAATCTGTGCCCACCAATGGGGGCCCTATGGTCAGTGGGAGTATGGATACAGCGGTGTGGCTACAGGACCCATAGGCCATGCATGCATGGCTGGAGTGGTGCTCCAGCATCTCACAGCATGGCTCCACTGACAGTCCATGCAGGGGTGTGCATAGTGGGACATGTCTCAGAGGACACAGGTCCACCTTTGTGTGGTGCCAGCAGCTGCATCGGTGCAGCTACCTTTCCTGGTAGTGATGCTCACCATTGGGCTGCCGTGCACCATGCGGTCTAGGTCAGTTGCCCCAATGGCACAAAGGCTGCTGGGATTCATGGCCAGTTGGCTCAGTAGTGGTTGTGGAGCTGTGCAGCCACCCTTGCACCGGTCACTGCCTGGTCAGTGGCACATGTCAAGTGGCCGGCAACACCGTCCACAACACATCGCGGACTGTGCCCTACCATGGTGAAGCACTACTGATGGCTGGACCACAGCATATGGCTTCCGATGGGGCATGTGTGCACTGCACCTGTACACCCTAGATGCTGGGGTGGGGGCCATGTGTGGGCCCCACAGGTCCATGATGGGGATCATCATGGTGGATATGGATTTCTCCATCCTGCTGTGTGGCAGCCTTAGCTTGAGGGGGCACTGTCAGTGGCTAGCAGGTGGGGGGTGTTGGTGGGTGGCCACGATCCAGGACTACATGACCTTGACATTGGGGACCTGGTATGCATGTCTAGGTGGGGAGACACTCCCACCAGACAGTGTTCAGGTCATGGTATGGCTGCGACAGGGCATGGGTGCATGCACCATGCTCCCAGGATGGGTGGTCTGGGGGAAGGGACTGGGTCATCACCACATGCTGTGCCTGATTGGCCACATGGCCATCATCCGCTGTCATCGTCTGTTGCTCACAGGACCATCTGTGTCACTGTCAGCATTCTGGGCACCATTCTGTCCTGTGGTACATGCCCTTGTGTGGACACCACCCTGGTGCATGCATTCCTGAGACTGGTGTGGTTGGTGTGCCTCAGCGGCCACTCCATTGTGCAGGGCACCTCCAGGTGTGTCTTGTGTGCACTGCCATTGCATGGTCAGCTGTGTACTGTACTCTGTGCAGTCATGGCCACAGATGTGTGCATGTGTCATCAGCAGATGCATGTACCCTAGAGCACTTGAGGGAGTGCGGTCTAATGTTTGGAACACTCGGTCACCTGCGGGACAGTGCCACATTGGGAGGGCCTCACAGGTTACTATGCTGGCCACATAATGGGACAAGTGTACACCGCATGTTTGTGGAGGTGGCTGAATACAGGGTACTGTGCGGGTGTGTAATGTACAGCATGGGTGGTGGCTGTATGGTATGGTCTACCTCAGGGTGTGACTGTTCTGCAACCTGTGCATGGCATCGCACATGCATGGCACTGGCATGTGGGGGCAATACAGCTGTGTGTGTGTTACCAGGCTGGTGACAGTGCAAAGACAGATGTCACATTCATTGGTAACACATGGACATGGGCAGCCTGGATGTGCGATGTGGTACCCCTGTGCCACACCATCTATGATCCTATGTGTCCATCCCTACAGTGGTGCATTGTGCATCTGTCATGTCAGACGTCGGTGCATCATGGGTTGCCACCAGTGGTCCATGGGTGTGACCTATGTCATGTGTGTGCATTCGTGTGTGTGTGTTGCCATGCAGTGCTACCCATGCACAGGATATGTGTCGTTTGTGGGCATGTGTTTTCAGGGACCACAGTGTTGTGTGTCTGGGGCTGTGGGGTGCTATGTGCCATGACCACTGTCCCAGCCACCATTCATTGCTGTGTGTGACAGTCCCATCAGCATGGCCGCCCCATACCATGTGGTGTGTGTGTGTGCCATCCTGGCACTGTGCATGTGCAGTGTGGTGGGGCATGTCATTCCGTGTCTGTCTTCAGCATCTTCCCTTGCCGCGCAGTGGTCACTTGTGTTTGCACTGCCACTACCACCCTTTTGGAGCATCAATTCCCCGACGCACTAGTCATGCGCTGCTGCCCATCCGCTGTTCCACTCTGAGTGGTGTCAATGGTCTCAGCAGCAGCTGCACTGGATACCGCACATGCCTCCATAGCTGTCACCTGTGCTATGCTCGCCCTTGCCCTGTTGACCTCTGTGTGCCCATGTTGTCCAGCACAAGTTACCTTACATGCCGCTGCTGTGTTCACCGCTGAAGTCCCACTGGGTATGACTGATACCTTGTGCGGCCTTCCCCTGGTGCATACGGGCTGTATACTGACTCCTGTGCAGCCTCGCTGTGTTGCACACTGTGCACCGTGGTGGACCTTGCACTGTCAGTGCTGCCCATGGTGGTCAGTGTTGTTTGCAGACCTGTGGTGTGGTTCATGGTGCTGTGCCATGCCTGTGTCTGCCCTGTTGCTGTGTGTGGACATGTGTCACCTGACTGTGTGTCTGTCATGCTCTGTTGGCCGGTGTAGTGTGCAGTGGTGGCATGTATCTGTCCCTCCATGCTGGCTGCGCTGTCACACACAGTGGTTGGCTGTGCACCCTGGCTACATGTTGTCCTGTGGTGCTGTTGCACTATGGGACTGTTGTACCATGTTGGGCTGGTCGTGTTCTGCTGTGCTGCTATGGGTCTCAGTGTGTCTGTGGACCATTGTCCTTTCCATGAGTCTGCATATCCCACCTCTGCTGATGTCATCCGCCATGGTATCGGATGTTAAGGTGGCATCCTGTATGTTGCCATACTCTCCAGTCTGTGGTGCCACTATGTCACCTGTGTGTTGCTCCTGCTGATATTGCGCACCAGCCACAGGATACACATATGTCTGGTGGATGGTCTGCTGGTTTGCGTCGCTGGGTGCCATGACATCCTGCATCTGTGGGTGACCTGCCTTTCGCATGACATATCCACTGCTGTGCCCAAGTCCACTGTTTATGTATGCTCCATGCAGTGTGCATTGTATGCCTCCATACACAGGTGGATGTCCCTCCCTATGGACATGTGCAGTATTATCTCCATATGGTGCTATGGCCTGTGTCATGTATGGGCCAGCCAGCATTGGCACTGGGCATGTGTCAGTGTGTTGGGCATGTGCAGCTGGATACACATCGCTGTTGATGTTGCCACTATGTGGTTCATACCACTGGTACCCTCCCTTCATTGCTGATGCCAATGGCACATTGCTGAGTGGTGCCATACATGGGGCGGTGTATTGTGCATGTGGTGCACTTCCTGCCTGGATCATGTCGTGGTATGTGTCCTGTGGCCCTGTGCCACATGCTGCATTGTGGCATTGGCTACCCCCACCATGCATGGCATGGCCTTGTGCCTGACCACTGACCGTGACCTGGTCCATCAACTGCAATGCTGTGGCCATGGCTTGTGCGGCCTGTAAATGCTCCCGCTGTAACTGCACCAGTTGCTGCAGTAATGCTGTCATCATCTCCTGGCTGTTTGCCTGCTGCTGGATACTTGCCTGTATGCCCAGCAGTATGGCCTCCATGTGTGCCTGTTGGCCATGTGTATTGGCCACACTGATCTGCACCATTACATGCATCACAGCTATGGTCCCCTCGATGTGGCCCAGGCTTGCTGTGGTGGCACTGGTGTGTGCCTCCAGTGTTGCATGCACCACACTCACACTACTGGCCTTGGACTCCTCGGCGTTCAACACCTCTTTGAAATACTGTCTCAGCCCATTGTCACTGTGTGTCTGTCCTCCATCACTGTCCTCTGTCGGTTGTGGGGTGTCCACGTGCATGTCCACTGCTGACATGCCGTCACCGTCTGCCTCCCCTGCTTGGCCATGCACACCCTGTCTGGTGTCACCTTCCTCACCAGCTGACACTGCAGGGTCCTCCACTGAACCCTCCACATCCCCTGTTGTGGTGACTGTCGCAGGGCTGTCTGTGTCTGGCAGCTCGCCTATGTACCACTCTTCCTCACCCTCACTGGGCCTTGCATTGGGCTCACTGTGGTGCTGCTGCACCTCCTCCTCCACCTCCTCTTCCTATTCCACTGCATCTGTTTATGTGTCTGGGCTACATGGTGGCGTTGTCTTGCTGCTTGTCTTGCTACCTGTCATCGAGCTTCGGTCCACCGTGGCAACATCTGTGAGTATAAAGCACATACATTATGTGGCTGGATCCTCATCATGTGATCCCTATTGGTGTCCTCATGTTGTACTGTGTGGGTGCAGTTCTGTTTGTGTCATGTGTACACCTGCCTGTGTGCTGTCCGCAGTACATGTGTGTTGCATGGTGCCTTTGGGTCTGGCCAGTCCACACCCCCTCGCATTGCATTCCCGGAGCTGTGTTGCTGCTGTAGTGTGGCTGCCAGCTATCAGTGCTGTGTTACATTCATGTTGTGGAGATGGCATGGTTGATACCATGCTGTGTGTCTCAGAGAATTGCATGTGTACACAGTGTGGGCCAGATGGGTGCAGGAAGCTGTGCTTGTGACATACAGTGTCCCTTCTTGACATGGACTGCGGGGTGCTATGTGGTCTGTGTTCCTGTTCGCATTCACAATGCCATGACTGGGTACTGACAAGGGGTGGGTTCATGGGTACTGTGAGGGTGTAGTGCTGTACAGAGGGGGCATGGGACTGTGCCCTAGTCTGTGTGCTGCAGTGTTGTGTGCATGTCTGAACTGTGCATTCCGTGGGCCTGGGCCATGCTGGGGGGCATGGTGTGTACTGGGGGATACCAGTTATGCGTGCATGTTGGGGGGCTGTGGTGTGTGTTGGAGCCCTAGTGGCTTGCCACATACTGTTGACTGTTGGGGCCTGGGCTGCCTGGTTGTGACTGTGTGTTCCTCCATCAACATTATCCACAGTACTGTCACGTGCACCATGCTGTTGGGTCAGTTTTCTGTGTAACTGTGTGGCTCACCTTGTGATGTCGGCCATGTACCTGCACCCATGCTCCAGTGGACTCGATTGCTGCCTGCCAGTGTGCCTTGTGTGCAGCAACCATGCTGTTCTCAAGTCCTGTCCACATTGTTGACATGGGCTGCACATGGTCAGCCTGTCATGGTTGGCTGGTGCTAAGGCAGACCCACATTGCAGGTGTGCTGTTCCTACTGATGGTGAGGGGGATACCATGCAGCGGTTGCTGTGTGCACCTGCGGTGTGCCAGTGCCCGTCCTCATGTTGTGTGCTTCAGCTCTCTACTACACCTACTATCAGGTTCCCACCACTGTCCTGCTCTTATGGCTGCTGGCAGGGGTTGGGGGGGCTTTCAATGTCTGCACACCACCCATTACATTGACTGTGTACCCTCTGATATGCTCTGGCATCCCACCATTCAGTCTCCGGCCTGCTTGCTATGAGTGGGCATGGTTCCTATCACACCACACTGCTGTTCCATGTGTTGCTCTTCACTTGTATCTGCCACTGTTTCTGTCCCCCTGGCCAGGACATGATGCGGTGACAGGCTGTCTGCATCCATACATTGTGGTTGGCCTGGTCTCAGGGTTCCCTATTGTTTCTTGGATACCTGCCTCATCACCCAATGTGAGAACATACTCAATTCCCCAAAGATGGCACATGTTGCTGAGTATCCCATGGGCATGCATTTATCCACAAAGTAATGACCCTCAACTTTCATGCCCAAGAGCTCTTTCTCTGCCTAATGGACTGGTAGCAACTGAAAGGCAGATTCTGTATCTGCCTTTGTCATATGACAGCCCACACATCACAGTTGCAGACTTTCTCTATTGCAAGGACCAAGGACACATATGAGATCCATATGTACTTTGGGCCAATTAAATCATTCAGCTCCTTTTCTAGGTATGATAAATATTTAATCATCCTAAACTCTTTCTTTTGGATTAATTATATTGAGGATACTCACAGTTTGAGCAAGAGCCATATTTAAACAGTCCTTTCACTGTGTCCAGCGCTGTTTCCTTTTTCAACTTCAATGGGACCACTTCCAGTTTGTCCCTGACTGACTTGAAGTTATCTGCCTCAAATTTGTACTTTGGGCCTGCAAATGGAATTCTAAACCTTATTGTAAAGCCTACCTCCAACCTTTTAGCTGCTAAACACTCAGGGTAGTCATGAAGCCAAGGCATAAGCTGATCCACCCGTATTGATTTTGTCACTGTTCCCCTTCCATTTTTTTCTGAAATACCCCTTTGACACAGTACCCCACAAAGAGCTACTACAGTGTTTCACTAAACTGAAATTTAATATGAATATCATCAGCTGGAGGGAATCATTGTTGGATGGTAGGAGACAGAGGGTAAATGTTAAATGCTTTCAATCAGAATGGGATGATGTGACCAGTGGAGTGTCACAGGGATCCATTTTGGGCCAAACATTGTTTAACATTTATGTATCATCCATGCATGCTTCATTGAATGCTTGGATTTGTAAATTTTCAGATTTTTTTATTTTTATTTTATTTTAAATGTTGGTAACCAGGAAAGGCACACTGAGCTGGGGCTCATTTCCAGGTGCGACCCAGGGACTGGGGAAACAAATACATACTGAGGTATATAAACAGATTTTATAATACATACACTGGTAATATAAGCAATTATGATACAGCAAATGTAACAGAGTAGGTTAACCTAGCATGCAGTATATACACAGGAATAAACTGCTGCAGTCAGGTAATAGTATATGTAGAGAAAGACATGGTTCTTCACCCTGAGTAGAGCTGAGCCAGGGAGTCACAGGGGGCAGAAGAGAAGCATGAGCAAGGTGGGAGAAGGAGGCATAAGTGCTGTTTGAGGGAGACGTAAGCGGAAAACTGATGGAGATGGGGAAAGAGATGGTTCCAAAGGAAGGGGAGATGATAGGAGAAGGTGGTTTTGCCAGCCAATGCATGGAGGAGGGAGAGGGAGAAGGATGACACCAAGATAGGTGCAGCAGTGGAAAGCAATAAAGCAATTGATCAATTTCAGAAAGATATTAAGAACTTAGAATGCTGGGCCAAGAAATATAAATTAATTTTTAACCTAGAAAAATGTAAGGTTATGCATTTTGGTAAAAAAAAAAAAAAAACACAAAATAGCAATTTATATATTGAATGGCAAAGTATTAACATAAACAGATAAAGAAAAGGATCTTGGTGTTATCATCGCTGATAAACTTACATATGATGAGCATTGTAGAGAGGTAGTTAAAAAGACCAATAACATAATGGGGTGTATTGTACATAACATTAGGAGTCATGATAAAGAGGCTATCATTCCCCTGTATCAGTCCTTGGTGCATCCACACTTGGAATATTGTGCCCAGTTTTGGGCACCATATACTAAAAGCAGCATGAACCTACTGGAGTCAGTCCAGAAGAGGACTACAAAAAGGGTCAAAGCATTATATGACTTGCCATATAAGGATAGGTTAAAAAAGTTATACATGTTTTCACTTGAATACAGATGACTCAGGGATGACCTATGTTTGGTCTACAGGGCTGTCAGAGAGAAGGACCTCTGGGAATGCCTGGGGCTTAAAAGGAAAACAACAGAAAGTGACGTCAGACAACACAAGTTTCAACTCAAAAGTGAATTATATAGAACAAATAAGAGGGGTGCTTGGATTAACCAGAGGGTAGTGACACAATGGAATAGCCTCCTGGAGGCAGTGGTTTGTTGCACCTCCATGGTATCTTTTAAAAAAGCATTTAGTTAGTTCATGGGTTAACAAACTGATTATGGTTAACCATTGAGAAATAACAAGTTATAAAGGCCTATGTTAGCTGACTTAAACTATTGGAGATACAACAACAAAACCAACGACACAGTCTAGGCAACCTGGTGCACTCAAACAAGTGGCCTGCTCGTAGGATTCAAATAAAAACAACAAGGAATTGAGTGCACTTTCATCAAAAAATGCCAAGATCGAGCAGAAAAATATCCCAAAATCCAATAATCTTTATTTCAGCTGTTAGGCACTTATACACCACAGTGCACGCCAGCTAACCACCCAGTGCTTCGACTCCTCACAAGTCTTCCTTAGGGGTATGGTTAGAGGATGGGAAAACAAATTACAGGTATGTACACATCTCATTTGTATACTTCATTTAAATAGTGAAGTCATAGTGACATCATTCTGTTGCTATATGGCATGAAACATTATTATGTGTACCAAGACATTGTTTAGTTTAAAAGTGTTATACAGGAATTGCTCTTAGTAAAAAGAATAAAAGGAAAAAATACAAGAAAACCATGTGGTAGAAAACGGAGAATATAAAGAAAATTCATTTTACATTTTTACATATTTTACACATTATTAAGGCTTAGTACTGCTTACAAACTTGGGTGCAGCTTAAATAGCGCTTCTCCAAAACCATTTTGTGATGCAAACCAAGCCAAATGTATCCTTATGACTTTCTCCTATAATCTACAATTTAAATCATAATAAATTTAGTTTTTATTGAAAAACTGGGATTCAGTCTCTGGCAAGGACAGTGTTCCTTACTAAATAGGTACCAAACCATATTTTGTTTCCAGCCAGATGGCCTGGATCCAGAGTTCAGAGTGTTCCAGTACAAGTGACCTATAGAACAGAGGAAAACAAAAAAAGACAGGGTCAGTTGGGTGGTTAGCTGGCATGCACTGTGGTATATAAGTGCCTAAGGAGCCAAAATAAAGATTATTGGATTTTTGGATCTTTTTCTGCTCATTCCTGGCATTTTATGATGAGAGTGTACTCAATTCTTTGTTGACTTGAACTATTCCTAAGATTCCTATGATCTGCCCTTTAGAAGGACTGCCCTGCTTGGCCCTGGGTAGCCTGATGGGGCTTACCACAAGACAGGAAATATTGATCATGGTGCCTGTTGTCTCAGACCTCCCTCCAGACTGAATAATCCACACTGGCAGCCCACTGTCTGTGTGTAGTGTCCTGGTGCTTGCTATCATATTTACCCACAACAGTATGCCCAGGATATCACAATTATTACACACATTCTCACATTGCATTTGCATACAAACCTCATCATCATACCCTAGCCATGCCATATCCCCTTTCTTTTTGTAAGTGTTCATTATCCTCTTCCAGTATTTGAAGGGACTCATGCTTTTCTTTTGTCTGCTTGACAAATTTTATCGACAAAAATCACAAAGCCAGCGGAACAGTTCTTAAATGTTTGTCTTTAATTCTCTTAGTGATCTCTTTGTCCTTATTACTATATCCTTTCTTACTTGGTATTACTTGTTTTTTGTGACAAAGGAAGGCCATGGCCAATCGAGATTGTCTCCCTCAATTTGTGGGTCATTAGAACTCAACATAAGTTCTCCCTTATCCATAGATCCAAATTATATTTAAATGCATCGAAACTAGATTTGGTGATTAATTCTTTGGGCAAAGTATTCCACAGCTTTGCTGCTCGTATGGTGAAAAAAATTCCCTTTTTTGTTAGTATTAAAAGGTTGTATTTCTAGCTGTTTTTTATGTAATCTAGGGACTATCCTTCTGGTTGAAAATCAAGTCCACATTGGGTCATAAGAGTGGGTGATTGACATATTTTATAAATCATTAATAAATAACCTCTTTTTCTCCTAATTTCTAATGAATATAAACCAGTATGTTTCAATCTTGTAGTATAATCAAGATGTTTAAGTGTTGGAACAATTTTAGTCGCTCTTCTCTGAATATGTTCTAGGCAAGATATGTCTCCCTTCAGATAGAGGTTCCAGAACTGGGAGCCATAATCAACATAAGGTCTTATAAAAGTCCTATACAGGGGGGATAATGCATTGTTCAGTATGGATAATGAAGGTATGTTTAATTTGTTTTAAAAGACCATTGGTCATTTTAGCTGCTTTTTTTCTTCTCCAGTTTTTCTCCATCTTCCTTTGCCTGGTGAAGGAAATAAAACATGTCAACATACTTCATGTTCATTGTTGCTTTCTGGTCCTCTCTAACAAATGCATGCAAAGGAGCTCCATCATGATAACATATGGGGAAGGGGTGGGGCTTTATGGGACACTTGTCGTCCCTGGCTCCCTATGGGTAGTTCTTCCTATGTCTGGAACCCCTCTGACCCTGTGTGTTGAGCCAGTAACACTGCCACATGACTCTACATGGCCTCCAGTAACCTGCCCATCACTTGATTGAGACACAGGGTATGAAATGGCACTAGCTGGGCTCCTGGGGGTTGTGGTGGGGGGGCCAGCATGGGGAAAGGATCCCTCCTCCCAGGTGGGTTGGAGCCCAGAGTTCAGGTGGTGCTGCCTGGGTTTCCTCAGGCTGAAGTGGTAAAGCCAGGTCAATGGTAGTGACCCTTCCCTTCCCCAGAGGGATGGGAATTGGTGTACATGGGTCCCCCTCAGGTGGAATGGGTATCAAATCCTCATTAGTGTCTGACTCTGTCCTCATATCTTTTCTTGGTTGCTTCTGCCTAGGTTTGGGGGAAGGTTGCCCTCTGGTTGGACCTCCTCTCAGTTTACATCTCAAGACTGTATGCACTTGATCATCAGTTATGCATTTACATCACTGAAGTTCTCACCTCCTATCAGTGCCCTCTTCTCTCTCAGCTTTGGTGTGTCTGCCTTCTTTATTATTGGGGCCACCTTCCTCTGCACCGTGCTTGCACTCTTCTATGAGGCTATCACCAGGGCTACTCCTCACCCTGGTCATACAAGCTAAGTTACCACAAATCATGAGCTACTAGTTGTAGCTGAATGAAGCTATTATCCCCATAATTGCCTTGAACTGGTGACCCCCTTTCCAATTAATCTTAGTCAATCTATGCCATTACTTCATTGTATGTTTCCTTTTTTGCGTAAATATTTACACAGTTACATAGATATGTAGAATTTGTCAGCAGTTAAGGACCACCTGGCCCCTCTAGTCTGCCAATTCCTACCTTTTACTTGTGCTGCAGAATTTAGCTGATCAGAGGCTTCCCCTCTGCTCCATCTCTAGGTTCCCTTGTGTCTGTCCCATGCATTTTTGAATTCCTCTACCATTTTTGCCCCACCACCCCTGTGGGGAGGCTGCTCCAAGCATTCACCACCCTTTCAGCAAAGAAGTACTACCTTATATTACCCTCAATTCTACCTCTCTCCAACTTCATATCATGTCCCCTTGTTCTTGTCCATTCTCTTTTCTGAAAAATACTAACCCCCTGTACCTTATTTAACCCTTTAAGGTATTTGAACATCTCTATCATGTCCCCCCCTTCCTCATCTCCAGAGAACACATATTGAAGTCTTTCAGCCTCTCCTCATATGACTTCTGGTGCAGCCCCGTACCATTTTTGTAGCCCTTCTATGGACTGCATCCACTCTATCTATGTCTTTCCTGAGATGTGGCCTCCAAAACTGGGCACTGTACTCCAGATGAGGTCTCACCAATGATCTGTATAGTGGCATCACCACCTCCCTTTTTCTGCTTGTGATGCTTCTCCTTATGCACCGCAACATTCCACTGGCCTTTCTAACAGCCTTCTCACATTGTCCAGCCACTTTTAGGTCCTCAGATATGATCACCTCTAGATTCTACTCCTGTTTGGTGGCTGACAGACCCCCCCCCACTAAGTACTCCTGCCTCAGGTTCCCGTATATTAAGTGCATAATTTTGCACTTTTTTGCATTGAATCTCAGGTGCCATACATTTGACCATTCCTCCAGCCTGCCAGGTCACTTCTCATCCCCCACCATGGTGTGTTGACACTATTGCAAATCCTTATGTCATCTGCAAAGAGGCACACCTTCCCCTCCATCCACTCTGCAATGTCTCTTATGGAGACATTAAAGAAGACTGGTCCTAGCACTGATCCCTGAGGCACCCCACTGGTCAGATCCATCTGTCAGACTGAACTCCGTTCACTATCACCCTTTGTGTCCTACCGCTCAACCAATTTCTAACCCAGTTTACCACCCTGGATCCAACTCCCAGGCTGCTCATCTTGTTTATTAGCCTTTTATGTAGGACAGTATTGAATCCAGGCAGGCCACATCTACTGACTGTCCCTGATCTAGCTCCCTGGTCACACAGTCTAAGAAATCTATCAGGTTTGTTTGGCAGACCTGCTTGCCATGAAACCATGCTGTCTTAGATACTGCTTTCTGCTGGATTCAAGATATGTCACAATCTTTTCATTGAGTAATGATTCCATAAGTTTCCCTACCATGAGGTTAGGCTGACTGTCCTATAGTTATCAGCCTCCTCCCTGCTCCCTCTCCTATGGAGAGGGACAAGTTTTGCCCTCTTCCCATCTGCCAGAACCACACCTGTTTCTAATGATTTGTTGAACAAGCCTGTCAGTGGTACTGCTAGCTCCTTTCTAAGTTCCTTTACAATTCTGGGATGTATTCCATCCTGCCCCATTGCCTTATCTATATCCAGTTTTTCTAGTTCCTTTTGGTATCTGTCTACTGTAAATTGACTGGTATCTACAACCCTCCCCTTGGTACTTCTAACACCTAGCTGTTGTCCCTCCCCATCCTTTTCTTCTGTGAACACTGAACAAAAATATTTGTTCAGGATTTCTGCTTTTTCCTGGTCCCCTCCTGTCGATCCTCCACCTTTCCCTTTTTTAGTCTCACAATCCCACCTTTGGTTTTTCTCTTTTCTCTAATGTATCTAAAAAAGGTCTTGTCTCCTTTTTTAATTGCCTTGGCTATACTTCCCTCTGTCTGTGATTTGGATTTTCTGACTGCTTTCTGCACCTCCTTTAGTTTTTCCAGATATATTCGACTGCCTTCCTCCCTCTGTATTTCTTTGTATTTTCTGAATGCTAACCTTTTTTC